>OY757048.1:0-2684832 GCA_963582015.1 Xanthorhoe designata | reverse complement strand
AAACTCCTGTTTCTGATCCTAAAATGTTGTAGAAAAGGTTGTATTATTTGGAAAAAATAAAATACTATTTTTATAAGTTAAAATGTATTTTCAATAAAAAAACTAAAATAGGTACAAATAAAACTCAAATCTAAAATAACATGATTAATTTCAACGAAATACATTTCTTATCTGGTCATTAGTAATAAATTCGATGACTAATACCTACCTTAAGTTTTACCTACATCTTTGGTCTAAATCGAAACTTAACCTTAACTTTATTAAGTACCACCTCGTTTCTTTGTAGGAAGTAATTTGATATAAGATTTCCAGTCAGTACATTTCTTAAAGTTCACCACTAAATCCATATGATCAGGGCTTAGATTCTTCGAACAAAATACATCATGGCGGTCTACGTCGTCTTTGTAGAGCTTCAATAAACTCTCCAAATATATTTCATCGTTGACGAGTTTCAGAGCAAACGATATCAATGCCTTTGGTAGATCGTTAGAGTCTAATGTAGCCCCAATCACTTCAAGGTGAGGATTTCCATGGTTGAGGACATTGCGTAATAGTATGCCTGATAGCAGTTTACTGAATGTTGTGTCTGAAAGTCCTTTAAGACGACCATCTTTAAATATGTTCATGATGTCGGATATTACCATTTCTAACGCAATTCGGAATTTGTCATCGTGCTTATATCTCGATATTAACAGTTTCTCATCTTCGCTGTCTTCTAAAAAATATTTAAGGTGTTGAATCCTATTTATCAGACATTCTAACATTTTACTATCGCGTACGTAGCCCATTACAAGATTTTGAACAGTTCTATTGCATTTATCATTAACGTTTAGAGTTTTTAACTTGTTGAACTCTGTCCCTGTTAGCGGCATATTATTTTGTATTTTGAGGGCTATTTTATAAAAACATGCGCAAAAGTTTGACGATTGTCCTGTACATTTGCAATTAAAATTAATATTTCTCATTAGGTAGTTTATTTCTTCTGCTGTGAGAAACCAGTTTCTATTCATTTTGTCAGCAAGAAGTTGAATTTGTTTAAAGTTATGCTCAGGATCCTTTTCAAAAGTTTGTGATTTTTGGTCCTCGCGCATTTTTTGCGTTTCTTTCCCTGAAATATTATTTAAAAGTCTTTTAGCACTGGCAATTCCATTTGCGTCAGGATTACCTGAAGCAATCTTCCAATAATCTTCTAACGATGTCGACATAAATTCTATGTATTCGCGTAGTTTTAAATTATTTGCCTCTGTAAGTAGTTGATTTTTTATTTCATCTTTCCAATTATCTGAACGCTCACTCAGTTCTTTAGGTAAACGTTTATTCATATTATTGATTGATTCTCGATTTGTATTATTTTCAATACAAGTATTATTAATAGATTTATTTAATACATCGATAATAGAAATATCTTCGGAATTTTTGTGCCACCTGATGTTATCATTTTCAATATTATTAAGTACTTGTGTCAACTTAGCTTTTTCATTTAGAAATGCATCAGAAGGAATATGTAACTTACTACCGTGGTAAAATTTTCTTGTGAACTCTAATATTTTACTAGCATTCGCGATTGTGTTTGCATCTGCATCTTGCAACAAATACTGCCAATAGTTTTCCGTCAATGTAAATGGAAAATGACGCAAACCCAACAAGTCAACTTCTATAATCAAAAATTCGAATATGTTCTTTATTTTATACCAGTCGATTCGATTCAGTTCGTCATTTTGAACATTATTTGCACGGGTTTCTATTTCCGCAAGAGTTTGTACTATAACATCCGTATATTTGGGAAGCTTTCGTGAAATATTCTGAATGTTTTCTTCTAGTGTTGTGTCCCGCTGTTTCTTAAGGTAGTGTGTGTTTAATAGAGTGTACTCGAGTTTTCTATTTTCTGACTCACCATCAGTACTATTTTTCCAATCCTCTAGCAACAGCAGACCACTATTTATTCTGCTTTCTTCTAAAATTGGTTTGTACAATTTGATGACTTCTATAATGGCTTTATTGATTTCATAAATATCAATTATTAAATCCTCAAATATTTTGGATTCATTTGTTTCTAAGACTATTCTTTTGATTAGCTTGCCGTTTTTAGCATGAGAAAAACCATTTCTAATATCTTCAATAATTTTGACTATATTGTATGGAATCTCGGCTTGTAAGATTGCTCTCGTAGTAGAAGACAGGTGACATGTCTCTCCAGTCTCACTGTTTTTTATGAATTCTCCTATGACGTGTATCACACGCTGAATTATAATGATACTTTGTATTTTATCACGTTTGAAATCAACTTTAGAAATTGTGTTGATGTATTTCAATATTTTTTTTAAAGAGTAGTCATCTCTCATGTATGGTAGAAGTGATAGACTATTTATTTCTTTGTTTGGTATTTTATCCTTCTGGGGATTTCTCTCAGTCGTTGTGACTGCTAGGGTTTCAATAAATGAATTTAGGACTTTTCTATATTTCATTCTTTCCAGTAAAATAACGGGTGCATTATACATTTGCTGTGGGTCGTGAGGTACGTTCATCCGTCGAAATTGACCGTAATTTTTGGGTCCCTTCGTGTTCAATGTAATTGTATTTTGATATACGGGTCTGTTCTCAGGCAAGTAAACTTTCCAGTCTTCGATAACACCATACAGAAAGTAATAAAGAGTACATTCTATTTCCTGATACGCATTGTTTGGCATTTCTAGCCTTTGTTTGAGCATGTGTAGATTGTCTAAAAATATTATTGCTATGTTAAAATCCATTTTACGATAGTAAATATCATGAATCATATAGGCAAGACAATTATTTTCTAAATTATGATTACCATCCAATAATGGTGATAAATCTTTATGTGGGGAGTGAAAGCTATTGGTGAATTTCATGTAACATTTATGTGTAATCAAAAATACATCTTTGATTGCATCAATCTCACTCTTCAAATTATTTAATTTGGTTAATGATTTAAGTTTGCTGTAGAGGTGTATTTGGAAATTGTTGAAACTTAAAAGACATTTTACGTCAGCTATCATTTGTGGATATTCTGATCTGCAACTTTTCATTGATTCTCGGAGTATTTTTGTCAGCGATTTTAAATTTAAGGTAGGATCAGCGAAGGGATTGGCAATAGCCAGCCAGTGAACTTCACCTGACCAGTAATCATACAGAGTTTCTAACATTTTACTATTATTTGTTGAAACAGTGTCACAAAAGGCCTTCTTGATTTTAGATGTATTTTTCGGTAAGTAATTTAATAAATCTGATTCATTTATTAAAAAGTCTAATACCTGAGGTCGATTATGCGCACAAGCTAGAGCAATCAAATTTGTATTTGTTATGTGTTTGTGGTCTTTAAGCACTCCTGAAAGTTTGGTTTTATCAAACGATGAATATAAAACTTCTATTGAAGTTTTGAGTTTACTCAAGTCGTCATTCTCAACAGCATTTTGAATTTCATCAAAAATTTCCAATACCAGACGTATTTTATTGCTTTCTTCTGAATTAGAATTTGTTGTTTGGTAGTTTTGCCGTTTCGCTTCCTTTTTCTTTGTCATTTTACGTTGAACAAAATTATCATCATAGAAAAGAGTGGTTGCAATGTCCGCTGGCATCTCCTGAAATTTCGGAACAACGTCGCTGGAAGTCCCTTCGTTGTAAACAATTATATCTTTACTCGTTTTATCATTTTGCCGTACACTTTTAATGTGTGCCATTATTTTCTGAGGCATGGTGCCGTTAGAGTTTGTTTTCTTAGAGGCCATTGTGTTTCTATCAGGAATCTGGAAAAGAAAATCAATATGAGCGTACGTAGATCATCATTTTTCTGCCATGACCCTCCTAGGTGGCGTTAGGCACAACATTATTTAGAACACACGTCGGTCGTTTCTATATTCATATATTTTTTAACATCAACAACGTGACGTCATATTTTTTCTAATGTAATCATTAAAATTGTTATGACATCTGGTAGGTACCTACCTACTTGTTTATCTCAACTACAATATCTATAGTGCTTGCCTAATCTCGTTTTATAAACATTTAATAACAGGCTGCTTATAGCAAAAACGGCTGCTTAATCCATCGTTATAAACTAACATAAGAAGTACCTATACTTAATCAAAAAATGGTTCAAAAGCCTTTTAATACCTTACCCAATTCTACCAATAAGCATCGAGTATGATATTTACATTCTCTGAGACGTTCAGCTACCTATAAAAGATTATGTTTAATTTAGGTAATTAAAACAAAATTTAGATAGTAACTTACCTACACTTCAATATTGTGATGTACGAGTACTAAGAATACCTAGTAGGTAGGTCCTATAGGTCTTATAAGGAACTACATTAAGTAATCCATCACTGTGTTCCACCAACCCAAATTAAATAACAAGCACAAAACAAAATAAATGGTAAAACTGTTCGCAATATGTTTAAAGTTAATAATTTACTGTAGAGTTTCGGTTGTTGCGCCGGCGCTAGCGCATCCTTTATTGATTCGTCTGAAAGGGAAATGAGTCATACATGGGTACATCATTCTATCAAGGCCAGCTTTGTTTGAGTGAATGAATGAATGAAAATACTTTGAGTTTGCGAAGACCGTCTCGATAAGTTATCAAAACGATATGCTTTTACGACGATAATACAAAAAAAAACATGTTTTTCCTGCGTAAGGCCGATTATATGAGAGTTGTTTATAATATATGTAGGTATTATATAACATGCTTCCCGTGAGTTTAAGAATTTTTGAGACACATTGGCAGCTAGACTGGATATAATCTAGAAAAACGAATAGTAGGTAGGTACCTAAGTAGGTAGGTTGACTTTAAAGAAGGAAAAAGGGGAAGATGCTGAAACTCAAAGTGATGGTCCGACCAGTTTCAGAAATCTCCATCCATCCAGGTTCACCATGCCATAGAGGAGCAAAAGATCGGAATGGTTGAAAAACAATCACTCTGGGGGGGGACACATCCTTCCTCGATACCGCGTAGGTACTCAAAACCGAACACTTGTTTTGTTAAGTATTTAGACAACCATAGGCACACAAAATATACCTAGGGTCAGGTGTCCAACGTTGAAACAGTGGTACACAGTGAAACTTTGCGAAATTTCTGAAATGTGACGTTACCAGATCTTGCAGTTTATCGCATAAGGAGCCCCCCTCGAACCTCATGCTATATCCCAGTTTGCGTCGATGGCGCGCGAAAGAAGATTTATTGCGGAGCTTTTTTCAATTTTTTTACAAAAAAGTACCTACGAATTTTCTGCTTTCTTTCAAGATTTTACATTTAGTTATGCTAGCATATCTCATATTTCTCAGGATTACCTAACATCGGACATATTTCATAGATTAACGTGGACTATAACATTTTAGTAAAATGATACAATGTAGTAAAAAAAAAATAAGATTACTAAAGATACCCTTGGTAGTCAACAATGAAACAAATGCACAGTGGACACAGTGAAACAGTATTTTATATAGTAACCTACTAGGTTACTATTAGAGTCTAACTTATGGATACCATACTATTCTTATGTTGTTATTTTGTTGTAATGAAGTATTATTTTTAGAATTCTTATAAAAAAAATATAATAACTAATGATTTGCATTATGTAAAGAATTTTTTTTTGCACATAACTAATTCCTTTGGTCATTTACCTATTTTATGTAATTTGGAAAGTCTGATAGCGTATTAACTTTGAATAAAACCTTTTTTTATTAAATACAATCAATTTTTTGACAATAATTTAACAATGATGGAAACATCCGGTACAAACTAATACGTTTCATTGTTTAATTTATGGTGTTTCATTGTGTACACGGTCGTGTACACAGTAAAACATTTCTAATTTTTTATTTTTTATTTTTTTATGGCCTGTGTATACATAAATTGAAAAAACTATAAATGACATCCAATACTCAAATGAATAACCTGTATACCTGTAAAAAACTAGATTCATATCGGTAGAAACGAAAGATCTATGAGACTTTGAATTTTTGGTGTTTCAACGTTGGACACCTGACCCTACTTACCTACCTAAATTGAAAGAGTTTTTTGACTTTCTGTTCATTTATTTTCACATTGCGCATAAATTCTAATGATAAGCTTAGTATGAGCAAAGACGATTAATATCTAGAAGACAGACAAAGGCCATACACAAAATCGTAACCCTAAAAAATAGCCTGAAAACTCTAAAACATCAATTTTATCCAAGAAATTTCAATTACTTTCTAGTTAAAAATGTTTAAATATTGAATATTGTTGCTACCTACTATAAGTATTGAAATTTCTTGGATAAAATTGATGTTTTAAAGTTTTCAGGCTATCTGGTACTGCGGGATCGGGTTACGATTTTGTGTATGGCCTTTGTCTGTCTTCTAGATATTAATCGTCTTTGGTATGAGTTTGATAATGTAAAATAATGCTTTTGAAATTTAAATTAATTAATTACACTATTTTTGTACCTACAGATAAATAAGTAGGTATTTATGTTAATAAGTAAAAGTGTCTCTACTAGCGATAAGGCATAGGTACGTACGTATACTCTTATACCTCAGTATACGTACGTATACTGAGGTATAAGAGCAAAGTTATAAGACCTTAATTTTTATTTTCAAAGAAAAGTTGTACGAATTGTAACCTACAATGCACGTTATATTTTGTTCTTTACTTGCATTAACTATGTTGTCACTTGTGCAAAGTCTCGATTTGAATGGTGATGTAAGTTTCATTTTTTTATATGGTATGTAGGTACCTAGGTAGTTGCTTAGTTAAAAGGTAGGGTACCTACACTACCTTTACTTCCTTTAGCAATCATTATTTTTTTATTGCCCTTTTGGCCAAGTGGGTTATTTGCCCCGACTTTCGATCCGAAGGTCGTGGGGGTTGGAATCCGGCCGTGCATCAATGGATTTTTCGTTTCGTATAATATACTTACTTATGCGCTTTATCACGAAGGAAAACATACCTACCTAGTTAGGAAACTAGTTAGCTTTCTAAGAAGCGTCGACGGGCTTGCAACCTGTCACGTATGGAATGTTAACTACTGCAAAATGTAGGCATGTACCGAATGTGTATTTGGACACCTGACTACCCCATTAGACATCACATAGGATCTAAAAAAATGCCTAAAAAGATTTGAAAGAATTATGTCTACCGCCTTGTGGGAATACCTACCTACTGCAGTCTTGATCATAAGTAGGGTACTTATTTCTTTTTTTTTATTAGGTAGGTAAACAGGATTCATCACATCACACACTAATACGCAATATTACTTTTCAGTGTTTATTTGTAGACGCGATTCCTCCAGTCTTCACTCCTTTTGATGATGACATGCATCTCAAGTTGTCGGTGATTCCAAAATACGCCCGTCATTTGTCAGAAAATGGAATCCATGGCGTTCTTGGTAATTAATATTCGTATCAACTAGTATTAGCTAACTCAGACGTAGACGCTGACGTAGACTTCAGGGCCTTCGTCATGGCTTAACGATTTAGAAGATGAATCCGAATTAAGTGTGTCCTCCAAAGCACGAGAGTTCTCAGCTGTTGATGCATCCAAATTGTGACGGCTCAGAAACTCTGCGTGTTGCCAACGATCTAAGTAGGTATCAAGAACTTCTGAGCAATCTACACCACAAGCGCTTCGATTTTATACGAGTACCTACCTACACCACTATTTTGTAACTAAGTAGGTACAAAAAAATAATAATTGTGCACTCAGTCTCTGTTATTGATCACATTTAGGAAGAAAATACTGAAAATAATGATTTTTTTATCCCAAAACACAAAATAATGAATTATAGGTAGTACCTAGGTTACAATAATATAATTTAAGAACGTTTTATTTAACAGTTGCGGGAACAGTAGGCGAGGGCCCAACTCTTACCCTGGAGGAGAGGAAGCTTCTGCTGGATGCGTGGATTTCTGCAGCCAAGATCTTCAATATTACCATCATCATGCAAATCGGCGGTGGCATGACTGTCGCGAACATTCACAACCTGGTGAGATTGACAACATAAAACCACTGTGGAATCTATGATGGCCATAGAAGACTTCAGCGCTCGTGGCGTAGCTTGCTAAGAAGTTCTTACTTCTTGATAGGTCGTTGAAATGAATCATCGTTCTGAGCGGTTCCCTACAACTACAACTTGAAAGGGTGCGGTCAGCAAGTGGCATTAACAGCTGAGCGCTTTCGTGCTTCGGAAGGCACGTTAAATTGTCGGTCCCGGCTTTTAAAGTCGTTCAGTCATGACGGAGGCATTTAAACTCTGTCACCAGTGTTGGCCATTTGCTCAATACGAACTTAGGTACTTACGAACGAACTTAGGTAGGTAGGTACCTGCTTAGAGTTTGAAGTTTCTGGATTCAAAACATCTAAACTAATCTGCAACATACTTACTGCAGGGTAAAGGCCTCCCTCATCTTTTTCGGGCCCATTCCTAATTATTAAGTAGGTACCTACTTAGATGTAGATTGTAAATGTTACTTTGCTCGAAGAATTTATCTACTTCGAAATGCACTCGTCAGCCTGTTTTTACTAATTCCCAGGCATGTTACTCAGAGCAAGTTGGTGCCGATGCAATTATGACCCTCCCAGATACATACTACAGTCCATACACAGTTGAACAATTGGTGGATTATGTACTAGGTATTGCTAACAATGCAAGAAACACACCAATTTTCTACTACGATGAGCCTGATTATACTGGAGTAGAACGTAAGTATTGATACTATAGTCTTTCTTAAAATTTTCTTTGATACTAGGTAGTTTACTAAATTGAAGCATGGAAGGCAAATAAAACAAAGAAAAAACATGTTTTAAGATTATAATAAGTTACTCAGTGACAAAGTCACTTACAGGGACTCTGTCACTCATTTGACGACTTCTGCGACGCAGTGGGCATGCCTGAGACTTCGATCCCGGCAGCCAGCGGGACAAATTAATGTTTGTATTTTCTGCTGTCTTCTGTTGTCTCGGGTTTGATGTTTTTAAGTAGGTATTAAAGAACCCTAAAAATGAAGTAAGTACACCTAGGAATATAATATCCAGTTTTACATGCCTAAAGTTGCCTAACTTGGGTCTAGATCACGATTTGTAAAATTTCTAGGGATATTTATTTGTTATAGTGAATATGGTGGAATTCTTCAAACGGGCCTCATGTGTGATCCCCACCTTCGCGGGGTTGAAGTGCCCAGCCAGGACGGGTATAACGGTGCTCGAAAACGTCAACTTGAGAAATTGCCAGAGCCTGCTCCCTTATACTGATGTAAGTGTTCAGTGGGCATTTCATCAGTTTTCAAGTGGTACAAGGTCAAGCATCTCAAATGTATGAAATTCATTCGACCATCGGGCCGGTGTTATACCTCTATTCTCTAGCTTTCATGCTATTCGCTTCGGTTCGCTTGCTGGCTTCGGTTCGATTCGTTTCGGGACGGTTTGCTCCGGGACATTTTGCTTCGAGACGGTATGTTTCGTCGGGTATTTGTTCCCAAACGAATATTCCTCTGTCTCCTTACTTCTTATACTGAGGTATTTTTACTTTATTTGTATCTTAGATGGGTATAGTCCCAACTCTAGCATCGCGTATGAACGGCACCATCTCAGTGGCGGCCAGCATATATCCGGAGCTGGTCTCCTTGTTGGTGGCAGACGCCAGGAACGGTGACTGGGAGTCAGCAATTGACAAGCAGGAGGAGCTCAATAGAAGACTAGCGGTCATCATGGGCGGTGAGTAAACCTGTTGATTTTATGGTGAAAGCGAACGGGTAGACCGCTAAATTCAAGTAGGTACCTAGGTACTCTAAGTTCATGCAGCCCCGGAACTTCGATTTCTTTGAGCCGGTCCAAAAACTTTATAAATGTCGCCCCAGGGGGTTGGATAAAGAAAGCTACTTCCTGGTGTCTATGATTTTTTGTAAAAAGTGCGCTGGTTTTCCAGCGGCGCGCTGGCGCCGGCGCGCTAGATTCACTTCCACCCTAATAAATAAAATACGAGTAGTAAATAGTCTAGGTATCTATCTATCTAATCAGCCCACATCCTCCCACAGTTCACTACCTACATATTAGTTCTCCTCATGTCACGTCACAATTTTTCTTAATTCAGTACCACTCGAATCCAATGTTTTCCCGCTATCTTTACCTAATAAAACAGAACTAATACATTCTAAGGCGCGGGACAGACAGAAAAGACGTAAGGCGAAAACGCGGCGCGGGCAGGGCGGAAACGTGACACGGACGCGACTTTTGAAATTTTATAGAAGAGACGGGGCGCGGACGCGACGCAGTGCGAGCGTGCGAGCGTGTGTGACGCGCCCGGCAGGCATGCCATCCCGCGCCCCGTCCTCGCCCCCGCCACGTCCGCGCCCCGTCTCTTCTGTGTGTTTTGAACAAAAGGCGCAGACGTAAAAGCGTCGCGCCCGCGCCCCGTCTCTTCTGTATGTTTTGCGTCGTGACGCTTCTATACATTTTGTATGAAAGGGACGCGGAAGAGACAAATGTCCGCGCCCCGTCTTCGCCTTACGTCTTGTCACTCTGTCCCGCGCCTAATGTGTAAAAATACTAACAGATGAAGGTGAATCTCCACAAGCCATAGCATGGCTGAAGACAGCTATGGAGATAGTCACCGGCATCTGTGTAGGCGCCGTCAGGGATCCCATTCCGAAGACCACGCCTAAGAGGCGAAGGGAAATTGAACGAGGCTTGTCAAGGGAAGATGCACCTTATGCGGCTCGAATACGGGGTTAAGTTCATCTATCGATCACAGTTTCTAGCACAAGATTTTTAAAAACGTATCATTGGTAATGAATTAACTTTAACGGACAACGAAACGAAATATGTTTATTTCTGGCTAATAATAAAAATTACTTAATTTAGTACTTACTTAATTTTATTTACTTTCTCTACAGAAATCTTTCTATGAACAGTAGGTACCTTAAACCCATAGAATTGGCCTTTAGGATAATGTAGGTACTATAATATACAGGGTGAGCTATTTTTAGGGCTACCGAGGGAAAGTGTGAAAGTTATCGAAAAATCACGTGCTCGATTTGAAAAATCATAAATCAATATCATATAGGTAATTATTTTTGTGGAGAAAAAGTAAAATTTTAAAAAGTTTACAAATAATTATATAATTTAAGGCTGCTACCTATTGTTTTATTAATCGTTTAGTTTCCGCCGAATCCGTCCAGTATTTTTTGAATGAAAGAGATCCAATAAGTACACCTTTCAATGCTGCCAGTGTCTTGGGCACGCTTCCGTCTGGCAGTGGTTTGGATCAGTTGAGCTACCTACAGATCGTTTGTAACGATCCTTAGGTGGCTCAACTGGTTCTAATTGTATTTTCTACTCTAAGTAAATATAATAATATAGTAGGTAAGTAGGTAGTTTAGTTTCTGTAAATACATTTTATTTTTAGTACCTAACAAACATCCATCCATCACAAACTTAGGTAGTAGGAACTAACTGTTACTTGAAACTTAAATCTCTTTCAATTAACTCTTCATGCATAATTGGTATTTGTGTATGGTCCAGTCGAGTGAGGGGCAGCCTCGGCCGCCCAACCCTGACTCCTGTTACCATCTGCATAGCTGCTTTCATTACTGGCACAAAATCTCCTGAAAGAAAGGAAAGAAAGAAAAATCATTTATTCTGGTAGGACCTCAAGGATCACTTCAGTTTCGTCTTACATGCTAGGTGAATCTTAATGCCTGTTCCAACGCGATTCCCTACACCAGGGAAAGAATCAGTCAAGAACCTGGTGGTGTGGGCCTAGCTTTTTTTTAAAGCGATCCCAATCTATATTATAGATTCTATAAAGTCAAGCTTCAGTGGGAAGCCAGTCAAACAAAGTAAGGCATGTCAACGCAAGTAAAACTAATTGTAAAATTAACAAGATAAAACCTCAACAAAATGTTGTCTGAAATATTGAAAAATTATAATTTTGTGCAGAGTATAAAAGAGTCGTGATAGCCGAGTGGGTTAGTGCCCCGACTTTCAATCCGAAGGTCGTTGGTTCGAATCCGGCCGTCAATCAATGGAGACGTGTCGAAAAATTAATGTGCATACCTATACATTTCGAAAAGTCCATTAATTAATAAATAATAATAATAATAATAAATATCCTAATAATATAATAATTCGGCCGGGATTCGATCCTTCAGTTGGCCGACACGGCAAACGATGGAAAATTTTAAACTACAAGCTTGATTTCTTACCATGGCTAGTGATACGATCGACCATAAAGTTCAAAAACTCCTGATGTTTTGTGGCAGCGGCCACATCTCCATTTGATACACACTGCACTATGCTCTTGACTTGTCGTGGAAACAAATTCGTCACAGTAGCGATGCTTGAGTCGTGGCCTTTCAACGCTGCTTCTAATATGTGCTGTAAGAGAAAGTTGATTTCAAAGTGTGCTTGTGCTCGTTATCCATTTTTGATTTAATTATGATTAAGCTAAAACGGCCATTTTCGTAGGTTCGCAGCCAAGAGCCTGACCAAAACTATCGACCGATTGAAAAGTTAGCAGTGTGTGAGGGGTCTTAGGTAGGTACTTGACTTACATGGTTACCGATGAAAATTCTCTGGTCTGAATCAAGAAGGTCTTCGACTTGCAAGGCGACTCCCAAGTCTGCTTTCATGGCTTTGAAGTTTGGTATCCTTGTTTTAGCGGCTTGGAAGAATTCTCGCATGTCTACTGTTGAATAAATAAATAAATGTAAATATTGATGGTTCGTTCGTTCGTTCGTAGAATATCAGAGATTATGTCAATTTCCTTACAATCAACTCCGCTCATCATAGGGAAGTGGTAGAAGATGAGAGGCAAGGATGGCGCTGCATCAGAGACGGCTTCGAGATACGTCACCAGCTGGTCCACGGTCCTTGGCTTGTAGTACAGCTCTGGTAACGTCATGATAGCTGATGCTTTCACTTGTTCGGAAAACTTGGCCTGAAATATTATGAAACGAATAAAATACTTCTGATCTAGGTTAAGGTATGTATACCTACCTATAGCGAATTAGTGTTGTCGGGCTGGCAGACATAATACTAATACTTTTACCATTAGGTATTAATCTTTCTGGGTCAGACCCTGTGTCCGAGGTGAGCCACACCCATCACGGCTCGAAGGCTACGCATGCATGATGCAAGGTCTGGCACATTATTTGGTACAAAGGACCAGTATTGGTTTAATTGGTAGTGCTGCTTTTGCATCATTCGATCGGCACAGGATCGGAAAAAGTGGCGTGAATATAAGAGGCCTATTGTCCAGTAGTGGATGGATGTGAGCTGATCGTTCGTTCGTTCGTACCTATGTGCAAGTGGCCAACTCTGAGTTTTTAGGACGCCTAAAAACTCCGATACCAGGCCTCCCTCATGGCTTAACGACTTTAAAAGCCGAGACCGACAAATTAACGTGCCCTCCGAAGCACGGAAGCGCTCAGCTGATAATGCCACTTGCGGTCACCCATCCAAGTTGTGACCGCTCAGAACTGCGCAGTGGTCGATGATTGGTGGAGAGGTAACGCGGCGCACTTCATACCATCGATTTAGCGAGTGCTATTGGTTCATCAGCGAGTGAACACAGGCGCAAACATACCCCCGCTACTTCCCCTCAGCGCTCTTTTTACGTGGCGCGACCTATACTTACATAGTTAGTTTCTGAAATGAAAGTTACCAATTCAATGACATCAGGTAACGGGGCTGCCCCGACTTGAGAGATGACGTCTACTCCACGAGGCCTTGCAGCCGTGATCCAAGCTGTCAGCAGCTGCTTCCTTTCGGCTAGGTTCAAGGACGCAGCTTCACCCGTAGTACCACCAACTAGAAAATACTTTATTTGATTTATGAGCCGTGTTGGAACTGAATCTTGCGGATTGAATTTCGGGTTCGAATCCTGCAAGGCTGATTATAAACGTGATCATCGTCATGAACGCGTGAAATCATTCGTTATTTGTTTATTGATTTAGAATATTACCAAGGATGCCCTTTACTTGGCTAGAGACCAGTTCGTGCATGTACTCCGGTATGACGCAGTAGTTGATGTTCCCTGCTTCGTCCATCGGCGTGAAGACAGGTGCTAGAACACCCTCGATGTTGAACTTCTGAAATTTACAAGAGTGTTTAAAAGCTTCCATAGTGGCCCGCCTGAGACGCAAAGGGGTGCGGGTTCGATTTCTGCCGTGGGGCAAATGTTTGTTTGTTCTCAAGATATTTGTTCTGGGTCTGGGTGTTTTTCTCTATTATTATGCATGTATTTACAAAAACACGTACTTAGGTAAGTACCTACTTAAGTAGGTCATTCAAATTCAAATTTATTTATTGCTTATTACCTATGTGTTAGTAAGAGATTGTTAGTGATACAGAGTACATCCATAATCAGCGTCTTGCGCATGCAACATTCTTAAACACAATTTAACAAGCAGGTATTCTAATTCAAAATGCATTATTATAGGTAATTAAGGTGGCCCTTCCCGGCGCGTCTATCATCGACGCGAGCATGGCTGAAAAGCTTGTAGTTTCATCCAACGCAATGCTAGAAAAAGAAGCAAAGCGAAAAGAGAGAGATAGCGCCTCAGAGCTCGGCATTCAGTTGGTATTTTCGCCGCTCACTCGCTTACTCGAAAAATAGTGTGCGGAAATTTCATATAAAGTGTTCCAGGAAATACGTTTTTTTCAGTAAGCCTTACAAGTTTGTAAAATAAATGCTTGTCATTTAGAATTTCCATAACATTTGCAAGGTTTCTATCACAATACTTTCTTTACTTTTACAATTTATGAGTACATTATGAACGGCCAAAGTTCAGGTAAAATTTATGCAAAAAGCAGGTTTTTGGAGGCTTATACTGAATTTGTTTCTCAAAATTTTGATTTTTAGTTTTCATAGAAACCTAGATATAGTGCACAAGATACCTATTAGTTCAAAAGTTTAAAAGAAAGATCTGTTACAACTGCATAATCACGTACGAGCGTTTGTATGAAAAGAAATTCTATCGAAACTAAAAATCAAAATTTTGAGAAACAAATTCAGTATAAGCTTCCAAAAACCTGCTTTTAGCATAAATTTTACCTGAACTTTGGCCGTTCATAATGTACTCATAAATTGTAAACGTAAAGAAAATATTGTCATAGAAACCTTGCAAATCTTATGGAGATTCTAAATGACTAATATTTATTTTACAAACTTGTAAGGCTTACTGAAAAAAACGTATTTCCTGGAACACTTTTTATGAAATTTCCGCACACTATTTTTCGAGTGAGCGAGTGAGCGGCGAAAGTACCTACTGAATGCCGAGCGCTGAGGCGCTATCTCTCTTTTCTCGCTTTGCTTCATTTTCTAGCATTGCGCTGGATGAAACAACAAGCTTTTCAGCTATGCCCGCGTCGATGATAGACGCACCGGGAAGGGCCACCTTAAGGAAGAAAGGAAGTAGAAATTATGTTAAAATAATAGCTGCAACTTACCATTTTAATTATGATTTTCTACACAACACGAGCACTAAGCTAGGTCTTCAACAGCCAACTGTCGGTAATTCAAGAACCGGTGTCATTATAACCCGGCGGACTGACCACAGGTAATTAACCTAATGGTGAACTTTACTCCTTTGTTATAAGGGCCTATATTGCTTGAAGGGAAATGGGTGTTACTGCAGGTCATTAGAAAATGATTGCATGACTGTTGCACAATAGATTCGATGATATTTGAGAATGTAGACGGAAGAAAAGAAGATTATGAAACTTGAGAAAAACACGATAAGACAGTTTAGGTATTATACTTATTTTACTTAAATACTAAAGCTTAAGTGGTACTAGGGCACGTCTGGCGTACGATGCCAGACGAACTGTGGGCCAAAATGACGACTGACTGGAGCCCTAAGTAAGTTTGTGAGCCTGGGCTCTCGAAACTCTAGTGACGGAGTTTCAAAGCCGCCTAAAGGTCTCCGTCATGGCTTCACGACTTTTAAAAGCCGGGACCGACAATTTATCCAACCGACTATTAAGCACGTAAACGCTCAGCTGCTAATGCCACTTGTGGTCACTCATCCAAATTGTGACAGCTCAGAATGTTGCTTATCTTTAACGATCTGTCAAGAACGTCTTACCCCTAATTCCTATATTTAATCCAATGAACGATCGTAGATTTGTTGTCATAGCAACGCTGTTATCTGTCAAGCAGAAGTACATAAAAACTGTGTTGTATAACAAAGTTGCTATGGAGATAGATCTGCGATCGATCGTCGGATTGAATATAGGAACCGGGAGTTAGCAAGATGCTACGAGCGCTGGAGGCAATGAGATGATGCGGTAGACCACGCAAGCGTTGGCGAGAAGACACCTCCAGGGACTGACAGTCTGAAAAACTTGAGAGGAGGCCTCTGTCCCAGCAGTGGGACAGTTCGGACTACAACAATAAAAAAGTCAATAACTCGCTTAAAATCTACGTTCACTGAGTAAGGACGAACGAATCCTCTCTGCTGACGACGTACCTACCTACATAATGCTTTGGAGCATGCTGTCATGCAGTGCGCTCCTTTGGAGAATCACAAACCAGTCTATGGAATTTCTAAAAAGAAACGTAGAGATTTATTCAAATAAAACATGGAGAGCTTATACTATTACCTACCTAGTTTTTATACTTAATAACCACTTATTTAGGTACCTACGTCATTAGATCAATTTTATGTTTTCTAGTAAGCACTTAGATCATTATAGGTACTTACCTACTTATCAATCTACTAATCTTCTTATCATTGATTAGTGCAAATGAATTAAGCTTTGTCTAAGCTCCTTAGATTAGTGCAAATATTTTAAGTCCAACCTATTTTTCCTGGGAACTACCTAGTAACCCAGTGCAAGGAATCGAAATACTACAGGTTATTAACCTTTACATAGTAACAGTAACATAATCTTTGCGCCTACTATATTTTCATTGAGGCGATTTCTTGCTTCCGTGATATTTTCAGTTCGCGATACAGTCTTCGTACAGTCGCACAAGCGACTAGTAAAGGTGTTCGACTGAGTTTATCAACTAAAGAAATAAAAAAACAAAAAGAGATTATATTTTTGAATCACTAGTAAAGAGATTCTAAATTATTGATAACCAACTTCTGTGAAACAAAAAAAACAATAAGGAGATTCCAATTTCGAATTGCTCTAGCTAGAGTTTTTAAACTGTGTTTTTTAAAAATATTTCTAGAGCAAATATTAAACGTAGTGTTTATATTCTCTTTGGCAAATATTTCTACAGAAAAAAGGCGGAAAGCGGGACATTATTGCTTTCGTTCTAAGTTCAAATTCAGTGCGTATTTCACGATGGATTTATTCAACAAAAAAAATTATAAAAAGTCGATTGTCGTTAACGGCAACGCCAAAATGGGCAGTGAAAATGGTCATTCGATCAATGAAAACGGAAAATCATTGGACGAGGCTGGACATTTGGTGAATAGTAGAAACTGTGAGAGAAAAGTGCTCGTTATTTACACTGGCGGAACGATTGGAATGGTTAATAGTAGTGATGGATGTAAGTACATATCTGTTTATTAATTACACATATTTTATTAAATAAACTGCGGTCATAATGTACCATTATAACGTGTGTAAGTAATAATTTAATGCTATTTTGACCCGTTGTAGCCTTGCGAATGTGAATAGTCGTGGGTTCGAATACCGTCTAGCAACATTAGCTCTAAACGGTGATGGGAAACATCATCTCCCAGCCCTTATTTCAATAAGGAATAAAAATCAACCCAATAAAAATGGAAACAGTGTTTCATCGTATTTAAGACGAAATTATGCATTGACTGCATGCTTGCTTTTGTGCGTCATTCACCAGTCTTCAGTCAAGGTCTTTTTTAAAACCTGCCTCAGAGTGTTATTATGCTACAAGCAACATCTTTAACTTGTTCAAAGGGACATCTAGAACTCGTACCTATATCTTTTATCTATCTTCTGAATTTATAAAAATGAATCCTATTTCGTTGTCACTCAATAGCTCGAGAATGGCTGGACCGATTTGGATAATTCTTTTTTTTATGTTATCTAATAGTTCGTGCATTAAAAAAAACTGGTGGTACGAAGGGGTTCAAAGTGCGCCGGTTCAGCTTGTGCTAAAAAAACGTGCCTAGAAGTCGATGAGGTTAACTACGCCTCATCAACATCTAAAAGGTGATTAGTAAAAATCTATGAGAGATAAATTATTTGGAGAAAGACGCGTTTTAACAAGTTCTTTTAAAAATCGAATGTGATCTTGAATTTCATCACACAGCCAGATAACCCAATCAACTTGAAAATAAGTGTTTCAATGACATTCAAAGTTTATTAACTGCTTAACCTGCGGTTAGCAATGGGTAGACCAGTATTCGAACAATGGCTTTTTAGCACTGCTCAAGTGGAAAACAGCCTATTGATGCTAATCCGATAGGTACCTATAAGTGGCAATTCTGAGTGTCGCAAAAGCTAAACTAAGCTAACTAAATTGTTGCCGTCCCTTTCATAGCGATGGGAATAAAAAGGATGGCAATAATTTTAGTTAGTTTAGTTTAGCTTTTGCGACACTCCGAATTGCCCCCATTGTCACTTAAGAATAAGTATAGGTACCTATCATATTAATACTACCTACCCTATAAGTACTATTTGAAAATGGAAGAAAATGTATAAAACAGAATGAAATAGGTACTTACCTAAGTGTGGTTTAACACTATACTTAATAAAATATAAGTATAAACTATTACAGAATGACACAATCTTGCATTAGAGTCATTACTATCTACTATAAGCTCATGTCATTCCAAAAGCTCAGATGATTTTATTATGAAAAAAACAAGCTTATTGTTTTTGGAGTAAAAAAAAAACCAGCCGGTAAAAAAAGGGTTTCCATGTGATTTTTCCACCAGTATTTTATCCTGTTCTATTTATCATGCCACCTTTTTTGGGACATTTTACGTCCATCCATGTAAAAGTACCTACCTATGTTTCAACTGGTTAAAAGCATAGTTGAAGTTAAGGGCCATGTCGAGGGCACGCGCAGTTCAAAACAGATAACGTTGTTGTTTGACAAATTCACACAATCAACAGTATGATGGGAATTCCCAACGTTAAAGTATAAACAAAGATAATATCATTGTTGGCCCATACGTGTATATAATATGATGTAATACACGGTGTATCTGGAAGAGTGGATCAACGGTGGCAGAGCGATGGGTGATCAACGGTGGCAGTGCTTATTTTATGATTTTATCAGTTTGGCTACATCTCGGACATGAAGCATAAAATCGGATTTTGACCAAAATTTCATAAAATTCAGAAAAACTTTTGAACGGTTGAATATTGTAGCATTGAGGTCACCCATCGCTCTGCCACCGTTGATCCACCCTTCCAGATACACCATGTATACGTATGGGCCAACTTCTCACGGTTAATGAAAATACTTAGGTATGTACCTATCAATATTTTCGATTCCAATGGGATTAGTGTTGGTTCTAATTCAGTTGGAATCGAAAATTTTCGATCAAATGTGCCGACTTTAGCACCTTCCAAATAACATCATTTGGTACTAGAGTTACAGCAGCAAAACAGGCTAAAACTGCTGAGCAGCTATAAACTTCTTTTTAAAATAATGTCTTATGCGGGCACTACACATTGGCTTCAACTTGGTTCTAACATTGGCTATAGTATAATATAATAGAATGGTCAATGGCAAAACTCCGTTTGTGTCCAATAACCGTCCAAGATCGTTCCTCATGCCGTCACCACACATGGGCCTCAACTTGGGGCCAACATTAGAATGGCCAACGGCAATGCTCCGTTTGTGTCTAATAACCGTAAACGGAGCATTGCCATTGGCCATTTTAATGTTTGCCCCAAGTTGTAGCCCATGTGTGGTGCCGGCATCACATTGGAATGTTGGAACCAACACGTTCCAACCCTTCAATGTACCACAGTCATTAAGTTCGTATTCAGAGTTTATACTCAAGCGAGAGTCGTGCCTCAAGCGGTGATCCATCACAAAGTTTCCATAGAGAACTGACAAAAAATCGATACTTGAGCGAAGACTCAAGTCTGAGTGCAGACAGAATACGAGCCTACGAATCTTATCAGTAGGAACAGTATAATATTCTCTTATCAACTATTAATAGCTTTCTAAGCCTTGAGTTTCATGATTATTGTTGATTGAATTAGAAAACAAAAACAAAATGGTATAATATTTAATGTGTGTTTAAATTTTAAAAAGCAAAAGCTACTTGGTAATGTTATTCCAGGTCATAAACTATGTATATATTTTAAGTTTCAGCTAAATCCGTTCAGTAGTTTTCGCGTGAAAGAGTAACAAACATCCACACATCCTTACAAACTTTCGTGTTTTTAATATAAGTAGGTTTACTGCTACTACGAGTATTATTAGTACGTTTATACAGTACGGTACGGTTAGATTACATTTCATCAAATAGTTATGCCGTCAACGTCATGTTGGCAGTGGTGCAAATATGGTGCAAATAAGTGTTATCATTGGACCTGGAGATGGTACATCGTATGCCGGCACCGCACATGGGCTTTAACTTGGGGCCAACATTAAAATGGCCAATGGCAATGCTCCGTTTGTTTCGTATTAACCGTAAACGGAGCATTGCCATTGGCCAGTTTAATGTTGGCCCCAAGTTGAAGCCCATGTGTGGTGCCGGCATTAAGGTAGCGGTTGGGCGACCGCAACGGAGACCAAGACAGCTGCAGATTTTTTTTTAAATTTAAATTTTGTCTTTGTATCATTGCGGCTTCAAAGATATTTAATTATTTTTTTTCAGTTCTGATTCCGCGGAAGAATGTCTTCGAGAGTCTGATCCGTCAGTTTCCCCAGCTTCACGACCAAGCCCTGTGGGAGAGGAGGTGCCAAGACGACCTGACCTTTGACAAGTCCTTTGTCATACTACCGAGTAAGTATATAAATAGCTATAAATAGAATATTTATATTATAGAATATTTTCTTTAAGATAAACGGAAATTTCAATTCACAACAGCAAATAACTTTCAAATAGTTTATAAAAAAAATGAAGTGAGCACCTATTTTTTGAGCACCTAAGCATTGAGCACCCAACCTATTCCCATTTGAGCACCCATCAAAATTTTGACGTGGTGCTCAAATTTTTCTTGTTCCCATTTGAGCACCTACGTATCGGCAGCTTCTAGTGATGGGGTTAAAATTATAGCTATATTAAAATGAATACTATTTTGTTGTCACTCAATAGCTTGACAATGGCTGGACCATTTTGGATAATTCTTTTTTTAATGTTTCCTAATAGTTTGCAGATGGTTCGTGCATTAAAAAAAATGGTATGGTGGAACGAAGTGCGCCGGGTCAGCATGTATTATATAAATTATTAAAAGTAACATTATACCTAGGTACCTACCTAGAGACTAGGTACCTAGAGATGATTTTAAAACCTATTTAAAATAGATTCTTGGGACACAAATCCTGCATATTCTTCATGTTTGTCTCTCCTCAGGAAAAAATACCTAATTAACTAATCGATAACAGAAATGTCATTTATGATCCATTTCACCTGATTAAGATTAAGTTTGACATAGATAAAATGATAATCGACTCTCTGAATTTATTAGAAGACTGCTAATCTTTTTAATACAAAGTGTGCCGAATTTAAAAATTATAGGTAGGTACAACGGAAAATTATACAGACTATCCTATTCTTTCCCTGTAGGCCTAACATGTGAAACGTTTCGAGACGACAAAAAAAATATCTCGATAATGTCAAACTGCTCTTACGTACTATGCTGAAGCAGGAGAGAAAATTTTGTCGACGACGAGAAGGTTTGTCGTGTTGTTTGGCCTGCTGGTGTAGGGAGTCGCGTTGGAACAGGCATTAGAATCACCTAGCATGTAAGACGAAACTGAAGTGATCCTTGAGGTCCTACCGAAATAAATGATTTTTCTTTCCTATTTGTAGGAACCAAAGAGATAAACTGGAGAATATTGTACAAAATCTACGAGTATGAAAACCTTCTGGACTCGGCTAATATGATGGAAACTGATTGGATGAAGATCGCTAAAGACATACAGGTATTCAAGTGTAAAATGTACATCTCGCTTCTACAACAAATCTTGCAACAGATCTAGCAACAGCTCTCGGTAATCTGTACGTATGCAAACGTTGCACTTCCTGTTATTTATATTATGTAGGTGTGTATGAGTTGCTAACAAGGCTAGCCTTCTGTAGACGGAGTTTTTAAATCACACTAATATTCTACTGTACCTACTTACGTAATTTTTTTTATTTTTTAATTTGATAAAAAATTATTTAAGTACAGAAACTAAACTACTAAGTACATATAACTGTACAAAATACAATGAGAACCAGTTGAGCCACCTAAGGATCGTTACAAACGATCTATAGGTAGCTCAACTGATCCTGATGCCATATGGAAGAGTGCCCAAGATTGTACGTAAATTATTTTATTTTCAGAAATTCTACGACACCTATGACGGGTTTGTAGTGTTACACGGCACAGACACGTTGTGTTACACGGCGTCCGCGCTGTCATTCATGTTTGAGAATATCGGCAAAGGCGTCGTACTTACTGGATCACAGGTGAAGAAACATCACTACTATAGGCTTTTAGCAGACTTCAAAAAAGGAGGCATGGAACCTCCTTTAAATTCTATAGTTTTGTATAAGTATTTTATAATAAAAAATGAAATATGATCACAACTGTATCCTAGGGAGCGGTAGACATTTCTTTCAGATCATTAGGCAATTTTTACATCCTTTTGAAGATGTCTAAGGGGTAGTCAGAGGTATGTCCAAATACATAGGTTTCATAAATTTACATAAATTTCCTTTTATTTATTTAGTTGTTTAGGTTAAGAAGTGTAGATATTTTTTGTTCCTGTGTATGATATTAAATTATGTATATTAAAAAAAAATAAAAAAAATACATAGGTTCATATTTGGCACATGCCCACTTTTTACAAGTATTTTATTATACTGATAACCACACTTAGGTATTTAGGCTTTGAGGTCATGGGTTCTGTGGCCGAGTGGTTTAAGGCAGCCCGGCTAAAGGGCGATCGCTTGTATCATCACGGGTTCGGGTCCATTTTTTTGAGGATGTGTAGAGGATCTCTACAGGAAATTGCTCTCCTTACGAAATTGAAATCAGTTTTATATTTTTTTTAATTTTGCCACTTTACTTTTTTTTTACTGATGTATATTTCAGATACCGATATTTGAACCAAGAAGTGATGGAGTGGATAACTTTGTGTCCTCACTACTTATTGCTGGCGGGCTCAACATTCCTGAGGTCACTATTTACTTTGGAAGCAAACTATTTAGAGGGAACAGGTAGATTATGCCTATTCCTACTTAAAAGAAAAAAAATACGATACAAAACTTACTCCAAATCCATTCATCTTCATTCATTTTCTTTGGCCTATGTATCTTTGTCCATTCACGTCATATCCATCTCAGAATTCTCATCTTAGCACGATCATAATGAAACATAATGAAACTACCCGCAAAGATTAAAAACAAGGTTAAAAGTAAGTACCTTGTTCTTGAAATGTTATTTTCAGTGTTATGCTATATTGGTCTTTAGTATGAACCAAAGACGATTAATATCTAGATATTAATCGTCTTTGGTATGAACGTAATAAGAGCTTTCGATTTTAATCATAGTTTAGCTAGTCAGTGGTGGCTATTCGGGGTGTCGCCAAAAGTAAACTAAACTAACTTGACAGCACTAAAAATGTTGCCATCCCTTTCATAACGATCGAAAAAAAAGGATGGCATCAAATTTTAGTGCTGTCAAATTAGTTAAACTAAAATTGTTGCCGTCCCTTTCATAGCGATGGGAATAAAAAGGATGGCAATAATTTTAGTTAGTTTAGTTTAGCTTTTGCGACACTCCGAATTGCCCCCATTGTCTAACTAAACTATGACTAAAATCGAAGAAGAATGGATTTGGAGTAAGTAGGTAAGTTTTGTATCGTATTTTTTCAGCGTAATTAATCATTTCAGAACATTTTGCTCAGTCATGTCAATATTTAGTTAAGTTTCTGTAAATAAATCCTTTATTTTTCAGGACAAGAAAGATATCAGCTACGCACCTATACGCATTCGACTCGCCAAATTGTGTGCCTCTCGTCGAAGTGGGATTATCGTTCGACTTGAACAAAGCGGCGATATTCAAGCCAAATGTCATCGAGAAGTTTAGTGTACACGCCAACATGTCCAAGAACGTTGGTCTTTTGAGAATATTCCCTAGTATCAGTACTGCTGTTATAAAGGCCTTCTGTCAGCCTCCTATTGAAGGTAAGATTTAGAAGACAAAGCTAAATGAATTAATGAATATCCTTGGACATTTTTCAGTCCCAAGCATATTTTAACCAAAATCTATCTATATCTATTCTAACATAAAATTGAATTCTATTTCGTTGCCACTCAAAAGCTCGAGATTGGTTGGACCGATTTTGATAATTCTTTTTTTTATGTTTTCTAATAGCATTAAAAAATAATGATGGTGCGAAGTGCGCCAAGTCAGCTTTTATGATTCCTATAAGTAGGTACTACTTTTATATTTTTTTTTAAATGAATATTGAGTCAATTTTTACTCACTACTTATGTTTACCTTCACTTGCCTTGCTTCACCAGTTCCCTATAAGGACCATTATTATAGTCAAAAAATATTATATACCGATTTTGTTTGAAAACCCGAACCCGCGATGATGCAAGCGCACACCCTTTAGCCGGGCTGCCTGCAAACTCTCGGCCACGAAGCCTTATGACGCCGAAGACGAAACTACCAGTAAGATGATATTTTGGTTAAAGCATCGAATATTTTCATTGATATTGTAATGCGTTTTCAGGTGTAGTATTAGAGAGTTATGGCGCAGGGAATATCCCGTCCAACCGTCAAGATGTGTTCGATGTGATAGAGGAAGCTGTTGGCCGAGGAGTCATCATGGTCATCATCACGCAATGCAGCACCGGTTCCGTTTCAGCTCTGTATGAGACCGGCAAGGTAAGAATATTATTTTATTCAAATGAAAACTATCGATGAAAACTATGAATCGAACGTCTCTGTCCAAATTTCAAGTTTTTGAACTTTTAAAAAAGGATTGGCCAAAGCAATCTAGCCCTTTTTAAGTTGTGCTTACAATTTACAAACGAACAACATTTAATTTTTTTTTATAGTGCACTACTATTGAACAAAGGCTGCATTCTAGATGCCTCGTCTACATTTAATTATCTTTTGGTATGGAAGATTACTAATCATAATTTAAATTAATTACAAAATCCCTCCGGCTGCGCCAAATGGGTTTTTACTAGGTTATATAATTATATGAACTATGCAGGTACTTAGGAGTAGGTATATTCAAAGTAGCAGCCAAATTCTTGAATTAATTTTTGCATGAAGGAGTGACAAACATCCATCCATAAAACATTAACATTAACAGTAGGTACTTAGTAGTAGGTAGGTATGTAGATAAATTAGACCATCGCTAAACGTTTACACACACCTACCTATAATCGTAATAAAATGTCACGATTTATTTACAGATAATTATTGTATACCTACTCTATTACTCTACAAAGATAATATTTACTTAAATGATGTTTGCTCAACTTATTTCGCTATTGGTATAGCCAAGCGTAGGTACCTAAACCTATTATATTTATCACAAAGTAAATAATTTACATTTTCTACACATAAAACTCAGGCCTTTACATCTTTACTAGATGATTTATACAGAGTCAGGAGGCAAGCTTTGCCTATACTTAACGGGACACTGTAGTGCCTGAGATATTGTTGAGATGGAATAGGCTTGCCCAGCACCTAAACCATCCTCTCAGCTTAGCCGGCCGTAGGATAGGATCTAATTTATTTAACAAATTAACAATATGAGATACATATTTGCTGATGACCCCTATACCTAGTTGCTGTCTCAGACATTATATTAAGTATAGGTACTGTAACGATTCCTATTTTTAGACCATAGTTTTAGCTTTAGGAATTTATTTTTTTTCATCACTCTCATTTTAAAATACCGATAATGGAATCTACTTAAGAAAGCTCTTGTAAAGTTTTAAAATTCCCAAGCAAATAAATAACTATTTTATTGCAAGTCAAGTGCCGCTAGGCGACGATTTCTTTTAACAATTCTTATAATTTATGGATTTGTATTTTTTTTGTATGTCTGGAGCTAAGGAATGAAATCGGGTAATACCCTGTATTTTTTACAGTCTTTAATACTTTAACGTGATTGGTTGTATTTGTGGTAGTTTGTTAATAACCACACCTCATTTTGGAGGAAGGGGAAGTGCAATAAAACCAAGGGATGCAGGGAATTCGGGGCAGACGAACAGGGTCAGAACAGTGGGATATTAACTGAGAGACTAGACAGAACGCCTTAGAATCAGTGTTGGTTGTAAAGAGTAATTTAGAGTCGGTGTCTATTGAAATGATCTGAGTATTTTGCTAGTTCCGAATTAAATAGTAGTTATAAATTCAGTGTACAGTTGGTAATGTATTTAAAATAAGATAGGACCATTAGGGAATAATTAATATACCTAATTGAGTTTTCCTACATGACATGTATTGTGTAGAGTTTGTAATTATTTATATTCCACAGGTTTCGACGTGTTGACTATTGATTGATATGTGCATGTTATTATAAGGTCATTATTTAGAAAGGGTTTATGCATGGTAATTTAGAATCCTCACGGGTTAGGTAGATGCAGAGATTCAGACACCATTCATTTAGTTATAATTCATGCACGATATTTTCCGTAATTATTCACAGAGAAGCTGAGAACGAGTTATCTTCGATATTACCTTACCTTTCCCATCCTCTCCTATTTTACATTTAGTTTAATTGGCGTAACAATACAATTAAATAAGCGTCGATTAAGCTACATGTATAAAACAACTTGGTGTAACAAACTAATTCAATAAACACCGTGTTCATTATTACATAATGTACATTTACCTTATTAACTTAGTTATAGATCTGTGAAATCTTTAGTACTCGAATGATATTGGTGATTATTGTGCATACGTTTGGTTGTGGAGCGAGTTCGAAGCAATCATGAATAGCGCAGTATGATTATTATCAGTATGATGAAAGTGCTTGGATTTCACGATCCTATTAAGGTTCATTTATTGCTCGACGTTAGGTAGTTTGGGTCTATTAGATAAGTCTTGGAGCTTGGATTGCCGAGCTATACCAACTGCCACAAAAAATAGCGCGGGGATGATATGCGGTAAGATGCAAATGCCTCAATGCGCCTGATGGTATAGTGAGGTACTTGTAAGTTCTTAGGCCCTAATAGTATCTAACAATAAATGAACTTGTCGTGTGAGATAGGAAGCTAGGCGCCTTTTCCTTTCCTTTTCCTTTCCCTTCTTTCCTGCCCTGCCTTGCCTGGCATTGTAAGGCTTGGCTGTGGTAAGGGGGTGGTTGGGTGGTCTTTAGGAAACATTGTGAGAAAACCTTCTTGGTTTCGTTTAAATTAGCGTAAGGATTACTAGATAACTGTGTTAGAGTATTTTTGCATGAAAACTAAATTTATTCTTGATTCACATTCGCAATTCTAATGCAAACAATTTGTTTCCCTTTCAGCTGCACCGTGCTACAAGAACGCTAGATTAAGATTTCTAAATTTATATTCTTTTAAAATCTTGATTCCAAACACCTTAGAACTTGCCTTGTTTTGTCTTATCTAATTCGAAGACTGGGTCTTTCCTTGTAACTTTCCTTTGAAATTCTGATATTAAAATTATGTGTTAACTTGAACTATATTTTATTTCACCTCTTTGACTTTCACACAACATTAGGAATATTATTTTAGATGAGAAGGTAGATTTCTTTAGCTTCAGATTATTTAATTCTTAGGCTAGGGTAGGGTGTTGTTACAGTACATATACCTACCTAATCACGTTTAGTAAATTTATATTTATTTCGGTCTAGGTATTTCTAAATAGTCAAAAACTAGTTTATGCCCGTCGTTGGTCCTCATAGTTTTCTAGGAGATTTTGAAGCGCTCGTGGCGCAGCTTGCTAAGGCCAAAAGAGCATCGAAGAGCAGCGAAGCGGAGCGCAGTTTCAGAGTCATACGAATTTTAACTTTATTTTCATTACTATAATACTTATTATCCTATTGGGGTTTGCTAGAAGAGAACTCTGTTTAGGGTTAAGCTCGCCTTTGCCATTACCTGTCTAGTTTTAAGCTCTTCTTATAAATGTTTATTTTGTGCAAAAAAGTAGGTATACCTAAATCAAAAATAATTTTCTTTTAGCTAATGGCCAAATATGGGGTTGTGTCCGGCTTCGACATGACTCCTGAAGCAGCACTCACAAAACTCTCGTATGTTCTGGCGAAGACCGAGTTATCGTACAAGGAAAAGACTGAGGTACCTACCTACCTAAGGCCGGGAATACACGGACAGCTTAATGTAGGGTCAGGTGTCCAACGTTGAAACAGTGGTACACAGTGAAACTTTGCGAAATTTCTGAAATGTGACGTTACCAGAACTTGCAGTTTATCGCATAAGGAGCCCCCCTCGAACCTCATGCTATATCCCAGTTTGCGTAGATGGCGCGCGAAAACAGATTTTTTGCGGAGCTTTTTTCAATTTTTTTACAAAAAAGTACAAATTTTCTGCTTTCTTTCAAGATTTTACATTTAGTTATGCTAGCATATCTCATATTTCTCAGGATTACCTAACATCGGACATATTTCATAGATTAACGTGGACTATAATATTTTAATAAAGTGATGCAATGTAGTAAAAATAAAATAAGATAACTAAAGATACCCTTGGTAGTCAACAATGAAACAAATGCACAGTGGACACAGTGAAACAGTATTTTATATAGTAACCTACTAGGTTACTATTAGAGTCTAATTAACTAGTACCTTATGGATACCATACTATTCTTATGTTGTTATTTTGTTGTAATGAAGTATTATTTTTAGAATTATTATAAAAAAAATATAATAACTAATGATTTTCATTACTTATGTAAAGAATTTTTTTTTGCACATAACTAATTTCTTTGGTCATTTACCTATTTTATGTAATTTGGAAAGTCTGATAGCGTATTAACTTTGAATAACACCTTTTTTTATTAAATACAAGCAATTTTTGACATGAATTTAACAATGATGGAAACATCCGGTACAAATTAATACGTTTCATTGTTTAATTTATGGTGTTTCATTGTGTACACGGTCGTGTACACAGTGAAACATTTCTAATTTTTTTGTTTTTATTTTTTTATGGCCTGTGTATACATAAATTGAAAAAACTATAAATGACATCCAATACTCAAATAAATAACCTGTATACCTGTAAAAAACTAGATTCATATCGGTAGAAACGAAAGATCTATGAGACTTTGAATTTTTGGTGTTTCAACGTTGGACACCTGACCCTACCTCTATGTACCTACAGAGTGGGGCAAAATTTAGACTCTCAAGTTCCCTCCTGTGAAGTTAGAAATTTTTTCGAAACTTTTAATTGGTTAAGTAAGTACCTATAGGTAGTTTTTCACGAAGTAACCTAAACCAAATTTTGCCCCACCCTGTAGTGTACCTACCTATTTCCGGCCCAGCCACCATTATGGCCTATATAATTTTTTTTAAAATTTTTATTTCAAATTTGTACCATAAGTAGTTAATTCAAATTTTTATATTTCAGATGATGGCTAAAAACATCAGAGGTGAACTGACTAACATTGCTTCATTAGCTATAGAGGTTAGTGTTAGTAAACCTCATTGATCATCACCCTTATTTAAATTAAATTTATTTATTCGAATCATTCATTCATACGATTGTTCTCGATTTCGATGTTTTCCGATGCTCATTATTTGATCTTGAAGTAGGTACCTAAGTACCTGCTGTATTTCGTTTAATTTCAGGATCAAAGTCTTAAAGAAGCGCTCGGCATCAGCCTGAACATCCAATCGCCTAAGATCCTGAGCGAAGTGACCGCGAAGGTCGTCACCTCGCTGCTGCTGTATGGCATCCAACAGGAAGACTTGGGGGTCGTGAGGAAGATTATAGGTCGGTTTAGTTGAAAGTAAATTAATCTGTAATAGGATTTTTTAGAAAGCAGTCTATCGAGTGAGCGAAGCGAACTAATATACCTACCTACTTAGTAGTAATATATATAGGTGGCTAATAGTGGCAATTCTGAGTGTCGCAAAAGCTAAACTACACTAACTAAAATGAATGCCATCCTTTTTATTTCCATCGCTATGAAAGGGACGGCAATATTTTTAGTTAGTTAAGTTTAGCTTTTGCAACACTCAGAATTGCCACTAATATTTCTGTATAAGAATATTTCAGTGAAAATCGAACGTTTAGATGGTTTAGTTTGCATTTTAAGCACAGTTTTCGTGAGAATACCGGGATCAAACTATCCTATTTTTGAATCCAGGGTATAAGCAATCCTGGTACCAAATTTCATTCAAATCCGTCCAGCCGTTAATTGGAACGTGAAAGAGTAACAAACACACTTACATACTTTCACCTTTATAATATTAGTAGGATAGGATAGTATTATTAGTAGGATAGTAGGAAGTAGGATAGTAGGAAGTAGGATAGTAGGATTTACTAACTTATTAGTGTCGCGTGTCATCGTGTCGCCAACTACAAAGGGAATACAAATAGGTACATAGAAACCAGTAGTGTCGCTGCGACAAGTCTGCTGGCTGCGTGTAGTCTGCCAAGTTGTACCTTTATCTAAGTACTAGATAATGAATAAAGATCTTAGAAGGACCTGTCTTTTCAGAAATGGGCGCAGACGTAAACTCGCCATGTTCCGACGGCAAGACGCCGCTACACGAGGCTGTGTTGAAAGGCAACGAGACCATCGTCGAATGTCTACTGACGAACGGAGCTAATGTTCATATCAAGACCAGGTTCATATTTTCGACAAATTTCCATACATATTTTCAGGAAATATTAATTTGGGCTCAGTAGGTTTGGGATGAAAAGAGAACTAAAAATCACAAATTTCGGACGAATCAAGAAAAATATTAAGATAAGTAATTGGGATGAAAAATCTTGGGATGAACCATTTACAGGTGTAGAATCAACTTTCAACAAATTTCAATTAGATATTTCATTTACAAATTCAACTATGACGATGCAAATATTCACATAACGCCAATAGTGGCTATTCGTAGTGTCGCAAAAGCTAAACTAAACTAACTAAAATTAATGCCATCCTTTTTATTCCCATCGCTATGAAAGGGACGGCAACATTTTTAGCTAGGTAGTTAAGTTTAGCGTTTGCGATACTCCGAATTGCCACTAATATTTTACTAAAACTTGACAAACCAGCTTAAAATAAAATAAAAAACACGAACAAATTAGTCACCTAAATATTCCTTCCAGTTCAGGAGAGTGTCCACTAATCACAGCAGTATACAAAGACGACAGCAATCTCATAGATCTACTAATGCGTTGCGGCGCGCACTTAGCGAGCGCTGACAAACGGCTCATTAGCGAGATGATGACTTTAGCTGTGAAGAACGCTTCTGTGAGAAGACTGGAGTGTTTACGAAGCGCTGGAGCCAATTTAGACATGACTGATGAGCTGTTGCAGTCTCCTTTACATAAGGTTTGTAAATAACGATATTTTATTAAGTAAGATGATGATTATTGGTTGTGAATAATACTTCTGTAAGAAGACTGGTGGGTTTACGAAGCGCTGGAGCTAATTTAGACATGACTGATAAATTATTTCAATCTCCTTTACATATGATTGGTTAAATTAGACTTAGAACACAACACTACAAGTAGTGTTTACGAAGTGCTGGAGTAATTCTTGATTTAAACATGCTTGATCACCTTTACAGAAGGTTGGTGAAGTATTCTTAGGTCCGGAAAATTATAACAATTTGCCCTGCAATGTGACGCTACATACTCAGAATAATAGGTAATTATTATTTTCAGGCTGTTCTGTATAACTGCCCAGAAGTAACACAATTCTTGGTGGACTGCGGCGCTATAAAAACCAGGAAGGATATTTTAAGTTTTTCACCCATCGACTACGCTGAACGGCTTAATAGGGATGTGCTGGTTAAGATTCTCCAATAAAACAAATGTAGTCTACTTGAAGTTACCATAAAGGAGTGATAGGATAGACTCCTCTTTTGTCTTTGTCTCTCTACGCATCGGCTAGTATGTCTGTCCTGCTCGCGCGCAATAGGTAGTCGCCTATTTTTTTTGTATAATACACAAACTGTAGTTCTTACGTAAATACTTCTAGGTACTACTTTACCTCTCTTGATTCATTGAGAGACAAGAAGTATGGAATTTTAAAGATAATATAATATAATACGGTTTTATTTAATTTTTAAGCAATCATTAATTCTTAGCTACTGATTTATCATCGACAGAGGGACTATAGAAGTAAAATGTTATCAATAGGTTAACTATTTATTACTAGAGATTAAACAAGGTTATCATCTGTAAAAATGTTGTTTCATTTATGTTACCTAATAAGACCCTCGCACTAGAAAGCCTGGTTGCGGCAGCCAGTAAACGACATGTCACGTCCTTAAAACTAGGGGATTCTACAGCCTGTTCGACTCCCTTCACCATCTATCGTTTTCGAGTATGACGACCTTTGTAGCGCAGTGGGTGAAAGCCCGCCTGAGACGCAGAGGTTGCGGGTTCGATCCCCGCCGCGGGACAAATGTTTGTATGATCTGCAAATACTTGTTTCGTGTCCGAGTGTTTTCTATGTAAATAATATGTATGCATATTATTTACAACAAAAAAAAATGCTATGTAGTAATCAGTCATCTGGTTACCATAACACAAGCATTCAATTGCTTAGCTTGGGACTGGATCACGCTGTGTGAAATGTCCAAGATTTTTTTTTTTATAATAGTAGAGCCAGACTTCGGATCACACGTTGCTTCTCATAGGTTAAGTGGTGCAGGGCTCCCGAACAACGCAATATCATATCTACGCAGGTTCGATCCTGTCGGAGCCGCTAACTTTTAGTAAGATTTTTCATTACAATGAAATAAAAGCTTTAGATTTAGGGTTGATTTATTGGGATTGATTTAGTTACTTAGTCAGGGTAGGTACAGCAAATTCATCACCACTGCACACAAATTTTTTACCTAACCCTCTTAGGTCTAAGTTTCAAGAAGGTAAATGTTGATCTATAGAGTGCTAGGCATGTAGAATTTGGAAAAGACAGTCAGCCTTTCCATTAGATCTGGTATGTTTTTCATCTGGATAGGACAGGGCGAGTAGCTTTCACAGTCACGGCCATATCTTCCAGACAACGTCGCGTCTTCTATCGCTGTTGCGTTCACTATACTTGATAGGAGTTTGTTGCTGGAAGTAATAAAATAATAAGTAACTAAACACGTGAATAGAAATGGTGAATAGAAATGGTCGACGTCGATAGTTTTTGGTGTGGTAGAAACCATCGATCAACGTCGATCGAGTCATTCCTATATCGACTATGCTATCGAACGACGATCGATCGATTCAGTCTGGTAACGCCTTTACAGTAGGTAGGTGTTACTCAAACATACAATTAACTTATATTGGTGGCTATTCGGGATGTCGCCAAAGCTAAACTTAACTAATTTGACAGCACTAAAATTGATGCCATCCTTTTTATTTCGATCGTTATTAAAGGGACGGCAACCATTTTTAGTGCTGTCAAATTAGTTTAGCTAAGTTTAGGCGACTCCCGAATAGCCACCATTATCGCATATACCTAGTGTCCTAATTATATAAGAAGCTATCCTTTTGGGGCCAAAGGTGCTGCCCACCCTGTGTTTACTATCCAAAGTAAATATTCTGTAAAAAAAAATGTCTACCATACCCGGAGTTCATTTAAATATTTGGATGGATGAGTTGGTTAATAGCACTCCGGTTTGAGGATCGTTTTTGAATCAAGATGGGTTCGAATCCCGTCAGAACTTTTGATTTTAATAATTTCTTGATTATAGGTAATTAGATATTCTATTTCCTTACTTCATTATACTCATCAAGATCTTAGGAGGTTCCGTGTAGTGTTCCTGTTCCGTCCAGCAAGCTATCCTCAAGGCACAGCCACGTAGAGCTCGGCCATCCGCCATCTGCTGGACGAAGCTCATCACTGCTTCAGCGCTGAAATCGGTGTTTTCCAACACTGAAATAGAACAGGGACAGTTTTTTAGTATTTAGGTAGGTACCTACAAGGTTTTAGGCTGGTGTTTGTGTTTTAAAGATAAAAGGAGCGTACCTAAATTGAAAAACAAACGATCGAATTGCAATTACGATATTTTTGTCGAATTTCATAGTCAAACTATTTTCACGTGAATTTCGTATCAAAACTTTGCGAATGACCTAAAATTAAAATAATGGCACTGCCGTTCTTAGTTTGAATGGTTACGTTCATGCTCTTTGGTGACGTTTACCATCAAAATGTCAGTTGTATAAGAGGCCATGGAAATTTATTAACTTTAGGGGTTACAAAATAAAATTTTCAGTGTCTATAGTTATGAAATAATCCTTTGGGACAGGGGCCGAGCTACACAATCTGCCGTGAGTATTTTTAAACACTTTTTGAATGCTAGTTATGATACTTGCTCACATGGGTTTTATCATAGAATCTTGGTACAAATTTAAACTCTCTGTGGGCCTTACCCCAACATATTAGAAACTACCTCTTGGTAGATCACCTGCCAGATGAATAGACGTTAGGGAAGGAGGTTTATGCCCAGGCCCAGCAGTTAAAAGCTGAAAATGATGATGATGAATTCATACAAATAGTCTTTAACTTTTTATAAATAACAATGTGCTTATTTGCGTGAGATCATTATTAGAATAAAATATAGTTTACTAATTTTGCTGGATTAATTCGTATTGAATCCGAGGAATAAAATATCTAGTTTATGAGCGAATCCATGTTCTCATGTTGTGATCTTGAAGAAGTGAAGCCAATATTCTGACACGATGTTGAACTCGGCAGGTCATGGAGCAAATGTACCTGATTGAGATACTCATTGACAAAGTGACGATTTTCGCATCCGAGGAAGATGAGAAGAGCGGTGCCAACAAGAGCCTGATCATCAAAATAAAGTTCGGCCCCAAAGTCCAGTTCATCATCAAAGAAGGCCAGCTCGCTCTCAACGAAGACAACAAGGATGACATCATGGTATGCGATGATCAAGGAAGGAGAAAATGGACGAGAACCATCAGAGTCGGTAAATCGTATCTGTTCCCTTCATATCCAGACACAGTACTCATGGTACTGAATAAATTTCCTCTAGAAATAGAAGTGTGGAACGACGATGAGAACGAAGTGGAAATATTTGTTGGCATTGGCAGCATGGTCTGGGAAACTGAATTCTACCACATGCTCAAGGAGTCGTCTGACGCGAACAAACTTCATGAACCATTGACTATAAAACAAAACACGCCATTATTTGCAGAATGCTGCTGTAAGCAAGTAGGAGAGATTGCCTTTATTTTACGGCTAAGTGCTTTAGGAGACAGTATTATCACCGAGTTCCAGCAATTGATGAAAGACCCCGATGCGTTTGTATTCAGAACCAACAAAGCACCAAGCATGTTTCAATGTAAGCGCATCGAAGGTGACGACCCTAACTTCTGCATGGTGGGTAGTCTTTATGAGACCACTACTCTTGAAGATCCTGATGTTGTCAATAATGCTCAAAAGAAGATAGAAATATGTACTGAGCTCCAAAGTTGCGGAGTCGGGCAGAAGGGAGCCGATCCCAGCTGTCAACATGGTACTGGTGAAGAACCTAAGCCTAAGCAGTATCCCATTGATAAGATTCGAATGGGAGATATCACAGGTCCATGTGGTAATGCTAATTGCGCGCTTGCTCATAAAGTAAAGAACTATATCAGAGCCTTGGATACTTATAAGTCACAGACTGGCAAGATACAAGGCACGAAGGATAACACAACAAAGAAAATATGCGGAGCGTGCAGCTGCAAAGACGACCGCTACCACAGAGATGAATGTCCAGATAAACAAGGGCCAGAAGGAGGAAACAAAGCTTTGTGTACGGGCTGTGGAGGCGTTGCTCAAGCTGGAGAAACTTGCGAAGACAGAAAGCAAAAGATGTATGGTAGCGGTACTACCCCCAAAGAAAGTAAAACTAATGTAGAAAGTAAAACTAAAGCAGACAGTAAACATACTGTAGCCTACGTGTTTAGTGTCACTAAAGTACCTGGGTTTAATGAGTCAATGTTTGGAAGAGATTACTTAGTTGAAAACTTGGCAGCAAATTATCAATTTGACCAGGCATCGTCAAGTAAGCCTCCTGGTGGTGGCTGTTGCTGTTGTAAAGCTAATACACCAGCATGGAATCCCGTATCGGGAGTGTGTAGTAGCCCTGATATTCGTTCCTCAGATAACAAATCATCTATGAAAAGCATGGGAATGACAAATCCAGCCATTTATAACGTTAATACTGCAGATTCAAGACGAAAAGTTGCTGTTTACAACTGTACCGAAGTTCCAGACGAGAAGGATTGTAAATGTGACCCTCCAAAACCTACACCTCCTTGTAAAACTTTTGACTGTGATTGTATAGCGGAGGTAAGTAATATTGCAGCGAGAAAGGCTCACAAGCCTTTCTGTCCATCTTATAAACATAAGAGTAACTGCCCCGTTTCGATGATACATGAGGAAGAAGAGAAGAAGAAGGTAGATGATGATGAAGATGAAGCCGAGCCTCTGCCTTACGGACTACCCCCGATTCAGCTCGGGCCCTGTCCTGTAATAGGTAGGCCTTGCACTGTCCCTGACGGTTTCGCTAGGATGTACAAGACCGCTGCACTTCCTGCCGTGCCACCGAGTTACAGCGACGCAGGCAAAGTCTGCTGCTCCAAAGAATACGAACGAATAAAGAAAGCTATCAAAGAATACATGAAGAACGAAAAAGATAATGACTTCAGATGTATCAATCAGTTCAATGTGGACACCGAAAGAAGGTGTTGCGACAAGGAGCAGAGACTGCTCTCTCTAATGGGGAAGGGATGTTGCGGTTCTCACAAAATGGCAATACAGGAGAAGTACAAAGAAGAGAAGAAGTGATAACATCGATGCACTGATATTTTATTTTGTAACCCGTGATCAACATCTATATCAAACATTTAGGACAACAATACAAACCTTATACAACTTATGTTTGTTTTAATGTGAGAATATGAAATATTTTTGTATAATTAAGTACCTACCTAGGTAAAATGCAGTTAGTACCCAATAATACATAAGTAAATAATCCAAGGTTCCAAAAAGTTGCCTATTTTGCAGACAAAAACCCACGATCTAGAGCCTATTGATTTTTAGTGAGACAATCAATTCATAATGGGGGATGAAGATGAAAATGACAACAAGAAGAAAAAGAAAAATGCATCAAAATACAACTACACATTCGGAGATGTTCATCCAGGTAACGTTTTAAGTTTTAATTAATTTAGTAATACAAACTTATTAAATAAATTTATATGATGGGGGAATTATTTATTGGATTTGCGTTTGAGAATAATTTAAATTTGTTCTGTGGATTTCAGGAGTAAATATTGGGCACAAGCAATGTTTGTATTTGAAGCCAGGTTTGTCGGTGCCAGCTGGAATGGGTTGGCTGTGGAATGCCCAAGATGTCCCAGGAATGAAGGTAGAAAATTCATCATATTTCGTTATTATTAAACCCTATTATGATAAAAAATTGCTGTTCGTTAGTCTCGCTGAAACTCAAAAACGGTATGAACTAGGTATTTAAGAAATTTTTTTTCCGCTCAGGTCAGTTAGTAAAATATGTGTACCTACCTACCTATTTATTTTTAGTATCGCCGTGGCTGGCAACCTGGAGTGATCGGGAAAAGTGTTGCAAAGTTGATGACTTTTAAATGTCCACGAGGGGGTCCAGATAAAGATAAAAACAAGAAGAAAAAGAGGAAGGGTGCGAGACCGGGGGCTGACGTTGGAGGCGGAGACTCAGAGCCTGAAGAACCATTGGAACCAAAACCAGCCCTCAAAGTGCAGAGGAAAGGAGACGTTTTTACTATTCAGGTACCTATTACTAACTAATTATTCAGATAAAACTAACAGAACCCTCAATCCAAGTACGATTTAACAAGAAAATTCTTATTTATCTCCTAACTGCATTTTTATTTAATTCAGAACACAAACTTTTTAGGTAAACCCGTTAAAAGATCTGACAGAAATTGCACATAATGAGGATCCATACGTTGACTGCGAACCATTGGTCTTCAAAATTATCAAGAAACGAAGTCCTGAGGAGCAGGCTAAAGTGGAAGCTCGTAAAATGGTCAAACTCAAGAAACAGCGAGACGCCGAGATCAGGAAAGCACTGGCTGAGGCTGTTGAGGATATATGCAAGTGTGCGTACATGGATGTGTACTGCAATGACCTGACAGCGATAGACAGGGTTATAGACAGTTGCCCGGCGTTCAAAGAGCCTGAATGTATTTGTCATGAAGAATCTCTAAGTTCACTTTCCAGCAACGCAACCTGGGACATTGAATACACTCCACCCTTCGGATGCTTTGATTTAGCTCCAAGGAAGCGAAAGAACTTTATACATGTGGAGACTCAGTATATACCAGCTGATGCTGGAATTGTGGAGGCACCTAAACTTAAATGTAAAAAGTCTTTTATATCTGTCAGTAAACCTAAGAGGAAAGTTTCGAAGAAAAGCTGCTGCGGTCCATGTCGGTAAATTCGTTCGTAAATTGTTGTATTGATATAAATATTGAGAAGTATTTTTGCTTTTTACGTATTATTATTTTTATTCCTTTATTCCAATCAAAAGTTTGCCACCATTAATTGTTTACCATCCGTAGAAAAAACTTGCTAAGTATCATAATTACAACCTACATAGTACTTAAGAATCTACTTACATCTCGAGTACCTGTCGTATTCTGGTTGAGAAGCAAAGTTCTTGAGGAACAGCGGTAGAAGAACGGTGGTTCCCATCACCACAGCTCCGCCCAATGCCAGTGATGCTGGGTTAATGTTTATCGTTGGCAAACCCTGGCAAAGTATTTGGAAAAACATTAGAATCGAGTGAAAACAATGAGCAAATACAATCGGAAAATTTGGTGAGTACGATGCAAGTAGTTGCAGAGTAGATTCGATTATAGAATTTAAAATAATCAATACTTAGAAACCTAAGCAAATGTAATTTGCCATTTCACACATTTAGTAGTTTTAACAGGTAAACGATGAGTCTCTTCTTAAATAAAGAATAAGCGTAAACTTACCGAGCCAGATAAGGGGTCTACCGCACTCTTAATAGGTATCGATATGAAAGGAACTGCGAAATCTAAATCAATCTGAAATAAAGAACTAGTTAAGGTTTTGACAAATGCTAAATTTTACTATAGGTACCTAGCTTGAACTGCACTCACACGAATATCTTCATTTTGATAGTCAAAAGAGAATAATCTCTTCTGTCGTCCTCGCACAGCTATCACAAACGCACACGACACTACAAATATTTTCCAGAACATTTTAAGCGACTTAGTTAGCTAATTAGGAAGATGGTGTTCGCGCAAAAACTTATGAGCGTTTGACGACATTTTTATGTCGCATTTGCAGAAGTAGCACAGTAATTCAATGTCCATGACGAATACACATTTTTCCGCGTATTGTCGCTTAAATGGAAGAGTGGAGACTGCAGCCAGGATTATAGATGGTGATGACGTTAAGAGTAGAGCTTCGGTAGAATAGACAGGCAAACCATAATAAATATCAGAGAAGAAAACCTTACACATTCTGTTATTTCATATGTTTAGATGCATGAACGAAATTCGTTCATGTTTAGATGATACCACTAATATACCTACAATAGACAGCAAATAAATAAAACGGACCACCCCCTTTCTTAGAAATCTAATTCTATGTTATGTACTTAGGTAGGTAATCTACCTTACGTCTAAAATGTTAAGGCATCAGAATTTTCCATAAGTGGAAACAGCAACTGCCGATCTGATCTAATCTAAGGTCCGGCAACCATTTTCTTAAATCATTAATGTTTATTAAATACCCATTAGGTTTTTGCTTTTTTACCATTTACAAGCTATTATTTATTGTCACGTGTTAGTAGATATTTGAAATAGCATTTTTTGGATCACTAGCACTCTCAACAGGGGGTTCTGTCTAACACAATGAGCTGCTTTTATGATAAATTCAGGAGATGTTTTTATGGAACTGTAGTAAATCACGTCAAACTACCTACCTGGTATTCGCTTATTTGAATAAGCTTGTGGGTTACCTGCTAAAAACTCTTACTAATAAATAAATAAATGTCCAAGAATATTTATTTGAAAAACGTATAAATTCAAACAAAACAGAAATAAAACAAGCCTGTCCAAAATTTATAAGCTCTACCACACACTACCATCAGGCAATTTGTAGCTTTTTCACACTTGGTGCTCATAGTGATTGCATCATTATAATATTAGGTGGCTGTGTTTGTTTGAGTCAAAGACGATTAATATCTAGAAGACAGACAATGGCCATACACAAAATTGTAACCCTAAAAAATAGCCTGAAAACTCTAAAACATCAATTTTATCCAAGAAATTTCAATTACTTTCTAGTTAAAAATGTTTAAATATTGAATATTGTTGCTACCTACTAGGTACTAAGTATTGAAATTTCTTGGATAAAATTGATGTTTTAAAGTTCTCAGGCTATCTGGTACTGCGGGATAGGGTTACGATTTTGTGTATGGCCTTTGTCTGTCTTCTAGATATTAATCGTCTTTGGTTTGAGTGAATAGATTTGCTCTGATTAAAGCTAATCACTCTTTTACTCCTCAGTTTTTGCTTTAAAATATATAGGTAGGTATTTGAAACAAATTATTTATTTACAAAACGGCGCACACTGTTTTAAAACTTTACAATGTTTGGGAATTTCTGCAGGATATTGACGTAGGCACATGTATTTTCGTGAAAAAGACTTACAACACTAAACGGATTTGCCTTTTGCTTTATTTCCTACATTTGGCAAAATGCTGTTATTTGAACTTGACTGGCGGAATCTCTAGTGAACAAACATTGAAAACTTTTTGTCACACAGCCTGCTGTAGGTTAAAGATTTTTCTTTCTTTCTTTCTTTAATTAAAAAGTAGGTATATGTTAATGTAAGGTAATACCTATATAATATCTTATAATCTGTCTGGTGGCTCATTCTGGGTATCATTTGTATTGTAAACCATTCCCTTTCGGTAGGTACATGAGTCCTAATTACCTATATTACTTGCAAGACCACCATTTTGACAATACCAACCATTTTTACATTTTCATAGTAAAGGGGTCTCTATATTAGTATTCTAATAATTGTATGTGTGCCTAATTTTTTGAAACAAGTACCTAGGTACCTATTTATGAAATTACAGATTCGATTCTTTACGCAGGCCTATAAACTGCTCCAAAAAATTTAGTTAAGTATCTATTTTCATGAATTAATTAGAGAAAACATCAAATATGAATAATATAATAAGCCTTGATAAGTTGTCAATTAGGTAATAAAATTATAATAATGCAGTAAAACTAAATCGACTACTGTGTAGGTACCTATACCTCTAAATAAATACTTACAATATCTAGGACAATAAGCTTAATAGCTAAGGTAGATAATTGCCTAATTACGACCAGAGACATCTGAATACCGAGTGTATTTATTCCGCTCTAGATGCGAACCTCATAATCTAAAGAGATAACTTGAAACGCTTCCTATGACGCCTAAACGACAGTAACATGGCAGAAATAACGGCCATAAAGCGGATAAATAGGTAACTTTTGCAAACTTTTCCGGCCCGTTCCCGGAGAGGTAGATAGGTTAATTGATAGGGAGTATATTAACAATGTTAGTTTGATTGAATTTTAATTGATGTTGGCTCATATTTAGCTGATAAACCTTTTAAGACTAACCAGGCTGATGAGGCTGACTAAACTTTGAGATTTGTGTGATCCAGCTTATTGAAGAAAATTATTAAGTTGCATTTTTTAACAATACCTCGGCTTTTTGCTGGATCGATGTCGAAAGCTCTGATGTGGTTTACAGCACCTTAAACAATTGTTGTCGCCTTTGCTACCTGAAAGAACGGGTCACTGACCCACTTAGGCTGGCGGTCGGTAAGGCATTAGGAAACCCATCTTTCCTTCCCATTTCGATGGCATCTGGCCCATAACGTCTTTTGTCGCAGTAAAAGTGTTGCGTAACAATAGAATGAATCTAACCGTGGGTTTCCACACACGATTGTTTTGGGGTAACCGTCGGAACGCCTTGTATATAGCATAACACGGACGGGGAAGTTAGCAGTCATATCTTCCACCATGCTGATGGTAGTTGGACTTGCTGTTTTGGCGGTGGTGGGTGCCAACGCGGAGTACGGACACGATGGGTGAGATACTTCACTTTAGAGCTATTACTTTTGTATCAGTAGTATTGATCAAGTTGGAAAGGCTTATGTTATAACCTCGGTGGTAGACTCTTGCAGATAATCTAGCTATCTAGATTTTTTGATGTCTGGGGGAGTAGACAGATGCACATCCAAATAATATGTTTGGTAGGTACCTACATACCTATACCTAACCTACATTCTAACATTATTTTGTAAAATTGGAGCCCCCCCCCGGTATCAGACGTAATTTCAGCACCCACTTTCTTAATCCTGTCATCTTTTACACAATCCATCAATGTGGCTTACCTTCTTCATGTTCATTAGTCAGGCACTTGCATGCACTTTTGACATCTCTTCTTGAAATAAAAACATGATCACTACTCTGAGAATATCTACCTACCATCTATCAGTTAGACATTAGCTCAGACCCTTTGTCTATTTTAAGAAGAAGGTCAGAGGTTTGGTTCATATTGATACATTCACAATTTGGCTAGGTATATCGCCGTTGCCTGCCTTTAGCAATACAATCTGCCATACTAACATAATCCCAGTTTGGATTTCAGGGGTTTCATGCCGAGCTACCGGACGGAGGACCAGCTCGCTGAGCCCAGTGCGAGGGTCGACAAGACCAGGGAAGAACGGGAACAGACGGACAGGACTCAACGGTTCGGGATCACAGCGTACGGAACTAGTGGCCAGGTATGAAAAAGAAACTTTGGTCTAGATGGATGAAGCATACCTATGTATCTTTATTTTCAGAAACTATCACATAATTGAAATAACTTCACAAATACAATAAGATATAGGTAGGTAGTTGAGCCATCCAGATGGCTGAACTGATCCAAGCCACTGCCAGACGGAAGCGCGCCCAAGACAAAGATTTAAGTCTTTGATTTCGATCAAGATGATCATAAACAAGCCAAGTTGACAAGCATTTTTTGTTCAATAAGTTAAGGAGCTAAGAAGTGCCTATCATATAGTCATGGCATGGCAGTCATTAGGCATGGTTTTGTAATTATGTTAGTTTTGTTTCAAAGTTTTCTTATACGGAAACGGAAGGCCTTACCTGTGTTAGTAAAGGTACCAGTGGCCTTAATAAATATTGGAAATTGGCACATGCAAAGGGGTGCATATAGGTACCCAAAAGTAGATAAAGTCGGGCTGCAGTTGACGATGATCAAAGCCTTAATAAATTATCCCAATCTAGGAAGAACGGGATTCCGTGAGGGGTCAGCCTCGGGATCGCGTTGACAAGACGCAGCGGTTCGGGATCACCGATTACGGAGGTAGTGGCGTTGAGGTGAGAACCAGCAACCTCGACGATGGAGTCAGTCGATAGATATTAAGTCTATCGTCATTGTCGATAGACCTAATCATACCTCTAGTCATAGGCATAATTTTGGGCACTTGCCCAAGGCTCCCAAAAGTCCCACAAAACCTACCCCCCTCTGAGAGACGCTGCTGCTACAATGTGTCAAATGATCTTCAATCCGGGACTGTAGGGGCTTAAAATGTGCCTTGGGCCTCCATAAATAGGTTAAATACGGCCCTGGGGGAAGTTGCTCCATGGTTGACTTCATCCTTGCCTGGGCAAGAAGCGAAGAGCTTAACCTATCCTAAATTCTGGTTAACTCTTACAGTTCGGCATAATTTTGTGAATACAATTTTGGGAAGAGTTTGGAATTCAACAAAGTTTGGAAAAAAGTTGTAAAATTTTGTAAAAGTTGCTCAATTTTATGTCGGCCGGGTTCGTCAATTTTATTTTTCTAATTTAACTAAGACGACTTACCTATATCTTGGCCTAAAACATGTGCAGTATTTCATTCCTAATTTTATTTTGGATTTGAAAACATTTAATTAACTTCTACAGCACAAATTGTGAACCGGCGCTTACTAAAAAGAGGACTTTATGAAGGGTGGTAGACATTCACAAAGATCAACAAGTTACTTAAGTGTGTGCCATAACGCCGAGGAATGAGCGGGAGAGCGAATAATGTTTTTACTCGTGAGTGAGAAGCGCAGAACGATAGACACGCAACATAATTTATAGCGAAAAAACAGTTTTTATTTAATTACAAGTTAATTAAACAAGCAATCGAAAAATTAAAAAACCAGAACTAAATGAATACTTCTAGGCTATTTGTCAAAACATAAAACCAACAAAAATAGCGTTCTGTTCCTGAGATAAATAGCAAACTGTGTGAAAAACATGTATTTTTCAAAAAAATATATGATCGAGAAAACTTTTACCAATCGTGTTTCTAAAAAACCACAACGCAAGATAAAAGTTCAAAGTTTAATTTCTCCAAACATTATAAGGTGGTATCTTTCACGGATTTTGAGATCTAATACGATTCAAACCACATATTTGCTACCTACGGCCTCTTAATTTTTTCAGGGAGGATATGGCAGCACTGCTCCAGGTCTCTACGGGCCTGTGAAGATCGACCTAGGAGGCGTCCTCATCGGGTCGATCCTAGGCTTCGGAGCCGTTGTCATCCTGCCCAAGATCATACACGCATTGTCGTATAGCTACGGTGGTGGATACGGACGCAGTGAGTTTCAGGCTTATAAACTTTAAGCCTATGAAGGAAATGAAATGAAAAAAAAGCGTGTTCATGATCACGACTGTATTCCCAAGGAACGGTAGACATTTCTAATTATAATGGTTAATTTTGAAACGTTTGAACTACCTACCTGAAAATAATATAGTTTTTCATTCTGCATTCTTATACTTTATTTACAGAAACTAAAAAAATCGTACAGTTATGTAAATATGTAGGTAATATACATATTTATGTTATTTACATAACATAAATATGTATATTTACATAACTGTACCTACCTACGATTTTTTTTGCATTCAAATTTAATTCTACTTACCTACTTAGTGGTTGCTCGAAACTAAGCTAGTATAAAATAACTTGGTGTTTTTCCCCAGGCCTCGACACGGACTTCAACCAAGTCTCAGACTGGATGCAGAAGCTAGATGACACCCTGAACCGATACAATATCGACTCAGCTGCGTGTGCGCAGCGACTGACGTGCTCCTACGTCCAGCTCGCTAATGAAAACGTCGTCACTGGGAACGCTACGGACTTCGATAGCACGCTATCTTCGCTCTCCAGGTATGATATTTAGTAGTATATGTGCTTCAATAACTGGCGTTCACACGTACACTACTAAACAGGATCCTGCAAAAAACGGGATGATAAAAAAAAAGAATATCCTTGGACATTTCACACAGCGTCACCTAGTCCCAAGCTGTCATCTGATTACCATAACACAAGCATTAAATTGCTTGTGATGTAATTTAAAGACCCGGAACAAATATATCTGTAGAACATACAAACATTTGAAAGGGCTGTAAGATCTACCGTTTTCAATTTCAGCAACTCTCTCGTCCGCCGCATGCTATCAGGAACCTCCGTCTACGAGGCGCTAGCAGCTGGCAGTCTATCAGACACAGACTGCACATCTCTCTACCCGAAGTGCAAGCTGGATAAGAAGATGGTTGTCAAGGTTCTTTCGCAACTTGTGCCTTCTTGATGTGTTAATAAATACCACTGTAGAATTATCTTTTGTTTATTTTGGAACAATCTCATCTGCAAGGGTGAGAGTGCAGATGAGATTTACTATCAGCCGATAGTAAGATAAAAGTTAGTTGATTAATTCGCGTGGTTTCACACTGAGCCTTCACACCAGTGTTAAGGTAGGGAAATTACTTTCCCAGCCTTAACACTAATATGAAAGAAGGTAAATTATATTACCAACCTTCACACTAGTAGTAAGGATCATCCGAAAGCTGAAAAGGACTACAGAATATAATTTGATTCGAAGCCGTCCAAAATTAATACCTATTATAAACGATAGCACCATAACTGTGATGTCATCACGTTTTATAATTAACGAGGAACCAAGACCATGAAGTCATTAATGAGATGGAAACGGTTTGGCAGTAAGTTATAGTCCCCTAGAGTCATTGGCAAAACTATTTCGCTAATTACAGGCGCACCTTTACACCTTACTCATAAAAGTTTAGTCCTAGTAAACCTATCACGAGTGTTACCGATCTGTGAAAATGAAAAAGGAATTGGAAAAAATAGCAAACCAGTATAGTGATGCACACTACAAAAAGGAGAGAAAGAAACGGCGGAATACAATAATCAAGGACTTGTGTGTCGACTATGCGCAAAGTTCTTCCCTCCACGGACTGGGTTACATGTCCAGCAACGAACTGTCGCTGCTCGAAAAACTGTTTTGGCTAGCCACCTTCTCAGTGAGCTTCGGTCTATGCACGTACCTCATCGGAAACGTATACCAAAAGTGGACAAACAGCCCTGTCATCGTCACCGTCAGTGAGAGGCTCGTCTCAGTCGACAACGTCCCCTTCCCTTCCGTCACCATCTGCCCACAAATAAAATCAAAGGCAGGAATTTACAATTTCGGAAAAAAATTAGAGGATTACAAATTAAAAAAATTAAATGAAAGCGAAGAGACGATGTTCAAAGATATCAGCATGCTGTGCAACCATCCTATAGATTCCGATCGAAATATCACCAATTTCAGACTAGCAGACCACATTAAGCGTGTCTCACCCAGTATAAGTTACACTTTTGACTCTTGTTTCTGGCAACATGAAAAAACCAATTGTTTGGAAATGTTCGAGAAAGTGTACACAGCTGATGGAGTTTGCTACAATATTAATGGCATCGCGGCGAGTGAGATGTTCCGTGACAGCGTGCAAAAACAATACAGATACACGGATAGGGTTCGAAAGAGCCAGGGATGGTCATTAGAAAACGGATATGCAAAATCAGACCCAAACTACTACCCGAAGCGCGGGAACAAGAATCATGCCAGTCCAGATTTGGAAATCTTTTTGAGGAGTAAAGAACGCGATGGGGATCGTCAATGCAATGGTTTGAAGTCTGGTTACGAGATATATTTGCACCATCCCGCAGATTTCCCTCAAACCTCTCTATACCGCTACTCCGCCGTCAACGACCAAGTGACGTCTTTGGCAGTCAGCGTGCACCTCGAAGATACATCTAAGCAACTGATAGGATACTCTCCCGAAATCCGCCAATGCTACTTTCTTAAGGACCGGTACTTGCGATACTTCCAAAACTACACACAAAAGAACTGTGAGGCTGAGTGTGTATCGAATTATACTTACGAGCTTTGTGGCTGCATGGGATTCTACATGCCCCACAACGACAGTAGCAAGATTTGTGCAGAGAACAAGAAGGATTGCGTACGAAAAGCGTACGACTTGATGGCACAGAGAGAACTAAGCCTTGAAAAGGAATCGAAATGCAGTTGTCGACCCGCGTGCCACAACATCGAATATGACGCTGAAGTGCTCAAAACCAACTTTGTAACGGAAAACTTCAACGGCAGAAAGGGCCGGTTTATATTTTTTGGTTTTGGAAAGTTTGACACTTCGTATAATGTTTCAAAAGTTGAAGTTTACTTCAAGAAGCCCCACTTTATCACGACGAGTCGCTCTGAAGTGTTTGGTACTACTGACTTTTTGGCTAACATTGGCGGGTTGTTAGGCGTATTTTTGGGTTTTTCTTTCTTAAGTGTGGTGGAAATATTCTATTTCTTTACCTTGAAGCTGGGTGTGGCACTCAAGCGAGATCAAGAGAAAGAGAAAAATATAATGTTGAAAGGAGATAAAAAACGCAAGCATCAGCATAACGATAACGGTTTAGAGAAAATCGATAAAAGCACATTAAAATATTGAAAATCAGAACAAGATATTATGTTTAATATTTGCCAGTCTTTGGTTGACGTAAGAGATCAAACGAATCGGTATTGTAGGTACAGTGCGTGATTTTCTTCAAATTTGTGAATTTGTGTTTGAATAATAGAGTCATCGTTGTAACTACTGCAGTCATTAAAATTACCTAAATAACCATGTTTCTGTTGTTTTTATTTATGTAAATGTTTCTGTGATTTGGTTTTTTGTATGTCAATTGGAAAAATAAAACAAAAGTTATAAAATTTAACAATTTCATTATGTTCACCACCAAAACCTATCTACACTCTGATATGCTTGGCAATCAAACCTTGTATAGCCGAAACTGTATCATTTTACATCCGACAAAACATTCCATACTTCACTAGTAATTAACATTATTTAATACACTATAAACCCATTTATTAATAAACAAAACTTGTCACCATACAATAAGCATTAAAACCATTTTAAATTTTAAATTCTAAATTCTATAGTCCTATTTCAGTTTTAAAACAATCGTAAAACATAATTACGTAAAATTATCGGCATTTTTTCATACTTCATTTGCAATTGAATGAGGTTCATTTTCTAGAACATAAAATAGGATTAGTGTCTATTTACCACGGAAAACTTCAAACATCACATTTAAATCCCAGAATACGTGACTTAGTTTCGTTTATTAATAAGAGGGTGGCATTGTTTCTAATGGTGGTCTCCGATTTGGCAAAGTTGAGATTTGAATGCATAACTTATAAAATATAATCTAATAAAACTTTTTTGTAAATCATATCACGTACAATATCATGAAGTACAAACTATAGTAGTGCTTAAGAATTCAATCTGTTTAAATAAATCCTCAAGAAATACACAACGCATACAAAATGAATTTTATGTTCTTGAGCATCAGACTGTTTGAAATTATTTTTTGAACAGAGACCACCCAAGTGCACAGATTATGCATCACAGCATTAATTGTGACGTCATTTTATTCGTGGCTTCATATTCTTTTAAACAGGCCATAATTTTTGAGTAGATTTTTTGAACTATTGGTAGTCATAAACGAATTTACGGGACTTGCCCAGAGGGGTACGTTTTGAGGCGTTAAATTCGTGGTCAGAGGACCAGCTGTAGCGGCTTCAAAACGTTGGGAAATAATAAACTAAGGTAATTATGCGTTAAGTCCCGTTAGTTCGTTTAAATTATCTTGAGCAGTTTTGAGAGTAGACAATTCTGAGTCTTTTTCTGAGAGTTCAAGCATATAAAGCCACGTTCACAACGCACTGCTGCTTATATCCTACGCTATTGTCTACGACAGTGTATACAAGTTGCAAGTCAGTCAGATGACCGGGGTAACTAAAATTGATGGAAAGGCCGCGTGGTATAGCCGAGTTTACAAGGCAATATCGTTGTCCAATAAAGCAACAATTATCGAGCATCATTGGCGATTAAGTTGCCGGTTTGCCTAGTTTTTACAATTAGGTTACTCTTATTATGTTCACGATAAAGTTTAGGTTCCCTTTACATAAAAAATCACATGGATTTGGTCTTTAACTAACTTAAGTGATTTTTTACAATTCGTCTGATGATCGATTGTTTGATTAAAAGCAATTTTGCGAACATAAATGTTGCCTAATATTAAACAACAAACATTGCCTAGTAACTCGCTTTAAATATTTATGTAATAGTTGTATTCTAGACTTACTTTTTACAGTATTAAAGTACTTAGTTTAAGTGTTTACTGACCTTAAATATTTTTTTATATTGTGACGTCAGAATATTGACAGATATTCATAAAACAATCTCAACTTTTTGTGTGTGTTAAATAGTTATGAGTAGTCATTTCACGACATCCGTTTAGTTTTGTTGTTGTTCATTCAACAAATTGCCTTAACTGAGAACTCAATTATGAATACCTCTGAAGAACGAATTAAATGTTTTATGATAACTATGCATATAAAACACAGAAATACGTTATAGAATTTAAAACTATCCAAAAGATGTGCCCGGTTTTAGATCACTTAAATAATGTATTATGCATATTATTGTTCTTCTGTTTTTAGCGTAGTAGCACACGCTGGGTATCCGCTAGACTGTACTAATATTATAAAGTGGAAAGATTTATAATTTTGTATGTAACGAATAAACTCAACAACAACTGGGCCGATTTCAAAAATTCTTTCATCATTAGAAAGCTACATTATCACTGAGTATAAGCTATATTTTATCCCGGTATTCCCACGGGAATGGGAACTACGCAGGTGAAACCGCGAGGCACTGCTAGTAAACTAAAACACCAAACGGATCTCATACCAACCATACAGAAATATTATTGAGTTGCACTTAAAAGTTGTGTTTGTTTATCGAATATTTGAAATAATCTATAGCTATATTATAGAGATTCGGTGAACGTTCGTGTGTTTGATTATTTTGTTCAATGACGATTCGTTTCGATTCACGTTCAAACAGTTCATCGAATAGTTCTTCTCAAACTTTCGCGATCACAATTCATTTTATAAATACATGTACACGGGGTTTTATCGCGTTATTTACCTTATTTCTTTACGAAATGTCGGGACGTAAAGAAATAAGGTAAATAACGCGATAAAACCCCGTGTACATGTATTTATAAATAGTTCATCGAATCTCGATAATATTGAGTATGACAGAATCTTAGAACCAAAAACGATTAATATCTAGAAGACACACAATGGCCATACACAAAATCGTAACCCTAAAAAAAAGCCTGAAAACTCTAAAACATCAATTTTATCCAAGAAATTTCAATTACTTTCTAGTTAAAAATGTTTAAATATTGAATATTGTTGCTACCTACTACTAAGTATTGAAATTTCTTGGATAAAATTGATGTTTTAGAGTTTTCAGGCTATTTTTTAGGGTTACGATTTTGTGTATGGCCTTTGTCTGTCTTCTAGATATTAATCGTCTTTGTTAGAACTTACAATTGCGTTTACGGGCACTGTTTTAGTAACAAATATTGCTATAATCCAAGCAAGGGGGCAACTTTGAAAGGTAAGGATTAAGAATTGGTACCTACCTATTTTAAGGCTCAACTCACACCAAAAGAATATATAGAAGATAATAAGTATTATAGTAATGAAAATAAAGTTGAAATTTGTATGACACTGAAACTGCGCTCCGCTTCGCTGCTCTTCGATGCTCTTTTGGTGTGAGTTGAGCCTAAATGAACTATTTGAAATGTGTGCGTGAAGTAAACTTTTGACTAAATAAATTATCTAGTATCGTGATATGAGAAAGATAATTCAACAGAATTAACAATATTGCATTAATTAAACATGTAAATAAATACTTATTACGACATTCTGAAATGCAAAATGTATCGGTCTTAAACTTTACACTAATAGGTACTTCATACGAAATAAAATAGTTTAATACATATAAGTAAATGTTGATGACCATACATTCCATATAAATGCAAAATACGTCATTTATTGTAACATAAAAATCTATATTTAAACATGTTAATTTCAGTGATGTGTGCAGAAATACATTATATGAGTACATTTTGTTCATTTAGTTTATTTAACAATATTCTAGAATCCAGACTGCTCCATCAACATAGAAAAATCTTTATTGCCATAGAAATAGAGCTAGAAATTGCTTAACACTAAAGTAGCTATGTCAGTACGAATGTTTTCATAAGTATCATCATAATTATTATAAGCGAAGAGTGTCTCTCCTGGATCTGGCAAGTTATTTTTGACATCATAATAAAGATACATGTAAAACACATTTGACGTAAATTCCGTCGCCAATCTTCCGCGGCAGAACGCCAACAAATTATTATTGCATATAAATAACTAATAACGTGTACATTACGCGGAAATTCCGTCGCTGAACATACGTCAAGGTACTACTCAGATACTCAGGGCATCTAACCTGCAAATCGAATCCGAATCCGTCGACGATATCCGAAACGATGATGACGTTTCATCGCGTCGAACTTCGCGTCGAACGAAGGCCCATAGAGTACCAATCTGCACGAAATTGATGCCGAAACTTCGTTTTTCGTTTTGCAGATTAGACGCCCAGGCCTTACATCTTTACTAGATAATTTCTACAGCGTCAGGAGGCTCTTTACGTCGCGGTAAAGTGCCTGTTATTAGTAACGCAATAACATTATTGGCGTTACGCCGAAGTTCCATCAAGTGTATAAGGTCACGCCACGTAAAAAGAGCGCTGAGGGGAAGTAGCGGGGGTATTTTTGCGCCTGTGTTCACTCGCTGACGAACCAATAGCACTCGCTAAATCAATGGTATGAAGTGCGCCGCGTTACCTCTCCACCAATCATCGACCACCATCAGTTTGACAGCCAGCGCTCTTTTTACGTGGCGCGACCTATAGCCAGCCTTAGATCTCAATCGTCTTATGCCGGGTTGCAATATTCAACTAACTAATAATCGTGGATCTGTCGCCATAGTAATATTGTTATCTGTCAAAAAGTGTCCTACATTTTTTGTTGTCTAAACAAAGTTGCTATGGCGATCAATCTACGATCATTCGTAAGTTTATTATTGAAACCGGCCGTTATTCAAGTGTTGATAGCTAAAGCTTTAGCATAGTAGCTGAAATCTTACTGCCATTCCGGCGAGGAAAATAACCTTTATAAAATGAAATACCTACGAGTTTGTTATTTGTATGTAGGCAACCATTTAGATTTAGTACGTAATTTATCGATTTAAATCTCAATTAGCATGCGAGCTCTATCTAACCAAAGTGTTTATCAACAGAACTGATTTACCAATACTTTATCTCCATTTTAAATAACATGATTTTTGAATGAAGGCTCTATTATGTTAAAGCCACAATCAGACAAATAAAATGTAAACGTCAAAACTCGAGTTTTACTTTTTTGCGTACAAGCGACATTGAACATTAAAACAAACGACATAACGTCTACATTCAGATGTCAAAATTAAATGTCATCGTAGAACATTGAATTTGCTCGGACATTTTTTGAGCGTTGTCAGCTATGAGATTGTGACTCTTTAGTATAGTAACTCAATGCTTACATATCAAAGAAATGGTTTTTGAAGATGCCTTTACCTGTTGTGATTTCGAAATCTCCCCAAGGCTTATAAAAATTCGCCCTTGATATTTGTCTCCAAAGTTGTATACTTTGGATATAAATACTGCATGTGTTTAGAATACAAGACACAAGTTTTTTATTAATTGTATTGGTACATTTTGTAGGGGCCTTTTTAAGTATTGTTTTAGTTTCGTTGTCCCGAGCAATTCTACATTTTCATAACAGGCTTAGAATAAATTGCTTATCTATATTATTATTAATTATTGCTTTTTTATATTATTTTATTATTACTTTAGAATCATCGTTATTTCTCAATTATTGTAACTTATTTCTATTTTTCGTAATAAATAAACATAAATGTTTTCTACGTAAATCATAATGTTAACTCTAAGGCTGCGTTTCCACTGACGCGGAGCTGTGCGGAGATGAGCGGAGAATAGCGGTGAAAAGTGGTGAGTGTTTCCACTGAAGCGGAGCGGAGCGGAACGGAGCCGCTTCGCTCTCCTAGCTACCCTCCGCAACGCACCGCCCCGCTGTCCTCCGCTCCGCATCACCTCGCTTTCTATGAATTTTATATAAATATCCGTTCAGCTCCGCTCCGCTCGTGCTGTTTCCATTGAAGCGGAGCAGAGATTTCGAGCATAGTGATTGGTCAATTCATGTCAAGTCATGCACCGCTAAGCACCGCTCCGCCCAACTCCGCACAGCTCAGCGTCAATGGAAACGCAGCCTAAGAAGTAGGTAGGTACTAGGCGGTGCAGTCAATAGCGAACTGGAAAATGACTAGTACAACCACACAGACATTCAAAATGCCCAAGCTCATAGTGTCAACTTGATTTCGAGGAGATTGCAGGATCGATCCCGGCCACGGGACGGACAAATTTTATGTTCCGCTGATATTTGTTCCGGGTCTACGAGTTTTTCTATCTATAATGTGTATGTAAGTAATTAACAAAAAAAAACTGTGTTGTCTCTGTCTAATGTACGAAGAAACATAGTTATACTCCTCACACAATGGTTTGAATGCTGATAACGAAGTTATGTTCTAACTAAATTATTGTAAAATGTTTTATTCTATACCTTCAACATAAGATTAGATAAGTAAATAAAACAAAAAAACGGTACTTTTCACTAAGTAAGTTCGTGTGAGCAAGTGACCAACTCTGGTGACGGAGTTTTCTGCAAAAGACACTCCGTTAAGGTAGTGACAAGTCTAATACATTTTTAGTACCTAATTTTGTTGTAGCATTAAATTAACGACAGGTAAAAACTTTACTAGGCGGTTTTAACAGGTTGTGGGCCCAGATAAACCGATGAATATTAAAATAGGATGTATTTAACAACTTAACTGTTCCCGTGCAGTAAAATGTACAACTAAACTTCAGCCAAAATGGCCGTGCCAATTTCATAAACTATTTATCTATACTAATATTATAAACAGGTAAAGTTGGTTTGTTTGTTTTTATGTAATTTTGTTTTTTTGGTAATCTCCGATTTCAAAAATTCTTTCACCGATGTGTAGCATGGACTTTATGAATGAACATAGGCTATATTGTATCAAGGTAGGTACCACACGAGCGAAGCCGCGGGCGAGTTAGCTAGTCACTTATAAAACTGTTTATTGATAGTTGATAGTGATTTATATTGAAGGGAGTCACAAATCCAAAAATTTAGATATGGTATAAAAATCAATAGAAATAAAGTTATTTATGGTTAAGTAAGTTTCTTTGCAATAAGTAAGTAAGTTCGTATGAGCAAGTGGCCAACTCTGGTGACGGAGTTTTAGGCCGCCTAAAGGCCTCCGTCATGGCTTCTTTGCAATGGCACGACCAATTAGGCTGAACTTTACGTCCATCAATAAGATCCGTAAGTATTTAAAAATATTATAGGTAGGTACTTAATCGCGTATTATAATCAATATTAGTAGCAATTCGGAGTGTTGCAAAAGCTAAACTAAACTAACTAAAATTAATGCCATCCTTTTTATTTCCATCGCTATGAAAGGGACGGCAACATTTTTAGTTAGTTAAGTTTAGCTTTTGCGACACTCCGAATTGCCACTATTATTTATTTAAGTTCCGATAATATTTTTAAATAAGTTTTCAAGTCGCGACAGTTTAAAAAGTTTTAATAAGATTCATCTAGAAGGTCGAACACTCCTGTACGTATTCTTGCAGTTTCCTGACTTTTTTATCAATGTTTATAGTGTATCGTCCAGTTTTGAGAACCAATAAAAAAAAAAAAAAAAAAAAAAAAAAAAATTTATATTTTACAAAATTTTAGTAAGTTTTTGCCAGGGGTAAGAAGACTTACGGCAAGGTTCACTGGCAAAGGAGGTTAAAGAATGAGTTAGCGTAGGCCATAGGTTTCACATCTGGATGGGGCTGAAACAAAATAACACGACATAAAAAAAAAACACTTAAAACGGGATATTACCATGATTACTCATGATCACAAAGTTATTTACTTAATTAATTAATGTAATCGGTGCTCATCTTACTGATAGTTTCGCCTTCGGCGTCATAAGGCTTCGTGGCCGAGTGGTTATGGCAGCCCGGCTAAAGGGCGATCGCTTGTATCTCGCGGGTTCGAATCCCGTCGAAGTGGTAAACTTTCAAAGATTTTTCATTTATTATTATTATAAGTTTTTTCTTCATAAACGTGATCACTGATCAGATCAGTAACAAACACTGAGAGCACTTATTTTACAAAATAGTTAAACTTAGTTACAAAATAGTGTTGTAGGTATTTACCTTGGCTTCATAGGTAGTGAACTTAGGTTTCAAATCAGCGCCGTTCATTGTGATGAAGGCTCCTAGGTTTCCCATAGTATCGCTGGAAAGACAAAATAAATGTTAATAATATGAACAGACAAGGGTAGTGAGCAACAGAGTAGGCCCCGGTAGTACCCTTGTACCTAAGACCCCACCGCAAGTGGCACGCTTAGTCCGTATAAAGAAAGAAAGCTGGAAACTTATAAGCGCTTACCAGCCTATGAACGCGCGCCGATAAGCACTGAACGATGCCGACAAGTTCCGACAAGCTTCAACACGCGCTGGTCAACGCTGGGCGCTGCCATTTAAAAAATGCCAAATCATCGTCCGATGAGTCCGACATTTTGCTTGGTCTGCTTCAACATGCTTCCTTTGTGTAGAACGGACCAGCGTTGACAAGCGCCGGTAAGCGCTTATAAGTTTCAAGCTTTCTTTCTGTATACGGCCTTAGAGGCTAGCCAGAAGGCAAGATTAGTTTTATCGAGATAGAATATATCGCTAAGCGATCCAGCGAGCGATGGAGCCGCGCACATAACTAGCCTTGTGTTGGTTTTGGTTCACTAGGATGAGTCATTGAATCGATCAGCTATCGCAATATCAAACATAAAAAAAATTGTAGGTAATTTTAACTAAAAAGTAATCTAAATTTCTTGGATAAAATTGATGTTTTAAAGTTACCAGGCTATCTGGTGCTGCCATCTACTTTAGACTCCCGTTTTGGGCCATTTTCAGGGTTACGATTTTGTGTATGGCTTTCGTCTGTCTACTTTACTTTCTTTGACATGCCTTATTTTGTTCGACTGGCTTCCCGCTAAAGCTTGACTATTAAGGCTTCGGAGCTGTACGAGTGCCCCATACAAACGTAATACCATAACCATTTGAAATTTGTGCATATCATCAGCATAGTATGGTATTATTCGTATTAGGATAGCATTTATCTAGGTCTCTGCCAAAAGCTTTTTTCAAAATACTTAGCTAAAGTGAAATTAAACCGAATCGCATTTTGCATATTTTTACATCATAGAAGACATGTTTTCTTTATATTTATTTAGTATTAAACACTAGAATATTTTAAGTTTCCTTCTGTTAGAAACATAGCTTATATGGTCTAGTAACAGAAAAACAACACTGTGTGAAGAATAAAAACAATTTTCAGTCATAATTTTTGGGACTACGGGAGACAACCAAATTTCTTGCAAAATAGCTATGACAACCAGTCTGGCGAATGTACTATTCAAACAGACGATATATGAAACGCCCCGGAGTTTTAATGGCTGCTACAACCACAGAACTATATCTCTGACGAGGCTTCAACCCGTTCGAATAACGAAGAGCACTGACAACTCTGTAGAGCTATACTAAAATAGGACACTCCGACATAGACGGATTATAGTAAGAATGAACGAACGAGCGTAAGAACGAAGAAGAAGAAGTACACCATCATCCATCATTAGTCTGTGGCTACATCAAGGAAGATGTATTTTCTCTATGGGCTACATTCTACATTCTCTTTGGTCTGTCCACTGTCTGTGGTGTCATGTCAATTCACGAAGTCTTTCGAATTTTAGTTTGTTGACAATTTGACAATTATTTATTTGTGACAGAAAATTTAATCTAAGGCGTGAAATCATAAATAAAGATACGTGTAAAACATTGTTATTCAATAGTTTTCTGTAGTGTAATAGTGTGTTTAAGTAATATGAGTAAAATCAATGTGAAATTTGCAAAAACATGCCGCGAAGGAGTGCAAAAACGCATTTTTATGGCTCAATTTCCTCTATTTATGTAGATCGGTAAGCAATTTTATGCCATTTATTTCCAAAATTTGGTAAAATAATGATACAATTCGTAAAAGTTTTTGCAAGAAAATTTTCTCATACCGTAGGTATGTAGGTAAACAATTATAGTGCTTGACTATCAACCTAGATTTATCGATATCGATAGTTTGTTTTACGAAACTGGAATGATTAATTTGTTTGTTTGCTATGTTTATAAAGTTTTATTTTGTTTGGATTACCATAATTTATATGTAACTTAGATTTTATTTTATACCTATTAGGTTTTTAATTGAATCATGTACATTTTTAGGAGTAGGTAAACATGGATGTCACTACTTGGATGGGTGATCGCAAGTGGCACTATTACCATTATGTTTAGGTATAATATATTTTATATTGTTTTATTGTATAATAATACAACAATATTTGTTGCAGACAACCTACCAGAAAATCGAAGCAGCATGACGAAGCATAAACAAAAGCTTGATGATCATCGTCACTATATGAAAGTACCTGGATGGCAAACATTACATGAAAACACGGATATAAACGTCATTTTCTAAAAATTAATCCTAGCAAGATCGATTTATCGCCCCCAAAACACCCTATGTAGATGTTCAAATAAATGTATACTTACTTAAATTAATTATTAATTCTTTTATTTATGAAAAAAAAACCTACTAATAATTTAATGGAATCCAAAAATCCTAGCTACTGCTGATAGGTATCGATATCGATAAATTTTCTATAGTCACTAGGTACATCCCTAGATACTGCCAACATAGAGAATATAACATTTTTAAAAGACGCTGGCGTGACGACATAGATGCCTTCCATGAGGAGTGGTGGGAGGCGGCTGGTGATCGAAAGAAGTGGAAAGAGATGGGGGAGACCTTTGCCCAGCAGTGGGACACATTATATAACCTATATTAAAAAAAAAAAAAAAATGTTGGCAGTATGTCGTGGTCAATATGTTCTGTGGTCGTGGTTTGGTTTTGTTACGTTGGTCTTATTGTTCACTGGGTGATTAATACATCGTCTAGTGTTCGTTTTGTTTGTATGGCACTTCCGTCTCTTACTATTACACGCTCTTTGGAACGCGCGGCGGATTGACTTTGCCGAGCCACGTCACCGAATTCTTAAGATTATTTTAGATAGTTAAGGGATCGCTTGTCTATTCTGTTTGCTTGCTCACTTGTATTGTATGTTTATTAATTGTGTATGGTACCGAATAAACGTTTTCTTATTCTTATTCTTTTAAAAAAAAGCTAGGCCCACACCACCAGGTTCTTGCCTGATTCTTTCCCTGGTGTAGGTCACGTTGGAACAGGCATTAGAATCACCTAAGAATAAATGATTTTTCTTTCTTGGTATTCATCGTCTTTGCCTTTAACAACTCACCAGTAATTAGGCGCAGAGAAGACAGTAATACACTTCCCATCATGCATGACCTCGTAACCATCATTCTTGACTTCATGACTCCTGATGATGTACTCCAGTTTGTTCTTGGCCAGGAAGGCAGCGGTCACGTCCGGTCCGAACTGGCAGCCTACGCCGCGCTTTGACGGCGCTCGCCCTGTCATCGGTTGAGGGTCCGACCATAGCAGCTCGCACATTATACCTGAAATAAAAAAAATAAAAAATAACTATCCATACTTTTAAATATAAATTTTACAACCGTGGTCGCGGTTGTTGCAACACAGCCGAAACGTCGGGAAATAATAAGAGGTTAATTACGCGATAAAATCCTGTAAATTTCTATTTAAAAGTATGAATTGTGATCGCGAAAGTTTAAGAAAGACTATTATAATAACTATTCATATAAAATATACAGGGTTATTCATTATTAGCTACAAATATTCAGGAATTAGGTTCAACAAATAAAATAAAAAATATTTATGAAATGATTTTTTTAAGTTTTGTTACGAAAATCCCGAGAAAATCGATGAAGATTATCCTTTCGAATCAATGGCGCGATGTTACATCTAATAGTCCATTTCTGAGGTGATATGCGACCTCCGCACCGCAACGCATACGATCTCCATAGTGTTGTCATTAAAAAAAAAGAAAAGAAAAGGTGTCAACTGTCAATACTTTGTTATTATTATAAATTATTTTTCCTGAATCGCCTAAACGGAACTACCTATTTGGAGTTTCTCCAAGGAGACCTGCAGTGTATCCAGGAGGTGCCATTGGTAGCGCGCAGGCAGATGTCTTTCAGCATGACGGGACCCGTCCACTATGCGCGCAGAGTGCGCGAGCACCTTGGGGATGTGGACGGCGAGCGGTGGATCGGGCGTGGAGGCCCAGTCGCATGGCCTGCACGGTCACCTGAGCTGACGCCGCTGGACTTTCATGTGTGGGGTTGCGCAAAAGCCTTAGTGTATGGAAGTGACGGCCACACAATATCGAATGTCGACAAGAGGTGAAAGAGACACGATGGTTCGAATGCGTGAACAGTGTTTTCGCAGAGCTCGTCTTTGCATTCGAGAGCAAGGTGGACATGTGGAACAATTATTGTGAATAAATCAGTAACTGTGTTGTAAACATCCGTGTAAATACTATGTGTAAATATCAATGAACTGACTTTTACTTTTACCTACGTATCTGCCTACTACGCACCTACCTACCTAACCAAATTATTTAATTACTTAAATGAATAGGTAGGTAATCAAATAGTAATAATGAAAGTTATGTGATTGCAAACTAAGTTACAAAGTATTTTGCGAACTACCTAGGTAGACTGGTAGGTATGTAAGTAGGTAATTAATAGGTAAGTAACTAGTCAATGCTTTTTTGTCAGTCCAAAGTCTGATCAAAGTGTGATGGAAAGTCTAAACTTTAAATTAGAAAAATCAATAAGGTCAATGACATGTAGACAGGCTTCAGCTGTCATCCAATATGGTCATTGTGGGTAAAAGGTTGGCGACTAAGGTCATCGTTTTCGTGGCAATAATTATGCAATATGTCGTAAAGAAAGTAATAAAAATAAAATTTTGATACAAAAACTCAAATCAGTTTAGGAATTAAATTGATTCGGCCAAACAAATATTCACGACCCAAAAATTACGCCCTGTAATTATTTGTAGCTAATAATGAATAACCCTGTATAGGTTGCCACCATTGAGATGTATTAAAGAGTCACAATCTAATAGCTGACAACACTCAAAAAATGTGCGTGCAAATTCAATGTTCTACAATGACATTTGACATTTGAATGTAGTCGTTATGACGTTTGTTTTAATGTTCAATGTCGCTTGTACGCAATAAAGAAAAACTCTGCGCACTACGTAGCGTGCGCCGAGTTTTGGCGTTTACATTTTATTTGTATGATTGTGGCTCTATAATACATGGTTGCCACCTAAAAAGAGCGCGGTCGGGGAAGTAGCGGGGAAATGTTCGCGCCTGTGTTTACTCGCTGACGAACCAATAGCACTCGCTAAATCAATGGTATGAAGTGCGCCGCGTTACCTCTCCACCAATCATCGACCACTGGCTCAGTTTGACAGCTAGCGCTCTTTTTCTTTTGGCGCGACCTATACCTAGATTCTACTCACCGTCTTCGGGAGGCTGTTTGTTCCTGTCCACCTGTCTGATATCATCGAGGGTGATGTCATCCTTGCTGAAGAGTCCTCCGTGCATCACCAGCACTCGTTTGTTGATGCAGTGCGCCAGTGGCAGCCAGTTGTACACCTCCGTGAACAGGTCCGCCATCTGTGAGGAGTATTTGGAAGTAACCTCGCCTCGGAAGCCGTACATCCTGTTCATGTCTATGGTTTCGTGGTTTCCTAGAATAAATATACATGTAGATTAAATACTACCCCCATGGGAAAGCGTGATTTTATCAACCGCCTTCAAAAAAAGGAGAAAAAGTCTAATAATCCCCTTCGCAGGGGAATCTTTAAGGGGATTATTAGATCAAGCCGTTCTCAATTCGATTGTTTTTTTATGGTCTTATTCATAAGGTTAAAGTTTTGTCAATTTAATATTAGATATACATAATAATGTTTTTTCTTGTTTCTCTTATGTGAATGAAAAGAGATAGCAACAGATTTAATATCAGTTTAAGCTAAAGTAGGTTTACTGAACCAATATGCAAAAAGGGGTTGTTTGTTTGCTCAGAACTTTCGACTAGGTGAACTGATTTTGATGATTCTTTTCGAGTCGACAACATTTTCCCTATCTATCTTTTATCCTATCTAACCTAACATACTATGTAAAAGGTACAACTAATTACTCACATTCTCTAACTTCAAAAAGATCTAAAAATTACCTAATGATCTGAAAGAAATGTCTACCGCTCCTCATATTTCATTTCTAACGTAGTACTTTACTAGCAAATTGGCGAGCCGAGAAACGAGTTATCTCGATAAATTTGACACAATAACTCGTTTCTCGTTTCGACAAAATTTGTCACATTGCATGTAAAGCCTGCAGGCACCTAACGATAAAGGGATGTCTACTAATATTTAACTCACCTCTCGACATAAAGAAATGGTTCGGCAGCAGCAGTTTAAAACTGAACAAAGTAAAGATACACTCCACACTGAATGACCCTCTGTCAACGAAGTCTCCGTTGAAGAGGTAAGGGTTGGTTTCAGAGGGTAGACCATTCATCTCGAATATGTTCATTAGGTCATAGTACTGTCCGTGGATATCGCCGCAGACAGTGAACTTGCCGGTAGGTGGCACTGTGATGTCGACGAGAGATGGGATTTTTTGGAGGTACGCTTTCACTTCGATTAGTATCTGTAGAAGAGAAATTCATTAAAGCTGAAGATTTCTTGAACTAAATATCTGTTGTGTGTGGACACCCTTATATTTATTATCAATGCTAATGAGCAAGGCTGTCCAACCAAACTTGTGGCAGTCAAATAAATGGAGTCAATAAGATAACACGCTGGTTCTCATTTCAAAGTTTCCTGCCATTGAGGTAGTATTAAAGAGTCACAATCTAATAGCTGACAACACTCAAAAAATGTGCGTGCCAATTCAATGTTCTACAATGACATTTGACATTTCAATGTAGACGTTATGTCGTTTGTTTTAATGTTCAATGTCGCTTGTACGCAAAAAAGAAAAACTCTGCGCACTACGTAGCGTGCGCCGAGTTTTGGCGTATACATTTTATTTGTCTGATTGTGGCTCTATAATACTACCTCGATGTTTCCTGCCAATTAGCATCCGACATAACAATATCATGTTACATTTTTACTAGACACATATTTATACATTTTTACGGGTAATTTCCTCATGGCCGAACTATTTCGCCTAACTGATTTGGCTACGAGAAGTAACATATCCTACGGCATATGTTAATCCAGGATATAAGCTATCCTGGTACCAAATTTCATTCAAATCCGTCCAGCCGTTTGAGCGTGAAGGAGTAACAAACATACACGCACATAAACTTTCACCTTTATTATTTAGTGTGATATTCAGCTGTGATTGGCTAATAAAAGTGGTAAATACCTTAAATGCTATTTTTTTGTGTAATTTCTTCTGCTGTTTGAAATGCTCCATCAGTTCTTTGATGAATTCCAACGTCACTCCATCTTCTATTTGAGGGCCGACGTACTCATCTTCTATGGCTTTAAAGAGAGAAAGAAAAAGAAAAATAAAGTGAACTTGCCTCAGACATCACTTCATCATTCAAAGATTCGGAATTCTTGAAGACATGAGATACTGCGCCCCGCGGTGAAGCTCCCGTTCCCGTGGGAATACCGGGATCAAAAGTAGCCTATTTTTTTGGATATGTTTATGTTTATCTATCCTTGTAGAATTTACAAGGATCACCATAATGTAAAACTTTTTAAACTGTCATGGGTTTGAAAATTACTTAAAACGGTATATTTACAATGATTCGTAAATTTATGAGTTTCCCGAATCCCGATATTTCGGCACAATTGCATGCGATTACTGAGTTAACGAATTATATGTTAAAAATGTAAGAGTGAGTTCAGAGTTGACGAGAGGAGAGTGGAAGAGAAAAACATGTTGTGCCGACCAGTTACAATAGAATAGAATAGAAAAAGTTTTTATTTTCCATCAACATAAACATGGGTAATATACAAATGAGTTAGCGTGGGATAAGGGCAGGAGAATGATGATGAAATGTATTCCAAGATACTGAAGGCTTGTTTACCTTCTGTTTTTTGAACAGCTTGTCGTGTACAACAAACTTTTTTAAATATATTCAACACCATTTTTCACAGCACACAATAAACAAAATTAAAAACAGGTAACTATAAATTCCGTCACAAGTTAGCCACTAGCTCATATCAATTGATTTCCTTTATGTAAAACAATATAAAATATGCTAGCAGAGTGCTTACACACAGATAATGACAAACGTGTTTTGATTATTTGGTATTAGCTGCACCCCGCGGTGTTACCCGCGGTGGGAATACCGGGATCAAAAGTAGTATATTTTTTAAAACAGGGTATTAGCAATCCTGGTACTAAATTTCATTCAAATCGATCCAGCTGTTTGAGCGTGAAGAGTAACAAACATACACACAAACTTACACCTTTATAATATTATGTGTGTGATGATGCTAAAAAAAATGCCTTGACTTTCAATCTGATGGTCGTGGGTTTGAACCTAGGCAAAAAATATGCGTACTCTAAACAGTTAAGGAAACATGAGGAAACCCGTTAAGTAGTTTTCTAATAGCGTTGACAAGCCTTTTTAATTAACAATCCATACACTGTATTTATGTGTACCAAACATTGTATTAGTAACACATAAACCTCTGTCTTAAAAGTTAAAAAATCTGAAAGAACCTCTTACTCATTGTGTGTAATTGGAAATTAACAGGATAATGACTTTTAAGTCAGTTTACTTATACATTAAACAGAAAAAGTATATAGTGTAAGTAAACATTAGTAGCAATTCGGAGTATCGCAAAAGCTAAACTTAACTGACTAAAAATGTAGCCATCCCTTTCATAGCGATGGGAATAAAAAGGATGGCATTAATTTTAGTTAGTTTAGTTTAGCTTTTGCGACATTCTGAATTGCTACTATTAAGTACTTTACTATATATTTAACAGTACCAAAAACTATTGTTCATTTTAATTGACTAACAGCACAGAATAATAGAACCAACTTACAGTTAGTCAGTATTATTATATTAGTGTCTAATAATAGAGTACCTCCTGAATTTCAAAAATGATTAAGAAATACCCGTAATCAGATTAGGAAGTAACTAAATTATATAAATTATACCTATACAAGTTGATTACATTTAATCTTATCACATTTTTAGACATAATCTAGACCAGGCCAAGAAGGAGATTGTTATTTATTTGTTTAAGCGTTTCACAGTTCAGACCTATAGTTTGTTATATTTAATTATATGTACATACTTACCTACATAGGTACCTATTACCAAACATTAGTTTACAAATAATTAAATATTTAGACAATTATAACATTTTAAGAAATCTAAAGACAGCGGTTCGCTCCGCGACCGGAGACAGAGACCAGAAACCGAGACAGAAGACAGCACGATAGGCTGTCGTAGCTTGGTTTCGGTCTCCTGTCTCGGTCTTTGGTCGCAGTCGCGGCGCGAACCGCGACCATAAGGGATTAGTTGGATCTTTTTATTTTTTGGTTGGTATTGGTTCTTGAATGCATAAGGCTCAACTCACACCAAAAGAGCATTGAAGAACAGCGAAGCGGAGCGCTGTTTCAGTGTCATACGAATTTCAACTTTATTTTCATTACTATAATACTTACTTATTATCGCAGAGAAGGCGCGCGTATTGGAATTAGCCAGAATTCCCGCAAAGGCGCGGGCATCTTTGCGACTCGTTCAGAGTTTCTCATGCGAAAATAAGTATTATAGAAATAAAAATAAAGTTGAAATTCGTATGACACTGAAACTGCGCTCCGCTTCGCTACTCTTCAATGCTCTTTTGGTGTGAGTTCAGCCTAAGGGATTAGTTGGATCTTTTTATTTTTCGGTTGGTATTGGTTCTTGAATGCAAAAAAGATCGGAGAGAATGCAAACTTACCTTGCGATGTACACAGCTCTGACAATAAAAGGTTAACACACTTACTCATTGCATCCAAGTTGATGGTATCCGCTATGTTCACCTCTTTCTGTTCCACGGCAATAGCGGCCTCAAACGCAATCCTTTTCACTATTTTATTGCACTCGTTGTATTTGAGCTTAGCATCTTGGTCGTGTGGTCTTGCTTTTGTAACCTGGCGACCAAAATCAAGCCATATAAATTAAACAAAAGGAGCATGGACAACACTGTATGTACAAAATAACAAGTAAAATAAAGTTTTGTCTATGTCTAAAAATGATGTCAATTGCAAAAGATTCTGCAATATGCAATTAGTAAGATCCTTTGCATGTTGAATGATAGTAACTAATTTAAAGCAGTTTATTAACAAATTTACAGGCATTTATAATAGTGCAGACCCCACATAAGGGTGATACCAGACCCAAACAATTGACGTTCGTCAATGGCAGAAGAGACCAGTGAATGTCAGTCAAAAGCTTTTAGTTTGGTGGAAACCATCATCGACTAATCCATTCCAACTTTTCTAGTATCACCAGAATGTGGAACATGGACAGAAAGATGAAAAAAGGATGACATGAAATGCAATTTATAAATGATACAAGTTAGATAATATAAAATGAAGCCTATTAAATGTCAGAATGTTTGGGCCTGTACATTATTGCGACAGATGTTTTTACCGTCAAATATTGCGTAATACAGATTATTTGCCATAAGTACAAATAAAAGCAAGCAGTTAAACACACCAATCCTATGCATAGTAATTATACTTACGTATTCAAAATCTTTTAAAGCTAATTTGTATTTCCCTAAAGACATGTGAGCCGCCGCCCTCCGGTAGTAGGCCTTCGTATAAGCCTTATCCAGCTCGATGGACTTTGAGGCGTCGTTAAGAGCGTATCCGAAGTTCTCAAGCCGAAGGTTCGAGATACTCCGGTTCGCATAGTACACGGCATTGGTGGGATTCTTCTCTATCGCCTCTGTGTACAACGCAATCGCTCGATCGTAGATTTGTCCTGAAATTTTGAGGTTATGACAATTAGCCGTGTACTTTTTAAAGTTCAAGATATGCGTCGAAGTATACGAATTTCGAATAAAATAATACTTACTCTTGAAGAAGTCATTTGCCTCCGATTTCAAAAGATCCGCTGCTTTGATATCCTCCTCAGAAGGAGTTTTAGTTTCTGCAGCCATCCCTGGGACTTGTTTACTTATTGTGCTATTTTCTACAGCAAATGTATTCTAACTACTACTAAAAGTAATTATTGTGTCAGGATAAAAATATGTTTTCTGCACTAAACATTTACGAACTCGTATAAAATTGGAAAAATGCAAATCTAATCAACTTGATTTTTAATTCTCTCAAGCAAGTTGATTGAGCAAGCAAAGCAATCGTCAATCGTGAAATGAAAATTATTTTTTTGACGTTTGCAATGACGTTGTCAAGTTCAAAATGACACATGTCATGACATGACATGACACATGTCACTTCACTTCACTTCACTTCTTAGATTTGGCTTTCGCACGGCTTGTGCCACGCATTTAGCCACTACCATGTGTTTAAATGTTTTAGTCAGTCAAGGTCAAGTCAAAGTCATAGTCAGCGTCAGTAAAGATGTGGGTTCTTTACTGCAGCTTTTTACATGGACTTCTTGAGAGAACTCGAAATGCAATGATATACAGTTTTGTTTCATTTGCCTACACTTATGTACGTTCACGAACACTTAACAGTTAATAATCCACCATTATTACTTATTAACATTCGCCAAAACACAAATTTCGGAAAATAAAACAAAAGAGACAACATGCCATCTTGAATTCCCGTCAAAAAGCCCATGACACATGTCATGACATGACATGACACAAGACATGACATGACACATGACATGACATGACATAACACACACTATTTTGTTTCCTTTTTATTTTAGCCTCGCGCGGTTCGTGCATTTAGACACTATCAAGTAATTTTAAAATAAAAGTTAAAGTAATATGTAAATATAACTCAAGCTAGGAGATAAATTGTCTATTACACCCATTCTCTTGTGCCTTCCAGATGTGGGTCTACTACCCTACTCGATAGCCTGCTGGAGAACCTACCTACCTACTTCTTCAAAGAAGTGAATGTAGGTATATACCTACCTAACTAACCATTTTTTTACAGACTTCAAAAAAGGAGGAGGTGAGTTTATTCCAATAGCAGGCACTTAGGTACCTACCTGTTTTTAGGGTTCCGTACCCAACGGGTAATAGGTACCTACTAAGACTCCGCTGCCCGTCTGTTTGTCTGTAGGTAACCAGGCTGTATCTCACGAACCTAGTTCTAACTGTGTAGCTATCAGCTACTACACAGTTGGAATGTTTGTAGGTAGGTAGGTATTAATGTAGTAGTGGTAAGTATTTAGGTACCTACTTAAGTACAAATAATGTAGGTACCTACCTAGGTACGGTAGGTATTTCTGTTGACGCTCTACAAAACCTAATTATATATACCTACCTAACAGTTTGAGATTGTTTTTAGAACAAAATGATGTTTTATGTAGGTAGTAGGTAGGTAGGTATCCCAGTTTTATAGGGTTCATCGTGAATTGAGGTAGGTACCTACCTATCTATTTAAAATAAATTATTAGTAAGTATAATAAAATTATTTAATTCTACATATTTTTAGCATTCAAAAGAATGCCGTAGGTACCTTACAATATTACTTACTTAATAATAATTAAGCTAATAGAACAACTGCACCACAAGACACACCAGCATCACTACAACACTGCTCCTAACTAACACACTAGAGCTGGGCTCAGGACACTCGTCATTGTGCTGGACTGTTACGAAGTAGTTCTGGTTCAGCTCTTCACGACGGGATATGACGTCATTGATGGCTGAGGTGCCTGCGATAGGCATAGTGCGCTCTCGGCTGAGCTTCCATGCTTCAACTGGAAGAAATAATATCGGTTAGACTTCTTTTAAGTAAGTACTTTTTTTTTCGGACTGATTTTTATGTTAGGTGGTGGTGGCCGGACCTTATAACTTCACCGGGCTTTGGTTAGACATCTAATACCTGTGGTTAGACTTATACCATCTGTACTTAGTTAGACTCCTAAGGTAGTCCTAGGTAAAAAACGCGCTCCAATGCGAGCGCGAAGAAATTTTATTAAACCATTCCCAGCTCGACGCCGCCGTATTCTCTGAAATAGAGGGTCGCAGGTACCTAAGCTACCTACAACAAGGCAAGTCGGAGGCTGGGACTGAAAGTGTTAGTGTATACCTAGGTACATAATACTTTGAAACTTACTTGATCTTTGGAATGGTCCATAGTTGGAGCAGCTGTACGCAATAGAGTAACTTTCATAATCGGTAGCCAGCACGTAGAGAGGAGTGGTCACGGTCACTGTAGAGTAAAATAGAAATATCATTTTTCATAAAAAAATTAATCTAGCCCTTATGGGCTGTCCCGCTGTGGGCAAAGGCCCCCCTCCCTTCTTTCCAGATTTTTCTGTCCTTGGCCGCAGTTGGCCAATCTGGAAGGTGCACTCCAACTCGTCCCGCCATCTCCGTGGTGGTCTGCCACGCGGACGTCTTGCGTTGGGCATCCTCATATTAATATGCTATTTCATAAAGCGTCATTTAAATTGTAACTACGTTAGTGTAGTCTAATCTAAAGGTAGGTACCTAGTACGCTATAATTAGCGCTAAGACCAAGTAGGTACCTAGGTAGGCTTAGTCATTAAATAAAGCCAAGACTCTGATTAAGCAAAAAAAAGCACACTGCAGCTAAGAACGGCTAGGTGAACTATTTTACCATAAAACAGATAACCTTTATGTAAATTTGTCTTACGCTCAGTTCCATCAACAGGCAACACCACAGCTAGTTTTGCACTTCCGTCAGTGCTACTCAGAGTAGCATTTCCCTCAATAGTGCTCAGCTCTCCATCAATGACCTCAAAGTTGAGGACCCTGATGACGTCTCCCTCGAGGAGGTAGCGGTCGCCGATGCAGGTGCTGGTCGCGTTCACGTTTACTTGAGGGTAGCGCTCGATCTGGTACCAGGTGCCTCCGTACTGTGGGTTAAATATTCAGTACCTATTACAAATTGCTACGAACACTACCGAGTATTGCTCGACCACCTAGCGCGGCGCCTAAGGCCAAAGAGAATATAACCACTACGTTTAGCTAAGGTGGCCACGAAATATCGAACGTATGAAAACGCCAGTGTTCACACCAAATAAATAAATATCCTTGGACATGCCACACAGCGTCATCTAATCCCTCCAGCCGGGTTCAAATCTCGTCAGAATCGAAAATTATCATAAGGATTTTCAATTGTAGTGTCTTTAGCCGGACTGCCTTTAACCATTTGGCCACGGAACCCCTAATGCCAGACCAGAAACTTATCAGCAAGAAGATTTTTCGGGTTAGCGGCATCTACAGGGAACTACAAGAAATAGAATAACACCTGCTTATTGACTGAAGTTACATTCATTACCAATGTCCAGAGATGTCGCTATACCAAAATAAAAACCTTTTAAAGTCTGTCAAAAAAACTTTAGCTTACCGCTTCAACATCGAAGTTTTGAACAACTGTTATAGAATCGTCACACTGTCCAGGTAAGATGACCCTCTGGCCCTGAACTTCAGGGTAGTAGAAGCAGGCCTGGGTAGACTGGTCCACAGTCTGGTAGAACTGATCGTAAAGAACACTGTTGCTCGTAATAACAGCGTCTATTGCGGGCACTTTGACAGAAGCTGGATCGCGAGTTCTACTGTGTTTTGCACTCCACACTGAAAGAAGAATATGAATTTTAGCAAGCGCTATTTTGGCAATAGTGGCAATTCGGAGTGTCGTAAAAGCTAAACTAAACTAACTAAAAATGTTGCCGTCCCTTTCATAGCGATTGGAATAAAAAGGATGGCATTAATTTTAGTTAGTTTAGTTTAGCTTTTGCGACACTCCGAATTGCCAAGATTATCAGCTGAGCCGACAGTTCAGAGGTCGGTGGAGAACTAACCTTTTCTGTACGGTTCGCCGTTAACTGTTACATCATCACAGGAATACAGCAACGCGTAATTATCATAGTCTGTCTCTAGTACGACGATTTCTGTGAAAAAATATTAATAAATTAGTAAAAATAATTAGGGGCTGAAAGTAGGTAGGTACGGATGAATACCTATCTAATGTTTCGAAATATAATTTAATTTTATTTTATTTCCAAATACCTAACCCAAGTTTGGTATCAAATGAAAGTAAAGGGTGAGTGTACTGTAACGATGAAAGATACCATTTTCTTGCACGAACTTAGTGATGGAGTTACTTATTTGTTTTTTTAACAAACTTAAAAATTATATAAAGTATGTTAAGTCAGATCTTGGCATTTAGCATCATAGCAAAGCATCATAGCATTAAATCGAGAAAGGTGGCAGGGGGATAGCTAGGCCTTTGTGTGTAAGTATGTGTGTGTTTGTTACTCCTTCACGCTCAAACGGCTGGACGGATTTGAGTGAAATTTGGTACCAGGATAGCTTATATCCTGGATTAACACATAGGCCTTTGATTCCGTCATTCCCACGGGAACGAGACACAGTTAGTAAAATATTAATGACTAGCTGCTGCTGCTGCCCGCGGTGAATAGTTTTCGTTGCCGTGGTAATACCGGGATCAAAAGTAGCCTATTTTTTATTCCAGGGTATAGGCTACCCTGCTACCAAATTTCATTCAAATCTGTCCAGCTGTTTGAACGTGAAAGAGTAACGATCACACTTACATACTTACATACACACAAACTTTCACCTTTATAATATTAGTAGGATAGTAGGATAAGTTTTACCCTGAGTGACTCCTGTGCTAAGCACCTTAGTCAGCACTCCATTTGCATTGGCCGTGACGGTTCCAGTGACTATAACTCCGTTTCCACCAGACACAGCGGTTTCCACCACATTGAAGGAGGTACCAGCAGGACTGTACTGGGAGTGAATGCATTGTCCCACGTTGTTGTCTACTGGATAACGCTCTAGTTCGTTCCACCAGCCCACGAACTGAAACAATTTTAAGGGTCAAAAGTCTTTGTGACAAGATACAATTTTAGATCGAAAAGTAGGTAGGTACCTAGGTACTTCTAGAGATAAAACTAGCAATTTTTTTATCAAATCGACTTCAATTTCGTAAGAAGTCAATTTCCTTAGGTGATTTAATGCCAGTTCCAACGCGACTCCCTACACCAGGGAAAGAGACAGGCAAGAACCTGGTGCTATGGACCTAGCTTTTTTTTAAAAGCGATTCATTTATTACATTTATTAATCCTAGGAACATAGAACCTCCTTTTTTGAAGTCGATTAAAAAGCTTATGTATAAAAGTGTTTTAAAAAGGAGGCTTACCCTGCTAATATCGAAGTTAGCAACACCCCTAGTAGTGCCACAAGTTCCCCTAAACAAAGGCGCACTATTGACATCTACTTCAGGGATGTAGAAGCAGTTTTCTGCCGACTGGTTGGTCTTCTGGTAGAACCGCTCGGAGAGTCCCTCGGTTTGACCGATGACTCTGCTTATTTCTGCCTCCGCTTCGCTGCCCAGAGTATCTGTTCTGCTGTACTTCCAGCTGCTCACTGTAATCATTGGATAAATGTAACTCAACTTAAGAGGGCTACCCTCTTCTTAATAAACAAAGATCAACGAAGTATTAATTTTAAGTTGTATTTGTAGTATGTTTATTCTGTGTACAATAAAGTGCTAATTCGTTTATTCACTGACGTTCTTTGTTAATCTTCGTTTATTAATAAGGAGGTAACTTAATATTGGTGGCTATTCCGGCGTTTCCCTAAAAATCCTAACAAAGTTTAGTAATTCGTAAAATTAGTAAAATGCTATTCTGTCGGTCAAAACTTCTAAATTTAAACCGATTTGACATGCTTATTACGGATCCTAAATTGTGTTCATGGTGTTGCCGATTTCACACGACAAGTTTCTATACAATAATTGTCAAATAAATTAACTATACCTAAGGCAGCGCATACCTACTGACAACCTAGTCATAACGAGATGTCGCCATAAAGCTTCTAACTCATTGATTGGGCTATGTCATAGATAATTTGTTGTGAAACTGTTCTTACCAATTCGTTTCTCGTGACCATACACGTCAATAGTGTTTCGGCAGCTGTACACCAACGCGTAGTCATCGTAGTCAGTTGCAAGGATGTAATAGTTCGCGTTAACTTCAACTGCAAGTAAAAATTGTACACGAATTAAATTTAATAAAATGATTAATTTTCTTTAATCCAGGAGGTATAAGTAATTCTGGTACCAAATTTTATTCAAATCTGTCCAGCTGTTTGAGCGTTAAAGAGTGTAGGTATCTACACATTAGTGGCAATTCGGAGTGTCGCAAAAGCTAAACTAAATTAACTAAAATTAATGCCATCCTTTTTATTCCCTTCGCTATGAAAGGGACGGCAACATTTTTAGTTAGATAAGTTTAGCTTTTGCGATACTCCGAATTGCCACTACTTTCACACTTACATAATTAAACACACACAAATATTCACCTTTAGGTAATATTAGTGTAATTAACTATATTTTAGTCTTTCTTAAACTTTCGCGATCACAATTCATACTTTTAAATAGAAATTTACAGGATTTTATCGCGTAATTTACCTTTTATTATTTCCCGACGTTTCGGCTGTGTTACAACAACCGTGGTCGCGGGCGAACTGGAGTATGTAGGTAGGCTCCGACGAGAAGCGGCAGTTTATAAACTACCCTCCCTTAAGCTTCACAATTCGGAACGGCTGCATGTCCACCACAGCACACGACACTAACTGTATCTTTACACCGAAACTTTCCATCACGACGCGCATTACACCTACTAATAACTGGATTCCATGATAACGGGAGCCTAAATCCATCCTCGCGATTGAAATTCGCTACAGAGAGAATGCCTGATGTCAGCAGGCAGCCTACGTACTTGCCGTATGTGAAAGGGGTAACGGACAAAATTGGCAATATTTTGAAAAAGTTTTCTATCAAGACCATTTTTACTCCTTTCACCAAAGTCGCAAAGCTGTTAAGATCACCGAAAGACGTCACGCCTTTACAGGTACCTGGTGTGTATAAGGTTGACTGTAGCTGTGGCCGTTCCTATATTGGGCAAACGAAGCGTACAATAGCTGAAAGCATAAAGGAACACATCGTCGTATCCTACGAAAAAGGAAACAGTTGCAAAACACCAACTTTACAGGAGGCGGTTTTTTCTTAATATTTCGATGAGTTTTCAACTTTTTAATGAATTTTTTTTTTATTTGTTTATATAACACCCTATTTACCATTCCAAGTACTTTTAATTTATTTAACACTGCTATTTCCCCCATTTTTGTCGCTTGTCACCTTAATCCGCGTATTATTTTCTGGTTGGCTTGGTCCAAAGCGCCTTAGTAACCTTTCTCCACGGTGATTTTTGTTGACGCTAACCTTTGTTGCCTTGTTCTCCCGGAGTTGGCAGGGTACTGATGACAATTAATGTGGGCATATGCCAAAATATGATATGTTTGGACGTGCTTTTAACTAGGTACTTCGACAACAACAAATGTTTTTATGATTTTTCGAATAAACTTTAAAAGGGTGAAATGCAGTGCCGAAGTTTTAAGTGAAACGTATTAATGGTAGGTGTTTTAAACTCTGTTGGATAGTTCCTATAGATATATCAATAATTAAATCTTCTACTATTAAAAAGAGGTAAAGTTAGTTTGTTTGTTTGTTTGTATGTTTAGGGTAATCTCCGAAACTACTCATCCGATTTCCAAAATTCTTTCACCGATGTGTAGCATGGACTTTCCGAATGAACATAGGCTATATTTTATCAAGGTAGGCACCGCGCGAGCGAAGCCGCGGGCGAGTACCTAATCTATACTAATATTATAAAGAGATAAAGTTGGTTTCATTGTATTTTGTATGTTTAGGTTATCTCCAAAACTACTTATCCGATTTCAAAAATTCTTTCACCGATGTGTAGCATGGACTTTAATATACATAGGCTATATTTTATTAAGGTAGGTACCGAAGCGAGCGAAGCCGCAGGTGTGTATGCTAGTACAAAATAAATCGACACAAACATGTTTCGGGGTTCTTCGAAAAATATTAAAAAGGGTGAAATGCGGTGTCAAAGTTTGAGCGTTCGAGTATAAAAAGCTCTACGCTGGCATGATTAATTCAATTCGAAGCTCGCTTAGCTCGCATGAAAAGTACCTGGATATTTTGCAAGCAAATGAACTGTGTCAGTCCATAGCATAGGAACCGACCAGCAGTCAGCCTTTTCTATGAGCATCAATACCTAAGCAAAAAAGACCAACAGTCAGCCCCACAACAACAAGCATCGTAAGCAAAATCAAGTGTCACATTACGCATCCAACCTAAAAAATTTCGGCTCGCTTTGCACTTTGGAGTCAAAGAAGCTCGCTGCGCTCGCCTAAGCGAGCGCAAAAGTTTGTTATTTACTAAAAGTGAAGCAAGCAACTAAACTGCGTTAAAAAGGAACCAGCAAACAGTCAGCCTCTTTAAGAACATCATAATCAAAATCAAGTGTCATATGACGCATCTGTCCTAAAAAAGTTCGATCTATGAATCTTGCTGCGCTCGCTTGGTTCAAAGCTCACTTTGCTCGCACGGTAGCTTTTTTAATACTTTGCCAGCAAATTGAACTGTGTCAGACCCTATGGTCTGACACAGTTAAAAGGAACCTAGGAACCTACTAGCAGTCAGTCTTTTCTATGAGCATCATATTAAGCAAAATCAAGTTTCACATGATGCAATTGTGTTTAAAAAAAATCTGCTCGCTGCACTTGCTTGGTTCGAAGCACGCTTAGCTCGTAAGGTAGCTTCGCTCGCACGGTAGCTTCTTGAATATTTTGCAAGCAAATTGAACTGCGTCAGACCATAAACCGACCAAAAGTCAACCTCTCTAAGAACACAGTAAGCAAAATCACGAGTCACACTACGCATTTGTCTTTAAAAAAATCGGGTAATGTCTAAGACGGTAGCTTTTTGAATATTGTGCAAGCAAATTGAACTGTGTTAGACCATATAAAAAGAGCACAGCAAGTCATCTTTTTTAAGAACACTGACGCATTTATTAAAAAAAAATGTCGTTAAGCTTTAAAAAGCTCGTTGTGCTCGCTTCATGAAAGCTTCTTCAATATTTCGCAAGTAAATTTTACTCTGAGACCATAGATAAGCAACCGGCCATCAGTCAGCCTTTTCTATGTGCACCATTTATGCAAAATCAAATGTCACATGACGCATCTGTCTTAAACAAGCCTATTTAAAAACTTTTTACAAACAAGATTTAATAAAAAGAACTAAAATTTTAAAAACCCAGCACCAAAGTAGGTACTAGTCAAGACGAAACAAACGAGCAGAAACTCGATGGGGTTGCGTCGTTTCATTACAGAGTTCCTATGACCACCTTCCAGCTCCATTATCAGATCAGACCCTGGTAGCCATCTAAAAATAAAATACTCGCCAAGACGAAACAAACGAGCCGAAACTCGATGGGGTTGCGTCGTTTCATTACAGAGTTCCTATGAACACCTTCCAGCTCCATCATCAGATCAGACCCTGGTAGCCATCTAAAAATAAAATACTCGAAAAGACGAAACAAACGAGCCGACACTCGATGGGGTTGCGTCGTTTCATTACAGAGTTCCTATGAACACCTTCCAGCTCCATCATCAGATCAGACCCTGGTAGCTATCTAAAAATAAAATACTCGCCAAGACGAAACAAACGAGCCGAAACTCGATGGGGTTGCATCGTTTCATTACAGAGTTCCTATGACCACCTTCCAGCTTCATCATCAGATCAGACCCTGGTAGCCATCTAAAAATAAAATACTCGCCAAGACGAAACAAACGAGCCGAAACTCGATGGGGTTGCGTCGTTTCATTAAAGAGTTCCTATGACCACCTTCCAGCTCCATCATCAGATCAGACCCTGGTAGCCATCTAAAAATAAAATACTCGCCAAGACGAAACAAATGAGCCGAAACTTTATGGGGTTGCGTCGTTTCATTACAGAGTTCCTATGACCACCTTCCAGCTCCATCATCAGACCCTGCTTAACATTGAAAGACAAACTACTCGTCAAGACGATTCAAATGAGCTCAAACTCGATTAATTTGCAAGATTTGATAACAAACATCGGGATAGGTGAAACTAAATAAAAGCTTGTAAAAATAATAACTTATGTAATAATATAATATAACGCTTCATTGTAAATTCATGATACGCCACACACGCATGTCCGCACTCCACGGTAATCTTGGACGAGTAAAGCGACAGTTGCGTTTATCACCCGCGCTCTGCCCCACGCGCTTGATTTCGCGCGTGGAACACTGCTACCAGAGCGTTTGTTTCCGTATTCGCCGAGAGAAATTCAGCAATGTAATTGTAACCGAATTTTAAAACTTTAATAACTTATTGAAATAAATTTATTTTTGAACTTTTTTTGAACTGATCAGATGTAAATGATAATGAAGATTCCAAAAATGCAAAAAAAATGAAAGGTGACAGTGGCGTCTGTTTCCTTATTCGTAGGATACGACGACATAGCAGCAGTTAAAAACCGCCAGGTAAACAAATCGGCGATAGCAGAGCACCTAGTGGACTCGCCCAAGCAACACAAACTAGCTTTAAAAGAGCTGTGAAATAGATTTTCGCAATTCTTTATGCTGGTTTAAATGCTGTATAATGTACTTTATAAGCGCTTCTACAGCACTTGTAAGTGCAAAAGAGGACCATATTAAACAGACTTATTCCTTAGAAAGGCTGTTTAAAGTCTTTACAAAAGCTGATTATTAGCTGGAAAAAAGCTGGTTAATGGCTTTTTACCTAGCCTTTACTCTATTTTTTGTCATTTTAAATCTCTTATGCGGGTTTTAGTATGATATTTAACTTAAATAAGTTTGTTTGGACATATAAAGAACTTATTACAGTCTTGATAAAATAAATAATTTATTCGCAGATAATATTTTGTCTAATGGAAACCATAACACTCCAATCAATCAAATGTTATTAAATATTGATGAGTATTGTTGGTTTTCGTCTACAATTCGTAGTGAAATGGATGCGAGAATCAGTTTACTGTAAAAGTATATATGTATTTTATTTGAAATTTTCAAGCGCTCGTGAAAGAAATTCATTTAGAGAAAAAAAGTTAATAATTTAAAGTCAATAATTTAAAAAAATTTTAGGTTATAAAAATGTTTGCGACGATTCACCCAATATTAGTTTTTCTCATGAATATCAGTTTCTCGTAAAATAGTTTTGAGTGATTTTCAGCTTAATTCTTGTACTCAATGTTTGTAAAAATAGAATTTGGTAATCCATGAGTAATCTATTAATGGCGTCTAAATATTAGACAGCTATAATACTTCAAAATAGGTCTTTTAAAGCCACTGGCTTTATAAAGGCTTAATATATTATATTAGTAGGGTTTTGGCTGGTGTGTGACCACAAGAGAGATTTTAGTAAGGTATTTGCTGAGTAAAACTCTCTCATTAATACATTATTAATCTATAATGTTCTAAAGTTTTAGGGTTCAATGTATAAAAAGAAAAACCCTAGTTTCCAGAATACCTAGTTACTAGGAGTAGCATAGTTTATTAGTTGGTTTATTTGATTATGTTTCGTATGTTTCTAATTTTCAATAGCTAAATGCTCTTTTAAAACTTTTTTTTAATTGCACCACTTCTTTTTTTGTAAGTATTTCCATGATTTACGATCTATGATTGCGAACACAAACAGTACGCAAATGTGAAATTGGTTAAAGTTTTCTGTATATGGATTTACGAATCGCCGTATTTACAGCGTAGTCATTACTAACGCTCTTCATTGTCTTACTTTAACAGCAAAAGGCCGTTAAATGGTTTTGATCTAGGACTTTATAAAGCTGGATTTATAAGGGGTTTGATATAAACTAGTAAACAGCCATTACTCTATGACAATCTATTATCAAGCTTAGAGTTTTAAAACATATTCTGTTGATTCTGTTTTACAGCTTAAAGCTTATTTTATTATACTATAAAACTAAAATTCTTAAGAAATGTTAGTTGCTGTAAAAAGTACAGCCTTAACCTGTACAAAGGATTTTTTTGAAACTGTTATAGACTTAATAGCTTGATATTATGTATGCAAAAGCTATAATACAGCTGAAGGCTTTTCTAAGTTCCTTAAATACTATAGGCCAGCCAGAACACGTCGACAAAACCATTATAAAACCATAATTCATCTTTAGGCTGTAAATCTACATATTAAATTCCAATATCCTGCTTATGTGTTGCTTGGGCGGGGCCTAATCACTGGATTGAACTTCATGATCCCAAGATTCTTGCCAACGAACGCCAGTATTATAAGCGAATAATTCGTGAAGCAATAGAAATCAAGAAATATCCGAATTTCAATCGCGAGGATGGATTTAGGCTCCCGTTATCATGGAATCCAGTTATTAGTAGGTGTAATGCGCGTCGTGATGGAAAGTTTCGGTGTAAAGATACAGTTAGTGTCGTGTGCTGTGGTGGACATGCAGCCGTTCCGAATTGTGAAGCTTAAGGGAGGGTAGTTTATAAACTGCCGCTTCTCGTCGGAGCCTACCTACATACTCCAGTTCGCCCGCGACCACGGTTGTTGTAACACAGCCGAAACGTCGGGAAATAATAAAAGGTAAATTACGCGATAAAATCCTGTAAATTTCTATTTAAAAATAACTATATTTTGTTTCTGTTTCATAAAACCCTCACCTCCATTGACATTAAAGTCGACGCTCAACAGTCCAGAGCCATCAGCAGACGCTGCAGCGACTCCAGTTTGCTCAAGTTGAGAGTTCCCAACCACTTGAGTGTTCCTAACTAATACGTTGCCCTCTCCAGGCGAGAAGAAGGCACGGTCGCAAGTACCGAACTGGTTAGGTTCTGGGTAACGCTCGATTTCTTTCCATAGTCCTAGGTACTGTAAACATATATGTTATGTTAACCAAAAGTTTGTTCCATAAAGTTTTTTTACGTTTAATCAAAGACGATTAATATCTAGAAGACAGACAAAGGCCATACACAAAATCGTAACCCTGATCCGGCAGTACCAGTTAGCCTGGAAACTTTAAAACATCAATTTTATCCAAGAAATTCCAATTACTTTCTAGTTAAAATTACCTAAATTTTTTTTTATATTGAATATTGTTGCAACCTACTACTAAGTATTGAAATTTCTTCAATACTTAGTAGGTCAGTAGTTTTTGAGTGATGCGGGCATCACAAATTGGCTTCAACGTCGTTCCAACATTGGTTACGAATAGAATGGTCAAAGAAAATGCTCCGTTTGTGTCCAATAACCGTCCAAGATCGACTATCACATTGGAGTGTTGGAATTAACACGTTTTAACACTCCAATGTGTGCCCGCACGAGAGTAACAAACAGTCAAGCCATCACAAGGTAGAATCCTCAGGCTACTTTACGGGTAAGTATCAAGCGAGCAAAGCCGCAGGCGGATTCCAGTTTATAAGATTAGGAGGATAGTACAGATAAGATACATACACCAGTAGCATTGAAGTTCGCAACACCACGAATCGTCTCATCACAATGTCCTTCCAGCTCAATCTCCTCAGGCAGTACATCGTACTCGGGATAGTGGAAGCAAGCTGCGCTGGTTTGTTCCGTGCTGAAGTAGTACTTAGGGGCGAGGTCATCGTTTTGAGCGACGAGGTTGTCCAGAATTGTTCCGGCAGCCGAAGAGAAACCCTTGCGGGAGCGGGCAAGCTTCCAACTGTAGACTGAAATAATTCAGATTAGAATAGGTAGGTACCTACTAGTGGCAATTCGGAGTATCGCAAAAGCTAAACTTAACTAACCAAAAATGTTGCCGTCCCTTTCATAGCGATGGGAATAAAAAGGATGGTATTAATTATAGTTAGTTTTGTTAAGCTTTTGCGACACTCCAAATTGCCACTAAAGTCGTGTTAAACTTTTTTAAAAAATAATGATTTTTCGCAAATTCCTTGCTAATTCCTCAATGGATTTCTTTGCAAAAACTTATTTTTATCATCAATGAAATGAAATATGATCACGACTGTATCCCAGGGAGCGGTAGACATTTATTTCAGATCTTAATGCAATTTTTAGATCCTTTTTGAAGATGTAGGTATAATTTTATCATGATTTATAAAATAATTCTTCAGGGATTCAGTGTTGTTTGCAATAATATAACACCCACTAATTTTTATTTTACAGAAGCTAGACTAACTCATTGAACAGCTTTAACGCTGAGAGTAATTTATTCCGAGCAACTTTGAAAGGTAAGACATGAAAACTACAAAAATAGCTGTTCACAGTTTCACTTACTTTGTTTCGTATCGTTCGGGAGATTTCTGCATGCGTACACAAGAGCGTAGTCATTATAATTTGTGTTCAAAATGTAGAGAGCTTCAAAAGGCACTGCAAAATTAACTTGGATCAGAATTAAATTACCTACATGGCAACAAAATACAAATCACAATTTCAAAAATAAATTACCTACATAGCAACAAAATATAAATTACAATTGTATGTGTTTACCCTGGCGCGATAGATATTATCAGATCTTTAGACATAAAGGCACCTAGGATCCTTTAAAATATGTCTAGTTATAGAGGCATTGCCAAATGCGCATTTGGCGCATTTTGCTGAAGTATTTCCATACAACAGTACAAGAACTGGTTCTCTCACGATGTTTTCCTTCATCGTTTAGAGCAGGTACTAATGCGCGTAAAAATTATTGAAACGAAAAACTCAGGCGGTCTACCCGTACGCAATTTTAACAAGAAAGGTTTTTACCTCCAGCATCATTTACGGTAATAACTCCTCTGCCATCAGTAGCAACGGTTCCAGTTATATCGTTCGATGACTGAGCTTCATTATCTACGATGGTGTTAGCTATGGTTAAGGTGTTCTGAGCGAGTGTGAAGGTCGTCGCTGAACATTCTCCTTTCTGAAGACCTGATGGGAATCGCTCTACTTCATACCATACACCCAAAAACTGAAAAAATGCATAAAAAATTAAACAAATACAAATTAAAATCGCTAAGCACATTCACGATTACAACTTTCATAGAAAAAACCGAATAAAAAAATAGTTAGGTATCTCTATCTCATTGATTAAAATGCCGTAGTATGCCTTTGTGAAAGTCGAACGGCAATAAGACTGCGAAAGAATTTATTTATTTAGGACTAGATGATGCTGGGTGGAATGTCCAAGGATATTTATTTATTTAGTAAAGTCTTTAATCTCGGTCATCTAGAACCTTCAACCTTCTCTATGAATGTGTTTAGTTTTTAGTGAATGAGGCGAAAGAGGTGTGTCAGGATTGTAGCAAGTGGAAATCCGTGGTCTCTGCCTACCCACATGGGAAAGAGGCGTGATTTTATGTATGTATGTAATATGTAAGTTGCTTAGCTTGGGAGTAGATGACGCTGTGTGGAATGTCCAAGAATATTTATTTTATTTTATTTATTTATGTATGTATGAATGTATTCGCGGAGCCGGCCTTCTGTACTTGTTATAATTCTGCGATCTAAGAAGTAGGATAAGTTTATTACTAACGTTGATTGCAATGAAGTTAGTCATAACCGGAACTTGGTTGTCTGGAACACATGTGCCTTCCAAAATAACATTTCCATTCTGTATTTCAGGGTAGACAAAGCAGTTATCTTCATCCTGTTTTTCCTCAACGAAGTACCTTTGCTCGAGAACTTTCACTTTGTTTATTGTTTCGTTGATAGTGTTCTCAGCTGTTGTCGTTAGGGTCTTGTTTCTACTGAGCTTGAAGCTGTTCACTGTAAAAATAGGTAGGTAGGTAGGGTAATGCAAGTCATATTTACTATACCTAGGTAGGTACCTATTAGCTAACTTAGCTACTAGATAATATGAACTTGCTAACCTACGAACTTACCTACTTAATTGTCTATAATGTAGCACGTATGAACGCTAACGAAGGTAATACTACCTACTGTATTTATATATAACACTGTGACTGATTGATTACACTGTGGCCAAGATTGCGGACGCGTGAGTATTCGCAGACGCGCGGGGGTTGGGGGTGGCTTACAATACCTACAGCGCTAGGCCATCCTCGCCTTAAATAAGAATTTGTTATGCATGCATATGCATAGGGTAAACCCAGGATAGATGCCTCAATGGGATACATGCCTCGTTTTCAAAAAACACAACTTCCCGAAATCGCACATACTAATTAATAGGTTAAATAAGGAGCGTACGTGCCACACTCCTCAGGCCCAAAAGGCAGTTAAGCAGAGTATACTTGGTTTTCTTGTGTGTGCGATTATCTGCGCGGCGAACGCAGGATAACGCGTCAAAGTTTTAAACATGAGTATTCAGTGTTGCATAACTTTTAATGTGGTCATAAATTCTCTTAATTTTTTTTTTATGTTAATACTCTGGTACTTTGAGTACATACCTAGATGTCAATACCCACTCTATTGTATTTAGTTAGTTCTAAATTTAGAAAGGCACCTATCCGTATCAAAAAGGATAGTTGCCCCAAATTTTTCGGGGGATAGGTGCCCTTGAGAAAATCTATCCCCTAATACTCTAAACATGTGCAGTGTTTGTTGAAAAACATAACTATGTTGTATTATAAGTCGGAAACATTTTGTTGCGTTAGTAGGTACCTACATACATTTTAAAGTAATAATCTTATATGTACATATTTGTATCAATACCACAGATAAAGGAAACAATACCTAATTTTTGTAGGTGAACCATGCCACGAAAGTACAAAAGATAGGCAGGAGTAATTTTATGGACTTCAGAACAGCTGATACCTAATACAAAGTCAAATTCGACAGACAGAAACATTATTCTATAGGAATGCTCAAATAAAAATTGTATTTTACATATGTTGATTCTATAGGGCATCTATCCTCCTTAGCATTTTTATAGTGGGGCATCTATCCATATAGGTAGGCAACTATCCCCAAAAAAAAGGTTTTGCGAAAACTCAATTTCTGCACAATCAGTAATTATTAGGACTACAAAAACAACGAGTAATGCAAGATAAAATATTTAACTAGGTATATTCATAGGAATTAGTTATGGTAAATTAATAGTTTAAAAATTACGAGGCTCTTTCAAAAAGTGGGGCATCTATCCTGGGTTTACCCTACCTATGTTTGAGTGGAATGTTAACTTCTGCAAAATGTGGGTTATCAAACATTGTATTTGGACATAACTTTGACTACCTAAAGATCTTATTATCTAAAAATGCCAAAAAATCTGTAAAGAAATTATGAGCGAATTCCGCTTCGTGGGAATAGGTAAAGTCATGATCAGTAGATATTTGATTTTCTTTGTAAAGCTAAATAGATGTTAATGACTATAGTCTCAAGAAGCGATGAACATTCTTTCACGTTTTCAGATAATGAAATCGCATTAGAAAACTCTAAAAATAGGTACTTAGGTAAACATGCCACGCACAAATATTACCGATAGCGATCTTACGCTCGCCGTGGATATCTAACACTAATTATGTTTTATGTCATTTTTCAAATAAAAATAATAATAATAAGCGGGTGCCATAGTCTACATAGTTTTCCAGTAACCAGTCCACTACCATCACACTCCCATAGCCCAGTAGTAGATTTCCACATCTGTAATAGTCCTGCACAGACCGGAGGCTGCTTTTGGATGCATTTTATAGTGTTATACAGGGTAGCCGCCGGCATGTGTTTCCACCACAATAAGATCAAAACTGTCAAACTAGCGGAGATTAATGCGGTTTTCATCAATAGACAGAGCGATGTAAGAAATGTAGTAAGAAGACGCGGGGCAGGTCACTAGTAAAATTTAAAAACCAAATAATCATAATTGTAAATAAAAATTAAAAATGTATAATACCTTCTTTGTAGTAAGGGTCAATGTTATGGCAGGAATAGACGAAAGAGAAAGAGTCGTAGTCAGTGGCCAGGATCCAGTAGTCAGTGGTAGCTGAAACATACATTGAATTATCCTTTGACATCCACACAGCGTCATCTAGTCTAACCCTTGCATATTGGTATAGTAAACCTACTTTAGCTAAAACGGATATTAAATCTGTTGCATCTCTTTTCATTGACATAGGTACTCGTAAGAGTAACAAGAAAAAAACATTCCTTAAATCTATATTAAATTGACAAATCTTTATGAATAAGACCATAAATCTTCCAGACACTTCCACTTATTAGAAGAAGAAGAAGAAGAAACACTTTATTGTACACAAAAGAAAACAAATAAAGGACATAGGTAATTTACAATAAAAAGCATTATGTACCTACTTATTAGTAGGTACAGATATCAAAATTATCTTACAGACTTGTCCGCTGACGTTGAAAGTGACTGCTAGTTTAGCGTTGTCCACAACTGCTGCTGTTCCTATCTGAACATCCAACTCCCGGTCAATGACCTGTGTGTTCTCTACGAGGACCTCTCCACCCCAAAGCTCATAGTTGTGGGTTCTGCAAGTACCGCCTTGGAACCGCGCTGGGTACGACTCGATATTGTACCAGGTGCCCATGTACTGAAAGTATTAAACAAATATATTACATAATTGAAGTTATGATGGTATGGGCATCCACACATTAACTCAACTGCACCCTAACGCGCGTAGTTTTGCAAGTCAATATGGTAATGACGCAGTAAGTGTGAACTGCAAATTGTTTAGCTTACATCTCTAGGTATGTATGACACAACTTGGATGGGTGCAAGTGGCATTAGCACCTGAGCGCTTCCGTTAAATTAAAACGGAGGGCACGTTAAATTGTCGATCCCGGCTTTTAAAGTCGTTAAGCCATGACGGAGGCCTTTAGGCGGCTTAAAAACTCCGTCACCAGAGTTAGCCACTTGCTCATACGAACGAACGAAGCTGCATTGAGATTTCGTGTTTAGTTAAAACTTACATCAGCTGTGCTGAAATTGGCCTGCACCGGGATTGCCGAATCGCACTGTCCACGGAAGATTACTGTGGAACCATCAGCCTCGGGGAAGTAGAAGCAGGCGTCTGCGGTTCTGTTCTCGAGCTTGTAGTAACGCTCGTCCAAGACATCGATGCTGTTTACGACAGCAGCGATGGCCGATTGTGCTCCCGATGGCAAGACATTTGTACGACTCAGTTTCCAACTGTGTACTGAAAAACAGAAAGAAAGAAAGATATAAAAATCATTTATTTCAGTAGGACCTCAAAGATCACAAAAACGTCTATTACAGTGTATTACAGTATAAATTCTGTTTAGAAAGTTACCAACCACAGAAATGCAGCTGTCATGGTGCATAAAGACTTTCTTGTTAGATCGTTTGAACCTTAGCAACCTTTGGTCTCAATTTAAATAAAGGACTGCAAGCTTTCAGGAGGTCTAAAAGCTTCGTCACCTTCGTCACCAGTGTTAGCAAGTACCTAGCTCATACGAGCAAACATAGATATAGGAACTTTTGGGGGCCCCTTGAGCCAGTGGGAAAGAGGGACCTGCATAGTAAAGTGGTATAATGTAATTATACCTGTTCTTTGATCGCCGTTGGTGTGGTTAGCACAGCTGTAAACGATGGAGTAGGTCTTGTAATCGGTCTCCAAGATCAGGTATTCGGAAACTTCTTGAGCTAAAAAAATAAGTCAGTTTTAAAATCGACAAACCTACATTTTTAGGTAACAGGTACAATGTCGGGTACCCGCAGCTTTACATGACAGAGCAGATCTGTAATGTATAGTAATCGAAATCAAAGTACGGTGTAAAGAGAAGTTAAGGCCGAGCAGTTGCTTTGAAATGCTCGAGCGGTTCTATACGAAGGCTTCAAATTCAATTTCAATCAACTTGAAACAATGAATAAATGAATATGAATATGAATATTCATTGCAAACTTTTTAGAATAGTTTAGCGCCAGCCTGGCTAGCTCAGTAGCTCAGTAGAGAATGAGACGGAATTCGAATGAACGCGACGCGCTGTGATCAGACTTTTACTTACGAGTTAGATTATAAGTTTTACAGTTTACTCCATAAATCATTGACCACTGCGCAGTTTGACAGCCAGCACTCTTTTTATAGGTCGCGCCACGTAAAAAGAGCGCTGGCTGTCAAACTACGCAGTGGTCGATGATTGGTGGTGATAGGTAACGCGGTGCACTTCATACCATTGATTTAGCGAGTGCTATTGGTTCGTCGGCGAGTGAACACAGGCACAAACATACCCCCACTACTTCCCCTCAGCGCTCTTTTTACGTGGCGCGACCTATATGAGGAATGAAAATAAATTATCAAAACAGAACTTACCAGTAGGGAAAGTGACATAGAGTTTTCCTGTTCCGTCTGTCGCGGCGACCGCTGTTCCATTGATCGTGCTTAGACTTTCATTGATGACTTCAGTGTTGTATACATTCACGACTCCATTGCCCAAGGAGTACTCAGCGCCGCCACAGGTACCGAGTTGGAAATCAGATGGGTACGATTCGATAGTACGCCAAGTACCAAGGTACTGTAAATAATGGTGCTCTGAGAGTAATATTTTCGACGCTATTAGACAGCTAAGTAACTGGTTTCCTCACGATGTTTTCCTTCATCGTTTAGAGCTCGTGTTAAAGCGCTGATTTAATTAAGGCTGGACCTAGAATTTGCTTTATTTGAACTACAAGGGTTAAAAGTTTTCTGGTTTAAAAAAAATGAGATACTCGCATTTAAAAGAATGACTGTGTGTGGCTAAGCCAGGAATGATTAATTTAGATTTTCCAAAATACGAGTAGGTACGAGTACGAGTACGAGTAGGTACCTATAATATTCATAATATAGGTTCATAATTAAAACTTTATTTAGACTATAGAGGATTTTATTTGTTTTAAAAATTAATTAAAGAAAATAAGATAGGTAATTAATAACGGGCAGTAATTTTTTTTTTGGGAATCGACAACCTCATACCCTTTTTACGTCCACTTGGTTTCAGCTATGCCACTTACCTGTGCTGCATCAAAGTTCGGCATAGCCTGGATGTTGCCGCACTGACCAGGGAAGACGACCGGTCTACCAGTAGGTTCGGGATAGTAGAAGCAGGCCTCATTAGTTTGGTTAATCTTCTCGTAGTACTGGTTACCGAGCACATCTATATCTGCGATGGCGGTGTCGATTTCTGTGCTGTCTGCTTCACGCAACTCTTTCGTTCTACTTAGCTTCCAGCTATAGACTGAAAATATTACCATTTGTCATCATCACCATTCATCATTCTCATTTGTATTTAGTTTTATGAAATAATACAGTTTTAAAGGGCTTTATATATTAACACGTGGAAGTTTTTTAACCGATAGTGTCCCACTGCAGGGCGAATAGGAAATTACTACAAAACTACAACTAAAAAGATTACAAGTAAAATCAAGATCTAAATATTACAAGTACTTACCACCTCTGTAGTCATCATCAAGGTTGACGCAGCTGTAGGCCAGGGCGTAGTTTTTGTAGTCTGTACTGATTATCCAATACGGTATTTGGATATCTAAAATAAAAATATAAATCAAATCCTTATTTCTTTAGACAAAAGGCGAAGAGCGGTAAAGAAAATAGTGAATCACAAGATAAGATACAATTTTGTTACAAAAGAATCACTAAGGTGCAAAAAACTGATTAAACAAATAATTTTGCTAATTGTACAAAAAACGTAAATAAATATTAGCACAATATTTTTTACTTCTTTACCTTCTGACACCAAAAAACCATTGGTACCACCATTGGTACCAAACAAAACAAAAAACAAAATTATTATTGTATACCAACTTATTTGACTAAAGTAATAATCAATAACCACTCACTTGTGCCATTTAAAACAATAGAAATAGACATCTTAGCGACATCAGGGTTTGCTAAAGTAACGACTCCATCAGTGACTCCTAGAGATTGTGCCATCACGCTGTTTGACTGAAGATTGAAAGTGTTCCCGTTGACTCTGAACTGATGGTTGACGCAGTCACCAGTCTGCTGATCTTTGGGGTACGCTTCGATCTCATGCCAGATGCCGGAGAACTGAGGAAATTATGTTTTATTACATTTCTATCAGATACAAAATGCATTTAGGTGCCTATGTGTATTTACCATGACATGTGCTAATCGATCTAAATACTCTACGACTCTACGTAATAGTTATTTTTTTATTTAGGTCTAGCTTACTCGCCCGCGGCTGCGCTCGCGTGGTACCTTGGTAAAATATAGCCTATGTTCATTCGGAAAGTCCATGTTACACATCGGTGAAGGAATTTTTGAAATCGGATGAGTAGTTTCGGAGACTACCCCAAACAAACAAACACACCAACTTTACCTCTTTATAATATTAGTACCTATAGAAAAGCCAAGGTATCAGGACACTTGCGCCAAAAACACTTGCGCGAAGTACACATGCGCTATAGACATTATGCGCGGAAAGACCTTTGCGCGTATGACCTTTTGCGCGGAATCCCATTTGCGCGAAATACCATTTGAGCGAAGTTACACTTGCGCGGAAAGACATATGAGCGGATGGACATTTGCGCGAATTTTTTTAAAAAGTAGCTATATCTTTGGATCTAGACGTCGTAGAGACATGCTGTTTTCAGCATCGTGTAGGTGTTTTTGTGTTTCATATTTTCAGCGTACGTACACTGTCCTTTCCCATTTCCATCCTTCTCGAAATTAATATAACATTTTCCATGGAACTCAACGTAGAGGGTGCTACGTGCTTCCGTAGCAAACAAAAGACTTCAACGCGCACCTTCCCTGTAATGCAAAATTTTGCAAATTTGCTACGTCATAGCTGCGTGGAAAAAAATGTGGGATAAAAGTAATCAACCACCCAGATCGAAATCAGTTGGTTAGGTTAGGTTTGAACAGTGACCGCTAACGCGCGAGGCGAGCGAGCGTAGCGAGCGTGCCGCGGTAGCGGCCGCCGAAGCGCCAAAAAAAAGTGGAATAAACGTAATCAGCCACCAGATCAAAATCAGTTACATTCCCTGTGCTGCCTTGCCTACGAAGTAGTACAATCAAAATATGTTGTAAGAAAAAAGGTGAGCTTCGAAATATTTTTCTTGCTACGAGAGTTCCCTTCTTGCTGCTAAGGAGCAAGAAGGAACACTCTCGTAACTCTCGCAACACCTGCTCAGCTACGCCGAAGTACAATCAAAAAATTAATCACACCAATATCAAATTTTTTGTAAAAAACGAGGTGCGCGTCTAAGACTTTTTTTTGCTACAAAAATTCTCTACGCAGCTACGACGTAGCACAATCGAAATATTTATCATACACCAATTATGAAATGGTGCAAAGCACCCTCTACGTTAAGTTCCATTAAAAATGTTTTATTGATTTTGAGAAGGATGGTAATGGGAAAGGAAAGTGTACGTATGCTGAAAATATGAAACAGAAAATCACCTACACGATGCTGAAAACAGCATGTCTCTACGACGTCTAGATCCAAAGTTAAAGCTACTTTTTTAAAATTTACGCGCAATGTCCATCCGCTCATATGTCTTTCCGCGCAAGTGTAACTTCGCTCAAATGGAATTTCGCGCAAATGGAATCCCGCGCAAATGGGCATACGCGCAAAGGTCTTTATGCGCAAATGTCTATCGCGCATGTTTACTTCGCGCAAGTGTTTTTCGCGCAAGAGTACCAGATCCCTATAAACATTATATTTTATGTAGTATACATTTAATATAATATTCCTCGCGTTTTTCTATCTGAATTCGAAGTAATTTGAACCTTACCTGGCTCAAACTGAAGTTGGTAACCGCAGAAATAGATTCGTCACACTGTCCAGGGAACTTGACCGGCACGCCAGGTTCAGGGTCGGGGTAGTAGAAGCATCCTTCGCGAGACTGGTCTCTCTTTGTGTAGTACCGGTCGTCAAGAACGGAAATGGTGTTAACAATATCGTTTATGGCATTTATTGCTGTTTCGTTGTTAAACACCTTCGTTCTACTGAGCTTCCAACTGGTCACTGAAAAATAAATAAATAATAAATAAATATCTTTGGACATTCCACACATAAATAAATATCCTTGGACATTCCACACAGGATCTTCTAGTTCCAAGCTTAATGCTTGTGTTAAGGTAACCAGTATGACTGATAATACTACTTATATAATTTTTTTGTAAATACATACTTTTATACATAGAAAACACCGAGACTCGAGACAAATATTTGCAGATCATACAAACACTTGTCCCGCAGTGGGGATCGAACCCGCAACCTCTGCGTCGCATGCGGGCTTTCACCCACCGCACCACAGAGGTCGTCAAAAGGAAGAAACTTTTAGCATTTTGAACGAACGAACGCGTGCACTGTAGGTACCAACCACAGATATTATATCTGTCATACCAACCTACTGAAACGTAAGAAAGTGTATCATTTTTTCAGGATGCGTAAGATATAAAAAACTCATTATTAGTATGAAAAGTTAATACCTAATGACTATTTGCAAGATTTTATAATATCGGACGGAAAAATGTCGTCGATTTATATACTGACAATGTTTTTTTATTTATACAGATATTTTTACGTGAGTAGTTTCCCGTGTAGGTGAGTAGTTTCCCTATTACTAAAGTAAAAAGTAATAAAATGAATTTAAATTAAAAGTATTAAACTTACCTGATCTATATTTATTGTTGATATCTACACATGAGTATACCAAAGCGTAGTTAATGTAATCTGTTGACAACACCCAGTAAGGAGTCGTAGCTGAAATAAAAGAAAACAAATTAAATATCGAAATGAAAAAAAAATATGATCACGACTGTATCCCAGGGAGCGGCAATTTTTAGATCCTTTTGAAGATGTCCAAGGGGGTAGTCAGAGGTATGTCCAAATACATGTTTGGTACATGCAGAAGTTTGCATACGTGACAGGTTGCAAGCCCATCGACGCTAATTAGAAAGCTAACTGGTTTCCTCAAGATGTTTTTCCTTAACCGTTAAAAGCTCGTGTTAAATTATTGTATCGCGTTTGTATAGATACAAAACGCAGAAAAAACACAGTGTGCTAGGCTTATGTTGAAAGATACTCACAGTTATTCGGTAAAGTTGGGAAAGAGACTTCGAGTTTGGCACTGCCATCGGTAGACGGGACAAGAGTAGCGTAGCCAGACATCGTGTCGAGCGTAGCGTTAGAGACGACTTGCGTGTTAAAAACTTCCACACGTCCCAAAACTGTGTCCAATGAGTAGAAAGCGTTGGGACAGTCTCCATCTTGGAATGGCACTGGATAGGATTCGATGTCGTGCCAGAGACCCATGTACTGTGGAAGACGAATCAATTTGAAGAATGTAATGGTTACTATCTAATTCAGTTTCTTAGCGATGTCTAAAATCTAAAAATAATAAAGCAATATGATCACGACTGTATCCCAGGGAGCGGTAGACATTTTCTTTAAGATCTTTAGGTAATTTTTAGATCCTTTTTGAAGATGTCTATGAGGGTGTCAGAAGTATAAAATCAAATAGGTGTCTAAAAAGATAATAAAAAGTTTTGTTTTATTACGATCTACCTAGGTAGCTGAGATATTAAAATTTTTAGTTATAAAGTTAGCTATAATGAGTAAAACTACTAGTGTACGTATTATATAATCTGTGGTAAAACATACCGCCACAGCATCAAAGTCAGTGACAACAGGGATGCTTTGATTGCATTGTCCTCGGAAGACCATCGGCCCAGCACCAACAGGAGGGTAGTAGAAACAGGCGTCATCGCTCTGATCAACAGTTTGGTAGTAGCGGTCATTGAGAACAGTGATGTTACCGGTGATACCGTCAATGGCTGCGATGGAGTCAGGACTAAGCTCACTCGTACGACTGAACTTCCAACTTTGTACTGAAACAAGTGGCAATAGTATTTTTTAAACTTTCGCGATCGTTTCGACTGGATTGCACCAGCCGTGTCTGCCGACCACGGCTGGTGAAATCCAATCGAAACGTCGGAATAAAATTAAATAAATTAAATGAAAAAAATGAAATATGATCACGACTGTATCCCAGGAGCGGTAGACATTTCTTTCAGATCATTATTAATTTTTAGATCTTTTCGAAGATGTCTAAGGGGGTAGTCAGAGGTATGTCCAAATACATACATATTTGGTACAAGCCCACTTTTTGCAGAAGTTAACTTTCCATACGTGACAGGTTGCAAGCCCATCGACGCTATTAGAGAGCTAACTGGTTTCATCACGATGTTTTCCTTCACCGTTATAAGCTCGTGTTAAAGCGCATATAAATTTTTCGATGCGAAAAGTTAATTGATGCACGGCCGGATTCGAACCCACGACCTTCGGATCGAAAGTCGAGGTACTAATCCACTTGACCAACACGGCTTTTAAAATTAGATAAAGGTATCTAAATAGTGATTAATACCCGTAAATATTATCAATTCTATTTTTTTAATAAAACCGACTTATATTTCGTAAGAGAGCAAGCTGCACGCTTGAAGAGCATTTTTGTGACTCCAAAGATCTTCATAAGATCTTACGAATAAAGATACGAATTTATGAAAGATTACGAATGAAATTGTAAGCAAAGAGCATGATTGTAAGTATTATAAACCTGCACCTATTTGACTAATGTAATGACTTACCTCTTCTTTGCGAATTGCCCAGGTTGACACAGCCATAAACAACAGAGTAATTAGCGTAGTCAGTGCCCAAAATGGTAAGTTCAAACGGTGTAACAGCTGAAAACAAGTAATGGATTGCTTTAAAGCTCATATACACTTCGCGTCGTGGTTTGGGCCACGAACCGCGCGCGGATCGTATCACGATTCGCGCGATTTGTAAATATTATTATAGAAAAACACCCGGAATAAATATCTGCAAAACATGCAAAGATTTGTACCGCGGCGGAGATCGAACCCGTAACCGTCTCAGGCGGGCTTTCACTCACTGCGCCACAGAGGTCGACAATACTCGGGTTCAGCTTATGTTTGATAGTCTACTTGCGACTACGGTAATCTCATCTAATACTTCGAGAATACACCTAATAAGGAATTGGAGTGAATAATTGGAATCAGACGATTCACTCAAGTGAATGAAAAAGTTTTTGCATTCTTGTTTCATTCATTTAACAACAATGAACAATTACACCATATTTACGATCAATATTATTAAAAATACCTATTGATCTTATACTTACAATTTGGGAAAGTGACACTTAATTTTCCATTGGGTAATACTGTGGCAACACCATTAGCCTCTCGGAGAGTTTGGTTCGCGACTTCATTATTGTAAACTCCGATAGTACCGCCATCATTGAGGGTGTAAGTAGCCCGGTTACATTGGCCGATTTGATTGTCAGCTGGGTAGCTCTCAATTAAAAACCAACGGCCCAAGTACTGAAAAAAAGATGTATGCAGATATAACAAAAAAAAGTGACCATGGATTTAGCTTATTTTAAGCTTAGATGGCTGTTAAATTTGGTTGCCTATTTTATTTCATTTCATTTTCTATCTCTGGTATGGTACCTACCGATAACCCACATAATTGGTAAAGTTAAATTAATACCTAAGTTATGTACTTATAACTGCACTTTGAACGAACGAACGATGTACTTACCTATACCGAAACATATACTTAGTCCCAAACTAAGAAAATTATTGCTTGAATTATGGTAACCAGGTGACTGGGTGACTGATAATACGATAAATTTATTTAGTAAATACATGCACATAATCTTTTATAGAAAAGACCCAGTCTTGAGACAAATTCAGATCATATTTAGTATTATTTTATCTGTGGTAAAGATAAGTTAAGGAGCCATCGCAACCTGGGCGAATAGTCGCTTACACCTGTCTTGTCGCGACCGGGCGACTCTGACGCCAAGTGCGCGGAGCTTTGATCAAAATAAATGAAAATTTTAAACCCCAGCCTATCGTCAAGTCGCAGAGCTGTCGCTGTCGCCTGACGCCTCGTGTGCGCCTAGGTGTATGAAAAAGACTTACTGCAGTCACATTCAAGTTCGCCATGACAGGCAGATCCTCGCACTGTCCTGGCAGAACCACTGGTTCTCCAGGCGCAAGTTCGGGGAAGTAGAAGCAAGCGTAGTCTGATTGGTCGATCTCCTCAAAGTAAACGTTGCTTAAGACAACACTTGTGTTGGTGTTGGTGAGGAAGTTGTTGACTGCAGTTTTTGCTGGATCGGAAAGTTTCTTGGTCCGGCTCAACTTCCATGCAAATACTGAAAAGATGGTATTATTGTGAGTTCAATCACAAATGACAAGGCAAGATATAAAATGAAGAAATATTAGACGTAAGTAGGTATAGGTTTGAATCAACATTTACAGGGGGATTTTATTTAAGGGGATTTCAATCAAAATAGCGCTGGTATCAAAACATTTCATGGAGAAATAGATACTATATTCATTTATTCAATACTTAAAACTATCGATCCTATCCATTCTGTTCATCGATCGACGTTCTATCTGTATCACCTTAAGGAGCAGGAGAAAGATATACTTCTATCTCAGCTGGGTCTACTCCGCCGTGGTGTCATTTCTCATCAACGAGGAGTTATACAAAGTTTAGGTTAGGTACTTACCTCTTCTAAAATCAGTGCCTTCGTTCACGCAGCTGTACACCACAGCGTAATCGTTGTAGTCTGTTGCGACAACGTAGTACGGGAATGAGATAGCTGTAAATAAGAAATAAGCTTTATTTATCTACTTATGGAATCTTAGAATTATGGATCAGTTAAGCTTACTATATATAGATCGTTTGTAACGATCCTTAGGTGGCTCAACTGGTTATATTTGTTGTTGATTCAGTTATGTTAATATAGTTGTTTAGTTTCTGTAAATAAATTATGATTTATAATTACTGAAGGATTATTGACGACCTCTGTGGCGCAGTGAGTGAAAGCCTGAGACGCAGAGGTTGTGTGTTCGATCGACAAATTAAATTAACATTCCATGCGTGACATCGCAAGACTAGCTTTTTATGACTAAAAACTTACTGGTTCCATTTGAAGTGAATGACAAAGTAAACCGTCCGCCAGTTTCACCTGGGTAGAACGTCAACTGTCCATTTGAGTTTCCCAGGAGTTGATCTTCCACGTAAGAAGAGAGGAAGGTCAGAGCTGCTGTACCGGTTCCAGCTGAGAATTCATGGTTAATGCACTCCCCTTCTTGGGGGTCCTTGGGGTAGGCTTCAACTTCGTACCAGGTGCCTTGGAACTAATAAAGAATTTAAAATTATTGATTTATTTCTTGGAATTAAACATTTGTTTTGAATACGTATTTTAAAGGCTGTAACAATGGGAAAGGAGGTTTCATAAGTATTTTGTTTTGGTTTGAAATACAATGTTGTTCTATTTTATGTGTTCTTTTTTTAATTTGCGTGTGCATAGCATAGGTATCATCACTCGCCCGCGGATCGCGCGCGAAGCCGTCAACAACCTGCAAGACAGGAGTATGGATTCCATTCGCATACTCTTCACGGATTCGCGCGCGATCCGTGCATTTTGTCCCGCGAACCAGTTTGTAAAATCTCTGTGAGTGGGTAGATAGATAGATAGATAGATAGATAAATACTTTATTGACACACACACACACATTACAGCACAGATGGAAAGGTTTACAGAGTAGAAGAAATTAACTAAACACAGAAAAGTACAAAAAGGAAAATAATATAAAAAGGTAGGTAGGTAATGCAATAGGCCTGTGCTGAAGAGGGTGGGTCAAAAGCGACCAGTCTCAGCTTTTTGTTGCTCTGCGCCTTGACGCAGAACATGGGTATAATCTATTCTACGATAGCACTTACCAGGGTTAGATTGAAGTTTGGAACCACTTGTATATTGGTTTCACAGGAGCCTGGGAACACAACTGGGACATCTGGTTGCGGTTCTGGGTAGTAGAAGCAACCTTGCGGACTCTGGTCGGTTGGCACGAAGTGTTGTTGGTTGAGAATCGTAAGAGAGTTCATGACATCGTTGATAGCCGTTATCGCTTTTTGGTTCAGTTGCTTTTCACGACTGAGCTTCCAAAACGTTACTGTGGGATTGAAATAACAAATTTCACTATTATACATCATATATCCAAGGAAAAATGTTACATTTTAGGCGTTTTAGATCCTTTAAACAAGTCTCAGACGGTAGTAAATGGAATATCACTAGTATAAAATCAATTAATAATGCTGGAAAATTCACATAGCAATTATATTGTAGCCTCAAAGTAAGCAGAGCTTGTGTTTTGGGAATTACATGATAATACTTTTATACTTTTATTTGTTAAAACATACATAACATAGGTTATCTTGGTGCAAGTACGTACCTTGCTGTTGGTAGTCATTGATGTTTCTGCAGGAGTAGACCAGCGAATAGTTGCCATAGTCGGTACTGAGGACCCAGTAGTCTGTCGCTGTAGTTACTGTTACAAAATACATTAAATGTAACGAAAGAATACAGTTCTAATCCTACTAATATTATAAAGGTGAAAGTTTGTGTGTGTGTAAGTATGTAAGTGTGTTTGTTACTCTTTCACGCTCAAACGGCTGGACGGATTTGAATGAAATTTGGTACCAGAATTGCTTACACCCTGGATTAAAAAATAGGCTTCTTTTGATCCCGGTATTCCCACGGGAACGGGAACTATTCACCGCGGGTAACACCGCAGGGCACCGTTAGTACTTACATTATACTTGTAACTTTTCTAAAATTTTAAAATAAGTAAAGAATTATTAAGTAGGGGTTCCTGGTATAAAATGATCCCTCAAGGAAAACACGAGTTTTTTAAAAGATTGTTTGTAGTTATACTTTCAATTGATGTGTATTGCAACTAGTGGTCTATTACTAACAATTTGTACAACCTATAATTCGTGATAATGGTAGCTATTCGGGATGTCGCCAAAACTAAACTAATTTGACAGCACTCAAAATGTTGCTGTCCCTTTCGTAACGATCGAAATAAAAAGGCATCAATTTGATTGTTGTCAAATTAGTTTAGTTTAGCTTCGACATCCTGAATAGCCACTATTATGCCTATAATCAGAAAAGACAACACTTACAGTTAGTTCCTTCAACAGGGAAAGACACCACAAGCTTTCCATCCGCCACAGGAACTGCTTGTCCGTTGATGGTGAGCAGCTGCTCATCAAGGACTTGAGTGTTGAAGACATCCACCACTCCATCTCCGAGAGTATAGAACGCGTTGTTGCAGGCACCAAATTGGAATGGAGTCGGGTACCTCTCAATTTCATGCCACAATCCCATGTACTGCAAAGAAGAAAGTGTTGTAGAATACAGAAGTCTGGCTGGTTAAAGTCGATTTAGCTGAATCATAATTTTGATCCTATAATGATAGATTTAATTTAGTTCCTTTGATTTCAGGACAAGTAGGTATATTTTATCTGATTAACAACGAAACATTTAAGTAATTTAGTCAGATTTTTGAATTCATCATTGAACAATTGTTTGACTTATATTGTCATTGTATTATTCCTTAATTAAATGTGTAGTTTAATTATTCTCTTAATTCTAATAATACCAAATACTTACATCACCAGCTGAGAAGTTAGAGACAACATTGATATTCATATCACACTGTCCTCCAAACACAACCGGCTCGCCAGGCACCTGCGACTCAGGTACGTAGAAACAGCTCTCATCAGATTGGTCTGTGGTCTGATAGTACTGACTGTTCAGGTCTATCAGCGAGTTGATGATCTGGTCCACTTGCTCACGGGCAGCGGGAGGGAGCACACGTGTGCGACTTGATACCCAACTGAACACTGCAGATGTAATTAATTTTGAGAAAACTATTCATTTAGAACTAAGCGCTCAAGTGGTACTAATATTTTAAATAGCTTTAATGCAATGCTAAGCCGTGATCCACTTCAAAGTTTCATCCAAATCGGTCATCTGGTTTACTCATGAAACAAAAACTTACGAACGTTAAACATACAAATTTTTCAGTAGGATATAAACGACATATCCATATTGGCTAACTCGTCGTGAGGTCCCAAACATTATTTACGGTGAAGAATTTCTGAAGATATATCGGTATTTTTCTTCAGAGATAATTATACCTATTATCTATAGTCGAGACATATCAATCATAATATCATAAGTACCTTGTTTGGTGTTGTTCGCAAGATCAACGCAGGTGTAAGTCACTGCCCATTGTTTGTAATCCGTGCCAAGTACCAGTAGCTCGGACTCTTCAAGAACTGTTGACAAAATTCTTTATTATCACGTGTAACTGATATTCAAAATCCTTAGGTACTTACCTACTAATAAATTAATTTAGGAGCGCTGTCGTTCAGTGACCAAAAACGTGATAAGTTACATCCATCAATTTTTCCATATTTTTCGTAATGCATCTTTAATCTTTTGTAATATTTCCATTTAGTTATTCAAAACTAACTCTGGAATCCCTTTCAATAGTTTCGAGAGCTAGATGATTCTTCTTCAGTACCTACCTACTTAGCAACTAATATCGTTATAAATCAGGGAAACAAATACAATTTGGTGCCTAGCTTTTCATGATCTACTCTATAAAAAGCACCTTGAATAAGTACAAACCTCCAGGTAGAACTTCGAGGATCACACTCAGTTGGCCACTAGTGTCGTTGCTGATGACGGTAGCATTACCACTGAGGGTGAAGAGTGTTGCGTTCTGGACCTGGCTGTTCACCACGTTCACTACGTTGCCTCCATCACTGTACTGGGCACGATTGCAGGTGCCTCCAGCGTTTGAGGAGTAGTAGCTCTGAATTTGATGCCAAACTCCCAAAAACTGGGAAATAAAAAAATATTTTATTTTTCTAGACAACCTGTGATTTTCGTCGCGAAAATCTACACTCAAAGCGAACGAAAAAACAGAAAAAATTTATGACACATCATCGAAAACCGATCGTACTTTTGTCAACCTACAGTTCTGATTCCCAAGTAGGAGTCTTGAAGTGGTAGGTATAGGTACCTACTAGTACCATAAACTACTGGGGCCTTACTCCAGATTAACGAAAACGAAGTTTCTTGACAATTTTCGGGTTCCAATTATGTTGGTGAACTATTACGAATTCGTTATCCACCAACATAAGCTGACCCCGAAAATTGTCACGAAACTTAGTTTTCGTTGTTCCCGAGTAAGGCCACTTGTACATAACTTTCTAAACTTACTTCAGTTGCCTGGAAGTTTGCTACGCCCTTTATGTTTGGATCACATTGGCCTGGCAAAATCACAGGTTGTCCTGCCTCGATATTAGGAAGGATATAGCACGCATTATCACTGTGGCTCACTGTCCGTAGTTCAGGATAAGTGATATTAAAGGTGGTTGTCATGATGTTGTTAAGAAATGCTTGCGTCAGCTCTGTAGGAGGATTGGTTGTTCTGCCAAGCTGCCAAATATACACTGTAAAGGAAAGGTTATACAAGTTATTTATTTACAACCAATCTCAATAACCTATCTATCTTTGGTTTTGTTTATTGTCAGTAGCAATTTGACGTTTTTTGTATGGAAGAAATGTCAAATATCTACCCGCAGTAAGCAAACAAAAAAAATAGTTAGGTTATTGAGACTAGACATTAAACGTACTAATGCCTACTTACTGGCACCCCCTCGTGAAACTACCTTAAGAGCGGTCAACCCGGCTCACTTTTCATACAAACGCTCGTACGTGATTATGCCGTTGTAACAGATCTGTCTTTTAAACTTTTGGACTAATCGGTATCTTGTGCACTATATCTAGGTTTTTATCGAAACTAAAAATCAAAATTTTGAGAAACCAATTCAGTATAAGCTTCCAAAAACCTGCTTTTAGCATAAATTTTACCTGAACTTTGGCCGTTCATAATGTACTCATAAATTGTAAACGTAAAGAAAATATTGTCATAGAAACCTTGCAAATCTTATGGAGATTCTAAATGACTAATATTTATTTTATAAACTTGTAAGGCTTACTGAAAAAAACGTATTTCCTGGAACACTTTTTATGAAATTTCCGCACACTATTTTTCGAGTGAGCGAGTGAGCGGCGAAAGTACCTACTGAATGACGAGCGCTGAGGCGCTACCTCTCTTTTTTCGCTTTGCTTCTTTTTCTAGCATTGCGCTGGATGAAACAACAAGCTTTTCAGCTATGCCCGCGTCGATGCTAGACGCACCGGGAAGGGCCACCTTAAAGCTGAGTTTGGACATTTTGACAACGCCCTTCCTTAGTCAAAGTGCCCATAGGTACTTACTTACTTATTTAGTTACGTTTTTGTTTTAATATTTGTTGCCATAAGCTCTGTCTTTGTATTTTGATTTGTACCATTTTTTTGTGTGTTGTTCTTCCCTTACTAATATTATAAATGCGAAAGTAGGAACTCAGTCTGTCTGGTCTGTCTGCTACGCTTTCACGCCTAAACCACTAAACCGATTTTGATGAAATTTGGTACAGAGATAGCCTAAACCTTGGGAAAGAACATAGGTTATATTTTGTTTGAGTCCCACTCGTGGGAAGCCGCGAGGAGCAGCTAGTATAATATTACAAACGCGAAAGTTTGTATGGTTTCTTGTTACTCTTTCACGCAAAAACTACTAATCGGATTAGAAAACTTGGAATATACATAGTTCATGATCTGGGGCTTTTGATCCGGTTTAGTACCCACGCGGGCGAAGCCGCGGGCGAAAGCTTGTATAGTATTAATTGTGAACTTTCAATACTGGAAGCGTACTGGGATTAGTAAGAAAGCGATTAACAAGCTTGACGTTTCAACTTTGTTTTAAAATTGGTGATACGCCCTCTAATAGCAAATAATCCTACTTTGATAAAAAAATGGGTTAAGTACATCTTCATTTCTCTGCAGTTGTCTCAGGGGGTAGTCAGAGGTATGTTCAAATATTTTAAGATAGCTTGCAATATTGTATCTAATCTATTGAGATTGAACGAAATGCACTTACCTTGTCTTCGTGTGTTTCCCAAATTTTCGCAGCCACAAGCCAGAGCATAGTTATCATGGTCGGTTCTCAACACCCAGAATTGAATAGCTGAATAAAAGAAATGAATCATGCAATATAATCCCGACTGTATTCCTCAGGTGCGGTAGAATTATTATATAACATCTTTTAGGTATGTATGAATAAATTATGTATTTTTGAATTATGTATTTCAACCTAACTCTGAATACCCGAGTTAGATCGAAATACATATTTGATACGCAATTAGAAAGTTAACTGGTTTCCTCAAAATGTTTTCCTTCACCGTTTAGAGCTTCTTAGAGAGCATACATTTATTAAAAAAAAAAAAAAAAAAAAAAAAAAATATCCTTGGACATTCCACGCAGCGTTATCTAATCCCAAGCTAAGCAATTTAATGCTTGTGTTATGGTAACCAGATGACTAATAAACTACATAGATACATTTTTACATATTAAACTTATAAAACACCCAGACACGAAACAAATATTTGCAGAGCATACAAACATTTGTCCCGCAGCGGGGATCGAACCCGCAACCTCTGCGTCTCAGGCGGGCTTTCTAAAAGTATGTTTTTTATTTTAAATTCTTTACTTACGGTTGCTCGATATCTGAGGTAAGTTGAGTTCAAGACGTGCTGTGCCTGGAGCCACGGAAGCCTGGCCCTGGTACTCAGCGAAGAAGTTTTCTTGCACTGTTGTGTGGGTGACCGTCACTGCTTGGCTAACAGATGTGAACTCTATGGACGAGCAGTCCCCACCTTCCGGGTTGTCTGTTCTTGCTATTTCATACCATTTTCCCAGGAACTAAAAGTTTTTTATCATTAAAGTCATGGACCCAGTAATAATACCTGGACGAACAGCGAGCCTGCCGCCGAGAGGGACAAAAAATGTAGTGAATCCATAGTTTCGTAGTACAAAATTCGGCATCAAGTTTCCGGCCATACAAAAAAACGGCACGCGATGAGGGACAAAGATTTAATGCTTTGTCTCCTTTACTCACAAGAATGTTGTATATATTCTTCTTTGTTTTTGTGTGACTGAGAAAGGAATATACAGCTCTGTATTTCTTATTTTTTCTAAGATTAAAGTGGATTATTATAAAAGTTTGAATATAATTAGTCTCCGGGATGTTTGCGGAAGACTGTACAGACGGGTTATTTTGGTATTGGAAACATCCCCATTTTCACCCTTCATATCTAGTAAACGTCTAAACCAATTTTGACTAAACATGATTAAGAACCACCGCTAGAAAAATTGCTTTCAAATAAAAACTACACTCAAATCAGTAAAACTTATAACACCCCTCTTTTTGCCCGCCTTATTCTATGTCCTAATTATTACAGCGTCCCGTTGACTGGTAGTCTATCAGCCTTATTACCAAGATAAGATAAAATTGTTAGAATGTACGTAAGTATTCGAGGAAACGATTGAGAGGCCTTAAATAAGTGTGTTCATCGCGCTCATTAAAAATTTTAAGATGAATCGTCACATTCAAAGGCATGAATTAGTTTACTTTTCATTCTATCGTTTAAATACTGAAACGCTACTTATTTTAAGTGGTGCTTATCTTTGACATTATTTGACGTTTGTCTATACAAATCTGACAAGTAGGTATGAACGTCACAGCAGTTAATACGATTTCAAAAGTTAAGTAGCGTTATTATAATTCAATATCTTCAAAGAATCTAATCAGTATCACTATCACTACATAGGTAGTATAAATAAAACAAAGTAGCTTTCTCTGTCCCTATATCCCTATGTATGCTTAAATCTTTAAAACTACGCAACGCGTTTTGATGCGGTTTTTTTTAATAGATAGAGTGATTGCAGAGGAAGGTTTATATGTATAATAAGGCTACTTTTAACTACCGCGGGTAACACCGCGGGGCGCAGCTAGTATCTAAATAAAGGTCTGAAAGAATATGTCTATCATACCTTGGGAACACATTCGTGTTTATATTTATATTTATTTCTTAAAAGTTAATTTAAGTTTGGGCATGTAGAGAGGATGAATGAACGCCGTTTAGCGAAACATTGTATCCATTGTTAACATTGTATCACTGTATAATAATGTGGTGTTTTGAAATAAATATATATTCTATTCTATTCTAAACAAGTGTATAAGGCGAGTGTGCATAAAAGCTGGTAGAAGAGAACCTTAATGAGTCTACTTATGCATAGGTATTGGTTTGGAAAACCTACTTTAGCTAAAACAGATATTAAATATGTTGCTATCTCTTTTCATTGACTTCATTGATACGAGTAACAAGAAAAAATCCCTAACAATTGAAATGAAATAAGATCACGACTGTATTCCAAAGGGCGGTCGATATTTCTTTCAGATATTTTTAGGCAATTTTTTAGAGCCTCTTGATTGTAGTCAGAGGTATGTCCAAATACATATTTGATACATGCCCACATCGTGCAGAAGTTAACTTTCCATACGTGACAGGTTGCAAGCCCATCGACGCTATTAGAGAGCTAACTCGTTTCCTCACGATGTTTTCCTTCACCGTTTCGATGCGAAAAGTCCATTGATGTACGGCCGAATTTGAACCCACGACCTTATCGAAAGTCGAAGTACTAATCCACTTGACCAACACGGCTATACTAACGGGGTTTCTTTTCCTTATGCATATTCAAATCATCTTACTCTTTCTAAATCAAATCCTGGTTCCAAACCGATATTCGGGTTGCACTGGCCATTTTGCACTATTTGTCCAAAACTTCCACCAATCACACAAAATAAGCTTACAACTAATAAATTGTACATTTTCAGATCATTATTAACCACCCCACTGAAATTAAACTAATGAAATGCCACGTTATCATCAAAAATATCACATTTATATTAATGCTTATCGAATTCTTTTATCTTTTTTTGTTAATCGCAAATTATTTTATTGATAGAGATTCGAGAAACAATCGTGAATGTTCCCAATATTCCGTTCAATCAAAACCATTCGAAAATCATTACACTGTTATATTGAGGCTAAAATGGTCGCTCATATATATTAGTAATCAGACTAAAAACTGTAAATTTAAAATTAACAATAATAGAAATAGCCTAATAATCATTTTAGCCCTGCCAATAGAAAGATACAATTACTACTAAAACATCGTTAGACTGCTGAAGCCTTCATCTTATCTGTCATCTTTGCAACTTTACAACCTGAGGCCCTAGCCATGTTACATTTCGACAATCGCTATCGATTAGAAACTAAAAAAAAATGTATAGGAATTGACATTCGATGACGAAAACTCGAGCGATCAGAAATGTCAAATCAAAGGTGTAGCGATGATAGAAATCGAATCGCTTCATAGCGAATGCCGGTTGGCTAGGCCCTCTGATATCTCTAACTTTTGTGCTGACAAATTACAAAATTAATTCGCTATTTCAATTCTTTCAAGATCGGGTATAAATATCTAAAAACCTAGATTTGCTTAAAAAAACAACTGATACAGAAATAACACAGTAGGTTAATAAAAACCTCCTTCTGTTTTGTGATAAAAAATTATAGTAGCTTATGTGTAATCCAGGATATAAAGCTATCCTGGTACCAAATTTCATTTAAATCCGCCCAGCCGTTTTAGCGTGAAGGAGTTACAAACATTTACACTTAAACACTTTTATACAAAGTGTGATAGAGTGCGCTACTCTGTAGTCCGTAGTACTACATACCTAATAACAAACGAATTACTAGGATTATTCTTGCACTATTTCATATATCACAAGTTATAAAAAAATATCCGTATCCGTGATAGACATTTTCTTAAATAGTTTTGAAAGTTTTAACTTTTATAAAAAAAAACAATTGTAGTTTTTTATTCCGACAGGATTCAAATATGCTTGTATCAAACTTCCAACCGTCTATCAGATAATCCAAGCCAGGAATGCTTTAATTATCGTAGCCACGAAACCCTATGACGTCGGTCAGCTCGTAAATCTCGATAAGACCATATTGGATTCAGCGATCACTTATTATATACATACAGTGGAATATAGAACCTCCCCTGTTTTTTAAGCTGGTTAAAAATCATTTAAGATGTAAAAAGGTATTGAACGGTAAGATGAAATACAACGCTTAGCACATATTACTTAGTATTAATTTTTATTTAAAATTTGGTTCATTATTATCATCTTGTTATGTTTTTTGTTCTGTACATAAATCTACTCTGTGTGTAATATTTGCTCAAACTATTATGAGCCGTAGTGTGTCCTTCATTTCATACAATAAGTTCAATGACTATTATATTAGGTAAGTATTAGTGGCAATTCTGAGTGTCGCAAAAGCTAAACTAAGCTAACTAAAATTGTTGCCGTCCCTTTCATAGCGATGGAAATAAAAAGGATGGCAATAATTTTAGTTATTTTTGTTTAGCTTTTGCGACACTCAGAATTGCCACTATTATCTTGATTAGTATTATTTTATATATTATTAGTAGGTAAATACTGTTTATGTGTATAGTAGTTCAAATCTATTTGATTAGATTTCATAGATTATTTTCAGAAGTATTTTTACTTAATCATCTATTTCATCATTACTTCAAAGTGCCGCTAGTAGTTTTCCTTTATTAATTATAAATACCTAATAGTGGCGATTCGGAGTGTCGCAAAAGCTAAACTAAACTAACTAAAATTAATGCCATCCTTTTTATTCCCATCGCTATGAAAGGGACGGCAACATTTTTAGTTTGTAAAGTTTAGCTTTTGCGATACTCCGAATTGCCACTAATACCATAATAAACTAGGCGACCTAGGCTAACCACCGAAGTACCTACAATCTACATAGTAAACCTAGGCGCGCAGTAGAATGGCTTTATTGATTTCGAGTTACATAATGAAAGTCATCAGAACAGAGACTTATTTCTTGTAGCCAATGCGGTTTGGGCATGTCGAGATGATCATTGTACGATATACCTACAATAGGTACCTACAGTGTATTTTTTTTCAAGATTCAATTTAATTCAATTCATTTATTGTTTCTCATTCACAAAAATTATAAATAAACAAAAATAAGTACTTACCTATACATATAAAATAATTGATAAAAAAATGAATAGTATTTTTTTACTTATATATAATAGTAGTAGGTACCTACCTACAGTAAAAATAATAATTTAGAATAAGTTGTTGTAGGAAAAATCTGCTTGACTGGTTTTGACTTTGTGATAGGGGGTGGTTGGGTGGCCTGTGTGAAAACATTGTGAGGAAACCCTTTTTGGTTTAGATTCAATTAAATAAATAAATATCCTTGGACAGTTTTACACGGCGTCATCTAGTACCAAGCTAAGCAACTGGGCGTCTACTCTGCAAAACGAAAAACGAAGTTTCGTGACAATTTTCGGGTTCTAATTATGTTGGTGAACTATTACGAATTCAGTATCCACCAACATAAGCTGACCCCGAAAATTGACACGAAACTTCGTTTTCGTTGTTCCGGAGTAAGGGTCCTGTATATGTATGGTAACCGGATGACTAATATAATACTTGTATATTTTTTTTTGTAAATACGTAAGTATATACATATTTTAGATAGAAAAACATCCAGACCCGGAACAAATATCTGCAGCATATTGCAAACATTTGTCTCGTGGCGGGGATCGAGCCCGCAACCTCCGCGTCTCACGCGGGCCTTCGCCCACTGCGCCACAGAGGTCGTCTCGTCAATTAGCGGAGGAGTAAGGAGAAATTTTCAATATCCAAGGCCTCCAATATTTACAGCAGTAAGCAAAAATAAAAATAGATAGGTTATTGAAACTAACCGTTCAGGTGCTTGGTCTGCCTCAACAATAACGAACAGGTCGAACAGGTTTCCTCCAAACAACCAGCAACTAGCAACAACAGTGGAAAGTTTGAAGGAAGCTGTAATTCAATACTAATTTGATTTGGCGGGGTATTCAATTGAGTAAATGGCCAGAGACCACACTGTAATGCCTGGTTACTATGCCAGCAACTGTGGACCCAGGATGGATCGTTCCAGACAAATGTACTTATTTCATTTAAATCAATGATGTAATGTTGAACTACAGATTTGGTAGTCGTGGGTAAAGCGAGATCATAATGGTAATTTTTCACGGTCAAGTAAGTTCAATTTCAACAGGCAAATTCAAAATTCAATTTCAAAATTCAACAGGCATCACCTAGCATGTAAGACAAAACTGAAGTGATCCTAGAGGTCTTACCAGAATAAATGGGTTTTCTTTCTTTCTTTCTTTTCAGCAAGTCACCAACTATGGTGACGGAGAGGCCTCCGACATGGCTTAACGATTTTAATAGCCAGGATCGACAATTTAATGTGCCCTCCGAAGCACGAAAGCACTCAGCTGATGATGCCACTTGCGGTCACCCATCTTTTACAAAGAACGATCACAACGATCCCCAAGTACCTACTGGTTGAGCAAATTGATAATGTAGGTACATAGATACCCACATTTTGCAGACATTTGCATTCAATACGTAAGGGCCTTAGGTACCCGTAAACAAATTTTGCTACACCTTTTTCGTAGTGCAGCTTATGTTGGTAAACAGTTTCAAATTCAATATCTACCAATATAAGCTGAACTGATTATTAACAAAGACATTTAACAACATATTTATTTCAAATCACAAATTTTGTTATGATAAGTGTAATCTGAGTATTGTAGAGGACTTTACAAAGCCGAGCAATAGCATAGCAACGCACAATACCTTGACGTTGTCCCTATTAGGCTCACAGAGCGGTCTGTCTGACTCCTCTGACTGTAGGCTTGTAACAGAATCCATACTCAAGCGTCAATCGTGTTTCGAACGGCGATTCATCACTCAGTTTCTACATAGAACTCTTTAAAAAAGCGATGCTTGAGCTAATACTCAAGCCTGAGTGGCGTAGTGAGCTGACGAAGCCACTAACCGCAAACATCGTTCGCTACTCAGCAGCTTCCTGAATGAGTCGTCAAGCGAAACTCCACAAACTGCGTACAATAGGTACGCGCTGTATGGACACTCCATTAAAAATATATAGGGAGTCGAACTACGGGCAAGCAGTCAGCCGCTCACAGTAAGTCTAATGGGGATAACGCCTTATTGGTCACTGAGCAAAGGTTGAAAATAGGTACTTTGCCAAAATGAATGCATCATACAAAAAAATATATATCAAGTATATAATATATATCCACTTTGGCTAACTTACTCATAGAATGCTATCTGATATTTTATCTAGCCAAATGTGACTCAAAAAGTAAGATAAGCAGTAAAGTACCTATTTACCTACATAGGTACTTTTACATTTCTACATTTTCTTTTATATTTTCACGTTTTTATCAAACATAATATCTATGAATGTGAGCTACATTAGCTCACAGTACAGTAGCTCAGTTGGTAGAGCGGTGGCAACTTTATTCTACTTAGTACACATAATACGTTTTGAAGAACGTGTTAAAAATCGTCTACTGTGTAGGATCTCTAAGTCCGAGACTGAATTTCAAATAAAATGATGAAAATGATCATCAACTAATTAATATAAAAACGCGGCGTAATTATTTATTTGAAATCGTGAATATATACATTGATTTATGTTATCTGGGGATTTTTAAATCAGGCCTCGGTGACTTTAGATATCTTAGCTATTATAAAATTATGTTTTATTTAGTTTTTGTACTTACATTTGTATTTTTAACCGACTTCAAAAAAGAGGAGGTTCTATGTTCTACTGTATGTACTATTTTTATGTATAGGTACCGATATAGTAGACCGATTTCGAAAATTCTTTTTTTTAAAGAGGTCTCCGAGGTGTTCCATAAAAAACTTTGAGAATCTGATAATGATCTGCGGATTTATGAACAGAAATGCATCTCGAGAACGCAGGAAATTTATCTTTACGAAATTGAAGTCGGTTCAGTAAAGTTTTTAATTTTGTCACTTGTTATTTATTTTCCTCAATTATTTATTTTATTTTCTTGTTTTAGAAGAACCAAACAACAAATATTTCTTATAGTTTTTTCCTGCAATCCTACGTAAAACTTCGGTAAACTGTCGATTCAACAAAGTATTAACCTTGGTAATCCGGTAAATAGAATAACCAGAATTAGTCGTTAGTAAACACAATGTATTATCTGTTCAAGAATGGAAGTATTTTCAAGTATAGGGCAGATTAGATTATGGATGACTAAACACTGGCTAGCTACTCGTATGAATTTACGCTAACCCGTCGAAGGTTCTAGAGAAAAATAATCAAAATCATAATCATAATAATAAAATCATTTATTTTGTGTCACAAAATTAAACATTACACAGGATATACATTATAAAGAGTTAAAAGTCAAGTTATAAAATTAATGAAACGTTCTTAGTACCCTAATTCTAATCCTAACATAAAAATCGGTCGTCACTCAGTAAAATATTGTAAATACATAATATACGCTGGTCTTCCGTGACGCCGGTGTGCGCAAGCGAGCAGCGCCTGTGATACACACACCATGCTAATATACATTTGTTTTCTCTTTCTAGATACTAATTCTTTATAATTTCTTTTCATCCAACTGTTGGGCACCTCACTTCGTTTCTGCCACTCGCCCCTGTCTCGCACCAATCTAGCCCATGACTACTGAAAAGGCTATTTATCTTTTAAAACCATCTTAAATTGACGATGTTTTGCTCTCAGAGTATTCCATAATTACAGTCAATGTGCACACAAGAACATTAAGCTTCCACAACATTTTGATCCTAAATGGTCGACCTGGGGGGCTGTAATGGCTATTTTAGATTACGTTTTAGTACACCTCATTCGCACATCACTCCACCAAATCTACTACCTACTAATTCGTGTTTACAATAAAGTCCCATTTACACGATGCAAGGTACTTGCCTGTTGCATACAATTCAATTGAAGCAATATTTGACTTGCATGGTTTAAACAATGGTAAAGTAAGTAAGTTCCTATGAGCAAGTGGCCAACTTTGGTGACGGTGTTTTTAGGCCGCCTAAAGGTCTCCGTCATGGCTTAACGACTTTAAAACCGTTAGACCATGCAAGTCATGATGACAGTCAATTTAATTAATGGCAAGACACTTCCATCGTGTAAGTGGGACCTTAGAGTTGAGGAATTCTAATTCTAACCACGCATAGTAAACATAAATTTCAATGAACTCTATAACTAAGCAATTGTCAAAATAGCAATGATGTAACAATGCAAATACGAGCAAACGAATTCATAATTGTTCTTGGAATATCCAGCGAAAACGTTTGTTAAATAAATAAACACCTAGACCTACCTTTAGTCAACTAGAAACACACATAGGTATCGATTAGGCTCAAATCACACCGAGACGGCAACGAAACGGCTACAGTTTCAGTGTCATTTAATTTTAAACTTTATCTTCATTACTATAGGTATCTAATGTAATGCATAGTAGCGCTCTGAAAAGTTCTCTCGGCGCCGCTTGCGGTCGCTTGTGGTCGCTTGCGTTTCAGGTTTCTCAGGCGATACTATGTATTATGGTAATAAAAATAGAGTTTAAAATTATATAACACTAAAACCGATCGCCGCTTACCTGCCATCTCGGTGTGTGTTGAGCTTTATTCTTACTTTTGTAAAAAAATGGTTACGCGTTTGTTTGAATACAAATTATCCTTTGCTGTGATCCAATATGATCACAGAAAAGAAATATACCGGCCAAGTGTGTGTCAGGCCATGCGTAATAAAGGGTTCTGTGGTTGTTAAAACCCAATATTTGAAAGACCTATTAAACGATACCTACGTATTATTTTATCTGTGACGATACTCAATACCACAGATAAAATAATACTCAATACTAATCAAGCCCTCTCCTTTTGGAGACGACCGCGGGAGCCGGGCCGTGAATGGGTAAACCACGAATATATAAGACTTACTTATACTTTTGTTGCCTTTAAAAAATATGTGTATGACCCCTTTTTATTCCATACAATGACAATTAAAATGGTAAACCAATAAATTGTTATCCAAACTTAAGTTTCTATTATTGAAAAAATTAAAAACTTTTTTAGAAATAATCGTTTTTACTTTTTGTAAAATTAGTGAAACAGTTTGATTCAAAATAACATATTTAAATGTCATGTCAAAATTTTAAATTAGGTAGCTACTCATTTGTACGCGGGTCACGTCGGCTAACTACATCAGATTTTTTGTTCTATGAGGATAAACGCGCAATGTCTTTGAAAACATTGCGTGGTCTTGAAAGTAATGACAGGCATAAGGAAAATCGTATAAAAAAATAATAAATCTACAAAAATGAGTTCAAAAATAAAATAGTTTTTCTTATTAATTCTGTGAGCTATCCTAATGTCCTGGTCTGGTGTAATGGTCCTGGTAGTTTATATATTACCGTTATACTAAAAAGTAAGTAAGTTCGTATGAGCAAGTGGCTGACTCTGGTGGCGGAGTTTTTAGGCCGCCTAAAGGCCTCCGTCATGGGTATACTGAAAATTACAAATATTGTAATAGCATACATAGATTCATGACTAAGAACTGTCCATGAGACAGTCACATGATAAAGATCAATAGATAATATAGAACAAAAAATAATAAGCCATACCCCAAAACCCGTATACTATTCTTGAGTTGTGATAAAACAAGGCCGCCATAAGTGGAGTGCTAGAGATAGCAATATTCCGTGTTTTTTATTGATAAGATAAAAAAATTGAAGAAAGCATTAAATAACCTATTATTCATTATGCAGTTTATCAGGAGAAAGTAGTGATTGGAATTTATGGCTCGATATAATCTGTTATTCGATGACTAATTTGTTTGTAGGTAAAGAAACATGATTTTTTTCATATCCGCAATTATAAGAAGTCATATCCGCAAATCCTTGCACTAAATCATAAGATAGGTACTGAAATGTTTTATAAGTAACAAGCTTCCACCCGCGGCCTTGTTCGCGTGGTACTAAGCCGTACTAAGCCGTATAAAAGGAGCCTATCGAATAATCGAAAAATGAAAAACTTGGATATGGTCTGGTCATTTCTAAGCCACCTTAGGTCGTCATGTACCTCGATACCGGCTCCTCCATTACAGCACTGAATCAGACTTGCTCATACAATTTTGTGTTCGCATAGAAAATTCACAAATGCACGATGCGTTTGTGTAAACTAATGCCTTCACGCTCCAATTGATCAATTGATAGTAATTTGCCACAGTTCACTATAAAAATGTATCATAGCAGTTCATCTGTAACGCCCTTTGAATGAAGGACTGATGAAAAACATTACAAAAAATTGTTACTAAACTAGCAACGCCTCGCGGTGTTTCTCTTAATATTTCATTCTCTTATTTTTTTATAGGTAATCAATATCTAATACATAATAGGTATATAAAATACTTTGATATAATTAAATGGTATTTTTTTATTGAACTTCCATTTTGGGGTGTTGATACAAAGTTGGTACTACGGTAGACTGTCATTAATTTACCAATTATTTGTAATTTTATCATTTTATGACTTTCACTCATTTTATTCGTTAACGCCCAGTTCCAAAAATCTTATTTCCTGGATGTTACCTATGTTTTTATTTCGTAGCTGAGTTGATCCTATCCACTGCGGCATAGTACCTATGTGTTAATAATTTTCTAGCTATTACTTAATGAAAGCCCATAGTCATCTGTTAGGATACTAATTTGTTTCCCAGCAATTATTCTTAACAATAGTGCGCACACTTTCCTGAAACTAAAGTACTATGCGTTAATAAACAGCCGAGATTAGCGATGGAAAATTATGACACTATCCCGCTAAACGTTTCAGAAATAAACAATTGATAGTAGATTAGAGAACTCTAGAACCATCCAATCATCAACAATTTGCCAATTAAATAATACAGTACGAAAATTGTAACATGCCCATGACCTCTGCGCGGCTATATAAGCCAGGATCGCAACTTAAGCTGTTAGTTTTCATCTGACAGTCGTGGAGATAACTTATCAGACAAAATGCTGCAACTTTTGATCGTGGCGTTGGCGGCGGCGGCGATGGCAGATGTGTCTCACGATGGTGCCTGCCCTGATATCAAACCAGTCGAGAACTTCAACTTAACCGCTGTAAGTAAATTGTCAAAATATATATATTTTTACCAAAATTAAATGTGCTATGTACTTACTTAACTTTACAAAATTTATTAGAAACAGTTTAAAAATAGTATTATGCTTAACGGATCAGCATTTTCAGTCAGGTAACGCAGCCAGCAACTTGAGCCCCTGCCTTGAATCAGTTGAGCTATCAATAGGTCGGTTGTAACAACCCTTATAGAGCTAAGCAGATTACAATACTTAGTAGAGCTATATCAATCTAATCTCTAGCCCTTTAAGTTTTATAAGAGTATCTCTTTCAGGATTTAACATCGATTTTTCTTGTTACGTATTTGTCTTTTTTGATACGTATTATCTTTAAATAGTAGTATTTCTGAAAGTTAGCATAAGGTACAAGTAGGTATGCAAAGTAGGTTCCTACGAACTACATACATAGTATACGTTCCCCGTGAAAGTATTTCTTGTTGACATAGGTCACGTCTATGCAGCAGAATAAGTAACAGCAGTAGAGATAAATTATTATTAATGACGCCGAATTTTAAAGAACAGCTCTTTTATCTAAATGCAATCACCCATCCAAGTTGTGACCGCTCAGAACGTTGCTTAACTTCAACGACAATCAAGAATGTGTTAGCTAGCTTCGTCACGAGTGCTTTTAGCTATCCATTTGTACAATGTACAAACAAAACTCCGCCTTTTAGTTTGTTAATACCCAGTATAGTTATTTCAACCATTCCACAACAAACAAGATAATTTTCCAATAAAAGCTCCGTACCGTCTAATTGTTAGCCATGATTAGGCCAAGCGGTGCATCAACTCAACCGTGAAGGTCAAATAGATCCAAAGAGTATGAATGCATCTATTTACTTGTTTGAGGAAATGAGATTAGTCAAGGATGATTCGAAACGGCATTGACTAATTAATGTGAAAAATTTCATGATTGTCATTTTCAAACTTTCAAGATCAGAACACACTAAACTTAGTGCTTAATGCTCGTTCTAACACACGATAAAATATTGTATTTACGGGTATTTATCGGGTGTGTGCGGCTGGAAGAATTAAATAAAGGTAATCGCGATAAATAACAGTAAATGTTCTACCATTTAATGATTCTGTTGTATTATTACTAACAAAATTAAAAAAAAAAAGCATGACATTTGTGTAATTATTTCCCTCTCTTTTCATTGACATAAGAGTAACAAGAAAAAAAACATTCTTCGAATCTATATTAAATTGACAAATCTTTATGAGTATAATTAATATTGTATAATACAAAAAATTACGCTAAAAACAGCATGACAATTAACGCGATTATTCTAATATACTTACTGTAATTTTATAAATTAGACCCTGGCTGTTAGTTAGTTTGTATGAGCTAGTGGCTATGGTGACGGAGTTTAGGCCGCCCAAAGGCCTCCGTCATGGCTTAATGACTTTAAAAGCCGGGACCGACAATTTAACTTGCCCTCCGAAGCACGAAAGCGCTCAGCTGTTATTACCATTTGCGGTCACGTTATTTACTTTTATTTTTACAATACTTACAAGGATTTTTCTAAGTATAAATAAGATAAAAAAAATAGGTAACAACAACACGGCAAAAAATCGAAAGATAAGGAAGCCACTAGGGTAGACTTTTACCCAGCAGTGGGAAATTATAAGTTAACAAAAGAAAAAAAATTAAAATGTATACCTACTCGATTATAGTAAAAAAAAAATTTGCCGGTTAACGACCACTTATCGTAGTAATTATTTTATCAGTAGGACGTGTCGTGTGATATTTGAACTACGTGCTTATTTTAGGCCTATTTAATGTGATTTATACTACTTAGGTATTTATTTCTACTTGGAACTTAAGACCTTTGGATTATAATCATAATGATTTCTATTACTAAAGAATACAAATATTTCCACTTATGATTAAGGTAATCCTAGTAAGGTAGGTCAGCCTACTCCATCTTGAATGCAAACTATCTATACCTTGGTAGTGAGACATGAAAATGATGAGATCTTAAGGCGGCTCAAAAACTCCGTCACATGAGTTGGCCACTTGCTCATACGAACTAACTTACTTAGATTTTGCCAAAACCCTCTTACCTCATATTCTACATTGTTTTACAGTACCAAGGTGTCTGGTACGAGATCCAGAAACTACCCACTCCAGCAGAGAAGGGAGGCAAATGCGGCCAAGCAGAATACAAGCTGGAGGGAGACGTCGTCAAGGTCAAGAACTCCCACGTCATCGACGGAACTCAGGCTGTCATCGAAGGCACCGCGAAGTTCGCCGACGACGCCAAGAACTCTGCTAAGCTGCTCGTCAGTTTGAACTTTGGAGGTAAGTTTTCATTTTCAGCTTTCAAGTTTGACCTGGAATGGATGGACACCCGAATACCAATAGTACACAGCTATTTCACTTTCTAAACTATCGTGAATTGTATTTGACATTATGATAGCACACGGGAAATTACTCACGTAAAAATATCGTCAATTTAGATATCGAAAATGTTTCGATTCTTCCGGAGAATTATTATTTTCGGTATCAAAATCGACGACATTTTTACGTGGCTAATTTCCCGTATGCTATAATGTCTAGTACACATTTAGAAAAAAGTGCTTGCACGTTTTAACAGCACTCTGGGTACAAATTTGTTTGTAGAACTTTTATAATAGAAATTGGAAATGGACTTTTGTATGAGCTAATGACTCTGGTGATGGTGTTCTCAAGCTGCCTAAAGGCCTGCGTCATGGTTCAATAACTTAAAATCAATATTAACGTGGCCTCCAAAACAGGCACACATTAATAAGTAGAGGCACTCATTTATTTTTTGTAGATAAGTAACAATAAATTATAACAGTCAAGCAACTTTGTGAAAGAAATGCTCTACTTATTGAATTTAGAATTTGGACAAGGCAACATCTGCTATTAACTAGTAAATAATAATAATAAACTAATCGATTAACGTAATCAATAAATAACTCTAGGACTTTAATTAATTGCACAACTTTTTAACTTTTACCAGGAAAATGGATAAAATCTTATCAATGTAGAATTAACTAAACGTCAATGAGATCACCACGTACTTGAGTTTTCATGGAAATAGGTGCAGCCGTACCAATTTGGCGTTTAGGTGATTCCCCAATTAATATTTATGGTTTTCGGTTAAGTGTGAGTTAAACTAGTTAATTATAAGTTTTGTATAGTACCTACCTACTTCTTTCATTCTTTTCACACTGTTACTAATTGATTTTTAAATATTTTTGGACTATAAAGTAAGTTTGTTATACTTGGTTAAATAGAAACATTGTATTTATTTATTTATTTTATTAGAGCCACCAACACAATATACATCAATATTACAATAGTTCAGAATTCATACTGGATCAACAGTTACCGTAAAAAGTTCATTGTATATTGTATTCAATGTATATTGAGACAAAATAATATAGTTGCGAATCTCATCTAGTTTAATACACAATGTCTGATGGCTCTTATTATCTTTTTAAATATTTATGTTTTGGTTCACATAAATTATGCCACATTCTGTCTATGAGTACTCATATCTCTCAGCATTAATCTATTAGATGAGATTAGATCAAAATAATTAAAAGGGTTTACATAGAAACACCATTAGAGATAAAGGTATTTGTTTTATTTAATAATTAAGTAGGTACCTACCTATTCTTGAATCTTGTTACTTGTGGCCTACTCGTATAAAACCGTCAAATTAGCATAGCTTTATTTATTTTAAATATTTTTTATAACATAAAGATGTTTTATTTGTTTCTTGTCACTCTTTTGTCAATATAATAAGTTCGTATGAGTAAATAACAAATTCTGATGACGAAGTTTTTGAGCCACTTAAAAGCCTCCGTCATGGCGTAAGTACCTACTATAAAAGCCGGGAACAATTAACGTGTCCTCCAAAGCACGCAAGCGCTCAGCTGTTGATTTGCCATTCAATTGTGACCGCTCCGATCATCGCTTTACTTTAACTATCAGCAATCTCTGTCACAAGCGCTTATAAATTGTTATAATTTTTAATTGTACTTTCTTCCAGACAAAACAAGGGAGTCACCGTTGAACGTGATCGCCACCGACTACGTTAGCTACGGCATCGCCTACGCTTGCAAATACGACGACAAGAAGAAGACTCACTCAGGTACAGTACAGTCCCCAAAGTGTCCTTTCAAATCATTTTAAGTCTCAAACCAAGTTAAGCCTCGGATATACAAGAAAACATTTTAACCCGCAACATGACGCTCGCAGCACTAACTGAATGACTACATAAAAGGATCGCTTGCAAATAAGTGACAAGCGATTTCTTGTTTAGTTCGCGCTCGCCGACGCGCTTTGTGGACGATCAGAATCCGCTCTCGTTCCCGCTCTCGCTGCGCTCGGAGAAAACGTCTAGGTACAATAATAATCAAAAAATCATTAATTTACACTAAAAGATTGATACAATAAGTTTACTCAACACAATGCTAATCCTATAAATAATTATAATCTTCATCATAATCTTTGAAATAGTAGCTTAAGTTTTACGAAAATTAGTTCTACCAAAGACCGAAGAATAGCTAAAATATCACAAGAAGAGAATTGTTGATCATTAGTAAGGTAAACGACATCTGAAGTTTAGTCGGCGTTGTACTTGTGGTTGATAAGAAGTTTGATAGTTTAATCGGCACCCAAATACTACCTCAAGACATCAGCTTAAGCAATCATGCTAAATACGGATGATATTATTTAGAGCCCACACTCTTGGCTGACACTGTGGCGTGGTCTAATCCCTAATCTTATCATTGAGAACAACGTGACTGATTCACGTTTATCCATACATTGAGTTCGATAAGAGATAACAATATTTGGTCCAAGATAACATGTTATTGGTTTTCGAAGGTACTTGAATTTGATCCGCAATAGAAACAATGTTAGATATGTAAAAAAATCAGTTGAAGACAACCAAAGAGATTGTACCATCACTTTTAAGGGGATAGACAACGAGGAAATCAATTAGACCTACACTCTTATCAGGGCGGGTTGTTGCTAAAACATCATAGCAAAAGTTATCAGCGGGTCTAAAATTATACTTTTGGTATTTCTTAGCATGAACACAATAAGTTTCATTTTGCAAATGATGAAATAGATACGAGGCGATTCATAACCTTTCGTTATGAGGTCGTTGTATTTCATGTCACAAAACGCCTTTTTGACAGTTTTTATAAAATTCGCGCGTTAGGCGTGCGAAATCTATACATTTTAGAGAGATGGAAACGATCTTTCCTATGTTTATCTGTCCAACAATCTAACGGGATAGGTTAGATGTAAATATTTAAAAAAAAAATTTAAAACCCACATAATATATCCCTTAATTAACGAGAAAAGAGATGATCTTCGAACGCCTGAGCAGATTTGATTTTCTAAATTTATACATCTGATTCAAGAGCTTCTTTGCCTCATCTAAGCAACATCCACAAATACACTCTTGAAAATAATTATAATACCCTTCTTTTTCATCGGCATTTAAAAAAGAACATAAATTAACTCTAAAATATTCCTTTTGCAGACTCAATCTGGATCGTCTCCAGGAGCAAGAAGCTGGAAGGTGAAGCCAAGACAGCCGTGGACAACTTCCTGAAAGACCACGCTAAGGACATTGACACTTCCAAGCTCGAGACCACTGACTTCTCCGACGAGGCCTGCAAATTCTCCAGCACAACTGTCATCACTGAACCCAACACACCGAAGAAGCAGTAAACATAAATCTGTTGTCGAATTACTGAACATTCAATCTTAAACGACAAAGACACTTTCAACATTCCCATGCATGGTCTTATGATCACCTCATTTTGTACTTGTATTTAATTTTATAACAATAAGTAATTACTTTAAGCTAATCACAATTTTATGGCATTTAAAAGACCTTAACTATTTTCTTTGTACAAAGATTGTAGATGAAATTATAAACACAAACCATTTCAATAAACAAATTGTTTTGTTCCAAGTACTTTGTTTTATTAATATATTTAGGAAAATGATTGTTGACTGATCGAACCTGATACATGAATTGGTCAGTAACTACGCCATTTTAGAAACATTTGAAGTAGAGATTGATACAGCAATGCATCAAATGGACAAAGGTAGTAACTGACACCAGAACTCTAAGGGGAAGTGAAGGGGTATGTTTACGACGAAAGTACTCGGCCTATTTTCATAGCTATTATTTTATTTTTGAACTAGCATTTCACTTGCGGCTGTTTAAACATGTTGCCTATTGATGAGTCCAATAAATTTGATAGAGCTTTCACAATAGTCTGAATCACAATCCCTTAAGTGAATAATTAATATTTCTATCATCATGTTGTCTAAATAATCGCTTTTACAATAATCCATCTCTTTATTACATCAACTGCATTTTTATCAGCCAATCCCTCTTCATAAAAATACGTCAAATAATTTTTAACCATTTCGTAATCAAAAACTTTTGTGTGCGATGTTATTTTCACGCACCAAATCAATGGTATGAAGTGTGGCGCGTACCACCAATTAGACCTTTATATCGACTAACCGCGCAGCTTGACAGCAGCAAGGGTTCTTTTTACGTGACGCGACCTAGGTATTCCTGTTTGGTAATTGCCTAGAAATATTGTATATCATTGTTCCCAGGTAATTGGAGTAGGGCTGTATGACACAACCAAACTGGTATTATCTAGCAAGGGTCGCCTCCAGCTTGCACTGATCATTAACCCCACTTCCAATCATAGGGGATGCCGGGTTTATACATTGTAGGTACCTACTTATAAAACTATAAAAGAGATTCTAACGAAAATTCAATCTGTTCCAGGAACACTTATCTTTCGTTTTTATATAAACAAATATATTTATCAGTGTTTTTGCAAGTCCGACGAAATCAATGCGCTTTTAAAAGATTTATTATTAAGTACATTGTATGATAATTTTAAGCATGATAATAAATTATTGCAATAGTTTTTTTGATAGCCGATTTAATCACATTCATTATTTATACGATTTTACTGATTTCCAAAAAGTACTTACCTCTCACAACACATAAGTCATATCTCACACTTTAATTTGTGGATTTCAAATGTCAATATATATAATGGTCTGTATTGATAATGGATAACAAAATGTTAATAATGGAGAAAACTCAAGATTCTGTATGTCTTAAAGATTCTGATCATTAAAGACCACTTTGAAACGTCACGTCGTCCTTAAAACTAGGGGATTTTACTGCCTTTTCCAAACGCGACACATCACCCAAAGAATCAGGCAACAACACGATGGAGTTCTTAGACCACCATCATCTTGGTCTTTGCTTTTGAAAATCATCACGGAACAAAGTCGCAAGTAAGCAAGCTATTGTTATTTATTCCATATGAGCAAGTGACCAACTCTAGTGACAGAGTTTAGGCCGCATACAGGCCTCCGTCATGACTTTAAAAACCGCGGCCAACAGGTTAATTTTGTAGGAGTTGTGGGAAGCTTTTATTTGCCAAAAACATACAAAAAAAGTAACTTATTCAAACTTTACTGAGATGCTGTAATAACTAATGAAACAATTTCAACAAGTACAAGGTCCTGTAAAAAAAAAACAAAATAAAGAATATGAAACCCACTCCTGGGTTCCATAAATATATTTAGTAAATAGCATTATCAATAAGGGAGAAAAATGAGATCAGCCTGTATAAGCCGCCATTCAGTAATTGTCACCAGAAATTGGTGGAAAAAGAGTCAATCTCCTGTTTGATGTTGAACGCGCAGCTTGCTTCGCTGAAGTCTTTGAAGACGAAGGATGGACGGTGTTCGGATAGTTCTGTGTACTTTGACAGAGCATTCTCGACCTTCTTGAGATGGTCCCCGTCGAGTTTCTCCTTGCTTCGGGTCAGGACCCATGCGTACGCTGAAATTTTAAAATTGTTGTTTAGAATACGGCTTGAGACTTGTAAACTTTGTACTCTGCACACTTTAGGATTTTATCTCAATAGTTTTAATGACCTAGAAAGAGATGGCGTGACGATCTAGATGGCTTTGACAAGGCGTGGGTCCAAGCAGCACAAAACCGTGATAGTTGGAAAGATCAAGGGGAGGCCTTTGCCCAGCAGCGGGACACGATGGGCTAATTAAAAAAAAAAATTTAATGACATCTCCGCTGTCCTTTACTTTTTATATTTTTTATTCTGCGGTTATACAGAAGTTACTGTTACTATTACTACTAGCCCATACTGTCCCATTATTGGGCAAAAGCTTCCCCTCACTTTCGTCAGTCACTCCGATCTAGTGCCTTCATCTGCTAGTCCCTCATCACATTCTTGACCTGCTGCGCTGCCCTTTGTCAGGGCTCCACGTAAAATACAGAAGTTACATAACAAAACTTTACTTGGAATCGGAGAAACAAGCATTCAGTCGCTAAACTAGCAAGCAGAACTAACTAACTACCAGAAATCATGTGCCTAATAAACAATACCACTTACAAAAATGCATTTTAGCTTTTCTTCCCATATTCTTGCAGGTGTACAGAATTGCAAAGTCATCGTAATCGGTTGTTAGTATTGAAACAGGAAATTGCAGTACAGTATCTGGAAAAGGAGGAAACGTAATCGATCGAGCGAGCGAAGCGAGTGATGATCTTAGTGGCAACTTGGGCGATTCTGCTTTCGATGTACTCGTATGTATGTTTCAATCTTTTGGGCTCGCATAACTATCGAAGCTACTTTGTGGAGTTCAGGAAAGGTTTACAAAGCCAGTGAAGTTTCTAAATATACCACCATAGGTCTTAACGTATACCATTAGGTCTTAACGCTTCGGTGCCCATAACGCACGGTTCTCTCTTTCGGAGAGCACTATGGTCGCAATGAATTAAAAACGCATTGTAATAAGTAAGTTCGTAATGAGCAAGTGACCAACTCTGGTGACGGAGTTTTTAGGCCGCCTTAAGGCCTTATTGTACTTTAAATGACACATGTTATAACATTTATCTTACCACCATTCTCATAACTGATGACAAACTTCCCTCTGTTCCCAGCATCAAAAGTAGGGTCAACTCTTGCAAAGTATGACTTTTGTGTTCTGTTTCCGTTCGCGTTGCCTGTATCTATGTAGGTTTCTCTCAGTGTGAAGCCCATGTAGTCCTCTTGAAACTCGAGGGTTGCGCAATCGTTGATGTTCCGATTGTCGCTTGCGTAGCTAGCGATGTTGTACCAGAGACCTGAAAACTGTTAATGGAAAACTATTTATAAATGTTAAATTATGCATTTTCCTAAACTGCCTTTTATGTTTGCAAGCCTTTCTAATTGGTAGATTGCCTGATCCTGCCCTATGCTTATAACCAAAGGTTAATCACTTATCAGAATCTGATAAGAGTATGAGCATCTTCATCTGTTTAAATAAAATTGATATATCCTAATCCTACAAAACAGCAATTTCCAAGTTATAAACCAGAATTAGTACTCATTAGAATACTTCTATAACACTGACTTGTTAAAGTTAGACAGGTTTACTATTAGAAGTTGGAAACTCCTTTAAGGGTTTTTGAAATATCAGGATCTTTCTGCCCTTGTCATATAACGTAAGGTCAACAAAACATGTAATCTTCTTCCATTTATCTCTATCACCCGTCATCACGTTCACCTCTTTCTTTTATTAGTTTTCACACAATCCACCCTCTCTTTGGTCATCCCTGATCATTATGTCCATCTACTTTCATGTTTGTAGTAAATTTAGTAATTAGTATGGTTAAACTTACCCTAGTTCCATCTAAATTCTCCTGTAACTTGACTTCTGGACAGTCTCCGACTAAAGTGTATATCGAAGACACATTTTGGCAATGCGCACTACCGATTAGCAAGCAAAATATGTATAAAATCATTATTGCAGTCTGGCCACGACGGGACAAAGACAGCGAATGGAACATCCTACGGGTAATTATTCAATTCGCCCCCTCGCATTACGTTGTAGTTGGCGCAAATTGTTGTATATCCTTTATGGTGTTGTTATTTTTGTCGTTTGCACGTTATACAATACCTCAAGGTAAAACTGAGCAAGAAGATCAACTATGAAATCAAGAAGTAAAAATGTTCTTAATAAAAGGTGAATCTTCCTTCTTTTTGCTTTTACTACTACGTGATCATTTTTCGACGGTATAAAATTAGCGAAATAGTTTATAGTACCTACATACAATTATTACTAGTTTTGATCGCTTAGATACTTGTTTCAAATTCATAGCAGATCCACAGAAAAAATCTAAATATTTTTTTTCGTTCATATTACTATTTATTATCATTAGATGTCACAGAGTCTACCGCCTGCACATGAGCAACCCAATGGAACCTGCAGGTCTCCTGACTCTGGTCTACCATTTCCAAGAAGGTGGTGCTGGCGTTGGGAACTGCGTTCAGCTCTGCGTAGACTTTACGGAGAATATCTTCGGGAAGAGTACGATCTCTTGATAGGATCCAGGCGTTTACTGGAATATCAGTATTTATTTAATGACTTATTATAAATCGAATGAAATTGTGAGAAAAACAATAAATATCAACAATGGGTAGGTAATTTCGCTGACAACAGTGCGTATAAGAAGCCAGTGAAAATTTTGGGGTCGTGGCCTTGGTTAACCAGTGCCCACCACGTTCTCAAAATTATTTTAGGACGTCTAATCGAAGCGACACGTGATCAGAGGTCTGGTACCTATTTGGCTCAATAGATCAGCATTGCTATTTAGCGTGGTATGTCAGTGTCTCGGTCGACCATCAGGCAGAGGCTTAGATCAGTTCAGCTAACTTAAAATACTTTACAAACATTTTTAGATGGCTCAACTGGTTATAATTATGCATAGAGTTTTGTAGTATGTAGTAGAATAGTGTTCAACTTACTATATTTCAAATCTAAATCTGTGTTATTTCTGCATCCATACACCAAAGCGTAATTGGTATAGTCTGTGGAGAGCACGTGTAACGGTATTCCCATTGGATCTGAAATTGAAAAGGTAATCCTTGATCCGAAAATACAAAGCATGATCAAATCAGTACATATATTGAGCTCGTAGACAAATTTTGGATAGGTAACCAGGGGCAGGGCAAGTGGAATTGTTGCTCTCAGTTCTCATTTGGTAAACCCTGACGGCAGCTTTCAGGTATATATAACTCCATCACCAGAGGCCCTAGCCATGTTACATTTCGACAATCGCTTTCGATTAGAAACTAAAAAAAATGTATAGGAATTGACATTGGATGACGAAAACTCGAGCGATCAGAAATGTCAAATCAAAGGTGTAGCGATGATAGAAATCGAATCGCTTCATAGCGAATGCCGGTTGGCTAGGCCCTCAGAACTAGCTATTTATACGAATCTACATACAAATATAGCAATGTACTAACCAATATTATTCTGTTGTATAGCAAACACAGCCTCATCTCCCGGTGAGTAGCTACTATTTATGTGCAGCACGTACTGTATGCCATCTCGCACGTACACGTGCTCAAACTCTATGCGTCGCCCGCAGTATTGTATGCGTTTGTATGCGCATGCTCCTTGTGCTTCGTACCATGTTGGAAAGCGGGCAACTTCGTACCATGTACCCAAAAACTGAAAATGTATTTTGAAATACAGTAGGATAAATAAATTAAAAAAACATTAAAGAAACCCTCGAGACATTTACGGGTTATGTAAAATGTGTGACAGAATGACGATTGATAGAAGAAAATGGAGATTAAAAACAAATAGGTAGTGATGATAATGGCAGGAGTTTAATGTAAGGTAGGTATTTTAAAACATTTTGGCTAATGGTAGACTAAAAAAAACACGTAGGTAAATAAACAGTTTTAAATTATTTAATTATGACTAACGGTTACTTTTCGGGTATCTTTTAAAGGCAGAAATCTCTTAGTTTTAAAACGTGTTAACAGGCAGTCTCAACTTTACAAGTAGCTTCAAAATGTATAATCAGTAGACTTTATCTTAATTCATTTCAATGACTTATTAACGTTATCTAGATAATATTTTTTCCAGAAACTAGAAAAAAATTAATTTGATGATAGAATTATCAAAACTATTATTGACGTTGAATTATTCTTTAGTGTAGTCTTAAGTAGTTAGTAACTAGTTTTTATCAGATTATGATTAGCTTGATATAAACGAATTAGTTGGTAGGTACTTATAGTATATTCAATTACTTTACAGTACAGTCGTCTGCACTGAGATGCATACATCCAAACGCTCCAAAATGTTGTAACCATCAACTTGTGCCATTATCATCTACAACACAAGTGATATAATTGTGTGACAAAGTTTCGAATGTCCAATTAAATGGCTGATGAATTTATGTTAACAAAACTTCTCAATCAATATTTACTTTTCACTTACACTTTCGAGATCAAAATATTTCATCGTCTGGACTTCGGGACACGTCCCAAACTGAAGCACCTGTCCATCACCAACATGACACACAATCACCACTGTTAAAACCACAAAGAAGAACTTTAGCGGCATTTTTTACACAGAATCTTCAGACGGCATTCCATAGTAAGGAGTTGAATAAAGATAAGCTTAATATCTAATCTTTATCTGTGTAAGATACCGTTAAAGAGTACGAAGCCTGAGTTGTGATTGAGAGGTTTTCTTAGATACATATTAATCACAAAAGTAATTGTCGGTCGTAAAGCCATGACGGAGGCCTTTAGGCGGCCTAAAAACTCCGTCACCAGAGTTGGCCACTTGCTCATACGAACTTACTTTTACTTTACAAAAGTAATCACTTTATTCGAAAGACGACCTCTGTGGCGCAGTGGGTGAAGGCCCGCCTAGTATATCAGTAATCTGGTTACCATAACACAAGCAATAAGTTGCTAAGCTTGGGTCCAGAAAACCCTGTGTGAAATGTCCCCTTGGACATTTCTAATCATAATTTATTTATTTAAGTATTTCAGTAGGTTCGCTAGTCTCAATCATTTCAATTTATTGTTAAAAAGTTTTCATCAATAAACTGATGGCCTTATTCATAAACATTTTTCAATTTACTTAATATAGATTTAAAGAATGTTTTTTTCTTGTTACTCTTATGTCAATGAAAAGACATAGCAACAGATTTAATATCCGTGTTAGCTAAAGTAGGTTTACTGAAACAATATGAATAAGGGGGTGAAACTTTAAATAAGAAAAAAGTTAATTAGTGTCGTTAGAATCAAACTCGTGACATCTCCGGAACTAGATCCTTATAAAAACGGTACATAAATGAAGAAAACTTTCCGGTACGCTTCACTCGACGGTCTATTCGACAAGGTTCTATAATGTTGGCTACCTGTTTGATTGTAGGACTCTTTGTGTATTGTGTGGAAGGTGTGATGAGAAATGTGACCTGTCCTAAAGTGGTTTCAAGGGAGCTGGATTGGAAAGAGGTAAGAATTTAGTATCTTTTTTTAAAGCTTGAAAAAGTTTTTACATTTGTAAACTTTTATAGATATAATTCTCAATGCTTATAAAACAAGAAGAACCAAGAAAAAGTAAACATAATTTTGCGCAAAAATGAAAGCATGTATTTTTCATTTCCCGTGGTTCCGAAAATGCATTACCACGAACTTTAACCGATAAAGTCAAGAGTAGAACAATAAAGAATCATTAAATTAATTAGCTGCGTAAATCCTCAACCACCAGATGGACGGAACCTGGTACCTATCAGCAGTAGCCACAGACCTCCAAGTCCAAGGTGAATGTGCGATGGTGATCTTTGACCATCAGAACACCCTGGACGTCTCCATCAAGTGGATCACCAACCACACCGCCAGCTACTACAACGGATCTGTTGCCCTGATCCCTGATCCTAATAGTAATAGCACGGGCGATCTCTTGCAGGTCACTTATGATGGTAAGTCAAAGGATTAATATTCTAATTGACTAAATATTTGAACATTCAGTCAATTAGAGGTAGGGTATTTGAGGTAGGTATTATAGGTAGGTAAATCTCTGTCAGTAGAGTCGGTCGCGAGTTCTTATAAATTACTGATTTAAATAATGAATACCTACTACTTATTACTAAGTAAAGTAAAAGTTGATGGGGGAGACCTTTGCCCAGCAGTGGGACAGCATAGGTTAGAGAAAAAATAATAATAGTAGGTATTCATTAATATTAGTAAAATTTACTATGACGAGATGGGGTGTTAATGGGACACCTGGAAAGAGGAAGACCTAGGCGAACATAATTTGGACCCAATTGGTGACATTTTGGAGAAAGAAGTAGGTACACTAAACCGGAGAGCGTGTATGTCGAATGTAATGAGTGAAAAGGAGGTTTGTCATCAAGTGTACGTAGCAAAAGTGGACCTCCTATCACATTATTTTGACTCCATTGTATCTTGTATGCATTTGTCAGAAAAGCTAATTAGAGTTTGGAAACTGAAAACAAAAAATTAGTATAAGTATACTTTTCTTTCAGATCAAAAAACAGAAACTTATTCGTTCCTGGACATCAACTATGAACACTATGCCGTCGTGTTCGCCTGCTACAACAATGATGATGGAAATAGTAGCACATGTAAGTTTCCTAAGGGTTCATAAAATTAATTAATTCCATAAACAATTAATTCCTACTGTGGGTTGTATAGTTTCGACTACCGTTTGTCTGACCAAATGCAGTCTTATACTTTATGTAAACGACATTATTATTTGTTTAGTAAAGCTTTGTCTTAAATCTCGGTCATCTAGAATCTTTTCTGACCAGGAAAACTTTAAATTAAAAAAAATGCACTCATTAACCAAATGTTGTGTTAGACTTTTTGTACAAGTAATTTGCTGGTCGGCTGGTCGCGGCCGCTGGCTCGGAAAACCACGAACCAATTGATTAAGTATTTGATTTGTTTTAAAGTAGGAAATACTTTTTTTCGTACTTATTTTGTTCATAATTAACAAAACAGAATACACGTTCATATAATTTGAACTTATAGTTTTGCTAATTTTTTATGTTCAAAATTACAGATGAAATATGGAAGATGGTGAGGACTGAGCACCTAAAAGACACGGACTCAGCGAAGCTAGATGCCGCCATTGCCAACTACAACCTACAAGATACGCAGTTTATAACATTTAACAATACAGAGGATACTTGCCGGGTCAACTCAGGGCACAACATTGACGCCTCTACTTTTATTATGACTTTAGCGGCTGCGCTTACATTATTTAGGCGAATGTACTAGAAGTTGCTAGTTAGATTTTTATTTACCTAATGTACTCACTTCTTCGAGATGTTGTTAGGACCCGTGTTAGCGTTTAAAACTGCGCTTCCACCAGATAGTGAGCAAGGATGCGTTGCAAGGAATGTGTTTATCAAGAGCCTATAGAGTTGCTTTATTCTTCGCTGTAAGTAAAAAAGCTTGTTTGTCATAGCTCATCTCTGGTGTTAGCTTGGTGTCATTTTTTGTTCGAAAATTTCATAACATTTATTTGTTTCTAAAAACTAACCTGCGAATATAAATAAATGATCTTGTAACTTCGAAATTAGTCTATAGAGCTGTAATGGTTAAAAAGGAGTGACTATTCATGAGGTTGTTTTTTTATTAGGTTACCTACATCGTAAAACTCTGTTAAATTAATAAAACACTGACCTCTTCTGAAACTTAAGCGTACCTTATCACTATCACGCTTATCACTATCACTATCATCACGGGTTCTAAGAATGTAAGATGGAAAGTAGGGATCTACCCAGAAACAAAGTTCCAAAATCATGAAAGAGATGGCGGTTTGAACAATTTAGAGGTCATTGTTCTTTTTAGAATGATTAGGTTACGTAAACGTAAACGATGCTGCGACGTCAGTCGTATCGTATATTTATGTAAAGCTATAACAGCCTCGTTAAATTGACAAAGATCTCTTGGTAAGTTCGTTTAGCCATCAATAGTTTCCAACGGTTCTCTACCAAAACTTTATATATTTTTAAAAGTGCTTCCCAACAATTTTTAACTGCTTCCAACAGTAATTGAAGTTCGTCTAAAACTAGTTTTCCGGACTTACGGTTAGTTTCGGTAAGGAGGTGCTTACCAACTCGTTAACTTGATGGCAGGTTTACACTTCCTGTTTGTGAAAGCGACATTTTTTAAAAAACATTGTATTTGTTTACTTTCACTTGAAATATTTTAGATCTTAGTTGGACGAGCTCTGAGACACAAAAGGGTGCTTTAGTTTGATCATCAAAAAAACTTTTACCTACGACTTGTGTAATAATAACCCCAGGTGATTTAAGTATACCGCCCCGTATTTTCTATAATGTAAAAAAATATTTACAATCATGTAGGAGTAGCACAAGCTCTGTTTACTTTAGGGCTACATGGTGCTTTGTGAAAAAAGAATCATAAGAAAGAATCATATTATTATTAGTTTATTAAAAAAAAAGTAATTATATTTTCAATTCTATATTAGTTGTTAGTTACTACCTAGTTGCTATGCCATTAGAACTTCAACAGCTGTCTTTGAACAGGAAGTTTCCAATCCATTTGTGGTATTGCACACGAAGTATTCCCGTTTGAGCACCTATTATTTGGGCACTTATGCACAGAGCACCAATCAATATAATTTAATGTGATGCTCAAATATACTGTAGCAACTATAGTAAGATATTTGTAATTTTTTGTGTGAAAGTGATGCAAACTATAACCAGAACAAACTGCCGATAGGTAAAATTGAAACGACGTCAATTATTGAGAGGTTACAAGTATTATTAGAATAACAGAGTTAAGCATGATCTCCTTAATAATCTCGTAGGTAGATTAATAAGGAAGTTTATTCATATTTCCACATCTGTTTCAGCGAATTTCCTTAGTTTTTATTTAAGCTCCACACGGTTGTACGGAGCGCGTGTCCAGAATTTAATGAGAGCGCAAATATGCGGAAAGTGGGTTTTTTTCGCCACATTTCCTTTAATTATTCTAAAGGCTTTTTTCTAGGGATAAAAACCTTTTTACTTAACTATAGGGTGTGATGTCTCAGCAGCCTTTTTTACCTCTCTTCACGTTGATCACAGATAATAATATAATGCTCGTTGACCAATATCTTTTGGGTAACGTAGTGATTAGGCGGACCTCACACCTACAATAAGTTTGCCCAATATTTTTAGGGCGCAATTATGATTGTATCACCTACAGAAATGACCAATTATATTGACGCAATACCTGATACCACAACTACAAAAATACTGATTCTACTCGCTACAAAAAATAAGTAAAAATTAAACCTGCTTGTTTTCCTTAATCATTGAACAATCTTCAATAATACCTAACCCTAAACAATGAGTGTGGAAAGGCTATTAAGAATCATCAACAAGTCGTTAAGACTGCAATTAGTAAAAAGACATAAACTACTACACCACTTCCTTTTAATGACTTTCTTTACTTTTTACGATACGAAGGAATAGGTATACCCTAGTTTCCATAACTAAGATCATAAACTGAACACCTGAAACTATCTTGCAGCAACCACACAAGAGCTATAACTTTTTTCTAGGCGCTTTGTACTAATAGGCATGTAAATTAAAATTGTAGAATTTCCACCGAAATTATACTAAGATCATGTTTCGCTATCTTTAAGAAAATCGTCGTTCCTTTGAATTTTGAATGCCTAAAGCTTTAAAAGAATCTGATTGATGTTTCATTTCATTTGAAACATAATAATGCAATTTTATAAGCTCATTAAAAGAGCTTTCAGCTCCCCACTGGAGCTTGCCTATTTAAATTGATAAGGGATCACCGTAAAAAAATGATAGGCCTACTTACACCAGCTTGTGTTCTTGCCTGATTCTATTTCTTGGTGTAGGTATCGCGGTTGAAACAGGCAATAGAATCCTAGCATGTAAGACGTTTTCTATGTGATTCTTGAGGTCCTACATGAAATACATGATTTTTATTTCTTTCTTTCTTAAGGTTTGTACCTATGCGTCAAACTAGCGCCGACACTTTATTTTAACTTACTATTAGTAGCAATTCGGAGTATCGCAAAAGCTAAACTTAACTAACCAAAAATGTTGCCGTCCTTTTCATAGCGATGGGAATAAAAAGGATGGCATTAATTTTAGTTAGTTTAGTTTAGCTTTTGCGGCACTCAGAATTGCCACTATTAAGTTGAACAAGGGAGTTTTAAAAAAATGACCTAATACAATTCAAACTTACTTCACCATGACATTTTTTGAGTCCGGAGTTAAATGTTGACTATACTCGGATTACACCCCTAAATTCTGAGCAATTATTTAGCACGGATTAACAAAGCATTGTACATTATGTTGACCCATTAAGCGGTACAGGCCTTCCGACCTCTGTAAAAACCGGCGAATCGCTAAAGACTTTAACACCGTTTCAAATAAACATGGCTTACAAATTAAAGCGTATTTTACTAGATTTAAACCACGAGTAAGCGTTGCGAAAAAGTACGTAGCCTAGATTAAAATCTAGATGATTTATGAAACAGGAGTCATATGTTAGCTGCGCTGTGCTAAAATTAAACAAAACGGAATTACGAATTACCTGGTAGGTACAGAGACCATGCATTTTTTCACATATTTTGGTTTATTCCTATCAGTCCAGTTTGCCACCGGGGTTTTCAAAATTATTTAAAAATGTAAGTAAGGGCATGTAAAAACAACCCATGAATGAATAAGTAGTAGGTACTTGAAGTGAAGTCTGACGTGTCACGTTTTAAATATTTCGAACGCGCACTTATTCTGCGCGTTTGTATCGATACCTACAATGCGAGGCGAACAAAAGGAAGCCTGTGACTCATAAAATAACAAATAAAAGTTATTTTGATCGGGTATCTCCGGAACGGGTGTTTAAGGGATCGGGGAGTAACCCGTGCACACTATCCTTGCGTTTGTAAGACGCGCTGCGAACTAGCATATTAAAAAAAATGTGTGTTGAACTAATATTTTTGTTTTTAAGAATCTGGGCCGAAACTCCGGGCCGAAAACGGAATAAATCAACCTTCAGTGTTTATTTTCCATTCGCGTTACTAAAAAAGAAAAAAAGAAAAATTAAAGTCCCTAACCAAACGGCTAGCTTTTAATGAAATATCAATAATCAAGAATTTACATTTAAAAGAGTTTTTTCGGTGTAGATGAATCAACGTCCATCTGTAAAAACGAAATAATTTCTCGATCTGTAAAAATTAACGAGATGTAGAAATCTCTGAACTGTGTTACTACGCGTCTATTTTTCATCGACTTTAAGAAGAAGAACGGTGAAGGAAAACATCGTGAGGAAACCCGCGGCTAGTCAGCCACACGTATTGACCATGTCTTTCCTATGGATATGGCCGGCAGCTGAGAGGATGGTTTAGGTGCTGGGCAAGCCTATTCCATCTCAACAATGTTCCAGGCACTACAGTGTCCCGTTAAGTTAGGCAAAGATTGTCTCCTGACTCTGTATAAATCATCTAATAAAGATGTAAAGGCCTGAGCTTATCTCGTAAAAATTAGGTACTTTAAATTATCACAAACGACTTTCATGCAAGAGTCGTTTTGGCCGAATCGATTTGTACCTTGGAGTTCTATAGGAAATACTTCCACATAATCTTATGTAGCGTGAAATTTGTGTTACATACGTTCGAGCCGAACTAATTATTTCCTCTCCGTCATAAACCCAGACAAAACAAGAGCCATTTGCAAATAAAACGAAAGACAGCCAGAGCTTAATGAAGAACTAATTAAAAGTTACTTGAATATTATTCCTACAGCGGGCTTTCGTAATTCGCTGATGCCTCGAAATGAATTATGGCCTTGGAGTTCTAGAAAGTTTCTGTAAATAGGTGCGCTTGGCGCGATGTCTTCCTTTTGTGGTGTCTTGTTCTTTTTGAGAACGAAACTGACTAACTTGTTCAGTCAAAAAGAGTAACAAGAGATTGCGCAAAGAAGTGTATTAAAGTACCTGAGTGCATGCAAGTAGCTATCTCAGCTTTTTGGTGGTGAAACAAACTGATTGAAAATGAAAACAACGATTCATGTTAGAAAAAATATGGTTATAAGTTATCAAAGATCAAAATCAGTCAATCAACTTTATTGTACACCACATAGATACAAATATAAAGCACAGACACACATAACATTAAAATGATGTACAATGGGCGGTCTTATCGCTATAAGCGATTTCTTTGAGCTAGTGATCTAGTAATATCTTTAGTTACTTACTTAAGTAATCTGTTTTTATGACTGCTTGTTTTCCAATGATTCAAAAATAAATAAATAATTAATACAAATCGTTTCCTCAATAAATATTATTAATATTCCAAAACACACTTCACAGATTGCAAAACAAAATGAGAACTCTACGTAAATAATAAAGAAAGACCGCGGTAATTTAATCTAAAAAACTTTGCGTCGCAATTGTAGCACTACCTAGTTTTAAACAAAGTAATTCTGCCTATGCGGTCAGTAGGACACACGAGTGAACATTTCGTTCTTATACGCTGATATTATCTGTTCTTGAAATATCCTCTAGGTTGAACGGTTGAACAATTAACGGCCGGATTCAATAACCTATCTATCTGTGACTTTGCTTACCGCGTATAGAGACATCTGATGCGGGCACCACACATTGGCTTCAACTTGGTTCCAACATTGGCTACGAATACATAGAATGGCCAATGGCAATTTTCCGTGTGTCCAATAACCGTCCAAGATCGATCCCCACATTGGAGTGTTGGAACCAACATGTTCCGCATGACATAATTAGTATGGAAGTCATGTCAAAAATCTAACCACAGTAAGCAAGTCACAGACAAATAGGATATTGAAACTGGACGTAAGTTCTTAGTACTTTACTTACCTATAAAGAGAGATGTATAACATATAGTTTGGTCGGTGTAATCAGTATGAAAATATATGCAAGACCCCAAGGATTGGGTGAGTATCAAAAAAACCCCTTCAAAAAGTATTTTGGGAAATTTAATCTAATCAGTATCGGTCATGTTTGTACCAATTGGCAGATAAAAAAGTTTGCAAATAATTTATTTAAACCTTTTGGGGTTGAGACCCTGGGTCCGTAGGGTATCAGGGCGTCTGGCACTTATTTGGCTCAAAGGATCAGCATTGCCATTCAGCGCGGCAAATGCTGCCAGTGTCTTGGACACGTATCTGTCTGGCAGTGGCTTAGGCCAGTTAAGCTACTTATAGATCGTTTGTAACGATCCTTAGGTGGCAAAACAGGTTCTAATTGTATTTTGTACAGTTAGGAAAATTGTAGCAGTTTAGTTTTAGAAAAATTATATTAATTAAAAGCTTATATTTTGTTGAAACGTAAAAAGTCTGCAATACTTCAACGTATGTTTTTAATCCACAATGAGGAAAACAAAGTGAATTGCAAGCAATTTAAATGCATGTGTCTTCCTCTAGGCAAGTGGTAGGTGGTACCAAGTAAAGTAGAGTTAAGTTAGGGGTATTACTTGGTACTGAAAACCTGTTTGCTGTGTTTTCTAATTAGACGGAGAGAAACTGGGATAGAGCATCGAAATGCAAAGATAACTAAATTCAAACCCCGACATTATGATTTTGTTTCTGGTATCTGTGTCAAAAAGAGCTGTAAACAGTGGAATAATGCATAAAAACTAAATATTTTATAAGCGTCAATGAGCTTAAATATCCTGTGGACTTGTGCACGTGCAAAGAAATTAGACACCGGCTTTTGAATAACTAAGTATTATATTGAACGAGATACAAAGACACAAGTCTTCACAGACTTATAGACGTACCTCCTTAGACATTATTTTAAAGGATTATAAAATGCCTGAAAGCTTGAGGGAATGACGATTGTAATTTTGAGATACTGTCGTGATTCTAAAAATGAGCTAGTGCTAGACCATTAGCAAACACGTCTCTGACTATCCCCATAGATATCAACAAAATATAAATCCACCTCTCACAATAAGCAAATCTATGCCTTCTTTCCTTTGAATATAGTCCTATTTACTTCAGTGTTTTACACACAAAAAACTTTTGACTTTCGTATACAAACAAGCCGCACTATTGTGCCATCTTAAACATCCAACACATCAATTCTGCTCGTGGAGTTTCAATATTGACAGAATACTCAACACTACTGAAATACTTTGGCAGTCAAAAGGAAACATCGCGAAGTGAAATCACTTCGGAGAGTCATAGATTTTCAGCATTGTAGAATGCTTATATCCACAATTTGTTTAAACTCCGTGAGTATACAAAAAACTGGCTAAATGCAAGCCAAGAGGAACTCATAGCACTTTACAATCAAAATTAATATAATATTTTTGTAAAAACCACGTTTTTTGTCATGAGGATTCCATTACTTTGAGTTTACATATTTTATATAGAAATTTATATAGAAAAACTTGAATGCTGCTATATGAATGATAGAGATTATTGTTCCCCTTTGCGACACATACTGTGAAAATAATTGTTTGAAGTCATTTTGAAGTCAAACATTTCTAATCAGTACTGTCTTACACGTCTCAAATTAGATATTTTAGAACCTTGATCGTTATGCGATTATGGTTTATTTGATGGGCATTGTTTATGGTAAAAATAAAATTATTCGAAAAGAGTTTAGCTCAAACACTTCTATCGCAACCAATGCCAAGGATATCTTCTCAGCGATCGATCTCGCGCTCTCGAGTCGAGAGCATGCTCTACTTGAGAGGCTCTACCTACAGTTATACTGACGAGTATCTTACTTCACGAGCTATTTGCAACAAGACATTTTAGGACGACCTCTGTGGCACAGTGGGCGAAAGCCCGCCTGAGACGCAGAGGTTTCGGGTTCGATCCCCGCTATGGGACAAATGTTTGTATGATCTGCAAATATTTGTTTCGTGTCTGGTTGTTTTCTATGTATAATATGTATGTATTTAAAAAAAATGTATCTATGTAGTTTATCAATCATCTGGTTACCATAACACAAGCATTTAATTGCTTAGCTTGGGACTAGATGACGCTGTGTGGAATGTCCAATAATATTTATTTATTTTAAGGCTCAGTGCGGATTTCAATTATGTTATCTTGTATCGACTAACTTAATCATTAACGGCCTCTCAACAACCTAACTATCATTGGTTCTTACAAAAAATGACAAAATTTACCCACAGTAAGCAAAACTAAAGATAGATCATAAATAGAGTGTCAGTTTTGTGACTTTACACGTTAAAAAACATGATTCATATTCCTAAACTTTACCTAAGCTTCAAAACCTATCGTGTGATGTCCTTCAAAAATGAAACGTACAATTATTATGAGGTTACAATCACTATCTTGTCTCACAATGACTTTATCCAATTAAAATTATCTAAGATAATGATCTCTTTCCAAATAAATACCTACTCAAGGCCTATGGTATTTCTATTAATAAACAATGTTTTACACAATCTTACAAAACAATCAATAATATTTCACTTACATCTTGATAATCGCTCAAATCAAATGAATTTCGTGTGAAATGAAACGGTTAAATCAATTTCCTGAAGGAAATTTTATTTCCAACATAGTGAGAGGTTGATATTATTTCTATTTATCATTTTAATGGCGAGGTAATGGTATTTTTTATTTAACTTTGTTGTTATTTTAAAAAGACTTTAGAAAAGGAGAAGGTTCTATATTAAATGTATCTATGTAGTATATCAGTCATCTGGTTACAATAACACAAGCATTAAGTTGCTTAGCTTGGGACTAGATGACGCCGTGTGGAATGTCCAAGAATATTTATTTATTTATATTCCACTAGGTAAATGTTTTTTTATGTAATGTAAGTACACCGATTATTCTGTCAAAAGTGGACCGATTTTGAAAACATTTTTTTTTAAAGAGTAGATATAAGTACTCCAAGGGTGATCACATTAAAAAAAATTGAGGATCTGATGAGGATCTTCTGAGTTACGAACAGAAATGCACGACGAAATTAGTCTTTTGCTCTAATCTTACGAAATTAAAAAAAGACGTGTGGCACTGAGACGTGTGGAGACTGCCGCGGTAAAGCATTTTTTCGGACTGGGGGGTGTTAGGTAATTTTCGTTACGGAATTTCTGGATTCGGTCTCCACGCTCAAGGCCCGCGATAGAAGCTATGCAATAGCTTAATTAATTTTGTGATTTCTGCGCAATAGACAATCACACTTATATTATAAAGGTGTATGTGTGTAAGTATGTGTGTTTGTAACTCTTTCACGCTCAAACGGCTGGACTGTTTTGAATGAAATTTGGTACCAGAATTCGTCAAATAATAGGCTAGTTTTGATCCCGGTATTCCTACGGGAACGGGAATTATTCACCGCGGGTAACACTGCGGGGCGTAGCTAGTTTTAAATAAATACTATAAATAAGTTCTTATAACACTAAAAAATGCCTAAAGATCTGAAAGAATAAGTGTAGATCGCATCTTGGGAGTAAGTCGTGATCATATTTCCTTTTCATTTTCATAAAACACTTTTGTTCTCTCCCGTTACACTATTTAGTGCCATTTTATGCAAACTCGTCTCAAATGCAGACGGGGGCATTTTGTACCTCAATCACCTCATACGAAGCACACTCATGTTACTAAAGGATACAAGAGACCTCGTAGCATGTATTCACTTTCAACCAATTGCAGGGAAATTTGAACTCTGAGTAATCTATTTTAGATACTATAGTTGTATGAGTAATGGCTGCGGTTGTCCTAAAAACTTCACTTTATTTTAAATGATTTATGTTTTTGTATAACTTTGTAGAAAAAGCAGTTTAATTGTGTTAATTATAAGCTTGTACTTACCAGGGAAAGCCGCGGGGGCGGAGGGGGGTTGGGGGAGCCGCGGGCGAGTAGGCAATGAAGTCATTATTGTGAAGATTAATAAAATCGGTTTTTATTTAGGTATAGGTATAAGCCCTTTTTATCTCTTTTGAATGTCAATGGTTTTTGCACATTTTTTTTATTCTACTAACGGCCGAAATTAATATTCAATCCTAATCCTTAATTTGAAGATTGAGATTGACATTTCAATCTTTTTTCTAGAAAAAGCTTGCCAATAACCAATCCTTGGATTGAGTTTGCAATCCAAAAAACCAGGCTATCTTTGGGAGGTCGGATCACGGATTAAAGATTGGCCTCTGTTCGAAAATGACAGTTTGAGCTTGCCAATAACCAATCTTTCTATTTGACGTTTGCTTTGATAGGTGAAAACAATCGCAGATTGCAATCCGAGAAATTTGTTGGATTTCTTCTTGACAGATTGAGATTGCCAAAGGATCGATTTTGTAATCTTGATAAATTTATTATATTTATTATAAAAGTACCTAATAAATCTGTCGGAATTTTCAAGTGATAGTGATGATAGTGATAATAATAGTGATTTGGAGGTTCTGGCTCAGTTATCGGATTGGGAAAGTGATGATATCGACGCCAACGCCGAAGTTAGAAGTTCACGAAGGATCAGAAGGGTGAACTTTATGCAGACCCTCGAGGATGTAGAATTATTCACCTTCAGATTTCGGTTAGGCTGAAATATAGCTACCAGCAGCAGATATTATTCTAGAATCTAGAGAATAATACCTACGAAAGAACAAGATGTTACAGAATGGGCAGCTGACAATCTCATAAATTATTATTTTAGTTACTTATATACACAGGCTTTTACCTAGCAAGACGATTTAAACAGTGCTAATAATAAAAACTACTATAATAAATGACAAAATAGTTTTTTTTTTAATCAATCCCTTGGTAAGCAATTGTAGTAGGTGGTAGGTAATGTGAGATAGGAATGTAACTTAGTACCTACATTATCTTATAGAAACAATAATACCTACCTACTAGGAATAATAAGTCAAAAGATTATTCATATCTCAGAACAATCATGTTACCATCAAAATACAGTTTTGTAGGACAATTGAAATGAAATGAAATGTTTGTTGATATCATATTTAATTAAAACAACATACCTACATACCTAAATCAAAAAGGTTTAAAAACTTAACAAAACACCTTACAAACTCTCCTTCCACTTCTGTAATCCTAATTCTAAGTTATTCAAAGTAAGCTGTGTTTTTTTAATTCGAAATTATTATTTTCTAGATTGTATTATTTATATTAGCGTCCAGACATCATTTTTTAGTAGCAAAATGTTCTGCTTTTGCATTATTTCTGGCTGTTTTCCCTTCATCAGGTTTCAATTTCTTTTTTACTGAAAAACAGAAAATATGAGATTAATAGGGAATGAACATACGTGCATTTTTCTTTAAATTTTCCCATTTTAAACGCATCTGCTGCCTTTAAAATGGATCATGTGCGAGGGCTATTCGTAGCTTTAGCTTCCTACACCAGGGAAAGAAACAGGCAAGCTCAGAATTTCTCTGAGCAGGCAAGAACCTGGTGTGCTTTTGCTAAGTTAGGCCGTAGGCGTCATCTCTACAACTTCCATAAAAACCAGTAGGTAGGTAGGTAGGTAACTTACGATTTCTGAATCCATCATTAGAAGTAATGCTGATGAAATGATCACACAACACACATCTGTTTTAATTACCTAATTTTCGCAACAAATAACTGTACAGTAGTGCTTATATTTGGTTATATTCTCTTTGTCAAATACCATTCGTCAACTTGAACGTTCCATTTCAGTTAAAGTATTTTGTGTATACCTAAGTATTGAGATTGTTAAATCTGCAAGTTTTTAGGCAAATAACAATTTGTTTGAACTATAAATATTACTATCTACAACTTGTTAATTAATTTTATTTATTATTTGTTTTTATATTACTCAAATTAATATTGTGGTTCCAAATTAATATTGTGGTTCCATTAAACATTTTACATAAAACGGAACGTTAAAGAGGGAAAGGATTGCCGGCAATCTGCCACCAAAAAAAAAGATTGGGATAGCAGATAGGTTATTGGCATGCGGATAGGAGATCGATCGGGAGATACCCAGCAATCCAAGATTGAATTTAATCTCGGATTGAAGATACATTATTAATTTCGGGCGTAAGTAAGTTTTGGATCATGTTTCTTGAAAAATCATATTATTATGAAAACTGAATATGATTTTCAATAACAACAACAACAAAACCATCAAACTGAACATACTTAATCGTCTTCAAAGGGTAGACAGATTTCTACCTTTTAATTTTGTACCGATTGAATATTTCTGTTCTCCCACAGATTATACTGTGAGGCTGTCTAATTGGTTGGGCTGTTGCTGAAATTAGGGAACCCTGTGTAATCTTTTGACACTGACATTATGGATGTAAAAGTTTTTAATATGTGTGCGGAAACATGCAATCGCTTGCGAAAGAAAAAAGTCATACTTACAAAATTTGGTTTTTTGAAAAAATAATAAGTACGAATTAAGTACACAACATACAGATATCATTATACAAGCATACAAATATCCGTCACTGCGGGAATCGAACCCGTGACTTTTGCGTCTCAGCACCCACTACACCACCGAGGTCATCAAAACAAACAAGTTTATTTATTTCAGTCTTTGTGGCATAACGACTGCCAATTAATGCTTCGAGTACCATTTAATTGACGCTTCTGCGAAACGAACAATTTGTCCAATCAAATTATTGAAAAACTGTAGTTAATTGATAAAAAGATTTCATTTATATTCGTCCAATCAAATTCTTTTTAAATATGAACAAATTGCTGGAAAGTTTTGATATTTCCAATATTACTATTTAATATGATACCGTTATATTATGATACAGCTCTGATTTTTAGAAACCTAATTGAAACAAAGTCTGAAATAGTATTTATTTTTAAGTTGTATTTGTATGTTTTTTCTGTGTACAATAAATAAATAAATAAATAAATAAATATAAATAAATATCCTTGGACATTCCACACACAATTAAATCCTCATATTACACTAAGTGCTACCACTGTAATCATTCCTTTATTACATAGGTCAAAGGCACATTTAAACAGTCCGTCCATGTTTTGCTCACATCTCGGTCACACACAAAATCTAAGAAACTCAACAATACTAAAAGCACGTCTCAATGTCTCGTAATGAAATTGCCCCAGAAACCTTAAGAACTACACAGCGGTGTCACCTAGACGGCCTCATCTCCCGTCAAATTGAGATGACAGAGGATCGAGCTCCACTGTCGCTGTACTTCTGCTGATGAATGTGTATTAGACACATTACTCTTGGTGGTCGACCACACTGCGAGCCTAGCGCGGCGGCTAAGGCAGCCCCGAAATATAGAACGCATGAAAACGCTGGTTGTGTAACACCGAAGACCTAAAATGCGGTCGTTTAGCGCGGTGGCTATGAGCCTAGGGTGTCCATTAATCTTCCTAGCTATGAGCGGACGCTTGACAACTTCAAGTGTCACACAAGTACGGTTGCAATACCTGTAAAACGTCAAAACACTTCATCGCCCGCTCGTTCGGTGTGGCCACCGCATGCCTAGGCTTAGTCACTAGGCCTAGCTTTTAGTCACCCTACATCCGGTCTAGACGAGCACGTTATGCCAAAGAAAAGAAATAAAATTGAATTAAAAAAAATTAAGTTAAAGTAAATTGTCAGCTCGGGATTAAAATCGTGACATGACGGTGGCCGCTTGAGGGGAAGAATAAAATCTCCGTCACTTACAAGTGTAAATAACAAACAATATTTAAATATATTGAATATTGATTGTTATTAGTTGTTTAATCAATAACATATTATTTTCTTGTATCATCTTGTTGTAGGAGTGAGAATTTATCCTGTCTGTTTTTAGTACTGACCGAAAATATAGGGCTAAAACGCCTGATACAAATATACTTATGTAGATTGTATTCTTTGCTTTTTACTTAATTCTTTTGCTTTACTTAAACATTGAGTAGCGAATACACCGCCAGCAACACAACTTTCCCGTCAAGCCCAACGTTTCCCATCTACCCCGCTTCGCTCTGTTGCTTTTTCTTACTATTTTCTTATAAAACTAATTTTGTGCTTTGTTGACTTTTGCTGTTATATTTTCATTTCGATTTCGGCGCCCTGCGGCGTGTGGCCGACCGATAAGGTCTCTATTCAACCAAAACACTGTTATTTTCATAACATTTGCTGTTTTTCCTCGGCCTGCTTTTTGTTGCGATGTACGTTTTAGAATATTGTACTTATGTTTTGTTCATCTAAGTCGCGTTGGCCAAGTGGATTGGCTCTACCTTCTAGTTTGAATATATAAAATGCATATTTGAAAATGTTCGTAAATTATTAAGGGATTTACTTACAAAAAACTGTTTTCTTGCAGTTTTTGTCACATTAATAATGATTAAACCAAGGAAACTGCAGTGAATAAGTCGTGAGCACCGACTTCCAATATCGTAGGCGGTGACTTATGAACGAGTAGGTTTTGCCAACTTTTCTCAGAGTTAACTCGTAACTTGTTTCCTTTGATGTGTAAAAGGAGATACGGCAATTCAATCACACTAATAATAATGTGAAAGTTTATGTGTAAGTGTGTAAGTATGACATGTAAATGTGTTTGTTACTCTTTCACGCTCAAACAGCTGGACGGATTTAAATGAAATTTGGTACCAGTATAGCTATACAGCTATATAGCAGCATACCCTGGATTAAAAAATAAGCTACTTTTGATCTTCGTTACAGCGTAAAGTCTCAAGTTAACTCGCACGGGTGGTAGGTCGCGCCACGGAAAAAGAGCGCTTGCTGTCAAACTGCGCAGTGGTCGATGATTGGTGGAGAGGTAACGCGGCGCACTTCATATCATTGATTTAGCGAGTGCTATTGGTTCGTCAGCGAGTGAACATAGGCGCAAACATACCCCCGCTACTTCCCCTCAGCGCTCTTTTTACGTGGCGCGATCTATACCTATGAATATTTTCACAAGAACCTTATTTCCTAACTTCATGTTGAACGTAGTACTGACGTCGCAGATTTATGTGCAAATTCACTTAATGCACCCGACTTCTACTTTATTGGTTTATACTTTTCAATCACACTTGCCGCTATTTAGAATGTTTATTTATTTTGGAAGTATTTGAAAATAGTATTGGAATGTTTTAGTATCTATTTTTGGTTAAAGAAAATACCATAATTTAAGAAGTTTCTTTGCAGGTTTAAAGGTTAGGAAAAATTGTTTAAAGGTGAGGTACCTTTCTATTCAGATCTTTAGGCAATTTTAGATCCTTTGAAGATGTCTACAAGGGTAATCAGAGGTATGTCTAAATATAAATAATTAAGTGAAATGAAAATGATCACGACTGTATTCCTGATAAAACGTAAACAAAAACGTAAACAAAAAAAACAAAATAGGTATTAACAAACCATTGAAAGAATTTAAAAAAACTATTTCATTCATACTACGATTTATTCAGTGTTATAACTAAACGACACTTCAGCATAAAATTACTAAAGTCACATTTTCAGTCGCCATAATTGCAGGCTTATGGTTGTCAGTCCTCATGTCAATTTGGCATAATTAAAATTCCAGTCGCATCGTGTTCATTCATTAGGTATGTGTGAGTGTATAAGGGTGCACATGTTGACAACTGTTGGTAAAATGATAACTTTGTTCTTTATCAGATCATTTTAGAGCTCTTCCGATCAATCAGATGAAGCCGTGAAGAATATGCGAATGCAATCTACACTCCTGTTTCCGTTACAGGACTTGGCTGTTCACATGACTGAACGTCCAAATGGCTCAATCACCATGTGCAAAATAGTACGAGAGCCAAAATGCACAAAAGGCATAAAATATGCTTGTTTGAAAGAACTATTGTTATAATGCATTATAGTCAAATAGTAAATTTGTCAGAACGAGCTAGTATCTAAATGTACTAACTGTTACAAAGTGCATAATGTTAAAACGATCGAGTGTCAGAATGTTTAAAATTCATAACGACATCATTGTTATGACGAATGAGTGCCAAAATGTACGCGGTTTGTATCAATGTCATAATGACCAATACTAATTATGTATTGTTTGTTAGCATAGAGTTTCCATAAATATACATTAAAAACTCTTTCAAGTACAGCTTACAATTATTCCTATACCTACCGAACTCTTGAAATCGAATGAATAACAAAAGAATAGAAATTTTTCTGGCATTTGGTTGTCAGATAGGTAATTTGCTCCATCCACTCCAGACTTCTGTGCGTAGATCTCAGCGTAGATGAAGAATTATCTATTTTATCAAAATGGAAAAACAATCACAAGAGCAATTTTTGTTCAGTACAAATCAAAAAGGCAACGAGACATTACTATACGGTATATACAGATATAATTTGGGAGTAACAAATAAAAGTGGTACTAGTCTTTGGAAGTGCATAAATAGGATATCATGTGCTGCGTCTATAACATTGGATATTACTAAAACAAACATATTACGTAGAAATGAGCATACATGTAATCCGCCATCTTCAAAAAATAAAATTCACCTTGCAACTCGACTGTGTAAAAAAAAAGTATGTGAAAATTATAAACCTGTTCAAGAAATATTTGAAGAATGCTTTGTTCCTCAAAATGAAGAATCTGATTCTGCTGATTCGGTGACGATGCCAAAATTTGAAAATAAAAAACGGGCGCTGTATCGTGCAAGAAAAACATACTTGGAAGTAACAAAATCTTCATTTTCTACTCTAGAAGAAGTGAATTACCGAAGATTTTAAAGGAAAACTTTTTAGTGTGGGAAGATGGGACGAGTGAAAAAATTTTATTATTTTCTACGAATTTTATACACAAGTATATTTATGGTAAAGACGATGATAAAATGTGGTTGGGAGATGGTACATTTGAAGCAGCTCCGGTGCCTTGGGAGCAATTGTTTACTATACATTTGGATGTAAACAGTACAGAAGAGAGAACCAATATTGTACCAGTGATGTATGCTTTGATGCCTAACAAAAAAACTCAAACTTACACACGTTTATTTTCATACATCAAGAATGAATTGAAAATTGTCATTAAAAATTATAAATCTGATTTTGAAAAGGCACAAATGAATGCAGTAAAAGAAGTTTATCCAGAGTGTGACTTGAGTGGATGTTTCTATCACTTTAATAAAGCTATATGGCGTAAAGCAGATGCATTAAAACTTCAACAGACTAAAGACGGGCGAAAACTTGCAGAGCTAGCATCATATATACCACTTTTGCCCGAACACTTACTAAATATTGGATGGACAGAAATTTTAAATAGCATTTCAGAGAAAACTGACGAAATGGAAAAATTTGAAACATATTTTGTCAAGCAGTGGCTGTCGAAAAATAATATTGGTCAAATTAGCTGTGCTTATCAACGCCACCGAACAAATAATAGTTTAGAAGGGTGGCACAATCGGCTCATAAAGAGGCTGCGATGCAAAACAAATTTATTTACATTTGTTCATTTATTGCGCAAGGAAGCAAAATATCAGGAAACAAAAATTAAGAATACACTATTTGACAATATCAAACGAAGGAAGTGCGATATTATTTTTGATCGGAAGATGAAATATTTCTTAACCCAACTGGAGAATCAAGAAATCAATCCGCTCAATTATTTAAAACTCATTGCAAAGCTAAAACGCGATGAAAAGCAATACAACAACTAAGCCTGCAAGCCTAACCAGTAGTAAAAGAGTAACCATTGAAGTTTTTTAGTTAATTTAGAATAGAATACCTACTAGAATAAAAATAAATAAATACTTTGTATGAGAACCTTTCGTATGTGTTATTTTATTTACCTATTTACCATTCAAAACAAACTTTATACTCGTACTCTCAGTAGCTGCAAAAATTGATGTTTTAGAGCTTTCAGGCTATTTTTTAGGGTTACGATTTTGTGTATGGCCTTTGTCTGTCTTCTAGATATTAATCGTCTTTGGTAGCTGTTATGTCAGTCAATTTCTCCCTTTATCTAAGAATACTAGCTGCGCCCCGTAGTGCTACTCGCGGTGAATAGAATCCCATCCTGTTGCCATGGTATATATATACCTAAGCTCAAGCCAGTGAGCATGAAAGAGTAACAAACACACTTACACACAAACTTTCACCTTTAAGTATAATATTAGTGTGAAGTGTGAACAATATTATAATTATAATACATGGCAACCTATATTTGCCATTGTAAGATTTAGTTTTATATTCAATGACATGATTTGTCACTAAAATATTGTAACATTTAAATATTTAATCCCTGACACGACTTGACATTAGTACATTGTAAAATGTTTACATTCTGGCAAAAGCATAATGATACATTAATACAATGTGAACTTTTATCATTTTGCCACTGCAACTTTATAACCAATAGACTTTGTACATTTTGACATCTATATATTCAAACCATTTGGACGTTCAGTCATGTGAACAGCCAAGTCCTGTAACCCCTGTTTCGCTGGTTGTTCACTGCTTCGCGCGCGATCCGCGGTAGAGCGGATAGCAGATTTTCTGAGCTGTCAATTAATTAGTAGATTGGTAACTGCAAATTACAAAGCTATGAGGATTAATGTTTCGGATGGAATTTTTAAATGTCGATTACGGCTTTTAAAAGCCATCGCATACTGGTCGACAAGTAGCCATGTCTAGTCGCCGAGCTGTCGCTGACGCCTGTCGCCTAGTGTGCGCCTAGGTTAACTTGTCATCGCGACTAGGGAGTCTAACGCCAGTGTGAGCTTTGAACAAAATATAATATGAAAATTGTCTGCCGCAGCCTGTCGTCACGTCTTATCGCCGAGCAGTCGCTGCCGTGTCAGTAAGCCAGGAGGGCTTCAGGCGGCCTTCAGCCTCTCTACTAGTGCAAAAAAAGAAACAGATCTTAGGTTTTTTTTAATTCAAAGTTTTTATTGATAATATTTCATGAAATCGCTGTTTTTTTCTCACTTCCACCCCAATAAAAGAGTGGGACGGCTGACATAATTAGGGATATTTTGTGTAGACAATCGCTAAATGTTCCGCATACTGAATTTTAATTCCAAGCTTACGGATATTTTATAACATTTCACATTTGAATGGCGTCTGCCTAAATAAATTGATTGTTCGAGGAAAACACGGAAAAGTAAGTATTTTTATATTTAGCTTGCACTCATAAACAGCCTTTCAACTAGTTTACTAAAAAAAAATTATCTATATAAACCTAAATATGAAATAAAGCAAGCTGGCGCAGCAGAAAGAATAAAATTAAAGTCCAATTGATATATTTTATTTAATTGCATATTTGTATGTTTGTTAAAACAAAGACTATCACGCACAGACTACGTACAAAACTGGAGGTACCTGCGATCTTGTCATTAAGTCATGTTGTGTGCATGTGAGAAGGCACTTAGATTTGTGAGGGGCGGAGGGGTGGCCCCTACGTGGTTCGAATACAAGAGGTTCGGAATTGTCATTGTTTGCATATTGGAGGCATACTATTGGGGAGTTTAGTTTATTAAGCTTTTTCATTGGGCTTGGAAGCACCGCTTTTTGGCGCAAAAGAGTCAAGTTTGTAAATAAAGAGTACCTAAGTGTTGCCATTTCGGTACAAGTTTAGACTTAACTAGAGAAAAAAAAGAAAAATATACACGAACATGAGAATTCTTATATACCTATTGATGATCTCTGAAGAGTATGAAGGGAATATCCTATCCACGGACTTTTTCACAGCGACATCTAGTGCCAAGCTAAGATACTTACTTATTATAATTAAAAGCAGTCATATCAACATGACTGATATACTACTTTTTTTTTCTAAACCTATTTAAACACGCCTATTTTGGGCAAAAAAATACCCAAACCAGGTCAATTGGCCTGCATCCAGCCTCGTGATATGCTAACTTCTTGTTAACTACGATTGAAAGTTAATACCACTCCAGATATCTATTGTGCTTGAAAATACCATATTTTTCCGTAAACTAACTTAAAACTTTCACTATACTGATGATAATAATTACCGTGTCAAACTTTAATACGAGAACGACACGCAAAATTCACTCAATAATACATCCGAAAGGGACAATTGCCACACAAGCACCTACACACCAACTATTAAACTTTATGTTCTCCATACTGCACAAGGACGCTCTTAAAAGTTGTAACTGTCATGAGTATGACGTAAAAGAAAGAAAGAAAAGGTTTATTGACAATACACACAAAAATGGTACAAAACTAAATACAAAAGGCAGAGCAACAAAGATAAAACAAAAACGTAACTAAACATGACGTACCGGCGTTGTCGGAAGGTCAGACTCAGCTTTAGGCTAACAGTTTCTCAACAAAATTGGCAAGGCCAATCTAGCTGAAGTATGTAGTATGTAATATGTAGATTGATCTTTTACTTGAAATTAGTTCACTTTTATTTTTATTTTGTAAGTAGCGATCGTTTTTTGTGTTACTTTTTAAAAGTCATAAAATACCTAAACCTTTATTGTCTACCTCATACAGCGAGCAGGAAGGTGACAATATAAAATCCTAGCTAAGATTTACCGGCATCATTATTACTGTCACCGTTTTTCTGAGAATCGAAGCTTTAGTTTTACCATAAACGACACATAGAAGGCAAAATGAGGCAATTTAAATTATCTTTTATGGGTGATCATTTTAATGGTCTTTTATGCCCATTGTGGGGTATAACAGCATAACGAAATGTTAGTTGCGTGGCTGTTCAAATTATTCTAGTCTACTTCATTCGTTTTTCATGATTTTCAATGAAATAGTTTTTCTACTGTAAAAAAAAAATGTATAACATCTTTCATTCCATCCAAAGGTTGTCTGGAAGAGATCGCTTTTTAGCGTTAAGACCGCCTATTGTACAATTATTCTTAAGGTTTACTAGTTTCTTTTGAAAATGTACAATAAAGTATTTTTATTCATTCTTTCGATACTAAAATTAATAATAAAAAAAAATCTTTAACACCATGAAATAATAACTATTGAGCCATTGAGATAGCGCTCAGCTGGTAATGCCACTTGCAGTCACCCATCCGAGTTGTGGCCGCTCAGAACGTTGCTTAACTCCCACGAACTATCAAGAATGTCTTAGCAAGCTTCGCCGTGAACGCATCGAGTTTCATCATTGAATATTATTTAGTACTTTAAAATCACAAACATTATAGCTTTGTTTCAGGTTCAGTTACACCCGCGTAAATCTGACCTAATCCAACCTTTTCCTTAGAAACATTTTCAGTAAGTTAAGGCCCTCTCAAGGCGCATTACACTTACATTTAATAAAGATTATCTAACCAGAGGGCCTAGCCAACCGGCATTCGCTATGAAGCGATTCGATTTCTATCATCGCTACACCTTTGATTTGACATTTCTGATCGCTTGAGTTTTCGTCATCGAATGTCAATTTTTATTCACTTATTTTAAATCGAAACTTTTATTCACTTATTTTAAATCGAAACTGACTTCAACATTATTAGAAAGAGGATTAACCGAAAACTAATACCTATGGAATGGATTGTTAGATTTCCTTTGGAATTAAAACATTTTGAGTTTGATTCGTCTGTTAAAACTAAATTTAACTAAAATAAATTTTGAAAATCGTGATGTTCAGGCGAATCGTGAACAAAAGCTTTAACGTTGGTGAACTTTGCCTTTAAAACCTTCAGCAATATGTTTACACAGTGACCCCCAACTCTGGGGTAAGTGCCCTTTACATATTGTAGCGTTAATTTAGGGTAGCAACCACCCTTACCCTATTCATTTATTAATTTACGACGAATCATATAAACTTTAACTAAGTGCCTGCAGGTGATGCCCGAACCTTAGTTTTCACGAGTACCTACACAAATTATACATTTATTTTGTCAAACATTTATGTCAAGTTTTGAACTGTGTATGAAAGTTAGTTTGACTTTTTGACGGGAATTTGAGAAGTCATGTTGTCTTTTTTTTTATTTTCCAAAACTTGTGTTTTAGCGAATGTTAATGTGTAATAATGGTGGATTATTAACTGTTGAGTGTTCGTGAACGTACATAAGTGTGGGCAAATGAAACAAAACTGGATATCATTGCATTTCGAGTTCTCTCAAAAAGTCCATGTAATGCTTCAGTAAAGAACCCACATCTTTACTGACGCTGACTATGACTTTGACTTGACTTGACTAACTTGAATTATAATGACATGGTAGTGGCTAAATGCGTGGCAAAAGCCGGCGAAGCCAAAATAAAGAAGAACAAAGTTAGTTTAAAACCGAAACATACACGATTATCTTTAACTGATTTTAAAGTGGATAAGAGCCTCTTCAAATTTCGTAAGAAGACATCAATTTAAGTACTTCACTCTCGAGGAGCATTTCTGTTTATAACTCCGTAGATACTGATCAGATCTTTAAAACTATAAGTCCATCTCGGGAGTAAGTATACTCTTTCAAAACTCTCTCTCTCTATTCGGTTTAGTTTCTGTAAATAAATATACCTTTTAAAAAAAATATAAAAAGATTAAGGTCTCTTTCAAATAAAAAAAGAACTTTCAGTATCGGTCCACCATTAAACATAGAACCTTTTCCTCTAAAGTTGGTTAAAAATACCTTCTATCTCAAAGACCTATTTTATCACAGCACCAATGAAGCTTTAAAGTACCTACAAAGTGATTTTCTTGAGCTAAAAGCTAAGCTAAAGTAAGTAATTAACGTCGCTCTAAAGAAACTATGAAAACTAGAGGTATAGACGTCAAAGCTCGGGATTAATAAGTGAGACGAGACTAGATATAAATTGGAGATAGCGGAAACACAGGGCTGGAGCTGGAAGACTTTATTTTATTTATTTTATTATTTTATTTATTATTCTAAAAGATTTATACAACATCAGGATGCCCGTCAAGATCTTGGCCTTTGCTGAAATGAGAGAATTTATCGTAGACAATCTGCCGTGGTGAAAAAAAAAATGCATCCTCTCAGCATTGTCGAAAGAGAAATCTCAAAATCTTCTATTCGTCCAAAGTTTGACTTTGTCTAAGAAATTTTAAAAATAAAGTTGATCTCGACTGTATTCCCAAGAGTTGTTAGATTCTTTTAGATTTTTGATTAATAGATTAAATATCTTTTATTGCTTTTACGGAATAAAGTGACAGTAAAATAACTGGATCTATTAGCCAATTGTATTTTTATTCAGCATTACGTAGAGCAAAATGGTAGTATACGAGTATGTTACGAGTCCTCTACTTTTGATACTTAAGCAACAGATCACAAATATTGTCAATATGAATGGTTCAGTTTATTGTATAATACATTTCTGGTCCTGGTTCAGAACAGCATCTAGGTATTAGGAGCACAAGTGCGTCATGAGTACCCAATGCGTTAAGTCAGTAACAAGTTCAGGTAATTTAGGCCTTGGGTATCGATGCCTTATGTCTGGTGATACCACGGCTGGTGCAATCCAGTCGAAACGTCGGGATAAAATTAAAATTAAATAAAGGTAAATAGCGATAAATACCCGTAAATGTATGTTTAATCTTACTTATGTATCGATTTATCGATTCGTACAATAGTACAGCAAAGAAACAGTTCTGAATCCGTCCCCGTCAGGTCCGCGATAGAGCGATGCAAATCGAGATGTCAGCGGCAGGTCGACTTGGAATTGCCTTTAATGAGGCTATTGCATCTTTAAATTGCATTTAAGTTCGATTTAAAAACTCTTTGCGGCTCTGAGTGCTTTTCGAAGCTGTTATGCAGATTGGAATTTTATTTTAAGCGCATAAAACCGCGGCTAATCCAGTTACGTAGTGTTGCGGATGAAAATAGCGCTGTGACCTGAACCTTTGTGTTTTTAGATAAAAAAAAATCTAGTTTTATACAGAGAGCATTGGGTGTAGTGAGATTGTAAGGTAGTGGTTGCATTGGTGAAGCGTAGCGATGACAATGTAGCCACCGCCTTGTTTATTTCAACAAGATCGCTGTTACGGTTTTACGCAATTGCTTTTCTAGTCTATGGCAAAAGTTTAATTACTATAGCTGTGATTTTTACATTAATTAGAGTTCTCTGTCTCTGCATTTTTTGGAACAATACAGTCTATGGCATTCAGGATTTAGTAAACATTTTAGACAGTCATTTTCTTTTATAATTCTACTTATTTCTGGCCCCGAACGACATTACGTTGCTGGTCATTGATAAGATTAAAAGGCTTATGAATAACTCAATGAGTTTAATGCTCTGACGCTTTGACATTTTAAAAGACCTTGAGCACTTTTATAATCTGAGATTGTGTATGGTAGCGATCATATTCTAATCGAGATTATGAGTGTGGAGAAAACTACGAAAATACCAGGTAGTGTAAGCAGCTAATCAGAGGTAAGTTAAAGCTATACTAACTAAATATTTTATAAATATTCTTGGAGATATCTCACAGCGTCATCTAGTCCCAAGCTAAGCATTTTAATGCTTGTGTTATGGTAACCAGATGACTGATATACTACTTAAGATACATTTTTTTTGTAACTAAGTACATACATATTTTAGATAGAAAAACACCTACAGACCCGGAACAAATATCTGTAGAACAAACAAACATTTATCAGAGGTCGTCGACTTACGCATACTCACTCCTATTCTCAGCATCAAAGATATTTAAGGGGAACATCTCAGTTAATTAAGGTCTGTCACACATCAAGAGCGCCACTTAAGGCGAATGAGAGGAAGGCGGAGACACGACGCTATTAGATTGTGGGTATGAGGTGAAGTAGCGCTGATTTATATCCTTTAACTGGGTTAGAACAATTGAGGAAAAATTGTGGTGATTCTGTTCACTTGCTAAAATTACGAAGATAAGAAACCTACTTTTTTTTATTGATGTGGCGCAGTGGGTGAAGCGCCGCCTGAGACGCGGAGGTTGCGGGTTCGATCTCCGCCAATGGACAATTGTTTGTATGTTTTGCAGATGTTCCGGGTCTGGGTGATTTTCTATCTATATGTACCTATGTATTTACAAAAAAAATTATTATATAAGTAGGATATCAGTCATCTGGTTACCATAATACAAGTATTTAATTGCTTATCTTGGGACTAGATGACGCCGTGTGAAATGTCCTTAGATGCAGTTTAAAAACGAATGATCGTTTTACATTTTCAAAAACCTGATATTCAAATATGATGAAAAAAGAAAAAAAAAATAGGTGTGAACACTTTTTATTATGTTAATAATCAAACTCTTAACAACGAAGGTATATTATGAGACATTCAAAAAGTGTTCTAAACAAGACACATTAAGTGCAAACATAACCCATCGTTTTGCGTAGTTAAAACTAACGTTATTTGTTGTTTCTGTCTCTCCCATAAACAAAGAGAGGGAAGAAAACTTTGTGAAAGATCCTGAAACGACTTTACTCACATATCATAATATTCGGCCAACTTAAGGCTGCGTTTCTACCAGAGAATATGAGGATGCGTACCAAAACCGTGAAACTTTAGCGTTTTCTAGAGATGTGAGCAAACGGAGCGAAGATGCCTAGTGACGCTATGAAATGGAATATGAGTTGTGCGGGGATGCATACTGCATAGCGAGCTCATTTATCTCTAGTCATTATTATTAATCTACAATGGCTTACGCTATAAAAATAAAGAAAATGTGTAGGAATAGCCTTGCAACGACAATAAACGTAAAAAGTGTTGAATCAATAGAAATATAGATTTAAAACGAAGCTATTGCATTATGGCTACAGGCTCAGATATGCGAGTGTTCATTTGACGACGTCACTTTGACATTATAGTATTTATGTAGCTGACATTTATCATGTATTTTATGTACATTTTATATTGTAAATACATCAATATTATACATAGAAAACACCTAAACTCGTGACAAATATTTGCTGATCATACATACAATAGTGCCGAGGCGGGGATCGAACACGCAACTTCATGCGTCACTAGCAAGCTTTTACATACTGTTGTCGTCATCCATCCTAGCAACGCATCATCTGGCATAATTCGTGGAAACATAGCATTAGTTGTAACTTTCTGAGTTTCTATCTTGGGTTAGTAAGATAAGATAAGATTCGTTTATTTGCCAGAATATAAGTTACAATCAGATCTTATAGTATTATGGTTAGTCCTGGTATATTCTACCTAATAGGCATGCAAATGTTAATACTTAATAATATTTTAAATTTATTTATTTTTTATAGTCATAGCAACGCATCCTCTGGCATAATTCGTAGAAACAGCTTCGTATTCGTAGAAATAGTTGTAACTTTCTGAGTTTCTAACTTGGGTTAACGGGAGTTAAACCCCCCTTAACACCTGATTAAAGCGATCTGCCACGAGCTAGCTTGCATTATTTTGCGGGTTGTTAGCTTAAGGGGACTTGGAAAGCTTAGTGGCATAGCTTAAGTTGACTGGAAGATGTATTTTTCAAAATTTATGAAGCTATCAAGTTTTTATTAAAACGTTGGGGGCTTTATTAAAATTGTAATGATGTTATAATACTCACAGGCCTTTGCGTCTTTTCTAGATGATTTATGCAGCGTCAGGAGGCAATTTTGCCTACATTTAACGGGACACTGGTGCCTGGGACATTTGTTGAGATGGAATAGACTTACCCAGCACTTAAACCATCCTCTCAGCTTAGCCGGCCATATCCACAAGAAAGACCATGGTCAATACGTGTGGGGCTGACCAGACGCGGGTTTCCTCACGATGTTTTCCTTCACCGTTTAGAACTCGTATTAAAGTGCATATAAGTTTTCCGAAACAAAAAATTTATTGATGTACGGCAGGGATTCGAACCCACGACCATCTAAACGAAAGTCGAAGTACTTAGCACACGGCCAACACGGCTCATGAATTCATAGCGTATTATTTAATTTAAAATTAAATTAAAATAATTTAAATCCCAAACCTTGTTTAAATTACACGCAAAATACTCAGATTCTAATCAGATCCCAAAAATTTTATTCAAAAATCAATTGTATAAAGGCGCATTCACACTAATTAAACATTCGCAGTGTAGCGTCGCTTAGCATTCAGTGCGCACTCTCGCTCGAACTATCGTTCTGTGTAATTACTGTGTGTTACGCCAGTTGTGTTTTCCTGTATCTTACGCAAACAAATTCTAACAGTCACACTGTATTGTAACATCAATTATACATTTTACATTAACAGTACCTTTTTGCTTTTAAGGTGATTAAAATGGTTCTGTAATTTATAGTTTGATTGTAAAATAACAATAATAAGTTACCCTTTAAAACTATAAACCTAAAGAAAAGAAAGAAAGAAAAATCTTTATTTTGTCATTACAATTATTATAGAAAACACATATATAAAAAGAGAAAGATAAAACAAGAAGAATGACAAAAATGGCTACTACTCAGCATGATGCTTAGGCAGGAACCAAGGAACCGAACGATTCATTTATTACTTACTAATTGGTTTTAGTAGTTATTTTTTTTATTGTGGTAAACGACTAAAAGGCGTATGTGAACAAAGTTTAAATTTAATCCGACGTTTTAATGCGAGTTGAACCTAAACCACATTACATACATACAATTTACTTCTCCATTAATTGCAATAGTTTAAATCACAACAGAACAGAAAAGTGAGAATTGTATTCCCATTTGTTTTGTGGACAGAACTAATGAGTAGTTCTGAAAAAAAAACCCAGTAGTTCTGTCAACAGAACTACTCAACAGAATAGGTGGGAGTAAACGAATAAAAGCGTATATCGCGATAGTATAAGGACTATGCTCTCAAAGTTTGAATTAACATTACAAGTTGGTGTAAATGCGTCCGGCTAATGTTCGAAGCCATTGTTTTTAATGTCAGCAGCAGTGTTTGGTTTGGGTTCGCAACGCTCATTGTAATTGGTGGTTACGGCTTGTTTTGTTTATTGCGAGGCAGTTTAGTGTCATGTGTTGCTTTTGTTTCTAAGGTTCTTCGGAACTTTCAGGGTGATTTCTAGCTCCTTTGCTATTAACAAAGTAGGTGATATAAACATGTTAGCTAAATAGTAATCTCGAAAGCTTAGCAAAATAAATAAAAAAATCAAATTACTGGTTTCATATTAGGTGAGTATTAATTTTGTGTCATAGAGATGCCGAAATACAATACAAATAGTTTATTTCTTTAAATTAATCATAAATCATTAATCAATATTTTACATTTTTATAGATCTTTTTTCCATTTTCACTAATCTGGCCATCTTTAGGATTGAAATTGAAGCACCGTGAAAACAAAGAGAGTATTTAGCATAATTTGAAAGCAAACCGACACACAGGACGTGACAGAAAAGGGCGCAAAAGGGCACAAAAGCACGAAAAAAGTAAATGAACATTCTTCAGTTAACAAGGGTGGGGGCTATTAATTTGGGGGTAGATTTACACTCGTGAGTTGAATTTGTTTTGAGGAGAGCTATCATTACGGCATTTAGCGGAGTTTTGTGGTGAGGCCTTTAAATTAAGCGTTTGGACAAAGGGTTCGTGGCTTTTAATATATCCACATTCATTTCTGTGTTGGCTGAGTGGGTTAGTGCCTCTTTTGTTTTAAAGGTCGTGGGTTCGAACCCAACAACAAAATATTTTTTGACTAAAAAAATATAAAATTCGGGACTAGATGACGCTGTCCAAGGATATTTTGTTTTATTTATTATTATTTTTAATTTGCACTAACTAAAGCCCGAAACGGTGAAGGAAAACATCGTGAGGAAACCAATTAGCTTTCTTAAAGCGATGGGCTTGTTCGTTCGTTCGTATGAGTAAGTGGCCAACTCTGGTGAAGGATTTTTCAGACCGCCTAAACGCTTCCGTCATGGCTAAACGACTAAACGACATGGCTTAAAAGCCTTGTAATCGTATGGAATACTTAAAATTTCCATGCAGGTAAAATCGCAAGCGTCAGCTAGCTTTCAATAAACCAAAGAGGGTGCTTGAACAACAAGCAAAATAATTCCAATTATTTTATTGTTTGTAAAATGAGGCCATAAAAGGAATGGAGTAATTCTCGGGAAAATTCGTTTTCGATTAAACTTGCACGATTTTCAATTTTACAAATCGCACCGAAACGAATCATTGCCGGGGATTACTTGGTCTGTAATTTTGCGTCTACAGGGTGATGGCAAATTGATTTTATATGGGTTTTAAATATATGAGTTTATTTGGTATTAAAAAGCTAGCGGCAGAAAGTACCTTTAACTATCAATCAAGAACATTCGTTCAAGCTTCACGATGAGCGCTTACTTGTTTTTTTTCCCCTATTCGTGTGGCTCATTTTGTCTCAAGCGTTCTTTCTTGATGTAGCTTTCTTAGGCGTTTTTGATACATTGTTGAGTCTTCTTCTTTTATTTGTGGCGATGTTTCCACCTTCAGAGCAGTCACTAATTTAAATGGATGAACGCAAAAGTGATATGCATCTGAGCGATACCTACCCCACTTCCAAAAACCAAAATCGACAAATCATGCCAATCGCAGTTCAGCTTATGTTGGTGGAGACTCAATTCGGAAGATTTACCAGCATAAGTTGAACTACGATTATTAGCGCGTTGTATTTATTTCAGTTTTGGAAGGAAAGGCTCTGGCTTTGATGTCAACGTACGATGGAGTCTTCTAGGCAGCCTAAAAACGGCATCTGAATTAGCTACTAGCTCCAAATACCTTACTTGGTGCTATAAGTTTAAACAATATTTATCATTCGAAAGTTTAAAGTATTCTGTGATTGCTAGGACATCCTGTATTTCAGTAAAGTATAAAGTCCCCAGATTACATAATCTAAATGTAAATACGTAACGAGTGGTCTTTGCGATAAACTCCTTTATGCCCAGTTTGATTGATTAAGTTTTACGATGAGTTATTATTGTTGATTCAATGAGATTCGTCAATTTAAATTGAATTCTTTCGTAGCTGCTACGAAAGTTCCTACGTCGTAGACCATCTACGGCGTAGACTGTCTACGTCGTAGATATTTTTCTCGAGTGAAGTACATGGCTTAAGTTTAACCATCGTCGAGTGAGGAACAGTTCGTTCATCTGTAGAGATAAAAAGGGCTCTCGAATACTACTCTAAAATAAATGTAGTACTAAAATGAAAATGAACACGACTGGTTGACAAGGCACGGTAGACATTCTCTCCGATTCTTTGAAGCCTGAATGGATTGTCACAGTGCTGTCCAAATACATGTTTTTTACAGGCCTTAATTTTGCGGCACTTGTCAAGGCGTTATCAAATTCTACAAAGTGTAAAATTTGAATCTTACTGCGAATTCAGCTCTTCGACGTTCGAAATGAGTTTACAGAATAGCTATACAGCACAAAAAACAATCAAGGATGTTCAGTTAAATCCTAGTTGAACTTTAAATAAATTATTACAAGTCTAAGAAGCACTTAGACCTCAAGAAACCTAGCAGTAATCCCTACAACAAGTCTCTTGTACTTAGACCTTGTAAATAATTTATTCAACGGAGTAAACTGACAGTAACCAGAGTAAAGTGCTTGAAGCTAATCGCCGTTATTCATTGGACTAGTAAACTTTATTTTAGCTTAAACGGATACTAAATTTGTTTTTATATATTCTGTGTTATTGTGTTAACCCACACTTAGGTATACCATTATAGATGAAAAATCTTACTAAAAGTTGATGACTTCGACGGGATTTGAACCCGCGTGATACAAGCGATCACCCTTTAGCCGGGTTGCCATTGACCACTCGGCCACGAAGCCTATGACGCCGAAGACAAACTTTGAAAGATTTTGGTTAAAGCACCAATTAGCATCATCTACAGGTATTCTAGAGAAATTTGAAACACCTGCTCATTGATTTGTACTGAATGTAACTATAGAATATACATATTTATCGTACTTATGTATAATCTAGCGTCAAAGTTTGTTTGTTTGTTTGTAACAAACAAAAATAAATTATATTCCTTCGAGAATGATAGTATTGCTCTTTAGACAACAAATAAAACGAAATAAAAAGTAATTAAAACTCTAAATAAAACCCACAACAATAAAATTGCACAAAATAAAAACGTACAGAACTGAACTGGGAAGCATAATAAATAATTTAGTTGAAAAAGTTAGCTCACTACATTTAGTTTTAACGCCGGCTTAGTCTATGTTTTTGAAAAACGATGGCCGTCAAATTACAGTATTAAAAACGAGTATGGGCTACGTTGATACCACGCGGGCGAAGCGGCTCGCCGATCAGTCAGCAATCAGTAAATGAAAGTTCATAAGGAAACTAGCGGTGGCTACTTTCTTTTTTCATAATTGAGAAATATTTTTTATTTTTTTTAATTACCCAGTATTTTTTATGTAAAATTACTTTTTTTTCAAGTGTATCTTCAATAAACAACTAAAATATTAAGAGGCCGTAGGTAGCAAATATGTGGTTTGAATCGTATTAGATCTCAAAATCCGTGAAAGATACCACCTTATAATGTTTGGAGAAATTAAACTTTGAACTTTTATCTTGCGTTGTGGTTTTTTAGAAACACGATTGGTAAAAGTTTTCTCGATCATATATTTTTTTGAAAAATACATGTTTTTCACACAGTTTGCTATTTATCTCAGGAACAGAACGCTATTTTTGTTGGTTTTATGTTTTGACAAATAGCCTAGAAGTATTCATTTAGTTCTGGTTTTTTAATTTTTCGATTACTTGTTTAATTAACTTGTAATTAAATAAAAACTGTTTTTTCGCTATAAATTATGTTGCGTGTCTATCGTTCTGCGCTTCTCACTCACGAGTAAAAACATTATTCGCTCTCCCGCTCATTCCTCGGCGCTATGGCACACACTTAAGTAAGGGTACCTATGTTCGCATTTACCAAATTAAAAGTATATTCTACTTATTTTTTTTTTTAATTTGCCCCTTTACGCCCTTTAGCTTTTTTAGAGCGGCGATGGGCTTGTACCTAACCCATAACTTATGGACTGTTAAAAAATGTTCTAATAAATGTAAGCATGACATTGTATCAAATATCTGACCCCCGTAGACATCTTCAAAGCGTCGCACACTGACCATGTAACTATGCCATAAAAATGTACCTATCTAAATATTATAGTATCAGTCTTCTAGTCACCATGATGTTGCTTAGCTAGGGATGACGCTGTGTGGAATGTCCAAGAATGTTTATGTATTTATTTTGTTTAATACTATATAGGCTGATTGGTGGGACGAAGCCGGCCAACGCAATGCTTGGAAGTTCATGGGGGACTCCTTTGCCCAGCAGTGTGACAGCATAGGTTAGAAAAAAAACTTTATAAGTTATCGACAAATGACGGTCACGAAATCATATAAAATCTCTCTTTTATTTAGTACCGGGAACGAGGAAGTTTCTTTATACGGAGGATTATGTCGAAATGAGTTTTTCCACCGATGTACTCGTACAAACAGAAATAGCAGCTGATGAATGAGTTTAGGGGTTTAGTAACTACAGTCAGCTATAGAAGTTAAAACTTTATAAAGTTTTTAAAACACCAACAGTTACAGCTTAGCATATAAACAACGAGGGCGACAAGGAAGACCTTCAATTATATTTAGGAAGAAGTCACTTTAAATAATATTTAAAAGGCCAAATGATAGTTCGTTCGTTCGTCGTATGAGCAAGTGGCCAACTCTGGTGACGGAGTTTTTAGGCCGCCTAAAGGCCTCCGTCATGGCTTAACGACTTTAAAAGCCGGGACCGACAATTTAACGTGCCCTCCGAAGCACGGAAGCGCTCAGATGAAAATGCCACTTGCGGTCACCCATCCAAGTAGTGACCGCTCAGAACGTTGCTTAACTTCGACGATCTATCAAGAACGTCTTAGCAAGCTTCGCCACGAGCGCTTCAATGATAGTGAATACGCGTATTATGGCCATAAGTACTTACTTACTTACTTATTTAGTTACGTTTTTGTTTTAATATTTGTTGCCTTATGCTCTGTCTTTGTATTTTGATTTGTACCATTTTTGTGTGAGTTTTTCTTTCTTTCTATTAATTTTACTGTATGGTTGAATCTAAACCAGCCAATTTAACTAGGGTACTAATTAAACAAGCTTCTTTTAATTAGCATTATTTGCCTAAGAAAATATAAAGTTACCTTCTAAATTACTAAGTCGACCACAACCAACGCGCGTCTGAATAATAGTATTTTAGCCACTATTTATCTTCTATGTAAGCCACTGTAAATATAACTCAGCATGGTGGTTATTTTTTGGCATCTAAATTTGTGGCATGCATTCAAATAGCAAACTTCTAAAATATTAATATATGACACCAAAATAGTAATTATTTTAGCTTCTAATTATATAATTTAGTATGTTTAAAATGTAAGTCATCCTACATTTATCGATCGATAAATTTACCTAAAATTGTCATCAAATAGTATATTAAAGCCACTATTATTGGGTCTCTATTTTGTCTCCCAAAAAAAAATTCTGTGGCAGGATTTATTATTTCTCATTTAACTATGTTCATTGTACAATGCAGAAATGTTGCTTCTAAATAATTAGTTAATTACTTAAGTGAGTACTCGTTCATAGTTTCCACATTTAAGGTTTTAGTATTATGTAGGTAAGAAACCTTTTACTTCTTGAAAACAAACTTTTTCGTAACTTTTCCTAACACAAACACAGCTTGACAAAAAGAATAACATCGGTGAAAACTGCATTCAATTACATTCAGTAGTTCTTGCGTGATGTTGAAACAAACATCCAGACAGACAAAACTTAAAAAAAAAAAATTTTGGCTTCTGTTGCTCTAATAAAAACCCCCATAATAGTTTTTCATTAGGCTCTGCGCAGACAGAGAGCGTTCTGCGCTCCGCGTTCTTTGTAATGCGAAGGATCTATAGCGCCCGTGCACACAGAACGCAGTCAGACCGCGGCAACGCAGTATGGACGAACGCAGAACGCGGAACGCAGAACGCTCTCTTGACTTGAGTTTTATCAAATGTAGAGATAGAGACTGAGGAGGTTAATAAGGGGGTAACCCCATAGGCATATTGGTTTAGTAAACCTACTTTAGCTAAACGGATATTAAATCTTTTGCTATCTCTTTTCATTCAAATAAGAGTAACATGAAAAAAACATTCTTTAAACCTATATTAAATTAACAAAACTCTATGAATAAGACCAAAACACAGTTTTGAACCAATTTTTCGTTTTTCATAAGAAATATGCAAAAATTGGAGTGTTCATAAATCAAGTAGGCCGTATTTCACTACTACATACCCAATTATCATTTGGGTAAGTCACCAATTACAGTGAAGGACCCAATTTTGCGGGATATTAAACATTTCGCCCTTATTAGGAAATTATGTAGGAAATGATTGAATGGGACCTCCGTTCATGGAAGTGGAGTGGTTCGCTGCTTATTTTTAATGGGCACGTGACCTTCGTTAATGTCGGCGGCGCTTCGTTTGCGATTGCGATTTGTCTACGAGTCGAAATTTTCAAATTTTCTGATAGAATGTGTGTATTGCTAATGTATTTTTTTAAAGAATATCGAAGTTAAACTTTCAAAGCGATTATTCAACCATTTCTTTCAGATATTACGGATTTACGACGTTCATGAACAAAGGCATTTAGATAATAAGTTATTTTGGGAAAAGGTGATTATAACATTTGATCAAACAGGGATTAGAATTATATAAAAATCAGTTCAAACAGACCGAAAACGTTAAGTGATAATAAATAATAGTAGTTTAATCATTTCATTCTTGTAACAAAATCATTTTTATCCTTAAAAATTAAACATTAAAACCTTTCACGTTTAATTTTCCCAAGATTGGGAATACAAGAAAAGCCTTTTTATTTCCTTCACAAAAATAGCAGAAACAGATAAATGTTGCGCACTCGTGACTTCGCTTGCCCGTGAGTGATTTGAGCAAGTACTCTTCGGTAGGGCGACCATACTTCTGTGGATTATTTAACTTGTTAATTTTACAATTACTTTTACTTGCTTTGACATGCCTTACTTTGTTTGACTGTCTTTCCACTGAAGCTTGACCAATTAGATTGTTAAGGGATCGCTTTTAAAAAAAGCTAGACCCACACCACCAGGTTCTTGCCTGATTCTTTCCCTGGTGTAGGGAGTGGCGTTGGAACAGGCATTAGAATCACCTAGCATGTAAGACGATACCGAAGTGATCCTTGAGGTCCTACCAGAATAAATGATTTTTCATTATTTCTTCGGTACCCATAGTAAGCTAGATATTTATCATTACTTCCATATGAAAAATTACAAAAATAAACTGACAGTATGCAAAACCTACGATAGATAGGTTATTGGAACTAGCCGTTAGACGTTCTTGCTAGATCGTTAAAGTTAAGTAACGTACTGAGTGGTGGCCGAGGATGGGGCAAAGCAGTGACGGGCACTAGATGGTTCGACGACACAGTCCACGTCGTGGGGCGTCAATGGATGCGACTAAAAGTACCTTAACTAAACTATAAAAATTACTAACGATTTTTTGTCCTACATTTCTCAAAAGCGTGTCCACCCTACCCATCCATATGATAACACGACATTTACCCGCGCTCTCGTTCATAACCTGCGCACGTGCCTTCTCTACCAACGCGCCACTAGCATGATCTCTGGCTATTACATTTGGGCAATTGTACTTACGAGTTTTGTACTAGGAATATATTAGAGTATAGAAGTTAGTATTCGATATTTTATTCAAAAAATGGCAGGGAAAATTAATATTCGTTCATATGTCTCAAACGAACACTATTAAACTGTTATCGACGCATCAGCATTGCCATTCAGCGGGGCAGCACTATCAGTGTCTTATATTAGGTACGCTTCCATTAGCCAGTGTTTCCGATCAGTTCATTTAGGTACAACGATCCTTGTCAACTATTTGTGGTGGGTCAACTATTTCATAATGTACTTATTTTATATTATTTTGATGTTTTTGGAAAACTTACAGCTATACATGACAATATTATATGGAATAAATGGCTAAGGCCAATGACAAGTTTCCACAAATAAATTGTATTTTGTATAGTTATTTAAACATTTAGCAAAAATCATATAAATGTATATCGATACATAACTGTTTCTAAAATCTAGAAGCTTAGAATTCAAACGCTACAAGACCCGGGATTTCGCTTTGTGAATCAATTCACGCGTTCGAGTTCGCTCCAGTTTTTTCCCAAGAACTCACTAACAATAAACGTGACTGCTCTGCTGAGGACACACGGACAAAAAGTTTGAGGAACATTTGTTTTATTAAAATGAACATACAAAACGTCGAAACTTTAGGCACATTAAGAAGCGCTTGTGGCAAAGCTTGCTAAGACATTGATAGATCGAAAGTCGTTAAGCCATGACGGAGGCCTTTAGGCGGCCTAAAAACTCAGTCACCAGAGTTTGCCACTTGCTCATATGAACGAACGATTAGGATATTAGATAGATAATGCTATATTGTACAACAAAACCGATAAAACTATAAAAAAATGGCAAAATTCAAAATATAAAGCTGACTCCAATTTCGTAAGAAAATTTCCTGCTACATTTAGATGCAAAAGGGCTTGTACACAAAACTGCGAATTCGCATCGCATTCGCATCGCAAATATCTCCGAGCTTGACTGAGCAAATTATAAACGATGCGACGTCGTATCGCGTCGCATCGCAGTTTTGTGTACAAGCCCTAACTCCGAAGATCCTCTTTAGATCCTCAAACTTTTATGGAACCACCGCAATATACGCTTCCAAACAAAAATATAATTTTCACAATCGGTCCACTATTGACGGGATAATCAATAAAAATCATTGAGATGTATTAAAGAGTCACAATCTAATAGCTGACAACACTCAAAAAAATGCTGCAAATTCAATGTTCTACAATGACATTTTAATGTTCAATGTCGCTTGTACGCAAAAAGAAAAACTGCGCACTGCGTAACGAGTTTTGGCGTTTACATTTTATTTGTCTGATTGTGGCCCTGTAATATATAATACATCTCAATGATGAAAATACATAAAAAAATACGTACAGTGGAACATATAGAACCGTCTCCATTTTCGAAGTCGATTATAAAGATGGCGCAGTGTACAGAAGTTTGCTCCGAGAGCTAAATATCAATAGTACACACTGCTTGATCGGCCACAAACAAGTGACTTAGCGGGAACGTTGGCAATCCACCGACAACTTAGTTACAAGCCAAGTTGATCCAACACTTAATGTACCGGCTAACACGAACTAAAAAGGCGTAGTTTTATAAGAAGTTGCAACAGCTAGAAAGCTTCAGTCTTTACACTTACATTTCTGAATCTATTGTGTCCTCACTGACGGTTAGAAAATGTTCGTCACCTTAGAATCGGTTTTCGCTTGCACCAGATTGCAAGAATCAATTTTTATGTACCTACCAACATATTACCAGTGACGTTCCTGTTTTAGGTTTCAAAAGGGATTATGTGCTCGTGCTCGTTGAGCGAATCAAGTTGAAAACCGACGAACATTTAAAAACCATCACTTAAGTCTTATCAATATAGCACGGGCATGGCATGTCACGGGTCGACAACGACCTTAAAATGATTTTTATCTCCGATAAAGTAGTCAACGCTTTCTAGAGAACCAAGCTTATCACAAACTAACCTAACTAAAGTTACGTGTTTTATATGCGATTGCGAGGGACCCAAGTTGCTTCTTTTTATAGGTTTACAAGGCGAGAGCAATGCTTTGTATATTTAGTGACAGCAGTGGGGCCAACTACACAATTCTTTCTTTACACTTCTTTTCTTGGATCTCTTTCTGATGTAAACTTAGGTTTAGATTTACTGTAATTTAATAAGGTGATTAACATTTCAAAAAAAATGTATCTATGTATTATTATATGCCCGGCAGCGCGGCCGACCACGAATGAGATGGCGGGACGAACTAGACGCCTTTGAGAGGGACGAAGGCACTGGATCGGCGTGACTGGCGAAAGTGGGGGGAGGCCTTTGCCCAACAATGTTACAGTATGGGCTAGTAGTAATAGTGATATTAATAATGTATTATATCAGTCATTTGGTTACCATAACATAGCTTGGGACTAGATGACACAGTGTAAAATTTCCAAGGATATTTGTTTTTTTTTATTAGCTCAGAATTTTAGTCCTGAGCCGGTGAACTTTTCACTCTACTCCCTTTTACGGCCTAAAAAGCGTCGTTCAAAATATGTGTATGAAAGATTTCATATTCTTAATTTTTAGTGATTTTTTGCGATGATTAGTAATAGTTATTCTGCAAAACTTCAAAAGAGACTTATCAACAAATGAAAAAGATGTCACACATAATAACATAACATTATTAAAAAACAAAGTATACTTACTATAAAATAAAAAAAAGTAAGTAAGTTTGTATGAGCCGTATGGCTCAACGGCATAGTACCAATATTAGTGCTATGCCATATTGGTCTTTAGCATGAACGTAATAATGAGCTTTCGGTTTTAGTCATAGTTCAGCTAGTCAGTGTGACAACAGAATCAGCGCCAATATGTATTTATATTGAAATTAAATGATAATGTTGGGCAACGTTAATATAATTGTAATGAATTCTTCAACGAAATGTTTGTATTACGTCTCATTTATTCATATCGGTAAAAGATCCTGTTTACGTAAATTTATGATAAAGAAAATTTTCCGCATCTTTGCTTTTGGCCAAATTTTTGGAATAAGTTAATGCTTGTCTTCCTATACCAGCTTTTTTATTATAAACATGTTTACTCGCCCGCGGCTTGGAACGTGGTACGTTCGGCCAAAATGGGTCTACAATCCTACGGTTGCGTTTCATTTGAACGTCATGAAACAATAAGGTCGATTTCCACTTGCAATCACATTATGAAGTGACAATTGTTCTCTTTACTATATTTATGTAAGTTCCAATTCTCGCAAGAAAAAGCAACCTTTTCGACAATTTCTCACAGAAACTTTGTAAAACTTATTAAAACTGTAGTAGACCACTTTCTTGGCCGACCGTAATTATCAGGCTGTCACTTGTCAATGATAGAACTTTATTATGAATTGAGTGTTCGTGAACGTACATAAGTGTGGGCAAATGAAACAAAACTGGATATCATTGCATTTCGAGTTCTCTCAAAAAGTCCATGTAATGCTTCAGTAAAGAACCCACATCTTTACTGACGCTGACTATGACTTTGACTTGACTTGACTAACTTGAATTATAATGACATGGTAGTAGCTAAATGCGTGGCAAAAGCCGGCGAAGCCAAAATAAAGAAGAAGAAGAAGAACTATCTTTGTGTAGATACCAGCTTAATGGTGTTTGTAGAATTGTAGCAATCAAAGTCGCAGTAGCTAAAAAAGAAAAAGTGAAGTGAAGTTATATGTGTAGCTGCGTTCACGATGTTTTTATTCACCGTTTAGCTCGTGCTAATGAGCTTAAGAAAAATAGAATTAAAAATCTTATGATGCACAGCTGGGTTCGATCCTTCTTCTTTCGTATCGATAGTAAAGGCACCAACACACCGGAGCAATACGGCTAATTTAATTTTATAAAACATTAAAATCAGTACAACGATATTGTTGCTCGCAGTGTGCACAAGGTGTAAAATATGGCGAGCGTTCTTAAAATATTATGTTTTGCAATTCAAATTTTATAATTATGATAATGCTTATTGTCGAGTCCACTTCTTTCGGAAATTTGTAAGTCAAGCAGGTTTTTGAGCTTTTAGAAAATATTAGGGTAGGTCCATTTAGCAACCTTGTTTCAAAACTGAAAAAATGATTTTTTTATTTATTTATTTATTTATTAAGGCAACGCCAACAGTTCACATAATTACAGATTGTAAAAAACTTTCATATAAAAATACTATGATATGTGTACCCATTACAGGCATGCACAGCACTATTTAATAATCATTAATAATAATCTATAATAATATTAATCTACGTAGTAATCAAAAATAAAAACTAAATTTATTAAATTAATCAACAAAACAAAACTCTATTAGATAGATTATTGTAAGCTCCAGAGGTGAACTCAGGCTGCGAATGATGATGATGATGAAGTTATTATTAAGTCAGTTAATTTAATATGCAAATATAAATAAATAAATATTCTTGGAATGCACACAATATTTGGTATATGTGTCTAAATTTTCTTATAGGTTCTAACCCATCACCGCTATTCGAAAACTGGGAGACCAGTTTTCGAATAGCGATAGTTCACGATTTTTTTCTTCACAAAAATGTACATAAATTTAATATTGCAGCATAAGCATAATCAACCCGTTCTCTCAAACTAATCATGCCGTAGCTAAATTCCCATTCAAACCAGCTGGCCTATCGTAAGACTATGTCAAATGTGTGCGACTATTATGTCCATCATATTGGCAAAGATTAACGCACAGATACGTCTAAGCTCGTCCGGAGCGAATGCGCGGTGAAAGAGAGAGGTCATCGATATAGTATGAGTACGATAAGTAGCTTATTCTGATGTTGGAGGTTTCAGGCCGCCTCAAACATAACAGAATCGCTAGTGTAGATTAGACTCATAGATCATTGAAATTAAGCGACGTTCGAAGCGGTCAAAATTTGCATGGTGACCGTGAGTGGCATTTGACATTTGAGCATTGTGCCTCAAAAGGCACGTTCAATAGTCGCTTGCAAGCTTTAAGTAGTTAAGCCATGACTAAGACTGATGCGGCTAAAAATACCGTCACCCTAGTTAGCCAATAGTTTATACCAAAACCATAAGTACTATTAACAATTCATAAAAAACCCCTAAGCAAGCTTGAACGCTTAGAAAAATCGTACGACCTCTGTTAATTTTATCTACAACTCTTTGCCTTAAGCCTGCAGGGTACGATAGATGGACAATACCGCCAGTGGACTATGAACCAGATAGGCCTAAATTAATTAATGTAAGGTTTAGCCTTTGTTCCTTAAGCGACCGTCAACGAACGTCCGTTAGTGAACGACCGTCAGGTAAAATGGTTTGTCTATTAAGTTTTTTATATCTGGCAACATAAACGTTTGTGTAATTATGGATGCTAGTATAATTTAAATCTACAACAAAACAAATACAATACAAATACACATTTATTTATTACCAAAGCACAGGTTATTAAAGATTTCCTGGTGGTCCCCGCACGAGGGAAGCCTGTATCGCGGGAGGCCAGTTTACATTATACGATTGCTCTTCTATCAGTAACTGAGTGTTTTTGTATTTTTAAAATACTTATAAAAATGAGGAGGTTCTATTTTCCACTGTATGTATTTCTGTATATTCTTTTTAAATCAATGTACCTTAAAACAAAAGTCTAAGGTATCAAAGCACATGAAAAAAGTTAGGGAGATGTTTAAAGTTTAAAAAGTCTAAAGTTTCTATAAACAATGTGACGGCCGTTTGCCGACGGCCGTGAACTAACGTTACCACTTATCTAGAAAACTTAGACTTAGGGTTAGATACACATCTTTTGTCCCATAGAAAGGGCGTGAATGGGACTATTTATGACGTTTCGTATGCAAAAGAGAAACGATAATTTTAGTGGAAAATAATGGTTGTATTATGTGAATAGAATTGAAAGACAATGGGATAGGGTTGAACATTCATTATTGTAATGGAATGGTCTAAAATAATGAAAATAAACCTTTACTTCACATCAAATAATGCATACTGCCTTTTGCACTTTGGGTAATTCTTTTAGAAGATTTCTCTTTCAGATTAGATTTAGATTTGGATCCGTTATGGCACAGTGGGTTAGTGCCCCGACTTTCGATCCAATGGTCGTGGGTTTGAATCCAGCCGTGCATCAATGGATTTTTCGTTTCGAAAAATGTATATGCGCTCTTATGCAGAAGTTAACATTCCATACAGTATATCATCATATTACTGTATACCAGATTAGAGTCTTCAAAAAAAGGCGTATTTGGCAGGAACAGGCAAGAACAGGATAATACTCACTGAAATATGTTATTACTGTTCAACATTGTTATTTTTATAGCCGTACAGAGCCCCATAAAAGCTTCCAAAGCCTGTTTAAGTGAAATTTGTGTTAGCCGCAAGAATTTTTGCGGTAAAGTGATTCTTAGTAGAAATTTATTATCTCAGCTACAAGGCTCTATTGTTACGTTTGGGTAAGTAAACGCACAAACGGTGGTACAATCGACGAGAAAAGTTGATTAAAGTTATATTAGTAGGTAAATTTAGGAAAACATTTGAACTATTTTGACAAATAAATTAAAAAAAAAAAAGGAAAAAAATTTTAGGTCAACATTTTGATACTGATTTTGGGCAAAACAGAATATTCAAATTAGCTCAACGTAACCACACACAGCTCACAAAATTAATGCTTTAAGTAAACTGGTTCTAATTGTATTTTGTACAGTTAAGTAAATATGTAGTGGTTAAGATTTAAGATGATTGTGTATAACGTGTGTTTGAACTTACTAATGATCACACATCGTATCTTAGAATTATGTCATACATTATGTTCACGTTTAACTATCTTTTATTTTCTGTGTGTCAGATATTTTGTCTCAAACAGTACGTTCTAAGTACATAAACTTTAGTAAGCTTTTGTTTGTTTACGTTGGTGTGTAAAAATATCTTTATGTTTCGTAGCGTCTGCGTAGCGGTTACGTAGAAGCTTAGCTACGACGTAGCGGTTTCGTAGCATAGCAGTTACGAGAAACAACGTGAATCAGAATGTTTGTGATACTATTATACCCGAACACATATTTTTTACCTGAACCGCGGAACAAAAATTTTTAGTCCAAATTTTCTTAAGAAAAGTTTTTACAAAAAGATTTGAAAAAGTGATGTTTTTGCGCAAACTTGAAAACATACATCGACATGTTTACCTTAACGAAATCTTCATAACATTTTGCGAGACTAATCTTTGGAAACAAATGATTTAACTCAAAAATATTTATTTGTCTCTTCTATAGGTACTCTAAAGTCGTGAGTCCAACCCAAAACTGTCTAGATACAATTATATATAGTGACTTTTATATTTGTTTAATATTGGTCTTAAAACAATGTATTATATTAATTCTAATAATTAATAAGCACCAGTGAAACAAACATTACAATGTAAGTAACATTCTAATATTTATCATCACTAACGAGTATGATAGTAAAAGTAATATTTTATTATCATCATCATTTTCAGCTTGTTGTTACCACTACTGGGCATAAGCGTCCTTCTCTAACTGCTCTACTTTGGGCCTTTTGCATCCAGACCCTGTACGGTAACTATCTCATCCATCCATCTAGCAGGTGGTCTGCAAAGAGGTCTAGTAAATCCCCGAAACCACCATACACTTAAATTCAATTCAATTTATTGTGATTGTGATTGAGTGTTGTAACTTAAGTATAATATTGCGTAAGTAAGTAACTAAGACGAATGTGAGTGCCCACACAAACCCTAGGGGTTTTAAGGGCACAATATTGAAGTGTTTCTGTAAATTTTTAAATAATGTTTAAATAAAAAAATAAAAAATCTTTTTTTTTTTTTTTAAATAACCTATACTGTGTCCCACTGCTGGGCAAAGGTCTCCCCCATCTCTTTCCACCTCTTTCGATCACCAGCCGCCTTCCACCACTCCTCATGGAAGGCATCTATGTCGTCACGCCAGCGTCTTTTAGGCCTGCCTCGGCGTCGCCGTCCGTCTTCAGGGTCCCACTTGGTGACGACCGATGCCCACCTGTCGGGGTGCATTCTCCTGACGTGGCCTGCCCAATCCCACTTTAGCCTGGCTGAAGAAAAAAAAAATTATGTATGTATGTAATGTTATAGACTATATAAAAGTTTTCAACTAGCAAAGACTTAAAACTAAAAGCATTTTGCAAGACTAGATCCCATTTTTCCAGCCGTTTTGAACGTACCGTTATTTTAGAAATGCAAATCACAGTGCAAAATAAGAGCGAATGGAAGGCAGTATGGAATGTAATGCCATTACACCGAGCCATTTTGTTAATGCAGATGCATGCCTTGCAGCGGACACGTTCTGTTACTGCCCAAGAAAACTGCGCTTTTTTTACAATTCCTGTTTAAGTTGAGCCGTTTTGGCCGAGTGGGATAGTGTTTCTATCTGTAAATTTAACAATTATTGAATTATTCGTTCCCAAATGTAAATAAGAGCTTGTAATGGTTAAAGTCAAGTTATTATAGTACAAAACCAATTAGATTTAATGGCGTCGAAAAAATGACCACTGAAAAAAGCCGTGTTGGTCAAGTGGATTAGTACTTCGACTTTCGATCCGGTTTAAATCCGGCCGTTTATCAATAAACTTTTCGCATCAAAAAATTTATATGCGCTTTAACACGAGCTTTTAACGGTGAAGGAAAACATCTTGAGAAAACCAGTTAGCTCTCTAATAGCGTCGATGGGCTTGCAACCTGTCACGTATGGAAAGTTAACATCTGCAAAATGTGGGCATGTACTAAAATATCTATATAAGATGTCTAAGGGGGTAGTCAAGAGGTATGTCCAAACCTCTGCCTACCACCATAGACATCTTCAAATAGGATCTAAAAATTGCCTAAAGATCTAAAAGAAATAACTACTGCTCCTGGGATACAGTTGTGATCATATTTATTTTTAATTATAAAAAGACGTGTGGCACTCGGAGACTGCCGCGGTAAAGCTATTGCATGGGGGGTGTTAGGTTATTTTCGTTACGGAATTTCTGAATTCGGTCTCCACGCTCAAGGCCCGCGATAGAAGCTGTGCAATAGCTTAAAAAATACCCATATTCAAACTCTAACTGCAACAGCGGCGTGAAAATAAAAAGCTTTCCGAATTAATTCCTATGGTTCCTTGAATAATTTATGACGGATTATATTATCACACTAGGTGTTTCCCCAGAGCCCGGTGTTCGCTGGAGCGCATATTTCTACCCATTATCGTTCTATTAAAACTCTTGCCTTTTTTGCGTTTTTAATGGACCTTTTAGATAATTTGTTTGTGCATTGGACATTGGACATTGGATATAACTTTACAAAATACAATTGGAACCAGTTGATTAACCAACCAAATATCCATGGCCATTTCACACAGTATCATCTTATCCCAAGCTAAGCAACTTATGGTTAATAATTACTTATGGTCACAATTACGCGTAGGTGGTGTTTGTCATTTACTGACCTTTTAATATTAACTACCTACTTTACATTGACTATTATGTGGAAACTTTTTATTAGCCTTCCCAGTATTAGCATAATGTTTTTACTCATGTTATATTGTATATCTTGACAATAGTTATGCATAGCTGTAAGTTTTCTTAAAATTGTTAAAATAAAATAAATAAATAATCTTGCAACCTGCCAATATATAATAATTGGCTTACATTTTGCTAAACATGCCAAGTGTAAAAGATTGCAAGCCGGCATCATTATTTGGTATTTCACCATGTATAGCTTGTGTTAACGTGGCTGTGATTCGAACCCACAACTGATCAAAATGATGCACTATCTCTTGGCCAACAGCCGGCATCATTATTTAATATTTCACCATGTATAGCTTGTGTTGCCGTGGCTGGGATTCGAACCCACAACCGATTAAATGATGCACTATCATAATATAATATGCCAACACTAATTTCTCTCTTTTTCATTTTTAAGTAGCAATTCAATTAACAATCATTTAGTTTGCATGCCTGTATTTTTAGATGAATGTTTTTTTACAATGTGTAATTATGTGTACTGTTGGCGTTGCCTTAATAAATAAATAAATAGTTTGAAGTGCAATTACTTTAGCAGTTTCCAGCAAACTTGTACAAGAACTAGAATATTCTAGATTGAACTAGAACAGCAAATAGTCTCAGGTCAGTGTGGAAATAAAACTTTATAGTCATTTTACTGTTAACTTTGAAGACCGCAGTGTACAAGGCCTACAAACTACTGCTGCAGTAAACCTCTTTAGGTTCCATAAAATCAGCAAACGTCATAAAGTCTCGAGAACCAAATAAGTGTAGCCGCACACCAGCCTCACGCGACAACCTAAAAGTGGGTACTGATCGGCGTTACGGGGCGTAATGTAACGTGTAACACCGCGAGCATTCGTGCAGTCAGTACGTCGTGTTACGGGGAAACCAGCGAGTAACTTGAGTAACTCGATGCGTAACACGCTCGATGCGAATGTTACATTACACCTCGTAACGTTGGTCAGTACCCACCTTAAAACGCCGCCACCTGAAGAGCGTGTGGCAACCACCGGCGTCAACCGTGTGCGGTAAATCTATATAAAATGTAGGTTTGAATACTAAAGGAAATAGGTTGGTTACGATGTTTTGTGGTCGGCGCTTTGTGGCCCTTGTACGGCCACACTAAGTTCCCTAGAAGCTAGTGCCTAACTCTGGTGACGGAGTTTTGCCTTTGTTATGGCGTAGTGATTTAAAAGATGGGATCGAAATTTAATGTTCCCTCCGTAGCACAGAAGCGCTCAGCTGTTCACTAGCAGCCACCCATTTAAATTGTGACCGCTCGGAATGTCACTAAATTACAACGATCTATCGCAAGTTTAAGCAAATACGGAGGGTTTTATGTCCTTAGTTTAAGCATAACTACTTTATAGTCACCGCTGATGAATAAAAAGTTATTTACGGCCGCCATGTAACATCAGCCGTTTGTCAGGAAACTTTTGAAACGAATAATTCCCCGAGTTTTTATAGTCTTCTTGGTCTAGTCGTATATTTGATACGTTGCTGCAAACCGATCGTTTAGGTCTTAACTAAACGACGAAAATCCGATATATTTTAAAAGGCGAATGTTCTTGATCCTGGTTAAGTACCAAATTAATCCCACATGTCGGATAGCCCTTTTTTATTATTTTATTCACAGAAAACGCTTTCCCTATCAAAAAGCCATGTTGGCCAAGTGTTGTGTGTGAGGTCGTGGGTTCGAATCCGGCCGTGCATCAGTGGACTTTTCTTGTCGAAAAATTTATATGCGCTTTAAACTGTGAACGAAAACATCGTGAGGAAACCAGTATCTTTCAAATAGCGTCGATGGGCTTATGGCGTATGGAATGTTAATTTCTGCCGCTTGCGTTTCAAGTTTGTCAAGCGATACTATGCATTATAGTAATTAAATTTTTTTTTTTTTTTTTTTATCAACCTGTCTCGTCCCACTGCTGGGCAAAGGTCTCCCCCAAACTCTTCCAACCGTCTCTATCCTTTGCCGAGTCCCACCATCCTTCGTCAAAGGTGACGAGATCGTAATTAAAATAAAGCTTTAAATTATATGAAACTAAAACTGCTTCCTGACATCTTGGCTCAATACACACGAGCCTTAGAAACCAACGTAAACTGAACCACAATAAAAGTAGTCAGTATATCGTTTATCATTTTAAAAACCTGTCTAGTAGCTTAACCGGTTGTTTCTGGATTTCACAAACTTTTGCCGCAATGCTGAAATACTTACCCTGATTTTGTGTTTTTGAATTTGATGGAAAACTTGGCAAGGATTTACCGTTTAGCCTATAACTATTTTATTGCGTTTTGAAATTTGAAAAGGCAATTGAAGACTCCAAGTTTTAATGGCCTAACTGCAACTGAGAAGTAGTATGAGAAAAAGGATTATTCACAATTAAAAAAAAATCATTAATAATATCATAAAGCGTTGGCGGGACGATCTCGTCACCTTTGACGAAGGATGGTGGGACTCGGCAAAGGATAGAGACGGTTGGAAGAGTTTGGGGGAGACCTTTGCCCAGCAGTGGGACGAGACAGGTAGATAAAAAAAAAAATATTTATAAAATCTCTCTAATTCTGAAATCTGCATCAGCTACTTTATTGTACAAAAGTTAATTTTTTTCTAGTTTTTAAGTGGAAAAGTTTGACACAACTACAGTACCTAGTTTAAAACAGGACAAATTTTAATGTTTTGAGCTCAAAGACTTTTAATTTTATACCATTGAACTGACTTCTCAAAAAAAATACTAAATAAAAATATTTCCAAACACTGAACACAAAACTCTCGACCAGTTTATTTTTCTATTTCAAAATTAGTTAATTAGAGTTAAATCTTTGTTTACGGGTTGGTTTTGCACAACAAAGATATAGACATAGACGTATCATTTATTTGCTACTAAGCACACAAAATACACAACACTGAATAACAAAAGGTACAAAAATTGCCAGAAAGTAAAAAAAAACACAGTTATAAATCAAATATTTTTTTATAATTATTAATACAACAGGTAGGTATTAATAATTAATTAGGTGTAGAGGTAGGCCAAAGAAAAGATGGATGGACTGTGTGAGGGATGACATGAGTAAGAAAGGAGTGAGTGCTGAGATGACGTCTGATAAGAAAGAAAGAAAGAAAGAAAGAAAAATCATTTATTCTTGTAGGACCTCAAGGATCACTTAAGTTTCGTTTTACATGCAGGTGATTCTAATGCCTGTTCCAACGCGGAACAGGCATTAGAGGTGAGGAACGGTGATAGAGGGAAATGGAAGAAGAATACCATGTTGTGCCGACCCCACCCCACAAAGTGTAGTGGAATAAGGGCAGAAGGAAGATAATTATTAATACAACACAAAACATGATAGCTAAATACGCGTATCGGCTGTCAAAACTGTCACTCAGTTTTGAGTACAAAGGGTACAGATCGATGTATTAAAAGTTAAATTATTTGTTGTTTAAAAAATTCTAAAGCCGCTACAACAATTACTCATTTATTTTTAAAATGACTCTTATCGTATTTTAACAGCTCTCACAAACTCACTCTAGTCCAAAACACCATCGCTCATAATATTATCAGTGACAAGGGTGGCGTGACGTATCGGAAAAACAATAGAACATCAGAACACCACATAGCCTTTTTTGGCAAAAACCGCGTTTGAATAAATCAATGCGGTGACAGGCGCGATTGTTGCTAGACCGAGTGTAGTTATAAAGCTGGTTGTACTTTGAACTCGTTGGTAGTACCAGGGATTAGGGGTTTTGTCTATGGTAGTACTTTGAACCGTCACTATCCATTCTTGGGTATAGGTAGTGAAGTATCAAATATGATTGCTTGCTATGTGTCTTCAACTATAGAGGCTAAACGTGTGGCCTTATGAAGCCATCCGACTAGTAACATGATAGGTAGCTTTAGGTCTAGCTGAGAATCATTATAGATACACTATCTCATAATCCCCACAAAGATTCGAGTATCTCTCTGTGGTTGAAAAAAAACAATAAATAATTAAATATCCTTGGACATTTCACACAGCGTCATTTCACCCAAAGCTAAGCAACATAACCAGACCCGAAACAAACTGCAGAACATGCAAACATTTGTTTTGTGGCGGGGATCGAACCCGCAACTTCCGCGTCCCAAGCTTTCGCCCACTGCGCCACAGAAGTCGTCTTGACTAACTGATCTTAATATCTTCTGAATATATTGAAACTCACTTTGGAATCAAAAGTCGAAGCACTAATTCACTCGGCCTACACACAGCTCTGTGTGTAATGAAAACTTTCTTTAAGAAAACTTGCAAGGGGAAACTTCTAGAAGTTTGCTAGAATAGTTACAAACTCAGTTTTCCCCTCCGATAACTAATTCGGGCGAAAACGTTGTTTTTTCTTGAAAATTTATATTATTTTCCGTTCTGCCGTTTCAAAGGCTTTGAAGTGGTTCCCTGCAAAAGGATTCTTCTTGGCCGAGCAACGAGTTATGGCTTAAAAATAGATTAAATTGCTACTGTAGCTGAGGTTACAGCTAGCTCACTCAAATCATAAATGTTAAAAATAATGTGAATGAGTTTTACTAATGAAACAAACTTTTATATTGTCCAGTGTCCATTGTGCTTGCTTGCTAGATGACATTATTAATTTGGACAAATATAGGATTATATTGTATTACTAAGAAATTGGAAAATATTTAATGCGGAAGACCCTAAATATGGAATTCATTGCCGTTGCACAATGAATACATACACAGTTTTACACGCTTTTTATTGGTATTAAAAATAAATGGTCTTATTCATAAAGATCTGACAATTTAATATAGTTATAAAGAATGTTTTTTTTGTGACTCTTATGTCAATAAAAAGAGAGATTTACTCGTAATATCCGTTTTAGCTAAAGTAGGATTACTAAACCAATACGCATAAGTTGTGAGACTTTAAGTAATGTTTTTTTCTGCAGTGGCCTAGCTGTCTTGCGCCGGTGTAACCGCTCTCAGACTATCAGTAAGGAAATTGCTTTAAGAATGCCCTTTGTGGTTATTTTTACTTTGCAGAAATTGCCGGCGGTTGCGATTTCAAAGATAAAGTTAATATTGCAGTTGTTGGGAGTGCATCAGATAGAACTGAACCATTCATTGAAATGGATGGGGCTATGTCTCTAAGGTAGAAAACAAAGGTTTAGGAGGTTAGAGCAATTTTATTTATTTATTTTATTTTAAGGATTCCCAACATAGGTTTACACTGTACATGCATCAATTTATAGCCAAATATTAGAAATAAAAAACTAGTGCTCCCATAATTAAAGGTTTAAATTTTACTTACTTATAAAAGAATTTATAAATAACAAATTAAATAAATCCTTAAATTCTTATAAATGCGAACGTAAGTGGTTATTACTCATAATCATGATTTGTATACGTCATCTTATTTTGCATAGGTAGGTACTTGTTATCAATAGGAAAAATACTAGGGATAGCACAAGCAAAGACGCGGGCGAAAGTGTAAAATGAAAATTATATTAAAATTAAACCTTAGAACAGAAACTTTGTCAAAATCTCAAAGATGGTAAGGTCGTCAAAGAAAATATAACATAAGTAATGCTTTTTCATTTTTCCTTGATTGATTTACGCAAATCCTATCATCAAAATCTCATTGAGACCCAAAAAACGATACCAATGCTATTACCCACAAAATGTACGTACATTGAAATTTGATTTCTACGTATATTTACTATTGAGACGCGATATTGAGTTTCAAACTCAATAAGACAAAGCAGATGTTACTTGTTTATGTCATAAAGTTGGAGCGGAGCTGGGTTACGCTGGTCTCCACTGGGAGATAGTTAATATAGCTATATTACATTGTAAAATACTTGTCTTGATCAATAATCAGCCCCTGGATTGTGTAACTTGTCTGAATTTATCAAAGTTGTATCAAAACAAGTCACAGTAAATCGCGAAAACAACTATTAAATATGACAGTAATTAAGTAGTTACTTACTAATTTACTTAATCAATGTCGAAGCGACGCGTGATCCGAGGGCTGGCACTTATTTGGCTCAAAAGATCAGCATTGCCATCCAGCGCGGCAATGCTGCCAGTGTCTTGGGCACGCTTCCGTTTGGCAGTGGTTTGGATCAGTTGAGCTACCTATAGATCGTTTGTAACGATCCTTAGGTGGCTCAACTGGTTCTAATTGTATTTTGTACAGTTATGTAAATATGTAGTAGTTTAGTTTCTGTAAATAAATGTTTTTTGACCTCTAAAAAAAAAAAAAAAAAATCAACGTTAAATCTGATGAACTTTTGCTTTGATACAATCGAGACAAATTATATAATCAGGGGGCAGAACTCAGTCGTCGCAGGCGCAAGTTATTCTGTCCCACAGTAACTTGAAAATTGCTGCGGTTCAACCAAACTGTCATGACACTACGAGTACATGTGTGATTTATTTTTATTGACCAAAAATATGAACTTGCTTTGAGTATGCATCTAAATGCTCTGTAAAATATTTTGGAATTTAAACTATGCTACCACAATAGGTACTTAATGTAAAGTTGATTTAATATTTACAAATAACCTTCTCTCTTAGAGATCTGAACCAGTTTGTTTACCACACCGAAACATAGCAAAATTAAAAATAAAATATTTCGAGCAAAGGTCATTTAATTTCTCCTGTTTTAGATTTTGTACTACATTTACGGCTTGAGAATAAAGTTATCAAGTTTTTTTATTAATCTAGATCTAGAAAATAAATATCTAGCTGCATCTTCTTAGCTGGTTCACAATCAGGTTGCAATAATATCTCATATAAACGCTATATTCAAATGGATGTTCAATTCGCTGCGTCCTCGCTGTGCAGACAACTTCAAATGAAATTCCGATCCATTATGCAATATTGCAGTGTTGCGTAATATTCACGTTCGTCATAGTTGTGTCATCGGCTTGATAAGTCCAAGTAAGTTCGTATGAGCAAGTGGGCAACTCTAGTGGCGGAGTTTTTAGGCCGAGTTAAAGTCGAGTAACGATCGCGGTCTCCTGTCTCGGTCTATGGTCTCGGTCTCTGGTCTTGGTCTCTGGTCTCGGTCTCTGGTCTTCAGTCGCGGTCGCGGTGCGAACCGCTACCTCTGACAACTTTCTTATCTTTTAAGTTTTTATCTTACTTTTTCGTAAACAGTTCGTTGGAAAGACACGTAAAAGGAACTTGCATCATGCTCTTAAATTTATATATGTGAATAAGTTTGAATGAGCTAGTGACTTACTACTTACTTTACTCTTGTGACGGAACTCTGGTGGCAAATGAAACGCGCTGCAACGCGTTCGTTTCGATACAAACTTGCGGCGAACAAAAGACAGTCAATCAGCTGTATGTAACCCATGCACACGACTTCCGCGTTTGTAAAACACGCTGCGAACTAGCAGGTGACGCTCTACACAAAAACGCGAAGTGACTGCTCGTTCAAAAAACGTCGTATGAATGGGCTCTTTACACTATTACTTATTATTACGAGAAAACATTCAAAAATATCGCATAACTAACCACGTGTAGAAAATGTACACAATTAGCTACCAAATAGTTCTCAAAGAGATACATGCCTTTACGCAGAAGACTCTTACAGTGGAAAGCTCAGAGCCAAAAATATCACTATGATATTCTAAAACAACCTGAAATATAATGAAATATAATTGATTCTAAATACCCACCACACAAATTTTAATACCAAAATAAATATCTTCTAAAACATTTTTACATCTATTTAATTTCATAAATCACGTTAGAGTTTTCGCTCCACCGAACATGAACAATATATTTATATCATCATAAAAATTATCTTTTTCCTCCCTTTGTAAAAAGAGGCTTTGAAGGTCTCATTTCGGGGAAAGATAAGCTCCTCGAAGTACAGATAAGGGAGAAAAAACACAAATACGGCCTTAATCACGCCATTCTCCTACCCTCTGCATTTTGGAAGCTTCTAATTTGATGCAAAAAATTGTAATTCCTTAAAATTGTTGGAATTTCGTCAGTCAGTAATATAATATGCTATAGAAATAACTGGTTCAGATAAAATGAAATGAAATAATATGATATAGACTGTATTTCCAAGGTGCTGTATGGTACTTATTTTTTTTAGATTTCTATAGATTATTTGCAAATATCCTCAAATGGCTCAATTGACTTTTGTTTAAGTAATTAGGTAATTAAATCAAAATGTGATATTTTTGTACTTGAATTAATTTCTACAACGGTGAAAAAAAAAGAAAAGCTATCTATCTATCTAAGAAAAATACCCATAAAATATTTAGTAAGTGTCTATTAAAATGATAGGCAATTCGATCGGCCGTAACATTTTCTAGTTAAGGTGTGGTATGTAAGGGTAGCTACCCTCCTGAAATGTGATTATTATCCTCAAGGGACGTTTTCTTTTCAGATTTTTATGTATAACTTTCTTGAAGTATTCTGTTGTGGGTTAATTTCAGGGCTGTATCAACAGAAGAAAAACCTATATGTAGAATATCAAGACTTGATTTGTAAAGTCAAAGAAGAATCGAAATTTTATTGATCATAACAGTTCCAGAAATATTGACTTTACAGGCGAACCCTGTTACAGCAATAGATTACTGGCATTGAAACTTCCCTAGATTGATATGTATTTATTTGAATACTAAAATGTGGACACTGGACATGCATTCACTATGATATTTAAAGCCCAATAGAATTCGTGAAATAGAATATCTTTATCCCACTTTCAAAACTATCGTGAGTTGTATTAGACATTATAATAGCACACGGTAAATTACTCACGTAAAAATTACGTCGATTTAGATGAACCACTTTAACCCACTTTCAAAACTATCGTGAGTTGTATTAGACATTATAATAGCACACGGTAAATTACTCACGTAAAAATTACGTCGATTTAGATGAATTTTACGTGAGTAATTTCCCGTGTGCTATTATAATGTCTAATACAACTCACGATAGTTTTGAAAGTGGGTTAAAGATATTCTATTTCACGAATTCTATTGGGCTTATAATATCTATACCTCAATTTCCTACTAAAGTCAGCCAAACTAAAAACTGGGCATCTTAAAACGGGACATTTACAGGCGAACACTGTTGCAGCCATAGATTACTGCCATAAAAACCTCCCCAGATTGCACGGGTCATAACAGATAAACGTGAACAGTAACTTACTCCCTTCATCCCTTGTGTAAAACAAAGGGTAGCCCAATTTCTATCGCTTTACGATACGATACTGTTTTGGAAAGGGTTGTAAACTTAAAATAAAAGTTTTTATAACAACTTTTAATATTATTATTAATAAGTAAATATTATAAAGAGGTAAAGTTGGTTTGTTTGTTTGTATGTTTGGAGGACGAACTAGACGCCTTTGAGAAGGACTGGCAGACGAAGGCACTGGATCGGCGAGACTAGCGAAAGTGGGGGGAGGCCTTTGCCCAACAATGGAACAGTATGGGCTAAAGTAAGTAAGTTCGTATGAGCAAGTGGCCAACTCTGGTGACGGAGTTTTTAGGCCGCCTTAAGGCCTCCATCATGGCTTAACGACTTTAAAAGCCGGGACCGACTTTAAAAGTATGGGCTAGTAGTAATAGTAATATTAATAATGTTTGAGGTAATATCCGAAACTACTCATCTGATTTGAAAAATTCTTTCACCGATGGGTAGCATGGACTTTCCGAATGAACATAGGCTATATTTTAATAAGGCAGGTACCACGCGAGCGAAGCCGCGAGTAAGCTAGTATTATATAAATGCTGTTAATTCAATCAACTCTAAAACAATCAAAATTTTACAAAAATTCAAAGACTTTGTGCGCTTCCGTGCTTGGGAGGGCACGTTAAATTGTCGGTCCCGGCTTTTTATGTCGTTAAAATATGACGGAGGCCTTCAGGCGGCCTAAAAACTCCGTCACCAGAGTTGTCCGCTTGCTCATACTTTATTTACATTTTGTATGAAACTATCCCTTCCCTAGTTATTAGGGCCGATGTATCGAGATCTCGGAGTCGGAAGGTAATGCTTCGCGTCACGCGCTGAATAGGCGCCGGAAGTCGATACTTGTCAATGGTACTTACGCCGGAAGCGGATATTAGAAGATAAGGATTTGATGGCGGATGGGATTAAATTGAGCTTGCTGTGTTAATTTTGTTTAGACTACCCTCCGATTTGGGTTTATGTGAGGCGTAAGTGCCTTTTCACATGCATATTGGAAGTAAAATTGCTTTCAGCCATTTGAAATCATTACTATTGTGGCGTTTATTAGATTAAATTTGGTTTATGCAACAAAATCCGCAGTTTGCTTTTCTAGATTTATTTAAATTCGGTTATTTTTCACAAAATTTATTTTAATTGACCGCAATCGTAATGAGAACGTTCGAAATTCCCATTCTCAAGCTAATATCTGCGTCAGCTACAATTTTTGATAAAATTTTATAGTTTGCTCACCACTCAACGGTTTAGAAATGCAATTTAAATTCAAAATTTAGAGTCGTAAAAAGTTTTATCATCACTATATTTGAATGTAGTAAAATTTTGCCTAACAACGAAATTAAAATTAGCTAACGAGCTTTAACGATTTTAAACTGATTCCGAACATCAGTCTAACTTAAACAGTTCCCAACAAATCGTCCAAACTCGAATGTTCACTTTGAAGGTTTAAAGGGAAATTAGCACATTTTAAAGTAGGTTTTAGCACTCATTTTCGATGCAAATCCGAAGGCTTCCGAGGAGTTTCGGTCCCGATCTGTAGCCTTTACACCTAAAGTGAATAACTTTTTGTTTTCGTTTGCACGGTGAGTTGAGCTTAGAGCTTCGTTCTAGTAGTGTCTAGTCTAGCCAGTTTTAGATCGAGTTTACATGGTAGCGATCACCGTCATAGAGTACATACTAATGCCTACTATACCTACTTATACCTACTGATCTTATAAATATGAAAGTTACTCTATCTTGCTCTAACCAAGAAATCATCTAACTAAAAGTTTCAGCTCTCAGCGTACAGGTCCCGTAGCCTAGATCAGGCAGCTCGGCTTTAGAGCAATCGCTTGTATCTACGCAGTTGGTGAATATGAATTCGTAACAGTTCACCAACATAAACGGAACCCGAAAATTGACACGAAACTTCGTTTTCGTTGATCTCAAGTAGGGTACTGTTTACTTTGGCAAAAAATTGCCGTGTTTCCAGTATTATTTACAATCGCGTGTGTGTTTAAGCTTTTTCTTGCTAAGCGTAGCAGTGGTAGGCTAATTTTCAATAGCTCTATGGAGCATTGAGGTCGCATAGAGACTGAAATATAGGAGAGTTAGCCTAGAAGATTACGATAATTTCCTTTAAACAGGCACTCTAAAAAGTTTCCCAGTACACCTGTAAAGAATCAAGTAAGTGGAGAAGTTAATTTTCATTAAACATTAAGCTACCTAAAGGGTAGAACCATCTTCGCAAACATCCGAATAAGTTGCCTCTCGGTTAATGACATGACTCGGTACAAAACTCCAATTTCACGTTACTTGTACGCGTCACAATAACACTCACACTAATGGACCCTCTTAGAGGGGTCCCTCTGACCTCAGAGATATCCTAAGGAGATTTGTACACGGTGCGATACGATTTTAATAAGTACTTGTAAATTGAGAATGCTTCTGATTCCTGCGCGTCATCTTCACCGATAAATTGAGTTTTGTACAATCGCAGCTTGAATGGTCCAAAAGTTCGGTTTTCACTTGTACTAGTAGTGCAAGAACCAATACTGCCAACAATATCAATCAGGTAAACAATATTTTTATCTAACTTAGTTTATTCTGTAACAAATTTTCTAAAATGTATTACTCGCCTAGCTGGCCGAGTCCAGGCAAGTGCCAATGTGTAGAGATTTCATTTGTCATAGCTCGGAGTCGCTCGCGTCCACTCGCCACCCCTCGCCTCCTTGTCTTTGCATCAATTCGCCTACGCTCGCTCGCGTTGGCGTAGGCTCGGCCAACATGTATTGCAGGCTTCATTGGTTTCTTATGTAGTTCAGTGCTCTTGCATCGTTTTTAAATGCGATTTAAATCCGCAATTAATCGCACCGCACCATGCTTAATCGCCCTAAGCATTTCCAAAGTACCCTCTCTAGAAATCCTTAATGCATATTCAAATCTGACGAGTGTGTGCTTTTTATTAGACTCCTCATTTAATGGAAGGGTTGAGTTTCCGGAGCCCGATTGGTTATTTTGTAACGGTTAACGAGCGCCATTGAAAGGGTTAATTTTCTTGTGGTTATCTTTGTTTTATATTTAATTAAATTAATGTTTGTATGGGTGTACATGAGTTTTTTTAAATTGTTTGTACGCTAAGGAAGTTTGAGCAAACCATCAGTGCAAATCGATGTAAGCAGAAACAAAATCTATGTTTAGAATCACTTAGCATGTAAGACGAAGTTGAAGTGATCCTTGAGGTTCTAGCAAAATAAATGATTTTTCTTTCTTTCTTTCTTCTAAGGCAAAACTCAGGTAATATTCTGGTAAGCTTCTACTACTTCTACTTCTACGACACAGATGATATTAATTGGCTCATAATTTTACCAATTTATTGATGTAGGTACCCATTTTTCTTTTTTCTGTTGTTAAAATGTGAAATCTGTTTTTAATCTAAGTTTAATTAATGTTCATCACAAATCTGTTTGACGTAAGTATCTACTTGACAAAAGTGTTATGCAGGCCCTACACTTGGCTTCAACTTGGTTCCAACATTGACTACGAATAGAATATCCAACGGCTATGCTCCGTTTATGGCTAATAACCGTACAAGATCGATCTCCACATTGGAGTGTTGGAACAGTGTATCTTGGTTCCAACATAGCTAATGTGTGGTGCCCGCATTACAAGTGAAAAATAAAACTTACTTAAGTGAAAAATATAAGCTGCATCAATAGCTTTGATTTCATTCATTTTTGTTGAAGTAAATATAAAAAATGCGTTTATATTGCCAATATTTTTCGTGAAAAGCTCCAATCCCATTGTGGGTCATTCAGCGTTGTTTCCGGCACAAGCCGCAACGCATCGATCAAAGCCTACAATTAAGTTTTAAATTGCCTTCATTAACATCCGATAATGCTCTACCCGTTCGATAGCTTATAAGATATAGCTGGATTCTTTATAACACTTTTTAGCTACTTGAAAAAGAAGGTTTGTTATAAGTTTGTAGCGAGAATCTGTGGCATCATAGCTCCCCAACGGATGAACCAATTTTGATGTTTTTTTTAGTTTTTAAAGCGTTTTTTTTGTTTTATTCAAGAGTGGTCTTACCTAAATTTCATTTTGTTAGGAGATTCTTTAAATTTTTATTTTAAAAAGTCTAAAATAATTTCAGCTCGTTTTATTCAAGAGTGTTCCAAGATAAAGTTTCATTTTGTTATATTCTTTATTTATTTTCAAGTTTTTTTCTGCTCATCCACAATTGTTTGTGTAGTAAACTATTGTTTATTGGCGCAGCCTTCCATCGCCGCCTACATTCCCCGATTGTTGGACACTGCCGTAATCGGATTACTGGCGCGCAGATGACGGCGGACCGATTTGCATGCGTAATGTTGCTAAGTGCACTTTTAGAACGCCATATTGTTCGTGGAGGTTGCTTTAATGGAATGATCTAGGAGCTGCTAGGATTCTGAGACCGTTATCTCACACACGTATTATAAGAGCTAGTGCACACCACGATTTTTTTGCGCGTTTGAATCGATGAAACCAAATTAAACGCGCTGCGACAAGTCTGTATTACAAACGAGCAGCGCGTTTTGGCAGATTATTTGCTTTTGCATGATAACAAATGAAATAGAAACGCGTTGCGACTGCGCGTCAGTATCGATACAAACGCGCTGTGAACTAGCGGGTGACGCGCTACCCAAAAACGCGCAGTGACTGCTCATTCGTGGTGTGCATAGGTGTAAAAACGAATACTAAGAAACTCGTCTTATAAAACATATGCAAACATATGTCTTCCCGCGACCAGGGCTGGTGCAATCCGGTCGAAACGTCGGGCGAATATTAAAGGTAAAATTCGTGATAAATACCCGTTTGCATATTATGTTTTATAATGTGTTCTGATCGCGAAAGTTTAAAAAAGGAAACTCGTCTTACTCTAGAAATACCTCTGTTAACCCCTAAGACATCATCAAATACCTAAAAATGTCAAAAAAACGAAAAAAACCGTACCTTGGGAATTTTCGTAATCACTTTTGTATACACTTTTGTTTTTATTGCACCGTTGTACTCTTTGGCTCATATTCAAAGTCCATACTCAAGCGCGAATCGTGTCTTGGGTGGGTTAAAAAACATTAAATTTATTTCGGATGTTTAGCTCCGAACCCAAATTTCTGACATTATAAATAAATATCCCAGAATCAAAATTCCATGTTAACATTATAATCAATACTTCCTAGAACAACATTATCAATAAATCTAAACAATATTAATATCTTTACAACACACAATTTATAGGCAGAGGGAGCGTAACATCAATGTGTATTTCATTGCAATATCTCTTCCAGCCCCACTACATCTTCATCCTTGAAGGATCATTACGACAACGTGTGGATAATGTCTTTCAGCGAGTGCTCTAAAACGGTCGTTCAGCAAAACTGGCAACAGCAGTTAAATTACGTTCACTTTTTACTGTTAGCTCTTAGACTATAATAGGCGCTGAGTGCGTAATTTTGTCTGTTACACCGTTTTCGACGTAATTTCGTCAGTAATTTCGCTGTGGGTTCGTCTCGCGAAGATTTAAGTTGAATAAAATTATGATACTGAAGACTCTTTGCGCTTTACGAAGAATCTTAGTAGTATGAAATTTTTTGCAAAACGTAAACCAAAAACGATGTCAAAATTATTATGAGCTAAACGTTAGAGTAATAATTATATCATTTTTTATTTATTTTACTAAATAGGTTAATTGAAAGTGAATCTCTAGACGTCTCATGGCACGGTAGACATTTATCCAGATATTCACATATTAAAAATCTTTTAAATATGTAGGTAGGTTGGTACACTCAATCATTTTATTATGTATTTATTTCAGTCTAGAGTTGAAATCTACTTGTTTTACAAATTAGATATAAAAATAGATTTTAATACTTGTAAACTATGTATCTTAGAATAAGCCTTATTATAAGTAAATAGCTGACATTTTGTACCACATTTCGTCTTTTATTCTTAATTTTTACACAAAACCCAAAACAGAAATCACTCCAACTTCTCACATTCATAGAACCCTTTTAAATCACGCATGCTTATCACAGTTTCCATAATAAATCAGATACCCGAATAAAATCTACAGACGAATAAAATTTGAAATTCGAATCATGAACGGATCCGCAATCCTGAGCCCTCTTCATCGCGACACCTCACTTTCGACCCGCCACTCATGGATTGGATTTTAAGCTGTAAGGTAGACGGCCGTTCGCGAACGGCCGCTATTATAAATGCTGACCTTTTAGACTAAATGCAAAAGTTAAAACTTTTAGGAATTTATTTGTAAAAGTGGAAATTTTTACAAATTATTAATAAAATAACATAATATAATTTTTCTATACTTCATCTTAATTTTCTGATATACTTTAAACAGTTTCCAATTTCGAGGATTGGTAAAATTCGAGGTAAAATCTTAAAGAGGTTCTCACTAACGACCGTTCACTCACGGCCGCTTAGAAAATTAAGGTCTTACATGTCGACAGAATGGCAGGAATGAACTTCTAATGTTGGCAGCGACGGCAATTCGACAGTATTCAATTCGTGTCAGAATGTTGGATTTAGAACGCTATTTTTAAATGCATTTTTCTTTTTTTTTACACTGGCTGTGAGATCTGATTCGGTTCATGTGCAAGGTGAAATTAGCTTTTTACTTTCGTCTTTATATTGAGTTTTCGTGTTCGAATTTCGAAAGAGTATTTCCATTCAATTTTAAATAGAACCACAGATAATAATACTATACATAGAACTCCGAGGTACAAATCGATTCGGCCAAGACGACTCTTGTATGATAATTATACGTTTGTGATAATTTAAACTACCTAATTTTTACGAGACAAACTCAGGCCTTTACATCTTTACTAGATGATTTATACAGAGTCAGGAGGCAAGCTTTGCCTACACGGCACTTTAGGCAAAGCTTGCCTCCTGACGGGACACTGGAGTGCCTGGGACATTGTTGAGATGGAATAGGCTTGCCCAGCACCTAAACCATCCTCTCAGCTAAGTCAGCCATATCCACAGGAAAGACAATGGTCCAATACGTGTGGGGCCGACTAGCCGCGGGTTTCCTCACGATGTTTTCCTTCACCGAGCTACCTCGTGTTAAAGTGCATATACATTTTTTCGACGCGAAAAGTCTTGATGCACGGCCGGATTCGAGATAAAAAACCGCAAAATTAGTTTAAATAATGTCTAAAGATCGCAAAAAATTAAATTGTACTAAATTAACAGATTTAAAAAAAAAAAACATTCCTTTTGAACTGGTTGAAATACCGACCAATCAGCATTACTTATAAATCTTCCAAAACGACTGTATCCAACTGTTTGTTATCGTACGTGCGAGGGTCCTTTTTACTCGTAAATTTCCCCAAAAGTACGCGACACGTACTCTCTTGCCAAAAAGTAGGGAAAATTGCAGGGGCGGAGACACATGGCATGATATTGGACATAAGTATGAGTGTAAACGCGAAGTTTGGCCAACAATTCTGAGTAAGGAATAAAATAGTACTTATAATTGTACTAGCTTACTCGCTCGCGGTTTTGTTCGTCTATTTATCTTGATAAAAAAAAGCCTATGTGTTATTCAGGTTGTAAGGTTATAAACTGGCCTTATCCATAAATATTTGTCAATTAAATATAGATATCAATACCTAATGTTTTTTTCTGTTACTCTTAAGTCAATAAAAAAGAGATAGCACCAGATTTCATATCTGTTTTAGCTAAAGTAGGTTTTCTGAACCAATATAAATAAGGGGGATAATTACCCCCTTTTTCATCATAATTATGTACATAATGTCAAGTTTCATCCACATCTATAGTTTTCGTGTGAAAGATTTTCCAAAATTTATTTCAATAAAATTGCAGCATTTGTCGTGCTTAATGATCAACCTCCGGAAAAGTGGTCTGTACCTTTAGCACTAAAAGTTTTTATGAAATTCTGAAAAAGAAATTCAAACATTTAAAGCGTTTTTTTTTATTTTTCGAGGTAAGAAATGGTCTGTAAAGAGACAAATTGAATATATTATTGCTTTTAGTAACAAGTTTAGTGGTCAAGCGCTTTTATATTTTAATGATTTTTTTTAATGGGATTAGGATAGAAATTTCCTAATAAATGAATACTCAATACAATATTGTTAAATTTTTAGTTATTGTTATATCGTCGAAGTTAAGCAACGTTCTGAGCAGTCACAACTCACAACTTGGATGGGTGGCATTATCAGCTGAGCGCTCCGTGCTTCGGAGGGCACTTTAAATTGTCGGTCCCGGCTTTTAAAGTCGTTAAGCCTTGGTGCATTACAAAACACTTCGCTGGTGGCTCTCTAGTAATTCGATGGCGACAGAAACTGATGCTAACCTTAACTGTTGAGTTTTTGAAATACGAACGAAGGCCGTTCAAATAAGAAATTACTTTTTCCGTTCCAGATCTTTTATATCCCGCGTTCTTTAAACAATTTTCCAATGAATTGTTTCAAAGGCCGCTTTTGTAATGAATTTTTGAATTCTTTTAGCGTTTTCGACTTTTTGAGACTAGTCGAGAATGCTAAATGAATTCAAAAATCATTTAGTCTCATTTGGCGAAGATAAACATTGAAAAACTCTTTGTTGTTTCGTTAGGAAATTAAATTGGGAAATAATGAATAATTGAGTTTCTGGATTTAATTTACCGCTTTAGATTGTTAATACTTTCAATTGATTGGTAATGATTATTTGCGTGAAAAGCTAAACATTCCCCTATTTTTCTGGCAATCAAGTAAATAAATAAAATAAATATCCTTGGACATTTAACACAGCGGCGTTTTTTTTTATTTAATTGAAAGTAGTAGAAATCCACAATAGAGCGCGGTTTGACACGATCGAGATATTTCATTTTGTCGTTTACATGTTGCACATGTTAGGTCTACTGCTGCCCTAGCCATGTTACATTTAGACAATCGCTTTCGATTAGAAACTAAAAAAAATGTAGGTACCTATAGGAATTGACATTCGATGACGAAAACTCGAGCGATCAGAAGTGTCAAATCAAAGGTGTAGCGATAATATAAAGAGGATAGATACGAAACATTTGTCACTTGTCTACGCACACTGGTCTCGTCAATCTAGCAGGAAGCAACTCTCAAAATGGCTTCCTGTCGCCATTTCGAAAGACAATAAAACGTCACACCAAAACAGCCAATAGAAATATTATAAACGGTCTTGATCTAGGTACCCTCAAAATTGTGTAAGTCTTTAATACGCTACCCATAATACGAAAATTAATGAAATTCGAACAATTTTATGTATAGGTCGCTTTAAAAAGAGCTCTGGCTGTCAAACTGCGCAGTGGTCGATGATTGGTGGAGAGTAACGCGGCGCACTTCATACCTACCATTGATTTAGCGAGTGCTATTGGTTCGTCAGCGAGTGTACACAGACGCACCCCCGCTACTTCCGCTCAGCGCTCTTTTTACATGGCGCAACCTATATCATCTGTTCGGCGGGAACAGGGAAGTTTTACAAGATCCCCTTAACTCTGAGTGAACAATAAAAACATGGACACACTAAAATAAAACTTTCTGAATCCAGAAACTGACTTGTACAAAGTCGGCTCTGGGAAATAGGGGAGTGCTTACAAGATCCCCTTTCCTCCGAACAATTAAAAGTAGTGAAAGTTCTGTCATGTGCACAGTGCTCCCACATCGCTTTAATATCGCGCTAAGTGCCTGTCTGTTGGCGAACTTAAGTTGGTGTAAACTTCCTCGTTTTACTTGCGGTGCGCTCAATATTCTTAAGTAGTAAGTACGTAGTTAAGTGTATTAAAAATGCTTTGTGAAATGTTATAAATGAAAAAGTTTGGACAAAATTTATTTTATTTGAACGGAAACTTAATTTAAATAATAAATTAAAGATCGCATATTTTTTGTATGAAATTTACCCAATGAATGAATGAGATACCTGTTCATTTCTCTATTAATCGACGATCCATGGATTGGTCAACACCCATAAAAACAAAACTCGATTCTCGATTCGAAAAAATTGGTCACGTTGCTAAGCCTGCGGAGCTTTTACGATAATTCATACTTAAATCATCTCGTAGTTATACTTACAACTATAATACACATGATTAAACTTATTACGTTCGTTCACAAAAACCTTTACAACTCTCTGAATGAGCTCCAATGCAGTACTTTGAAGGCAACTTTTAATAACTTGTTGTCGAGTCCACGCTCGGAAGTGTTACTCAATTGGAAATATCGAAATTACTTCCGGCTGCTGCTGCACTGTATGTTTATAGAGGTGGAAACTGGCGCAATAATTACTAGGCTAGTGCGAGTTGGTACAAATATAATATACTACACCCTACTGCTGCTATTTAAGGCTTTATTTATAATGGCTTCTTATTTAAACGGCAGTATCTAGCGTTCGGACCGATCTTGTCTTTGAAGAGCCTCTGCCACGTTTTTAATCGCACCGTCTCTGCGCGTTTGTATCGATACAAACGCGCCATTGCGCGTTTTATTTACACAAAGTGTAAATATTTAACAAAATGTAGGCAGCAAGATGTGACCGTGTACACTATCCTAGCGTTTTACTAGAGTTTTGGGGAGACCTCTGCAAAGCAGTGGGACGAATTAAGATAATATTTTTTTAATAAATTGTTCTTGATATCTTATTTAAGATGTTTAAGCTAAAGTCACTCAATCAACCAACCCAGCAGTTGGATTTTATGCATGTTAAAAGGTTACGGGGATCTCCATAAGCACGCACCGGTAAACCATTCAGCCCTGTCTAGACTGGCCTAATAACTTAAACGTATTTTACTTATTAGGCCTAAAAACTCCGTCACCAGAGCTGGCCACTTGCTCATACGAACGAACGAACGAACGAACTTATTAGGCCTGAAAATCCTACTTCGTGAACTAGCAATTCTTGTGTCTTTATCTTGCAGAAGTTAACGCCCCACGCCTGACTTTCCGAATGCATCAAAACATCGGTATTAGGTCACGTCAGGTCGGCGTAGAGCCTTCTCCGGCGTAGAGCCTCTCCAGCGTAGAGCCTCTAGAAGTTATAAAAGTCATGACCACTTAGTCAATCCGAAAAACAGTAATAATAATCAGTAAGTAATCATTTTATATTAATTTATTTACAGAAACTAAACTACTACATATTTACATAACTGTACAAAATACAATTAGAACCAGCAACCACCAAAGGATCGTTACAAACGATCTATAGGGAGCTCAACTCCAAACCAAACCACTGCCAGACGGCAGCGTGCCCAAGACACTGGCAGCATTGCCGCGCTGGATGGAAATGCTAATCTTTTGAGCCAAGTAATTAATCAGTCTAAATAATCTAATCTAAATCGAATATATTTTAAGTGCATAGTCCCCGTAATAACAACAACAATAATCCCAACTATTGTTTAAAAGAGTAACGATAGTCAAAGTACAAACTACCCTCTAATCCAACAAACCATTTCACATGCTGCAGATTGGATGGACTAAATTACTGAATGCAACTGAATGTGGGTTCGAATCTCACGGCTCGGCACACTTCTTTTTTTGAAATCCCTTTGTTTTCAGCTTTTTAAATGCTTTCAGGACGAAAGCGGGTTTCCGGTTGTTGACAATACTTTATAAGTTATATTTATTGTTAACTAATCAAATATCCTAGTTTATTAATCGTTAAGAGAAGCGTTGCGGTGAAGCTTATTCAGACGTTGAAGTTAAGCGACGTTCTGGGCGGTCACAATTTGAAAGACTGATCGCAAATAACAGCTGAATGCCATGCTTCGAAAGACACGTTAAATTAACTTTAATTGACAGTCCCAGCTTTTGAAGTCGTTTAGCCACAACGGAGTCTTTTAGGCGGCTTAAAATCCGTCACCAAATTAGTCACTACAAGTAGCTCATGCGAAGTTAGCTTTCATTTTTAGTTAAATAATAATAATATAATAATAATAGAAGCGTTTATTTCTTGTCATATAAAAAACTTAAAAACATTTACAAAAAACTTAAAATAAATTTCGACAAAGAAAAAAGTCGTCACTCAGCATGTGCAACAGTAGAGCAGAAAGGTACGCTACTGTTGCGCTGGTATTATGTGACGTTATAAATCGTTAAGTGAACAGAATATAGAAACCTGCTTTTCATCTAACTCCAGCTATTGTCTGCACAATGGTCCAGTGTACACCGGCCGATGTTTCAAAGGCTGTATTTGAAAGCCAGTCACGTGGATACCACTGACAAAGAATAATGTCGGCGTGGCCGGTACGTATGACAATAAATTGGAATGACTGATTTTATGGCAATGCTATGAATGGATGTAAAAAAATTAAATATGACCACGACTTGTTCCCAAGAGATGGCAGACATATTCTTTCTGAACTTTTAGACAATTTGAGATCTTTTAAGCTCTACGCTTGAAAGGTACCTAACTTAAGTAAAATAAGTTAGAGCCAGAATAAAATGTGAGCCTTGTTTCGGCAGATGTGCAAGGCCGCTCAGGTGTGTTCATGTAACAGGCAGGACTCTGTTCCTAGTGCTTTAGGTGGGTGGATGGACTATAGACAGACGTAATGATTTTTCTTATTAAATTTAATTTTACACGTTTATTATAATTATTTTACAGTAGTTTTGTATTAGAGATAGGTACACGGTAATGGAGGTATACGAACGAACGAAAAATTGCTGAATGAATGCTTGAATGAATGTAGACAGATGAAATATCCTCTTGTATTAAGGCGGCGTTTCTTGCACTATACTTAAGGCGCGGTAACATAGATTATAGATGTTCGGATTACATGCAAAAAATAAAACATTACATAAAAAGGCCCGATACTTTTAAGTGGAGAGATTAGGACTTTCTCAATTTTCAGAGGTGTGAACACCTTTTTAATTGAGATTTAAAAGGGCGTTTTGAAAATGTTTTCATCCATTATAATATCCATTAAATACTTACAGTTTCATGTTAAGTTTGTTTGTTTGTTTGTTCGTAAACAAATGTAAAGTAACTGTAAGTATTTTTTTCTTCGTTAAACTCAGTGAAACGAATTCCGCAGGTGATTTCGATGAGTACTCAATTAATTTAATCAGAGAGCAACCAAAACTTTAGCTACATCGAATTGCCAAAGCGTCCATAAAAAATACCGGCACATAATGGTGCTTTATCAAGGTTAGAGATAAATATTATAAGCATTTTACTGTGGCTTCGCTCGCACTAACTGGTCATTCTAAAACATTTTAGGTATATTTCAAGTTTCAGTCAAACTCGTTCAGTAGTTATTCGAAATCGTTACAAACATCTATCCTTACATACTCTCGCATTTTATACAGTAGGATTTATATACAACTCTACAAGTTCATGTTAAAAGGCTCTTGCTTGAAACTGGATCGATATAATCCTTTTTTCAGCAGCATGTTTGTTTGCAAAGCGCGCGTGGACAGAGGCCCGGAATGGTCCAAAAAAACGCAAAACGAAAGGGGTCAAACTGACCTGTGTGTGGAATTCTATTCGACTCACACCTCTGTGACGCAGTGGGTGAAAGCCCACTTGAGACGCAGAGGTTGCGGGTTCGATTCCCGTAGGATACAAATGTTTGCATTTTCTGCAGATATTTGTTCCGGGTCTGGGTGTTTTGCTATGTATAAATGTATACTGTATTTACAAAAAAATATTTAATTAGATATCTGAGGGCCTAGCCAACCGGCATTCGCTATGAAGCGATTCGATTTCTATCCTCGCTACACCTTTGATTTGACATTTCTGATCGCTCGACTTTTCGTCATCGAATGTCAATTCCTATACATTTTTTTTAGTTTCTAATCGAAAGCGATTGTCGAAATGTAACATGGCTAGGGCCTCAGTCATCTGGTTAGCATAATACAAGCATTGAATTGCTTAGCTTGGAACTACTTAGATGACTTCGTTTTAAAAACTTCGTTAACATTAAAGTTCCATTTACATGATACAACTTTCTTGCCTGTTGTATTATTTTTTCTGTATCTTCTGTGGCTAGGTACTCGTTACTATTTGTTGAATTTTACTCATCGCGTGCATAATGCTTTGGCCACATCAACAGGTGAGAGTGGTCAAATAAAAGTACTTTTAATTATTCCTAGTTAAAAAAAATGTAGCGTTTGGACACCCTGTAGTATGTACTTATAATTATGCCTAGTTCAAAAAAAATTTTGCGTGTAGTTGGACACCCTGTATATACCAGGAGCTAACACACCTTACACCTACATCAATTCTATCGCCCTCGCATCGTCATTCGCACTCAGAATTATTGATGAGAGAATTTAATTTCGCCGGTATTGTAGCCGACTCCCTCCGGGCCGATTTGAACGTGAACATGTTTCATTGGAAACGGGTCAATACATAGTTTAGGAGATGGAAGTGAAAATATTAGGACTGTGAGAGAACTTATTAGTATTTTTTAAGCGACGGGTAAAACTGCCGTGAACAGCCGAATAGGTTATGTCCGACATTAGTTTTCATACTTAGGGTAGGTACTCGATAACGGCTAGTCTTAATAAATAATCTATCTTTGGTTTTGCTTGCAGTGGGTAGAATGACATTACTTCCATCAAAAAAATTATAAATACCTACGGTCATTAGGTATGATGCAAAACCAAAGGAGATAACCGGGCGTTAAGTATACCTACCTACTGACATTCTAATTGTCATACGACTAGGTACCTTACTTTAATAAAAACTGGTTACGTATTCATTCATATTTACATTCCCTCGGATAATGGTCTCCTGCACTACTTATTCGCTGTAAAGTTCAATGGGGACGTGTATGGATTATGTTTATGATTTGCTACGTACCTGCGAGTTCGGTAACGATGTCTGCCATTTCGGTTCGACCAATTGAACGGCATTACAATCAGTAGGTACCTTCGATTAGGTAGGTACCTACAAAAAGTATAAGTGAAGGCAAACAATATTGAATATAATCTGCACCTAGCCAATTTATATAGTTCTACTAGTTTTTAACCCTTGTTTTTTGTTCATTCTTTATTATTAGCAAGTGGAGGTTCGTGGTCTCTGCCTACCCCAATGAGAATAAAATGTGATTTTATGTGTGTAGGTTTTAACCTGTAGGCTCAGCTCACTAACAATTAGGTAGGTACAGGTTCTTTAAAGCGCCTTAAAATATTACAATAGCAAATTTCTAGGCGCTTTGCAATTGAAAAAATATAGCTATAAAAGTTGTACCTGTTTCAAATTCAAATATCTGCAGAACATAGTACACACATTTTGTTCAGGAGTGGGGATCGAACCCAGAACTTCTTGTGTCTCAAGCGGGCCTTCACCAACTGAGCCACAGACGTCGCCAAAATAATTTTTTCGATTTCAAGCCTAGGACAATCACGGTTATCAATTAGGACTAGGGTAAACCCAGGATAGATGCCCCACTTTTTGAAAGAGCCTCGTAATTTTTAAACTATTAATTTACCATAAATAATTCCTATGAATATAGCTAGTTAAATATTTTATCTTGCATTACGCGTTGTTTTTGTAGTCCTAATAATTACTGATTGTGCAGAAATTGAGTTTTCGCAAAACCTTTTTTTTGGGGATAGTTGCCTACCTATATGGATAGATGCCCCACTATAAAAATGCTAAGGAGGATAGATGCCCTATTGAATCAACATATGTAAAATACAATTTTTATTTGAGCATTCCTATAGAATAATGTTTCTGTCTGTCGAATTTGACTTTGTATTAGGTATCAGCTGTTCAGAAGTCCATAAAATTACTCCTGCCTATCTTTTGTACTTTCGTGGCATGGTTCACCTACAAACATTAGGTATTGTATACAAATATGTACATATAAGATTATTACTTTAAAATGTATGCCTACTAACACAACAAAATGTTTCCGACGTATAATACAACATAGTTATGTTTTTCAACAAACACTGCACATGTTTAGAGTATTAGGGGATAGATTTTCTCAAGGGCACCTATCCCCCGAAAAATTTGGGGCAACTATCCTTTTTGATACGGATAGGTGCCTTTCTAAATTTAGAACTAACTAAACACAATAGAGTGGGTATTGACATCTAGGTATGTACTCAAAGTACCAGAGTATTAACATAAAAAAAAATTTAAGAGAATTTATGACCACACTAGCAGACCCGCGCGGCTTCGCTCGCGTGTTGTACATACCTACCTTAAACACTGGTCGTACTGACTTGCCATTTTAAGAAAAGTGAAATAGAAAGAAAATTAAAGAAATAAGAGATATTTTCACGACTGCATCCCGGGAGCAGTAGACATTTCTTTCAGATCATTAGGCAATTTTAAGATCTTTTTGAAGATGTCTAAAGGGGTAGTCAGAGGTATGTCCAAATACATATATATTTGGTACATGCCCACTTTTTCCAGAAGTTAACTTTCCATACGTGACAGGTAGCAAGCCCATCGACGCTGTTAGAGAGCTAACTGGTTTCCTCACGTTGTTTTCCTTCACCGTTATAAGCTCGTGTTAAAGCGCATATAAATGATAAATGGAGGTGTACCTACTTAAAAGGGATTTCTAGAAATTAAACCCTTAATAGAGTGAATGAATGGAGTAAAATCGAATTTATATGACTATACAATACCACCTCAGAATAGAGAAAAAACCAGAAGTAGTTATTGCGCCTAATACTGAGGCCACAAAAACTTAGCTAAAAGAGAGTAGTTTTACGCGCAGCCGATCAGTCACGTTTTGAACGTCATACCGCATAGTCGACTTCAATTTTATTTTATTATGCCGTCTTGTGTTGTTCCCACATGCAAAAATGCAGCGGGGCAAAACAGTAGAAAGAATGGGATTACATTTCACGTGTAAGTAACGCATTTACCTAACATCTTATTGAAATATTTTCGTTTGTAATTTTCATAGAGAATGATGCGTCCATCTTGTTAATGTTGCCAGTATAAGAATTTTGATTTTCCCTACTTTTTATTATACAGAAATGTTAGAATTTCATAATAGGTATTCTATACTAATATTATAAAGAGGTAAAGTTGGTTTGTTTGTTTGTATGTTTGGGGTAATCTCCGTAACTACTCATCCGATTTCAAAAATTCTTTCACTGATCGATTTGACACCGATTTGCTACAGCGAGATGCATATGGCATGGACTTTCCGAATGAACATAGGCTACATTTTACCAAGGTAGATGCCACGCGAGAGAAATCGCGGGCGAGAAGGCTTGTAGTCTATATATTTGTGGTGTGTGTGAGAGTGGAACAGGGAGGGGTGTATGAAATTATGTTAAAACTGTAGCTTCCCTGCTGATGAAGAAAGGAAAACGGAGTGGACAAAAATTATACAAAGAGCACGGCTAGAAACCTTCAAAGCGAAGCGTAGTTTGTTCAATGCATTTTGCGGAGAAATATATTTATGAGACAAAATGCTGTTTGAAAATACAATTTAGATTTTAATATTATTATCATAATATCACACTTCCAAATTCCAATATTCTCAATGTTTACCCCAAAAACGGGCATTTTGTCTAAGCTAGCCACATTACGCGGGTGGGAAGTGAGGCGGGCGGGGGATGCTTGTTTCGTATTTGGACTCAGCGTGCGTCTTGCAATGACAGTTGATGGCACCTTCTGTCATTTTCTCTATTCTGAGAATACCACTAAGCAAATTTGATAAAAATGTCTCATAAAATTTATTTTCAAAACAATCTCTCAAATGTGAAGGCATCTTAAGTTGTATTAACTTGTATTTAATGTGGTTACCTACGTTGATTTTGCTTACGGTGCTCATAGAAAAAGCTTACTGTTTGTCGGTTCATATCCTTTGGTCTGGCACAGTTCAATCTGCTTGCAAAATATTCTAGAACCTATGGTGCGCGCGCAGCTAGCTAAACTTTTTAAAGACAAATACATCTTGTGTCACTTGATTTTGCTTACGATTTTCATAAAGAGGCTGACTGTTGGTCGGTTCCTTTTATGGTCTGACACAGTTCAATTTGATTGCATACTATCCAGAAAGCTATGGTGCGAGCGAAGCGAGCTTCGAACCAAGAACTTCTTTGACTCGGAAGCGAGCCTAATTTTTTTAAGACAAATGCGTCATGTGAAACTTGGTTTTGCTTGTGGTAGTATGGTACTCATAGAAAAGGCTGGCTGTTGGTCGGTTCTTAGTCTATCGTCTGACACAGATAAATTCGCTTGCTAAATATTCAAGAAGCTACCATGCGAGCGAAGCGAGCTTCAAAGTTTGCGAGCGTATCGAGCCGAATTTTTTTTAGGCAAATGCGTCACTGACGCTGGATTTTGCTTATTCTGCTCATAGAAAAGGCTGACTGTTGGTAGACAAATGCGTCATTGACTCTTGATTTTGCTTATTCTACTCATAGAAAATGCTGGCTGTTGGTCGGTGTATATTCTATAGTCTGGCATAGCTTAATCTGCTTGCAAAAGATTCAAGATACCTGCGAGCGAAGCGAGCTTCAAACTTTGCGAGCGTAGCGAGCCGAATTTTTTTTAGACAAATGCGTCACTGACGCTGGATTCTGCTTATTCTGCTCCTAGAAAAGGCTGACGGTTGGTCGGTTTATATTCTATCGTCTGGCACTGTTAAATCCGCTTGCTAAATATTCAAGAAGCTATCGTGCGAGTTTGAACCAATCAGTTTGTAATAGTATACAAACCGAGTTTTAAGCCAATCGCACCTCGCTTTAATACATTTCACTTCAAACTTTTCACTCTTTCACTCTTTAAAGGTTTTTTATTTTGTATTTTAAGTGTTGCAACTGATTTTGTCGTACAAATCGCTCCACCTTTTAATACGTTTAAATTCACTTCAGACTTTGTCACCGAATTTCACTCTTTATAAGGGTTTTGTCGAAAAACCCTAAAACAATTGCCCATTTATTTTGTAGTATCCATACCGAATTTCCAGTCAATCTCACCTCGCTTTAATACATTTCACTTAAAACTTTTAACATCGGATTTCACCCTTTTTAAGGGTTTTTTGGAAAACCCTTCAACGCGTGTCTATTTATTTTGTTTTTTAAGCAACAGAGTTTCAAGCAAATCGCTAAGCCCGTTTAAAATTTTCCATACAACCTTTGACACCACTTTTTACCCCTTTTTAGGGTATTTTTTGAAAATTCCTGAAACACGTGTCCAACCATTTTGTATTTTTAGTATCCAAACCGATTTTCAAGCCAATCGCGCTTCCCTTCAATACGTTTCACTACAAACTTTGACATTGCATTTCACCCTTTTAAAGGGTTTTTTTCGAAAAACCCTAAAACACGTATATATTTATTTTGCATTGTTAGTGTTGTAACCGAGTTTCAAGCAAATCGAACTACCCATTAAAAAGTTCTCATACAAACTTTGACACCCCATTTCACCCCTTATCAGGCTTTTTTTTTTAAATTTCTGATTAACATGTAAATTTATTTATTATTTACCATATTTAAACCAAGTTTGAAGAAAATCGCTTCACGCATTAAAAAGTTGCATACAACGGTTTTCATCCCTTTTCAACCCTTTAGGGGTGGAATTTCAAAAAATCCCTTCTTAGTGCTCACTTTTGTTTTAAAAGGAAGCTACCATCCAAATTTCAGCTTCATAGCTTCAGCGGTTTGGTCTGTGCGTTGATTGCAGAAAAATGCTTATTGTTTTATATATATTGATTAAAAGTTATGCAACACTGAATACTCATGTTTAAAACTTTGACGCGTTATCCTGCGTTCGCCGCGCAGATAATCGCACACACAAGAAAACCAAGTATACTCTGCTCAACTGCCTTTTGGGCCTGAGGAGTTTGGCACGTACGCTCCTTATTTAACCTATTAATTAGTATGTGCGATTTCGGGAAGTTGTGTTTTTTGAAAACGAGGCATCTATCCCATTGAGGCATCTATCCTGGGTTTACCCTATAGGCAAACAGGTCCTAAAAATATAAACACAAAACAATAATAATTATCTTCCTCATTTGTCTTTGATAAGTGCATCCTTCAAATAACGAGAACAGGAATAAACAATTTATCGAACCGACAATCTACTTAAAAGCTTTTCGACTTAAATTATTACGACGAATAATGTTTGGAGAATAAATAGACGAAAAACGTTAAGTATTAATTAGCATGGCTGCTCTTAAACCGTTTTGTAACATTGTAATGAATAAAATGGTTTTTAATGATAGTTTTAAATTTTCCTAATAAAAAAAAGATTTACCTACTGAAATAGAATCAGTTATCTTTTTAGACCACGTAGGTACTTTCGTAAAAATCATACTTTTTTTTAACCACAAAATATTGTGGTTTATGCACATCCAGGTGTGCAAGTGCACGATTTCATTGAATACGTGTCAACATGGACGGACGGAAATATAGTTTTCATTTTATTTTATATACCTAGGCACAACAAACAACTCTACACACATTATAAAATTTGATGACAAAATTGTGTTGATTATAACTAATAATAAGTTATTTGGCACTTATTTGGCTCAAAAGATCAGCATTGCCATCCAGCGCGGCAATGCTGCCAGTGTCTTGGGCACGCTTCCGTCTGGCAGTGGTTTGGATCAGTTGAGCTACCTTTAGATCGCTTGTAACGATCCTTAGGTGGCTTAACTGGTTCTAATTGTATTTTGTACAGTTATGTAAATATGTAGTAGTTTAGTTTCTGTAAATAAATTATCTCAATTTCTAAAAACACAAAAAAATAATAAGTTAATAACATGAAAATAATAATGTCGTCCACGGCGTTATTATTAACACAAAGTGCAACTAGAGAGCTTGGAAAAACTATTAATAAGTATTATTTGTATTATATAATTATAGTCGCGTTCCTAGATAAGTACCTACCAAACTATTATATTTAACGAATTTTTGAACGCAAATAATAAACGGTGTAAACACGGTCCATGTTCTAAATTAATCCCGCCGTAAACATTAGGGTAGCAAAGTTGGTTTAAGATGCTTACATTGGACTTATTGGTTGGAATGACATTGGAATTGTTACATGAGGGGAAGATTTATGTTTAACTAGCTTCCAACTGGCTTCGTTCTGTACATTTTGAATAGCAAAATGATAGTTGGATATTATTTCCAAATAATCCTTTAAGCATCAAAGGATTTTAAAACAGATACTTATAAAGATGTGACATTGTCTACTACTACGCCTTGAGGTTACATTCGTGGTCAAAGTATTTTTTTATAAATATTTAATTAAATTGTGTGGATGTGATTATCTTTAGAGAAAACTAAATTAGATTGAACAAAGACACCTAAACAATCTTAATTGCTCAAATATCCGTAAGACAAACGGTTCATAGCTTTTCTAAGCGCCTTGCAGTAATGTTATAGCAATTAACAACGGCTTTGCAAACTTCTTCGCTTAGGTAGTGAAAAACCACAATTCGTATTTTAACTGTATATTTTGTTGTAGGGTTTGTAGGGTCAAAGTAAAAAAATCTTAGGTAAGTACCTACCTACTCATAATTGCCGTCTTAGGAAATATCTCCGATTGCAAAATACCTACTGCAGACGAGCACTATTTAAAGTAGTAGTAAGTAGAGTAAAGTTGTGTTTACACTATTTTTTAAAGGTAGGTACTTAGTTTTATTTTTCAGACAGTAGGTACAAACTATACCTACCAGACCTATTATTTTTTTTTACTTAGGGTAAGTAAGTTTATGTGGCCAACTCTGGTAACAGAGTCTTTAGGCCACCTATAAAGGCCTCCGTTGGAGTAGTCAGAGGCACGCTCGAATAGACATGTTGATTGTTTGAAATTCAAACTACTTAGCAACATTACATACTCAACTCAAATAATAATTGAGAACAGATTTACCAACTCAAGATTTGGTACCTGAGTTTACCCAACAAAATAGTTGGAAAATTCAAGATGAACCAAAGTTTAGAATTTCAACGCCACTTTCGTAACTACCAAACAAGTTCGAACTTAAAATATCCATAAGGTACTTCACTGTAACTTAAACTTATTTGGTACACTGTTGCTGATATTCCTTGTTAAAATGTTACGCATTTTTATTAAGAAAACGGTAAGATTATCATCATCTTCTTTTGTTTTTCCGTCTTCTTTGTAGTGTCAATGATACTGTAGAGTGGTTTCCCTAGGGAGGATAGGGATAACACAAGGGAAAAAAGACAAAATATAAAAATACAACAAACTTAATTTTATTTTAGAAAACTCCTATGTCTCCTATTCCTAACAGTACAGGAAATGGGGTGTAGCTTCAATTATTACAATACAGTTTATCATTACAAACCAGGATTATTGCAACTGCCTATTACAAACTCTAAATAAACTAAAACTCACTTAGTTTCGACATTACATAATATATTCCGTGATACCACGCCTAAAGATGAAGGGAAATAGTAATAAATGGGTTGGTGACCTGCCTTGACCGCTTACTCGTTTACCAGATGAGAGAATTGAAAAGAGAAAGTAAGAATCTTGGTTTTTTTTTCACCGCAAATGTCCACGTATAGTTAGGTTAAACTGAGTTAGGTTAAACTGGGTTAGGTTTAGAGGGGTCGGTTTCGAAACCGCCGAAATTTACGCGAGCACCGCTCAGTTACCTGATTTAACATACACAGTCTGGCCGCACTCACTCACAGTACCGAACAGGGGGGACACAGCGCATGGGACGGTTACGTTTCCGGCGTAGAACGGCGGGCAGAGGCCTTCACAGCGGTTCTTGCCCGCGTCGGGCGAGCGGAAGCAGGAATGTGTGGCACGACACGCCACGTGCACGTCTCCAGCGGACCGAAAAACCTCTTTGTTCTGAAATTGACAGAACAACGTACAAGCAGATGCGAAAGACGGTGCGAAACCCATGCGAATCTTAGGGAAGGTTAGCGTTCAAGCCTCCATATACCTGGCTAGCACGCGGAAGCCTAAGCCTAGGGTCCGCAGGGTGAAACAAGGGTCACACGTGAGGATAAGTAGGTAGCAGGACAAAAGCATTCCTTACCAGAGGTATGATAAGCTCGTCCTGGATAAAACGCCTGATGTGTCGTCGCGCACAAATTCAGACAAATCGAATTCTCTGCAGAGCAGGAGAAAAATCTAAATGGATCGAATGCCGGACAGCCACGTCTTCTCCAAACGTCAATATCGATCTTTTGATAGATCAGTCACGTTCACAGTGACACTGACAGTTGGAACGAATCAACTGGTGTGTCCACCTCAGACTTGACAATTACCCCTGACACTGGCAAATATAAAAGTATGACAGCCGTACGTCTGTCTAATATAATATAACCTATCTCGCTGAAAGGAAAGTTTGAAATTTGACGTGGGAAAATTTGAAACATTAAAATTGTATAATCTTGAAAAAAAACGAAGTTACAATACCTACAAAAAAACATTTGATGTCAAATAGTGTGCTTCTAGTGCCACTTCTATTGCGTTTTCTGTCCCTCTATCAACTGTCATCTTATCAGTCACTCCTTTCTCATTCATAGGTATCATCTTTTACACGATCCATCCATCTTTCTTCGGATTTTGAAAGCCGGGACCAACACCGTGCCCTCTGAAGCACTGAAAATTAGAAATTGAGTCAAAAATAATTATTTCCGATTAGATCAAGAATCCAGAACATGCAGCAATGGAATTTTCTAAAATCAAGTTGATTTATTAGTAGTTAGGTATAATAATGTTATTGATTATTGAAATTCAGACAATATTCGATCCCCGCTGCGGGACAAATGTTTCCATGATCTGCAAATATTTGTTTCGTATCTGGGTGTTTTCTATGTATAATATGTATGTATTTACAAAAAAAAATGTATCTATGTAGTTTATCAGTCATCTGGTTACCATAACACAAGCATTAAATTGCTTAGCTTGGGACTAGATGACGCCGTGTGGAATGTCCAAGGATATTTATTTATTTATTTAATATTTTTCCTAAACAGTTAACCAGAACCTTTATCTTGATTATTTCGAAATAACATTTAATTAAATATCAATTTAGCTTAACGACATAACAAATTATGGGATGTAATTAAACAGTTAAGAAAATAAGGCCTTGTCCACTCCAAGAATATAAATATACCTAGATCAGTTTCGATATAATAGTTAAAATGCTATAGCAAATAATGAAGCGTAACTAAATAAAAAAAATCACACGAAACCAGTTTAGTTTTTGGTGATTTATGAGAATATTTAATTTCTTATTGATACAAGAAAGTAGCAAGCGTATGAATTGAACACGTAATACTTACAATATAAACTTAATGTAAGAAACATAAAATGAAATATGATCATGACTGTATCCCACTGTAGGCTGTAGGCATTTCTTTCAGATTTTTAGGCAATTTTTAGATCATTCCTAAACCTATTATGTGCTGATAAAAAATATTTGATGTTTAAAAATATCAGCTTTTGTAATATTTATAGGTAGTAGGTATACAATATAACACACTGTACCTACTTGGTAAATCTATAAATGTTTTGAACACACTTTACTTGGAAAATCCAAACAATTATCTTGTTAAATTCAAACTTGGTGTGTTCTGTTGTAGTTTTTACTGTAACTAGAATATTACCAGTATACAAATCATCTTACGACAGCGTTAAGTGGAAAAAGGCCCTTAATTTGTTTAAGAAAAACCTATATATAAGTAAGTACGCCGCTATTAAACAAATTGTCAAACTATTGATAAATATTTCGTAACAGCCGTCGCAAAGATGAAATTTGTCTTCGTGGCCATCATTCTTGGCCAACTAGTTACAATAACTATTGGCGAATGTTGTAAAAAACAAATAATTCTGTTCTACCATGAAAATGGATTTACCTGCGAAGATGTTCCTGGGGGCGCAGTGTATCCAACAAGACGACCAAGTTTATTTAATATATTCAAAAAGAGCCCCGACCAACCGTGTTTCCTACCAGCGTGCAACTCAGGTAGAAAGGAGCCGGGAACGTACTGTGGTTATGGTTCGTGCAACATTTTTGGATGCAACTGTGATGGTGGATGCATAACTGGAGATGCCGCGGAGAACTTTATAGAGCTGTACGGAGACAAAGTTATGGTTGAGACTGTTACTGTTAAGTGAGCTGATAAAGAAACCTTATATACTATATAAATGTGTTAAAAAATATGTGTTACACTATATAATATATAGTGTAACACATATTTTTAACAACACATATTTTTTGCAACCTGTCACGTATGGAAAGTTAGCTCCTGCAAGATGTGGGCATGTACCAAAATGTATTTGGACATACCTCTGACTACCCCCCTTAGACATCTTCAAAAGGATCCAAAAATTGCATTAAGATCTGAAAGAAATGTCTACCGCTCCCTGGGATACAGTCGTGATCATATTTCATTTCATTTCATATTTTTAACAATCATTAACTGTTGCTATTTCCTGGTTTAAAAAAAGTTAATGTGTTATATTCCCGTGTCAATGTATTGTAAAAGTATTAAAGTACAATAAATATAAATTTCTGGAAGTTCTAACTCTTTTTTTCTCCAACTTAGTAAATATTTGACGACCTCTGTGGCGCAGTCGGTGAAAGCCGTAACGTAGGTACCTAGTTTACGTTATTTTCCAACTGTTGCAACGTTACAACATCCAAGAAACGAAATAAGTAAATTTTTGTGATGAATTCCCATGTCAATCTATTATTAAATAATAGATTGACATAATATATAATATAATATAATAGGTTTGGATCAGTTGAGCTACCTATAGATCGTTTGTAACGATCCTTAGGTGGCTCAACTGGTTCTAATTGTATTTTGTACAGTTATGTAATTATGAATTGATTTCGAATATAATTGATTACTTATAGAATTTAAAAGTTTAAGAAAAATACAAAACAATTTTTATTATTACATTTTTCTTTCTATAGGTATACCTACTTATGTTAAAGCAAAATGAACCTTTTTCAATTTCAATTATTATTAATTAGGGTTTACATATTTGAACCTTTTGGGGTTGAGACCCTTGGTCCGTGGGGTTCCGGGGCCCATCGCGTTTTTAAAAATCTATCGGTGCGTCTGGTCGAAGCGACGCGTGATCCGAGGGCTGGCACATTTGGCTCAAAGGATCAGCATTGCTATTCAGCATTGCCGCTGCCGTGTCTTGGGCACGCTTCCGTCTGGCAGTGGTTTAGATCAGTTGAGCTTCCTATACTTAGATCGTTTGTAACGATCCTTCGGTGGCTCAACTGGTTCTAATTGTATTTTGTACAGTTATGTAAATATGTAGTACCTACCTACTAGTTTAGTTTCTGTAAATATTTTTTTTATTAGGTAGGTAGGTATTAAGTATGTGTAAGACATTTCTGTCTAATTATTTTATAGAAAAGATTATAAATTAAAGCCTTCACTTCCAGCATTGTCTTTGTTCTACAAATCCATCATCCGTAATGAGAGAATAAAAACCTCAGAGATATAATAATCTCAGGCCATTGGGCACAGGATTCCTCTCACGTATTTTAGACAATGGACATTTTTTCTCCATCACAATAGAAAATTGGAGACGCCACCTTTAGGGCTCCTATACAATACAGGTGCGTTATATCGGTCTATAATAACGCTTAAGAGTCCGGCGACGTGGCTCGGCAAAATTCAATTACTCGCGCGTTCAAACATCGACACACGACAAAATCTTGGTGTGCTCGTCATTTTGCATCTGTGTGCGTGAGCGTGCGTGACACACGCACACAAACGCACTGTTAGAAAAGGTTAAAAATGTATTAAATGTAAATGCATGGCTATTTTGCAAGGAATTTGCTTGTCTCCCGTAGTCCCAAAAATTATGACTGAAAATTGTTTTTATTCTTCACACAGTGTTGTTTTTCTGATACTAGACCATATAAGCTATGTTTCTTACAGAAGGAAACTCAAAATATCCTAGTGTTTAATACTATATAAATATTAAGAAAACATGTCTTCTATGATGTAAAAATATGCAAAATGCGATTCGGTTTAATTTCACTTTAGCTAAGTATTTTGAAAAAAGCTTCTGGCAGAAACCTAGATAAATGCTATCCTAATACGAATAATAGCATACTATGCTAAAGATATGCTCAAATTTCAAATGGTTATGGTATTACGTTTGTATGGGGAAGTCGTACAGCGCAGAAGCCTTAAAGTCACGTTTCGTTTCTTGACAGATCGTTGAAATTAAGAGCGGTCAACCCGGCTCACTTTTCATACAAACGCTCGTACGTGATTATGCCGTTGTAACAGATCTTTCTTTTAAACTTTTGGACTAATAGGTATCTTGTGCACTATATCTAGGTTTCTATCGAAACTAAAAATCAAAATTTTGAGAAACAAATTCAGTATAAGCTTCCAAAAACCTGCTTTTAGCATAAATTTTACCTGAACTTTGGCCGTTCATAATGTACTCATAAATTGTAAACGTAAAGAAAATATTGTCATAGAAACCTTGCAAATCTTATGGAGATTCTAAATGACTAACATTTATTTTACAAACTTGTTAGGTTTACTGAAAAAAACGTATTTCCTGGAACACTTCTTATGAAATTTCCGCACACTATTTTTCGAGTGAGCGAGTGAGCGGCGAAAGTACCTACTGAATGCCGAGCGCTGAGGCGCTATCTCTCTTTTTTCGCTTTGCTTATTTTTCTAGCATTGCGCTGGATGAAACAACAAGCTTTTCAGCTATGCCCGCGTCGATGATAGACGCACCGGGAAGGGCCACCTTAAGCGCAGTCATATTTTGGATTTGCAGCCCGTAAGTGACATAAACAGCTAAGAACTTCCGTGCTTTGTAAGGCAACTTAATTTGTTAGACGGAGGCTTAAGGTGCTTGTATGCGTCAAATTAGCGCCACCGCCTATTTTATCTTTATAATTACGCTGAACAATGGTATTTAAAAAAAATGATTGTAGGTACAGTTGTGATACATTATCATTAGCTTTTTTATAACTATGTAATAAGTAGTTATATTTTGTATAGTTTAGGAAGTGTAGAGATAAAAGAGTACGTTAGAAAGTAGGTATACTTACGTAAAGTTGCTTGTTTCATTTTTTTTACAAGACTTACTGAATAAAACTGACTACTTGTGTAAAGAAGCTCTTAGCGTTCCCTCATTCGTGAATTCAAAGTTCTTGGAATACTTTTCTTTATACGCTTCATTCATGGGTATTATTTCGCGCCAACAGTATATCGGCCTTTTTGAAGGTTACTATTAAGATAAAATTCCTCATTTGACTTTGTGGTCATCCGACAAGGAAAGTTGTTTCGTAATGAATCAGTGAAAAAAAATCAACGACAATTTTAGACCTACATACTCTTAGCTAAAACTGAACTCGCAGTTTTGCTCTTAAGTCAGTAACACTAGGCTCACTACATCATAATAAAAGCAGATTCTAAATCGTCGCCAATTCCTAAGCCGTCGTTTGCTGATTTTACGACGCGCATAAATATAAAGATTTAATTGAGTTATGATTATGGCGGTTATAATCCTTGGTTTAATGTCTGTATGTCATTTTGTTTTAGTGATGGGATAATGTGAGTTATCGATGAAACCTCTGTCCAAAATACAACAAATAATTATTTTACATAATGGAGTCTTGCTAGGGCTCGTAACTCTGATTGCATTTTTTGTTTCGAGAAAGAATACAATTTAAAAAATTAAATTAAAATTTTTAATTTTTAATTTTAACTTTCTGTAAAAGGTACCAAAGGCCCCGGGGCCTTTCCGCCGGTTGACAGGTTAAGAAAATGAACTATGATTTTACTCAGCAGTGTTATTGCAATTTTATGACTACAAAATTTTAATACTATAAAGTTTGAACATGTTTATAAAAATATGTCCAAATGGTATATATTTTGGTACATGCCCACATTTTACAAATGTTAACATTCCATACGTGACTAGTTGCAAGCCCATGGACGCTTTAGAAAGCTAACTGGTTTCCTTACGATGGTTTTCCTTAACCTTTTCGAACTCTGCGTATAAATTTATCAAAACGAAAAATCCATTGATGCACGGCTGGATTCAAACCTACAACCTTCGGATCGATAGTCAAAGTACTAACTCACTTGGCCAACACTGCTCTTATAAATTAACTATAATTAACTATAATTAATAGTGTACGAAAGTAGCCTTTTAGGCGCATTCAAGATCCTTTCACCACACTAGTTCGAAAGAAGAACTAAGTGACATGACAAGAAGAAGAGTTAAAAATAAGTAATTATGAATTGCGATCGCGAAAAATTCTAGAACTCTATCTACAGTTTTTAATAAAGTCATCGACTAAAATATTTATCGATAAACCAACATCCCATCACTAGAATGTATTTTTGTCACAAACGCAGCTGCCACAATTTGTCGCCTCTGACAACCACCGATTGGAGCAAACATCGTCGCGCGTCTTGTTAACAACATTGTTTTGACAACGGACACTGTTTGGAACGCTTGCGAAAAATCTGGAATTTGTATTTTTGTTTCCAACCGAAATAGGTTAAGCAGTTTGGTTTTACAATATAAAATTAAATAGGTTATAGAGACTGAATTAAGGAAACAATTTTTTTAATGCAGTGTTTTTTTTTGCAAAGTCTTTTTTGTGCCGTGTTGTAGATGTTGGATAGTGTTTTGACTTTCGATGCGAAGGTCGTTGGATTGATTCTAGCTGTACATCAAAGAATTTCCTTAAGGTTCTGTGGGACTATCTCGGGAATTATAGGTAGGTACTTACTCTTTCAAAAATAAACAAGAATTTTGAAAATCGGTCTTCTTTTGACGGAATAATCGGTAAAGATACATGAAAAAAACATACAGTGGGAAACATAGCACCTTCTATTTTAAAAGTCGGTTTAAAAATAAAACACCTAGAGTGTTATTTATCTTTTGACAGGCCTATTAGCTTAAACCTAGCACGTTAACAGAGAAATACCACAGCGTGATCTTTCAAAAGCCGCTCAAAGCGAGTGTTCATTTCAAAGCTGCTTATTAGCAATCTACTTCAATTTAAACAACTTAATTCTCCATTTCTCAAAGTAAGACGTACCAAACCACTAGTTTATATGACAGTTTTTTCCGCCCACTAGTTGCCCTTTTCGAAATAGGGATGTGCATCAACCGATTTTTGAAGCTTAGTTTGATTTGAGCCGGTAAAGTGTGGTCTGAGTAACTTCCGTATTTTTAATGGGCCTAATTCGATACTTCGATACTGTATGCGCCCTCAAATTGTTAAAATACATCTAGTTCTTCCAGTTAAAGGCTTCAACCAGAATTCAAAAGCTGTCATAGACATTGATAGTGTCCACTGTTTTATTAACAACTAGCTGTGCCCGGCCGTTGCACCCGCCATATTATTTGAAAGAAAATTGAAAAAAATACAAAGTATTTTTTCAAATCCGACGGTAGTTTGGTAGCTCGTTCAAACAAACAAGTTCTTCCACTTTATTAATTTTCGTATTAATGTTACACTTATCCAGTAATTGTACAAATCAATACCATACGGTCACTTTATAAATATTCCGACTTTTCGAACATCACTAAGCCTACTCGCTGATTCCGTGACGTATAATTACAATGTATTGTATAATTTTCAACCCAATTATATTTCATCATATTAATTAAATGCGAGTGCAGCTGTAGGGTGTGTTATTGTTTTAACAAGACTTTTGCGTGTTTGTACGGTTTTAATACATTAAATTGTGTATAAAAGAACTCTTATCGTAGTATGGGATACCTACTGTCCTCGATACCGAGTCAAGTATCACCTATATCTATTTCACGTGTTGATTCGTCTGTTGCGCGACCGCCCCGAAGGCCTAAGTTCGGCCCGGTAACTTTATATTGCGTTTACTTTACTTCTCAAAATCGATCTAATCTTTAATGTCTACCGAACTATCCTCCATGGTTAATGTCCTTTTTCATAAGAAATGGTCAATACGTGGGGAGCTGACTAAATCGCCAGTAAAAAACACTTGTACCTACCGAGTTGATCGAGAGAAACAATGGTTCGTTCGTTCGTATGAGCAAGTGGCCAACTCTGGTGACGTGAATGGTAAAAGAAGTATTTTAAGGAAACCAATAAACTTTCTTCCTGAGATTTCTAAATTTATATTTGGGCTTGCAACTTTTCACGTACTTAGTGCTATTTTCTGAAGTGTGGATAATAGGACATTTACCAAGATTTATATGTATGCTAATAAGTCAATAAAACCCTTTTTATTTCATTTTTTTTTAGTATTCGCACGTACATTTTTTATTCATTGAATAACCATAGACATAATATTCAGAGAATCTTGAATGATCTGAGATAATTTCTACCGATTGGTAATAAATAAAGCCGTTTCGTTTATTCGTATAGGTTTTTTGTAAACGCTACTGTTCAAAGGGTGACAAAGATCATAAACGTTTGCGGACTAAAATAAAATATGTCCAGGGTGTTATTCTGGTACTGTTAGATATTTATGTCGAGTGTATTCGACTTTAAGTCGCACGATATACTGCATGCGAGAATATGCAAAAACGGAAAGATGGAAAACTTTACGTAAGTTAGTACAAAAGTGGGTGATACCACAGATAATAATACTATGCTAGTCATACGCTGATATGATGATAATTCAGGGCGGGGATGAGAACTCGTACCTCTAAATGTCTGTAGTCACTACACTATCAAGATACTCAAGTAATGGTATCTGCCGACTTTACTCTTCCAAGTCATAAACGTGCTATGACAGTAATAGGAGCATGACAGACAAAAAAAATTGTGATACGGTCATGGCGCATATCATAGTAGGACTGCTACGCGGTAGTTGGCTAAGTGCTAAGATCATGGACCTGGACGAACAGTGAGCGTGCCGCCGAAAGGGACAAAAATTGCAATGAATCCATAGTTTCGTAGTACAAAATTCGGCGCATCAAGTTGCCGGCCATACAAAAAAACGGCACGCGATGAGGAACAAAAGATCTAATGCTTTGTCTCTTTTACTCACAAGAATGTTATATATATTATTCTTTGTTTTTGTGTGACTGAGAAAGAAATAAACAGCGCTCTATTTCTTACTTTCTCTAAGGCTAATATATTTTTTTCTTTTGGACGGATTTTAATGTTAACAGATAATTCTATGACCTTCATAAATTCACTGGACTATATTGAAGCAGAAGGCTCTGCGCCGGAAAACTATATAAAATAAAGTAAGTTAAATATAATATAAAGTATAAGTATGAGTAAAATAAAAACTGAAGTGAACAGCACAGTTTCATAACAATGTTCAGAAAATTATCCTAAAAATGTTTCAAAAGTATCTGAGCGCTCAAGAATACTCCAGAAACTATTTACAGTCATTCACAGTCCAGAGATCGTCACGAGTGTTCAGTTAGTTTTGAAACATGCTTGCCTTTTATAAATTGCATTCCTCATGGCAGACTTTACTGAAAGGGTGATTCTATTTAGATCCATTGAGGTGGATTTATTAATTTAAGTTAGAAAGAAAGAATGAAAACAAGTTTTATCAACACATCACTAAAACTTTAGATAGTTTGTGTATAATAGTAATAAACAAAGTTAAATGCAAAACTTATAAAATAAAAATAAGAACACTATTTATAATTTAAGTAGAGTTCTCATTTTATATAATTTTTATGTCAATAACCAGTCACTACCGGCATTACCAGTTAATTTTTATCCTGTCCAGCCAATGGTTACCTGGAACAGATCGCTTTCAGCGATAAGGTTGCCCAGTGTTTTATGTATTGTTTTGTTATGTTCTATCTATTTATTTTATGGTTTGCAATAAAATCATATTCTATTCTATTCTATAACAAAAGTAGAAGGAAGAGGGGGATAGTAATTAAGTAGGTACACATTTTTAGACAGGAACTTAGTGACTTTGATAACAAATAAAATGTGTATATGACATATTCTTTGTAGTACTTTTAAACCGGTAACTTTAAACTTTGTTTTTATATTACTCTATAATTTAGTTTTATTTATGTAATCTTGGGTGCTAAGAGGAACAGTCCAGCTGAGAATTATAGCTTCACGTCCTATTTGATGAATTCAGCTGTACAGACTAAGACCAGTCTGTTCTGATCCACTGAGCTCTTGCACAACTCAATAATTTGGATCACCAGGACATTTCAGAGGGGTCTGGTTATGATGGTTAGCTGTTCCAATGTATATTGTGTTGTTTTAGTTGGATGTACTTAATGTTATTGAGCGACGTTAGCTTAAATATTTCTTGAGTATTTTACTTAAATAGTTTTGGATCTGAATTTAATTCAGATGCGTATTTGTGTTGTGTAATGTCTTTCAATACAGACCCGGCAAAATTAATACCACTTGTATCATCAAGGATTGTTGATTATAGAGGTTAGGTGATGCAGTAGCTGAATTCTCATCAACTGTAGGTACTGACAAAAAGCAATCCAGACGTTTTGCTAAAGGCATTTTAGTTAAAAGACGATTTGCATAATACAGTATGTTTCGATATTGGGGTTTCGTTGATATCGTTATTTTGCATCATGGGTATTCTGATAGGTACCTCCCCATAATTCGAGTTTATGTAGCGATTTCATACAAAACAATATATACCTACTCGTAAGTTGATATCGTCGTTTTGCATGATGGATATTATAAAAAGGTACCTACCCCAGAATTCGAGGTCAATGACACCATTCCAAATAAAATATATAAAAAAAATGAATTAGAGGTAATTAAAAATATTGCCTAATGTAAATCTGTAGTGTCTGTCTACTTCTATGAGAAAGAGTTTATAATTTTTTTAACTTAATATATCTATAGTTTATTTATTATTTTACAGTGTTAAACCACACGGTATTTTAAATCATCTTAATAGTTTCAGGCCTCGGCTTACAGGGTCCGTAGCCTAGTGGTCAGGCAGCTAGGCTTAAGAGCGATCGCTTGTATCTACGCAGGTTCGAATCCTGCCGGAGCCGTTAACTTTTAGTAAGATTTTTCATTTTATATCTTTTCAGATGTTTTTCTCATTGATTTTCATTTGTAAAATAAGTTAATTCAGGCTACTATGATAACTCATTAGTTGGAAAGGAAAAAAACTCTCATAAAAATCTGAGTCGGCTCTTTGTGGAAAATGTTCAGCAGAAACTGAATAAGTAGCTCATTCAATTAGGCGAGATAGTTCATTCTACTTTTTAACTAAGTTTTATTCATTTAATTTGTGTGAAAACGTGTTTGTTAAAAAGGCATTGAGAAGTAGGGTAAATAATCAGATTTACATAACAAATTAATGTTAAAAATATAATTACTCATCAGTAGGAACTTTGGCATTGAAATGTTTAAATCTAAAAATAATAAATAAATAGTGGCAATTCTGAGTGTCGCAAGAGCTAAACTTAGCTAACTAAAAATATTGCCGTCCCTTTCATAGCGATGGAAATAAAAAGGATGGCAATAATTATAGTTAGTTTAGTTTAGCTTTTGCGACACTCAGAATTGCCCCCAATACCTACTTATTCATAATTATTTTCCAAAATGTACTAATGTAATTCTGCAAATCTAACCTTACTTCTGCAAAATGTGGGCATGAGCCTACCTGTATTTGGAAATATCCCTTTAGACATTTTGATCACCTTCATAGGATCTGAAATTGCCTAAAGATCTGAAAAAAATGTCTACCGCTTCCTAGAAAGTACAGTCATGATAATTTATTTTATTTAAAAAAAAAAACATCAAGGTAGCTCTGATTTACCTTGAATAATCGCAATGATTCATTTACAAACAATTTAATTTCTACTTTTCATTTTACCTTACAATTCCGTCTAGGAGATAGTAATTTGTCGACAAACTATACGCCGTAAAACCTGTTTGAGGAAATTGGCTCTCGAGGTGCGGACGTTAAGGTTTATTAAATTTCAACATTGTAGGCACATAGTTCGTTCTAGAGCTAGTGGCAAACTAGTGATGAAGATTTTAAGCTGCCTGATGACCTCTGTCCTCTGCCTTGACCTGTGTCAAGACTTATCACCTTATGCCCGCGGCGCTCTACATGGGCTTCAACTTGGGGTCAACATTAAAATGGCCAATGGCAATTCTCCGTTTACGGATATTAAACACAAACGGACGAACGACGCATTGCCATTGGCCATTTTAATGTTGGCCCCAAGTTGAAGCCCAATGTGGGGCGCCGGCATTAACGGCAGCGCACACTAGGCAACAGGCGACAGCGACAGCTCGGCGACTAGACGCAACGACAGGCTGCGGCTGACAATTTTCATATTACATATATTGTTCAAAGCTCCGCACACTTGGCGTCATAGTCGCCTGGTTGCGTAGACAAATTTACCTAGGCGCACACAAGGCGACAGGCATCAGCGACAGCTCGGCGACTAGACGCGGCGACTTCTCGCCTAGTGTGCGCTACTGGTGAAAGCCGGGACCAACGGCCTTCTTCATCAGGATTTTACTCCGAGCATTATACCTATTTTTTAAGTTCAAATACTACTTCCTAAAACGTGGGTTTTTAAAAACTCGACATCCGAGAACTGATTCCTTATAGAATATCTACAGCAACTTGAGAAAACAATCGTGATCATATCATCGTTTCGTTGTCACCAAACTCTGCTTTCGCTACTTCCTAAACTATACAAAATAAACTATTACAGAGGTATTGCTAAGCTATAGGTTTCACAAACGGAATAATCCGTTTTTTTTAAATTCCTTTGTTCAACGTAATAATAAAATAGGCGGCGGCGCTGGTTAAAACTTAGACGCATACAACCACCAGTATGACATTCTTAGCGATAAGGCCGCCCATTGTACATTGTTTGTAGTTTTATCACTGATTGTATTTATGTCCTAGAAATTAAGGTGTGCAATAAAGAATTTTCATTCATTCGTTCATTCATTCATTGCAGTTTTATTAGGTAATTTAAATCAACTGTCTTCCAAAACAAGTGCAAACAACGTTTCTAATTAAGCGTTTAGGCACATTGCCGATGACAGCGACATAACTCCGACTCGGTATGTCTGTCCTTGTCGCTAGGATGTTGCTCCGAGCATATAAATCAGACGTTTCAGTCTGCTTATTAATATTTGCCGGGAGAGGTAGAGATTCTGGATATGACAGGTTTTTGTACCGACCTAATTTATTCAGATAATCCCTAATATTATAAATGTGAAAGTAACTCTGTCTGTCTGTCTGTTACGCTTTCACTTAGCCACTGAACCGATTTTGGTGATGTTTGGGACAGAGATATACAAGTCCTTAGAAAAAGACTTAGGCTATATTTTCTTCGGGAACCGATTAGATGAAATTTGGTACATTTGGTAGTTACACATTCAGCAGGACTAACTTATGTAATAAGATGTTTATAATTTTTAGTTTTGTAAGTTTGCCCAGCTGTGGGACACAAAATACATAATAGGTTAACAAAAAAGTATAGCAGTTTTACTAGTAGAACGTAGAACGATGCTAATTTTCTTTGACTAGGTACTTTTGTCAATAACATTTTCAAAGTGTCTGAGAAAGACAATAGTTTGTGTGTATATACATTTGTAGGAATATTCTTTTGTCTTTATTTCACCTCCAAAACTTTTAATTCCATGACAGTAATAAACGGATTTCATCTTAGCATCTTCAATGCGATACCTGAAGCGAAAGAGATGCAAGATATCAAAGAATAGTCATTCTCAGTTTCAGTATTAACTTTTCAAGAAAAAAAGCGTTTGTTTTTGCACTTTTTATAATCCTTTTAAAGATAGCGGAAGATTGTGCTGACTGTGCAAATCAACTGACTTTGAAAGCTGACTGAAAGGCAGTACTAGTGTTTAAAGTAGCTACTAAGTTATAAAATAAATTGTGCAGTTGTCCGTAAAAGAGTCGTGTTTGAGACAAAATTAAATATTGCCTTGACTTTTATTCTGATTGTTGTACGTTTGCATCTAAGCTGCTGTCCTGGACCTTTTAATTCGATAATAAGATAGCGGGTGTAAATGGGACATCTGGAAGGGGAAGACCTAGGCGAACATTTGGACCAAATTGGTGACATTTTGGAGAAAGGCCAGGTCCGAAGTACCCTAAACCGGAGAGCGTGTATGAAGAATGTAATGAGAGTGAATGAGGCGAAAGAAGTGTGTCAGGATCGTAGCAAGTGGAGATCCGTGGTCTCTGCCTACCCCCATGGGAAAGAGGCGTGATTTTATGTATGTATGTATGTATGTATAAGATAGCTTAACCCATGAAATCTTTATTATACTTATAAATCATTATACATATTATATACAGTGTGTGGAGAGGCAATTATTTGCCTACATTTAACTGAATACTACACAGCGAATAGCTTGTAGGTAGTCACAGGGCAGGTGAAACGGTCTTTTCTATTTTCAGTAGTTTACTAGGTATAATTACGAGTGATTCGACGTTTAGGATGAGTAAAAAAAAAGGATATCTTTTGCGATGAAATAATTTTTTTATTCGATTTTCGATCGAATTTCGAGAAAAAAAATGGAAATTCGATTTTTTTTATCACATATTGTTGATGTCTTTTCGTACTTTTAATACTTAGTTAGTTTTTTTCTAACTTTCTGTACTTAGGTAGGTACCTACTCGTACGTAACATACGAGTTACACAATAATGTTTTTTCTAGTAGGTAAGTACTTATACTTCTTGCAATATTCCATTTGCAATTTTTACCGACATTTCCCGAGCTCATAAAATATCTCTCAAAAAGTACTCTATTCCAACGTGTCTCGGGGCTATTAAAAAGTTGCAGCATAGCTAATAAAGTATTCATTTTATGCATGTGGCAGTGCAAAATATCTGGTTTATTTCAGGATCGTCTTGGATTTGTGTGAATAGAAATTTTCAGAGCTACACTATTTTTATTATACGTGCGAATGCGAGTCTTTTAAACCAGTGGAATAGTTGTAATGTAATTCAAAGTACCTACTTTATGCACCTAGGTGAATTAACTAGAAGGTGACTTAAGTAGCAATGCCCCAACATACCTATTGTATAGGTACTAATATCCACTCACGGATTCCTTGCATGGTACCTACTTATTACCAAAATTTTGAGTATCCTGGGTCTGTACATTATTTTTACATTTTACTAATGGACCTAGACAATAAATACTTACTGTGAAATGGGTGCACAATTGTGCACCCATATCACACACACAGCACAATTTGTTTTACAGTAAATAATTGTGTCTATTCAGATGTCGCCAAAACTAAACTAAACTAATTTAACAGCACTAAAAATGTTGCCGTCACATTCATAACGATCGAAATAAAAAGGATGGCATCAATTTTAGTGCCGTCAAATTAGTTAAGTTTAGTTTTTGCGACATCTGAATTGATACCAAAGTCTGAAAATTTTGTATAATTTTATCAATATTATAAATAAGGTGCGGTAGAAGTTAAACTGCATTTATTTCTTAAAAATTTATTTATTTTTATTTTATTGTGCTTCTCATAATATTAATTGGACTTTGTCGTCCAGAATTTTATACATAAGTGTCAATTGAAAACAGTATACAAAAATAAATATAGTAAGTACAAATAAAGAAAAACAAGAAACAAAACAATTTTCCCAATTAATACATTTTTTAGGATTTATACAATCGAATTAATTTAATTTATACAAAGTGGTTTTAAATTATTTAACTAATGCAAACGAATGTTTATGTTTTTGTGTTACTAAAAGAACTTTATTTAGCATGGAAGTATCCGTATTTATTTAAAAAATATAAATTACAGGTCGAAAACAAAACAAAAACTTGTACTAACAAATACTTGAAACAAAAGAAAGAATAGGTAGATAATTTTTAAGTAAATTATTTTCGTTTGTATAAGTAAAATAATTCACAAAAACGCAAGCTACAAAGGTACAACAACAAAAATGTTATTTAATAACTAAATTAGTAAAAGAAAACTGTATTTTAATAAATTAAGTTTAGTGTGCAAACAGCACCGAAGTTAAATGCATTGGTATATTTTCTATAAGGACAATGTAGAAAATAATTAGACCTTAGTGGAAATAAGGTTTGGCTGTGAGTTGCAGGTTTGATTTTCGTCCATACAAACGTGCTTGTTCACGTAGGAACGCGCGGACGCGGTGGCGGGTGCGGGCGCGGAGTCTGCACGAGTTCAAATTTCATGCGGGCACCACACATGAGCTTCAACTTGGTTCCCACATTAGAATGGCCAATGGCAATGCTCCGATTACGGTTATTCGACACAAACGGAGCATTGCCATTGGCCATTCTAATGTTGGAACCAAGTTGAAGTCAATGTGTGGTGCCCGCATCAAACTGCTTGTATTTATTTTGCGTGTAAATTGCGCGCTCCACCGCTAGTTCGATATGAACACACACAAACATCTTCAAGCGTTGATCTTACCGCGAGCGTGCCGCGCGCGCCATTCGCTGGCCCACTACTTAGGCCGCACGTGCGTTTTGTGCGTGAAAACTTGGCTATTTTGTCAAACTATTATTTTATATATTTTGTGACGGTGCCCGCGAATCAATCGTGAATGCACTAAAGCATGTTCTGCATTTTGTCCCTGTTGGTCTTTTACTGTTTCATGGCTTTTGTACATTCTTAATGGATATCGATTTGTCCAGTACCGTATATTTCCGTATAGGTAAACAAATTAGTAGGACTTTAAACTATTTCTAAATTCAAACGTCATCGTATTTTCTGATAAACACAAAGATTTCTAGTGCAAGATCAGAACTGTTGGTATTTTTTAGAAATTTAACTTTGTAAGGTGTCTTAATTTATGAACCGTGGGTTTAATGATATGATTATAAAATTCAACTTACTATCTTAAATAATTAATTTTTCACTTAATTTGTACAATATCTACACTCAACCAAAATTTTACAACAATTTTTACAAAACCAATTCAAAGAGTCACAATTGTGATATTAAAAGGACTAGCTCAAAATAACTTACTAGGACGAAAATTCTATTACTACCTAAATTTACGGTCACGTTTTTGTACAAAATAAAAAATCTATTCATCTAATGAAACTAAATAGAAAGATATAAGAAATTATTACAATCAAACACTATCATAAAAGTTTCATGAAATCATCCTAATTACAGAATATCACAAGATAGTAGTACTAGGTAAATCTCGCCAAGAAAAAGCTACGTGATTGTCGACCTTACACCCCATTAAATAGGGACGAATTCTCCTAAGCGACAGTCATATCTAAGAAGATGTCCCTACGAGGTTTCATTAGAGCTCATAGGTACATATTCGACAGTAACAAATAACGCACCATCAAGTTAACTGTCGAGCAGATGAGGCCATTTGCTTAGGCCGTTGAAATAACTACTAAATGCAAAAGGTCAGCACTGATTTCACTATTCTTATGGCACAGAAACTCCGTTCATGACATCGGTATTTCGGCGGATAACCTATGCCTGGATGAAGCTCTCGTTCCGCAAGTTCCACATGTGTTATTGCTGTACCCAGAATCGGAGCCAAAAGAGGAGTCACCACTAGGGGGTTTGGGAGACGCTCTTGGTCCCCTCCAACATGCTATTCCAGGGAGTTCCCCTCCAGGCCAAGCTCCTCCAGGAGCCATTTGCATCGGACCTTGAGGTCTGGCCCCAACTGTCCCCACTTGAGGGTACAATCTAAGTAATGCATCCAGTAGCACTCCTTCGTGGAACTCTGAAGGGTCCGGGGGGTGGATATGTCGTGGCATTCTTTGATGCGCGCGCCGTCTTTCCAGCGATTTTGGTCGTCGATCCAAGCGTTGCTGTCTCGGCCGATGTGGCAGAGAATGGGGAGCTTGAGGTCGGGAACAGGTTCGACAAGGAGCTGCTTCTCCGACTAAACTCAACTCGTCTTCAGCAAAGTGGTCGTCGCTGTGTAAGCTGTCGTCAGATCTGTGGGGAAGCTCTTCGTATAGAGGAGCGCCACAAGTGTCTCCTCCACAGGAGTTGCCGCCGCGCCATGTTCCTCCAGAACCACAGACGAAGACTCGTCCAGGACAGTTTGGTCGCTTTGTCTCCACCATCTGGAAACGGAAACCAGAACTTAGTCTGAGCAAAAAATTCTGTACACAGAAAACAAAACTTTTAGTTGCTTAGCTTGACTTGAGGAGGCTGTGTAAATGACCAAGGTTATTTATTCATTTTATATAAATGGGTTAGTAAAAACCTTTGTAAAAGCAAATTAAGTTTACAAATTTGCTGAACTCTGAGGCCAACTTGAAAATCTCGACTTTTTCAAATTGTTTGCATAAAACATCAACGCTTGTAAGGCTTTTAATATTTACCAAGTAATAGCCTCAGACAAATTATAAAGTCAATTAAAGATATCACAAGTAAATAAAGTCTAGACTAACTACAAACAGATTTACAAGAGATAAACATTAAAGTTGGGACAAAATGTTTAGGCAATTACTGAGAAATAATTAAGGGACTACAGAGAAAATATTTTGGCACAAGCTTTATCTGATTTACGTTAAGTTTTAGAAATCGTGATTGTGCAAAGAGGCTTAACGCTCTGTGAAATTTCAAATGTTTATTGTAAAATGATTGCGTAATTTGTAACTTGTATTTTTTGAAAAAAAAAAGAATTATTAAAAATTATTTTAAACTTTCGACTTGAACACATTATTAAAAATGCGAGTGGACACCGGCCGGCAGTCTATGACCACTGTCAGTCAGAAATTATTTAATTGCTATACTTAATATATTTTATTATTTATTATTGCTTATGAGCTGGAATAATTTCTCTTTTTATCCTTACCTCCAGCTGCGGCTCAATCTCAGGCCTGTGTGGAAGTGGTGGTCTCCTCGGCAAGTCCTGAAGGTCCTCGTATAGAGGAGCAGGTGGCGGCGCCCGTCTCGTGGAACCCGCTGTCTGGTGAGCTGATGACTTGGAGGGAAGAAGGTTCGTGACTTTCCGTTTGTGTCTGTTGAAAAAAAGTGACAGTTAGTATGACATGAAAGCTAAATTCGTAAGAACTGGTAGCTAACTTTGGTGAGGGAATTTAGAAGACCATGCAGCTGCCCTAGCCATGTTACATTTCGACAATCGCTTTCGATTAGAAATTAAAAAAAATGTATAGGAATTGACATTCGATGACGAAAGCTCTAGCGATCAGAAATGTCAAATCAAAGGTGTAGCGATAATAGAAAGAGAATAGATACGAAACATTTGTGACTTGTCTACGCACCCTGACCCGGCTTTTATAATCTTTAAGCCATAAAAGCCGGGATCGACAATTCACGGGACGGGATTCGATTGATAAGATCGACAATGTTCACACTACTAATTAAACAACAATAAAATTCATTTATCATTAAAAAGTGTCTCCGAAGCACAAAAGCGCTCAGTTAATGTCACTAGCGATCACCCAACCAAATTGTGACCGCTCAGAACGTCGCTTAACTTCAACGGTGTATTAAGATTTAGGAAGGAAGCAAGGTTCGCCACGACCGACGCGACGCCTGCTTTAGGTTATACTAGCGAGAATGGAAAGCGATGTCCTGCATAGGCCATGGTAGTATTAAAAAAAAGACGTGTGGCACTCGGAGACTGCCGCGGTAAAGCTATTGCACAGCTTATAAAACATATGCAAACGGGTATTTATCACGAATTTTACCTTTAATATTCTAAACCCGCTGATAAATACCCGTTTGCATATGTTTTATAATGTGTTCTGATCGCGAAAGTTTAAAAAAGACTATTGCACAGCATTTGTTTTTTTCAAAGTGGGGGGTGTCAGGTTTTTTTCGGGTCTCCACGCTCAAGGCCCGCGATAGAAGCTATGCAATAGCTTAAAAAGGATTTCTACAACAGCAAGAAATACGACTTGAGCTGAGACGATATTATTAGAAAATACATTATACCTACCTATTTAGGAAGAACAGTATCACGACACATAAAACGATACATAAGGTAAATATAACCATGTTTAAATGCATATGTTTGGCTGGTCATAGCATAAGGGCTTGTGTCAAAGTAAAGGTCAAAAATCTAAAATATCTTAAAATATTTACACAAACGAAATTTTATTTTCATGCGTACCTAAATCTTTAGTACAAAGGAAATCTTGAGATTTAATCCAAGCATACATATTTTTTTGAGATTACTTCTCATAATATTAATAATAAATCTCGAAGATTCCCTCTGCCTTTATAATATTAAATTCTGGGATCATAACTCAATACCTGCTTTTCATTTCGTATTTATAAAATTATTAGACACGGCTACTTGGTTCAGAAGCAGATGTCGAAATAAAAACTCAGGTAGTCTGATGATTTCATTAAATTTGGCAGAATAATGATGTGGTATCATTTTAATGATCGTAATTGTAAGGAGCGGCCGGATCAAACCGACCAATGTTAAAGGATGAAGGTAAGTACTTTTTTATTAGGTTAAGACTGCTCGTATAAAAAATACTTAAATATATAGATAATTATAGGTACTTATCTAAGTTTTAATAGAGTTATGAGAAGTAGGTATGTGAATTTAATTTTTAATTCTTAAAATTGTTAAAGCATAACTATAGGACTCTTTTAAAATACTAGCTACCAGACCGCAAAACAATACAACTAGCACGTGAACGATGGCCTGCATAGTTAAAAAAAAATATCCTTGGACAATCCACACAGCGTCATCTAGTCCCAAGCTAAGCAATTTAATGCTTATGTTATAGTAACCTTGTGTTATGACTGATACACTGCATACTCGTAGATGCTTTTTTTTGTAAATACAAACATAACAATAAATAGAAAACACCCAGACTCGAGACAAATATTTGCAGATCATGCAAACATATTTTGTCCCGCGGCGGAGATCGAACCCGCAACCTCTGCGTCTCAGGCGGGCCTTCACCCACTGCGCCACAAAGGTCGTCAAAATTAAAGATGACAACTCAACCTCAAATGACGATATAAGTTTACATCGAGTTATTAATCATCGGATTAATTAGGTACTCGATGTTTCTTCGACGGCACCATTTGTCGATGGGTGGTTACCTCGAAAGGTTTCTACCTCGACGGGTACCTCCATGGTACACTTCTTAAATAAGGTTGTTACCTTGAAAGAACATCAAAACCAGAGTAACATAAATTATAATTGAATTGTGTTATATTACTATTAATTGCACTGCAGTGTATGCACAGATTCTTTATTTCTATGAGTGAATTTCTTGAATTTTGTCAATCAAAATGAGCGTCTAATATGAGCCCTTTCAATAAAACTTCTGTCATATTGACTTCACTGGCCAGTGGCCATATAAAACGCGAATGTTCGCACGGTCTCAGAGCCACCTACGACACGGGACCGACCACCCACTGTCGGTAACCTTATGGCTTAGCGGATGTGGGGTGCACATTGTGTATTGGCCTTTTGGATTAAGAATTAAGGAATTATAGTTAAAATTCTATCTTTACTAAAACTTTTCGTAGTCCCTGAAACGTATTTGTCTTTTACTATACACAATGTAGGCATATGAACCAAATTCAAAAATGTATATACTGTTAAGAGATTATTTTAATTAATAAAATTTTAAGTAAGTATGTTTAAACTATTTTGGTATCTATTTCAAACATAAATAAATAATGTTTCACCATAACTTGATATATGACAGCTTTTTATATGAATCTGCTATTTAACTTTAGTTTGTGATACGCGTAACTTCTATAAAATGTTCATAAGTATGAAAGCCTATGATTTAATTGTTCAATCAAAACTTTATTCAAATATTTTGTAATGTATTACAATTTTTTTATACAAAGACCAATTCAACAGAATCTTACTGCACAAGCACAGCTACGCGTCTTATCTACTATCTAATTTTTTAAAGATAAAACTATTCTTTATTCCCTCATACAAATCCAAACAGCTCCTATGAAGATCAGATAAACTGCTTAATCCGTTGTACCTATGTTGACATATGACCTTTGGACATCGTAGAGCGGGGAAAAGTTCTTGTCGATAAAGCTAATAAGATAAATCAAGTTAATACTGACGGACGGATGCCCAGAACTTCTTCTGTAATAACGTTTTGATTTTATTTGGAGATTGTCGATAAAATCCGAGAAAATTATTAATGATGGTCATTACTTTCGAATGGTCCTTGGCTTTTTATCTAGATTTTTAATTAGTTTTAGTTAATGGTAAATTAACGTAATGATAATAAAATTAATAGTTTATAGCAAATATCCTTGACCATGCTATTTATCAGAATAAGATTTTAATTGATTTGAGTAAGCACTTCAGGTAATTATGAAAATTAATTAGACTAGCATCTTAATAAGATGTAAGTAGGTAACTAAGAAAAATATTGTGCTAAATTTTAGGATAAACAATTACGAAAAATAAAACTTTTTTAGAACGAATATAACAAATTGTTTATCAAATAAAAAATCTCTTCTCAAGTGTAGACGGTTTAGACATTTATTTTTAAATATAGTTAAAGGTCTGATACTTTATTATTCTCCTATACTCTACTAATATTCATTTTAATTATTCTTAGTGTTTTTTATTTGATGTAATGTCCATGTGGTGTACAATAAAGTGTTTATCTATCTATCTATCTATCTATCTTATATTATAAACACGAAAGTTTGTATGGATGTGTGGATGAAACTTGGAATATACATAGTTTGTGCCCTGGAATAACACATAGGCTACTTTTTATCCATCTTTATATCTACATTTGAACCACGCGAGTGAAGCCCAGGCGAGTAAGCCAGTATTAGATAATATTGCAAGACAAAGAAAATGTAAGTCCTCATTCAATGTGACAGGTAGTAACCACAAAACAACCAAATATGTACCATACACCTCTATTCCACATGTCACGCTTTCTCTCCAAACATCTAATCATAGTTGATAGAAACCCAATCCACGTTACATCGAGCACTTTTCGGCCTGCGCCAAATGCTCCACGACACCGCGTTTTGTCGATAACCACAACCGGTATCGTGTTTCTCGATAGTCGATAGTTGTTACGATAATTAGTCGCGCGTCACTAATTGCTAGAGACGGGCTGCGAGATTGATTGACGGTGGGCGATATTTTTGTTGATGTTTTATGTGTTATAATTAGGTTATGCTGGACTGAACCCGGTGAGGTTTGTAACACTTTTCGTGGAGGTTGATTTTTTTGACAGGTGCATCCTCAGTTACTAATCTGCCAAACAGAGTTTCATTTAAAACATAATCTGTTAATGGTTTGTAGATTAATTTCCTGTAAGTAATTATTATTTTAGAAATGAGTACTTACATCCTAGTTTTCTGTTTTAAGCTTATTACGTTGTTACAAACTGGAGTTTCTTTATCAGAATAGGAGTAAAGTTTTACAAGGTTAACTGTTTCTTACTCTACAGTAGCATGTTTTTACACCTTTACTTTATTTCTCGTCCAAAAATGATAAAAAAGTTTGAAAAATCACCTCTTTTGTTTTTAAAAGGTAACTTACACTGGTGGTTATGATTACAACACCCAATAACTGCACAGTTGAGTGAACACGCCCCTTTAGGCGCCGGGTTGGATAGCGGGTGGAATCACGTGTGGTGGCTATTGCCATCAAACGTCAAATTTGATACCAAGCCTGTCTGTGCTTTATTTTGGTAGAGACTTTCTACTATCATGTACTCGTATAACAAAATATTTCTGTATTGGCCAAGAACAATAAATATAATAAGTATGTGTATATTAATTCTGTTATTTATTATCTGTGACAAAGATGTCTATATTATGATCATATATAATAAAATGTTGAGTACGTTCAGAACGCTAATCACTCGCCGTATCTTTTTATTGATATAATCATTAAATCAACTCGCTTCTAAAAAGTTACAATGTGATAGAGGTCCTACTGAATAAATCATATTTGAATTGAAAATTATTAAAATAACAAGTTAAAAACATTCACTAAAGATTTGCTAAGTTGACAAATTATTATGAACAACAGAGTAAGTCTCTTCATAAACTATGAATTATTGCGTTAAGACTATTTTCGCCTAAACATTAAAGTGACAGTTCCCTTCAATTTCTATTAAAATTTGTCACACGTAATAAGGTAATAAGGTGTAATACTTACTTGAATTTCGAAGCGTCCAACTGATGGCTAAGTTCGTAATCTAAAATTGGATTACGTTACTGTGTGGAAGGACGGTTTGTACATAGCTTTATTTGGCCTTATTGAGTGGAATTTGGAAGTGAATTTTGATCTTAGTTCGGAATTTGTTGGAAGACCTTCAAGTTAAGGGTTGGGGTTAGATATTGGAAAGTTTGCATGTAATCCACAGATTTTTTAGATAAGTATCTAGAAATAATATGATTATTATATAAAATAATCATATTTCTTGCATCATAGCATTAAGAAAAACATGAATCGTTATAACCGGGATCAAAAGTAGCGCATGTGAAACTTGTTTTACATCAACTTTAACCTATAACAAGTTAAACTTATTTTCAGGTAAAATGATGGATAATAGTGGCAATTCGGAGTGTCGCAAAAGCTAAACTAAACTAACTAAAATTAATGCCATCCTTTTTATTCCCATCGCTATGAAAGGGACGGCAACATTTTTAGTTAGTTAGGTTTAGCTTTTGCGACACTCCGAATTGCCACTATTGTGCGTTTACTATTTATTTATTCAGAGAGCATTAAAAGTGTTTCTGATTTACAAGGAGCGGTCGATAGCATTAAAATTTCAGATTTCATGCATTTTTAGATCTCTAAATTATCTATTAGCAAAATTGTATTTCGACTAAAATCATGATAAATATTTTCATAAAACAAAGCCACGTTCTTAAACTAGTTCTATTTAATAAATTCAGAGTCATATTTATTTTAATCACGCACAGGATGACATCATATATTTTTCAATAAGACACCTGGCATAAATCAAGCAATTTAGAAATCCAATCAGCGCGTGTTACGAATAACGAAATTATATTTAGTATCAAAGCCACCCTCGCTTGTCGTAAATATGAATTTCAATTTGTAACTAGTTCGGAACCCAAAAGCTAGAACCATAGACCCTAATTTAGAGTTCCGTAATCCACAGTGAAATTGATTAAGGGACTTGCCGTAATAATAGTAAATGTTTGCCGGTCACCCAATACAAACTTAGTGTAATGAATTTTGAGGGTAGTTTTGATACACTCTGTGAGTAAGTAAGTTAAAAATACTTTAAATAGGTTTAAATAGCTGAAAATTATAAAATAAATAAAAAATTATGTTTATTTTGCCGCTTAGACATCTAGGTACATCACGTAATGTGCACTGCAGTGCACATTATTTTCACTACAAATAAAAATGGACTCATCCATTTACGATAGTTCTGAAACATAGCAGAAATGTAAGACCATGTTTACAACACCGGCAGAAAGTTTCAATCAATTAGTTAAATAAATTGAGAATTAACTCAAGTTACTGAATTTCAGTTGGTAAAGGATCTAATCAAGTAAATACAAGTTGGGGGCTAATTAATATGGCTTGTGATACGACCTATTTAAACTTTGGGGGTTGAAACCGGTAGAAATTATGGTGGATCTCTTTGAAATGTTTGTAATGAGTTGTTTGTCAACTTTGCAGTAATTATATGTGGTGGTGATCTATTTTTGGTGGTAAAGATGATTTTGATAATGGCATTTGTATGGATCAACCAATACTGGAGTCACGTTTTTAATTAATGTCCTACGTACAACACTAAGGGTGCTTTTAAGACGTTTGTATAAAAACAAACGACAGTCCGCGCCCTCACAAAGTTTCGCCTTCAGAGGTCATCGAAATGCTTATTGACTTTAAGTAAATGTAGTAATTTATGATAAAACTTATATATAAATATATGGTCACGGGGTTACATCGCGTTATTTAGGTATTAAATGTACAGTAGCCACAACGAAGAAGTGAAGTGAAGTGAATTGTGTTCGCGAAAGTTTAAGAAAAAAATATTCTGACAAAACTAATCTAAATAAACCTTTCTATGTTGCAGTATCGAAAGCTACCCAAGACATTGCGAGTGGAAAAAAGCTGTTAAGTCCAAACTATGACCGTAGTTTTATCCAGTCTGTAAAGTTCAGGTGATACAAATCGAAGTTCTAAAACTCTGCGGTGGAACGCATCGAGAAGTTCTGAAGATACAAGGTGTGTTAAGACTACTTGGGAAAACTAAAACAACTTTTTGTATCGTTAACCAGCTTTCCGCCACACGGCGTTGTCCGTATTATAATGGATTATTTGCGTGAATAGAGGCTTTCTCGGGATTAAAACTGACAGACAGACAGACAGACAGACGAACAGAGTTACTTTCGCATTTATAATATTAGTAGGGAAATAGGGATGCATAGTAGGTATAGTAGGGGTAGTAACAGTAGGAAAGTAGGGATTAAGCTTATTTGTGAGTTAGATGATCGTGTTATTATTGATCATAATATTTTTTTGTTCGACACCTGTCAACCGGCGGAACGACCCCGGGGTCGTTCCGCCGTTATTTGACTAATTCTAACCTAATTCGCGAATTTTCGACATTTCGAATCTGATCGGTTATAAAAGAGATTACCTAAAACTTAAAAGTCACAAACAAAGTCATAGAAAGAATTAAAAACAAAAATTAAATTAAAATTTTTAATCTTGAATATTTACTTCCAATTTCTGTAAAAGGTACCAACGACCCCGGGGTCGTTCCGCCGGTTGACGGCGGTTCGACATAATTCGCCCGTTACTTGATGGGTTAAAATAATATAACTGCGTCCTATTTATACCTATGTATTGAAGAAAGTGTCTTTAAGAACGGTACTTTTAATGTGAGTAAGAGAAAAAAACAGGAACATTTAGCAGTAACCATGATGAGTTAGTATTTTTAATTCAAAGTATTTGTCCTTTTTTCACCCTTTAGAATATTGCTTTAGCTGTGATAATATTTTGCAGTAAAACTTCTTCCTTTGTGAGCGCAAAATTGAATATTCTGTAATGTATTTCATGCAACAAACTCATTTTTGTGCATGAATAGGATTGGAATAGATACCATTGCTTCAGTAACTATTAACTGAGATTATGTTTTAGATAGAAATGTGAATAATGTGAGTTTGTGAATTGCGTACTGCTGCAGAAAGGAACAAACTGCCAGTTCTCTGTTTCCATTTTTATACGACCTGTATATAGTTTTAAAGAGAGTTATAAGCATTTTCTGGGCAAACTCGCTTCATCAATCGACTTTAACCTTGCCTTGGCAAGCCAAAGCGGAACGTCCACCGCCAGCTAAACTAACTAAGAACTAAGATAATTTATGCTAAACTGGAAAAAAGTAAGCAAAGTACTGAGGCCTTACTCCGGACAATTTTCGGGTCAGCTTATGTTGGTGGATACTAAATTCACCAACATAAAGCTGACCCCGAAAATTGTCACGAAACTTCGTTTTCGTTGATCCCAAGTACGGCCTCAGTTGCGTGTGGTGGACGCACATGTATGAAAAACTATTGTAGACTAGAAAACTTTTATTAGATTTAGATATTATAGATAGATAAATACTTAGACACGGAACAAATATCTGCAGAACATGCAGACATTTTGTCCCGCGGCGGAGTTCGAACACGCAGCCTCCGCGTCACAGGCGGGCCTGTCCCACTGCGCCACAGGGGTCGTCAAAAAATTATGTACTGAATTCAGTTTAAATCTTCTAACATTTGCACATCTGTTGTTCCTCTTCGGTCACACGAAATCCTCTTTATAAATGCATCTACTAACTTTATCAGATCCAAACCTATTTATGAAGCAACGTCTTTATTAAGGCCCCTATTGTCTCTCTAATTATGGTAAACGAATTGAACGTTGATTTCCAAGTGCAACCAAGTGTGATCCACTTCTGAATCACTTGCAATGGAATTCATGCCTTGTTGCGTAAACATTTAGACTCAAATTTCTACGATGGTTACAAAATTCGAATCGAAACTTTGCGTTTCCAGAATGAAGGCTCAGGGTGTGTTGTGGTTATAAAAATTGCACTGTATTACGATGCAAAAAGATTCAATATTGTGATGTAGAGTAGGTTCCAAACTCTCTTTATTAAAAAAACAGAACCATTTAAGCCTATACGCACTTCAGAAACTTTTCAAACAAAAATCATACGCATGAACATGTTTCGAAACTTTTCTTCCAAAGGAAAATGCGAGTCAAGCAGTAAATATACTAAACTAAATTAAAATTTAACGAAGAGTTTACTGTAATTTTGAAACAACGTGACAGGTTGCAAGCCCACCGACGCTATTAAATTAAAAGCTAACTGGTTTCCTCGTGATGTTTTCCTTCACCGTTATAGCTCGTGTAAAGCGCATATAAATTTTTCAAACGAAAAATGCATTGATGCAGGGCCGGAAATAATGGTTATTATTTCCGGCCGTAAGTATATATAAAATTTCGGCATGAAATTCGACCAACACAGACTAATTATTAACTTAGGAAAATAATGGTGGCGATTCTGTTGCAACACTGACTAGCTAAATTATGACTAAAATCGAAAGCTTTTATTACGTTCATGCTAAAGATCAATCTAGCATAGCACTAAAAATAACATTTGAAGAACAAGGTACTTTTAACCTTTTTTTTCATCTTTGCGGGTAGTTTTAGTAAGAAGTAAAAATGGTCTTGATCAATTCTACCCACATTCACTTTAATTTTACTAAATTATAGTAATTTTAGAGATGTCACTCAGTCTGTTATTTTATTTTGAACTTTAACGTGAACGAAATAAGAGCTTTCGGATTTAGGAATAATTTAACTAGTCAGTGTTGCAACAGAATCGCCGCCAATGGTTAATTAAAATAATTTAATATATAACTATCTAATTATCCATATAGGATCACTAGGTTGTCAGTCTGGTCTACAAAATTTTATTAAAAGTAAAACATACGTACCTAGTAACTATAAAGTAATCTGTACAACTACGGCCTTATTATCGGTATCTGCATACAATCAGATATTTGCATAATATCTTCATTCGTTCTTCGTTTGTTCTCGACCTTAGCACCAGTTTAAGTTGGATGTATTTTTAGCGAGCCGGTTCTATTTTTCTTTGCCTCAGACAACCATGTTACTGCGGTTATAAAAACCATGTTGTTGGCGCATTAATCTTTCAGTTACATTTAGTTATTTTAATATCAACGCACTTATAATTTCCACCTGAAAAGAAAATAGAGCGGGACTAAACAGTGTTAAATTGTTTTAATACCTACTGCCTATATCCTATGATCTAGCTAGAATAACCAACATTATGTCAATAATCTACAAGTAAATAAATTGATAAATACAAATGGAAGTGGTAAATTTTAATAATCCAATTATTATCCGTTCTGTTCCTACAGAAGATGAAAATGTTTAAGGGGGTAGTCAGATTCTTCTGACTACCCCCTTAAACATCTTCGAAAAGGATCTATAAATTGCCTAAAGATGTAGAAAAAATGTCTACCTGGAGGCTCCCTGGGATACAGTCGTGATCTTATATGTATATTTTTTTTAATTTTTCTGTAGGATCTCTGTGACATGAGCTCGACTCCTTGGATCCGTCGCGACAAATGAATAGGTAAGTATACGTGATTTTTTTTCTAAGACTTAAAAATAATACGAGCGATGTGAGTTTATATGATGCGAAACTGCCAAAAACTAGTGCTGTCTTAGTGAAATGTTTGGATTTGGTTAGCACACACGGATTAAGAACAAGTAAACCAATATGGTATGGACAATGTATTGCTATATACCTAGTGTAGCCAATTCAGACAAAATGTCATTTGTATGTTTCGAAATTTGTTTGCCAGCTTAAAATTCTATTGAGCTATTATGGTAACACCCGTATTTATAAACAAATAGTTACTTATGTTGCTTTGTAATTTCATAGCGAAATCTTGCCAGCTGCCCTAGCCATGTTACATTTCGACAATAGCTTTTGAGTAGAAACTAAAAAAAATTACCTTAATAGGAATTGACATTCGATGACGAAAACTCGATCAGAAATATCAAATAAAAATAGGTAAAGGAAATTACTTAACTAAGAATTTAAAAAAAATTACAGTTCTAACTTGAAGCAATTGCTAAAATATAAAATAAATTAATCACTTTGACTTGTCTTTAAATACGAGTGTAATTAAACGAAATAAATAATGCTGGACACACAGTGCATCCAGCTAGCGTTAAAATAAGCAGAGCTTGTGTTTTTGGAACTAATTGAAGAAAAATAATTAAAAAAATCTTTAATAATGTATATTATTATTTATTTGGTAAAACAATTATTGAATTTGAATTATTATTTAAAAAAAACAGAATAGGTAAATTGAATTTAAAGTCTGTTTTAAAAAATATAGTAGGTAATTCAAATCAAACAAACACACCGATTAATAAACAACAAAAAACTCTCAGGAATATAATTTTATTGTAAGTCGTGAAATTTTATTTCTCTTGTTAAAATTCAAATGCATTCAAATAGTCGAGTCGAAAAGTTTAATAAAAATTCATGGCTTACAACAACCTTGGTTTATAAGTGAACCATAAAACAAAGGAATCTACTTAACTCAGAACAAAACATCGATTTTAAATTAAAGGTAGAAACTTAGTACAAAAACGCGATAAAATTGCTCGAATTTTTCTTTTCTACACTAAATTATAGAGGTAAAGATTTTCCCTGTTATTCATAATAGAGTAGTAAGCTTTTGCTAGCTTAGACGGTTTTTATATCTGTTGCTATCTCTTTTCATTGTCTTCAGGGTAACAAGAAGAACTATTCTTTGAAGACTTGTTAAATTGACAAATGATTAATTTTAAGATAGGCACAACTCCCCGCTTCGAAGCTATTGCATAAAATTTTGCATAATTGAAAGGTATATTTTCATATTCTAAGACGCGGTTTTACCCGCGGTGAAAAGTTCCCGTTTAGTACAAATCCCGGGATCAAAGGTAGCTTATTTTTAATCCATGCTATTAAGCAATCCTGGTACCAAATTTCATTCAAATCCGTCTAGCCACACAAACCTTCACCTTTATAAACTAGTGTGATACAAAATCCTAAATCAGGCGAAAAATGAATTGAAACCAACTTAAGATATTCTGCCTCTTCTAGCTTGTAAAAGCTTACCAACTGCTACAGGTCTGAAGTGCACATAGCAACTGCTATTTATTCTGTAGCATATAGTAACTGTTCTACAAGCTATGGCTTAAAGAGTTAGCAACTGCTGTTATTCTGCGCGCTCTCAATGAAACAAAGGGCGGGTAAATAGTGTATTGTTCGCACAGTGTCGAGGGTTGGTTTATACGGGCTTTTTAAAGTTCACAAGAGTTTTTCAAGTCTGATTTTGTGGTCGTGTAAAGCTGTGAGAATTTTCGAATAAAAATTATGAGATTTTTTGCATGAGAACTTTTTTAAGAGTATGTAGAGAGTAATCCTACTTCTTTAATTGTAGTTTATAATTAACTAGCTGTTGCGTGCGGTTTCCTACGCATGGAATCCAAACAAAATGTAGCCTACCTATGTCCTTTCACAAGGTCCTTCTCTACCAAATTTCATCTAAATCGGTTCAGTACTTGAGGCGTGAAAGCGTAACAGGCGTCAGAATTACTTTCGCAAATGGCGTTTAAATTTTGGTTTTTAGGGTCGAAAATACTAAAAAATTAATACTTATAGCTTTACACGAGTTTGCACTAGATCACTCATTATTTCATACAACTTTATCACTCCCCCCTAAATCAGCATTCCCATAAAAACGACAGATGTCATTTCCGCAGCAGCAGTCTATCCTCATTAAAAAAGTTAAAACAATACCGCATATTCATATTCCGAACGCGAAACATCTATGCGCAAGAGTAGGCCCGCCCTCGATGCTGATTGGTCGGACAATTTTAAACTAGCCAATAGCAGCGCAGCGGGAAACGGTCGGTAATTTTGGCATAATTAGTCATGCGTCGGTATAATGAGGTGGATGAGTGTGCTTAGTTTTTGTACCGGCAACTATTGTTGAAGGCAATTACTCGGTCTGTTTGTTTTGATGTGGCAAAGTTTTTTGGTCGTTAATCTGTTCCGTCGAGTGCATGTGAATTTGTCTGGGTTTTATTGATGAGTTTGTTTGTGATGAATGGTATATTCATTTTTGTATTGTCTTTGTTTTTAAATGTTTAATTAAAAATAAAGACACTGCATTTGTATAATGTTGAAATAATCATTTTAAAGATAAGTACAAGGGGATTGATCATGGGCCATAATAAATAATAGGCTAGCTTTTAATGGTTCCAAAGTCAACAAGGAACCCTTATACTATAAGGCTTATAGTTTCGCCATGTCCGACCGCCGCGCCCGTCTGTCCGCGGTGTGCTTAGAGACTGTTGATACTAGAAAACTGTAATTTGGCATGAAGATACATATCACGCCAAACAGTGGTAAGTAGAATATTATAATTTAAAAAATATATATTTTGGGTGAAGCGAGGAAAAGAGTAGGTACCTACTACCTCTATAAAATTTAAAAGTGAAGAGATTATGATTGACGACATCAAACAATGATGTCGTCAATTTGTTGAGACGTGTACGAGCAATTTCATTAGCAACTTCTATAAAATTTAAAAGTGAAGAAATTATGATTTACGACATCAAAAAATGATGTCGTCAATTTGTAGAGACGTGTACGAGCAATTTCATTAGCAACTAAAGTTGCCCTCACTTATTCTCTACCGGAAGTAGGTTAGATATTAGATTTGCAGCAAATTTATGAACTTAGCATTCGAATTAGCGGCTTGCACTGAATTATAATCTGCAATATATGGGCTTATCGTGAATAGAATGTTAATAATTACTGCAATTATATAATGTTAGCTAAATGGGTTAGTGCTTCAACTTTTGATCCTATAATTTTTTTAATCCGTGAATTTTCCCAAATGATTTTAAATAAGTATGAACCATTAGTAAAATAATGTTAAGACATAAGTTACTACTACAATGCGCCTAATGAATTCAGTACTTATTTTAATACCTTTAACTAAGAATGCGGTATCTTTGGATCTGTGAATACCTATACATTATATTCTTAGGGATAAAATAAAGCTCTTGTCTGTGTTTTTTTGTCTAAATGTAAGGTCAATTTTGATGGTTTACGTTTGCACTTAATTATAGTACTCGTAAATACGCAAAAGAAGTTATAGCCCAATAACTTCTGGATTATTTTCACCCCGAATCGTCACCCAATGAGCTTATAGATGATCCGCATTGACCCGGTTCTTGAGCCAACATTGTCTTTCATATGCCTCGGCCTACTGGCACGGATCCAAATTCCAGACAGTTTCTTTAAAAAGGCGGTCGCAGTAATACGACCTCCATGATGAACTGTTTGACTGAGATTTGGCTGAAACAGAGCACAATTCAGATTTCGAAGTACGTAATTCTTTATCTTCGCGATCACAATTCATATTTAAGAAACTCAGATCATGCATAATACATTTTGCCCGCGACCATGATGGCTATTGTAACGAAGTATTTCCAAGTGAGCACCTATTTTTTGAGCACCTAAGCATTGAGCTCCCAAGCTATTCCCATTTGAGCATCCATCATAGCTTAAAAGGCAAATAACGCAATAAAATCCCATGTCCAGGTATTTCAAAAGAAAAAACTTTTTGACGTTATTTTCATTTTTTCTAGTGTTCAAAACTCTAACAACATCAAAGCTTAGGGCCGTAAATGACGTTTACGGCAAAAATATACCTAACAGTATGATATTTATATGTCTTACGACTAAGTATTTTAATTCAACTGTTTTGTTATAAGCCGTCAAAAAATTCGCCATGTTCGGCTCTAGATTTATGAAAACCTCGAAGCAAATCATAGTTTTCAAATTACCATCCTCAATATCCCATAAATTGCAAGATAATCAATAACTAAACCAATAAATCCTGAGGGAGTCATACAAACACGACTGGCGCAAGTAATCTTTGCGAAGATTATGGGGAAACTAAAGATTTCTATGCGAGTACACGGGCAATTTTAAGCAATCATTTTCAACCAAAATAATTGACACAATGTTTGTATGTTCTATAGATATTTGTTCCGAGTCTGGATGTTTTTTTACCTATAATGTATGTATTTACAAAAAAAATATCTAAGTAGTCATCTGATTACCATAACACAAGCATTAATTTGCTTAGCTTGGGACTAGATGACGCCGTGTAAAATGTCTAAGGATATTTATTTATATAAAGATACGAAATAATTGCATACGTTGTAGTAAAAACTATAGATCTGTAAATTTATTCGTATAAGAAGCTATGTATTTTATTTTATGACATAATTATCAGCTGCTCTTTTGTGTATGTTTTGTTACCCATGGAAAAAATTACCTAGTGTTAATCCAAAGTATATTGATTATTCATTCCAAATTTCACCCAAATCCATTCACACCATTTCACCTTAAAGAAGAAACATACAAACATAATGCATTTATAATATCAGCCTGATTATTTCCTCACTTGAGCAATTTATAAGTAAATCAACATTTAGACACACAATAAATACAAGTCGTGCATGACATAAATTTCTAAAATGGAATGATTTCAATCGCTCGTTTGGAGTCCCTTAAGATTAAACAGAGGAAACCAAACAGCGGGGATCCTGATTTAGCTTGTAATATTGACATTTCAGATGATTTATGAACAATAAACACGCTCGGTATGCCACCATATTGTTCTTGGAGGCCTGCTTCATACCGCTTGTACTTTGAAAAATGACAATTTATTAAATTCTGTGAGCATTTTAAGGAATGGAAAAACTACGACTTTTTTCTCGTTTTTCGATCTTTATTATTATTGGAGCTATAAATAAATCAGCAAATGAAATAATTGTCGTAAACAGATTTCAAATACTTTGATTTTTAAATAGATAAAATAATAAATGCTAAGTACCTACACGTAAAAATGTAGCGAAAACACACGAAAAAATTACGATGTTTATTCTGAATAAAAGTAATGTCAAATTTCTACCCACAGTAGGTACAAACAAAACCAAAGATGGATAGGTTATTGAGACTGGCCGATTATAAAATTTTGCAAATCATAATATGGATAAATGCAAATTGATTGGTAAGTAAAAATTATTTCTTCTTCAATACCGAATTTTCTAGGATAATGTTTGGTAAAGACGATATAGAAAATACTAAAACCGTGTCCCAATATTTCCTTATTCTGCAAAATAGCCTTGTTGAGAAACCCAAAACAATTTTGGAAAAATGAAACTAGTTTCTTGGGTCCTCTATTATATACAAGCTTCAATATTTTGGTAAACCAGATCCTGAACTAAGTGGATATTTTATCCTTGTTTGAATAGTTCTTCAAAAACCAACATAATTTGTTTTGTTAGTAAGGGTTGGTTCCTTAAAATATATTATAATATTTTATTATACGTCACAGCACTCCACACTATCTAGGTATCTGCTATCAACGTTCAAACAATGTCATTGCACGTCTTCCTACAGAGTGCAACGCCTAAGGCCTTTATTCTATAGATACTATTATGTCAGATAGGATGCCTACACAGGCTGATATGACCAGAAACACTTTCTTTAAAAGGTAAGTCCGTTATTGGCCGTAAGCTTAGTTTAATTTGTATCTACTATCAAATTTAAGGGCTGTGGATTTTAATGATAAATAAAATAAACAAAAATAAAATAATCTGAACAGAATTTCTTAAATGTACTTATATATTTGATCGATTAAACAAATTACCTACTCATCGAATATTGGCTAGCCATACCTACCTATAGAATTACAAGTATATGTGGTTAACAATCATCTATTCCAAAAACTCCAGGATGAAATTAAAAACAAACGCCTACACTTATTAAACATTGTCCCAAGAACATAGAGTCATACGAATAGGCATAAACTGCCTTCTGTTCAATTAGGTAAAACAACATTTAATAAAGATATAGTAAACCTCCATTCTTTCACAGAAAAAGATTCTCTCATTTTCTGTAGTAGACTTTTCAGTGAAAATACCTTCTTATTTTGACAAAAATAATAATATACTTGGACATTTCACACAGCGTTTAATTAATTTAGAAAAAACATTAACTACCTATTATAGATGATAATATAATTCTTAATGGCTCTACGTTTAACTACATTGGTAAAAGGTCATGTAAAGGGTGATATTTAGGCGGCGACCAAGCGACTCCAATCAGACAATCCTTTGTGTAAAGTTGTTCGTCCGAGACTGGTCAACTCTCGACCTTGTCATGCTTGAGCTACACTTTATTCAGTATTAATGGGTAAATCAAATAGCGGAATAAGGTCCAAAACTTTTCTATTAAGAGCTCAGATTCAGCTAAAGGTCAACAGTTTTAGTAAGTACCGCTCGGCTACCCGTATACATTTATTATTAAGTTGCCGAAAATAGTTGGTATTGAAAGACTGACTAAGCTCAAATACAATTTAGTAGGACCAGATAGACAGAAATAACTTTTGATAAAATGAAATTTAAAAATAATGTAATTTTTTTTTTGTTGATCCAAAAAACATAATTTATTATTACATTTAATTATTTATAACAACATTCAGTAGGCTTTAAATGACGACTCAGCTGTTTCGTATGAAATTAAAAACAATTTACTCATCTCATCTAAAATCTGCTAGCATTCCATAAATCAACCTAATTTACACCACATCTTAACACGTCAATACGAGCCGTTAAATATCTTATTAACAGAATATAAATCCTAGCTGCTACTTATCAGCCCATTCCAAATCCGATGTCAAGTTGTCCGTAACGCGCTGACAAGAATATTGTGACACTTCTAATTATTTTAACGGTTTGGTGCAAAGAGAAGGTTCAAGCGGAGAGACTTGTAGCTATTTACGTTTTAAATGATGTTTTAAATTTTCTACTTTCAAAAATAATTATCATGAGTGAATTTACTCACGTATAAATTAGTCAGTATGACCGAAGTGACCATACTCTTAGCCAGATGAAGATACTCCGGAATAATCGAAACATTTTCATCTCAGTCAGACGTCCACTGCTGAAAGACCTCTCTCATAGATCTCCAGTTATTTTGGTTGGAAATGGCCTGATCCACCGTGATCCTGCTGCTTTTACCAAATCATCCGTCCTCGTTGGTCGTCTTTGGTCGTCTACGCTGCGCTTGCCGATCCGCGGTCTCCATTTGAGAACTTTTGGGCCCCAACGGACATCTGTTCTATTAATAGGCCTGCCGAATACTATTTCAAAGAGATAGTCCGGTTGGCTATGTACCCTTATTCTACCTGTCTTCTCATTTCTGATCGATCCCATACGTGGGGTTTTGCACGGGTGTCTAGCTGGTCGATATCGCGGTCGATCTTCGTACATTTTCGTCGTGTGGTTCGAGTCACTTGGAATGTATGAAGATTGACCACGAAATCGACCAGCTAGTCACCCGTGTAAACCACGCAATATAGAAACCCCGAGCATAGCCATCGATAGCTAGTTGGGCAACGATACTAATAGAATATCTCAATATTAGCCATAGCACATTTCCATTTGGAAACCCTTGAATAAACCATTACGACAATTGACGCTGTAAGACAATTATTTCATGTAATTATTCATCACCCTCTTTGTTCTAAACCATCTACTAGACATAATTTATGCAGCAAGCGTTTAGTAGGCCTAATTATTATAATGATTGTACTAATCATGGAATAAGGTACAAAGGTAAGTTTAATTTCAAACCTAGGCTATTCTGAAAAAAATGGTTCTTAAGTCAAAGTAAGTGGTTTTTCATAGCCATCATAACTGTCTTACTTTTACATTTTCGTAAAAATATAGTAAAAATAATTAATAAGTAGGTACTGATCATTACAAAACAAATTGCCGAATTCCGCCATTTCGAAAAAAGTTTTTTTCTACATAAAAATGTGACAATTATAATAGTTTTACTTTCATTTTCTAAACCTGATATTGTTGTCAAGTTTTAATTAACTGGATCGCCTTTTATGCCTTGCATTTAAATTACACTGTGAAGAAGGTTTGATAGACGATTAAAATGTCTTGCACACTTCAAGTGACGCATTGTAGAGGACTCTACACACCTAAGCCGCAAACCCGTTGACGCAAGCCGGCGGCTATTTTGTAGGCGGGCTTCATCATCGATGTTAAAAGAATTGTTGTCACAGAATCAGCAACACATAATCAGTGTGATTGCCGCGTAACGTACGTAACGTTAGGAAATAAATTATTAAGGTTTTTACGCGATAAAATCATGTGTATAGATCAATTGTCGACCTCCACCTAAATATCGATACAATTGATCTATAGGTAGCTTAACTGATCCAAACCACTGCTAGATGGAAGCGTGACCAAGTCACTGGCAGCATTGCCGCGCTGAATGGCAATGCTGATCCTTTGAGACAAATAAGTGCCAGCCCTCGGATCACGCGTCGCTCTGACGCCCCGATATATTTAACTGAATTATTTAAGATGCTTACTTCCAAACAAGGATGGCACCGATGAAGATTCCCACAATGAGGACGATGGAGCAGAGTGCGATGGCCGCTGACGTCTGCAGTGACGGCCCGCTGTGGTTGTATGCGTCTATCTTCTGTAAAAGAAAGAGAATGGCAAAATTTAAAATTTTATTTAAACCGACTTCAATTACGTGAGAAGAGAGCAAATTCGTGCACTCTCGAGGTGCATTTCTGTGCATAACTCCGAAGATCTTCATCTGATCCTCATCAGTTTCTCACAATTTTATAGGACCTCCTTTGGAATATTTTCTTTCCAACAGAAAATCAAAATCGATTCATAAATGACGAAGTGACGAAGCTGACAAAAATTTTAAAAATAATTATAATGTTGCGTGATTGTATTATTATTATAGTGTATGCAAAGATAACCCCTTATGATTTCACTGTTTTAACGTTTCCTTCATCAAACAAAAGAGTATCAATATCTATTGCAAGGCTTTTACAGCCTACAGGCAAAACTGCACAACTTTAACAACACTTTTTTAAAACAGTTTTTACAGTTAAAAGCATGTTTCGAGGCAAAAAATAGATATGACGTGACTTAGTTTCTATTCCAATTAATTCCTATTTTATTTCCTTTGTTATATACAACGCCATATTGTTAAAATAATTACGGTAAATGATTGTGAGGGGTGCAATGGGAGGCGCCCCTTTCTAATTATATTTCCGGAGTTGCAGCAATTATTGTTTGCGTGTGTGTTATAATAGGTTTGTGTGAAAATGAGTTATTGAGAGCCCATGCGGTTGTGAGCTTTATTAATTGAAAATACAGTGGGTTTTTGATTAAGAGTGTATGAATTAGATAAAGTTTTTTTTATTAAGATAGTGTTTTCAGAATGAACCGAGAGAGGGAGAAAGGGGAGACCATTGTCCAGCTGTAGGACATGATAGGTTATTAAAAAAAAATGTTTTAAGCATGTTATGGTAAAGCTTATCAAGGTAGTAAAGACCATCAACATATACCTATAATTTATATATACCATAGATTGCATACCATCAACCGTCGAGAATATACATACTACATAGTTTATGACCTGGAAAAGGCAATTTTTTACACGCAAACGAAACCGTGAGGATGCTTGTGATAAAAGAAACAATTGGTTAGCTTGTCCTAAATATAAATTAAAAATAATAATTGGCATTTATTAATTTAATTGTTTATTACCAAATATTGCGATATTAACTAACAATGGTATATCATAAATTCATAATACAATTACTGTGATACCGAAATCAAATAGCTTAATTAATTAATATCCAAAATACCACAAATATTACATTAACTGATCAAATACGTAACTGTATTAGACGGCTGAGTAGGCAGGAATAGTTAAGCACTAGTTTCTATGGTTATTAAATGGTAAGAAAAATCATCCATTACACTGTATTTCGTGAGCTAATCTCTGAATATAAAAAAATTACGAAGAAGACGCCTTCGTAATTCTTTTTCATCTGAGCTTGTCAGATTTTAGTATCGCTGGTTGATGGTTAGTTTGTTAACTGGATTTATCTGAGCATAATAACATTGTCCTTTTTTAAGTTTTTCATCGTGTACCTACTCTTTGGCACATAAGAGAGCACTTATATGAGGTCAAAAATATGGATCTTAATACATTATAACTTTTACTTTCTTCATCGTATGTATTTAAAAAAAAACATGCAATGGCCAGTGTCATTTCAAAAAACGTGTAGGTCTATACCTACGCTAAAAAAAATATAATAAGTACAAAATTATTTCTAACCTCTGTTTTCTGTTTTTCTAAAAGTGTCAACTTAACTCGAAACGAACCATTTCAGTTGGATCTTTAGGTGTCGGTTCAATTGATAAATTTTGAATTTATCTGGTAAGAATTTTTCATAAAAATAACTCATATCGATATTCATCTTACTAACCTTTTCTTGCAAAGGAAACTCTTTGTAAATACTAAACCGACACACCAAGCGCAATCTTTCATTGCGGACAGCGATTTATTGCAGCGCTTTCTGTAAACAGCGTCATATGAATTTATGAACCTTATAAAATGTAGAGATCTGATTGGCTGATCTAGACCGGGACAGATCGCTCTTGGTGTGTTTAGGAATTAGTAACGATACCGATTTTAAACTAGCCGGTGCCCGTGACTTCGTCTGCATGTTCCGCGATAAAATTAGCCGGTTTAAGTCTTACAATAGCCATACTATCAAGGACTGTTTAGCTGTTTAGCGTGAAAACGTAACAGGACATACAGAGTTACTTTCGCATAAATTATATATTTGCATGTTAGGATCAGCATATGAAATAAAATATCTTCTATTTGTTTTTCTATCTATTTGTATAACAATACGAGATTTAATTGCAAGTACCTATACATTCTTAAAACTCTCTTTAGAACATACTATCTTACTCGCCCGCGGCTTCGCTCGCGTAGTACCTACCTTGATAAAATATAGCCTATGTTCATTCGGAAAGTCCATGCTACATATCGGTGAAATAATTTTTGAAATCGGATAAGTACTTTCGGAGATTACCCTAAACATACAAACAAACAAACCAACTTTACCTCTTTATAATATTAGTAAAGATAGTACCTATATATAAGGGTACATTATCATGTATTGTGTGGTCTTCGAAGCCCACATTTGTAGTCAAAACATTACCTTCGTCTTTGTCTGTACCTTGTTTATCTAATTGTGAGCGATGATAGAGCAATTTTAGTTTATAAATATGCATATTTTTACCGCCCCACTTACTATTATATTTTGGTATGGAAATTAGTTGACGTTACTGGATGCATAATTCATATTTTGTATTGTTTATTTGTCTGAACTATGGGCATATTCAATAAATATGGACTGTATTTTGTGCGTGCTAGAAATATAATAAAAGTTAAATTGACGTGTGTGTTTTGTAATGTCAAAATAATAGGTTTTTATAAAATGCAACGAAAGTAAGTAAGTTCGTATGAGCAAGTGGCCAACTATATAACTATACATAGTTATAAATACGAATGTATATTACAGTGTACATTTGTATGTTACAATGATTATATACTTACTCATTCGTATTGTTTTTCAATAAATACTGATACTTGCAAAAATGTATACCTAGCATAGATATTCGCTTAGTACTTTCGTTTATACAAATAAAATAGTTTGAAAAGTTATAAAACACTAATAAACTTTTTAGTTCCGACGTCCTTGGATGTGGTATTATCAGTTTTTTAATAACAGAGAATAAATAGTAGGTATATAAAAAGTATAGAGAATAAAATTTAAAGTTTGCCTACTTTAAATTTTATTCTACATTTTGAAGGATGTCAAAATCACATTCAAAGATTCTATTACTCGGGCGACTAATTCTAATAAAAGGGTGTTCGTACTAAATACTACTTGACTTTGCACAAGTAGTATTTTATAAGGGTAATGGCAAAAGTCAAGGAGAGCAGTTGATAAAAACTTTCAGCATCCAGGGCCGTTTCGGGACTTTTAGGGAAAGTGACGGTTAATTGAATTAATAATTCCGATCCCCCTTTTCTTCAACTTTCTTAATTTCCGTAATGCTGCTTCAACCGCAAACTTCCAGTGATAATCATAATTTAGAACTTCACTATGAACACAGCTTGTGCCAAACGGTCAAATCAATCGGCATATCAGATAAATCTTGTAAAACATTACCTCACTGTACGTACTTGTTTTTAATGTTGTATGCACTTGCAGTATGTACATACTGCAAGTGGCAAAAATAATTTATAATACCTACTTTAATTTCGTAAGAGCAATTTCCTGTTGTATAAATTTACATTAGATTCGGATGCATCCAAAACGTTGGGCAAGCATCGCTAATCAATGGGTACCAGAAGACAGCCGAAGACGGCGCGGCAGACCCAAGAAAAGATTTTGCAAGCATTGGAGAAGACCTTTGCCCAGCAGTGGGATGCAGGTTGATAAAAAAATAACTTTGTCGTTTTCCTAGTAGTAAAAACAGTTGACATTGTTACAAAGTTAACGCAAGTTGTTTACCAAAGAACTTATGACCTTATGCTCATTGTCAGACAGTTTTGTTTACATTAAGAACACCAGCTGCCCACACTTCCCTGTACCGAAGACCGACCCAAATTAATTAGGCTTTTATTCCATTTTTTTTTCGATGGAAAGTCCTTTTTATTAATTAAGGACGGGCATTGACAAATCGGCTACCGTCTCGAGATAGACAGCACGATAAACTGAGGCGGGAAGCGGTAGTGATGGGACGCGTCTCGATATTTTAATCTTGTTTTATATTATTCGAATAAATCATTGAAGGACATGAATTCATAATCTTGTTTCGTCTTAACCAAACAATAATTGAAAGAGATAAGTACATCATCATCATCAATTTTGTTATATCCGAACTGTATTATGAAATGAAATGAAATTTATTTATTTAGTAGCTTAAACAAGTTTAACAGCAAGTAATTAAGTACTAGGTACATTAACTCTAGGAACAGATCAAACCCAACAGTGATTAATGAGGAGTAGCAGCCTTGCTGCGTTGCACAGTGAGGGTTATTTGGAGTGTAGGAGCTAGTACCTAACCGGGGATTATCAGGAGGGGGATAGGAAGCTACTTACTAGGGTTATAATAAAATATATATATGAGCCCTAGGCCTCACACTAGGATTACCTGTGTCGTGAGGTCTAGTACCCGCCCTTGTGCATTAAAACAGACAGAATAAAATATAAATTACTAAATTAAGGATTTAAATTGGTAAATGATAAGCTAATATTTAATGCTCGTAGCATGTTATTAGAAGAATTTACGAATAACTGCAGGCAAACTGAAAAAAAAGAAAAAAGCAGAGGTCATGGTAACTACACACATAACCAGAGTGTAAAATTGTATAAGTAGAGGCTTTGACTGTGAAATACCTATGGTACATAACAGGTTATGGTAAACATACTTTTGGATACTTAATTAGATTGTGGTAGAGTAGATTGGTGTGAAGAATTGTCAAGGAGGTAATTGGTGAGTGAGTGTACATTAATATAAGTGAATGCAAAATTTGTGACTACCTATTGGTTTTGTTTTATTGGGGCCTGATCCTCTTGATAAACATGTATCACTGGCCAAGGACATAGAGAGCTGGAGGAGCCTATAAAGATATCAATTTAGTTTTGTTACGAGAAATAGTTATTAATCTAAGTACCTAAATACAGTTTATGAAAAGAGGTGAGGCATTTGATTAACATAGGTGTTTAGATTTAATTAAAATAACTGTTATAAGTATTTCAAAGATTAAATCATCTCATTGCATATTATTCATTATTTTGACATAATTGTATTTCCCCTTTAATTTTCATTTTGATATGCGGCTACAAAGAGTGACTGTACGCAAGTCTAGTAAGTACTCTATGACGATACTATATTTGAATAGCTTACATAAATCGTTGTCATATTAACACTCGATTCAAGTGTTTTTATGACGAAATGTTTATATCTTTACATTCTTTCATTTCCAGCTAATCACAGACAATGCAAGATTCAAGTTTTTATTCGGAAGAAGACTGCATCCCATCACTACCACTTTGAATATTGTATTCATGAAGATTCCTCCGATATGCCGCTAGATGCCGTGAGATATGCCCAATAAATTGTCCTCCACCGATGACGGATCTCAAAACAGATAGTGCCATCTTTTGACAAATCGACGTACCTTTTTAAGATGCTTTGGGATGCGCTTAGATGCTTATCTCGGAGACTGAAGTCAATTATGTGCCTTATTTGTTTTATTTAACGGTTTGTTGCAAACTTTTGTTTAAATTAATATTGCCATATACAGCATACTTGTAAAATTCAGTCTTGGAATATTGATGTAGGTAGGTATCTTATGTAAGTAAGTTACCAGTTAAGAAAAGTTTAGCCTAAACGACCGAAAGGTATTTTTTGCTTTGACTCTAATCATGACTATCAGTCACAATGAATAGAATATGAATCACCTAGTTTCCTAATCACCTAATTAAAATGGGTTTAGTTAGCTATTGCAAGCCCAAATTCTAGTGATCATAAATGCATATCTGAAAAAAAAAAATCAAGCTTATTTTCGATATGATAATATTTAATTTCACTTCAAATTTTGATTCTTTTTTAAACTTTTAATATTGAACAACTTACAATAAATAGTTTTACTTTGAAAGACAAATAAAATTACATTAGACGCATAAAGATGAGCTAAGATGATGTAACTGCTTTGAGAAACTATTTTATGTCGATGACCGTTTGTAGTTTATTTATAAACAACAAAGAGACAATTCTCTTTTATTGAGAACGTAAACAGCTGTGGGTATAAACTAAGAAGGAGTCCTGGCCACTTCAAAGAACAAAAAACCCACGCAAGATTTCCTTTCAATCTTCGTGGAAAAAAGAATTTAATCCAAAGTTATTTCTAGAACCGCGTTCAGTAGTTTTTGTGAAAACTAAAAAAAGCACATCTAGTACATAATATGTAACATAACATAATATGTTACAATTGGTATGTGTTTATTTTTAAATTTTTATAAGACAAGTGTTTATACTTATACAGTACCTAACGATTATTTTTTCAAAATACCATTATTATTTTCTGAACAACTATCCTATTACCTAATATTATTAAACACGAAAGCTTATATGGATAAATCTAGAAATAACTTTGTATAATACATAATTTTATATGAAACTAGCATACTCGCCCGTGGCTTCGCTCACGTGGTACCTACCTTGATAAAATATAGCCTATGTTCATTCTGAAAGTCCATGCTACACATTGGTGAAAGAATTTTTGAAATCGGATGAGTAGTTTCGGAGATTACCCCAAACATACAAACAAACAAACAAACCAACATTACCTCTTTATAATATTAGTATAGATAACGAAAAAAAATTAAAATGAAATATGATCACGACTGTATCCCAGGGAGCGGTAGACATTTCTTTCAGATCTTTTTTTAGGAAATTTTTAGATCCTTTTGAAGATGTCTAAGGGGATCCAAATACATATTTGGTACATGCCCACATCTTGCAGAAGTTAACTTTCCATACGTGAGAGGTTGCAAGCCCATCGACGCTATTAGAGAGCTAACTGGTTTCCTCACGATAATATATGCCAATATTAAATTATTAATTTAATGTTCCTGTTCGGTTTTGCATTATCGCCAATAAAAAATCAAACAATTAATAAATAAAGATCAAATTATTACCTCCACAGCGCGATCTCGTGTAAAAGCTATTTAAATTAAAACAAGAACCAACAAATGGAACAAACAGAAAGGACCACCACACTATTCCAAGAAGTGTGAATCACAAGAACACCTACTGTGTTTTTCTCATGAATAGGTGTCGACTTTTATAGGTACACTTGACAAGTTAATCAGGCTGTTTTATTGCGGTACATTCGACGCAAAAAATATGTTTTTTGGGGCAGTCGAATTGGTCATGGACTTGTGTCTCAAACATGTTTTAAAAGAACTTGAATATAATAAACAAGAAAAAAGTAGTTTTAGTCTCAAACAAGTTTGTCATTAACTAAAATGTTCTACAGAATAAATAATAGTAAAGTATAAGCCTTTGAATTTTATTATCCTTTAATTTTTTTTATTATTATTGATCAAATTATTAAAATAATATCAATAAGACTATTTATTTTTATAATTACAAATCAGTTCAGGATAAGGAATAATTCTGTATTTTTTTTATTTATGCACCAACACCCACACCTTAAACTCCATCTCTCTCTCCCTATAGGGTTTGCTGGAAGATAACTCTTTTTAGGGTTAAGCTCGCCTTGTCATTACCTGTCTAGTTTTAAGCTCTTATTGTAAATGTTTATTTTGTAGAATAAAGTATAAATAAATAATAATATCAGTGCACGAAATCCACTAAATCGTATACATTATCTTGAATACTCTGAATCTACAAACTACGAGTATTCATTACAACACTTCCTGACCAACGAAACACTACCCACAGAAGATAATAATCCGATCGTGAATCAGGCTTTGCGGAACACCTACTAAGTTTCCCTTGAAAGGTATTTCTATAGCTATATACTTGTACAATGGGCGTAATAAGATTACTCTTGGAAATTCAGATACCTGCCCTGTCTATAGAGCAGGTATTCTATCACCCAGTATAAAGTGAATTAAGAGTAGTCGGGTATTCTTACTCGTGGGTATATACATAATAATATGAACTTCGAATCTTTGCAATAAGTCTAAAAAAGTCAGATAAGGCATATCTTGTTATGAATGAATGAACTCTTTATTGTACACAGAGAAAAAACATACAAATACAACTTAAAAATAAATACTGCACAAGGGGGTGTGATGAATCAGATTAATCTTGTAATGTCCTTACACGTCCTCTGTGACCTTAACCTCAGTCCCAGACTATTTTCGTAATTTTTATGTATGTATTTTTTCGTATGTACGGTAATATTATTGAATATAAAATGTACCTATATAAACAATTAGGTCTTTCAAATGATTTTTCTCAATAAACACCGCACAATATATTTTTAATAAACGTTTAGTTTTAAAAGTCGTTAAGGCAGTCTAAAGCACCGTCACCAGAATTATCAATTACTTATACGAACTCACTGTTTCAGATTTTGTCAGTAGCCATCTCACACCCAGTAGGTGCCGACTGCACACTTTGACAAGTTAATCAAGCGAGCTGTCAGATTAACCACATGTATTTCACGCGTTTGGTTAATAGCCAGATAATTTTTGCGGTGATTTGGTAACTAATTCTGATCCTGATTGAGGCTGGGCTAATTCCATTAATACCGATCTTTTTATTGTAATGAGATTGAAGTGTTGATTTAAATTAGATACAAAAAAATTGGCAAATATAAAGCTCGGAGCAGTTCTTTGCCTAGCAGTGGATCAGTATAGTTACCAACAAAATCAATGATTTTAACAGACTTAAAAAAAAAGAGGTTTCTCAGTTCGACCGTATTTTTTTTAAATGTTTTTTCGCGGATAACTTCGTCGGATAACAACTTTGTCACGCCGTTGTGCAATAGTAAGAAACATTAACATCAATGAAGATAACTTAAATACTATAGAATATCACTTACAAACCGAAACCAAATACCCAAACGAAGTTTAGTTTAGTAGTTCCGTATAAAATTCAATTTGCGCAAATCACTAAAAGCCGATACAATATAAAATTACAATGAAATCGGCACCGAATCCTTTAGTGCAAGGATACTCAACTTAATACTTCGGGCCATGATGTGGTCCGCTAAATAAAAAAATTAGACAATAAGATATTTTTTGAAGTTTGTAAACAATGAATGAATGAAATATTTTGATCACAGAAGGAATATTGGAATGATAACTTCTACAATTTAATTACGTGATAAAAAGTAGGACTTTTTGACGGGAATTCGAGATGTCAAGATGTCTTTTTCTTTTATTTTCCAAAACTTGTGTTTTAGCGAATGGTGGATTATTAACTGTTAAGTGTTCGTGAACGTACGTTCGTGAACGTACATAAGTGTGGGCAAATGAAACAAAACAGAATACCATTGCATTTCGAGTTCTCTCAAAAAGTCCGTAGATTGCTTCAGTAAAGAATCCACATCTTTACTGACGTTGACTATGACATGACTTTTACTTGACTTTAATAACTTGAATTATTTTGACAAGGTAGTGGCTAAATGCGTGGCAAAAGCCGGCGAAGCCAAAATAAAGAAGAAGAAGAAGAAGTGATAAAAAGTAAGTTCGTATGAGGAAGTGGCCAACTGTAGTGATGGAGTTTTATGGCCGCCTAAAGACCTCCGTCATGGCTTAACGACTTTAAAAGTCCACAATTTAACGTGCCCTCCGAAGCACGGTATCTCTCAGCTGTTAGATACGTGATTGCTCCCCGTGTGTATATAATGTCAAGTAGAACTCACTAAAGTTTTAAAAGTAAAATTTAAAGATTAATAAGAAATTGGGGTACTGTGTGTGACTTTAAGGGAATTTATACTACTTTTTTATTATGTTTGCGCAACTCTATTGCGGGCTACATTGTAGCCTGCGGGCCTGGGGTTAAGCAGCCTTGTTAATGCAGTTCGAATTGTAATACGCTTGTTTAATACCTCTTTGTTTAATACCAGTTTATTTGCTAACGGCTGTTACTGGTGGAATTGCGCTCATTGTATTAATGGACACGTCTCGGTGTTATTTTAGCGTTGTTTGTTTTATTTTATTTAATACAGTTTCATAAAATGGATAATACTCGTATGAGATATTTTCAGGAATGAATGACTGAATGAATGAAAATACTTTATTGTACATTTACAAAAGAAACTTAAGAACTAGTAAACCTTAAGAATAATTGTACAATGGGCGGTCTTATCGCTAAGAAGCGATCTCTTCCAGACAACCTTTGGATCTGTATAATCATGAATGGTATAAATGTGTTTTTTTTAAGTACTGGTTATTTCAGTTAAGATTGCTTTAAATTGTAATGGTACTTCCAGCTTCTATAGAACACAAGTGATTAAAAATCACAACTGTTCATTAATGTAACTTTCTTAGTATATAGCAATATAATAGCCCGTCAGATAAAAATCAAATCACAGCGTATGTGTATCGTCAAACAATTTAGGTTCTAGGGAGACCCATCAGTGGGACGACATAGGTTAATAAAACATGTAAAGCAAAATATGGAGATGTTTTCAAACTGAACCGGACTGCAGTCAAAAAACATAAAGCTGAGTATACGAATTCAAACGTCAAGATTACCTCAGTTTTCGGCAAACAAAGTCGAACAAGCTTTTAAGCAAACTTGCTGAGCAAAGAGAAAGTACCACAGTTACAACAAATGTTAGTTTTGGGATGGACACGAGTTAGCTAATCTACGAAAGCTTATTTGCATTAGCTTAAAGTTTCTGTGTTGTCAGCGAAGCGCTTGTGTTGTATAGTTGTTCTTAATAAGTATATTACAGACGCGAACCGACATTTCGTAGCAAAGTTGTAGTACCTGAACGCTGCCGTGCTTCGGATGTAAAGTTAAATGTCGATCACGGTTAAAAGTTTGTTCGTATGGGCTAGTGACTAACTCTGGTGACGGAGTTTTTTATGCTGACTAAAGGCCTCTGTCATGGCTTAACGACTTTTAAACTCTAGTGACGGAGTTTTTTAGGCTCGCTTTTTAGGCTCTATCATGGCTTAACGACTCTAAAAGCCGGGACCGACAATTTAACGTGCCTGGTAACTTACGTGATGTTTTCATGACCTTAAACCATTCGGGCGGCCTAAAAACATTATCACCAAAGTTGGCCTCTAACAAAAAACAAAGTTTTCATCCATTTATATTTTAAAATTAATGAAGTAAAATTATTGATAAAACAACGAAAAATATTAATGATCCCGGTGATATTATTTAATGGGTCTATTGACTGAGACCTTAACTATTACAGAATCACGTTTCCCAACAATGATCCACAAAGAAACACAAAGATTTCCACAATTTCAAGCAGTTATTTGTACGAGTATAAACAGATGGTAAAGGTAGGTTAAGTACGCACCTTTTGTTTTATAACCGTAATCTCACCGGCATAAGGCCGTTATCTTAGTAAACAAACATATGAGCAAACTTACTAAAAATGTGGTTTCGTAAAAGGAACGTGGAAATGGTTACAAACCTTGGATAGTTAGATGAAGAAACAAATACTAGTAGGTAAACATAATCAGATAAAAAATAATTAACAATTTTCTACCTTGTAAAATAGTAAAATACCTATTAATTTTTTTGGCATGTACCATCTATTTATGACCTACACCCAGTTATCTACTTTGTTATTTATGTTCTTAAAATATAGGTCTAAGCGGATGTAAGATAGCATTAAGTATGTAATATGAACGGATACAAAACTTGGCACTGCATATAAAATCCTAAAATCATTCTTGCATAATTGAAACGTCTTTCAACTCTTTAAGCACTTGAGTGCCATGCATTTTAAAGAAAATTCCCTTTCGCAGTCTTCATGTGCAGCTTTTGTCTCCTAACTAATTGAAGAGGTTTTCATCTGAAGGTTTTAAGGCATAAATTATGAGTAAAGTCGGCACCAGACATAAAATACAGTTTAACCCAGATTAACGCTAGGAGAAAGAGCGGTGTAAGAAGTTAAGATCTCTTGACTGCAAGGTACATTCTGTTATGGAAGGAATTTAAGAATGTTAATTTTTATTCTACTATTTTGTTTCACAAGCATGTAAGACGTTTTCTATGTGGTCCTTGAAGTTTACTGAATCTGTTATTATATTATAAATAGTTAATTGTAAATTGTAAGTTGTGAGTTAGTGAGGTGGGGGGGTAATCTCTGGTTTTTTTTTATAAATAGAAAGCCACAATATATGTGGGTGCCATATTGGCTATATATTTTAACCCGAAATATGAATTGGTCTGTTCGTAGTGGTCGAATTTGCAAAGTTAAGGCGGAGAAAGATGGTCAAACGAAAACTTTTCTTACGAACGCTGCCTTATAGTTGAGGGATAATGATTGAGTTCTAGATAAAAGTTGTAGAGCACGATAATGTATTTGCTTAACATTTAAGTCACAAAAAGTAGTTTTTTTATACTCAAGTCATAGCCGCTCATAATTTCATCACAAGTATAGAATATTTACCTTCCAACAAAATGGACACAGGTCAGCTGGTATAAAATAATAGGAAAAACGTTCTTTCAATAATATTTTATCAAATTCAGATTCCTACATAATTGTTAAAAAAGTTGTCACTTCACGTACAAATTGCAATGTTTCCAATAAACTACCTAAATTAATTATTGCCAGAACTTTCTTCCAACCTTACCAATTTCCGGATTAAAACCTCAAAATTCATCTGTTTGTTTGATTTGAATTATACAAATTAAGTAATAGTCATAATGTCTGTTAAGTCACGAGTTACGAGATTTTTGAAATGTAAATAGCAGCTTCATACTAGCTTTTATGAGTTGGAATAAATTAAATTGAAACGTTTATGAATACGGTTGAAAATATGACCCAAGCTAAGCTGGCTGGGATTATTTCACTACTGTGCTATATACTGCTTTAAATATGTGCCTTTTGATAGATGCCTGATAAAAATTATAATAATATACTCATCTAAATTTTGCTTTTGAAGAATGATGTTGACGAAACTGCTGGGTTTTATGTCAATTTTTTGTAGCAAACTTTTCTCTCGAAAATCCCAATGCTTCTCTGTCAAAATCAGCTTATTCAAAGCCAGTAGTTTCCAGTTAATGTTGATTTATGAAATCTCAGTCAGGCGTTCCCGGGTTTGGTATTTCATAATCTACTTTATTAGCAGATGCTTAGCATAGATTAAAGTAACCAACGTTCCCAAGAATATGTTATGATTATGAGGGTTTGTTAAGTCATCCATATTTTTTTATCTTAATAATATAAATTTACCTCTTTGTATTAATGTAATTTTAAATAAATGTTTTTATTTAATGACTTAAGCTGCATTATTTTCTGTTTAGAATTTTGGTTTTTTTTTGGCATGTGTCGTATTTATCCTGTGACGTCACATCCGACATTATTTTATTTTTTTATTATTTATGTAATTTTGTTCATGATAAAGTAGTCAACTCAGTTATATAATTTTGTTTTTATTAATTCAAGCTCTCTTTTCCACTCTCGTTTACCCTCAAAATAATATGCAAAATCTAATTACTTTCCTGCAATAAATAGTAACCTATACGTAGCCATTTTGTTGTTAACTTGATGTTATTTGAATTTCACAGTTTTGACTTAAATTACTAGCAAAATTAAAACAATTACTAGCAAAAATTCGCGGTGTAAATGTAAAATATGTTTTTTTATTTCCACTTTTCTACTATTGACATAGTTTTGATTTGAAAACTTTTAGAAATCGTTGGAAAAGCTTTCATGAACTCGACTTTCCGACACGTTAAAATTCAACGATTTAATAGTATATACTCGTACTAACTCGGAAAGTCGAGTTCCTATGAAAGCATGCATTATGGCGTTGATCAGATTTGAAATCAACATTTGAATAGGTTGATTGAGACGTTAAAGTTATTTATTATACAGAAAACGTTTGATGGTATTTTATGTTAAGTTTATCAGCTATCAATCAAAAGATTTTAATCCATAAACTAGACAACTAGAATGTTATGAACGGATTTAGAGGATCGCCTACGATTTTATGATGAATTTTGTGAGATCAGTAGAAAAAATAGAGTATATTTTTTACTAATCTCACAAAATTAAATCCTCTTAATCTCACAAAATTCAGCATACAATTATATTTTTTACTAATTTCAGTAAAAAGTATTTGAGCTGTTGCGAGGCCGGAGTGAAGAATGGGTTTAACCTTTGATTAAAAACTTTAATTTGATCCAAAAACGAGTAGGTACTCAAAATTATTATAAAGTAGTACTTAGGTACATGCCTGCATTGTTACATTGCAAAAACAAGAAATACTTATTATAATGAAACGTGCCAATTCATAAATTAGCTTAGCTGGTGAAGGGTTTTCATCTCAGATTTGACCAACATAATCTGAACAGTGATAATTGCTCTATAGGTATACAGTAGGTAACTGTAAAGGTTTTGTAGCAACATAGCATTTTGGAAATTCTTCCTACGGTGACTTAAACTCTGTTATTGTATCAATATTTATTAAATTTGAGTTATTTTTTTACAGCTAAAATCTTGTGATGTTCCTTTTTTTTTTAGTTGTTAACGTATGTTTACTGTGTTTTTTCTTTAAATAAATAAGTATAATATCTAAAAAGAAACTTACTGGTTCCGTATCGCAAGTCTCCAGATCCGGTATCGGGTCGTCTCCACAGTAATACTCCGAATGTAAGAAAGGCGGTCGCGGAGGCGGTGGCAAAAGGAACTCAGGCGGTGGCCCCAAACAGTCACACTCCGTATAGTCCGCGTCTATCTCCCACATCTCGTAATCTACACTTACACTATTCACAACCTTAACTACACTAGTATCACGTTTTGTGCGCACATTAGTCCTTATCTCTGCTATGTAAAGTTCATCGTCGACGTCACTCCACACGTTCTTTCTAACCTCTTCATCTTCTTCTGCTATAAGGGCTTGTCTATCATTTTCTTCATTAACTCTTTCTTCCTCATGACCGAGTTCTATGCTCTCTTTAGTCTTGTCATTGTTTTTGTAGTTTAGTTTGTTTTTGATTTTGTCGCGGACATGCTGATAGGTCCAAACAGCGTACGAAGACGCTCTTATTGGACTTCTGTGGGGTCTATTGGCCATGCGCAGTGTTCTTCTGATTTATCTGAAACAATATAAAAACATTACAATTAATGTTGAGATTCTTTGAGGTTTGTGAACCAACTATTGATTTAAGTATCTCCTTGGGTTATTGTATGAAAATATACAAACTTTGATTTCTTTCATATTGCTTTTAGTACCTATTTGTCTTCAGATAAAATTTAATCAAGAATAAGTTCTCAAAAGATCTATACAACTATGTTTTACGGCATATTTATTTATACTTCAATTGTCTCAATGTTCAATATACCATTATATTGTGTTAATTTCGGAAAAACTTAGGTAATAAACAAAATCAAGTTTGATAAACAACTATACCTGCCTCCTTACTTGAGCATGGACGATGACTGTCCATACTCCTTATCCGAACTTATTATTTAATAGACGAGCTAACACCTCATTTTGTATAACAAAGCGACCGCAATTAGAGGCTGCCACGTCTTTAACTACAATGGCTGCGGAACCCGGATCGATATCATCGGTGCTTATTTTAATTTATTTTTTATCGCATCCAATTGGAAGGTTTCTAGTTCTGTGCCACAGATCAAAGAAATTTGGCCAGGTCAGTTTGTATCAAAATTAGTTTCAACCAATATCAATCCTTTTTATAAATGCATATTATGTTACAAGTGAATCAGCAGGTTTCTTTTTTATTAATAGCATAATCTTTGTTCGTATTTTCTAAAAAAATAGTAACTGGCATTCGATGACGATAACTGACGTGGTCAGCAGTGTCGAATCAAGGATTAGCAATGATAGAAAGAGAGACCGATATAAAGCGTTTGTAATATGGCTACATGCTCTGGTCGATGTCCGTAAAATTGTGTTCAAGCATTTAATTAAAGTTCTTTAGCTATTCTTTCTGTACCTGTCTCGGTATTTCATTGCTATCACGGCGTACCTGTCAGTCCAAGCTATTTCGAAAGTTTAAAGTTCATCGTTTTTTGATATTTAACTCCGATGGTACTCGAGCCATGTACGAACGAAAGGGGTATAAATTCACGTTTTGCATGATCTTGATACAAACTAAGAATGGTATTTCCAATTGAATTTATAGAGCTAGTTCTCGAACGTTCTATGAGAATTTTCTTGCTATTCAAATTGATAGTGCAACATTTCGCTGGTTAAATGCTAAGGTACCACAAATCAAAAATCGTGAAAATCGTTTTTATTACAAAAATGAGATTACAAATAGTTGTTTTATAGTATGAGTAAAAGACATTTTTAATTTTCGCATTAAAAACTACCAAAAAACAGTTGTGTCTGTTTAGCATTTATACACTTTGGCACCAAATTTCAGAGCTAAACAGCCATTTTTTCAGTTGTGGTTGAGTGATTGGCGGAAGCGCACCTAATTTAACTAAAATTTATATTCTAAAGTGCCATATTTTGGAATGTGGTACTATTGAATATAAATAAAAGTCAAAAACAAATATTATTTTTGGGCAAATGTACCACATTCCGAAATGTGGTACCTTTGCACAAGATTATTGTATTGATATTACGTTGTGTGTATGTTCAAAAGTATCATTTTTGAAATGCGTTTGTTTTGCACATAACTTTTACGTGAACTTAACTATAATTTTTTAAAGCATTAAGTGCCTTTTTGAGATGCGTTTGTCTTGAACATAGCTTTTATAAGAAATCAAAAATTATTTTTCAGGATGTAAGAATACTTTTTGAGATGTGCTTGTTTTTAATTTGCTTTAAACGGGTTTTTAATCATAAGTACAAAAATCACTGTTTTATTAATATTTTTCCCTGTAAGTAGGTACAACATTTTAAATTCATAATGTCAAACGTCTAATTTTAATGTCGAACAATAAAACTATTTTAATACAATAGCAGTAGGTACCTATCTAAAAATATAAAAGAATGTAATCAACAACATAAAACCACACCTCTGTGTGATTATTTATTTGTTTTATTAGCTTAAAATCTTATCCCTTTTTTTAACTAATAAAACAAATAAATGCTTTAAAAACCTCAAATACCTACACAAAATAAGTACCTATCTCCACGCTAAGATCAACAATAATAAGAGAGTAACCAACAACATACGCTATGAGAGTTATCATAAATCTTGAACCATCCGGTAAGAAATAATGTAAATAATGAAATCAACTTTTAAGTTGCTTCAAAACAATATTGAAATTACTTTATCTTTTTAATGGCATACTAACTATTTATCATTGGGTGTAACTTGCTTGCCGCTGTCTAGCGTTTGTGGACACTGAGAAAGCCTTTGATTCGGTCGAAACATGGGTGGTACTAGAGCCACATGGGCAAAGTCGATGGAGGAACTTAGTACGATGCTTCTTCGAGCATTGATAAGGCCGCTACCTAGCCAAAATGTTAGTCACGTTAGTATGTTTATGGTTTTAGAAGCATTTATTTTGATAGGATATTATTTTTCGGGGTATATTCATTTAAAAAAGTGTATTTTGTAGAATCTTTATAAAACTTTATTGTTCGTGTAACATTTAAATTGCATAATACTACTAGATTGTGATTCAAACCTTCAAAATAACTTGTTTTAGTTTAATAAACCTTATTTTTTAATGAAATATGGTCTTTTGGTGATATATTTTTTGTGTATATAATAAAAATTTTTATATGCTAAAGTCACTTATCTGCTTTTATATGACTTTGGGTTAAAGTTACGGAGAAACTAAAAATGCACTTAAATTCTAATTAAAATTACGCGTCGATTGATAGGTAATACATAGATATAAAAATAAGACTTACTCAAAAAAATTAAAAAAACCTTATCGAAAACTTTGAATGGCCCTACTGAAAAAAGTTAAATTTTGAATTGTGGTAGTTTAGCATTTAACCAGCGATTTGAACTCATTGTTTAGAAAACTTTAAATAACACCATATTGTACTTATTTACAACAACAAAGAAGATTACTCCTATGATACAAATTTATTTTTACGAGCACTTACACAAACTGAAAATAAAATGATATCAGATTTCATAAGAATTAAAAAAAACCTTTGGAAACAAAACGCAAAACAAAACGTCATTTTATTGCAAAATGCAGAGAAGGATTACCCCACACTACACACAACATTTAGATACGATGTTTGCAGTTAAAATCTCTAAAAATATTCATGACCAGTTATAACAAGCGGAAAAATAGAAATCTAATAACTCAAGCACAATTCAAACCGAACGGTACTTGAAATCCTGCTTTGTATGCCGCGACGCCACTCAATATATTATCCGTTCTTCCTGAGAGCCATCCAACGCCTGCTGACCCTCGACCTCGCAATCTTACGTACGGCTTACGCATGCATAATTGCGGACAAGACACATCTTTATCAAAAAACGGTGGTAACTGTTCCCGTGTACTAAAGCTTTCTAGACATTCTCTAGAAAATAGTCAGCGGTGAAGCTCGGTATTTTATTTAGATTTTTTCGAACGGTGTTTCATTTGATGAAGCGGTTTTTAATCACGCATGCACAATCTTAGCGTCATTACTGACTAACTTGTCAGTAATGACGCTTAGATTGTGCCTGTTATGTTAACTGGTCATTGGGACTGGGACTTTATGCAACTTCAGCGGACTATTTTATATCCTTCCATAATACAGGTTGTCCTATAATGTGACTTTAAGTCGGCACCAGAGAAAAAGTAAAAAACTTTACGTCTTTAAAATAATTAGATTAATATTTGGGTATACCTAGTACTTTAATTTCCCAAAAAGATGTGATCTTCGTGACGACGGCCGTAAATTATAAACATTTATAGTGAGTGAGTGATCATTATTTCTTGAAATCTCGAGAAAATTTTGTAAATATCTTTTTTGTCAATGTCTAAAGTGTCGAGGTGTCGATGTTCGCTTCCCAGAAAACCGAATCGTCACAATTAACATTTGGCATGTTCCACTCCACGTCGGTACAGACATCAATAGCTAAGGGCCCTTCAGAACTAACGAAGCTATTCTGTAGGTATTCTCACGTGAATTTATCGCGAGCGTTGACGTGGATTGGTGATTACTGTTTGTTGTCGGTCAGTTATGCGGGATCATGCGCTGAGGACTATTAGCAGTCGATTGAGTGCTTATCAGATCACTAACCAATGTATTTTTAGAATCTTCAGCAGAATTAATATACTTTTCTTCACTTATTAAAAGAAAAGGGATAGTTCTACTTAAAAAAGGTAATGTATCTTCAGATAATAGAAAACAGACATGTAGGAATATGATAAGGTATTGTAAAAAGTAAAATAAAAATGTCAGGATAGTAACCCAAAAAGTGTCTCTATTTTATATCTCGCGTTCTATCTATGCCTATCCTAAAATGAAAAAAAAAATACTTCATTATTTTCTTTCTGTTGTAGATTTTTGCGTTAACAATGACAAAATGAACAAACAACCAAACTTTCGCATTTAGTATGATTCTAGCACTTTATTTCGATTTGAAAAATTAAAACCTATATTTCAAATTTCACAGCAATTTTCTAAAGAACGATTGTAATAACAAAGCAATCGCGAAAATAAACTGCGACAAACGACGGCCAAAGCTAATATTACAAACAACAATAATAATTTAAACAAACTTAGAATTCGCAAACAGAAACAATTCAGGATTGTAATCGGTGATCAAAATATAAACAATTAATTCAGACGCTGTTCAAGCTTTGATAACAGAATAATTGGTGGTCTCTTATAAGGCGATAACGGTTCTAAGGGACTCAGAGCGACCAAATGTATAGTTGTATGTTTAGAAATTACCCTGTTTATATATACCTATTTACCAAGCTTAGGACGTAAGCCTATGACGTGTCTACCAAATAAAATGATTTTTATTTTTGTCTGATGTCGTAACTAAAATACAAACATTTCTCAAATTTTACTATTTTAATTATAGATAAATTTTAATGTTTTATTTGATGAATTATTATTTCTTCAAATAAGGAAAAAAAAATCAAAATCAATTGCGTACAAGATTATGTAGAGAAATATGAAGTTGATGTTGTTTCGAAAATATAAAAAACTATCGTCTTTGCTTCTGATCCTCTAAATCCTTTAATGAATATTGAATGCTACTTTGAACAGGAACTTTGCACTATTAGTATTATCCGCAACTCTACAGATTATAATTGAAAGTCAATAGCAGACGGCACATTACTTCAGCAAACCTACCTTATTTGTGTTATACGTAATAACATTAATCTACTGCGTGTTCTTGATCTGTTAATTAGTTGCTTTATGAAGATTTACTTTCCACGTCTCTGCTACAAGCAACCCTATTTCTCTGACGTTAGGTTTCAGTTTAGCGTCGTCTGAAATAGTTTTGTTCGTAACTAGCTGTGAAGTTTGAACACGTATTTTGGCAAGTATTCCGAAAACATAGGTATTTAATGTAAGGTGTTTTTGGTGAGAAGCAGCTTAACTGCTACTATCTGATTCTAGGTTAACATTTCAGAATATTTAAATACATACTTTTCCCTAAAAAAGGATAATGATAATGCACTATTTATTTATATTATGCTTTTAAGATAATGCGATTTCTAAACTGATTTAAAAAATATTTTAAGACAAAGTCAAACAGTGCTATAGGTTTTTTTTGTTACTATTTCTGTAACTGTGTAACCTTTGTGAGAGAAAATAAATACATTTATTATTATTATTTGTCTATTGCATTGAAATTAGCTTTGTTTTGGTTAAAAAAATATTGAGCCAAACTTTAGCTGGTTTGAAAATTACATCAACGATATATAAGTACTGTCTTTTATGAACTTACCAAGAAAGACTCCAGCCAGAGTACCTTAACCGCGTCTGTACTCATCCATTATTAACAACGTTATCAGTCTGCATATTTTTATCATTACTCGCTATGGAGTCAGTTACCTGTCCTTCTCTCTCACGCACAAGTTCATATTTCTGACTCACCGTATCTTCTATCCATAGGGTTTTCACAATCTCTGAGTCATCAAAGGGCCGCAGTTGGTGGTCCTTAGCTTTTGTAAAGTGCTAAGCGTAACCCGCTCAAGTGTTATTGCTTACATTTAGCAAGTCGCTTGTGTACGGTAGGTTAAGTTGGTTTTGGGAACCGCTTTCCCTTGTTGAACTGTCAATAGTCTTTGAACAAAATGAATGTTTGTTTTTTATCTGTCTCTTCGGAGTACTATTGATTTATTTTTGTTGAAAGATTCAACCAGATTTGTTTTAAAAAAATATGTATTGCGAAGCTGTTTAACAGGTAGTTAAAATACAAGAGACAAAAAAATTACAATAATTTGTCGGTCTGAGAGATCAACGAGTATTGGAAGGTTAATAGAAATCGTTTGCAAAACCCAATGTTAATCTTTGTTAGTTAATTGTATTATAATATAAAAAGTCACAAAGTAACAAACATTACATATATCGACATTTTCAATACCATTTTATTATGTTTGTCTTCGATTTATTTATTTTGGATCTATATCGTTCTACAATCTTGTACCTTTAACCTTTCTCGTAGGTAACAAAAACATCGACTTAATTCTCTGTTCCTTATAACACTGTGTACAGCTTCCGAAGAACAAGGGGGCCGCCACCGGGTCCATTAGTCGGACCTCGGCTAACACCAATGCAAACATGTAAACACAGTGCACCCTCTTAGGGGCTTATGCTGTGTACTCATCGATTTCTTGCCGGTTTGTTGTGGGGATTGTGATAAAGTTCTGAGATTATAAAGTCAATTTAGTCGTGTATATCTTGTTAGATTTATACAGTACCAAAGGGCTGACTTTAGTGGCTAGGACATTGATAAGATGAAGTACAATAATCTCCACAGTGAATTTTAAAAATTATACGAAACGTAACTGGCTATGAGAGAAAGAAAAAAAAATAAAGAAGTTGTTTTCAACTTTGTAATCCAATTGAGAATAGGCCTGTATTACACACAAGATAATGAGTTATTAATACCAAATCAATTACACAAAATACACAAAATTGGTATTGTTAATTTGTGTTACGTCATTGTTGAGATGCGGCAATCTGCAATCATGGTATCTGTTCCAACAGTTATTATTATATCAACAACTGCATCAACATAGAATCTATTATTTAATTTGCTCAGTCATACCAATAAACAAAAGCACCCCACTCAATACTTTCCTCGTACGTAACACTAACCCAATTTTTCGATAGAACTAAACATGGGTTCCAACTGTTCCAAGTAGGTGCATATCCGTTACGGAGCGACACTTGGCAAGATACTCCTGCCAAGGCTGTATATTCCTATCTCGCATACCATGGAGGTTGTAAAGCATTTATATTGGCGGCACGATTCCTACACGATTTCTGGTAAGGCTAGTTACAGTCTCGGGAAATGGGGAGTAATTAGCTGTGTGTCTTTGACTGCCTGGTGGTAAAGTTATAGGTGATCATAAGAAAGAGGGTTTTGTCTAAAGAAGACGGTTGTAGCTTCGCTTGCGTTGCGTTACTACGAAGGTAGTTGTATTCTTAGTTCTCAAATTAGTTAAGAGATTTTAAATCAAGATCTGTTTATCAATCATGTCTATTTCAAAATTCAATGGGTATTTAATCAGCGTAGCATTCGTGCTTTTGATGGCATTAAAGGTTTCGTCTTCTTAGTCGTTAAGCCATGACGGAGGCATGAGATGACCTAAAAACTACGTCACCACAGAAAGTCACTACACTATGGTCGTATGAAGACCGTACATTATGTACAGTAGCGAATCTTCCCATATAAAAATTCCCAAAAAGGGGTAAGTCTTGGCACCCATTCAGGTTGCTCGCTTCAGTTCAACGTTTTGTTTGAGCGAGATGACTCGTGCTCGCCAAATTTATTGGGAAATTTACCAATTTTTTTTACAAATTTTTATTTAAATTCATTTTATGTAAAAGTAGTAGCAGGGTTTATTTTGTTTTCAATAGATGAGCTAGTCCAAATTCAATTGCTCATTGGAACTTCACTATTTTTGTACCTACATGTTTTTGCTAAGGATTAAGATTAAGTAATCTATTTCTCCCATGTTTTTTTTATTACCACTAATTTATCAAGTTTTCACTGAGAATTAATAAATTATTTGTTGTTATCTGTTACGTAAAATGTTATTTATTCCATAATGCTGATGTACTTTATTTAGTTTTGTCATAATAAAAGTTTCTCAACATTTTACTTTTGCAAACATCCCAAATGTTTTGAGTATAACTGTCTTAAATGAGGAGTACAACTCTGTCCCAGTTTTTAAATTATTTAAATCTAGCTAGAGACAAAACAGCGATAAAGGTGCTAAGCCTGTAGTTACGATTCTCGGGTGTCTCGCCACCTCTGCATTGTTTTAGAACAATTCCTTTTCAAATAACAAAACATTTTATCCAGCGAAAAGGAGCAACGAGTTACCTTCCATTATTCCTTCGCATTCTTTCGCGTCAAAGAGAAAATGAAGGCAAATTCTTTGATGTATTCTTTGTTTCAGACCCAGAGGAGTAACAGACCGATGGAGTGGTTACTCTTCAACCGGTTTTGAACCTTAACGCAATTGCATTTTGTCCTATAATTCAGAAGCAAGAGATGTTGCTTCGAATACAATGGATAAGCAAGAGAAAATAAATATTTTTCATTTGAATAAGTGATTACGATAGAAAGTTATCTTGCACTATCTAATGGTAAATCTCTGAAAACTCTCTCTGTACCGTTATCATATTCTGCGTTTATATAAATCTAGCCCATTTCCATCTCAACGTAAATCTGTAAGTAAATCTTTAAAAACCGCAACAAATTTTACTGTTTTTTCGTCATAGACAGAGTAGTTAAAGAAGAAAGTTTATGTTATGTATAATACTTACTTATATATTTTTTCTAGTATGACTGACTGTGTTACACCAAATTCTCTATTATTTAAAACAAATTTATTTCAAAAGGAATTGAAACTAAATAATTTTAAACGCAGTCCAAATACGAGACTACTCTAACAGTTTCAGTTTGAAGACATAAAATTCTACTAAACTTCAAAGCAAACCTTTAAAATCCATTTATTCCCACTAAACTTCTCTCCTAAGGTAGTAAAATATATATGTGACGTTGGTTCTACTACTTCCATTCCAATTTATTTTCATTTTTCTATCAAAATAGGACTTGGTATAGTTTTTTTTCTCAAGTGAAGAAAAACAAAGACTCAAAAATTTGCGATGTTAGATCAATATTTGATAGTAATCGATTTCTAATCGATTATTATCAATCAGTAATGAGCCCTTAACTCAAAACGATAAAATATTAAATTTTTTCTTATACAAGTTTAAACGGAAACAAGACCACTACTTCAAGCTAGATAAGTAATTGAGGCTACAAATGCATTTTTAAGACCTATAGTAACTTAACTATTCAGACATTCAGAAACCTTTATACATATAAAAGGAGAGTCAAATGTGCGTTAATGTAGCATGTAGTAATGACTATTAGCAACGATTACCATCCTCTTATCAATAATGTATAATTAATCAAACAGTAAGTGCCTATTAGCGCCAAAATCTCTGTAGTTATGAAGTTATTATGCAATAGCTTTTGAATTACAAAGCACTTACGGTGTAGCTTGCTCGTTCTTAATATAGATTGAGATACATACATACATAAAATCACGCCTCTTTCCCATGGGGGTAGGCAGAGACCACGGATCTCCACTTGCTCCGATCCTGACACACTTCTTTCGCCTCATTCACTCTCATTACATTCTTTATAATACGATCTCCGGTTTAGGGTACTTCGGACCTAGATTGAGCTAACGTATTTATTTGTACGAATAAAGAGAGGTTAGATAAGATGCCACTAGTTGAACTGTCCCCATCGTCGCGAAAAAAAGAGTAGAATCACCTAGCTCCTAAGATGATTCTAATGTGACCAAAACGGTGGTATACTCGTAGCTTGCTCGTTTTTAATGGATCAGGTTAGAGGATTTTCTGTGTGAAAAGAGAGAGGACAGATTAGAGGATACTTGCTAAACTGTCGGCCTCGTCGTCGCGAAAAAACAGGAGTAGAATCACCTAGCTTATAAATAATTCTACGTGATCCAATTGAATAATTTTACCTACTGTATTTTTAAACAAATAAACGGGACTTTATCACGTAATATTTTTTTTTATTAAATCCCGACGATTCGAATTGCAACTCTCGTGGTCACGGGTGGACTAGTAATCGGTAAGTACCTTCTAAAGATCGCATAAAATTAAATTATACTATTGACTTTAACTTTGATTACCAACTGAGAATGTTTGCTTTTAAGATCCCGATTATTTTTTTGAGCTAAAATCGTTCAGTAACGATATAAAGACATACGGACGTTAAGCTTAAACAAAATATCTCAGTTTACATTTGCTGTTCCAATTCCCACTTAGCTATATACACAAGTTTCTGTAAAATCTACCAAAACTCGGCAACATCCACGCTATTCACATTCATGTATACAGAGTCCTCTCAGTTTTATTGACAACATAAATACTGATGGCAGCACAACTAGAATGGACAGACTTTGCCAGAGAAGATGCCATAGTTGTACGCCAAAATATCACTGCAAGTGTTTACTAAGACTTGCAGTATGCATTTTAAATCAGTTTGAGAAAAAAACAAAATAAATTTTATCAAACTGAGTAATCCAAAGGTGCAGTAGACATTCATTCGGATTTTTAGATTGTTGATGATGTCTAAGGGGGTAGCCAGAGTATGGCCAAACACTAATTATTATAACAAACATTTAAATCGTGGTTTGTAATATTATTGATTTTGTTTTGAGAGTAACCGCCGACCGACGGTCGGCGTTGATGGCGTATAATTAAGAATCAAACGAACTTACCCTGTGATGTTTGATATCTAATTATACGAGTGTCTCGACCGAAGATGATTACTTGTTTACATGCAGCAGTACGCCAGATTGATGCTAACCTAATCACACTTTTAGAGCTAATAAATTTTATTTTGCTCAAAAAATCGTAAGATTTTCAATTTTTAAAAGGCGGTAGTTCCTATCCCCAACCCTGCTCGTGCACTCCGCCGCGCCATCCTTGTTCGAATCTCATTATTCAGAGTAAAAATTTTTTTGATGATCAATTCAGGGTCTTGAAAATCAAGGGGGGGTGGGAGTGTAATCATCTTCGGTCGAGACACTCGTATAATTAGATATCAAACATCACAGGGTAAGTTCGTTTGATTCTTAATTATACTTCGTATCTCTCCCGAAGATGATTACTTGTTTACATGCAGATGTTTAGAGTATCAAAAAAATACAGTCAAAGCGATCGACAACTTAACATTTATTTAAGGTAGGTAGGTAGGTACCAAAAACTTATCAATAACAAAAATATCTCCTTATAAAAAAAAATAATTCAAAATTGTACTGTGTAGATATCACAATCAGTAGGCAATGCCTATAATCTCAAATTGTAAATAATAAGTCTACAAATTCATTTTGCACTGATGTTACCAATGACTTGTTGTAGTATTTAAGAAAAACATTTGAAGATTCCGACCAGCCCGCTGCCTTGCGGATAACTTCTAGATTAGCACCAGCTCTATGAGCAGCTGAAGTCGACGCATGTCGTGTACTATGAGCGCCGTATAGGTGTATATCGATTCCGCTCTCTTTTAAAATGTTTTTCACCCAGTGAGACAAAGTCTGCGAAAGTACTTTCTTATGTGGTTTTTGATAACTTATAAACAAAAATTCCTCTTGTGAACGTAAACTAGAGGTTTTCTCTAAATAGGCTTTTAAGCATAGAGCTGGACAAACTTTAGGATTTTCCTTAATGTATGGCAGAACAATCAGTGGCTGAAAAGCATTTGGTCTGGAGGTTTTAATCAAATTATCAATTCTTATTTCAATTTTTTCTGAATCTATTTTTATATTATGAATTTTAATTTGACTTAGAGTCTGCATTCTTTGTGCTGATGCTAATGCTAGAAGTGATATTGTCTTCAATGATAAGTCTTTTAATGAGACCAGTTCGTTAGGGTAATAGTTACTTAGAAAGTTTAGCACTAGATTTGGGTTCCAAGTCGTATCATACTTTGGTGCAGGAGGCTTCGTACGATAAACACCCTTAAAAAACCTTGTGACAGTTTCATGACATGTGATTTCTTGACCCAAGATTATGGACAATGCTGAACGATAACTATTTAGTGTGCTATAGCCTACTCCCGAATTAAATTTTTCCGTCAAAAATTGAATCACATGTGTCACGTTTGAGTTACGAAAATCTAAATATTTTTCATTACAATATGACCACCATGATTTTAGCGAAGTGTTATATTGTTTTAGCGTATTACTTGAGAATGAGGCCATGACAATATCGAGAGAATCATTTGGTACTCCGCGCCTTAGCAGCGATTGCCGGATAATTTCCCGGCCATCAGGGTCAGATCCGCATGTAGGGGATGCGGCGTTCTGCAAGGAGAAATCAATAAGTTTTCGTTAGGTGCGAAATATATTATATCCGACACAAGTAAGCTAGTCCATATTGGGTACCACGCTTGAGTGGGCCAGTATGGCACTACAACAATCCCCGTGGCTTTGTCATACTTAATTTTATGTAAAACTTTTGTTATTAGACAAAAAGGTGAAAAGGCATAAAAAAATATATTTTTCCAGCTGATTGTAAATGCGTCGATAACTTCACTATTCGGATCTAGCTTCCATGAAGCATACCTAAGACATTTATTATTTTGGATACTAGCAAATAAATCGAATTCAGGTGTACCAAAAGTTAATTTTATCTGACGAAAGGCATAATCAGCTATTTCCCATTCAGTGTCGGAGTTAAAAGATTGACGAGATTCAAAGTCTGCAACAATGTTCATTTTAGATTGTATATATGAGGCAAACACGTGTATACCGCGCTTTTCGCACCACTGCCAGATATCACGTGAAATTTTGTTAAGATGAATAAACTGTATACCGCCCATTTTGTTAATGTATGCAATGGCGGTTGTATTGTCTATTCTCAATAAAATGTTACATTTATTAAGATGTGAAGCGAAAATTTTTAGACCATAAAAAGCCGCAAGTAATTCTAGAGTATTAATATGTAACGAAATTTGCTCATGATCCCAGTGCCCGTGAGCAGTTCTATCGTTACAAGCGGCGCCCCAGCCAGTACTTGATGCGTCTGTAAATATTGTAAGTGAATAATCCTTTGTTTCAAATGAACATCCTGAGTAGCCAATGTGATCTCTCCACCAAATGAGATCATCTTTTAAATGCTCTGGCAATAGCATATACCTATTATAATTGATGGAAAAGTTAAGAGCCAAGAATTTTTCCCTCTCAAACAGTTTTGTATAAACCCACCCGTACTTGACGGCTGGGCATGCCGACGTCAATAGACCAATGTAGCTAGCAAAATTCCTAATTGTAATTTTCTTTGTGCTTAATAAGTTGACTGATAAGGCTTTTATACGTTCTTTCTTTTCATTCGGTAAAGTCAGTTTCATGGTACTTGAGTTAAAGTAAAAACCAAGGAATTTGCATTTTTGGTTTGGAGTAACTTGACTCTTGTCTTCATTAATCAAAAAACCTAATTGCATTAGTATATTTTTTGTCGTTGTTACATTTGTAAGGCAAGAGTGATAAGAATTTCCGATACATAAAAAATCATCAAGGTAGTTAACTGAAATATGACCTAGTGAGCGTAGATGTTGTAGGACTGGCTTTAATAGCTTCGTAAACACATACGGCGATGTACAAAGACCAAATGGAAGTACATTAAAGTGAAACAATTGGTCATTAAATCTGTCTGAATCCCAAGTGAAACATAGAAATTTCCTATAATTTTTAGCTATTGGTATGAAAAAGTAAGCATCTTTTAAGTCCAATGTGGCCATGAAACTGTCTTGATCTATTAATTTCAATGCTGTTCGATAATCTTCCATCTTAAAGTGATTAAGCTGTATGAATTAATCTATAATAATAAATTAAGGGAATCGCGTTGGAACAGGCATTAGAATCACCTAGCATGTAAAACGATACTTAAGTGATCCTTGAGGTCCTACAAGAATAAATGATTTTTCTTTCTTTCTTTCTTTCAATTTGTTTAATTCCTTTAAATTCAAAATAAATCGATGTTTTCCGTTAGATTTAGGAACTGTAAATATAGGAGAAATAAATTGATTTTTTGATGGTGAACAAGCAGATATATAACCTGATTCTAATAAATCTGTAACACATGTATCAATTATGTCTATTTCTTTGGCTGTAAACGACCTTTTGTGCTTAGCAATATCTGTTTGATACGGTTTATATAGGAAAGGTATTTGATAGCCCTTTATCCAAGACAAAATGGTTTTATCATTTGTTATGTTTTGCCATTCATTATAAAAATACTGAAGCCTGCCAGCAATATATACCTGTTGCGAGGAACTAGTTAGCGTCTGCGAGCTTGTCGCGGGTAGTACTTCGAGCGTTGGTGCGCTGGCGGCGGCGGCGCACGCCGGTAGTCGCGTGCGGCGGGCGCCGGCGCCGGCGGCGGGCGCCGAGACTGGTTCTGGTTCGGGTGCGCTCGCTGCTCGGCGGCTGGTGCCCGCGGCGCCCCCCGTGCGTTTAAAGCTCCTGTGTTACTAATTGAGTTCCGAAATTTCCAACTATTGAATTTTAATTCGGACGCGGAGGCTGATATAGCTTTTGATGATTTCAGATGTTCTGATAGATTTGATCCAAACAAGTGGTCGTCCAACTTGGCATTTTTGATTATTTCTCGTTTTTGTTTGCTGATAGTATTAACGATAGCAAATCGTCTCGACAACGATTCCCTGTAATGGGTATCGCACAGTAGTCGGCCTGCATCACTTAACGTTTTTATTAAGTCTTGAGGAACGTTTGTCGATTGTGTTAAAGCCATGTTTAGTGCTTTGCCGATTGCTGATATACAGCTAGCCATTTGGTTTTGTTTCTGTTCACAATATGAATCTCTTTTAACATTGGCTTCAGATAATGCTGATTTAAGCTCGGGATTTAATGATGGTGCCTTCATGTATGAACAATTTTCTGCAGCTAAATATTTTTTCATAATATCTGACTTTTCTTCTTTAGGCAACCCATTCGTCAAGATATATTTCCACCGAGAAGCCAGGTCTTTATGTAGATTTTCTCCAAATGATTTATCTTGTGATGGATCAGAGCCCAATAATTCCAGGATTTCTGGATCTAATTCGTCATTTTCAGGAGCCTCAGTTGGGATCTCGTCTGTAATGAAGTGAAAAAAAGTTATCACTTGATTTTAAATTTTATTATAACGTAACGTAGTACGTAGGTATATAGGCACACACGCTTTGCGTCGGCACTACGAAACAATAATCTTTACAGGTCTACATTTCTTTATTCCACACACATTAAATGTCGGGAAATATTGAAACATAGAAGTACCCACACACATGACGTCGGGATACATTTTTCCACACACGATATACGTCGGGAATAGATTATTATTAGGCACTAAGCAACTCAGTTTCTATAAACCCAGAATGAGGGTAGGTGAATAATTTTCTTACTTGTAAAAAACAACATACCTTGAACTTCTTGATCACTTATGAATGCTCCTAAATCTTGATGAGACGAATGTGCTTGTGATTGATCACTAATTAGGTCTCTTAGATCACGATAAGCCGAATGTTCCGGTGATTGCGAGGTATCTTCTTCGGAGGATGACGACGACGACGATATTATTCTTTTCCTAGGTTTTACCCATTTCTTCACTTTTTTTAACACTCTTTCTACAATTTCACCTTCATCCTTATCCGATCGCTTTCTTTTTACCATTTTTGTTGGAAGAGAAACCGCTATACGAAATACGTGTGACTCGGACAACACAAAATTACGTAATGAGATTCGAACAAGGATGGCGCGGCGGAGTGCACGAGCAGGGTTGGGGATAGGAACTACCGCCTTTTAAAAATTGAAAATCTTACGATTTTTTGAGCAAAATAAAATTTATTAGCTCTAAAAGTGTGATTAGGTTAGCATCAATCTGGCGTACTGCTGCATGTAAACAAGTAATCATCTTCGGGAGAGATACGAAGTATAATCATTATGAATTAATATGAATCGCGCTGATAGCTACGCGTTAATCTAAAACGCTTCCTAGAAGGCATACCGGCGCCGATTGTCAGCGTGACTCTAAAACCAGCCCTATGCGGGCACCACACATTGGAGTGTTGGAACGTGTTAGTTGGTTCCAACACTCCAATGTGGGGATCGATCTTGGACAGTTATTGCACACAAACGGAGCATTGCCAATGGCTATTCTATTAGTTGCCAATATTGGAACCAAGTTGAAGCCAATGTGTGCCCGCATTAGAGTGACACAGATCGTAGCTTGTACAGACACGGCGTCTGAGAATTTAATAAAATGTCCGCTTTTCAGTTCTGTTTACTTCTAGTGAAGTGAATGTGGACTATCTCTAATGCACTGTTTTTGTTCTTACAAACAATTAACTTTAAGTTAAAACTTCTACAAGCCCGAACGAAAGAAAAGAATTCTTTGGCGTTTAACCAGCTGAGACAAATAAACTTAACTACGGGTAAAGGAGACGCTGAATTACAACAAGAAAGGGATAATAGTGTTTTTAAAAATAATTAAAGAAATTGGTAATAAAAAACATTTACCTCTGACTACAGCCAAAAACGAAAACGAAGGTTTAAAATAATCTTTGCTGCAGCTTAGAAATCTAAACAATGTCAATAAAGAAGTACATACTAAGTACATATCGTAAGGATAAAATAAATGGTCGTGTAGTGTTGTCATCGTAGTGTCATCTTCCAATATCTGTCACTTTCTAATGAGTGCTTTCTCTTTCTTGTTGATGTTTAAGTAAGTAAGTTCGTATGAGCAAGTGGTCAACCCTGGTGACGGAGTTTTTAGGCCGCCTTAAGGCCTCCGTCATGGCTTAACGACTTTAAAAGCCAGGACCGACAATTTAACGTGCCCTCCGAAGCATGGAAGCGCTCAGCTGATAATGCCACTTGCGGTCACCCATCCAAGTAGTGACCGCTCAGAACGTTGCTTAACTTCGATGATCTATCAAGAACGTCTTAGCAAGCTTCGCCACGAGCGCTTCAGGTATGTAGGGTGTTTAAGTAGCACCCTACATACCTTTTTTGAGTCCCTTGTGGATTCACAAGTTGAATATAGTTTGAATATGATACAAAATTCAATAACTCGTTAATATTCTCCTCAACAATCCAATACCAGCTTCTAACTTAGAATTAACACGAACAAACACAAACTTGAAGTTGTAGACCGGGAGATGGCGATCATTTTTTTACGTCATGACGAAAACTAACGGCTCTTATCGTTGATGCTCTTATCTTGATCTTAGTGATTTTGAAATCTGCTAACATAATTTAAGAAGTCATTTTTATGTAGCTATTGGTGTCATTTCATGTGTCGCCAAAACTAAACATAACTAATTTGACAGCACTAAAAATGCTGCCGTTATGGTTATTTTTTTGTTTTCCCTAAACTAAAGATCGTTTTCATGTTCAACTGAAGTACGTTAGTATTAGAGTTAATGATAACTTTGATTTTGAGGAGAATTTCAAGCTTTGGGCTCTTATGCTATAAGCACGGAACCTAATTTCAGCGAAATGCATTCTCAAATTCAAATCGAACCACGTACGCGGTTATGACAACTGGCTTCCAGTTTTGGCTGTTCCACAAACTAATTATACTAATGCCTGTTTCTTGAATTTGCTGAGAAAATTAAGGCATTTGGGTATTATTTTTATATCTTAGAGCAATCTAGCAATCTGCACAGATGTGCACCTGAACGACTAGGCTGGTTCTGACTATCTCTGGTGACGGAGTTTTCAGGCCGCCTCCGTCATGGCTTAACGACTTTAAAAGCCGGGACCGACCATTTAACGTGCCCTCCGCACGGAAGCGCTCAGCTGATAATGCCACTTGCGGTCACCCAGAACGTTGCTTAATTTCGATTTATCAAGAACGTCTTAGCAAGCTTTGCCACGAGCGCTCCGTTAAAACGACACGTCTTTTGTTACAATAAAGATTGCTAAAAGTAAGCGTAAAGCAAACAATAGTGGCAATTCTGAGTGTCGCAAAAGCTAAACTAAGCTAACTAAAATTGTTGCCGTCCCTTTCATAGCGATGGGAATAAAAAGGACTGCAATAGTTTTAGTTAGGTTAGTTTAGCTTTTGCGATACTCCGAATTGCCCCCATTATATCTCTATATTTGAATTTTAAAAGGATTTCCACATTTCTCTCGTCCAATTATATGAAATCGCACTAACCGGATCCCCCCGATTTTCTTTCTAATAGCATCTCAACTCAGCAGTCACGTACGAAACTGAGCCCTTAGCACCACTTTATCCTTTTCCGAATCGTCTGCGAGGTCATCAACAAAAAAGCCATAGATAATCTTAACATTAACCCTAGCAATTGAAAATAGTCACGATTTAATCAGACTTTTAGATTTAAAATTTCAGTCCAGAAAACTGGTGTTAAAGGGATTGTAAATTGGCGTCGTTTGAGATCCTAATTAAGTCTCTTAGTTTTTAGTCTCCAGTCGTGGACGCTTGACGTTTCCTAGGCACGTACGATGTGACAGTTGACAGCTCTTAGGGCGGGCTGCTGTGCTTTATAGCGTTCCCTGCTTCCGTGTCTCTATTACAGTCGGCCAAGAAAGTTTTGACAATAGTTTCTGTGAGATCTAATTGTCGATAAGGTTTACTTTTTCTTGCGAGAATTCATGACACATGGGATGACGTAAATATAGAAAAGAGAGCAATTGTCACTTCACAATGTTATTTCAAGTGGAACCTTGTTGTTTTGTGACGTTCAGATCAAACTCAACCGTAGAGTTGTAAACCACATTTTGGCTGACCGTACAATAAGGAAGCGCTCGTGGCGAAGCTTGCTAAGACGTTCTTGATAGATCGTTGAAGTTAAGCACCGTTCTGAGCGGTCACTACTTGGATGGGTGACCGCAAGTGGCATTTTCATCTGAGCGCTTCCGTGCTTTGAAAGGCAAGTTAAATTGTCGGTCCCGGCTTTTTAAAAAAGTCGTTAAGCCATGACGGAGGCCTTTAGGCGGCCTAAAAACTCCGTCACCAGAGTTAGCCACTTGCTCATACGACGAACGAACGATTTAATAAAAATAATATTTTGGCTTTATTTTGCTTAAAGCAGCTAAGTAAACTAATTAACACAAATAACTAAAATAAACCCTCATTAGCTCTTACAATCTGTTCCAATTACCTCGCTGTTAATTTACTTAACTAAAGATAGTAAACATCTTAGACTATTTTTAATCCACTTCAGCAAGACTTATGTCTAATTTACTTTTTTTAGCTTTTTGTGTATTTATGTGCGTGTTTACTTACTTATTGTGTACCTACCTATGTGTGTTTATTATTTTGTACCTGACTACCCCTTAGAATCTTCATACGATCTAAAAATGCATAAAAGAGCTGATAGAATATATCTACCGCTCCCTGGGAATACAGTCGTGATCAAAATTCATTTAATTATTTTGTAGTTTGATTAAAAATTGTTGTAGAAATGTTTAATTACTTTTACATACGATCTTAATTACCTACTGACTTTACTGTTGTATTAACTAATTCTGTGAATTTCGCGAAATAATTGGTCAATGTTTAAAGGCGCCATAAAGAAAATGTTTTATTTCTCTCTCTGTGTTACCACCCACGCTCTTTCAGACATCACACAACTTAATTGTGGATCTAAATCCTCATTATTTTGCATCAGAACCGTAACAAACTCGCATGGCATAAAATTCAGTGCAGAAAGAGATGTTCTTGAGTAATATTGTTACAAGGGCATATAATCTATTTAACAATATATTATTGTTACAATACATTTTTATCTAACTATAATCCAAAGACAAAAATGACGCAAATTATGATGAAACCTTAGGGTAAATAATAATTTGAAAACGTTATTTTGAAAAGGTAAATTGATAGTTTTGAAAATGCAATAATAATCAATTATTGTTATGTTAATTTGCAGAATTGCGACACAGTCAAGATCAATTATTGTTCTTTCTCGTAAGTGAGTTTTTTTTTAAACATTGTTCTATTTACAAACATTCTAATGCCTACATTTATTTCTCGTTCTATTTTATGATCTTCAGCTCTGTTGAGTTATAGCTCTATGATTCACAGTCAAATAAAAAACAACCCAAGCCTTTGATATCGCTAAACAAATGACAAAACTCTTAACTACTTTGTACTACTGACACTTGACAGGTGTCGAGTTGTCAATGTTAAAACAAACGTTAAGATTTGGTACCGACTGTGATACAAACTTTACTAATGCTATATAAGTACCTATACAATTTAAAATTGAAGAGTATAAGAGTTGGCCACTTGCTCATACGAACGAACGAACGAACGATTTAAAATTTAACGATGAATCCCTACAATGTATATCCCTTCATCAACCAGAGGTAGGTAACCAGAGGTATCAGATCTTAATTACACTTGATGTAGGTAGACACCTTTGAAAAAAACAATCAAAATCAGTTCATCCGTTCTTTAGCTACCCCTCCTCAGACAGACACACATATACACAAATGCACTACAGGCATAAATCCTCTCTTTTTCATCTAGGGTAAAAAAAATATAATTTAAAGCATTGTTTTCAGTGCATAAAAATACATTAACTTTTGTGTACCGTTTTATATCGTGACCTGAAATAAAAAACTTAAAGCACGAGCCGCGAAATAAAAACAACTTTTTACTTAAAAACCAACACAGTAGTTACAAAAACGTCGAACATTTACCAGTTTTTGATTACAACATCAAACCACATCGCCTACGGAAAGAATATGACACAGAATAACAGCAGTTGCTTCAAACGGATTCTTAACGCACGTAGAGTTTGATAGACTTCGTGATTCGGTTTTTACAAAAAGTAGACTTGTTGACAGCAAACCGTTGATAGAAAGAGAAGATGCTATAGATGATACATTGGGTGAAAGAGATGAGGATATTGAACTATTTGTTTAGGGGAATAATGAATTCGATTCGATGGTAAGATTGGTAGTATAAAGATATAAGAAGGATGCTATTACGTCAATGGAACTTCCAACAAATTTGAGAATTACCTTAGAATTGATATAACAGATATTTTTAAACTTTTTAGAAACAATTTGCTGATTTAAACTCGAGTCTGGTCTTCTTCAGACCTTATAGGCAATATTGAACATAAAAAAACCAGAACAGCGTAAAAACAATGATATTAATAGCTAAAAGTAATAAAACCTAGATGGAAAGAAAACTTATTTAAATATTAAGAACCTGAAGTTAAACGAAGTGTTCATGGCGAGATAAAAATCTTAGATAGCTAAAAGCATCGAAAAACAAGAAGTATAACATGTTTTAGTCCGTTTTATTGCAATTATAATTAGAATCTTACTAGCTCCTTTGCATACTTGCTACAAATGCAAATTTTAATGAAGATATTTGTCGTACCTACAACTACATCTGAATTTGTTTTCAATAGAACCATGATAATTCAAAAGATTTAGGTAAAATAGAACTGCACGCACAGTTAAATAGTAAACGAACATTTTTCATTTATAATAAAATACCTAAGTGTGGTTTAACACTATAAAATTATATAAACTAAAAAATAGTAACAGAATTTGGTACAATTCATAAAAACTATTGTAATAATTTATTTAAAACCCAATTCCCGAAGTGTCTTACTTTACGAGCAAGTATTCCGAATTGAAGAGTTACAAAAAAATATCTCTTTAAAATGGAGTTCGTGAAAGAATCCGAATGCTGCAACAATGAACTATCAGCAGTAAAGACAGGATCAAAGAAAGCGTAAGTCATCGACGTAAAACATATCGAACTTTCGAATTGGCAACCTTTAGCGTCATTCAGAAACCCCTAAAGCGTTGTGAGTTTGAGTTTTTCCAGAGGTACAGAGGGTCGTAAATCGCAGGCTTCATAGAGTTTTTCTCTGGGTGACTGAAGGTGGAGAAAGTCAAGACCTTCACTGAGTTTTGAATAAGGGTGCACCTGCCGTAGTTTGCGAGCTGAACGAAATTAATGGCTGTGAATGTTGGATTTCGAATGCAGCTTCTTGCTCGCGTCGTATTGAAATTAAAACCTGGCCATTTCTTGCATCTGCTGCATGGATTTGTTTTATTTTATTTTGTAAGTTTCGTTAATGCTTTCCTATTCATGCATATATAAACGAGTAAGTATTAATTATTAAAACGTTTAACGATAACGTTTATTAATTGTAGCAATTAACTGTTAAAATAATAAATAAAAATAATTACCTTACTTAAGTACCTACCACTTACATGATGCCTTTTTCTTTGTACCAGAGCAATAATTACACGCACCTAATTAACGTTCAATAATTGTAAGCTAAACTAAACTAAACTAACTGTTCTTTAGACCATGCAAGTCATGATGACAGCTAATTTAATTGCATGCAAAATATGCAATAATTTTTTATCGTGTAAATGACACTTTATTGCTTGCAAAACACTGTTGAAATGTATACCTAGTGTGAGTACACTAAAATTTGTTAAAAAAAAGGGTTTTTTACCTTGTGTGTATTAACACAAGGTAAAAAAACCATAATGCTCATAATGCTCATAATGTCCAGTTTACATTTATTTTAGAGGTCTAATACAATTAATCTATAAATAGGTTATTATCGTCTATTACCTTTTAAATACCTTAAACCTTAGCTCTTCGGCTCAAAATCATCTTTGTATCTTCAAAAACCAAATAAACCCTCAAGATAACTGCTGACAATATCTCAATCAAGAAAACATCAGGAAGTTCGCTTCCATTTGTCTCCATCTCATCAGTTCCTCGCAACCGTTCCAGCCGATTCGTTTTTTCCCCCGAATCTCTGTCTACCCCATTATCCTGAACAATTACTGTGTCATTTGTCAACGCATTTCCTTCTAACAGTCTGATTTCTTTAGTGGGGCTTACGATTGATTGATTAGCTGTTTTTGTTCTAAGAGTCTTAGCTGTTTGCAAAGGTGTCTTGGACTCCTAAATTTTATCGGGATTCCCTTTTTTGATTACTTAGTTTTATATTAAACTAGCTGAGACATGTCTTTCCCTGGGAATTAATCTTTAAATTGCCATGCCAAATTTTATCGTAATCTGTTTACGGGTTAGTGACGTGATAAAGATAGACAGAGTTATATTCATATAATTACTATTTAAATTAGAAACCACATAATTACAATAAAACAGAGATCAAAATAGCCGCACGAAAAGGTCACCGACATGTTTACACAAAATTATATTTATCTCTCAGGTCAATTTCAACAACAAAACTCACAGAAAGTCCCGTCACAAAAGTCATCTCGGTTATTAATTACGGGAGCAAGTAAAAATGAATCTTAATAACTGGTATCATAGCATGAAAGCCGAGTAAAGTCCTCACAATCCCGGCGCAGCTCGCAAAAAGGAACGAAGGGAAGGTTAATTTGAATACTCGCGTTTGTAAGCCGAACAATAAATTGGATTTGGACGTCCCAGTTGACAGTTCATTTCGCTGTTTCGTCCCTTGACATATTCCTTTAAGATTATGAAAAGTTATTCCCGAAGATCCCCAATTCTCCAGCCTAATTCGGGTAAGAGCCAATTACAACTAACTTTTTCTCGAGTTAGGTGTAACGCAATTCCAACGGACTGATTTATGTTTTAATTTGCAATTTAAACAAACTTCTCGTAAGTACCTCAATTAGATACTTTTAATTGTGTCTTTGAGTCCCGAAAACTTCGTTGTCGTAAATACACCGTCGACATAAAACAAGACAGGCAATTATGTAATTATTCAGAACGAATTTAAGTATTGGAGTAACTTGTCATGCCAGCAAAAACGACTGGCGGGTGAACGAGGCTGTTTTTGCGAGAACAATAACAACTGCAAGTAAAAACGGTGACATCAAAATGTATGACACTCCACCGACCGCTTTTCTTGTCACTTTTTACAAAAGAATAAAAACTTTAGGGATTGTGTAATGCGCAGCTTAAGAGACTTAAGTGATTCGAGTAGGTATTACTTGTTTGTGAGTTTTTCTGAGTTATTTCTATACACATAAAATACACTTACAAGACAGTCTATTTTATTTCTTATCAGACTCAACATGTTTCTAATAACACAAAGCCCCATCATGCCTTGACAAATGATTTATTCGAAAACAAATAAATCGTGATGAAAGAACAAATGACTGATGTCGAATATTTATCTTCGTTGCATACATCAAAACACCTTTAGCATTGATAACAAGACTTACCGAGAAAATAACTTTCTAAATGCATGGAAGGAATTTGAAACAAGAATCCGGGTTGTAAATAAAATCTAAATAAATGTTAAAGGAAGCTTTATTTTGAAACTTTGAGTAAAAAGTTCTTTCGGAAATAATCCAATCAAAGCCAATAAGAGAGAGCAAAGGGAAATTAATACCAATGACGGCGACAAAGTCGATCTCGTTCAACTTGACAGACGTCCCGGAGATGAAATATTGTGTCTACACGAAGAAAAAGAGAAAACTTTGAGTGAGACACTTCTAAATGGATGTCTTCGTAAGGATGTTTTAAGTTGTTTTAAATCATCAAAACAGAACCAAAATAGATAGTAGGTTTGTCTAGTCCATGATTAGAAAATAAACATGGAACCAGCCGGTGAAACACACAAGTGTTTATTAGACCAAGATCACGTCAGGCTGGTTATTGACCACCCAAGATGAACAATGTTTTAAATATTCCCGTATCGTAAAATCTCGCTTTTTATCGCGCCTGCTCGTTCAGGCTTAAGAGAATCCAGAAAGAGATTTAACACCCACTCAGGTCTATCGAATGTTTTACAACCATAATAATCAAACCCTAAGTGTACGTTTGGTTTTGAAATTATTGCAATATTTACGACTTCGGATGTAGTGTGTTTATTGGCACCATTAATAAGTAATGGTTTGTGGCCTTTTAGTGTATCTTGGTTCATTAATCCATAAGTACTGTCTTTACGCGAAATGTTCCTCTCCTTACCAATTATCTGCTCTAGGTTTCTATAAATAATTTTGCGGTGACTTGGATATTCGTTGTAAATGTCTCACTTGAAATGTTTATTTAATTTATACCAATAATTCTCTGTAAATTATAGGCGTGGGCAGGAAGACGGTGTTGGATCGGATATTTATTGTGAAACTGCTCGTCCGTTTGTAGACGATTTATTGTTGGTTTAAGTGGAGAGTCACGTGCTCATGGTGACTATCAGACCTACGGCTAAATTAAGAAAACTAATTTGGAAGGCATTCGAATGTTGTGCTTTTTCCCTGGAAATGACGTCGTTGGCAAATAATGAGTTTCGGTCTGCTGCTTGAATTCCTCGACAACAATGATATAAATGTCGCCAGTGAAAATAACAGTGAAAAATAAAACCTGCGGTAAAAACTACGTCCATTCTCAGCATGAGAAAAGCAAAGTGGCTATTTTATGTCCAAACAATACTACTGAGTATTGAATCAACGGTCAACAGAAAAGTTCGATACCATAAAGTTGACGATAAACCTTGCAACATGGTCAGTCATAAAACAAGTACAATAAAATTTTAACAACAGAAACATCAAAAGGGATTAATTTTATTTGCAGAGTGTTCGAACAATTAAACTCGAATCATAAATTTGACGTAGGGCTTTTCACTGAAACCTATCAACAGAGTATTTTCTCACGCATTTGTCATTAAACTGTATTTATACGTAGCATTAGTAACATTGAGCGACGTAAGGTATACGCACTAATTGCCATTATAACAGATCGCGTGACAGTCGAAATTAGCAGCATTATTGAGCTCTCGTTCTATTGATTACGGCCCGCCAATTGCACAGCCGAATTCCACCTACAATTTATTTCCACCCCTCAAAGAACGACTGTAGCTTCTAAACACGCACAAATAAGTCACAATATCGCAAATCACCTAGGTGACAAAGCGTCATGTTGTCCTTTATTAGTGGACGTATTGACAGAACGAGAACAACTAACGACATAGACAGAATCAGGCCAAATATTTGGTTGCTCAATTAAACAAATGAAATCCGATGTGAAACAAACTACGGGAAAGTGAATACAAAAGCCAACAAACAAACTATCAACGTTGCTGTGACATGTAGCAACTGTTTGTTTCGCGTCATCTTTCAACAACAAAAAACAATTTGGGTAAAGCCATTGGTAACGCTCTAGAGAATTGAGCGCAAAATATTGTAACAAAAAACGAAAATGCTAAACAATTTATTCGATGCCGTTCCGAATCATAAAACAGATGAAGGATATGAAGCCATAATTCAAATTACACCGAGGCGTGTACACACGTATCAAAGTTATATAGTCATTACCAATTTCTAAGCTCATTACCTGTTATGGGACCGCCGATCTATAACGGTCAGACACTGCCCACCATACAAAAAATAAAACACGACAGCTGTAGAGGTACGAGACTAATAATAAAGTAGAAATTTCGTCGGACATTATCCATTATCTTAATTTTGATACGGTTTACAAAAGAGCGTTAACTGAACGACATATGCGTCGGGACAACGGTCGGGAGCCGGATTATAAAGATACCATTTATTTATCATTTTGCTTTTTACATTTTTGACGCTCCGTTTAGGGTAAATTTTAAAGATAAGCGTGAATTTATACAACTAAAAATAACAAACAAATGGACAAGGGTTACAATTATTATCCAAAGAAGTGATTAAATCTTTTGTGACATTGAAAGACGTATTGAAATGTCACAGAACCGATCAGGGTTATGACATTTCAACAAGCTTTATATGCTGCCATAAGAACATAAATTGAACCTTATAACGTTGATGCAGTAGATAAATTGCTCGTTGACAATTGAGAATTTATTGCGGTAACAAAACTCCCGTTGACAGCGATCGGTGGCCGTCGATAATCGGCTGTCTTCCTCACGCTAACATGTGGGTGCTCAATGACGTACCGAAGGATACGACAGAAAAAAACAAACAGGTACCAAAGCCGACCTTCGTTAGTGGTGCCGACATAAAGCGAAAAACCAGATAGATATCTCTTCTAAGAAGTCATCGGTTGGACCGATGAAAATTTTTGTTTATAATTTACCCCAATTCACACTATCTAAGGAATTATAGAATGAGTTGTCAAGCTCTGACCCGAAAGCCGTCTAGATCTGAGATAATGTGAATTATAGTCAAATACAAATTCAGGAATGTGACACGGCTAGTGGTCACCAATGGTCCGTGGATAGGATCTAATTTCTACATACCTCAATATAAATGTGAGAAATATACCGGTCGGCAAACACAAAAGCATTGATGAAGACATAAAATATACAACAGTAGATAATAATCGCATTCAACTTTTATCCCCGGGCACTCGAGTTTCTGAGAACAAATTGATTCTCTTAGACCTCAACGTTGCAAAGCCAACTTCATAAATTGAGATGTCTCCCTATTTTATTCTCTCAACATCATTGTCACCTTTTTTTCTATCTCTTTCAACGCAGGTAGAAACCCGGCTTATGCCGCTAAATTGCGTTTCTTATGCAGCTTGATTGATGAGCTTTTATATTAGCGCAGTGTAAACGCACCACTGATTTTGAAAACATGAGATATTAAGTGTTAATATTTACTAACAAAAGCCAGAATTGGATTTTTTGATACCGTTTGGAAGTAAAGTAAAAAATTTACGTCCAGTGTCCAATATAATGTTAAGTACTGTAATAATATTGAAAATCAATCGCTTTCTCTTGGTTATTCAACTTAAAAATTGAAAGTTCCGATAAAAAAACAGTTTTATGGTTATGTGAGTTTTACTCATTTTCATAAAAGTGGCAATCATGTGCTTCTGATTCGAAGTCACACAATAGCCGCAGTATCTGATGTATGGTGAAGATAAATTAACCGTTTTATTCTTATTGTTGTATATTTTACGATGGTTTTGACTTGTGTCCGGATCAACAGTGGCATTTTAATTTTAACTTTAGTAGAGACTGGCGCTAGCTTTGTCATTATCGTAAATAGAGAACTGACAATAAATGTCTATTCTTGTCCAAACAATACTTATTTGCATGTGTTTGCATATTCAGACTTACATAAAACTTGTTGCAACATTTAATATTCTTCAATTTGAATATAAAATTTACGCGTATTACGTACTTCAAGATACCTAAACTTAATATTTTTATCTATAAGTTTAACTTCTCTCTTTTACTTAATGTTTGTTTGACCAGTATTATTATAATAAACAAATATTTTTAGCGTTGTCATCATCGTTTTTGTCCTTTACAAAGTTTTTTTAGAATGGCTACTGTTTTTTTACCTCTTGATTGTAAGTATCGTTACGGCACAGTATGGCGCTAAGCATTATTGTTTTAGATCTCATGGCGCCAAACATATGGTACCAACCTACTTGGCCCGTTTACGATGTGCCACAAAAAAAATTGCCAAGTGCGAGTCTAGCTTGAAAAAGAATACAATTCAGATTTGAATTAGAATTATGCGAATTCGATTTTGATATTCGGGTAGAAAGCAGGTCTTATTAGTAATTATCATAGTTATATTTTTTTATCTAAATAAATAAAATAACTAGCGGCATTAATTAACTTTAACCGGATGCATTTTTACATTAAAGTCTTCTAAAATAACTGCACTACTTTTTGTAGTGGTAGGTACAGTAGTTTTAGATTATTTTAGGACATAATCTAATAAGTTATTTTTCTAACTTAGAAAATTAATCTGTAAACGCTATTAAAGTAGGTTTGGTATTTTGTTACAATAGAAACCTAGTGATCATATTTATTCGAATAAGTTAAGATTTGTAAAACTGTGTACAACTTTAACGTCTTATGGTAGAAAATACAGCAACCGAGCTAAAGGTATCTTTTAAGAGGCCGTAGGTAGCAAATATGTGGTTGGAATCGTATTAGATCTCAAAATCCGTGAAAGATACCACCTTATAATGTTTGGAGAAATTAAACTTTGAACTTTTATCTTGCGTTGTGCCATTTTAAAAACATGATTTGAGTAAATTGTCTCGATAATATATTTTTTTGAAAATTACATGTTTTCTGAACTAATTGCGTTTCATCTCAAGAAATACAAATTAGTTTGGTTTGGTTTTTGTCTTGTAAAAAACTCTAGAATGATTACTATGAAATTGGAATTCAATTTTGTCGATTGGTTGATTAGTTAACTTGTAATAAAATAAAAACGTCAAAGACAGTTTTCAGTCAGATAATCCGCTCGGTCCCTGCCTTTTCACTCCCCGCCGAGGCGTCACAGAGTGTGGACGTGTCGCTCTGTCTCGTCCCGCTTCCCATTTATGCCGTGCGTAAATAGAAAGCGGGAAATTTAAAATTATTCGAAATATTTAAACTTTCGATAGGTATCATAAAATTTGTTTGTAAGTACCTACCTAGCTGGGTAGACAGAGATAGAGGTTGATAAAAATAAGTAATAATAAATAATGATAAAAATAAAACTTACCAAAAATTGTTGAAAAAATATTGAAAGGTATGGTAAGTAACCATACCTACCAATGTACGGAATATTTAGGCGCTGTTTCTTTGTTGCGATTAGTTTCTTTCTACCGTAATACCTAGGTATTTATTTTCACTGCAGTCAAGGTCAAGGTACAGTGTAGGTACCTACCTTACCAAAATCTGAACGTGAGATGATCAATAAAATGAGATCGTATACCTACTGCTTGGCTGGATGTGATTCAAATTGAAAATGTTTCCGTAAGACTGTAATTTGCCTATGAAGGTCTACCTACCTACTGTATACCTACCTACTCACAATACAATAAATATTATATCGTTGGACATGTAACAGCGCCATCTAGTCCCAAACTAAGCAAGCTTGTATTTTGCGGTTTACTGATAAACAACTTACTTAGATACTTTTTTTTGTAAACACATAGGTAAAGTAGATACTTATTTATATAAACATAGAAACACCCAGACTCCAAAGAAATATTTGTAGATCATACAAATATTAGTTCCGCCGCGGGGATCGAACCCGGAACCTCGACTGTATCGCAGGCGGGCTTTCGCCCATTGCGCTACAGAAAAGGTCGTCAATACCTATAGGTATACTTACCTATAGGTATAGGTCGCACCTTTAGAATAGAAGTGACTTAATTCAAAAAACTTGAAAAATGAGTTTGGGACAGAAAATGACTCTACACAACATTATCTACAGTTCTGTAGTTTTAAAAGCGCCACTTTTGGGCAGGAACAGGTCAAAAATATATTTCGGTCTCTTACTTACTCAAACAAAACAACCGTCTGCGTCGGGACAACAATGCCACTTACAGGATTGTGCTGTTTTACTGTGCGAATAGAAGAAGAAGAACGTTGTGCAAGTAATACGACAGTGACCGAATTTTAATTAAGCCATCTTTCTTATAAATTTTTAGGTAAGTTCACTGAATGTTGTTTTAGTATTAAACTGACCGATTTATCTTTGGTACTGTTTTAACTCCGATACTACCGAACAATATTGTGACTTAATTGTGTTTATGTCGTTTTATGATTAATAAAACTTTTGTTATCTTTACTCAATCAGAATTGAGGCATTATTTTATTTTACAAAACCAAAATTTTAAAATTAAATTAGGTTAAATAGTGACTCTTTAGAATCAAAAATATTTTTAATATAGATAAACATGTTGTTTCTAATTATTTATTACACCAACTAATTGCTAAATGTTTAAGTTCACTAAATCGGCTTAGTTTTTTAAAGATTCTTGAGTTATTTAGCAGCAATTAAAAAAATAAGAGGATAGGGTCACACATTATTTCACTCTTTTGTCGATTCCCAAAATTTAGTTTTTTTGGATTATGTCACTTCTATTCTAAAGGTGCGAGGTATACTTACCTATAGGTATAGGTATACTTACCTATAGGTATTGACGACCTTTTCTGTAGCGCAATGGGCGAATACCTAGTACTACCTACCATTAGATGTACTCATCTAATGGTAGGTAGTACTAGGTACTTACCTATAGGTACTTGTCAAAACTTTTCCATGTATTCTTCCATTTAGGTACTTACCTAATTATAAATTGCTAGGTATTACCTATAAAATAATTTGAAATTTACATATAAAAAAACATTATAAGTAATTATTTATTCAGTGCCAACAGTGCCGGCCAAAGACAAAATAGACTAGGTAGTCTATGGTGCGCCGGCGCATAAGGCGAAGAAGCGCAGCAAAGATCACCATTTACTGCCAAAGCATTTTCGTCTTTAGCTGCGTTGATATAGGATCAAAATTTTAAAATCATTGTGATTACTTGTTGTGTTAGTTAGATCTTATTTAATTGGCTACAAAGACGAAAATGCTTTGGCAGTGAAGAATATTGTTACAACTTTTCTCTGCACATCTCCATAAATACGCGACAACCATTATTCACTATCCCGCTCTTTCGACGAGACAATCTACCTATTCTGTTTTCTTCTTATTCATTCTCATTCTCATTCGGGAATGTGTGCGAAATGAACTAGGTAGGTACGGCAGATTTTGAAAGAACATTTTCTAGTACCTAAGTAGATACTTGGATTGGATACTTTCGATCCGATCCGGCATGTAGGTAGGTATGTGTATCGATCCGTGAGATCGTATAGGTACCATTGTATCGATCGATACAAATAAGCCGACTTATAAGTAAGTACCTAACTACCTACCTACTTATTTAAAAATATAAGGTCAACGTGGGGAACACCGTCTAGGCTCTAAGTCCGTCTAGTGGCAATAACTCCTATATTTGAATAGCTAGAGCCCTATAACTCGGTGGGTAAAACACCATCATGGAGCTCGTTCGAACTTGGGATCATAGATGGCCTAATATCTATATTTTGTAAGAAACTTGACAGTTATTTTTTTGCGCGAATTTGGCACAAAGTTGGAGATTGACGTCTTGTCGAAAAATAAAAAAAAAGCGGAAAATCTAACGAAATTTACGATTGTCTTTGATAACGTAAGGCATTTACAGATCCAAGATTTGATTTCTGCTGTTCGATTCAATAATTAGGCATTAATTTAGTAATTATTACCGATTGAAAAAATATTACATTCAAATTTTCAAGTTGGGAAGTCCGTCTACCATGGATAAGGTAAGTCCGTCATATGCCGGTCTTGCCTTTTTATCAGATTTTGTCAACCTTTTCAATAATAGTTCACATTTTTTAAATTATTTTAGACAGTAGGTATGATTAGAAGTGTAGTTTTTTTTATTATACACCTGTCTACGTAATGATTGAAAAATATGCACTGGAATGTTTGCAGTAGGACTAGCATTACGTTTAACTGTCCTTTAAACGCTTACAAATTGTGAATGTTTAAGCACAAACCTATTTTATTTTATTTTCGATAATTTTACACGGCAATCAGCTTGGAATTGGCACGGACTTTATAGACAATGATCGTTTTATTACATAGATCTGATTCTTCTTTTATAATTTCGCCATTTTGAGTTAGGTAGTGGATAGGTTATGCCAGGATTTGAATAAAATTCTAACCCCGTTTATGATTATCATGGATTTTAAGGATGATTTGTAGTTATCATTTCTAATTTCTTACACAAAATAAAGATTCGTTTATTTTTTTATGTTTTATTTATAAAAAAAATACTGAGGGAAGTAATTCGTAAAAATGTTTGCAACCTCTGAAATCACGTTGTCACCAAAAATATGCCGGTCTTGCCCTTAGTTAGATATAATTTTATTTTCCTTGAAAAGTATACCTTACAATCAAATATTTAAAACACAAATTGCAACGGCAGTTTTTTATCTTTGATTTGGTACTGTTTTCATACATATTGGCTCACAAATTACGATTTTATTGCGAGATGAAATGACTAGACGGACTTACCTCAAACTGCTTGGGAAGTCCGTCTACACGCCGAGTTTAAAAAAAAATGCTATAACTAATGGGTTAATTACAATTAACCTTGTTTGCGGACTATTTTAAGTAGATTAATATATTACCAATATTTTCCGCTAACTCAGGTTACTTAGAAAGCGTTTCTCGATTCAAAAAATTAAATTGAAATTGAATTCAAGAATACTATGCCGGACTTCCCCACGTTGACCTTACCTTTTTTATACCTACCATTTCTATATTATTTTATTCCACTATATTATGAGGCAGTAGGTAGGTACCAACGTATCAATTCTACTTATTTAAAAATATACCTACTTACCTTTTTTATACTAATAAATAAAGCGAATTGAGAAACTCCTCCTTTTTGAAGTCGGTTAATAATTTGAAAGTTAGATTTATTCATAATCGCACATTTCACGCGCGCGCGCCCCCAAGCGGACCTCCCCCTCCCGCCCGCCGCGCGCCGTTGTCACCACCCCGCTTGTAATGTTTACGAAAAAAAATAAAAAATATAGGTACTTACTTACCTTTTTTATACCTAGGTACCATTTGTATATTATTTTATTCCAATAAATTATGAGGCAGTAATAGGTAAGTAGGTACCAACGTCTCAATTTGTGTATCTTTTGTCAACTGGAACTCAATTTTTATGTTCAAATAGAAAAAAAAAAAAAAAGAGTGCAAAAAGATCGCATGGCGCGTACAGACTTGAGCTTGCCATCATAAATTTCACATCAAGGGCTGTGACCACTAGGCCAAATTGATCGTACTTGATGCGACGAAAATATCAACCAGGCTGTCAACTCGCTAAAAACGAGTCGGTGCACGGGCGTCGACCCCGTGTATAAATCAACGCAATCGGTCGACGTCGTGAGTGCTGCCATCTTTTGATAGCTAGTCGAACTGATATTATCGCGATTCGATTGGTTGCGTGATTCGTCCAATCGAACTGATTTATCGCTTTATTTAGGGCGAGTCGGCGCGTTCTTAAGGTAATGAATAGCAAGTCTTAAAACATAACAAGAAGCCTAAGAAGTCTATAACATACTTCCTAATAACGTTCATAAACCAATGAACAACAGCAAGTCTTAAAACATAACAAGAAGTCTAAAATACTTCTATAACGTTCATAAAAATATTACGCCTATTTTAAAGATATTTTAACACACTAGAGGAACCCTAAAAGAAATAGTAAAAACGATACCCCTAACATAAAGTTTGTTTACTACTCGGCAGGATGACTAAAAATGTTTTGCTACTGAATGGCATTTTATTGCTGGGGTTCTTGAGTTTCGATTGTTAAACTTTTAGGGCTCATTAGCGAACGTGTGTCAGTAGTATGTAATATAAAATTATATTGTTGGGAAATAGCGAGGAAAATGTCTATAATTTTGCTCAATTGGTAGGAGTACTGCCACGGCTCGAGCTGCACTAGTAGTGTATGTGCGTCATAGACTCTAAACGCGTCACCCCAGCCAAGCTACAACTAGCACACATGCGTCATGCATCATGGGAATTAAACGCGTTAAGGGCTCATAATAATATGCAGATTCAGGTCTTATATTATCAAATATTATGGTGTAGTTCAATTTATGGTTTTTAGGGCTTTTTAAATGCACTACATTCAATCTTGGAAACTTTTAATTGAATCTTAATCTAGGCCCATTATATTGTCCCATATTAGGTCATTCGTACCTAAATGCATTAAGTTAACTTGTGACAGCATTTGCACATTGTATTTTATAACACAATCATATTTATAACATAAAAATCTTTTCAATTTTGACAGGGGCCGGACTTGTATTCGCACAATGTCCAACATTTCTATAACCAAGAAAAAAAAACAGTGCACAAATCGCTCTATTATGTCCAACTCGATTCGGTTTCTTTTATGAAATATTTCCGCAATTTTGAACTCTGTGTTAATTGAATTAGGATCACGATCTACCCTGAGGCTATGTTTGTTGATTTTGTATAGTATGAAAATAAATCTGAGACACAATGGGCACATTCATAAGGGGAGGTATTAGACCATCTGTCCATGTTGAATTTTGTTTATGGATTATGACATTTCAATCTTTAAAAAACATACGGGCGGTGTTACTGTCACTTGATGTTTTAAAAGTTAATATAAAATCCCGTCAGAGATATTTGTTATCTTGCAACTAGGATAGTTCCCCTAATCCAGCAAATATTTGGCAAAGGAGTACTATTATGCGTCTCTGAAAGAAAGAAAGAACAATCGTTTATTTTGGTAGGACCTCAAGGATCACTTCAACTTCGTCTTACATGCTAGGTGATTCTAATGCCTGTTCCAACGCGACTCCTTTCTCAATAGCAATGCAAAAATAAAATTAAAGGTGAGCAAATTGAGCATAGCAAAGCTATTTAACGAAACACTTTACAATCAAATATTCTTGTTTAGCTTCGAAGGCTTACTAAATTAAGTAACGGTTGTCAACTACGTGTGTTCAGCAAAATATTTGAAATTCAATATTGCATTAATAATATTTTTACTTAATTATACTTACTTAATTTTAAAATCTTCTATGTATCTAGTATTTATTAATTTCAAGACAATTTTTTATTCCTATTATTTGGCGCCAATTCCAAAAAACTAATTATAAGTTGTTTTAAAAAAAATAAACTCTTAATTATCATTACAAAACATTCTCGAACCACTCTGAACTAATTAAAACAGCATTAAACTCACCAATAACAAACAAAAAGCACAAAATCCTCACAAAAGTTTCCACCACAATTAATTCCAAAAACACAACACTCGAACCACACAAACAGCTCCCGATCACAAGTTCTAAATCCCAAACGAACACAAAAATATGGACACGACCGCACTACACCGTGTCCAAACCACGACTGACGAGATGCGTTCTCACTGTAACCCGGTTCAACAATACAAAATACAAGAACATGGTCGGCCCGACCCACAAAAACTACAAAAATTTATAACACGTCAAAATCGGAGAAATGGTTTCCTTTAATAGAGACGTTACTTTTATATAAAATTAATTGTTTGGAGCATCTGCTGTATTTTTTATTTTGGGATGTTTTTTATGATTTTGGACTGACCCGAGTGTGGTTTTGGTCAGCTTCTTGTTATACTTCGTGATCGAGTTTTATTTTGGTAAGAAAACATGTTAGAAACTTAGAACACAGAGTAACTTTTAAAAGTTTTGATATTAGCACGAGTTATGTTCGTTTTTGTTTTTAAACTTTTATTTTAAAAACTTAATCTTGACACCTATTAGGTATGCATTTTTATTGTTTTTAAATGATAATCGTTAAATTTTCTTTAAGAAGTTAACAATTTAGATATTTTCTCCTTTAAATTTAACAGCTAAGTTTTTAATTATAGACTTTTTATTATAAAAAAAGTTATTATTATAAAGTTCATAAATTTAGTTTTATTATAAATTTTTCAATTTATTTTTAATATGTTTTAAAAATATAACTCGTTTATTAACTGCTAGTCCGACATGTTAAAACAGATGTTCCACCTTCGCTTGACGGATGGGTCAGACGGGGTCGGCCATCTTGAAAGATTCCCGCCAATCGCACATCCCGGGGTGCCGACAGCAAAATACTCGTAATTACCGGCGTGATTTTGTAAACATTTCACGTTTTAAGAGCCTGTAACTTGAGAAAGATTGTTTTAAGAGAAAATAAACTATCAGCGCTCTGAGTTTAATGTTACGATTTACGAAGGTTAATAGATTCAATGAGTAAACAAAATGTCAGCAATTCAAGAATTTGATTTTATTTAGCAAAGAGTAAATTGTTTTTGCGTTTGAATAATTAAGGCAGTGTTGCGAAGATTAGAATTATAATCTTCTCTTTTCTTTTTTTCTTTTTCTTTTCTATTAGGTAAGTACCTAGGTACAACAAAAAAGGATATTCCTGAAACTTTTCAATTTATATTTATGTAAATTTTCCAATGCTATTTATTTATGGATAGATTGTTCTACTTTCGTTATTTGGCAACAGTTATACTAAAAAGTCAGTAAAACTAAAAAATCTCAGCTTTTTTCTCCAATCTATTTTCTTACCATTTGCCTAAGTCTATACCTACAGTAAAAGATACTAAAACACAGAGAAGAAGCTCCATAAATAATTTAATATTTATATTCCAGACTGTATTTAACATAACTTTCAGAAACAAACCACGTTTTTGTGAGAGGATGATGCAATAAATTATTTTTTGCACCCTTCGGTCTGTGGGCGTATAGTTTCACCGAAATTAATATAACACGAAAACCTTGGTGACAGCTTGACAGTTAATACATTTACCTACTGCGTAACTTTTTAGAAATTGTGTTAGTAAAAAAACTATAGTTTTTATATTTTAGTGTAAGTGTGTTTTAAACCACACTTAGATATTCATTATAGGTATTGTCGGAGTTATTATCTTTCAGTAAGATTTTTATATTTATAGTTAAATAACTGTTCAAAAAAGTCAATATTTATTTATTTATTTATTTAATTTGTCTTAAAAATTTGAATGTCAATAATAGTAAATTTTAGTTTATCTTCAATGGTCTTAAATAAAAAGAATTTGTAGGTATAACAGTCTATCTAAAGAAAGAAAGAAAGAAAACATGTTTATTCAGCACAGCACAAAAACTTTAGACCTTCTAATCACAGACTAAACTGTACTTTTGCCTAGGAGAGGTTTTACCATTTGTCTTATCATCTCATCTTTATCTTGTCTTATTTGAACTGTTTTTAAATTTGCAATTATCCTTTGCCCTGCAGTGTGACAATATAGGCTAAAATATAAATTGATAGAAGATTGATAGATTCTGTATTAACAGAAAGCATTGTTAAGCATTTTTAAATCAATATTTTGTACCAAAGGAAATTAAATTACCTAACAGATATGAATATAGCAGCCATGGTTTTATCTTGTATTATAATGTAAGCACTACATAATTTTACCATATTTATGTAAATACCAAAGGTATCCGTTTTAATTGCACGATACCAGGGATTTAACTTTGCGATACGCTCATTACCGGGCGCGGATATCGAATATGAACAGTAGGTATACTAATTATTCCAAAGATAGAATGCATGTTCCTATTCCAATTTGGAAGCATTTAAATACGAGTTTTGCTTAGTTTTGGACACGACTAAAACTAAGCAAAACTTGTTAATGTCCATTGTCCATTCATGTTTATTAAATTTCTGTTGAAGTTTGTTCAACTACTTCTGGTTATTCTGGTTTTTTTTTTCCATCAAATGTTAAAATAATTATTAATAATAATTATTTTAACATTTGATGGAAAAAAAAAACCTACTGCATAATATGCAGTAGGCTCATTTTACCGTGATCATGGTCAGAGATTACCATTTTCTACTAGAATTACTAATATTCATATTAAAATTAATATTTCGTGTAAGGAACTTGAACTTGAAGCCTTTTTGAAAAAATGCTATTAATTTGGTTCAAGATGTTCGTTGAGGTCGTCTTCCAAATGTTCCAATACATAACTAGCCTAATATATTTTTTCATAGATAAAAAACTCATTAACTATCAAAGTAAACTGTTGGATTCGAACTATGGATTTGAAAGGGTAGATTTCATTTGATTAGTTCACTTAACCCATTCCTTCCTAGATAGCAAAAAAGAGATGGATTTCGTGAACTAAATAATCTAAAATAATTATCACTAACTGAAGTCAATATCTTTTCAAATGTAATAACTTTTAAGCGACTAGTAGTTTTTGTTCCTCTGTCGGCCTGCTCTACAGACGGAACACAACATCACACCATGTCTGTCAGAAAGTCGTGTTCCCGATACGATCATCGTAAACCAATCGATAACGAACCCGAAATCGAATGCTTATATTACATTTCAATTACCATATAAAATGTTCTACAAGACAGACCACGTCCGATTCGATAATCATCTAATCAGTGATCATTCAATAACTTTTATTTCAAGCCGATTTAGCTGAGTCGATTGGATTTGGTACGTAATCGGTTGGGGTAAAGACGATTTTGCGACGATCGATTCGCTGAAACTTCAAATCGAATCGTGTGTTATCTCGAGACCGTTTTATTTCAAAAACGACAAGAGTCTCGCGATTGGTCCAGCCTATTTAGATGCTTATTGCAATTGTGTGAAGGCTCACCATCGCTTGTGCAAATGAGGCAATTGAGATGTTAAAGACGGTGCAAGAGAGTTTTCAGTTGGAAATACTAATAATGCTCTTTGCTGGACTTGGCTTGTACGATGTGGGTTTGATATGTCAGACCGGCAATTAAGAGTTTTCGATTTCTGTTATTGTTTTAACGTCCGTTGAAGTCACAGATACGATTGAAGTAACCGAGGAAAAATGAGTTTAAATTCAACAAAATAAGACGAATGAAAAGGTTCCCATAACCTCGACAATGTAAGACATCTTAATTAAGACAGAAGACAAAATAAAACAAAACAAATACGAGATATACAGCTAGCAATTTAAAACAAATTAACTGTTTTATATCGATCGACATACAAAACGATTTTTTGAGTTTATAAAGGCAGAATTGTTCCCTGATGACTTTATAAAAACTTTATAGCTTAATTACGTACATCTGTTAAAGTCAGGCTTTCACGATTTATAATGCACCTTTTGTTCAGTAATAAACAAAGTTTGCGGGATGTACAAAAAATTGAAGAAACAGAGCGAATAATGAATTAAACAACATAATAGGTCACGGACACCTGCTTAAATGAGGTGTCTTCATTAAAATGAGATAGGTCGACAGGTGCGAGATGGAAGCTGAGGAAGGTTCGTGCCCAGAGGTAGGTATACAAATCTTTTCGTGTCGATATAGTTTGTGCAGTAGTTAGCTTTAGAGTAAGGATGCCATGTCTGGCATTGAAAACATTCGGCTTTTGAATTTGAATCTTGTCTCCAAAGAAGTAAAATCTATGCAAGTTCAAGAATTCATTTTATTTAGAGTTACTTCATATTATTTTTATAGTGTTTTTCTATGCACCAGTTCAATAACTAAGGTTCTAAAAAAGTCGTTAGAAAATAATTACTCGGGCAAAATGGGACGGCCATTTTGTACATTTTATTTTAATTTTATTGGGTTAACGTGTATTTTGAATATAAACATTATAATAAGGTTTAGCAAATGAATAACACCATTAAGAGTGACAGTGACAAAGTTAACACTTTAGCAAGAAAACATCGAACCATAAATTTTGATAAATAAACGCCAAAGTTAATACTCAAGTGTCATTATTTAAAGAATTATAATCGAGAACAAGGCATAAAGTTGATACAAAAGAATATAATGGTGGTTTCCGACGGCATACAATTTCCTCAGCCTGTTTCTGGTCGAAATTTCGTGAAAATATTCTGCCAGAATATAATTTCACTAGAATTGCCAGAACATAATTTCAAAAAGCCGGAAATATTTTAAATTTTAACCTCTTATCTTAAAGGGCTAGCAAAAGATATTTCGTATATTATTATTATTATGATAATATACGAAAATTTAAATAGTTACGAATAACCGATTTTTCTTATACCTTAAAAAATAAATTTTTACTTAAATATATCCCTAGTGAATAAATCAGTATTTCATTAATTTCCCAAAATGTGCTTTGCGCTTAGTATAGTAAAAAAACACATTTCCAATTGGGTTTATTAAATTATGATAAAGTGAGTAGGTAAATAAGTTCGTAACTCTGGTCTTCTGGCCAAACTATGATAAAAAGTGAGATTTGACTATGTTTGTTTTTACTGTTATTGCTTAAAAAAACAAAGGAGTTCTATAAAACATTCAAGATGTGCGTTTACTTTCGCTCAATAAGAAAATTAATATAAAAAAAATACGCGCAGAATACAGTATGCGGGTTATATCTGAAATCCACCGAGATGGCCGGAATTAAATTCCGGATAAATAAAAAAGCTCACAACTCTACTTGTGGCGAATTTGTTTTGTGCAACTTTGATTGTTCATCACTTGTTTACAACTTTTTCAAGAGTCGTTAGCGTGTTGGGAGAGTTATTTGCAAATTGTATTCATTGTAAAATGTTCGAAGAAATTTTGTCAAAGTATTTGCGTTTTATCGAAAGCCGTGTTGGCGGAGTTGGTTAGTAATTCACGACTTTCAATTTGAAGGTCGTGGGTTCCCATCCATCCTAACCGCGCCTTAATGGATTTTTCGATCTCTAAACGGTGAAGGAAGGAATGCACCGTGAGGAAACCCGCAGCTTAGTCAGCTCAGCCCACACGTCATACTAGGTTTTTATTGTGGATGTGGGTTAAGCTGAGGGATATAGGTACTGGGCAAGTATATTCCATCTTAGTATTATCCCAGGCACTACAGTGTCCCGGTTAAGTATAGGCAGATTGCCTTAAGAATCTATAAAACCATCTAGTAAAGGTGTAACTTATTTGCGCAGGGTGGAGATACCCTTTGAATATACGTTTTGATCATGTCAGTTTTTATTTTCAAATGATTATTTTGATTGAAGTGCACAAAAAGTTTAACGATTTTCCTTTGTACAAAATTAAATGCGAAATAATAATGAGTGGTTATTAAATTGTAATTCTGCTTATTATGATCCTTTTTATAACATAAAGCCCACATTATTCTCAATATTACCTCTGTGGCTCAGTGGATGAAGGCCCGCTTGTGTCGCAAGCGGTTGCGGGTTTAATGCCAAGGGACAAAATGTTTTCATGTTTTGCAGATATTTGTTCCGGGTCTGGGTGTATTCTATCAGTAATATAATGTATAATTATATGTAATATCAGTCATCTGGTTACCATATCACAAGCATCGAGTTGCTAAGATTGGGACTAGATGATGCTGTATGAAATTTCCCAGATTTCTTTATTTTACGTGTGCACTCGAATCTTTTTTCGTATTTTTACCAAAATGCTATTTTAAAAGTAAGGGGATTATATTTACATACCTATTTATAGATAACTCTCATATCCGAACGGCATCTGAAAAGAAAATACTAGATTTAATATTGTGTAAAGTAATTTTCAAGTTATATAGAAAAAGTTTGTGGTAACAAGAAAAGTCATAATAAAAACAGAAAAAGTTGCAATCTTGTGGCAATATTCCAGTTTAAAACAATGAATACAGATTTTATATGGAACGCTACCTACGTATTCTGCATGATATCTTCGAAGACATTATTTTTGATCTTTATGAAAGCTATCAAAGAGAATGGTGATACCTTTGCATACCCAGCTTTAGATGTAGGCGGATGAGATAATTACGTGAAAACTACGTAATATATTAATAAAACTGCTTTAATATTGCTAAACCCAAACACACAACTCCAATGAGTTCAAATTTCGAAACTACAAGAATATGAATGAGATACGCCATTGAACGCCGGCTCATTTGAAGTTTAATGAGACTCCATACAAAATCACGTATCTAATAAACTTCTAAGCGTAACATCCGAACTAAGTAGTCCAATAACACACAAAACAAAAAAACCTCACATTTTTATTCGGTTCCTATATAATTTACAGCTGCTCAGGCGGACGCCTTCACACAAATTATGATCCAAAATAACACATCGCCAGCCAACTTCGACCATAATATGGGTAGATTCGAAATTAACCATAATTGCTTAATTCAGAACTCCGTGCCGCAAAGGGTAATAACGAAAGAGATGGAAATACACCACTTAATGATGAAGACAAAGACGGAGATATAAAGATTGGCGCCGAAGAGCCTACGAAAGGTTTCTTCCAGGTAATGGAACGTGTGAAGCGAGCTCAAGTGGTCATCATTAGATGTGTTTTTGTTCTAATTCGTTCAGAAATGCTGGATCACCGTTAGGAATAATTTGGTATGAAGGATGAGGTTGCTCTTGTCAAGTTGCTTTGAACAGCTGCCGTTTTTACACGATGCCTTCATTTTAATACAGTTACCAGCCACGAGCGGTGTATTAAACATCTTGATTAATATTACATCAAAGATTTACATCTTCGTAATTTAAAAGTTTAATGTTAGAGTTAAGCCACAATTTTGAAGACAGTTAGTATACTGTCAAGTTAAAGAATTATTTTATAAATAATAGGTTTATAGACTTTTTACAACTCAAACGGCTGCGAAACCCGACACCTCTTTTTATAAAAAAAGTGTAAAGAAAAATAGAAATGGTTTGTTAAATTGACAACTGAGTATGAAGGTTAATGTATAACTTAACTTTACATTAAAGAAAAGTTACATGCCCAGCCTAAGTAATAAAAAAGATAACGGCAAACATGTACGACTTAATTAGTTTTAATACAACGATAAACAATTTCATTAAGAGCATGCATGCTTACCACACTCTCCCATCAAAACAAAAGAATTAGAGCTATATACGAAAATTTAACAATTATATCGCCGGAAATAAAGCTGGGGCGATAAAATCTTGAATTTTAATCAGAATAGACCCCGCCTAAAACTATTATAGTCCAAACGTCCAATCGTATTAACCAACGTTGACGTAAAGTGTCACTTCTAAAACTTTTTTGTTTATTAATCATTTTTGAAATTAGAACGCTGGAGCGTCAAACTTTTTGGAATGCTCGATTCGAAATCTGTAAAGACAATTTTTGACGGTCGAATGAAACTGTGATTGATAGTTACAAGACCTTTTTGTTTATCGATCTTAAATGATAAAAATGATAAACGTAGAGAAATATTAAAAAAATAAAGATTATTATTTAGATAGATGTTGGTCTGACAATGAGACGTGATGGAAAGTAAGAAAAGCATGAAAATTATCTTCCTAAGTGACAGTAACACGATTACAAAGGATTCACGCTAATGGACCATAACTTTATTTTGAAGGTATTATTTTAAATGAATAAGCAGTGTATTATCATGACACGACCACGAGCTGGCGTGAATTGAGATTATTGCATAGACGGTAAGGCAATATAGGTTCGAATACATATTCATTTATGACTTTTGCCTCAAATGCACAGGAAGTTTATATTCATCATCCGCAGCCCGATTTCACCCACTGCTGGGTATAGGCCTCCATCTGTTTACGCCACTCTTCACGGTCTTGTGCCAGCCTCATCCAATCTCCGTTCAAATCCAAGTTTATATTACTATAATTTATTCTATTTTTCTCCATTTTTAAAAAACTAAAATGTTTTCTAGCTTTTTTATACACAGCGATGTGAACTAAATAAAGCTTTTTTTATTTAAACATTCATTTATTAACCTCTTTCTCCCTTTAATACCTTACCTTTAATTAGTATCATATTTTTTGTTACGAATAATTTTTGTGAGCGCATATTGTGAAATTATAAGTCGAAAATTATCAGAATCACGCCTGAATCAATTTACTAACAACATTTAACTATCCATAGTCTATAAAAAAACAGCCTTATAAAATGCCACTAGGCCTACACAGCTATTTACAAAATTTCTCCTCAGAATACCACGATAAACAATAAAAGTTATATTTAGATATTATAATTTATATTTAGTAAGTAAGTAAGTACCTAATGCTGATGGATGCAGTGTTCCCTTACAATGTACCCTACGTGAAGTGTCAAAGCGAGTGAACATAACACTAAATGTGACACGTATGTAAGGGCAAGGTTTACTTGGAAAACAGGTTGCACAGACAGTCAGGCATCTACGATATCATTATGTTAGAACCGGGGTGCTATGCACTGGCGCCTGCAGACATAAAGCAACTTGCGGTCACCCATCAAAACGCAACCTCCGCGACTCAGGTGGGCGTTCACTTTACTGCACCACAGTGGACGTCAAAAACTCTTAACACTTTAATAAACTCTGCTACGAGTAGCTATCCAGCTCAAAATACGCTTGAAAAATAAAACAAATCTGTATCTTGACTCTTAACATCGACGGCACCAAAGTACAACGTGATAGTACGACAAGTATCTAAAATAATCATTCTAGTGGCATCAATATATTAAAAAACCCATAAAATACGCACATTATTTACATAGACTTTTATTATGCAAAGATATTTGCTTGTGGAATGTAATTTTACCATTCGAAGGGACAGAATTCTGGTAGGGCAACAATGTATTTTAATAACAAATCGTTTATAAATGCTTGCAAGTAGCAACTAGACAAGCTGTTTACATTGTAAATGCGTCCTATCTATTAAGGTGTGTACAGGGTGTAACATCGCTACTCGATAAAACTGAATCAATGAATATTAGTAAACATACGTGTTGTGTCTATTTAACAGTAGATGCGGCTGAAAATTGCTATATTTTAAAACTGTTCAGGAATGTTTTTTTTTTAAACTAGCATAGAACTAGATACCTACCTAATATTATGAGGTACTCCTGAACTGCAAATTATGATAGAAATATGAATATAAAATGAATGAAATTTTACTTTTAATTAATAATGAATTGCATTGAAAAAACGCATTTAAAGAAATATGTATCTAAAATTCGAAGACGAATGCTATTTTCATTTTGTACCGCCGAGTGTAAACGGTCCCAAGCTACCATTAACATTTTCGGAAGAACCCTTTTCCACCCTGTAAAATGTAATGTAATAAGCTTGCGTGTCACAACGCTGTGTTATCTCGTCTTGATGAATTATCGCAGCTTCTATCACAGCGGCGCAAGTTACAAGAAGTCAGAAAATGATGTGAAAATAGGCTTGTTGTGGCAAACATTAGGTTATGGGATCATAACTGTACCAAAGCACAAAGTAAACGTTAAATTAATAATAAAAACGGTTTATTGGACACATTTTAATAAAAAAATTAGGCCTTTACATCATAACTAGATGATTTATACAGCGTACGTACACATAACGAAAACTGCTTTTAAGTCTTATTTTGTTTATTTTGTCTTATTTTTTAGATACAGTTGGAATAGTATGCGCAATTTAAATATTCTGAGTTCCTCTTTTAACAGTTGATAAGCCATCGCGGCTCAGTCTGTGTTGAGTTATTTTAGTAAAGTGAGAAATTCTTCTGTATTCATACGTGCTGCCGTATTTAATACAGATAAGAACAATATGAACTTAGTTAAGTTTACTTGGGAGAGTAACGTTAACCTCTTCCCCTAAAGCTAATCGATGCGGGGAACTAATATGGCTATATTTCTGTCTCCCGCGTTTAACATTAGCCGAGTATCGTCCTTTGGGATACCGTTTGAAATGCAAATTCCGATGCTCAGGTATATTAGTTGACGGTTTATTGGTTCCGTACAACGCTATGTATAAGCTAGGGATGTGACAACATAAAACATCGATTATTCATTCGATTTCTGAGCAGGCTACCTCTTTTTTTACTCAAAAATCTCCCTCAAACTCTTCCAACCGTCTCTATTCTGGCTTTTATACTTCGTTGAATATGGTAAGATCATTTTAAATATGTTTAGCTTAATAATTTAAAATGAAATAATAAAATAGAAGGGATTTCACTAAGGAATAAGAGCATAGGTTGCGTTTAGACAATATGCAATACTCTGTTCCTGATAGAGACAATGACATAATGATAAAAAAAAACGATTTATTCCAATATCGACAAATTTTCCACATCCCTAGTATAAGCCGGCTGTGAATAAATGAGAGAACTGACAGTAGGTACTCATTGCAATTTCACCCGATTCCATGTTGTAGTTTAAAGGCATAGAGGTGAAAGTCCCTAAGCAGAATTTCAGTTCATCGAACGTGGATTTTGGATTAATACTGCTCCACTAGCCTGTATACTAAAAAGGTCGTATCGGCCTTCTTCCGTTGTAAAATTTAATGGTGTTTGTAGAGAGTATAGTATGCTAATCTTCTGATCCTTTTATTAAAAGTCGAAGAATTAAGATAGAGTAAAATGTTATGGTACTATAAAATAAAACGATGGATATTATCATAAAAATACTGGTAAGTATAGTATCAATATCGATAGAAAAATTACTATTTCGACATTATAAAAGCACACGGGAAATAATCACCGGTTCTTAAGGCACGGATGCCTTTGTAAGCGGCATAAAAACTCCGTCACCAAAATAAGCCAAATTCATCTAATTGGGTTACCTTAGACCTGCTGGTTTTTTTTTTTTTTTTTAGATGTACAAAAGAAGAATCAAATAATACATTTTAACGTCGGGAGTAAAGAGTTACACTTTTTAATAGAAGATTAGTCCTTTGCATCACAAGGTGGAAATCGGATAGTGATGCTCTTACACCGCGTAGTGCACATGTGCAACTAAACTGCAGTTTAGTTAGATCGCGTGGTTTAGCGATCGGCGAAATCGCTAACCATTCGCCATTTGTCGCATGCTTTTAATCAAATCTGTTATTAAAAACGTACTTACAGAAAGCAAATAGGTCAGTTGTTAATGGATTAAAACTGCACTCGAGTCGCAAAAATATTTATATTGCAGATTGAAGCGAGAAATCATACCAGCAATATTTTAAGGTTTTTTATGGTATTTTATAATAATATTAGTGGTATTTTTAAATGAAAAATCTTACTAAAAGTTTTACGACTTCGGCAGGATTCGAACCCGCGAGATACAAGCGATCACCCTTAAGCCGGGCTGCCTTACCACTCGGCCACGAAGTCCTTATCGCCGAAGACGAAACTATCAGTAAGATGATATTTCGGTTAAAGCACCGATGAGCGCCATCTACAGGTATTCTAGAGGAATTAGATACACCTGCTCATTGTCCGAAATTGCATTCAGCTCAAATGACTAGAGATAACGCTATAGCTATTTCTGTAGATATTTTTGATTATAGTGTTAAACCACACTTAGGTATTTCATTTTTAAATGAAAAATCTTACTAAAAGTTTTACGACTTCGGCAGGATTCGAACCCGCGAGATACAAGCGATCACCCTTAAGCCGGGCTGCCTTACCACTCGGCCACGAAGTCCTTATCGCCGAAGACGAAACTATCAGTAAGATGATATTTCGGTTAAAGCACCGATGAGCGCCATCTACAGGTATTCTAGAGGAATTAGATACACCTGCTCATTGTCCGAAATTGCATTCAGCTCAAATGACTAGAGATAACGCTATAGCTATTTCTGTAGATATTTTTGATTAATCAAAGAAGAAAAAAAAATCAAGCAGCCCGGCTTAAGGGTGATCGCTTGTATCTCGCGGGTTCGAATCCTGCCGAAGTCGTAAAACTTTTAGTAAGATTTTTCATTTAAAAATGAAATACCTAAGTGTGGTTTAACACTATAATCAAAAATATATTAGTGGTAATTCTGGATGTCGCTAAAACTTAACTAAACTAATTTGACAGCACTAAAATTGATGCCATCCTTTTTATTTCGATCGTTATGAAAGGGACGGCAACATTTTTGGTGCTGTCAAATTGGTTTAGTTAGGTTTTGGCGACATCCAGAATTGCCAATAATATCCCACTAATAAAATTAATTTCAGTAAAACCAAATATGCCAATTTCAAGCTCATTGAAATTTTTAAAACTCATGTATTCATGGCGTTAGCGTTGTCATGAATGTGAAAACCATTTGTATATGAATAAATTTTTGATGATGTTATTCAAAAATCACATTTATGTTAACTCGTTTAGAAACCAGTTCATAATGTTACCAACAAATTCATTTTGAAAATCATGATAACGCTCAACTTCAATTACATGAACGACATGTATATTTATGTCCAATTTGTATTCTGAAATTGTTAAGGCCACGTACACACTTTGTAAGTGAGGTGGCCTCTATGCAATGCCTCGAGGTACTTGCCTGGACGCAAATGTAAGATCAATTTATAGACTTATGTAAATTTAGTTTACATTGAAAGGCTGTGTCGCATCGTTTTTTATTTAATTCCCTCAACTTTGTGATAAAAAGAATGAGATAGTTATGATCAAAGAACATTAATATCTTTGACTAGTAAACTAAGTAATAATTATTTAAGTGACCTTAATTAATAGTTTAAGTCAACCTCCTACAGATTTGAAATATAGTATCAGTCCAGCGGGACGCAAATTCAATTCACAAAATTCAAAAATTGCAAATTCAGAAAAAATGTACAAGCCAATGCTCGGCCTAAAGTACGTTTTGATTTTCATAATTTCAACAGAACGTAGCTACTAAACTAATATCTCAAAATCGATACAAAACAATCAAGTGTGTTCCCTCCTTTATAATATTTGCTTTATTGCTTCAATCGTAAACGACTGTAAAATTAGTAGTTCACTGTTCATTTGCATATAGGGGACTTATACACGAGTCGAGTTACTTGCCAACAAACTTTATCACGTACCTACACAAAGCTTAGAGAAAACAAGATTTTTCGCGAAGGAAAACATAGGTAAGTAAACATTCACGGCGAAATAAAACGAAGAAAACGTTACTATTTTAGACAAAGTCAGTTTCAATTTGTTATTTTTCATGTTGCGCTTTATGATATTTACGACTGTTTTCTATATTCTTAGAGAAAAAATCAGCGTAGAATATTGTAATTATTTACTTAGTAAATACCACATCATATCTTTTATGTCTTAAAACTGAGAAGCACTAGACTTTATATTATATTCAGACAATGACATCTATATGTTTTATACAGCGTAAGAAGGCAATCTTTACCTACGCTTAGCGGGACACGTAGTGCATGGGACACTGTTGAGATGAAATAGGCTTACCCAGCACCTAAAGCATCCCCTCAGCTTTGCCGGTCAGTTGTTAATGAAATATACAAAGAAATACAACACAGAAATAATAGAACAAGGTAAAATTTACTAATCGATACTGTCCTCGTGTATCAGCTCTCTATGTTTAGATTGCAAATTGTCATAACGCGCGGAAACTTCGCGTCGTTAATGATTTATGTCACAATATTCCGCTGGAGAGAATTTATTTTAATTAAATGACAACTATTGCACGCAAACCTAAGTAGCGGATTAATTGAAACTATGAATTATAATATAATTATTATATGGTACCTGGAAGGTAACGTTTAATTTAAACGATAATTAGTTATAGCTTAGTTTTGATAATGATGTAGGGACTAGGGAGCTTCCCATTTCATATGACTGAGTAGTAATTAATAATGACGATTCAACGAGTATTTTTCTAAACTGCCATTCTATTGGAAAATAATTGGATAAATGTTTTCAATTTGTTTTAAATCGCACTATCACGTAACAAAACCTGAAGTAAATAAGTACATGATTAAAAACCACCACTTGCCTATGTATCACGGCATTAACAGACGTTAGCTGTTTTAACTACTCACACACGACTACTCTGTCAAGAGTATAACGAAAAGGAAGAAGAAGAAGAAGAAGAGCTGTTTTAAAGACCAACCTAAATTTGTAAACTTTAAGAATCAGGTGTCTCATTTTTGGAAAATATTGCTTTGAAGTTCTGAGATAAGAAACATACAAAGATACTTAGCATAACCTGTTTATATGTTAACGTTTTTTCACAGATGTTAACTCTTCAACAACGGTTTTTGTTTTAAAAACCTTCAAAATAGACACAAAACCAGAGACAAACTGAAAGTTAATAAATCGCGCGTGTTAACCCGCGTCCCAAGGCTGTTACCACAGATTATATCTGGACGACACACATAAATAACGGCAACTGTTGGGCCAAACGTGCTGCTACACTTATTGTCTTTTTGCACAGGTACTGTCGGCAACACAAGAGATACAAGGATATAACGATATGACGACCTCTGTGGCGCAGTGGGCGAAAGCCCGCCTGAGACGCAGAGGTTGCGGGTTCGATCCCCGCTGCGGGACAAATGTTTGCATGATCTGCAAATATTTGTTTCGTGTCTGGGTGTTTTCTATGTATAATAATGTATGTATTTACAAAAAAAAAAATGTATCTAGGTATGTAGTTTATCAGTCATCTAGTTACCATAACACAAGCATTGAATTGCTTAGCTTGGGACTAGATGACCCTGTGTGGAATGTCCAAGGATATTTATTTATTTATTTATTTATTTATAAATAAACTGAGGTCTATGACAAACTTGCTGACCCCGCGAACTTCGTGCCTAACAGTCGATTCTTTAATTTTTTTTTAATTGCAATTTTTTTAATTTTTCTCTCCGTAAGAACCATCCTCGTACTTCATAGACTATTCTAAAAAAAAAGAATGAGCAAAATCGGTTCAGCTGCCCTCGAGATTTGCGCTTAGAAACACATTCAGCGATTCATTTTTATATTATAGAGAAAATACACCGTTAGGAGAAAATTTTGCCTGCACTAACGGGACACAGGTAGTGCCCAGGACATTGTTGAGATGGAATAGGCTTGTAGCACCTAAACCATTCCTGTCAGCTTTGCCGGCCATATCCACAGGAAAGAATGGTTTATACGTGTGGGAGGAAAGGGATAAAACTACTCTTTTCTATAAGAACTATTTTAATGGATAAACTCATTGTTTTGCATAGGATTTCCGAATAAACTTAAATTCGCTCGCAACAGCCAAAAGGTCGGTAAAATTATGTGTGTATGTACTCTAAATTTGTTGACTACATCTTAGTGAGTACCTACGCTTGTATGAACTCTCTCGTTGTGTAGCTTGCATAGTCGTTTTTGATAGATAGTTAAACTTACACGATATTCTTCGTTTGTTCGTTCGTCACGATTTTCTGGGCAGTGTTAGGCCTTTATGAGGCCTAAAATTTATTTTTTATTTTAAAAATTATTTATTAGTCACTAGCTCACACATTTTGTGTACGCGATTGTACTTCGGTACACAAGCCTCAGAACACAAGGGCCGTCTCTTAAATCTTTGGAGGTAAAAACGAGGTTTCTAGAAAATTCCCTTTTTACCTTAACATTATAAATTCGAATATTCATGTACCTATTTGTAAATTAAGCGTATATTGAGTTAAAGAACTGTATATTTACATAACTGTACAAAATACAATTAGAACCGGTCGGTATGTTGAATAAGTTTATCACATTGAAACAGCTGAACAGATTCTGATAAACGCTGTGTATTATTTTATATTAATAATAGGGATAGTGTTGTATACATACTGAACTTAACTTTAGAAAAAAATTAGAATAGAGATTAACCTAGATAAATTTTTCGTGAACATTGAAATATGGTAAATACCTCCATTTAACCACAACATTTCAACGTAACCAAGTCTACCTACAAACTATATGAATACTGCAAATGTAACCTATCATTACTAACTTCTTGAAGGTATAATCTCATACACTTAAGTTTACAAACAGAAAAAGTCCAAGAACGCAATCCCTAAAGGCAAAGCAAATGTACGACTAAAATTAAGTCATCAGTATGAAGTCTTCACGCTACTTCACTGCTACTTTCCATTGCTACACAACAAAAGACCATAACTGTTTTAAAATAGAGTAGAAAATTGTAAGCAGGATGATTGTGGCAAAAATCGCATCGTCATCAACGCCAAAGCGCATCGAATCGACAAGAAGACTTACATTCTTTACAAAACCAACAAGTAAAGTAGGAAAATAAACAGTAGATTAACTGACTGTAGGTACTGGTAATCGATGCGTTAAAGTTTAACCGAAATCATTTTACTAATAATTTTAAGGAATTTGTGGCCGAGTGGTAAGGCAAATGGTTGTAAGTACCTATGCGTCGAACTAGCGCCGTCGCCTATTTTATTTTGAACAAAGGAATTAAAAAAACTGAATGTTCCGTTTTTGAAACCTATCATAAGCTTTTTTTAATACCTCTGTAATAGTTTAGGAATAGCGAAAATAGAGTTTGGTAGCCACCAAGTGCAACTTCGCTACTATTCCTAAAAATGAATAAATACTTTTAGTGTTACACCGAAGACATTCGGACTCAATTTGAGTTCTTAAAAAAAACAAACCACCAATTTTAAGTAGGTAGGTAGCACAAAATGCTAAGTTAGTCGTGATAACCACTGATGACTCGTAATAGCTCTCACCACTAATCTTTACGCGCTTGATGTCGTGATTTAGAATGACCCAGTTTTAGAACGATCGACTTTTCACTCAAATTGCCGCTGGTTACCAATTGAAAGCTTTTTGATTGTTTCTTGTTATTATAAAATTCCGCTTTTTGGAGTACTCAAATGGAAAAGCCAGTGAGTTTTTAATATGAGTTAACTTTTACATTAAGCCAAAATTCGGATGAATGCTTTGTACGAATTTGTAAACAGTGACTGATTTTTAGGACGCTGTATATAAACTAGACCTTGGGAAAGGACATTATCTACATTTCGTTCGGGTACCATGCGTGAAAAGCCGCGAGGAGCAGTCTATAAAGAGGTAAAGTTGGTTTGTTTGTTTGTATGTTTGGGGTAATCTCCGAAACTACTCATCGGATTTAAAAAAATCTTTCACCAATTTGTAGCTTAGACTTTCCGAATGAATGCTATATTTTATCAAGGTAGGTACCACGTGAGCGAAGCCACGGGCAAGTTAGCTAGTCTGCTATAAACTGATCCATAAAACTTAAACCTGTCCACAAATTGATCCGTTCTATTTCAGTGTACCTATTATCAATTTATGTTCCAGGATCCCATAGTTATCCGAACATTTACATCTTGTTTGTTAAGACCTGGTTTTAGCTATTTATTCTGAACCGAACTGGATCCGTGACGTAGTTTGTCAAGTTAAAATACATAGATACACAGAAATAAAACCTCCATTTTTGAACAGTCAGTGAACTTTCACGATTCTTATTTGAAGTCGGTTCAAAATCAACAAAGACATTCGCGAAAGTAATTAAATAAATTAGTAGCGTTATTAACTGGCATGTCTGCATATACTAGATGAAGTTACAGTGTGTAATATTTGTAATAATAGTAATACTACCTAGTAATACTACCTAGTAATACTACCTAGTAATACTACCTAGTAATACCACCTAGTAATACTACCTAGTAATACTCTTAGGCTCGTATATCGTCCATACTCAAGCGTGACTCGTGTCTCGAGCGGTGATTCTTCACTCAGTTTCATAGAGAACTGTCAAAAATCAATACTAGAGCGATGACTGAAGCTTGAGTTTGCACACAGGCTTGAATCATCTCTCAAGTTCAGTATAAACAATCTCTACATACGAGCCTTAGTATACCTTGGTCTATCTGTTAACCGATGATAATGATGATGAAAGTCGACATTTTTCAATCAATCAATATTTTGTTAGGTACTAATTAACTTCACTTCTTCGTTGTGGCTACTGTGATGACTTTAGATGTCACAATTCTGCCAGTGTCCGTTTCGCGCTAGTTTCATAAAAAAACGAATATTAAACAATAATTGTTGTATACTATTTGATATCGTATCACGGAACTGAAATGGAGCTGGGCAGGACACCTGGCACGGAGGTATGACGACAGGTGGAGTAAGGTGTCAACTGAATGGCGTCCAAGAACTGGCTACAGAAATGTCGGCCGCCCCGTTGCGAGATGGGCGGACGATATTACGAGCGTTGTGGGCGAAATTGGATGAGGCTGGCACAAGACCGTGAGGAGTGGCGTAAACAGATGGAGGCCTATACCCAGCAGTGGGTGAAATCGGGCTGCGGATGATGATGATGATGATGATTTGATACTGTCAATGATTCGACTCATTTCACCCCACTTGCGGTACGGTCACTCCTTGCGTTCGCGTCTCGAAAATATTTAAACGTGATTAATCACGTTTACCTACTTGATTATAATACGTGTTGGATCCGTCCCGGCTGATCCTAAACGATCCACGTTGTAAGTGGCCGTGGATTGAGACGTTGCAACCTGTAGGGTCCGCTCGTTGTTTTGTGCTGGGTCTAATGATTGCTTTTATTTTGCTTTTGTACCTCGCGAGTGTAAAGCAAACTTTGTAAGGGTCTTGGTATTTAAATCACTCATTGTTGTGAGTGGATCTTTTTAAAATGTGATGCGAAATAATTTATTTTGGTTTAATGATACTAGACTTTTGATTTCTAAATACCTAACTAGATTCATGTTATTTTACTTCATAAACGAGGAATAAAAAAAATCAAACCATGATTCTGTAACTTTTTTGTTTATAGATCGATAAAAGCTCGTGTTAATGCGCATATAATTTTCGGATTACATTGATGAACGGCCGATATTCAAACCCACGACCATCGGATGTAGTAGGATGTAGTGCATCCTACTCGGCCAACACGGCTCAACGGTTCAGTCATTTGAAGCATTGACATTTGCGATACGTTGAAACCAAGGGGCTACTTCGATCCGATTCTCATTTGCCCGTCGAACAAAACGGGTTAATATGAAAGCAAATGTAAACAGATGCTGCGAAGTGCAGAGCTAATGTTTGGCTTGCAGCGCCGACGCCTGGTCGCAATCATGATTAACCATTAGGCTACATTTACGCGTTAAAAAGCTGTGTTGGCCAAGTGGATTAGTACTTCGACTTTCGATCCGAAGGTCGTGGGTGCGAATCCGGACATCTTTAGGATCAAGTTAATTATTATGGAAGTTAGAAAAGAAAGATAGATGTACCTACGGTCAGCCAAAAATGTGATCTATCACCCTACGGTTGAGTTTCATTTGAACGTCATGAAACAACAAGGTCGATTTCCACTTGCAATAAAATGATGAAGTGACAATTTGCTCTCTTTACTAGAGACGTCTTGCCATGTGTCAAGTTTGAATCCTCGCAAGGAAAAGTCAACCATAACGACAATTAGATCTCACATAAACTTTTGTCAAAACTGGTAGACTTCTTGGCCGATCGTACCTATTTCCAAACTTTGAAGACCATTGCAAAATAAGGACTAATAAACAGGCGACAGTTATGTTAAATCGAGATTGTAAACGATTGGGTAAAAGTAAAACTTGTGATAAAAATCCAGAAATTAGTCTATCTTCACTACATTTCATTTATATTTTTCTTTCGTTCATTTCATTACATTAGTTTCTTCTTTAAATTATTAACATGTTTACTGAATATTCCACACAAATAAGTAAACTTAATTTATACACTCAACACAAATGATTCTTGACAGCTAACGAGCAACAGACAGATTGAACTCAACAAGATTAACGTTATTACAATATCAAAAATAATTCATTTTGATTGACAAGTCCCTTGCAAGGGAAGCGACAATCAACACTTATTAAGACATGCCATTTCCTGGCACTGTGGTACCCTAAAAGGGGACGATCGCTAGCGGGTATGTAAGCTATATAGTAATTATGAACACATTAAAAAAAGCCGACATTTTCAACCCACACTTGCGCAGGCGCATGTTTTGCGTACCTTAGGGCCTACACACACGGCTGGGATAATTAAGGTGCGTGCGTCGAATCGTAACGAGACAACAAAATGGCGTCGAATACAACTTGATAAGCTGAAATGATGGATATGACAAGTGGGATGGTTTAGTAGCGCTTTGTATGATGATAAAATAAAGATAACGTATTTAGGGAGTACCGGAGGTAAGTTTAGGCTTGTAATTTATTGATAGAGATTGATAAAGTATTGAACCTGCACCTTTCAAGGCATGTATCGTAAGTATAATTAAGGTTTATGATTTCAAGACATTTGAAGTATTTATAATAGTCCTAAGTGCTAATTAAGTCCTAAGTGGCATTCTAAATGGGAATTGAATACATTTTTAATTCTTTCATTATAATATTTAGAGTAAAACATGATTTTCCTAAAATAATTATTGGCTTCAAACTTTATATGAAAAATAAACCAAAATATAGGTCACAAAGATAGCACCGAACGACTTGTCTAACTTAAGACTCTACTTTATAAAGCCAGCGTCATATTTTATTTTTCATAACAAAAGAAACAGATTATCTCTTTGTGGCATTGAAATACGGGACATAAAAACTTCATTTTTAATAAGCAAATCTCCATATTCAAATACAACAATAAAAAGACAATATTAACGTAAACAAGCCTAATAAAGGAGCCAGTGAAACTCGGCCTTATGATAATGAAGTTATTATAAATTAAATTCTTATGCTCTTTACAGTAGCAGGAAATACTACTTAAGAACTCCGACTTTTACTCCGTACCTACTAGTTTATTTATATCGATATCGTATGTCGGAATGCATTAGAATTTTGTATATTTAATTGGCTTGACATTTTGTTATAATCAGACACAACTTGAAAGAACATGAGCCATGGTTTAGGCCGTTTTTTATACTTTATTGTCATTGTTTATTTTATAATTATAATTAAAACAAAACCACAAATGAAATTCCTCAATAAACTCATCAAAATCAGTTTATCAGTTCAAGAGTCAAAGACAGGCACAGATTTACACTACAAAACTGGTCGAGGGTAAAAATAAAAACCAAAAACATAACTGTACAATGTTTTCGTGAAACGAATTTAAAATTTGCAATATTATGCCAAAAACTATTAGGTACACAGAAAATTAAGCACAACGAAAACACAAAAGCACTATCTCACTCAATAACTAGACCAAAAGAAGTTTCTCAAAATAAGCGATTCATAATATTATGAAAAATAATGTGCATCATAATGGAGCAGTTAAGTTGGTGAGGAATTTTTGGACGCATACCAACTAGTTAATCTTTGGAAAACTGAAGGAAAGTTTGGAAGAGTGTATACAATGTGGATCGTCAGGAGACGGTGAGGAAAAATATCTTGATTGTGCAATGAAAGATTTTTGAACAACTACACTTGGCTTTTGTTCATTTGGCGGCCACGAATTAGGTTACTGAAAATAAAAGAGTACAAAGCAGAACCTACATCATGAATATGATCACGACTGTATTTTCAAGGTACAGTTGAAAAATTCTTCGCTCGCGTAGTACTTCCTTAATAAAAAGTAGCCTATGTGTTATTGAAGATAGTACATTTTTTTACAGAAAAAAATCAATAATCCAAACTATAGAAATAAGAAGATGCAGACAAATAAGAAACAGCAAAAGAACGAACGTTGTATAACCGCACCGATGTTATTAAAAACCTGGCTCTAAAAACTAGAACGAATAAAATAAAACGAGTGAACTTCCTAGAAGCTCTCCCCAATCCCAACGATAAGATCGACGAAGAAAAATCACGAGAATTAAACATTCCTAAAAGAGTTGTCAAGCAACCAAATTAAGTCTAACGGAGCACCAAGAAAAATAACATACAAATAGCCGATCAAGATTGTGGGAAGAGAAATAAGTGAGTAATTATTAAACAAGATTATTATCGGAATCGCTATAAGTCTTGTAAGCTCAAAACTTGTTTTGTATAGATTATTAAATGGACGCGAGCCATTAACGCTCCTAACCGTAATTGCTTGGCACTATTATGATGGATAGTATAGTTTTTGTGGGTATTTTCTCACCATACTTTTTAACTTCTTAACGCTTGGGACCCTAAATTACTTTGACTCGCGTTTCATCATTAGTCTAATTAGCTTCGAAACTTCAATGAAAAACTCGTGAGGAATTTCTTGGAAGTTATTACAAAGCACAATGACAAATTAGGACTTGATATCTTCAAGTCTGAACAAAAGACGATTATGCGAAAATTTTTGGCGTGTGTGAGTAATGTTAAAGCCTTTCCTCACTCGATTGCGGATCGCGCGCGAAGCCGTGAACAACCCGGAAATAGTAGTGTATACATATAGCATTCGAATACTCTTCTCGACTTCGCGATCCGCACCTTATTCCCGTTTTTGTCGGTATTTTGTCCCGTGATGCGGGCACCACATTGGCTTCAACTTGGTTTTAACTTTGGCTACGAATAGAATGGCCAATGGCAATGCTCCGTTTGTGTCCAATAACCGTCCAAGATCGATCCTCATATTAGAGTATTGAAATCAACACGTTTGAACTCTTTTATGAGTGGTGCCCGCATGATAATGAAACAAGAACAAAATAGACAAGTGAGTGTGGACTGTTGACAGCTTCGCGTCTCAATTCGCGCGCGGATCGCAGCGTGATCCGCGAACGCGAGTGTGTAAGGTCTATTAGCATCAGACGGGCTTACTCCATAATTTGATTAATTAAAGCTTTCCATAGAACAAACGACTGTAGGTATTATTGTTTGCTCTTTCTTTAGTTAGATAAAAATAATTGTTTGATACCCTTTTTGCAGGACAATAATAGACCTTATAGCTTTTATTTCTATACGAGCGACAATTTTAACTGCACATTACTTGCAGCATAAACTTAAATGTTATTGGTTAAAACCATGAAGAATCCATAAGGGTCGTACTTTAGAACAATTTCAATAAAGACAATGGTGACAATCCTAGTCTTGGAAAAAGGCATATCAAAAGAATAAGATTTTATAAATGAAACAAACAAGTTAATTTGCTTACGAACACCGTCAGAGGCACAAAAGAAGTTAAGTTGTTTTATTTAAATTAGGTAGTAAAATAAATACGGCAGAAGGCTAGCTGAGTTGCAATCTCTGCCCCGAACGCTCTTAGCAAAATTGTATTATTTTGCATACATTTTTGACAAAGAATACTTTGTGAGGAATTTGATTAGGGTTATGTTGAGAGGTTTTAGTTTTTTGATGTAAGCCTAAACAAAATTGGACAATGTAATTTGGGATAATATAATCATGTTTTAGGTGCTTTTATTTTTTACCTGAATAAATAAATAAAATATCCTTGGACATTCTACACAGTCATCTAGTCCCAAGCTAAGCAATTTAATGCTTGTTTTAAGGTAACCAGATGACTGATATACTACTTATATAAATTAATTTTAGTAAAAACAACTCAACAACTCAGGCCTTTACATCTTTTACTAGATGATTTATACAGCGTCAGGAAGCAATCTTTGCCTACACTTAACGGGACACTGTGGTGCCTGGGACATTGTTGAGATGGAATAGGCTTGCCCAGCACCTAAACCATCCTCTCAGCTAAGTCGGCCATATCCACAGGAAAGACAATGGTCAATAGTGAAAACAGATGACTATATGAATGATGAAACAAAAATAGTTGCACAGTTGCGTTCAGGGGGGTTAACAGCAGTTTACCGTAGTATTGGATACTGTCCTCGATACCGAGTCAAGTATCACAAATGTATGAAAATCCAGTGCAGCGCCGCCCCCGGTAACTAGCATGAACTAAAAATTCCATACATTTAGAATACTTGACACGTGAGCGAGGATAGTTAACTACACCACTCGAAAACTGATGATAGGCCCTGTGTTTGTATCGTTTACGTCGTTATAGTCATGAACATAAATAGTTAACTAAACGTTGAAAGCTCTAAGAAGCTTTATAACTGTACGCCCAGGTAAACTAGACATTGTATAGTGTTGGTATTCATAACTCTTTGGGAGACATTTTGGATGGTAGTAAGAAGTTCAGTGTCACTAACATCTTTCAGTCTCCTTTTTTTATTAATATCATCTAAACGTATTATTAAATATTCCAAGGTAGGCTCGTTCGTTCGTTCATTCGTATGAGCAAATGGACTCTGGTGACGGAGTTTTTAGGCCGCCTAAAGGCTTCCGTCATGTCTTAACGACTTTAAAAGCCGGGACCGACAATTTAACGTGCTCTCCGGAGCACGGAAACGCTCAGCTGTTATTGCCACTAGCAGTCACCCATTCAAGTTGTGACCGCTCAGAACGTTGCTTAACTTCGACGATCTATCAAGAACGTCTTAGCAAGCTTCGCGACGAGCGTTTTCAAGGTAGCAAAGTAGGCAAGCAAAGTTTCAAGGTAGGCAAGGTATGCTGATAACCTCCCCTCCACGTCCACTTTTTTAAGTTTATTTTTGAAGCATTTTGAAATTTCCTTTGCAAACATAAGATTATGAACAAACAAAATTCGCATAATTACCGCTCCTCTGCACATTGTCGTCAGCGATTCAGATCTTTGAAATTGCACATCATTAATTGAGACGTCAGGGGATACAAGTAGCCTTTGTAGTTCGCGACTAGTCGCGCGACTCACACATCTTTCAATCGTTTGATCATTCAGTGCCTCGTGGAGAAGTCCGTTTTAGAAATTAACATTAACTCGGGCAAGTCCTTGTTAATTTCTGTTTTAAAAACTTTTACTGCTTCAATTGTTAAGCTCTTCTTTTTTTTTCTTTTTGGTACAATCATGGTTTTGTGTGTCAATATCGGACATATTTCGGCACATAACCATGATTATCAAATTAAATCTACATAAAATCATAGTAAGTATATAACTTTTCTTGTTATACCTACCTAAACCATTTGTTAATTACTTATCAATTGATTTGAGAGGTATTAATCTCATACCTTGTTAAACTTGTACCCCTGTAGATTGATGGGTGCTCAAATGGGAATACTTCAAATTTTCATAGCACTTTGCGACTTGATCTACCTCGTCTCGTAGTCGCCAGTCTTGGTCGCGTATTAAACTACTTAATAAAAAAAAGGTTAGTCTGTCTCCATACTAATTTAGATATCAGACCAACGAGACCGACAAATTGTCGGCCGTTAGCGCGGTTCGTGGAATCAAGATGTTTGACGGCAGCTTTATCCGTCACACAGTTGATCACAACTTATTCCATCCAGTCTGATGTGACTGAGTTAAAAATGTTTACAAACTTTAGAATCTAAATGTATCTTCTAGCTTTTAATATTGATGGATTGCTTAGAATCTTCTTTGTTTCTTGTAATTCTTATAATTCTTTATTGTACACAAATGAAAAAACAATTACAATTAAGGCAATAAAAAAGACATGTACAAAGGTTTTGGTTAAAAAGAGTTTTCAAACCTTTAAGTTTCTTTTTTTATGACGTAAATTTATTGAGAGAGCAATAGACCTTTAAAAGATCTTTTCGATGTTTAAAATAGTTTAAATGACGCTAATCGGGTGTAGAACTGAATATCATCTTAGAATTTCGTTCTGACGTCATAATGTTCGGTGGCTGAATAAAATTGGTTAAGCACTTAAGCTAAGGAGAAGTTTATGGAGAATCATTGAATCTATGCTAGTTCAAATCTCGTTGGAGTCGAAAACTTTGATGACAAGTGTCTTTTGTCATGAATTTTATAGTAAAGTAGCAATGATTATTGAATTTCATACATCGTTATAATACTATTGAAATTACGACAATTAGACAAATGACAATCGCGCCAGTTTAAAATAATCGGACATGTTTTCAGTTTTAATGAAAAAGACAGATTTGTTTCATCTTTCTGAACTCTCCACAGTACAATAGCCTTTAGAACCTGCAATGTTCAGTTTGTGCATTCATCTGGAACTGATACACATTTCATGAAACTAAGATATCCGCTAGCGCTTTGTTGGCGAAGCTATTTTTGGTTGCAATGTTTCAATTGGGAATGGTCAAAGTTCGGGGTACAAGGTTTCTTTGAAACTGCGACCGTTATATTACTACCGCAATGTAACTGGATAGAGAAGGCAGAAGTAGGTTTATTAGTTAATTTACTTTTTCGATTACTTTCTTTAGTCATTTATTCGTTCTTATGAGCAAGTAGCCAACTCTGGTGACGGAGTTTTAGGCCGCCTAAAGGCCTCCGTAATCGCTTAACGACTATAAAAGAAGAGACCGACAATTTAACGTGCCCTCCGAAGCACGGAAGCGCTCAGCTGATAATGCCATTGCGGTCCAAGTTGTGACCGCTCAGAACGTTGCTTAACTTCGACGATCTATCAAGAACGTATTAGTAAGCTTCGCCACGAGCGCTTCGCCGGAAGTGACATACGCTAAAAGCCAGCTCCATATTTTAGGAAACGAAACTTTTAGCGGTTTTTGCTATCGAATAGTTGCGATGTTTGGCAACAATCGGCTTGGAATCAATCAACAAAGCACGTGAACTAAATCGGAGGAAGTTTGAAGGGTTTTGTGTTTTAAATTAGTTTTTATCTACGATACTGTTTGTGTTTTTTTTAGGGCTACTGTCATACATCTGAAACCGAGGTTTCGAAAGTGGTGTTACGACTTTGTGCTCGATTAAAAATACATAATAAAAATATATATCTTAGAATTAAAAAAAACTACAATGAGCCAATTTAATTTAATATAATTATGTACATTTTATATTATTAAACACTGCAAAGGGCAATTTTATCAAAACTCTGTTGTCAACTTTGCTCAATCTGCTTTTAAAACTTTTAATTTAAACACTTCTTGTTTTCCATAATAGTATCTGAAAGTTTATAACGATTCTGTTGTATCACTACATATTTGTTGATGTAGAAAATAGGTTTCTGTATCTAAAACTAGTTAGAATATTTGATCAATTCTATGCCTGAAATAGTATTTTGGTCATAAACATTAATGCAATGTCGATAAAGTTTTGGATGAACTTGTAAATGTTGCAGTATTATAATTTATTTCACAATTGAAGTAGTTCCGGGAGGCTTACATTAGACGCGACGACCTCTGTGGCGCAGTGGGTGAAAGCCCGCCTTTTGACGCAAGAGGTTGCGGGTTCGTTCCCCAATAGGGTACAAAAGTGTTTGTAGGATCTGCAAATATTTGTGTCGAGGCTGGGTGTTTTCTATTTGTGATATGTATGAATTTACATACAAAACTATATAAAGCAGTATACCAGTCAATGGTGTTACCATAACACAAGTAAAGTAAGTCATAGGTTCTAAGATTAAGTACCTTAAGATTGATTTGATTTTTGATTGATTTTGATATATTTTTTTATATTAAGTAGCTTCGTTTGAAACAATTGACTTTGACTTAAGTTTCTAAGGATATTTATTAAGCTATTGCATAGCTTCTATCGCGGGCCTAGAGCGTGGAGACCGAATCCAGAAATTCCGTAACGAAAATAACCTAACTCCGAAAAAAACAAATGCTATGCAATAGCTTTACCGCGGTAGTCTCCGAGTGCCACACGTCTTTATTTACAACAGATAACTATTCAATATCATTACAGAGATTCGAGCACAACCCTCTGATCGAAGGTCGAGTCATCATAGCAGCACAGCTCATCTTATCTATTATTTTTGATAATAGGCCCACCATAATTCACTATTATAATCCGGGTGAATGACCGATCATTGGTGACCTTAAAACTACCAGTGTATGAATACAGTCATTTGACGCGCAAGATTTGTAGCTTTATTTACAACTCAGGGTCATTCCCACACTTCAGATCCAAATTGGCGTTTACAACGATTATCTAAAGTAATTTTCGTAAAACCACCATAAATATTGAATAAATCACCCAAACACTTAAATGGCTGATAGTGGTTCAATTATTGAAACTCATTTGAATTGTCCAATCTTGGGATTTATGGATCCACAGATAAATAATAGTCACTAGATAGTTTTGAATTGATTTTCTAAAACAGGTGTAAAGTTATGACTAATTTATGCATTATCTCGCATATTAATAAACATTTATCATAGAGAATTAGTGTTTTTTTTTTAAATTGCGAATTTTATTTTCATAAAGAACGTTTGGGTTGGTTACTCCTGTTTCGACCAATACCTTCAGGACAAAGCCCTTCTAGGTTACCTATAGATTATCTTCTTAAACCCTGGCTTTGAGCGACCCAACTTCTCAAACCTAATCAAGTTTCAATGTGGTATCTTCGACGCTCCAATTCCAAAACTCAACAACTAGTTTCCAATCTGGTATCTCTAAAGGTTCTCCTCGCGTGACTAAATACCCTCAATAAGAGCAAAAAGGGCTAGTTTAGAGCACATTACTGTCGGTTTACGGACATTTTAATAGGTTCTACTTATAAGGAACTAGCGTTATTCTCGAAATGCGATCGCCGTAATTTTCATTTCAACAAACTACGGAAGAAATTCCTTTAAACTTCAAGATACAAGGGTAGTTTTGCAAGATCAGAATAGCGCCTAGTATCTACAACAAAATCCCAAAGTCAATACGCTCTGAAAGTAATCTGATTGCATTTAAAAATAAATTAAATAAGTTACTGGAGGAAAGAGAATATTATTCAATTGATGAATTTTTAAATGACAAATTTTAATTTTAATCTCTGGCATTAATTTTATAGTTGACATTAAGTACCTATTGATATTTGACATTATAAATTTTCATATTATTTCGCTATTTTTGATTAACAAATTATTATTATTTTTTATTTTATACAATTTTATATTTGATTAGTTATAATTTTTGCATGTTAATGCTGTAAGCCTACCAGGCAAACTAGAGTACCTAAGATAGACCTAAGACCAATGTACACATTACCACCTAGTTTAACAGCAATAAAATTCATTTATCATTCATTTATCATTTATCATTTATCATTTATCATTTATCAGAATTATTTAAACGCTGGCTTAAACACGTCATAAATGGTGTTAGCTGAAGTTGTGACTTTTTATGTAGAGTCAATGATAAATCATAGGAAGATTTAATTATTATTTCAGATCATTTCGGCAGTTTAAAGTATCTAGCTAGAGTGTAAGCTTAAGAAATGAATTAAGAAATGAATTTAATGAATGATACATATACAACTACAAAAAGAAATGAGTGTGCAAAACAAATACACTTACTATAAATTATATAAAAAACTCATCTTAGTTAGCAACCGTCTTACCAAACAATCCATATTATAATTGCAACCTACAAATACTCTAATATTATGCTTGAAACACTTTTACGGTAGTGAAATAGCGTTGTTGATTTCCCAGATACGAGTCTTTATGTGACGAAGGCAGGGTAAATCTTGATCTAGCCGGCTTCGATGAGATTGTGTAGATAATATACAGGAACCAGTTTTATCGATAACAGGGATAGAGCGCTTGTAAAGTGAAGCTATGTTTAGGAAGATTGTTTTACGGATACCCTATTGATTGCTTTGTATTTTGTAAATTGTTAATTAATTTATCGATCCTTTCAAAACTTCATCGGTCACATCGAGTGCAAATTATCAATAAAGTACCATGCCATGATGCCATGATGCCATTTCCTTACGTACTAGAGCCATAATTAATTGCAATAATTACGCTAACCAAATTGACGAATGAAATTACTAAGTCCACGATAAATGCAAGAAACTATGGAAAGGCCTTCCTTACTTAACCCAGAATCGGCCATGTTAAAAAAATGTAAGCTCGTATGAGCAAGTGGCCATGTCTGGTGACGGAGTTTTTAAAAGCCGTGCCCTTCGAAGCACGGAAGCGCTCAGATATTAATGCCACTTGCGGTCATCCATCCAAGTAGTGACCGCTCAGAACGTTGCTTAACTTCAACGATCTATCAAAAACGTCTTAGCAAGCTTCGCCACGAGCGCTTAAAAACAATTATTTTAGAAAAAATAATGATTGAATGTAGAAGATATTTTTTTATAACAGCATCACCATAATTAAAATGTTCTATCAGTTTTGGCAATTTGTTTCTGTCGATTATACAATTTAAATTAATATTGTCTACAAGCGATAAATTTCACACCACAAATTAATTTTTGATTTTAAATTAAAAATAACTGTGATAGCACTAAATCAGTTTGAGTTATCACCGAAAAACCAATATTCACTGGCCAATACTAATAATCGCTGACGCTAATACCCAGTTACACGTTTATAACTGCATTAACATCTATAAATCATGACGCAACCGCTAAAGGTGAGCCTGTTAATATATTTCCCACTTATTTAATCACCCTTTATAAATTATTTGAGAATTTAATCATCCTTTATATCAATCTGAAAGTTTGTTGATTGGGACGTGCCACTAGGGCACTGATTTGAATGAAACCAGGGTTAGGTGTAGATCATGGATCTGGAACATTGTCATCATCATCATCTTGCTAAGACGTTCTTGATAGATCGTCGAAGTTAAGCAACGTTCTGAGTTCAACGTTCAATTGGCTTTATCAGCTGAGCGCTTCCGTGCTTCGGAGGACACGTTAAATGGTCGGTCCCGGCTTTTAAAGTTTTAATGTCGTTCAGCCATGACTGAGGACTTTAGGCGGCCTAAAAACCAGAGTTGGCCATACGAACGAACGAAAGATCATTTCCTGAAAATAATGTGAAAATAAATGTCTACCGCTCCCTGGGACATGTACCGTTTATGTGTTTGATCTTCCAAATGCTGACATTATTATTCAAATAAATAGGAGCATGTTTTCCACTTAAACTTTAGTTCATAAAATTCGCATTTCTTTATTAGTGTCGATCAATATCTCAACGGAAACTTCACGTAGGTTAATCCGTAATCAACAGAACATAAGGATTTTATCATCAGCAATTAAGGTTAAGGGCAATTTAATGATGATAATAAAATATTTTTCACAAAAGCAGTTCATAGCGGGGGCTGATATACGATCCTTGATACGAAAACGCATAAAATAATATAATCTTTGATAAAGGCTCAATGGTCGAACCATAAATACGTAAAGGTTTCAACTTTCAAGATACTCTTGGCGACGTGTAAAATATTGTTATCGATAATAAAACAACAATAAATCTACACGATGACTTCATACAAGAAATTGCATCACGTATCGAGAAATTTGAGAACGGCATGTAAAATGATCTCGTTCAAAATAAAACGGAATATATTATAGCAATGTAATGTATGATAAACGATGGTAACTATTGTAATGAAACGGCGCGTACAGTTCAACTTGCAAGTAACAGCTGGAGTTTCTAACAAGTTGCTTTCGAAATGATACAACTTTGGTGGGAGACTGTAAAGGTGCCTCACATCACGCTCAGCGGGACGCTCTGACAAGTAAACTAGTATCTTGCAGTGAGGGTAACGTAATAATCAAACTATCTAAACCAGACTACTTAGACCCTCGAGATACGCAACATTTAAACAATAAAGAAGCAACTATAGCTCAAGTTAAAATGGACAGTAGTATTAATTCTGATGGTCAATGAACACTCACGTTTTTAACCATTAAGATGTTACGAATAATTAAAGTACTGACATTTTTGGATCAGGTCAGAAGTTAATAGAAGCTTGTAAGAAGTAATTACGTTTCTATAACAACTTCTATAATTTAATGTTTTTGATTTTTCCAAATACCTTACAGCAAATTGATGTAGATATAATAATAATATGTACGGAATACAATTTCATACAAAAAAAAAATTAAAAAAAAAGTTCGTATGAGCAAGTGGCCAACTCTGGTGACGGAGTTTTTAGGCCGCCTAAAGGCCTCCGTCATGGCTTAACGATTTTAAAAGCCGGGACCGACAATTTAACGTGCCCTCCGAAGCACGGAAGCGCTCAGCTGATAATGCCACTTGCGGTCACCCATCCAAGTAGTGACCCCTCAGAACGTTGCTTAACTTCAACGATCTATCAAGAACATCTTAGCAAGCTTCGCCACGAGCGCTTCGAAAAAAATATAAAAAAATATATTAAACATAAGCCCTCAGTTAACAAATAAAAAGTAAGTAAGTTCGTATGAGCAAATGGGCAACTATGGTGACGCAGTTTTAGTTAACAAAGAAATCGTATGAGCAAATGGCCAACTATGCGGTGACGCAATTTTAGTTAGCAAAGATATCAGTGAACACACTACTTACAGTCGAGCATAGAAATTTCTCCTAAAAATAAACATTCAAAAAATTCGAAATATTCCTTTAATGTTGCTTAAAAGCAAACCGACGCTGTTTAATTTGTTTCTACAGCTTACTGCAGGCATGTAATTTCCATTAAAGATAAGCACGCATCTTATAATGATGATTTCATGAATAAAGCCATTAGTTTTTTTTACGATAATTTTAATGCTTTCGACTTAAATAACAGTGTTGTGATCAGTGTTTTAGCCAATCTCGTTAAATAACCTGTTTATCTAGATAGAGGAACAGAGAATGCTAATCTACTATATTAAATGCAAAAGTTTGTAAGGATGAATGGATGGATGTTTTTTACTCTTTCACGCAAAAACTATTTCTACTTCGATTTAGATAACTTGTGAGTCGAATAACACATTTGGTTACTTTTTAACTCCCGACGGAAAAAAAGGGGGGCTATAAGTTTGACCACTATTGTGTGTCTATCTGGTGGCTGTGGCACCGTAGCGTTATTTTTGGAAAGAGGTTTTCTAGCAAGTAGTTTTTAGACCATGTCTTATCAAAATCAGTTCAGCTGTTTAACATAGGTCACCAGCAGTTTTGTTAGCGGCGGTTGGTATCTTGGACTTAATAGGTATTTTCTTTTTATATGTTTTATTGTGTTTTTTGAGATAGGTCAATTATTATGCAGGTAAGTACCACGAGAGCGAAGCCGCAGGCGGACTCTGGTAGTTGATAGAAATCCAGTCAAACAGGTGCATTGATCGTTCGAATGTAGGTGCATTTATTTGCATATTGCGAAATTTCCCTGAGATAAGTAAACTGTTTAAATGAATGCTTTGAAGAAATTGTCTTGAATTGATCAGTTTATCTATCATCAATTTTGTTATATTGTTTTAGAAAATAGTTTTCCGAGCTTTAGAAAATTTAGTTTTGTCAGCTTCATCTTCAGCCGAATAGTAATTCCTGTAAGTAGCATGGATAAATCTAAAAATATTGTACCAGCTGTATAATATTGTATGTATGTATGTAAATAAAGTAAACCACAGTAGTTTTCTTAAGTAAGGTGGTTGTTACCTTACTTAAGAAAACTACCAGAGGTATATTCTATCTTTCCTTTCTTTTGACATAAAATTATTTCAATTCAAAAAGGGAGTCGATATAAACATTTACTAAGATCAGTCTGAACAAGTCAACAACGTATTTAACATTTGAAAAAAGCAAAGCAACAAATAAACAAACATTCACATCCAATGTAACTTGAGCACTATCTTACATTCTCTTATATTTGTTTTCAACAACCCGTCAATCATGTTTAGTAAATCACACAATAGTTTCAAAATACACACACATACCTACTTCAAGCAGGTTCTTTATACAAAAAGTCCAACTCACAAAATTCAAGATTGTCTGAATGAAAAACAAATCTATAGCCAAGACGACAGGACTCATAACTTGAATTATATATAATATGACATGATAGTGGCTAAATGCACAAGACGTGCGAAGCCAAAATAAAAAAAAGAAGAAGAGGATAGATGACAAAAACTGAAGTATACCGAAAAAAATATTTATGGGCAAAATCGTGGGAAAAAAATACCCATATGCTTAAATACAAATAATAAACTAAGTTAATTTCAATTTTCATTTTTATCCATTTTAACCTTTTTCCAAACATACAAATATCTATATTTACAAACTGTCACGTCATTAGGATTAAAACTTCGCGCAGGCCAACCTGACAGACGCTCAAATCTACAGCCGGGACGACAGAGGACAGATGACAAAAACTGTTATGAATACGGGGCACCGGTAGCTCCCCTTTTTGCCGAGAACTCGTTTTGACACAAGAATGTGATAGCGAGTGTAAGACGAGTGTAATGTCTGGATTTATGATATCGGTTTACATTGCAGTTCAAAGGATTGTACATTGAAATGTCCGAGGTCTAAGTGTTGTTTAAAGCTTTATACAATGTTGAGTTTAAGAACTGGTAAGTTATAATGTAGCTGTTGGTTAAATTGAAATAAAGAAAAAAAAACTATGGTAATACAAGATAATGATGATGCCTAACTATATGATTCGATGATTAGTAAACGTTTTTTTTCATGTCCCACTTGTGTTAATGGAAAAAAAATAACAGCAGATATAGCAGGCATTGGAGTTATAGAAAGCATATTAAGTACGTTGATATGAAACAGGACAAGTTTCTAAAACTTGCACTATTGTTTGATATTACCAAAGTGACGGATGATTCTTTTAGATTAATTTAAATTAAATGACTTTATAGTCGTCTATATAGTATAGTCGAAGGTAATAAATCAACCACATCGTAATGTTTGTAGGCTGTGCTACGTAACTTACCTATCCTATTCGATAGACACTGCAAGACATGTCAGCAACGGCCACCCATTTATTTAGAATCAGAAATTCATTCAAGAACTCAACAACTATAACTCTTACTAGTTGTTTCGTTCCCTATTCCAATAGCAAATGTATATTCGCAAACCAACATATCCCTGTCACAGTGCAAAGAAACCACGAGCCTAAACAGGATAATTACAACGCGTCGAAAACACAACTTTATTTCTTCTGTAGCAGCAGGATGCCTCGTAATTTACGCCTGAGGTATTTTCTTTTCAACGTGAGTTGATTTACTGTGCGAAGGCTAATTATCTGTGTACATATAGATGCTTCTATTGAGCTACGTTTTCTGTCTGCCTTTTTAGACTAGATAGCGCTATCATTTCAACCTGCATTAAGAAAGGATATAACGTGAGCTGGTGCAGTAGACATAAACTGGCAGTAATGGTACTTAGACTATATAGTGGTAGTTAGTAGCAAGTACAAAAGTGAGCTTCCAATGAAAGCGGTTTGCGAGATCTCTAACTAGTAGTTATAAAAACACAGAATTGTATTGAACAAACTAAAATGAAACCGCTCTGCTGCCCTAGCCATGTTACATTTCGACAATCGCTTTCGATTAGAAACTAAAAAAATGTATAGGAATTGACATTCGATGACGAAAACTCGAGCGATCAGAAATGTCAAATCAAAGGTGTAGCGATTATAGAAAGAGAATAAATACGAAACATTTGTTACTTGTCTACGCGCCCTGGGTTAGCTAGTCTTTGTGCAAACAATTGGTTGTAATTGACATTAGAAATGTTTATGTATTGAAAATGTTTGAATAATTATCATTTTTGAAGTAATTTTTAAACGTAAAAAAAAAATTAACAAAGTTAAAAACTCTATCAATAAAGACACCACTCAAACAAATTCTTCAAAAATGAGTACCTATAAAGTTATGAAATAGATAACTATATTAAAATTGACATTATCAGCATTATACGTTTCTATCATATTTTTTTGTGGTAAATAAATGTAATAAACAAATATCTTCATCTATAATTAATTAACCTACATCAGTGTGGATTGTTTTAATATCCTGCTACGAAAAATCATCAAGGTGTATCAATGATCATTCATATATACATACATTACATTCTTCCATATCACTAGTCATATACATCTCTTTGGATATTCTTTAGCGTCTAATTGCGTGAACTTTAAAATGCATACCATTATTTGAGTACCTACCAATAAACTTCAAGCAGAACCAATAGCCATTAATTATTAAAATTAACGATGAAGTTCTTTTATAGGATTTCATGCTGCAATTACTGATATTGTTATGTTAATCAGATTTCTTATTGAGATACCCGCGATGATGTGAGATAAATATCTTTTTATTGCTTGTTTGCCTACAAGATTAATGTTTCTGACGTTGTTTATTTTTAATATCGGTGGTATTTTTAGACGTAATTTTAACTCGTAAAAAGTGATGACATGTATTCGCCATACGTACTTGTGGTTGCTAAGTATTTTGTAGATTACAAATAGATCAATTTTCGTAATAAGTAAGTGCCATACCTATACATGATGCAATTTTCTTGTATGTGGCAGAGCAAATAGTTGAAAGCAATAATTAAGCGCACCTAATTGACGTTCAATAATAAGCAACTGTTGTTTAGACCATGCAAGTCATGATGACAGTCAATTTAATTGTATTAACAAGAATCTTGCATCATGTAAATGACACTTTAATAACAAAAAGCGTTCAAATATTATGGCAAATTTGAATTTGGAAATAAACTGCTGCATCAGTTACTTAAATAATATTAATTAAGTCAACACAGTTCTGACAAATCAGTAAACAAACTGATTAACGATTAATTTAAGCTTAATAATCAAAGTTCAACCAGTTCAACCATTAAGGGACTTGAACAGTAAGTTCGTATGAGTAATGAAAAGCACCGTCATGGCTTACGCTTAAAATTTTTGATATGCATCAACTATAGAAAATCAGTAATTTTATTTTTAAATAATATTTAAAAATAGAATTAAATACTATTTAAAAATAGAACTAAAAACTATTTAAAAATAGAATAACCAATTTCAATAGTTTACCCTTTTGTCTAAATAAAACAATATCAACTCTAGTTCCATAGCATCATAAGATGTTTAATAGGTTTAAATGTTTTCCTATTTTCAAAATCTTTCAACCCTTATTTTTGATTAAGAGGAATTTTAAAGAAGAATTTCCGTCTGTAAATGATCATGTATCATCAACATTTGTTCCTAATTATCCAGTTGAAATATACACTGTGAATATTCTGTGTCGGATGTTTGTAATGAATAACCTCTCAACACGTGTGGATGCTACAGATTTATTGTATAATTATTGTTTTGAAATTTTCTGATAATGTGTGAAGTGGTCCGTAAACGGAATGTGAAGAATAGGGTTGGAAACTTAATACTTATGTTAATTTTAATGGACTAAAAATAAATTGAAACGTTTATTGGTTTAGATAAAGGAGTTTTATTTAAGACGGGTGTAATTTAAATAATTATGCTAAGTCAATTGCTTGAACAGAAATGGAGAAACACAATAAAATTTGATGGCGGTAAAATGAAGATATTACGATCTAACGCGTAAACTAGTCCTAGGCTTTTAGAATCACATAAATTGTCGTGAATTAGCAATGATTCGGTATTTTCTTGAATTTACATAAGAGCAAAGTGGTACCAGTTTTATGGATGTACTACATACATATTTAATTTCCCTAATGTACACGATAGTGGGCAATTTGCCAAATGTTGAAACGTATGTTTCACAAAAGATGTACCTAATAAAAGATTTACTAATAAAATCATACTTTCGTAACATTGTTTTGAGCAATATAAGGAATGATATTTGCATGGTTGTATTACAATGTTTTAATGTATGTTTTTATTAGTTCGACTTCTGTGGTTTAACATACATTGCTTAGGTTGCCTATTCCAGGTCATAGATTGTATCAATTTCAAACTTCATTCTTTTTTCTCTAAGGATCATTGATTGAGCATTGTTAACCACAAAATCACACATAAGTACAACACTAATTTATATGACTTTGTCAATTTAGATGAATGAGTACTTTATGTTTTAACAGCAATAATGTATTAATAAGTGATACAAGTATTGCATGGGGCATATGGCTTTATGCCATACAGTATGGCATAAAGTGCATCACACACTACGCAGATGCAATAAAATATTTGTATCTGAGCGCCTATATGTCAATATCACTCTCTTTACTAAACTCAAGAAGCTCCGCATACTACTAAGATAACTCATATTTTACCGGATATTCCACTAGTTATTAAAGTTACTTACATTAAATAAACTTTCATAGACAGGAGGATAGGGAGTGCCCTACGGTCAGTTAGAAATTTGATCTCCTGTCCATTTTAATTACAAATGCCCCACACCTTTTAATACCCGTACAAAACAAACACAGACAGGAAAACAAACCAAACCTTTTTAGGGCGACACTATGGCTTATCAAAGTTGGACCCGACGTCACGCCAGAGATAATGGTCAGTCAATATTTGAAACCCCATCAGTGACATCGTCAGAATGACTTCTTCACTTTACTAACGCAGTCCCTACTCGTCCTATTTTCAACAACGAACCTTATGCTCTTAATGGTAAAGCACAAAACATTCATGGGAAGGATATGGATAGTGATGTTTGGCTACTTGATCCATTAGGCATCTATGAATATCAAATGGACGTCAAAAGTAATAACGACATTGGTGTTATTTTAATGGAAGTTGTACAAGTTATGAAAGGAGATTAAAATTGAATAATATTAATATAAGCTGAAAAAACTATTTGGACTAAATTTAAATCGCGTTTTAATGAAAAGTTGAAAAGGTCTTGGTCTTTGGAAAAAAGGAGAAGACAAGACAAGTAATTAAACAAGAAGTGATAATTGTTAAATGAAATAGATAGGTACTGCTAACAACAATTGTACACGTAACTAAATATACTTGCTTTAACACTTTCTTTAATTTACAAATGTAATGTAACGACCATTGTGTCTAAGTTTCTTTAAAATTATGACGACGTTTGTTCAAAAGTATGAACTAGTTGACTTAAGTCTTCAAGTTTGTCAAGAACTGGCTGGCTCATTAAAACTTCCACAATAAATCCTTAAAAACAAAATTGCAGACGTTCTTGTAAATAAAGATTAAAGTATTTAATCAGTTGCTTTTCCCGACTTGAAGAAAGTTTTGACGTGACTTATATCCCCCAGACTTACTAAATTGGAAGAGTAAGAGGAAATATATTATCATTTCAGTTTACGAAATGTTGTTCTGGCAATTTGAAACAAGAGGTATAATTTTAGCATTTACAAAAAAATGATAACCACAGATAGCGACATAATCTACTATGTTTGTAAATCTAGCTAAAGGCTAATAGCTAATAATAGCCTTTATGAGTAACACTATAACTGCAACACTAACCAGAGCAGATTACATTATTCTAGTAACAATAGAACCAATACCACCATCTAACTGTAGTGTGTAGCCATATAATATTTTATTTATGGTAGAACAATTGCTTAAATGTCAGTCTGTGAAAATTACTACTGTGTTTCAATAAATTATTGGTGATTAACGTTATTCAGAAAGTTACTGGTTATTTTTTTTTAAATTACCTATTATGGAAAATAAGTACCTATGCGTTGAATAACATTGATAGATAAACAATATACCTAGATTTACATTCTTTAAAATACAATAATTAACTTAACTGTACAAGCGTGCAATTAGAATACATAAAATCGTAACTTACTCTCAATTTATGATGACGCCATAGACCTGAAAACAAAATAGAATTGTCAAATATCCATTAGACTACAAACGATGCTTCTATCACTGATACATTAAAATTAGACGGTACATTAGAGAATGAAACATTTATACCGAAAGCGAGATTAAACCTGACTGCTGGTACCCATTAACCTATACTTATCATTATTTTAACCATTCAAGTAATTATAATAATAAGAAGATTCGTAAACAATTTTTGCTAACTTTAAAACTACTTAATTTTGTAATCGAATATAAAACACAGGAAAAAAAACAAACTCTTTCCAAGGACGGAAGACATCTACTTATTTTGAACTTTAAACATTTTTTTTTTAAAGATTAATAATAGAAATTCATTTCTTTTTTTTTTTATTGTTCAAAAAGCCGCCAGTCTTAAGTCGAACTGAATAGACACGTTTGTCGGACGGATGCCAACCGTGTTGTGGGCAAAGAGAATCACGGAGTGAATCCCACATAACGCGACACGACGATGTGGAAGACCCAGGATGAGATGGCGGGGCGAGCTGGACTCATACCTTAGCACAGGGCCTGTGAACGTGCTACGTTGCTAATAAGAAGAGAAGGAAGTCTTTTGCTTTTGAGTGGGACGATAATGGCTAAATAATAACGAAAATATTTGTGAAGATCTGTTTAGGCTAGCACTAGACAAAGAAAAATTTTGCAGAAGAAGAACAATAATAGTGAGGATCCTATTGAAAATAACGATGCAGATACCTACTTATCCTGCAAAAACTGCCAAAACGTATATGATCAAGAGGTTTCAACGATCGTTGATTATGAAAATGACAGCAACCGATTCAAGAAGCGCTTATTTTAAATAATTTAAATGAGTGCATTTGTACACAGCTACTGTCGGCTCCAGCTACCTGCGTTCTACGTGAACACAGTCATTGATAGAATATTACTTTATAAATGCACGTGTGGGCGTGGGATCAAAGAAGATGCCTTCGGCTTACAATTTCAAGATAAAAGCGTGCTATGGAGACGCCTATACGTTACGGTAAAAGATTACAATTTTATTTACTACTCCAAAACGTTAGATAATCTATGTCTTCATTAACCAAGAGAGGAATGCGTTGATACTCTTACTTTTAAGCTACAGGCCGATTCAAAACAATTGGAACACTTAAAATTTGCTAGTAGGTACTATTTGATAGGCGATCAATGTTCAATTTAACTGGCGCGCAAACTTTGTGGAACAAGCATGTTCGTGATCTGAACAATATCTTAACTCTTGTTTAATGTCTGCAGAATTGGAAATATAACTTCCTATATCTGAATTTAAACGTCAAAACTCTTACGTTTGAATTTCTCGACACAAATTTTGAGTAATTCGTGCTGTTTATTATCAAATAAAAACATCCTGTATATTATTGATTCTGAATTGTTCATTTGAAAACGAACTGAATTGTAACTGGTATACGAAGTGTTTTACTTAAAAGAATGTAACGGCTCCGTTCGGAGTTCATTAGTATCAGATGCTTTACATGTGTTTGTCGGAAACCAATATTCATTTGCTCCGGGCTGATTTGATTAGACTACGTTCAATTACCGATTTTTACCAATTTGAAGAAAGGTATCAATCTTGAGATGGCGTGTATGGCAACTTTGTTTTGTTTAGGTTTTACATACAAAACAAAGTCTGTTTTGAAAATGGAAGGTAGGGATTACATACATTAAGTAAGTAAGTCAAAAATAATAAACTAAAAGACACGACGTGCTAAAAGTCACTTAGTGCTGGGTATTTTAAAATTTAATTTTATAGGTTTAAAATTTGTTCAGGCTTTAACCTGTCAACCGGCGAACGACCCCGGGGTCGTTGGTACGTTAACTACGGCAAATCGAAAATTCGATACTTCGCAACGACCCCGGGGTCGTTCCGCCGGTTGACGGTTTTTCGAATTATATATTTGCCGGTTGACAGGTTAAAAGAAAGTCGTAAATGAACCTAACCTAGATAAAATAAAACTTGAAACCAGATAATGTCAAAAATCCCAAAAAAATTGCCGGCCATTGACATCAATATCTCGTGATCGATCGATTGATCACAAAAACATCGTAAATTCTGTACTAAAACTTCAATTTCACTGAACAAAATAGATTTTTTATTATAATAAGAAGAGCTCCTTTATCAACGCTGATCGACATCGTAAATCTCATTTGGAAATTTAGTACCGAAACATAAAACACAATGGCTGACAAATTTAGAAATAATCCTTCCAGAAATTTATTAAGAGGAACTCGAATCAATCACAAAACGTAATCCTGTAAGGCTATAAACAATGTGAGACAAATGCCGATAAAGCCAGTTTTACGATCTGCCACCTCGTTTGTAAGTGATCACAATGATACAGGACCAAGCGGTAAAGAAACACCCTCTACTTTAGTAGAACGTTATTATTCTGAAAAAAAAAACTATACCTAATCTATAAAGTTATTTTAACTCTAGAGAAAAAATTGATGAAATTTTGATGAGAAGCTTTGGTAATAGTGAAGCAAAATTATAATTCGTGTAGTTGTAGTTTAATTAAAAAAATTGTGTACCTACAATAATTTTCAAAGAAGTGGGTAAAGTTGGAACAAAATAAATATTTATTATTTACTTTAATTTTAACTTTTGTCAAAAATTCACCATTTACACACAGATAAACATTTCTCAGTGGTCCAGTCTGAAAACCAGCGCTACGAGACTCTAAAATTAAATGCTACTTATCTACTATGTAAAATATACTGTGCCAGCGGTATAAGAAGAAAACAAAAGTAGAAGAATATGGTAACAAAATGGGGAGCACTCAATACCATTGTAACATTTACATATTTACGGTTATCCTTGGCGATATACAACAAGATTATTAAAAGGCTCCATCACGAGAAATGTCTGAGTTTATTTATAGGTCTGTATAATTTATTTCTTTTCAAATATTGATGCTCTTTAGATTGTGTGAAGGAATTTAGATTTATAGGACGTTCGTCAACATCAAACTCTTCGGTTCGTTTAATATTTTTGTATGGAGTTTGGAAAAATATAATAAATTAAATACTAATTATAGCTCAACAATTAAAAATAATATCAAAGGCATTAAATTTATGTCCATCAAGCCATATCATTCCTTTGAAGTGAATGCATTTGAAGTGATAGTTAGCATTTGACCCTAGACCCTGACACGCTTTCATTCATAACGGCAACGAGAGAATTTATAGACAACCGCACAAGTGATGACTTGATGTTGAAAGATGGTGTGAGTTCAAGCAATTATAGCACTAAGACAAGCAAAAGAAAAGAAACCGATGGTGCAGACAGAACAAATTTATCTGAGGTGCCAAAGCGAAGTGTATAAGGTCGAAAATTCTGTAAAGTCGTGGTGGCAAATGGAATTGTAAGTGCTGTGGGATGTAGCTATGAATCATAGAGAATGTTCGATTTCGAAAGGAGTCAGAAGGTTCGGAATGAAAATTCACAGAGTCGATTATTTAGTCCAGTATTTTCCAACCAAAGCGAATAAATCGGTAAGTACCTACGAATTATAAAAAAACATCTTGTTAATTCTCTGTTGCAACTCCTTTATTTTTTATTAATTATCTGAACACAAGATAGTAATAAAGCTATTTTATTGACATTTGAAGTAAGTAATAACATTTTTTTTTTGAAAAACTTGATTTCATAACTTTAGAAAATAAAATACTTCATTTAAACATTTAAATCAGTTGAAGAATGATTTAATTGCAAAATATTATCACTCTTCAAATTTCTCATTTGAAAGTCGTAAATTTATAAAATATGAGAACTTTTTTGGCGAATCCATCAATAGCCAAAGTAAAACCACTTTTGATCCTAAGCCGTTCCAATAACTCTGCAAAAGAAATTCTATCCGCAGTGAACCCGTCATCAATCTTGCAGTTGCCCGCTGACCTTTCAGACATCTGTGTTCTGTTCTGTGACGTGATTCAAATGTCACTTTTACATTGTTTTAAGACAATATGTCTAGATTGACAGCAATTTCATTCTAATATTTCAACGAGGTAAAATGTGTAACTTTTTTGTTTTTTTAGATTTAATTAAAAAAAATTTAATAAGTATATGATCACGACTGTATCCTAAGGAGCGGTAGACTTTCTTTCAGATCTGTATCCAATTTTGATATCCTAATATATACAAATCTTAAGCATTTTATTAGTTGGTTTTCAATACGTCGACTATTTCATGGTATTGTACGATTCGTTCCAATATCTCAAAAGGAATATCCGAAACACTATCAATCTTGCTAGCTGGCCGCGAGCTGACCTTGTCAGTCCGCGACGCGGCGTCGTCGTGATTCAGATGTCGAGGCTTCTGACGTTTTTATCTAGTTAGCGGACCTACTACCACGAGGTACCAATCAAAATGTTTTATACTATTTGGCATGCAACTTTTCTTGCTTGAACATTCTTTTATCTGTGCTTGAACGTAAAATGCATACAACAAAGTAACCTTATAAATCGCTAATAAAGCGCTCCTGGTGAAGCTTGCTATCTGGATAGATCGTTGAAGTTAAGCAACGTTCTGAGCGGTCACAATTTGGATGGCCGCAAGTGGCATTAAACAGCTGAGTACTTCCGTGCTTCAGAGGGAAGGTTAAATTGTCGGTCCCGGCTTTTATAAGTCGTTAAGCCATGACGGATGCCTTTAGGCGGCCTAAAAACTCCATCACTAGAATTGGTTACTTGCTCATACAAATCTTACCACGAGATTATTCGTTGTTTGTTATGTTTATTATATTGTAAATTATATACCTAGTAGTTAATTTGTCAGTTTATTGTTAGAGATAGGTTAAATGTCTTATTGTATTTTATTTTGTTTTTAGTTTTAGGTAATTGCCATATTATAATGATCTCAATAGATTAACGTCTTAGATCCTAAGTCTGTAATGTTAGTCTAAGATTAATAAAGAATTTGAATTTGAATTTGAGATACGACTAATCTAAATATTTGAATTTTTAACTTCGGTGTGCAAATACAATATTTATATACCTACCACAGATAAAATAATACTATACATACCTACACAATAATTATATAAAATAATAGTGATACTTATAAAATAAATAATGTTTTTATTGTTACATAACACAATCAAAGTACCTAGTTTCGGAAAAACAACGTTTAATATCAATTAAGTTAATTAAAAACTTAATCAAAATACTACAATACTTTTGCAATTCATCTCAGAATTGAATTTCCTTAAAAGGAAGAACTCCTGAGTTATTGCCATCAAAACAGTGTCTTGTTGTTGATTGTCACCAATAAACCCTTATTGTATCCTTAATCACAAATAATAGGGACGCCAATCGCAAGGCGCATCTTGACATCTACAAGGAAAACAGGTTTTCTAAATATTATTTCATTAAAATCAATTATTTATCGTTTTCTATACTAACGATGAATAAAATAAGAATAATGTTTATTGTAGATACAGGAATACAAACCATTTTCAGTATATAATTATTATAATAACTGCTTTATGACAGACAACGAATAAATGAAAATAAGTATTAAAATTTGATTCAAACGATTATTTTCAAGCCCGTGTACTTTAAACTCACCCACGAAGTCCTATGCCATTGGTTAAAAAAACTGTAATATATACCTAAGTGTGGTATTACCACTTACAAAATTAAAAACTGTAATAATATTGATAAAAAAAAATCTATTTTTGGACCAGTTCGAGCCAATATCTAAACATTCAACAAACTGATTTAACCTGATTTACACACAAATTCTTCCTTGGCCCATCTTTTATAGGTCTCTCGTTTGGACCATCCATTAGAAAAATTGCTCCTCTGATTTATGACAAGGAATAAAACGGGACAAAAGCCATTCTGCTTAATAGACTGAAATAAATAGGATATAAAATGTTGATGTATAATCTTAAGGTGCTACGGGTCCACTCAAGCAAGGTTACTTGCCGGGTTCCTATATCCAACCATTATTTTATCTGTGATCCAACTAACGGACGGATGTCCGTACGTAGGTCGTCAATGGTGGCGATTCTGTTGCAACACTGACTAGTTAAATTAATAGTTTTTCTTAAACTTTCGCGATCACAATTCATATTTATAAATACATGTACACGGGATTTTATCGCGTTATTTACCTTATTTCTTTTCTTCCCGACGTTTCGGCTATGTTGCAATAGCCATGGTCGCGGGTGGACTGGAGTATGTTTCAATTTGAGTTTCGTTGTGTAGCGGGTGGGTAGTTTTGTATCACTGGTAATACTCCAGTCCACCCGCGACCATGGCTATTGCAACATAGCCGAAACGTCGGGAAGAAAAGAAATAAGGTAAATAACGCGATAAAATCCCGTGTACATGTAGTTAAATTCTTCTTGCTCGGTACACTCTTGGCAGAGTGGTCGTGGTCATCAGTTTAGTTCTCCCTTTGTGGCTCGTTTGACAGCGCGCTTCCACTCCTCCCTGACAGCTGCTCTTCTTGCACACTCATGTAAGGGACCGTCCATCGCTGCCTTTATCTGGTCTGTCCACCTCATGGGCGATCTGCCTCGCGCTCGGGTACCTTCAACTCTTCCCTGCACCACCAGACGCTCTATGGATACACCTCCACGCCGAGAAACATGACCGAAGAAGGTGAGAATGCGAGCTTGGACGATGGAGGATAGACGCTGCTTGATGCCGAGTTCTCGGAGTACGGAAACGTTTGTACGGTGTTCGGTCCACGATATCCCGAGCATTCTTCTCCAGCACCACATTTCTAGAGCATCTATCCTCTTTCTCTCACTCTCCCGCAGAGTCCACGTCTCAGCGGCGTAGAGAAATATGGGGAACACAAGCGCTCTAACGAGTCGGATTTTTGTCGCTTTTGTGATGTTACGATTCCGCCATATTTTTCGCAGCCCATCCATAGCGCTTCTAGTGATCGCCATACGTCGTTTAATCTCGTCTACGCATCCTCCGTTGTTGGAGATTAGGGCTCCTAGGTAAACATATGATTGCACAACATCACAATTCGCTATTTGTGTGACTTCAATCGAATTGTTGTTGGCACGGTCGACAATCATCATTTTGGTCTTACTGCGATTTATCTTTAGACCAAAGCTGAGGCTTACACTCTCCATTCTGCGCAGTAAATCCTCCATATGGCGACCACTAGTCGCAAATAAGGTAGTATCATCTGCGTAACGAAGGTTTGATATCTTTAGGCCACCGATTGCAACTCCGTCTGTCCAATCTTCTAGGGCAATTCTCATGATGAGCTCAGTGTAGATATTAAACAGGAGTGGAGATATGATACACCCCTGCCTTACACCGGCGCTAGGGTGAAAAAGACTCGACAGGACGTCATCCGTCCTCACCGATGCTGTTCCTTCTTCATATAGTTTTCGCAGAAGGTGTACAAGATGTTTTGGCGTACCCATTTCTAGAAGAGTCTTCCAAAGCATCGGCCATTTAACGGAATCGAAAGCTTTTGAGAAATCCACAAAGCAAATAAAAGTAGGCTTGTTGAATTCTCGGGCCTTTTCAATTATTTGACGCACTGTCAGAATTTGCTCACGGGTGCCCTTTCCCTTCACGAAGCCAGCTTGCTCAGGCGCAATCTCCTTGGACAGGAAGGTCTTGAGACGTTCGTTCAAGATGTGCAGTAGTATTTTGCTAGCGTGTGATATAAGAGCAATAAGGCGATAATTACTACACATCTTCGTAGAGCCTTTTTTGTGCAACGGAACAAAAATAGTATGAGCCCACTCCCTTGGCCACGTGCCCGTTTGCCATATCTTATTGCAGAGGGTTTGAAAGATCTGGACCCCATACTCTCCCAATGCCTTAATTGTTTCAATAGGAATGAGGTCTTTTCCTGTTGCCTTGTTATTCTTTAAGTGTTTAATTGCGGCTCTCACTTCTGTTTCTAGGATATTTGGCTCTAGCTCTTCGTCCGTGGGCTCAGTTGATTCGAAACCTTGAGACTGAGGGTCCTGAAACAGCGATTGGCAGTAGTCTTTCCAAGTCTCGGAGATTTTGTCAATTTCCGTGACTATTTCGCCACGCGAATTCTCAATTGCCCATGTCCTGGATGTAAGCGTTTTTGTAATAGAGCGAATTTTCTGGTAAAGATCTCTGGTCTCGAATTTATCTGCGTGTGCTTCGACTTCTGCACATATATTTCTAAGTTGCGTGTTAAGGTCTCGTCTACACGCTGTTTGTATCTGAGCAGAAAGTTCGTTCAGGGTTCTCACATTTGCTCCTACAGCTTTCATATTCCGCCTTTTTTCGATAAGTCTCAAGGTCGCCTCGCTCATCCAGTGTTGTCGCTTGTGTTCTCGTATGGTTGGCGCAGACTCTTTGACAGCGTTCTCTATGACACTTTTGGCTCTATCCCATAACTGATCTGTAGTTTCTGCATCGAGATCAGCAGATATCCATGTAGACCAATTTTGTTTAAGGGCACTCAGAAATTTTGAGGTATCCGTTACTTCGATCCTTCTTTGCTTGACGAGTTTTCTGGCCACTCTCAATTTAAGTTGCACCTTGGAAATGAGAAGTTCATGGTCTGATCCGCAATCAGCTCCGGGTAGAGTGTGACAGTTTCTAATCGAGGTTTTCCACCTTGACCGCACCATAATGTAGTCAATTTGGTTCCGATAGTTGCCGTCAGGTGTAGTCCAGGTGTAGAGTCTTCTGGGGTGGTTTTGGAACATGGTGTTTGCTATCATCAGGTTGTTATCGGCGGCAAACTGTAATAAGCGTTCACCTCGTTCATTGCGTTGTCCTAGCCCATACTTTCCAACATTTTGGCTGATTAAATGGGAGTCCGCTCCAACCTTTGCGTTCAGGTCACCCAAGATAAGGAGAAGTTCCCTGTTAGGAGTCTTTATGATAGTGGTTTCCAGTTCAGAGTAGAAGCTTTCCAGGTCTTCATCCTTTGCGAGACTTGTGGGTGCATACACCTGTATAATGTTAATATTCGCTGGCGTCGCTTTGAGCTTGATACTCATGATTCGATCGCTAACAGGCTCATAACCCATCACACAGCTCCTGAGGTGTTTCGGAAGAAGAAAAGCAACTCCGTTTCGGCTGCTGTTGTCGCTTCCCGAGAAGTAAACGGCATATGTCTCAGTGAGAAAGTGACCATTGCCCTTCCAGTGAGTCTCACTAAGACCACAGAGTTAAATTAAGTAGTTAAATTAAGTATTCCTAAATCCGAAAGCTCTTATTACGTTCACGTTCAAAATAAAATAACAGCCTGAGTGACATCTCTAAAATTACTGTAATTTAGTAAAATTAAAGTGAATGTGGGTAGAATTGATCAAGACCATTTTTACTTCTGACTAAAACTACCCGCAAAGATGAAAAACAAGGTTAAAAGTACCTTGTTCTTCAAATGTTATTTTCAGTGCTATGCTAGATTGGTCTTTAGCATGAACGTAATAAAATCTTTCGGTTTTAGTCATAATTTAGCTAGTCAGTGTTGCAACAGAATCGCCACCAATAGCAATGTAGTTTAATCAACACAAAATGTATGAGACTTTTTGACAGATAACAACGTTGCTATGACGACCTACGTACGGACATCCGTTAGCTGGATATAAATGGCATAAATGGACAGCAATAACGAACTAATGAAAAAAGACGTTAATGATACGAAATACGAAATGTAGGTCGTGTTTGTTTAGAGTCTAAACTTTAGACGAATACTAACATAAACGATTATAAGACTGTACTCCAGATTGTATCAGGGTACATCAGATATTTGTAAACATAGAGTGAATGAAGCTAAAAAGATGTGTCAGGATCGTTACAAGTGTTCCCTTCGTGGTCTCTTCCTCCACGGAAAAGAAGCGTGATTTTATGTATGTATATTGTTTATATCAGACATTTGTTTATAATTTTTAGGTCAGGCCTCAATCAACGTAACTTTGCTACATATCTCGCTAACAAAATTTAGAACCTTTGACACAAAAGAAGGTCAGATTCTTCATTTAGAGAGATGGAGGCAAGTTTGAACACTAAGCTATTGGCTCACAGCATTTCACGAGACAGGTAGCAAGCAAATTTTAAATACTTACTTTTTTGATCTATAAATCGTATGATCAGCGCTTTTTTTTATAAAATCATATAAAATGCAGTTACGAATAGTTAAGGTACTTACAATGCGCTTATATCAAATTTTAGGTCCGATTTTTTCACAAACTTTTGGTTGACTGATTGCGCCAGACTCAGCGTTTCGAATTCCCTTAGCAACTGAGAAACGCAGAATCACAGATGATGTAACTAATGATACTCGCTTCCCACAGCCGAAATCCTAAAAGCCTCAAATCACGGCAATCTATCTGAGTAGCGAGTACTATAAAAATAATAATTTATCTCAGACAGGGAGACCCAGTAAGGTAGGAGTAAGTAGCGATTGTAGACTATAAAAAGACTTACTTTAAAAAGTTAGGTTATTGACTTGGTATAATTATTATCTTTTATTAATTACATCTTTTTATCGATGTTCAGAACATACTTCTAAATTCTACGTTTAATTTACTTTTAAGTTTAGAGTTCGATAGAAAAAATCATTCTGTTTTGATTAATGTTTAATTAGAATAAAATATGAGCACGACTTTAAGTTGCTATAAATTTAAGCAATCTTGACAACGCACCTTGAATGTAAGATTTTGAATGTAACGCCGAATATACGATTACAGACAATCTAGTGTTAACTAAGACCGTGAAACTCGACAAGCTAATTTTGATCTTAAACGAGCCGATGGTAAATTCAATTGAATCTCAATCTTATGGCTTAAACCAATCGACATAACACGTTCGTGATCCCGAGAACAACTGGGTGGCGGGACCTAATACCCCTCTGAGACACTGACAGCTCCACGTGAACACTCAAAGCACTGTTACATTTGCACAACTGGCACTAGCAATTCAATGACTTGTAGTGTGATTATTGGCGTTGGTAGCTTTGAATTTAGATTTGGGAGTGATTGAACTATAGATAGATAGAAAATACTTTATTGCACACCATTAACAGAGAAAAACCATCATGAACTGGTGGTAAAAGATGTAATATTGTAACAGAATAACCTACTGATAAGTTATGAAAGTCATGGATGGATTTTTTTTAAACTACACTGTTTATAATAAACCGAAATATGATACTAAAATCAAATTAAGGTAATTTAAACTTTCGTGGCTGTTAACATTTTTAGACAGTCTATTTTTTTCAAAGAAAAGACTGCATTTCACTTTGATGCTTTCATTAGAAATTTTAGAGATTTTTCAGTCTGTAAAAACTGTAAATGTATCAATTTCACAATACGTAAGTTTAGTCTAGATTGATTTAATGTTATGACCATGCTTTTTTCAAAAGTGGTTGAATCGTGTCAAATTTAAAACATACTCGTAACTAACACTTATAATGTTATCGGTATTATTTCCAGAAATAGTTTTCAAAACGTATCACAGTCGATAAAACTACCAAATAATCAAATAAAAGCATAAGTTATTTAGGATAAGTGCTAGAAAATTTATAAAACAGATACAAACCAGAAATGTTAAGACATTACGACTCATCTTGAAAGTGCTATGGAATCTATTTCCATGCATTATTTGATAAATACTAAAAGGTTTTCTTTAAATTTCCGTTGATCGAATAAAAACACCCTAATTTTGATAAAAAATATCTTTGTTTTATACCGTAAATATAATTATAGCAAACTAACTGACCAGGGTATATTGAAGCAATACGGGCTATTTTAATTTTGCCCGTAGGTACTGCTTCAGAATATGAGTTATCATCTAAAAGCCGATTCCTACAAAAATATTTTTCTTCGCAAATTCTAAACAATATAGCATACCTATCACCTATACATAGGTACTGATAAACGTTAGAGCTTTTACCTACAGTAAAACTTATGAAGTTAACAACAAAACGATGCATAATACTCTGAAGTGTTAATTAGCCTATCCTTCTAAAAATTAACCACAAACACAATCGCGGCACTACAAAGTCTCAGACTCTGACCTCGAGTAAAAAATACCGGTTCCTTCGCTCACGATTAAGTCATCTCCCCGCTGTTTCACCGATTTAGTTAATTTCTTCATTTTGTTCTGAGATACGCTGTAGGGTCCCATTTGGTTCGCTTCACTTAAGACCCCGTCAATAATAAGTATTATTGTACAGTGCGAATCGTTTATTGATACTTGGTGGGACTTTCTCAATGTTTTTATTTCTTTTCTACAAATTGTATCGTCTTTTGTTTTGTTTACCTTCTCTTCAGGTTTAGATAGATCTTTGAGAATATTTAATGTATTACACGCTATCCAGGCAGATCGATTTTATTATATTCTTTTGATGAATACTTCAATATTTTCAATGCATAACGGATCAGTTTCAATAGAACTCAAAATAACTTCAAATTTTGAACTATATAAGTAGTCAGTGACATCCTTAACTCGTAGTAATTTAACGCTAGAAAAGATTTTGATTTAGATATCCATCAACAAAAAATATACAGTATTTCCAAACAATACACACATTAAGACAAAAGAAATTCCCAGAGTGTTTTCATCGCTTTCTGTTAGGCTGTTTTATTCATCCTGCCTGTTTGACGGCATTATTCAAATTGTAATCCTGACTCGCTCCAAATTAAAAACAAAAAATACAAGCGCGATAATGCTTTTTTGGTTCCGTATGTTTAAGTTTGTGTTAATACCTAAATGTTATGTGGATTGTTAGTATAGACTTATAATTACTTGACTTATAATTTTTCTACCAATAATGGCTGGTTTACATTACATGGACTTAGTAGCTAAGTGTTTAGTACTTGTCGCTTAGTAAATAGGGTCGATTTCCATTCACTTGCACTAATACTACCTAAGCACTTATCTCACAGTTTACATATTGGGACTCAGTGACAAATTCTAAGCATTTAGCTACTAAGCCCATGCAAACCAGCCATTTTATCTGAAAAATCAAAATAAAATGGCCGATAAAATCAAAAGTTTTATCGGCCGTCTTTCTGAAAGACAATCGACTCCTCGACAATCGAGTTCATTTTAATCATTAAAAGTCTACACTGCTAGATTTATCCAATATTTTCAAAAGGTTTTTCAGCAGCTTCATCGGATTATGGGGTTGTAATAAGCAATGTTTATTTATCTTTATATCTACAACCTTCACAATGATAGTCGCTCATCAAAAAGTAATAGATATTTCAATAAAAAATTATAAAAGTATTGTATTACGAACCCTGGTATTCCGAGGCGTGCCTCTTATCAACGGGCTTTCGTTAAGCCTATGCTAATAAAAAGGTAATACTTCAAGACATTGGCAGGTCTCGGTTCGTTTCACCCGTTTCGTTCAAAGATCTTTGGATCTGATTGCTCGAATAATTTGAATTTTATTGTATATTCATTTTGAACAGGTAATTAATTTTTTTAAAGGGTTCTTAGAAAAATTTGTCTAAGAAATTATTGTGTTTCACTTTCTGTATAGATAACACAGTTGGTTGACATTTAGGTACTAAACAATTTCAGAGTAAAGTGTTGATGAATTTCGTGCTAAGTAACTTACTCAGCGAGCAAAATAATTAGGTTTGAGCTATTTAGTAACTCCAGCGACACAATTTTAAATTTCATGTTTCTGTCATACCTTATCGGTTTTTTAAACATTTTTGTCTTAGCTGACTACGCATAGGTAGCTTACTCAAAAACTTATCGGTTTTTTAGACATATTTTGTCTTTTGAATACGCATAGGTAGTTAAAGTCAAAAAAAAATTGTGCAAAGTTTGTACTATAGGAACTTGTACTTCATAAAATAAATTGTCTCATGTCATAGGTACATAAAAAAAATTGTTTTAATAAATACAATATACCTACCTTAATATAAACGTGTTTCATTAAACTTAAGTAATGGCTACCACAACATTATCAGACCTCATGCCCTCGATCATCCGTTATCAATCTACCGCCACCAATAAAGTAGCTGTTACCTGGGATTATCAATTTGTAAATATGGTGTGACGTTATTTTATTAACTAAAAGCTTTGATGGATGACTGGGCATTCAAGTAGGCATGATAAGGTTGTGTCACATTCAATCGGAATTCTAATCAGTAATCATTTATGTCACACAATAATTAGGTAGGTTGTTTCTGATGTTTTATGGTTCAGTAATGTTTTTTATGTCCCGGACAATTCTTAGCTTCGCAAAGCGCAGGACCGGATTATGTGGCGTAATTCACGATACAGGAGTGTAGATTGCATTCGCATATTCTTAACGGCTTCGCGCCGATCCGCACTTCGTTTCCGTTTTTATCGGTGTTTTTCCCGTGACAAAGGAGCGCGAACAAAATTGACAAATCTTTTGTGAGTGTAGATTGTTGACAGTTTCGCGTTAAAGTTCACAGTGCGAACCGCGACGCTAAATGTGGATTGGCTATAGGTACCGAATGATATCGTTCGTTTATTCATTCGTATGAGCAAGTGACCAACTCTTTTGACGGAGTTTTTAGGCCGTTTTTAGTTTTTTTACCTAATGATATAAAAAGGTACAAACATTTTTATAAAATTAGGCATTGAGTATTAACCTTGTTGCTGAAGGTCTTGTGACACTTTTTTAGAGTGAAAAATTGCTACTCACCTACAAACTTACTTATTCTACACACTGACTTTATCCAAGTGAGATTTACCTACATCAAGAGACTACAGTTTATTCTGTGTCGTCAACGACAGGAGTGATCGATAGGAGTTCCCTTATCTATCCGAAGGTAAGATGGGTGGATTGTTTTGGGAATTTTGTCAATTCGATTATTAATAAGAAGGAATATTTAATAGTTCTTTGAAATTGGGAAAAAAAAATTCTGTCAGCTATTTCATTTTACGGGCTAGTAGATATCGGTATCTTGTGTTTTCCTGACTACATACCATAACACGACCAGTCTCAATAGCCTTTATAGGTATCTGTGATTTTGCGTAGGTACATGGTTAGATATTATATTTATAAAGTTATATGGAAGTAATGTCAAATATCTTACCAGAGTAACCAAACCACCAGATAGGTAAAGGTTGTTGAGACTGGCCGTTAGCCAATACAGTTTGCATATTTTGATAAATTTCATACTACTCGATAGTACTTTATTTCTGTTAGATTCATGATAACGGTTGTAGTCCCTAAGACGGAGTTATAAGACCGGACTCAAGTGAGTTTAATTAACTGCACATTGCGTGGGATTTAGTAGATTGTAATGAATAAGCTACAGTTTCTAAGAAATTCTAAGAAGAATCCTTGGTTTTGCTTCACTGTAGATATGAATCATTTTTTTTAACGTTATGAGCGGTCACTACTAATAGCTGAGCGCTTCCGTGCTTCGGAGGGCACGTTAGATTGTCGGTCCCGGCTTTTAAAGTCGTTAAGCCATGACGGAGGCCTTAAAGCGGCCTAAAAACTCCGTCACCAGAGTTGGCCATTTGCTCATACGAACTTATTTATTTTTTGGATGGAAGTAGGTACTTAGTGTCAAATATCAACCCACAGTAAGCATTTGAGACTAAAATCGCTGAGTACAACTAGTTATTCTATTTACTATTTGGTAACAGTCACAGCTAGACGTATTTTCTATCCAACCACATCACAGTTCCAAAATATGATAGATATTTTGCAAACAGCTGTTCCAATCTAGTCACACTAATTAAGTAGGCTGTGAATTGTGAGTGAACACTATACCTATAAATCCGCTTGACAATCAAAAACCGCAGCGCAAGTTATTCAATTTAAATAAATACCCACACAATTAATTACAAACAAGCTATCTCGTCCGACATTTTGTTAACAAATCAAATTGAAATCATGTTAATGAATTCCGCGATTGAATCGAACAGAATTGAAAATACATGCCAATTATTTTAATTGTAACAGACATTGTTATGATTAATTTATTCAACATAATTAATTGTCATACATTACATTGAATTTTTTTGAACATTGACTTAATTATAAAAGTACATACCTACGGCATTTAAGGTGCCTGTATGGGTGAAACTAGCGCCACCACCTATTTTATTTTATTATTACGTTGAACAAAGGAATTACAAAAAACTTAATGTACAGTTTGTGAAACCTATCATAAGCTTTTATTTAATACCTCTGTAATAGTTTCATTTTGTATAGTTTAGAAGGAGTAGCGAAGTTGCACTTGGTGGCCAGGCCACCAAACTCTGTTTTCGCTACTCCTCCACCCATACACCTTAAATCCCCAAATCATTATTTTATGGAATTTATTCTAGACCTAATGATCTGAAAGAAAATGTCTACCGCTCCCGGGATACAGTCGTGATCATATTTATTTTTCTTTCTATTTCTATTCTAGACATTATAATTACTATGATACTATGATCGTATTGAATACTTTTGTGTTTGAGTTTGAAAATTGATTAAAAATAATTGAAGTAACTCTCATCCACTAAGATCTTAACACAAAGCACCGATTCTACAGGTAATATCGATCCTTCTACTCAATTTGTCTTCGCTATAGAAATCTTATAAAGCCTTTTCTTTCAAACGGCCACCGTCATGTTGGCCGTCTTTAACCAACTTCAACTTCTTGAGAAGACTGTATATTTTAATTTCTTCTGTAGACACTTAAGTTACTCACAAATATGCAAAATTCCAAAATTGCTCTAACATGATTGGCCAATTCTGATTTGAATAACAGAAGAAAATATATTTTCTCATACTATTTCTTCGAATTTCGTCATTTCTTTTAAGTACTAAAAACTACTAACTACCTTTGTGGCGTAAATGTATGAATGTACAATCCATATATTCCATGTATTGGGTGACTATTGACTATGACAAAATACAATACGAGAACGCGGTGACTAGCCGCGTTTTGTAGCATTAAATTTTATTGGGTCATAACGAATAACCACCCTAAAGATTTTAGACCCTGAAAAACTGATAATAAATATGAGTTTAATTGTGACTATAAGTCTCTAACTTTAGGTACTGATGCTATTGAATAGTAACCTGATTTTAGAAGACCAGGGTTTAAGAACATCCCCGTGCGCAATGTCGCCACTTATTTGATCAGCTTCCACCCAAGCCGTACAAATATTGAGTTTAAACCTATTTAACTGAACTCAATACTCTATCCTTTCATACGTGGATGCATTGGACACAGAATACGTTATACCTAGTTCCTATTTACAATTGAACAGCGTTTTATTCTTGCTCTGCTTTTCAAGTCTTAAAAAATCATCGAGTGTTTATATATAAAACTGAGCTCAGCTCTTGTCGGTGTAATGATGCAATTTCCTCCATAATATTATACTTCTTTCCAATGCGATATCTTTTATTTCTTGATACGACATGACAGCGACCTTCTCTTTTATCTGACTTATGTAATTAATTCTCGGTCTACCCCTTCGATCGAGTGTTTGTTTCAAATAAAATTCAAGAAATGGAATTTTAGTCCAAAAATTAGTTTCAAGTGTATATCGAATACTACTGACAGGAGTCGGTTTTTAATTTTTGTTGTGACCGCTCGGAACGTTGCTGAACTTCAACGATCTATCAAGAACGTCTTATGCCGGGTTTCTATAGCCAACTAACGGATGTCCGTAGGTCGGTCGTCATAGCAACGTTGTTATCTGTCAAAAAGTCTCATACATTTTGGGTTGAATAAACAACGTTGCTATGACGACCAACCTACGGACATCCGTTAGTTGGCTATTAGGAACCCGGCATTAGCAAGCTTCGCCACGAGCGCTTCGGTATATATTATTTAACTAATGATGAAGCACCAAAGGGTTACCATTGACACTTTTATCTGACTTTACTATTACTTTTCGATCAATTTTCTCCTCAATGGGATTCTTTTGGGGTAATATACGACCGTGTCCGTCGTTATTCTTGAATACTTGCAATGGGCGTGAGTTACGAGTACATTATTACCTACTTTTTTTAGGCTATTGCATAGCTTCTATCGCGGGCCTTGAGTGTGGAGACCGAATCCAGAAATTCCGTAACGGAAATAACCTAACACCCCCCACTCCGAAAAAATGCTATGCAATAGCTTTACCGCGGCAGTCTCAGAGTGCCACACGTCTTTTTTTTTGTTTAGGGACTAGTTTTACTGGTCTTGCAGGTCCTGTTGGGTTGAAGATGAGATGAGATATGAAAGAAAAATCAAGTGCGAGTTGTACTCGCGCACGAAGAGTTCCTTATCATTCTTATTTCAAGTTTATCAAGCAAAATAATCGCTTCGTGAACAGGATACCTACCAATTCTACAAATATTCTATAGGAGAGTGTTTGTAAGTGTGTAAGTATATAAGTATGTTTGTTACTCTTTCACGCTTAAACGACTGAATGGATTTGAATAAAATTAGGCACCAGAGTTGCTTATACCCTGGATAAAAAAATATGTTACTTTTGATCCCAGTATTCACACGGGAACGGGAACTATTCACCGCGGGTAACTCCACGGGGCGCAGGTAGTTAATCATAATTATTGTGTCAAGGCATAAATTAATTATTTCTACTTTCATAGTAACCAATTATGTATAAACATCAGCGTTAACAAGATTGTCGCTGGTAAAATATTATTCTTGCACGTTTTCTTGAAAATCTTTTTGGGGTATTTTTCTTTCGCTTAATAACTGAATCTTTCTTGTACATTTCCTCGTAACGTCTTTTCTGTCATGTACATAACAAAGATAAGGATTATGGGCTGTTTCACTTCAAGTGCCGAAATAGGCTTATTTCGATGTTTACTATAAGTATTTTATCTTTTATGCGAAAATGGTACATTTGTTTACAGAAACTCAACTATCACAAATCTAATTTACTTTACAAAATACAATTAGATACAGTTGAGCCATATAAGAATCGTTTAAACTACATAAACTAACAAACTTTATCTATATATAAATACGGCGTGAACATGAGGAGGCCTATTAACACTCTTGATATACAAATTTAGTATATCAAAATGATCCAAGCCACTGCTAGAGATAGCGTATCTAAGACAATGGCAACATTGCTGAATTACAATGCTGATCCGTTGAGCCATATAGGTGGTGGCTAAACTATAAATAGTATAGTATAAATAAATAGTATAAGTCTATCTATCTAATCTGCCCACATCTACCCACTGCTGAGAGTTAATAGGCCTCCTCATGTTCACGCCGTATTCATAATATACTTAGCTAAAGTTTGTTAAATTATTTTTGCATTGTAAGTAACATTCGTTAATTTCTTGATATATTTAATTGAAGTTTTTGTCGTTTTACGGAAATCGTCAGGCACAGCAATGTTACTGTACACTTACTTTAATTTCAATTACCTATTTGCTGAAGTTTTGGTACTCGTGTTTGAGTTCTTGAGTCTTCCTTCACCCAATTAGGTACTTCTCGAAAGAATTCGGACACGATAGACCCCTATAACTTGTTCCTTGTTTATAATACTGTTAGTGGACATTTGGGACATTTCTACTATTCCTATTGCCTTACCCTAAAAGCCTGTGTTCACCACGTTTTTCGAACGTACAACTGTGCGTTTGTATCGATACAAACGCGAAACAATCGTGTGGCGAACATAATGTAGGTGGTAAACTGTGACATTGAACATTCGTCGCGCGTCAGTGACCGCACACGCAGCTATAATAATATTACTGCTGCGTGTGCGGACACTTGAATATTTGTAGAAAATATATCGTAATATGCCCTGCTATAATTTATAGTAATATATTATATTATAGCTACGTGTGTGACGGGCTTAAAACGCGCTGCGAACTAGCAGGTGACGCGTACACAAAATCGCACAGTGACTCGTAAGAAAAACGTAGTGGAGTGAGCCCAAGCTCTAAAAGCTACCATTTAGTAATTCATAAAGTATTTCCTTATTCTATCAGTCTGCACTATCCTGGTTTTTGCTTATAGGTATACAAGTTATAAATGTGTTTTCTAGCTTGCTGTATTTTATCTTGACTGTTTAGTAGGAAACTGTAGAATGTTTTTTTATATTTACAATAAAATTAAGTATTGTTGATACATTACAAACTAAACTAATTACTATAATCACAAAACTGTACAAAATGGTATTGTTGTTATTTTGACAAAAATTAACCAAATTAGTTCAAAATTTTAGTGTTTTCATTTTAGGATAACCAAACAATAGTGTTAAAATAAACACTTTGAATTAATCAAAGATGGCAGTCCTACTCAAAAATGTCCTTACAAAACCTCCTGACCCAATGCCAGCTGCCATCCTGTCGGGACGAGCCGAGTGGAAACAGAATGGCCGATCGATTACAGCTGTCACCCGGCCTGACCGTAGCAAATTGTCGCGAACTCAGATTTTTACAGTAGTTTGAACTGCGGGTGTACCTTTTTCAAATGATTATTTTGAGTAGAACAAGTAAAAAAAACTTTTGCTGTTGTCTAACGACCAGTTTCAATCTTGTTTTACTGTTATTACTGGCCTTTCAGGTCGTTGCTAGCTCTGCTTTCTGCGCTCTAGATCGTGGGTTTCATTGCTACGAACATACACTATAGTAGGTTTTTACGTAAGAAATGGCCATTTTATACATATACAAAACGACAGAAATAACAGCAATTTCATTGGCGTTAAACGTCACGTGATACCTGGGTAAAATTTCACGTATTTATTTTACGAAAATATCAATTAATCCTAAATATTTAAGTGTTTTGAGTTGTTTTAATGATTACTTAAACCTTACTTATTATAAAGATTTTTGATTCAAATAAGTCGGAATCCCAAGGAAATACCCGTAGTCCTGATAATTCATTTTTTCTTCTCTGTATTCTGTAGCCCAACTCAGTGCCTGACATTTTGACGTATGTGACATTTTAGTGGAATTTGTAAGCGTTGATTTTTGTGATATAAAAGGTCCATTAATTCCAATCCAACGATCCACTTACCAGTTATCTTTACTGGGATTTTTTCAATAATATTTTAGGCATGGACACAAAAGTTTTTTGCGCTTGTGTTCCCAAGGTACGGTAGACAAATTCTTCCAGATCATTTTAGATCCTTTGAAGATGTCTAAGGGCTAGTCAGAGGTATGTCCAAATACATACTTTGTAATACCCACAATTTGCTGAAGTTAAAATTCCATACGTGACAGGTTGCAAGAAAGTCGAAGTACTAATCGACTTGACCAACATGGTTAACAATAATATAGTTTATTTACTTGTCGCTAGGTGAGGGATTTTTCGTCCGATATTTTGCGGTCTGTGGGCGATGTGCGGGTATTCGTGAAATAAGAAAGTTGGTACAATTCGACACACCATATTTAATCCGACTTCTCAATTATTTTCTTAGGGCTAACACAACACTGTACACTGATACTAGACTGAAACCGACTTTGCACAGACGCTAAGTTAACAACGAAACGTGGACAGTTCCGAGACGTCTTCACTCAGTGGCGATCGGGCAGCGACTGTAAAGCGACTGTCTGGCGCCGATCCCTTCGTTGAGTTATAACAGCTCGACTCTGTCAAAGCGCAGGGTAGATGGCGCTTGCGTTTCGTTTTCAACACGATATTCATGACCGGATGCGACACGGCCATTCTGCGAAGACACACGTCCTCGTGTGTTCATTATGCACCTAAAACAATCAAAACCACAGCACAGATTGCGTTCGGCCAATCCTGTCTTAGATTTAGTTCTAACTAAAGCCTCTCTAACGTAGCTCACTATCTTTTTTTAAAAACTAGATAGGTAAAGCAACTTTATCGACAACAGTACGTTTCCAGGTAAAAATCACCTTACATTTTATTTTAACAAACAAAGCAAAAAAAAAGATTACAAAGTTCAAGTAACCATTGAGAGAAAGTACCATTGAGAGAAAGTACCATTGAGAGAAAGTACCATTGAAAGTCTTTATTTACAATGTCAACAACATAGACCAAGTTTGTATTAACCAATCAAACCCCAGGTGTTTCGTTCATGATCAATTTGCCACACACGGACAACACACTGCTCTTCCCTACGGAAAGCCGAGCCATACACAGACTCTACGGTCTTCGCTACAAGGCTAGACCCGACTGTACTACCCAGAGTTACTGCATTCCGCTTACCCACGGACTACTCACAAGGAGTCGATACCGATTTCTACGAGCTACGGCTACAAAGTAACCTCTGGTACAGTCTCCGATCAGTGAACCGAAAACCTGTGCTTAACCTTTCAGATTAAACTTCAACATTATTCTCAACAACATCATCTACAACGTCAATCGGTACTTTACTCTTTGGTATCTTTCTTACAGGACATAAGCGTACGTACTTGTGAGTGCGCTTAATAACTAGGGACTTAAGGACAACTTATAGACTTTTCCCCATCAAAGATAATATCAACAATTTGGAACGGTCCTCTGTACTTTAACATCAAGTTTCGTCAATTTTCAACAACAACAAATTTATCAACAAAAAAACTTACTAACGTTTGCCTTAGATTTATCAAAACGTTGCTTGTCATAACGCCATTGAGGTAGTATAGTAACTCAATGCATAACGCGCATTTATTTTCTATTCCTAGAAGCTAATTGTCTTGTCTCGTCAAGGTCACTATATTCAGCTCCCGAATCAAAGTGAAAAGTAACACGCTCACCAGATAGTCATCCGATAGGATTGCTGATACTGCACAGATCCACCTGACTCTGTCGTGTTTGCTGCCGCTCTAGTGTTGCTGCTATCACATGCACCAACTACTTTTACCAGAAGCATTGTTTACGGTAGTGGAAGCTAAAGAGGAGCATCACACCTGAAACAAATAACATCCGGCACGTTTGGTTGTTGCTTTCAAAAGAAATAAAACAAGAAAAATAAAACGATTACATGACCTTTTCAAATCCTGTAAGCAGTCAGTTACTGCGATGTCTCCATCTTCACATCCGAATCATTGTTGTAATTTACAGCAGGCTTTTCCACTATCGTAGCACTTGAGTGAAGTAGAACAAAAGATCGGTTCTTCTGCGATAATCCACTTGCATGTTGTCCCAGCTTGTCACAAGCATGACACTTTTTATGAGATAGCGGTGAAAACATTCGACGTTTCTTGATTTCAGCATCATTTGAATCATCTATTGGATCCTTTGTCGTCAATACGGAGATTTGTTCAGCACTCAAATCTTTTCTACTCAACCATCAACGACGTGATAAGACGGATAGCATACGCGGCATACGTCTCATTATCCATCGGTTTGCCATTATTTAAAAAAATGAGGGTAGCACGATCTCGTTTCAATGTCGCGCGCCACTGTGAGTCATTATCACTGCCGCATGAATTATCCTTTCCACGAATAGATCCTTAAAATCGCTCCACGTCATGCCAGGAATCGATATCGATGATAGCCAGGATGATGCTTCGCCCTTGAGCGCGTGGCTTAAAGCGATCTTTAGTGTTGGTCCTTGGCGGTGTTGATCACTCACACAATGTCTGCGGTTGTTATCCAAGCACGGGCATCGATGTCTCTTTTTTCCGGGTCAAAATCAGGAAGGCGAATCGAACTCGAAGATTACCCACATCTTTTATTGCGTGCAGAAATTACGATTCTGTTGCTCGAGAAGATGATGCCATTTTTCTTCACCTGTGCCTATATTTTCTTCACGTGGGTGATCCGTGATCCGGGTTGCATCCCACATCTGATGTCGCTAGGTGATGGATTTTTCGTCCGATATTTTGCGGTCTGTGGGCGATGTGCGGGTATTCGTGAAATAAGAAAGTTGGTACAATTCGACACACCATATTTAATCCGACTTCTCAATTATTTTCTTAGGGCTAACACAACACTGTACACTGATACTAGACTGAAACCGACTTTGCACAGACGCTAAGTTAACAACGAAACGTGGACAGTTCCGAGACGTCTTCACTCAGTGGCGATCGGGCAGCGACTGTAAAGCGACTGTCTGGCGCCGATCCCTTCGTTGAGTTATAACAGCTCGACTCTGTCAAAGCGCAGGGTAGATGGCGCTTGCGTTTCGTTTTCAACACGATATTCATGACCGGATGCGACATACTTTTTTCGCTTAAAACAAGTGAGTGACAGTAAAACAAATAAAAAAAAGACGTGTGGCACTCGGAGACTGCCGCGGTAAAGCTATTGCATAGCATTTTTTCGGAGTGGGGGGTTTTAGGTTATTTTCGTTACGGAATTTCTGGATACGGTCCCCACGCTCAAGGCCCGCGATAGAAGCTATGCAATAGCTTAAAAATACTCGTGTTCTTAATCTATGAGAGAGCCTACCGTATTTTAAGACACGGAAACTCAATATTACTTAAACTTCATTTTGATAAATTATTTTCCCACAACAATTTAAATTTAGAATTTCCTTTCACAATCAGTAAATTGTACCTATTTTTAGCTTGATGTACTTGTTGCCTGACTAGCCGCCATTATCTAACCCTATTAGGACTCGTTAGTCTGATTCTGCTATTTTATCTGACTTCGAAAAAGAAGGTTCTATGTTTTTATATATGTTTATAGTGGACCAATTAGGATTTTTTTTAGTTTGAAAGAGAAAACATTCTCTGAAGCGTTTATAAATTAACAATTAAGCTACATAATAGAGTGTATTAGACCTCTGTCATCACAAACACAATTGAAACGTCAAAAATAGCTTATGTGATTTTACTACAATTCCTTCGCAATAAATACTTTAAATTGTTTGTTTTAATTACTTAAGCAATTTGTCGTAACTTGAAACAACCTAGTTAACCGATAAAACTCAATGGCCCTAACTACACCGCAAACCATTATACATCTGGTTATAACCACTTGAAGTCAAAAGAAACCGTAAGCCCATAAATCAGAACTTAAATAGAAGGTTACAAGTGCCACCTTAAGCAGCTGGCCACAAGCTACCTATTTTACAATCAGGATTTAAATTAATCTATTTTTTGTGACTTAGATCGCGCTATTTATTCCACAGGAGCATTATGGCAGCCCTAACTATTCGTTTTTATACAACAAAAAGAATTATCCAACTTAGTGCAGTCGCTTAGACGTTATGAAGGCACTACACATTTCGGTGATTCATTTTTATTTATTTAGGTATAGATAAATACTAAACCAGCGTTAAATGTTAGTCTATTTAATGAAAAAAATAACTATTCGAATATTTAAAATGAATTCGAGTTTAAAAGTGAAGAGAATATTCGAATAAAATGAATATTCGTATATTCGAATTGCAAACTCTAACCATGGGTCTGATTTTCTGACCAAAACTTGACAAAAAGACAAACATGTTTTTGATACCTAGATGTTTTTGTGTTCCCATTGAAGTTCCTAAACGAAATAAACATAATGATTTATACGAGATAAATGAGAAAATACTGTTCTCAGCTATAAAAGGAAACTATTAAATCTGTTTTATAATGCATAATGATTTGGCATCGTAAGACATTTATAGATATTGGATAATGTACAGTTTTGATCACTGTTGTACGGTAGTTGTGTTTATTGGTTACGTTGGCTTGCTAAGATATTAACCTCAATATTCATAAATAATTGTCAACTTACGGTCGAAATTAATATTCGACCGTAAGTTGACAATTACAACACAATGTGTATGACACTTTTTGACAGATAACAGCGTTGCTATGGCAATAGATCTGCGATCGATCGTCGGATTGAATTTTAATTTTGGCCGTTAGCAAGGCTTTAGCATACATTCATTCGTTATGCCAAAATTTTGAATGATGGAAACCAATCGATTTGATATCATATTCTAGAGCTCTAGTAAACTTAGCGGTGTATAACAAATAACAGGGTATGTTTAATAATTGCTTCTTTTTACCTGATTAAAAAAAAGCTCAATAAAATAAAAAAATATAGGTAAGGTATTTCTTATAAAAAATATAATGCCATACAAAAAAAGCATAAGTAAATCTATCGAAACAAATCGCTCAAAGGGAAGGAAACACAGATTTGTAAAAATATATTTGTAAAGCTTAACCTACAGGCTCATTCCTGTTTCGTCTATTCTACTTGAACTATTGTGTTTCCATCAATAAAATGTATACAGGACAATCGGTATTTGTTGTCGCTTAGATATTAGGGCAAGGTAAAGATGCGCTTGCTTCCGGTGCATTATAAAAACACAATGACTTGGGCGTATGACACAAAGTTGCAATGGTAACCGACCGCAAATATAGGAAGACCATGGAGACATTGATGGGTGAAGATTTATTGTTCCGTCCAATAATTTGTAATTTTTTTACAAATTGCAAGCTTGTAATATCAACCTAACCTACATCAAATTATGACAATTATTATTTTGTTGACATAAAAGCTTGGGAGTCGATATGCTTTGACTCTGCAAATAATAATAATTATTAAGACTACTATACAAAATTCATTAAAATATGTGCCAAAGGTTCTTAGACCACTAACTTTGCTTAGTTTACTCAAAGAGTAGGCTCTTTAGAAATGATTAAACTTTCATACCATGGTTTCTGCTATAACACTTTTTATTACAAAAAAGGAAGATCTTAAGAAAATACATGCGTCACATACTCCACATAAAAATACGCAGACCCAACCTTATAAATAAATACAGCACACGTATCATATCATAACAGATTTATCGTAATCTGATACTACAGCCGGGTTGGTTTAGTCAAAACAAAATCAGAATAGGCTATTGTCGGCGATCCACTCTTGCCGATATCATATTCGACGGGGGTGAATGTAGAATTCGATATTTCGGAGCTTGCGAATGAATATTTACGTTAGTACATTCTATTTTTATTGTATGTTTTGAAAAAAATATTGAATAACAAAACTGCGTTACATCTAAAAAACGAAATACGCACTTTATTTTACACTAGCTTACTTGGCCGCGGCTTGCTCACGTAAGTACCACTAGAGCAAGACCAAGTTCTGGATAAAAATAAGCGTATGTGTTATTCTAGGTCATAAGCTATGTGTATTTCAAGTTTTAGCGAAATCAGTTCAGTAGTTTTTGTGTAAAAGGTTAACAAACATCTATAGGTACATCCATACAAACATTCGCGTTATATTATCAGTGGTAATGATTATGTAAGACATTCTGAGTTTAATTTTAAGCGGAAAAGCTTGTTTTTTGTTCACATCTTATAATTATTAAATATTATCTCATTTCTTAAAATAATACAATGACCATTGATTGCTTTTCCTTACATTTTATGTTTTATATCAAGCGCGACATTTGTCCTCTAAGAAGTCCTCTAAGGAACAATCCTGTTCTTAAGTAGCAAAAGGAGTTTTTAGACTAATCTGCCTACAGATGAAAATAAAACTCGTAGTAAATATACTCTACGTTTACATCTATGCATTTTTTATAGACCCACCCACGTATTTCTTATCCCTCTAGACACAAAATAATGATATTTTAGGTGCTTTGAAGGCTTCCCCTCTGTCTTTGATTTTTCTAAAGCTTTGATGTTATGGAAATTTGAGAACTCTGTAAATGTAGTTTTATCTTATAAGCGGATTAGGCGATTGGCCAATTTTATGATTTGAAATATCGCATTGTTTCGTACCTAACATGAGAGAAGTTTTCAATAATATGTTTAGCAATTTTAGATTATTTTTAGTATTCTATTGTACATAATTATGTAGCGCGCGTGGCGAAGCTTGCTAATACGTTCTTGACAGATCGACGAAGTGCAACGTTCTGAGCGGTCACAATTTGGATGGGTGACCGCAAGTGGCATTATCAGCTGAGCGCTTCCGTGCTTCGGAGGGCACGTTATTGTTGGTCCCGGCTTTTAAAGTCGTTAAGCCATGACGGAGGCTTTTGCCCGGTGAAGTTATAAAGGTCCGGAAGACCTCTTAACATAAAAATCCGTCCGAAAAAAAAAAAAAAAAAAAGGAGGCTTTTAGGCGGCCTAAAAATTACGTCACTAGAGTTGGGCACTTGCTTAGGTACTTATATAGCAGGCGTTGTAAAACAATATAAAAAGCGCATTTCTGGAGATTTATTTATCTGAAAAAGATCCGATCATGAGATCTCACCTGTTTATTGTAAACAGCATCTCAGGTTCAAGTTACGATACCTATTCATCTTTGCGAACAAGAATCAAGTGTCATGACAGACTATTGTACTTGAACGTGACAAAAAGTCGGTCTTAAGAAGTAGAAAATAGTGATATTGAGCATAAAAAGTTTTACTGAAATATCATCTTACTAATAGTTTCGTCTTCGGCGTCATAGGGCTTCATGGCCGAGTGGTTATGGCAGCCCGGATAAAGGGCGATCGCTTGTATCTCGCGGGTTCGAATCCCGTCGAAGCCGTAAACTTTAAGTAAGATTTTTCATTTAAAATAAAAAGCTTGTTAAAAAACGTAAAAAATATTAAGGTGCAAATAAAAATATTATTAAGAACAATTTACCTCCAAGATAGCGTGCATGGTCACAGCTTGGCGCCTACATTTTGTTTACCACGCGTTTGGTATCGATAAAAACGCACAGCGACTGCGTACTTGATTTTAATTTCAAATAACAACATAGAACAAGCGATGACAAAACAAAACTCATTGTACAGAAAATTCTATCCGCATTTGATTCGATTGCTGACCAGCGAATTTCTATTAGATAAAAATATATTTTTATATTCGCAAAACAACCTTTTTCATAAACTTTACAACCCTAAACTTAATCTCCTCGTAAATAGTTGCAGGTAACCGAACCGACAGTTTTTTACGATGTCGTAACAATCGTCTGAGGGTTAAATTCGCTTTCACGGTAAATCGGTTGCGAAGAACCAGGGGTGGAGTTAGGCTGTCATTAGGGTTAAAAAAAAACCCGGTACTTAAATAAGAAAAACCTTTTTATGATTTATACTTTCATTTTGTTTTTTGATACAATAAATACATTTAATTTTATTTAGTAAAAATCTTTAGGTGGCTCAACTGGTTCTAATTGTATTTTGTACAGTTATGTAAATTGTAGTAGTTTAGTTTTTGTTTTTAACTTCTTGTCATAATAATATTTTATTTATTTTGTATTTAGTTTATTTAGTACTGTTCCTATGATAAGCACAAAATAGTGGATACAACTGATATTACAAAAAAATAAACATTTTAAAAAGTTAAAATCTTACTAATCGTATTTTCAAAACCAAGAACAAACCCGGACGCTAAAAAACCACTAGTTCGCCACTAGAGTTGGTCGTTAGCTCATATGAACTTACTTAAACTATCAAATCAAATATAATAATGTTTTTCCAGAAAACTGATGTAATTTCTTAGGTTTTTATAAATAAATTGGAAACAACATTTTTCATTTAGTTTTTTTACTGTCACCCCTTAAGTACAACCCTGTTCCCAGCCCTTAGCTACTTCACAGCAAAGGACCCCTTTGAATTAGTATAAAAAAGAGATTTTTCTTATTTCTCGCTGACCTGAGAACGATTTGAAAAAGATTTGGGGAATTAACTGTGAGCCTCTACCGAGACAGAGTAATCCCATTAATTTGTTTTTGAGCAGATTATGTCTTATTGAGCTATCAAGGAAGGTTTAGGTTGGCGGGAAAAAATAGATATGAATAAACTTACCTTTTAGATTTTTTGCGACGAAAAAGTTATAAATAAATATCCTTGGACATTTCACACGGCGTCATCTAGTCCTAAGCTAAGCAACTAAATGCTTGTGTTATGGTGGTAACCAGATGACTGATATACCTACTACTTAGATATTTTTTTTTTAAATACATACATATATTATTATAGATAGAAAAACATCCAGAACCAGAACAAATATCTGTAGAACATACAAACAATGGTCCCGTGGCGGGAATCGAACCCGCAATCGAGTCTCAGGGGATCCTTCGCCCACCGCGCCACAGAGGTCGTCAAGTAGACGAGTATTTGAATGAAATAAAAATACCACATTGCAATTATCTGCCAAATGTTACTGCAGATATTTAAAGAATGAAATTTAGAATATTTTATACCTGGCACAATGAATAAACGACATTACACAATAATGGATTGCACGTGGCTACGGTTAGCGCAGGACCGACACGAATGGCCAAGACAAGAAAGCAGGCCTATGCCCAGATGTGGGTACTAAGAGGCTGATGATAATGATGATGATGATATTGATAGTATGTATAACTAGTCGTTAGCAAGTAAAAACAAAGATCTCAGCACAGCTGCGTTTAAATCGTGCTACAAATACACTTACAACGTCCAACGATTGAAGTCTCAATATGGAAACAGATAAACTTAATCAATTCATTACTCAAATGGTATAAATCAGAACAGAAACAGGGAGACGTAACAGTAACAATGGCGGAGAATAAGATCACGATTACCATTCACTCGTGATAAACTAACTTAAGAGCTCACGAGTCGAATTTATTAACCTACCTTAAAGAACAGTTAAAACGCTTTTTGATGGTGAAACTATTGGGCTAGATAATAGTGAAAATCAGAAGCAAACTTTAAAGTTAGAGTTGGAAGTCGTAAAGTAAATATAAAGCAAGAGCACGTTATTAATTGAAGCACCAAGATACATTCTAGAGAAGACTGGTTACTTTAAAAGGTGTTAATACTACAGTCTCTTTCTTAAGCTAGGCTTTTTACCTTGTCCCGAAAGAGCAAAAAAGGTTATATAATATGAAATCATGCGACGTATAAATGTGATCCTACTGTAATAAAAGCTTTTTGATTTTGAATTTGAATTTTAAATCCTTCAAAGTTAATTCCTTAAACGTGAATGTGAAAATACAACAGTTTAGAAGTGTGATTTTTATATTAGCTTAGCGGCAAACGGATAAAAAGATTCACTTCAGAGATTTGAATTGTTGTATAATAAAATAAATTGATCAATAAAACACCGTGAGAACTAATGATAGAATCCATAAAGCTCTTAAGTCAATATAAAGGTCAAATGTGGGAATGTTTAGTCAGCAAAACCTCAAACTCAGTCGAAGCATCTCAATATTGGTCACGTCTGCATAACGGTGCTATACAATGAAGACTTGAGAATTGTTGACCACTCGCTGAGAGCTCTTTGTATCGCTTATTGTCTTTGTAACAGCGGGCACAAAAGTCTCAATGGCTCTTCAATGTACCACTACATCATTCAAGTCTCATAAACCTCTGCTGATTGATTTTAGCACGTATTTACTGGAAATAAAGACTTCCTGTTCAGGTGTATTGGGTTTAACAGACGTGAGGATAGTTTTGTTGTGCACTTGTAACTTGTCATAGTTGTCTGTTAATTTGGATTGTTGGATTGTTACCGTCAATACGCAGAAAAGGTTCTCGAAAGTGGTATAGTAAAAATTTTAAGTGTTCTTTATTCCTCTTCTTTGTTTCGAGTGTTCTTGATATGTTCATTGTTTGTTAATACGGCTGCAAAAACCAGTGACGTTTATTTGGAAGTGTTTAGAATTTTTAGGTCGACGTGATTGTAATTATTTATAATATTAAATATTGCTTTAGCAGTACAGTATAGAGTCTATACTGCAGTCAACAGTCAATATAAATGTCTATACTATAGTATATTGAGTGCAATATTGGCATTCATAATATATTATCTTTTTTAAGATTAGCACTAAGTTCAAGAGGTAAACAATAACTTTAATTCTCATTTTCAATTTCAAATTGCAATAATAGTAAAATCGTGGGATTTCGCAAAGCAGTGTAGATTGTTATTAACTAAGATTATTCTCAGTATGTTGATTATCTCCAGAAACGTTGAAACGTTTGTTTCACATCCTCAATTACATTATTCCAGGTTGATTAAGCTATAATAATGAGTCGAGTGAAGTCAGGGAAGTAAATAATTTTACTTACAAATTGCATGTCGCCAAAACCAATTTTGAATCCCAAACTCATTTTGAACTTATCGAAATTAAATGTACTCAAACTCAATCGCACGTATCAAGCCCATATATTATCGATACAAATCTTAACCGTAGCCCCGAAGTTTGTTCCGAATACTAATAAGCGTTTGAGGGTGCACAGGATGTACAGTCGAATTCAAAAATAGATTTAAAATTCTAATTTGTAACTAACTCAAAGTTTGAGGCCAAGTTACGTTTCTACAATTACTTTCTTCGATGAAAAATCACACGTTCTTAATAGTTAGGTATCAAGGAATAGCGTTGTGATGATAAAAAGGGGATAAAACGTATTTTTCACATGGCAACTGCCCCTGATTGCGTGGTTTTAGCCATCAAATGGATTTTTTCTGCGATTTTAAAAACGTATCTTTGCTAGAGGAGCTAGCTTTTTATCGGTCAAAAAATATGTAGTAGTTTAGTCTGTAAATTGTATTTTGTTAATAATAGTTATATTTCAGAAGATAGACGAACGTACCGACTGTACTCCTGTGGTCCTGGCGTACTATTATATTCTGCGGCCATGGTTTCAGCATCAAAGGATATCGCCGGAAACTAAAACCGCTTAAAAGTTTGCTCGCTCTGCGCACATTAGCTCTCGATATTTATTTTTGCTGTATTTTCCGGAAACAGGGATTATGGTATTGGTTTGCGAGAATGGATTTTCGATTCAGTGTTGTGGAAGAGTTTCTGCTTCCAACTATATTTTTGTTTTAAGTTAAGTTATGTTAAGTTATAAATGTTTTAAGCTTCCAACTATTTTTTTGTTTTAAGTATAAATACCCAGCTTAACTTTATGTTACATTTACATGGGATGGTTTAAAAAGCCATTTTGGGGTTGGGACTATTAGGGCAGTTTACGATCTGCGATTCTTCTTTGAGATTCGATTCGACACGATACCTTTGGATCGAAAGTCTATGCCAAAAACGGCTCTAAAAATTTCAATAATTTCCGGAACTATTCTTTATTATGAAAAAATCTCACATACAAGTCATCATAGCGAAAAAGCAGAACTACCGTACTGTAAAACCAAAATACAGAACCAACAGCCATCTTTAAATTCATTGCAAACTCCCAGTCCGTGGTGAATCGCAGATCGTGACGCAGCGATTACGAACTATAGATAGTAAAGTATCCACAGATAATACAGATATATTACAGTCGACAGTAATGTCTTCATTACACGGCGGCCAATTGGTTCGATGAAGGAATGAAGTATTGAGTTTTAAAGGTGCTTTTAGTTAGAGTTTTAATAACAATAACACACACATCATTGTATTATTTGTAGTTTACTGTACGGATGTAAAAAACTTATAGTTTTATAGTAAATGATAAATTATTTTATTGCTGTTTAACTAGGTGGTTATGCGAACATTGGTCTTAGATCTATCTTAGGTACTATCTCTAATATTAAAAACTATTAATAAGTATTAAAAAAATATATTGAAATTGACTTGCAAACGTTTTGGCTCTAGCTGTAAGTTTGTAAAGTGTTAAATAGATTAATAAATAAATAAATATATATTTTAAAAATAATACTAGGAGACACTGTCCTGCCAACTATCATCATTATCATTATTCCTGCATATTATGTCCCACATGACGTCCTGATGCAAATTTTACTAAAATAAATCAGAAAATACTTTTCTAGGAGTATTTGTGAGTTTTTTGTGCTATGTGGAGGCTATCTAACACAAACTCAAAATTTATTTATTCAGTACGATTGTTTATAAGACCACTTTAACATGACACGTCCTTAAAACTAGGGGATACTACCTGATACAACCACCCGACTCAACTTCCTACAACATCTAAAAAACTTTTTTCTATTTGAAAAGTACATTTCAGAAAGACAAACTCAGACGAAGTCGGGACGGAATGCTAGTTATTGAAAAGACAAAATATAGTGTGTAAGCATCTTAAACTAAAACATAAAGAAATTACTTTGTAAGAATATGCAAGTAATTTATTTTTGATGCTCGCTCAGCTCATGTTGAAGATTTTAATGATGTTGTAGATGACAGATAAGCGTATTGTTTTATTATTAAACATCCGTGTTAACTTGTTGCAACTCATGTTGGGCTTTAGATATATTATTTTAATAAACAAAGCGCTCGTGGCGAAGCTTGCTAAGACGTTCTTGATAGATCGCCGAAGTTAAGCAACGTTCTGAGCGGTCACAACTTGGATGGGTGACCGCAAGGCATTATCAGCTGAGCGCTTCCGTGCTTCGGAGGGCACGTTAAGTTTTCGGTCCCGGCTTTTAAAGTCGTTAAGCTATGACGGAGGCCTTTAGGCGGCCTAGAAACTAAATACCCGTTTGCATATGACATCTCGTCCCGGAGACCCCCGATTTTATTTTTATATGCAATGCATTTAATGATGGCTGCTTTTAGTACCTACTATCTGTGTTTATTTTGGTTTCTTCTCGATATTTTTTTAAGATTTCTTGTTGGTGACAATATCTTAATATAAATAACCAAGTATCGTAATAACTAGCGGTGAATAGGTCAGTCAAAATTCGTTTGAATTCTCATTTCTACATACTCGGCATTCAAAAGATCTCATAGTATTCTCATCTCAACCGTCAATGCAACCATGTCAAGTGCATACAATCATCGGCTATTGAATGGGAAAATAGCTTAAGTAACTTTTTGATGATTTACAGTTAGATAACCAACGAACAAAAAGTAGGGGATCGTTCTTGTTAGACAATCTAAATATGAATTGTTCTGAAAATAAATATGCTTAAACATTAGCAGAATTTTATAACCTTAAAAATGTTATCAAACATTGAAGACTATTTATTTTTTAAAAATACTTTTAATTATTAATTAAAAAAATACAAGAGGAAGTTAATAATTCTAGTTAGAGTTTAAATTATAGCCAATATATCAAATTGTATAGATATAATTCACATTAGGGCTATTGGTCCCATAAACTATTATAAAAAACGCAATTTGTTCAAGTTTGTGTTCAAGACGTGCACCATTTAAACCCCTTAAATATCTAATAAGATCTTCGTGCATATAGTGCAATTATTTGTATTTATGCTGTCTGCTAGTTCTAGATGATTTTATTTTCATATCTACTAGTCTAGAGATTTAAATGGAGTAATTTGCTTTCTGTAAACGATATACTTACTCCATAAACTGAATAAAATTATATAATGATCAAGACTCTATTCCCAAGGAGTACTATACGATAGTACGATAGACAGACTTTCAGATATTAGATTTTGATCTGTGGTAATTTAGATCCTTCGATTAAACTGATTTTAATGATTTGATTTTAATAGTTATTGAAAAAAATAATAGTTTTGATGACGAAAACTCGAGACATCTAAAATGCAAATGAAAAGCGATGATTGAAAGAAAAGATAACAAGCGTTTAAATTTGTCACTTGGCTACAGGCTCTGATAAATAATAATTATTAAAAATATATTCTTCTAATTTACAATGTTTTGCTACATGAACGACAATAAGCCGTGAATGTCTTGTACATTAAATTAGACAATCCATTAGGAATGATTGTTGACTGTGAGTCAGCATTATCGTCCGGTTAATGACAAAATGCTTTATGTGTGGTATTTACGCTTTCTAAACGACAGTTTTTTGTTTTAGTAATGAGTCAGTATTAGCAGTTTGCGGTTGGTCAGTTAAAAATTCGAATAATAATCTGAGCTACAAAAATGTAGCTATGCATTTTCATCATAATACTAAATCACGTACATAATTTACCTATACCTATCAAGTAATTATACTGTCCACTGTCATTTAGACATTTACACTTTTTCTGTTAAGTTTCAAACCTATCTAGAACACAAAGACATCTTCAAGTGTCAACAAGTTGATGAAATAACAAACATTACCCCAAACCCAAGAAAACCCCGAAAGCCGGAGCTAAGTCAGATGCAAATTACCTTAACCTTTTTCAACTTTCACAACTTGTGACGTTATTTGTTCACTGTAAAATTAAGTTTAAATACGCTTAAACATGTTTCGAATTATATAACATTTTAGGTTTAGGTAATAAACTGCTTTTAATATAGGCAGATTTATATGAATGAAAGAGTTATTTTGCTATGTGGTAAACGAAAAAAAGATGACATTAATTATGTCGGGTGTCATTTTAATATTTAGCTAGATCGACACTGGTAAATATATCAAATATAACTTTAGCAAATCATTGGTTCAGTAGCGGTTCAGAAGACTAGGTCCAAATGTTTTTTTACTAAAGTAAAGTAAGTAAGTTCGTATGAGCAAGTGGCCAACTCTGGTGACAGAGTTTTTTTAGGCCGCCTAAAGGCCTAAAAAAACATTGAATTTTTTAGTAAGTAATAGCAAATCCCCATTATTTGCATCCATTTCACTATTTGTAGCATAACTTACTGTTGGTAATTCTGAAGCCGAAGTCTTTATACTGTGATACGTACCTGAAAAAAAATAGAATCGTTAATAATATTTATTATAAAGAAACATTTATTTACAGAAGCTAAACGATCTATAGGTGAACATTTGGTATGCTCGAATTTTGCAAAAGTTAAATTTTCTTGGAGTCGCAACAAAACGAGTGATTCATTTTAACATTTGGTACTATTTATTCTGTGCCTCATTGAGTTAGTATTTCAGCTGGCGATTTATTCAAAGCAGTACAGCTTAGCAGCCTTGTACATACAAATGAGCTGGGATCGCTTTTTCTTCGAGTTCATTTTCAGTTTTTGACAGCTTTGTTTCCGAGAAATTTGCATTTCTTGAGCTGGTGTCTTTTTCTTTTAAATAGACGATTTGACGATTATTTATACTTGATGCTTCTAAAAGTATTTAAAATCATCATCGTCCGCAGCCCGATCTCTCCCACTGCTGGGTATAGGACCCCCCGTTCTTACAATTTCTCCCGGTCCTGCGTTTGCCTGATCCACATTTTGTACATACTTTTTTGAATTTTTCGACCTAAACATCGGAGTATAAAAGTTCAAACTGAATTTTTATTCAGTATTCATTCTAATACTCAGTGCAACTCTTAAAATCTCTCGTCCCAGCATTTCAGTTAAAACAGTCATGGTTTGAAAACTACCATCTACGATGGTCGTCACAAAACTTCCAATCTCAACCCCACTTAGAATACTAATAAGTTAATCTTTTATATCACGTTTTCGTGAAACAAAGAGATGAGGCCAAGTACCAGATAACCGGCCAGTGTAATAAGACCTGCGGCATGTCCCACAAAACTTGTAGTGCCGTCCAGTTCTTGAATAGAAAGGGGGGTGAGGGAGGTCAACGTAATGGTTTAGAAATGCGGTGGTCGAGTGTAAGGCCGTATTAAGCAGCAGGAATTATGAAGCACATGCTCTTTGAATACTAAACGGACATTTTCTAAAGGTACCTCCCAAAGAGTTTTATTTTTTATTCTACCATGACTAATATTTTTGTCTGTATTTTAAGCTATGGTAATTTTTCGTTAAATAGAGCAGGTCTTGTTATGTATTTAAATTAGAATACTCTTTTGGTATTTGGAAATGATCTCTTAACGAAAGTATTAGGTTTATAAAGTAGTAATAAATAAGACTAATCTGATTTAAAATGGTTGTGGCAAGATAATAAACTAATTTTCAAAGATATATTGGTTCATTAACGGCAGTAAAAAAGACTTAGTTTGTTATAAAATAAAATTTATTCTGTCTTAATTTGTATTGATCTATATTTAAGGGATCGCTTTTAAAAAAAAGCTAGGCCCACACCACCAGGTTCTTGCCTGATTCTTTCCCTGGTGTAGGGAGTCGCGTTGGAACAGGCATTAGAATCACCTAGCATGTAAAACGATACTTAAGTGATCCTTGAGGTCCTACAAGAATAAATGATTTTTCTTTCTTTCTTTCTTTCTTTGATTTAGATCGATAAATACTTAATCTGGATAAATCTTTATATTATCTTTTTAATTTAAAAAGACGTTTAAAATAATTAATAAATTAAAATAGTTAAGGGAAGTAACCACAAACACAGTGTTGATTTTAACAATTTGTTTTATTATATTGTTTTATTTGGTAATTTTTATAAAAAAGAATTAGATAAGAGTTTACAATAAATATTCACAAAATTTATTTTAACAACATTATGTAATTTAAACATTATTTAAGTTTTTTTATGAGGTTAGCTCATAATATATGAGAAATAATTCAAACCTACAGCGAAAACAAAATTCCAATAAGAGTGAAGACTTGGCAAATTTCACACATAAAAGGTTTTTTGTAAATAAACATACTTACGGGATTTTTCCAAGATCCAAAACTGGTGGGGACTTCAAAGAAAGATCGATATTAATTGAATAATTGAATTAACACTGACTCTCAAAGTGGATATAAGAATAGTCAAAGGAACGTAAATGAAATTCCTCAAAATTACGCCATTTTTAACATTGATTTCTTTTAGTAATAAAATGAGAAAAGAAAGATAATTGAATGAAAAAAAAAACGATATGAAGGCGTGTACCTAATGGTATAACCTTGCATCATTTTGCATAAAATAATGTTTTTGGTGGACTGGTATTTTTATTAACAATGTACAAAAACGTGCGATTTTCACTTTATTTTTAAAGTTGACTTTGTTGTCTGGTTATGATAACCATCATCAAATATTAATAATGAAACTTTACAAGAAAGTCATCAATTCACATTAAATTCAACAAATCGTAATAAATTATTTCGAACAAAAGATATTAAAAATTCACGACTTTTTTGCGATGACTGAGATTTAAAGTATCATAACTTCTGATCTTTCTCATTCATTTACAATTAGCACACAAAGATCGGTTTATAAAAAGATTTTGGTATAAAATGTAATTTATAAATAATAGGTATTTAATGTGGTTTATTAAATTACCTAAAAAGGAAACAACCTAAAATATTGATCGTGTGAAACCATTGTATAACCCATTCCCTGCCCTAGTTCAGCAGTCCGCAGGAGAGGTCCGCATCTCACTCTGTATTTTCATGTCCACTATAGACACTGAAAGTGTTAAACAGGAGTAGTGTTAGGAAAGTCTATTTCATCTCAAATGTTGCCTTCTGTATGTTTAGAAAAAACTTACAAATATAATTCATTCGGTTCACTCACCCCTTCTCTCACAACTAGTGCAAGTACAAGACGCAATAAAGAAAAATAAATTAGCATAGAGTGTTTTTGTAATCTATACGAACACTTAAATCATCTAGTAAAGATGTAAAGATCTAACTTAACAAGTTTAGTTAATGCTGAAATCAGTCTAGTAACTTTCAAAAGGCTTACATTGTAGACATTCACTTTTCCAAGTAATCATTATACCGTTGGTACGAGATAGCAACCAGTTTGCTTCTAATTAGAATACAATTGGTTTGCTCAATGTTTTCGTCCTTTCAGAAACTTGTTTGAAACATTACAATATTTATTTAAGTTATTTCAGTCCGCTCAAAAAAAAAAATGGCATAAAATATCCGACACCAATATTTGGAGACTAATAACTTCTTTAGATTTTTCATTAGTTAGTTTTCGACACTTTTTTGCATAATCATTGAAAATCTAAGAACTTCTTTAGATTTCTATACAATTTAATTAGTTTTCAAAGTTTTTGCACAATAATTAAAAATTGCATAGCATTCAATGTCCCTCTATACGCTCTATACCTCCCGATGTTTGTGTCATGAAGTAGGTACAAGTTTTCAATTTATTTCCTTTCAAATTTTTACATTATTTTTAATTCTCAGATCCAATATACTTGCTGTATTAGCCACCTTTATACGGACACTCTATCGCGTGATTATAGCAATCGCGCGCGATTGCTATAATCACGCGCGAAAGACATTAAATTCAAAGTTACAAGGGGAAGGAAAAGTATTAATGTTACACATTTTGACAAGTAATCGCGCGCGAATGAACGCGCAGCCTAAACAGCTCGAAAAACATAATCGCGCACGATTGCGTGTGCAGGATTTCCTGTACGCTCCTGGAACGCGCGATAGTGTCCGTATAAATAAATAAATATCCTTACACATTTTACACGGCGTCATCCTAGTCCCAAGCTAAGCAATTTAATGCTTGTATGGTAACCAGATGACTGATATACTACTTAAATACTTTTTTGTAAATACATTAGAAAAACATACAGACCCGGATCAAGTATCAGTAGATCATACAAACATTTGTCTCGTGGCGGGAATCGAACCCGCAACCTCCGCGTCTCAGGCGAGCCGTCGCCCACTGCGCCACAGAGGTCGTCAAAAGTCGTATAAAGGGGGCTATTATGTGAATTGGCATCACCTCTATCAAAACAGGAACATAGAGTTACCACGTCTAGATGGTGTCCTAATCGAGCGTGTGGTTGGAAACTAAGCTGAATGTAATTTCATGGGCCATTATAAAATCCGCTCGATCGCCAGAAGCGACTGCGCTGTCACGACTTTACCTAGATCTCGAGAATGTGGAAGCGACTAGTGATATAGTGCCTTGCTGATTTTGTAGCGTGTATCGCTGCACATATTCAGAGTAAAAAGCCGTGTAGGCCAAGTGGATTATTACTTTGACTTACGATCGTCGTGGGTCGAATCCGGCCGTGCATCCATGGACTTGTCGAAAAATGTAGCATTTTAACAAGAACATCGTGAAGAAATAAGCATGCAGCATGAAGTATAGCATAAATAAAAGGAGATAGATTAGTCAAGTATATCCAGTAGCTAGAGTTCTTTGATATATCCATTTTTGACGTGACATTCTGTGATGCAGGATGTTATTACTCGAATCTACGGCTTTTCCTGGATTTTACAACATTCTTGTTTCAATATCAATCTTGGTTTCAGAATATAATTTACTATGATTTATCTATAATTTGTTATTTATTTATTTGTTTGTAAGGAACACAAACAGAATATAACCAAAATATCAAGATTTATGCCATGATTATTGTGTCTTTTCAAATAACTTGAAAATATTTTTATTTTTTTTAATACTTGTAATTTGCATTGTAAAAACAATCTGGCTTAGCTTAATTAAAGCTGTTTAACTGTCCCCCAGCTGTGGCCAACCTCGGGAATAATCAAGCATTTTTCATTGAAAAGAAACAGGTAACTTTCTTTCAAGCCTTGACATTTAAGAGACTATGCACTTGGCCATAATCAAGATCCTGTCATGTTCGTTTCAATTTTTGAATAAATTCATAAATTCAACTATTACGTTGTGAAGCTGCATCTACCCATCCTTTTGATATGCGATACCACTAATTAGGTACCACAAGTTATGTCGCAATTAAAATTAAAACGTTAATAGTAAATTTCTATCTGTTTAAGCTCTGGTTTCCAAGACGCTGAGTCCGTTATTGTAATGTTATAACTAATGTCATAAATAATCAGTAATGAGAGAGGTTAACTGAATGGTAATAGAAATTGGATTTTCATTCACTGCTTTTAGTTACCAAGTGCAAGGACAATACATAATTTGAAGTTAATTTATAGCCCAGATAATGTATAACGGCTCTAAGACTCCTACAGACCAACACCAGACTTGACCATAAGTTCATACGACTTTAGTTCAGCATAAAAAAAAGTAAGTTCGTATGAGCAAGTGGCCAACTCTGGTGACGGAGTTTTTAGGGCGCCTAAAACATTAGTTTTTAGCATACCTAAATAAATAAAATATTTAAATATGATGACGACGAAAATTATGTTAAAAATTATTATTATTATTATTATTTTCCTAAATCTATAGAGTTATTTATAATTGTTTTAATAGCGTGAAGGATGGATCAGAGATTTATCTAAATATCTAATATCTACCAACTTTCTTGGACAGTTGTCCAAGAAAGTTGGTACTATATAGACCATCCAAAAAATCTAATAATTTAAAAATATTTATTTTCAATTTTGATGAGTTATTTTATCACTAGATGATGCTGTTCCATTTATTTAAGTAGGTAGGTACACAGAATCCGTGCAAAAATTATTAACAAGATCTATTGTAGAAATTTTGGGTTTGATTTAGCCTTATATTTTTATATTATTTGATTTAGTTTCTTTAACCGCAAATTTATTAGCGTCATCTATTTGTAGCACTGCTTTTACTGGTTTATGGCGGACGTCTTTAACGGCGTCAGATTTACGTAAAACAAAACTCCCCGCCTACGTAAATGAGTCAAATCTCATCGCAGAAACGGACTAGATATCAGGTTTCAATTAAAGATGGGCTGATAATCATCACCAGCTCGCGTTGAGCCCCGCATCTATCTAGTTTCGGATTAATGGCTTATTAAAATTAAGTTCAACGAACCATCGGAGATCAGGTTATGATGGTGAATGGATAATTATTCCCTTTCCGAGCCACCATGAGCACCGCCCTAAGTCTTTGTTATTTCAGTCTAAGACGAATAATTGTGGAACTTGTGACGTGATAGAAAAATGCCTTTACTGACGACCTCTGTGGTACAGTGGGTGAAGGACCACCTGAGACACATAAAATCCCGAGTTTGATCCGTGTGACAAATGTTTGCATGTTCTGCATAATACCTATTTGTTCAGGATGTGTTGTCTGGATGTTTTGCTGTCTATAAAATGTGGCATAATAAAAAAAAACTATTGTAAGGATAGCAATTTGCTTGGAGGTGCATTTCTATTCATGACTCCAAAAACCCTAGCCAAATTCTAACCAATTTTTTATGGAACCAACTGGAAAAAACAAAAAAAAAACGATTTTCTAAATCAGTCAAGGCGTCTTTGAGTAATCGAGGAACATGCATGAAACTAGGTAATAGTGTTTTTTGGATGTACTACTTAATCAAAAAATTAAAAGATTCCGGTAAATAAATACAATATCTCAGAGAAGTCAATCAAAATAAAAGAAGTTTCTAAGTATTTTCACGTTTAAGCCATAATGAAAATTACATAAACGTTTTTGCCGACACATGGCCATAAATCTCTTTATGGCAATCGCTGTAAAGGGACGCATTAGGTGTTAAGGCTATATCCGACGTTTACAATTTATAAGAAAACTTGACGCTTAGTAGATTTCTTTGTGATCCTAAATTAGATTTTTGCTCGCGGTTTTTCTATCTCTTATGTAGGAGTTTTTTGTACTTCTACGTTTGTGAAAAGTTGCATGATTATCGGGCTTAAAAACTAGTAAAATAACTTAATCACATGAACAATAATAACATTTTAATATCTTACTTACCTAATTTATATTGAAAAGGTTGACTATCATTTTAAGACTTCGTTTTGAAACCTAATAACATTATCTGGTAGATGGCTGCGCACTGTATTGGGACGTGTCTCTTATTACCCCTATTCTTCCTCAGGGAAAAAAATCCTTTTTACACTTTTTATGTATATTTGATTGTGAACAACGCACCTACTTATAAGTTAATGTGACCTAATTTTACCTTCGACTTCGTATTGGAAATTCATAACTTGGCTTGCGAGTTCTTAGTAGACTTACGTAAAGGTAGAACGGTGTTACAATTTAGACAATATATAATTAATTATTATAATATAATTTAGATAATTTAGTTGAAAATACAAGTAATCGCTGATGTCATCTCGCACTACTAAAATATAATTGTCAATTTATTCTTCATACGAAAAATGATGGTGAAACTTTTATCAAATTTTATGAACAATTACGTTCGTTTTATATTTGAACGTGCTTATGATACAAAATGTTACAAAAAAATTTATAAAAACAAAGTAAAGTAAATTTTATTTACTTTTTAATTGGTTCTAATTGTATTTTGTACAGTTATGTAAATGTAGTAGTTTAGTTTCTGTAAATAAATTCTAAGTTGACTTTTCGGTGCCTAAACCCACAGCAAGCTTTTGTTATAAAAATTATATAAAAGAAATAATTATAACTTTTCTTTTAATGCTACGTCGAAGGCTTTGAGTAACTCCGTCTACAGATTTGGCCACTTGCTCCTTCGAATTTACTTTTATTACCGAATTAGTTCTAACCTATTCCTTTGCTCCGGTGTCGAAGGACCACATTGAAGTCGATAGCGATCTGTGCAATTTACTTTATAGGTTGTTCCGTATACGGCAGGAAGGGGGAGAAAATGTCTAAGGTACTCGTATATACAGGGTGTCCCACAGCCATGGAGGGAAAGTACCTTATTGTAGACAGAAAATTTTACTATAAAAAGACTTTATTTTAATTTTAAAAACAATTTAAACTGCATTCAAAGGTTTAATTCAAAAGTTGAAAACATGGTAAACAAACCAGTTACATTGTATACACTCTACCTGCAGTCGGTAACGTTTTGATACTTATCGAAAACAGTTTTTTAATTATTTGGGTGTGTTATTTAGTATATATTATGTAATGTGTGTGGTTATTCTTTTATTCAAAATAAAAATTGTCATAAAAATAAATTTGTATAGAAAGAAATTGCAAGACTTTACTATTCGTAGAAAAACTAGCAAAAGTTTAAGAATTTATTGACCTATAAAATACTTTTTCAGTTGAAAATCTCAAAATGCAATGTAAGATCTAGAAATTTATAGTACCTAGGGTACTCTAAGGCCTCTCAGTTGAGGTAGATACCACTCATTCTGAAGTACCATTACACTGAAACTTTTGCTGCAACTCGTAGATTTTTCTAGAATTTCAGAGATAAAAGATTTACCGACGGATTTTGAAATTGTCTCTGCTTCTTAGATACCTACCCTATTTTTCAGGCTGGATTTAGTAGTTCGACATGATTTGAAACTGATTACTTTTTTCTAAAAGAAGTTTTGATTTCACTTCTACATAAACGAATTTATTTTTAATTAGAAAGTATGCTTATGTATAGTGAATTCCTAAATCAGCTACCACAACAGTAATCATAGTAGGTACGTACGTTTTTTTTGCTTATTTTTTGTTTTGTTATCCGAAAGTCCAAACATAACAATAAAGTCCATAGCAGATCATAAAGTATTCAAAAGGTTTGTAAGATTTTGTATAATGTTTTTTGTGAAATATTTTTCTAATTGCAAGAATGCACAACTTTAGATGAGGTGTGACATCTAAAGTTTTATAAGGCAGTTCAAAACAATCCATTCATAATAGCAAATCCACACTCACAGAGATTTGACAATAGGTACTGTTCACGTTTCATTGATCCGCGGAGACGAGAAACCGTGAAGAATATGCGAATGCAATCTACACAGCTACACTCCTGTTTCGCGGGTTGTTCACGGCTTCGCGCGCAATCCACGGACGCGTGAGGAGAGGCAATAAGTATTTTCTTTTCTAATAAGGTTTAAGCAAATGTCTAATACATTCTCTAAACTGAACCCGTTCGCAAGATCCCTAAGTTTTGGAAATCCCCAAAAGCGTATCATCTTATCAGATTTTCCAAACCCGTCGACGGAAACCCAATAAGTACGTATTATGACGGTTTTTCTATTATCTCGATTGCATTTGGTAGTCAATTCGGTGATTGCCAGGATTTGCAGTCTCCTATGTGTTGAGATTTAGAGGATCACATACGTATCCACTGATACTTTGGTGTAAGGAACTCGTGGTTTCAACAAAGTATAGAGAAAGATTTAAATGTACAAATTTTAAAGATTTCTTACGTAAAAATATACTATACTAATCATCATCATCATCCGCAGCCCGATCTCTCCCACTGCTGGGTGTAAGCCTCCCTTCGTTCTTGCCATTTCTCCCGGTCCTGCGCTTGCCTGATCTACTGCCGGCCCACGACGCTGATAATATCGTCGACCCATTGCGCTGCTGGACGTCCGACGCTTCTCTTGCCAGTCCTCGGCAACCATTCTGTCAACGTTTTACACCACCTATCGTCACCACGTCTTGCCAGGTGCCCTGCCTAATATATACTATACTAATAATTGTTTTAATTTTATTGAATGTTCTTTTTCTTTTTTAAAAAGCTCTACCGCTCTTTGGCAATACAGTCACTATTGTTTTATTTATATAATTAATTGAAATTCAAAGTAAGACATGTGAATAGTTACTATGTGAAATCAAATGAGCATAAATTTAACACATAGCACTTAGCAAGGAGCACAATATTCACAGCGCTGTGATAGTGCACGTCGTTGAAGTGAATTGAAATTCAATTTTTATTGAAGCTTATGGACTAAACTTCGGAACGTGGAAAGTGTTGAAGTTTTAAGTGAAACCTGAAACGAAAACCTGATGCATCTCAAGCGCTTAGGGAAATGGTTTGAATGCACGTTAGTTTGTATGAGCTTGGTCAAAGTGGCTATATGTATATTAGCCAGCTAATATTATGGAAGTTTGCAGTAGCGATTGTTTCACAAATTCAGAGTACAGCCAATAAGTTAGCTTACAGTTAAAGTAGTTAAAGTAAAAGAAATTATAGCTACAAACGAGAATTAATCTCATAAACATACCTAAATTAATTCCTATATCCCTTGGTCACGCCATAACTTGAGAATAACTTTAATTTGAAAATGCTTTATGTATTTGACAGCTTAGTTCTTGAAGGAGGAAGGTTTTCATCATTATCATCAACATTACTACGAGGGTCCCGTTGCAGATCACAGCTAGTCACATAAAATATATGAATTTGATCGATTTAGATATACGCAGTGTGAGACGCAACCGCGGACTAATCCGTGCCATGACATAGTGATGTACCACTATTGTCATTTACGGCACCATTGGCACCATTTTACAACTACACAAGAGTTACAACTCACGAAATTTTTAAAAGTAAAATGGTGAGAATATTCCACTTCAGTAACGTTATTTACTAAGTATCTGATCAGGGTGCGTAGACAAGTGTCAAATGTTTCGTATCTATTCTCTTTCTATTATCGCTACACCTTTGATTTGGCATTTCTGATCGCTCGAGTTTTCGTCATCGAATGTCAATACCTATACATTTTTTAAATTTTTTAATCGAAAGCGATTGTCGAAATGTAACATGGCTAGGGCAGCTTGATCGCTACTTGGTACGGAAAGCCCTAAATACATTGTTGAAGTTAGGCAACGTTTAGATGGGTGACCGCAAGTGGCATTAACAGCTGATTGCTTTCGTGCTTTGTACATCACGATAAATTGTCGGTTTTGGCTTTATGACGAAGGCTTTCAGGCGGTCTAAAAACACTGTCATTAGAGTTGGCCACTAGCTTACGAATTTACAACAAACATAGATACATAAACTACTGTTTCATAGCTACGTGAGCTACGAGTAGGTTATGTTAGACTAGCAGACCCGCGCGGCTTCGCTCGCGTGTTGTACTATCACCAAAAGCGTCGCTTTACCAATTTTGAAACAGTATAGCTTGCAAGATGATAGCTAGCTAATCCTGCCCTTTTTATTTTGACCAATCGGAGTCATAAACATCTAAAAGCAATAATTGTTTGATGACTTTTACCATTGTTAAAAACTTACTGTTATTATTTGTTCTTTAAACTTTATAACAAAGCACCGAAATACTTTGTTGCTATTGGTGTTCGAATGTTGTTAAACTGCTAGTTGCGTCACAGAAAAAGCACCCTTAAGGTGGTGAAGCGATGCTTTGGGTGATAGTACATACCTACCTTAAACTCTGGTCGTACTGACTGAACATTTTGGAAATGTGAATCTGAATGAGAGATCTGAATCTGAATGATGAGAAGTGAATGAATGGAGTAAAATCGAATCTATATCACTATACAACAAAAATGTATCTTAACATTTATTTTCAAAACTACTAGGTACTCAAATGTGAAGGCATCATAGCTTGTATTAACTTGTATTTTAAAGCTACGTTGATTTTGCTTAGGGTCCTACTGTAACTATGTAGTTTATCTTAATGTTGAATTAAAAATTTGTCATTAGACAAATAGATATTTCCAACGACCACTTGGCACCATTCAGTACATTTTATGCAAATATGCCGTAATGGTTGTTTAATGTTCGTTCATTAGTGCGATAGCTAATGGAATTTATAAGTCTAGCCTTTGCCTATTCGTTGTTTGGATTAATAATTAAGGAATTCATTAAAACTCCTTATTTAATTAGCAATTGTTGCTGGAAAATGTTATCAACGTTTCAAGAAGTTTGCCTAGAATTACCTAATTGTGGATTAACCTATAAAAATTTAAAACTTAGAACTAATATGTCGCATAATATGATCTCATACTATCTAAATATCATTCGTTCTATACGTTCATATGAAAAGTTAAATTGTGGCTTCCGACTTTAAATTCGTTAACCCATTCCCAGCCCAGCCCGCGGTGCTCCGAAGGTGAGGGCCACGGAGAGCGGGGACTAGCAGGAGCCTAATTAGTACGTGCGTGCGTCATGAACACTTTAAGTGTTAGGCAATGTTATATGAATGGATCTAAAACCTCCGTCATTAGAGTTTTTCTTTAGTAATTGTTTTACTTATGTTCCAACTAATTATGTTTATTCTAAATGCTAAAATTGTACAAATATTTCAAGAAGCTATATTCAATTAATAATTTTTTAATCGGTGCTATCATAAAGACGAAACTATCGTCAATGATAGTTTCGTCTTCAGCGTCATAAAGCTTCGTGGCTGAGTGGTTATGGCAGCCCGGCTAAAAAGCGATCGCTTGCATCTCGTAAAGTTTTAGTTAGATTTTTCATTTATAAGCTTTATTCAAATTGAATAGATTTATTTATCATACAAAATACAAAACCAAATGTTTAATTTGTTAATTTTTTCCTCAAACATACACTTCCTGCATTCATTATCACCTGTAAAAGCAATCGATTCACAACCTTTTGTCACAGTTATGTTCAAATACTTTGTGTCTCCAAAGATTTTGGAGGTGGTAGTCGAGACACGCTCAAATTTTTGACACAATCCCTTATTTTGAAATAGTTATAAATTACCATTTTCTAAATAGTATTCAAAAATGTATGAGCGAAAATCTAGCCAGAAAACGAGTTAGGATTACCTATCTGTTTCTTAACTACCTATGTATTTTCGTATGAACTAGCCAACTCTGGAGACGGTGTTTTTAGGCCGCCTATAGGCCTCATGTCCGGTCACGACTTATGCTCTGCTTATGGTGATGTATGATCGCGATAATCGCTGGGAATGCAATCTATATCCATGCCAAATTGTATCGAATTCTGTTTAGCGGCATATTTTGTCAATAAAACTTATTTTTCTTCTTTATGATGGAAATATTTATTTATGAAATAAAGAAACACAGAGAAACAAAAAATATCTACACTTCTTAACCTAAACAACTAAATAAATAAAAGGAACTCTTTCCAAAATATATACTATTAACTAAAGATAGAAAAGTTTAAACAACTTGCAAACCAAGTCGCAGGCCCACTAGTAAAACTATAACGGACTCGAAAATTCTGTTGTCAGTTGTTATCGTCCGCATAAAAGTTGCTAATGAAACTTGAGAATTGGTTTATGGTTGGACAAGATGAAAGATTGAATTTTATTGCGGTGAAAATAAAGAGCGTTCAAAATATATAAACAACAAAACAAATAAATTATTTATATTGAACGAGCAATTTAATTCGACACTATAGTTTATTTAGTTGGCAAACGTGTATTTTTAAGGTGGGTACTGACTGGCGTTACGGGGCGTAATGTAACGTGTTACACCGCGAGCATTCGTGCAGTCAGTACGTCGTGTTACGGGGAAACTAACGAGTAACTCGAGTAACTCGAGTAACTCGATGCGTAACACGCTCGTTGCGAATGTTAAATTACACCTCGTAACAGTGGTCAGTAGCCACCTTTACGTGTAGTTTTTTTTACGCGCAGGCGCTGCTTGGTTGTATCAATGCCAAAGGCGAACAAAATGCAGGCCGCAGGTTGTGACCGTGCACACTATGCTTGAGTTTGTAAAACGCGCTTCAAACTAGCAGTCAATCGCAGTTAACAGTTAGTACAGTAATTAAAGGCTTAAGTTCAATGCTTTTTTAAATGAATGAATGAGAATTCCTTATTGTACACTTTACAGAAACTTAAAACCTAAAAAAATAAATAACCTATTAGTGTAATTGTACAATGGGCGGTCTAATCATCATTACACTACCGTTAGTACTCGTATAGTATACGCAAGTTTAGACCACAGAAATGTCAGATGTATTTTTATGTTTAATAAATTATTTTAGTACCATCGAGAATATAATGTATTGTACAAAATCTCAATACAACCATTACCAGTACATCTATCAAAGAAAATGTACAACGAATATCTCAGAATTTTCGTGAAACATTTCCGTGAAACTGAGCTTAATTCTTCGCTCACTCAGAATCTGAGCCTATATAACAATGAAATGATGTATATACTTTACCGGGACGAATCCGGTAAAACAAATTAAAAAAAAGAGAAACCACCAACATAAGCTGAACTGCGATTATCGGCACGATGTATCGTTTTCGGGAGAGGGTCGCAAAACCGAGTCGTGTACAAAGATGAGTAAACGGTTGTTATACAAACGCAGTAGATTTGTTGGTGGAACTGTAGTAAATAACTTAGCTCTAAGTTCAGCAAGGTATAACAGAGTTGGCCACTTGCTCATACGAACGAACGAATGAACGAGCAAGGTATCGCTGCACTGGCTTAAACATTTTGTAGAGCCACGTTCCTCTTTGTCGTAAGTCGTCTCGGTTACGTCTCGGTTTACTGTGAATTACATCTTTTTGTGTACATTTGTGGCAAATTCTAATTAAGTTAACGGCAGTCATATGAGTGTGATGTATGTAGTCACATTTATTGTAGTCATTTAATTCGCGGTGAAGAATGCTTTTAAGTATTTAACTCAAGTATATAAAGTAACATTTCTATAACAATACATATAGGTATTCAATTTTTTATTGGCTCGTATAGCATCTAAAATCAAAATAATACGTCATACAGTTTTTTGTTGAGCAGTAAAGCTAGCACACAAAATAATGGGTATGCATCAAACACTTGCCTCTGACTATCCCATAAATAATAAGAGTGAATGAGGCGAAAGAGGTGTGTCAGGATCGTAGCAAGTGGAGATCTGTGGTATCTGCCTAGGAAAGGCGTGATTTTATGTATGTATGTAAATTAGCTTCGGATTATTTAGAAATAAAATAGGATAAAGTTCTAAATTTATTTACAGAAACTAATCTAGATAGAATTGAATAAAGTAGCACCGTGTGAAGACTGTGAAATACAGTATTGAATTTCCCATTTATAAATCCAATTACTAATATTAATTTAATTAAAGTCAAACTTTAGATAACTGATTTGTTTTCCACGAAACAAGCCGCAATCATCGGCAAATCTCTAACTCAATTTGAACAAGGCTTCAAATACAAGAAGTCTTAGTAAAACTAAACATCAAAAGGATTCTAGACAATGATTAGAATAAAATGAAGTATAAAGACAAATTGGGAGACAGAAGACCTTGGGAGTTCTTTGATGTAAAACAAAAGTTTATTGGAAAGATAAAACATAAATAACTGAGCGTGAATAATAACGTAGAATGAGGTTATTTTATTGGTGAAAATATAAAAACTCCCTTTACTTAGCAGGCCTACCATCAGGGTGCCAATTTTTTACAAGTAGAGTGAGCAAGCTATTCATAATGCATACTGGCACGGTTGCCGTGTGAAGCGCAAACATCCCTCATAAGCATTCACATCGGTCAGTTTACAAAGATTCATTATCAATGAAAAATCTCGCTAAAAGTTTATGACTTCGATAGATCGTTGAAGTTAAGCAACATTCTGAGCGGTCACTACTTGAAGGGGTGACCGCAAGTGGCTTTATCAGCTGAGCTCTTCCCTGCTTCAAGGGCACGCTAATTTGTCAGTCCCCTCTTTTAAAGTTCTTAAGACATGACGGAGGCCTTTAGGCGGCTTAAAAACTCCGTCGTCAGAGATGGCCACTTGCTCATACCTTTGCCGTGCCGTGTTAAGTAGAAAAGTATGACAACGAGAGCAAGGTGCGGTATCTGTGACCGTGACGTTAACGTCTTGAATAGAAAAAAAAAACTAGTATGATCTTTAGAAGTGTCAATATTTTTTATTACAATCAGAAAAATACATGCAAAACATAGAACCTCCTTCTTTTTTAAAGACGGTTAAAAAGATGCATAGCCGACTAAAAAGTGCCTTGACGTTTCCAAGAAAGAATAGCAACTGCAATCACAAAAACGGAAATAGAACCAATTTAAAAGCTAATGCATTACGAAGCGCGGAAGTGTGTATTAACGCCCTCATTAGTACTGTACTAGGTCTGATGAAAAGGCTACTCAATAAAATGAAAGGGCTCGTACCAGCTCTTCCGGGTTGAGTTGTTTACAAAGAAACAGAGTTTAATGTCGCGAGAGCTTTTAACTAGATCACACACGTTGTTTTACTATGATTACTTTTACGAGTGTTTCGGGGTTAAAGCTTTTTATCATTCATTCATTTATATTTCAAGAAACAAATAAGATTTTTTGAACACACCACAGAAAAAACAAAGGAAAAAACAGTTAATAAATCGGAAGAAGTAATTTAAATAAACATGTTTAAATTGTATTTAATAATCGTATGATAATTATTTCACAAATCCAAGCACGTTAATTAGGAACCGGAATTCAGAAGATGCTACATTAATTAGCGATGTTTCAGTTAATTATCACTTAATTAAGTCAATAAGGAACTCTGATTGAATGTATCGTCTTACTGCAATATTAAGAACCAGGGGGTCTGAAGTCAGCCATTTTAAAAATTATGACTTACTCTGCCTTGTTTAGAAAAAATATAAAGTAGTAGTAATACATTAAATTCTTCATGAATAAATAAATTTATTTATATTTAATGAATTATTAAGAAAAGTATCACAGTCAAGTAGGCTTTAAAGGTTAACGAGTACCTAATAGTAGATTAATAAAAAAAAAGACGTGTGACATTCGGAGACTGCCGCGGTAAAGCTATTGCATAGCATTTTTTCGGAGTGGGGGGTGTTAGGTTATTTTCGTTACGGAATTTCTGGATTCGGTCTCCACGCTCAAGGCCCGCGATAGAAGCTATGCAATAGCTTAAAAAATTGCAGAAAACGACGAGTAGGTATTATACTCATACTAAAATTAAGTTTTTTATTGTTTAAAACATCAAACATTGATTCTTGATAGATCGCTAACACGAGTTTTTAGAACAACTTTAAAAGCCAGGACCGACAATATAACGTGCTCTCCGAAGCACGGAAACGCTCAGCTGATAATGCCATAATCACCCATCCAAGTAGTGACCGCACAGAACGTTGCTTAACTTCGACGATCTATCAAGAACGTCTTAGCAAGCTTCGCTACGAGCGCTTCTTTATAATTCTAAAGGATCCTAAATGCCTAAAGATCTGAATAACGGTCTTCCATGCTAAGGGATGAAATCAGGAACCTTTCTGTTTATTTATACCATAAATGTATGCGTGCGATTATGCGAATAAAGAATGTAAATAAGTAGGTTCCATTCCCCCGAAGTCTCATAAAACACTTTGTAAACAGAATGTTAACACAGGGATTATAAAAACCCCAGCAAATATTTCATAATAAATGTTCATAAAATAAAAGTTTATATCCTACACATGATTACTGCAGATGAACATTGTACGAAGTTATACGAAGATGGACGAGTAATTTCCGAAGTTTGAACCTCGAGTTTGAAACAGCTTTCCTCAAAACTTTTTGCGTTTAATGAATCAACATCTGAGTGTTCTCTTAAAATTATTAACAATTTAATACATACCTACAGAGTACTTTATTGTCTTTTAAAAGGCTAAATTAAATTTACAGAAACTAAACTACTACATATTTACATAACTGTACAAACAAATACAATTAGGACCAGTTGAGCCACCTAAGGATTTATAAATTAAATTAGGTTTAATTTTGACTAAATTATTTTTATCTGCAAAATTTGTGACAATATTTAACGTTAATGATCGATCTCAGCGCAGATTTTAATTAGGTACTAGAAAAGTATTAAGCATCAAAGATCACACATACGTTACTTAGATAAATAATATATTTTTGAAATAATGATAACATAGCTTTGTGCCACTGTATCGAAATATAAATGTCCTAATGCTTACAGACAGTGTAAAATGTCCAAGGATATTTATTATTTATTATTATTAGTATATTTTTCTTGCTAACATAAGTTTCTCAAAGTTCTTTAGGTACTAAAAACTTAAGAGTGAAACATCTGTACGTGCTGCTATTTCATCTGTGATTTGGTGTCGAAAATATTTTAATATAAGTCGGAATTGCCACGGAAACTTGCGACGTCAACCGGGGTGACAAGATGGAGAAACTTTTTTAATAAAATATGTACTGAGGAACACTCGACCCGAATTTACGACATCATCGTGGTTTTATTATGTTCAACTCGTAATTATGTCCGTAACTAGTGCTAGAAAACATGTTTCGTATGATATTATTTAATCGTTCGTTCGTTCGTCGTTCGTTCACTTGTTCAATTTAGAGTGAGTCGCTAGTTTTTTAATCTACAGGGTGGGGCATGAATGGCGACTTTAAACTAACACACAAGTTGAGCTAGTTATCAATAAAAAATTATTTGATAAGTGATTAATTTAGCAAATACTTCCTTATTATGTGTTAGTTTAGAGTTTTCTATTTATAAACAAAATGTATTATTTAAACTTTTTATTAAATAATTAAAATAAATAGGCCGTTGCTTGATTCGATAATAAGATCTATTATAAAACAAAACCGCGCAAAATAAAACAGAGCGCTTCCGTGCTTTGGAGAACACGTTAAATTGTCGTTCCCGGCTTTTAAAGTCGTTAAGCCATAACGGAGGCCTTTAGGTGGTCTAAAAACTTCATCACCAGCTAAACTTCATCACTAGCGTTGGTCACTTGCTCATACGAACTTACTTACTACTATACTATAATAAGGCCTAAACTTCATCACTAGCGTTGGTCACTTGCTCATACGAACTTACTTACCACTATACTATAATAAGGCCAAACTTCATCACTAGCGTTGGTCACTTGCTCATACGAACTTACTTACCACTATACTATAATAAGGCCAAACTTCATCACTAGCGTTGGTCACTTGCTCATACGAACTTACTTACTACTATACTATAATAAGGCCTAAACTTCATCACTAGTGTTGGTCACTTGCTCATACGAACTTACTACTACCTATACTATAATAGCTTTTTTGCCCTGACACACACAAATCAAAGCAGAGCTTCATTTTAAGTATCAGTAAACTTTTATGAGTAGAGAGTTTGTTCGAATTCTGTTAATTATCACTGTAAATCAATAAATAAAACTGCATTATTAATTTACAGCCCAAAATGCTTAAGCGTCTGTTTATAGGTGTCATTATTTAATCAGAATTGAAATATTATACGAAATTTATATTTATACTACAAGATCGTCTATTTAAATTCGTAATATGAAATAAATTATTACTACGTGGTATTTTGGCGTTTTTATAACAGCTTAAGTTGTACTCTGCACTATGTAATTATACTATACATGTAGCATGTACTTTACCTACTCGTAAGTAAAGTACATGCTACACAAAATACTTTTGATTCTGTTTTAAATTTCACAAATAAAAATTGCCGAGTGTCACAATTCAATTCAAAATTAATAAAAGTGAGTACGACTAGTCGTTTTTTGGTAACCTTGACCAAGATATCGCCTTAAGAGCTTCTTAATTCTACTAGTATATATTTTCATAACCAAAACCACGAAGGATTAGGCTAACAAACACAGTATGGACCATAGTTCTCTTATCGGTATTAAAATTATACCACCCATAAAACCATGCCTCAATGACGGCTAAAATAAAGCGTTCATCGTTTAATAAAAACTTCGAACTTTATCAATAAAGTTATTTACGACAGTTTGTTCGATATTTATGACATAAACCATAGGTTTTGTCAAAAGTTAAACTTGAGAGAACAGTGTTGTTTGTCCGTACCCAGTAGTATTTGTTTAGAATGAATAGCCCCTAGAATAAAATGAATTGATATTACATTAGAAATTTGAAAATCACGCTCTTTTCCTTAAAACCAGGGATTTTCACTTGCTACGATCCTGATACAACTCTTTCGTTATTATTTCACTCTCATTATCATTACACTAGATAAGGAATAAGCAGTATTTTTCAAAGTTTTTTGCTTGATAGCAAATTAAGCCAGATACGTTATCATATTATTTTTATTTTTCTGTAACATTATACATATACATAAAAACATCTAGGCACAGAACAAGAATGTTTAAATAAGTAAACTAAAAAAAGCATTATTAGCTTTGTTTCAGTTTCATTAAGTGTAACTTGCACAACACAATAATTTACACTAAATAAGTTTATCGAACTATTATACACTTGGAAACTGCAAAGGATACATGTCATGTCATGTATTTGACTAGCTTAATCACAATTAGCAATCGTTGTGCAAGCCGCTCTAAAAGTGAAAATTGACTGAGCCCTCTCAATATGGCAGTCTAAAACGTTTAGATGTTTGTGACATAAAAATAACTTTAAATCGTTAAAAATAATGTCTGTTAAGACTTATTATAAAAATAGTACCGACTCGTGCATCATAAATTGAGAACACAGGGGTACTTTTATAAGTCCAATTTCTGGTTGGATTTATAATTGCTGCTTTTGATTTAATTATCCGAAGTCTGGCACTTTCAATTTAACGTGGATTAGAAAATGTTTGATTTTAAAGGAAAAAAAAATTGCCTGCAGTTATAGTAAGAATTATTTAGGTTAGGTACATAAAAGATTTTTTATAGTTTTATATATTTTTGTTATAGTTTTAAACCACACTTAGGTATTTCACTTACCTATAAGATCTTAATATAAAGTCCGGCTTGTGTTCACAAAAATGTTGTTTGTGTTTTAAAAATTAAAATTCGAATTGTCGACATTTTGTTCCTTGATTGTAGGATGTATGTAATTCCTTAGGGATTTTTAGTATCCTGATATTGTGTACTGCAGCTGTAAAGGACTTTACTATCACTACTAATACCACTTACCGTTTTATTGCCACGTTAGTCATTGGTACGATAGTTTTATTTATATTCCAACGGAGTATGCTTTGAGTGCAAGATAGAGAAACTTAATTATTTTTGTTTAATTTTAAGTAAAATAAAACTGTTTGTAAAGTTATTTCATTTTAACTTAAATAATTAAGGAAATATCGTAAATTTATAACAAGCAGAAAATCATTAATTTCAATTAACATGACATGTAAAGTCATATAAGGGATAAATGATCTGTACATTTTGTTCTATTATCGTTTGGTAAATTTTGTTAACAGGATTACAAGAATACTTTTATCTTAATTAATTAAATTAACCATAAAAAACTTTCCTCCTAAATCACCTTTCAGTAACAAATTTCCAAGTTCAAGAACATAAGTTTTTAATCAAGGTTTTCAACAATTTCCATAAAAACACTCAACTATTAAGACCAAAACTTTTAATAGCTGAAGATAGCTTAGTCATAAAAAATAGAGATGGGACGAATGTTCGTTTCATGTTCAGTATTCGGTAAGTTAATCGAATAATAGGTAATTAATTGTATTTGACAAAACTACGTTATTTTATGCTAAGCATACGAGTAGGTAAAGTCCTAAAAATGTATCCAAACCATAACTAAAATAATATATAAGTTAAAAATATCACAACACCGAAAATTATAGGCAATATCAGATATAAAATCAACGAATGTCAGCGGATAAATACGGTTTCCAAACGCTTTGGCAAACTTTTACAAAGAAAAAGTCCATCAAAGCCTGCCGAATTATTTAGCTGAACATTTAATTCGATAAAAAATTTACTTAATGTTTTATCCAAAATAAAATTCTACAAATTAATTAACTTCATATTAAAACACTTTACAATCATGCAATGATAGTTTTAAACGATCTACAGATTTTTAGCCCATATTTGACCGACTATTCGTACTTATTCGATTAATATCCATCACAAGTTACAACACCTCAGTTAAAACCCATAATGTGCCATGATCCATTAGAAAACAAGATCAAACAGTTAAAAATAGTTTCAAAGTGAAAAACTCAGTTTATATTAAACGTTTTTGAAAAGTTTGTAAACACCATCAGATATTGATGTGTGTAAAATGTTTTATGACCGGATATAACAAATATTGGCTGTGCTTGTTTACTTCGATTCTATTTTTGTATCGACAATTTTGATTTGATAGTTTTAGACTGACGTTTTTTTTATTAACTGTTTGTTTTAAAACTTTTCAATACAAATTGCGATTGATTTTTCAGCGACTAAAAATTACTGAATAAATCACAAACGAAATTGAAGTCGGTTTTAATAAAAAAAAAAGAATTGCCATTTATTATCTGATTCAATTCTAAAGAGATTGTAGAAATTAAGCTTGCCTAGGAGGGTAGTTATAGTTATGCATCTGGCTTTGCTTGACATTTACAAAAACAATTTTAAATATTTAAATATATTGTGTATGTCTAAGTCCTATGGACACAGAAACTATTTACATTCAATATAATTGCACAAACACCACTCAATAAATTTCACTGCGATTTGATCACAAACCTCATTATTCATTTGATATACGATTTAAATTCTCACAAGCCGGCAATCGGAGCCAATCTGACCAAGTTAGAAATAAGTAACTTAATGTTATTCAAAACGTGTCGCTACATTTATCCTATCCCAGAGATCAGGCACGACTTACGGACAGCAAGCTTACTCCACATAAATCCGAGTATTCAAACTGCAAAGGATCCTGGAAATTTTGAACCTGGTGAAAAGTTTGAGAAAGATTTAGAGTGGAATGTATGCGTGGAAAGTTTTGGTTGTGGGGGAGAATATCAAAGACGCAAAGTGTTTGAGATTTGATAATTATGTCGTGGAGGATGTTCTTGAAAACGCTTTGAGAGGCTCTTGCTGAGATTTGAAAACTTGTATATTTTTATGCTATATTTACTCGTAGTATGAGGGGAAGCCTTTGCTCAATACAACAGAATACTATGAGCTAAATGAGCTAATACAATTACTATCACCATTATTTTATCTATTTACGGACAAATGTTTGTATGAACTGAAAGTATTTATTCTAAACAGAAATCACTGTTCACTTCATCGGTACAAATATTTTATAAGCTGATACCTTTTTACTGTCAGCTCGGTTCGCCAAAAAAACTACTAGTTATTTTGTGTTACAGTGATTAAATGAACGACCAATAGGTTCACTAACTGAAAGAACTAACTGAAATATCCCAGATATAAAGCACGGAAGAGACATTTACTCTAGAACTTGTTATCGTGCCATCGCCTTGAATAGATAATGCCGATGTCTTAGATAATGAAGCTCGAATGAAAGCAGTCATTAGTGAGATTTGAGGTACGATTGGCATGTGAGGAAGACAATGCTGATAATGAGAAGGTTGATGAACACTAAATACTATATGAACACTATAATTCGTTCGTAATAGTATGGAAAATAGGGTAGATTTATAGAATACTTAGAATATAATGATATTTTATGTGGTAAACATGGTACAGAAAGTAAAACTTAAAGCACAGAAAAGACACAAAATCACAGAGATCAGAATAAAAGAGAAGGAGATATACATACAGGTAGGCACAGATTAGGATATTTTTACGATTAAAAATACTCTAATCTACCTTATTTTCTACGATAGGATAGGTATAGCAACTTTTAAGCTATGTCGCCTTTGATAACATACATCACCTTTCCCTACAATTATTGCATTATTAAGCATATTCACATATCAAATTTCAAATTTTCAAATTTATTTATTCGGAACGAATTACATGAAGTAGGGTACATACAACAAGGAACGTTGACTACCGCAAAAGTTGAAAACTGAGTAGCAGAGTCAGCGCTCTCCTCCAAACTAAGCTAAATATCCATCTTAAAACAAGTACATGTATACTTGTTTTGATATTGATGAACTCTATTATAGACTCAACCAGATACTGAAAGGTAAGTATATGGTTGAGCAAATACCTATTCATAAACAAGTAGGTAGTCATTTAGCGCGACAAACCACAAGGCTTAAAATACTATTAGTATACGTGTATATATTAATGAAATATAATCATGACTGTATTCCAAAGGGCGGTAGACAAATTATCTTAGATTATTAGGCATCTAAGATATTTGTATAAGTCTGTCAGTATATGCCCACATTTTAAAGAAGTTCAAATTCTATGCAATCTTACTTCCATGAAATATATTTTTCATAACGATCTTTTCGTTTACCGTCTAGAGGTGCTGTCAATGCTATTTTACATAACATGGTTTGTTTAAATTCAAATTCAAATTCAAATTCATTTTATTTCAGATAGTTACAATCCATATTACAAAGACATTAAAGACATTTATCATCATCCAGCCATAGAACGCCACTGCTGGACATGGGCCTCCCCTATAGAACTCCGGTTGTTTAGGATGGAAGCGGCTTTGATTTATTTTGGTGATCGGTGATGTATCCACAACAATCATATCAAATAAATCAAGTAAATGTTTATGCCGGTTATAAAACAACAATAAACCCCGGATTACAATGATTAGCATCTAAAATTTTTGTAAGATGAGATGACACAGATAATATAAAAAGAAAAGTACATAATTTAGATGTAAACAGTTGAGGCGAGCGAAGGAAATTTCAAAGAGAACTCTCAACGATCCTATCAAAATAATTAATAAAGTTTACTGAAGAAAAATCCCGTAGACGGCCACAATGAAGCAGTTTTTTATTTTTCATTTTTTACCCTCGAAACTCTAATGATCTTTAATGAAAAGATGCCGATACATTTTGTATTTTGTTTTTGAAACTTTGTATTTTGCAAGATGGTTGAGAGCTTGTTGATGAAACAGTGGGTATAAATAATACTGCAGTTTTCTTTACAATATAGCTTTTACGAATTAATAGACTGATAGTTACAATTAGCTCTCTTATAGCGTCGATGGGCTTGCAACCTGTCACGTATGGAAAGTTAACTTCTGCAAAATGTGGGCATGTACCAAAATATGTATTTGGACATACTCTGACTACCCCCTTAGACAAATTATCTAAAAATTGCCCAATGATCTGAAAGAAATGTCTACCGCTCCCTGGGATACAGTCGTGATCATATTTAATTTAATTATTATTTTTTAGACTGATAGTCATTCGTCCTAATATTTAAAACCTTAATTAAAAAAAAAACAAAAAAAAACCTTCGTCTTAATATTTAAAAATTCAACATTAAGTTTATGCCAGAACCAAATAAATAAAATTATATTAATTTACCTTTTTTACATTTTCACAAGGCTTTGTAGAGTATTTTTACGGTCACTCGCATAAAATAATAAGAAATGACAATATATCCACAGCCTGACTTCACCCACTTTATTAAGCGTAGAGTTCTTAATCCATTATATCAAGGTAATTAAGTTTCTAATAGTACCTATCCATTTTATTATAAAAAGTATCTATCACAATTTTTTGTACCATTGATCTGCCAGATACTGATTCTAATGATCAAGATATGACCATAGGAATCACCTTTGAGATATACTCGTAAATTGTTAAACTTTCAAATGCCAGTCAAGACAGAACATCCATCAAGCATAATAATATCACTCAAGCGTGTTTGATAGAACATTGTTTGCTAACGCCCGTTAGTAAACGGCCGTCATTTCTGAATTACGAAATGATTTCTTTTTTTAAGAATGTTGTAATTTTAGTTGATAAAGAAGTTTGTAATATATTTTTCCCGTCATACACTAAGCGCATATAAATGACATGCATAGAATTTTTCCATCTTGATAAAGTACCTATTAAGAAAAGTCAGTACTTAAATACAACAGTTGTAATACTAATTACAATGGGCGACCTTTCCGCAGATAAACGATTTCTTCCAGGCAACCTTAGGTAGGTTTTCTACTATGTCCGTTGGTTAGCGGCAATCGTATTAAAAATAACGGTGCTCTTCTATAATGTCCATTAGGCTAACGGTCGTCTTTGTTCATAGTAGGTACCTCACCTTGTTTTGATACAAAGGATTTTAATACCAGCCGTAATTATAATATAGATTTATTATTTTAAAATATATCATACAATACACATTTTATAATAACTGTTTTGTTATTTAAAATATTTGACATTCAATAACTTCAAACCTGTCTGAATCGTTAATTGAGTTTTGATTGATTGTAAATACACAAAAAAATTGCCTAATGATCTGAAAGAAATGTCTACCGCTCCCGGGATACAGACAGTCGTGATCATTTCATATTTCGTAAATACACAATGACATAATGTTTTATTTTATACAATTTTCAGATTTTGTTTAGTAATAAATGTATTAAGTATTAAGTTTCATTCATGTATAAAATAATAACTTACTTGGTTTGTGTTCTATACTCCGTAATTAGCCTTTGTCGCCACTTTAGCAGTTATATCACTTTTCACAATCGTTTTCGAATATTACTTTATATTATTATTAATGAATACTCATCAATCTGTCCTATTAGATTCTTATCTGTGAATTAAAACAAAAAGTTTTGTGGTCAGTTTATATGCACATTACAACTATGCGTAGCTATGTAATTAAAAGTAATTTTCAAAAGACTTTAAAGATTTTGAAACATAGGTACAACGAGATCTTAGTGATTGCCTTCTTATCGTCTTTGATATTATATTGAACGTTTACCATACCGTTAAATTGTCGGTACCGGCTTTTAAAGTCGTTAAGCCATGACGGCGGCTTATAAGGCTCAAAAAACTCCGTCACCAGAATTGGCCACTTGCTCATACGAACTTATAGTAAGTAAGTACATACTATAAGTTAATGGCTAAACAAAACAAAACTGTAGCCCAAGATATTTCGACCACATGACATAGGTATTTATGCTGTTTATTATACTAAAAAATTATCTTCAACGAAATGTATAGCGTGTTTGATTCCTGGTTTTGCTTTATCAAGATCACTAAACGTTGAAGGAAAATATTGAGAAGAAATCCACTTAGCCTCACATAATATTAAACATACTTCTACTAGTAATACCTAAAGCCGATTAAGATGAGAGGATGGTTTAGCTTATTTCATCTCAACAATGTCCCGGGCACTACAGATACCCGTTAACTGAAGACATTGCTACCTGATTCTTGTGTAAATCACCTAAAAATAGATATAAAAGTTGTATTATCTCTAAATATTAAGTATGTCTAGGGATGTAGATTTTTTTTCTAATTTATAGAATTATCATCTCATCTCACAAAAAAGACTATCTAAACAAAGATTTATATTCATTAATTTGTATTTGTATTGTTCGCCCACAGTATTCAATAAATTAATGTGAAAATTCTCAAACAATACACGCATTGTCAAAATGAATTGTTTTGTTTGGGCGTAACATATCCTAATACAGCCTCGTCATTGTAGGCTTTATTCCACCCACATGTTTAATGAATTAAAACAACGATAACATCTCTGATGATTTACTAATCAATTCCAGATTATCATCTATGAATGAACGTTAAATTGGTAACATCAGGAATTAACTTATAGTGTTTGTTCATTTTAGTATTCAGCGTTTGAAAATCAACCGTACATAATCTTCTATTCAAACATTAGCGAGCTAATAGCATTTCGCTGAAACAGAATCGTTTTCACATTTCCGCTCTGTTACCATTTATGCGTTAACTTGTTCCATTAAAACGTTTCCAGCCATCAACTCTGCCGGCAACATTGCTCTAATATTTACATCTGTCATGTCCATGTTTACTTTTGCCAATCAAACAGATCTCACTGCATTAGCTACATCCGCTAGTTGCAACATCTAAACTGACCATCAAACTCGCACTGACACTGCAAACGCACTAAGTCACAGCACTCGAATCCTTGATAGGGTTTGTAGGGCGCGCTATCTGAGGACAAACATCCCTATACAAACAGGATGCACTGCGATGTTTCGAACGCGCAGACCACGGGCAGCGACGCGTCTCCTCCGACGGCCGGGAAGCGACTGACTGAAAATTATGTTTTGCCGAGAACACCGGCTTGCATCCGAGCATAAACGAAAACGGCCGAGTGAAATTTGGAGGTGCAAACGAGATGGGAGAGGTGATTGTGGGATTAGAGCAGGATGGGTGCTCAGGTGGGGTGGGATAGGGCTGCGTCGGGTTCTGTCTATGCAGGTTGGGTTGCACTCAGCCTCAAGACACCGTTGATCCCCAGCGGCGAGTTAGACCTATCATTTTGTACTATTAATGAATTGATGACTTAACTGACCCGAATTGCGGGCAATTTTATTTAATTGTTAGTACGACGATAAAGCAATTTTATGATAAATTGGTTTGGAATTGAGATAATTGTTTTATGTGGGCAGATGTATTGTATGATTCCGATTGGTGATATATTTTGGACCGTCTTTTTAATTGTAGAGTGCGATGGTATATTAAATGATTTATTGACAATGCGTGTGTTGGTGTACAAAATTGTTTCACAATAGTATAATATTTTAACTAATTAAACTTAATACTCCTGTGAAACAGCACATCAATATCGATATTTGCGTTCACGCGGTTATTGGAAAAGACGGCAGATCTATCTATCTTTAATATTTTTTGTTTAATGACTTGCCGGGCAATGCCACTATCCTTTTTATCCCTATAACCTATAAAATTATAAAAAACCCTTCAACATAAGGGGACATACATAAAATTATTAAAACTTATTAAACTTAAAGCTCAAACGACTTTATCAGGTTTTAATCTATTTCTAGTAAAGCGATGTCTCTCAGATTCAATGTTATTTTCAAACGGCATATAAAAACAGGGCTCTAAATAGGTCCTGCCAGTTTAAATCGTAGTCAGCTGCGTAAAATAAGAGCTCATTCATAATAAATGTGCAAGCATTTTTGCATTATAAAGTCTTTAAGCATAAATGGGTGACAGTAAGGAGCGGTAGTCACAACAATATTATGCATTGTTTTTTGTAATGTATTTCGATTTCAATGGATATAATATTATTATATCTTAGTTACGCCTTGATCAAAATCACTTTCTAAGATTCCTTTACATTGATAGATACAAGTGAAGTTACTAATACTATTTAAATAAATCTTTAACCGTGATTTTAATCCACTTTTTGCTGTCAGACAAATTTGAAAATATCTAGTGGGTTGGTCTAAGGTACGTCCAAATACACATTTATTACCCACGTTTTGTAGGAGTTGGTATAAATACGGAACAGGCTGTATAAAACCAACTGGTCGTGTTAATTCACATTTTTCGAAAAGAAAATCTATTGAAACACGGCCGTGTTTTGAACCCACGCCTTTCAGAACAAAAATCAAGGTAAGTACTACCACTCGGCTCGATCTCTAAACAAATTACTTTATCAAGAGTACTTACCATTAAATGTTTATAGAGTTTTTGACTTATAAAAACGTCTCGAAAGGGCTTAATAGGTAAGCTTATTCTACAAAAAAATGTTGACGACGCATGTCCCTAAATCCTGTGATCTGGGTAACTTAAGACGCAGAAATCCACAGTTTACGCGTTTAAACGCTGTATTAAGGTATTTGGATATTAACCACTTACTTTTTATGGTATCAAGTATTTTATAGGTAGCAAATAATCCTATTTATTTATAGATCTGATTTTTAGTTGGAGCGTTTTATTTCAATATTTTGTACTTGTTACATAAAGCATGGTTTGCTCTGTCGTCTGTTGGGAAACAAAGTCCTAATTAAACTTGAAACTTGGAATGGACTAGTTTATAACCTGGAATAACAATAACACATCTATAGGCTACTTTTGATCCAATGTTTTAAACTAGCAAGGTTTGGAACATCATAAACACTAAAAACGGGATAGTTACCATGATTCTTGGATATAATAGTTTTCTAATATTTCCGATTCTTTTATACAGATGTACCAAGTTAAGAAGCCGATAAAAACTTACCTATGCATATTGGTTCAGTAAACCTACTTTAGCTAAAACAGATATTAAATCTGTTGCTATCTCTTTTCATTGACATAAAGAGTAGCAAGAAAAAAACATTCTTGAAATCTATGTTAAATTGACAAATCTTTATAAATATGACCATTAAAATTTATACCTACTGAAGCGCACCAAAACGGGTGCGCTACGTGGAAGTACTTTGGATGCGCTTCATCTGGGTGCTTCCGTATTTGATCTAGATTAAGTTAGTTTAAAATAAATAATAATCAAAATGTCAACATTTTTCAATTCGTTTCTAACTGGATTTTCTCATAAGGACACAAACAAACACGATATACCAAGGTGTTAAAAAAAATTAAGTGCGATTTGAAGTGCCTCAATAAAATTCTTGACCATCTACAAAGTGTTAGAACACGGTATGAAACTTGCATTAGGAGTCGCTTAAGTTACAGCGATTTAAATCGCTTAGTTTTGATGTTAATCTATCTAAATCTTTTTAATCAGTAAAAGGCGCCCCTTAAATCACTATTGATGCAAGCGAAGTTTTTAACAGAAGGCAACCTATTTCGTCCTTCCTCGGGGAGTTATTTTCTTTGCATTTTAAAAACAAAAATTTAAAATAAGAATTTAAAAACCACAATTTATTTCAAGAATGATTGAATTTGCTAGATCACACTATAGAGACATATTATATTCATATTCATTTATTGTTTCAAGTTGGTACATAAGGTCTTAAAAATTAGGTTTGGCCGCAACAAGAGCCCCGTTGGGACACCACAATGTTTGAGGAAATAGTATTACGTAGTACCTAGATACTATACAATATAAATCAGATTGCCTGGGCTACTCTAAGGCTTTTGATGATATTTACCGTTACTCTATAATTTGGTTTAATCAAAACTCTATCATTATTTAGAAATACATTGAACACGGAGTTTTAGTCTTTCTTATGTTTTTTAAATATGAGTTGTGATAGTGAAATATGAGATGAAAAAGTTTAGTCTCAAAAACATGGAATATATAAAACCCGTGTTTTATCGCGTTTTTTAATAAGGTAAATAACGCGATAAAATCCCGTGTATATGTTTTTCTAATTATGAATTATGTTCAATAGAAAGACTTAAAAACTATCACTCTGACCACACCTTATCCCACCCACGCTAGCTCTCGGATATGTTTGCACGAATGTGCCCGTTCGTGGGCGAAATTCTGATTCAACTGCTTTTATTCACTTTATTCCTTATTATCACTGCAGCTTGTGCTAATAAAAGGCGGTAATGAGCTTTGCCTCATTTTGTTTGTGGGATTACGGGTTGTGGGAACATTGACTGGCTGTAGGTAATACCAAAGTAAGTTTGTTTGAGCTAGTAGTTAACTTGAGTGACGGAATTTAGGTCCACACCATGATTGTTTCCTCGCTTGAAAACATGCAGTAGGTTTAGGTTTAAAGAATGTTTATTTCCCAAAAAAGACACAAAAGTCACTTACTTGAGAAACAGATATTACAATAATTGTTAAATGTAGGTATATGTCGTCGCTCGGAAAGTTGTATTTAGTTGTAGCGATAAAATGTACTCACTTAATGCATTATTTTAGATATGCAGTAGATGCAGTAGAATCTCATAATCTAAAGTTGACCTATCAAATTGTTTAATTAATTGATTAAGTGTAAATTTATATGAGCAGTACAGTCAAATAAAATTATTTAAGCCCGGAAATGTTCACAAACGAAACATAGTGATTATAATTCTCTTTGCGCCTAAGTGTTAGTCCGTCCCAAAAAATAATAAATAAATAAATAATAAATATCCCTGGACATTCCACACAGCGTCATCTAGTCCCAAGCTAAGCAATTGAATGCTTGTGTTATGGTAACCAAATGACTGATATACTACATAGATACATTTTTTTTTGTAAATACATACATATTATACATAGAAAATAATAATAATACATAATGCACTTCAATACCTGCCTACATGTCAATTTTATGCACTTTTTATTATAACTTATTTTTCATCATAAACCCTTGTCTATGAATATAAAGGGTATAGTTTTTAAAAAGTTTTCTTTTTTTACCCTGCCACCATGTGGGACACATAGCTTGGAAGAGAGAGAGAGAGAGAGTTTTTAGCAAAACCTTTTTCTTTTATATACTAGTACTGTCACAGAATAAATAATAGAAGTAACACTATAAATCTATAACCTATGGACTACTAGGGCACAAAAATATTGCTGACTTGCCTTGGCCGTATTCTAGAAGGTCATGAGAAAGGTTCCATATTGGCCACTGAGGATAAACATTGCCTCTGCAGGATTAAATTTCGTCCCTCCATCATACCCAGTCATGTTCATGAGGATTTAAGTCACAAACCGAAATCGGGCTGCACATATAATAATGTCGGGCTGTTCATATGAAAATTATGTTCACGAAAGTGATTTCATTCTTTTTTCTTTTCTGTGTGCGTTTTTGTGTGCGTGCAAAATAATTGATATCTATCCTATTCTATTTGAGCACTTGCCTTTACGTAATCGTTCTTTCATAGTTTTCATAACGGAGCCTTTGTGGATATTTTTATCCCAGTTAAAAAAATTGATTGAGTGGCCTAGCTTAAAACGTGACAAGAAACAATATAAACAATAATTCTTAATCTTAGCGCCAAACTGGTGTTTTGGCCAGCAAAATTCGAATTACAAGGAGCTACATCTATTACAATACAATAATGTACAATGTACATAATATAAAGTTATAATTTCTAAAAGAAAATTCTTAAACTCTAGTTATTACCTCAATGATGAAATAAAAATAACGTAGGTACATAATTTGGAGTATGAAAATATTTGTAAAACCTTGTATATGAAATTTTCATTCTGAAATATTTGTTTTCCAGAAGAGAAAATTGTCTTTCCAAAAAGCACAGTTTCTTTATTTCAAAATTCTAAGTATTTTCTGTGATTCGTGAGATTATAATTTAGAATGTTTCTTAATAAAGTAAATTTATACAAATGTGTAGAGGGGTAGTTATAGTAGAGTGGAACTCAAAAAGTATCCCAGGCAGTGCACCATCTTTTGAGTAAAGTTATAAGTATAAAATAAAAGATAAATATCAAGTAAGATGTGGCCCATTTTTAAGAACCTTTTTCGTGAAATAATTTATCATTTTAGAACTACTAATGAATTCTTACATTTGTGCTTCAGTTATTCAGATTGCAACAAAATTATAAGACTTAGAGGCCAATTTTACAAATAAAATTGAGATTGCAAACGATCCGAGCATTCTGTGTTGCCAATTCCGTGACTTAGATAGCACTTGCGACATTTTTAAACCCGAGCACAAGTTACGACTAAAAACGTAATTTAAATTCTAAATTTTGAACTTCTGTAGAACTTCCGTTACATTTGAATCGGGGTGTAGCAACTTTTTCTTTATACAAGTGGTCAACACCTAGCTGTCTCAGTCTTTTTAGAAGCGTTTCGTTTGCGATCCAACTTATAGTGCTATAAAGTAGCTTGTTAGCTTTGTAGCCTTTGGTGACAATTTGTCTCCACTATTGTTTATACATCCATACAAGTTACCGTTTAGATACCCGATTTGTAGCAAAAATAATCAGTTTAATGTCGCCACAGTGTTTCCCTTGCAGCGTTGCCAAAGATACCGTCGGATGCTCGTTGTTTATGGGCGCCACTGTCCGCGCACCGGCCTGATAGTACAACTAAACGACTGAATAACTATTGTTTACACTGCCCACTACGGATTTCATTTGTCACGGTTCTGTGTTATTGTTTTATATGAATTGAAGTGTGTTTTAGGTTTTTTTTCAATTGGGTTGGTTTATAAAAGTTTTGGTTTTGAATTAAATCTTTTATTATATATGCTTTCTAATAAATATAATCCTTTGTTATTCCAGGTCTTAAACTTTGTATATTTCAAAAAGCCAAACCCGTTCAGTTGTTTGTGTGAGGAGTAGCAAACATTCGCCCATCCAAACTTTAAAAGCAGCCCGGCTAAAGGGTGATCGCTTGCATCACGCGGGTTCGAATCCCGTCGAAGTCATACACTTTTAGTAAGATTTTTCATTTATAATCATCAATCGTCACTAAATGGGAGCCTGAAGACGGGTGGTGGGAAGCGGCCGGTGATCGCGAGAAGTGGTAGGATATGGGGGAGACCTTTGCCCAGCAGTGGGATACACTATACGTTTAAAAAAAAAAAGAAATACCTAAGTGTGGTTTAACACTATCATACGAAAATATATAAAAACTATAATTAAGTATGATTGATTAGAGTACTTCACAATATCTGGACATCCACTCGACACTTTTTTGAAATCCTGTAAGAAATATGGCTTCTTCGATATTCAATACTAATAAATTCCAGAAAGGTCACGAAACTTAAAACTTCCCAAAATAAATCTCTCATTTCCAAGGATTCCTACCCCACTTCATTCAATGCCAACCACAGATTAGGGTACCTGACCTAAATCAATTGTAGTACCCTAAGATAATGTACCTACTCGTAGGATTTTTTTTAGTTTATATCTAACCATGCTTAAATTATTTTCATTTGTGGCGCACAACCATGACGACCTCTGTGGCGCAGTGGGCGAAGGCTCGCCTGAGACGCGGAGGTCGCGGGTTCGAATCCCGCCGCGGGACAAATTTGAGGTATAATCTATAGAGCCACAATCAGAGTTTTACTTTTTTGCGTACAAGCGACTTAACGTCTACATTCTATTGTCAAATGTCTTTGTAGAACATTGAATTTGCTGGGACATTTTTTGAGTGTTGTCAGCTATTAGATTGTGACTCTATAGTAACTCGATGATCTAGACTTGAAAAACAGAAAGTAATTTAGTCCTTAAACTGTTTCCATCTTTGATCTCCTTTCACTGTTTTCGTTTACCACCTCTTTACTATCTAGCATCGATCACCTGGAACATTAAAATTTATTCACAAGTAAAGTTACGTTCCATACAAATGGTAAATAAGCTCGTAAAAATAAACTTCGCTTACTATAGGATGGAAAACTCAACGTGAAAAGGCTCAAGTTAGGGATGGTCAACCTTTTTAACAGTCGGGTAAAATAATTGTTTACTAAAATTATGGCACTGACTTTTGATTGTTTGATTTTTTTTAATGGAATTTATTATTTAGAGAATAAAAGCAATAATGTCAAAAGCATTCTTCAAATCATGATCAAAATTTAAATTCTTAAATCACAAAACAATTTAAAAGCAAACAGACAATTGAATATAGAAGGCTGTCACAACTTTCAGAAGTCTGTATTTTTATGAATAACTAACTTAAAGATAGTGTTTTTGCAAGGCTTTCTTAAAAAAAATAATTTGCTCAAGCGGCCAATTTTACGGGCGGTATAATTCATTTTCAGCTTCATAGAGTGCGTAATGACGCTTTACGAATCTAAAAATCATATTTTGTTACGGCCTGGAGGAGTAGCAAAGTTGCACTTGGTGGCTACCAAACTCTGTTTTTGCTACTCTTCATAAACTATACAAAACAAACTATTACAGAGGTATTAAAAAAAGCTTATGATAGGTTTCACAAACTGTACATTCAGTTTTTTTAAATTCCTTTGTTTAACATATTAATAAAATAAAATAGGCGTTGGCGCTAGTTTCACCCATACAGGCACCTTAAGCGGGCCCGCGAGACGCGTTTGGGACCTGCGAGCCTAAGGTTGATCAGCCCTGGTCTAAGCCGTCAACAAAGAATATTTACAGCTCATTTCAGTGTTCGCTACCTGAGGTCTCAAATTGTGGACCGATCTCGACACGTACAGTTGCCGACAAAAAGTGGAACACTTGAGCGTTAATAACTTTTGCAGCTATTTTTGTTGGTACACTTGTAGAGACAAATTATATTGTTTTTCATTTTAAAATATAAAAAATACACCGTACTGTAAATGCGTTTCTGAGTATCTATGTTAATGCTTGTTTAGTTTGTTGCTTTTGCTGAAACAGCTAAAAATTTATAACTTAAATAGGAAAGGACAAAGTTTATAAAATAGAAACGTTAATACAAGAGTAATAATTTCCTCTTCATTAAAATTACTGTTTGTAATTACTATGAAATCTTCTTATTAAGTACATCAAACTAAAAATGTAAAACTTCTACAATACTTAGGTATACTTATAAAAAACATTAGTAATTTTTAAACACTCTCTTAATTTAATACAAAATCAAAACATACATAGGCTTTTTACCTGCAAATCATCCAAATCTAACCTGGAAATAATTTATAAATGAACTCACTTGCGTGTAAACCAGTCCTTCGCCCTAAGGCGAGGATACACTGCCGGTGATTTACACGCCAATAACTCAGTGTGTCCGCGGTCTAATTGCAGATGACCGATTTTGCACGCGCTTCAGACAATGCTGGGCGGTTTCTGGACCGGGTTTGTCATGCAAATGTTCTTGAATACTATAGGAAAGGTATTGCTAAAGGTAATGTGGTAAAGAAAAAATATTGGCAGTAAGACACTTATTGTAACAAGAGTATAAAACTCTGTATATCAAATTTTTGTTTAAGACACTTTTAAGTGGCACTTAAAAAACTTTGGAACAATCATGGCTATGAACATTGTAAACACTTTAAACGGGATATTTACTATAAGAAGCGCTCGTGGCGAAGCTTGCTAAGACGTTCTTGATAGATCATTGAAGTTAAGCAACGTTCTGAGCGGTCACAACTTGGATGGGTGACCGCAAGTGGCATTAATATCTGAGCGCTTCCGTGCTTCGAAGGGTACGTTAAATTGTCGGTCCCGGCTTTTAAAGTCGTTTAGCCACGACGGAGGCCTTAAGGCGGCCTAAAAACTCCGTCACCAGAGTTGGCCACTTGCTCATACGAACGAACGAACGTTGATTATTGAGTTTCCCGATGTTTTGGCACAGTTGTATCCCATGATCATGGTAAACTGAATCATGGTCCACGAATCTGTAGTGCCTGGGACATTGTTGAGATGGAATAGGCTTGCCCAGCACCTAAACCATCCTCTCAGCTTAGCCGGCCATATCCACAGGAAAGACAATGGTCCACGAATCTGTACCTAGTGCCTGGGACATTATTGATATTGCTTGAATAGGCTTGCCCAGCACCTAAACCATCCTCTCAGCTTAGCTGGCCATATCCACAGGAAAGACAATGGTCAATACGTGTGGGGCTGACTAAGCCATGATTAACTAATAATAAAAGTAGCGGTTTGTTACAATGTATATTTCTAAGAAAATAGATTGTTTAGATAACGCTGCAACTACTTCAAAGTTTGTTTATTTTATGAATACTCATTTAAACATCCGTTGGAATTGGAGCATTCAGTGACATAATTAGTACCTACCATTTAATTTTGTTGTGAAATTATCGGAGAAGATACTTAAATGTAATTCGTACCTATAGTATTCATGTAAATAGGATTTTTTTTTATTCAGGGATACGGTACGACTGAAAGAGGATAGTAAAAAAATTCTATTTGCGAATTAGCGAATGATGAATATAAGAACAAATAAAATTTGTATTGATGACCACTTATTTTGTATGTACTTACCTCAAAAAGTAAATGAGTAAGTAAATAGTAACTGTTAAGTATTCCGAATTGTCGAGGTAAATAAATACCTTTACGCGAATAGAGTGCCATTTACATGATGGCATTTTCTTGCACCAGAGAACTAGAGCAATAAGTGAATGCAATAATTACGCGCACCTAACTGACGTTCAGTAATTGTAAGCAACTGTTGTTTAGACCATGCAAGTCATGATGACAGTCAGTTGTATAACAGGCAAGATTCTTGCATCGTGTAAATGACACTTTAGTCTCGATAATTCAAAAAAAGATACAGTGTCTTTCGGAAAAATGTCGCGAAATAACCTATCATGTCAATACGTAGGTAGCATCATTATTTACCTACAATCATTTCAAGCCCAGTGGAGCGGACTGCCTCACACAATGCGTATTTACATTACAAGTGGCTTCCGGATAAAGCCTTAGAAGCCTCTCTTGGCTGTAATGTGGAAATCTTTTGTTGGGATCAAACGATTTGATTTAAGAGGCGCTGGATATGACAACGCTATTTATAATATTTGACGACCTCGGCGCAGTAGGCGAAGGCCTACTGCGGGTTCGATCCCCACTGCGGGACAAACGTTTGTATGTTCTACAGATATTTGTTTCGGATCTGGGGGTTTTTCTATTTATATTATGTATGTATTTTACTACCTGTAGTAATCAGTCCTCTGGTTACCATAACACAAGCATTCAGTTGCTTAGCTTGGGACTAGGACGCTGTGTGCAATGACCAAGGATATTTATTATGATATTTTTGGTCTGATTCATCTAACCTCACGATCAAAAGTCGAGGAACGATTGCACTTGGAAAATAGTGTCATCTGATAATAATTTGATGGCTAACAGCTAGTCTCAATGACCTATCTATCGTTGGTTTTGCTTACTACGGGTAGATTTTTTCCATACAAAAAACGTCAAATAGCTACTAATGACAGCACTTGGAAAATTGTGTCATCTGATAATTATTGTGTCATCAGCTAGTCTCAATAACCTATCTATCTTTGGTTTTGCTTACTACGGGTAGATATTTGACATTTTTTCCATACAAAAAACGTCAAATAGCTACTAATGGCAGTAAGCAAAACCAAGGATAGATAGGTTATTGAGACTGGCTTTTACTCATTCAGCCACATCTAGTTGTTAATATCCTCTCCTGTCCTTTCGTTGTCCTTTGTTAATATAACCGGCGTTATGTTGCCCTGATGCAACTCTGACCCGCAGCCATAAACAAATGGTTCCACCAGTACGGTTACCGGGGGTTTTCTTGTAGTATAGTAATCTATCCTCGCTCACGTGTCAAGTATTTTAAATGTATGGAATTTTTAGTTCTTGCAACTTACAGGAGGGAGGCGCTGCACTGGATTTTCATACGTTTGTGATACTTGACTCGGTATCGAAGACAGTATCCAATACTACGGTAAACTGGCGTGGCCTAGTATGATCAGCAAGACCCTACATAACTGAATATTATAAGAAAATAAATAAATCTAAGTACTTTTGCTGGTGGAAATTTCACACAATGAATTTCAATTTCCACGCCAACTTTGTAACATAAAACTAAATAAATGTATTAAATTTTGTCTCAGTCGTTTCAATTTGTTATAAGCATACTCCGACCTCAGACTTAACGAGTAGATTTAGGAAGATAGATCACTTAAAAGCTAGCCCAAACCAAGGTTGATGTCTTAGGTATTGATCGCGAAAGAAAAGAATCGCATAGACGGTACAGTGTGTATTTTATACCTACAATCTTAAAATTACACTTATAACTAAAAGACAAGATAATACAGGGACAAGACAATTTTCTTTCCTTTTTCTTTCTTATACCTACTAGTGGGATTGTACCAGCATATACTGTCCCAATGTTGGGCAAAGTGACCAGTCACTACGAACCATTGCTTTTGTCATACAATCCCTCTGATAGGGAGAACCAGTAGGTATTATGAGTTTTTTAATCGTTCGTTCATATGTGCAAATGGCCAACTCTGGTGACGAAGTTTAGAGCTTAAGGTTTTCGTCATGGCATAGACTTTTCAAAGCCGGGACCGAGTTTAAGCTAGTTTTTTTAATAATTTGTAAAAGTTTCTACACGGACAAGCATTCAATTTCTAAAAGCTCTGCAAACACTTTGGTCTTGTTCTAAGCTATCTACTCGTAACAACCGATTTCATAAGTATTATAGCATTTATCTAATAAAGTGTATTAGAATACTTGTATGAATTTAATGCAAATTCAGCATCCGCTCCATACAAAAACTAACATACATAGTTAAAAACTTTTACTATATAAAATTAAAAAAAAGCAAATAAAAGCCTCTTAATCTAGCTCTTCTATTCTCACTGTATTGGACCCGTCCAGACTCCAGACCAGACACTTGAAATTATAAGATTTCACACGAAAGCTTAAACACTGGCCCGTAATACCTTTTGTACTGACCGCTTGATGATCTCATTCTTAATGCGTGGGTTCTGAATAGGCATTTATTAAAACCAACACGAGACTTTGAACTTTAAGCCTTAGGGAATAAACGCCCAGATTTATTTCATCGCTTTCTCCTTGACGGCTGCGTTTTATGCTTTTTGCGAAATTCGATTATGCAAACAAGCGAATGTGAATATGAGCAGAGTTTAAATTACGTTTTATTTGACCGAAAAAAATTAAGGGTACCTAAATCGCAATCGATCCTACAATTTATGGTTATAAGAACATAAAAGCTGATATTAAATGACTCTCTTTTAAAGTATTCAAGTTGCCTTTCCAAAATACCTTTTAAATAATAGAGTTTTTATTTCTGAATAATAACCATTGGTTTTTTCGAAGATCTTTTGGTAATGCGATGTTTCTAAAGAAATAGTAACATGTTTAGTTTGTAGAGTAGAGTCCCCCATTCCTTCTTTCATACTAAAAAAATACCATATTTCATAGTTCAGCATATAAATTGCAAGTAAACAATAATTTCCCGATGTAGGTGAAAGAAAGAAAGAAAGAAAGAAAGAAAGAAAGAAAGAAAAATCATTTATTCTTGTAGGACCTCAAGGATCACTTAAGTATCGTTTTACATGCTAGGTGATTCTAATGCCTGTTCCAACGCGACTCCCTACACCAGGGAAAGAATCAGGCAAGAACCTGGTGGTGTGGGCCTAGCTTTTTTTTAAAAGCGATCCCTTAACAATCTAAAATACTTAATCTAAATAGTCAAGCTTCGGTATCGATTGTTACTCAATCGCCTATAGTTTAGTAATCGACAATCGACAAAATAATATTTGACATAGTATAGGTAGTATAGTATTAATTATCTGTGGTGTAGGCTAATAAATTAAACAATCGAGGAAGGTTAGAAGTGAAACCGATATTGTTTTAAAGTAACGAGGGATTTTTGTTTTTTAGATATAATTTATAAGATCCCAGTACAAAAAAACCATCCTATATTTATCATTACATTGAAAGATGGTGACTCAGCAAGTTCCATGCTATTAGGGGACGCACAAAGGCCCAGAACAGAATGTATCTTTGGAAGTAAGTAATCATGCTTCTATGATAAATGATTTTAAAACGATACTTTGATAGCCTGGATTTATTTCTGGCCTATTGGGAATCAAAGGAACCTTGAAATGAATTGTTTTATCATCAAGACTTTTGTTTTGCAATATTATTAACACTATTAAAGAAAGAAGAAAAGAAAGAAAAAATCATTTATTCTTGTAGGACCTCAAGGATCACTTAAGTTTCGTTTTACATGCTAGGTGATTCTAATGCCTGTTCCAACGCGACTCCTATATACTACTTAACTTATATACATTAAAAAATGTATATAAGTTAAGTAGTATAATAAATTTTCGTCACCAGAGTTGGCCACTTGCTCATACAAACGAACGAACGATCAATTTCTTATCTATTTTCGATAGCCCACTTTTTATTTCATTTTAATAACCAGTTACCAAATAAGGAATAAAAAGTGTTTTTTTCTAAACTAGTTGTGAAACTGGACTTAACCTAATTTTCATCTTCATTTCAGTTTCAGAACTTAATATTGAAGTAATTTCAGTTGCAATAAACGTAGAAATAAAAGGCCATATGGCAATACGAATAAATAAACCGACTTCACAGGTCGTACTTGTTTTGGCTGAGCCTATTTGAATAGGTCTGCCCGGAGGCCGTAAAGCTGCGATCATAATGAGACTTCATTTGTCACTATATACCACAGTTTTTTCGTAGATTGCTAGAAGGTATACAATTATTTATTTATAAGTGTTTGAGAAGGAGTGGTGGGAGTTAGCCAAAGACAGGGGTCAAAGCTGGCTCGCTTTGTGAGCTACATTTTACAGCTTTTTGTGTTTTAGAGATTTTTACGCGAATATTTCATTTTTTGTTTTTATTATTTCAGAGAGTTTTTTTTTACTTTTTTATAAAAGGAATTGTTTTTTTATGTTTGTTTTAAATTTTAAATTATTTATTGAAGTAACAAATGACTCATAATCAGATTAGTATACAATTTCTATCGATGCTGTATAAATCTCAACAAAAAAAAGAACCCATTTTTTCTGGCTACATAAAACGCAAAAGCTTATATTTATCCTAAAATCTTGGTAACTGTATAAATAAAGTGCCTAATTTAGTAATAGGTTCTTAATTGTACAGTAGCCCTTACAAAACAACAAAATTGTGCCCAAAAGATGCCATCCAACCGAACGGCGAGTTTGAGCCGGGCTATATTAAAACCATGGTTTCCTGAAAATATGGTGCAGACATTTAAGTGTAGTAAATGTACTAAAAAGGTTTTTTATAAGTTTAATGTTACCACTTATTTTTAAATACGTAATCTCCATGTCCAATTACTCAGAATTGTAAATACTCCAATTATTCAGAAGTACCCTAAACCGGAGAGCATGGTATGAAGAATGTAGTGAGAGATTCCTTTATACGATGATTGTCAATTTAATACAAAAAAATGCGTTAGATTGACGATCTTATATAATCGGTCGGCGCTTTTAAGAGACTCACAGCGATTTAAATGGGATTCTCGAAAGTGAGCTTTTCGCGGTCGCAAATGATTCGGGTAGAACCCGGAATCACCCTTAAAAATTACCAAAGGTCAGTTTGATGGGGTTGTGTAATTAGAAAATGTTTTTCATTTGACTTGAGTCCGTAATTTGTTACTTTTAAAAGTCAATTACGAAAATTCGGGTAACTCAAATCGTCGGATGAATTTAAAAATATTAATTTAGGAACTGAATTAATTAGGTGGGATAATATTCGTTGTATTTTGTGAGTTCACATAACAAGCCAGTAGCATTATTTGACTTCCTTATTAGAAGAGAATAAAACCATATAAAAAAAGACATCCATTTTTAAAATGTTTGATAATTTAATAACACTTTTTTTTAGTAAGTAAGTAAATGCTGTGAGCATTAGTAGAGCAAGTGGTTAATTCTGGTTAAACAATGATTCTTACGGTATTATCACATAAAATAAAGTAAGTATGAGCTATGAGCTAGTGGCCAACTCTGGTGACATTGTTTTTATTCCGCCTCAAGGCATCCGTCATGGCTTAACCACTTTAAAATCCGGGGTCAACAATTTAACGTGCCTTCCAAAGCACAATCAGCTGTTATAATGCCACTTGCAGTCTCCCATACAAATTGACAAAACATCGCTTAACTTAATCAATCTATCAAAAACATCTTAGTAAGCTATACCACGACCGCTTCATTAGTTGCGGAAGAGCCTCGACAGGTCTAGACTAGTCTAGAGCTCCAAAGTAGTCAACGTGAACTTTTTTAATAAAGTTATGCTTTTTGACAAAGACTAATATTCTCGTCTGGAAGAAATCGTTTAGTCGATAAGACCGCCTTTTGAAACAAACATTGTTATACGATTTTTATTTACCTCCTATAACTCTATGTTTTTGCAATAAAGTTATTTTATCATTATTATTATTATATTATCTCAACAGTACAGCGCCACCTAGTTTCAACTTCAAAAACATTATTCTTCTTTTCATCAAATTGCAATACTTTACTGTTAGGTTAATATCAAAAGAAGTCCACATTGTACAATGCGGCCTTCAGTTATGTAACTCCAGCTTATTACATCAAAAATAACACCTCGCTACGCTGACTTGCGCCGCGGGCATCTCGTTATACAGGACGCTTGAAAAATTTATTGTTATTAGTTGGCTAGCCGGTGTGGCCGACGTAGTACAAAAACAGATGTACAACTGATAAGTCAAAATTTTACTAAAAGGACAATTTGACTGCGAAGATTGATTTTAAAGTTTAGTGAATAAGTTTTTTAGTTTCATATTATTTTTGGTATAAAATGCATTTTGATATGTAATTTAAACAATGCGATTTCGTTTTAATTTTTTTGAATTTTCAAATTATTTTAATTTTTGTGTCGTCAAACCTTTATATTGGCAGTCTCAGAAGCTTTTAAACATTAGCTAACTCTGTTGATGCCGTTTTTAGACCGCCTCCGTCATGGCTCAACGACTTTAAAAGCCGGGATTGACAATACAACGTGCTCGTGCTCAGATGTTAATGCCACAGGTCCAAGTTGTGACCGATCAGATAGATGATTAACTTCAACGGTCTATCAAGAACGTCTCAGCAACCGCTACGAGCGTTTGACATGTTCTAGAATTGTAATACTGCTTTATTTACTGTGTTCGAGGGGCTTTGAATGGACTTGAGCGTGTTTTATGCAAAATACACGTGAAATTGCGGTCAGCTAGTTTGTAGTTTTTGATTCTGAACGTTTTGTGGTCAGGTCATGTTGGTTTCGAAGTTAGACGTTATTCTACTACCTAAATTATTATTTTAGCTAAAATATATTCGTCACTGGAAAGGAAGAACTGCTAAAGCGCCAAAGTGCTGTTTGTGGGAAATCGAGTTTAAAGTTTTTTTTTTTAGAAAAAAAATCATAACTCTTTTATTTTTTAATATTTTTTGTTTATTTAAATGCAATAAATAATTTTGAAATTGTATCTATTTTAATAAAACATTTCTAGTTCTAAAGCTCTTCTAGTTCATGAAATCACTGTCGCTTAAGCAAAAGTGTGCTAAAAGTTTGTCAGGAAAAAGTTGCTTATCTACCGAAAATTTAAGAATAACAGTAATGTAAAAATGCTAAGGTACTTTACATTATAAAAGTTGTGTAAAGGAAAATTGCTAACATATGCTTCATGAGCTGACATGCAGTGAAGAATAACAGCTAAGTACCATTTATCCAAATCATTTTCATATAAAAAGTATATAAAAATTTGCTAATATCCACATTGTTATAAAATAAATGTAAATAATAGTTACTTATGGCATTGGTTTATTACTATCAGCATAATTTTTTCGGTCTTACTACAATTATTTAACACGAACGGGTTATTGGCCTGACAAAAAAACAGGACAATGTAGTGTCTGGGACATAAATTTGTTGAGTACTTCATCTTTTAACTTAGGCTAACATCTAACTAAACCATCCTCTCAATGGCAGGCCTGCATGGGGAAGACATGAGCAATACGTGTAAAGGTGTATCGAATATGTAGAAATACGAATATGAAGTCGGCTGTCAACTTGTACTTTTTCTATGAAATTTTACATGAAGCGACGACACGTCGTCTGCTGCTGCTGCGTGTCGTCCGCAGCCAACTCATACCTTTAGGCTAACTAAGCCGCGGGTTTCTTCACGATGTTTTCCTTCACTGTTTAGAGCTTGTGTTAATGCGCATATACATTTTTCACCGAAACTAAAAAAACTTTTGATGCACGGCTGGGGTTCGTCAGTTATTAGTTTTCCTGTTCAGTAATGTATTTTTTTAAAGTACGATCCTTCTTTAACTTTATTGATTCTTCTCTTTTTCTATAATTAAGGTATTCTGTTTTTGAAACATTTTCTGTTATGAACAGGGTCCTCGGCATCTAAACATTTCTGGCTTAAGTATTAGTGTTTTGAGTAGTCGATTTATTTATTTTTACCTACTACTTTTTATGGCGGCTTGATAAATTTTTATCTAGTCCTACCCTTGATATTGCTACTTATCGATGTTTCTATACCAGACTTTTCGTTACTACTTTCAGTATTCTCAAAAGAACTTCCATACACCTCTTTTGCAACCTGTGAAGCATTTTACACTTCTCGGAATGAAACCTTCAATTTGATTTTTCTATGGAAAGTTGGCTTTTTTTAGAAAAAAAAATCTTCGATTCTATTTTAAGAATTTTGAATTAGGTACCTCATAGATTATTTGTCGACTATTATTATCAAAGTCCATGTTATCTTAATTATCAGATGGTTTAACTGTATTTTTTTCAACTTTAAGTTGATTGTGTTATTAACAATACTATACATCATTAGATTCGATTAGCTGTTAGCAAATTTCAATTACCCTTTCTCGAGAAAAATGAAAGTAATATAGTAGCAAACGTCAAACAAAAATTGCTTAAGTGCCTTTCATATTCATACCATAAGCTAATTTTCATGCTTATGTGACAAACAGTTTTGAACGACAGTTAAGAATATTTGCTTACTAAACAAAGTACAATAAAATAAAATAAATTCAAATTGCTAACGTGGCAATGTAACCAAAAGTACAAAAAAGGAAATATGCTTATGTCCTCGAAAATTTAAAAACGTCAGAAGGCAAAAGTTCTTATGTGTAAATTACCAAAATATTTCAATGCTTATGCGACTACTGTTTCAAAAACATCGATTTTTAGTCGCTTAAGAAATGGAAAACCATGGTTCACTTCAATTTTTCTAAATGCTAAAGCGCCAAAAAAGTTGTCCGATTGCTTTGAAACCTGCACTAATCGACGCAGAAAAAAAAATCCAATCCAATGATATATATAACTCATATTGGCCAAATTGGCGCTTTAGCATTTTTTCCTTTCCACTGACGATTATTCCATGCAGAGAGGCGAAGTTTTGTATAGTTGGAAACTGTTTTGGGTGAAAATATGTGAAAGTTTGATTATTTGCTGAGTCTAACCTAGGCGGCTAATTTGGCCGTTTATGGATAAGTTGAAATTAATTCATGACCATATTAAAACTTGTACCAAATTTATAATTTCATTCATATATCCACGGATACTTATTTATAAATCAATGAAATATGATAACGACTGTGTTTCCAAGAGACAGTAGATATATTATTTCAGATCTTTTTAGACATTTTAATATATTAAATATTTAGTTTTACACATAATACAGTTAAATAAAAAAACAAATAGTTATTCTTTGTACTTACCGCGTAGAACGAACCACCTTAATCATTTTGGTATCTAAAATCAATGGTGTCAAAGTACAGGCACCCTGTATCATAACCGTATAATATGAAGAAGCCAGATAAAGCGGGATAGGCGATTTTATTCAGTGATCAAGTTGATTTATATCTTTATTGTAAGGTCCATGCCGTTGAATAAATCTATGAGCGAAACCGGTATAAAATTATTCTTATTATTACGGTGACCGTCTTAAAGTGATTGTAATAAATAATATTTTTAATACAACTTTATTTCCACGAGTTGATTTGAATTTAACTTAAAACCGACTTTATTAAAACAGAAATCGCGAACTGTTTTAAATAAGCCAAAATATGAGTCAAGATTTGTAACTATTAAGAAGTTTCAGTAGTATCTGGCTCTACAATATATACTATACACACACATTTTCATGAAAAATGTAGGATGTCATATTTTTATTATATTAAATAATTTGTCTATTCTTATTAGTGTTATCTTGTACAGCTGATTTCATCATCATTTGAGTTCGCTTAAGTGAAGACTATTATTGTATCCTACCTAACATGCTCACATAGCCATTGCTTTCTTATTACTCGAGAAATTTTGACGCCATGCCTTTCTTATGAATCGAGCAATTAAAGCTGGAGCGAGCTTAGTAAGCGTCATTCATGATATAATTTATCGCGGACTTACAAACGAGCAATGAACGGACGTGATATGACGGTCACCTGTTTATTAAAAACACGGCTTTCGATAACATTCAGATACGCATTTCCTCTGATAGTTCGATTCGACAAGAGTTTTGGTATTGATATTCCTTTGGTAATAAATATGAAGTGTCTAACCGGAAAACAGCTAATTCAAGAATGCTGTATTCAATGTAAAACCTACTTACTTAACATTTTATTTCTTACTAGAAGTTCTATGCCGTGTTAGCAAAGTGGATTAGTACCTTGGCATTCGATCCGAAGGTCGTGGGTTCGAATCCGGCCATGCATCAATGGATTTTTGTTTCAATTAGGTAGACATATTCAAAAGATTTTATAATGCCTCAAGATTTTGTAATTTGTTGAGAGAAAATGTCCCACCGCGCCTTGGAACACATTCGATAACAAAAATATAGGTATAATAAATTTTCTGTCTGTAATACTCTTTAAATCCTATATTTTTAAGAGTATCTACTTTATTTATTTATCATTCGGCTAAGCTATTAGAAACTTCAAAGCAGCAAAATATTGCCTGTTTGCTTTTAATTTTGATCGTACCGATTAACCATGAACCTTTTTTGTAACCTTTTTCCGAAGCCACTGTACCTCTGCTTCTATATTTATACTTTTTTTTCATAAAACGGACTTTAATTTCATAAGAATACAGTAGTTTTTTGCACGATTATCATTATTATTATTTCTGTTCATAGCTCGATAATCGTCATATCCTCAAAATTTTTAAAGGGACCTCAAATTTTTTTTTCAACGTCGGTTCACTAGATAAAATATAATCAGTGAACACGCTTAATAAAAAAACATACAGTCATAGAACCGCCTCCATTTTTGAAATAGGTAAACTGTTCAGTTTCCAAAAATACTGATACTGACCTTACTCGCTCCATTATTATAACGTCCACAGTTTAATCAAAACCTCTTGTACGGACTTTGATTGAAAATTGTTGTTCGGATTGTTCGTCGAAAGTTATTTAATTCGTTTGCAAAATTGACAAATCAGAAGTTCCGATACAATACAGATTTCCAATCATTTGTTTGAAAGTTTTTTTGCGGTTTTCTGACGAACGACTGTAATACCAGCCCGATTTAAACAAGGTCAAAACAAGATTATGTAAAACAAAAGTGGAAAACAATAAAAACAACTTTATTGGCTTCTTTTCATAGCCACCGGAAAATCTGAAAAAGAGAAAGAGAGGGAATGAAACTATGTGAGAGTTAAAAAAAATAGGCGTTGAAAAACTTTTTTTATTTTATTCTTAGTTCCGTACTTACCGATTTTGAATTTTCAAATATTTTTTTTAACATATTTGATTTTATTGTTTTTATATAATAAAATAAATCAATGAAAGATGATGCACAAGACAAAAACTAAACTTATATTCCAAATTCAAACAGTCATATTGTTACCATAGACAAAGCACGTATCTAGGTTCCAATTGCAGCATCCAATCAGTGATCTAATATTGTATTGGTCAATTAAGGTATCGATTGTTAAACTAATACAGCTTTCCTGTTTGTGGCAAATAGTTGATAGGAGCTGCAATTGATATTTTGAATGATAGATATGATATGATCGAGGTGTAACGGAGAACATAATTGACTAAAAGTATTGTCTACCGCTTCTTGGAAATTCTGTGATCATAATTTTTGTTTTTTTTTTATTTCATTTCACACACCTCCTTTGACATCTTAAAAAGGTCGTATATGCCTAAAAATCAAAAGGAACATCTTCATCTAACTACTGCCCTAGCCATGTTACATTTTAAAATCGCTAAAAAATAGAAAAATTATAATATTTAGAATTATTGACATAATCGATGACGCAAACTCGAGCGATCAGAAATGTCAAATCCAAGGAATAGCGAAGCTAGAAAGAGAATAGATACGAAAAATTTGTCACTTGCCTACGCGCCTTGATCATAAGGATAAGCTTCCAATTCTCTATTGTTTTTATTTTTAGCTTTTGTTAAAAAAAACTTAATCGATAGAAATCTTTAGATCTTGATGATAACTTGCCGTGACAAATATTACAGCCCAGAAGGCAATACCGGATAAAATATAGCCGCATTGTGTTAGCCGCTGTTTCAACGTCTATCGATCGCTATCTGATTAATAGCAAGTGGCTATCGTGATGGCCATTCTTTAATTAATTGGTCCCGTAAGGAGATTGAAAAAAAGTAAAGATTTTAAACATTATTATGAACTAAAATACAGGTGTGATATTTTCAGGTGAATCAGGTGATTTTTCATAATTGTCAGTTCGGGATCACAAGTTTAGATTAAATTCAGATTAAAAGAAGTGGGTAGGTACAACATGCGCATAAAAAAGCTATTTACAATTTGAAATCGCATCAAAAGCATTAAACGAGCATCATTATTTATATTTATTTGTCAATTTTGCAAGGCGATTGTTGTCATTAGCGATGTCTATATTTTGAATCACGCAAGGCACGTCCACACCAGACGGTGGAGGGCGTTCCTAAGTAAGTAAGTAAGACCTGCTGCGATCTGAGCGCGCAACTTTATTGCTCAAAATATCAGCATTGCCATTCAGCGCGGCAATGCTGCCAGTGTCTTGGGCACGCTTCCGTCTGGCAGTGGTTTGGATCAGTTGAGCTACCTATAGATCGTTTGTAACGATCCTTAGGTGGCTCAACTGGTTCTAATTGTATTTTGTACAGTTATGTAAATATGTAGTAGTTTAGTTTCTGTAAATAAACAATTAATTATTTCTTACTTTATTTATTTATAACAAGGTCTACCTATGTTAAAAATCTTCGCTAACTTACTGATTTTTTTGCCTCAGCAAAGCCGTAGGCGATTACTTGTGATAAAAGCTAAATTAAGCGTCCAAGTGCCCACTATAGCCATCTGATTAAATCTCTATCTTTTTACCGACCCCAATCGAACCCAAATTAAGACGTTAAATGGAACCTAAAACGATGCTAATGAGATCTTTTTTCCAGTTTTGCATAACAGGGGGTAATTAAACCAGCAAGGGAACGATTTTGATGATTGAATTTTTACGGTACCCTGTGGACCACTGAGTTCTAAAGCCAACTTTAAAGGTTTTATGTTTTTAAATGACTTCAAAAAGGAGGTATCGAGTAAACACGTTATTTTTTTAGTTTGACGATGAGATAAAATATAACCTTTGTTTTGAACATAAAAAACACTACTTGTTACAATTACATTTTTTTTTAAGAAAACGTTCCTATCCTAAACACATTCGATACTTTTTTTATTTTTAAATAAAATAAAAAAATTCTTTACAATAAACAAGCTTTCTCTACCATGCCAAGATGTTAATAAATTAATTAAACCCACCAATCTTCTTCCAAAGTACTTTAAATCACATTCATTTATCGTCCTTGAGTCCAAACGAATCGTTAATGGTATTCCTATTCAGGTTTTTTAATTAAGTCATCTTGTTACCTCTTATTAAGCGAAGGATTTGTTTTGTTTTTTGGCGATAAATACCTGGTTTATTGCGGTGGGTGTTTATAATGGCGATTAAGGTTTAAAACGACTTAATTTTGACTTGTGGTATGGTATTTTTATTAGGCAATCACGAGTGAAATTGGCACTTAATCATGAAAATCTAAAATCGTTATTAGAAGTAATAAGTATAGATTTAGACTATGCCTTAACTTACACTTTGAACATCCAAATTTTCATATGAATCCAATTCAAAAGCATTATCAAAATTATTTATTATTATTTATTTTAACCTGCAATATTTAACACCTAGACTCACAATACACAACGTAATCAATTTATTGTTACCAACAGGAATCTTGTTACAGAATTCTGAGTCCAATTACCCATGCCATCTAATCTGGAGGTAAATAAATTCAAGCCACTGAAGTTTACAGATTAAGGTATTCTCAAGCTTGCAAGAACGTACTCAGACATTAGGACATTTACATATCGAGCGGTTTTGAATAGTGATGTGAAACACTCGAATACGGACTAATACGGATACGGAATAATCAAGTTGGAAGAATCAACTTTGTGAATCGAACGGTCGGTCACTTTTTTAACTCTTGTAACGAAATGTGATGTGCTGCAATAAACTGTTGTGTTCTTAAATTAAAACAAGTGTTTCCAATTCCACCAATAGACACTACAAACAACCAACCAGCCTACAAATAATAATACAGTCCACCTCTACATTATATCAAAATTATGTTCTGTATCTATTTAGAACGAGTAGTATCTGATCAGTTTATCAGGATTTGTACGAGTATATTATCTGATCAGCTTATAGGTATAGTATGAATTTGATATAATTATGTATAACATTAGAATAATTATTATGATGAATGCTTTACTTCATGCAAATAATCTTCATCAGGTTTAGAAAACAATCATTAAATAAGTGGAATGTAAACATTTTTTAAAGTATGTATTTGATACCACACTCGTAAATTCAATATATTATATCAAATATGTGTGTAATATCCGGAAATCTTCTGTAACGTCTGAAGACCTTTCATAATTTTTACAGGTGACTGTCCTGATCTTGTAGGTTTTTTATAAACTTTTCTTGATCGAAACTAAGACAAGAGATTCGGCGGGACACTAAAATTATTGTCGTTAATGTATTTTTAATAAAATTAGAGCACCTAACCGTAACCTTTCCGTAAGTTCATAATGGTTAGATGAGGAACATCACTACCACCTAGCACTTTTATATAAAACCGTAGGTGCAGAATCTTAGCCTAAGGCTCCAGACAGAATGTGCCCTAGTTGGGGCCTAGCCTAAAATGGCACAGAACAAAGGCAGGTTTAGAAAATAAGTGTATCTTTGACCACAAGGAATACCATTTTGTTTAATACAGTTTGCGCATTGAAAGTAAAATAATGACATTGTTATTTTCCAAATTTGGACTGAAAACACAACTGGAACACTTATGAGCACACACAATGTTGTATTCTAATAGTAAAGAGCCGGTAGCCATCTTTCAAACGCTTCGTATCTGTTCCTTGAAAACTCAAGAACACGGGGTCACCTTGTAGTAATAAAAAGTAAAAAGAGTACAAATTTAAAAGTTATTACTAATCAGTTATAAAAAAAAGATAACTGAATTCTAAATTAATAAAATTGAAAGTACAGACAACAAATTCTTTAAAGATAACTATTACGTACATGAACTTAACCTCAACATACGAGGTATTTTACAAACGGCAACACACCCGTATCTCAGGCTTTGTACCGTCGCGATTATCTTGCGAGCGATGCATCGAGATAACGGTAATCGAATGGAGCCAAATTTATACTCGATACCCGTCTCGATTTACTATAATTGCTTTTGAGATCAAATTCAGTTGTAAGTTTGTTATTGTATTTTATAGAGCTATTAGTGGCAATTCGGAGTGTCGCAAAAGCTAAACTAAACTAACTAAAATTAATGCCATCCTTTTTATTCCCATCGCTATGAAAGGGACGGCAACATTTTTAATTAGTTAAGTTTGTAATTATGTATTAATTAATATAATTATAAGTTATATATTAATATAATTATAAGATCTAGATTCTCATCTTTGTTAATTATTTTCTGAAACTCCGTCACCAGAGTAATTGCTCATACGAACTTACTTACTTGAAACCAAAACGTTTTCAATTGAACAACGTATTGAGAATGGGGGCCATTTTGAATGCCTGAACATAACCGAACTAGTTTGTTAAAGCATGTCACTCGAATATCCGAGCGATGCATCGAGATATCGGTAATCGAATTTGCGTCGGATTTATCCGATCTTACTAACATCGAAAGGTGTGTTGGTCAGGATGTTTGTCTATAGTTCACTTGGTATTAGTAGAAGTACTTACTTACTATGGTATAAAATAGTGGTACAAATAGTGGTACAAACAACTATTTGAGCTGAGTGTCTGCTATCGTGAGGCCCAATGGCTCACTTTCTCTTATCTCCAATTTAAGTTTTGATTAATTAGGTACTCAACTCTTAAAAAATGTAGTTAGTTTGATGAAAAAATAAACAATATTCACGAGATTCTCAATATAAGTGAACTATAATTTGTTCTTATGAGAATAAACTCTTAACCGAAACCGAGATTTTCCGAGGAAAATCATTGGATTCTGCAATCAAGTGACACTTGTAATTATTGTTGCTAATTGTATTGCTATGGAACTTGTCTAGCGCCTATTATTTAGTATGAATGAAAATACAATATCATTATAGAAAAGCCTTATTGTATTTATGGTGTTCAAAAACTAGTGATAAAACTAAGTAACAATGTACAATCTGGATGACCTTATCACTAAGAAGCGGTCTCTTCAATTTTCTATTCTATTTATAGTTTCCAATTACCACAACAGCAAAACAACGTAAACAGCCTTGGAACTAAATTACTTTCGGGTATCACAAGAACGAAGACACAGGAGTAAGCTAGTTATCTAGAAGACAGAATACAAGTGTCTTGTGCTACAAATTCCGCTTGAGTAGACTACTGGGAAGTAAACTAGGTTCTGCTAATGCTTTAGTGGAGTGGAGCTGCAATTGGAGTAGTGGTTGGAAGTGAAGAATAGGTGTCGACTAGTATTGGATCACAAAATGTGATATTATTTTTTACTCTTCTCCTTAGCTAGTGGGATATTGCTGTGCACTTTATCGTGGTTCTTCTTCTTCTTCTTCTTGCTCGTTACACTCTTGGCAGAGTGGTCGTGGTCATCAGTGTAGTTCTTCCTTTGTGGTTTAACAGCTCATAGACAGTAGCTAGTACGTAACACGGAGGCTTCAAAGGAAGTTAGTTATATAATATCACTGTGGTGACGAGAATCAGCCGACGCATGAATTAATACAGTAATCCAGTCATAATAGGCCGTACGTCTTGTCACTGCATTTCGTGTTCGGGCGGCTACAATAGGACATTATACTCGTACTGCATTGTGTATGATATGTTTGATAGTGGGAGAGTTAGGGAAGGATTCTAATTTTTTACGTGCATAAAGGTTCTGAAAAGAGTTTTGTTGCAATTAATTTACGTGACACTATTTTTAGTATTGACGTATTTTAATTAAACACAACATGAGAATACGAGTTTTTTGTGAAAGATTGAGTTATAATCGGATCTAAAGGATTAATCGTAAAGTAGGTACATGTGAAAATCGAATTGCTTTGTAAAAGCAAAATTCAATTATTTTAATATTTTAACCAAAACTCAAACAAACGTTTAGGTTCTTTAAAAATGTTTGTAATTACTTCTACAATAGTTATTACCGCTATAATGATTTCTTCCTTGCCATATTAGAGTTTCTGTTAAAACAAACATCGGTGCGCGTATTGTAAAGATACGTGCGTAAGCGCTTTACATTAACAACAAAAGCTCAGCCTCTGAAACTAAACCCGTATAGGTTTCATAACTCAAAATTGTGATAAGTTCTTAACGAGCATTCCTCAACAATACCTCACCGCATTATACTCCCTTTTACCTTCACAAAGCGTCCACAATCCTATAAAGATGATGAAGATGCTATCACTGATTCTTCAGTACCACCGCTATCGTTACCATCGGGTATAGGAATCTGGTTCTTATTGTAAAGAAGGAAGAGGTAAGTTGGTGTGGGTTTTGTTTTGTTGGATGCAGAACTTGTGAGGCTGTTAATAGTTTTTTGCAGTGAGCATATGTTATTGCGGTTTGCAGGGGCATTGAATACGCATGGTGGGCTGGACCGGTTTGCATTAAACCATTGTGGGCCACCGCGTGCCGCGTACAGACAGACTAACTAATGAAGGTAACTTGGGCTGTACATCTTTACTAAAGAATGATGAGACATTTAATTTCACAGATAAATTTATTTTCATTAAGTTTAGACATTTTTATTCCTATTATTTTCTTTCGTGAGGTGTGGAAAGAGTGGAGAAACGTTTTGAAAACGATATTTCCAAAGTCAATCTCTTAAATGGTTTTACCATCAGTACAAAATACAGAAATCCTTCATCGTATCCACTAAAACAAAACTGGGACTCGAAAAATAAAGGTCTGTGACCTTACGAATCAAAAGCACGTCGATTTATTCATCATTATTCAATGTTAAAGTTATTCTGAATGTCAATACTTTCTTATTGGCGCATTTTAAATGTTCAATTTACGAGTATTAGGTAAGTATTAAAAAAGTATTTGGTTGTGACCGCTCAGAACGTTGCTTAAACTTCAACGATCTATCAAGAAAGTCTTAGCAAGCTTCGCCAATAGGGCTTTTTTGTCTTATGAAACATTTTGATTGCCTCAGCTTTACAAAAAAAATCATCATAATTTGTTCATCCTTAGGAGCTTGTCTCCATTCTCCAACCAAATAACTTCTGTGTGCCGCCAAATAACTTGTTGGAGTTTAAAAAAAGAGTAATTACCACTATATTTATATTAAAATTTTTAACTTGTATTTTATACTTTCAAATTACAATTTACAGGAGTTCGCCCGCGACCACGGTTGTTGCAACACAGCCGAAACGTCGGAAAATAATAAAAAAGTAAATACCGCGATAAAATCCTGTAAATTGTAATTTAAAAGTACGAATTGTTATCGCGAAAGTTAAAGAAAGACTTATATATTATATTAAATATTATAATTTATAATTCTCCTATCCAATAAAGTCGTCATACATTTAGGTCGCAAAAACGAAAACAAATAACATCCTTTGTCTCAAACAAACGAGATCACAAACTTGATATTTTAACAAGCCGTTTTAAATTTATAATGCTACCTTTGTATTCAACACTCAACGTTTTACCAATTTCGCGAGACTGTATAAGATATAAGATGTTGGAATTGTGTTAAAGATCTACCCGACTGTGGATTATGTTGTGTGTTATGCGGTAATGGCTAACGATTTTAAGCCAACTGAAGGCCTCGTGGCTTATCGATACAACAAGATAATAATGTACTTACATAAATAATAGAAACTAAGCTACTGCATATCTATAACTGTACAAAATACAATAAGAACCAGTTGAGCCACCTAAGGATCGTTACAAACGATCTATAGGTAGCTCAACAAGATTGTAAAATATAATATTTTATTTAAGTAACCTTGACATTAATAAGTACATATTATTATTTGATTATTCGTGTTTCAGTTTTGAATTCTACACACCATTTCCTTTCATTTGATACCAAACTTGGGTATACAATTAAAACATTCGATTTTTTCTTGGGGAAATGTAATAAGTCTAATATTAAAACATTTATATTACATCCTAATATTCTTGATCATTTTATGTGTCATTCAAATTTTTACCTATTATTTATTTTATTTTATTCGTAGCAACTGGAGATCCGTAGCCTCTGCCTATCCTCACAAGAAATTATGAATGTACCTATGTATTTTATTATATCCATTAACATGAAAACAGAAGAATTGCAAAGTTATTCATGACAGAATAAAAATCAGTACAAAAAATATCGACAAATAATATTCGTTCGCATCACTCTACATTCATTTGTAAGTCATAGGCATTCATTATAAGGCCGGCGGCACACTCGGCTTTTTATAAATCAAGTTATTCGTTACGCCCCAGACCGCATTGTCCTCGCCGCGTGCGCGGAAACGAAAAAAAAGAAAACTTTTCGAAATTCGAACACGTCAAAATATATTCCGTCGAAATCGCGATCGCCATTGGCGGAGATTTTGTTTGTTCTACAGTGGCTGCGATTATAGAAATTCTATGAGAACTTTTTAAAATGATTAATGAGAAAATAGTAACTTCGTTATTTTGATAATCATTAAATTCCTATTATTATTAGAAACTTTACATTAACAAACAACTGTAGTAATTTAATAGAAATAACAATAGCGATAATAAAATTGTAAAATAATGAAAGCAATAATGAAACATCATAATTAAAGTATTCTAGCATTAGTGGACTAGTAGTAAAATGGTATTAAACTAGTTTTGCCATTTTTCTAATATCATCTTATGTAGGTAGGTATCAATATTTAATTTAATTATCATACCATTGTTGTATTTATTTATTTTATCAGTTTTTCTGGATACAATATATTTTAAGAAAATACAACACCAGTTAAAAATAATTAATAAATTTTATGTTTTGTATTTTCTGAAAACTGTTAGTTCTACTCGTAAGTACGTAGAAGTAACTGTTTGATTTGTATATTCTTCATTGAGATGTATTAAAGAGTCACAATCTAATAGCTGACAACACTAAAAAAATGTGCGTGCAAATTCAATGTTCTACAATGACATTTGACATTTGAATGTAGACGTTATGTCGTTTGTTTTAATGTTCAATGTCGCTTGTACGCAAAAAGAAAAACTCTGCGCACTACGTAGCGCCGAGTTTCGGCGTTTACATTTTATTTATCTGATTGTGGCTCTATAAAACATCTTAATGATATTCTTAAATTAATTGTTTTTGATGGTAAAAGTTGTAGTCTCAACACATTAACTAACCAAAATATACGACCACTGTAGCGCTCTGAATTGTAACGAGCAATGACGGCAGCCCAGAACAATGGCATCGGTGAGTATCGATGGCACTTGTCAAAAAATAAAGGCGAGCGCGACCGCCGAACGATAGCGTTTTTTTCGTTTTGTGCGCGTGAGAAATGCGTGGATTAACTCAGTGTGCGTAGACTTATCTTAGACCTCTGTTTTTTAAGAAATTGCAATATTTTTTCTTGTTATTGAACAGCTCAAAGGCGTATTCGTTCGTTCTTATAAGCAAGTGGCCAACTCTGGTGACGGGGTATTTATATCACGCGTAGGTAAACTATTGAACAGATTTTACTATAACTTGGAGTATAAATTATTCGTTTATGACCCGGAAAAACACAAAGGCTACTTTTTATCCATGTAGGTACAACGCGAGCGAAGCCGCGGCAATCTGGTTGTTAATACGTATTTCCGTGCCTATTACGGTCATGGCACGGACGTGGCACGGTCATTGTATGATACGTAGTAGTCGCCAAAGTTCTTATTTCTTACAGAACCCTAAAATATCTTAAAAAAAATTCTTAAAATATCTTCTTACTTTGTTCTTATACGAGTATTTTGTATTCAATCATCATCATCATCCGCAGCCCGATCTCTCCCACTGCTGGGTATAGGCCTTCCTTCGTTCTTGCCATTTCTCCCGGTCCTGCGCTTGCCTGATCCACTGCCGGCCCTCGACGCTGATAATAACGTCGACTCATCGCGCTGCTGGACGTCCGACGCTTCTCTTGCCATGCCAGTCCTCGGCAACCATTCTGTACCTATTCATTATCTACGTGGAAAGTTTCTACTTAAATACTTACCTAATTATCAACTTAGAATTAAGCTGTTGTCTTTTAACAACATGTGTTATAATAACCTTTATTTAAGGGAGCACTAGTTTTTTAATATTTGATGATTATGCATGTACAGTGTAACCCTGTGTTGGGTGTCCTATTAAATAAATAAATAATCCATCTTGTATCTACCTATGCCCTTTTGAGTTAGTTTCTAGTTTTGTTAGCTATAGTTTGTACTAAGTAACTTGATTCCTATTTGAACACCAAACGAGCCAATTCACGTATAACCTTACGTGCTATTGAACAAACAAACTAACAATTTCATTTCCGTAGCAATATGTTCTGAAAACTAATGTTCAATAGTATTTCATGATTCGAGACCGCTCGATTTATTAAGACAGGAATTATATTCTAGGGACTTTATTCATAAAGATCTGCTAATTTAATATGGATCTAAAGAATGTTTTTCCCTTATTCTCTCTCTCTTATTTGATTGCAAAAAATATCTTACATCTTTCTAACGTTTTAATTAGGTTGCCAAGAGGACCAGAAACTAAATATTTTCGTCAAAAAGTTCTCCCGTCAAATACATTTTCATTTGAGACAAATAATTTAATTTGATTATTCTTATAAAAAGTAAAGTTTTATTTTATTATTTTAATAAATTTATAAGCATAGTATAGATGGCTGTTATATCTGTTACTATCTCTTTTCATTGACATTGTGAGTAACAAGAAAAAAACATTATCTAAAGCCTTAAATTGTCAATGATAAATAATGAGGTTAGATTTTAATATTTGTGGTGCAACCGACCGAACCAATCAGTTCCGAATCAGGGTTCTCAGCTAGAGCCTACGCATTCTCCTTATTAGGCTACCAGATGCTCCTAAACATATTACTGTCTAGTAACCATCTTACCTAGACCCCCCTCCTTAAGGCGAATGGTCGAGAATACTCACTTCTCTAGGCCTGGAAAAGGTGGTAGCGTTATTGGAATAAAATATAGAAGATGCACGATAGGTGGCGACAATACACGCTTGGAATTTAAAATTAGGTGTAAAATTTTGGTCTGAACTCGCTGTGTTATAACCCAGGTGCACCAAGAGCTTAACCGATTGTTTTACGTTTAACCTGATAATCGTAAAGACGGAATGCTCGCTACAGGAAATCCGGTTCGTGTGACCGGATTTCCAAGACGAGTCGTGCAATTCACATCACTGATTTTAAACACAAACACGTTGAGACTTTAACACGATTCAAAGAATGGCAAAGGTAGGAAAAATGTTTCCCAGGGAGCGGAAGAGTAGTAGTTTTTTAATTAACCGCTGATTTTCAAACCAGATGTTTCACACGTTTGATTATTATAACTGGTGGTTAAAATAACAGAGATTGGTGCACTTTAGACTGAGCCAATTCAATAGGATAGCTACACCAGATTTATTATGTGAATGTTGGTATATTTTTTTTTGCCTTGTGGCAACACTAGCGATCTGACGTAAAAATCAGCTGCTCCTGATTTATTTTACTATTTAATTAAATTTTAATGTTTAAAACGTTTATATGACTGTATAAAATCGTGTAACTTTGTGATTTAAATAAGTCAAAGTGATAAGTGTGTAATTTGTGTGTATTATTCGACTATCTGGACTCGAAAAGTTTATCCAACGGACACTACAATTTAAACAATTTGAAGACTTGAAAACGGCAACGCAACGATAAATCCACTGCACGAAGCGGAATAGGGCTTCTATACTGCTCATAAGCTGACGAATTGGAAATCTTCGATAAACCCGGGGAGTATTTATGTTCTTTTTAACATCAACTAGGTACTAACGTAAGTACGAACTGAACACAACATTTTCACACGCTCAACGGTCGGCATCGATGAGTCACTTCCATAACTTCACAGGCACCGTTTTCAACTCTTTCAGCTTGACAATTAGTGGAAGCTTGAATTGATGTACTAAACATTTGCCTCACACACAATAAAACTACAGTAACACTTTACAATCCTCACTAACACAACCAACACAAACAATCTCTGTTTTCCTGCTTGTCTACCAAACCTTATAGCTGTTTGCTAACCAGCAGATGTAAATCTTTATGTTTGTCTGGTAATGTAATATAATTTAATAAGTAAATAAGTTTCCTATTGGCCTAAATTGTTGTGTAATCTTTTTAGTTACACAGTAGGTATAATATCACATTGAAATAATAATATAAGTACTTACCTGCCTACATAGTGAGAAATAAGTATTGTTTTTAAAACTTAATTAGTTGACATTTGTGAAATTAGAAATAGCAAGCCTATATTTTCATTTCCACATTGTTCTATTGCTATTGCTTCTTGTTTTCTATTGTTACTAATTCACCCCTATTTTTTTATTTTATTTTTCTACCAAAACTTGTACCTGCCTACCTCTAGCTCAATTTCCATCTAATTATTCACTCTCTCCTTAAATTACTATCTGCTCACCTTCCTTAATCTTCTACTCCATACTCACTTGCTGGACGTTCATTTCAGATCAACCAAAATGACTATGACTCGGAAGGCATGCGATTTGGAAGCAAAACTGAAGATGGCTACAGCGGAGCTCAAGGAATCTAAGGAGATTCAAAGACAGCTGCTACAGGAGCAAGAGGAGAGTGAGTCCGAGATGCTGGTGATCCTTGGTCAGAATCAGACTCTCAAGAAACAACTTGCCGAGCTTCATACAAAATATGAAGATGTACTGGAAGAGATGGAACACCTGAAGTCATCGCTGCAGTCGGTGGACCACTGCCACGACACATATGAAGCGGCTCTGCAGCTGAACAAGGACTTACAACAAGAGTTATCCGAGTGTAGATTGAAAATAGACAATTTAGAAGCCAAACAAGTGCCATTACCAAACAATTTCAGCAGTCTAGATTTGCAGACTGAGCTTCAAAATAGTGTGCCTAACCTTTCAATGTTAGATCTCACTACACCAAACTACAAAAATAATTCTGTAATAAAAGGGAGCAACAAAATTAGGAAGTATGTAAAATTAAATAATTTCATTAAAAAATCAGAAAAAAAGTTAAAAAAACATAGGAAAGTATTTGACCATGCGAAACTTTGTAAGGATAAGTGTAATTTAAAACAGGAGTTAAATTCCTGCTATAACTTGATAGGCCGCAACTCCTTAGAGTTGGATCACTTGACTGACAAAATTATAGGTCTAGAAAGATCACTACATGACATGACATGTAAATTTAAAAAAGCAGAACAGGAAGTATTAGACAGCCTTAAAAAAATGGACAACATTGTAGATGTAGTAAATAATGACAGTATATATGTACAAGTATGTAACAGTAGTTCTCAGACAGATCCACCCATTTGTGAAAATTTGCCTTTGGAAATCACACCTCCATCGGTACCAACTTTGTCCTGTGCACCTGTAGTACAGAAAAGGCAGGACACACAGTCCCCAGTTAGACAGCCTACATTCTGTCGACAGACCCGGAGGACTGTTATATACTCAGATAGAATAGGGATGGGAATGGGTCTACTACTTGGAAGTAAATTAAATCAAACTGTAGTAAATAATTGTTTCCCAAATGCCCCCATAAACCAATTTACAAGATGTATCAAGTCTGATACATCACTTGACAGCAATACCACTATGGTGTTGCATTTAGGTGACAGTAGTAACATAAAACGTTTAGACATAATAAACCTTGTTGACATTTTGTTAGAGAAGGTAAATCTAGGGTTGAGCAAATTAATCATTTGTGCCTTCCCTTACTCCAAGTCTCTGAGTGAACTTGAAAACCAGAGACTATATAAAATCAATTTATTACTTTACAACTTGACATGTCGTCATAGTGACGTTTTGTATTTTGACACTAATAATTTTATTAGTGACTTTAGCTTAAGTAGAGGTACAATGTACCAAAGTAGCTGTAGTAAATTGATAATTGCTAAATTGTTAGCATATAATATTTTTGATGGTGTTATAAGTAGTATAACATATTTAACTGACGAGCCTGTATTTAGTAGTAGTACTAATAGGGTTATTAATGTAGTAGGGACTGCCGGTCAGCATTTAAACTGACCGCTTCGACAATGGGTAAGCTAGGCACTTTGCATGTTGTACTTGTACATCAGAACATGCAAAGCCTCCCCAGCAAATTACTAGCATTAGAGTTATTTTTAAAGGAATGTAATGTAGACATTATGTGTGTGACTGAACACTGGATTGTAGATAATCAGTTGCTCCCTTATTTTGAACAATTTAATATAGTAAGTTCATACAAACGTAAGAACGCCACTAGAGGCGGTTCTCTTATTATTGTGAAAAATCATTTAAAATGCAAGGAACGTAAAGATGTTGTTAATCTCTCTATTGAGAGGACTATTGAGCTGTCGTGCGTTGAGCTAGAGCGACATATCATAGTGAGTGTTTACCGTCCACCTGACGCGGATTACGGGAGGTTTGAGTCCACTATGGAAGAAGTTTTGCTTAAGATTTTTACTAGTAGTAAAGTTTTAATAATCTGCGGGGATTTTAATATAGACATTATTTTAGATTCTCTGTCTGAAAGGTTCATTAACTTGTTCAAATGTTTTAATCTGACGCATCTTTTCAATGAACCAACTAGGGTAACTATAACAACAGCCACATGTCTAGACAATATTTTTAGTAGTTGTGAACCAATTAGTAAGAACTTAATAAAAAAGTTTGGATCAGATCATTATGGTCAAAGTGTTAAATTTCCTAATTGCATACTAAATGAACCTCATAAATTCACTTACCGACCTATCACAGCGAGTCGTATTACAAAGTTTAAGGGTTGCATAGAACTTAAAATGTCACTTTTGCCTTGTATAGAAGACCCGAATGAGCTGTTTAACTGTTTATCTAATTTAATTACTGAGGAGCATAAGGAAATATTTAAATTAAAGACTTGTATAGCTAAAACTAGTGCAAGCTTTGCAGACTGGGCAACACCTGGTATTTATAGAAGTAGAAATAAACTTTATGATCTGTATTCTACAAGGGAACTAATGCTCCACGATCCTTCACATAACCTTTACATTAAGAATTATTCTAAAACATTCAAAAAAGTATGTCAGTTAGCAAAATCAATGTTTTTAAAAAATAAAATTGAAACAGCACCTAACAAAATTAAAGCCACTTGGAAATTGATCAACAATGAGACTGGTAAGACAAAACGTGGCCACAAACAGATAAATCTAAAAGTCAATGATCATTTATTAACTAAAAGCGATGAGGTCGCTCACGCATTTGATAATTTTTTCTCTAATATACCACATGTGGTGACCCAGTCATTAAATTCATCCGCTACTATAGCATACGGCCTTTTGGAATGCAGTGTTGCTCAGGGTAATAATGAATTCAGATTTAGTTATGTTAACGCAGACAATATTGTCAAAATATTTAAAACACTGAATATTAAAAACACTGAAGATTTATGGGGGATTTCGACTAAGATATTAGCTACTATTGTTGGTGATATTGCTCCTTGTTTAGCTTATATCTTTAACAATTGCGTTGACGAGGGAGTTTTTCCCAATCTAATGAAGATGAGTAAAGTTATTCCTTTATTCAAATCTGGTAATGAAACTGACCCCGCTAATTATAGACCAATATCGATTCTGCCTGCGTTAAGTAAAATTTTTGAAAAACTAATTCTTAATCAACTGCTCTCTCACTTTAATCTCAACGGACTTTTACACCAGCACCAATTTGGATTTACGAGAGGTAGATCAACAACCGATGCAGGTACATTGCTTCTAAAGCACATTTATGATGCCTTTGAGAACTCACAAGACGTAGTCGGAGTTTTCTGCGATCTGTCGAAAGCGTTCGACTGCGTGTGTCATGCGACTTTAATCTCCAAATTAAAGTACTATGGTGTCGTAAACCAAGCTATTAACCTGATTCGATCTTATCTTTCTGAGAGACTCCTTAAAGTTGAAGTAGGAGGTGAAAAGTCCTCAGGGTCAGTTATTGATATGGGTGTGCCACAGGGCTCGATACTAGGCCCTTTTCTGTTTCTAGTGTACATAAACGACCTTCCTTCTTTTGTAAAAGACATGTGTGACATTGTTCTTTTTGCTGATGATACATCTTTACTTTTTAAAGTTGATAGGTCTAAAGATAATTATGATGATGTTAATGCCTCTTTATCCCAAGTCTCAAACTGGTTCACTGCTAATAACCTCTTACTTAATGCCAAAAAAACTAAATGTATTAAATTCACTTTGCCTAACGTGGTTCAGAGACCTACAAAAATTAAATTAAATGGGGAAGCACTTAATCTTGTTGATTCAACTGTTTTCTTAGGTCTTACAATTGACTTCAAAGTGCAGTGGGGTCCGCATATTGAAACACTTGCAGGTAGGCTTAGCTCCGCGGCTTATGCAGTGCGTACGATTAGGCAACTTACTGACGAAGGAACAGCTAAGTTAGTATATTTCAGTTACTTCCATAGTGTGATGTCGTATGGTATTTTTCTTTGGGGTAAAGCAGCAGATATTCAAACTATTTTCGTTTTACAAAAGCGAGCTGTCCGTGCCATTTACAAAATGAAACGTCGCGACTCTTTAAGAGAGCGATTTAAAGAAATAAATATTCTTACTGTTTTTTCGCAATATATTTATGTAAACTTATTGCACACTCACAAATATATAAACAACTTTAAGAGAAAAAATGATGTGCACAAAATTAACACTAGAAATAAAAATAAACTATGTGTGCCTAAATTTAGACTAGAAAAAGTAAACGGTTCTTTTATGGGAAATACTGTACGTTTTTACAATAAACTCCCAATCAACGTAACTAACCTACCGACTCGAAGGTTTAAAACGTACATAAAGAATATTCTTGTAGAGAAAGCGTATTATTCCATTGAGGCTTTTATTAATGATAAAATTACGTGGCCTGATGTCGCTCTGCCCCTCGACGGTTGATGGTATACAATATCTTTACTACCTTGATAAGTAGGTACCTACCACTTAAGTCGGCCAAGTGTAGCGTGTGATGCCAGACAACATTTTGTTGAGGTGTTATCTTGTTAACTTTACAATTACTTTTACTTTTTTTGACATGCCTTACTTTGTTCGACTGGCTTCCCACTGAAGCTTGACTATTTAGATTATTTTAGATTGTTAAGGGATCGCTTTTAAAAAAAAGCTAGGCCCACACCACCAGGTTCTTGCCTGATTCTTTCCCTGGTGTAGGGAGTCGCGTTGGAACAGGCATTAGAATCACCTAGCATGTAAAACGATACTTAAGTGATCCTTGAGGTCCTACAAGAATAAATGATTTTTCTTTCTTTCTTTCTTTCATTGTTGAAGCGCTGGATTTTCTTTGAAAGCCTTCTGTAAACCTTGACTCAGTCATAGATTGCAAGATTTTAATGGATGTAGTCTTTCTTAAACTTTCGCGATCACAATTCATACTTTTAAATAGAAATTTACAGGATTTTATCGCGTAATTTACCTTTTATTATTTCCCGACGTTTCGGCTGTGTTACAACAACCGTGGTCGCGGGCGAACTGGAGTATGTAGGTAGGCTCCGACAAGAAGCGGCAGTTTATAAAACTACCCTCCCTTAAGCTTCACAATTCGGAACGGCTGTATCAGTTACCTTGACTACCTGGTTTTTATTGAATAAAAACAAGTTGTTGTTGTTGTTGTTGGCATGTACCAAATATGTATTTGGTTGGACATACCTCTGACTACCCCTTAGACATCTTCAAAAGGATCTAAAAATTGCATTAAGATCTGAATTTTTTTTTTGCATTTCATTTCTTTACAATTTAAAGTTTTTAGTTAATAAAAACCAGGCAGCCAAGGTACCTAACTGATTAATAAACAAACGCTATAAATGTATAAATAAACTATTTATTTTTATTTATTTATTTATGCTTAGTTAAGAAGTTATCATTATTGTAGTCATACAAACATTTGTCCCGCAGCGGGGATCGAACCCGCAACCTCTGCGTCTCAGGCGGGCCTTCACCCACTGCGCCACAGAGAGGTTGTATTCATCCTTCCGGGTGTTCCGGGTGTCCGAACGATCTAGAATAATCTAGATTAACCAGTTAATATTGCTTAAAAAGGAGTGCCCGTATTATAGTGCCCGTCATTAAGTAGTAGTAAGTTATAAATGAAAAGCCTTATTAAAAGTTTATGACCTCGACAGAATTCGAACCCGCGTGATACAAGCGATCACCCTTTAGCCGGGTTGCCATTGACCACTAGGTCACGAAGCCTATGACGCTGAAGACTAAATTATCAGTAAGAATAATTCGGTTAAAGCACCAATTGGTGATATATCTGTAGATGGCGCTAATTGGTGCTATAGCAACACCATTTAGGTGGATGACAAGTGGCTATGAGCTGTTCCATGCTTCAGATGATAAGTAAAATTGTTGTCTTTATTAAGTATATTTGTCTTACTTGACTTACAGCCGGTTTCTCGAATCCCGATCTTCTTCTTCTTCTTCTTCTTCTTTATTTTGGCTTCGCCGGCTTTTGCCACGCATTTAGCTACTACCATGTGTATAATATATTTTCGTTAGTCAAGGTCGAGTCAAAGTCATAGTCAGCGTCAGTAAAGATGTGGGTTCTTTACTGCAGCTTTACACGGACTTTTTGAGAGAACTCGAAATGCAATGATATACAGTTTTGTTTCATTTGCCTTCACATAAGTACGTTCACGAACACTTAACAGTTAATAATCCACCATTATTACACATTAACATTCGCCAAAACACAAATTTCGGAAAATAAAACAAATAAGACAACATGCCATCTTGAATTCCCGTCAAAAAGCTTCAATCCCGATTATCTCAAAAAAGATTAATTAATCAATTGTCAAATCACGTGACATTGTCGAATTTGTTCCTTATAATATGACACTTTCCACGTGATTATAATGATTATAATGAAGTTAGTGATGATCTGCAATAAGACAGATACAACTTATTAAAAACTAAGATGCAACATCATCGCAGAAGAGTAATTATGAACTAGAGTAGCGGTAGGCAGTATCATAAATCATTAATCGATGACATAGTATCTACGGCTAGAACTATAGTTAGTTCTAGGTAGTACAACGATATCTAGTTTTTTATACTGGTAAAAACTCTTTTAGCAGTATAAAAAAAAACTAGATTAAATCGTGTGCATGCGGCGTGACGACTTATTGACCATTGTATTATTTATGGATTTGACCGGCTAAGATGAGATTATTTTACTATTCTATCTCAACAATGTCCCTGTCACATTGTTAGCAAAGATTGTCTTGACGCAGTATAAATCATCTAGTACCTAAAGATGTAAAGGCCTAAGAGATACGGTGTGTTGCATAACATGTAATGTTACTTGTGTAGGCAACCAAATTGAATGTATATTTAGGTGAAGAAGACAGATTCTTTTAGAGAGACTTTCAGAAATGCCTAAACAATTTAGATTACACTGTAGAGATAAGGGGGTACAAAAATATATCTTAAATAACAAACTGTAACTTCATTTATAAGTCTCTTAAGCTAGTACAGACGTAAAGGCCCCAGTCATCACTCTACAAAAGTAATGATTGCAGTGGCCTCATAAATCATGAATCAATGACGCGGCATCGCGAATGCATGTCTATGGAAATAGTAGAGCGAGCAACATTATAGAATGCCAAAAACATTATTTTGCAGTTGCACAAAACTTCAATCAATTTTATCTTTAACCTATTTTAGGTTAAAGATAAAATTGACAGCATTATTATGTTTTTTGGTAACCCATATTGCGTGCTGCAATCTCCTATAAATAAATAAATAACCTTAGACATTTTACATAGCATATTTTAGTCCCAAGCTAAGCAATTCAATGCTTGTGCTATGGTAATCAGATGACTGATTATTCTACTTACATTTTTTTTATCTATTTTGTCCCACTGCTGGGCAAAGATCTCCCCCAAACTCTTCCAAGCTCTTGAAAGAGTTTGGAAGACTACTTAGAAAGAAAGAAAGAAAGAAAAGGTTTATTGACAACACACACAAAAATGGTACAAATCAAAAATACAAAGACAGAGCTTAAGGCTTAAAAGTCGCAGTAGCCATAAAAGAAGAAGTGAAGTGAAGTGAGCTTAAGGCAACAAATATTACTTACATTACCTGCAACAAATATCTGCAGAATATGCAATCATTTGTTTCTTTCAGGGTCACTCGCTGGCAGTCTAGACATCCTAGGTCTATGGAAATAGGCACTTCATCGCGGTTTGGCAACTTTGACAGATGAATGGTCATTTGCAGTTTTGTACTGGCAACACCGAATGTGAAATAGAGTTTTGATAGGTGTTCTGTTTTTGAATTTCGATTGGATGTGTTGCCAAAATTATAGCTGTAATTGTGGGTTAAACATTATTTAAGTACTTTGAAATATACTGTACTATTCACCCGCGTTAGGTAGGTACTTTATTTTATATTATTTTCCCATGTTTTGGCTGTGTTGCAATAAACAGGCAGAATAAAAAATAAATTCTGTGCAAAATATTTTAAAATGTGAGTTGTGATTGCGAAATTTTAATTGTTTCTCTAATAATTCTAGTGATATCACTTTTTACGGTAACTTTTAAAGCCAATAAGTTATGACAGAAGCTCCTTAAGAGCTGTCAACCCGGCTCACTTTTCATACAAACGCTCGTACGTGATTATGCCGTTGTAACAGATCTTTCTTTTAAATTTTTGGACTAATAGGTATCTTGTGCACTATATCTAGGTTTCTATCGAAACTAAAAATCAAAATTTTGAGAAACAAATTCAGTATAAGCTTCCAAAAACCTGCTTTTAGCATAAATTTTATCTGAACTTTGGCCGTTCATAATGTACTCATAAATTGTAAACGTAAAGAAAATATTGTCATAGAAACCTTGCAAATCTTATGGAGATTCTAAATGACTAATATTTATTTTACAAACTTGTAAAACTTACTTAAAAAAACGTATTTCCTGGAACGCTTTTTATGAAATTTCCGCACACTATTTTTCGAGTGAGCGAGTGAGCGGCGAAAGTACCTACTGAATGCCGAGCGCTGAGGCGCTATCTCTCTTTTTTCGCTTTGCTTCTTTTTCTAGCATTGCGCTGGATGAAACAACAAGCTTTTCAGCTATGCCCGCGTCGATGATAGACGTACCGGGAAGGGCCACCTTAAGGCGGCTCAAAAAACTCCGTCACTAGAGTTGGCCACTTGTTCATACGAACTTACTTTCTACAACATAACAAAATATGTGTAACACTGAAGGTATTTCATAATGAAAATTCTAAGAATCATCTTACTCCGCCACCATTTTGAATATCGGTTTCCACGGCATTTTAAATGTAATCGTTAGTTACGACCAAGTTTAATCTAAAAATAATCTTATTCCACTTCTAGTTTTGCATCCAACAAGCAAAACCCATTACCTCTTATTGTTTTCATTTAAAATATCTGCTAATAGGGTTCCTTCGCCATGATCGATAACTGCAATTTCAAGTAGCCATGCTAAATCATTGCGTCCTCTCAAACTATCAAAAGGAATATCAACTTTATCTCAAAAACCACAAAGCTCAAATTGGCTTTACCAGGCTAGATGGTATTGTTGAGAAGATTATAAGCTTTGATAGTAAAGATATAAGGGTGAGAATTGGTTGTAGTAGTAAGAAATTGGTATGCATTGGACGCCTTGACAACTCTATGCATGATACATCAATACTTAATCGTCTTTAGTGACTGTATCAGAAGATTGAAAGTCTTTGGGAAATCTGAATGACTTGGATGGACGGAGTTGTGAAATAATTGTCAAATTGCAGTGTTTTTTGTGCATTGGATCTAAGTGAGTTATTTGGAAGGCTTGGTCTAATAATCCCCTTAAAGATTTCCCTGCGAAGGGGATTATTAGACTTTTTGTCTACAAATCCCCTTACAATCGGATTTAGCTGAGGCAGGGGATTATTAGACAAAAAGTATAGAAATCCCCTTAATCGAAGAGTGAGAGTTATCGAAAAGCAATGTTATTTTACGTGCTCGATTTTAAAAATGTTCGTTCAGCTGTTTACCTAATGCGGATAGCTACGTAACCTAACCAAGGTTTTTTTTTAATTTTGAAGGTATTCCAACAACTTTTGGCGCATTAAAATCGTACATATTTTATTTATTTAATACCAACCATAGTAGCTAAAGGTTACCAAGAACTTCGAAACAGAAACAGTGTTTACTTTTAAAATACTTTACCTACAATAAATACATTTAACCTCTACCCTTTTGAACTCAACAAACCACTTGATCATACTTTTGAAAGAAAGAAAGAATAAAAGAAAAATATTTATTTTGTCATTAGGTATAGAAAACACATTATATAAAAAGAGAAAGATAAAACAAGAAAAATGACAAAAATCGCTATTCAAAGTATTACAAAGTACTTTTTACAACTAAACCCAATACATATTTTGTCACAGGTACACAATTAATTAATTTACGTACAAATTCTGCGGTGTTTGGTTACAAATTCCATCGTGGTACCGTAAATTATATCAACTACAAGCCTAAAGCCCGTCACACACGTAGCTATAATATATATTAATATGCCGTGCTGTAGGTAATATATATAAGCTACCACACACGGAGACGATGCTATAATATATATTTTGCCGTAATAATATTACGATGTCTTGCTATACAATACTATGCAATCATATAAATTACGGTATAAGTTGGTGACGTCATAGAAATATATAATTATAGCTGCGTGTGCGGTCACTTGAATATTTGTATAGAAAATATAATTATCGTAATATATTTATATTAATATATATTAAAGCTACGTGTGTGACGGGCTTAAACTGTTTGCCGCGTTTTTCCCGACATAGCTTACATAGTTTAGCATCGCTGTCACTGTCAATGAGGGTACTTTATTATGAAATAGTACAGCCGAACTCAAAGTGCTAATTTTGTAAACAAACGGTCAGAACTTAACCTTGTTTTTGTTGATTTTTATACACTACACGTTTCCAATCATATTTTTTAATGCGTACTGCTGCAGAGGAACAAACTGCTAGCACAATCAAATGAATCTGTCATTTTTTTTATTAATTTTTATCTTATGATATTTAGGAAAAGTGTTACATACTTACAATAAATTAAATTATTATAAATCAAAAATCTTACCAAAATTTTCGATTCCGGCGCGATACAAACTCGCTATGATACAGCGATTTTCCTCAAGCCGGACTGCCTTACCAACTCTGCTACATTACGAAATTTAGGAGTCTAAAGATCTGAGAGGCTGTCTTATGTCTTGAGAATATAATGAATATACCTAGTTATGAGCATGTTTAGGTTTTAATTTTGCTTTTAAACAGGTCACATTGTACCACTGTATTAGGTATTATAAAGCGCGCAATTTTTCATCGAAGAAGGTGAAGAGACGTTCACAATTTCGATGGTTTATCTAGTTTGCTAGTAAAGTGACACCATACATTTTCCAAATGAAATTCGATTTTCTCACTTAAAGTCGAGTAAACCTCTACTACGAGTACGTTAACTCAATGAGGCATGTCAAGTCAGTAAATTACAGGTCTTGAGCTAGCCCATTATTAAACCTACATTATAGTTTTGATAGGTTACGTAACTAGATCTTAAGATAATAGTTAATTAAACAACGAATGATGTAAATTAGATGATCAAATAATTATAGTTACACACTCAATTACACTGTATAGGTACTGCGCAAACATATTTGTGTACTAGGAATATTGTATTTCACAAATTAGTTGGTTTAAAGATTTGCAAATAGATCATTTAATTTTGTAGAGGAACCAATGAGTAATAGGTTAGGCAACCTCTCTTATTGGACATACTAACATAATATTGCAGAAGTAAGCATTTCATACGTAATGAGAATGGTCAACGTGTGGGGCCGACTAAGCCGCGGGTTTCCTCACGATGTTTTCCTTCACCATTCAGAGCTCGTGATAAAGCGCATCATACATTTTTCGAAACGAATAATCCATTGATGCACAGCCGGATTTGAACCCCCGTCCTTCAGATCGAAAGTCGAGGCACAAACCCACTCGACCATCAAGGGTATAATATATTTTTGTAATAGAGAACAAAAGCCAAGATGTTAGATCAATTTCCAATTGATGCAAGGTTCAAATCTCATTAGAGCAGGCGCACGCTAGATAGCGTGCGGCCACGAACATATAATATTGCAAATGGCTATTGGCTTACACGGGATTTCAGTTGGAAAAGCTTAGAAAAGTTCTATAATTGTTTTGTTTTAACTGTAAAGGAAGAAAGAGCGTGATGGCCGAGTTCGTTCGTTCGTATGAGCAAGTGGCCAACTCTGATGACGGAGTTTTTAGGCCGCCTAAAGGCCTCTGTCATGGCTTGGTGATGGCCGAGTGGGTTAGTACCTCGACTTTCGATCCGAAGGTCAGTTCAAAATAGACCGTGTATCAATAGATTATTATTTTCAAAAAAAATCAATGTGCTTTATCGCGAGCTTAAAACGGTTAAGGAAGACATCGTGAGGAAACCAAGCTTACCAAGTTAGCTTTTTAACAGCATTATCAAGATCTGAGAATCCCTACCAAACAATTGGTAAAACAGTCGTAAAAACTTGTCTGTTTCTTTCTTAATATGTTTTTCTACCATAATTATAAAGTTAAGCAATCGAGTCGAATCAAGTGCACTTACGAGTAGATATTTTATAATAATTCAATAATAATATTAACTAGAATCACTGCAGATGTCACCCAGAGTGAAATATTGGAGTTCAATCGATTGTTGTTTCAAGATCTTATGCAAATCCTACTGGAGTTCGCTACCGTTGGGACTCGGAGTACGAAAAGATAAACTTTAGATGCGGTATAATTGGATATCCTAACATAACGATACATGTAATAAATAAAATTTAAATTGTAAATGATTTTTCTACCATGAACATAACTGTCCGTCCTACAGTTTTCTTTTCCCTATCTATGTTTGCTTAGATATAATGCTATACAAAAAAATTGAAAATTGGCATGTAGACTTTTCGGGGTACACCCTTCATTTGAAGCAGGGGTAATTTTTTTATCTCCACGACTCTGTATGGAGTATCATTGGCGCTAAGTTTTTCAAAAATATTGGAGGTTGAAAAACCTCTAGTATGATTTAAAAATACCAAAGAGCATTGTGATGTCACATCCATCGAAGTGCAATCTTCGAAATTTCAAGGTGCCTCTCTCTATTTATCTTTGAATATTTTTGCAAAATTGAGTGATCTTTACTCTACTAGCTGTAGTGGCAGCTACTTGTATTTATTTTGAGTTAATAGATTTAATGCTTGTTAAAATTTGTTTTATTTTACTCTTATGAGTGTCCTGGGCTCTTGAGTTTCAACTTAAGTTTTTTTACTTACACAAAAAGTTTTTTCAACTTATGAGTTTAAAAGGTTTTTTTTTTTTTTTTAGTTTTAAACATTGCTTATGTTAACGCTTTGTGTGGTCACAAAATAGGCGAATTGCTTGTCATACTAATAACTGAGCGATTCTAGTGCTTTAAATATTTATTTATTTAAAAACACATTTTATAATTGTATATTTTTAAACACTGAATATCACTATTAATCACTTTGAGGCCATAATTATTTAGTATGGATTAATGCAGTAGTTAATGTTTCATCAGTTAATTACCTACATCACTAACGGCTAGTCTCAATAACCTATCTATCTTTGGTTTTGCTTACTGCGGGTAGATATTTGACATATCTTCCATACAAAAAACGTCAAATAGCTACTGACAGTATGCAAAACCAAAGATAGATAGGTTATTGAGATTGGCTATAAGTCTAGAGATTAAACATTTACAAAGCTTGCGCCTATAAACTTAAACCATTATTTAGAACTTATTTCGACCATACAACAATATGATGGATCTTAAACAGACTGTTAATTAGTTCTAAATTAAACCTTAAACATGAGTCAGTTGGCGCAAAAACAAGCGTTACCATTAAAATTAGGAAAATATGCACCAAAATACAGCTAACATAGTTTCGTTGAACGTCCCAATAGTTTCTGGGACTACTCACTATCTCGGAAACGGGCTATTTTGAGCTGAGATTACAAACTGTAAGGCGAGTTTTACACGTACGCTTATAAGAAACTGGCTTATAGGTAGCGCCACGGTAGCGCTGAGGGGAAGTAGCGGGGGTATGTTTGCGCCTGTGTTCACTCGCTGACGAACCAATAGAACTCGCTAAATCAATGAAAAAAAAATGAAAATGAAGTGCGCCGCGTTACCTCTCCACCAATCATTGACCACTGCGCAGTTTGACAGATTTAGACCTGTAAACTGACATTTAAAAATAAATTGATTATTCTGATTATTCTGAAAGCAAAATTAAATGTGATGAGATCAATACCTCGTATTTTTCTTTTAGTTTATTAAAACATAGTTTATAAACATCCATCCTTTAGGGGTAGACAGAAACCACGGACTTCCTGCTACGATCCTCTGACACACCTTTTTCACCTCATTCAATCATTTTTCAAAATAAAACATAAAGTCAATAATCTAGATTTTTAACAAGCTTTTAGGGTTTTCCTATTATTGTAAAACTAAAAAAGTTGTACGTCAACAACCAGCCTTATAGCAACGACGTGACAACTGCACGTAAATGTCGCCGCGTCTAAACTGGCCTGATTTATTTTATCGCGCCGATAAATGAGTGCGCCGCGACGTAATGAATCGCAGTAGCGTTTAGCGAGAATCACTGGAATTGCTTGTTTCTGCAAGAAATAGAATAGAAAATACAGCTTTCCTAGTTAAGAGCCTACGTAATGCCAGCTCAAATTCAATATTTCCCCTCGCCTCACTGGCCGGCCGTGCCGCGCATTCGCAGTTATCTCACTCGCACAGTTCACCACGCGGCCGGCAGAGGTCACGCGCACGTTCGAGTCGATCGTAGTTATTTATATGACCTGTCTATATCTATACTAATGTAATGTTGGTTTGTTTATTTGTTTGTATGTTTGGGGTAATCTCCGAAACTACCTACTTATCCGATTTCAAAAATTCTTTCACCTATTTGTAGCTTAGACTTTCCGAATGAACATAGGTAGGCTATATTTTATCAAGGTAGGTACCACGTGAGCGAAGCCACGGGCAAGTTAGCTAGTAGGTAATAAAATACCATTATACTTAGGCTACTTTTTATCGTTTTCATAAATTCAATCATGCCCGTAGGTACCTACTCGTAAAGTCGTAAGTAGGTACTATGATAAGATTGATAAGTATGTACCTACCTACGAAAAATGAAAAATGATCATCATTTTATGTGTAGTATACGTAAATGCCTACTCATACCTACCAATAGTACCTACCTACCAGTAGGTCTAGGTACCTACTCCTATACTTATTGCAAAATTCTGATCACAATATTATATTTATGTGTAGGTAGCCAAAATAAAATCAAAAACATGAATTTAGTCTAAGGTTGTGTGAATGTAGCATAATTATGTAGTGTAGGTAGGTGAATAAGTAGGTAAGTAGGTACTCACTTTACTATGCTGACCATGTTTATCGCCTTATTTTGTCTTCATTTCCGTTATTTTTATTACAATGGTCTCCCATAGCTGTAATTTTAATTTTCGCGTATTACGCCGGTCCTAAATGAGCGCGAGCGACACAGCCTCCCCATCCGAACGCCGAAGCGTGAATGGCCCGGAGGCCAGTTGCGGGCCGAGCGGTAGGGCGGATCTGTGTACACTGGTTACTACGCACGAAATTTTACCTTTTTTGTTGTAGCGGCGAAAATAATCTCTTTTTTATAATAATATTTTTCTAAACCCTGCTTCTTTGTTAGTTACATTATTACACAAAGTTTCGTGATCTAGTATAAAGTATTTTTTAAATTGCAAGGGTTTTAATGTAATTTTGGACCTAAGTTTACGATTTTTTTCTATCGAGAAAATTTTAAGGAATCGTGTTTTCGTAATTTAAAATGTTTAGTATGAATCCTCAACTTTACGGTGTATTTTTTTCAAAGTGAATAATACAGTATTGTAGATATAGTAAAGGATAATTAGAAGCACTCTGACGCCTTCTGACAACCTATAAGGCCTTAAACTAACAGTTTTCAAAGTAAGTTTATTTTGAATTCGTCTGTAAATTCATTAATTTTCATGTTCCAGTATCAGAAACTCGGAAATCTACGAATCATGGCAATTATCACGTTTATAAATAGTGTTTAATTTTAGAAAGACTAGTGTTTTTATAAAATTTTCTTGTTATGATTTTAGTGTTTATTTTTTTTAATAATAATTCTTTGCTAGTTGCAGTACTTTTTCGCGATTTTATTTTTTCCTCCATTTAATTGATTCACAAAATCAACACAGTATAAAGTTTCTCAGCAAGATTTCACCCACTACTCGACAAAGGCCTCTGTAAATCCCAGTATAGACTCACCTTTATTGTAAAGCGGATTACGCACGGGTGTTTGACGTGTTTGTGTAATATTAGTTATTTGTGTCGCCTCACCATTTATAGGACGTATTCACTGGATTATCATAGCATTGAAGATTGTTGGTGTTGTATGTAACTGTTGTCGTCCGACTTTATATTTTATCCAGAGTTCCAGAGTTCCAAAGTTTTAATTTGATTAATTTGATGTACATAAAGAATTGAAGTTACGATTCATTCGTAGAAAATGTACCTACATCATATTATTTGTGGATTAGAACTGATAATTTTTTTTTAAAGGAATCTTAAAGCTACAATGAGATTTATTTTTATTTTGACAATTATAAAATAAATTATTACGGTCTTCAATAAACAGGTTTATTTAAACTTTATTTTACATTGTTTATTACCAAAACCATTGCTTCGATCAATTCACAACAAAACGTCGGCTTCTGTTTAGTAAGATTTATTCACATTTTCTTATAAGACTTTGCTCATCCCTAGTCCTAACAAGAATTTGGCGAATTAAAACTTGAATGAACTTCTAGTTCGTTCTCCGGCTTTTTAGACAGATTTATTCATATTTTCTACTACATTGCCCATGCCTAGTAGTAACTTGTATTTGACTAAAGCTGTCCTCGCTCCTCGCTATGTAAATAGCCGGATTATCCACCCAGATTTCTCAGGTAGGAACAGACGTTTATGAGACAATAAGAAGGCGCAATACTTGTTTATGTATTTTTGATGGAAAATAAAAATAAGTCATCAACACTGAAATAACCGTTCTCGCGATAAAACGAGTCATAATATTTGAGAGCTATAAAGCTGTGAATATATTACTAAGGATGTGCTTAGTATCTTGAAGAAGCAATTAAAAACATATTAAATTCCTAAAGAGTCATTGCTGCTTTAAGAATTGGCAATTGAAGATTTTAAAAGCTTTTTATGCGAATTTGATATTTTTATTAATGTACACCAGAGCTGGCCACTTGCTCATACGAACGAACGATTACTGCATAATAATATCTAATTGTTGTTGTAAGTTTTTATCACACACATCCCACTTTTATTATAAATGCAAAAGTTTTTATATATTTGTGGATGCATGGAAAAAAAAATCATTATTGATAACGTCATGCTTGTTAATACACGAAATAAAATCGTATTGATTAATATGAACCTATTAGCTGCTGCCCGCGGCTTCCTATACGTTTAGCTGGCCCGTTTAGCTGTGAAAGCACGATAAACTGATAGATAGAGTACTGTTGCATCTATAGTATTAGTACGGATTATGTTAATGAAATGAAACATTTCTTTCAGATCTTTAGGCAATATTTATATCCTTATGAAGATGTCTAAGGGGGTAGTTAATGGTATGTCCAAATACATACATATTTTGTACATGCCCACATTTTGCAAAAGTTAACTTTCCATACGTGTCAGGTTGCAAGCCCATTGACACTATTAGAAAGCTAACTGGTATCCTTGCTATGAAAGCTCGTGTAAAAGCGCATAATTATACATTTTTCGATGCCAAAAGTCCATTGATGCACGGTCGGATTCGAACCCACGACCTTCGGATCGAAAGTCAAAATACTAATCCACTTGACCAACACGGCTTTTTTAATAGACTAAGATAATGCACAACAGAAACGGTATTAAATAACAAAATTGCCTCCAATATAGACAAAGTAATCGAACTTTAAAAAGTCTCAAAACTAACGTTATTCCCGGCACAATCGAACTCAATCCCGACGAAACTCAGAAATAAACTAGAGTTTAGCACTAGTTTAAATAATAATACTAGCAACCTCGACGAACTAAGTAGGTACTACCTCAGAAAATTGTTCAGCAAATCATTTTTCTCGTAACAACGCAATGGACGATGCCCCTTCTGGTTAAATTGTATTTTCATTCTGTCATCTAATATACGCACAAATTTCATCCGAATGGGTCTAGCCGCTTATATGGAGTAGAGACTATGCACACCACGTTTTCGAACGGGTAGTCACTGCGCGTCTGTGTCTTTACAAACGCAAATTAAACGCGCAGTCTGTCCGTGACCACGAGAGCTGTAGTGCACTCGAAACGTTGGAACATAATAAAATAAGGTAATTACGCGATAAAGTCCCGTAAATTACTTTAAATTATGCAGCGTCTGAGTTTGATGTAGTGCAAACTAGTAAGTAAGTTCGTATGAGCAAGTGGCCAACTCTGGTGACAGAGTTTTTAGGCCGCCTAAAGACTTAATGGATTAACGACTTTAAATGCAGGGACCGACAATATAACGTGCCCACCTAAGTACGGAAGCGATCAGCTGATAATGCCACTTGCCACCCATCCAAGAAAGCTTCCACGAGCACTTCAAGTGCAAACTAATGCTAGCCTACCCACTCTGATACCGCAACAAAAGGAGTTCGATAAAGAACTCAGCCACCGCCTAATAAAAGAATCGCCTCTATCTATCATTGCAGGGGTAAAACCACCGTTTTATAAATAGCGTCTTCTCAAAAACGTGGCCGTTATTTAACAGTTTATCGTAGTATTGGATACTGTCTTCGATAACGAGTCAAGTATCACAAATGTATGAAAATCCAGTGCAGCGCCTCCCCCGGTAATGTATGGAATTTTCAGTTCATGCAAGTAACTAAAATATTTTACAAATATTTTGTTTTACTACTATAAATTAAAAATATCTAAGTGTGGTTTAACACTAGGTATAATAAATTATATAAAACTATTTCATTTACCACTATTAAATAGTTAATATTAATTTCTTCAGTGACTTTTTGTGCATGCTAAATCTAGAAGTATTGGGAAATAATTATATCACACCCTTTTTTCGTAATAATCAACGTGGACGCTTCCTTAGCAGTTCGTGTCTTTAGAAACAGCTATAAAAAGAAGAGTGTGGAATCAGCGCAGTCGCGCCTCCGACTAGACGTGCCGAGCATGTCTCTTCTATTTGCAGCCGTTTGGGACAAGGGATAGAAGAATATGGATTTTTGGACCTCGGACCAAATATTTCAGAGCTTTCCATCCATTGCTATCAAGAACCTTTGAGAGACCTTGAAAATGAATCTCCCGAAGCAGTTGCTTGGCTTGGACTGAACAACTCATCACTGTGTGTTTTGTTTTTGTGTTTTAGTATAAAATAATAAATAAAATGTCCTTGGACATTCCACACAGTGTCATCTAATCCCAAGCTAAGTAATTAAATGCTTGTGTTATGGTAACCAGACGACTGACACACTACTTATATATTTTTTTGTACATACATATTATACATAGAAAAAACCCAGACTCGAGACATAAATATTGGCTAAACCTCGCACCTTGTCATACAATTAAATAAATAAATGCTGCAGAGGGTATCATGACGTTTTTAATAAAAACTAAATACTTTAAAATCTCAGCCGTAGAAGACTGCAGACTATGTCAAAGAAAATAACGCACATACACGTTACCACTCGTATAACACAGTTTGTAGCTCTCCTAGGACTCATAACGCTATTTTGATGCAGCAAAATACCTAATCGCCTCAGTTACGTCCTCAAGCCACTGCTCTAGAACCTATTTCCGACCCGGACACGCCACCTGGGGGGCTTTTTTAGCCTTTACCATTCATATGCTAATACCCCGTATATTGCAACAGAGTTACGGGTGTACTCTAATGTAAACATACATAGATTTGTTAAGTACTGTTCGTATGAGCTAGTAATCTACCTTGGCGATGAAGTCCCTAGATCTGGGTGACTAAATGTTTAAATATAGACAAAAATAATAATTGAATCTGTTTTCAAAATTATAGAGGCGCTCCAATTAGTTGTCTTCCATTTTATGATCGCGACTAACTTCTACGATCTAACAATATGACTGAATAATAATGTTGTCTTCCCTTCTTTATTGAATGATTTTTATTTAAAAATCATCATTGCTCTTATATATTCTAGGCTAGGTTGGCGCAGACATTGTCAACCTCTTGTTCTTTCAAAACTAACTTTTTTGAACACTATTTCAACGCTATCAAAAAAATCATTTAGAGCTACGCACCTACAGATTTTCTGAAATTACAGTTGTCCGTAGGCATTGGTAATCATAGTAAATACTAAATTTGTAACAATGAATTCACCAACATAAACATACTTCAAAATTTCACGCCAAAGTGGCACGTAATTTCGCTCCTGCTTAACCGTTTGTACATGCCTCTACCACAAAAAAATATTTAAAAAGTATAATTTCTATTAGATGAACAAAATATCAGCGATCGTAGGTAAATAAAACTCATACTATACCCGCAGTGCTGACATCTGAATATTCGCCATAGTATCGAACGGCCGGACGAACGGAAGGGCTCGAATGATTTTCTGCTAGATTTATGGCGTTAATGCTTTGGGTGTGGTTTATGGGGTTTCGATAATGTTTTCTGAAGGCTTTGAAAAGCCATAAACAACCCGTTGACAACAGGAAGGTATATGACACGCAAACAGGCTTTAATAGCTAGTAGCTAACCGGTAAACTTTATACACTTTAGAATTCGATAAACATAAAAAAAAACAAAAAAAATGTACTTATTAAACTAGTGGCAATATTAAAACTTCAATTTCGTAAGCAGCAATTTCCTCGAGGTGCATTCCTCAGGAGAAGATCCTGGCCTGATCCTTTATTTTTTTTATGGAATCACGTCGGCACTCTTTCAAATAACATAAATATTTTCAAAACATACAGTAGGTATATAGATCACAGAACCTCCTCCTCTTTTGAAATCAGTTAAACATAAATTTTCTTTGTCCTTTTTATAAACTTTTTTACAAAATGTGCATGCACAGTGATACACAGTAGAAACAAGACAAGTTAAGTACCTAGTTTAATTTAAAGTTTACGAAAATGTTGTTTATTTATTGATGGAGTGACCTACAATGACCTACAGCCTTACTAAACCAATACGAAAATAATTTTGTAAGGAATACCTGCAAACATTATGAATTTTTAACTACACGAAACCTCAATCGTCATCGAATTTCAATTTATTTCCATCCAAAGGTTGCCTGGAAGAGATCGCTTCTTAGCGATAAGGCCGCCCATTGTACATTGTTAGGTACTTAGTTTTTTCTTAAGTTGTTAATTGTATCGTATTTTAGTGTACAATAAAGAATTTTCATTCATTCATTCATTCAATCACATCACTGACAGTTTCACTCCTCTGTCAATATTTCAAATGTATTCCAACACCCCCTAGACAAATTGCATTTGCAATCGCTTTAGAATAGAAACGAAAAAGTGTATGGAAATTGAAATTCGATGACGAAACTCGAGTAGTACTCGTACTAAGAGTAGTTTAGCAAGTCTTGATTTGAACACAGAATGTCAAATGAAAAGAACAGCGATGATTGAAAACTAAAGAACATTTTTTTACAGAAACTAAATAACTACATATTTACATAATTTGGCATAAACGCGCTGAATTGCTAGGTCCACAACGGAGAAATGACAATGACAATGCTGATTTGTTAAGCCGAATGGGTGACTACCTTTTATATAGTGTATTATCTATGTGGGTGACAGACCTCGGATCACGCGTCACTTCGACCAGACGCTTTCAAAAAATAGGAAACGTTTGTCACTTGGCTATAACTCCAGACTAATTCTGTGTCTACAAAACTGTCAGAAACGTCATAACCAAGATATCTAGGTTACTGTCCTTATATTCAATTACCCAGTTAGACCAATACTCAGCCCCGGGCGTTATATCCATCTCGAAATTGTTCATCTTGACAACCAATCAAGTCTGCACCTTATTCCATACATTGAAGGTGAATAATTGCCTGTTTCTGATCAATCTTTGAGGTCGCATGGCGTTGATTGGATAGCCAAACGTTGCTTAGCAATTACTTAGAGTAAGTGATTGTCTTATGCAAGGGTTGATGCAGATTTTGTGGCGACCCACGCGTGGTGTTGACTGTTGGGTCAGTTGATGGATTGGTGTAAAAAAACGAAGTTTTGTAGGCAAACAGAAAATCTTCGTCCACATTTTACCTGCCACAGAAAATCATAAATTTTTTGACTTTCAAGTGTATTGATTTTGACTCTTAAATTAAATTGTGACTCTTTGTAGAGCAGATCTAATTTTTTTTTAATCAATCACTTAAGACATAACAAAACTTTTCGATAGCTCCCTTTCCCATGTTTAATCCCATGTTAAATACATTTCACTGCTCCAAGACTTTTAGCATAAGCTTTTCAGCATTTTAAAGCATGTCAGGTTTGTCTTTGAGTCTTGCTGCACAAAAGATCAGCTGGAAACTGGTGAAACGGACGTCAGCCACAAACACCGGGCTGAGTGGCTTCTTACAAATAAAAATCTATTGTGGAGGAACTGAGAGAAGTAAATATTGGATGCGGTGAACGAACAATCGAGCTTGATATTGATAAAGTTAAGTAAAACGAAAATGATAGTACAGTTTTACATTTGTAGGATTACGAAGGAGTAAGAAAGGTGTGAGTGCTGAGATGACGACTTATGTCAGACATCTAGTAGGTACCAAAGCGTCAAAAAAAAACCAAAATAAAATAACAAAATTATAGAAAATCAAGCTCTCGTGGCGAAGCTTGATAAGACGTTCTTGGTAGATCGTTAAAATTAAGCAACGTTCTGAGCGGTCACATATTGGATAATAATGCCAGTTGCGATCACCCCGCAAGTGCTTAGCTGAGCGCTTCTGAGCTTCAGAGGTCACTTTAAATTGTCACTTAAAACCTTCGTCACGAGAGTTGGCCTCTTGCTTAGACGAACTTACTTTTTTTATAGAAAATAATACTTACCTCATCGAGAAATTTCTACTTTTTGTGCTCTACAAACCAAGTTTTGATTCTATTGTATAGTTTCAATGTCAAAATGTGATTTTAATTGGGAACTTTGATCGTAATGATTAAATAATTGAATTGTACCAGTCATGGTTACTGGCCTTTGTTATAAATTGTTGGATGTGGCTTTAGAGAACAACCACGTGATATTGCGATTGCAAAAGAGTGAGTTAAATAAGATAAGAATAGAAAAGAATAAACATTCTTTTGGAAAAAAAACACACACAAGATTTAAACCAATGTTATTAGTAATCAGGATAAAAGTGGTTTTAATGTTTACTAAATAAAATGCGAAAGTTCTTACAATATTACTCAGGCTAAATAATTCTGACCGAGGACGAAAATCAAGATTGGTATTTTTAGACATGTCGCTTTCAATGTTTTCTAATAAATCTATACTATAATATTATAATAAGGTAAAGTTGGTTTGTTTGTTTGGGGTAATCTCCGAAACTACTCATCCGATTTCAGAAATTCTTTCACCGATGTAGAATGAACTTTTCGAATAAACATAAAATATGAATGAATGAATGAATGAAAATTCTTTATTGTACACTCAAATAAGATACAATTAACAACTAATGAAAAAACTAAGTACCTAACAATGTACAATGGGCGGCCTTATCGCTAAGAAGCGATCTCTTCCAGGCAACCTTTAAAATTAAATTAATATTATTATTAAATTTAAAATACGCTATAATTTATCAAGGTAGGTTCGCGAGCGAGGCCACGGCCGAGTAAGCTAGTATCCTAATAATTTAGAAACATCTGGTTGATTGTGGGAATTATGACGTGGTACTTCTTGTTCAATTATTTATTCTGTGGTGGTTAATGAGATGGAACATTATTATTACTATACCTACTATTTTAGTATTATGCTCTAGATAATTGAATTATATTCAACGGTATTTTTAAATACATAATTGCATGCCCATATTTTGCTAAACCTTATATGCCATAAGTGACAGGTTGCAAACCAATGTCCACTGGTTTCCTGGCGATAAATTGATAATTTTTTTTAATTACCTAACAGACATAATAGTGGCAATTCGGAGTGTCGCAAATTCTAAACTAAACTAACTAAAAAATTTTCCGTCCCTTTCATAGCGATTGGAATAAAAAGGATGGCATTAATTTTAGTTAGTTTAGTTTATTTTACTTACATAGTTTATATTTTTATTATAGTGTTAAACCACACTTAGGTATTTTATTATATATGAAAAATCTTTCTAAAAGTTTACGGCTTCGACGGGATTCGAACTCGCGAAATACAAGCGATCACCTTTTAGCCGTGCTATGTGGGCTTAACTTAAATAAATAACATTTAAATAAAGAACATTTCTGCAGATATTAATAATTATGAATATTTCTGACACTTAATATAATATTAAAATATATTAAAAAATATAAAATATATCAAACTTGTGGTTTGTAATGCTTTTGGTTTTCCGTCTACTTTAGAATTACTGTTTTGTTTATGTCACTCAAGTGTCTAAATGTGGAAACTTGTAATTGGCCCTTAGTATTTAGTCTTTCTTTAATTGTTTTATTTTAGCTGTAAGTTTTCCTAAAATTGTAAAAATAAAATAAAATAAATAAAACAGATGTAAAAGCCATTTATAATGGCTATGGTCTGAGCGCAGTGATATTAAACCCGCAACGAATGATTGAACTGTGTGAACGATAATGTTTATTCATTGTATCTTTGTTATAGTCAAGCTCTTTAATATTGGTATTGGTTTATAATTAACTGGTACATGCCTGCGGCTTTACTAGCGTGGTACTAAGACACCCAGATAAAAAATAGTCTAAGTGTAGTGACGCTCAAAGGATATTTTATCTGTGGCATCTATTATTTTATCTGTGGCATTACCATTCAGCGCAGCAATGCTGCCAGTGTCTTGGGCACGCTTCCGTCTGGCAGTGGCTTGGATCAGTTGCGATACTGATTGTTTGTAATGATCCTTAGGTGGCTCAAATGGTTCTAATTGTATTTTGTCACTGTTGATGTAAATATGTAGAAGTTTAGTTTCTGTAAATAAATGTACATACCTTAGGTAGGCCTTGTAGGTATTATTCCAGGCCACAAACTATGTATATTCCAAGTTTCAGAAAAATCTGTTTAATAAAATAAAAAAAATAAATAAAAATAAAATAGTAGTTTTTGCATGGTAATCAATATCAATTTTTTTTTTCCAACCTAAATTGTCCCACTGGGCAAAGGTCTCCCCCAATTCTCTCCAACCATCTCTGTCCTTTGCGATCTCATACCAATCTCTCTCAAAAGCGTCGAGAACGTTTCTCCAGCGCTTCCAACTTGTAAAAAAAGCATTATGTTTAAATAATTGTGAAATCGCAAACATTGTTCTACCGTCTATATAAGTTAAAAATAACCTACCTATTTGTTTCATTAAAATATATTTTTACTATATTTATATTATTATGTTTTAAATATAATCTAAACGAAACACTTAAAGCACCAATTCATTGTACAAGCACTACACTGATTGATCCATTATTGATAAGAAGCGCTCTCATTTCGTCTGCAATTGATCGATATGTTGATATACCGAGCGTTAATGTTGTTTTTTGTTTACGCCTCTTTTTCTAACTCTTACATAATATTATTCGGCTTTGCTCGCATGTTTCTCAACGCTTACCTACCTACTTATTTGAACCTTGATTTTGGTTCAGAAGGGTTTGAATGCCGAATGTCTATCAATGGATTTTTCGTTATAAAATACTAGCTGCGCCTCGAGGTTAATAAAGCTCCCGTTCCCATGGGAATACCGGGATCAAAAGTAGCCTAGTCTTTAATCCAGGGTATAAGCAATTCTGGTACCTTTCATTTATATCCGTCTAGCCGTTTAAGCGTGAAAGAGTAAGTAAGTAAGAGTACAAACACACTTACATACTTATAAATACTCAAACTTTCACCTTTAGAATATTAGTGTGATGTGATTAATTTTATATTCTTACAAACATAAACAAAATATTTGTTAAACACTCAAAACATTCCTATTACATTAACCCTCGCTATATCTCGTCTACTTTATCTACAGACATACATTGACAACCACTTTCTATATTAAAAGAAGCTACCATTAATAAATTATCGGCGAAACATCTGTATGATTCTGTCGTGAGTCAGCAAGTTTTGTGCGTATCATGATATTAGACCGAACTCGGAAATAAAACGATGAATGCATAGACTAAAATAAATGGAAATTAACCGACAGTTATACGATAGTGACAGGATTTGATCTTCTTCTTCACTTAAAACCCGTCAATTCTAAATGTATGTACATGCTGCATGACAAAAAAGCTTGGGACTGAACGCGCTCCAACTCAGTTTATATTGCCTGATTCTTTCCCTGGTGTAGGGAGTCGCGTTGGAACAGGCAGTAGAATCCCCTAGTTTTAAGATGAATGATGAATGGCTTCCTATGTTAATTTATCCATGTTATCCCCCAGTTATTGGTAAGCAGTTGGTGGATGCGATCTGAATTATATAGATAATTAGTCACGTAAAATTGTCGGTCACTGCTTTTAAAGTCGTTAAGCCATGCTCGAACGTGGCCAGAGTTGGCCACTTGCTCGAACGAACGAACGATTTTGCTAAATCTAATATTTCGTGACAGATTATTAAAAAACATTTCTATTAGCAAAACTCAATCCGAATACGTTCAAAGAACACAAAACAGTAAGCATTTTCTAGTCGGAAGAACAAAACCAAAATTAATTAAATTGTCCCGCGAATCCAATATTTGCTTCGCAGGTCAAAGAACATAAAACAGTGGAACTACGTACAAAATTCAATTTGCAATGTTCTCGCAAAAACTGAGAACAAACAGTATCTATATTTGGGACAAAGTACAGAGGGAATTATACTAGCGCTCGTATATTTCACTAAGAACATCAGCTTTATTTGTATGAGATTTTAGTACATTTTTACTTGGCTTTGATCTATGTATAAAGCAAAAAAATGTGAAGCAAAATACAGAAACACAGACACTCCAAAATTCACTATGAAAAGACCATGCGTTCGTAATATTTTCTGACTTCAAAAAAAGAGGAGATTCTAATCTATGTTCCACTATATGTTTTTTTATGTTTTTTCACAGATTATTCCGTCAATAATGAACCATTTTTAAACTATCTTTTGTGTGAAAGATATACTATCGAAGTGATCCTATAAAAAAGGATGAAATTCGAGGATCTGATAAGGATCTTCAGAGTTATAAACAAATGCACCTCGAGAGTGCAGTAAATTGCTTTCTTCTTACTAAATTAAAGTTAGTTAAGTACCCAGCTTAAAGCTGGGTAGGTACTCACTTAGCAGTGTAGCACGTAACGTATCAGATACGGTATCAAGTGAGTACGTAGGCACGAGCCCGCTGCGAGCCGCTCGCGCTTGGAGCGCTGTAAGCTCAACACAAAGGCGTATCCGGCAGCTCGTAGCTAGATACGCGGAGGACCGTGGACGAGCCGTACCCACTTGCAGGTTGATACCGTATCTGATACGTTACGTGCTACACTGCTAAGTGAGTAACCAGCTTAATTTGTTTTTATTTCTGTCCCTTGTGTTTGATTTATTTTCCTCAAAGTGACGTAGGCCAGGCACAGCCTAGGGCGCAGTTACCTGCAAACAAAGCTACAATAAAATATGCACGAAACATAGAAGCAAATTTATTGGAAACCGCGGTTCGCGAATGGTCGCATGCATGTCGAAGCATGGTTTCGATTGGACATTACCACGGGTTTTTGTACAAACGATGAACCATTTTATTGTTTTTATTATCGTTTTTAGAGCCGTTTTGGTCAAATGTCATAGAATCTATCGACGATTCGACCGTTAAATCGAAAGTCGAGTATCCGATAGATCCTCGACTTTCGATCCAACGTATAAAAGAAAAGAAAGTCGTATAGAAGACCTCTCCTGTTAAAAAAAATCACATAAAAAAGAAAGTTTAGCCCCTACCTTGTTTGTTGCATAATTCTTTCCAGGGTGGTTTTCTGTCCATAGCGAATAGCTATGGCCCAACAACAACGCGACAAACGTATCGAAATCGGTTAAAAACAAACCTTATTAGCAGCCACTAAGTCTCAAGTTTCTGCAATGCATAATGTCTTATACGAGTACCTTCCGTATTTTTATAATGACCTAGCTTTATGAAAACTTAATATTCATGATATTATTTATAAGCCAAAATCACACTGAACAATTACCTGAGGTGATATCTGTGAAAATTTATAGTAAGGCTTTTGCGCTATCAGTGCTTGAACGTACAATGCAAAATGAGCATTATTCCCATGTTACATGGTTAAATTCCATTTGTAGAATTAAGCGTTTGAATTTCACACATCAAAAATTCTAAATATACGGGTTGGAATGGTGAAAATAATTAATTTTCAGCAAATCCATTATCGTCGAGTGGTTTTGAAACCATTTTGTTTGAACTAGTGTTTCGTTGTCGTTGAAGTTTATTTGTTAAACTTTTTGTATTGCGAATGACATCTTTTTATTACGTTTAATACGGAACTAGCTGCGACCCGCGGTGAATAGTTCCCGTTCCCATGGGAATACCGGGATCAAAAGTAGCCTATTTTTTAATTGTGGGTATATTCAATCATGATACCCATTCAAATCCGTCCAGCTGTTTGAGCGTGAAAGAGTAACACACTTACATACTTACACACACATAATGAACGAAAACATCTTGTGGAAACCCGCGGTTAGTCAGCCCCAAACGTATTGATCATTGTCTTTCCTGTGGATATGGCCGGCTAAGCTGAAAGGATGGTTTAGGTGCTGGGTAAGCCTATTCCATCTCATCAATGTCCCAGGCACTACAGTGTCCCGTTAAGTGTAGGTAAAGCTTGCCTCCTCTGTATAAATCATCTACTAAAGATGGACCTCTGTGGCACAGTGGGCGAAGGCCCGCCTGAGACGCGGAGGTTGCGGGTTCGATCCCCGCCACGGGACAAAATATGTTTGTATCTTCTACAGATATTTGTTCCGGGTCTGGATGTTTTTCTATCTATAGTATGTATGTATTTACAAAAAAAAATGTATCTATGTAGTATATCAGTCATCTGGTGGCCATAACACAAGCATTAAGTTGCTTAGCTTGGGACTAGATGACGCCGTGTGAAATGTCCAGGGATATTTATTTATTTATTTATTTATGTGTCAATGAAAGCGATAATATTACATACAGTAATCACACAAACTCTATTCATGTAGATCTGGTCTACACGTATACTATTGATCGCGCTTCAACTGAGACTTACTCAAAGCAAGCCAACTTTGAGTCAATGGACACTGATTAGAGCCCCTCTCATTGTACAGTAGACTGTTAGTTACACGAAATCCGACCAAGCTGTGGTTTAGTTTACATACCTACGCCAGACGCTTATGGCTAATGAATTTAGTTGTACACTGACGGTTTGAAAATGTTCGTCACCTTAGAGTCGGTTTTCGCTTGCACCAGATTGCAAGAATCAATTGTTATTGTACCAAAATATTACCAGTGACGTTCCTTTTTCAAGTTTCAAAAGGGATTATGTGCTAGTGCTCGTTGAACGAATCAAGTTGAAAACCGACGAACATTTTCAAACCGTCACTGTGCTTACTTTCCTACAATTTTAAATCAACTGTCTGTCTTCCTTCCTGTTTTTATATTGTGATGTTCGTCTGTGTTCTGTGTTCTCTAAATAAGTGTATCTATCTATCTATCTATCAAATGAGTTCAGTTTCAGCTGAAAGCCACTCCTGTGGGAGAAGGCGCTAGTTTCCAGACTGCATCCTACAGGGTGACATCATGGACATTAAAATTGGACACAGGCGAGACATTTTTACATCAAAAACAAGACAAACAAGAATTTTAGCAAACAAAAAGAAATTGACCTAGACTAGACATACATATTCAAAATAAAATAGTGACTTACAATGCACGTCTACAATGCAGTAATAGAAAAGGACCAAGTAAATAGTATACGATTAAAACCGAGGGTGGTATTGACTGGGACTGCTGTAAACACCATGTGAAGATTCAGCCGCCGGCCATTAGGCTATATGAGCGGCCAGCGGATAGAGGACGGGGTTATGTAAGATGAAGTCATGAAAAAATGAAGTAGGTTAGTGGTATGGTTCGCTACCGCAGTCAAAGCGGTTGTGCGTAATGAGTTTTTTTATCTGACATATGAAAAATTGCAATATCACGACTGTATCCCAGGGAGCGGTAAACATTTCTTGTTTTAGAGTTTTATGCAATCTCTAGATCCTTTTGGAGATTTCTAAGAGGGTAGTCAGAGGTACCTATGTCCAAATATTGTTTCATCTGACAAAATAGAAAATTCATAATTGTTTATTTTAATCTATTATATCACATACATATCAAGTAAACTAAAAAACTTCCTATAATATAAGGAACAAAAAAAAAGTTTGTATGAGCTAGTGGTGACGAAGTTTTTAGACCGCCTAAAAGCCACCGTCATGGCTTAACGACTTTAAAAGCCGGACAGACAATGTATTGACAGAATAATGATGAGTTAATGCATAATACCATCCACATCTGAGTCCCGTGTCGTGGCTATCGCGATCGCAGCTCTTTGAGCGCGCGCCCCGGGCGGCTAGGAACTGTGCACGGATTCCACCGACCTTTGTGTGGTGAAATTTATAAGCGTGTAGCGGGAACGCAGACTGGTAAGTACTGGACTAAATAATAAATAAATAATAAATAAATAAATATCCTTGGACATTTCACACGGCGTCATCTAGTCCCAAGCTAAGCAATTTAATGCTTGTGTTATGGTAACCAGATGACTGATAAACTACATAGATACATTTTTTTTTTGTAAATACATACATATTAGGTATACATAGAAAACACCCAGACACGAAACAAATATTTGCAGATCATGCAAACATTTGTCCCGCAGCGGGGATCGAACCCGCAACCTCTGCGTCTCAGGCGGGCTTTCGCCCACTGCGCCACAGAGGTCGTCAAAAATTTCTAAAATTTAGTGTCTACCGTATCTGTTCATGAAATGGTGAAGATTCTCCGGAAGAATCGAAACATTGTCGGTATCTAAATCGACGATATTATATATAATTATCGTCTAATAAGTTTAACCTTAGTTTAAAAAAAAATACAAATTACTAAGCCTATTTTCTAAGCTATGAACAAACCAATTAAGCTTGTACCTGGTGACGGAGTTTTTAAGCCGCTTAAAGACCTCCGTCATGGCTTAGAAACTTTTAAAGCCGGGACCGATAATTTAATGTGCTCTTCACGGAAGCGCTGAGCTATTCATGCCACTTGCGATCGCCCATTAAAGTTGTTAAAGTTGTGACCGCTCAGAACGTTGCTTCACTTCAACATGCAAGCTTCGCAACGAGCCCAGTGAGCCACGAGGTAAATAAATAAATAAATAATAATAAATATCCTTGGACATTTCACACGGCGTCATCTAGTCCCAAGCTAAGCAATTTAATGCTTGTGTTATGGTAACCAGATGACTGATAAACTACATAGATACATTTTTTTTTTGTAAATACATACATATTAGGTATACATAGAAAACACCCAGACACGAAACAAATATTTGCAGATCATGCAAACATTTGTCCCGCAGCGGGGATCGAACCCGCAACCTCTGCGTCTCAGGCGGGCTTTCGCCCACTGCGCCACAGAGGTCGTCAAAAATTTCTAAAATTTAGTGTCTACCGTATCTGTTCATGAAATGGTGAAGATTCTCCGGAAGAATCGAAACATTGTCGGTATCTAAATCGACGATATTATATATAATTATCGTCTAATAAGTTTAACCTTAGTTTAAAAAAAAATACAAATTACTAAGCCTATTTTCTAAGCTATGAACAAACCAATTAAGCTTGTACCTGGTGACGGAGTTTTTAAGCCGCTTAAAGACCTCCGTCATGGCTTAGAAACTTTTAAAGCCGGGACCGATAATTTAATGTGCTCTTCACGGAAGCGCTGAGCTATTCATGCCACTTGCGATCGCCCATTAAAGTTGTTAAAGTTGTGACCGCTCAGAACGTTGCTTCACTTCAACATGCAAGCTTCGCAACGAGCCCAGTGAGCCACGAGGTAAATAAATAAATAAATAATAATAAATATCCTTGGACATTTCACACGGCGTCATCTAGTCCCAAGCTAAGCAATTTAATGCTTGTGTTATGGTAACCAGATGACTGATAAACTACATAGATACATTTTTTTTTGTAAATACATACATATTATACATAGAAAACACCCAGACACGAAACAAATATTTGCAGATCATGCATACATTTGTCCCGCACCGGGGATCGAACCCGCAACCTCTGCGTCTCAGGCGGGCCTTCGCCCACTGCGCCACAGAGGTCGACAATAGGTCTCGTATAATATAAGGTCTCGTAGCGTAACTCTCTGTGTATGTATAACGGATGCCGATAGTGTAGGGGCGCCTTTAGAAACCTTTATTAGCTGAATGGTGCGGAAGATTGTAATGGCTTTAGGTCTTTAGGTGCTGAAAACTGTTTAGTTTTGTGCAAGAAAAGGATTTTCAGGGAAGTTTGCTGTTGCCGGAAAAAACAAGTTTGTATGCAAGAAAGAGTTCTTAGAACGAGATTAGTAAAGTCGATACAAAGATGGAGCAAAGCATTGTGCAATCATGAGTATTTTGCTTGAAATGTTAAGAAATTTCGAGCATTTTGCTAAATAGATGAACTACTTTTTACTTTACTTTAAGAAACACTATTAGATGCATTTTGACCAGTTTTTTATAAGCGAAAAGAAATATTTTGCGATAAGTATATTCATAAAGATTTATCAATTTAATAAAGATTTAAAGAATGTTTTTTCTTGTTACTCTTACGGCATTGAAAAGAGATAGCAACAGATTTAAAAGCCGTTTTAGCTAAAGTTAGTTTACTAGTCCAGAATAACGGGGTTATAGTGTTTAGCGAGAACGTAAGTTAAAGTTTGTAACAATAATAATTGAGCTTATCAGTGTTCATCATCATCATCATCATCAGCCACTTTTAACCCACTGCTGGGCATAGGCCTCCCTTCGTGAATGCCATTCGCCTCTAGCCTGCGCTAGTCTTATCTTATCTTATCAGTGTTACAACAGAAGAATTAAGATTAATGATAGACATCAAATATGTAAAGGATTTAATCATTATGACGTCCGCATAATAATCACAAATCTTAGATATCGCTATTTAATTGAAAAATGTAAAAAATTTAACTTTACAAAATACTAAGTGTCATTTACCTACACGATGCAAGATTCTTGTTGCATACAATTAAATTTACTTAGTGTATTTCATGGTCAAACAGTTGCTTACAATTATTTGAACGTCAATCACGCGTAATTATTGCATTCAAACAATTTTATATTCTAGCTATCAAAGTGAATAGCACCATAAAAGCTGAGATCCTTAATCCACTAGCACTTGAAATTGCAGCTGAAGGGATCACTCGAAATCGTCTTCCTTGGTAGATCAGCTCCAATACCGAGTCCATGGTCTCCCTGCCACTTGGGAGAATCTGGTCTTCCGGGAGGATGAAGCCGGTGATGGCCGGAAAAGCGACGTCAGGGCGTAGCTCGTAGCAGTGGGTGATTGGTACCTTGATTTCCTCTTTCACCCAATCGTCGGCTGCACCACTGGCTAGATCTGAAATGATGAAAAAAAAATTATATCATTAAACATTTAGACGACCTCTGTGGCTCAGTGGGCGAAAGCCCACCTGAGACGCAGAGGTTGCGGGTTCGATCCCCGCTACGGGACAAATGTTTGTATGATCTGCAAATATTTGTTTCGTGTCTGGTTGTTTTCATTAATATTATGTATGTATTTACAAAAAAAAAATATCTATGTAGTATATCAGTCATCTGGTTACCATAACACAAGCATTAAAATGCTTAGCTTGGGACTAGATGACGCTGTGTGGAATGTCCAGGGATATTTATTTATTATTTTTTTATGATTTATTTTCAAGTACGACTCTGACGACCTCTTTGGCGTAGTGAATTTTCACACAGCCGTCTGTACTTACAGATGACTTCAGCACTATTTCCAGTGACATACTGCGTCCCATATTTCACAGACAGAGCTCCCATTGCGCGTCTTCCAATGTTAAGCTGCAGAAGATATACAAAAACAATACTTGTAGACCAATGACATCAAGATAAAGCGATAATTAACCGGTAAAATTAGAATCACCTAGCATGTAAGACGAAACGGAAGTGATCCTTGAGCCACCAAAATAAACGATTTTTCTTTAGTTAACCGGTAAAATTAGAGTCACCTAGCATGTAAGACGAAACGGAAGTGATCCTTGAGCCACCAAAATAAACGATTTTTCTTTAGTTAACCGGTAAAATTAGAATCACCTAGCATGTAAGACGAAACGGAAATGATCCTTGAGCCACTAAAATAAACGATTTTTTTTTCTTTCCGGATAAATATCAAGATTTGTTGACATGACGTCATAGGATTTCTGTGGCAACTTCAGAATCATTTAAATAAACGTGGGTTCGGATTTACTAATATTATTTTGATTTGAATTTCTATATCAATATTAGAATTTGCTCTAGCAAATCAAAAATACTTACTGTTTCAGCAAAATTTGCCAGTGGCTCCGTGGAGTTTCCAAAGGGGATGAGAAGCATCTGACCATAGGAATGGAAGTTCAGGTACATATCAAGACTGCTTCCAACAGATCTGATGAACCTGGACAGATGAAGTGTTTCTGGCTCAGAGAATGGCCCAGGACCCGCGTAGTTATCAGTGGACGGATTGGCGCTGGCACCGACGACTACAAAAACAATAATAAAACTCATTCAGATGTATTATAGAGCCACAATCAGACAAATAAAATGTAAACGCCAAAACTCTGCGCACACTACGTAGTGCGCAGAGTGTTTCTTTTTTGCGTACAAGCGACATTGAACATTAAAACAAACGACATAACGTCTACATTCAAAATATGTCAAATGTCATTGTAGAACATTGAATTTGCTCGCACATTTTTTGAGTGTTGTCAGCTATTAGATTGTGACTCTTTAATACATCTCAATGATAAAACTGTATTAAATCTTTGCTTCAGCACTTAATAATCTTTTTGTTACAATTGTTTTGGGGTAAAACTAAAAAACAATGGAAATAATGGAAAAAATAATGAATTAGAATCTTTGAGGAGAACTTACCCATCCAGTTGTTATTCCAATTTCTATTGAGGTCCACACCAATGTGTCCATCAAAAGTAGGTCGCCTGTTCTTTCGCCAAAATCTATTCTGTAAAGGATTATTAAAAAAAACATTAAAACAACTGACGATTATTTATGCTTTCAACTTGTCACGTTGTTGTGCAAATTTTTCTCATAGTGTTCTCTCTCTCTCTCGCCACTAGTGAAGACTAACAAAACAGTAATGAAAATCAAATTCTTAATGAACTTACAACGCGTTGTTTTACAGTTATGTAAATACTAGTGGCAATTCGGAGTATCGCAAAAGCTAAACTTAACTAACCAAAAATGTTGCCGTCCCTTTCATAGCGATGGGAATAAAAAGGATGGCATTAATTAGTTTAGTTAGTTTACTTTCTTCACTCCGAATTGCCACTAATATTAACTTAACTTAACAACGCGTTATTAAATAAAACTATTTAAGTTTGACCACTAAATAAATCATTTTATTATTTATTTACTTACTTTACTTTTATTTATTTAGTCATATTTTTATTGTTACGGTAAGTTCCACAATAACTTAAATGGCATGTATATATATAATACACATAAGTCAGTACCAAATAAATATAAAACACTTTTTTTAAAAAAAAGTGTTTTTTTTTAAGTTAACAAAATAATGGTAGGTACATTACTTTTTTACAATCTGTATTTGCTGTCAACAGACATTCAATTAGTGTAAAATTTTAAGGTCCTAAATAGAATATTTTCTTAAAAAAAAGTATAGCTACTTACCGATTCATGAGACCAAACATACCCATCAGGGTTAGTCACTGGAAAAATATACCAGTCGTATTCTCTAGCTGCAGCCTTAGTCACTTCATCTTCACTGGTGAGCAGCTCATTCAGCATGTAGCACACAACAGCTGGAGAAATCCACTCTCTAGCGTGGATACCACCTTCGAAGAATATAGCTCGTTTTCCTTCACCACCGTGAGAAATCTTCACTCCTCTGATTGGTCGACCTTCGTAAGAGTTTCCGATGACTAAACTGGAAGCTTCAGGGTAGTTGGCAATAAGATCGTCCAGCCAGTCATTGATTTGATCGTTGGTGTGATAAGTATCCCATGTCATGCTTCTAAGATTGCCTCTTGTGTATGTGGGGGTTTTTTGTTTGTCAATCGCTCTGAAAATTATTTATCATATTAAGAAGCAGCGAGCAGTTTTAGTGTCATATAGTTTTAAACTTTATCTTTATTATTATTATACATAGTATCGCTTGAGAAACTTGAATAGCAAGCGAACCGAAATGATCTTTGCTCATTTTAGTCACCAGTTAAAATAGCTTATCATGATTACCAACAGCCATCAAATAAAAATAACTCATCTATAAAAATAGAATGTCAAAATTATGAAATATCAAATTAAATTTTCTATTTAGGTACATACTATAAAGTATACAAAGACGAACAATCGCAGAATATTAAACTAAATTTTATTCTTAGCAACGAAAATAAGTAGGTAGGTACTCACTCTTGAATGTTTGACGTTGTAATTTCAAATTTTATTCCATTTCCATTGAGTAAACCTTCCAAATCCCCTTTATATTCAGGACTCGATAAAATGTTGACGAATTCTTTAGACGGCATCGGCTCGGTCCAGAAATCATAGCGAAAATCTGTGTCCCTTAAATTTTGAAGCACTTTTATGTTATCGCCGTTTACGTGAGTTTTGTAAAGAGTATAATTGTCATATCTAACTTTTTCGGCCTCACATACTAGTACTAGTAATAACAACGAGAGATATTTCAGCATTTTGAAAAACGCGTCTTGATTGAGAGCACTCGACAGGTTGTGAAATTTTGACAATATTGTAAAAATATCCGTTCATAATGGTTCATATCGATAAAGATTATCAGCTACACTATCTTTAATCGTAATAGCATACCTACTTATGCTCTTATCTTTAGTTCCAAAATCATAAAGAATATAGATTTTTTGATAGTCATAAAGTTAAGTAGATTAAAAATTGTAGACTCAAACTGAGTAATTATAATTTATACCTAAGTACATTATTACAAATTAGGAAATGATTACGAAAGATTAATTCATACGTACTCAACATTATCTATTTTTGTATCTGCCAAATAATTATAAGCACATATTTTGTAGCTAGTGCTGTCGTTGTTTCACGGTTTGAACTCGCAATAATGTTTAAATATCTGTCAATTTTTTTATTAGTGATACTATGTGAAGCTAAAGAAGCCAAAAAAATAAGATATGATAATTATACTCTATACAGACTCGAACCGGAAGGTGGTCAAATAGATATTCTCCAAAATTTACGTTACACTGATTTACGATATGACTTCTGGACAGAACCATCTAAAGAATTCGTTGATATTTTATCAAGTCCCAAATTTAAAGGGGATTTGGAACATTTTCTTAGTAAAAATGGAATCAAATTTATAGTTACAACTTCAAACATTCAAAAGTAAGTATTATTCTGTAATTGCTTTTGTTTTCCCATTTTTTTTTGTTAAAACTCCGTTTTTTTGCATTGACCTTAGCACAATACATGTTTTAATGACAAAAATATAATTCTTTTTTATAGATGAATGTAAGATTACTTTAATGCATTTACGTGTCATCTTCATCTAATAGTAACGTACTCCATTTATCAAGTAATTTTACTCTTAAGGGCAATTGATGAAGAAAAAACCCCCACTTACACAAGAGGCAATCTCAAAAGCATGACATGGGACACTTATCACACCAATGATCAAATCAACGACTGGCTGGACGATCTTATTGCCAACTACCCTGAAGCTTCCAGTTTAGTCATCGGAAACTCTTACGAAGGTCGACCAATCAGAGGAGTGAAGATTTCTCACGGTGGTGAAGGAAAACGAGCTATATTCTTCGAAGGTGGTATCCACGCTAGAGAGTGGATTTCTCCAGCTGTTGTGTGCTACATGCTGAATGAGCTGCTCACCAGTGATGATGAAGCGACGAAGGCTGCAGCTAGAGAATACGACTGGTATATTTTTCCAGTGACTAACCCTGATGGGTATGTTTGGTCTCATGAATCGGTAAGTAAATATATATATTTTTTAAAACTATTCTAATTAGGACCTAAAAACTTCACTCTAATTGAATATTTCGAAAATATCTGTTAGTTGACAGCAAATACAGATTTTACAAAAGTAATGTGCTATAATTTGGTAACTTTTCAAACAAAACCCAGTACAATTCGAAAACGATTCCCTTATACATAAGTAGGTGGGTTATAAATCATCATCTTATCAAAAAAATTATTAAGTGCTTACCTTATAATGATGTGTATAGTATAATGAGTCCATAAGTTACTATACAATTATTCTTCATCAAAATTTTAAGACGTTATATACATAGTAATATTTATACCTGTTTTTCGATAGACTAGATTGTGGCGTAAGAATAGGCGTCCTATATCTGGTAGCGCCGTTGGTGTGGATCTCAACAGAAACTGGAATAATAACTGGATGGGTAAGAATTCTTGAAAGTAGTTGTGGTTGTAGACCTACTCGTAGAAGGAGTGGCGCGACAAACTTGATGTCTTTAACACAGCGTGGGTCCAAATGGCACAGGTCCGTGATAATTGGAGAGACCTTGGTCCAATTGGGGAGTCCTTTGCCCAGCTGTGGGAACTAGCAGATGACACGCTACACAAAATCGCACAGTGACTGCTCGTTCGAGAAACGAAGTGTGCCTAGGCTCTAAGATACAAAAAGTTTATGGACTTGATTTTTTAGAAATGCCATTTTGTTGAAATAAAATTGTGATTTTGGATCTGGGCTATTTAAAAGTACATTTAAAATAATATTTTTATAAAATATAATGCGCATTAATTCGGGCTCTTGGTCAAATGCTTTTATAAAGTTTGTTTTTTAATCAAATATAGAGCTGGTTGAATTTGTACAGAATATGAATCTACTTAGTAAAAATGTATTTTTCTAGTTGTTGGTGCGAGTGCAAATCCAGCCTCTGACATCTTCGCGGGTCCTGGGCCATTCTCCGAGCCAGAAACTCTTCATCTTTCCAGGTTCATCAGCTCAGTCGGAAGCAGTCTGGACATGTATCTGACCTTTCACTCCTATGGGCAGATGCTTCTGATTCCCTTTGGAAATACCACGGAGCAACTGGCCAATTATGATGAGACGGTAAGTGTAAAGTATTACCAAACTATCTTACCAAAGTACCGTTCAATGTTCATGCATTCTCGATCGAAAGTCGAAGCATGTTTTAAATGATTATAAAACATGCTTCGACTTTTGATCCGAAGGTCGTTTTTGGCCACCAAAATATCTAGGTTACGTCAAAAATACTCGTACGTTGAGTTTTAATTTCAAAAGTGTTGGTAATGCTACAAGACAAGTGTTCTTGTGGTTGCTAGGACAACATGTAATTTTGCAAAATAGTTTAGAAATATAGGCAAGCTACTATACAGGGTGTAAAAAGACGTCTACCGAAAACGAAACGGGGTGGTACATCACCCCAAAAGTCATCTAAAGAAAAATCAGTTGTCTGAAAAATGACCTCGGGCGATCGATGACCGCGGGCGAGATCAGCTGTTCACTCGTAACTCGTTCACTGTCGTACGAGCGTAGTATGCTAGGGTTTTTCATTGCTGTTTCTTTAATTTACTTGTTTATTTCCTTTATTAAATGATCTAATTAGGTGGATATGGTCTTATTATGTTGTACGATGTATGTAACTAAAAAAAATAGAAAAGACCTTAGGTAAAAAAGAAAAAAAAAAAAAATCCGCTAATTATTTCAGTAATAGTACTGAACATAATTAGCGGATTTTTTTTTTTTTTTTTTTTTGGTGTGATTGCAACATATCAGTTTTCGGTAGTTGTCTTTTTACACCCAGTATAGAACGTAAATTACCTACATTGGATTTTGTTTCTTTTGCAGCGTAATATTGGGAGACGTGCCATGGGAGCCCTTTCTGTGAGATATGGAACGCAGTTTGTTACTGGGAGTAGTGCCGAAGTCTTGTGTAAGTATTTTGATCACTATTTGTATTTTATTTTATTTATTTATTTTATTTTAAAAATTTTAAGAAAACTTACAGCTATGCATAACTATTGACAAGATATACAATATAACATGAGTTAAAACATCATGCTATTATGGAAAGGCTAATTAAAAGTTTGCACATATATTATATTCAATGTTTATTTCAAATCATCTGGTTACCATAACACAAGCATTAAGTTGCTTAGCTTGGGACTAGATGACGCCGTGTAAAATGTCCAAGGATATTTATTTATTTCATTTATTTTAAATATTGTCGAGCTAATCAATAAAATACCAATGAAGCTTGATTTAAATGTTTATAGCTTAGTACTTCTAGTGGAACGGTGCCTAGTTTTAGAAGATTGCAAAAAGATTGAATAAATAAAATAAACATCCTTGGACATTTCACACGGAATTATCTACTCAGCTAAGCAATTTAATGCTTGTGCTAATGGTAACCAGATGTATGTTACTGATACATTTGTTGTTTTCTAAATACAGACATTAATAGTTAGAAAAACACCCAGATCCGAAAAAATATCTGCAGTTTTTAATTATTTTAATTTATAATGTGACCTAATAAACGTTTAACACTATAATAAAATATATAAAAATATCTGCAGAACATACAAACACTTGTCCCGCGACGGGAATCGAAGCCGCAACCCCTGCGTCTCAGATAAATATATAATAAATAAATAAATATCCCTGGACATTCCACTCACACAGCGTCATCTAGTCCCAAGCTAAGAAACTTAATTCTTGTGTTATTGTAACCAGATGACTGTTATACTACATAGATACATTTTTTTTTGTAAATACATACATATTATACATAGAAAACAACCAGACACGAAACAAATATTTGCAGATCATACAAACATTTGTCCCGTAGCGGGGATCGAACCCGCAACCTCTGCGTCTCAGGCAGGCTTTCGCCCACTGTGCTACAGAGATCGTCTGTCAGATTTATGTTTTAATCAATCTCATTGCAGCTCTCGCAAGCGGTGCCGCTGATGACTGGGTTAAAGAACGAATCAAGGTCCCCATAGTCTACTGCTATGAGCTTCGACCTAGGCTCTTCCTACCTGGCTTTGTTCTCCCAGCAAACCAGATCTTAGCAAGTGGGGAGGAGACCATGGATTCTGTGCTGGAGTTGATCCACATGGGAAGACGGTTCAGGGTGATCCCGTCACCACCATCTAGTGGTGCTGCTGCATTGAGGATCTCAGGATTTATGTTGCTTTTCATGATAATTGTTAGAATCTAACCCTATTGTTAATTATTTATAATAAATAAAAATAAATATCCTTGGACACTTTACACGGCGTCATCTAGTCCCAAGCTAAGCAACTTAATGCATGTGTTATGGTAACCACTGATGACTGATATAACAATTAGATATATTTTTTGTAAATACACTACACTTTGTGGCCACCAAGCTTTCGCTACTTACCTAAACTATCTCCTTTCTATCTTTTCTCTAAACGATAAATGTCGGAATAAACCGGATTCGATAGTTAATTAATTAGTTACATGTAACGATATTCGTGACTTTTAATAAATAAATATCTTTAAAATTTTATTTTCCATATTATAATGAGGTAGTGGCTAATTCTGATGACGTAGTTTGTAGATTGGCCTTCGTCAATGGCTTGGACTTGAAAACCGAGACTAATAACCCTATAAAGCATGAAAGCACTCAAATGTCACTTGCTTCATATAAGTTGTCACCACTCAGAACGTCGTTATAGCGCGTTAACTGCTGACGCACGTGGAACTGTTGATGCACGTGGCCTAGTTGCGAATTGTCGGTCACGGTCCTCTCCTTCAGAGACATCCGCAGGACCAAGGATCCTACTTGGAATAACCAAAAAGAAGTTTTGTTTAATGAACTGTTACGAATTAAATATGCACCATAAGCTGAACTGAGCTGACCCGAAATTTGTCACGAAACTTCGTTCACGTTTCATTCAAGCGCCTCTTTAGGTCGGAGTTTTATTTTAACAATAGATCAAGAACGTCTAAGCAAGTAGGTAACACAGAGCCTCGAACCTTTAAAATTCTGAAGGTAGGTAATCCTGAATCACGTAACCTACCTTTTCCACACAAATCTTTTCTACCTTCCTGCTCGTCTATGGATTTCCATTCTGTGCGTCAAAATCGTACCTATAGGTTACTCTGAGATTAGTATTTAATAATTTCAAAACAGGTCAGTAAGGCAAATATATAACAAGATGCAAAACAATATGAAATGATTCAAATCATTAACGAACAGGTGAATAATTAATTTGATAAACCACAACCGCAGCTCATTCAGTAGTTTAATGGCTCGCTTTTAAGACCACAAGTAAACAAAAAGCAGATTTCGCCGGTTTGAACCAGTTTTCATCGATTTATCTAGGGTACCGGGGTAGGTAAGTAAGTTCATACGAAGTCATACGTAAGCTAGTACGACCGGCTCAAAGAAACTTACTTAGCAAATAACTTACTTACTTACGGCCGGTTTTAATATTAAACTTACGAATGATCGTAGATTGATCGCCATAGCAACTTTGTTTAGACAACAACAAATTTAGGACATTTTTGACAGATAACAATGTTACTATGGCGACAGATCCACGTATAATAGTAAGCTGAATATTGCAACTCAACATTAGTGAAGGTTACGGTACCTTAGATCAATCGACAAAAACTGGTTCAAACCGGTGAAATCATACGAGCAAGTGACTTGTGGTGATGGAGCTTTTAGGCCGCCTTAAAGCCTCCGTCATGGCTTTACGACTTGATGTCAAAAGATCCTTGTAGATTTGACATGTTGAGTACCTACCATCGACGCAAATACAGCACAAGTCAGCGGCTAGGTGGGCTGATGATTTGGAGAAGGGTAGAAGCTCGATGAGACAAGACCAAGGTGAAATGGTCTAATGAACAACAAACATCTTCACCTATGTTCAGTACAATATGAACATAGGGTAGGTATGGCATTAGGCATTGGGGATGAGTGTTGTATTCGATGTGTTTTGTTTATCTTTGTATTCTGAAAGATTTTTATATTCAGTCAGCGAGATGTGGTCACCTCTTTCGGCGGGCACCCTTGACAGGGAAATCGTTAACTATGCCGGTTTTTATTGTGATACCTGTGGTTTTATAAATTTCGTGTGTTTCGTCTCTTATAAAATACAATGAACAGGAAATTCCATTTTATTTTTGTGAAAACATTTAATTTTCTGCAGTTCAACTAATAGCAACGGTAAGTAGGAGTTTCTTTCAACCACACAATTGAAATGTTTAAATAAATTTTTAATAAAATACATTATTTTAAAATAGGAGTGCTTCTTGGTTCATCCCATGACTTTTCATCCCTATGCATATTTTTCTTGAGTTTTGAATATAACATAACGTTACGCCACAAGCAATGCTAAAGCTCTTCTAAGAAAATACTTAAAAACACTCTTGTCTCTCAGATTGAGAACACTCGCAACTCGCACTCACGCAAAGAAAGGTAGTCTCAAGGTCACTTAAGAAATCAAAGCGACTGCCCTCCTGAAATACTTTATTTTGATCTTTAGTACACTTTTATAATTATTTTATCATCATCTACTTGATGCAGTCTACAGTTGCTGAACAAATGCTTTTCCAATGAAGGTTTATTTAAAGGTCACAGCCTCATCTAGACCCAAACTGATAAGTCTAGATAAATACAATTATTATTGTTGGTAAAACCAAAACGGAGGTGGAGAGAATGAAGTCGACCAGTTTTTGCCGGACTGGAGGGTAGTCGCCGAGGATCGTGAGGTGTGGAAAGAGTGGGGGGAGGCCTTTGCCCAGCAGTGGGATCATCACGGCTCATAAAAAAAAAAAAATTGTTGGTGGTTTATTGATACAAATTCTGTCTTACGTCTGGAAATTTTCCTGACGTAAGATCATTTAATGATCAATAGTAAAATAATCAAATATAATTTTACTAGTTTAGATAACATTAATATACCTAGCTTCTCGCAGTATAGCCATTAGAGAGTCATAAGTTTCTTCACAAGTCGGTGTAATCTGGTTCACAGGTAGTGTGTACCCCCATGTACCTTCGTCTCGAAGGAAGTACGTAGCGGCGAGAGGTGGGTTGAAACGGTATTTAGTCCAGTCTGCCATTGAGCCAGTAGCGCCATCTGAAATCATTTTTAAAAACCATTAAAAGCTGTTGTAGGCTCTAATGACAATCAAAATCTATGAATAATTTATATGCATAGGTATCTTCGGATACTGAAAATTTCAAAATATGTGGTAGGTACTCCTCCGCCAATATAATTAATAGTACCTGGACTATCAGACAGCGTGTAGGTACCAAAAAAGATAAAAAATTTAGCAGGTAAATACACAGTTTAAAAGAAACAATGCTTTGTTACTTTGAATTGAATTGTTACTTTTGTTCACAAGAATTTTATAATGTTCTTTGTTTTATGTGACTGAAACGGAACATCCAGCACTCTATATTACTCGGTATCAGGACACTTGTGCCAAAACACTTGCGCGAAGTACACATGCGCGATAGACATTTGCGCTTAAAGACCTTTGCGCGTATGACCATTTGCGCAGGATCCCATTTGCGCTAAATCAAATGTCTATCGCGCATATGTACTTCGCGCAAGTGTTTTTCCCGCAAGAGTACCAGATCCTATATTACTCTCTTTGCTTCTTACTTACCATGGACTTCCTTAGACATGCCAACGAGGTATTGTGTGTTGTACTTGACTGCCAGCGATCCCATCGCTCTTCTACCGATGGTTACCTTAAAAATAGGAGATTAAAAATTTTGGTATTCGTGAGCTGATACTAAGACCCTTGATAGCTTTTTTTAATTCGAATAACTTATTGTTATTCAATGAAGTGATATAAATTAAAATAGGCTATTTATATTACAGGTCTACGGTGGCCCAGGACAGACTACAAGTATAACTGGAGGGAATAAAATGCTTTACTCTTTCTATTACTCGCGTATCGCGTGCAAAGCCGTGAACAACCAGTACCTAGTGTGGATTCCATTCGCGAGATTCACGCGCGATTCGCTCGCGAATTCGCTCTTTCCGTTCGTTGACGGTATTTTGTACGACAAAGGTGCATTCTTTTGTCGCGGGACAAAATACCGACAACACTTCCTAACAATACTTTAACATCTCTGTAAGTATGGATATATTAACAAAATACTCACCATTTCATGATAGTTGTACAGAGGGTAATTACTAGTCATGTGAGCAAACGGTATAACCAGACGCTGTCCAAAAGACCTGAACGAGAAGAACCCGGTGAGCCTGGAGCCGATGCTTTCGATGTATCGAGACAGCTGTCTGGTCTCCACTTCGCTGAATGGTCCAATGCCGATGAAGTTGTCAGCTGTGAGTGTGTGACTACCCCCACTTACTAAAATTGTAATAATACTCAATCCGTTACATCTTTACTAGATAATTTAAACAGCGTCTGGAGACAATCTTTGCCTACGCTTATCGAGGCACTGTAGTGCGTAGGACAATATAGCAATCGAACAAGCTTGCCCAGCATCTAAACTATCCTCTCAGCTTAGCTGGCCATTTCCACAGCAAAAACAATAGTCTATCCGTATGGGGCTGACTAAGCCGCGGGATCCCCTTATCTCCTTATCCTCACAATGATTTCTTTTAATGTTAAGAGATCGTGTTAATGCGCTTATAAATATTTTGAGCATGATCGATCAAGCAAGACTAATGATGCATGGCCGGGACTCGAACCCACAACCTTCTGATCGAAAATCAAGGTATATCACACTCTGCCACCACGGCACTAAAATTGTAATAGTTCCGATGTAAATTATTTATCCCATTTGTCCTTACAAACAAATTTGAACTGGAAATACGTTATTAAAATATTACCTCCCCACTGTGAGTTCCAGTTCTTTGACAGATCAACTCCAATTCCTGAACTGCTATCTCTCCGGACAGGTCTTCGGTTCTTCATCCAAAGTCTCTCCTGGAAATGGTTGATATTTTGATTTATATTGTATGTGTGTGTGTACGAATCATAATTATTTGTATTAGTTACTGTGTCAAATTAGTAAGATTTTAGACACAGTTTTTTTTACTTACTACAGTTACTTTTACGATAATGAAAAGAGATGGCAACATAGTATATTGAAAATGAAGTGTGGATGAATAATTAGAAATAAAAATCAATGGAATCTTTATACAGCTAAGTACTTATATAATGTAATTCAAAAAGAATAGAGAGAATGAAGGAAGGCCTTTGCCCTGCAGTGGGATGATTCGGGCTAGTAATAATAATAATTAGGCATTAAAGGCTTTGAGATAATCTCTCCAATATTTTCTTAGCCATATTATATAGACAATAAACCACTTTCTACAACATAAACTTACAGAACTCTGTGAAAACTGAAAACCATCAGGGTTGACAACCGGGAAGATGTGCCATTCAAACTGCTCAGTAGCCAGCTTCGCTTCAGGGTCTTCTCCTTTCACGAGCTGGTTTACTATGTAGGTCAGAACAGTAGGAGACAGCCAGTCAGCTGCCACTTCACCACCAGCGAGGAAGAAGGCACGTGTGGGGTTTCCTCTTGCAATTTTGATGCCTATGATTTTTCTACCTGGAAATATAATAGTGGTTATTATTATATAGCTTCGGTTATTGGGCTAAATATCACTTGTGAGTTTCTTCACTCAAACATAATACGAAAGGTTGACAGGATATGGTCTAGATAAGTTAAATTATGTTTTTTTAATTATGAATAAATTATGAATAATGTTTAACGTAACAATTACTAAAGAATAATTATAATTTCGAAACATTGTATTACTCGTATAATGAAACATTACAGTATTTAAGTTTACATACAGGAAATAACTCGCTTAGATCGACTCGCTTCTTTCTATTCATTTTACTGCCGGCCAAAAGGAAGGCTCCTCTTCTTCTTCCTGCCCTTATCCCACTATGTGAAGTCGGCACAACATTATTCTTCTTCCATTTCCCTTTATCAGACGTCATATTCTCACTCACTCCTTTCTTACTTATGTCATCTCTCACACAGTCCATCCATCATTTCTTTGGCCCACCTCTACACCTATATCCATCCACATTCATTCATTTTCATTCACATTCCTCTTAATTGTGATAATTTCTTTAGATAACTTAAACGTGATAATGTCACCTTCATAAGACTTTCCAGAATCCACCAGGGTCACAATATCACTATGTACTACAGACAGATGCTGAAACCATCTAGTAATCTCATCATAAGTTTGGTAGTTGGTCCAGTATATTAAACCCGTCGTATCTCGCTTTGCTCGACTGTGGAGTTGCGCGTCAAGGGCTCTGAGAAAATAAACCATTTTAAAAATTAAATAGTCTTTATTAAATGTTTCAAGGTCAAAAATTACAAACGTTCAATCATTAAAACTTCTAGCACTTTTTTGTGATTTCGAATAAAAATATATACTTACATTAAAAGCACTGTCTTTGTATACCTACCTCTTATTAAAAAACATACACACTAAACATGAATTACAAAAATTTTCCCTCTTATTAAAAAACAGCGCTTCAAACACTAAACATGAATCACAAAAATTTTGTTGTCACAAATCAATTTTGAAAAATAATAATAGACAATCATCTATGTCTCACCAAATACTTATAAGAATTTGAATCTGCACGATACTTGAATTAGTTTCGTTAAAAGTAAACTGTCATGAGGTACTCACTCTTGAATATTCTCTTGCATAAGCTCAGAAAATATAGTCTTATTCTTCAACGATTGTTCAAAACTATCTCTCTTTCCCGGAGGGGATAGTACACTGACGAAATCACCAGCATGGCTAGCAGGCTTCCAGAAATCAAGATCTTCATCTGTTTCTTGTAGCTCTTTCAAAAAAATCACGTCATCATCACTTGCCGGATGCACTTTGTATAAAGCATAGTTGTCATATCTCACTTTTTCTGCTGCAACTACACCAATAACTCCTATTAGTAATAGTTTAAGCCACATTTTAGCTTTCCTATTATTTATTTTGCCTTCTTTTGGTAGGCGACTGATAGATCAGATCCTTAGGTTGTAATGAGTGTTATCTATTATTGTTTAATCCATGTTATTGATATAGATTAAACATAGACCTTAATACTAAGTGATTTAAATCGAAAGTTATTTGTATTTTTTCCGATCATTATTTAATCAATTATCTTATCGAAAATGTCCTTAATCGCGTGGAGTTTAAGATTACAATACATACATATTTAGATACTATAGATTAGAATTCTGTGTTAAGTACTTATTTTGTGATTGTATTTTATACGAAGTATAAGTGGGCAATAATGTTACGAAATAAATTGTATTCTGAGAACCTATTAATGTTGCCTGCGTTAGTACTCAGAACAAAATTTCTTACACACAACTAACCAGATAGCCTGATGATGAAGTTAAGGCAACATCGGAAACGACTGGCACAGAATGGTTAAAATGGGGAAACATTTACCTAGCAATCCTAAAACACAATGTAATTGCGATCGATATCGGCTCAAACGATCTTCAATTTCCTATAGATATAGTGAATTTTAATGGGGTCAAGCCAAAACCAAGCTATAAATAAAATATAATCAACAAAAGCGAATAAATCCGTTAATGCTCATCAGCAATTAAGCCGGCGTCACACCGCGGTCGCAATGACAATTTGTTGCAGCCGAAGCCGCGAATTCGCAAGATTGATCACGTTGTTTTACTATTGGCTGTTGTGGTACTCGAATTTATCTCGATTCGAAGTGGAAACCTATTCCTACATTGAACGCACTGTTTTGACCGCCATACTACAAAATTAGATAGTATCATTTATCTTACTGATTTCAAAAAATGTTGCAGAGTTGCTGTGACGCGAAGCTTTTAACAATCCACACTCACAGAGGTTTGACAATATTGTTCGCGTACCTTTGTCGCGGGACAAAATAACCACAAAAACAAAATCGAGGTGCAGATCGTGCGCGAAGCCTTGAAGAATATGCGAATACAATCTACACTCCCGTTTCGCGGGATGTTCACGGCTTCACGCGCGATCCACAGGCGAGTAAGGATAGGCGTAAATAAAACGTATCGACTTCTGAATCTGACAGTTTGATTCGAAAACCCATGGTTCTTCTTCCAAAGGTAATTAGTCCCGGATCGGTGGTGAGTTTAACTTTTAGCAGTAAATTTTTAACCCATAACACTTTTGACGTTTGTCATGTTTATTCTAAAATGGGTATTTTGCGAGAAAATTGTCTTTGTTGCATAAAGAATCGTTTAGAATGTTGATCTAATCATTCTGATCACGATTTATATTATTTTTAACGCCTTTTTAGGTACCAAAGAATGCATTTCTGAGTTTCATGAGAGCTCAACTAGTTGAGCAATCTAGTTGAGCAGTAAAAGTAAGGGAATTAGCGGTGCTAACGTCAGCTTCCATTACAAAAATTAAGCTATCTACATACGAGCAACCAGAAATAAAGACCGTTCTACACGGACGACTGTCTCGTGGTCACCGCTAATTGTGATAAATGGTTGCGGTTGCGTCGTTTGTCTTGCCGGTCGCATCGCGAGAGAATGTTTACTTTTCATTGTGATGAGTTTGCAGACTTGCGATTATTTGTGTCGGTAAAGTGGAGTTTAGAAGGTATTTTAGGCTGTTGCAAATGGCGACTCTAAAAGCCATGTTGAATTTATAGTTTATAATAAATAATGTTTTGGACATGTATAGTTTAATATTTACTTATAGTTTTACATAAACAAATGCAAAATACTCACGATAGATTATAGGTACCTAATTGTTGTCAATTAGGTATCAAAATGTAACTATAATCACACACAAAATGAAGAGTTTGATAATTATCAATTATATTAATGCTATAGGGTAAACCCAGGATAGATGCCCCACTTTTTGAAAGAGCCTCGTAATTTTTAAACTATTAATTTACCATAAATAATTTCTATGAATATAGCTAGTTAAATATTTTATCTTGCATTACGCGTTGTTTTTGTAGTCCTAATAATTACTGATTGTGCAGAAATTGAGTTTTCGCAAAACCTTATTTTTGGGGATAGTTGCCTACCTATATGGATAGATGCCCCACTATAAAAATGCTAAGGAGGATAGATGCCCTATAGAATCAACATATGTAAAATACAATTTTTATTTGACCATTCCTATTGAATAATGTTTCTGTCTGTCGAATTTGACTTTGTATTAGGTATCAGCTGTTCTGAAGTCCATAAAATTACTCCTGCCTATCTTTTGTACTTTCGTGGCATGGTTCACCTACAAACATTAGGTATTGTATACAAATATGTACATATAAGATTATTACTTTAAAATGTATGTACCTACTAACACAACAAAATGATTCCGACGTATAATACAACATAGTTATGTTTTTCAACAAACACTGCACATGTTTAGAGTATTAGGGGATAGATTTTCTCAAGGGCACCTATCCCCCGAAAAATTTGGGGCAACTATCCTTTTTGATACGGATAGGTGCCTTTCTAAATTTAGAACTAACTAAATACAATAGAGTGGGTATTGACATCTAGGTATGTACTCAAAGTACCAGAGTATTAACATAAAAAAAAATTTAAGGGAATTTATGACCACATTAAAAGTTATGCAACACTGAATACTCATGTTTAAAACTTTGACGCGTTATCCTGCGTTCGCCGCGCAGATAATCGCACACACAAGAAAACCAAGTATACTCTGCTCAACTGCCTTTTGGGCCTGAGGAGTGTGGCACGTACGCTCCTTATTTAACCTATTCATTAGTATGTGCGATTTCGGGAAGTTGTGTTTTTTGAAATCGAGGCATCTATCCCATTGAGGCATCTATCCTGGGTTTACCCTAACAATATTTTTTCTTTAAAAACATAAAATTGCCCGTATTAATTTGATATAATTTATTTTTTTGCAGTTAAGTATAAAACTTTGTAGTTGATATTTTCATGTTTATTTACTTTTATAAAGTTTATACCTTAGTAGAAATAAAAAATCTCCGTAAAGTCGCTAGTCTGCGTCACTCAAAACCGCAATGAAGCTAAATTTACCGCGTAAACCGCATTATTATTACCGACCGCAGGATTCGACGCGAACTAAAATAATGCAATCCAAAAGGAAATGGTACAAAACGCTTTGCACCGACACAGTTACAAAACTCAACCAGTCAAGCTACTTTTCTCGAGAAAACACCATACCTATCTGATTAACTTCTCTAATGAAACTTTAGAGCTATAGACAAAATAAAACAACAGGAGTAAAGTTAATAAGTAATAATTATTTAGGTTAAATATTAAGGGAAAATTTTATGTCTAAATAAATTGTTTCAAGGGACTTCCCTTGTAAAAACACTTGTTTAAAGATAACTTCAGGTTCAAGATCTTTGATTCTGTATTTCGAAACATTTATAGCCCCTTATTTTTCCATAGAGGTTGTTCTCAATTTATGAGAGCTAAACTTTACTTCGCTCTACATAATCTTAAATGACACAGAATTGAGTTGACTGAAATATATTTTGGTTTATGAGAGATGTAGTCAAATGTAGCAAAGTTGCACTTGGTAGCCACCAAACTCTGTTTTTGCTACTCTTCCTAAACAATAAAAAAAAAAGCTATTACAGAGGTATTAAAAAAAAGCTTATGATAGGTTTCACAAACGGTACATTCAGTTTTTAAAAATTCCTTTGTTCAACGTCATAATAAATTAAAATAGGCAGTGGCGCTAGTTTCACCCATACAGTCACCATAACATAAGTTCGTATGAGCTAGTGGCTAACTCAGGTGACGGAATTTTAAGAAATGCTACTGTTTACAAATATACTGTAAACGTCGAGTAATATTTTAGGGCATAGCATTTATATTTTGTGGTTTTTGTGTGTATTTTGTACGCATTAGAGTCGTGTTATAATGTGCGGCTATCCTACAGCTTGAAGCTAATTGCAGCTAACACGATTAAAATATTCAAATAAAATATACTTAAATTAAATGTGCACCTTCCAGATTGTGGTCAAGGATATCCAAATAGTGGTTTTTGTGTAACTTAATTTGTGGACAACGGGGCTGGTTATAGGTACACTTAGAACTACTAGCAAAATACATCTTATTTATAAGTATACTTTAGCCTTAGTGTACAATTGTTTGTTATTCCTAAAATAAGTAAATAAATAGATAGTACTGGATCTGGTGTGACACATTGGAACACCCTCGTGGATGGGTGTAGGCTGTAGGCTGTAGGCTGTAGGCTGTAGGCTGTACTAACATTTTTAAGTTGTAAATTATAGTTTTAGCTGGAATAACCAAGTTTTTTTTGTAGATGCCATGAAACATTTCAAAATTAGATTTGTACGGTTTTTACGGGCTTTTGTCAGACAAATGCTTTGATGTCCTAAAATCCAATATGTCTTGTGCGAATAAAAAGTAGCTGCATTCATCTTAAATGAAACGTCTAAAGACTTAGAATTGTAAAACAATAGATCTCATTTATTACCCGATGCAGGCTGCGTAGACGCGCCTGATTTATGAGGCCACCTCCTGCCCCTAACGACACGCGGTGATGAACGGTTGGTGATGTGGAGTAAGATGGTAGTGATAGCGGTGAAACATATTCTTAATGTTTTATATAAACTAGTATTCACCTGCGGCTTAGCTCATGTGGTATTTAACTATTTACACGGATAAAAAGTAGCCTATGTGTTATTCCAGGTCAACTATGCATATTCCAAGTTCTCGCCAAATCCGTTCAGTTTGGCGTAAAAGAGTAGAAAACAGCCTTCAAATAAATCCGTTCAAACTTTCGCGTTTTAATATTGGTGGAATTTATGTCTACCTTTTGTAAGGAAAATTTATTAATTTATTAAAAAAAAGGTTTAATACTATTTTTTATTTAACATTTAGGAAGCTTAATTTATTCTTATTTTTATCTAATTTGATATTAGACCAGGAATCCAGGAATCACCAAGGGTGTGTTTTGCACGCTTCACTTTTTTATATCAAAATAACTTTCAGGCTTCCCCTTATATGCATATTGGTTTAGTAAAATCTACTTTAGCTAAAACGCATATTAAATCTGTTGCTATCTCTTTTTATTGACATAGGAGTAACAAGAAAAAAGCATTCTTTAAATCTATATTAAATTGACAGATCTTTATGAATAAGGCCAGTGTCTGAAAATATGAATATTAGTAGTTACCTTGTTACAAAATAAAACCATTTTAAAATACTAAAAGCGATCGCTGTATAGAGTTATGAGTATGAATGTGGATGGGTATACAAGTAGAGGAAGGCCGAAGAAAAAGTGGATAGATTGTGTGAAAGATGATTATGAATGTAAGAGGAGTGAGTTCAGAGTTGACGAGCGATAGAGGAGAGTGGAAGAGGAAAACATGTTGTGCCGACCCCACTTAGCGTGGGATAAGGGCAGGAGAATGATGCTGATGATGAAAAGCGATCGCTTTAGACCCCCAGTACCTATAACTTGTACCACAATAAAAATCGGCACACGCCGACTGCAAGAAACAAAGGAAATTATCCAAAGATGAAGTCAACCGTATCATTGTCGCGTGTGATATATTCGCTGTGTAATTTACACTTACGTTTTTGCACGCTTTTGTCTTGTGGCAATTTATTGCCCAAAAAGTTGTTCTTACACATGTAATTTATTTAAAGAAACCTGATCACTGTATCTCCAAGATGCCCCATACTTTTTCTGAGATCTTTAGGTATAGTTCTTTCAAGATGACTAAGATGGTAGTCAGAGGTATGTCCAAAAACATTATTTGTGAATGTTACATGCCCATATTTATTCAAGTTTTTTATAGACACATAAGAAAACAATTTATACTTATTAGTTTAAAAAAAGACACAAATGCCCAAAGAGCATGTAATATTCATATTCATATTCATATTCATTTATTCATTCTGCGATACATGGGTAAACTTAGGTCTATAACAAAATAATTAGATATTATGTACCACCATGATCAGCATAAAGCATGCAAAATGTCACAAAATAAAATTTTATATAAAAATAGGGAGGTACGTAAGAAGGAATACAATGTCAATGCAATATTAAGTTCATTACAGTCTATCATTTATTGAATATCGAGTAAGTCCTAACAGTATAACATAATAAACAGTTCTATTCTTCAAACTTGTCCATAAAATATTCGCTAATATTGTAGTATGCCTTTTTCAGCAGTAGATTTTTAAGATTTTGTTTGTAGTGATCAATATTTTCTAGTTCTAATAGTGAATTAGGTAATTGATTATAAATCATCGGCGCCATACATAAGACGCTGTTACGGAGCAATAATTAATAGCAAATGCCATTGAAATTACTTTTAAAATGTGTGCTCGTTTGTATAATATCGACAGTTTTTTAAGAATAAACAGCATAATAACAGCAAAAGAATAAACAGTTTTTGATAAGCCATAAAATATCATAATGATCATCACCGCTATCAACATCAAAACATCAACCTAGTCACTAAGTCCTAGTGACTCAATACTCAGCTGCAACAAATCAGCTGCAGTACAAAGTTCTCAACAATTCAATCACAGTACATCGACCGTTTCCACCAAACTTGTCTAATACCATTAAACGATCAATGCATTTGAACAATGTTTCTAGTGAGCACCGCATTGCAATCCATCAAATGGCGCATTAATTCATTTTGATGCAGTTCAAACTAAGGCCTCGAGCTTATAAAAGGGCGGAGGCCAACAAGGTGTGCTTGTACTTTGATAGGACGCTGAGTGATTCTATACTTCAAAGCCATTGAAATGTATTAAAGAGTCACAATCTAATAGCTGACAACACTCAAAAAATGTGCGTACCAATTCAATGTTCTTCAATGACATTTGAATGTAGACGTTATGTCGTTTGTTTTATTCAATGTCGCTTGTACGCAAAAAAGTAAAACTCAGCGCACTACGTAGTGTGCGCAGAGTTTTGGCGTTTACATTTTATTTGTCTGATTGTGGCTCTATAATATACATCTCAATGTTTTTGAACAGAGCTTCCATGCTTCGGCAGTAAGCCACAACGGAAGCATTCAGGCGGCCTGAAAACATCACTGTCAGAGCTTCGCCTTCATATGCTGTTTAACCACTAGCTCGTAAATCACTAGACTCTACATTGTCATTGGTGCGCAACGAGGAATAAAAACTTAACATTTATACCTACTGAATGAAACGCACCAAAACGGGTGCGCTATGTGGAAGTAGGTACTTGGTGCGGTTCATTGGGGGTGCGGTTCATCTGGGTGCGCTACGAGGAATGCCTCTATTTTACAGGTAGCAGTGTAGGTTTTCAACTTGTTACGCGACTTTTAAACAATTTCCCAATGATCTTATTGCAAAAAATGCCTATTGAGTTTAACTTTGATCCAGAAGTTGTTAATTGAAGTGCTTATATTTTTCAATTATAAACTCTCTACGTTCAATACAAAGGAGCGTTGGTGTGTTTTTTGGTATTGGCCACTTGTTTTTTTACAATAAAGTACGGAGCTCATTTCAGTAATAAAGCCTTGTACATGTTATGCAATTTTTTCATTATTTCATCCATAAGTGATTAATCGCTCCCGCCCTCGCTGACACTTATGAACACCATGCAATCTAGCAAACGGTTGTTTTGAGCGTCCATTGGCAGTGGGCCAGTTGTTAGCTTTAATTGGGCAAGAGTATTTGTGCTCGTAATGTTTTGTTCTGGGCAAAAACTTGGTGCTATTTCAGACCCAGGTTTTACTGTTTTTTGGTAAACTACAAGCCAAATAGGTGGAGGTAAATTTGGGATTCCGATTGCGTAAACCGGGTAGGTTTAAGTATGGTAAAACCATTTGTAAATTAGTTCTGTAATCTGGACAGCCAATTTAGTAAACTTGTGAGGGAAATGCATTACGATTACTTAATACGAGTGGGTAGGTACCTACTTACAAAATGTAACTGAAAAATCGGTATTTTGAACGCGAATAATATTATAAAATCTCTATAAATAGGCCTAAAAGGAGGACAATAGGACAAAGATAGAACAAACATCCAGTCTAATATAAGTCAAACTCTCACAAACACAATCTTCTCTAGCAGTCGTGTAAAAACTACTTCCAGAGATCCTTTCATAAAAATAATTCCTCCAAATCTCTTGAGCTCGCAATCCCGCAGCGGACAAAGCAACACTCGTTAACTTTAATAATCACTTCAGGCTATTCGAGGATTAAGCAGAAATTTTAAAGATACAGCAGAATTCTTGCCAAGGCTAGAGTGGCCCTTCGCTAAAGACACAGTGGTGTAGAAAGCAGGCTATGTATCATCCAACTCAAGCATTAAAGAGCTTGTGGTGTTACTTATTTTTTAATAAATCGTTAAAGTTAAGGCGCGGTCCAACTGCCGCGCACGGAGAGGCTACGCACGTGCGTCAAGCTTCGCTTTGGAAGAAAATGTATGTGGTTGTGTCCACTGCAACCCACGGAGAGGCTACGCATGAATTGACGTCATTGATACATGCGTGGCTTGCTCGAATAGACGGTTACATAGCTCAACGCTGTCAACGTGGGTCTACGTTTCCACTGAAGTACACGAATATGACCCACGACGTCTTGACGCACGTGCGTAGCCTCCCCGTGCGCCGTGCCACGCTATACATTAGTCGTGGGTCATATTCGTGTACTCCAGTGGAAACGTAAACCCACGTTGTCAAACAAATGAACCCACGCAGCTAAAATGCGTCGCGTGTCCGTGCACAGCATGCGTTTTGGTGGAACCGCGCCCTTAAGTGTGTGCCATAACGCCGAGGAATGAGCGGGAGAGCGAATAATGTTTTTACTCGTGAGTGAGAAGCGCAGAACGATAGACACGCAACATAATTTATAGCGAAAAAACAGTTTTTATTTAATTACAAGTTAATCAAACAAGCAATCGAAAAATTAAAAAACCAGAACTAAATAAATACTTCTAGGCTATTTGTCAAAACATAAAACCAACAAAAATAGCGTTCTGTTCCTGAGATAAATAGCAAACTGTGTGAAAAACATGTATTTTTCAAAAAAATATATGATCGAGAAAACTTTTACCAATCGTGTTTCTAAAAAACCAAGATAAAAGATAAAAGTTCAAAGTATCATTTCCCTAAATATGAAGGACGTAGCTTTCACATATACTGAGATAAATAAGGATTTCGACGACTAATTTGCATATGGCGCCCTCTTAAGCAAAGTTCTTTGTTGTCAATAGGTGACGAAGTGGCATGAACAGATGACAGTTGAGCACTACCGTGCTTCGTAAGGCACGTTTAATAATCAGTCACGCCGACAAGTATTATTCAGTTTTTTAAAAGGCAGCGATTGTCATGCAACTTGCCACTGAAATGTTTACTTCTTCATAATGTAGGCAAATAGGTATTCGGTTGGGCCTCCGACAATAAAGAAAGAAAAATCGTTTATTTTGGTAGGGCCTCAAGGATCACTTTAGTTTCATCTTACATGTCAGGTGATTCTAATGCCTGTTCAAACGCGACTCTCTTCCCTTAAAAGACCTTCTTAATTTCCAAAATGAAATAAATGTCTTAGAGTTACAGTCGAGATCCTCTTTCAATTTGAGAATTAAAGAGTTTTCTATATTTCCAATGACTAAAAACCTGTTTTCACAATAAATGTGATCTTCCACTATAGGCAGCCTCCATTCGACATCGAGTATTTAGCTCAATTTATTTAACCTACTTTTGTAAACGGTTTTGTGTAGCTCTGGTTTAGCTTTATTAAAGTTAAATTGACAAACCAACACTAGGTTGATTAAATCGTGGTAAAATGAATATATCCAGTCTTGATTGGTATTTTATAGATGAGTTTTCTTTAATGGAAGTTTTGTAAAATATAAAAAAAATATGATCACGACTGTATGATTCCCAAGATGCCGTGACAGAGATTTTTAGATCCTTTGTAAACGTCAAAGGCGTAAGAGGGGTAAGTTAACTTTTGCAGAAGTTAACATTCTATGCGTGATATACCCTTTCTTTTCTTAGGCACTTACCGCTTGGCACTACTTAGTTTTAAGTGTATCCCAAAATAAAAAGTTAAGACTGACTGCAGAGTTGGCCCGTGAAATTGCTCAGGAGCTTGTTCCTCATCCAATTGCGAATATTCCTTCCTAATATTTAATCTTCAACCAATATTTACAAAAAAATTCTCAGAAGATGACGACTCGAGCCCTCTCATAAAACATTTTAATTAAAAAGCTATGAATGCTATGCCAAACCACAACCTATTAACCGCAATTCGTTCAATGGTTTGCGTGCGTGATTGACACAAACATAAATATACCAACTCACTAAAAGTAAGTTCGTATGAGCAAGTGGCCAACTCTGGTGACGGTGTTTTTAGGCCGCCTAAAGGCCTCCGTCATGGCTTAACGACTTTAAAAGCCGGGACCGACCATTTAACGTGCCCTTCGAAGCACGGAAGCGCTCAGCTGATAATGCCACTTGCGGTCACCCATCCAAGTTGTGACCGCTCAGAACGTTGCTTAACTTCAACGATCTATCAAGAACGTCTTAGCAAGCTTCGCCAACTTAACATTTGAACTAATGAGATTTGATGTTTGATTACTTTGAAATACCTACACGCGAATCTAGAATTACTGCGCGAACACTTCAAATTGTCTGCTAGTTAACCTACTAGGTTCTTCAGAGAGTTCTGATCTCCAGATTATCATAGCCTGATTAATTTACTGGAACCGACCGCAACTGGCTGCGTTCCAAGCTTAGGCGATATAACTGGGACATCCAATGAGGGTTTTTAGGTGGAGAACCCAAGTAGTTTGCTTAATCTGAGCTGGTAATTTTTTTTCAGTTGCTTTTATGGACTTGTTCTATCAGAAATGTTTTCTGATAGAACAAGTCCATAAAAGCAAAGTAGTGATCTTAATAAAACTCCCGAAATTTCACTTAATAAAATAATATTACATAATGATACTGAACTAGTTGATTATCCCCTCAAAGATAGCTAAACCACGATGTATTATACACATAATTAATTATTAATGACTTAGTTAGTAGAGCTTTCTTGGTAAGCATCCGTGCAAGACTAATTATAAAACAAAGAACCAAAATGAATAAGCTAAATTTTGTTTCTAATTAGCAGAATAACATCTAAATTAAGGCACGAAACGAAATTAAGAAATGGCCAATTAATTTCAATACAAAGAGAAGTAACGCCCTAATCCCTAATTGTTAACCTAAATCACAGCAAACCGAATCTTATTACCGCGCAATAAAGTTCAAATGAATCCAAAGCTTAGCGACACTCGTTTACCAAGCTCAATAGTCCATCGTCTAGCATAACTTGAGCTCTAGTTTCAATGGATTTATAAGTCATGATGGGTCAGGAAAAATTGGAGGGTGATGCCAAAATAAATGACACCTAACCACGTGATCTGACGATTTGTCGTGACGGTTTAGTGATCATTAGTCATATTACCACCATTGATAACATCATTTTAGTCTGTAGCTATTCAATTTATGGGCTGAATTCGTGTTTACGTGGAAATTAATGGATTAGAGAGGAATTAAAAGGGTGTTTCGTTTGATGAATGGCAATCTGTAGTGGATTTTTTTGTTTCTTCGAAGTTTCAGGTAAGTAAATGTATGAAAGCTAACTTAGTGTAAATATAACGTAGAAGTAAGCGTAGTATAGCGGAGGATTGGACTCCTTTTTTTAAATTCGGTTCAAAAAATAACATAAAAGCGGCCATCTAATATATTCTATGATAGGTAGACGACATAACAGGATCTTAGATTCTGGATGCATGACCTGGATCGGATTAAATATCTCAAACAAAAGGAAGCCTACATCTAGCAGTGAGATATTTTTGGCTGAGTGATGATGATGACGCGGTGGGTCGTCGACAAGTCGCGGGCAAATTTTGGTTTGGCACAGCGCAGGACCGGAATTTGTGGAAGTGAGGCCTACACCCAGCAGTGGGTACTTATGGGCTGTGAATGAAGATAGGCAATGGATAAAATAATTAAAACTTACATTTCAATCAAGCCACAGTATAATAAACATAAGTTCTATCAAAACCACAATTTTTTCCGCAATATTCGCTCCATTTTCCAAAAAAGAATCATGAGTATGTTTCATGTGGACAAACTTTTTGGACCTCGGAGTAAGCAAAGACAGTACACCAGCTAATGTTTCTTCACAAGTGGGCACGATGTCTTTGACGGGCAAAGCGAAGCCGTATGTTCCTTGGTCTCGAAGCTCAAAGGTCACCGAATATCTGAGGATTCCAACATAATGCTTTAAAATGATATAATTGAAGGTTCTGATAAATAAACACGACCCGTGTTAGCCAAGTGAATTAGTACCTCGACTTTTATGCGATATGCGTGCTTACACGAGCTCTCAACGGTGCAGGAAAACATCGCGATGAAACCCGTAGCTTAGTCAGCCATGTATTTTGACGACCATTTGTCTTTTTGTGTATGGCCGGTTAAGCTGAGAGGTGGCTTACAATTACATAGTCCAGCCATCCTTAGCGACTTTCTTGACTTTCTTGAGAAGGAAAAGAATTGTCCAGTGGACCATTTTTTTTCATCTCAAAAAAGTCCCAGGCACTTTAGTGTCCTGTAAAGTGTAGGCAAAGATTACCTCCTAACAGTTTACAAATCATTTGGCAAAGGCCTAGGTATGTAACTACTCTATTGTATAGAAAAAAGAAACTAACGGTACACCAAAATATTTCTTCGCCCAACAAGTACTAGCACCGCTTACTAAGTACCCTGAAACAACAATTGATGCAAACGTTAATAGAAGTCCATCCTTTTGGTTTTTGTAGGAGACTCAATGGCAGACAATGAAAAACAACTTAGCGACCAAAGACATAGGCTTTGTGAAGAAACAGTTATAGCATTTTTTATAGCTAAACATTTGTTTCTCAGTAAATTAATAGGTATAAGTTCAATTTTTTTGGCTGGTTAAAATGTTTGTTTTTCCTGCAAGTATTTATTCCAAGCTTGTGTTGAGGTACTACTCAGTAAAGTAGTATTTTGTATTTTACAAGTCAACATAAGAAATCAACGTTACTGTGCGTAACATCTCAGTTCGGAGTAGGTAAGCTCTAAAGAGACTAGAAACTTACCAACAGTATCATATGCCGTTCCAACTTTGTACTTTGTGTTGTGAAGAGTCATAATTTTTTCAGCCGCTTCAAATCCCATTTCTTGCTAGATGGGAAAACAAAACAGAATAGAAAACGTTTAATATCGACAACAAGAAAATTTACAAAGTTATCTCGTACTGTTAACTTATTAAAAGTCATGGTTTTTGTGTAAGTTAAGAGATCATACATTTCCATCAGTCATAAATCCATCCATTCATACAATCGGTTTTGTATACTTTAAGCCTGATCTTTTACGAGAACGTCACAAACTTGGTCCGAGCATTTTGCTTAAGTCTTCTTCTTCCAGCTGTCCTTTTAAAATTTTCCTGTTAGACGAGATTTTGCTTGATCATTTTGCTAGACACATTTTATTGATCCTCTTTATAATGCCCAAACCATCTCAACAGTGTTTCTCAATCAATCATTCTTTAACTCAACTGTCACACTGTTTAATTTAATCAGTTATTCTACACAACTGCTACGCAACGATCTAATTTCAACAGCATTTACTCTATTCACTTTCAAGGTATTTTTTGTTTATTTGAAGGCATTCAATTAAAAATCTAAACAGAAGTTTAAATCACTTACCACTTCCTTAAAATTATCCAGATGTTTTGTCGAGTGTGCATACGGTATGACAATAAACTGGCCATAGGAATGGAAGCTCAAATAGTACTCCAAATTGTCACTATTCAATCTGATGAACTTGGCCATAGCGATGCTTTCTTTCTCAGAAAACGCTTTGGGTCCACAGTAGATGTCAGCTTCCGGGTTTTTGCTAACACCTTCAGCTGTTTAAATAAGGTTCAGTTAAGAATCCACCTTTAAAAAAAATTGTTACGGGCTTTAGTCACTTAAGTTGTAGATATGGTTAATTTTGGAATCCACAATTGATTTAAGATTATTGACAGATTTAGAAAAGAGGTGAAAACTAAATTATTTGTCAATAAAAAAACATCAATTAGCTTTTAAAATTATCAAAAGATTATTATTTCTGAATAAGTGTAACTTAACTTGGTTTTGACAATAATATTCTAAAAAAGACGAGACAACACTTACTTCCAAAACCATAGCCAAAGTTGCGATTCAAATCTACGCCTGAACCATGGCGATTTTTCCTCCAGTTTCGATCCTATAAAACAGTTTTTAAATGATTTTTTTTTATCGAAATCGACGATTTTAACAAGATCAAAACCTGCATTGATCAATGACTGACCCTCTATGACCTATATTATAATATTATTATATCTTTCTAAATCAAAATTCTAACTTTAGTGATAGTGTATTCATATCCATCAGGGTTCAAAACAGGAACGAAGTACCACTCATATGTAATTGCTATAGTTCTGAGTATCTCGTTGGTGGATGTAGAAGAATGCATTATCTGGTTCAGCATGTAGGTGACGAAAGATGGAGAAATCCATTCCCTGGCGTGAATCCCTCCTTCAATTATTACTTTTGATCTGTAGCAAAACAATAGAATGAGTAGCCCAGATTGCAAAATATCAAGGAATTTCTGAATCATAAGAAACAACATTACAAAGGCAAAGGAAAAAGTCTCTCGCTGGTGAGACAACTGCCTTACACAGAAGTACTACAGAATCATTCAAAACCTATAACGTCGATGATACCTGAGCAAAGATCCATTCAGGACAACTCTAGCAGCCAGAATATCTCGATCCTCGTGCGTTTTGCCAATAGAAAAGATCTTCATTTCACGTGGAAAGGCCTTTGCCATATCACGCATCCATGCGTACATGTCCTTGGTCTTATAAAAGTCCTGCCAGTTAAAAGTTTCCATCTGCTTTCTGGTGTAGGATTTCACTGTTTGATTGTCAAACGCACTGAAAGTAACAAAGTATCTTACAACCATATTTTAGTACATAGATTTACAGCAGCTTTACTTGAGAAACTGATGACTTTGCAAGGCAATAAAGGTTACACAAAACTGTTTGCCCTGGAAGTATATTGGAGACCTGTGTCCCACGATGGACTTCATGGGCATGAAGAGCCTGCAAACCTGTCACTTTAGTAAGAGAATGATCCAAATGTTATGATTGAACTTAATATTGGCTATTTTGATCGCATTGTACTTTACGGGACGCAGGTAAAAAATACTAAGAAAAAATTGAAGAAGGGAAGTACGTTTTTTACTTACTAAAGATATTCTTACGTACTTTTTCCAAGTTGGGGCTTTTTTAGAAAAATTATTACAGAAAGAGGAAAAGAGAAAGTGGAACTGCAAAATAGATACTTACCTTTGAATATCCTCAACCAGTGTAGTCAAGTAAACTCCATTCTTGTTAGCTTCTTCCAAAAACAACTCCCTTTGGCCAGGTCCTATCAAGAAGTCTACTGGCATTCGAAGAGATCCTGGCATTCTCCAGTAACTGGCATCGTAACTCGACAAATTGTGAAGGAACTTCAAGTGGCTATCCTCAACAGGAATACCTCTGAAGAGCGTGTAGTTTTCATATCTCTTGGCATCACATATTATAACCCCAAGAATATGTATAAGAAGAATAACAATCATAGTTTTTTTTATAAAACTAAATAGAGTAATAAAATCATTTTGTTGATAGCAGAGCCCCATTGATTTTAAATTGTCATGTTTGACAAAGACATTCTGTTTAGTTAACGACATAGTATTTTTTACGAAAGAGTTTGTTGAGATAAATGAGGCAAAAGAATAAAAAGGCTATAAAAAGGGGTTGTTCCTCGTGGCCAAAGTCACACGAGATGAAACTTATAATTCATAAAAATTACTAGTTATAATTTTATTATGTTTTAACCACATTTAGGTATTTCATTATAAATGAAAAATCTTACTAAAAGTTTTTAGCATCGACAGAATTCGAACCCTAAGGGCTATCGCTTGTATCTTGCGGAAAGCTGTAAACTTTTAGTATTTTTTTTCATTTAGTATGTGGTGTTTTTTAAATCGCTTACCATGTTTGACCAGTCATAGGTAGCAACAACATATTATAAAGGTATAAAATGTGTTAATGCTGTGCATAATAACAATCATGGCACAGCTGTACACTCATAAACGGTATCGTATATCATAGCGTAATGTCTTGGCCGTCTACCAGTATGCTATGTCTTGGCTATGAATGATGGTCAAGAATAGAATGTAATTAAGAAACAGTGAAAAGATATTCTCGTTAATTTCTCGCTTGATTTTTAATAAATTCAGGCATGCCTATCTTGAAAAATCAAAAATACTATTTTACAATTCAAAGAAAAAATAAAGGAACAACCACAACGGCACTCAATACAGAAGATCCTGTGCAGTTTCCGCCAGAATTACAAATTATACAAAGTATTCCTACCATTGATAAAGTAAGTTCGTATGAGCAAGTAGCCAACTTTGGTGACGGAGTTTTTAGACCGCTTCAAGGCTTCCGTCATGGCTTAACGACTTTAAAAGCCGGGACCGACAATTTAACATGCACGGAAGCGCTCAGATATTAATGCCATTGATTGTCCCATATTACTTGGGGTCGGCACAACAATGTTTCTTCAACCACTCCCTTCTAATAACAGTCATTTTCGCTTTCACCCTTTTCATATACATTTATCTTTCCCATAACGAATCCATTCTCCGTTATCAAAACAAATTTACAATATTTAAACGAACAATGTACTTATCACAATCAAAAATTGAGAAATCGAGTAAACAATTAGGTAGAAAGAAACACCAGCAGTCTTCCAAACACCTGAACTGCTGATGAACATATCATTGGAGCCCATTCTTCTTAATTTCGCAGTCATGATCTCCAGTAGACCAGTCATAGCTTCTTCACAGGTGGGCAGGATCTGGTTGGAAGGAAGTGCGTAGCCGTATGTACCGTTGTCCCGAAGCAGGAAGGTGAAGACATACCTGGTGTGACACATCAGAAAACTTTTCGATTGACTTGAAAAAGATTTTGAAATGAAATGAAATTTATTAAAACAACAGACATTACAGTTACAAGATATTCCATGTACCTAAGGTTACAAAGAAAATATAAATTGTATGATAAATTCCTGGTTGGAAAACATTGATACCCAAACTAGGATTCCCTGTGTTATGGCATACCAATGCCCTCCGCCATACAACAATGGATTACAGTAGGTAAAGTGAAATCATTAATTAAATTGATTTCACTTTACCTACGCAAAAACTTTTCGATTGACTTGAAAAAGATGATGTTCTCAATTTGATTGCAGTATTTTTAGATTAGTTTTTCATCACATCTGGTTCTGATAATGGGCCATGATGCAATTTTCATAGGCATACTTTATGGCATTTTTTTTAAGCAAGTCAATCCCTGTAGTATTATTATTTATAAAATGGAATTTATAAAAGTGAGTTAGTAAGAAATAAATAAATAAACTAATAAAAAAGACCATTTAGATATCCATTGAAACAGAAGAGCTATTTTAGTCGTCTTAAAAAAATTTAATACTCGAAAACATATTATTTTCCTTTAAAACTTTGTACTTGATATTATAATTACTCGATTTGTGATTCAATTGATGTGCAAATTACTCCCTGTAGTCCAGAAGAAGATTCTTTGGGTAAATCAAAACATTGTTATTCAATCAATTATAACCATGAATTCTCATATCACGTGAAGTAATATACAAATAACTGCAAGAAAGGAATCTAAAGCACTCACCTTACTTTGAAATTTTTCTTCACCCAGCTGGCACTGTTACCGGAAATCCTTAAACCTACATCAAACAAAATACATAATTTATACAGAGACATATTGAAATAACTTCCACGCACTCAACATTCACCTTTATAACCATAAAAATAAGGCCGAATTTCCACGTACCGAGTGTGTCGTAAGTGGTGCCAATGCTGTATTTGACGCCATTCAATTTATACATTTTCAATATTGCTTGTTTTCCGTAATTTTCCTGCAAACAAAATTTATTTGGATTTTGTGCAAAACTTATTTACGTATGGAATTTTATTAAAGTTCTGACAGTGAATATTACGAGCTTGAAAGTTTGTGATCATTATTTCTTATTGTAATACAGTCCAATGTTTTTTAAAAGCTAATGATTTATTAGTGCGACATTTTTTTAAACAAAAGGTTTATGAAATGATATGAAAAAAATGAAATATGATCACGACTGTATCCCAGGGAGAGGTAGACATTTCTTTCGGATCTTTTAAGTCCATTTTTAGATCCTTTTGAAGATGTCTAAGGGTATAGTCAGAGGTATGTCCAAATACTCGTACATATTTGGTACATGTCCACAGCTTGCAGAAGTTAACATTTCATACGTGACAGGTTGCAAGCCCATCGACGCTATTAGAGAGCTAACTGGTTTCCTTACGATGTTTTCCTTCACCGTTAAACATATACATTTTTCGATGCGAAAAGTTCATTGATGCAAGGCCGGATTCAAACCCACGACCTTCGGATCGAAAGTCGAAGTACTAATCCACTTGACCAACACGGCTATTTACAAAATTGAAGTCGGTTTAATTTTTTATTTATCTTTCCACTGGTTTTTCGTGACTTTTTCCGTGTAAAAAAGTACTTCTAATAAAGTATCAGAGGCCCTAGCCATGTTACATTTCGACAATCGCTTTCGATTAGAAACTAAAAAAAATGTATAGGAATTGACATTCGATGACGAAAACTCGAGCGATCAGAAATGTCAAATCAAAGGTGTAGCGATGATAGAAATCGAATCGCTTCATAGCGAATGCCGGTTGGCTAGGCCCTCAGTTCAGAGTGAAGCAGTAACAAACATACAAACAGACTCACAATTTTAGCATTTTTAATTACTTCGATATAAAACTTACCATATATTTATAGTTCTCAACATGCATAATCCGATTAGCGTAAGGTAGAATTATCTTCTGGCCGTAGGAGTGGAAAGAGAAAAAATATTTCAGTTTGTCTCTTTTCTTCATGACGTACTCAGCATAGGCTTTTGTCTCCGGTTCAGAAAATGGTGATGGTCCACAGTAGTTATCGTCTATTGGATCTCTGCTGGTGCCATGCTCTACATAAATAAATAAATAAATTATTATAAATATCCTTGAACATTCCATACAGCGTCATCTAGCCCCAAGATAAGCAATTTAATGCTTGTGTTATGGTAACCAGATGACCTTTATTATTACATAGATATTTTTTTTGAAAATACGTTACGTAAGTACCTACTAATACCTAAAAATTTATAATTATTTATGATGATTTTTTTTTTGACGACCTCTGTGGCGCAGTGGGCGAAAGCCCGCCTGAGACGCAGAGGTTGCGGGTTCGATCCCCGCTGCGGGACAAATGTTTGCATGATCTGCAAATATTTGTTTCGTGTCTGGGTGTTTTCTATGTATAATATGTATGTATTTACAAAAAAAAATGTATCTATGTAGTTTATCAGTCATCTGGTTACCATAACACAAGCATTAAATTGCTTAGCTTGGGACTAGATGACGCCGTGTGAAATGTCCAAGGATATTTATTTATTTATTTATTTATTTTTTACTTTTTATTAACTAAGTGAAAATTATGTACCTACAATTTGACATGTCTATGTTATAAAATGTAACTAGGTATATGGTTAAATAAATGAATTACTGAATGACTGAATTACATATTATACTTACATAGCAAATTATAAATAGACACGAGACTAATATTTGCAGATCATACAAAAATTCGGCGGGATCGAACCCGCAACCTCTGCGTCTCACGCGGTCTTTCACCCACTGCGCCACCAGGAATACAAGTTGAAAATATAAAAATTATTTATTTTACCAAAGATCCGAAAAAATGTCTACCGCTCCCTGAGAAATACAGTCGCGATCATTATTTTATTTATTTCTTTCTAATAATAAGAAATTTCAAAACTTACTCCCGAAGCTGTAATTGAAGTTTCTGTTTAAATCAACGCCATAACTACTTCCAATGTTTCTTCTGTTCTTTCTCCATAGGCGATCCTTTGAATAATTACATCGATTTAGATACTTAATTAATAAAAATAATAACTTCAATAAACACATTTATTGCCAAATTTATCGATAAATATTTTTTACCGGTAAATATTAGGTAAATTGGCTGGTAGATCCTTTTTTTAACCTAAATTTTAAACGAGCAAGATTAATCAGAGTATATTTCACTCTTTTATTTAGTACTTCATGTTTTTTCTGCAGATTTGCACTTCAAAAACTCCAAAACGCATCCTTATGTCCAAGGCAATTGGGTCCCATTTAAAATCATTTGTTGAATAGATATTGTGGCCAAAACAACCCCACTTTTTACTACTCACCTCTTTCATACTATAATCGTATCCATCAGGATTGACAACGGGCACCAGGTACCAATTATACATATTCACTACATTACTAAAATGTACATTGTTTCTCGTCGCATTCACATTTATCAGCCGATTCAATAGATACGTCACAACCTCAGTGGAAATCCATTCGTTTCCATGCACTCCGCCTTCAATCACCACGCTTGCTATAGCACCTGGTCTTTTTATACCAACAGCATAGATACTTCTTCCTTCAACTGACTTTCCAATAGTATCCAGCTCGATTAAGCTCGGATATTTCAAGGTCATATCGGATAGCCATTGGTAAATATCGTCTAAAGTGTGGTATGAATCCCATTTGTAAGATTCTACTTGCAAGCGATGATATTTTTTAATCAATAACACTTGCGAGTCAAAAGCTCTGAAACAAGTGAACGTTGAGAAACGTAACCCAACTTTTAAAAACAGTCAACATTCTAATAAACTATCTTATTGGTGGTATGAACGCAATGAGTAACATTCAACAAATAGCAACTAGTAGCCACAAAAATTAGAGATTGTTATTTAATTTTAGCGTGTTGCAAAGTGTTGCTCAACAAAAACTAACTGCAGTGTGAATGCACCGTTTGTATAATCTGGAAACTACATAAAAAAAGGATTTGACGTATAAAAACCTAAACCATTTCTTAAGTAGGTTAGTAAAAAAAGTGTGCAAAAATTGGGTCTGAAATGTCTATTTTAAAATGTATCTAGATAAAGGTTCTTCAATTATTCAAGTTGTCTGAGAATAAAAGCTTCTAAATTCTAAGCACATAGATATCGGAGATTGCTTGCCCTTAGGGTCACAGACAAACCTAAATCTATACTTTGGGAAAGCCTCGTTTTAAGCAAAGAATAAAAAATCGTTTAAAAAGACAGATGGCATTCAAATATTTAACTTTAGAAATTTATTTTAAACGCTATTTAACATAACTGCTACCAGTTCGTCCCGAACTGAGATGTCGCGCGCATGAACACTGAACAAACTAAAAAAAAGCAAGAAGCTTCTGCAAGATATTGCAGAAGTGCTTGGTCTACTTAGGTAGTTTTTGCCTTGATAACTTAACCTGTAGAACATGTCTGAATTCCATGCATTATTTGTATATAAAAAAAAACTTACTCTTGTACATTCTCCATCTGTAATGTCACTTTCATTCTGAAATGCTGAACCCTCTCCAGAAATAATCCTTTATCCAGCGGATTCACAATAAACTGAACCTCTTCGTACAGTTTGTGAGGTCTCTTCCAGAACTTGACATCCACATATGAGTTTTTCTCCAAACTCTTTAGGAACTTTAGTTGATACAACTCCGTTGGTTTTACGCTGTATAGAGAGTAGCCGGTGTAATGGCGGCATTGGCAAATTCGGAAGTTTGTGATAATTACAATCACTGCCAGAATTTTTGAGCTCATTTTTACAAAGCCATGGATTCATGGATTCATGCTCTTTGTTTCAGAGAGTGATCTTGTCAATGTGACATTTCAATCTTCTAAATAATGCGTTCAATATTTGTATTGGAATGTTATACCTACTTAGATATAAATTGCGTTCACAATAATCATTTCAATACCAGATTTAGAAAACTCTTTTCTGTTTTAAACGTTTTAAAGTAGTGACCTGACGATCCGTGCTTTTAAACTATGTAGGTATTTCAAAATATAATATGTAAAAAAATGAGAACTCGACGTAAATATTAGATAGTGCTCTGATTTTGTACGATATAAAGAAAGACTTAGATTAAGGTCATCAAAATAATTAAAAATGATCTTATCAAAAGATTCATAAAGATTTGTCAATTTTATATACCTACATTAAAATAATTTTTTTTGTTACTCTTATATCATGTAAATGAAAAAAAATATCATCAGATTTATATCCGTTTTAGCTTAAGTAGGTTTACTAATAATATGCATAATGGGGTGATTGTACAACTCATTTTATTAAGCTCCATTCAACTTTAGTATAAACAAAAGTTAACGGTCCAGTTTTTCACCAGGTTCACCTCAATTTTCTGATCCATCTAACCAAATACCTGACTGGGCCCCATTCTTTAATAGAGGATTGGATTTATGGCTGAACTATAAATCTAGGGGACATTTTACATCTATGCATGTGTAGAACATGGGGTAAAATACGGGTTGAAATATACCTCGGACGTTCAAAGCCCAGTATGGCGTTGGGTGAGGTTTATCTAGCTTTTGAAACGGGGTATAAAGAGAGGGTGTTGTAAAGTTGAATGCTAGTGTCGTTGGTTGATATGAAACAATTAGTATGAATTAAAATTTAACAGGGTTGTCTTGAACTACGATAATTCTAATTTGTCTAATTATAAATGTTTTAAAACTAAACAGATTTAAAAATCTGCTGGTTCTATGCGAATAGTATTTTTTAAGTTACGTAAACAATGATAGTAGATTTAAAATAAGTAGGTTGAGTAAATAAAATACCCTGGGACAGTTTACACAGATTTAAAGTATTTGAAGTTTTCAAAGATTGTAAATTGTGAAATTAATTTATTTTTAGTAAAATAGTAAGTAAATTCGTATGATCCGACTCTAGTGACGGAGTTTCAAAGCCGAGACCGACAACTTAACGTGCACTCCGAAGCACAGAAGCGCTCTAATGTTAATTCCACTTGCGGTCACCCATCCAAGTTGTTATTATCACCGCTTATTTTTTAGTAAAAAGATATGTATTTGAAAAACGTTACAGTGAATATATAAAAATAGGTATTTGAATACAAAACAAATTAACAATGTTTCTGCCATTTAAGCGTTGCCAGCTTTTGCTTCGGGTAAAAAAGTCTATAAAATCGTGAAGCTGTTTCGTGAAAAAAGGAATCATCGTAAAATATGGCAATCCGTAACATCGCTTTCTCCTTTGAATATGCGAGTATCTACAGAGGTCTTAGAGCTGAAATACAGGACAGAGAGAAAGATGGAAATTTGCTGACAAAAGTGGCAAAATTAAGAACTTGATTTAGCCCAAGGCGCGGTAAACATTTCTAGCATACCTACATGTTGATATGTTGAACCTGCAATCTGCAAGCTCATCGCCACTTTTATAAAACGAACTACCATTGTGTATAGTTTAGGAGGAATAGCGAAGGTGTTTGGTGGCCACCAAGTGCAACTTCGTTATTTCTCCTAAACTATATACAAAATGAAACTAGTACATAGGTATTAAAAAAAAGCTTACGATAGGTTTCACAAACTGTACATTCAGTTTTTTGAAATTCCTTTGTTCAACGTAATAATAAAATAAAATAGGCGGTGGCGCTAGTTTCACCCATACAGGCACCTTAAACTCAAGTTGTATATTTTTACTCCCACCGAAACTCAATCCCTAAGTGGCAGGGCGTGTATCCCAATTGCTGTGGATTTATTGTCGAGCAATAAATTCCCTTTTCTCTCCCATTAAATATCATGAAAAATATCCAATAAGCCGTTATAATTTGATGGCTACTTGTTTAGGCGCGATGTTACAATTTACATAATTTGAAGCCTTTGTTAGGCTTTTTTTGCTGTTTTGCTTACCCTCGTTATCCCTCTTATGGGCTTTTAAAAAATGAAATTTGCGCAAGATAGGTAATACTGAATTTGGGTTGAAGGAGAAGTAATTTTTTAATTAGATTTAAACACAGCAATAGATAACGTATAAAAAAAGTAATGGGTCATATAAGTGTCTCTGAGTTTTCATGTTTGATATTCTTTTCAGTCACGTGGAGTAAAATGGATGAAAACTGCACAAAGCAAAAGTAGTGGTTTTAATTTGAAGGAGGCCTTAGGTACAAAGATGTCGAAGGGAGGGGGGGTCAGAAGTTCAAGCATATCTTTATAATCGATCTTACGTTCGTATGAGCAAGTGGCCAACTCTAATGACGGAGTTTTTAGGCCGCCTACAGGCCTCCGTCACGGCTTAACGACTTTAAAAGCCGGGACCGACAATTTAATCTCTATAATGATACTAGGTTACTCGCCCGTGGCTTCGCTGGCGTGGTACCTACCTTGATAAAATATTTATGTTCATTTGGAAAGTCTATGCCACACATCGGTGAAATAATTTTTGAAATCGAATGAGTAGTTTCGGAGATTACCCCAAACATAAAACAAACAAACTAACTTTACCTCTTTATAATATTATGTATAGTAGAAATAGAAATATAAATATTTTTATTGGCCATAATAAAAGGTAAATTACAATTTTTGAGACTCTGTATCCTGGAGTAGCGTTAGCTGTGGCCCAGGAAACAGTACTCTCCCTGATGACATTAACCGTATAGATATAGATTAGTATATTAGTATAGATTTGAAATCTTTGACTCTACATGCGCACGTTTTTAAAATTTTATTTTATTTTATTAATTCCCATGTTACTGTCTGGTACATTAATTAAGAGTGTTGAATTAACCTTATCAATTACACAAATCTCTTTATAAACTAGCCCATACAGACGGGACAGAAAACAGAAACTACGGGTAGTTCCGCAAAGATAAATCAGGACCATTAATTAAATTAACTAGAAGATAATTTAGTTAAGTGCGTCACAGAGAGTGAAGATGCTATAATATTTTATCTTAAGATACCTTTCGATTAAATATTATAGCACCTTAAGATATCACACACTGTTAAGATACGATAATTATGTACTAAGACCAGCGTTGTAGCAGTGAATGCTGTTACAACATTTACTGAGTGACAACCATTTTTGTTGTCACGATTTCAATTTAAGAACATTTCATTTACTCACATAATTTAAAACTTCATTTTATAATTTTTCGTTATGTATGTCCTGTATTATGTTTGTGGCACAAAATAAACTATTTTATTATTATTAATTAACATAATATTTCCATAGCAAGTCATTTTAACATGAGGTCGCCCTATCGCTCAGTATCTTAGGTACTGTAATCACACTAATATTATAAAGGTGAAAGTTTGTGTGTGTGTTAGTGTGTTTGTTACTCTTTCACGCTCAAACAGCTGGATGGATTTGAATTAAATTTGGTGCCAGGATTTCTTATATTCTGGAATAAAGAATAGGCTACTTTTAATCCCGGTATGAACACACACACCACTTTCACCGTTATAATATTAGTGTGATTCGATTGAAATTGGAACCGCTATTCCACTCGTCTAATGCCGGGTTCCTATATCCAACTAACGGATGTCCGTAGGTCGGTCGTTATAGCAACGTTATTATCTGTCAAAAAGTGCCGTACATTTTGTGTTGAATAAACAACGTTGCTATGACGACCGACCTACGGACACCCGTTAATTGGATATAGGAACCCGGCATAAAATGACTCTTCTTAAGCAAATGAGTGCCATCAAAACCAGAAGTTTATAACATACAATGTCTAATATTTCAAACATCATCTTTTAGGGCGTGGACACACGGGTAATCAACTAAAACAATGTGTAGTGAGATGTGATGAATAAGCCTAATGTGTCATGTCAGTCGCGCCCTCGTGGCGTTGTTTCGAGAAATGGTGTGGTCCTATCTCGACAGTTTTGTATGAGCAAGTGCTTAATTCATTTATTTATTTCAGACAAGGCTTTGCTCACGTTGTACTAACCTGGATATAAAGTACGTAGACTATTGTGTATACCAGGTCATATGCATATTCCAAGTAGCCAAATCTACTTAGTATTTTTTGCGTGAAAGAGTAACAAACATCCATACAAACTTTTGCGCTTATAATATTAGTAGATTTTATACACACACATAATGCAGCCACATAGTAAATTAATTAACTTACTTAACGATGAAAAGAGGAGTTCCCAACTCGCACTAAGAAAACTGGAACCAGGACCCGTACCATGACCGTGTCAAACTCAATCGCTTTCAGATGTCATGTGCTAAATTGAATCGTAAAACTGAAGTCATAAGAAGAACAATTCAGTTTAGGTCCTAAACTGGATCGCGCTAAGAGCTCGTGGTAGGCCCCCAGGTGGTCGAGTTGGGAATTTAAAAATTAATATTATTTTCGTTCATCATCTCGTACCACTTTATATAAAACATAATTATAATGAATTGATTAATAAAATAAAAGTTTAAAACTTTTGTGCAAGCATAAACAATACATAAACTTAAATAATACATTTTGCATTATTTTTCTGTTTTCTGGTTCCCATGTTTTTAGTTTGTGCCTAGGTACATTAGTGCAATTACGATAAATTCACAATATTAAGATTTGTAATACGGCCGTATGAAGGAAGTTGAGTTGGGACTGCACCCGAAATATTCGCTAAGTCATAGTAATATAATTTTAGTTAGCGTGTTGGTTGACGATGTATAATGGTGTGTGACAGTTTAGTAAGAATCAAATTAATTACTAAGTATTTAAATGGTTCAGAAAATTACTTGAATACAAAATAACAAATTTAATCTAATAATACGAAAGTTAGTTTTCTCAACAATAAATTTTTTTTTAAAATAGATAGGTTTTTATTTTCGTATCTTTAATTGAAATCTAATGAATGATGATTTTAACTTAAGAGTTTGGCTATACTAGTCAAAAAACAATAATAATTTCTTATTTTTTTAACATTGTATTAAGTAGTATTTAAAAAAAACGTGACAAATGTTTGTATCTTCTACAGATATTTGTTCCGGGTCTGGATGTTTTTCTATCTATAGTATGTACCTATGTATTTACTTATTATTAGTATATCAGTCATCTAATTTCCATAACACAAGCATAGGTTGCTTAGCTTGGGACTAGATTGACGCCGTGTGAAATGTCAAGGATATTTATTTTATTTTTATTATTATTATTTTAGTTCAAAGTCATGGTAAATTATGTAGGTACTTAATTAAGTTCGTATGAGCAAGTGGCCAACTCTAGAGACGAAGTTTTAAGGTCGCCTAAAGGCCTCCGTCATGGCGTAACGACTTTAAAAGCCGGGACCGACAATTTAACGTAGGTACAAATATTTAGGCACCAAGTCTAAATACTTGTAGAACATGACCACGTGACCACTGGTCAGGTCTCAAGCCCATCGCAGCTTACAATGGTGTCAATTCCAATGTCACCAAAACGAAACTAAACTAATTTGATAGCACTAAAAAGGTTGCCGACCCTTTCATAACGATCGAAATAAAAAGGCATCAATTTTAGCAGTCAAATTAGTTTAGTTTAGTTTTTCCGACTTCTGAATTGACAATAGTGGCAATTCGGAGTGTCGCAAAAGCTAAACTAAACTAACTAAAATGAATGCCATCCTTTTTATTTCCATCGCTATAAAAGGGACGGCAACATATTACATGTTAAGTTTAGCTTTTGCGATACTCCGAATACTCCGAATAACTTATTAAAATTAGTATAATTTATAAAGTATTTAAAGGAGCAAAAATACCTACAGTTAAAAGCCCTAATTTCCGTAACCATTCCAAAATTACGGAGTCCCAAATTATAATAAAACTTTTGAAATACCTTCAACAATTCTGTATTCGTGAGTTAGTAACTTATAATTAATTGTGACAACTTTAGACAACAATTCGCGGAAAATTCAGGTTCAAAGTAATATTGTGATAGTAATTATTTTAATTAAATACCCATTGTTGTTACTCGCTTTGTTGCGTTTTCTGTTTTATGGTATGAAATTATAGTAATTATTCAAGCAATTAATTATAAAAAACTGCTTTCTTCGTTCGCTTCGCTCACTCGATTGTTTACACCAAATAAGATTAAAAATGAAAGATTTTTGATCTAAGCGGGATTCGAACTCGCAATGATATAAACGACCGTCCTAAAGCCAGTGAGTCTGCCAACTCGGCCACTAAGCCACTGTTATAGCAGAATGAAATAAATAAAATAAAATAAATTCTTAAATACCCTTAGACATTCCACACAGCGTGATCTAGTCCAAATGATTAGTAAGACGATAATACTCGGTTGAGCACCGACAATATGGTAATTTATTTCGTTTATAATTTAATAAGTAGGTAGGCTGGTATCTAAGTTTAAACAATAGAAAAATAAAATAAAAAACTATAGAAATAAGATTCTAGTGCCTGTGTATGTAGGTATGTGTCTGTCTGAAAAGAGTATACCTATACTTAAGAGTTTTTTTTATAATAACCCCTGTTTTTCGTCGGGGTTTAAAAACAAAACAGTTTACAGCAGAATAACTGTCAGCCATTCCAGTTAAGTTGTTCATAGGCATTCAAATTCATCCTTTGATGTTTTATTGTGCACAACAGCACAAGTTTCTACCTACTCTGTTTTCCATAATAATAGTTTAACTAACTTTAACTTTAACTTTAGGAAGATATGCGGTACAGCAGTAATCGCAATTGTGCCAAAACTTCCACTGTTTTGTTGAAGCGTCACCTTTTGTACCGAAATTTATGGTAAATAGTGGTGATTATTCAATTTTGGTCGAATATTAAACGTCAGTGTGCCAAGCTAATTATGTTCAATGGCTATTGGAAACGTTGTTTCTATAAACTGGTTAAAATTAGCGTTTGTACGTTGCAATAATTTAGTAATATTTGGATTTAAATGAGTCAGTCATTTGTCGACCTCCGTGGCGCAGTGGGCGAAGGCCCGCTTGAGACGCGGAGTCTGCTGGTTCGATCCCCACTACGGACAAATGTTTGTATGTTCTGCAGATATTTGCTCCGGGTCTGGATGTATTTCTGTATCTGTGTAAAAAAATGTGTCTAAGTATTATATTATCAGTCATCTGTTTACCAGCTTGTGTTAAGCATTCAGTTTAGCTTGGGACTAGGTAACGACGTGTAAATATCCAAGGGATATTTATTTATTTATATATATATATATATAAATATATACCTATATATTTATTCTTCACTGCATATTTTGTTCAATCCATAGTTTTGTAGTACAAAATTCGGAGCATCAAGTTTCCGACCATACAAAAAAAACGACAGGAAAGTGACAAAAGATCTAATGTTTTGTCGTTTTTACTCACAAGAATTTTGTATACATTCTTCTTTGTTTTTGTGTGACTGAGAAAATAATATACAGCGCTCTATTTCTTACTTTCTCTGAGGTAAAAGCACTATCTTAGCTAAGTACTCACCTAATTTATAAGTACAAAAGCCGAAAATAGAAGCCACTAACGCCCCAATACAAACATTATTGGATTTCGTATTGTGAGGAATTCAAAAACGCAATTATTACCTACAAAAGGACCTTTCTGTTACCTCCCAAAACTGAAAAGACCAAACTAATCTCCGTATTCCACACCAAAATTACTTCTATCTTAGTAAGAAGAACGTTAAAAATGGCGTGTGTATGTTTTGGCATAGTTCGCCCTTTGGTTCTGTTCGGTAATAATGACAGTAATAAATCATATGGATCGTTAGCCACACTCCCTCGGTCCCGGGTTCGATTCCCGGCCGAAATGGCATCATCTGTCAATGGGCTGGTGACTTGACATGACTCGCTAATGGAGTTGATGTGTTAGGGACAATCATACACTGTTATGATATTTATGTTGTTCTGTTTGCTTACCTATTTTAATTGGCTTATAGTGTATTACAAGCTTTATTTTAACTTGGCGTAGTAGCTATGTTATTTTGGGTTAAATCTTGCAACATAATTTTAACCTCTGCCGAAACCTGGTCGATTTAAATGTTGGTATAGTTATTAACTTTTCATGCCGATGCAATAATAATGGTAATCGTTCGTTCATTCGTCCGTATGAGCAAGAGGCCAACTCTGGTGACGGAGCTTTTAGGCCGCCTAAAGGCCTCTGTCATGGCTTAATGATTTTAAAAGCCGGGACCGACAATGTAACGTGCCCTCCGATGCACGGAAGCGCTCAGCTGATAATGCCACTTGCCACCCATCCAAGTTGCAACCGCTCATAAATAAAATAAAATAAAAAAATAAAAAAGTCTTTATTTCCCATATCCCTTAAATGACATTTCTAAGTGTTATTGTTTCTTTAGTGTTAGTATTTTATATATTTTCCTTAGTCTAAGTTAGTTATTTAATTTACCTATAATCTAATTCTATGGGGTATGGGCCCCTCCACGGGTGAAGGCCTCCTCCAGCTTCTTCCAATTTTCCCTATCACTTGCGACATTTTGCCAATTCCTTCCCGCTATATCCGCTAGGTCGTCAGCAACCGCTCATAACGTTGCTTAACTTTGACGATCTATCAAGGACATCTTAGCGAGCTTCGCCACGAGCGCTTCATGGAAATGGTAACAGTGAGCTGATTATAATGATGGAATCGGTGGAGCGTATTCTTTAAACTCATTTCGAACGTCAAAGAACTGCATTCACAGTGAGATTCAGGTGAACTAGCAGATGACGCGCTACACAAAAGCACGCAGTAACTGCTCGTTCAAAAAACCTAGTTTGCCTAGGGTCTAAAATGTCAAGTTACAATCCCATCAAATCAATTGTATCAATTGTATCAGACCGCACCCAGGTCGGCCGTTGTAGACACATGTGCAAATGGGGTTTCAGGGAACCAAACCTGACAGAATGTGACTGCGGCGACCCCAGCCAGACAATGAGGCATCTAATGGCATGTCCTCTGTGCCCTAACACCTGAATGCGGCCACGTCCAACGCCATAGACTTGGCCATATTTCTGGCAAATAAAATTTACAAGAACCATTGACCCGCAAAGAAGAAGAATTGTATCAGAACCTGAATAAAAGAATAATAATAATAATAATTAAAAAACAGCATATTGTAAAGGAAGTACCAATAACTTCCAAACTAAAACTGTAACATTTTTATGACAAATAAACGGACATTAGTAAAACGATTACTAAAATAATAAACTAAAGTTAAAAGCTTTCAAAACATGCACAAATAGAAAGCCGTCACGGGTTTTCATAATCACGTTTTTATCGGTTACGATCCGATTTTAATCGGAGCGATAAAATCCTTGATTGAATTTAAAAAATTCACATTATACTGAAATTACGAGTATGTTTGATCTGAGAATCATACTAAGTAGAACAAACAATAAATCGAGTGAGGAAAGAAAGATCTTAATTGTATCCCCTAAGCGCGGTAGACATTATCTTGGAGAGAGAGATTTTATTATTATTATATATTTTTTTTCTTAATTACCTATAATAATGCATTTGACGCTGATTATGGATGTACTGTATTACTAACCATCTCTTACTAACACATAATACGCAATAAATTTTGAATTTGAGATTTTAAGCGTTCAAAATCTTACGAATAGTCTTAGAGATAGTCAAAGATACGTGTGCTAGAAACAGAATCAGAATCAGAAATATTTTATTGCAAAACTGTTGTACAAGGGTAGGTCTTACATAATAGGTAGGTACAAGTTTATACAGCTATCCATTTCGGATGTGCAACATTACGATAATTGTACATGTGTAAAAACATAAAAAATATCCACGTCAGAAACATTATAGAGGTGCGATAGGTCCATAACATAATTTTGCAACAGGTTGAAATGATTTTAAAGATTTTAATTTTTTTCAAAAAAATTGCTTTTTATAAAATACACACATCAACAAAGTCTAGGGATACCTTAAACATAAATTATTACCGCCTTTATATTTTAAAATCCTATTAGTTTTCATAAAATGTTTATATACAGATTGAAACATATTTTATTACATTTTTTAATAAAAAAAAAAAAACTAAAAAACAAACGAAAAAACAAAATACGGCGGCAAAATTGTTAGTAATTTGTTGCGACAAGGAAAATTAAAATCGTTTTATTGAAATTATTTAATGAAAAAGATATCGAATTGTTTTTCTTTTTTTATTTAATGGGCCGTTTGAGCTTTGAGAGCCATGTCACGTCGTCATTTGAGTCGAGATGAAATGCTACGAGCCGCGGGCATGTTAGAAAATGGTGTTATTCAACGCGTCGTTGCTGAGGCCGTACACACCAACCAAAACGTGATAGCAAGGTTGTGGTCACGTTATCTCAGTACTGAGGATGTTGCTGAACAGCACACGGGTAGATTTCGTGTTACTACGCAGAGACAGGATCGATTACTGCAAATGACCGCCAGAAGACAACCGAATATCACAGTGATGTAACTAGTACAAAGGCTCCAGGTGGACCATCAGCTGCTGGTAAGCGACCAAACCGTGCGAAGGAGGTTGCATCAAGTTGGTCTTTATGCTCGAAGACCGCTACGTGTTCCAGCATTGCGACGTGGCAATCGCGGTCGGCCGCTTTCGTGGGCTCGGGAGCATTGAACATGGAGTGACGCACAATGGTCTTTGATGCCGTTTACCGATGAGTCCCGGTTTCGGTTTCATACGGATTTAAGAAGAACACGCGTTTGGCGAACTCCAGGAAGAGTTAGCCGTCTACGGCACCCCCAAGAGGTCCACTCATACGACAGCGGAACAAACATGATGTGGGCAGGAATTCGTCTTGGCGCAAGAACCCAGCTCGTTTGGGTCCAAGGCAACATGACGGCACAAAAACACCACGAGGAGGTAGTAGAGCCTGTTATTGTCCCACACAGAATCCACATGGGCCAGGAATTTCTACTCACGCACGATAATGCTCCTGCCCATACGGCGCGGCTAGTGTCGGCTGCGTTCCGAGACCACGAAATTCAAGTTTTGGGTTGGCCTGCACAGTCGCCTGACCTAAATTTTATCAAGCATGCCTGGTACATGTTACAGCGAAAAGCTATGAGAGATTTTCCTCCAAATTTGACGACGGGACTACAATTTTTTGAACATTTAGAAAGAACATGGGACCTTATCCCGCAGCAAGACATTGGCAGTTTAATTTTAAGCTTGATCAGTCGATGTCGATGTGTAATTAATGTAAGAGGTAGCAACAGTGATTACTAATAATTAGTTATTAATTTTAATCAAAATCTATAGTTTTACAAGAAAAAAATAAGTTTTTTTTTCATACTCATTTTCTATGGCGATCAAAAAAATAACATTTTTAATTAAAACAATACAATCATGCAATGTTTTTTTATTTTTTATTAAAGACCTTGAAATAACATATCATTTTGTAATTAACTGTTTCAGAAAATACCTCATAGTTTTTCGAATATTTGATGAAATATACAATATCCCTAGACTTTGTTGATGAGTGTATAAGGTATTTTTCAAAAAAAAAATATTAGTCACATAAATGAATGAACATCCCAGTGCATCATAAACATCGGCAGTCATAAAAAGCTTCACCAAACGTCATCTCAAATGTCATCGGTGGCTAGCAGCTGACGAAATGGTACGTCGGTTCCCCATCAATTATCTACTGTCACAGAATATTACCAGTTGTTTGGTTTTGTTTCTACGCCGGTGTCAGCTTCCGGTTGCAAGAATAGAAATTAGATAAAAACTGTATAGGTGTTTTTGGTGTATCTGTAATAGTCGAGATGGTCGTTTTTTGATTGTATCACACTAATATTATAAAGGTGAAAGTTTGTGTGTGTGTAAGTGTGTTTGTTACTCTTACGCTGGAGTGATTTGAATGAAATTTGGTACCAGGATTGCCTTGGATTAAAAAATAGGCCACTTTTGATCCTGGTATTCCCACGGGAAGGGGAACTATTCACCGCGAGACGCAGCTAATTTAACATTATAATTTTACTATCTAAGTTGCTTACATACTTTTGAACAAATTGCTCAGAATCGACAAATAACGTAGAATTAATACTAAATCTATTCGAAATCAAGAAACTTGGACCGCAAACAATTTAGATTCCAAAAGTTTGGTGTAAATCCGTGGAGTTTCTCTTCCTGTGGCGAAATAGTTCAAGCTATTATTAATTTAAAACTATTCGGCAAGATACTACTTAGTTTTGAGAACACTAGGAATGGCAATGCTATAGTGCCTAGTACCTACTTTCTATCTTGTACGTATCATCATTTACCTTTCTAGAAAATCTTGTTCACTGATTTTAAATAGATAAATAATACAGTCAGTATGTAGGTACTCCTACTCAGGTAATCAGATGAAATTTCTCTGGAAGTAGAGAAACATTGTCGGCTATGTGTGCTATAAAAAGATAGTTTGCAATTTTGCTATATAATTAGTATATTTATGAGCATGATAGACGAGTGGGTTAGTGCCTCGACTTTCGATCCGAAGGTCGTGGGCTCGAAACCGGCATATCAATGGATTTTTCGCTTCGAAAAATTCATAGGTATGCGCTTTATCACGAGCTTTAAACGGCGAATCAAAACATCGTGAGGAAACCAGTTAGCTTTCTAAAAGCGTCGATGGGCTTGCAACCTGTCACATAGGTAGGTATAGAAAGTTAAGTACTTCAGAAAAATGTGGGCATGAACCACTAGATATTTGGTCATACCTTTCACTACCCTTAGATCTTCAAAGGGATTTAAAATTTGCTTAAAGATCTCATATAATTATTGTAAAATACTACCGAACATCTCCTTTGAACAACGATTGCCACTAATTTACCAAACTAATTAACAGGATCGAGAACAGCCGAAACGATTCGGGGAATGTCACGAAAAAACCCGCTGAATGTCACAAAAAAGTAGCTGGAAGTCACAACTTTCTCCTAATTACTGCGAAGCGCCATTTTATCGTTCCCTAGACAGCACGGAATCCGGGGAAAAAGTTTAAATCGCTCCATTTCTTCCTGTCTGTAGTTTATAGACGAGCGACGGACGGAGCGGTGAGCGATTTTTAACTAAACTAGGTACTTGTAAATATTAAAAACATGTTTTTTTCAACGTGTTATAAAATTCTAACTAACTTATGCATAGGTATACATAATATATTTTTTGTAGCATTTATACAGCCTTTCTCTTTTTAGCCACATTCAACCCTATGGGTGTAAGCCTCCTTCATATAATGCCATTCTCTTCTACGTGTAATATTATTTTAAGATTTCTTTCTCGTATCCTCGCGATGTTTTCCCTCACCGTTTAGAACTCATAAAATATACGAAAAACTTTATTGATACCTACACATACACCAGCTAATCGAAAAACAAGCACTATTACCACTGAGTCAAACACGGTTCCAATAATCATTAAAGTAGAAATGCTGTCTATTTTTTTAATAAAGTAAACACGCTTTATGCAAAACAGTGGGTTGCACGTGGCTAAGACTAGCGCAGGATAGAGGCGAATGGCATTCACAAAGGGAGGCCTATGCCCAGCAGTGGGTTAAAAGTGGCTGATGATGATGATGATGATGAAACATGCTTTGAAACGAATTCACCAAAGCTCTTTTTAAGACCTGCTGCTTAAGATCTTAAAATCGCAATCATCCCTTCTATAAACAGGCCTTAAGCTCGGTATTGAGATGGGCGGGACGTGTCAATAAGTTAAGAGTTTCCAAAACGGGTCTCACTCAACACATTGAGGACGTTTTGATAAATTTATGTTCGGTTCACACCTCCTCTAGGTTGGGTAAGAATAGATGTTTGTAGACATTATAATTTATGAGGCAGGATGGTAAGTTTAGACCAAAAACGTTCAATATTTGTACTCTGGCAATGAGAGAAGCGCTCGTGGCGAAGCTTGCTAAGACGTTCTTGATAGATCGTCGAAGTTAAGCAACGTTCTGAGCGGTCACTACTTGGATGGGGGACCGCAAGTGGCATTTTCATCTGAGCGCTTCCGTGCTTCGGAGGGCACGTTAAATTGTCGATCCCGGCTTTTAAAGTCGTTAAGCCATGACGAAGGCCTTTAGGCGGCCTAAAAACTCCGTCACCAGAGTTGGCCACTTGCTCATACGAACGAACGAACGAACTCTGGCAATAGCAATATTAGAATTTCACATATAAATATCTACGTAGGTATGCATTTAGTACATAATTTCATCGACAAATTCAAAAAATTTAAACAGGCTGTAAATAGGTAGACATTTTCTTACACCTTTACGCATTTCAGATCCTTTAAAGATATCTAAGCGCAAAGGGGCAGTCATCATTGTCTATTTTCATCCACGTAGAATGATTGAAGTAAATGATTTAAGGGGTAGTCAAAGGTATGCCTAAATACTTAAACATTTTACAGTAGTCTGTGTGTCACTGATTGGGACAGGTTTCAAGCCATATCTAATATCAGAAGCTCTTGTGATACTTTACAGTTTACGAATGGAAAAATCACTAATGAATGTAAATTAAGATTATTTTAATTGAAACTGCTAGTTGATTTAAATGAAATGTTTTTTTAGCATTACCTAAAACAGTTTTCAAATCAAAATGTCCGATTTTTAATAAATTTATTTATTTTATTAAAGCCACCAATTCAATATACATCAAAGCGTGCAAAAAGAAGAGAACATAACATGCAAAAGAAAAACGAGTTAAATGTTATTATAATTATAGGTGACAGACAAGCTATTAATGTAACATCGAGCGAGTACAGGTCTTATTACAATTTAAAAAATAACAATAACACTAAGTATATACTTGACGACCTCTGTGGCACAGTGGGCGAAGGCTCGCCTGAGACGCAGAGGTTGCGGGTTCGATTCCTGCCGCGGGAGAAATGTTTGCATGATCTGCAAATATTTGTCTCGAGTCTGGGTGTTTTCTATGTATAATATATAGTATGTATTTACAAAAAAAAACTGTATTTAAGTAGTATATCAGTCATATCTGGTTACCATTAACACAAGCATTCAATTGCTTAGCTTGGGACTAGATGACGCTGTGTGGAATGTCTAAGGATATTTATTATTTATTTATTATTATTTACTTAGATACTTAGGAAATGAGAGTGAAATAATTCCAAATACAATTAATTATGATTTTAATACTCTATTTTACTCCTGAAAATGTCATTGAAACTCTCATAACAATTCTTCCTCGCTAAATAACTTCTTCTAAACTCGTAAAACACCGCCATTTTCCCCGTTAAAATCACAGTTAATCATAATAAACCACTCAAATAAAACCACACACGAGATCCGGTGACAAAAAAAGAACTCTTTTTCTCTTAGAGTTATAATTAAACTATTAACTATAGGATAAGGTGTGAACTGTTTGATATTTAACAAACTACTTGAGAACGAATCTGAGTTAGTCTTAACTTTTCGTATAAAAAAGCAAATAATGTATAACCATAACATTTAACCAATTAATTGGTTGCACTGTACATACTTCCATCTGACTTTAAACTGGTTTAAGAGTTTGTTATTAAATGACAAAAGGTTGTGCCAAAAATTCAAACGGTTATTGACATAATAACAAGATGATGTGTACCTACAAAACCAGGAGGTAATCTATACATAATATATTGAAATGTATATAATAAATATGTGTATATTTACATAAAATTTAATAAACATAAAATTATATTACAGCTCGGCGTTTAGGAGCACCGCAGTTCAGCGAGGCAGGGGTTTAGTTAAGTTAAGTTCGTACATAAGCTAGAGCTCTCTGTTAAGTTTCATCTCTGAGCTTCCTACTAATTATTACAAATCACCTTCCTTTTTAACAGAAATAACTACGAAACCTACTCGGGTATAAAATTTTAGAGCATCAATAAACGACGACTGTCTCTTGTTTATGGGTATTATAATATTTTTTGACTTAAACGGGACTATAAAACTATTTATAATGACACAAATATCCATTTTATAAAGATCTCTCAAAACATTTGATGTAAAAACAAAGAGAGATCAAGTAAAATTGGATGTAGTCAATTAAAAATCTACGGTTGACGGTTAAGTGTGGGTTTATATGGTTTTAAAAAGGGATAATGTGATTTTAAAATACGGAATGAAAGTTTTATTGTAATGATAGTATTTTTGTAGCTTATCTACAGATCGATTACAATCTTTTGTTTGTTTCCGTTAGATATTTGCACACAAGTACAAACTCCAAATGATTGTCAGAGTCGCGCGGAATGCCAGTCGTGGATCAGTGAATTTACACATCAGCCAGTGTTTGAACGCAAAACAGATGAAGTAGGTATGTGGCGACACTATCGTGTCACATCACTAATGCGGTGACATCACTAGTCAGATTTGACAAGCCGCCATTACCAACCATTCATTCTTACTTTTACTGTCACGCACAAGTTTGAACTGGAACTGGGTTCTATTTGCAATGCTCTAATATTCTTTCTGGCCCACTGTTTCTGCCTTCATTACTCTTGTTGTTATTGTGTTTTACCTACTCAATTAAATAGTGTTCTACGCAAACGACTCCGTTTAATTTCTTCGCTGGGAGAGCAGATCACTCCCACATTGGTGACCCCGACGTGATGGTGGTGTGGCGACACTATCGTGTCACATCACTAATGCGGTGACATCACTAGTCAGATTTGACAAGCCGCCATTACCAACCATTCATTCTTACTTTTACTGTCACGCACAAGTTTGAACTGGAACTGGGTTCTATTTGCAATGCTCTAATATTCTTTCTGGCCCACTGTTTCTGCCTTCATTACTCTTGTTGTTATTGTGTTTTACCTACTCAATTAAATAGTGTTCTACGCAAACGACTCCGTTTAATTTCTTCGCTGGGAGAGCAGATCACTCCCACAGGTACAACATTATTTACATTTTATTTTTTTTTATATAAAAAAATACGAAACTTCATGAGCGTGACCACCGTGAGCACCGTGACATCTGTCAAAATGATCAAAATGACCTGTTTTACACGTACAACAGAATCAACAGCAATATCTTTTTAAAATTTAATATAACACAAGAATAAAAAAATGTTATCTGTGGTATTATCATATAAATCGAATGTACTTCATTGGATTAGAAAAGATTGGAGTCGAAATTCTGAAAATCAAGGAGCAAATGTTTTTTAGAAGCTAAAAATGATGAAAATAAAACATTATTCGAGTCTATTCTATTCTTTTCTAAACTCGTTCATCTTGTCTGTAAAAATTTTTACTGAAAGATTAATTTTGTCTCGATAAATTGTAAAGCCATTCAATCATTGCTCCGATTTAATTGTTTCTGTTTTCAATTAAATAAATAAATATCACGAAGAATGAATTTTGAATAAATCAAAAGTCTTAATTTAATGTTTATAAAATATTTCCTTGAAAAAGATTTTGTTTAAAAATGTTTCTTCGCATTGATGATGAACATTGTCTGAGTGTGTACACTGTACAGCCACACTCAGACAAGAAGGAAAAGATAAAGATACTAATACATTTCAAAGTCAAGATAAGCGTTAAACCTAAAGTAAAGCCGTTATTAATCTCACCTAGTTTTAAGAACGTGACATGTCAAAGTGGTCTATAAACGATCGTACTGAATAAATACATTTTGATTTTGATTTTGTAATTATTACGAAGCCAGACATCAGTTTGAAATAACATGAATCAAAATAGCAGACTAGGTATTAATTAACTACCACCAGATTATTAGTTCAAAGTCAAGGGGTTATTTCAATACAATCAAAATTGCTTTGAAACAACGTCTCAATTCTTAGAAGACTTCAAAAGATATACAAAAAATTAAGTGTTAATTGCTTAGTCGTTATAATAATCGCAGAAACTAAACTACTACATAATTATTACATACATATCGTAGGTAGAAGAAATAAAGCTACTTTGAAGTTTTTAGGCCACCTAAAGGCCTCCGTTAGGGCTTTAAAAGCCGAGGTCGACGTGTCCTCTGAAGCACCGAAGCGCTTAGCTAATAATGCCACTTGCTGCTCATCAAGTTCTTCAAACGCGCGGGCACTACTCATTTGTATCGATACAAAAATAATATAATCGTGTAACGATGACGCATTGAATGACGAACATGCAGGCGGCAAGCTGTGACCGTGCACACTATCCTCGCGTTTGTGAAACGCGCGTCAAAATCGCGCAGTAACTGCTCGTTTGAAAAACGTGTTTCTAGGCTCAAAGTTGTAACTGCTCAGACCGTATTAGCTCTAGATACAAGCTAAATTCTATTACGTTAGCTTGACATACAATATAACTTATCGACGCCCCAACCGAATAAAGCGGTTATATCAAAAACGCAATTTTACAGGAGAGCAAAAAAACATAAAAATCAGTCTAGCTACTCGGGTGTTCAGTGGATACTAATAAGTAGGGCATCATTAGAAGCGGAAAAAAATCACTATCTATTGATATTAATAAAATACGCCACAAACTTATATTATTTAGTAATAAATATTAAAAACTACATAACATTTTTGTTCGTCCATAATTGTTTTAAACGTTTTTTTGTGTTACTTTTTACGTCTTTATTCGCCTAGAAACAATGAAAAGATTTTTTTGTACAAAATGCATACCTCCCTTACACAAGGATTTTATGCGAACATAAGCTCATCGTTTTAAGCTATTACGTCTTTATTCGCCTATAGATTCAAAGTCATGTTTTTGGTAAATATGTTTTGTATACTTTTTTGTAATACAATGCTGACCCAACTTGTAATCATAAAAACGAATGTATTATTTAGTTTTTGGAAGGTTATACTGATAAAACAAAGTATTTTCAAATATTTGCTATGGTAAACATAATGCATAATCAACACTTAACTATAGTTTTATAAAGAAACTCGATTTTGTAATCCTAGTTAATGGAGAAAAAAATATATTACTCCAATTATTCCGCAAGTTGTTGTTTGTCATGAAAATGATATTTTTTCACCATACAACACCTCATTTTATTTTTTAAGCATGATTTTCTAATATGTTAGTATATATTTACCATTATTTACATTACCATTCATCAACAGACGTTATTAACATTTAAAAACAAACTAATCAACAAAATTGCTCTGCTTTCCTCTGGGTACCAACGGCAAGTCAACCTGAGATCATTATAACAAAGTATTTTCAAATATTTACTGTAATTTTAATAAATACAATTTGTTCATCATCAATTAACCAGACTTTTTTCAAAACGGTCGGTATTTGAATGCTAGTTTTTGGAGAAAAAATATACGTTAAGTGGGTACTCCTATTCTCTCAAATGTTATTATTTTAATCTCAATTAATTTTATAATTATTACTTATGAGCATAATTCTTAATAAAAATAATGTCATTTGGAATTTTATTTACTTTCCTATTACCTACTAATCAACAGTATTAGTCATCATGTTCAGAAACATTAGAGTCTGATGCAGTAACTGCACCAGTAGACTGATTTTGTGGAACCCACTTCCTGTAGAAGTATTGGACAGAAATAGCTTCCAAATCACATAAAGCTTAAGTCATTGTACAAAGGTCTCGGTACTGGTAATTAACTCATCATCATAATGCATTAACTAAAGGAGATGGGATGTTTCTTATTCGACGAGAAACCTGTCGTGTGGTTGTTAAACTCTTATATTCCTCTTCCAACGTATACCTGCAGTAGATTTTATATGAAGTGGTGCAATCAACTTTTACTTCTTTTGTTAGTGTATAAATTGTATGACGTTATTTTAGCTTACACCAAGGAAAGAATCAGGCAAGAACCTGGTGGTGTGGGTCTAGCTTTTTTTTTAAAGCGATCCCGTACCAATCTAAATATTAAAGCTTTAGTGGGAAGGGAAGCCAGTCAAACAAAGTAAGGCTTTCACGCTAAAACAGCTGGACGGATTTAAATGAAATTCGGTATAAGGATTGCTTATATCCTGGATTAAAAGAATAGGCTAGGTACTTTAGAGCCTCGCATACCCACGGTAACGGGAACTATTCACCGCGGGTAACACCGCGGGGCGCAGCTAGTGGTTTTATAATTATGATTTACTTTTTTCTATTAATTTGCTTATTCATTGGTTACTCTTGTGTTCCTTTAAAATCAACCATAAATAAATATATAAATTTTAAATCATAAATTATTGTCTATGTACTAACATGTTTGAGAATAAATACTGTTTTTTTTTCTTCAATTTGTTAACAAAATAGGTAGTGTATTTACGCACAAGTTAATACATTTTATAGATTCATAAACTCATTTTACGAAACATAACAACTGACTTTCCAGATGTATTATCTATCTTTCTGTAAACTAATAACATACCTAATACATGAAAAATAACATCAAAAGTTACGCAATATAAATCAGTAGCGAGTAGAATTTTAAATAAATTAATTTGTATAAATTAGCTACCAACCATAACTTGATCTTATATTATACGAATAACAACGTAATAGCAGAATACAATCAGAACATTAACCGCCTTCAGATGAATAAAGACGTAATATTTTGTTACTCGGTTTTGTAGCGACGATAGTAAACGTAATGCATTCAAATGTCAATTTTCGCCTTTAAATAGTGTGCCTTTTTTCGAAAGAATAAAGACGTCTGCCGCTATAATTTTACGAATTATGGCTGTAAGTTTATGAAAAAAAATTACGTAATGCTTCTGGGTGCACCGAATCCAAATATACGATAAAAATATTTTGACGTAAAAACATATTACCGCTTTATTCGGTTGGAACGTCGTTATGTAAGCTACTCCATACATCTCATGTCCTCAATCATGATTTGTGGTTGTCATGTGACATTTGATTTCAATCACGCGTAGAATTGTCATGGGGTGTGGTAATTTATTATTATTTACCTTTCAACGGAGGGTGGTTTATTTTTGAATTGCTGAATCGGATAACCCTCTTTTGAATGAAATCGGAGCGTGAAATATTTCGATTGGTATAAATATTTTAATACAACAAAGTATTTGTTAACTATTTTTGTTGTAGAAAAATATTAAAATTACCTCTGACTACCCCCTTAGACATCTTCGAAAAGATCTAAAAATTGCCTAATGATCTGAAAGAAATGTCTACCGCTCCCGGGATACAGTCGCGATCATATTTAATTTCATTTTTTCATATCAAAATATTATTCAGTACTAGCTGTGCCCCGCGGTGTTACCCGCGGTGAATACATTTTTTAACGACTTCAAAAAAGGAGGAGGTTTTCAATTCGTCGACTGGGTGAACCGTTTTTGATGATTATTTTTATGATCTGTTGAGAATCGTCAGAGATATGAATAAAAATGCACCTCGAGAGTGAAAAAATTACTCTCTTCTTACGTAAGTAATTGAAAAAGTTTTCATAATTTTTTTTATTTTGCTCCTTGTTTAAGACCAATGCGTCATTGTGTTACTTGATTTTGGTGCTCATAGAAAAGGATGACTGCTGGTGGGTTACTATTCTATGGTCTTACACAGTTAGAAGCTACCATGCGAGCGAAGCGAGCTTCGAACCAAGCGAGCGCAGCGAGCCGAAATTTTTAAGACAAATTCGTCATGTGACACTTGATTCTGCTTAAGGTGCTCATAGAAAAGGCTGACTGTTGGTCGGTCCCTATTCTATAGTCTGACATAGATCAATTTTCCAGCAAAATATTCAAGAAGCTACCGTGCGAGCGAAGCGAGCCGAAATTTTTTAAAAACAAATGCGTCCTGACGTGACACTTGATTTTGCTTATGGGGCTTATAGAAAAGGCTGACTGTTGGTCGGTTCCTATTCTATGGTCTGACATAGTTCAATTTGCTAGCAAAATATTCAAGAAGCTACCGTGCGATCGAAGTGAGCTTTGAACCAAGCGAGCATAGTAAGCTTCGAACTTAGCGAGCGTAGCGAACTCGCGAAGCGAGCCGAATTTTTAAAGAAAAATGCGTCATGTGACACTTGATTTTGCTTATAGTACTCATAGAAAAGGCTGACTGATCGTCTGTTCCTATTCTATGACCTGACATAATTCAATTTGCTTGCAAAAGATTAAAAAAGCTACATGCGAGCAAAGCAAGCGTAGCGAGGATTTTAGACTCGAAGCGAGCCGAAACTGTCGGAAATATAATAAAATAGCGATGACGAGGTGCTTTGAAGACCGAATTTTAATTAAAGACACAAATAATCTTTGTCCTAATGGTTTATGTTGAGCCAGAAATATTTTTATCGAAGATTTATCTACGTAGGTACATACTTAAGTCCCAATTCCGTGAGATTATGGAGACAAAAAAAAACAATAAGTATTTGAAATTCGTTAAGTTTGAGTTTGAAGAAGCATAATTTAAGTATTTTGATAATCTCACGGGAACAATACGCTTTTATGGGATTTAAAATAGCCTATGACATGTGTTAATCCAGGATATCAACTGTTACTGTCCTGGTACTAAATTTCATTCAAATCCGTCTAGCCGTTTGAGCGTGAAGGAGTTATAACTTTGCTTGTGCTGCCATCTATTAACATTATTTTGACTAAAAGTTACGTTTTCACGGCCAAACTATTTTGATGAATAATTTAGTTTATAATCCCACGGAACCATTCCTTTTTTATTTGTTAATCCAGGGAATAAACAATCCTGCTACTAAATTCAATTCAAATTCCAGCCGTTAGAGCGTGAAGGAATAATAACTTTGCCTGTGCTGCCATCTATTGAAATTATTTTGTTACTTTTTCAGTTACTTTTTCACAGCCAAACTATTTTGTATAAACTATTTTAATGAATTTGATTAATAATCCCACGGAGTCAATGCACTTTTCAGGAATTTTAAGTAGCGTATTTTTTAATTCTGTGTATAAGCAATCCTGCTTTCAAATCCGTCCAGCGGTTTAGCGTGAAGGAGTTATAACTTTACTTGTGCTGCCATCTATTAACATTATTTTGACTAACAGTTACATTTTCACGGCCAAACTATTTTGATGAATAATTTGGTTTACAATCCCACGGAACCATTCCTTTTTTGGAAATTTAAGGTAGCCTATTTGTTAATCCAGGAAATAAACAATCCTGCTATCAAATTTAATTCAAATTCATCCAGCCGTTTTAGCGTGAAGGAATAATAACTTTGCCTGTGCTGCCATCTATTGAAATTATTTTGTAACTTTTTCATGGCCAAACTATTTAGTATAAACTATTTCAATGAATTTGATTAATAATCCCACGGAATCAATGCACTGTTTAGGAATTTTAAGTCGCGCATATTTTAATCCAGGGTATAAGCAATCCTGCTACCAAATTTCATTCAAATCCGTCCACCCGTTCGAGCGTGAAGGAGTTAAATTTTTGCCTGTGCTGCCATCTATGAAGTTATTTTGTCTGATAGCTACCTTTTGCACTGCCAAACTACCGAAACTATTTTGATGAATAATTTGGTTAATAATCCCACGGGAACACTGCACTTTTCAGGAATTTAAAGTAGCCTATTTGTTATTCCAGGGTATAAGCAATTCTGGTACCAAATTTCATTCAAATCCGTTCAGCCGTTTGAGCGTGAAAGAGTAACAAACACACTTACATACTTACACACTTACACACTTACATACTTACACACACACAAACTTTCACCTTTATAATATTAGTGGGATTTGACGTACCTACTAGCGAAGGAAGCTTATTCATGATCATTATTTTTTTTATTTACACAAACATACGTTGGTACTCATAAACATGTTTTCATTATGAAATTCATCCTTACAATTATAATTTTCCCTAATTTTATTCTTTAATTCAAAATCTCACTGACAATATCGATCGACCAACCGATTGATATAATATCAAAAGTGGCCGCTTTAGCCCACTGGATCAAACAAAAACAAAACAAGTCCAGAAAGCAACCATTATATTTTATTGATTTATCTCAACAAAAACAAGAATCCCAAACTTAAAGCCAGAGATATCACAGAGGCAAAAACACCTTCGCTACTAGAGTAGTAATTCAACTCGCGTGTAGTTCTGTCCATTTCAATAAGACAAGCCATGACTTCTTCATTGTTAGGTATGATTTGTTCAGATGGAAGAAGAAATCCGAAATCACCAAGGTCACGAAGCTCAAAGAGGAATGTAATTGGAACTTCTGCTACTCCTTTAACCCAGTCGAAACTGGAACCACTCACTTCGTCTGCGAAAATTAAAACGAAACATGACTATGATGTACATTATTTGTAAAGCATGGTAGACATTACGACAGGTGTATTTTGTGAAACCACAGTGTATTTCGTTCAGAAACAAAATAACACGAGCTTTTAGCAGTGAAGTTAGCTTTTTTAAACCAGTTATCTTCCTCAAAGGTATGATGGGTTCACAAGTCATTCACCGTAGTGTTAAATCATGAAAATAAGTCAGGTCATTAAAGGGGAACTGCGAATAGTGAAAATACACTTCGTAATGCTGAAAGAATTAATAATAGTAAGAGTTTTACTTAGTAATTATTATTATTGTCGTCAATAATTAAAACTCTCTCAAGATACTTACACAAGATATCCTTAGAAGTTCCCACACGGTAAACAGTTCCATGGGTTGCTTGCAATTTTTCAGCACCTTTGGTTGCTATTTTATACTGTATAAAAACAGAATTAATATATAATTATTATCAGCAATATGTATATACTTTTATATAATGGCAATTTAAATATATCAGATATTGTATCGTGTTTCAAAGGGTGCTTTAAAATGACCGTGTGATAATCTTTATCTCTATAAGTACAGAATAAATAATAGAAGTTTTAGTTCATGTTTCAGCAGCAGTGGAATTCATGACCAAAATTATCTCTCTAAATTAATTATAACGTTATATTTTTTGATATTATTAGCCAAATCCCTTTTTTCCAACGTTTAATGATAGAGCTGTGCAAATGTCTTTCTCACAACTAACACAGAAAAACTGTTTTACCGATTTTTACTTTTGTCTAAAACCAAGGTTTTTTTTCTTACTTACCAAATCACCAAAGTTTGATATAGCCATTGAATCAGTAGCATTCAAATGACTAAAGGGTATAAGTATCATCTGGGAAAAGGAGTGGAAAGCGATATAGTATAGCAGGTTGCCAGCTCTTTTCAGACTGTAGACGTATTGGGAGATCGCCTGGGTCTCTAGTTCCGACGCGGCGGATGGCCCGGCATAGGTGTTGTTGCAAGGCTGGTCTGATGCTCCTACACCTGAAATTGTAATGATGAATAGCACAGGCGACGTACTCTCTTCGACTAATGACGATCTCTGTGGCGCAGTGGTTGAAGGCCCGTCTGAGACGCGGAGGTTGCGTGTTCGATCCCCGCCGCGGAATAAATGTTTGCATGTTCTGCAGACAAAATGTCTACTGCGAGTTGATACAGTCATTAACGTAGGTTTTTATATTTTCTTAAATAATTTATTATTATTTATTATACCAAAATACTTACTCATCCATAAATAGTCAAAGTTTCTATTCAAATCGATTCCGTTGCCAAGATCGTGGGAGTTTCCAGTGGTGCAATTGGCAAAGTTGACTGGATTTCTGTTCTTTCTCCACAAACGATCCTAAAAATTATATCCTAATTCAATTCTCTTATACTTTTACCATTAGTTTTTAATTCAACGATTAGAAATAATTTGAAAGTGTTTCTATTTTTAAATGAAAAATCTTACTAAAAGTTTTACTTGCATTTAAAAATGAAATACCTAAGTGTGGTTTAACACTATAAGCAAAAATATCTGTAGTGTTTTTATTTTTGCAAAATTTATAAAAACTTATAACAAATCATAGAACACCTTTTTAGTGATCCTGATATGGTAACATGAACTTTGAGATGTTTACTTACATTTGAAAATGTATAATTGTACCCATCAGGATTAACAACCGGGAATATATGCCAAACAAACGACTCAGCCATGATCCTAACATCAGTATCGTTACTAGTCAAGAACTCTTCAATAATCCACGTGACTGTCGCCGGTGATATCCACTCCCTCGCATGGATTCCCCCTTCAATCATGCCAATCAGTGGAGTACCTTCTCTCTTTCCAGCTTTGAAATCTATAATGACTCCTTTGATATTACGACCTTCGTATGACCTTCCCATATTAACTGTTGTAACAACACCAGGAAAGATTTCAACAAGTCTGTCCATCCAAGCGTGGATTCTCTCAAGACTGTGGTAATTGTTCCATCCGAACCAACTCACTGATGGTGATGTACTACGTTCGTTGTTGGACGGAATATTTTGGTTATCAATTAGTCTGAAATAGATTTTTATAATCCTTGAATGTTTTTCGTTGAAATAATGAAATTATGAAAACAAAGCTAGAATAAGCAATAATAATTAGTATGATTTTTTACCAGAAAATGAAAACTATGTAGGTATACAAATTACGATTATAATGCTGCCTTTTTCATATGGGTAGGCAAAGACCACGAAATAAGAATCACACAGTAGGTGCTGATCAAAAAATATACAAAATATGATTGAATTTTAATATTATTCAATGTAAATACTAAATCAATAGTCGTAACCATGGTGTTCTTACCACATAACAATAGTTTATCTACATAATATAAAGGGTTACATACGTTTGCACATTTTTAATCGCGACAGTAGCATTCAATCCGGCTTGTTTCACGTAAGTCACAAATTCGACATTCTGCATCGGTGATACCATTACTCTCACATCATTACCGATAGATAGATCAGTCCAGAAATCGTAACCTTCATATTTTAATTCTTCCAACTTCTGCAGTTGTTCATCTGATTTTGGTATAATATTGTACACTTTGAAGTTATCGTAACTTTTAGCTGATGAGACTAAAGCTATTAGCCCTAGAAAGGCTAAAATTTTAGTAATCATTTTGATGTGTTTCTAACAGAGTTATTGAACTAGAAATGAATAAGTAACGATTTTGCTTTTAATGTGTTTAGTGTAGAAATGCTGGACTATAAAGATTAACGCTATAAAACGTTTAACTTTGATAAGAGTTATAACTTTAATCCTTATAACCATATAAGTCAAGATATCTGTATCAAAATTTATGATTTTCAAGATTAAGGCGGTATTTTAAATTTTATTAATGAATATCTATAATCAATAAGAATCATAAGACTATTCCATTTTTCCTCTAACCTTCTTGTTTACTTTATAGGGGCTAAACTTAGTGATCGTTGCATACATCATCACATCAATCCTCTACAGGTTCAAATGAAACAAAACTCGATTAAATTCAACAGGGTGTATAATATTACAAGTTTAGAAAAGTCCTACAATTAAAAGAGCTAGTAAAACGGCGCTCAATCCAACCCTGCTTGCACTGCTAGCAATCTGACCATAACCGATCTTCTTAGCATGTCCGTGCATCTCAACCAGACCAGCTATAACCTCTTCATTGTTGGGGATGATCTGTTCACCTGGTAGAAGGAATCCAAACTCTCCAAGGTCACGGAGCTCGAATAGATAAACGATGGGTACTCGAGCTGATCCATAAACCCAGTCGAAACTAGACCCGCTCACAGCATCTACGAAATATAAGCCTATAATTTCACAACGTATCAAAATGGCTTAAGCTATTTAGAAACGATTTGTAACTATTAATTTAACCAGTTGATACACCAATTAGTACCTACTATCGGCTGTGGGCTTGCAAAATGATAACTTCTGAAAAATATCCATACAGGCATTGCACATGGTACTGTATGTATAGGCATACAGTACCAAATGTGACATGACCTCTAGATGTTTTGACTTTTGACGATTTTTAGTATATTCAGTCATTGGTTATCATTACACAAGCATTAAATTGCTTAGCTTTGGGACTAGATGACGCCGTGTGGAATGTCCAAGGTTATTTATTTATTTTATCTTCTTTTCCTATAAAGAGTTTTTGGCACAACTGTAGTATTGTAAATACGAGGTAGACATTTCTCACAGATGTTAAAGAATCACGATAGTATAGTATAGTCGTGATCTTAAATATTTAATGTATAACGTAATAATTGAAATAAGACACGATTATTACATAACAGTCGTGATCATATTTTAATTATTATATTCTTTGATTTTATACTTACAAAGAATATCAACCGATGTTCCCACTGTGTAAGAAGTTTGATGTTTCTCGTTTAACTTGTCCATCCCTTTAATAGCAATTTCATACTGAAACAAATTGAAATGAATGTTTTAGTGCCTATCAAAAATCAAGGCAATGAAGTTAAACATTTTGAAATGATGTCAAAGCGTGCGTATAAAATAATGTTAATGAGTAAACGGATATAATAAATTACTTCTTTGCTAATTTAAAATCAAAAGATCAGCATTGCCATCCAGCGCGGCAATGCTGCCAGTGTCTTGGGCACGCTTCCGTCTGGCAGTGGTTTGGATTAGTTGAGCTACCTATAGATCGTTTGTAACGATCCTTAGGTGGCTCAACTGGTTCTAATTGTATTTTGTACAGTTATGTAAATATGTAGTAGTTTAGTTTCTGTAAATAAATTAGTACCTATTTAAAATCATTAACAGATTATCATTATCTTAGTTTTTGGTACTATTTGTTTTGTATCTCTAAAGAATGGCCTATCTCTCAGCCTTACCAAGTCGCCATAATTACGAGCTTGCAAGACATCAGCTCCTCCCAAATGGCTATACGGAACCAGCACCATTTGAGAGTACGAATGGAACGCGAAGTAGTAGATCATGCTTCCGTTCTGCTGTAGTAATGACACGTGGTTGGCGATGGCCATAGACTCAGGCTCAGAGAAACCTGTAGGCCCGGCGAAGGTTTCCATGCAGGGATTTGAGGACGCGCCAACAGCTGTGAAGAAATAATTATTTAATTAACTCCTTTTGTTTATTCATTTGTTTCTTTTATATTTTTTCATTGGGTATTTGTTCCGGGTCTGGATGTTATATTTACAAAAAAAAATGTATCTAAGTAGTATATCAGTCATCTGGTTACGATAACACAAGCATTAAGTTGCTTAGCTTGGGACTAGATGACGCTGTGTGGAATGTCCAAGAATATTTTTATTATTTATTTATTATTATTTATTATTCCGTCAATCAGTGGACCGAATTTGAAAATTCTTTTTTTATTTGAAATAATATACCTACTTCCAAGGTGGTCCCATAAAAAAATAAGACCAGATATGATGAGGATCTTTGGAATTATGAACAGAAATGCACCTCTAGAGTGCAGGAAATTGGTCTCTTAATAGAAGTTTATTTATCAAAATGTTAAATTATTCCACTTGTTTAGAAAAATTGTTGGACTTTTCCAATGATCTAGAAATAAAACAAGCTATGAACAGGTAGTATCTATTACATTGGAGGAACTTACTCATCCACTGATAACCAAAGTTTCTGTTCAAGTCGACTCCATTGCTTAGGTCATCATCTCTGCTCCACTGACCACAAGAAGTGAAACTAGCTTTGCTTCTGTTTTTTCTCCACATTCTGTCCTGTTAGCAAATAATATGAAATCACGTAAGAATATTTTAGGGTCTTGATTTAGATCAAATTCCAAATCGCGTGAGATCAACAATCGAGTGAATTACATGAAAGAACAAAGATCCTGACTGTTCATGACAAATTTTTTCGTCATAATATTTACTTTCAATGCATTTCTAAAGTGAGCTAGCTTTGTAACTTACTTTTATGTAGTATTATATTTTATATTATTATTATAGTATTATTTTATCTGTGCATCAGATAAAATAATATAATATATGATCATCATTTATCAATCTCAAAATATTACTTTACTGTCGATCATTTCAAAAAATGACGCTGATTATTGCCAATGTATCTTTTCGTAATGTACTTACATCAGTAAAAGTATACGAGTATCCGTCAGGGTTTACAACAGGGAAGATATGCCATACGAAGCTCTCAGCCAAATCACGGACATCGGGGTCATTGCTTTCCAAAAACTCTTTGATAATCCACGTCACAGTCGCTGGTGAAATCCACTCTCTCGCATGAATACCACCTTCTATCATTGCATAATTTGACCACGAAAGTTTCTTAAAATCTATTTTGACTCCTCTGATAACTCTGCCTTCTACAGACTGTCCAATAGTTACAATAGAGGCTACATCAGAGTGTTTTGCAACTATATCATCTAGCCAAGCGTTGATTTCTTCAAAACTTTGGTAGTAGTCCCAGGAATAATCACCGACTTGACGGCTCGCGGTTTCTGGTCGGGACGCCTGATCGTCAATAAGCCTGAAACAGATACGTTGAATGATGAAGTTTAACAACGTAATAAACCTGACTGTGGCTTCTCTCATTCAGTTAAACTAATCATTGCTACTTTTTTTTATAGGATAAGTATAAAAGCCTATTGACAGATAATCTTAACGCGTGCAACAAATAATCTGAAGCAAATGTAAGTAGATGAAGGTTTAAGTTTATTTTTATCTTAATTGATCACAGATATCAACAATGCGAACAGAAACTTATTGACAAAAAAATTCATCAAGTTGCTTTGCATTAAGCTGTATAACAGCAGCAGTGGCCATGAAAAGACGAAGAATCTTCTAAATGAAACGAAAACAAAAATTAATTATAAGCGTACTCTTCAATAATACTGATGACGTTGATATAAGTAGAAGAGAGCTTAACAGTGGGTTTTTTTGACTTGCGCTTGATGATGATATTTCTTTATACTTTTGAATAGAAATTTACAGGATTTTATCGCGTAATTTACCTTTTATTATTTCCCGATAGTTCGCCCGCGACCACGGTTGTTGCAACACAGCCGAAACGTCGGGAAATAATAAAAGGTAAATTACGCGATAAAATCCTGTAAATATCTATTTAAAAGTATGAATTGTGATCGCGAAAGTTTAAGAATGATATTTCTTTACTTTCAAAACTTTCGTGAATTGTATTTGACATAATTTTGTTCGAGCCGCGAGTCTAGATAAATATTATCTTTCAATCGAAAAATTATCGATAACTATAATATCGTCATTTAATATAGTATAGTATTTAGTATAGTAAAGTATAATAATATAGTAGTAATTCCCGTATATTATAATGATAATATAACAGTTTACAATACTTACTTTTGAACATCTTCAATCGAAACATGGCTAGATATTCCAGTCTTCGCCAGCATATCTTCGTACTCTTTCTGCTTATTTGGAGCTACCATGACTCGGACATCACCTCCAACCGAAAATTTATCACTCCAGAAAAACAAATCACTCGCTAGTTCTTTGAAGAACTCCACTTCTTTCTCTGACTCTGGAACTGTTTTGTAGACTTTGTAATTTCTATAGCTTTTGTGTTCTGCATTAGAAATCACGATGAAAGCAAAAATCAAAAATATTTCTTTAAAATTCATTGTGTCTGTGTTATTTCTAAGTTTAGATTAAAATAAATTGGTGTTTGATTAATTTTAAGGGAATTATCTTTGGCTTATTGTGTTATCGTTTTATCTAAAGTAGTGAAGTGATATCAAGAAAAGATAAAGAATTCTTGAAAATGGAACGTAATTAAAATTAGTATTATTGATAAAGTTTTTTAAATAACTATTTTAATTGGGAATTCCATCTCAGCAATGTCCCAGGCACTAACAGTGTCCCGTTAAGTTTAGGCAAAAAAAATGCCTCCTGATGCTGTAATCACTATCACTATCACTACATAGTATTAAACAAAGTCGCTTTCTCTCTCCCTATATACCTATGCTTAAATCTTTAAAACTACGCAACGGATTTTGATGCGGTTTTTTTATAGATATTGTGATTGAAGAGAATGTTTTATAACCTGGATTAACACATCGGCTACTTTTTAATCAGGTAGCTACCACGCGAGCAAAGGCGAGTTAGTGTGTATTTATTAGAAAAAAAAACTTGAAACTTGCTAAAAGTACTAATACGAGTTTTGTACTAGATAATGAGACACAGTAGCATTTTAAAAGTTGTTTTATTCAAAACAATTTACAATAAATCTAGGGTAATGATAACTTCAATCGAACTATACTAAATATTGATGATTATTTTACTTATTCAATGAAAGAGTCCGAAAGCCACGATACCAAAAAGTACAGTCATCATAGAAATAACTTTATCCGAAGCTGAGTTTATTTCTACCACTTCATAATACCCCATTTTTCTGGCAGTTTTGTCCATTTCAAGTAAACCCACCACTGTTTCTGATGCAGTAGGGATGATTAGCTCTGGGATTAGAAGAAAACCGTACTCTCCCAAGTCTCTGAGTTCAATCAAGTAACAAATGGGCACGTTAGTGGTGTTCTTCACCCAATCAAAACTAGTGCCACTCATAGGATCTGAAAGAAGAATAAATTATTTGCAGTTTATCGTTGTCACCAGCTAGAAAGAACGGTTAGTGAATGTAGTTAAGAGTAAAAAAGGAAAGATGAACATTTGCCATAATTATTATACTAATTAGCAGCTTCAAGAACATCACTAACAGTTGAAGAATTATAAAAAGAAGAATAGAAGAACCAAAAGTTAGCTAGGTATTTGAGTCAATTAAATAACTGGGTCCGTGGGGTACCGGGGCCCATCGCGTTTTTAAAATTCTATCGGGACGTCTGGTTGAAGCGACGCGTGATCCGAGGGCTGGCACTTATTTGGCTCAAAAGATCAGCATTGCCATCCAGCGCGGCAATGCTGCCAGTGTCTTGGGCACGCTTCCGTCTGGCAGTGGTTTGGATCAGTTGAGCTACCTATAGATCGTTTGTAACGATCCTTAGGTGGCTCAACTGGTTCTAATTGTATTTTGTACAGTTATGTAAATATGTAGTAGTTTAGTTTCTGTAAATATACATACATTATTTATTAAAGAAGAAAATCGTTATAATGTTGTATTGTGTCGCCAAAAGGCTGATCCAGAAAAGTATGCGATAGGTAAAAAAGGCGAATAGAGGAGCCTAGCATTAGATTACACTTGATATTTTGTCAGTAGACATAGACTGTTAGTCAATGGATCTGTCATTGGTTCCACTGTATTCTAGTATTATGTATACCTTTATACTTATATCAAAAATTCTTTCACTGATGTGTAGAATGAACATAGGCTATATTTTATCAAGGTAGGTACCACGCGAGCGATGCCGCGGGCCGAGTAAGCTAGTTAGTTTATACTAAAGGAAATAAACAAGACGTACACGACAGTAACTTACACATAACTTCAGAAGATATCCCGACTCTGTAAACTGTGCCGGAACTATCCATTATAGCTTGTCGTCCATTTTGAGCAATCTCGTACTGCAAATGTCATGTTGACTATGATTATTATTACTTGGCATTAAAACTATTATTTACAAGAAAACTTCAGGCCTTTACATCTTTTTTCTCAATATTTGTGAATACTCTGATAAAAAAACTTACCAGATCCGCATAGTTATCAGTACTACCAGCATCAGTACCACTCTCCAAGTGACTGTACGGAATAATGATTAACTGAGAGTAAGAATGAAATGCAATGTAATACACAAGCCGGCCTTTGCTGTGGAGGTTCTGGACGTATTCGATGATGTTCCTGGTCTCGGGTTCCGATGATGCTGATGGGCCGGCGTATGTGTTGCTGCAAGGGTCATCGGATGCACCAACAGCTATGAAAAATAATAGGGCTTTTAGTACTATTCAGAAAATGTTATATTTAATTTTCTAAGTTAAGAAATATTATTAACAATCTGACCCGGCGCACTTCGTACCACCGTTTTTTATTATTTTTTTAATTCACGAACCATCTACAAACTATTAGAAAACATTTAAAAAAAGAATTAATGCAAATCAATCCAGCCATTCTTGAGCTATTGAGTGACAATGAAAAAGGTTTCATTTTTATTTATAGAGAAGATAGATAATAAAAATATCAGCCAAACAATGACGACAAAAACGAATTCAAAATTTTAAGAGTAAACTAACTCGCGTAGAACAGTTACGCAGTTCAGAAAATAAAAAAATATCTATTAAAAGATCTGATTTTAAAAGCATCCTCAAAGATAACTTCAAAGATGTATTTTTGAAAAAACGAAGTTGCAAACGTTAATTAAGTATAACGATTTCGTCCACGTTCGTAACTAGGATTTCGTAACTGGTTAATGAATGTGGAAAAAAAAGTATTTTGTTAGCGGTACGGAAGGCATTGTAACACCAACATTTTGGGCTTGCCTAGCCTAGTTCTAACTTTAGGACGGACAAAAAACTTACTATTCCATTCAAAATCAAAATTTCTATTGAGGTCAACGCCATTGCTCATGTCATCTTCGACGCCTGGAGGACATGCTATGGAGTTAATAGTGCTTCTGTTCTTTCTCCACATACGGTTCTAGAACATAAAAATAATGATGTGAAGTGTGAAGAAATAAATGTATTCACGACTGTATTCCCAAGGCGCGTTAGACAAAATCTTTCAAATATTTTTATTCATTGTAGATGCTTTGAAGATGTAAATTCTGGATTGAAACCTTAAGAAGTCTAGATGCCAAAAATATTATGCACAAAGTATCAGCAATATCATCATTAGGCTTAAATAATGATAAGTATCCTAATTAGTCTGATAAATTTTATCTCTAAATCATGTTAATATTATCAGACGTACGTACAACATTCTTGTGGTATTCGTAATCCATTTACTTTTAGTATTTTATTATTTATGTCAAGAGTAGCGGTCGTCCACCAACGAGATGAACGGATGATCTGGTAAAAGCCACGGGTTAAAGGTGGAAGCAGGCCGCTTCCAACCGAAACAACTAGAGATCTGTGATGGAGGTTTATGTCCAGCAGTGGCCGTCCTATAGCTAATATGATGATGTGTAGGTACCTGACATTAAAATAGGTTCTACGTATTTTTTCATAATACTTACGGTAGAGAATGTATAAGCATAGCCGTCAGGATTGACAACCGGGAAGATGTGCCATTCAAAGCTCTCTGCAAGTTCTCTGACTGCTGTATCAGTGCTGGTCAAGAACTCTTTAATAATCCAAGTGGTGGTAGCTGCAGAGATCCACTCTCGTGCGTGAAGAGTACCTTCCAACATGCCGATTTGGGTTGTATTTGCGTGGTACTTTATAACCACACCCTAAAAAATAACAAAATAATAAAATAGACATTTATTTTGCTGATGAGCTACTTGTAAACAAATTTGGAGCGTATCTTGGGCGAACAAACTTGATCCTGTTTATTTTTTTAAACTGACTCATTGCTGCAATCACTATGTACAGTCAGCGTCAAATTAATATGTGCGTCTAGAGTAGTCAAAATGATCTGAAACACATAAAAGCAATTTGATACAAGCAGTTGGAATCATCATAATTGCAAGCTGCTCAGGTATAGGTGCTTGCAACAATATTATGATTCGAACTGCGTATATCAAATTGCTTTTATGTTTGACGCTGACTGTATAAACTCTTTTATGCAGTAGGTAGGTAATATATTTTCATGTGAGGTATAAAACGGCTAATAAACTATAGTAAATAGTACCTATGGTAAAACAGAGAAGTAAATTAAATAAAAATTACAAAACACTATTGGCCTACCAGCCCACGGTGGTTTTAACACTTTCCCTTGCTAGCCACAACGGTGCCCTAAGGCGCAGTGGATAATGCTTTTCATTAAGTTCCGTTAAATAGCATGCTCTTCAGCAGAACCATCCCGGAATTTGGATTATGAGAGTAAATAGGAAAAAATATATAAATTGTAGGTAATTGTTGTCGTTGTGCATCTGAATGTAAACCAATACCTTAGTATCCCTTTGCTCAAAAGATGGTCCCATAGACACAACAGTAACTATATCAGGGTATGCAGCAGCGAGCTCGTCCAACCAGGCGTATATTTCTTCAAGGTTATGGTACTGGTTCCAGTTTAGTGAATGAAAGGAAGCAGCTGTTCTGAAGCTGGCTGGTCTCATTTGATCCTCTATTGTTCTGCAAGAAAAGATTTGGTGTTTTAGCGAGCTCATTAGAATTGGCTTATTGCATTATCCCCCCCCCCCTAAGAATCCATTACTCCCCCTAAAATATGTCCGGAAAATATTTTATATTTAATACATAAATTATTGTCCCACAATAATATTATGCTATTCTAGTTTTCGCCTTTATGAGAAAAGTATAGGGAGGGAAACTAAAATTGATTAAAGCGATCCTTATTTATCTCAAGTGGTTCTAAATTATTTTGTAAAGTTATGTTAACGTGTCGTAGTTTTTCTATTGCCAAATAATAATGTGTTACTTAAACTCTTCGATTCGTTTTGTAACAAAATGACGTACCTTTTTAAGTCTCCAATTACTTCAGTGACATCCACACCATCAGTTGTCAGGACTTCCAAAAACTCTCGCTGCTTCTCAGGAGCTACCATTATTTTGACAGCATGATTGACACCAAACTCGTCTTCCCAAACTTCACCAATATGTTCACTCTGAACTTCTTTTACTAGTTTTAAATCATTTTCAGTTTTAATATTCACTTTATACAATTTGAATCCATCGTATTTATTTGCTGCAGTAACTACAATAATAGCTAAAAATATAAATAAATTAAGTTTCATTTTGACTAAAACTACAGACTGTTCCTATTGATTTAGAAACTATATCTGAATCGTTATTAAAGTATTGTATCTGATTGGAAATTATATATTTTCATAATCTTATTGATATAATTATTATCTTTATGGTAATCGGATAATTATGTACGTCGCACGACTGTTGATAAAGTCTGAGAGTATAAAAGACAGGATAGGACAGTTCGTTCGTTCGTATGAGCAAGTGGCCAACTCTGGTGACGGAGTTTTTAGGCCGCCTAAAGGCCTCCGTCATGGCTAAACGACTTTAAAAGCCGGTACCGACAATTTAACGTGCCCTTCGAAGCACGGAAGCACTCAGATGAAAATGCCACTTGCGGTCACCCATCCAAGTAGTGACCGCTCAGAACTTTGCTTAACTTCGACGATCTATCAAGAACGTCTTAGCAAGCTTCGCCACGAGCGCTTCCAGTAGGACAGTTATTTTAAAGGAAGTAAATGCCTGAGTACCTACTATGTTATCCTGAAAAACTAAATTATGTTTATGAATGAAAAATCTTACTAAAATTTAAAGGCTCCGACAGGATTCGAACCTGCGTAGATACAGCGATCGCTGCTAAGCCCAGCTGAGAAATACCTACGAGTAAGTGTGGTTTAACACTATAAAATATATTGATAGTTAGGGTGCGTGTAAGTGTGTAAGTATGTAACTGTGTTTGTTATTCTTTCACGCTCAAACGACTGGACGGATTTGAATGAAATTTGGTACCAGAATGCCAGAACCCTGAATTAAAAAATAGGCTATTTTTGATCCCGGTATTCCCAGGGGAACGGGATCTATTCTCCGCGGGTAGCATCGCGGAGCGCAGTTAGTATTACTATTAAAATTATTCAATCCACGCATTTCAAAAGCAAAGTTTTCACGTCGGAATCTTAGCTCTCCGGTTTTCTAAACGGGCACTGACTTTCAGTGATTTTCTTATCCATTTTTATTGCAAAATTTTTAATTTTGGACCAGGAAACAGAACCTTCTAGAACTTGTCTTAGGATATAAATTCGTTTGTTCTCTGGAGATTTCGCAAAACCGCGTTTGCTTGATGTAGCCGGCTTCCTGGATCGTTGCTCGTCGAACAACTGGTTGTAAAGTCTTGGACATACTGACGAGAGATGTTTTACCAAGTTTGTATGTAACTGATTTTATCGTTAAACAATGTATCCATGGTCTCTGCGCACCCGCATGGGAAAGCTATAATGTGTAAAAAAAATCAGGGTTTGTTCATAGCATTGATTTTAGGCTACCTTATTATGCTATAAGTCCTCTATGTCCCACAACACAAGGGCTGTAGGTAAACAAAGTGATAGAAAATGTACCTATGTATTTAAAACATGACATGTAGATAATGATAAGAAAACGGTGCATCAAAACACCCCTACCCCTTTGGATTGACGTGATTAAATGTATGTATGTATAAAAATATACGAGTATTTTTGTATTATAACTTTTATCTGAGCGTCTAATGCAAATAGGGCATGAACAAATTGCATGCCAAATTTGCATTAGGCGCTAATCCAAAGGGGTAGGAGTGTTTTGATGCACCGTTTTTTATCATTATCGCATTCAGTCAACACGCACGTAAACAGCTTGTCATTTGAATCTTCAAAATTTCCTCTTGTTTCTTCTGCAAAGACCCTTACACACTTGCTCCCTGGGTGGGTCACCGCGGCACAATTATATTTATCGCCGTGCACTGGCGTGTCGTCCGTCAACGCATAAATCAGACGGCCTAGGTCTAGCTACAGCCTCGATACTCGATCGAGCCTGTGGGAATGCTCTTTTAGGTTGGAATTGCTTGTAACCTTGTTCTTATAACTTGAGACATTTCTAGGACTAAATCACAAAAAACGGTGAATTTTGGACTGAAGCGTGTGGCTTTTACGTTTTTCAATAAATAAAGAAATCCTCTGACATTTACATAGCGTCTTCTAGTCCTTATGGTAAAAAAATTTGCCTTGTGGAGATCAAAAATGCAAAAGCGTCTTATTGAAAAAAATAATAATTTGCGTCACAAAGGTTCTTGATAATTGTTTAAAATCCGTTCAGAATTGCCACGATTTTCAATCAGGGAAAAACTATAGAATTAGCACCAAGGTTTTCGAGCTGACGTTATAGGATACCGTGGCTCAGAGCTAATAGCACTTCGGCTAAGAGAAAATCCATTCGTTTAAGAGAAAATCATTTAAATCAATGCGAGTTCAAATGTCATTGGAATCGAATTTGATAATAATACTCATTTGTGAATGAACTTCTTAGGCGTTATGCTGAAGTATAACAACCTCGCCAACAATGCCACTTTGGAACGGAATAATTTACGATCAGTGAGGCACCACTTAATCAGTGTTTGGCTCATCGTGGCACCGCTTGGTCCGGAATGGGCTATTGTCTTGCGAATCGTGATAACCGAGGGACTCAAGTTATGGTCTTGTGGCGAGTCCCTGGCTTTTTACCACTTTAAAATTACACTCGATATGGTGTAAGCAAGTCTATTTCTAGTTTATTAAAGTATTTTACCCTAAGTTACTTAACTGATTAATTTATTTATTAGGTAATAAATAAATTAAAAATTAAAAGTTTATATAAATTGCTTTTTCTGCCTGAGATACAGGTTCGCCTAGTTCAGGCACATTGTAAACCCTTACCTAATGCATATTTATATAATAAGTATTATAGAATAATAATAATTATTAAAAGTAAGTAAGTAAGTTAGTAAGTAAGTTCGTATGAGCAAGTGGCCAACTCAACTCTCAACACAATAATTATTATTTTACATATTGTAACTTGTAGCACTAAGTTAATGAATAAATTTTATTTATTTTATTTATTTCAGCTTAGTAATATACTTAGGTGACCCCGCAGTTTTAATTCCACTTTCCTATCCTATCCTACTAATATTATAAAGGTGAAAATCCTATTAATAGGTATTATAAAGGTGAAAAATTGTGTGTGTGTAAGTGTGTTGGTTTTTTACTGTAGTTCAATGGCAGTAACATTAGGCAGATCCATACTAAAAATGACAAAAATCTTAGTTCAGTAAGCAAAATCACAGAAAGAATATTGAATCTGGCCGTTAGCAAGCTACGCTATACGCAGTATCACAATTCACAACCCGTGTTTTTGACGGTCAACATAGTTCTCATGTACAAAATGTTGCTCTACATACCGCTGACACTCGAACACTGCACCACACAAGTTCCGCTATCGCAACACCGTCTATCAGTTGTTCTCGCGACGCAATACACGCTGCCTCGTGTACTGAAATTGATAACCTGATAATGTTGCTCTACGTTATACTATGTCAATGTGGTTGCGTTTTATTTAGAGCTTATGAACAAGTTTTTCGGACGAGCACTGCGCGATTTTGTTTAGTTACCTGCTTGTTAGCAGCGCGTTTTTCAAATGCGAAGATAGTGTGCATGGCTACAGCAACGCGTATCGATACAAACGCGCAGTGACTGCTCATTCGAAAAACGTTATGTGCATAGGATCTTAACGAAACTGGATTGGCCGGATAGTATGTACATGTTGCTATGAACTAGCTCTGTTTTTTAAAGTATTTCTTTTTTTTTTTAATCAACTTAAATAAAGGGCTTTGTCGCTAGTGCGATTATGCCGCCCTGGTCAGTTACAATCAACTCACTTAAAATCTACTTATAGCTAATTTGTAAAGTATTCTAGCTGTGTCCGAAAGGGGCTCAGCTAGAACACTATTACAGTATCCTACTATGCTAATCCTACAATCTAACATAGATCTTAAATTTTCATTGCGTACACACTCCATTAATACGTTTTTTTACGTTACGTGTTTTTAATACTTCCTGAACTTTTTATGTTTGAAAGAGAACCCCAAGGTGGTCCTTTAAAAAGTTTTGAGGTTCTGATGAGGATCTTGGGAGTTACACAGAAATGTACCTCGAGAGTGCAGAAAATTTCTATCTTACGAAATGGAAGTCGGTTGATTAAAAATTTTAATTTTCCCACTTGTTATATTGACAAGAATGTGGTAGATTCTAGTGTATTTTCTACCAGGTAGAATATACATTCCTTTTAAATAATAAATAAATAAATAAAAATAAAAATAAAAATAGCCTTTATTCGCCGATACCTTACTACTAGTGTACAAACTTAAATTTACTGTTTATTGTTGTTACATACTACCTATGTTTATTATAAGTTATTACAATAATAATACTTTTTAAACTAAAATTATACTACACTACACTATTTTGGTGTCGGGTTGTCCTAAGACAATAGGCCTCCTCCTTTTTGCGTCACTCCTGTCTGTCTTGAGTAAGTCTTCTCCATCCTTGTGGTAGATCATCCTCCCATCTTTTAATTGGTCTTCCTCTTGGTCTCTTACCGTCTCTTGGGTATATACATTCCTATAGATACATTCCTTTTACTGCATTAAAAGGTAAATGTGAATAATTAACTGAACTAAATGCAAGTCTGAATTTGTTATAACTGACTTCGTTTAATACCTAGTTACATTTAAAATGATCTTTTGCACGAAAGTGGTATTTTAATGAATGCAGGTTCGCATTTAAATATTTAAGCGTTTTTGCTGAGTATCTGCATGAAAGGAGCTTTATAATGAACTTGGTCTCTTCTCTTTCAACTTATTATAAGATGATGGAACTCTTTAGTTCACTTACCTACGAATATGCGTGTACTTTGCAATCTTGTATTTCTTTGTGGTTAGTATTTGAATTAATCAATCGTTTGTGCGCAATCGGGAATAGAATCAAACTTTATTTCTTATTCCCAATAAGAGCACCACGTCAAAATTTTGATGGGTGCTCAAATGGGAATAGCTTGGGTGCTCAATGCTTAGGTGCTCAAAAAATAGGTGCTCACTTGGGAATACTTCGTTTCATCACTTCTTCAAATCTTTTGATTAGTAATGACCATTTCCCGAAACGTCAGTTTTTCAAATTGTCAGTTTCACAGAATATACTTTTGCAAAAATTACTGTTTTTCAAATTACCTATATACGTTTTCCAAAATGGCAGTTTTCCCTAAAAGTTTATCAAAATTTTCCAAATGCTGTGTGACCTCAAGGATTACTTCAGTTTCGTCTTACATGCTAGGTAATTCTAATGCCTGTTTCAACGCAACTCCCTTACACCAGGGAAAGAATCAGGCAAGAACATAATATTATCAAAAGTGACTCCCTTACATTAGGGAAAGAATCAGGCAAGAACATAATATTATCAAAAGTGACTCCTTTACACCAGGGAAAGAATCAGGCAAGAACATAATATTATCAAAAGTTTCCCATCATTTGCCCATTTTCGCTCAGTAAAAAGAAATTAAAAAAAAATTTCAATGATGATGCTCATGATAGGCGTAGATACTCGTGAACACTCGCAAACCATAGATCATAAATGGATTATGATCCTGAACCCTATAAACCATCCGTGCGATACTGAATCAGAATACGTTTAATATTTTGCCTTTTCGAAACTCCACGCGGATACAACCGCGGGTAGGGATGGGGCATTTTGTTTAACAAAATATTTTACAATTGGACGTCATGGTACGAGTACTATTACATGCTCTTTGGTACGAGTTTGAGCGATGCAGTTTTGGAACCTAAACTGAAATGTCTTTCTTTTGAATCGTTTTTAATAAGGTCATGGTAGGCCTGCTGCAAAGTATTTTGGACAATTTTTTTTGTTATGAAAATTACAACTAAACTATTACAGTATTCTAATACTATTAGTATAAAGTGTAAAAAAACAAAAACAATAATAATACCTTTTTAATAGTTTAACAGTGGTTGACTTTCGAAGTCAGAACCTCGACCAACGACTACATAGGAAAAAAAAATCATTAAAACAATTATTTTTTTCTCATAGTTCATTCGATTATTTATTTTACAATTCAACCAGATACCACAAATTTTAATTGTAAATTATTTCGGATTACAGTTTCACCGGCGGAACGACCCCGGGGTCGTTGGTACTTTATCTAACTAATTCTGTCGATAATTCGCGAATTTCGACATTTCGAATCTGAATCGGTTAAAAAAGAGATTACCTAAAACTTAAAAGTCACAAACAAAGTCATAGTAAGAATTAAAAACTAAAATTAAATTAAAATTTTTAATCTTGAATATTTAATTCCAATTTCTGTAAAAGGTACCAACGACCCCGGGGTCGTTCCGCCGGTTGACGGCGGTTCGACATAATTCGCCCGTTACTTGACAGGGATCGAACATAGTGCTGTTTGATCGATCTTAAGTAAAATTTTATCCAGTTCTCCAGATGAGTAGTAGCAAGCAAGTAGGTATGGTAAATTTCAAGAAATTCAGCAGAATAATAATAAGTGAGTCTTGGCTCTAAAAAAATATTTGTTTATGAGCCCTTTTTATTAAAATAAAACATTAAAAGTTTTCCACTGCTGGTTGTGTATAAGCCAAACCAAACCAGGAATTGCCGTGGGTAGCTCTGCCCTAAATACCTTGTATTTTTATATTCAAAAGTTTACAGTAGTGTAAATACTCGTTTTAACTTTCAACGTATTATTGATAAACCCCAACCCTAGTAGGCGATAAGAAGCCAGACGGCAAAACAAAAGCGCTATCGACGCGAATTTCAACAATATCCCAGCGCGCGTAAATCACGCACGTCCGCCATATTGTTTATTCGAATTCTGTATTGAATGTTCTTTTTTCAAAATTTCATCGATAGTTTTGCTGATTATTTTTATCGATGTTTAGTACGTATATTCTCTTCACTATAGCTAACTAGTATTCATTTAGTGACAGTATAAACTCTTTTTTAGTGTTTAAAGTATTACCTACCTAATTTATTTAACTAGTTAGGTCCTATTTTAGAGTTTATGAAATGAAACAGATTTCTATGACAATTCAGGTTAATATTAAGTATTTTTATTTCATTGAGTTATTGTTTAGTTTAGATCTACACGGAGTTAAGATTAGTAAAAATTGAAACACTCATTAGCAAAATTATTTATAGTCTTACACTGTAGTAGGTAGGTATTTAGGAGAAAATGGAAAACATACATCGTCGGTCAACAAACTTATAGCTTTCGGCTTGAGCTATTTTTACTTAGTGTACGACAAATTAATCACTATTGTCTCGTGGCTAAGCTTACTGAGACGTTTTTGACAGATCGTTGAAATGAACAACGTTCTGAGCGGTCACAATTTGATGGGTGACCGCAAGTGGTATTAACAGCTGAGCGCTGCTGTGCTTCGGAGAGCACGTTAAATTATCGGCTCCGACTTTTAAAAGTCGTTAAGCCACGATGGAGGCCTTTAGGCGGTCTAAGAACTCCGTCACCAGAGTTGTCCATCTGCTCATACTAACTATCACTATTGTTTGAATATTAAAAGGTCACCCGATACTATCAGTATTGTACTTTGACGACCTCTGTGGCGCAGTGGGCGAAAGCCCGCTTGAGACGCAGAGGTTGCGGGTTCGATCCCCGCCGCGGGACAAATGTTTGCATGTTCTGTAGATATTTGTTCCGGGTCTGGTTGTTTTTCTATGTATAATATGTATGTATTTACAAAAAAAAAAATATTTCTATGTTAGTATATTATCAATCATCTGGTTACCATAACACAAGCATTAAATTGCTTAGCTTGGGACTAGATGACGTCGTGTGGAATGTCCAAGGATATTTATTTATTTATGTATTTTTTGTTTCAATAATAAAAGATCACCCAACTCACTCTTTCAATGACGTTTCAACTTCAGACTAGAAACACTTACTCACCCCACTTGGGAAAGCCGAGCAGACGCGCCATAATCTAATTTCCTACAGCCTTAGTCGTGATGCATTTACCGTGCAGCAGGTTTTTATTCACTACACTACGCCTTTGTGTATAGTACACGTTAATTTGATCAAGGTAGCGTTTATTTTTCCCGTGCGTTTAAAAGTCGATCGTTGTAGCAAAATAGGCTAAGTATAATTCCCGATTTCTATACAACGGATGACCGTCGATCTATCTTTAAGAAACGTTTTTTAAACAACACAAAATGTATTATATGAATTATATTAAATGAATTATGAATTATGTATGATTCTTTTTGACAGATAACAACGTTGCTATGTACATTATAATAGGAACCGGGTAAAAGCGAATTTCCTAACAATTGTCAGTTACGATTTCTTTATATCATTGTATACGATGTACCTACACCTTCCTACAGGCACATTATACGATAGGTTCATCTTTCACAGTTGGCCTCTGTCACTAGACAGTAAATACGTTAACATACCAGCACAATTTAGTGTCAAACAGTAAAAGAAGTATTCGGGTTCGATCCCCGCTGCCAAAGAAATGTTTGTATGTTCTGCAGATATATGTTACGGCAGGCTCATTTTGTATCTTGCAAAGCGACTACAACGCGACAGCGATAATTGATAATGTTTTGCTTTTAAATTGCTAATTCGTTTTATCTAAGAAGGATAGCATATTTTTTGCAATCAGATATTACGAATTAGCTCTTACACAGTTATCGCTGTCGCGTCGCAATCGTTTAGCGGTCGCGAGATACGTAACAGCTCTGGGGCCTTACTCCGGATCAACGAAAACGAAGTTACGTGGCAATTTTCGGGGACAGCTTATGTTGGTGGATACTGAATTCGTAATAGTTCACCAACATTATTGGAACCCGAAAATTGTCACAAGACTTCGTTTTCGTTGATCCGGAGTAAGGCCCCTGTTTGTATCTGTTATTTGAATGTAGGTACTTATTAACAAAAAATAAGTAGGTATATAAGTAGTTTATTATCTCGTTAGTATAACACAAGCATTAATTAAGTTTAGAATTGGTTTTTTATCAGGTGCACGTCTTAAGTTGCCTAAAATTAAATTTACATTATACACTCGTGAGCAAAAAAATCGACTCAGGCGTCACATCTGCAGTCGCAAGTCACTGGAAAAAAACTGAAAGCAAAAAAAAAATTTTCTAGTAAAATCTTAAAGCTGCTAGTGTAAAATGATATAAAATATTGTAATTTTTCTGGCTCACACAACCCAACAATATGTTGTGATTAGTAACCACCCTTTTTACGCTTGTTTACAATAGTGCTAATTGTAGTTAGTTTAATATTAAGTTGCTTAGCTTGATGTGATGACGCTACATGACGCTTTGTAAATCGTCTAAGTACTTTTATTAATTTATTTTATTTACCTACTGTTTGTCACTAAACAGTGCACACGTATCTGAATCTATTGCCGACCGGAGTGTACTAGCGTTCGACGGCAGGATCTATGAACGTGGCACATTGCAGTTATTTATGCCGACTACTTTTGTGACCGTGTTATTGCAGGATGTATTTATGGTTGGGGACATCATTCCGAATGTATGTTGGCAATCGTGAAGGTAACGAACGGCTAAAAGCTTGAGCAATTAAGATTTAAATAACACTGTTTAAACGACGCTTTGCGCTGTTGAAATGTTTTTTTATAATATTAACCCATCAAGTTAAATGAAAAAAACAAACCAAATTACAAATTAAATAAATTAATTAACACTACCGAAACTACAAATACCTACAGTAGTTACAAGAACTAAAGCAATTTGATAGATGACTATGACCTATAGTTTTTTTAGGGTTACTAAGGCTACATCCAACTAAGACCCAGACAACACAGCGTTGCTCTGTACCTATTTGGTGCAGGGCGACTTTTTATGCTGAGACCGATCCCATTTGGTCCACACCTACGCCAGACGCTATGGCTACTCAATGTTGAACGGGGACAGCTTCTCATTTAGCTGTACCTACTTACCTACAATCTTAAATCTACTGTCTGTCTCCCTTCCTATTTGTATATTGTAATGTTCGTCTGTGCTTTGTGTTTTCCAAATAAAATTGTTTTATCTATCTATCTATCTATCTAACATGATCTAGTTCGATGCTTGCGATGGGACGTAACAGGTTGGGATATTATCATAATTTCAACCTATTTTCACTTTCTGTTGGAAATATACTTACTTCCTTTTTGTTACGCTACCCTGATTCCCGACCACCTTCAAGATATGGGATCATCGAGCTTGAGATCTGTTTTTGGATGTTCAGCGTCTTGGAGCCACCATTCAGTTATCATCATCGTCCTTTCTAGCCAAGAGTCAACGCTCAACCTCTTTAGTTTCGCGATCCTCATAACCACGTCCAAGACTTTTCTACTAAAAGACTTAAAGACTGAAACTTACCAATAGTAAAAATGATTTCCCCCAAACAACAGTTCCTTCACAAATAGGTATTACAAAAAGCGAAGGTACCTTTCAAAAAGACGGCTTTTTAAATCGAATCACAACCGCACGGCGGGCGATTTGAAATTGGAAGCCATAAAAGCGGGAACCGACCGGATGTCGGACGTAGCTCCATCAGATCCGTATCACGACAGACTCCCGCCAACGGATTCATTTCCGGTAGACGGTTGCATTTTGAATTTCGAATTTTCTATTCCCGCTTGAAGTGGGTCAGATGTGATTTTTAGATATCGATAGTATTGATAGTTTTCTCGTCACCTTTATTTAGTGAACGTGACAATTTTTTTATGGGCCTTTATTCATATAGATTTTTAAAATTGATTTTTTTAATTTTTATTTTATTTTCACAGTCACAGAAATTTGTAGCCATACGACTAAACTGTTAAATGACAGATTTGACAATAAATGTTTTTACTGACAAAGTTTACATAAATTGTGAACTGTCAAATTATGTGACATGTCAAACGCGACCACATATTTTGTGGTCGCGTTTTACTGTCACATTTGACAGTTTACAATTTTCGAAATCACGTCAAGCTAGACAATTAGCTTAGCGGGTAAATAAATGCAATAATACACTATGTTCTTACCAAGCTATATCTATCAAATACTCGGACACTTGATTCACTTAGTACAACTTCAACTCTCAGCGGCATCACGCTAATTAAACTGTTCCATAGAGTTGTGGAGACTTCATCTCCTGGGCTTATAGTTACTTGACAGTTAGCTGTTTCAAAAGACGAAGACTAAAGTGACCTAGTAAAATATTCTCTGGATTAGTGGTAGCTTTCGGCTTTCCCTCAAGTTCGGATCCCGATGCAGCAGATGATCAATTTGGTTTGAAATTGTTTTTTTTTTTTCAGAAATATTCAACGTGTTGTGTAATCTGTTCTGTGTCGATGCCGGTGCTCATTTTTAAATTGCGCCCGTCTTTCTTGTCTTTTTGGTCAACAATCGATTTTTTTTAAAACCGAGAGAAGATGTCTGTCATTTTTCTTAGCGTAACCTAAAGTGCACAAAAAAAATGTTTTGCACACTTCCACTGTGCCTTCATCTTTTGGCAAATAATACATGTATAAGACATTACGTTTTCTCTTCGTAGTTTTTCGTGGTCCTATCTTCACACATTCTTTTTTTGAAACTAAGTTCTTGATAAAAATACCACAATGTTCCCAGTTCATATACCAATATTTATCATGTATTTCTAGTCTCTCTTTTTCCGAAACGGAGCACATCTTTTTACACAAGTTGTGGCAAGATTGTCATGAAGGATACTTTAAAAAGTCTTTTTCAAATCGGAGTCTATCTTTTTCCGTTTTTCTGAAAAAGAGACGGAGCACATATTTTTACACAAGTTGTGGCAAGGTTGTCATGAAGGATACCTACTTTAATAAGTCTTTTTCAAATCGGAGTCTATCTTTTTCCGTTAAAGATGTCTTTTTCTTCTTAGGCATAGAAACCATCACAACATTATGATAATTTCGCTCTTCCATGTCATTATGTTCACCTATACCGCTCAGGGTAGCAGTAGAACTCGTAGACAGCAAGTTGAAATCAGCCATGTAATCTTCCACAATTCCACAATCCTTTACGGAATCGTCCAAATTTAGGTAGGAGGGTAACATTTTCTCTTCGCAAAATAAATTTTCTGCTGCATAGCTGCAAGAGGGAGCCATTTGTTCATCATTTGCAGGAATAACGATAGACTGCTTCATAGAAATGAGACTTTGAGTAAGCTTAGTCGTATCATTAAACGAATTATGAGAGCGGGAATTTTCATATTCAAACCCCCTTTTCTTTATGAAATTCATGTCCTCTAAGATAATTTCATGCATCCAAATTTCATCATCTAGTGTTTTTTTCAATTTCTCAGTATTATTTTGTGGTTCAGCCGTAGATGCAGATACACACGTATATTGCGTAAATATCATACGCAATATTCTGCTAGTGATGGCTCACGTAATGTAACCCTGTGTTGGGTGTAAGTAAATAGATAAATACTTAAATAAATAAAATATTGTCGCATAGTTTTAGTGTTGGTGGATAGCATCTTAACTAGTTTTTGACATAACTTTTTGATCGTAAGACGTAGATCTACATAGAACCACAACCCTCAGTTAATTAACACAAACAGTATTCAACTAATACCTGCGACCGTTTCCAATCAATTTCAAGAGACCACAACCGGTCCGAGACATGTACATTCAGTTCAATTAGTAGCCCCCAGTTCCTATATCCAAAGTACGGATGTCTGTAGGTCGGTCGTCACTTCACTTCACTTCTTAGATTTGGCTTTCGCACGGCTTGTGCCACGCATTTAGCCACTACCATGTGTTTAAATTTTTAGTCAGTCAAGGTCAAGTCAAAGTCATAGTCAGCGTCAGTAAAGATGTGGGTTCTTTACTGCAGCTTTTTACATGGACTTCTTGAGAGAACTCGAAATGCAATGATATACAGTTTTGTTTCATTTGCCTACACTTATGTACGTTCACGAACACTTAACAGTTAATAATCCACCATTATTACATATTAACATTCTTAAAAAAGACAATATTAACATTCGCCAAAACACAAATTTCGGAAAATAAAACAAAAGAGACAACATGCCATCTTGAATTCCCGTCAAAAAGCCCATAAAGGTCGGTCGTCATAGCAACGTTGTTTATACAACACAACATGTATGACACTTTTTGACAGATAACAACGTTGCTATGACACCTACGGACATCCGTACGTTCGATATAAAAACCCGGCATACCTAAGTCACCACCACACTGGCAGCTTTGAAATACCGAGTTTGTTATAATGACAGTTACTAAGTTCGTTTGAGATAGTAAATGGGCTTTTTGACGGGAATTTGACACGTTTATGTTGTCTTTTTGTTTTATTTTCCGAAACTTGTGGTTTAGCGAATGTTATGTGTAATAATGGTGGATTATTAACTGTTGAGTGTTCGTGAACGTACATAAGTGTGGGCAAATTAAACAAAACTGGATTTCATTGTATTTCGAGTTCTTACAAAAATTATTTATTATTTTACAGTGTTAAACCACACTTAGGTATTGGAAATTTCATTATAAATTTCCAATACCTAAGTCGGCTTAGAGGGTCCGTAGCCTAGTGGTCAGGCAGCTCGGCTTAAGAGCGATCGCTTGTATCTACGCAGGTTCGAATCCTGCCGGAGCCTTTAACTTTTAGTAAGATTTTTCATTTATAATGAAATTTCCAATACCTAAGTGTGGTTTAACACTGTAAAATAATAAATAATTTATAGAATTAGCGTAGCGACATCTCTGGTCATTTGTGTTGAATGCAACTTCAATCAATGAGCAGGTGATATTCTAATATCCCTGTAGATGGCGCTCATCGGTGCTTTAACCGATACAAAAATCATCTTACTAATAGTTTCAGGCCTCGGCTTAGAGGGTCCGTAGCCTAGTGGTCAGGCAGCTCGGCTTAAGAGCGATCGCTTGTATCTACGCAGGTTCGAATCCTGCCGGAGCCTTTAACTTTTAGTAAGATTTTTCATTTATAATGAAATTTCTTACAAAAAGTCCATGGTTCGGTAAAGTCCCACATCTTTACTGACTCTGACTCTGACTTTGACTTGACTTACTAACTTGAAAAAAAATGACAATTAGGGCCGGTTCACACTAGGACAACACACTACACTAACAGTTTCCACTACTGAGATGATCTCACATGACGAGTACCTACACTTTGCAATCACTGGATTTCTCGAGGAAGAGAGTCTGAAGCCAAACCATTCTCTTATAATCTGTTTTAATATGTTTTATAATGTGTTCTGATCGTGTAAGTTTTAGTTTCTAAATAATAGACATTTAAAATATAAAAGAAGTCGTTATCTTTTATATTTATTTTGTAGAGTGATAATCCATTTAGCTTCTAGACTGCATTACTAACAGCAATAGAACCTTAATGTCGAACTAACGATTCTAAGTTGTAACGATCTCGCCGTAAACTTCAAGTAATTTCCCCCGAGCAAGCGTTGATACGTTACGACGTTATAAAACGTAATGAATGTTGCGTTATATGTGTTGTTGACGTGAATTTCATATCGACATGAATTTTGATGAAATGTGAAGCGTACAATGTTATTTTATGAGCTTGAAGCGCCGAATCGAAAGTGTATTTTGAACGTAATGATAAAGGTATGATTTTTAAACCGATTTTTGTAATAAAATGACGGACGTGTTATAGCGGTAATCACACTAATATTATACCTGTTTGTGTGTGTATAAATATGTAAGTGCGCAAGTGTGTTTGTTACTCTTTCACGCTCACGGCTGGACAGATTTGAATGAATTTGGTACCAGTATTGCTTATTACCTGGATTAAAGAATAGGCTACTTTTGATCCCAATATTTCCACGGGAACGGAAACTATTCACGGCGGGTAACACAGCGGGGCGCAGCTAGTAATTAAATAAATCTATGTTTGTTATTTAAACGCGTTTGAATATTTTACAATTTTAAGCAAGAATCCACGTCCAGCAGTTCGACTCTATTTTGAACCCAAACTTAAACCTCTCGAAAGTTATCGGTCCTTCCCCGTGGTCAAATTATTTTGTCAAACTGGTTTGACCATGAGGAATTTTATTTGCTCGTGGTCAAACTAGTCAATGATCCTCCTGTATCATGTCAAGTAAAAAAGTATGTATAGTCAATCTTACGTGTAGCTATTCTTTTTTCTAATAAGTTTGAACAATTAAACACTATTTTAATCTTTATGCATTGTAGCAAAACATCACTGGCAAGTACCTAAATTATTATTTTTAATATACCAATTTCAATTTCGTGAGAATAGAGCAATTTCCTGCACTCTCGAGGTACAATTCTGTTCATAACTGTTAAGATTCTATTTTTTTTACACACCTCGGGAGTAAACTCTTTAAAAAAAGATTTTCAATTTCGTGTCACTATTAAAAAAAACGGTAAACATCATAAAAACTTACAGTCGAACATAATTATCTGCTTCTCTTTTTTAAAAATCACTAGTTTCAACACTAGTAAGTGAAATAACACCTAAAACAGCTCATAATTTTCATTAATAATAAATAATAAATATCCTTGGACATTCCACACAGCGTCTTCTAGTCCCAAGCTAAGCAATTAAATGCTTGTGTTATGGTACAGGATGACTGATACACTACATAGATACATTTTTTTTTGTAAATACATACATAATTATTATACATAGAAAACACCCAGACACGAAACAAATATTTGCAGATCATGCAAACATTTGTCCCGCAGCGGGGATCGACCCCGCAACCTCTGCGTCTCAGGCGGGCTTTCGCCCACTGCGCCACAGAGGTCGTCAAATAAGTATTATCGATAAAAACCCTATCGACTAGGCACAACACTATTTGCTGCACGTCCTTAGAAAGGCCGCACATGCAGCATAAATTTCTGGTAAAACATTTATTTTAATTTTGCATAGTAATATTAAATGCGGTAAGTTTGCCTATTTTCCAAGCATTTCCCGAGATTTCATTTGAAATTGTATTCAGTATAGTAGTTTTGTTTGGGAACAACATTAAATGTAAACATACTAAGTACTCGCTCTATTCTTTAGGCGTGGTAAAAATCGGCTTAGATTTTAGCCAAGGCTGAAGATCATTTGACAATATCTAGGTGTGTTTAAGACGTTCTGTCATTATGTCTTTATTACATTCTTCATACAAGCTTGCCGGTGTACACCTTCTTAAAGAAAAAAATTAGCGCATACCTACCTAAATTGAATTTCATTCGAATAACTGACGATTGAATTTTCAAGCCCATAAACAAACATACACGACATTAAAAATCCAACATCAGGCTTCTAGCTGAAACATGAAACGGGTCCTATAAAATATTCAAGGAGTCAAATATGAAGATCTCTTATGTACCCGAAGGAATAAGGTGTCCTTAGTTATTTATGTTACTCACTTCCGAAATGTATCTGTCTGCCGTTTTGATTTCATAAGAAGGTATAAAAGCGGTAAAGTGCTTTATTTAAAGAAACAAAAGACAGGCCACAAATGCATCTAGAAAAAGAAAAGATAAAAGAAAGTCAGGTTTGTTCTAACACTCATACCTCGATAACGGCTGGACCGATTTTGATGGTTTTTACTTTGTTGGAATTGTATCTCGTTGGAGTCGTTACTCTCACGCTCAACCAGCTGGACGGACTTGAATGAAATTTGGTTCTTGCTTTATACCCTGGATTATAAAAAGTTCTTTTGATCCCGGTATTCCCACAAGAACGGGAACTATACACCGCGAGTAACACCGCAGGGCGCAGCTAGTTTTCAATAAAATAATGTATAGATTGAAAATGTAACCTATAGGCAAAGACGATTAATATCTAGATATTAATCGTCTTTGCTATAGGTAATGTAAATATTGAAAATGTATACTTAGATGACAATGGCACAAGTTGATGGTTAAGTACATAATTTTGAAGCGTTTGGATGTGTACATCTTAGTGCAAGTGAATGTACCACAAACCTAAAAACATCCTGCCTCCTCCGTATTCAACTTAAAATTAAAAGCGTTCTCCCTAATTTAAAATTCACCTCAAAAGACCCGAAACAACTGTGCCACTGGAAAATCCGTATTATAAACCCGCGCTCTCAAAGGGGCACTTAATGCAACGACGTCTTTATGCATCTCGTTATAACTGGAAATTATTATTTTACTGTATTAAAACTGCTAAAATTGAAATAATAATTAAAAAATTCAAGAACAAACTTGAAACACATTAAAAGTAAGTTTGTATGGAGCAAGTACATCTCTGGTAACGGAGATTTTAGGCCGCCTAAAGGCCTCATGGCTTAACGACTTTAAAAGCCGGGACCTACAATTATTTACCTAGACACATACACATGACGACCAACAGGCCGTGGCCGACAATTTTTAAATGCTGAGGGGTAGCCTTATTTTCTTGTCACTCGATTGTCAATAAGTATTTTTCATTTGTATGTTACCCATGTTTATGTTGATGGAAAATAAAAACTTTTTCTATTCTATTCTATTCTATTCTATTCTATTCTATTCTATTCTATTCGAGTGGTTCGTCAACTGGTCACTTTTCAAACTGGGCTTTTCTCATTATATTCTGTTCAAAGCACCGCACACGTCTTGGCGTCAGAGTAAAAAAGATATAGAATGAAATCTATAAATTTGTTTCAAATTTAAAATAAGCCTAGCTAAAAAGACTATAAAAAAAAACAAGAAAATAACTTTCTTGTAAAAACGCATTTTCTTTTTCATAAAAGAAAATCATCTACTTTTCATTTTCTCGTAATGTGGACAATTCTATTTCTTTTATTAGTATCTTACTTAGCGTTATTGTGTGTTTATTTTTATTTCAATATGAAACACGTTATTTTTAACGTCTCCTACAAACAAATTATTATTAACTATTATTAACGGTAAGTGCATTGTAACGTGTTTTCAAATACTTAACGTGTTTTAGTAAAATTAGGTGTTAGCGTTGATCTTGTCGGGATTACGAGTTTATGCTATAGGTACTATGCGTAGCATAGAGCTATGTACATTTTTGTTTTAATGTTTTATTATATTTTATTTATTAGGGACAACCTGAGAACCTGGAGAAACTGGTGGTAACCGGCACGGTGGAAGGCAAAAGACCAAGAGGACGAAGCCCTAAACGATGGGTCAACCAGGTGTCGGAATGCAAATGCCGGTGAATGCAGCCCTCCAACAGGCAACCGACCGAAATTCCTGGAAAAGAATACCTACTGGCAATGCTACGTCGGCAGAGTCACGATCCTCAGCAATGAGGGACCGATTGAGGAGGAGGAGGGATTAGGAACAACAAACAGCTACAACATACAACGTTCTGTTAACTTATTATATTTAAACTTCATGTTAGCAATGTTGAAAGATTACGTCAAAAGAAACTATTATTATTATTACTACAATAATCATTATAAAATTTGTAGATTAGTTATTCTGTAACAGAGTCTCGTTTTGGTTCAAAAAATCGTTATAAAATAAAAGGATTTAGGTACGTTTAAGTGCAACTTGTGTTAAACTATTGGACATAGAGTGCTTTATTCTGTGCTCATTTTAATATTCAACCTAACAACCTTGTGCAAGTGATAATATTGATATATTGAAAATAGAGCACGCCATCTATGATTTGTTGTGGGAAGAGGATTTATTATAATAAGCTCAAAATTAAAAAACAACAATAGAAAGTCAAGGCCATAAAGAACACGCACCTACTCACAAAATTAACATGTCATCATTTTATTAATAGACAATATAATTAAACTATCATCTACAGACGTTGTACAAGTTATAAATTATAATGTAGGCGTGATTTGTAGTCGGAAATTATAGCCTTTGCGGCAGGTAGAATCGGCTACTGTGTGGTAAGAGCTTTATGTTTTTCCATTGAGATGTTATAGAGCAACAATCAGACAAATAAAATGTAAACGCTAAAACTCTGCGCACACTACGTAGTGCGCAAGGTTTTTTTTTTTTGCGTACAAGCGACAATTAACATTAAAACAAACGCCATAACGTCTACATTCAAATGTCAAATGTCATTGTAGAACATTGAATTTGCACGCACAGTTTTTGAGTGTTGTCAGCTATTAGATTGTGACGCTCTAATGCATCTCAATGCGTTTTTCACTAAACGTTTATAAACGCTCTAACTCAGTTTATATTAAGTATTAAGATTGGACCGCTGAAAAAAAAGCTAGGCCCACACCACCAGGTTCTTGCCTGATTCTTTCCCTGTTGTAGGGAGTCGCGTTAGAACAGGCAGTAGAATCCCCTAGTTTTAAGAACGTGACTGTCAAAGTGGTCTATTAACGATCGTACTGAATAAATACATATTGAATTTGAATTCATATATGGCTTAATACTTTACGGTGACTTAATTACTTTATACACACTGCTGTTATTTTTTGTTGATCAGCGTTTCCAAATGTTACTCACCAACTTCTGTTCAAAAAGTTATTTAATGTTATTATTATGTTGAAGCGTTAGTAAATGTTTATGTATTACACATGTATTACATATGTAGATACACATAATTACACATTGTAAAAAAACATTCATAATAAAAATATTATGATATTGTGTACCCATTACAGGCATGCACCTTAGGCCTTTACATCTTTACAAGATGATTTATACAGAGTCAGGAGGCAAGCTTTGCCTACACTTAACGGGACACTGTAGTGCCTGGGACATTGTTGAGATAGAATAGGCCTGCCCAGCACCTAAACCATCCTCTCAGCTTAGCCGGCCATATCCACAGGAAAGACAATGGTCAATAACTTGTGGGGCTGACTAGCCGCGGGTTTCCTTACGATGTTTTCCTGCACCGTTTAAAGCTCGTGTTAAAGTGCATATAAAGTTTTCGACACGAAAAGTCCATTGATGCACGCTCGGATTCGAACTCACGACCTTCGGATCGAAAGTCGATGTACTTATCCACTTGGCCAACATGGCTTTAACGGCACAGCATTATGTAAATGTTAAAAACAAGTAGACTCAACGAATACCATTTAATAAGAAGGTAATTTTGACCGTCTCTTTATCCAAGTTAATCCAATAACGAATACTTCTTCATCATAGCTAAAATGGATAACGGAGGGCCGGTTACAGTCTACTCAAATTTATCGCTGGACCTTTGACGTAGCTTTTACAAAACAGCTGCTTTTCTTAGCGTCAATTCCGATCTGCTAGCCTAGTGATACGAGTATTGTATGGTTGACAGTTTCATCGTTGATGTTTTCGAGTTCTTACAAAAAGTCCGTGCGATAATTCAGTAAAGACCCACGATTCTAACTCAACTTGAATTATAATAATTATTATAATTCAAGTTGAGTTAGGATCGTGGGTTACATCTTATCATATTATGATATGATAGTGGCTAAATGTACAAGCCGTGCGAAGCCAAAATAAAGAAAAGAAGAGTATCTTTTACACTGCTGATTTTTAAAAACAATTTATCTGACTTTGTTATTTGTTTTTTTACTCAAAGGCCTAGTGACTTAGTTTTTGCAATGTTTAGAAACGACAAGAAATTCATAAATTTACTCAAGTGTTTTATGATAATATAATGTATTTTTTTCTAGATGAAACTGAGAAAACAAGCCACCAATACTTTTTATTTATATAATATAACTGATTGTACTCTTTCATTTGAAATAATGTAATAGAAATCATTGGCTTGTCAAAACTTGTGTTATGTATAAATTTTTTTGCTTATCAGTTAACATGCATTTTTTATGTAGTGTCCTAACTAGATTTGTTAAGCTGTGACTCTATTCAGGCAATTAAACCACATATTTTCAAATTAAGGTCGACAGAACACCCTGTATTCGTGTACGTAAATCCTTGAATAATCGTAGATTTCGGGGGCGCGCGGAAATAAAATTATCACGTGGGGTTGGCTTGTGGTCCAAGTTGTAAACTCCTGGCCTAGAACCCTGACCCCTACAATTGTTCAAATCTAGTCCGTGTTTATTTAAAACATTAAGAATAACTTCAGACGGTCTTTCACCAGTCGACTCATTGACTGGTATAAATTCCATTAAATACTCTTTCAATGATATTTTATCGTCATCTGATGATAAAATATCAAGAGCACCAGATATAAAGGGGCGCCGCAGGCGCCCAACTTCGCCCTACCCTAACGCCGCTACTGCTCCTGGGTTTAGCAAAGAATAGACTAAATACCATTCCTGTATCTACTTGGCCTCTAAATTTTTACTAAATGATCAGCGTCATGAGGCAATCTTAGCCTACACTTAACAATAAACTCTAATGCCTGGGACATTGTTGAGATGGAATATGCTTTCCCAAAACCTAAACCTATCCTCTCAGCTTAACCGGCAATATCCACAGGAAAGACAATGTTCAATACGTGTGGGACTGACTAAACCGTGGGTTTCCCATCACCGTTTAGAACTTGTGTTAATACGCATAATTATACATTTTATGAAACGAAAACTCCATTGATGCACGACCGAGATTCGAACCTACGACTTTCAGATCGAAAGTCGAGGTACATACCGCTCACGGCTTTTACTGTATCATACATACTAGAAATACACAACCTTGACATACTTAAAAACTAAACGTTTGAGTGCATACGGTAATACATTGCAGAGAGTGGCAGTAAACGCGTTAATAATTGCAGTAAAATAATAAATAGTGAAATATATAACCGCTTGAAGCCTATAATTTAACTTATTTGAGTAAATCAAGATAAATAGACTTCCGAAATACATTTTCCGTAATCTATTTGAGGATTAAAAGCATTTAACGACATTGTTTTGCAATATTGTTCAATAAAGTTTTGTTTTAGTAAAATTGTATACTGTATTTTGGGCTTAGTATTGTGGGAGGGGAATTCATTTTTTTTTATACTTCATATTGTTCAAACTTCAAAAAAGAAGGAGATTCTATTGTTACACTTCTGTAAAATTTTGTACCTATATCCTACAATTAATTACTTCGTAAAACAATAAAGATATTTCTCATGACCGCACAGAACAGGAAGTGAGTGAAGAAATTTAATTTCTTCATTTTAATCCCGTTGTTAGCAACTCTTTCCGGATTTTAAAAAAGAAAATTCCTGTATCGCAGTTAATTAAAATGACCATTTGGGTGGGGCTTTATTGTTGACGATATTGTCTTTTTTAAACTTCGCGATCAGAACACATTATAAAACATAATGCAAACGGGTATTTATCACGAATTTAAACTTTAATATTCGCCCGACGTTTCGACCGGATTGCACCAGCCGTCAGGAAGACTAAATTGGAAGGTAATTCGTGATAAATACCCGTTTGCATATCTATACTAATATTATAAAGAGGTAAAGTTGGTTTGTTTGGTTGTTTGTATGTTTGCGGTAAATTCCGAAACTACTCATCCGATTTAAAAAAATATTTCACCGATCTGTAGCATGGAGTTTTCGAATGAACATAGGCTATATTTTATCAAGGCCTACCTTGATAAAATATAGCCTATGTTCATTCGTAGCATATTACCACGTGAGCAAAGCCGTGGGCGAGTAAGCTAGTCTTTTATAAAAGAGTCACTTCACTTTCCAATGTCGCTATATTTCAAACCGAACCTGATATGAACAGTGTAGGAAAAGGCCGCATTCATGCGCTTTATTGAATTTCTGCAAAATTCCTAACACATGGCCCCGCGTTCTAGGGACAGTTTTAGGAGGACAGACGAGTGCTGGAATAACAGGTAGAGCCGTTATGACCGAGTGGGTTAGTTCAACTTGCGATCCGAAGGTCGTGGGTTCAAATCCGTGGATTTTTGGGTTTGAAAAATTTATAATGCGATTTTTAACTTGTATTTATATATTTTTTTATCTAATATTTTTTACTGCGTCACAAAACTGAGAATAATACTGAAAGCCTAAGTTATAGCTAACGACTGGCTTTGCTCAAAAAAGTAAAGAACGGTAGTTACATTATTGAATACCTAGTTGTGACTTTGAAGAACCAAAATAAAAAAATCGAAGTAAAATCAAAAATATTTTAAATATTTTATTTAGTAGGACCTCAAAGATCAAATCGAATTGTTTTACCGTCTAGGTGATTACCGATGCAACATAGGTACCAAAAAAATTATCAGTAATTGTTTTTACGTTGGTCCCCGCAAAAAAAAGCTTCATACATCGTCTTTCCCCGTAATTCATGACTGAAACGTGACTACTCAGGAATTACGCAGAAATTACTTCAGAGAAATTAAATTAGCTTGAAAGCATTGTTGAACTCCGACATTTATTTATTAACTTTAGCTTGTATTTAGTTGCGAAATCAGATGCAATGAATAAAATAGTATTAAACAATATTTTTAAAAGAACTCATCTATTCTTTACTCTTGGCACAAACATAAAAATAATCTTTATGTTATTTTAAAATCCGTAAGATAGCTTTTTTTTCAGAATAATACAAGTGGCAAAATTATTTTGAAAAAGAAATATGATCAAGACTGTATCCCAGGGAGCGGTAGACATTTCTTTCAGATCTTTTCAGGCAATTTTTAGATTCTTTGGATGATGTCTAAGGGGGTAGTCCGAGGGATGGCCAAATGTATATTTGGTACATGCCCACATATTGCAGAAGTTAACTTTCCATACGTGACAGGTTGCAAGCCCATCGACGCTTTAATTTTGTAATAAAAGAGCAATATCCACATTTCTGTTTATAACTCCGAAGATCCTCATTGATCCTCAATTAGCTTTTGTCGGGAATAGGTAGGTAGGTATACTATTTCAAACAAAAAAATAATTTTCAAAATTGGTTCACTTATAGACGGAATTATCGGTGAACAATTGAACATACATAACAAAAATACATACTGTGGAACATAGAAGCTGTTATTAGGGCCAGGGGGGGCAACAATAAATAAAAAGGCAATAAAAAGATAATTTCAATTAAATATTCTTTTGACGAATTTCAGCTGGTATTTTCTTCACTGTAAATTATAGCCTTATTCATTGATCAAGACTCTTTCTGATTCAATATTTTTTCTCGGCCAAAAAAGTTTTTTTAAGTAACAACGTAGACCACTCAATTTAAAGCTAAAACTAGTAGCTTTGAGATGTTAAAATCAGAAATAGAATAAAAGCTTCAGATTTTCTGCTAGAGTTTTTTAAGCGCAAGCGTACTTCCTGAGTCGATTTTTTGCTCAGGAGTGTACCTACTCCTTTTAATCCCATAGTCATCTAATCCCAAGCTAAGCAACTTAATGCTTGTGTACCTAATGGTGACCAGATGACTGTACTGTACTTATTACATTATTTTTTTGTAAATACATACATTTATACAGAAAAACACCCAGACTCAACAAATATCTGCAAAACATGCAAACATTTATCCCGGTGCGGAGATCGAACCCGCAACCTCAGGCGTCACCCACTGCGCCAAAGAGGTCGTCAAGTCGTTTACTGAAAACTTGGAAACAGCATTATGTTGGAAATAATAATTACAAACCATATTACTGAAACTACTAAGAATAAACAAAACCATCATAAATTAATCACATCCTTAGATGTTGGAAAATCAAATTTAATTAATTACATCTAAGATATTATAGGTAATCTGTAATTACAAATACACTTAAAATTGTGGCCCTAAAATGTTTATATCATTGAAATAATCACAGGTTATGTGTAAATGCACCAACTATGTACACTCGGACGAGTTGACGAGTGGAAATAATATTTATTTTTGTTTTCGTCAACTGGTCAGAAAGGCCCAGTTTGAAAAGTGACCAGTTGACGAACCACTCAGATTTTGTTAAGAAGAGGTATTTGGACATACTTCTGCATAAAAATCTGAATAAATATACGAGTATCCTACCGCACATTAAGAATATTAGTTGTGATCATAATTTAACATATTTTTTTCTATACTAAGTATTCTACTTGCTAATAAAAATAATTATTATAAAGAGGTAAAGTTGGTTTGTATGTTTGTTTGTATTTATTTATTGATTTATTTATTTATGGAAAACTAACAGCACATAAAAACATGTTACCAAGGAGTAAATAGAAACATAAGGCTAATAACAAGTTTTCACAGATAGAAACAGACTGAGCAAAAATTGAGCACAATAGAGATGCAAGCAAGATTTTTTTAAACCATTAACTATAACTACATTTATGGAATATAAACATAATGTATGTATGTTTGGGTATTGCCTCCTGACACGGTATAAATGATCAAGTAAATATGTAGAGGACTGAGTTTTTAAGCGGTGAACGAATACATCTTGATTAAATCAGTCCCACCCCTAATTGTCTAATTGCCTTTTTTGTGGTTGTGGATGGATCAACAATCCTAAGTATATAAGTAGTTTATTTATTATTTTACAGTGTTAAACCACACTTAGGTATTGGATATTTCATTATAAATGAAAAATCTTACTAAAAATTAAAGGCTCCGGCAGGATTCGAACTTGCGAACCCGGACGGACCCTAGCCTACCGTAGCCTAGTGGTCAGGCAGCTCGGCTTAAGAGCGATCGCTTGTATCTACGCAAGTACGAATCCTGCCGGAGCCTTTAACTTTTAGTAAGATTTTTCATTTATAATTAAATGTTTCCAAAGATATCCAAACAAAGTCACAGTCGGCCGCTAGTAAAATATTTCAAAGGGTCATTTTAGCCCCCTTTGTCCAATCTATAGTTATTTGCGCACAATTTCACACTAAATTAATAGCGATACACGAGCTAATACATCGCTTCAATAGCTGGCTATAATCGTAAAATGGCCGCCGTATCTTATTGGTACCTAAATAACAGAGGTAGCTACTGGGTGTAAAAGTGTTATACTTAAACTGAAACTGTAGCATTATCAACGCATGGCAATTGCTTACGTGCAAATCACGAAGGAAATAACGTCTGCTAAGTTTGCATGTACCAAATTATATGCATTTATACATAATTTTTACGCCCGAGGTCTCCTTTCAGAGTTACCAATTCTTCGAAATATTTTTACGTCTATCGCAACTAACTCATAAGTATTTTTTGTTTTTTTTTTAATTGTTTACTTACTAAACTTTAATAAACAATAGAAAATAGATAGATAGATAGAAAATACTTTACACCATTAACAGATAAAAAAAACATTAGGTATAAACAATAAAACACTTAAATTACTATGATATACAATCGGCGGTCTTATCGCTAAAAAGCGATCTCTACCAGACAACCTGAGGATGGATATGGACAGATTAGAAGATAAATACTTAATATAATTTTAACAAGCTTTAAAAACACAAATGCTTACAATAATGCAAAAATCTACGATTTGAGGCTTAATTTGGGCTTTTTGGGTGTTGTTATTTCAAAAGTATCTTGTTACACCTTGTATTTCGGCACCTAATCTTGCCAGTATCATAAACTTTGTTTAACAACGTAGTGTTGGAGGAAAATTAATCAAAGATCTATCATGGGTTTAAAGACTAATATTGATTTTATGACAAGTGCAATTTATAGTTATAGGTGTTTGTCTAGACTTGTGTTGCCAGGCCTAAAGCAAATTTTTAAAAAAGAAAAAGGAAAAAATCATAAACACACTAAGTACTTACCGAAATAAATTATAAAAAAAAATAGCCTTTATTTCTACTAAAAAATCAACTTACATAGTACTAAAATATGACTCTAACACTTTCACTTAATTTCACAAAAATATCTATTTACTTAATTATTACAAAATAATTTTTGTTTAAGTAGCAGACGCCTCCTTGGCGTAGGCCTCCCCCATTCCCTTCCATGCTTCTCTATCCCTAGCTTTTGACATCCAGTTAGGACCTGCTCTATCTATAAAAAAAAAATATCACCGAAATAAAACAACACTTTAAATATCGGTTTAAACAGCATCGGTACTAGGTTTACTAAAACACCGGTCAGCTATAACCTTAAAGTGGTCTAACAATTTATTGGTAGCTAAATAAATACCTAATCTACGGAGCGATATTAAATTATCGAGGCCATATCGTAAACTCGGTACGTACGATACAATATTTATTTTTATTAAGTTTGTCACGCACTGCGTAAATAAACGCGGCGGGAACAACGTCAAGCTGGGCGCGTAGACAAGTGACAAATGTTTCGTATCTATTCTCTTTCTATCATCGCTACACCTTTTATTTGACATTTCTGATCGCTCGAGTTTTCGTCATCGAATGTCAATTCATATACATTTTTTTAGTTTCTAATCGAAAGCGATTGTCGAAATGTAACATGGCTAGGGCAGCTGAACTGGCAAAATTGTATCAACCAGTAAATGCATAGACAAAGTATTGTTACTTACTACATAATTATGTTGTTTTGTTATACTATTGGTTTATAGAAAACGTATTAAAACAATTTATAGTTTTTACAGCAGCAGATCGGCATTTTCGTCGTCGAGCAGAGAGTATTGTGACTCTGAAAAAATATCTGTAATACGTAGGTACTTAGGTGTAAAGTTCCTTATAAAAAACATCTTAATGCATTCGAAATATCGCACCTAAGTACTCGTATCTTTATATTTTTCTGTATGCTTTTAAAAACAAAAAGATTCTAAAATCAAATCAAATCAAAATCAATAAGTAGCTTACAATAATAAACATAACTGAGTGAAAAGGCTGTTATTTTTGAAGTTTCAATATTATCGCGTTTTTCTACAGAGTGCGTTAAATTGTATTTTTTCGCGTCCCGCAACTGTGCTTTACAACTAATTGCTTTCGGAAACGCTTTTATGTGATCGTATTTCACCTGAAAAATGATTTATCCTCAGCCCGCGAATTCTTTGTCGCATTTTTGTAACAATACAACGGAATAACGAGACGAGTTGCCCTATGGCAACTCGTCTCGCCACGCGGGTAATAAGTAATAACTAATGTAACAAGTCTATACTTGTTACATCAGTTATTACCCGCGTGGTTCCTTCATGAGCCAATCAGAATAGTGAATAATGAAATACTATTTATTTATAAAATTTAGATGTCAATTATTATTATTAATATTATGCGGCATACACAGAAAAAAATGTCGTTACAATCTGGATTAATTTGACACTCATGACACAAATTAAGATTAAAACATGAGTTTATGTGTGAGTATAGTGTATAGGTTTACAGTCATGGGTTTAAAAATAAGGGAATATAATAATAAGATAAAATTATAATATAAAGAGAGTTGAATTAATTTAATTTAGCCCCGCGTTGGGTGCCAATTTTAAAGAAATCTAGCATTAAGTGAAAAACCTTACTAAACATTTAAAAAGTTTAATTTAAAAGTGCTTATCAATCTAAAAAATAAGCAATACAAAAACTACTAATCTGCCTATTTCATTAGACTAAGTGCCTCTTTCACGATCTTCAAGTAAGTTCCAAGTAGGCTAGTCACCAAGTAAAGTGTCGAGTAGGTAATTGACATATTGACATTTGGCGCATAGAAGGAATGACGTTACTCGAAGTAACTAATCAACACTTTACTTGAGGATGGTGAACGAAGCTCTTACTCGTATAAAATGCAACTTGAACCAAAAGTCTCATGGAACTTACCACATCCCTAAACCGATTCGACACTAAAAACTTCCAGTTTACAATCGCCGAAATCCTACAAGGTTCACTTGATAGCATCAGAACAATGTAACAAGATAATGGATCTGGCCGGCTTCCAGATTGTTCCGTCCGATGATGGCTCAAGAATTAACGGGTGCACCGCAGTGTACGCCTGTTTGTACCGCAGAGTACACTTGTGGTGAAATAAAGTGTTTCCTGCAATGTCTGCAGTGTACAAGCCGTTGGAATTTTATGATTTGAAGGCAATTACAAGGCAAATGATGTTTTCAGTTTATGCTCTTGTATAATTGTAAATGGTATTCTCATTGTGATAATTGATTAGTTAAAAAGAGAATGTCTGATCCTAATAACTTTTTTAATTTATCGATTTACTCAGATTATTATTAGCACTAAACGTAGTGTTTTTATTCTCTTTGATTAGCACTATCGATCTATCAGTGCCATGATGACCGGGTCTTGCCTTCACCATCTACCAACTTCATTAAAAGTCAATCAATTCATTCACATACAATTGTAAAAGTCGGTTGGTTGAACCGGACGCTGTTTGATATATCCAAAGAGTATTTATAATAAAAATAAATAGAATAAATATCCTTGGACATTCCACGCGGCGTCATCTAGTCCCAAGCTAAGCAATTTAATGCTTGTATTATGGTAACCCGATGACTGATAAACTACATAGATAAATATATTTTTTTTTGTAAATACATACATATTATACATGGAAAACAACCAGACACGAAACAAATATTTGCAGATCATACAAACATTTGTCCCGTAGCGGGGATCGAACCCGCAACCTCTGCGTCTCAGGCGGGCTTTCGCCCACTGTGCCACAGAGGTCGTATTTTCTTTCGATATTCAATCCTAGTATTTTTATATGAATGTTTTTTACAATGTGTAATTATGTGTACTGTTGGCGTTGCCTTAGTAAATAAATAAATAAATCCTTAATTTATTTTGTTTACAATGTAACATTCCTAAAAAAAAACTCGTTCGTTCGTTCGTATGAGCAAGTGGCCAATTCTGGTGACGGAGTTTTTAGGCCGCCTAAAGGCCTCCGTCATGGCTTAACGACTTTAAAAAAAAAACTTATAACTGGACTGTCATGTACGGAATGTTAACTTCTGCAAAAGACATACCTCTCTCTCCAAGAAACCTTTAAAAGATCTAAATAAGGATTACTGGACTTTTTGATGGGAATTTGAGATATCATGTTGTCTTTTTGTTTTATTTTCCAAAACTTGTGTTTTATGTGTATAATGGTGGATTATTAACTGTTGAGTGTTCGTAAACGTACATAAGTGTGGGCAAATGAAACAAAACTGGATATCATTGCATTTCGAGTTCTCTCAAAAAGTTAATGTAATGCTTCAGTAAAGAACCCACATCTTCACTGAAGCTGACTATGACTTTGACTTGACTTTACTAACTTGAATTATAATGACATGGTAGTGGCTAAATGCGTGACAAAAGCCGGCGAAGCCAAAAGAAAGAAGAAGAAGAAGGATTAAACTGACATTAAAAAAAAAACTACTTAAACTGTCGGCACAAGCTAGTCATACATAATTCCATGACACTTATGAGGCATACTTAAAAACTAGAAGTAAAAAATTCACGCTCTGCTGATTTCCACCCCAAGCCGGAAGCCGCCGCCATTTCCTCAACTTCCGGTCGGCGAGTGAGGTTCCATGTCAGCTATCTGACCTCTTATGCCATCCATCTTGTCTCAGTTTGTTTGCTCAGCTTTTGTTTAAAACATGGCCGTTTTATTTCACAGTATAAGTTTTAAATTTTCATTATTGGCATATAAATGGGATTGCGAGATGGGCGGACGATATTACGAGCGTTGTGGGGCGAAATTGGATGAGGCTAGCACAAGACCGCGAGGAGTGGCATGAACAAGTGGAGGATTTCACAAAGTTGAGACGAGACTGTCGGTAAGCTGAAGAATTTCCTAGTAAATGTTTTAGTTAAGTTTACCAATTAATAAAGCTCATAAAACGGATATCGAGTACTTTATTCGTTACTGTACACTGTACAGTAACGAATAAAGGTAGCTATGTTGCTGCCACAGATCTTCGGGTATGGACTACAGACACCCAGAACTAGTGACTTACACTGCATGATCAGCACTCCTTACTCCTTACTCAGGTGTGAATGGATACTATTATGATGGTTATTGAGAAGCTCATTTATTTCTGTACGTTATATTCAGGTCAGAAAACCGCTAATATGTATGCCCCTCTAAAGCTAAAGCAGGTAATTAGTTTCAACCGAACATATTCATCCATAAAGTGCTTTTATAAACTTAGTTTGGCCAGCTAATTCAGAAATCAGGTTTAAACCAAAGCTAATGGACAGCACTTAAGCTTGGGCATTCATTTAATAAATATTTAATTTGCACATCAGCATCAGTTATGAAAGTTCCAAATGTTTAAAGCGATCAGTACATAGATTCAGACTTTTTGGAATGCATTCGATTATTGAGGCGTATAAATTTCAAGAATTAGTAGCTCGATTTTGTATAGCGTTATCACTTTACTAGCCACTTTGACGTCTAAATTACGGTAAAATCAATATCCCAATCAAAATAAGCTTACTCAAAGTGTGCTCAAAGTAAAGCATCAGCATCATGCATTTGCAGTTTTTTAAACCATCAATATAATTGAAGTGGAACAGAGAAACATCGGAAAGTCTAGCTTTTTGTTCGAGTAATTTTAAGAACAATGAGCTAATCTTATTTAAGGTTGTACAATTAATCTGGATTTTGGATACACCCTCGCCCTTAATGTAACGAAAAAACTCTTTTGTAAATCACTCCATTTGTAACAAGCTTTGACTAATAGTCTACTTATAGTGGTCTGTTTGGACTAATTTGATTTTGGACGTGCAGATTTCTTAGTTTCGAAATTGGCAGTATCAGAAAAAAATTTAATTATGATACATATATCTTTAGTAATTAACAATTTTGATATACAAACGGGTATTTATCACGAATTTTACCTTTAATATTCGGCCGACGTTTCGACCGGATTGCACCAGCCGTGGTCGCGGGAAGACGTGTTAAAAGCGTGTTTTAAGCGATATGAAAATCTAAAAAGGCATTATTCAAAGCCAAAACTGCTCCAAAACAAACAAGCCACGGTAGTCTAAGATCCCGTCATACAACGACCTTCACCGAGATGTTTATTTGATGAAACTTATTTTATATGTAATTTAATATGTAAATAAATATATTGCATATGGGTTGCCTAACAAATTTCAGTCCAGTACATGCTTAATTAAAAAAAATTTTTTTTTTTACATTTCACCGGTATGATTATTAGACAAATTCTATACCAATCGAAAGTCTGAAGCCCATAGAATATGCAAACGTTGGGTTGCCTATTCTTTTCCGGTCACAACTCTCGGGCAGCCAGGTATAAACAGGTAAATAATATTAGCATTTTGCACCGATCTGATAATTGAATTAAAATTAAATTAAAAATAAATTAATAAATTAATAATAAATTTATAAAAAACTCATAAATTAAATAAATTAAATTAATAGTTGTGACCGGAAAAGAATAGGCAACACAACGTTTGCATATTCTATGGGCTTCAGACTTTCGATTGGTATAGAATTTGTCTAATAGGTAATTATACCGGTGAAATGTTAAAAAACTATTTTTTTTAAATTAAGCATATACTGGACTGAAATTTGTTAGCCAACCCATAAGCAATATATTTATTTACATATTAAATTACATATAAAATACGTTTCATTAAATAAACATCTCGGTGAAGGTCGTTGTATGACGGGATCCTATACTACGGCCATTAACAATTAAATTCAGCCATAACCAAGACGAGACCACGTAATAATTTATTACCGTACCTGTTAATTCGAGTCGGAGTGTAAGTGCCGGAAACGCCACCATTTTCAGCTACTTCCGGCGACTAAGCGGTTCGCTTCGCTTTATTTTTATTTACAGTTTACGGTGTGCAGTCAATAAAACAGTGTTATTGCGAACGCAGTAATATCTTTGTTCTTCTTCAAGTAATTACAGTCATAGTTTTATCGATAGTGATTATTATTTCAACCCAACAAAAAAGAGGAATCGAAAAAGGGCCGAGAAACAAATACATTTTTGCGTTTCGAAAAATATATAAGTGCTTTAATACGAGCTCTAAGCGTTGAAGGAAAAATCGTGAGAAAACCAGTTAGCTTTTTAGTAGCGTCAATGGGCTTGCAACCTGTCACGTCTGGAATGTTAACATCTACAAAATGTGTACCTCTGACTACTCCATAAGACATCATCAAAGGATCCAAAAATGCCTAAAAAAGATCTGAAAGAATATGTACATCTGGAAAATACAATCGTGATCATATTTCATTTTTTTCATTTCAACAATTTGAACTGAAATCTCTCCCTAGGGTGTAGACTGTGAAATCAAAATTGCCTTCTGTGTTGTAGGTATCTAAAATTATGTTTTTTTCGTTTGGCAGATCATGTTTTTTATGTTATGATGTTTATAATGCGCAGATTTTCAATTTGTGAATGCTTAAAACTGAAACGCTATTTACGATACGTTAGAGACAGTATAAAGCATTTGAGACGTTCTTAATTGTCAGAATTTTATTAAGAAACGTTAAATAATGTCAAAGATAAGCACCACTTACATCAGTAGCGTTTCAGTATTCGAGCGTTAACCTTCCAAAGGTATTGAATGAATGAATAAACTACTTTTAAAAATATTTTTACTTTATTGTTAATGAGAGTCACAATCAGTAATTCTAATAGCTGACAACACTCAAAAAATGTGCGTGCAAATTCAATGTTCTACAATGACATTTGAATGTAGACGTTATATCGTTTGTTTTAATGTTCAATGTCGCTTCTACGCAAAAAAGAAAGCGTTTACATTTTATTTGTCTGATTGTGGCTCTATAATACATCTCAATGTTTATTGTACAGGCAGGATACTAATAGGTACTTATTTAATGCAACGTATACAAACTGGAAGAAACCGCTTTTAGCCATACAGCCATATTTCTTCCAGTCAACCTTTGAGGTATATAAATGACTTACGCACGATTACTGAAAAGCAATTTTGAAAAACATTCAATTACCGTTAATTCACGTGATCAGAAGTGTCAAATCAAAGGATCAAGAAACGATCACACACTTGTCTTTTCTGTGGATATGGACGGCTAAGCTGAGAGGATGGTTTAGGTGCTGGGCAAGGCCTTTCATCTCAACAATGTCCCAGGCACTACAGTGTCTACAGTTTAGTGTAGGCAAAGGTTGCTTCCAGGCAAAGGTCCTGACTCTGTATAAATCATCTAGTAAAGTTGTAAAGGTGTAAGTTTTCTTCAGACTCAGATATGTAATGGCGGCTCCTCACTTGGCGTATCGTGTTCGTGTATTTGCATTATTTGTCCAAATACAGCAATGTGTTGACGGTCTATTTGATTGTATTTGCTTTATTTGCTTTATTTGCTCAAATATGGCAAACAACGCAAATAGCGAATATGCGTTTCCGTCAACTTGTCGGTTTTTGATTACACATAAAAGGAATAAAATACTCGTAAGGCATCTGATTTGATTTGCCCGTACAAGTCCATGTGTGGATGACGTATTTGACGGTATTTGAAATATTTGATTATTTGAGGCAAACACAACAATATCGACTCACGAATACGCTAAGCCAAGTGAGGAGCCGCCATAACGTGCGTTCTAATCAACTGTCAAAATTGTAGTGCTAAGTATTATACAGGTACCTGTGCAGTCTGGCCACGTAGCCCCACAAAGTAAGCTTAGGCGATCAAGTTATCACGCTGCACCTGCGTCAGACGTGTCGCCGACGGCTGGGCGAAGGTTTAGCGGGGATTTTAAGGCACTCGACGTGATTGTTTTGGTTTGCTAAAGCGAAAATTGAATATTACTTTGAAGCACTCTAAAACTTTCGCGAGTTAGATTATCTTCTTGTTTCTCAACTAATTGTAACAATAAAGGCACCTGTATGTATCGATTCAATTTATGCAGTACTAAATGCGTTCACGGCTTGGCTCGCTTAGTACTTACCCGATTAGTCGATGTTTTATTCGAAGTCATATAGCTATTTCAAGTTTTAGCCAAATCCGTAGTTTCTGCGTGAGTAACAAATATCCTATATATACATAGGTACATACAAACTTACACAATTATAATATTAGTGGGATTTTCAACCAGACATGCTCAACATTTTTTGAACACTGATCAGAGCTGAACTATCTTCGAGATCTCAATCCCTTTTTTAGGCTGATCATGATTTTGTCGAGCTGTTAGAAGTTTGATGATTCAGGTGGCTTCTATCATAAAAGTGACAATTTCAATGATTCTAACAAGATCGTCTAATAGTTTTTCTTAAACTTTCGCGATCACAATTAATATTTATAAATACATGGACACGGGGTTTTATCGTGTTATTTACCTTATTTCTTTACGTCCCGACGTTTCGGTTGCAATAGCCATGGTCGCGGGTGGACTGGAGTATGCAACATAGCCGAAACGTCGGGACGTAAAGAAATAAGGTAAATAACGCGATAAAACCCCGTGTCCATGTATTTATAAAAAAAAGATCGTCTAAGCAAACTACACCACGAGCGCTTCCACAGTCTATGGTAGACATCTAAACAGACACGAGAATGATTTCCCATGTCGTAAAGGTAGGTCAAGGTTTTATTGCCTCCGCACGTCCTAACTTGTCCTTTAGGGAAATTTATAGCCAAATTTATGGGGGAATGGAACAATTCAACAATCATTCACAACAGCTCCGAATAGAACCGAGTAATGGTGGATCAACACATGCATTTTACTGCGCTACGATATTGAATGGGGCATTACTTTTTTATTAGGCTATTAGGGTTGTTCGAACATTTAATGCAGATCTTTGATTCCTCTTATTGTAATTGACCGCAATGTTTAAGCATACTTTTACCTATGATGACAAAAAGATTCCGTTAGTAAAAATAGAAGGAAACATTTGATTGAGTAAAATTAAATGTTAGTGATTCAATAGCTTTCACGAGAACTACGACACGAAAAGCAACACAGATAAATTAATTGGAAATACCTACCAGTAGGTCTACTTTAGAAACCGAAAACGTTGCATCGCGCGTATAATAAGTCAGCTTATGTTGGTGGAAACTGAATTCGGAAATTATCCAACATAAGCTGACCTGCGATGATTGTCACAATGAATGGTTTTTGAGTTGTAGAGTAAAGGGGCTGTTTATTAAAGTGTTTGTCTAGTCAAAATTGACCACAAAAAAACAACTTCGTTCGTTTAGTTTTTTTTTTCGTTCGTTTGTTCGTATGAGCAAGTGACCAACTCTGGTGACAGAGAGTGAAAGACCAAGTGAAGCATCAAAACTTTCAGAAAAGACCTGACCATACTGTTTCGACTAGTCGTTTTAGAAAATTGTTTACAAAAGGTGAGGCTTTATAAAAATTCAAAAAGATCTGTATTTTCACTCAAATCATGCTTTTAATATTCTGATAGCCTACTTTAATGCACTATTCGGAATGAAGGTACAGGATAATACAGACCAGTTTTATCGTATAAAGAGTTTACTCTATAACTACAGAAAATAGTTATAATCACACATTTGTCGAAAGATCACACATTTGTAAAAGTAAAAATGAATCTTAAAATCAGAATGGTAAAGTTTAACTTTGATATTGGCGAGGAGAGGTGGGCAAGCTCAAAGGAAACAGTAATGGAAATCCTGCAACATTTTCTAAATAGTGTCTAGAATGTATGCTTCTACGACCCGTACTATGGAGCTAAACGATTATTGGATCGAGATAGTGTTCGGAAAACAGTTTAAATTTCTTGAGAAATTCAAACACTATAGTTTTTATATCCTGTGAATAAAAACTATATTTATCTCTGAATTTTTGAGACGGTACAGAGGGCAAGTACCTGAAACGTTATAGTTACAGGAAAATGTTTTTATGAGACTAACCATATTTTTTTTTAAATATTCTTAACTGCATTTACAGATAATGGAAAAAATTTAGTCAGCAAGAAAATGATAATTTTACACAAATAGTTTTTTTTTATGCCAATCGAACCTGTTTCTTAGAGATCAATTTTATTGTCTCTACAAGACCGACTGAGGTTTGAGTAGGTACTAGAAATGTCAGAAATCGCAATCGAGAATTTAGAAATCGCTGCACCGTGGGAGCTTGACCGTAAATGGGTTAAAGAAAGAATACATAGTGAGGAAAACAATTTATATTCTTATAGGATTTTTCGCAAATTAACGTTAAATAAAAAAATGCAATGTGAATGAGCAGTTAGTAAGGGTGAAATCCAGGCGTAGGTACTAACCACTTTCTGTTCTTTGTCGGCCACAATATTCCATTTGCTTTCAGAACTCGTGCCTAAAGCCGTTGCACCAAACTGATAATCATTTAATTTATTTTAATTCAATGTACGACTATATTATTTAATTCAATGTAAATAATCTCTATTCTGAGGTAAATAATATATAATATGGTCATGATTGTAGAAAACATATAATTTATATTATTTTATATTCACAATCTTAGGAAAACTAAGACCGAAAAACTGACTCAATGCTAGTAAAACATTTTTTAATGGCAACCCATGCATCTTGTTATCAAATCGGTCGATGTTTAATGGGACTATCATTATAATTCAGTCTCTCTCTTTATAATCTTAAAGAGAGCTCGGTAACATCTCCTCAAATACTTCAAGTGCTATAAAAATACGTAAAATTATATGAGCCATTATTTCAAAACTCGTTACAAAGCGATGACTAGGCTCTCAGCCTAAAACGTTAAGTATTTGAAACTCTCGCTTCAGGCAACTTCATAAAAGCGAAATGTGTAGAGCACCATCACTCAAAACTTTTGAGGTATTTCCAACAGGCATTGAAGGCCTCCGGATGTTTTCTGGATGAGACACTCTTTTGAGGGAAACAAATAATTTACCTACAATACAATATTTCTATTGTATACTAGTAGACCCGCGCGGCTTTGCTTGCGTGTTTGCAAAAAACCACGCAAGCAAAGTTTTACGTAATACTTGATAATACTATGTAAAAAATATATGAAAATTATTGACATTGTAAAAAAGACCTAAGAAATTGAATCAATAATTTTTAAAAACAAATAAATGTAGAGAGAATTGTATTATTCACTAGCTGCGCCCCGCGGTGTTACCCGTGGTGAGTACTTCCCGTTCGTGGGAATACCGGGATCAAAAGTAGTTCAAAAGTAGGCATTTTAAAGTTTACGTTCTGTACTCGTAACTCCTCGCTTGACGCTTGACGCCCAAAGCTGTTCTCAGTGAAAATGGAAAAAGTTTGATTGTGGGGAATCTTTTTTGTCACTCCATGATTTGGACGTTTTGGACACTTACGTTTTTTGTGTTTTTATATTTCTTGTTGTGGACATTCTGTGTTTTTGTTTCTTTAGGCTGAATAACTTTTTTTTGTTGAATTAGATGTTGAGTACTTTGTTGTATAAATCAGTGCCTCTAGTAAATAACGGTACAACTCAATTTCTTCACTTTTCATGGCATGGCTGCTTTGAAAGATAAGTAAAATTTTAACGATTTCTTAAATAATCTATATTATTATCTAAGTGTACACAATAAATAAATGAATAAATAAATAATAAAGTAAACGTACTACGTAAAACAACAAAGTTTAAAATACATACTTGTACTTAGTAAGTAGCTAATAAAGCATTTCCTCAACAAAGACATTTAAAACCGAACCCTATTCTATTTAAGGCTACTGGAGCTTTTAGAAAGGTATGTAATGTATGTACTTGCTTTATTTATTCCCATCTCTTTTCAATTAAAATGTAAGTTACAAAAAAAACGCATCTAAATAAGTGGTTTTGTTATAAAAAAAAGTGAAAGAAAGAAAGAAAGGAGCTGACGTTTTAGGCCGCCTAAAGTCCATGAAGTAATAATAATATAACCGTAGGTACGTTGATACAAGAACTCGACATTCGATATCCAAAGCAAAAATACAGATCAAAAGGAATGGCTGCCAAAAATGGTGACACAGAAACACAAAAGGCCTGGCAATCTGCGCGTGGCTTTGACACAGAGGCTAATTGGAGACGAACATGGCGGTAGGTCAGACGCATTGGCGAGCAAAGCAAGCTATTATTCGTTTGTGAGCTTTGTTTACACATGTGACGGTACAGGCCATAGGTCAGACTGGCGAGCGAAGCCAGCGACTGTGTGTAAACTTGGTTGGTGCCTTTGTATTGTGGTAATTTCATTCAGGGTAATTTCATAAATTGAGGTAATTTCTGTCTAACTTACACGACTAGTAAATATTATAAACCACTTGGACCTAATCAAAACAACTTTTATCACAAATGAATTCTTATATAGGATGAGGAATAAAAACACTATAGATACACTAGTGTCAATTCGATGTCGCAAAATCGCAAGAAGCTAATTCGCAAAATCGAAAGAAGCTAATTTGACAGCAATAAAATTTATGCCATCCTTTTTATTTCGATCGTTATGAAAGGGACGGCAACATTTTTAGTGCTGTCAAATTAGTTTAGTTAACAATACCTTTAAACCAAAGAATCTTTATGTTTTTATCTTGAAAACATATTGGCAAACACAATAGTTTAGATAGAACGAAACAATAGTTTTCAAGAAAAATATCTCTGACTTGAAAACAAACTCATCATATCCCATTGCTAATTTAGCGTAGCTTTTTCATTTCATTACTTAAATAAATTTTCGTCTGAATAGCTTTCCCTAATTGCACCAAGCTAGTAAATCAGCGGCATCTTCGTATTTACGGTCTCAGCTGGCGAAATAAATCTTTTGACTTTAATATCTGGCTTTTGTTGAAAATCCAAATTGAATTGAGTGAAAAATGTGTTATTCTGTCCTGGATTAAATACTTCCTTAAAATTTATCTTGTCTAGCTTATTGATTTTCCTAAGCCAATATTTAAAAAAATATTATACGACTTCAAAAAAGGAGGAGGGTGTATGTTCCACTTTATGATCAAAAATAGTTTCGTATAAAAAGGATAATAGTAGCAATTCGGAGTATCGCAAAAGCTAAACTTAATTAACCAAAAATGTTGGCGTCGTAGCGATGGGATCAAAAAGGATGGCATTAATTTTAGTTAGTTTAGTTTAGCTTTTGCGACACTCCGAATTGCCACTGATATTGGCCTCCTTGTAGTTGATTTTATCCGGGTAGGAATCAACTTGAACCATAACCATTTATTGTTATGGAACTGACAATAATAATTGATTTTAGCAGAAGTAAGTTATATACTTTTAGGTCAGCCATATTATGTTCTATTTAGGATTTTTATGTTTTAAGTACTTATGGAGTATCCATAGTGTAAAAATAAATTTGCCAACTCCCGATCTTTTAGCTGTTATTTTTTCAAACTGTTAATTTGAATATTTTTAAAGGGAAACATTGTATAATAGATAAACCGTCAGGCGCAATCAACACGCCCCATTTTTATGCAATCTCCGCAAACATGGCAATTTGTATCTGACACGAATGTTAATGGTCTCGTCACGTGGACAAATTCTAGTGGGTACAGTCTGCTTCAGAAACGGCCGAAAAACTAGGCCTTTACATTTTGACTAGATGATTTATACAGAGTCAGAGTCGTATTCCCGGTAATATCTGCCCACGCTTAACGGGACACTGGTGCCTGGGACACTGTTGAGATTGAACAGGCTTGTAGCACCTAAACCATCCTCTCAGCTAAGCCGGCCATATCCACAGGAAAGACAATGGTCAATACGGCTGACTAAGCCGCGGTTTCCTCACAATGTTTTCCTTCACCTTTAAGAGCTCGTGTTAATGCGCTACATTTTTCAAAAAAATTCCATGGATGCACGGCCGGGATTCGGATACGGATCGTAGCAAGTGGTTTCTAAACGATTGTACTGAATAAATACATTTTGAGTTTGAGTTTCTGCCTACCTCCTGCCTACCTGCCTGAGAAAGAGATGTGATTTTATGAAAGCATGTATGTTTATATTTATTACCTGGTAAAGGGAAGGAAGAAGAAAGTCAGATGTTCTTGTGGTCGACTGTATTCCTGTGTTCGTACTAATTCCCGGTAATGTTCAAAGCCTTTGACGTAATTGCGCCGAGCTGATTGCTACCCAGTGGATAGTGCATACAATAACGGTTCACGAACTGTAGATTTGGTTTGGACTAGCCAGTGTTTTGAAACACGCTGTACGTTGTTAGGTCAAAGAATTATGCAAAGTTTAGCTTCAATTTTACTTTGAAATAACATGTTTTTTTTTCTGTGAATCTGGTTCTGACAAGCCAGTGATTAGAAATACACGCCTTGGTACGGTTTAAATAGATTTCGTTACAAAAATTGCCGACCTGTGTAGTGCAGGGTGAAGGCCCGCCTGAGACACGAAGGTTGCAAGTTCGATCACTGCCACGCGACAAATAATTGTAAGTTTTGCATTGTAGGTATTTGTTCCGGGTCTGGGTGATTAACCAAGGTTTTGTTGGCCCTTACGTTAGATTGTCCGAAAATAATAATTGTACGAACTCAGACAGATCGTATCCAAACCACACCACGCCATGTCCCTTTCATTAGTCTAGTTCGCTTTACAGCTGATATGAATAAAACATGCGAGGGTTCAGCAATTATTAACGATTTGTTTACAAGAAGGGTTGTAAGGGGTGGTCAGTGCAAACACGATACTTCTCACATGTATACGGCACCTAGTTTTTGATATAGGTAAAGCCAAAGAAAAGATGGATGGACTGTGTGAGGGATGACATGAGAGGAGTGAGTGCTGAGATGACGTCTGATAGAGAGAAATGGAAGAAGAACACATGTTGTGAGGACCCCTCATGTGGGATAAGGGCAGGTAGAAGAAGACTCAAATTCACAAGGTGTTTAACCTACTAAGAATCATGCATCGTGTGAATGACACTTGGATGCAAGATTAATGCCTGTTGCATACAGTTAAATTAAGTGTCATCATGACTTGTATGGCCTAAACAACAGTTGCTTATAATTTATTATTGAACGTCAATAAATGCGCGTAATTGTTGCATTTAATTATTGCTCTGGTATACGTACAAGAAAATGGCATCATGTAAATGGTAATTCATTCTTATTTTGGATAGAAAACATATAATTTATTTTAATTCATTTTGTTGTTTAGATGAGGAGGTGTAGGTATTTTTTGTTACTGTGTGCTTTTTTGTTACCAATTAAGTACATAAAAAAGTTTTGTTAGAGATAATTAATATTTAAATATGCATGGATACGAGATTATAGCCTGTTATTTTCTCACTTCATTTAAATCTCGACGCCTACGTTTCACGCGATAAAGAACCCTTTTAATTTTAGACAGCACGTTTAGATGGTAACCCTTTACATTTGAAAAGTCAGTTTGTGCAAACGCTGGAAGGGTCATTATGCAATGCAGAAATGACGAATTTTTGCTTGTCCAGTGAATAGGGGTTTTGTTTTTTGTAACAGGATTCTGATAAAATCTGACCATGTTGCACTGAAGCAAAACTTAAATAGCTGAAGATATTTTTTTTGCATTTATTATAAAATATTGACGATGTTGACATGACTTTTTTTCGGTTTTACAACAAAACTATAAACAATTGGTAGCTCGAACATTTTCCAAGTGAATAGGTACATTTGTCTACAATAATCAGTAACAGTCGCCAGAATACTAAAACGTGCTGCTTATCTATGGTACCTATTGGTTGACGACATTTCAATATTCGGGCAAGTATTATGAGTTTATAGGTAGTTAGCTAGATTTGTTAATTTGATCAGAAGAACATAAATAAATCTATCTAGGTGAAGATAGATTTAATTATGTTTTTCTTACAACCTTAGTCCGTTATAGACTTCGTAAGTGTAAATTTGTCTAGCTCCTTAGACATCTTCAAATAATCTTAATGCTTAAAGATTTGAAAAGAACCTTTGAGAATGATTCGTAAGAACCTTTCAAAACAGCGCTATTTTGGCCAAGTGAGAGTGGTCACTACTGAAACATGATTTTAGTTCATCTCAGTTAATCATGAAATTGATTGTTTTGAATACTTATATTAAATTAAACATCTACTATTTAGTATTCTAATAAATAGTGGACCTACAACTCCTAGAACTTCGCTTTACAAAACAGCCACGGTACTTCAAAGTAAAGCACAAATTCACAAACGGAATATTTACTATACTTCAGTGCTAGAGTGATTCCTAATTAAAATGGGGTGCTTTGATATCCAATCTCACTTGAAATAGTAAAGGGTTGATTTTGAAAACTTATTTGAATACCACTTTTGAAGTAGGTGATCCTGTGACCATTTCTGGTATCAAGAGGTTTAATTGATTCCTCTCTTTTATTTCCTCTCTTCACAGTCGGGCATTTTTCATGCCGTTGGCAGAGTGGTCGTGGTTTAAACACTGGAACACAATTCTTCTTCTATGGCCGCTGCTTTTCTAGCGATTCTTCTTTATTTCTGCAGGTCATTTGCGTTGCGAGTACACTGCACTATTGTGGACTGGGACTCTTTACTAATCACACTGATATTAAATGCATTCATATTTGGATGGATGAATGTTTGTTACTTCTTTCTGCTTCTATAAAATGTGGTTCGACATACCTCTGACTACCCCCTTAGGCATTTTCAAAAAGATCTAAAAGTTGCCATTGAGATCTGAAATAATGACTGCTTCCTGGGATACAGTCGTGATTATATTTATTTTCCTTCGTAATTTCAATACTATAAAGCACAAGGTTATATTCCGTGCATACTCTTATCACATTTTCTTTCAAAGTGGTTCAGAGATAACCATAACTATCGACTCCAAAGCGAATTTAGTAGTGAGGTTTTCACGTAGCAGATGTTGAAACTAAGTTCTTGAACTTGTAACTCCGCCTGACTTCAGTTATTACAAGTGACGAAATTACTAAAATATCGATCATTCGTATGAGCAAGTGGCCAACTCTGCTGACGAAGTATTCAGCCTGCCTAAAGGCCTCAAAGGCTAGCGGCTTCAAAAGCCGGGACCAACAATTTAACGTGCCCTCCGAAGCATGGAAGCGCTTAGCTGATAATGCCACTTGCCCATCCAAGTTGCGACCGCTCAGAACGTTCCTTATCAGTACAAAATCGTACGGGTGGGTAGGTACTTATGACCAGTAGGTCTACTCTACAAAACAAAAACGATGCATCGTGCTAATAATCGCAGGTCAGCTTATGATGGTGGTAACCGAATTCGGAAGACTAACCAAATAAAGGTGACATGCGATGATTGTTTCGATGCAACGTTTTAGGCAGAGTAGAGGGGCTGGCCTTTTTCTAAAATGTCACCAATTTGGTCCAAATAATGTTTGCATATGTCGTCCCCTTCTAGATATCCTATTCAAACTCGTCGTATCACCATTATTTATTACAAATTGGAGTTGGTTTAATGGTATTTTTTATTGTAAGTACCACTTGTAACAACCAAACATACAGAATATCCGAATTACAATGTGAATAACAGTTGGTGTATTGTATAATGAACTTGTGCTTCAAACTTGGCACAAAGTTTGTCCTCCATTACCACGATGTCTTGTCAATTAATAAACAAAGTGTAAACCGAAGTATGAAGTACCTACTGGAAGTTCGGAAGGGATGTGGAAGGTAGGTAGAATGGGTAGTTATCTTAATATAGCGTATTTATACCCTTATAAATTTTAAGGGGTTTAAAAATTTCGGATTTCCACAATCAAATATAAATTGTGTCTTCAAGATCGTGATTTTACCTATCTACTTAGGGCGTTTGTGAACTACGGTTTTTTTATTCATCGACTTTTTCAAAATGTCTTTGTCTTCTTCTAACTTATCGAAAATATATTATCTGTCACTGTTAAACAGTAAACTTCCGTGGAGTGGATTTCGGAAAAAAAATCCGGTCCGTAAAATTTATTTGTCTAACTTATCGGAAATAAGGAGAAAAGACATTTGAAACTGACTTTCTGTATCGGAAAACAGTAAAATTCCGTGTAGTGTGAACAACTAATTTTTAAATTTTCTAATTTTCTAATTTTTCCTAAAGTATCGTGAACGGCAGAAATTAGAACGCCCTTGAAATCAAACATCAATTTCTCAAATAACTTTAGATCTTAAATTTAGAAAATCAGCTAAAAATAGCTACAATTTATCAATTTTACTTCAGAGCCCCAATAAAAATAAGACGCAGAGAGCTTTTTGTACATCCCCATGTTTCTATTGAAAATACTTTATTCAAATCAGAAGACAGATTCTTTTATTTACGACGCAATGTCTCTCAAGTTTACGTCTGTGATTTATAGCACAAAACATATTCTTTGTAAAACACACGGTGTAAATCATTCCGCGCAAAAAATACCAAAAAACATTTATATACGCCTTGTTTGTGAATATTCTTAGGTGTATTTTATTCTTGAAATGTTGCCAGGTTTAGAATAAGTACCTACGCAAAAAACATTTTTAGTTTTGTACAAGTAGGTACCTATAAATAAATAAATAAATAAATATCCTTGGACATTCCACACAGCGTCATCTAGTCTCAAGCTAAGCAATATACCCGCGCGGATTCGCTTGCGTGGTACACGCTACTTTCTATAAAAACTTTGACACACTATTATATCCTTTTATGGGCTATTTTGTAAAATTCTCTAACCGGTTTTTATTTATTTTGCATACTGAAATTTTAAAACCATTTTTTTTCCTTCTGCTGCTCTAATAAAAAGCTCTTGTACGAGTACGTACAAGTCGGTCCCGGCTTTTAAAGTCGTTAAGCCATGACGGAGGCCTTTAGGCGGCCTAAAAACTCCGTCACCAGAGTTAGCCACTTGCTCATACGAACGAACGGACGAGTACGTACAAGAGCAATAACTGAATGCATTAATGACGCGCAATAATTAGAAGCAACGGTGTTATTAACCATGCAAGTCATGATGACAGGCATTTTAATTGTATGCAACCAGTCATCTTGCATCATGTAAATAAATAAATAAATAAATAAATATCCTTGGACATTCCACACAGCGTCATCTAGTCCCAAGCTAAGCAATTTAATGCTTGTGTTATGGTAACCAGATGACTGATACACTACATAGATAATTTTTTTTTGTAAATACATACATATTATACATAGAAAACACCCAGACACGAAACAAAAATTTGCAGATCATGCAAACATTTGTCCCGCGGCGGGGATCGAACCCGCAACCTCTGCGTCTCAGGCGGGCTTTCGCCCACTGCGCCACAGAGGTCATCAAAAGACTAGGTAAATGGTATTAAAAAGTTGACTTTTAATAAACGCATACTAGAATACTCCTACTATCTGAAAATGCAAAATCCTTCAAAATAAAGCCCAAAAAAGTAAGATTTTATAAATAAGAGGGATAGTGATACCAATTTACGTAGAATAGGGTGGGAGGATGATAAATGATTGTGACACCTAGGCTGACACTTCATTCCGTTCTATGGCACCCGTAAAAATGACTATGGCTTATGGGATAAAGGGAGTTGCGGTAAATTGACTGAAGAGATGATTAATTGTACTGGAATTTAGGCTTTAAAATATTTTCAATTCAATTCAATTCAATTTATTTATTTTGGTCTGTGAACTGTAACAAAATTGGTTTAAACTTATAATAGAACCATTAGTTCCTGCTGATTAGCGTACACACACTTTTAAAATGTACGAGCTCAGTTCTAAAGGTATTTACGTCATTTTTTTTAATGAACAGTTTACAAAAATTCTCCGGAAGAATCGAAACATTGTCGGTATCTAAATCGACGATAATTTTACGTGAGTAATTTCCCGTGTACTTTTATAATGTCTAATACAACTCACGATAGTTTTGAAAGTGAAACAGTTTACAGTTTAAAATAACTTATAAAACTCATCCTATCACTAAAATGTAACAGAAGCCAAGCTAGTCAACCCCAGTAAGTATGGGATCTCATAAAATAATGATCCCACCTGCTGGCCGTCAGGATAAGCGGCGATATAGAGGACCCTAACGGATTATGGAGCGTAATAGAGAATTATGGTTGGCAAGGCGTGGACTAGATAAAATATTTGATAGTTTAGGTTTTGATTACTTTGGCGAAGGTAAAGGTGTTCCGTATGGGCCGGTTTTCGTTATCTTAAAGTTTGAGGTGAATTCAACGTTTATTTGTTTCAATCGATGACAAAATATCAAAGGTAAGGATCAAAGCTTATAATAGTGCATCTTAAGTTTGGCCATATTCACAGGATAGACAAGCTGAGAAGATGCTTCCTGACGCTGATTAACAGATTGTACGGGAGTTTCAGTAGGCTGTATGGCGCAACTAACCTGGTCTCGTCAATCTAGCAGGTCCAGGGTCGTGTCCGGCTTGCACTGAGAATTCACCGCACTTTCTAGGTCCATAGGTGAGGAATGATGCTGGGACTGTAGTTTGTGTCTTCTTATGGAACGATCACTAGAGGTCTTATATGATATTGAAGCGCGAGCGGCACTGTGCGAAAACACGAAGGATGCGCGCGCGGCTGTATCGGAAGGCGTCGAACAAGCAACTCTCAAAATGGCTTCCTTTCGCCGTTTCGAAAGACAATAGAGGCGTCACACCAAAACAGCCAATAGAAATATTGTGAACGGTTTTGATCTACCCTCAAAATTGTGTATGTCTTTAATACGCTACCTACATAAGAAAATAATGAAAGAAATTCGAACGAAAAATATATCATCTGTTCCGCTGGAACACAGATGTTAATTTTTGTAATGTAAAAGTTTAAAAAGCCAATAGCTGTAATACTAATTAAAAACCAGTGTTGGTTTTTGCAATATAGTATAATTATGATCTGCAGACAAATTAACGTTAACACTGAACAATCGTAGAGCACCGCTGGCGATGGAATCTAAAATTCATGCGATATGAGGTTGTGCTCGCCAATTCGCCAATTCGAATATAACGAACAAACTTACCTCTGGATAATGTAATTGTATTTAACCCAACGTTTTTGATAAATAATAATAATAATAATTTATTTGGACAACCTAATCCATAGTTTTACATTAACAATAATAATTAGACACAAAAATAATTATAATATAGTTACACCCATAACAATTACCTACATTGTGCGACTAATATAAGTATTTTTTTGTACTTGATGCTGAACTGGGTTCGATTGTATACTTACCCAAATAAGATGCTAACTGAGGTAACAGCATTACGGACCATACTATTGAAGTTTGACGACATCTATGAGTTTTTAAGCATTTTATCAAACATTTACACACACTAGGTAGGTATACAAAAATACAAGGCAATTTAAAAAAAGTACGAATTACGCAAAGATCTGTCATACCTAGTCTAAAACATGTACGATCAAAGGTACATGTACAAATTTGTCTTACTGTCTAATTTGATAAATAGAAGTAATAAATAATAATAATAATAATAAATAGAAGTAGGTAGTTTTTATCAGTACCCATTACACAAACATCAACGAGAACACCCCAGACCGTTTAGTTAGGGCCTACGAATAAACAACGCAGGTGAACCGTCGCTGGCCATAGAATATTCATGCGCCGGGTATTCGGTTAGCTACGTCTTGCTAAGCGTCGAATGTAAGCACCGTAATGGGAATCGCCTGTCGATTCTGAGATTCGCTGTTTCGATATTTTGATTTATGTTGGTAGAGACTAAACTAAACTATGCGGAATTTGAATTTCATTTGAGAATTTCCTGCTGTTAATGGTGAATTTGAATTCAGTAACAGATTATCTGGATGATAATTATTTGAAATATACGTACATTTATTATTTAATATTCGGTCAATATTTGAAATATTTAAATAATAATATATATTATAGTTAACAATCGGACCGCGTAAGGAACACGGTACTGCGCTCAAAAACACAAATAGCTGATGTAGCTCACAAAGCAGGCCAGCTCAGGTGGGACTGGGCAGGACACGTGAGCCGCATGTGCCAACAACAATGGGCAAAAACAACCACTGATTGGTTGCCTCAACAACGACGGCCACGTGGAAGACCCAGGCGACGATGGCGTGACGAGCTTGACTCCTACAACAAAGAATGGCGCCAAGATGCACAAAACCGAGATCAGTGGAAAGAGGGAAGGGAGGTCTTTGCCCTGCAGTGGGAAACATCAGGCTTATAAATAAATAAATAAAAGTTAACAATCGATAATTAATATTCGGTCGTGGTATAGGTACTCGTAGATACTTGTCGATATCAAAAACCATATAACTATGATGATAGATATTTTTTTTTTGTAAATACATACATTTACTTATACAGGGTGTTACCAGACCACTACCGAAAACTTTAGGGGGTGAAAGTACCCATCAATATGAACAACTTTTTCTAAGAAACCAACACTGTGAACGCGAAAAAAAAAACAGCTGTTCCATACATAAGTTCAATACCTACTTGGCTAAAGTGTATGAAACAGCTGTTTTTTTTTTCGCGTTCACAGTGTTGGTTTCTTAGAAAAAGTTGTTCATATTGATGGGTACTTTCATCCCCTTAAGTTTTCGGTAGTGGTCTGGTAACACCCTGTAGATAGAAAAACATCCAGACCGACAAATATCTGTAGAACATACCTACAAACATTTGTCCCGTGGCGGGAATCGAACCCGCAACCTTCAAAATAACAAAACTTATTAAATCGAACAATGTTATAAAGAAATCAAGTGAACACTCCCAAATAAAACAGCTATTACTCTTCGATCCTAAAATACCTTCAAAGAAATACAACTTACAAAAAGTGTAGAAAATTTCCTAGTTTATTCACAAAGGCGTCTAACCAACTAGCTAACGCAGATTCTTATGCCGTTCCTACCCTTTGAGAGATTTTTCCTTTGTCGAATGGAAAACAGAACACGTTTTTTCGAAAGTGATTTGGTTTGCAGCCTTTTAGGAGGTATTGGTTTCGGCGTGCTTTTAATGTTTCTCTTTGTTGTGAAAACCTGGGTGCAACGTTCGAAAATAAAATAACAATCGCAAATCCTGTAGATGAAAAACGCACTGGGAACGTGTATTTCATTATAGCCGGACTCGTACAAAAAGTTGTAGACGATTAGTCTACAGTCTAGCGAGACTTATCAAATGAAACCTTTTTGATCCATGCTAGCTACAAATAGAAAAATAAATCCCACTTGTGGCTAGCATAGCGTGAATAGCAATACCGCATTTGCACATTGATGATGTAAATGTTCTTTTTAATAAAATATCAGCAACAGATAAAGTTCTGATGCCAACTAAATCGGTATTTCCACTACACGATTTTTCAAACGGATATAAGTCTAATTTCCCTTCAAAATATCCGTGAGAACGAAACCAGGTGGTCCATTTTCTGAAAGCACCTCTTTAACTTCGCAGATTCTGAAGTATTACAAGTTTAAGGAAAGAGTATTTTATTCTTTTCAATAAAATATTTCTGACGGCATCCTTTCTCGAAAAATACTGAGATAAAAGTTGCCAGACTTTCAGTTTTTCATTCTACTTGGTTGAACCCTTTGAAAGAAGTTTTTATTGTATCGGCGGATAATTGTGATTTTATTGGATGTGAAATTAAAATCAATTTCAGAGATCATTATCATTAGTATAAGCAAAAGTTGTCATAGTTGTTAACACTTTTATTAACTAATTAATCAATTTTAGTTGCTAATAACTAATTAATCAAGTACATAAATCTCATACAAAAATACATATAAATGTTTAACTGGATGAAGAAAGGAACCTTTATCCAGCCCAGATAGCTTTTAGCAGATACATACAGACATTCATAAAATCACGCCTTAATACTAGGAGGGTAGGCAAAGTTACATTTTCAACTAGCTGACACACCTCTTTTGAATCTATCACTCTCCTGGACATGTAACAGTTGAGTTAAGCCTACCAGAGCTTCCCCTTCCAGCTACCCTCTATTGTCTTAAAACTTGGGCATAGACTTAATACAGCAATACTGCGTAAGCAACAATTTTGCTAAGATTTATTGGCAGCAGCTTTTTCTTCTGCCTCTTGGGCCAACTCCTCGAGTCTCTGCATAATCTTCTGCCGTTTCTTCTCTTGTGGTGTTTTGGACCACCACGTCTCTGCAGCAGCATCCTGTAAGATATTTCAAGGTTAATTAACAATTTTCTTGTTACAGAGGGCACCAGATTTGTCCAGGGCACTTGCTCATAATAACACTCTTTTTTAGAGGGCACGTATAACTTTCGATATCAACTCCAAAGTCGAAAAGGCACGGTAGTGGCCCTTAAGTGCTACCTTTACGCCACGAGCGAGTGTATTACTATGACTTCGCCCTCCTCATCATCATCTCAGCCGTAGGACGTCCAATGCTGGACATAGGCCTCCCACAAAGATCTCCAGTTGTTTGGATTGCAAGCGACCTGCATCCATCGTCCGCCCTCCTATCGTCTATCGTTGGTTAATCTCTTCGAATATTAAGTTAAGAAACAGAGAGCTTACATGTTCAGCAAATACAGGTTCCCTGGTGCTGAGTTGAACAGCTACTTCATGAGCAGTAAGGACGCGTATCTTCAGCTGAAGTCGCCGTTTAGTTGTCAACACTGCATCTAATGCTGCAAGAAGAGTTCCTGAAAATAAGACATGATGAATATAACATGTAATTGAAAGAAACAGTTTCATATCTATGCAGAACGATTTCGCTACTGCTGGGTATTCAGCATTGGAGAGATTGGTACTCGCTCCGGTCATCTCCCAAGTTTTACATCGAAAAATACATTAATAAAAGTCATAATTATCAATTGCATAGTTTTATAAAAAATTTAATTAGTAGATGTGCTATTTATCAAGTTTTAACTTAATGATAAAAATTGTCACGCTTTTAGAAAATTTAAGTTTACTGTGAGATTTTTGGCATGCACATTCAATCTTAAAAGTTTTGTAAGAAAAGTAATACGACAGACAGTTAAAATTAAAACTGAAGTCTTGGTATTATAATAGCATACGGGAAATTAGGTACTCACGTAAAGTTATCGTCGATTTAGATACCGACAATGTTTCGATTCTTCCGGAGAATCCTCATCTGGGTATGAGTGTGGTCACTCCTCGCGGTCGCGCTGGTCGGTATCTAAATCGACGATCATTTTACGTGAGTAATTTCCCGGGTGCTATTGTAATGTCTAATAACACTCATGATAGTTTTGAAAGTGAATTGAAATCTAGGTACTCGTATTTAATCAAAAGAAAGAAATAAAGTGAAACAAGTGTTACCAATCGTATATGAGTCCGATACTCGAGCAAGGCACGAGATTTCCAGTCTTGGAGAGAGCGCGTGAGCACGATGCAGCATCGTCTGCCACATCAACGACACGCTTCCGTAGTCAGGAGTCGGGATGTGGATGAGTTTCTGGTAACACTGGAAGAGAAGCTTCTGTTCTGCGTCCCAGGGGCTGCGCGATGTCCCGATGAATATTACGCGTTCTTCGTTTGTAATTCCTGGAAAATAGTATTGCATGTTACCACGCACTCTCTTTTGGAGAACACCGTGGTGACTGGTCTGGAACTTTTAATGCAATAATAAATGGCACTTGTAAAGCGAATAGTGCAGTAGGGTTTTATTTACAGGAAAAGTTCAAATTGTTCAATAAGCGTGCATGACAATTCCCAATAAAAATACATACTTATGAACACTAATAGAAATAACCTTTGATAATTTTCACCAAATCCTTCTTCAATCTCTTAGGATCAGTCTTATCAGTCTTTGGTATCTTCTTCACAAATGGTTTGTCAGCTTCGTCCATCCATATAACCGATGGCTGGAGAAGTCTTGACACTTTCATAACTAAATGCAATAACATGATCAATCCAGTTTTTCCCGGATACTTCCCGACTATGTTTGCTGGGGTAAGGTCAAAGAGCATAGCTCCAAGTTCTGTACATACTGCGTGGACTAACGTCTTCTTACCACTGCCTGGTGAGCCTAATAAAGTAAATAAGCATCTTTAGTGAAACATACATACATAAAAGTGTATTTCACATAGCCTATTATTTATAATCAGCCGTCATGCAAGGTTGTGTTTTTTTCTTGACCCTAACGTTTTAATTAAAAAAGATGGTAAAAAGTAGCTGCTTGAGTTCTAGTAGGTACACTTTTATGGTAATTTATGATTAACAAGGTAAAAAGAGAATTTAACACTAAAATCTTCTGAGCCCATAATTTAACATCAGATGCCTAAATGCTTCTAAAATTGGGCATTTACCAGCACCGTACTACGATTAATTAACAAAAATATACCCATACATTCTGTTGGTGATTTGTTATCCTAAACAGAACCGGTCGTACGTATTTGACTCAAGTTAATAGAAATAGTGCTATTAGAATTCGTGGCAAAAATATATGTATTTTTATTCATTAAAAATATAAACTTACCTGAGATAAGAACAGATCTTATCAAAGGAGCGCTGTTTCTAACAGTTTCAGATCCCAAAGGAAGAATACAAAATTCCTTCACCAACTGGCGTATGTCACCTAAGCAAGGAGATGCTTCTGAGCCTTCGTTCCTAAACGTAGAGCCAACATAGCACTTTTCTCCAATAAAATCGTCCATCTTGACAAGCGGGTATGGTTTAATAATGCCGTTTGAAACTAATTCTTCGAATAAAGATTCTGTGGTTCGATCAGGAGTTAAATCTTTTTCCTTCTTCTTTTTGTCTTTTTTGCGACGTGCCTGAAAATAATAAATATGAATTTTTAGATTCCTATTTATATAAATAACAATAATAAAGACAGGCAAGGTGCTCAGTGTATTCAGTTCTCTTACTTTCTTTTGTGGTTTTTTGGATTTCTTCCCTTTGATAGCTTTGTCTTTATCATAAGCGGCTTGTAGTAGCTCCAGCTCAGCCCTCATAACGTCATCAACTATGTTTCTTATTTCTTGCTCTAATATTGTCATTTTCTCTCTCTCTATCATATCCTTGTAGTATCTCTCGTGCAGATTATCAGGGTCATCTTTGAACTTCCAAATGTCTTCAAACCTTAAAATCATGTAGAATTAAACAAATCTTCATATAGTATAGACATAACCATCTCACTATAGTAGAATAACCAAAACTTACTCTTCATTAGAATTAACCATGTCTTCCAAAAATGCAGATTTGTTGCATTTATAAATTGTCAAGTCTTCTTCTTCGTCTTTATTTTTACCATTTTCCTCTTGATCCTTGCTACTTTTTTTGTCTTTACTGTCTTTACTTCGCTTGGAATCTTTTGACGACACTGGAGATTTGCTGAGTACACTTCCATCAGCTCCAGAACCTAAAAAAATATCATCACTATCTATTATCATTTCAAAACACTGCATACTTTGTATGGGCGTCATATTCCTTTACTTCATACTGCGAGAACAAACTTCTGACATAATAATTAATCTAATCGTTATTTTACTTTTTTTTTATTTGAAAGCAGCAATTAGATCAAGTTCAGTCAGGTTAGGGTAAAATGTACCAATTTTATATCTTACGAAACAATACGGTTAAAGTTCTAAATGTCTCAACGAACGATTAGAAAAGAGTCCAGAATAAAGTTATGATTGGATTTAAAAATCCAGTTAAAAAGATATATCTTTTGTCTCACCTTGTCTACTATACATAGCTCTGCTTCCACCGTGATCTTCCGATGGAATTTCAGGCATCCTTCCAGTCCTGTCATAGTACTCCCTAATCCATCTCCTTAGTTCATCCCCAATATGTTCATTGATTTTAACAGTATTTTGAGCTCTTAATTGCTCTTCCAAAGTGACTAAAGCTACTTGAAATTCGTCTTCTCTTTCTTTTTGAAGAGATCGTCGATAATCTTTTACCTAAAGCAATTCAATATAATCAATTACCACATATCCATTTCTCAGTTTTATTTGTGCTTAATACTTAATACTTACTTCTTCTGCTTTCTTCACTTTCTCAGATTCCTTATAGGGAGGAAGAACCATGCCAATAAGAAGTTGTTCTTCTCTTTTCCTCTTCTTGGTTGCTCTTCTGGCAATGAATCCTCTCCATACTTTTTGAATTGCAGTAGCTGCTGCTGGAGACATCTCTCCTTTCTGGTCTCTACCTTTCTCTTTTAATTGGCGGATTTCTTTCATAAATTGGCCCCTAAAAATTAAAACTTTTGTTTTTAGTTTTTACCATTTTGATTTGTAAGTATGCATAAGAATTGTAGTGTAGATACCTTGCGTAATTATGTGTTTAATTTAAATATAAACGAGAAAAAAGTTTTTTGTTTGTCACAAAAACATCGACAGTTAAAACTATAGGTACAATAATTTTTGAAAACACTCGTACAATCAACGCAAATTTACAAATCAAACAATAACTTAAAAACAAAATCTAACAAATAGTAACAAGAAGCCACAAAAGTTAAAGATTATTATAAAATGTTACCGTGTTTGCAAAGTGTTGATCAACAAGAAATAACAGCAGTGAGGATACATGTATAGACTATTAAATTTATATTATTTGTACCTCAATCTTCCTTGGCGAGCTCTTTCGTGGCTCTGTATAATCAGCACCGCTTGTTGTTCTGTCAGTACCAAGGGTTGTGCTTTTACCGGTTCATGTCCTAGCTTCCTCAGGGTCTCCATGACAAAGCCTCGACGACTTTCAATCTCTGATGCTCTCTCCCTTGTGAAGAATTGAGGGATGCATGGCTCAGCTTCGAATGGAGTCACTTGTAGTTTTGTAAGGGCCTTAAAAAAGTTGCGTCAGTAATGTGCATTCGTATATAGTTTTTGGTAACGTTTTATCAAAATTATCAATAAAAGAAAAAACATTTTCGTAAGTTTTTACACTAGATTGACGCTTGAGAAACATCTAGAATAGTTTATATAGCTAATCATTACATTGATTAATTTTTTAATTATTTTATCTTATAATAAAATTGCTTCACTGCTAACCTCATCATCATCAAACGTGTAATCCGTCATATACATCTCCACCAGTTCATGTTTTATCTCAATCAGCCTCCCCAAACAGGCTTCCAGCATCCTTCTTACAATCAACCTCTTCTGCGGTTGCAACAGCTGATCATACACATTATCAAGTCTTGCTAGTAGCACAGTATATCTTACTCGAAGTTCAAGTAGTTGAGGTCCAATAATTGTTCGTTCTGCAGCTCCACCTTCGAATATTGCTTCGTCTACTTGTGTTGCTTCTCCGATTAGCTCTGATGTCTCGACCAGTAAGTCATTGTAGGTTTTGTTGGCCATCTTGGTGTATGACTTAATATATTCTGCTTAACTAAGTCATCTATAAATGAAAAATCTTACTTAAAGTTAACAGCTCCAGTAGGATTTAAACCTGCGTAGATACAAGCGATCGCTCTTAAGGTGCTTGTATGGGTGAAACTAGCGCCACCGCCTATTTTATTTTATTATTACGTTGAACAAAGGAATTTTAAAAAACTGAATGTAGGTACAGTTTGTGAAGTTGCACTTGGTGGCCACCAAACTCTGTTTTCGCTACTCCTCCTAAACTATACAAAATGAAACTATTACATAGGTAATTAAAAAAAAGCTTATGATAGGTTTCACAAACTATACATTCAGTTTTTTTTTAAATCCTTTGTTTACGTAATAATAAAATAAAATAGGCGGTGGCGCTAGTTTCACCCATTACAGGCACCTTAAACCGAGCTGCCATCTATTATGCGATAGAAGCTGTTGCTATTGGTTACCTGCTGGCACAGTAATATTAATTTTAAATTGTATTTGTATGTTTATTCCGTGTACAATAAAGTGCTAATTCGCTCATTCAAAGACGTTCTTCATTAATCTTCATTTATTAATAAGAGGGAATGTGTATAAAACTTGTACTTCATTGCAAATCATCTGATCCACCAACTCGGCCTGTAATCTCTATAACTAAAATAAATTCGCTTATGTTGTTAAGAATGCTTTAAAAGACTTACCGGAAATATCACTTTACATTTTTATTTGAATATACCAAAACTTTGTTTATCGATAACAGTATTTCCATAAACCTGTGCCTGGCTATAAAGCTGACTCTATATTTGAAACGACTATTTCGGCTGATGCTTTTCAATAAATGCAATTGAATAAACAAATAATCTACGTTCAACTTTATTGAATAAACATTCCCTTAGCAACATCCACCATATTAATACAAGCAATTAAAATACAGTTCCTTTAATAAATAAACATTTGACAATTGTTTATTGAAACTACTTACCTATATAACTTTACAAAATACAATTAGAACCAATTAAGTCACATAAGGATTGTTGTAAAGGACCAACAGGTAGTTCAGCTGACCCAAGCCACTGCTAGACTAAAGCGTGCTCAAGACACTGGCAGCATTACCGCGCTGAATTATGATTATTTTTACCTATAAGAAATTACTACATATTCTTAGTAGTATTTGATAGTATCTACTTATGTTTTTTATGTATCAGATACTTTTTCAATTCTTAAATACTTGATTGGACACAAAACAGACAAACAAACAAAATCAATATATAAAGGTAAAGGATATTTAAAGGCTGTACATAGCCTTTAAAGTTCTGAGGCGAGCTTAATTCTAAAGGAGCGAATTCTGTGCCAAACACACAATGCCCATGTACGTGGAGACATCTATGCGTTTATTATTATTATTATTATTAGGAGCCTGTATCATCCCACTCCAGGGCAAAGGCCTCCCTTCCTTCTCTCCACTCCTCTCTATTGTGAGCTAAGTGTAGTCCATTGTGGACAGTAGGAGTCAAGCTCGTCTCTCCACCGCCGCCGCGGTCTGCCGCGTAGTCGTTTCCTGTCCCGTGGGATCCACTCGGTGGTGGTCCGTGCCCACAACTCATCCGGCATCTATGCGTTTATTTTGTTTATAAATAATATATTTGTTCTCTTACTCATTCCACACCCGCATCATAAAAATCCACACTTTATTGCACAAATTGATTCCCTTTTCACCACACCAATATATTATTTATCCACAATCCATTGGCTGCTCGGGTTTATCGAACAAACACGGTCACCCAAGCAACGCTGGCACGCTCGGATTAACGTGTTTTTACTAAATTATCTGTGTATTCGTGCGAAACGGTTCAAACGATATGTGTTGTATTAATTTAGTACTAGCTGCACCCTGCGGTGATAGTTCCCGTTGGAATATTGGCATCAAAAGTAGCCTATTTTTAATCCAGGGTATAAGCAATTCTGGTACTAGATTTCATCCAAATCTGTCCAGCCGTTTGAGCGTGAAAGAGTAACAAACACACTTACATACTTACACACACACAAACTTTCACCTTTAATTATAGTGTGATGTGTGTGTGTTAAATTAACAATTTAGTCAAGGTGAGAACCGGGAGCCTGGTTACGTTTATATGCTACTATAGTTCTCAATTGTAAGTATATTGCTCAATCACGTCTAGGAATAAAAATAGATAATTGCTCGTGATGGCTACCCACAGACTGTGGTAATGATAGGTCGGATTAAAGCCGGTTGCATAATAAACTGGACTCTACAATATAATATAATAATATTAATAAAGCTTTATTTAATTCCACACACAAAAATAATAATAGTAAATTAATAATAATAAGAAATTGATGAAATTTTCACATGTACCTACTTAATTAAGATTTGTAAAAAAAAAAAAAAAACTTCAGTCGTGTATGGACCCCTTTTGGGTAAAAGCCTATCTACAATATAATAGCATACAGAAAATAAATGAACACGATTGTTTTCCAAAATTTGCGTTAGAAAAGTTGCTTAAAATAATTATTGTTTGGTTATTTTAGATCCTTTGAAGATGTCTAGAGATATGTTCAAATGTCATATTTGGTACATAATTACATTTTGAAGAAGTTAACATTTCATTTATAATAGCATAGATATAATACCTACAGAATTAATCCATTGAATTATTTTCAGTACCGACATCGTTTCAATTTATGTAAGTAGGTAGTATTTTGTACAGTTATGTAAATATGTAGTAGTTTAGTTTCTGTTAATACATTGTGATTCATGCACAATTTATTTACATAAACTAAACTACTACATATTTACCTAGCTGTACAAAATACAATTAGTATCCGTTGAGCCACCTAAGGAACTATGATTGTCGTTGTTTTTAAATGAATTTTCGAGTTGTAAAGTATAATTATTTAATTAAACATTAATTTGATGTGCAGGAAGACTTAACCCTGCCATTACAGATATCTTCATACAAAAAAAACACTATATTTTTTTAGATCACAAAGCTCTAGTCAGTGTAGAACAAGCTTTATATCTAGTTGGCTTGGTGTGAGTCCGAACATGATTTCTCTCCGCTTCCAACTTATTACAAGTTGATTTGATGCACCCAAACGGGATTTTAATGCATTGAGCCTTTATTGGCAATTTATTGGTAATTTTGCTTGAAGATTCGGATTGTGATAGGTAAAACTTAAATAAGTCAGGTAAGTAAATGCCAATAAAGATAGTATTAAATATTCAGGGTAAATTTTAATAGAAATATTTAATGATTAAATTTTTTAATTATTAAGACTGTGACGCCAAACTTGACATTTAAGGATTAATTAATGTTTTATTTTTGTTTTTGGTTTTACGTACACGTACTACAACTTGAATCAGCTTTCCCTATCCTCAAAGGTTTGCTGGAAGAAAACTCTAGTTAGGGTCAAGCTCGCCTTTGTACATGCCTTTTAATTTAGTTTTTTAATTGTATTTTTTCTTATGTGCAATAAAGAATAAAGAACTAGCAGACCCGCGCGGCTTCGCTCGCGTGTTGTATACCTACCTTAAACACTGGTCGTACTGACTGGCTATTTTGAGAAAAGTGAATCTTGATAAATGGAGGTGTACCTACATAGAAGGGATTTCTAGAAATTAAACCAAAATAGAGTGAATGAATGGAGTAAAATCGAATTTATATCACAACACAACACAACAAAAAGGTCTCGTAACATTTATTTTCAAAACTACCTCTCAAATGTGAAGGGATCATAAGGTTGTATTAACTTGTATTTAAAGTGGCTACCTACGTTGATTTTGCTTACGGTGCTCATAGAAAAGGCTGACTGTTTGTCGGTTCATATTCTATGGTCTGGCACAGTTCAATCTGCTTGCAAAATATTCTAGAAGCTATGGTGCGAGCGCAGTCAGCTAAACTTTTTTACTGTCACTTGATTTTACGATTACGATTTTCATAAAGAAGCTGACTGTTGGTCGGTTCCTATTATGGTCTGACACAGTTCAATTTGCTTGCATAATATATAGGAAATTTTAAACGGGCTTAGCGATTTGCTTGAAACTCTGTTGCAATACTTAAAAAACAAAAGCTTTGAACCAAGAACTTCTTTGACTCAGAAGCGAGCCGAATTTTTTTAAGACAAATGCGTCATGTGAAACTTGGTTTTGCTTGTAGTAGTAAGGTTATCATAGAAAAGACTGGCTGTTGGTCGGTTCTTAATCAATCGTCTGATACAGATAAATTCGCTTGCAAAATATTGAAGAAGCTACCGGGCGAGCGAAGCGAGCTTCAAAGTTTGCGAGCGTAGCGAGCCGAATTTTTTTGACAAATGCGTCATTGATTCTTAATTATTAAATACAAATACAAATACAAATTGTTAAATAAACAATTTGTATTTGTATTTAATTTTGCTTATAGCTAACTAAGGCTGACTGTTGTTCGGTTCATACTCTATCGTCTGACACAGATAAATTCGCTTGCAAAATATTGAAGAAGCCACCGGGCTAGCGAAGCGAGCTTCAAAGTTTGCGAGCGTAGCGAGCCGATTTTTTTTTACACAAATGCGTCATTGATTCTTATTTTTGCTTATTCTGCTCTGTTGTTCGGTTCATACTCTATCGTCTGACACAGATAAATTCGCTTGCAAAATATTGAAGAAGCTACCGGGCGAGCGAAGCGAGCTTCAAAGTTTGCGAGCGTAGCGAGCCGATTTTTTTTTACACAAATGCGTCATTGATTCTTAATTTTGCTTATAGCTAAGGCTGACCTGTTGTTCGGTTCATACTCTATCGTCTGACACAGATAAATTTGCTTGCAAAATATTTAAGAAGCTACCGGGCGAGCGAAGCGAGCTTTGATGTTTGCTTTAAAAACCGCCGCGTTTCACTCTTTAAAGGTTTTTTATTTTGTATTTTAAGCGTTACAACTGATTTTGTCGTACAAATCGCTCCACCTTTTAATACGTTTAAATTCACTTCAGACTTTGTCACCGAATTTCACTCTTTATAAGGGTTTTGTCGAAAAACCCTAAAACAATTGCCCATTTATTTTGTAGTATCCATACCGAATTTCCAGTCAATCTCACCTCGCTTTAATACATTTCACTTAAAACTTTTAACATCGGATTTCACCCTTTTTAAGGGTTTTTTGGAAAAACCCTTCAACGCGTGTCTATTTATTTTGTTTTTTAAGCAACAGAGTTTCAAGCAAATCGCTAAGCCCGTTTAAAATTTTCCATACAACCTTTGACACCACTTTTTGCCCCTTTTTAGGGTATTTTTTGAAAATTCCTGAAACACGTGTCCAACCATTTTGTATTTTTAGTATCCAAACCGATTTTCAAGCCAATCGCGCTTCCCTTCAATACGTTTCACTACAAACTTTGACATTGCATTACACCCTTTTAAAGGGTTTTTTTCGAAAAACCCTAAAACACGTATATATTTATTTTGCATTGTTAGTGTTGTAACCGAGTTTCAAGCAAATCGAACTACCCATTAAAAAGTTCTCATACAAACTTTGACACCCCATTTCACCCCTTATCAGGCTTTTTTTTTTTAATTTCTGATTAACATGTAAATTTATTTATCATTTACCATATTTAAACCAAGTTTGAAGAAAATCGCTTCACGCATTAAAAAGTTGCATACAACGGTTTTCATCCCTTTTCAACCCTTTAGGGGTGGAATTTCGAAAAATCCCTTCTTAGTGCTCACTTTTGTTTTAAAAGGAAGCTACCTTCCAAATTTCAGCTTCATAGCTTCAGCGGTTTGGTCTGTGCGTTGATTGCAGAAAAATGCTTATTGTTTTATATATATTGATGATTGAAGCAGTCTTAAATAATACATCATTTATTTTGATAAGGGTTAATACCAAGGTACAAATAAAGAGCTTTTTGTAGCGGTGGTATTTTAATTTCTTTTTTTCAATAAAAAAACGCTTATTGTGACATGACTGTAATAGTTAGAGATATGCTGCCGCTGATTTTTTGTAGATAATGGTGTGTAATAGTTAGAGATAATGCTGCCGCTGATTTTTTGTAGATAATGGTGTGTTCTAAAAAAATGTAGTATATCATTTTGTTCTATCATCAATAGTTTTCGCAGCGCACGCGATGTAAGGTAGTTTTTTGATATTTTTTTCACACCTTGGATTACGTTATCGTAATTTTAGTAAGGATGCCTATTTTTTTTGAAAATGAAATATAGCCTATGTCACTCAGAAATGATGTAGCTTTCCAACAGTGAAAGAATTTTTCAAATCTGCCAAGTAGTTTCGGAGCCTATTCAATTCATACAAACAAACAAACAAACAAAAAATCAAACCTTTCCTCTTTATAATATTTGTATAGATAAAAAAACTGCTCATACGAAATTACTCGCTTAGGACTACCAGTAGTAGTAAAAAACTTTTGTTTCAGGTCAACAAACATTTATTTTTATTTTATATAATTAAGTAGGTACATACTTACTATTATTTTATGCATAACGAAGATTTTTTATTCCTCAACCGGGTGTATGATCATTTTTAATAACTTCTTCGTGGTCAACAAAACTATTAATTGTTGGCTAAGCAACGACAATTTGACATGCCCTCTATGAAGTTAAACAGCTTTTAATACCATCAAAAGCGGCTGGATGGTCCGCTTTTGGTTCCTGGATGGTCTTGCTGAAGCATGTCACAGCTAAGCAACGAGTACCTACTTTGTTAATCTTTACTCAGACGTCGATCTTTGTTGTCTATACAACCCTACTTAACTAAGTATGAAACATACTTGTAACAGAAACACGAACACTTAAGTGGCAGTTATCACGCGGCCCCCGGCTCTGTTTGCAGCAATTTCCTCAAGGAAAAGCTTCTACTTAAGTAAATAAGACTTGCATATGTGGAGCCTAAGCTACTGTAGAGTTATGAAATATAGACCTTTATTGAAAATATTCACTAGTTTATAGAAAGAAAGAATGAACAATCGTTTATTTTGGTAGGACCTAAAGGATCACTTCAGTTTCGTCTTACATGCTAGGTGATTCTAATGCCTCTAATGCTTGTCAAGCATTCTAAATTTATAGAAATTTTAGTTACAGGGGGAGGCGCTGCACTGGATTTTCATACATTTGTGATACTTGACTCGGTATCGAGGACAATATCCAATACTACGGTAAACTGGCGTCAACACCCAGATAGTAAAAACTATACTTGTATAGAAATAAATAAGCATTGTCACTTCTATTTGTTCTCTGGTCCATGAGTCGTCAACGAAGGGTATTATATTCTGAGGAACTTTGATAGTGTTCCGTTAGTGAGCGATGCTTGTAACGAGATTTAACTTATCTAGTTGAATAATCTTTAACTACATCCTCCTATGTAGATTTAGAATTCCAGAATATAATCTGGTCTGCCTACCGCAGGCAAGTTACAAATATTTACCTATTACCTAAATAAACAATTGAATGACCATTTGATATTTTAGAAACGTAGTAGAAATACATAGTCACGGGATTTTATCTCGTTATTTACCTTATTTTTACCCCGACGTGACGTTTTGGCTATGTTACAATTAGCCCGAATGTTGCGAATATTGTCAAAAAAATCTGAATCTATCAAAAAAATATTGGGCTACCCACTACCACGGTTATCGTAATATAACAAATAATACTATGAGAATGTTGGTAGGTACTGTTCCTTTTCAGGCACTAAAACATAGAAGGATAATAATTATAATTATACCTACCAGATACTTGTCAAAAAGGTACACATGGTAATCGAATGGTACACAATGCATCCACCATTTTATAAGCATAATTATCTCTAAACTTAAAAGTTTGCTGGTAGAAAACTCTTATATGGTTAAACTCGCCTTTGTACATGTCTTTTTTTATTGCCTTATTTGTAATTGTTTTTTCATTTGTGTTCAATAAAGAATTACAATTACAAGAAAAGGAGACAAAGCACGATAACACTCCGCTACTTTACGAATGAGTTTAGCAGAGAGAATGGCAGCGTGTCAACTTGCAGTCTACTATGTTTATCCATCTACGTTTTTTTTAACCTGGTGTGTCCCACCTTTGGGCAAAGGTCATCTACACTTACGCCTGTAATTTATAAACTGTAGTTATTATCTGTGGTAAAGTGGTAATAAGGAAGATGGGCGTCCGTAAAGTCATTAAGCGAATAAAAGGTTAGGATCTATGTCCCATCGTTAGTAAGCCATTAAGTTGTACAATGGTGCGATTCTAAGATTCACACAAAAGTTAGTCCTAAAATATTAACCTTAAATTTTACTTTATTACTATCAGGTATTGTATTCCTTTTTAAAAACTTTCATAAACTCTCTTGCACAAAAATAAATGATGTAAGCTTTCCTTTATAATTTTTTGTGACTGTACATTTTTCCTACAGTATTATGCTTTGTAATCATGTACAGTACATGATTACAAAAATTTGGTGTTAATTCTATTTGACAAATAAAATTAGCGCTAATTCCGAAAAGCTTTAGTTTGTTCATAAAGCAAAAGTGCCAGCCATTTTACCAAACTTAAGTCTCTGCAAAAATCCAAAAGACATATCCACACTATGTCATCACGGCACTTAACTCAGGGTATCAGATAGGTGGCGATAGCGTGCCTTTGTTGCTTTAACGAGCTTGCAGCTTAATAGCTCATCGAGGAGTTTTTGCAGGCGTTCTTTATGTGGCTTCATGTCAGCTTATGAGCAGCTAGGTCACAGAAAGGTAGAGAAAAGTTACGCTTTTCCTACATCTTAGTGTCGGTGATACAATGATACAAGTAAATTTATGATACAAGTTAAGTTTAATAAGCCATAAACCGTAATAATTTGATAATAAACCATACCTTGCTCCTTATTAGCTTTTCAAGTGAGACGTAGACTGTATTCGGAGGTTGTAGTTTTAATTCCCGGCCGCTTTTGCCAATTCAGATTTTTCTAACACTTTAAAGTCACATTCATAAAGAATTGGCAATTAATTAAAGATTAAAGAATGTTTCTTTTCTTGTTTCTCTTATGTCAATGAAAAGAGAAAGCAACATAATATTCGTTTTATTTGTTTTGATAGGTTTAATATCCGTTTCAGCTAAAGTAGGTTTACTAAACCAATATGCAAGGAATGAGGCGAAAGAAGTGTGTCAGGATCGTAGCAAGTAGCAAGTGGAGATCGTGGTTTTATGCCTACCCCAATGGGAAAAAGGCGTGATTTTATGTATGTATGTATGCATAAGGAGGGTTATTAAACTAATTACTGCGTGAAATGTCCAAGGATAGGTATTTAATATTTATTACAAGTCAAATATAAGCTTTAGGCCAACAAACCTAAAAATATAATTATCTTAAAATATGTATTCCTTATAATGTTACATGTAATAAATATGAAATATCCTTCGCATTCCACGCAGTAATTAGTTTAATAAGTCACAGTGTGAAAATTTACTAGACCTCGATGAATAAAGTGGACTAGCTGCCTCCTGTCCATCAATGTAGCATGTAGGCCGTATGTTATACAACGCAGGCAAAAAGTCACATTAAACCACTTTTTAGTGGTAAACGATTACAAAATGAATTGGTAGGGAAAAGGCAGTTTGGATGTTAGGCGAAAAAATCAGAAAATAGGCTTTGAAACTATATTTTTTATCGTGGATTTTTTTTAAATTTAGATTTATCTGTAATTTACGAGTACGTTTCTAGAATATTTTCTTTAAACTTTCCTTTCACGTCATCAAGCCTAGAACACTGGTTCTTTTTAGGTTAGAAAAACAATGATTTGATTTTGCACATATTATTTTAGAAACTATTTAAAATAAATCTGATAATTACGAAAATATTTGTTAATTAGGTAAATAATAAACTCAATTAAGCCGTCCTTATGAGCAAATAACAGAGAGAAAAACCTTTAAATACATACAGAGAAAAGTATTTAATTATTCAGTTTAATTAAACATAAAAGAATGAATAGTATTAGACGATAATTGTCTAAACCGTTAATAACCTGTTTTGTATTGATTACCGGTAATTCCCATGATTATCACTGATTGATGGTGTAAAATGATAATCGTAAACTTAATGATGAGATCATGGCTTGTTTTAATGAGGGAGTCACAAAATTTACTTTTAGTACCTACCACTTAATGGTTGTATAAGACAACTGCCGAAAAGTCAGATAAACAGCTTCGCCTGCTCGAGTCTAATCATTAAATTATTATATTTAGACATACCTCTGAAGGTATGTCCAAAGACATATTTGGTGCATGCCCACATTTCGCAGAAGTTAACATTCCATACGTGACAGATTGCAAGCTCCTTGATACTACTAGAAAGCTTACTGAGAATCTAAAAATACCTTAACATCTGAAAGAATATTTTTCTCTGACGACGACGACCTCTGCGGCGCAGTGGGCTAAAGCCCGCCTGAGACGCAGAGGTTGCGGGTTCGATCCCCGCTGCGGGACAAATGTTTGCATGATCTGCAAATATTTGTTTCGTGTCTAGGTGTTTTCTATCTATAATAAGTATGTATTTACAAAAAAAATGTATCTATGTAGTTTATCAGTCATATGGTTACCTTATCACAAGCATTAAATTGCTTAGCTTGGGATTAGATGACGCTGTGTGGAATATCCAAGGATATTTATTTATTTATTTACTTAATTATTTATGCCCGCATCTTGGGAATACAGTTGTGATAATATTTTCATTTTTTTAAGCAGTGATAACTGAAACACATAAAAATCGTTAGGTATTGGTGGCTATTCGAGATGTCGCCTAAACTAAACGAAACTAATCTGACAACACTAAAAATGTTGCCGTCCCTTTCATAACGATCGAAATAAAAAGGATAGCATCAATTTTAGTGCTGTCAAATTAGTTAAGTTTAGCTTTAGCGACATCCCGAATAGCCACCAATGATTGGTATCACATTTATTTTTAACTATTACAAAAAACTAAAGTTTTATCTTTCATCAATAACTGTTTTACAGCTCCAATATCAATTTCATAATGCAAATATTCCCATAAAGCGAACACAACAAGGCAAAAATGTAAGACAATCCTTCAACTTTGGCCTTATACCATAGATAGGGTTCCCACAGATGATACAATTATTATTTTTAAACAATAACATGATCAAAATGTTATTGTTACTATTATTATTAAAATAAGTTAGCTAAATTAAGATAAAATAAGGTAAAATGAATATTCTTTTTCCTCAAACATTGTGGTGTCCCAACGGGGCTCTTGTTGCGGTAAAACCTAATTTTTAAGACCATTATGTACCAACTTGAAGCAATAAATGAATATGAATAATGTTGTTTCCAAAGCATTATAAGACACTAGCTGCGCCACGCGGTGTTACCCGCGGTGGATAGTTCCCGTGGGAATACTGGGATCAAAAATAGCCTAGTTTTTTAATATAAGCATTTCTGGTACCAAATTTTATACATATCCGTCCAACCGTTTGAGCGAGAAAGAGTAACAAACACATTTACAGACACACAAACTTTTACCTAATAAAGTAGGATATAATTATGTGTGGTTAATAAGAGAATTCAACATTCTATAATTAGAAGTATGTTTGTCAAAATACATTATTTAGTTAAAGTTCACATTCATTTGTTTGCATACATACGTGAAATTTTGTAAGACCATTGCCGATGCCAGCGCTGTTTAAATAAAAATCATGAGCAGCAGAGGCTCACAAGCTTTCACTGATAGAATGTCAACTTTTGCAATATTACAATTATAATACCTATTTGTCTTGACATACTTTTTAATTTTTTCTTTAGACATTAACACTAAACATTAAATGCCTAGAGATCTGATAATGAGCAAAAGATCAGCATCTCTCATGCGCCAAATGCTTCTTATTTTCAATATCGCAATCAATATTATTAAGTGGCAACCCTACACTAACAATAATGGCGGCAAAAAGATCACGTAGGCTGCGCTCGCGCACGCCTCGGCAGGATAATGTCTTCATTTGAGATAATTCCCGCGGATCGGCCGGCTTCGGCCCGGACCGGCCACTTTTTACATTCCACCATCAACTGGGTGGGATTCGTGTAGCGTTCGCAAAAAGAGATGCTACAAATTACGTTAAATTAAAATTATTTATTTATTTCTCTCACAACACAAATAAAAAAATGAAGTAGGTAAGTAATTAATTTTAAAAATAAATACAGTTAAAAATAATGGTAAATATTAAATTATACCGACTGGCGGATATGGTAGGCAGGCATTGTTTTTTCACAGTCAGTTGCTTGTTTGGATACCTGATGAGCTTGCAGCTTGTTATGACTGGTAGGTAACTACTGCAAAATGAGGGCAAATAAGTAGCTATTTAATTATTTCTTCTTTATAAGAAATCCTCGAATCGCTCGAGATAGGGCGTTATGGTGCCTCAAACATGTAGCACGATACTATTTTAAAACTTTCAATGTCAATTACGAAAACATACGAACTTACTTACTTTAAAAAGAACAATCAAATGAGTTTGCGAACCGTACACAAATCATTATGCAGTTTGTTTCCTTTTTGCGTGAGGGAACGAGTTTGCAAAATAAATCGAAGCCTGTACCTACTGTTTACTTAAAATATATAACGATATACTTAATCACGGTAATTTAAGTAAACAGAACACTGTGTTTCAAGTAGCCTTTTTATTTCCTGTTGTCAGTGTAAAATACATTGACTACCACTTGCGACAAAATAACTCACCTTCCTCAGCATACATAATTTACTTTTAATTTTAGTAAAGCTATACAGCTGCCCTAGCCATGTTACATTTCGACAATCGCTTTCGATTAGAAACTAAAAAAAATGTATAGGAATTGATATTGGATGACGAAAACTCGAGCGATCAGATATGTCAAATCAAAGGTGTAGCGATGATAGAAATCGAATCGCTTCATAGCGAATGCCGGTTGGCTATAGGCCCTCTGAACTAATAAAGTGTGTGACTTTGTTGACAGGGCAGTATTTATAATAAAACTAACCTTCACATTATAAATAACAAGCTTACCTGCTGACTAAAAAAAACTCAGGCCTTTACAGTTTTACTAGCTGATTTATACAAAGACAGGAAGCAAGCTTTGCCTTCACTTAACGGGGCACTGTAGTGCCTGGGACATTGTTCATGAAATAAGCTTGCCTGACTAGCCACGGGTTTCCTCACGATGTTTTCCTTCACCGTTTAAAGCTCGTGTTAAATTTCATACTTATAAATTTTTTGGCACGAAAAGTCCATTGATGCACGGTCGGATTCGAACCTAATGATCTTCGGGTTAATAGTCGAAGTACTAAACGTAAGTTTATAAAGTACCTATGTATGAAATAAAGTACCTATGTGTATCCCAAGTTTCAGCTAAATCTATTCAGTAGTTTTCGATACACATCTACACAATCATCAATACAAACTTTCGCGTTTATAATATAAGTAAAATTCTAACATATTCAGAATAAATAAAAGGGCAAGAACATTGTTCAATCAGGGGATCCCTGATTTTTATGCCATCATCCGAACTCGTATAGCGTCTTTCTGGAGTAGACTGCATCGCTCCAACAACAGCATACTGAGGGCTGTCTCTGACTATATAGGCAATCCTATGTATAGGCATTGGCTAGACGTCCATGTTGATGGAAACAAGAAGTGACTTCGGTTATTAATTATTAATTTCTATTTTATTTATTTTTTTATTTTTTGTCTGCTCATGTCTTTTTTGTATGTGTAATATGAGTCCATTTAAATGTATATTTAAATGTAAAGTGCTCGAAATAAACAAATTTTATTTTATTTATTATTATTTATTGTAGAGAAGGCTTAGGTACACATTATATAGACATTATTTTAGATTCTCTGTCTGAAAGGTTCATTAACTTGTTCAAATGTTTTAATCTGACGCATCTTTTCAATGAACCAACTAGGGTAACTATAACAACAGCCACATGTCTAGACAATATTTTTAGTAGTTGTGAACCAATTAGTAAGAACTTAATAAAAAAGTTTGGATCAGATCATTATGGTCAAAGTGTTAAATTTCCTAATTGCATACTAAATGAACCTCATAAATTCACTTACCGACCTATCACAGCGAGTCGTATTACAAAGTTTAAGGGTTGCATAGAACTTAAAATGTCACTTTTGCCTTGTATAGAAGACCCGAATGAGCTGTTTAACTGTTTATCTAATTTAATTACTGAGGAGCATAAGGAAATATTTAAATTAAAGACTTGTATAGCTAAAACTAGTGCAAGCTTTGCAGACTGGGCAACACCTGGTATTTATAGAAGTAGGAATAAACTTTATGATCTGTATTCTACAAGGGAACTAATGCTCCACGATCCTTCACATAACCTTTACATTAAGAATTATTCTAAAACATTCAAAAAAGTATGTCAGGTAGCAAAATCAATGTTTTTAAAAAATAAAATTGAAACAGCACCTAACAAAATTAAAGCCACTTGGAAATTGATCAACAATGAGACTGGTAAGACAAAACGTGGCCACAAACAGATAAATCTAAAAGTCAATGATCATTTATTAACTAAAAGCGATGAGGTCGCTCACGCATTTGATAATTTTTTCTCTAATATACCACATGTGGTGACCCAGTCATTAAATTCATCCGCCACTATAGCATACGGCCTTTTGGAATGCAGTGTTGCTCAGGGTAATAATGAATTCAGATTTAGTTATGTTAACGCAGACAATATTGTCAAAATATTTAAAACACTGAATATTAAAAACACTGAAGATTTATGGGGGATTTCGACTAAGATATTAGCTACTATTGTTGGTGATATTGCTCCTTGTTTAGCTTATATCTTTAACAATTGCGTTGACGAGGGAGTTTTTCCCAATCTAATGAAGATGAGTAAAGTTATTCCTTTATTCAAATCTGGTAATATAACTGACCCCGCTAATTATAGACCAATATCGATTCTGCCTGCGTTAAGTAAAATTTTTGAAAAACTAATTCTTAATCAACTGCTCTCTCACTTTAATCTCAACGGACTTTTACACCAGCACCAATTTGGATTTACGAGAGGTAGATCAACAACCGATGCAGGTACATTGCTTCTAAAGCACATTTATGATGCCTTTGAGAACTCACAAGACGTAGTCGGAGTTTTCTGCGATCTGTCGAAAGCGTTCGACTGCGTGTGTCATGCGACTTTAATCTCCAAATTAAAGTACTATGGTGTCGTAAACCAAGCTATTAACCTAATTCGATCTTATCTTTCTGAGAGACTCCTTAAAGTTGAAGTAGGAGGTGAAAAGTCCTCAGGGTCAGTTATTGATATGGGTGTGCCACAGGGCTCGATACTAGGCCCTTTTCTGTTTCTAGTGTACATAAACGACCTTCCTTCTTTTGTAAAAGACATGTGTGACATTGTTCTTTTTGCTGATGATACATCTTTACTTTTTAAAGTTGATAGGTCTAAAGATAATTATGATGATGTTAATGCCTCTTTATCCCAAGTCTCAAACTGGTTCACTGCTAATAACCTCTTACTTAATGCCAAAAAAACTAAATGTATTAAATTCACTTTGCCTAACGTGGTTCAGAGACCTACAAAAATTAAATTAAATGGGGAAGCACTTAATCTTGTTGATTCAACTGTTTTCTTAGGTCTTACAATTGACTCCAAAGTGCAGTGGGGTCCGCATATTGAAACACTTGCAGGTAGGCTTAGCTCCGCGGCTTATGCAGTGCGTACGATTAGGCAACTTACTGACGAAGGAACAGCTAAGTTAGTATATTTCAGTTACTTCCATAGTGTGATGTCGTATGGTATTTTTCTTTGGGGTAAAGCAGCAGATATTCAAACTATTTTCGTTTTACAAAAGCGAGCTGTCCGTGCCATTTACAAAATGAAACGTCGGGACTCCTTAAGAGAGCGATTTAAAGCAATAAATATTCTTACTGTTTTTTCGCAATATATTTATGTAAACTTATTGCACACTCACAAATATATAAACAACTTTAAGAAAAAAAATGATGTGCACAAAATTAACACTAGAAATAAAAATAAACTATGTGTGCCTAAATTTAGACTAGAAAAAGTAAACGGTTCTTTTATGGGTAATACTGTACGTTTTTACAATAAACTCCCAATCAACGTAACTAACCTACCGACTCGAAGGTTTAAAACATACATAAAGAATATTCTTGTAGAGAAAGCGTATTATTCTATTGAGGCTTTTATTAATGATAAAATTACGTGGCCTGATGTCGCTCTGCCCCTCGACGGTTGATGGTATACAATATCTTTACTACCTTGATAAGTAGGTACCTACCACTTAAGTCGGCCAAGTGTAGCGTGTGATGCCAGACAACATTTTGTTGAGGTGTTATCTTGTTAACTTTACAATTACTTTTACTTTTTTGACATGCCTTACTTTGTTCGACTGGCTTCCCACTGAAGCTTGACTATTTAGATTATTTTAGATTGTTAAGGGATCGCTTTTAAAAAAAAGCTAGGCCCACACCACCAGGTTCTTGCCTGATTCTTTCCCTGGTGTAGGGAGTCGCGTTGGAACAGGCATTAGAATCACCTAGCATGTAAAACGATACTTAAGTGATCCTTGAGGTCCTACAAGAATAAATTATTTTTCTTTCTTTTCTTTCTTTCTTTCTTTCATTAGTGGCAATTCGGAGTGTCGAAAAAGCTAAACTTAACTAACTAAAAATGTTGCCGTCCCTTTCATAGCGATGGAAATAAAAAGGATGGCATTAATTTTAGTTAGTTTAGCTTTTGCGACACTCCGAATTGCCACATTGTAGTGTAATTAAATTTATAAATTGAGCAATATCGCAATGCTGACAATGCTGGTGATAATGATTATTTTGAATTTTGGACTTTTTGCATCCAGAGGGCCTAGCCAACCGGCATTCGCTATGAAGCGATTCGATTTCTATCATCGCTACCAGGGCTTGGAAACCGGAAAAAAATTCAAACCGGTTTGGCCTTAAATACCTACAACCTTTTCATTACGGTAACGTTCTAACGTAACCTCTATCGGAGCGGTTAATGCGAGCGGAACTGTCCAAGCGGTTTTTGTTCGAAATACCGGTATAGAACGAAAATGATTCGTTTTTTCCCTCGTAGCGAGCGTCCACGCCTGCGCCGCGCCTAGCCGCCAAGATTTGCCACCTTGAAAACCTACGCGTTTTAGATACACTTGGATATACCGGTTCATTGAGGTTTTTCATTAGTTCGCGATAACGTTTACGTTCCGAACAAAATACATTGAAAAAACGGTTTTTACCGGTTTCGAACAGGTAAATTTCAAACCGGTTCCAAGCCCTGATCGCTACACCTTTGATTTGAAATTTTTAATCGCTCGAGTTTTCGTCATCGAATGTCAATTCCTATACATTTTTTTAGTTTCTAATAGAAAGCGATTGTCGAAATGTAACATGGCTAGGGCCTCTGGTGCCCTGTACAGCATTTAAAGATTTAGGTACTTAGTAGTTAGTACTATTTATTCATTAATTTGTTTGCATTTATTTATATGTAAGTATGAATTTATTTATTTATTTCATATTTATAAGTATTTTATTTACACCGCCTTTATGCCTTCCTGTATATCCAATTCATCCTAAGGTTGTCTGGAAGAAATCGCTCATAGCGATAAGACCGCACATTGTACTTCATTTTAATTATTCTTAGTGTCTTTTATTTGATGTAATGGCCATGTGGTGTACAATAAAGTGTTTATCTATCTATCTATCTACAGCTACTATGCAAATGTCTCTGTTCAAAGTGAAATATAAAAGAATTGAATAAGGCACACAATTAGTTATTCAACCGTATAACGGACAGGACATGCGGCCACGGGGGAAATCTGCCGAGACCGCTGCTCTTTCTTAAAAGATTAGCTTTACATGAAAAATGAGCACTTTTTACAGATTTTTGTTTAAAAATTTGATTTTTGTGAGTGATCTTTTTGTCAAAAATCTTGAGGTGATAATTATTGTAGTTCATTGTTTTTTTAAGCTTATACTTACCAAAAAAAAATCATTTACTTATTCAGTTTAAAAATTAGTTTTTTGTGAGTCTTTTTGACAAAAATTGTTGAAGTGATAAATTGTAATTAAATGTTTTTTTACGGTAACACAAAAAATATTATTGATTTAATCTTCCTCACTAATTCTGTTTTGGATCAAAATAAAGGAGAGAAAAGCAAGTACCTACTTACGTACTCTTTTTTTTCAAATGAGTTCACTTTCGATGTTATTTGAGTGATCAAAGTCTCTGGTCCTACTTGAGTTTGGCATTAACGAAATTCAATTTTTAAATTCTTAATTTATTGATGAAACCTAAGTTCTGACAATTGTCGAAATGTCGCCAACATAAGTTGCACCAAGAGTAAATCATTTATTTCAGTAGGACCTCAAGGATCACTTCGAATCGTCTTACATGCTATGTGAATAGAATCACATAGCATGTAAGACGATGGCTTGTTCCAACGCGACTCCTAATACACTATACACCATTAGAGTACATTTTAATATGGTTTATCTTCAACAAGGGCTAGACGCTAAAAAGTCATGTCTGGCTGTGGATTTCCCAAGAGTGCCGTGTCCTGCGGCATTTTTCATTTATTGTATCTTCTAAGTGAAACAGGTAAATTAGTAGAAATAGTAACATTTTTAAACAGATAGCAGATTAAATAGACCGCCGGCTAGTTTCGATCGATGCACGACCGGATTGTGATATTCCATTTTGTTATTCTATTATTTTATAATGAGTTATTCTAGGTCACAAACTATGTATATTTCAAGTTTTAGTCAAATCCGTTCAGTAGTATTTGCGCGAAAGAGCAGCAAACATTCACACATTTACACAAACTTTCGCCTTTAAAATAAACTTTAACTGTTAGTAAAATTTTGCAAAGCCCATGTTGAGTTCTAGTAATATTACTCCCAGTACATTTTCCGGCCTTTAAATAAGACCCACTCTTCCATTTTGCGTTTTAATAAAGTATCAGTGTCTATAAACACAGACATTTTGGTGGCAACAGCGCAATGTCGCTATATTTAAGACAGGGAGACAGTAAATGGAAAACGTCTTGAAACCTTAAGAGGATAGGCGAGTGGTTTCGCTAAGCTGTTTTTGTTAAAAGTGTAACTTAGTACTGTGGGAATAATATCGCACCCTCGGTAGAACAAGGGCCTAACTACCAAATTTTCGAAAAATGACTTAAGTATGCCGAAGTGCTTTTAAAACGTATTTTTACCCGGAGGTAAAAAGACACTCGTTCAATTCCATCTAATTTCGCCAGAGGGCGACAGTGCCTTTGTCACATTGAAGCGTTTTTTCAACCGTATTGGCGCAACAAAGTCTCATTGGTCAATTTCGGCGGGGCCTGCGCGCGGTGAATTTGTGTTCTGGAGCGACACAGACATTGAGGTAATTATGCCATTTTTTGTTTGAGACTCTGGAAGGACAAAGACACAAGTTGTGTACTTCTGCCTTAAATACGAGTAATTATTTGGAGGAACAAAGTCGTTTCAGTAATTTTTTATTTTAAAATAGATAGTTTATTATCTTAAGACAAACTTTATGATTCCAAAAACGACACTGATTATGACCGACTGATTTAAGACACAGATAGTATTAAGGCAGGCATGGTATTAGGCCGTCACAATTATTTCTAGCTCTTTTGAATACCTTTTTCAAGTGATTTTTACTATGTCGACATTGAAAATTCCTGATTATATAATCCTGATTATATAATGTATACGTTTGGTTGGTTAGAAAATAAACGATTATTGTTAAAAATGTATTAGTTTTATTCTATAAACCATCTCAATATAATTGTGTTACTAGGGACATAATTACAAAGTAATTACAATTTTGGCGGAATAAGGGCATAAGTGAACCCAATTTTTTTTATTTAATTTAATATTGTAGTAATAATAAATAATTGACTTCTTTATGGAATTTATATCAACTCGCAAATGTGTAAGGTATATTTCACGAAAAAAAAAAAAAACTTAGGCATAAAATACACAACACATAGATAAATACGATCGAAGTGAAAAAAAAACTTAAAATGGCTGTATTGAAAAATTACAAAACATGTAGTTCGGCCCTTGTTCTACCGAGGGTGCGATATAATATTAACCAAAACTATCCAGCTGTCTCACCGTGAAGAGTAACAAACACACTTACATACTTACACACAAATTTATAATACACATTTATAATATTACTGTGATTCTGTCATTATGAGGATACAATACACTTCAGGTACGGTACAAATCTGTTAGGGAGTTCAGAAGTTCAAGCTCTTTTAAATATTTTTGTGTGAGACGGTAGTAACGCGACTGAACCTATTGACTTATTATATTTATTAAAAGTCAAAATAAGAAAAGCAACATATTTATTTAAATCCTTGATTGTTTGATTTATTTCACAATGTTTTTTATTTCTTTTTTCCTTTATTTGTGTATAAATATAAAAAAATAACGTGAAAATCTGTTATCTCTACATACCTCTGCATAAGACAGCTTAGACCTCTTTTATCTCTATATTTTTGACCTCTGAAAGAATGTAATTTTAAGTTCTCTTATAAAACATTATATTGTGCGAATAAGTAAAGATCTCTCCCCTTTCCCCTTAAGCACCCACTCGTGCCTTAGGTGGTACTTATTTAAACATTTTAAAACCCAGTAATACTACACTAAGACGCTAAATTGTGTTACAGAGTAGGAAATCCCGTCTTCGACTCTTTTTGTTTTATAATAAAGAGCACGAAATGATTCGACTTAAGTAATTCATTCAACACTCATGCAATTAAATACAAAGTCAGTACAAAGTAGTTCAATGATAATTTAACTGATATAATCCCCCTTTCCTTAAAAAAAGGGTAGCCTTATTTTCTTGTCACTCGTTTGTCAATATTTCTCATTTCTGTTACTTACCCATGTTTATATGAGGCATTCCTCGTAGCGCACCAAGATGAACCGCACCCAGATGAACCGCACCTAAGTACTTCCACATAGCGCACCCGTTTTGGTGCGTTTCATTCAGTAGGTATAAATGTTAAGTTTTTATTCTTCGAAGTGCACCAATGATAATATTGGGTCTAGTGATGTGGTTGTTTTTATCTAACTACTAACCTTAAATAAAAATAAAACTATTATTTTCTATTCTATTAAGTAAATCGCGTACAAAATAAACAGATACAAAATTTTCTTGAAAAACCTTCCAAGCGTCTGAAAAACTGGGTAGTCCTTTGAAAGCATTGAATGCAGGTGTCGAGAAATGAGCACAGCTTTGAAGCGCCACCTTAAGCTGAGTGGAAAGGAAATGAAAAAACATCGCAATGTGAGTGCTTTGACGGTGATTATGGTCAGTTTTTTAAGCAAGATTCTAGCTAAAACAAACAAAAACATTAATTGAAATATCTAAGTTTAAGCCAAAAACGATTAATATCTAGAAGACAGACAAAGGCCATACACAAAATCGTAACCCGTACCAGATAGCCTGGAAACTTTAAAACATCAATTTTATCCAAGAAATTTCAATTAATTTCTAGTTAAAATTACCTAAAAAAAATTTTATATTGAATATTGTTGCTACCTACTACTAAGTAAAACTTAACTTATGTGATGACTGGTACTGCGGGCTCAGGTTTACGATTTTGTGTATGGCCTTTGTCTGTCTTCTAGATATTAATCGTCTTTGGTTTAAGCAAAGATTCAAACCATAGCCACTTCCTCATACGAACTTACTTAGCAAAGATTCATCGTCTTTGGTTAATCTATCGAAAATAAAACCTAATACATGATGGTATAAGGGTGTTACCAGATAGAGCTGTATTGGTTGAGGGGTAAAGTAGACTTTTGTTCAGAAGGTCGTGGGTTCGAACCACGATGCATCAATGGATTTTCCGTATCGAAAAATGTATAATGCACTTTGATACGAGCTCTGGATATCTTACGAAAACATCGTAAGATATCCGCGCCTTGGTAAGCTCAACGTGTTTAATTGACCATTGTTTTTCCTTTGAATATGGTAGGATAAGCAGAGAGGATTTTTGTGCTGGGCAAGCCTATTCCATCTCAACAATGTCCCAGGCACTACAGTATTCCGTTAAGTGTACCTATGCAAAGATTGAACCCTGACACTAATAGATCATCTAGTACAGATTTAAAACTATCTGAGTAGGTACTAAAAGTTTCAGCTCTGTCTCTTCTCTCTCATATTATAAGCGATCGCCCTTAAACCGGCTGCCTTTACCACTCGGCCACGGAACCCCTATTGCCGAAGTCGAAATTATCAGATTTTCGGTTAAAACACCGATTAGCGACATCGACAGGGAACCAGGAGAATTGGAATAACACCTCTCATTGGAGCCAAAGCTTTTAGTAAGATTTTTCATTTATAATGAAATCCCTAAATGGTTAAAAATATGTAAGTATGGTTTAAAAAACAAAGGCTTTTCCTGACGGTACATCCATATTTTATGTTCTTTGTGATTCTTCGTAATTTTTCCTTACAAACATGTAAATCTTACTCCACTATACAAAACTCCCAGATTATAAAATGTTTCATGCTTGCAACGAGCAAATAGCCAAACAAACAGTTAAATAAAATCGTCAGTTCTGTCCAAACAATCAAGTTGCCACAGTATACGCGGTACGAGTAACGCCGGACAAAAATTATCGCCAGACTTTCAGAATTTCCACCGATTAATGCCACGTTCATAGGACAGAACGCAGGTTTGCTTCGAGAAAGTATTATAATAATAAATAGCTCTATAGTCTCTCTCTATATAGCCGCGTGTTGGTCAAGTGGATTAGTACCTCGACTTTCGATCCGAAGGTTGTGGGTTCGAATCCGGCCGTGCATCAATGAACTTTTCGCATCGAAAAATGTATGTGCGCTTATAACTGTGAAGGAAAACATCGTGAGGAAACCAGTTAGCTCAATGAAAGGTTTTTCTTTTGAGTATTAAAAAAAAAAAGTATCCAAGAACTCGGTAGATGGTGTTACTTTTTACTACGTTACTTTTTTTTCAAGCGTCCCCCTATGGTGGTATTAGTGAACCGATCTCAATCCGCGAGAGTGAAATAGAATGATTCAAAAACCCACAAGATAAAACGAGACCGCCATAGTACTTACCCGGGTTAGTACGATTTACCACCCTAGTAACGTAGTCAGTTCAACGCCATCTACAGAGTTCTTGGAAACTATGTTTTTATTAATACTCAAAAAGAAAACCTCTCATTATTGTTCTGGTACATTACAAGAAAATGACATCATGTTAATGGTACTGACATTTTACACGAAGTCATCGAGTCCCAAGCCAAGCAACATAATGCTTTATAGTAATCAAACGATTAATGAACTCTGGTGAAGGAGTTTCTAGGCCGCCTAAAGGCCGTCATGGCTTATCAACTTTAAAAGCCGGGACCGACAATTTAAAGCGCCTCCGAAGCACGGAAGTTGTCAGATTTTAGCCTTCTGTGTGACTGTAGAATTAAATGTGAAAAACATTTATCGGCATTCACCGCAAGTCAATTATTGCGGAATGGAAAACAATTACATGACTGTCCATTTCGATGCGGTCGGTTAAATAAAAATGGAACCTCTAGATATTTACTGGGGTACCGTGTTAGATGTGAATATTTTTTTATTATTGACGACCTCTGTGGTGCTGTGGGTGAAAGCCTCCCTGAGACGCAGAGGTTTCGGGTTCGATCCCCGCTGCGGGACAAAATGTTTAAATGATCTGCAAATATTTGTCTTGAGTTTTCTGTACTTATATGTACGTATGTATTTAAAAAAAAATATCTATGTAGTATATCAGTCATTTGGTTACCATAACACAAGCATTAAACCGCTTAGCTTGGGATTAGATAACGCTGTGTGGAATGAATGTCCAAGGATATTATTTATTTATTTTAAAATAGTAACTGATGAGACCTTTGCCCAGCAGTGGGATAATATAGGTAAAAAAAAAAGTAGCTGATAATCATTGTGCACTATTGGTAAATAGTGATCAATTTGGTTCCTGCCGGAGCAACAAGACGAATTCATGGTAATATAATTTTTACCCACATTATAACTATAAAAAGAATAAATATTTTTATGGTAGCTACCATTTTGTAATTTTTCATTAATTGTTTTCTTTTCATTTTATGTAACGTGTTTTTTTGAAATCCTATTCTATTTTATTGTTTAGATCTACATTTTAATTTCTTTCTCCGAAAACTGTCTGTTGATATACGGAACCACTAGCGCTACTCTCCTTTATTTTTTTTCTGTATTTGTGACTGTCGTACTGCAATGGACAAAAACATTTGATTATTTGCAAACCCAGTGGTTTCAGCCCTGATTGTGTATAACGTGGAAAAAAGGTACCTAAGTATTGGAAATTTCAGTCTAGTGCACTTCATATTTAACTATTTCTATGGATGTGATGAAATAAGTTGGTAAAAATGCATGATAAGACTATAAAATAACTTTTATACACTTTTCCCTTCAAAATTTATTCACAAGAAATTGAATTGTGGTAAATACGTCAATACTGTTTTATAACGTTGTTTATTTTTTCTACAAGTTAGGTACAATTTTAACAAACGGAAATATTTATAGATATTTATTCACGAAAAGAATATGGTTTTTCTCCCTGACAGCATCGTTTTCTCAACACTACCCCATCAGCTTTACAAGGGGGAAGATTTTGTAAATTGCACCCTTCATAACACCTACCTCTCTAAGGGTGATCTGGATCGATAAAGCAGTATAAAGGAATAAAGATTTTTGATTATCATTCTTGGGTCACAAATAATAGGGGTAAAGAGTGAAGTACCCTAGTCTTTATAATGGTGGTGGAAAATTAATAGTCAAGGGGTGCTTCTAATTTTCCTGTTGGATGCTGTTAGTGAGATAAGAAAGAATTTTAGTGAGATATTTTATAGTGCTATGTTTTATGTTGTAAATAATGTTAAATTCTGCAAACGTTTTTCAAAAAAAATCGCGTTTGTAAAATACGCTGTGAACTAGCAGGAGACACGCTACGCAAAATCGCGCCGTGCTTGCTCTATCAAAAATAGTAGGCTCTAAGCCTCTGAGGCTGTAAGGCTCTAAAAGCCTAAGTAACTACGTGAATGAAGTCAATCGTGTGTTAATGATGATGACACATCTCGTCTAAGTAGTTCATTCCACTCATGTAATACCTTCATTAGGGATAAGGGATGACGTGATTATATTACAGTCAGTCACCCTTTGGTTTTAGGGGTCGATAGTTCCAACATATAACATTGTATTTAGAATAGATTAAACACGCTCTCGCCTATCTGCAACATTCACAGTTTTTAGATAGGTACATTTTCAAAAACCTACATACATCATATCGGTAAGTAGTAAATATGTTTGAAAAACGAGTTATAGGTATACATACTTACATAAAATTACGCCTCTTTCCAATGAAATGAAATGAAATGAAAATGAAATGAAATGGTGGTAGGCAGAAATGGATTGTCAATTAAGATAAAATAGATTCACTTATATTATAAGTATTTGGTTTTAGTCGAACCCTTAGTATCAAAGAGTCATCCTCAAATCTACTAATTCGTCTGTATCATGATTAATTGGGCATTCTGTCTTCGTACTTACTAATGGATGCTAATTCAGATTTATGTCTATTGCCACTTTCACTGAGATAATCTTGTAGAAAGTATGTGAGCAATACAAAGCTTTGAAATATAATATAGGAATGGTAACCTAATTCAATAAAAATCATGAAATTAAATATTATGATCAAGACATGGCATTCCCAGGGAGCGGTAGAAATATTCTTATCAGATTTTTAGGTATTTTTAGTTCATATACATAATTAATTATACAGAGGTAGTAAAGGGTAGGTATGTCCAAATACTTATTACGCAGAAGTTAAGATTTCATTCGTGTCTGTTTGCAAGTCCATGGACGCTTGCAGAGAGCTGACTGGTTTCTTCAAGATCATTCGAAAAATTAAAAAAAACGAAAAATCCATTGATGGACTTACAAGTGGGATTGGACTACAACCTTCTGAAAGAAAGTCGAAGTACTTATGACACGACCATCACGGCTCTACATTCGGCGTAGATGCCTTCTGCACTCGCCAAAGCCTGGTGAAGTTATAAAGGTCCATAAAAGTCAATTCGAAAAAAAAGCTCTACATTCAACACACACCTAAACTTACAAGACGTAACTGAGATCTCCTTACACAGTCTTGCATTCCATATTCAGCCGGTCAATATGCACAGATTGGAATAATTTAGGGACCACTAAATAGAAGGGATCCATAGTTAATATTCAGAGGGTAGGACAATATTTTGGTAGCAAACACGCAGGGACAAATAGGGAATACTTGATTTGGATCCCTTGTAGGGCGATATTAGGAATGTACAATATTGTATGTACGAGAATGTTGGTTAAACATCATCATCCAGCAACTTTTGTTATTATTTGTGTCATATTTTTTTCAATGTAAGTAGATTTTTTTTCCAATAACTCCAATTTTGATGGCACTAATCGGTCACCGGTTCATATTATAAGATTGTAGCTTTAGAACAAAATTCATAAATTTAAATAGTCTTTTGAAAATAATAAAGAGCTACTCCAAATGCCTTTCTAAAACTAGCTCTCACACGTAGCATTGCTCTATGAAAAACAGAAGGCGAAACAGGCAAATGCGTAATTTTTTAGTTTTACTAGAAATGTAAAATATTTCTTTCTTCTAGGCTGCATAATTCAGTTTTTCATCTTATGTATGTTTTTAAGCTATTTATAAGCAGTTTGAAATACTTTCTACAACAAAAAATAATTCACAAGATATTACAACTCTTTTACTTTACGTTATTATAAAAACGCTTTCACTATTCCAATAATAAGTTCAACCTCATTTTAATAGAATTATTGCGAGTCACCGCCTCGCTAGGTTCACCTTTGTCCGTACTTAGCAGACGGTGTCGCTTCAACCATCGACGGTGTGGTCTAAGTAAATCTTTATGTCGTAATCTATACATTCCTTGATTTATTCTATATTATATTAATATATGGCCTTTAGCGAAATTTAATTCAAATCGCTTAACGAAACACACATTTAAATATGTAGTGAGTAATAGTGTAATGTGTAAAAAAGGTTTGGCATTTTTTTTTATTTTATTTAAGTGTTCGATGAGATACAAAAAGGTCTAAAGCTACCCTTTACGTTTTCAATTGGTGTTTTACAACAGGCTTTTGGTGTGAATGTTAGGAAATAATCATAATTATAGAAGCTATAATTTAAGCAGAAACTTACTACTTACGTCAGTGAAAATTATTTGTCTAAACTAATTTTCAGCAAAAATCGCTCTCACTCTCCACCTACAACCGTTCAAAGTTCATCAGCCTCGCTAATGTCGTTACCGAACTCAATCAGAGCCATTGACGACGCGACGTAAGCTCAACTCGATTATGCCACATTATTCTGTTCTTACCTCCATCTTACTTAGGCTGTGTCCACAGTGGGCAAACTGTAAGGCCGACTGAGTTTGCGGCGTATCGGTTTAGTACTCCCTTCCATATTTTTGAAATGGAGTGTCCACAGTTTGCTAGTTTTGCGCTCACTTTACGCAGTTTGCAGCGTTACGCGCGCCGACTGTCTCAGTTAGTAGCCGAGTCACAGCAAAACCCGTTCCAGTTGGCGGCGGCGATATGGTTCATATGGCGAAAATTGATCTGAGTTTGCAGCTAACTCAAATTTCAGTTTTCCACAAATTTGCGGCTCACTTAGTCGGCCGCTAACAGTTTGCCTACTGTGGACACAGCCTTACTCTAAACGCAATTCGTGTGGTTATTTCCAAACTCAACACCGATTGATATTTTAAGTATATTTTAAGAAGAAACGAAATATTTTGTTATGACTACCCCAAGGCGCGGTAGACAAACATTTATACATGCCCACGTGTATTATGATGACCAAAGAGAACTAGAACAAGTTTTATTAAATTTAAAATGTTTTTGTTTTATTTAAATACTTCCTTGAAAATATAAAAATGTCTGTCGTACATAAAGACACAGGCATGAAACAGTTGTGTTTAATGTAGAAATATTTAACTATTCCACCCGTTCGAAAATTAACTTCACTTAATTAATTTAAAATCCTTTTTAAATTTAACCACTCTATCCATTCGATAAACAAAAAACATGCAAAAATAAAAACTGCAGCAATCTTTTCCAGTTTATGAAATCTGTGACATGAAAAATACTTTTAAATAATGAATATCGGTGTAAAAAGGCTATTTCATACAAAATTTGTTTATACATAAATCTCCATTGAGACCGAACGCGGACATACGGATATAAAATTGCATCAAGATAATATAATAAATCCGACCAAGTTGGTGTCGAGCCACGTCTATTGTAAGGGTTCTGGGCATCTAACCTGCAAATCGAATCCGAATCCGTCGACGATATCTGAAACGATGATGACGTTTCATCGCGTCGAACGAAGGCCCATAGAGTACCAATCCGCACGAAATTGATGCCGAAACTTTGTTTTTCGTTTTGCAGATTAGACGCCCTGTATGGATCTCATTTGAAATACTATGAGGACCTGAGGCCGTACTTAGGACCAACGGAAGCGAAATTTCGTGTCAATTTTCGGAGTCAGCCCCTCTACTCTATAAGCCAAAAACGAAGCTAGTAACAATAATTGCAGGTCAACTTTATAAATTAATAATCTTCCGAATTCAGTTTCCACCAAGTATTATTTAACAGTTTAGTCGTGATGGCGATAAATTTCAATTTGGCGACTAGGTATTTAGGTAATAGTCTAGCTGAGCTGGTGACACTACAACTGCACTTTTATATTTTGATGGTAGGTCATCTAGAATCTGCTATCATCTAGTTTTTTTTATGCCTACTAAGTTAATTGAATTTTTACAAAACAGCGGTTTTTAAGACACAATTATGATATGTTTGTTATAGGTATTCTATCTTTAACCGTTTTCATCTGTCTACTTCAGTACCCTAAAAATATATCGTAAAAATAAAATATTGTTCTGCAAACATTGGGACGCTTAAATTCGATTTATTTCACGTACGCTTTGTTTAAATTCCGATCGGGTTCAAATATGAAATATGAGGCTATTTTAGATGCAAAGCTTTTTAGTTTGTGTGAAACGATAATTGTACTAAGTAAATAGTAAAACAGAACCACTAATGAAATTAAATGAAAAACCACTGTTTTCCTAAATTGCGATACACATTTTTTTTCAATCAATCTAATGGCATTCATTGCAGTCGTGACTGTTTTAAAGTTTTTGTTTTAAACTTGTTTACTTTTTTAAAGCCCATCAAAATCTGAATGAAATAGAGACAACATTTTGTTGAGGTGTTAATATCTTGATAATTTTACAATTACTTTTACTTGCTTGAGATGCCTTACGACTGGCTTCTCACTGAAACTATTTAGATTGTTTAAGGGATCGCTTTTTAAAACAAGCTAGGCCCACACCACCAGGTTCTTGCCTGATTCTTTCCCTGGTGTAGGTAGTCGCGAACAGGCATTAGAATCACCTAGCATGTAAAACGAAACTTAAGTGATCCTTGAGATCCTACCTAAATAAGATGCAGGTAAAGACTTTTCCATTATCAACAATTAAGTTTAGGTAAAGATTGCTTCTAGACGCTACACGAATCGTCGAATCAAAGATTTAAAGTGCTTTATAGTGTAGAAAAAAAAACAAAATTTGATGACCACTGTTATCCCACTGTGTGGTATAAATTTTTTCAGATCGTTCAGGCATTTTGAATCAGTGTCAAGGTTTATCATTCAATTACATTAAATAATCATACAGTCAAAAACTGGTCTCACCGTACCCTCGTGTACCCCAAATAGCTAATACAATATGACGTGAGCATTTTATTTTACTTTTATTGCAAGAAAGCCTCCGGCTTGTCGCCTGCTCAGTTTATTTTTATTTCTATTGTATTTTTACACGATTCTGGGGAATAGTATCGGATATTGTTGTTTTCAGGTGTTTTTAAATGTTTTGATAGTGGAATCTAAATATAGACAGAGGGAATGGGTGTTTTTAAACTATATTACGAAATAATACATACTCGTAAATGATTCATATGATGATGATTGGTTTTACCTCTAGGAACACATTGAAACGTCTTATAGGCTAGTTGATTCTTTCTACTCCCGTCTCTTGCAATCCTGTTATGTTTAATACTGAATAGACAATCACACAGATATTTTTATAAATCGAAATAATTCACTAAAGATGCTTCACAAATCTTTTATATTAGAAACTATACTATTAGTTTAACCTGTTTTTAATTTGAATAATAAATAAATAAATATCCTTGGACATTCCACACAGCGTCATCTAGTCCCAAGCAAAGCAATTGAATGCTTGTGCTATGGTAACCAGATGATTGATACACTTCATAATTTGATTGATTAGGCTCATTTCACACAGTCAATCTTACCAAACAAATTAAACAATCCTCTAAACCAGCAATCTCGTTAAAAAGTAATTCGTTTGACAATATCTTGGCGGGTATTGGGGTACGCAATTAATTTGCTAGACTGCGGTCGCCTCTAGTCCGTTCCACTTAGGCCTGATATTGCGTTTAGATTTGATTGTAGAAAGCAATTGAGGATAGTTTATTGCTGTTCTGTTGTGGGATGAACAGCTTTAGATGAGGTAACTAAATGAATGATATTGAGAAGAAATGTATTGAGTCATGTCTTTTATATTTATAAGTACATGTACACGGGGTTTTATCGCGTTATTTACCTTATTTCTTTACTTCCCGACGTTTCGGCTATGTTGCAATAGCCATGGTCGCGGGTGGACTGGTCATGTCTTTTAATTTACGAAAATGGGTACTTAACCGAAAAGAAAGATCTGCCTGAAACCAATAACAAAAACTGGTGACTAGCTCTGGCGACGGAGTTTTTAGGCCACCTATAGGCTTTCATCATGTTTTAGAGACTGTTAAGTCGCTGGTAGGATGTTGTGCCGAACCACTTAACCAACTAAATGCCGGGTTCATATATCCAACGAACGGATGTCCGTAGGTCGGTCGTCATAGCAACGTTGTTATCTGACACAAAATGTATGACACTTTTTGACGGATAACAACGTTGCTATGACGACCGACCTACGGACATCCGTTCATTGGATTAGGCACCTGGCATTAGTGAGTTTAGCTCAACAATCTTAATCTTTTCTTCATTATTTCAATCGGTGAAAACCCGCCTGAGACGCGGAGGATAGGGGTTCGATCCCCGCTACAACTACGATTCTATCGATCGATATACGATCATACAAATGTTTGTATGATCTGCAAATATTTGTCTCAAGTTAGGGTGTTTTCTATTTAATTATTTATTTACAAAGCTTACATCAATGACGCAATAATTTACTTTCTAAATATCATTAAGAGTATGTTAAGGAAGAGCGCTGCCTCCTAATACAGGTATTTTATACTTAAAAGGAGGCTTCGATTACTGTTTAGTTTCATGTACTTTAAGTTAAAACTCAATAATAAAATTGAAAAATTGAAAAAATTGAAATTGAAGCTAATTTAAATACATAGGGCCAAGTAGAGCAGTCCAAAGACAAAGGGCCAGGGACACAAGTGTAAGGTTCTTACAAATGGCGAATCGACCGCAGCCATCAGTTATAAAACGGAACCGACTCCGTACAACACTTCCTTTGTTCCGTAATGTATTGCCGGTAATAATTTAATTGAGGTAAGGTCCAATGTTTTTGTCAGGGATACCTTGGATTCCCGACGGAACGAGAATCTATACTTTACTAATAATAAATCTAAAGCGTTGTCTGTCTGTTTCAATCACCCTCTTCATTGGACTGATTTAAATGGCATTTGTATTTAAACGCGATTTGAAATATAAAACAAGGCTTTTAAATGTTAGCACTAGATATCAGCTAAAACAACAGTCAAATATGACAGTAATTAAGTAAGTTAGGTACTTACTAATTTACTTAAATTAGTGCTAAATCTGACAGTTGTAACAGATGTAATATCTGTTTTAGCTAAAGTAGATTTACTAAGCTAATATGCATTTAAAAACTCCGTCACCAGAGTTGGCCACTTGCTCATACGAACTTACTTATTTTTTAGGGGTTATGACGGAATTTCACATAGGTTTTTTTGAATCCGGGTTAGTACTAAATATCTTTTTAACCTCATACTTTCAATTACTGTTTCGTTTGGCCTATTTACGAGCAATACAACGTCAATACAGCGGAAAATTTTAAATTAAAGACAATTTATTCAGAAATCAAAGTAAATAAGTGCCAGCCTGTGACAAATTAACGACCCTAATAGCACAATGGAGGGCGCGATCGACAGGACACTTTGCCTCTAAAAACTTGATTGTCTCTTAAAGACGGGATGTACGAAATAAGGATGTGGCAAGTTAAGAAATTGAGAAGAAATTTAAATATTATTTTCTACCTTTACCTACCTACCCTGTACCTACGTATGTAGGTATATATTAGGCATAGCAGTTGTGTATTGTTTCTCTCGGTTCGTGGAGTCACAACCACCCAGGCCCAGTCTGAAAATCAGTGTTGTTCTGCGTCAAGGCGCAGAGTAACAAAAAGCTGAGACTGGTCCCTATTGACCCACCCTCTTCAGCACAGGCCTATTGCATTACCTACCTACCTTTTTATATTATTTTCCTTTTTGTACTATTCTGTGTTTAGTTAAGTTCTTCTACTCTGTAAACCTTTCCATCTGTGCTGTAATGTGTGTGTGTGTCAATAAAGTATTTATCTATCTATCTAAGTCACAGTGTCGCCGAAAAAAACTTGATTAGATATAACGTGGGAATGAGAAAAGTGTTGGGTAAGTATTAGGATTGTCATTAAAATAAAACTCAGGCCTTTACATCTTTACTAGATGATTTATACAGAGTCAGGCAAACTATGCCTAAGATACACTTAACGGGACACTGTAGTGCCTGGGACATTGTTGAGATGGAATAGACTTGCCCAGCACCTAAACCATCTTCTCAGCTTAGCCAGCCATATCCACAGGAAAGACAACGGTTAATACGTGTGAGGCCGACTAGCCGCGGGTTTCCTCACCATGTTTTCCTTCACCGTTTAGAGCTCGTGTTAAAGTGCATACTTTAAATTTTTCGACACGAAAATTCCATTGATGCACGGCCGGATTCGAACCCACGACCTTCGGATCGAAAGAAGTACTTATCCACTTGGCCAACACGGCTTTATATTATTTTGCTACTTGTTACAAATTCTGAAAATGTCCAAGAGTATTTATTTATTATTTATTGATGTGACTAAAGAACAAAGAAACACACAGGAACAATAAATATATACACTTCTTATCCTAAACAACTTAATAAATAAAAGGAACTCTGTATTTATTCATTGTTTATGCCATGCCATGTCAAGGTCTCCAGATGGTCTTAAAGCTCCTAAGACACAAGCGTATCTGATTCAAGTTATTCATGCATCTTTGTGAAACGTCAACGCGGATCTATTGGACCGTTCTGACGAGGCTTTTACTGCGAATTATGATGGCGAGGTCCTCGCAAGTTTTAAGTCGAACCCACTTTGCAGCCTACAGATTGAACGGGAAGGCTTATGGGCCTCCAAACAATTCAATTTATGGCAAATATAAGGCATATTGGTTTGTTTTGAAAATAATTTCTAGTAAAAATTACTTCTACCGTTGCCGGTTAATTTCGGTTAAAAGTAACTTCCACTTCCACTATTCAAATCAAATCAAATCAAATTGTTTATTAACTTACTTCCACTATTAACGGTATATCACTGATTATTCCGATTTTGATAATTATTTTTTATTAGAAATATCTTTTCCTATTAAAAATTTAAGGATCTGATAAGGATCTTCAGAGTAGTCAATGCACCTCGAAGTCGTTAAGCCATGACGGAGGCCTTTAGGCGGCCTAAAAACTCCGTCACCAGAGTTGGCCACTTGCTCATACGAACGAACGAACGAACCTCGAAAAGAAAGAAAGAAAGAAAGAAAAATAATTTATTCTTGTAGGACCTCAAGGATCACTTAAGTTTCGTATTACATGCTAGGTGATTCTAATGCCTGTTCCAACGCGACTCCCTACACCAGGGAAAGTGCAGGATATTCCTCTCTTCTTATATAATTTTAATTTTTCCACTTCTTACAGTAATTAAATTCATTGTTTGTCGAGGTCACAGACAAGCGTATCCTAATTCGATGAAATTAAAATGTTATTGTTTTTTGGTCTGACTAACCAGGGGGTAGGTGAACACCCCCAATATCTTTAAAACTCACATACACGTGTCATGCTCTTCAGCAGGGCAATCCCAGAATTTGGATATGAGAGTAAATAGAAAAAAATGTACCAAAATTGTACTAAATTGTAGTGCTTTCAAAAAAATTGTACCTACCACAGTTTCGGAGTAATCAACATACCCTATGGTCCTGCTGAAAAGCATGCTTTTCAGCAGGACCAATCTTGAAATCGGCATTGTTTCGCGAGTTTTGCGCACGGAATTTTTTTTATGGAAATTGTACTCTGATAATATGTTAAAAAAACAGCGTACACTTTCTTTAACAAGGAATTATAACAATATTAAAATTATTTTTCGCGGTACTCCTTATAGAAAAGACATAGCACAAATTTCAAAAATGGTAAATCGGCATTATTTCGCGAAGTTTATTTGTCTACAAAATAGAATGGAAATTGTACTAAAATCTAACGTTAAGCTTACAGCATACATATTCTTGTACAAATAACAACATTAAAAAAACCTCATTTTGTACCTGAATTACTAAATAGCAAATACAACTCTCGATTTCAGACATGGTGTCTGCTATTCAGCTTTCAATAGGCGCTATTTCAGGTCCGTACAGAGGCTTTCAAAGTTGCAAGGCAGGTACTGTATTTGTTCAAAACTGTACTAATATACAGGAATCGTGGTAAGGAAGACGGTCACTGCTTATACATGGCCGTAGCGACCGCCGCTTCGAAAACAAACCAATGCCCTGTGATTGGACATACACAATACGTATAATCCAAGGCTTTTCAGCGGTATGTGCAGCACCTAGTAAGTTCGTGAGGGGTCGTCTACAATATCTAGTGAGTTTGTAAGGGTCTGATTACGCTCAATACTCACAAAATAATATAGATATACTTGTATGTTCCAGCGGCTTCTATTCTATTTTGCACACACCGGAGCATGTCATGCGAGTTCACTTTTGCTAGGTCCGCGCGATTACCATACAATCTTCTAATACGAACGCCAGCTAGTATGAGCCTTACTCTATAATACTATGTTTTATAGAGTCATCTTAGGATACTTAAATTATTACAATAAATAAGTTCGACTTTGTAATTAAAAAACCTGACTATATTATGGGCTTTATAATAATCTCCGTATTTGTGGGGTGTAAGCGTGATCAGTAGCCCGTCACGAACTTACTAGGTGCTGCACATACCGCTGAAAAGCCTTGGATTATACGTATTGTGTATGTCCAATCACAGGGCATTGGTTTGTTTTCGAAGCGGCGGTCGCTACGGCCATGTATAAGCAGTGACCGTCTTCCTTACCACGATTCCTGTATATTAGTACAATTTTGAACAAATACAGTAACTACCTTGCAGCTTTACAAGCCTCTGTACGAACCTGAAATAGCGCCTATTGAAAACTATATAGCAGACACATGTCTGAAATCGAGAGTTGTATTTGCTATTTAGTAATTCAGGTACAAAATGAGGTTTTTTTAATGTTGTTATTTGTACAAGAATATGTATGCTGTAAGCTTAACGTTATATTTTAGTACAATTTCCATGCTAATTTGTAGACAAATAAACTATGTGAAATAATGTCAATTTACCATTTTAGAAATTTGTGCTATTACTTTTCTCTAAGGCGTATCACAAAAAATAATTTTAATATTGTTATAATTCTTTGTTAAAGAAAGTGTACGCTGTTTTTTTAACATATTAACAAAGTACAATTTCTATAAACAATAATCCATGCGCAAAACTCGCGAAACAATGCCGATTTCAAGATGGGTCCTGCTGAAAAGCATGCTTTTCAGCAGGACTATAGGGTATGTTGATTACTCCGAAACTGTGGTAGGTACAATTTTTTTGAAAGCACTACAATTTAGTACAATTTTGGTACATTTTTTCCTATTTACTGTCATATCCAAATTCTGGGACTGCCCTGCTGAATGTGGTGTATGGGAACTAACTACGGGAGTAAGTGACAACGCGGTGACTGACGTTTAACTGATTTATTCAAGGCTTCCACAGTAATATAAATATGGCGCGTGCGTATGCGTAGCTATATCTATTAACCTGTATAGTACAACTATGCAGGTATACCACAATATCCCCCCATAACTCAAATAACATTTTATTTGATTTATGAAAGCAATACTGTGATAATTATGTTTAATACTAAATGTGCTATAGGTTTATTTTACTTAACATAATAAATTAATCCTCCACCAAATTACAATTAAGCAAATTAAAGATTAGGTATCTTATCCATGACTAACATTAAATACTTAATCACAAGTAAACTTATTTCAGTGCATTTACAACTAAGTACTTACACCATAATGACCCGACTATAAATATGACTTGTTTACAAGTTTCGCTGGCTGTGCGCCGGCGCTTATCTTACATACAGTTATTCAGACTCAGGAGTGTAATGTCTGTTCCGACGGCGAGTGTTCACATAATCATAATCAAAATCTAAATTTTCACTCTGCTCGGCGGAACCGGCCATCGGGTCCTGGGTCATATCCCTCGAGTCCTCTGCCTCTTCATAAGGAGATGAAAACGGAGTTGTACTCCGTACTGATGGAGACGGGGGAGTGGGGGTCTTGGGGGTATTATTGCCAGACGTACTTTTGGAGAACTCCAAACGCCCCCTCTCCTCAGCATCCGATACGTTAGTATCAAACTCGTCAAATATCGGATCATAGTTACTGTTACTACGCGTACAAATGTTTCTGTCACTGATTGGTAATTTAAATATTTGATCAATATGACGCCTGTGCCTCTCGTCATTAAACTGAATTTCATACATACAATTTCCAATCCTACTTAATACTAAACCTTTTTCCCACACTTCTTTGTTATTTCTCCACTTTTTAAACATAACTACATCTCCAATCGATACGTACCTATGATTACCACCAAACATTTGTACTTGCTTTGCCTGATTATTATTTACAATGCTTTTTGTGCACGGTTTAATTAAATCTAGACACGATCTTAATCTACGCCCTATTAACATTTCACTAGGTGATTTTTGTGTTGTGTTTTGTACTGAATTTCGATAATTTAGTAAAAACCTGCTCAATGCAACGTCAACAGCGATTCCTTCGTGGATCGCTTTCTTTAAACATTTTTTTACTAGACCTACTGCATTCTCAGCGGCACCATTGCTTCGAGCATGTCTGGGTGAGATTAACCTGTGACATATACCGTTCTTTTGTACAAAGTTAGAAAATGCTTCGCTAATGAATGCGGGGCCATTATCTGTGACGATTTCGTGAGGTAATCCGAATCGCGCAAAAACGTCTCGAAGATGTTTGATTGTTATCTCTGCACTCATTGAGCTGACTTTACATACTTCTATCCATTTAGAATGCGAATCTAATATAATCAAATATTGACTATTTGCGAATGGACCTAGATGATCTAAGTGTAATCTGTACCATGGCTGGGTGGGCCACGGCCACGGCATCAGAGGACTTCTGGCGGGATTGTCCCGCACTTTCGCGCAAACCTCGCACGACCCGCCCAGCTGTTCAATATCCTTATCTATACTAGGCCAATAAATAAATGTACGCGCCAATGACTTCATCTTAACAATTCCTAAATGACTGCTATGTAATTCTCTTAACATTAAGTTCTGTAAGCATGTAGGTATAATTACCCTATACCCAAACAGTAGGCAGCCGTGCTCGGACGTGATAAAGTCTTTCCTATTGTAAAACTCTTTACATTCGTCCGGTAAATTTTTCTGTGTAGGCCAACCGTGCAATACATACCCAAAAATTCTGTGTAATGTTACATCTTTTTTTGTTTGTATGGCGATTTCTTTGAAATCAATTGCTCTTGGAGCGTCAATGAAATTAATTATAGATTTTTCATAGTTCTCTCTGCTACTGTGACATACATCTTTTGTTTCGTTATCTACTACAATCGAGGCCGCTCTCGATAAACAATCTGCTAAACAATTATCTTTTGATTTTACACATTTGATTGTATAGTTATATTCGCTCAGAATAATCGACCATCTCTGTAACCTGCCAGCCATCATCAGAGGTATGCCCGTTTTAGGCCCAAAGATGGAACATAAAGGTTTACAGTCACTAACCAAAATGAAGTGTCTGCCATACACATATTCATGAAAACGTTGTACACCAAAAATGATGGCTAGCCCTTCCCTACATATTTGGCTGTAATTTCGTTCTGCGGCCGAAAGAGTTCTGCTGGCATGTGCCACAGCGCACACCCGCCCGTCAGGCATCTCGTGCCCGAGCCATGCACCCACGCCGCGCGGCGACGCGTCACACGATAACACCAAGGGGAGATCGGGGTTGAAATGCATCAGCACGTCTGATTTTTTAAGCATTTCTTTTATTTTTACAAAACCTACTTCACATTCGTCGGACCATACCCATGACCTATTTTTCTTTAATAAATCGTATAGAGGTGCGATAACGGTGCTAAAGTTTTTTATGAACTTTGAATAATAGTTTATAAGTCCTAAAAACGCCCTAAGTTCTCCTACGTCCCCGGGTCGTTCTGCTGCGAGAACCGCATCTACCTTTTTAGTCTCCGTGTGTAAACCCTCAGAATCTATTACATGACCTAAATACGACACTCTTTTTTGGAAAAAGCAACACTTTTCAGGACTAATTCTTAGACCGCAGTCATTCAATATTTTAAAAACTAAGTCTAAGTTCTCAATGTGCTTTTGCTTGGTCTCCCCTGTGATTATTAAATCATCAACAAATACCGTTACCTGATTCAATGTAAATAAGGAATCCATTATCCTCTGGAATTTATTCGAAGCTGTTTTTATTCCAAAAGGTAATCTGTTATAGACGAAATTCCCCTTGTGAGTTACTATCGTACAAAGCTTCTTAGATTCATCATCCAACAAAAATTGTTGATAAGCGCTCTTTAAATCAATCTTGCTAAATGTTTGTCCACCTCTCAAGGCAGCAAATAGATCCTCAATCCGCGGAAGGGGATACTTATCATCGCATAAAACCGGGTTCACCGTAACCTTGAAATCGCCACAGATTCTAATGCTACCCGATTGTTTTTTAACTGGCACTATGGGTGTGCCCCACCCGGCCACATCCTCCACGGGGCTGATGATACCCTCGGCCTGCAGCCTCGCCAGCTCGGCGTCGACAGCGGGCCGCAGCGCGTGCGGCACGACGCGCGCACGTCGCCACACGGGCACCGCACCCTCACACACTTGCAAGCTGATGGTACCGCGGTTAAAAGTTCCTATACCAGACTCAAATACATTTTTGTACCTGCACATTATTTTATCTAAAATATGTTTATTTTCGTCGCACGTAATGTGCGCCACCATAGGCAAAGATATCTGTAATTCACGCATCCATTTCCTTCCCAAAATAGGAGGACAATCACCGTTATCTATAACGTACAATTTAGATGTAAACAACCGATCGTTATTAATGACATTAACTGGCATTGTGCCTACAGGCTTAATTTTTTCGCCGCTATAAACGGTCAGCACTTTGTCCGATTCGATCAGTGGTCTACCCTTGTAAAGTTTATCATAGGTTTTTTTAGAAATAGCGCTTACCGAGGAACCGCTGTCGACTTGCATGTTCAAAATTACACCTTCCACATTCAACTTACAATACCACGGCCTGTCCAAGTCATTCGATTCACCTAAACGATATAACGTCGGAGATTCTACATCTCTATCCGATTCACTTTCGTCCACTTGGAAAAGTCTAGATTGACCCTTCCTATTACGACACATGTTACTTATATGACCCACTTTATCGCACTTATAACAGGTGGCACTTTTATAACTGCACTTATCTGCTGAATGCTGCCGCGATCCGCACCGATAGCATCGGTCATTGCTCGGTCCGCCGAATCGCGGCGCAGGCGCTCGGCCGGCGCGCGCGCCGCCGCCGCCGCTGGCGCGCGTGCTGCCGCCGCTGCCGCTGCTGGCTCGCACCGCATACGCCCCGCCGTGAGATGCCTCTCCGGCATTGCCCTTGCTGCCTCCCAGCTTGGCTTCGCACTCCGCCGCTTCTAACGACGTAGCTAATGTCACCGCCCTTGTAAAACTCAGCTCCCTCTCGGTCAGCAATCGTTGTCTATATTTCTCGCTACGTAATCCATAAGTGAACTGATCTCTTAAATTTTCTTCCAACGATTCCTGCCCTTTAAATTTACAAGTCATGGCTAACTTTTTTAACCTCAACAAGTATTCGTTCACTGTTTCACTTTGACTTTGTAAACATGCTCGTAGTTTCATGCGTTCTGCCATATCACTAGCCTTCGGATTCACATGATTTTCTACTAAATCAACCAACTCGTCGAAGGATTTCTTTTCTGGTTCCGACGGGCTGCACAACACCGTCATAAGATCGTATGTTTCATTTCCCACTAATGTGATCAGATAAGACGTTTGGACATCGATCTTTATGTCATTTACCAGAAAGAATGCTCGTATACGTTTTATGTAACTCTTCCAAGTATCGGTATTCAAGTTAAACTCCTTTATATTCCCGATTGCACGTGTATTGTCCGCCATTTTGAACCTCCTCTTCGCCAATATGTGGTGTATGGGAACTAACTACGGGAGTAAGTGACAACGCGGTGACTGACGTTTAACTGATTTATTCAAGGCTTCCACAGTAATATAAATATGGCGCGTGCGTATGCGTAGCTATATCTATTAACCTGTATAGTACAACTATGCAGGTATACCACACTGAAGAGCATGACACACATACACAAGCTCGTATAACATTCACACAAATTTTACAAAAATTTCTAAAGTTTTGAATAATTTTAAAGAATTATTACTATTTTAGCACGCACACCACACTTCAGACTCCGTCTCTCTCTCTCCCAAGGTTTGCTGGAAAATAACTCTTTTCAGGCTCGCTTGTGCTATTACCTGTCTAGTATAAATGTTTATTTTGTACAATAAAGTATAAATAAATTATTTCGTCTTGGTTTTGTATTTTCAAAATCGGATATTCCTCTGGTAAACAATATGAAAGTTCACCCGATGCAGGTGTCGCCAAACTTATATTAAAACGAAAGTTTTGTGTGACTCACAAAAATGCTTTTTAAAAACAATAACAAGAGTATGAAGTTAGATACTGTTTTGACAGCATTAAAACTTCAATACATTTTGAAGATTTCTAGAGGGGTAGTATTATAATATAATATGTACTTACATTACTATTTCACTTATCGCATTCGCAGCCGTAAGTCTATAGAAAGCAGAACGTTGCAAACATAAATGCGTCGCGCGGCACGGATTGCAAAGATGTAGTGATTAACACATTTCCTACCCGCCGGAAAGATAAGCCAAATGAAAGACAGTGTGTAAATGCTGAGCACAGAAAGTTCTTGATAAATTATTTTACACCATGACGTCATGGTGTCCATATTGATGTTGAAAAAACATTGTTTTTTCGAACGTGCAGTCACTGCATATTTTTGTATAGCGCGTCACCTGCTAGTTTGCATAGCGTTTTACAAACGCGAGAATAGTGTGCATGGGTCACTGTTTGCTGACTGCGCATTTAATTTACGTTTGTATCGAAACACACAACAGTACAACAGTAACTACACGTTCCACAAACTTGGTGTGCATAGGCTCTAAAATACAGTCTACAGCGCTTAAGCACGTCTTCTACCAAGATGTCTGATGAAACCGCAGACTCAAGCACCACTGAAAGAAACTCGAAGATCCCAAGTAATCTTCTTAAAGTTCAGACTATAAATTAAATTAAATTGGTTCAAATTGAACAGGTGCTTCTCGAAGACAGTTCCCGCGCGGCTTACTCCGTCCTGTTCTTAAACTTGGGTGGATTTGCATTTCTTGCCAGTAATGAGAGATGATGTCAAAGAGTTTCAATACCTACCATATTCAGTGAGGTACAGTCAGCGTCAAATTGATAGTATCAATAGACGCTCAGGTATAGGTGCTTGCAACAATATGATGATTCGAACTGCGTATATCAAATTGCTTTTATGTGTTTCAGATCATTTTGACTACTCTAGACGTTCATATCAATTTGACGCTAACTGTACCATCAAAATTCTGCTTCACTTCACAAAAACTTTTGGGCTTTAGCATTGCCTTCATACACGTTTCCTCGATTAGTAAGAGTATTTTAACGCCGTATTTTTATCGAAACTAACTAGCCTATTCCATCTTAACAATGTCCCAGGCACCAGTGTCCAGTTAAGTGTAGGCAAAGCTTGCCTCCTCTGTATAAATCATCTAGTAAAGATTTAAAAGCAGTCGAAACGCAAATGAAACGCTACAAACGCGTGGCAAACAAAAGACATTCGCCAAGCTGTAACCCATGCAAACGATACCTACTTAGGCCTTTACATTTTACTAGATGATTTATACAGAGTCAGGAGGCAAGCTTCGGGACACTGTAGTGCCTGGGACATTGTTGACAAACGATACCAGCGTTTGTAAAAAGCGCTGCGAACTAGCGGGGGACGCGCGCACAAAACGCGCAGTAACTGCTCGTTCAAAAAACGTGTATAGGCTGTAAAGTAAACCAACAACATAAAGTAAGTTTGATTAGACCAACTGGTAAATTAATAGTAGAATTTAACCTAAAACTGAGCAAATGAATCATCTAGCAAATGACCGCATAAATTCAAAACAACGACAAATAATTCCCAAAATCTCGTTATGCATCGGTGCATAATGCTTTTATTGTCCTAAACAAGAGCATAGCTAAACGAATATAGTTGGTTCATAAATGGTTTATACCTCTAGAGTATCAAAAGAACCTTTAAACTTCAAAAATAGTCCAGTCAGGTAAGAATCTCGGAATTCGAGATACCCAGCTGTAAGTCTGTAAATACTTGTATATTGACACCCTAAAAGTTGGTTCAAAACCTACAATGGTAGGGTGTACGCAACTATTAAATTTGAAGGTCAAAGGTCACAAAAATCGTGTTTTTGCTCTTTTTTTGTAAATATTTCATTTCCTATGAGTTTTTTGCTATCTGTATTTATTATCAATATTGTAGAATACAAATTTCTCTACAAATTTCATCTATCATAAGCTTTTTTACTACTATTACATATAGGTATTAAAAAAAAAATCTTTATGATAAGTTTCACAAACTGTACATTCAGTTTTTTAAAATTCCTTTGTTCAACGTAATAATAAAATAAAATCGGCGGTGGCGCTAGTTTCACCCATAAAGGCACCTTAACCTAAGCGCATACTAGGCGACAGGCGTCAGCGACAGCTCGGCGACTATAGAAAGTGTATCAGCCATCACACGCCAGGCTGTGTCTGGCACAATTACGAGCATTGTATGTTCTGTTCAAATACTGATAACACTCCCTAAGTAATGTCTCGCTAGGGAGTATTTGTTCCTCAAATCTTATTACTTCTAATATGTTTTACTCCGTAAGTTCCCGGTGTTTTGGTATTTAAATGAGTGCGCTTGCTTTAATTTGAAATGTAGTATAAGAATTAACTAGGAAATCTTTAATTAGTATTTGTGTTTTGTTAATACGTTAGTGTCATAATGTATTATTGCCAAACATACATACCTAATGTATTAAGTATTATTTACTTTGTTCACTTTAATTTATATTTTATTGTCTAATATAATAATAATAATTTAAGATAATTATTTATTGACCTTTTTATTTCAAACGAAATAAAAATCGCAGACTTTAATCAAATTCAAAACATTAAGTTACAAAAAAGTCTGAATAGGCGAACAAAATAAAAGTGACGTGATATTTTTTTTAGTTTATTTCCCAACAAAGTTTTTTACTCAAAACACTGCTGCTATTGGCACAAATTGAATCGTTTTTGATATTTTTCCATTGGGAAATCTCACACACCATACTAAAAACAATTTTGTGCATTATCCAATGTCGAATCTTTTAAATAAAACCAACTTGGTGACAATTTGAGCCTACGTAACAAAAACTCAGGCCTTAAGGAGGCTACCTTTGCCTACACCAAAGACGATGATAATAATCTTTGTCTACACTTAACGGGACACTGTAGTGCGTATGAAAATGTTGAGATAGAATGGCTTGCCCAGCACCTAAACCATCCTGTCAGCTTAGCCGGCCATATCCATAGGAAAGACAAAGAGTACCAAAGAGTCAAAGGGTAGAGCAGAACATATTTCTTACTCTCTTGCACTTACAACGATTGCAAAAATTAATGCGCTTTAAAAAAATACAAAAATGCTACCTACTAGAAAATAGCACAGAAATGCTCAGATTTTATTACCTATTGCGGTCACCCATCCAAGTTGTGACCGCTCAGAACGTTTCATAACGTCCAAGCTTCGCTATGATCGCTCCACACTTAGGCCGTATACAGAAAGAAAGCTGGAAACTTATAAGCGCTTACCAGCTTTTGACAGCGCTGGTAAGCGGGCAGGAAAATATATGAACGCGCGCCGATAAGCACTGAACGGTGCCGACAAGTTCCCACAAGCTTCAACACGCGCTGGTCAGCGCTGGGCGCTGCCATTTAAAATTAATATACAACTGCTTCAACATGCTTCCTTTGTGTAGAACGGACCAGCGTTGTCAAGCGCCGGTAAGCGCTTATAAGTTTCCAGCTTTCTTTCTGTATACGGCCTTACCTACGTAGACACTAGCTATATAAATTCGTAGGCGGCAATTCTCCACTGCACCTGTCCTTTGTCGAACTAAGCGGCTTATAGTCTATTATTTAAGGATTTTCCAGTTTATTCTTGAGTGCATCGTATTTTGCCGTTTGTATTTATTTTGAAAAACAAGGTAACCATGAGAAGGACTTATCTTTCTTCAGATTAATTCTAGAATATTTTGAGCTGTATTGGCGGAGATTATATAAGTAAAAATAATTAATTCAGTACGCTCTTTTCAGAAAAAAAAATGGATTGGAATACCATTGAAAAAAAGAAGGGACTAAAAAAAAGGTGACAAAAATCCAGAGGTTTTAGTTTTTAATACAAAGAAAAGCATGTGACACTTATCGAGTAGGTAATAATTATCATTTTAATGAATAAAGAGCGAAGGTAAAATGCAATTTAAAATCAAAATATTTGAACACACCCCATTATCCAGAATCACAATAGAAACAAATATGAGTACAGTCAAAAATACACAGTGGGCCCGCGGTTCACACACTTGTATGTACTTAGGTTTCTCAAAAAACATTTCAAGTCATAATATTGTTGTAGCCATACATTTATTGGTTTTATGGCAAAGTAAGAATATTTTATCTGTGGTAACGCATAAGGCGTTTTGAAGTATACGCTTCAATACATTCGTTCACATCGTGTTTGCATGTGTAGGTACTTTTGGATCGATTTTCTAAAATCGCACAATACATAATTAATCTCAAATGCCTTATGTGTACATGCCCCTAAACCTATGATATAACTTTGTCACAGTCATATCTTTTAAAAGTAAATTTTAGAATTAAAACCTTTGATAATCGGAATATTACGGTAATACTTTTTTAAGAGCACAAAATAAAAACTTGAAATTTAGCAGTGACAAAGAGGCTGAAAACACACCTCATTTGTGAAAACACCGTGTATGTTATTTGCCTTTTGCATTTAACATTGTATGAAGTGTTTTGTCTTGTATATGGATATTATGTGAATATTATCAATCAATATATATAAAACAATAAGCATTTTTCTGCAATCAACGCACAGACCAAACCGCTGAAGCTATGAAGCTGAAATTTGGAAGGTAGCTTCCTTTTAAAACAAAAGTGAGCACTAAGAAGGGATTTTTCAAAATTCCACCCCTAAAGGGTTGAAAAGGGATGAAAACCGTTGTATGCAACTTTTTAATGCGTGAAGCGATTTTCTTCAAACTTGGTTTAAATATGGTAAATGATAAATAAATTTACATGTTAATCAGAAATTAAAAAAAAAAAGCCTGATAAGGGGTGAAATGGGGTGTCAAAGTTTGTATGAGAACTTTTTAATGGGTAGTTCGATTTGCTTGAAACTCGGTTACAACACTAACAATGCAAAATAAATATATACGTGTTTTAGGGTTTTTCGAAAAAAACCCTTTAAAAGGGTGAAATGCAATGTCAAAGTTTGTAGTGAAACGTATTGAAGGGAAGCGCGATTGGCTTGAAAATCGGTTTGGATACTAAAAATACAAAATGGTTGGACACGTGTTTCAGGAATTTTAAAAAAATACCCTAAAAAGGGGCAAAAAGTGGTGTCAAAGGTTGTATGGAAAATTTTAAACGGGCTTAGCAATTTGCTTGAAACTCTGTTGCTTAAAAAACAAAATAAATAGACACGCGTTGAAGGGTTTTTCCAAAAAACCCTTAAAAAGGGTGAAATCCGATGTTAAAAGTTTTAAGTGAAATGTATTAAAGCGAGGTGAGATTGACTGGAAATTCGGTATGGATACTACAAAATAAATGGGCAATTGTTTTAGGGTTTTTCGACAAAACCCTTATAAAGAGTGAAATTCGGTGACAAAGTCTGAAGTGAATTTAAACGTATTAAAAGGTGGAGCGATTTGTACGACAAAATCAGTTGTAATGTAACGCTTAAAATACAAAATAAAAAACCTTTAAAGAGTGAAACGCGGCGGTTTTTAAAGCAAACATTAAAGCTCGCTTCGCTCGCCCGGTAGCTTCTTAAATATTTTGCAAGCAAATTTATCTGTGTCAGACGATAGAGTATGAACCGAACAACAGGTCAGCCTTAGCTATAAGCAAAATTAAGAATCAATGACGCATTTGTGTAAAAAAAAAATCGGCTCGCTACGCTCGCAAACTTTGAAGCTCGCTTCGCTCGCCCGGTAGCTTCTTCAATATTTTGCAAGCGAATTTATCTGTGTCAGACAATAGAGTATGAACCGAACAACAGTCAGCCTTATCTATAAGCAAAATTAAGAGTCAATGACGCATTTGTCTAAAAAAAAATTAGATTCGCTACGCTCGCAAACTTTGAAGCTCGCTTCGCTCGCCCGGTAGCTTCTTTAATATTTTGCAAGCGAATTTATCTGTGTCAGACAATAGAGTATGAACCGAACAACAGTCAGCCTTATCTATAAGCAAAATTAAGAGTCAATGACACATTTGTCTAAAAAAAAATCGGCTCGCTACGCTCGCAAACTTTGAAGCTCGCTTCGCTCGCCCGGTAGCTTCTTCAATATTTTGCAAGCAAATTTATCTGTGTCAGACGATAGACCAACCAACAGCCAGCCTTTTCTATGATAACCATACTACTACAAGCAAAACCAAGTTTCACATGACGCATTTGTCTTAAAAAAATTCGGCTCGCTTCAGAGTCAAACAAGTTCTTGGTTCGAAGCTCGCTTCGCTCGCACCAAAGCTTTGTGGATATTATGCAAGCAAATTGAACTGTGTCAGACCATAATAGGAACCGACCAACAGTCAGCTTCTTTATGAAAATCAAGTGACAGTAAAAAAGTTTAGCTGGCTGCGCTCGCACCATAGCTTCTAGAATATTTTGCAAGCAGATTGAACTGTGCCAGACCATGGAATATGAACCGACAAACAGTCAGCCTTTTCTATGAGCACCGTAAGCAAAATCAACGTAGGTAGCCACTTTCAATACAAGTTAATACAACCTATGATCCCTTCACATTTGAGAGGTAGTTTTGAAAATAAATGTTACGTGACATTTTTGTTGTGTAGTGATATAAATTCGATTTTACTCCATTCATTCACTCTACTATGAGTTTAATTTCTAGAAATCCCTTCTATGTAGGTACACCTCTATTTATCAAGATTCACTTTTCTCAAAATAGCCAGTCAGTACGACCAGTGTTTAAGGTAGGTATACAACACGCGAGCGAAGCCGCGCGGGTCTGCTAGTCTATAGATAAAACAATGAAAAAAATGAAATATAATCACGACTGTATCCCGGGAGTGGTAGACATTTGTTTCAGATCATTAGGCAATTTTTAGATCTTTTTGAAGATGTCTAAGGGGGTAGTCAGAGGTATGTCCAAATACATTACTTACATATTATGCACATGCCCACTCTTTGCAGATGTTAACTTTCCATACGTGACAGGTTGCAAGCCCATCGACGATATTAAAGAGCTAACTGGTTTCCTCACAATGTTTATCTATACCTAGATACAAGAATTATAACCAATTCAATGGATGCTATCAATCGATTTACAGGATAATTTAGTTACAGACCCGCTCAGGAAAAGTATAAAACGGAAAGAGCTATTGAAAAGGTCGAGTTTGATTAAAAAATATATTGTATTCAAATTCTTTGTTTGATATAGGTACTTACTCATATTTTTTATGTCAACCTATTTCATCACACTGCTGGGCAAAGGTCTCCCCCATATCCCTCCAACCATCTCTGTCCTTCAAGATTCCCCACCAATCTCTCACTAAGGCGTCGAGATCGTCCCTCGTAGCGTAGATACTCTTACTCATAATATTATGTCAAAATGTCGATTAGACATTTCCACGGTGCATCAAATTAACTTTTATTTTATTAACACACAGTCACTGCTGTTAAGAGGACGCCTCTACAAAGCCATACTTCCTGTGTATAAAACTGAAGTATTATGTATGTCTGTATCGAATGGGCATAGAAACGCGAGAATTATGTAAAGCCTCCCCCTTAGAAGTTGCTGCAGGCAGTCAGGGACGAATCTAGGCACAACATAATACATTATATAATATTATAATGTTCACGTATGTATTCTTTGGTAGATAGATATTCATAGTTATTAATACTACGAGTTATGAGTTATCCAACAGTTAAACAACACGGCTATTTTAATTGTCTTGTTAACTCGGATATTTTGAAGAATACTTATAATAATTAATGGTAGAAAGAGGTGATACAATAAAAAGTGTATTTGCTTTGTACTCGTACAACCATAATGTTCGTGTCATCAATCACCAAGCGCTCGTGGCGAATCTTGCTAAGACGTCCTTGATAGGTCGTCGAAGTTAAGCAATGTTCTGAGCGGTCACTACTTGGATGGGTGACCGCAAGTGGCATTTTCATCTGAGCGCTTCCGAGCTTCGGAGGGCACGTTAAATTGTCGGTCCCGGCTTTTAAAGTCGTTAAGCCATGACGGAGGCCTTTAGGCGGCCTAAAAACTCCTTCACCACTTGCTGGCCACTTGCTCATACGAAAAAAAACAAAAAAAAACAAAATGTTTGGCTTTTAAATATTTCATGCGTGTGTTACGAATACAATTACTTGTCGGAAACATCCCGAGTTAATGAGTGAATTAAAATATTGTGTGGAATAATAGCACACAAACCATTGTCGCTTCACCGACAATGTTTCGATTTATCTGTAGAATCTTTACGTGGGTATGATTGATTAGTGTGTGAGACGTGATCGCACGGAGAGACCATTCTCATACTCAGCTGCAGATTATGTTATAGAACGTATAGATGAATTTATTTACAGAAACTAAACTACTACATATTTACATAACTGTACAAAATACAAATTAGAACCAGTTGAGCCACCTAACGATCTATAGGAGTAGCTCTATAGGTGTCTAGATAAGAACAACTCGCGATAGTTTAGAGAGTTTAAAATAGCCTTGCAGATGTAGATAGTTTGCTTATAATCACACACTCAGGGTTAGAGATATAGAACTTTTTTATTCACCTGTTTTTTTTACTCGTTGTAAGTTTATTTATTTATGAACAAAGAAACACACAGGAACAAAAAATATCTACACTTCTTAACCAAACAACTAAATAAATAAAAGAAACTCTGTATTCTATCCAAAATATTAACTAAAGATAGAAGACAGAGTTCAGGTCACCGACCGCAGGTAGAGTGCCCAAAAGGCTGGCAACGTTACCTCGTTAGATTGCTATACTTATCCTCTGTCCGAGGTAAGCATCTTTGGTTCACCTGTTTGTAAAACTGCAGTTTTAAGAACCACACAAATTGATGATGTCTTATGACTGAAACTGATGTCTAAAACTGAGTTGAATTAGCTGCTTGAAGCCTACATCATCGAAAACGTCCCAGGTTTTACGGCACTACGGAAGACCAGCGCTCCGGCAGGTTCCTCGGTTCCTGCCGAAGCATCATGCTAAGTAGTAGCCATTTTTGTCATTTTTCTTGTTTCTTTCTTCTTTTTTTATGTAATGTGTTTAATGTGTAATGACAAAATAAAGATTTTTCTTTCTTTCTTTCTTTCTTTCTTTCATCCTTAATCAACTAATGTTTTTGTCACTTTAGATCCTTAATCCAACCCTTTTAAAGGGCGAAGGTTGTTCAGGGTTACTCAGTTGATAATAACTTTTAAGTTAAATGTTTGGCATATGGGGGCCCCGCATCTAACTCAAGAGAGTTTCCTTAGGCCTTCCTTAGGAAGATTTAAAGAATGCTTTTGTCTTGTTACTCTTGTGGCAATGAAAAGAGATAGCAACAGATTTAGTAATATCCGTTTTAGCTAAAATAAGTTAACTAGTCCGATACTGATTGCACCTCCAAGGGAGTTATCAAATAGGCATTCAGATTGAAAATGTATAAAATGCCTAATTGTGTTGATGTTGATGTCTTGGTTGTGGCGAAAATACATATTTTCTTCATTTATACATACATTATATTATGTATAATATTATGTATGTATTTACAAAAAAAAATTTATCTATTTAGTAGTATATCAGTCATCCTGATTACCATAACACAAGCATTAAATTGATTAGCTTGGGACTAGATGACGTCGTGTGGAATGTCCAAGGATATTTTTTTTTTTATTTATTTATTAAATCAACGCCTTTTTCCCATTAGACAGAACCCGCGCAACCTAAAAATATATTTTTTAGTCAACTTTTTGAACCTGCTTTAAAACTTTTAAGTTATTAAAATCTGTTGATCTGATTTCACCGTGGTTGCTAAAACTAAGTCCACGAAGACCAAGGTATTAAGAGGTTTGCCAGCATTAAAGGTGCTAGGGGTGCCGACAAAAGAAGATCGTTAGTCGGTAACACGGTTTCCGAACACTTCATAGTGTACTTAATGGCTGCCGGCTACTTAGAATTTGAACTGGAGCACATTTTCTGTGACAAAAACGACTTACGCCTAGTCTCAATAACCTATCTATTTTTGGTTTTGCTTACTATGGGTAGATATTTGACATATAGCAAAACCAAAGGTAGATAGGTTATTGAGACTTGCTGTTAGAACACAATCAGGAACGATAAGCTAGATATTTGACATATAGCAAAACCAAAGATAGATAGGTTATTGAGACTTGCTGTTAGAATACAATCAGGAACGATAAGCTAAGTAATATGGCTGTTTAAAATTTCTTGCATGAACGTGAAAAAGTGCCAATGTATTTGTTTATAGGTCATTAACCTTAGTTTAGGTAGGTATAGCGAAATTTCGGCAATTTTTTTTAATTGTGTCATTAACTAGTAATTTGCAAGTAAAATTAATAAAATTGAAGTAGGTAGTTTATTTATTTATTTGGTTCTTTTCGATTAAGTATTTGTTTATTTTATTTCATCATATTATGTATGAGTAAATAAAAAAAAATTGCGGCCCAAAACCTGAATTTCCGCATAATATTATGCGTCATGTTCACACACTTCGCAGTCACACCTCAAATAGTGTTAAGACTATGCGAATTTACAAAGGGGTTTCAAGCGAATTCCCCTCAAAGAACGGAGTGGGCAAATTGGAGGAGGATTGCTCTCTAAATACTGCAAGGCGACACTAAACATCTTTAAGATATTTTTGTACCTGTAGAAGTTTTACAGTTTTAACTTATTACGAACAACAGTTCTGTTTTTTCAAATAATCCATAGAGATTTGGCATTTAACACTGCCTTTTTTTATTTGTGTCGATACGAAAAGCTATATTTTCTGCGATATTGTTATATAAGTATTATATCTACAGAAGATATTGTTATGTATACTGTATAGTCGGTATATCAGTCATGTGGTAACCATAATACATGCATAAATTTGCTTAGCTTGAAACTTTTGATATTATGTTTGTTTGTTTTTTTTTGTATTGGAATTTTTCATAGACCCGAGTTCATATCTTATTCCATCCACAAACATAGCCGTTGCGGCCAATAATTTGAAAAGCGCGGCAGCTCAGGCATTCCGCCCGGTGTAAACTGTTTGTCCGAACTTGTTGCCCTGGGGGCCGCAACAATGGCCAACTGTGCATCGCAAACAACCATCTGCTGGCACACTGAGAGCTTCATTTTTACAAAACATTTCGACGTTAGTTCGGTCGTTTGTATGAGCAAGTGTTAAAATAATAAATAATAATAACTAATTTTAATTATTTTAACGATTTTGTCCTGTTACGCTCTGACGAAACCGACTTTACAGACAACCATTTTTTTTTTATCATGGAAAACCGTTGTTACTTGCGCTCGGTGTGTCCATGTAACCTGTATATTGCCTTTATAAAATATTCTTCGGGGATGAAGTTTGGGATAGTTTCACTGCTAGTTCCACTGTTAGTTGGCAGTCTGTTTAATTTCGGTATTGTTCCTTGAATGTTTTAGTGGACGTGTAGCTTTAGTATTATCGAAGGCGGCCATGTTGCCGCTTAAGTATTCATTTAGTAAACATGCTGGTACTTCTCTTTGTAAAGAGCAAAAGGCGAAGGTGAAAAACATGAACGAATGGTGAAAAATATCACTGTATTTGACTTTGGGTCAGTCAAACCATTTCTTCGTTGTAATAGGTATTTACAGCTATCGAGTTACTTTGTTTGGATACAGCGTCAATGACGACAACGTGAATAAATAATAATTAATTAATTTGATAAATTCATGAATAGATTTCATAAAATCAGCATGAAGAAGAAGAAGTTTATGAAGATTCTCTAGAGAGCGTAAAACTTTACCTGTGTTATTTTGTTCACCACATCATTATGTTATTAAATCAAGAGAAGTGTAGAAACGAATAATCTTACTATAACTTTACCGGCTTCAACGGGATTCGAACCCGCGAGATACAAGCGATCGCTCATTAGCCGGGTTGTCATAACCACTCTGCCACGAAGCCTTATGACGCCGAAGACGAAACTATCAGTAAGATGATTATTTTTCGGTCAAAGCACCAATTAGTTAAGAGTGGTTTAATCCTATAATAAAATAATATAAACTGAAGTATAGAAACGTCTTTTCATTAATCGCCTTTGTGTCTGAATGCTCTACACACACACAAATATTTTTAACACTGTTCATGTTTACTGCACCTGCCGTATAGATTTAATTACTTTAGGTAGCAAACAGTGGCTTTACAGGCGGAATTTAATTTCTGTTTATGTACAGGGTGTGCCGTTTTAACTCCCATAAACCAAACATGGCCATGCCCGTATCCCCAAAGCTCGGTGGACTTTATTTCAAAATCTTTAGGTATTTAGGTACATTAAAAACATGTCTGGTAGACTGGTACATTCCAATATTTGCTGTATCACGTGTGCTTCGAAACACCTAACAGCGCTTATCATTTTCGTTGGACACATTAAATATGGTCCCAGCTATGAAGACCATGGCCAGAAATTGAGACATGGTGAAAGTACACCTTAAATTTCTGACTAAAGGATTGGTCATGGCCACTATCATAAAGTGTTTAATTGTTAACAGACTTTTCTTTCATTTTGTGAGTAAATAATATTTATTAGACCATATTTAACACCTTGTATAACACTCGTTTGCAGTTCTTATTATGTACTAAGTTGAACAATAAATAAGTTTATATATTTTCCAAGTTTATATTGAGTTTTGACGTAACATTTCCTGAGAATGTAATAAAATATGTGCTAAAACTTATATTGCTAAGAAGCGCTCTTGCTGTAACTTGCAGTCGTTCTTGATGGATGGAAGCCAAACGATGTTGGGGTAGTTAAACCATGAGGCATTCCGGATCAGGTTTGGAAGGGGAGGACTTTTAATCTAAAAACTCATACAACTACATAAATAAAATCACACTTCTTCCCCATTGGGGTAGGCAGAGGCAACGGACCTCCACTTGCTACGATCTTGACGTACCTCTTTACTCATTCACTCGTATTTAATTTTTCATACAAGGTCGACAGTTTAGGGTACATTGACCTGGCCCTTTTCCAAAATTTCACCAGTTTGGTCCAAATAATGTTTGCATAAGTCTTGCCCTTTCTGCTCGGATTAAGTAAAAAAAATCATTATATTTTGCTATCAACAAATCTCTTAAATGCTTGCTACTTACTCACAAACTGAATAATATACTCAGTTGCATTACTAAATAGGCAATAAATGATACAATATTCATTATTTCTACTGTCTGTCTCCTTTCCTGTTTTTTATATTGTAAGTAATGTTCGTCTGTGCTCTGTGTTTTCCAAATAAATTTTATATCTATCTATCTATCTATCTATTTATTGCAGCACTGCAAATTTGAGTGCACCAAAGCCAACGCAGAACTTAGTAAAACAGAACACAAAATCGCCATTAATTGGAACATGAGCGTACACACTACAAATAAGCGATATACTTAAAAACTACTCCACAACTACCGAAGTTCTCCAAGATAAAGGCTCCTTCTATCTAAGGGGCGTACACAATAAGGAGCTTACTTGTTTCAGTTTGCTTGGTGGCTAACGCGTTCAGTGCCCCCAGTGCACAACACAGTAGTCTTTAGCAGTCTGACGGGACGCGAGGTCGCGGTTGACTTCTTTCTGATCGAAGGCTTTGAGAGAGATTGGTGGGAAATCTCAAAGAACATAGATGGTTGCCGGTTGGGGGAGACCTTTCCCTAACAGTGGAATGATATAAAACAGCATGCACACAAGCTAGGTGTGAATTGCGTGATATGCACAGCACACGTACATTACTTTTTAAAGTTATCTCCAAGTTTCTTAATAAATTATTTTAAAATATAAAGGTCTTGAATGTGACTTGTGAGTATTGGATGTAAAGGATGTTTTCTAAAACTTCTGTCTCGTTTGAGTGTCGTAATTAATTCTGGCACCACGCGAGAAGTCGGTGGAAGCTAATCAATAAATAAGTTCTATAATTATTGTGTTTAGTCCTAACGAGAGTATGCAAATGTGCGCCACGACACACTCGCTCAAGTTTATAAAGTGATGTCTTGTAAATTAGCAGAACAATGCCGAGTGCTCGCAAGTTTCAGCGGATACTTACAGACAAATTGTGGGGACTGAGAAGGTTTCCTACAACTTAACTTAAGCACTATTTTCATAGAACAATAGTGTGGAATCTTAACTGATATAACTTACCTAAAGTATTTTCATTGATTATTATTAGTGTATAGTAGTAGTAGTTATTTTGAATAGGTACCTAACGAATACCCATATTTAGGCTTGCCTGTCCATTGTTGCTCCGCATCATTGGACAGGCCTTATGGTACATCGAAAGTTTTTTTGCAAATAGTTATTGACAAATTGTAGGACCTGAGAAGCCAGGCTGCCTGCCTGTCCAAGACGCGGTGAGCTGGTGGAGCGGAGAAATATAAAATATAAATATCAACCAATGGGATCGCATACAATCTTCGCTTAGAGATTTTATACAATCCTATTGGTTAATCTTTATCCGTTTCTCCGCTCTGCTAGCACGCTCCGCGTCAATGGACAGGCAGCCTTGCCTAACGGACTTGCGATTAATAGACTGATGGTTTGATAGATTAATCATTTCTCACGCCACTTGGCCCAGTAATAAAATTTAATGAAAAGAAAAATATAAAATTTAAAAGGTGTGTGGATTATTCAATAACAAATTTATTAAAATATATAACATCAGTCGCGTAGAGGCTTTATTAATGCTAGTTGCGTACGCACACGTATTGACCGTTGTCTGTTAAGGCCGGCTAAGCTGGGAGTATGGTTTAGGTGCTGGACAAGCCTATTCCGTCTCAACCATTGACAATATAAATGAATGGACTTGGTATAAACATTACTTTAGGAACTATCTCCCTGAGGCCGGTCGCCATGTTTTGTCCCAGGCTCCCAGCCAACCACAAGTACATCCAGTTGTCATCGCGACTTGTTAAATATTGGCGGCAAGCGGCCATCTTTGTGCCAGACCTCAGGTAGGCTTAGGTATGCTTCGTTTTTTCGTAGGTATTTAATGTCTATCTTTTTCCTTAGTCTGAGGTCTCAACAATGTCCCAGCACTACAGAAGGCGAAGATTACCTCCTGACGCTGTATAAATCATCTAGTAAAGATAAAGCCCTGAGTTTTTTTTGGCATATAAAAAGTTACGGAGCTTAGCGGAGATGGCTGAAGTGCCGTACAATTTCCATTAAGCCGATAACGACTCCTGAATCAGGGTGTCAACTTAACCAGGAATGGCTTGGCTTGGCTAAGATAATTATAGAATACTAGCGACCCGCCTTGTCTTCACCTGGGTTACTATTAGCTTCTGGCATACAGTCCTTTTATAGGGCTGAGTGGGTTAGAAGAATAGAATAGAATAGAAAAAGTTTTTATTTTCCATCAACATAAACAACATATACAAATGAAAAAGGTTAGAAATCGTGAGTTTGAATTCACGATTACTAACCCACTCAGCCCTTATAATCAACGTTTTTTTAAGTGTTGTATGCCATCATCATCATGGGCCTTATACATCTACATGAGATGATTTATGCAGCATCCGATTGGAAAGTCCGGCACTTGCGTACATGGCTAGTGAAACCGATGCGGGAGCGACAGCTACGTCCGCAAATTTGGCATAAGAACTCCCCTTGAGTTGGAGGAAGGGAAGCTTGCTCATGATGTTGTGTTGTTACCTAAATAATTAATACAGAGTCTAAGCAGTGAATGTAATGAAGACAAGTTAGCTTTCTAATAGCGTCGAAGGGCTTGTAACCCGTCACTCTCTAACTAAAAATTATTAATCTCTATTCTTGTTTATGTATGACATTATATTTTTTTTTTCGGAAAGGGATCGTTCTTCTAATAAATTCTAATAAATGCGGACCAAAAAATAACTTTAATGCGGGCACCACAAATTGGCTTCAACTTGGTTCCAACATTGGCTACGAATAGAATGGCCAATGGCAATGCTCCGTTGCTCAATAGCCGTCCAAAATCAATGGTTAAATTTTGTTCAACATCGTGTAGTTCAACATTGGAGTGTTGAAACTAACACTTGAGTTACATGAATCCTCTATGTTAATTAGGTACAGATATCCAATCCAATTTACACCTTTACAAACAGACCGACAAGCCGTGTTGGTCAAGTGGATTAGTACCTCGACTTTCGATCCGAAGGTCGTGGGTTCAAATCCGGCCGTGCATCAATGAACTTTTCACATCGAAAAATTTATATGCGCTTTAACACGAGCTTATAACGGTAAAGGAAAACATCGTGAGGAAACCAGTTAGCTCTCTAATAGCGTCGATGGGCTTGCAACCTGTCACGTATGGAAAGTTTAACTTCTGCAAAAAGTGGGCAAGTACCAAATATGTATGTATTTGGACATACCTCTGACTACCCCCTTAGACATCTTCGAAAAGATCTAAAAAAATTGATCTGAAAGAAATGTCTACCGCTCCCAGGATACAGTCGTGATATATTTTTCTTTTTTTTTCATTTCATTTCATTTTACAAACAGACCGACAAGCCGCCATCTTTCGTATTACATCGACTTTGGATGGCACATTATCATAAATCCTCACCACAGATAGTCTGGCTGGGGAGGGCATAATGGCCGCTAAAATTAGAAGGGGAATCTGAATCACTGTTTTATTGCCCTAAAAAAGCTAAAAACATACTTTCAGAGTTACCAAATGGGGTCTTTATATTTTGAACTTTATTAGACCGTGCCTTATAGTAGGATAAGCTGTAGAGTAACCCCTTTATGCATATTGGTTTTGTAAACCTACTTTAGCTAAAACGGATATTATTTTTTTTGCTATATATTTTCATTGACATAAGAGTAACAAGAAAAAAAACATTCTTTTAATCTATATTCAATTGACAGATCTTTATGAATAAGACTATTATTCTGTAACAAATCGAACTCGAATCAAGAGCTTATCCATCGTAATAAAGATGGTGAGAGATTAGCAACGTGTTTTAATCGACAGTATCGTGTCAAATAATACAAAGTCTTTACACAAGTAAAGTTAATATTATAATAAGACTCTTGTCTCGTTGTTCAAAAGATGAATTTTGCTTGACAAATATAACAATATTAACACAAAGAGCCTGCTAAATTGGGAACTATTTTATTATGATTCTAATTTCTAATAAATTTATAACTAAGCAAGGGTTAACAATGACTTTTCAAGGGGTTAGTTAAGGGGGGGAATCCAATTGGGGTGTTGAGCCAATGTCGCTTAAAGTAATCTATTATTCTAACACGGTTATGCTCTTAACAGGTAATTTCAAAGATAATTAAGGCGAGTAAAATTGAATATCGAATCGCGACATTGTGTATTGTTTCTTTGTAATAATAATGTAAATTCGTTAACTTCTTATTTTTCTTATACACATTACTTTTTTGATTATCTTTCTCTTGAAGTACCTTTTGTTTAGTTTAAGGTGAATTTATTTATAGAAACTAAACTACTACATATTTACATAACTGTACAAAATAAAATTAAAACCAGTTGGCGTAGATTAATTCTTCAAGATATATCATAAACAAAGACCTCAATAAGTCTCTACCTGGTACGTGACACCAATCCCTGTATTCGAGTCCCCCAAGAACAAAGAACAAATGCGATCATTATAGGATCTGACAAGTGCGCCTATTGTCAGCCCTGTCCCATGAGACAGGGGTGAAATACTAGTATGAAGTAAAGTCAGCAACTTTAGTTGCTTAGATGGTGTCTGTTTATTGATCATAGTAATATTATGACTGATTTTATGATCTTTTATCTGAGTGATTTAAGATGTTTTATGAACAGATTCACTGATTGAAAGTTATAAACAAAAAATCATACAACACCGTTATAAATAAAAAAAATTATAACGGTAAAAATAATAAAATTATAACGCTAAATTCATGTCACATTCATGAATCTTCACAACAGTGCCTTAAACCAACTCCATAACAGCTAAAAGTGCGAAATCGATGTTGATGACTTCCGTTGTAGCTTAATTTTACTTGCCCTCCAAAGCAAGGCAGCGCGCAACGGGTAATGTCAGATGAATGATCATTCATGACATTATGACTCAAAACTTTAATAATCTATCAAAATTAAGGTACTCCATGAACGGTTGTAAAATTAACTCCAATTTGGTGTTTCTTTTACACCCTGTTTTAGTTTAGATATTCGAATTCAGAAAACATGTTCTATCATCGGAAATCATGTAAAACAAATGATACGAAAATTACAATTATGATCGTCTCGAGAGCAAAAACGGCGGGCCATGAGCCAGAATTCAAATCTGAGTAGGTTAGTAAATAGTTGTTTTCTCGGGATTAGAGGAGGAATCAAGTAAGTTCGTATGAGCAAGTGGTCAGCTCTGGTCAAATTTTAGGCCTCCTCAAGGCCTGAGGCCTTTAGGAGGACTAAAATTTCATGGCTTAGCGACTTTAAAAGCCAGGACCGACAATTTAGCGTGCCCCCCGGAGCACGGAAGCACTCAGATGTTATTGCCACTTGCGTTTTGATCGCTGTTTAACTTCAACGATATACATTATTAAGAACGTCTTATCTAGCTTCGATCTATCAAGAACGTCTTAACGCTTCGTTATTTATTTATCATACCTACTTCAAGTAAATAATATAACCAATAGAAAAGAAAATGTTCTCAAATTATTACGGTCCTCATACACACAAACTTCCAAAAGTCACAAAAATAAAGCTAAAATCCCAGAGTTAGCGTTATCTTTAATAGAGTATTTATTTTACAGCGACTATTTATTTTCTTTCAGCGAGTACAGAAAATTTCCAGTTCCCACGAGATCCTAAACTTCCTAACAGCATTATCGATAATCATGATTCGGTCCTCAAATAATATCTGATTGGTTGGATCGACCTTGTTAGACGGCTCTTAGCACGGGTTACAGCCTAGACACACAGTTTTTCGAACGTGCAACCACTGCGATACAAACGCGGTACAAACGAGTGGCGAACAAAATGCAGGCGACAAGGTCAACTTGATTTTGATAATTATTAATGAATTACTATGATTAATTTAAGTGTTATTATTATTATTTCTAATATAAGCACCTTATTGTTGTTGACCTGTAAACTGACATTATCAATAAATTGATTATACTGATTATTCTGATTACTCAAGCTGTGACGGTTCGCACTATCCTCGTGCTTGTGAAACGCGCTGCAAACAAATGATATTTGTGTCAAAACTGCTGGTACTGTACCCCTACCAGGGGCCTTACTCCGGATCAACGAAAACGAAGTTTCGTGACAATTTTCGGGTTTCAATTATGTTGGTGAAGTATTACGAATCCAGTCTCCACCAACATAAGCTGACCCCGAAAATTGTCACGGAACTTCGTTTTCGTTGATCCGGAGTAAGGCCCCAGCTGTTTTGACACGAATAACGCGGTACACCAAATTGCGCAGCGACTGCTCATTTGAAAAACGAAGTGTGCCCAGGCTTATTTCCGACGACCTCTGGGGCGCAGTGGGCGAAAGCCCGCCTGAGACGCAGAGGTTGCGGGTTCGATCCCCGCTGCGGGACAAATTTTTGCATGATCTGCAAATATTTGTTTCGTGTCTGGGTGTTTTCTATGTATAATAAGTATGTATTTATAAAAAAAAATGTATCTATGTAGTTTATCAGTCATCTGGTTACCATAACACAAGCATTAAATTGCTTAGCTTGGGACTAGATGACGCCGTGTGGAATGTCCAAGGATATTTATTTATTAATTTATACGGTCCGTTGGGATGCGAGGTCGTGGTCGACCAAGAAAGAGCTGGAGGGTCGATTTCGATACCTTCGGTTGCGGTGGGGTGTCTCGAAGGATGAAGATGGTTAGAGAGATAGACCTTTGCCCAGCAGTGAGACGATATAAGTTGAATAATAATAAAAAGATATCATTTATCATCATAAAAGTGTAAAGTGTCCAAGGATATTTATTTATTTATTCTTTCTTTATTCTACACAAGAAAAATACATAAAAAAAACTACATTAAAGGACATATACAAAGGCGAGCTTAACCTTAACCAGAGTTTTCTTCCAGCAAACCTTTGAGGATACTAACTAATACCTACCAATAGTAGAATCGAAACCGGCAGAAACGAGAGCTAGAAAACCCCAGTTTGTTAGTAGGCGATCGGTACAGAATACAACATCGACTGTTCTATTAATTGCTTATTGGTAAAAATGTTTGTCTGCACGTTTGTATTTATGTTATATTCTATTATAAAATATTTTTTGAATATATATTTTGCCGAAAAATAAAAAAGTTTACCTATTTGTTAATCAAGGGTTTAAGCAATTCTGGTACCAACTTTATTCAATACCGTCCAGCCGTTTGAGCGAAAAAAAGTAACAAACACACTTACACACTTTCACACTTACATACTTACACACACACAAACTTTTACCTTTATAATATTATTAGTGTGATGTGATGTAAAAGTATTAATAAGATCAGAATTAGCGCCATTGACACTTTCTAACTACTTCAGACAATGAATAGAATACCCCGAAATATTGTAAGGATCAGCTAAGCTATCTATAGATCCTTCTAACGACGTTTAAGCTGACAATAACAATCCTAGTAAGTACAGACAAATCCGCGACACTTCGCACACCTCAACTAATGAAGCAAACTTACATGTTCGTATTTGACTGCCTGAATATTAACAATGCTGCATCGCAGGGGAGTTATAAATGAAGGGTGAACTCATTAGTTCCCTAAAAAGGACCCCCTTTTGGGGATTACTTGAAGACTTTGTGCTCTGTATAATGAATACCTTGATAATAAACAAAAGTCATCATCATCACAGTTTTACAGCTAATGATTAACCTCCCTTTGTTTCTAGTGGTTTTTATTAACGGAACATAATTATTTTATTTATTATTAATTTAATCATCTGGTTACTATTACACAGCATTAAATTGCTTAGGACTAGATGACACTGTAAAATTTCTAAGAATATTTATTTAGTAATTTTTTTAGGACTTCACTCGCGAGATAGAAATGTACCAGGATTGCTTATACCCTGGATTAAAAAATAGGCTACTTTTGATCCCAGTATCCCCAGGGGAACGGGAACTATTCACAACGGGTAACACCGAGCGCAGCTAGTAAAACATACGACTCATCTTCCATTGTCACTAAACAAGTCATCCAATATCGAAATTGAAACAACTCAATAAGACAATATTCAAAGGAACTGCAATATCGCGTAACTTCGCTGTCATATCAAAACAGCTGGCGAAAGTTTACCCCCTTCTCCCTTTTAGTCCCCTAAGTTCCCCTCAGTACAAGCGCCGATAATTTAGGCGACACTGCTACCAAAGTTTGCATCACCAACATAAGGTGCGCGATTATGTTTGGTCCAATTTAAGAGTGATGCCGGCACCACACATGGGCTTCGACTTGGGGCCAACATTAAAATGGCCAATGGTTCCTTGGTTCCTGCTTAAGTGTGTGCCATAGCGCCGAGGAATGAGCGGGAGAGCGAATAATGTTTTTACTCGTGAGTGAGAAGCGCAGAACGATAGACACGCAACATAATTTATAGCGAAAAAACAGTTTTTATTTAATTACAAGTTAATTAAACAAGCAATCGAAAAATTAAAAAACCAGAACTAAATAAATACTTCTAGGCTATTTGTCAAAACATAAAACCAACAAAAATAGCGTTCTGTTTCTGAGATAAATAGCAAACTGTGTGAAAAACATGTATTTTTCAAAAAAATATATGATCGAGAAAACTTTTACCAATCGTGTTTCTAAAAAACCAAGATAGAAGATAAAAGTTCAAAGTATCATTTCCCTAAATATGAAGGACGTAGCTTTTACATATACTGAGATAAATAAGGATTTCGACGACTAATTTGCATATGACGCCCTCTTAAGCATCATGCTGAGTAGTAGCCATTTTTGTCATTTTTCTTGTTTTACTTTCTCTTTTTTTATGTAATGTGTTTTCTTAATTGTAATGACAAAATAAAGATTTTTTTCTTTCTTTCTTTCTTTCTTTCAATGGCAATGCTCCGTTTGTGTCTAATTATTGCCATTGTTCATATTAATGTTGGCCCCAAGTTGAAGCCCATGTGGGGCCCGGCATGACGTTTTATCGCCTCGACCACAGATTATGTGAGGCCACATAATCTGACTTACGATCCGAAGGTAGTTCGAATCCGGTAATGCATCAATGGATATTCGTTTCGAAAAATGTATTATGCGCTTTATCACGATCTCTAAACGGTAACGGAAAACATCGTGAGGAAACCAGGGTGCGTAGACAAGTGACAAATGTTTCGTATCTATTCTCTTTCTATTATCGCTACACCTTTGATTTGTCATTTTTGATCGCTCGAGTTTTCGTCATCGGATGTCAATTCCTATACATTTTTTTTAGTTTCTAATCGAAAGCGATTGTCGAAATGTAACATGGCTAGGGCAGCAGTTCACTTTCTAGTAGCGTCGATGGGCTTGCAACCACATTGGAATGTTAACATTTTCAAAATCCACCAAATATTGTATTTGGATATCTACTTGATAGTACTCCTAACGAAGAATCTTGATCTTCAGATCCGAAGACGAAATCTATCCCACTCAGCCAACCCTGCTCTAAGATTGTATACCTAATTTCGGCTCACATCTTTTAGATTTTGAAACAACGTAAGATACACCGCATTCTCTCATAATTTGGACCTCATTCCTCTCAATCTCAGTGTGCAAGTTAAAGCGGGATGTGTCGACGAGAAATTAGCAGGATTCAACAACAGAACTTCGCTCCATTTGCCTGCGATGACGTGATAAAAAACTACTTGTAAGTAAAAAAAAAAAAAAAAAAAAAAACTGTCAAAGCGATCACTCACATATTTTATTATATTTTTCAGAAAAAATCTTCTACTGCCGTAGGGGGCTCTTGGAGGCCTGGGCTGGAGAGGGGACCTTACGGAACGAACCAGGTATTGTTCGCAAGACCGGAGGCAGCCTCAAAGCGCCAGAAATTCGAGAGGTGATTTCTTTCTTTGTAGTTTGTTTACGTTGATTTTGACAGAAAGCTTAGACTTTGTTATTTTGTATGTTCATAGGAAGAAGCGCGGTTGCCGTGGTGCCGGGAAGCCACCACGCTTGCGCTCGGCCTGACTGCTGTCATCTGTTATTATTCTAAGCTATTTTATTTATTTTATAAGGATAATTCATTTTTGTGATGGCACAATGCACACAACCGTCGGCTGTAACTAGGAATCCTAATGGGATCCAAGCTGTCGTGTCAGTGCCCAGTCTTGTACAGTGCACGTTATGTTCCCAGGCCCGCTTCTTCAAGGGACAGAGAGGCCTCAAAATTCATCAAAAAAGAATTCACAGCAACTCTTTTATCCCGCTATCAGCGCCGGTGGCAGGAGCGGTTGATATTTCGGCACAAAATTCAAATTTTTCGCCAGTTTTACACCCGTTTTGGAAAGTAATTAGTCAATATAAATCTACAACCCCTGTTTTGAAACGTATTCCCCGAGGTGCCCGCGTCTCTGTCGCTACCGCTCTCTCACAGGCCATTAGGAATGTTGTATCAAAAAACACGAAACAGGCATGGGAACATTTACTAGTTTTTCCCTACAGCGTACTTCATGTACAGAACGATTTGGACAATAAATTATCACTCACTGTTCGGATAAAGCAAAATTGTGTTAGGTACTCAGCTCGCGTTGAGTGCACTCCTTTTTCATACAAAGATCAGGACACACAAATAAATTCAAAATCATTAAAGCCAGTTGCTGAGTCTACTATCTACAGACTAGTGGAGAGTAAACTCAGTGATGGTGACATCAAGGGTGCCTCTCGTATTTTGTTTTTTAGCGACACGATAGCTCCAAATTCTAGTGATACTCTCATAGCTCTTGAGAGTAAACATCCCTCTGCATCACCGAATCTCCTTCTCCCCGATCCACCGCAGGAGAGTGATGGCGCTGTTGTCGCGACCAGCCAGGAAGTGCTCGGTGCCGTCATGTCATTCCAGAGTGGCTCTGCCGGCGGCCTGGACGCTGTGACTCCACAACATCTAAAAGATCTGCTTTCTGGTGGGTCTGGTCATGCAGGTGAAGTTCTTCTGGGAGACATGACGGCCCTGATCAACCTGATGTTGTCAGGTCGAGTCATCGGCGATATCACAGAACTTTTGTACGGTGCGAACCTTTGTGCACTCAAAAAGAAGGACGGCGGCATAAGACCTATCGCTGTGGGTACCACCTACCGCCGCCTCGCGGCCAAAGTCTGCTGTCGGAAAGAAGCCGCGTATCTAGGCGACTATTTCCGACCCGTTCAGCTGGGCTTTGGATCGAGAGGCGGCTGCGAAGCCGCCGTGCATTCACTTCGAACCTTTTTAGATCAAAATTACGGGGAGGTTATCCTGAAGGTTGACATTAAAAACGCCTTCAATTCTGTAGACAGGGGCGCCTTGTTAAATGAAATTAAAAATAAAATTCCAGAAATTTACCCTTTCCTCTGGCAGTGCTACGGCACATCCTCTAAATTGATCTATCGGAACACAGTTATTTCGTCTGCTGTTGGCTGTCAACAGGGTGACCCTTTAGGGCCGGCCATATTTAGCCTTGCTATCCATCCAATAATTCAACGTCTCCAATCCAAACTCAATATTTGGTACTTGGATGACGGAACTTTAGGAGGAGATGTAGACACGGTTTTTGGCGATCTCAAAATTATTATTGATGAATTTCAAAAAATAGGTTTAGAACTAAATTTTTCGAAGTGCGAACTTTATGTTTCAGACACATGTTTAGATAAAAATTATGTCATTGGTAAATTTAACAGTTTGGCTTCTAACATTACCGTTGTAGATAAAAGTTCACTTCGCCTCCTCGGTTCACCCATCTTTGACGAATCTTTTTCAGACTTTATAGATGAGAAAATTCAAAATTTTAACAGAACTTCAGACAGATTGCTCAAAATTAACCGTCATATGGCTTTTACAATTATTAAATTTTGTCTTTTTGTTCCAAAATTCACGTATGCTTTAAGATGTTGTCAACTGTGGAAACACAGCGAACTGGTGGAAGGTTTGGACAACATTCTAAAAGATACACTGTCGTCGGTTTTGAATATTTATTTGGATGACAGGGCATGGTCGCAGGCCTCCCTACCTGTCAGATTGGGAGGCTTAGGTATAAGAAAAATTTCCAGTGTATCATTACCAGCGTTTTTGTCGTCAATTTATAGTAATTCAAATTTAATCAACCAAATTTTATCTCAATCTATTTCGGCTCTTCCTGGAAGTAGTCTTCAAATTTCTTTCCAAGACGACGCTCTGAACGCTTGGCACAGTGCTTGCCCCGGTACCGCTCCCCCCTCATCCCTTTCGTCTCAACGGCAATGGGACGGGCCTCTGTGTGAGTTGACACGGAATTGTCTCCTACAGACGTGTTCTAGCTCCGCAGATCGTGCCCGTCTCTTAGCCGTCTCAAATTGGGAGTCAGGTTTGTGGTTGCAAGCACTTCCCTCCAAAAATTTAGACACTTTGATGGATCCCGCTAGCTTCCGTGTTGCAGTGTGCCTACGGTTGGGTGCGCCGTGCTGCGCCCCTCACCTCTGTCAGTGCGGTACGGCGGTCGAACAGCTTGGTCACCACGGATTGTCGTGCACCAGGGCCGCCGGTCGGATCTGCCGTCATGCCAGTCTTAACGATATCATCCGTCGAGCGCTTGTCGGCGCCAATGTACCAGCCGTTCTGGAACCGAGCGGTCTGATGCGTGACGACGGCAAGCGCCCCGACGGTATGACTCTCGTCCCTTGGGAGAGGGGAAGGCCTTTGGTGTGGGATGCAACTTGCGTCGACACCCTTGCGCATTCACATCTTCCGGGGACATCAGTTAAGCCTGGCGCGGCGGCAGACTCGGCTGAGAATCTTAAGAGGCGCAAGTATGTAAATCTAGATAGGGTTTACATATTTGAACCTTTTGGGGTTGAGACCCTGGGTCCGTGGGGTACCGGGGCCCATCGCGTTTTCAAAATTCTATCGGGGCGTCTGGTCGAAGCGACGCGTGATCCGAGGGCTGGCACTTATTTGGCTCAAAAGATCAGCATTGCAATCCAGCGCGGCAATGCTGCCAGTGTCTTGGGCACGCTTCCGTCTGGCAGTGGTTTGGATCAGTTGAGCTACCTATAGATCGTTTGTAACGATCCTTAGGTGGCTCAACTGGTTCTAATTGTATTTTGTACAGTTATTTAAATATGTAGTAGTTTAGTTTCTGTAAATGAAAATAAAATTAATTCTTGTAAGTTCAGTTAACTACGTGTATAATACAAGGTAGTTAAACTGAAGCATTTCTTTTCTTGAGTAAGTCGAATGGTCTTATTCATATTCATGTAGGGAGTCGCGTTGGAACAGGCATTAGAATCACCTAGCATGTAAAACGAAACTTAAGTGATCCTTGAGGTCCTACAAGAATAAATGATTTTTCTTTTTTTCTTTCTTTCTTTCATAAAGATTTGTTAATTTAATATAGATTTATAGAATGTTTTTTTCCTTGTTACTCTTATGTCAATGAAAAGAGATAGCAACAGATTTAATATCCGTTTTAGCTAAAGTAGGTTTACTGAACCAATATGCATAAGGGGATATGTGTAAATATCGGACTAAAATGCTCATTACTCCGATAATCTGTATTGATCAGCATCATCAGACTGATGAGACTATAAAGTCTTATCAGTCCGATCATAGGACTAAATCATCGCTATCCTATCAGGAAACGGAAGACTTACTTAAAATTTCCCAATAACTTATTTTAAACAATTTCTAACTACCTTCCACTATTATTTACAAACATCCATACATTCTAAGCAGATTCATTGAAGCGCATAAACTCAAATACATAAATTATTTACACAGGCACACCCACACATACGCAAACACCCTAACCCACACACACACATTCTCACTCACACATACACACATACATACACACACCCACACACCCTCTCACACACACACACTCAATATACTTATACTACAAAAATCATACATCTTTCAGCTTTTCCTTTAGATTTTAAAAACATAAAATTTAAACATTGTTAATTTGTATTGTTTTTTTTTTAGTTTCATAACATATTTTAGATTGTTTCTTTTCATTTGGTTAACTTTATTTTTATAACTTTGTTTTTTATCCAGAACCAAGTACTAAAATTGTATTATTATAAGGTCCAGGAGGTGGCGTTGAGGCTGCAACACAGTTTTAATAACTTCTGCAGCTCTCTTCGTTCTTTTTGTAATCTGTCTCATGTATTTGTTCTGAATAAATATTATTATTATTATTATTATCGGACTACTGATACTAAGGGGGGTATAACAAGGAGAAGGATTTGCGGTTTTTACGTTTTACGTTTTTACGTCAACAACCTATGCCTAGGTACTTACCTAAATAGTGAGGAGCAATAGTGCTCTTTTAAGTTTTAAGTAAGTTCTCTTTTGATACAACTTGAAAAATAGTAAATCTAGGTTAGTGCATCAGTATTCTATAGGTACTTACCAAAATTGAGTTCAAACACCAAACCGTAAAACAGATTTACTATGTACGGCGAAGTATAAAACTTAAAGAGAAATCGTAAAAATGGTTCTTTTAAATCCAGGTCAACTGCTAAGTTGAAGTTTTTAAGATGTGTTTTCAAGAGGAGTATACCACTTGCTACTTACTGCAAGTACTAGCTCAATAAAAATTTAGGTATTTGACACTTCATTGTATATACGGAGTTGAAAGAGTAACAAACAACTTAAAACAAAGAACGTTAGTGAATGAACGAATTAAATACAACTTAAAATTAATACTTCGTTGATCTTTGTTTATTAATAAGAGGGTAAGAGTTTTGATTTTGTTGCTTAATTTAGTTGTTTTTTATTACTAGATACATAATTAATGATTATTTAAATAGTGCTGTGTATGCCTGTAATGGGTGCACATTATCATAGTATTTTTTTTGTGATGTAATTATGTGTACTGTTGGCGTTGCCTGAATAAATAAATAAACAGTTATAAGTTATAAGTTTTTCCAAAGCAATGCAAAGAGTGGAAAGGAGTCCAAAGCAACGCAAAGAGTGAAAAAAAAAAGGAGCGCAAAGAGTGGAAGTGGAAGGGGGAAACCTTTGCCCAGCAGTGGGACATGATAGGTTAAATAAAAAAAAAAGTTATAAGTTTTTCCAATAATTATTTATCTAGGACGAGTGCTAGAATCAAAACATGGCGTTGGATCCAACATCAATGGGCAGGATTTATGGTTCAATTCGAGGCCCATCTGCCCCGGACGGGCTGTCACCAAGTGTCTAGATCTTGAGTTATAACGGATTGGGTGTTACCTTCCTAAAATACTGTTTCTTGCACAAAACAGACGTCAAACCAGAACCATTTTTGTAATGAAGGCGGTTAAGGCGTAATGTCAGGGTTGATGAGGGTTGATACCTTATCCTTCCGCTGATGTTTCTTGCACAAAACGAACGTAATTTTGATTACTAAAGCCTCGATTACACTAGGTTTTTTTATGATCTGCTTAAAAGCTAGCGAGTGAGCGACTAAACGAGTGTCGATGACACACTTTTTATACACTCAGTAGCGAACGCTCCAAAATTATATAAACATCGACTTCTTGTGTCAAGCTACTTAGTACAAGTTGATGGTAACAATTTTTCCATACATTATTTTATTGCATTATTTAAGTTTAAATAATTGCATTATTTAGGTTAAAACTTTTTATAAAAAAAGCTTCGAAAGTCAAAGGAGGTATTATAACTTAGACTGTAAGTACCTAATGTAAACAATTTACCTAGACATCGTGGAACTCTACAATGTTTAACAAACTCCATTTCATTCGACAGAATGCAACCATCTCAACAAGTTCAACATTTTCATAGACAATTCCATAGCGTACTGCGACAACGCTAACAAAAACATAAGACCATTTGTTTGCCAGTTCAAACTAGAGTAGTGCATCTTGCTAAAAGCGAGGCCACTCAGCGTTATTGCCGTAAATAATACATCAGTCGGTTCGGTCACTTTGTAAATTGTAGTGGAAGTGCGAAATGAGCTTTCTGATGTAAACGCTTTTGAATTGCGCTTGTTTATGGAATTCGAATATCGTTTATTGGTAAAAAATTGAATTTACTAGCTTTTTACTTGCACTCCGCGGTGTTACCCGCAGTGAATAGTGTCCGTTCCCATGGGAATACCGGGATCAAAAGTAGCCTATTTTTTAATCCAGGGCCACCGTACGTGGCATGGCAAGTGTTTTATTATCATTTTTAATGTGTTTATCTTATATTTATATTATTGAAATAGTTTATAACATTTGGACGACTTGGATCATTCTGTTAGTCCATCTGTATTTTGTATAAATAAACTTTGAACAACCATAACTCAAATTTACAAAAAATGGTTGCCAAAAATAATGAATTTTACAGTATTGTGTCTGTGTTTGACGTATCGATGCCTTCCTGCTATTATCGCTCCCCACAATTCAAAGCTAATGGCTCGTAAGATATTGTGGGATCCAAAACGAATGGTGTTGAAGTGACGAAGAGATCCATTGATTTTATAACGCTCTATTCGCTTATTTTCCATTTATTGGTTATTTTAAGCTAAGTACTTTTATTTAAGTACTATTTTCTGTTAACATTGAGGTGTCCCAACGGGGCTCTTGTTGTGCCTAAACCTATATTTTAAAGTCTTTTAATGCACTAACTTTATTACAAGATCGTAACGTCTGGAAGGAGTGGGGGCAGGCCTTTGCCCAGCAGTGGGACACTAACGGCTAAAAATAATAATAATAATAAATAATAATAATGCACTAACTTTAATCAATAAATAAAAAACAATTATCCTTGTACATTTCACACAGCGTAATCTATACCTACATGAATATGAATTTCTGAAACATTAAAGAATTCATGGGTTAAAAGAGGCGCATTGGCCGAGCGGGATAGTTAGTAACCTTTGACCTTTGACCTCGAGGTCATGGTCTAAAATTTAGGACGTGTAAGCTTACTAAAATGCTCAATCAAATGTTAACTTTATTGCTAAGTATATCTATTCAATAAAATATATTCATAAAAATGTTTTCTCTAAAACCTTGCTGTTACAAATATTAAAAAAATAGTTTTGTGGTTAGTTCTATCCAAACAACGTTATAATGTTGTTTTACACAAAATAATCTTACTCTAGCATAACTATGCAGACGAGAATATAATTTCACGGTGGCTTAGCTATTTATCAATAACAGTATCCAGATATTGCTGACAAAATGAAATAACTCTATCCTGTTATTATGCTCCATTTAAACAGTTTAGTTACTTTCCAGCATTGCCATCCAGCGCGGCAATGCTGCCAGTGTCTTGGGCACGCTTCCGTCTGGCAGTGGTTTGGATCAGTTGAGCTACCTATAGATCGTTTGTAACGATCCTTAGGTGGCTCAACTGGTTCTAATTGTATTTTGTACAGTTATGTAAATATGTAGTAGTTTAGTTTCTGTAAATAAATCTAGACGTTACTTTCCTCGAATGCTAAGATACACTTAATTAATGTAGTCCTTATATTCACACAACGGGTAATTCACACGTAAAAATATCGACGATATAAATACAAATAATGTTTAAATTCTTCCGATACAACTATGTGGTTGTGCTCGTATTTAAAAGTTTTATTCGTAAATCGTATTTCAAGTGGTGATTCATCAGTTAATTTCATATTGAAAACTGTAAAAAAAACTATTCTTTGGCTTAGACTTTGAACGTATTTGGCTGAAACTTGGATGTTTATGACCTGGAAAAACACATAGGACACTATTTATCCGGGTAAGTGTCACGCAATCAAAGCCGCGGGCATAATTATACTAGTTATGATTATTAAAACCCTAAAAATGACATAAAATTATCATTCACCTCGCTTTTTCGACATTAGCCAATTCTACGGTATTAGTAAAACATGGCATGGCAAAAGCGCAATACGTGCGAACAACAAAGTATCTATTTTATACGCTATCCCATAGAAATACTAACACAGGCCAGTAACTGTCACAGTATAAACAGGTCACCATTTTTTCCTCTGTCACAACAAAACGAATAGTCGGGATAATCTGATACAGTTTAATTTAGCGGAAAATTGTATTTCAGTTGTATTGCTGATTGCAGCAATAAGTTATTTGCATTGTAATCCCGGTATTGTGAATCTGCAAACCGATGATATAAAAATAATAAGTTACTATTTAAGTGATAGATTTCACCTTGTGTTGATACTTTATTAATTACTAGCTGCTTCTCACGGGACATAAAAAATATGTTTTAGTGGTTTAGGCGTGAAAGCGCGTCTGTTGCGATACAGACAGACAGAGTTACTTTCGCATTTATATTATATAAATAATAAATAATTATTTACTACAATTGCCATAAATTTAGATTTGCTTTAAATGTTTTAATCATTCTACGCTTTGTTGTTTGTCGTAGCATCTCGTAGCACTAGTGCTACGACGTAGACTATTCTTGATTTGGCTTCACAAAGTTTATAAAACTGTTAAAAATGGGTATGTAAATAAAATAAAGCAAAAGATTGATTGTTTTAAAAATAATATCAGATGCAAAAGTTGCACTAGTACAGGTAAAACGAAATATATTCATGCACTTACTGGTGGAATACAACCTACGACTTTTAAATTGAAAGTCAAAATATTTCCACTACGCTTCGATGTCACACAAGTAGCTATTAATTCCAGGGGTCAAATTAATCTTAGTTTATCGAAGCAGCTTAAAAAAACTGCTCCTAAAATTAAACAAAATCCGGGCCCAATCAATCTTGCCATAAAAATCCGTCAGTTCTCAAACTATGCACATTTTTCCCCGACGGCAAAATTAATTCCCCTTGAATGCAAACAAATTGAAACTTTTTTACGGATAGGAAGTTAATTGCAAATTAATTGATTCATTGGCTTAGACTAATTAAGTGTGGGGATGACGAGTTCCGGAGCATTTTTAATTAGCTAATAGAATATTAATGTAAATGATCCCGAGATCATGAACATAATATTAACTTATTTTAATATGTTTTATAATTTTGAATCTCGTGGTAGTTATACAAACCTGTACACCCACTGCCATTACTTTTTAGTCGTGATATTTATTTTTATATAAAGGTTATCTGGATGAGGTAGTACGTGTAGGATTTAAGTGTTATTTAAATGTGTAAAATAAAGAGTTTCCATGATATAATACCTATTTAGGGTTTATTTTTCTTGAACCTACAATGCTAGGTTTAGGTGTCGAGGTATATAATATCCCAAGACTTTGTCTTAGACTACCTAGACCAAACTGGTTGTACTACTTTATTTATTGAGCATTATTGAGATTTTTTTTACTACATACTCCTTAAAAATTTAAAAAAGAACGAATGGACTCGTTGGCATTATAGTTTTTTTTATGCAACAACAAGTATTATTTTAAAGCTTACCATAAAATTATTACACACGATCCACAGATAGATCAACTGATCCAAGTGCATCTGATCAGTCAAAAGCGTATCCAAGACATCCCGAGGCTCATTAAAATGGATATTGAAAGAGAATTTTGGAACAAACCCGTTTTTTCAATTGGGTCATACAAAAAAAAATATTGATGCATTCTGTGTCACCAATAAAGCAACCTATCTCACTAAACGCCCTCATCAATAAACCGTTCTAGCAAATCACTCATTTGGTTAAAATTCTAAAATAACCTGATTTTCAGTAAATATGCAACATAAACAGTCAAATTTCTTCTCTATTCTGTTCATCGTAAAACTCATTTTGAAAAGCGGAATGTTTCGCAAATGTTCGCAAAATTTTCAGCAAAATGACATACCACTTCAAACTCTATTGATACGAGTTAAGGTTGATTTTGAAGAAGGAATTCGTTTCCGTTTCAGTGAAACTCATTTGTTATCGAGAGTGATTGAATTCAGCGTTTTTGATTTATTAACATTTTCTTTGATTGGATCCTCAAAATGTGGGATATTTTCAAGTACAACCTAGTGTATTATATAATCTGTGGTACAACGTTTGAATTCAACAAGGATTAGGTGAAATAGTTAACACAAATTGTTTGGAAAATGGTGTTCATCAAAGTGTCACTTACACGATGCAAGATTCTTGCCTGTTGCGTACAATTAAATTGACTGTCATCATGACTTGCATGGTCTAACAGTTGCTTACAATTATTGAACGTCAATCAAATGCGCGTAATTATTGCATTCAATTATTGCTCTGGTATGTACAAGAAAATGGCATCATAATAAATGTTACTTAATTATAATAAGCTAGTTATAGTATTTTCCAATTTCATACACAAATAAACAGACGCACCGTCCGTCGGACAACAGGCGGCGCGTTGTAGTTCTCATTTTGTTGAGAATTCTTTTCAGTGAAAATGAAATTGTGGAGAAACGTAGAAACTACACCAATTTGGATATGTCATTTATTTTCTGGTATTTCATTTTGAATTTTATTTTGAAAAATAAGAAATAAGTAATCAAAGATTGTTGTAGAGGTAATAAAAATATTATAAGCCTTTTGACCGACTTCAAAAAAGGAGTAGGTTGTATTATGTTTCATTACTTTTGGATGGTAGTTTTTTATGGATGTTCACCGGTTATTTTGTCAATATAGTAGACCAATAATTTTAAAAATTATTTTTTGTTTAAAAGAGTAAAACATTTGTTCTGAAAATCATTCACGGTGCAATTTTTTAAGTGAAAATTGGTACTACCAATTTTCACTTAATTTTTTTTTATTTTTATCAATTTTCATAATAACAGATGTTTGCATTTAAAAATGACTTCTATCAGCAGAAATGCCCAAAACGCTCATTTTTGCCACCCTGAATTGTTATTTGTTATAAAACAATAATTTAGCACATTATTCATAATAATGACATAAGAAGGATATTGCTAAAACGGCCTTTTTAGGCCCCCAGGTTTCACTATTTTAAATGATAGTGTTTCTGTGTTTGTAAACACGAGAGATTCCCTGTTAGTGTATCAAGCGATACCTCCCTGACCCCATTGTCCGGATTAATTAGGATTACAATGATGCCTGATTGAGCGAGTATCACTAAACCATAGGCTTTGTTTAATTAGCAATAAAATATAATTTAATGGTTGATACATAGTGGATTTACTGCATTTTGTTGTGCGACAGATTAAAAGTGGTCATTTCAATCATTCAATTGGCGATGGTATAATGTATTGCTATTTTTTAGCTTGTTAACATTACTTTATGTTGGTTTTAGAATCTGTTATTTACAGTACGCCTAAAACTATAATTCAGTACCTACCATTTACATACTCGTATGCCATTTTCTTGTACTTCCAAGAGCAATCATTGAATGCAATCATGACGCGCAATAATTGACGTTCAATAATTGTCAGCAACGTTTTGTTTAGAAAATGCAAGTCACGATGACAGGCAATTTAATTGTATGCAACAGGCAAGAATCTTGCATCGTGTAAATGGTACTTAAAATATATTCAGATCGCATCCATCCCATTTCAGGCCTTATTCAAATCGACCAACAACGTAGATATATGAAAATCTATATGTTAAAGTCCGTCATATTTTAACTATTTAAAATCGGGGTGAAAACGCCACATCCACATCTTCCTTGCTTCAGGAAAACATTTTAGCGAACAGCTCTAAAATTCCATTTCTTTGCCAGTACGGTATGACGCCCGGAATGAGTTCTACCGGCTTTTCCTTATTTTAGGGTTGAATTATATTGAGGAGCATTGTGAGGGCCTTGGTCCTTTGTCAAATTCTTGGCTCTGATTTTTGAAAAACTTTTCTCGGCCTCTCATTCACCTGTTAGACAACGGTTTTAGCAAATAAGCAATGGTCTAATTATCTTAATTATGTTACCAGCGCCCTAGCCATGTTACATTTCGACAATCGCTTTCGATAAGAAACTAAACAAAATGTATAGGAATTGACATTCGATGACGAAAACTCGAGCGATCAAAAATGACACAGATAATAGAAAGAAAATAGATACGACACATTTGTCACTTGTCTACGCACCCTGATGTATTTAGATTACTGAGATTTTGTACATGTTAAACTTTCACGTTCTGTTTATTGAACGAGATCTTTCAATGGTCATTAGTTTGTTTCAATGATCTTCTTAAAATTTATAGGTAAATAAAATAAAATAAAAATGTTGTTATCTTATGTTTTAAGCACCTTGAACTCTCTTTCACCTTAAACCTTACCTAGTGTGTAATTATTTTTATTTGATTTTTGAAATTTATTGTATATTCTATGGATAATGCTCAATTATTTGTACAACGTACATGGGTTGTAGTGCTTATTATTTCAGCCCAATCCGTTTAGTAATAATTAAGTAGTATGAAAGAGTAACAGACATCCAAACATCCATACAAACCTTCGCAAATAATTTATTAATAAGTGAAATTTCAGATCTGCGGCATCACTGAAAACCAGCGCTGTAGGTGCTTCAGCTTCTACAGCGAATGCTGAGTGGTGACCGATTTGCTTCACACATATTTCCTACATAAAATATTTTAATTGTACCTGTACTGTAATGTGTGTGAGTGATGTAAATAAATGTTTTTCTAGTCTATTCTATCTTAAGACAAAGCGAGGCATTAAAATTTCTAGATGCCTTAGTCTTTTTCAAGTTTACAGTATGCAGAGTGTAAAGTCGTGCTAAGCATCTCAGGAAAACATCTCAAGAAGGTGCGAGACTTAGAGATAAACACGACGTAACTTATGAACGCTGTCTCTCGGGAAATAACATGTCCTGTTTGTTCCCTCAGTCAGGTGAGGTTGTAAATACGTATGTTTGTTCCCTCGCTCTGAGCCCTTACTCCGGATCAACGAAAACGAAGTTTCGGGGTCAGCTTATGTTGGTGGATACTGAATTCGTAATAGTTCACCAACTTTTGGAACCCGAAAATTGTCACGAAACTTCATTTTCGTTGATCCGGAGTAAGGCGCGTGAGGTTGTAAATACGTATTATTCATAGTTTTATAGCTGGTGGTCGTGGTTTTAATGCAGCTCAATAAAAAATCCAGAATATGTTGCTGGTCTTTAAAAAAACTAGTGAGGTAGTAATCAGAATTTGTTAATTTTTAATATAATATCTGGAAGGGGAAGACCTAGGCGAACATATTTGGACCAAATTGGTGACATTTTGGAGAAAGGCCAGGTCCGAAGTACCCTAAACCGGAGAGCGTGTATGAACTTCTTTCGCCTCATTCACTCTCATTAATGTAATGAGAGTGAATGAGGCGAAAGAAGTGTGTCAGGATCGTAGCAAGTGGAGATCCGTGGTCTCTGCTTACCCCCCAAAGAGGCGTGATTTGATGTATGTATGTTATGTATGTATGTCAATAACAAGTAGTAAAATTGTAAATTGGATAAAGTCAATCTCAATTTCGTAAGACGATAGCAACTTTACTGCACGCTCGGATTGCATATTTTTTGTGCATAATTCCGGAGATCCTCATCAGATTCTCAAAACTTTAGTGGGGAGTACAAGCTCGGGAGTATACTCTTTCAAACAAAACTATAATTTTCAAAATCGGCCGACTATTGACGGAATAATCGGTGAACATAAAAAACATACCTCCGCCTTTTTGAAGTCAGTTAAAAAGAGACGGCAACATATTTAGCAGCTATCTGAGCTCTGTGAAGCCACAGTCCACCTTGTATAACAGGGCAATCTTTGCAGGATAGTTTTCAATACTAACTGGATATTAGGAAACCAGTTAGCTCTCTAATAGCGTCGATGGGCTTGCAACCTGTCACGTATGGAAAGTTAACGTTCTGCAAAAAGTGGGCATGTACCAAATATGTATGTATTTGGGCATACCTCTGACTAACCCCTTAGACATCTTCAAAAAGATCTAAAAATTGCCTAATGATCTAAAAGAAATGTCTACCGCTCCCGGGATACAGTCGTGATCATATTTAATTTTTTATTTTTTTATTTGTACCTACAACGACAAGCAATTGTTTAAAGTTTAAACATTGTTTAAGGTTTAACGTTAAAACTTTAAACTAAAATAGGTTTGCTCATCATAAACAAATTGGCATTAATAATTCGCATTCACATCACATTCGCGAGTTTTTACAGAAACAAGAAATTGTATCAATAAGGGCTGAATTTAACGAAAAACCATTAATACAATATTTTATAGCCAATCTGCAATAACGCGACATTAAAATGCGTACGAATAATTGAATTAAGTTTGCATAATGGCGGAAATAAAATGTTGAAGTCGCTGTTCAAAAATAGGTAATTAATTAAATGTCTGGTTTCATAATAAATCTCTACTAGGCTTTTACTTTTAACATCTGCATTAAATCGATTTTAAACATTTTAACAGTTAGTCAGCAAAATTAAATCCTCGAAAAATACTATAACAAACCATAATTATGAAATTTTGTAAGAAATATATAATTACTGACATAGATTAATTAAATTCTAGCCCCGCCCCGGTGAATAAGTTATACATTATTTACCTCCAATTTCTGTGAGATGTTTCTGTTTGGGAATCGAACCTCAAACCAACAGCGCAAAAATCAGAACTACTACTTACAGAGATGATTTGAGTAGATTTATCTACCTATCTATCTACTCAGCCGGTAACACCCACTGCTAGATAAAAGCCTCTTCTCTATAACGCCACTTTTGGTGGTGTTGTGTTTATTTTAAATAGATCAATTCAAAATATTTCTAAAATTTCTATTAAAAAACGTTTAACTTTTAAACGTTAAACATATTTTTTTATTTATGAATCACAAAACACAGGTATTTAATAAAAAAAACACTATTTAAACTAAACCACAACATGGTTATTAAAATGCGCAATCCGTGGTATAACCATGAAAGGAAAAACGCATATAGGTTACCTTTTACATGTTTGGGAAAACATCCGATGAAATTACAAGCGTGGCATACAAATCGATGTTTTTCATCAGAAAGAAAATGGAACGAATATTTTTTCGTCATTCAATTTGTATTTCTATAAATGAATTATACTCCATTTCCCCGTAGAATAGGGTTTACAAAATTGCAGTACATGCATATTTTATAGTTTTATTCATTCCTAAGAATCACTCTTTTGATTTTACTCATCCTTTAACCACTACTCTTAGTTGTGTCATGCTCCCCAGCAGAACCATCCCGGACTTTAGATAAAAATTAAATATAAAATAAATATTCTTGGACATTCCACACAGCGTCATCTAGTCCCAAGCTAAGCAATTTAATGCTTGTGTTATAGTATCCAGATATATATCTGTATATGATAATTATGAGAGTATACAGGGTGAATTTTTGAGACGGGACAGTAAGGGCAGGTACCTTAAACGTTATAGTTACAGGAAAACGTTTTTAGGAGACTATCCATTAATTTTTAAAATATTCTGAACTGCATTTTCAGATTTTGGAAAAAATGTACAGTCAGCAAGATAATGGTCATTTTACACAAAAACTTTTTTTGATGCCAATCGATCCGGTTTCTTATAAGGATCAAAAGTCTCTACTAGACCGACTGAGGTTTGAGTACTAGAAATGTCAGAAATCGCAAAAAACTTTTTCCATACATTTCGGTAAAAGAGCCAAACTTCAAAATTAGTCAAACTTTTTGTTATGGGTAGATCCGCTATAATCCGATATAAAGAAAAAAAGGCTGGCTGAAAAAAATAGGTTATAGGTAAGTTTTAAATTTCAAACTTCGAATTCGATTCGAATTCTTGGTTTATTTCAGGTCATTGTTATGTTTGTTATGAGAAAATTCTGGATTATTAGTTGCAATTAATTTATGAACATACACTTCTTGTTTAAAAATGTAATTTTATTAAAATGTCATTTTGAGCAATTTATTTCGTAGATCATCTAAATGTAGAAATTTTTGTAAAGTACAACATATTAAAATGATTTATTTTATTTTAATTGTTTCAATTCTAATGTTGTAAAAGATTATCGATGCAACTTGGATAATTTTTTACTTAGGTAGGCTTTTGCTTCTAGGTACAGTAAGCCACGAGGCCAGCTAGACACTCGCCATTAGGACTCTCACTAATTATCTTATGCGTATTTCCGTATAAACCCTACAATTACGAAAATTTTTTTTCGCGATTTCTGACATTTCTAGTACTCAAACCTCAGTCGGTCCAGTAGAGACTTTTGATCCTTATAAGAAACAGGATCGATTGGCATCAAAAAAAGTTTTTGTGTAAAATGACCATTTTCTTGCTGACTGTACATATTTTTTCCAAAATCTGTAAATGCAGTTCTGAATATTTTAAAAATTAATGGATAGTCTCCTAAAAACGTTTTCCTGTAACTATAACGTTTAAGGTACCTGCCCTTACTGTCCCGTCTCAAAAATTCACCCTGTATAGGAAAAATTGTATATAAATTGGACATACTACAGTTTCAAAGTAATCAACATATGGTTTGGTTCTCAAGGTAGGTAAGTCTACAACACAACTTACTTACACCTATCACTTATTGAACAAACCAACATAAAATCAGTACCCGAAAAATGTATAAAATTCCGCCGGTTCGAAACGATATCTATTAATATTTAATTATTTTCCAACAGGCGCATTCAACAACCGAGCCTCTACCAACTGCAGCCATTTTAAAATATTTAAAAAGCAAAATGGCGGTCATAAACCTGGCTACATTCAGACAACCTCCCGATGTGACGCAGCTCATTCAAGACCATTGGTTCATCTGAAAAACTTAGGCCTTTATATCTGTACTTTTTTCACTTTCAAAACTATCGTAAGTTGTATTAGACATCATATAGCCAATTATGAACTGCTAGTATCTGAATCCATCTATACAATGAGCCGTGTTGGTCAAGTTGAAAAACAAATGCCGCCGACAGTGTCCCGCTAAATATAGGCAAAGATTTTCTCCTAACATTTAAATCATTTAGTATATCAAGGAGTGGACGGGGCTAGCGAGCGCTGCCGAACTATTTCGCCTCGCTAAGGACCGTGAACAATATGCCATATTGACTTTCGCTAGTCGGAGAGGCACCATAAGACGTAAAGATATTAAATAGCACACGGGAAATTACTCACGTAAAAGTATCGTCAGTAGGATTCAGATACCTAGCTGTTCTTAATTGGCTATGTCGACGTATTTCGAAGTACCTCTTAAAAATAACATGAAAAATTTACTGACCTCATTCATTCGGGGAGATGTAAAAGTAATCGGCTGCTGTTAAAAATTAATGGTTGAAAAATAAAACGTTACAGGAAAATAGGAAATCTGTTTTAATTTTTCAAATAAAGTATTGATCAATATTTTGTAAGTCATAAAAACTTTGCGACTTTTTGCGACAAATTTATTAATATTTTATTTTTAAAAGAGCATTTGAACCATAATCACAATCATTTAAAATGGATATCGCTATCATTGAAATGTTTTTAAAGAAACTGATAATTCGTTTTAGAGAAGGTACCTAACGCTTGTCTTTCCTGTGGATATGGCCGGACAAGATAAGATGATGGTTTAGGTGCTGGGGAAGTCTATACCTACTTAAATTATCAAGTAGAACATCCCTAATGGTTAATACGCACCCAAATATAAATTACAATCATTTAACCAACAGAAACCAAATCAAGCAAATACATCAATTTCAGGAGTTGTTGGTTTGTCAGCCATTTCCATTTCTATTCCAATACAAAGAACAGAATCTCTCTTTTACAATATTTTTCGGAAAGATTGCTTTTGAACCGCCATGCGCCATGATTGATGACGTATTTGCGAGAGCGCCAGTGATTGGCTGATTTGATTTTCGGAAAGGCGTTCGATTCTTAAATTGAGTCTGTACATTCGGAGTTTTGTGAATTGAATTAATCATTTTCTTTGTTGATTTTTAGAGAGTATATTTTTTAAATAAGTTCGAGGCATAATTTCATAAAGGCTAAAAATATAATTAACCTACGTGACTTTTAAAACAAAGAAGCGCTCAGCTGTTAATCCCACTTGAGGGGTATCCCATCCAAGTTATTTCCATCAGAAGCTACAAAACGAGTGCTTTAGTAATGAGATTCAAATGTAAATTAATTAATGGACGTTGTAGAAAACTTTGTTGATTAAACAAAATAATGTAGATCACACCTCTTATTAAAATAAATCCTGAGCTCAAATAACAGGCAACGCTCACCTTTTTCAATTCCCAGCATTTTCATTAAGTAAAGTATGTCTAAAAATTATGATAATATATTTACTTCACCGATTCTGTGGAAAGCTTGTGTAAATAATGACTGTTTGTGATGAAATAGCTTTTTGCCAATCTTATTTCTTATGATATAAGGTTGATTATGCCGTAGCATGACTGTTGAAAATGCTTGAGACAGCTATAAAGGTAACAAAACTTATTTACTCCGAATCTCTTTTATTATTTTCCACTTTGGTGGGTCTTGTAATCGATGTGAGAAATATGGATGCGGTATTTTTCTGATTATGAAAAATAAACTGCCATTGACAACATAGAGTTGTCAGAGATACCGCTTATGCCCGGTTTCAGTATCCAACTTACGATGACCGTGGATCTATTACCATAGGAATATTGTTATCTTTTAAATAGTGTTATAATTTTTTGTTGTATAAACAAATTTGCCATGGCGATAGATCTATGGACATTCGTAAGTGAACCTGACATAAATCAAGACAACTTAAAATAATTTTCAATGGTATCAATTCGAATGTCGCCAAAACTAAACTAATTTGACAGTACTAAAAATGCTGCCAATTCCTTTCGCAACGATCGAAATAAAAAGGATGGCATTTTTTATTTGTCAAGCAGGATTTTTTAGTAGTCAAGCACTTTGCTGTGTGTCTCTTGACGACTCCTATGGAAAGACTAATGTACTCGTGTAGTACTTTTATACATCTTTACATTCTTGATATCGTGTGAGATGTGCTTCATTCAATAATTTAGCTCTACCATAGCCATAATGTATCATCGCTATAGTTGCTATTTATCATTGGTCGCTTTTAATATTAACGGTGGCAATTTCCCTTTCTTGGGGAAGACCAACAACCACATCCTAAGCTTCGAGCTTCTGTAACAACGTTCCCTTACGCAGTTCACGCCCAATTTGGCTGCCTTTGAGGGTAGGCAACAAAAAGTTTAATGCTTTTAACACACGCGGGGCGTTCACTTAACTCGATTCCTCGGTAACCCCTTTTAAAACATCATTTCCTTGGAGTGGTGGCTTCGTGAGATTTCAGGCCTTTAGCGGTATTGGTTGTAAGTGGATAAGATTTTGATGCTGTAAATAAGCACTTGTGGGAAAGGAGCTTTAGTTTTTTAGGGGAACTAAACTAAGCATAGCTTGCCGGTTTAGGATGCTTTTGCCCTGTATTAGTAACTATAGACCCGCGCGGCTTCGTTTGCGTTTTGTAGGTATACGCTTTCCTTAAAAACGTTCCTATACAAACTTTGACAGTCTATTTCAACCCTTTAAAGAGGTAAACCTTCAGTAAAATGGCGCTTATTATTTAAATTAGACATCTGGCAATACATCGGTGAATAACATTTAATTCCATTCAGTAGATTCTGCGTGATGCGGGAACAAACATACAGATTACAGATGTAGAGATAGAGAAGAGATGAAAACCTGTTTGTTTTCCGACAAGCTTGCCGCGGGCAACTTGCCCGCGGCTTCGCTCACGTGGTACCTACCTTGATAACATTAAGCCTATGTTCATTTGGAAAGTCTAAGCTACAAATTGGTATAAGAATTTTTGAAATCGGATGAGTAGTTTCGGAGTTTATCCCAAACATACAAACAAACAAACCAACTTTACCTCTTTATAATATTATATTATTATAGTATAGAAGTATAGATAGTATAGATTAGTATAGATAAGTAAACAAACTACAATGCGTCCACTTCAGTCGAGCATCCACAAACAATTAAGAAGCAACGCTTTCTCATTCTTAACTAAACCGAAATCGTATAAATTCAAGTGGAGATCGCGAGTTAAAACACCTTCCTGAAGTTAACTAACTGTTCTGACTGTGAGATATTTACGAGCTGAACGTAATTAAATTCTAGAATTTGCTACGTAAAATGTTATTTGAATTGGTACAGTCACCATCGAAATTATGTTAATCCTTTATTATTTGAGCGAGAAGAAAAATAATTCCCTAAACTCATTGAGCAAGTCTTAAGCCAATCATACACGGGCAGCTTGAAATAGTGAAGATCGACCGCTTGTCTATATCTTAGACCAATATTTTTTGCACGAGTGTAACTCGTCCTTACATCGCCATAATCTGGGGCTTCCCTTGGTCGTCAATAACTTTCTTAATTAAATCAACTCTACATGATTGTGACAGAAAATGTTCTCATCAACGATCTACTTTAATTTTGGCTCAAAAAATGCCAATAACCTTTTTTCAAATCTTCAAATCTGAGTTCCTTCAAGACGAACCGTTTAGTGGGTCCCGTGCAAATAGTGCCTGGGGTTATCGACAGCTTGGTGCCAACAAAGGATGCAATTTGTCAAATCAAACAGGCTCCTTGTGACGTCATACGGGATAGATTTGCGTTCGTATCATCATAAATATTTTACTAAACTAGATCCGTCGCCGTTTTTGACTAGAAAAAGTGGTTTGCGTGTATTGTATTTCAGAGCGTATGATAGGCCGTTGAAGTTAAACAACATTTATGCAAGTGAAATTAGCAGCTGAGTATTTTAGTGTTTCGGAGGGACTAAATAATTCAAACTTCTAAAAACTCCGTCATTAGCTAAAAATAATAAAAGCAAAGCTCATACTATAATATGTAAAATGCTACACATACGGACGTTACTTTGTTAAATCACGGAAGATTAAATACATTTTCGACTCTACCATCTGTTAATTAGAATTGCATTTAAATTATTTTTCTAAATAGGTAATGCATTAAAAAAATTACTATGAAATTCTCTTGTAATTTTAGTAAATCTCATAATTTCTATACAAATAGATAAAATCTCTAATGCAAATAAACTTTGATTACCTACCTGGTCGTTGTATTTTTGTTGTTAAAAGAAAAAAAATGTAAGGTAATTCGTGAATATGCTAACGTATTTTATCTTTCCACAAAATAATTTTTCTTTCGTGTCTTTCTACGACAAAAAACAGTACTGTATGTATCCAGGAGTAAATTTGTGTGGCGTTGCTAGAGAAGTCGTAGTGCGGATTTATTTATGGTCTGAATCTAACAGAATGCTTTCGATTTTATTATGACAGTAGGTACTTTAAATATCAGTGACCTTTTAAAAATAAATAACCTCTATGTCTATTATGGAACGACGTAATAATACGAGTGTGTTTATTCTTCCAAGTATAGTACCTATCATTTAACGAGGTTTAGATCATGTTTTTTTTTTATCACTCTCTGGTCAATGGAAAGTTTTTATATATTTATTAAGTATATAAATTATATATTTCTTATTATAAGTATATAATAGATTTGTTAATTGTTTGATCCATAAGAAAAAAAAGGAATTAGGAATAATAGCAGTGGGTTAGGTCAGATGATGATGAATAAATTTTATTATACAAATTATAGGTTTTGTGCAAAAACATTGCCGAAACCCGGGATCGAACCAGGGACCTTTAGATCTTCAGTCTAACGCTCTCCCAACTGAGCTATTTCGGCTCTGAAAGTATCTACGAAAGTATTGATATATTTCAATGACCTAGTAACATTAGCCTAAGTTTACCCTAGTCACAATAAAATTGTTATGACTTGCATTCTTATCAGTAGAAATTTAACAAGTGGCAAAATTAAGAAGTAACTTCAATTTTGCAAGAAGAGAGCAATTTTGTGCACTCTCGAGGAGTATTTTTGTTTCTAATTTTGAAGATCCTCATCAGATACTCATTTTTTTATGTGATCGCCTCAAGAGTATCTTTCTTCTTCGGTAAACTATTGACGGAATTATCAGTGAACACCACAGACAAAAAATCAAAGAGATAATAACCAAGGTGAACACAAATTAAAAATAAAAATACACGCAGTTGAACACAGAACTTCCTTCCTTCCTAACTGACTTCAAAAACAAGTTACCTACTCTTTGAAAATATTTTTGAATTGAATGGTTTTTCAATTCCGATGGATTCAAACCAATCAATCTCGAACCACAGTGCAATTATTATATTGAACAATTACCTTATTAGCTTGCGCTACAGTTTAACAATACAAAGCAATATTTACGTCATAATTCAAACACAAATTCAAGCCAATTTAGTTGTGTCAGTCGCGACGCCAAAGCAAGTTTCTTATTTCCCAGAGGAAAATGAAAATCTTGAGATTTATCGCTATAGTACTGCATTCCGATCGATTGGTGAATGATCAGCTTGTTCTACTTTATGGAGCCCCTTAGCTTGGCAATATACTCTGTGCAAAAAGAAGAAGTAAAACCACAGATAATATAATGCTATACTAAGTAAAACGCAGCGAATCTTTCGTTGCGTAGCTTAGCAGTCTCAATAATTATCTATCTGTGGTTTTGCTTACTATCGGCAGATATTTGTTATTTTTTGTATGAAAGTAATGAAAAACCATAGACAGCTAGCTTATTGTGACTGAACGTTAGACGTTCTTGGTTAATTAAGAGGGTTCACAATTTGGCTGAATCACTTAAAACACAAACTGAAAAGAAAATTATATGTCTTCCGAAAGAATCATATTAGAAATAGCATTTCCTACAAAGATAAGGAAACTTTCTTAATTAATTTAAGGCAAATTTTTTAATGCAATATTTTGTAGAGGTCGTTTTTTGAGTAATTTTTTTTAACTATTTTTTTAAAACATTTGATTTAGATTTTGTTAGGGTTTTTTAATCAATACTTAGTTATAATATTTTTCTCAGCATGGGTCTTAAAGTTGTGAACTGAGGATGTTATTTGAAGACTTATCCAACAATTAACTAAATTAATCGGAGCCAATAAATAAAGTTCTGGCATCACCTGCAAGCATCGTTCAAATGTACGTTTGTATTCCCTTGGGATTAGTGCGTAGTACTGTTAGTATATCCTCATTAGACTCTGGACTAACATCTTAAGTCTTTAAGTTTAAGTCATCACTTAAGTTGTACTAGGTACACTGTTTCATGCTTAAATTCCCGTTCTTCTGATGTGTGGTACCCACATCTTTTTCGCGAAACAGCATAAAATCTGAAGCTAGTTCGTTCGTTCGTTCGTTCGTATGAGCAAGTGGCCATGCTCATACGAACGAACGAACGAAACTCTAGTGACGGAGTTTTAAGGCCGCCTAAGGGCCTCCATCATGGATTAACGACATTAAAAGCCGGGACCGACAATTTAACAATTTTATCTGAAGCTAAAACTCATACTCCTTTGAGTAGTAGGTAGCAATTGTAGTATTTATGAAAATCCTGGCAACCAACGTCTTAAACGGGTCTTGTGCAGTTTCTTCTGACTTAGAAAAATAAACATTACGGTTTTATTTTTGTTTTGCGTTATTATTTATTAAATATCTGACAATTGGAGCAGATAATAACCGTACGTACCTACTATTGATTTTCAGCAGTATAATAGATACACAACGCAAGCTATCGTGAAATTAATAAAATATTACGAGTATAACAAGACAATGAAAGGATGATTTAAATCCTCAATTTTGGATTTAATCCGAGAACGTGAGAAAGAGGGATGCCCATCGTGGCTCATTGCTCAAAAATTAAATAGCATCAAACGCAACAGCATTAAGAAGAATACATTCAAACAGAACTGGCCAAAGTAGCGTAATTGCCATCCGGTCTGTAGAGGCGGTGGTAGAGGCGTTTATAAATTTAATATTGCTCTGCGCAATTAATTGTATTAGGTACCACTATTAAATTTCTTGGAAGCCATATTGGCTATTAAATTAATGTGAGCCGAAAGTTTGAACCATGGTCGAACTGAAGAATTTTGAATCTCCGTTTCGGTTTTTATATCGACTTCGAAAAAAAGTTTTATATGTTCCACTGTATGTTTCTTACAGTGTATTATTAACGGTCTCGATAACCTACCTATCTTTGGTTTTGCTTACTGCTGGTTAATATTTGACATAACTTCCATACAAAAAATGACAAATATCTACCCACAGTAAGAAAAACTAAGGATAGGTTATTAACCCCTGTATTTATAGTCAAGTAGTTACTTGTTGCTAAGTAATTTCTTAGAGAAGTCATCACTTGACAGTAGAATTCTTCATTCAAAAATCTATAGTCGGGTAAAATAACTTCACTTTAAACGCAATACTTGTCAAATCAAAATACAAAATGACCGAATTCTCAATGCTTAAGTAAAGGCACTCAGCTTAGGATTCTAATTTTAGAGAGTTCTTCCTTCAAGCAATTTCTAAGCTATAGAATAAAAATCGTTACTTGAGTAATTCATTTTACGAAAGTAATCACTTGGACTGAAAGAAAGAAAGAAAGAAAAATCATTTATTCTTGTAGGACCTCAAGGATCACTTAAGTTTCGTTTTACATGCTAGGTGATTCTAATGCCTGTTCCTAATGTCTTGTTCATAAATACGGGTGTAAGACTGGCCGTAAGAATCTTGTCCAAATGCAATGCTAACTTTTGTTACGTGTCAGTCAAAGATTTATAGTTGTTGGTAGTTTTTGAAAACTAATATAAATTAAATTATGTTTTGTTTAGTTTTTTTTACCAAAGACGACGGTAAGGTACCCATGAAAACTGAGGGTGAGTTTCTTCTATTAAAATTTAATGTTTTATAATTCTTCACGCCTGTAAGCTCAAAAATACGAGACTTTCTCAGTTTTAAGAGCGTTCACCCTTTCCACTTTAACAAATTCATTTCCTCCGTCAAATTAAAATCCCCAGTTTACCTATAAAATGTTTGGGGTTCCACAACTGACTACTGAAAACAAAACCATTACTTTTATTATCAACACGCTAAAACCAAGAAAAAAATCTAAGCTTTACCTACCTATAGGTAATACGAATTTTGTATGCTTTGTGAGGTAATTCAGACCAATTTTAAAACAAACAACTAATAATAAATGACGATTTATATATTTATGAAAAAGTGATTATCCTCAAATAAAAGAATGAATGAATAAATGAAAATAAATTATTGTACATTTACAAAAGAAACTTAAGAACTATTGTACAATGGGCGGTCTATATATATACAAAAGATAGATAGATTAACACTTTATTGTACACCACATGGACATTACATCAAATAACAAACACTAAATCAATCGTAAACTTCAAGAGACCGATGTTTTCTCTAACTTCTACAAAACTACCTTGCTTGTTACATAAAATCACGTTTCCCATGGGGGTAGGCAGAGACCACGGATCTATACTTGCTACGATCCTGACACACCTCTTTCCTTGCTTATTAAAGAAATTTATTGACATCATCATCATTGGCAGCTCAAATGATATGATAATGATAGCCCACTGCTGGGTATAAGCCTCCTCCCTCAAACGCCACTCTAATCGGCCCTGTGCCGTTCGCATCCATGCCTTTCCCTCTATGGCCTCTATATCGTCCATATCTCTATATTGACATGAACTCTAACAAATAAATTATACAGAACCCAACACACCTCAGCACGCCTTAGCCCGCCATAAAACCTGCAGCGCACACGCACTCTTTTCAATTACAAAAAGCTTAGAAAATAGGCACAAAAACACAAAGAGAAAACTTATCTCGTTCGTTTACATTCCATGTTTACTGCGGCCCGTAAAGTTAATGCCTGCCTTTGTCCATGCCCCCTGGGTGTAAAAATATAAGAGAATGCTTATTTATTTTAACATGGTTACTGATAAGGTTTCTTTGATAGTGTTTTTATCAGTTAATTTAATCAATTAATAGTGGCTTGGGTCATTGAGCTACCTTTAGATAGATCGTTTAGAAAGAAAGTTGATGGCTCAACTGGTTTTAATTGTATTTTGTAAAGTTAAGTAAAAATAGTTGTTTAGTTTCAGTAAATTAATTCATTTTCATCGCTCTTAAGCCGAGCTGCCTGACCACTAGGCTACTGTGAGCCGAGGCCTGAAAATATTAGTAAGATGAATTTTTTATCGGTTAAAGCAATAAAAATTTTGTATACACTCCCGAGGTGATCTCATAAAATTGTTTTGAGAATCTGATGAGGATCTTCGGTGTTATAAATATAAATGCATTTTTTTCCGTCAAAAGTGAACCGATTTTAAATTTTTTTTTGAAAAAATTTGATTTTGAAATTTATTTCTATGTTTGAAAGAGTAGGTATACTCCCAGGGCGGTCCCATAAATTTGAGAATCTGATGAGAATCTTCAATTTTTTTGGAGATATGAACAGAAATGTACCTCGAGAGTGCATTATTTCTTACGAAATTGAAGTCGGTCTAGTAAAGTTTTTAATCTTGCTACCTGTGTGAATTTTAATGCAAGATACTGAACATGTTTATTTTTACAATGTAGCTGAACGGTTCTTATCACAACTATAAGTACTTCAATTTCACGATACTTTCACAATTGTATGAACACTGAGTCACTTAATGTCGTGCCAATTCACAATTATGTGTACGATTATTGCTTTATCGTTTGTCAATAATTCTGCTGTTAAAAACAAAGTGTGTGTGTTACTGCGTGATTTTTCTTTGCGTGTAATGTAAAATGTAGGTTTTTGAGCTGGGCGACCTCTGTGGCGTAGTGGGTGAAAGCCTGCCTCAGATGCAGAGGTAGCGAGTTCGAACCCCGACGCGAGACAAATGTTTGCATGTTCTGCAGATTCTGTTCCGGGTCTGGGTGTTTATATATGTACGTACCTACCTATATTTACATAAAAAAATGTACCTATCTATGTAGTATAACAGTCATCTGGTTACCACAACACAAGCATTAAGTTGCTTAGCTTAGGACTTGATGACGATGTGTGGAATGTCCAAGGATATCTATTTATTTAACCTAAACAACTAAATTATTAAAATAGAACTCTGTTTTATTACAATACTATATTTTACAACACAATATTTGACTATAGGACCCTACTTGTATATTCGAATTATTATATTTATTATCTAAAACTTCAATTAAATTGACTAACATATTTTCTGAAATTCCGATCAACATATAAATACAGAATATAATATGCGAATTATTATCTAAAACTTCAATTAGTTTGACTAAAGTATCTTCTTAAACTCCTATCAACAACCTGTCTTCTGTGGGCAGTCCGTGAGTTTCACACACTTGGCCGTCTCCTCGTTCCTTACACTAGGAGTGTTGCAGAAGCATTGTGGAACACCACAGGGCGCTACACCTTCCTTGTCGTGGACAGTAGGGTTGTTACACGAAGGTTCTGCTTTTTGAGGGCAGTATAGAACAGAGTGCTCTCCTGGTGGGCAATTTGCTGAAAATGTGAACAAAACAATTAGACAATTATTGACAACCACAGATAAAATAATACTCAACTTAGAATAACATTACAGATAATTAAAAAGGTTCTAGTAAAAATATGATGATACTAACATACTTATAAATGAAAAATCTTACGAAAAGTTACGACTTTGACGGAATTCAGTTAATGAATAAGAATGTTAAGGTAATGTCTTAACATTCTTATTCATTTACACATACAATAATATCAACTAAGTTTGTGCCAATATTTCACGATATTCTAAAAAAAATTCAATAGGTATCAAAAAAAATCCATTTTTTTTATGAGAATAATTTCATCTATCTTCTGAAATACATTTTATGAAATTACGAAATCTAAACCGTAAAAAACATTTTTCTTTCATTACTTTAGTTGAAGGTTGTAAAATATGGTGTACTCCATAAAATTCTACTTACCAACAGGAAATCCAGTACCATCATTTTGAGCCAAAGTACACACTAGCACACAAGCTATTACTAACAACAGTTTCATTCTGAATTCTATTTTCAAATTAAACTGTATCAAATATTTCGCTACCGTGGTCGTATAAACACTGCTTCCCTACAGTACCGCTTATTTATATTCGTGCTTATAAAGGTATAGGTCGGCACAGTATAAACATCTAACAGTCACATCGACAAGCTTGAATATAAAGTGCTTCCTTGTCCTTCCCCTGATAATGTAATTGTCTAGCTCTAGATTGTATCAAAGCAAAAATCACAGCACAAAACAACTGTCAAATATGACAGTACCTAATTATTTAAATTACTTACTAATTTACAAGCAGCGTTAAATTTGACCGTTAGTTTCGCGATTTACTGTGATTTTTTTACTATTTTTTTTTTATTTTACTGTGCTTTGGTACAATAGAGACAAGTTACACAATCAGGGGGCTTGTTTACCTGCATACCTACTCGTAGCTTAGGTATCTATCCTGTACCGTATAGTTTAATGAAAATGTATATACTTAATACGTTTTTATAAATGTATGTATGTATATGTCAGACTCAGTGCCGACACCGAGATATGCACTAACAGAATAGTGTTTTCGGCACAGTTCTTATGTTAACTTTTAACTTTTAATACTGTAACAATGAGTACAGCGATAAAAATGATTCAAAGTAATTCAGTATAAAATTATAGTGGTTAGGATTTGAAATGAGTTTAACGATAAAAAGGATTCAAAGTAATTTCAGTTGTCGGAATTGAAACAATTTTTATTTATTTAAATCAAATTACTATTTTTTATCAATTCAAAAATAAACCAACCAGAAAATACTATTAATTTCTCATCTAATAGAGGTTAAAAAACCTTGAATCAATGTGTATTTACTATTGAGTTCACGCTTTTTTCCGAAGTTACTTCTGCTTTGTGCCGCACTGTATACTCGGGGGAATAACTACGTAGTCGGTAAAAGTAAGTTCCCGGCGGTGAACAGGAAAATATTAGTTGTACAACAACATTATTCATTTTCTCACGATTAAAATTGGCTTATTGCAATTGACCTCCATGGCGTAGTGGGCAATGGCCCGTCTGAAACATAGAAGGTTGCGGATTCTATTCTCGCGGCAAATGTTTGTATGATCTGTAGATATTTGTAAACTTCTTTTATCGATGCCTGGATGTTATGAAACAATATATGTTTAGCTACCTATAGATAGTTAGTAACTATCCTTAGGTGGCTCAACTGGTTCTAATTGTATTTTGTACAGTTATGTAAAATATAGTTAGTTTCGTTTCTCATAAATGTATTTTGATTCTGAAAAATGTGAATTAAGAATTATGTTTAATTTTCATATAATATTTCATATTTCAGTAATTCAAATATTTAAACAAATGCTATTTCACAAAATATCGTAGGTATGACGAACACACCTGAAAAAACTTAAAGTAGGTAGATAACTGAATAAAAAAAGAAAGAAAGAAAGAAAAACGTTTATTTGACACACAATACACGAAGCAAATAACATAATATAACTAATTAATATTCTTATACTTTTTAGAGTTCCGCAGTCCGTAGCAGAGTATCTGCGCGGTTGGAACAAACGAGAATCACCTAGCATTTAAGACGTTTTCTATGTTTTCTGTGCCTTCTGAGGTCCTAGTAATAAACGTTTCTTTCTTCCTAGAGATGCCAGTGATATCAGCCCGATTTCTGAGGTCCTACTGAAATAAACGATTCATTATTTGGTGAAAAAAAAAAAAACTAAATATTATATCAGTCATCTGGTTACCATAACACAAGCATTAAGTTGCTTAGCTTGGGACAAGATGACGCTGTGTAAAATGTCCAAGGATATTATATATTATTATATTATCTCTGAACATGCTAGTAAAATCGGCCCTCTGACAGGCAACTGACCGAAATTCCTAACACAAATACTGACTAATGCTACTTTGACAGTCACGATCCTTAGCAATGAGGGACCGATTGAGGAGGAACTGTGTTGAGATGAGAGAATGAGACTAAAGAGGACCACGGAGGTCCGTGGTCTCTGCCTACCCCCATTGGAAAGAGGCGTGATTTTATGTATGTATTTATGTTTATGTACGTAAGTAGAATATCAATCATCTGGTAACCATAATACAAGCATTAAATTGTTTAGCTTGTGACTAGATGACGCTGAGTGGAATGTCCAAGGATTTATTTATGTTATTGAAACACGGCCCGGGTTTAAACCTGCTACTAAACCAGTCGAGAGTCCCACTAAGCCAAGTTGCATGAGGATAAAGTTATCTCATACATAAATTACTTAGAAAATACTTGATTTATTATCACTTTAATGCCTACTTAAATTATTTAACTAGGCATTAAGATAACAAGGTCATTTATAATAATGGATATGAGTAGGTATGTTATATAATTAAAACGTGATATCAGAAGTTTTATGATGCAAAATATTATTTATCTGGAACATAATACATTATTATATAAGTATATCTATATATACGTAATCTATGGTATATCCACAGCAACGAAGTAAGGATATGTACACAGGCAAATACATTTCTGAATCCACTGATATTTAAAAAACATTCCCTTGTTTTATAGATTCGATATTCGAATGTCATAGGTTCTGTTTTACCCCGGAATATGAACAATTCCTATGGGAATCCCCCTTTTGAAACCCAAAGTAATCCATCAATTAAAAATTAACCCACTTATTCATATAAACCTACATTGAATCTGAATTTAGAAAACTTTATATATGTTGCATTATAATGTATGGATTAAAAAATGAAAAATGAAATATGATCACGACTGTATCCCAGGGAGCGGTAGATATTTCTTTCAGATCTTAATGCAATTTTTAGATTCTTTTGAAGATATCTAAGGGGTAGTCAAAGGTATGTCCAAATACATATTTGGTACATAATATAGTTAAGGTTAAGAGTAGCGAAAACAGAGTTTGGTGGCCACCAAGTGCAACTTCATTACTCCTCCTAAACTATACAAAATAAAATTATTACAGAGATATTAATATTTAAAAGGCTTATGATAGGTTTTACAAATGGAACCTACATTTTTTTAGTTCGTTTGTTCAACGTAATAATAAAATAAACGCATACAGACACCTTAAGCCATGATGGAGGCCTTAGGTGACCCAAAAACTCCATCACCAGAGTTGCCCACCTGCTTTGCTCATACAAACGTACTATACCTACTAACTTAATATGTATAATGCTTTAAGCTCAAGCCTACCAAAGTTGAGATCCTGACGCTTGGAGTCTCGACTGAAGTCAATTAGACATGCTCGGAACTAGGAAGTTTGCGAGCTTGCTGGAACCGGAACCGGAATACTGAACCGCACGATTCGGCTAGCATGATAATTTTCTACATATTTGCATAAAATATATATATATATTGCATAAAATATAATATATATTTTATGCAAGTTAAAAACAATATTAGTGGCAATTCTGGATGTCGCCAAAACTTAACTAAACCAATTTGACAGCACCTAAAAATATTGCCGTCCCTTCATAACGATCGAAATAAAAAGGAATACATCAATTTTAGTGCTGTCAAATTAGTTAAGTTAAGTTTTGGCGACATCCAAAATTGCCATTATTATGTTTGTAACGATCCTAAAAATTTAGTAATTTAGTTTCGGAATTATTTTTTTCAGTACAGTAAAATTGTACTAACAAACTTCCATAGCCTATGCTAATTTTGGTAGGACCTCGAGGATCACTTCAGTTTCGTCTTACATGCTAGGTGATTCTAATGCCTGATTCTAATTTTACTAACACCATGTGTAAACTGCATTTATCAAAACTGACAGCAAACTAAACCGTCATCTGACTAATCAATATGTACATACTTACACCTGTTTATTTCTAGCAGTGTTTTATGTGTTTTATAGAAATCTTCGCCAATGCTGACCATTTTTTTTAATTATTGATTTCTTTGAAAGGATCTCAATGAGATTCTATCGACACCAAGTCAGGTTTTGATAGTGAAATCTTAGTTATTGGATGATAAAAAAAACTTGAATTTAATAATAAATAATTGAAAAATGGGCCGAATCTTGTGGTCTATAATCAAAGGGCTACATAGGACTGATTCTACTTTGCCAACTTCCGTCTAGTATGTTTAGTTATTTCGATCCTAGATAGTTGCCAAGCCATGACGGATGCCAAAGAAAACGATCTAAGAATTTAAGAATTATGAAAGAATTATTTTCCCAGGGAGCGGTAGACATTTCTTTCGATCTTTAGGCAATTTTTAGATCAAAATTAATAATTATATTATTATCACGAATGTACTTCCAAGATGCGGTTTAGTAATAATTAGATTGGTATAATCTATTCATAACTATATTCTATCATAAATAAACAAATACCTACAATACAATCGTTAAGCTATGACGGCGGCTTAAAAGCCGGGACCGACAATTTAACGTGCTCTCCAAAGCACGGAAGCGATCACTGATATAAATGCCACTTGCGGTCACCCATCCAAGTTGTGACCGCTCAGAACGTTGCTTAACTTCGACGATCTATCAAGAACGTCTTAGCAAGCTGGAGCGTGAAGCAATCGTGAAAATCTAAGATTTAGATGAAGCTGGTTTTAATTTTCTTAACGCTTGTTTCTCTTTGTAATGGATACTGAAAAGAATCAATTAAAACTGTAACAGTAAGCGGTAATCAAAGGCAACCCTATCGCCGCGCTCATTAGCAAATAACTCAGACGGTTACAGAATTATTATCATCGGGTTTGTTAGCTGTGGTTCATTTGATGAGATGATAGCGATTTAAAAAACTTGTGATCATTCTTTGTATTCTTCTTTTGAAAAAAATAACACTACGTTTTCTGAACGAGCAGTCGCTGTGTGATTTTTGCAGCGCGTTTCAAGCGCGAGGGTAGTATGCTCGGTCACAAGCTTACCGCCTGCATTTGTTCGCCACGTGTTTGTATCGATACAAACGCGCAGTGCTTAAAAACATATTGTGCCTGGGCTCTAAATAAAGAGGCTCAAAATAAAGATAAAGATAAGATCATTTATTTGCATAAACATAACATATAATACTCGGCAATGGGTGTTTGTGAAATTATTAGATAATTATTACGTTAATGCTAAAGACCAATCTAGCATAGCACTGAAGTTAACATTTGAAGAACAAGGTACTTTTAACCTTGTTTTTCATCTTTGCGGGTAGATTTAGTCAGAAGTAAAAATGGTCTTGATCAATTCTAATACCACCCACATTCACTTTAATGTTACTAAATTATAGTAATTTTAGAGATGTCACTCAGGCTGTTATTTTGTTTTGAACTTTAACGTGAACAAAATAAGAGCTTTCGGATTTAGGTAATAATTTAACAAGTCAGTAGTGGCAATTCGGAGTGTCGCAAAAGCTAAACTAAAATAACAAAAATTTATGCCATCCTTTTTATTCCAATCGCTATGAAAGGGACGGCAACATTGTTAGTTAGTTTAGTTTAGCTTTTGCGACACTCCGAATTGCCACTATTGTTGCAGCAGAATCGATACCAATAGATGGCTAAAGTACATTTTTTGTCCTAAAAGTTTATAACTTACACCATAGTGTCCTCAGGGAAATTACAGTTTCGACCAATTAGAAACGGGCTCGATAAATTTCACCTAACACTCTTTTTTAATTTTAATCCGTATTTGAATTTAATTTGCGCTATGAGTGATTCGTAAGTTAAATGAAGCAATTCAATCCTTATAAGAAGCAAATGAAAGTTTAAAGGATTGATTCGATTATATTGAGTCAGATTATATTAGCTATATTTATAAGTTTAGATTTTTGTGCTCATATTGCGATTCAAATTACTTTAATAAAAAAACAGCCAAAAAGTCAAAGTTTTTTTTTTTTTAAATCCCTTCGTTCAACGTAATCATTGTCTTTGGTACTTAATAATAAAATAAAATAAGCAGCGGCGCTTGTTTCATGCATAAAGGCACTTCAACAAAAACTGTTTTGTTTAACAAAAGCCGTTTTGGCGGGATCCAAAGAAAGTTCAGCATTGCGCAGACAGAGAGCGCATTCAGACGCAAATCACGTAAACAATAAACGACCTAAACAAAGACCTAGTGAAAGTTACCCACGACCTAGGTCGTTACTTACTGGACATGATTTTGCAAAAATCTGCAAAATGTGGATATGTACCAAATCTGTATTATAATTACCAAATATTACGTAGGTAGGTTAGAGGATAATTTATAATTTTATTAGGATAACACATTACGCCATAAAGGTTTATTTATTTATCTTGAGCCACCCTTTACATAAAAAAAAACAACCATAAAATTTAAACTAAATACCTAGGTACATGGTATTAAAAAGATGGGTGAGACCTTTACCCAGCTGTGGGACATAACAGGTTACTACAAATCTAGACTGATGGTCTAGATATTAGTAGATCCTAGACCTAACACAGTCTCACATAAACCAATTCCAACGTGTGCCTGTAAAGTAGAAATACACTTACGGCCCCCGGCAGACTGGGAAATTTTGTTTAGGGAAATTTCATTTTGGTTTTCTGGTTGCTGTTAAACCTGTATGATACGTGCAGTTTTCTTAGGTTATACTTTAATATTAAAGAACTAGCATTTGTCTACCTATACTAATATTATAAACGCGAAAGGTTTGTATGGATGTAAGGATGGATGTTTGTAACTCTTACACGCAAAAACAACTGAACGGATTTAGCTGAAACTTGGATTAGACATAGTTTACAACCTAGAATAACACATAGGTTTTTATCCAGTGAAGAACCATGCGATAAAAACCGCAGGTGCGTAAGCTTGTTCTAAATAAAACTTAGAGCATATTATTGCAGGTAGAGACTATCAAACAAAATATTCTCAGAAACTTGCTACAAGTAAAACATGAGATATTACAGGATATCATAAAAATAACATAAAACTCAAAGGTGTTTGGCGGCAAATCGTGAAGGCAACCCCGTGCAAAATATATTGCTTTGATATCCTATGCGCTTGGTCCGGCTGGCAAGTGTTTACAAGACTTTTATACAATCAGGTCGCTTCTTCTAAGATATCATGTAAATAAAGGTTTTATTCTATTTCACTTTCAAAACTAATGTGAGTTGTATTATGCATTATAATAGCACACGGGAAATTACTCACTTAAAATTATCTTTGATTTAGATACCGACATGTTTCGATTCTTCTGAAGAAGTTCAGGATTCAGTGTGAGATGGGACCACACTCATACCCAGATGAAGATTCTCCGGAAGAATCGAAACATTCTCGGTATCTAAATCTACGATAATCTTACGTGAGTAGTACTTAATTTCCCGTGTGCTATTATAATAAGGTTTTATTCTACTTATAGTTTACAGATTTTCTTACTACAGTAGGCTATGATTTTGAAATTTTCTAAAGTAACTTATAAAATACTTAAATATTTTTTACAGCGTAGAACGTCCACGGAGGATGCTGGCCGCTTTCAACCGAAATAACTGGAGATTTATGTGGGAGGCTGTTCAACTTCCTGTTGGAACAGGCAGTAGAATCCTCTTGTTTTAAGGACGTGACGTGTCAAACTGCACATTTTGAATTTGAGTTTGGCCATAATCGTGTCGTTATCACAAAAGTACCCGTCATGCCTCTTTATGCGGCATACATTCGGTTTAGTAGGTTTCTATGTAGACTTGTGCATAAAATATGTTATTTCTCTCTCGCACTCGCTGTCTGCTTCAGTATTATTTGTGTTCCGGTTTTGTTCTAAGGCATTTGTACACTACAGTCAGCACTTACAAACTGCTGTGTATACTGCAGTGAAATCATTTGTGTAATGGGTGTAAAATAACCATTTTTAATTATACCTACTAAAGAGACGGCCTATAATAATATCGATGCCTCAAAAACAGACAAGGTGTGTGGCCGAGTGGTAAGGCAGCCCGGCTTAAGGGTGATCGCTTGTATCTTGCGGGTTCGAATCCTGCCGAAGTCGTAAACTTTTAGTAAGATTTTTCATTTAAAAAAAAAAAAAGAGCCTATACCTACTATTTTCTATATTTTCCGTGGGGGCTCTCCAGCAGAACCATCCAACATAAATATTTATGATAAAAATTGTTTAGTTTTGTGTGGCCTTATAAAAAATTGTACCTAATGTAAAATTGATTAAAAAATTTACTATAAACTCCTATTTATCACAATCAAACTGTTACACCCAATACATTGTGGTGATCTTATACATTTGTTGGCTATGCTGTGTACAGGTACCTACTTAGAGTGCAGTTGTAATTCATTTCAGGAAATAGCTGCTTTGTCTCTCGGCTGTTCAGTTCCATTAGAGGTGATTAGGTTTCTTGGACTGTTTGTGTCGCACCTTTTAGCTGTGCAAAATACTAGTATTTAATCAAATGAAATGGTAAAGATGTCACAATTGGATTTCAATTTTGATTGCTTGTATCGCATTTGGCAGCCCGCCCTTGTATCTTGCGGGTTCGAATCCCATCGAAGCCGTAAAACTTTTTTAGTAAGATTTTTTATTTATAATGAAATACCTAAGTGTGGTTTAACACAATAGTAAAAATACGCTACTTTAATATTTGGGAGCGTAATAACTATTTAAGTCGCTCTTACCTGACAGATTTGTATAGACAAACGTCAAATATTGTCACAGATAAGCACCACTTACAAATAGCGTTATTTTTTTTATTTATAAAAAAAAATAATGTTTCAGTATTCGGGCGAACATAACGTAAATTCTTTTAAGTACATTATGTATAATTAATGAACGAATGAGTATTATAATAATATTATTTATTCCCAAGATACGGTTATTTAGATCTTTAGGCATTTTTCCTATGAAAATGTCTATGGGATTCTATCCTCCTAATTCTAATCCTATGAAAATGTTTTATATAACTGAAAGTTATTCACAAATAACTTATTACAAATTTTATGAAAATAGTTTTTAACTGGTTAACGCTTGATTAAACATAAAACAATTAGTCAGGTAAAAATAAATTTAGATTTGAAATCATGAGATAACGACACATTTTCTTCAATAACAACAAGTAAATATATCAGTACGATAATCATTGAATTACGTGGCTGAACCCAATTAGATTAAATTACTTACATAAGATTATCACTACTACTATTTTCCACTGATTATACTTAGCCAGAACGGATTTTTATTGCAGCGGCAATGTTGCGTTTTCTAGTTTTCTGTTTCTTAGTTCTAGAAATCTATGGGCGGGATGAAGATTATAAAACTGTGACCCTTGAAGGACTGGGGAAGGTGAAAGGAGTGAAATATTGGGATGGAGAGTTTCACGAGTATTATGGAATTCCTTACGCCACTGCACCGGTTGGCCGAGATCGGTTTAAGGTAAGCTGAAAGGAACTTTGTTTTTATTGTATTAAGAATCTGTTTACCATACCAGAGGCACTAGCCATGTTACATTTCGACAATCGCTTTCGATTAGAAACTAAAAAAAATGTATAGGAATTGACATTCGATGACGAAAACTCGAGCGATCAGAAATGTAAAATCAAAGGTGTAGCGATGATAGAAATCGAATCGCTTCATAGCGAATGCCGGTTGGCTAGGCCCTCAGGATGAATACTAAATTATCTTTGCCTATACAAATAAAATAATGTTAGTCAAAATACTGTAATATTATTATGATTATTTTATATTAAACTTTCGCGATCAGAACACATTATAAAACATAATAAGCATATTATGTATTATAATATTTTATATTATCGGTGTATCGGTAATTACTTTATTAAATAAATATCTAATCTGAATAAATATTTAAAATATATTTCAAAATAATTTATTTTCATGAATGAAAATCAATAGGGGCAGAAAGACAGACAGAATTACTTGTGTATTTTTAATATTAGTATAATTATTACTCATTTTCTTCTAGGCTCCGCTACCACCAACACCATGGAAGGATACAATGACTGCCAACAAAGGAATGACTCTGTGCCATCAAGTTTACTTAAGTGGTGATGATTCAGAAGAAGAAGATTTCCTTGGAGGAGGTTTAGACTGTCTGGTTGCACACGTTATGGCTCCAATGGTTGCTAAAGAAAAGAACCTGGTTCCAGTTATAGTATTTATTCACAGCGGTGCTTTTGCGGGCGGCAGTGCATTCATGGCCAAATACTACAAAGTCGCTCACCAGGATGTCGTAGTAGTAGCGTTAAACTACAGATTGGGAGCTCTGGGTTTCGCTTGTTTAGGCACGGAGAGTGTTCCAGGCAATGCTGCGTTGAAAGACATAGTGGCTGGTCTAAAATGGGTAAAGAAGCACATTAAAAGTTTTGGAGGAGATCCTAACAAAGTAACGTTAGCAGGATACAGTGTAGGAGCTGCGTTAGCTGAGCTGGTTGCCTTGTCTAAGGAAGCTGATGGTCTATTCAATAAGTTGATGCTCGATAGCGGTTCAGCTCTTATGCCATTTGCTGTGACTATAGATCCTATTGAAACTGCAAGAAATATAGCTAAAGCGTCTGGATTCGAAGACAGCGGGACTTTCAAAGATTTGGAAGAGTTTTATCTTGAATCTGATATAGAGACATTGTTAGCTAATAGTAGAAATTTCTTTTTGAAAAACAGTACGTTCGGTTTTGCGCCTTGCATTGAAAATCCTAAACTTCCTGGAGCAATTTTAACTAAATCGCCTTATGAAATACTGAAGAAAGGAGACTTTCTAAAATTTGATTATATGGCTGGATTTTCAAACATGGAAGGCATCAGTCGTACCAGCCAGTTTGAAGAATGGAAAGATCTTATGAACGATAACTTAGAAGACTTCCTACCTGCTGATTTGAAGTTCACTAATGTTAAAGAAAGAGATGTTTTTATCAAGGAGATTAAACAGAAGTATTTCAAAGGCAAAGATGTATCGCTCGATACGTTGCAGGGATATATCGATTACTTCTCGGATTCTATGTTCAATTATGGTCTGATGAGGTCAGCTAAGCTTCACGCGGCAAGAAAACCCATATACCTATACGAGTTCACTTATGTGGGTAAACTAAACACGCATCACCAGTACATGGACAGGATCTTTGGAGCTAGTCACAGAGACGCGAGTTCTTATGTTCTGGACTTCTATGACTGGACTAGAAATTACACGGATATGGACCATAGCAACAACATGGTGTTTATGTGGACTGACTTCGTGAAGTATGGGTACGTATCTGATATGTACCTGTAAAGTTACAAACTTTTTGAATACTTAAATAAATAAATTGTAAATTGTAAATTGTAAAGTAAGTTCATAATAGCTAGTAGCCAACTCGTTCATGGAGTTTATATGGGGCCCCGTCATGGCCTTAGGCCGTTTGTCCACCGACGCCGTCACCGGGACGTCAACGAGAACGAGATTATTTCGGGTCGAGTTTAAGATGACGTGACGGCCTTGCGGTGGACACGCGGCTATAGTTAGTCTATGTACCAGTACTTCGGCGCCGTCATCTCGTTCTTGTTGACGTCCCGGTGACGGCGGTGGTGGACAAACGGCCAGTTTAAACCGGGCCGGGACCGACAATAGAAGAATAATACAAGAATCATTTGACAATGATATTTCACTTCTCTCTGATCAACAAAAATATTGTTGGTTTTTGATTCTTTTATTTTTAATTTAATTACCTCTCATCTCACTACCATGTAGCTTGTTTTTTTTACATAAAATTATTTATTGAATTAACAATTTTCTTGCAGAAACCCAACCGCCTTCGAGAGTTCCCTCCTCAAGACCCACTGGCAGAAATATACCAACGAGCAACAAAACTACCTAGATATTGGCTACGAACTGGTTAACAAGAAAGATCTCTTTGCAGAATCATTCAAATTCTGGGACAAAGTATACCAGAAATATTACTGGATTCCTACTGCCCCTAACCCTGAAGGTTACAAGCCTACTTTGGCTAAGTCTGCTAAACCAGTTGAAAAAACTGTCCCAGCTGATGAGAAGAAGGCTGATGAAAAGACTGTAGAAAGGAAAGTAGTTCCGTTAGATGATGAAAAAGTTGAAGTTAAGAAAGATTTACCAAAAGTAGCAAGAGGCTCAAAAGACAGTGAAAATGTAAAGAGTAAATAGACAGAAGAGTGAATTTTAGTTCTGTTATATCGATGACAATGGTCAATACTTTTACGTAGGTTATACGTTGCAGCAGGTCCTTGTAATATTATGGTTTTATATAATAATGTTATTGGTAATTTGTATATACATATATACATAGATGGCGTTCAAAAGTACTTATGACAAAAAACAATTCAGGTTAATTACAAATTGAATCAGTAATTTGTGCGATTACTTCTACATTGTTCATGATACATTACATGATTGAACAATAATTAGCATCAGCGCCTTTTATTTAAACTAAGGCAATAGCAAAACAATAAAATTTGCTCGTTAAAAGTAAAATGTTAAAAACAAATATTCTAATTGTACCTACTTATTCCTTGAAACTCCACAGATCATAATAAAACTAATAAAAATGTTCCAAATGAGTATTTGGAAATGCGTCTGACTGATTTATATCTTCTTCAAAAAATTTTGTGTTTTCTTCTTCTATTTGTGCTTTGAAAAAGTAAGAATGGAGTCAGTGAAGTGAATACAGGATTATTTTATTTTGGTATTTTCGTGCCAAATCTCACCAAATCCCCGATTTAGAAGGAAATTGTTCGAGGGTGCATTTCTATTCCGAAAGGCTACCCCTTGGGGCGAAAAAATATTTTCAATACCTCGTGCAACGTTCGGAATCGCGATTCACAAAGGAATGGGGCTCTTGTTTAGAAGTGTCAGTCACAGTATAACCGGGAGCAAGTTAAGAGGTAACAGCGGAGTTTGAAATACTGATCCCACCTTGTAGTAGTAGTAGTAGAAGCTACATATAGCGTGTCCGTACCTACACAATGGCAAAACGCCTTTAAATGAGTTAGCGTACCACTGGTCAGTTTCCTTTCGATAATTCACCATGTAGGTTATTGTTGGGAAAGTTCTTTTAACTTAAACCATAAATCCTGGAAGTATTTGCATATAGGGGTTAAGTATCTAACCTTTACATTTTTTATAAGCTCCGATTGGTGGGAGTGTGGCAGACGTCTGTCTGTTGTGAAAAAGTGTCAAGTAGGTACAGCGGAAATAAAGTGTTTCTTTTATTTTTATTTCTTTAGATATTTAAATGACTTCTGTGGCGCAATAGGCTAAAGACAGCATGAAACACGGAAGGTTGCGGGTTAGATTTCCGCCGCAACGCAAATGTTAGTATGATCTGCAAATATTTGCGGACTAGATGTAATTATGTACGTTTTTCAAAAAAAAAGTAAAAATTATTACCTAAAGAAATAAAGTAAGTTTGTATAAAGAGCAATGTCGGCCTGGGTCAGTTATGAATATTAATAATTTAAATATTAATTAATAATTTTGGATAACAACACCTAAAACCCCAAAAAAATTATGCCAAATGTGTATAAATTATGTACAAGGTAATGAAATACCAGTACCTACCCTTCTAGTGGAATGTTCAGGGCTCGACGCCACGTCCACCGCGTCGCGGCATCTGATACTGACGTTCTGAGGCATGCCTGGAGACAGGCACAGGATGATTTACTGCCAACGAATGAGAATATTCAAAATCTTTACAATTACCTACAATTTATATATCTTTTTCCAGCATTGATTTACTGCCAAAGAGAGTATTCAAAATCTCTTCAATTAGGTACGTACAATTTATATAATCATTTTCCTATTTACTCTCATATCCAAATTTCGGTATGGTCCTGCTGAAGAAAATAAAAAGTTAATAAATCAACATTCCTGGTAACTAACAATATTTCTCTACGAACTTGAGCGCAAATTGTAATATTGAGTCTAGACAATTGAGCTGATAGAAAACGTCGAGTTCTTAGATGGAAAGAGACAACAGAAAAAAGTTATAACAATACAAACAAATTATTATTATTTTTTATTTTATACAATTTTATATTTGATTAGTTATAATTTTTGCATGTTAATGCTGTAAGCCTACCAGGCAAACTAGAGTACCTAAGATAGACCTAAGATCAATGTACACGTCATATCACCTAGTTTAACAGCAATAAAATTCATTTATCATTTATCATTCATTTATCAATAAAATGTATTAGTGTAGAGTAGGAAAATAATGAAATGTTGATAGCTAATACAACACCCTGTTTCTTTGATCTACTCAACAGCACATTCCGATGTCTCGCTATGCAAATCGAAGGCATAGTCGACGTGCCGCATTGTGTTGTTGTAAGATCCGTGTAAGCTTTGTTGGCTTAGTGGAACGTCTGACTTTCGATACCAAGGTCGTGAGTTCGAATTCAACTCGAAAACCAACAGAATCAGATGGCGACTGACAACGTCAGTATATTGTATATCAGTATATACAATATTATTATAGTATTCACTAGACCTCTTGGCAGACCACCTGCTAGATGGATGGACGACATAGTTGCCGTACAGGGTAAGACCTGGATGCAAAAGGCCCAAAGTAGAGCTGATTGGCGGTTATGGAAGGAGGCTTATGCCCAGCAGTGGGTCACAAAAAGCTGAATATGATGATGATGATAGTATAGTCAGTATATCAGTGTATTGTATGTTTTGTCTTTTTAGCTTTTGCTTTTACATCAAAAAAGGAAGAGGTCTACATTTCACTATAGGTATGTATTATTTTAGTTTTATTTTTCAGTTTTGTGCTGATGTTTTTCTTCTCAGTGATATTGTGATAAGACAACACACTATGTGAAATGTCTAAAGATATGTATTTAATTTTTTATTTTTTTTTGAAAATGTAACAATTTATTCACAGAAACTAAACTACTACATAATTACTAACTGTACAAAATACAATTAGAACCAGTTGAGCCACCTAAGGATCGTTACAAACGATCTATAGGTAGCTCAACTGATCCAAACCACTGCCAGACGGAAGCATGCCCAAGACACTGGCAGCATTGCCGCGCTGGATGGCAATGCTGATCTTTTGAGCCAAATAATGTATTTAATTAGTTTTAGATCATCCAAATCGCTGGGACCTTCAAAAACTTTAGAGCACTAAACCAATGCTCTAAATTCAAAAAACATAATAATATTGGACTGTACATTTAACAAGGAAATGACAAGGAAAATTGGCTTATTATATAGGTAAATAAACAATATTTTAAAGCACCCCAGCTCGGTTAGAAATTAATTTTCCGTCCTGAAACTTTTCGGACACTGACATTTAGAAAGAATCGGAAAATGTTCGCGAAACTTCCCCTAACATAAATCTGTGCTCCCCTGATTCTTAGTCGGATGACTGTGCAATTATCAATATCTAACCGCGGCTCAGCCACGAACAACCTTATTCATAAAGAAAGCTCTGCACTATTAGACTACTTAAATTGAATATCAAATATTGGCACAAAGGTGTGGAAGGAGTGGAGGGAGGCCTTTGCCCAGCAGTGCTGTTTACACACGCACATACTCTCAGTTAATAGGTACACACACAATATGCAGTCTTTGTTCACACAATTCACATTATTTTATTATTTGAGTTTATATTTATTTTTATATAAAGGTACTTATCGCTTTTATTTTTATTTTTATTTATTTAATATACCTACATACTCACAATATACAATACTCATCGCCCCCGTACACCTTCCCCCCCCCCCTCCCCACCCTCCCTCCTGGGCGACACTGAAAAACAGCGCCTGATCTCTGGATCTAGGCAAATAGGCTGAGTTGTTGCCGTTTCAGCTAATACTTTTTTTTTTATTTCTTTTTTAGTTTCAATTTAGTTTTCTTTATCTTTGTTATAAAGTTTTTAGCTGAATTAACTTATTTTCTTTCTTTCTTTCTTTCAGTGGGTTCATTACGGCTTATAATAATAATAATTGGCGTAAATCCGTGCCAAAGGGGAGGTCACGGCTTTGAAAAAGAGAGAGCGCTGACAGACCATTCACCCGATGGCCAAATATTTGAACCTTCTGGGGGCGAGACTTGGGTTCGTGGGGTAACGAGGCCCATCGCGTTATTTAAATTCTTTCAGGGCGTCTGGTCAAAGCGACGCGTGATCCAAGGTCTGGCACCTATTTGGCAAGGATCAGCGCGTGTTGCCAGTAACGCAACAGTCTGGCAGTGGCTTCTTGTGGTTCTAATTGTATTTTGTAGTTACAGTGGTCTAAGTTTCTGTAAATAAATGTTTTTCATGACAGTTAAAATTAAAAAACAATGTTCATGTTTTCATGATAAGTTGTAGGTATTTTGACAGAAGAGAAAACTTTAAAAATACTTAACAGAATAAAATGAAAAAATATAATATTTATCGCTATTACCTTTATTTAATATAAATAAAATGAATTCCTAGATCATGGTGATGTTTGTGAATAAGGCCCCTGTGGTTCAACATGGTGGCGGAAAATTTCTATTTCAAACCTATAAATCAGTTTTCCTTTATTAAAACTCCCCTTGGCACCTTCGATCCTCAATCGTGGGGCGTTATTCTGATCCAGAATAACATTCTCAGGTTAAGGAGTATTATAGTCTGAATATTATAGTCTTTATAAAGCACCTAGCTACACCCCACGGTGTTATAAAATAAATAAAATTAATTAAAATTAAAAAGCTTTATTTTCCTTATACAATTTTAAACTTAACTAAAATAAACTAATATCTTTTGAATTTAAACGTTTTTAATAAACAAAATGTTATATTAGATGTGTATATTAAAAACGTTTAAATTCAAAAGATAATTATGTTAGTTTATTTTAGTTAAGTTTAAAATTGTGTTAGGAAAATAAAGCTCCACGGTGTTACTGGCAGTAAATAGTTCCCGTTCCCGTGGGAATACCGGGATCAAAGTACCCTATTTTTAAATCCAGGGTATAAGCAATTCTGGTACCAAATTTCATTCAAATCCGTCCAGCTATTTGAGCGTGAAAGAGTTACAAACACACTTAAGTACTCACTTACACACACAAACTTTCACCTTTATAATTATTAGTAGGATTTTAAAAACCACAGAATACACCGTCCGGTAGCAAAGATTAAAAAAACATGCCCTATGCAAGGGCATAGGGCATGTTTTTTAAATCTTTGCTACCCTCTTTGTAATCTGAGGCGAGACATCGGGGTAAACATTGTTTAATGTTGTTTAAAAAAGTATTACCGAGATAACACACAGCTAATGGCTTCAATTTAAACGAATGAAGTTAGATACGCGGTTTTTGGTGAGATTTCATTTAAAATTTCGTTTCTTTCGCTGTTAGATTTTGAGTTAGATTTGGCTGAAGATCTTGAAAGACGCAAAAATTCGAGCATGTTTGAGACAGAGTTGACAAAACTATCGTGAGTGCACTAGACATAACTTATTATAATCATTTATTAGAAGGTCGATCCCCCATCAACTACTTATTATTATTATTTTTTCTTATGTAGTAGACGATAGTAATCAAACTCTATAAATAATATAAATATCCCTGGACATTTCACACAGCGTTATCTAGTCCCAAGCTTAGCAATATGTTTGTGTTATGGTAACCAGATGACTACATAGATACCATTTTAAATATATTTAAAGAAAACACCCAGACACAAAATAATCTATTTGCATAGCATACAAACATTTTGTCCCGCAGCGGGGATCGAACCCGCAACCCAGCGTCTCAGGCGGGCTTTCACGCACTGCGCCGCAGAGGTCGTCTATCTGAGCGTGTCTACTTCAAACCCACACATTGAAAACCAATTCATCGAATCCGTCCATTATCGGCACCCACATCAAAATTATCACCACAATGGTGAATCAAAATTAAATAACACTTGTTCAGAAGGGACGGAGGGTGAAGGATGCCTCTTAAAAAGCATTCAATTTCACAAACTGTCAGACACAATACAAGTACTTGTATTGAGTGGGCTCCATTTTCGCGTGCTATTGGGAAAATTCAATACGTCATTAAGGGGACAGTGTGGTCTTGTGTGTCATGTCTTATAAAGGTGATTTTTCATCAGATTTGTGTTCAAAATGCTTAACCGAGGTATTAAAAAGAAACCTAGAACTATATATTATAAAGGTGAAAGTTGGTGCGTGTGTATGTTAGTGTGTTGGTTACTCTTTCACGCTCAAACGGCTGGACGGATTTGAATGAAATTTGGTAACAGGATTGCTCCTGGATTAAAAAATAGGCTACTATTGATCCCGGTATTCCCAAGGGAACGGAACCTTTTCACCGCAGATAATAGTTAAATAAAATATAAATTTATTACTATTACTTAAGTACCTGCTTATAAAATAATTGTATTGCGAACATGAAGCTGATAAAGTCTCCACCTGTGTAGTGAAGCGAAAAGTCTGGTAGCACTTGGAAAATCTTGTCTCTGGTTATTACCGAATTCCTTGAGCCCTACACTTGAGTATTTTAATTAAATACACCAGCCGGATATTAATTTCTGAGCAGAGTTTTAATTGTGTCATATTAAAAACATAATTATATGAAATTAATTTTCAACGACACTGTAATCTAATTAGTTTGCGAATTTTGGGCTAGAAATTTTATTGTAAATGTACCTATTAGTGTTTTATTTCATGCTAGATTACCATAAAAGTAGCCTATGTGTTATTCCAGGTCATAAACAAGTTCCAGCCTGAGCAACAAACATCCTAGATTGTTTGTAACGATTCTTAGGTGGCTCAACTGGTTCTAATTGTATTTTGTACAGTTATGTAAATATGTAGTAGTTTAGTTTCTGTAAATAAATTAAACAATTTTTTTTTTTTCGGTTCACTATTAATGGTGAACATAAACCTCTCCTTTTTTGATGTCAGTTTAAAACGCTCTACGCGCCAACGCAAACACTTCAAAAAACGTACAGCATTTAAAGCATTTATTCTTAATTTTCTTTTACCAACCACTGAGTGAGAGCCTTTGAGGCCCTTAAGGCTTTTCATTAAGGCACTGCCATCCTTTTTTCTTATTAAAACATTAATTTGAAAGGTAAAAGGGCTCCAAGTGTCGTGCGTGCTTGAGAGACGGCAATGTGTGGAGAAAATGTTGGTTTGGAAAATCCGTTTTCCTTTCATAGTTGGAGATACTATTGTAAGGGCAAATGGTTTATTTAATCTGTTTTTAGGGTTCCGCACCTCAATAGGAAACGGAACACTTATTTTAATTTTCTTATTCCTTTATTTTTCATTTCAATTTCATGCTTTTAGTACCCTAGAGATAAACCCACTAAAAAATAAAACATACCCTATGTTAGGTACTCCCACTTGACAAAATTCTACTTTGCTGGCTGATTGTGCAAATCCCCAGTACTAAAAACTTTAAAATAACACCTGAACTGCCTTCGATAAGTCCAATTCTAACCAGTAGTTTTACAAAAAGGACAAAACTTCCGCAGACTGCCCGTCTAGACACCTCTGGTGACATCTGCTAGAAGTTTTAAAGTATTCCTATTGCAGTTTATGGAATCAACGCTTCCAATTCAAATATTTTAAGTTATCTTACTAAGAAACAAAGAAGTTGTGGTCGTCCGTTGGTGCGGTGGGTCGACGACATTAAGACAAGTCGCGGGCAATTCCTGGCTTGGCACAGCGCAGAACCGGATTTTGTAGCGTTTACGAAGGGATGCCTACACCAGCAGTATCCGGAACATGCACCTATGGGCTGTGGATAATGATGATGATGAATCCTAACAAAATGAGTAGGAAATTTTGAACTCTTTACGATAAGTACCTACTTCATTTTTGTTTTAACTAAGTAGGTAAGTATCTACTATTAGAATACAACGTGTTTCATAATTGGTATGTTATCCCGGAAGGGGGTTTTTATGACCATGAAAATGAACAGTTGTGTAGGTGCAAATCTTGTGAATTCCAATTTTCAACAATATTTTCATCGCCCGCCCTCCTCGTTCGTCACACGAGCCACTGGCCCAAAGATATTATGGGGTAACACGTCAGTGCACTGGCCAGTGGTTAGGGTCACCGGCAAAGCTCAGGGATCAGCTGATTATTATAGGGTTGCTCTGTGTTTATTTCTGAAGGAAACTTTGCTAGTCATTTCTTCAATGAAAAACATCGAAATTCAAAAAGTCGTAGAACAAAATGTTGTTCACACTGATGAGGTGAATGACCCCTTTTCGGGATAACATACCAATTATGAACCACGTTGTATAACTAACTTTCGCGATAATAAACACTTTTGCTACTCGCACTTTTACTTACTTATTTGATAAAATAAAAATAAATGAATAAATAAAAAACACAAAAGATCACACAAGGATAAAAGTTAGCAAACAGTTTATTTTAATGAGTTGTAAAAAAATAGCAGTTACTTAGCAAGTTCCGCATGTAAGCAGACCTTGAAGTAAAAAACATATGAATAGCCACTCTTAACAAATAGTATCATCGTGCAAATTAGCTTGCAAACACTAAAGGTTTTTGTAGTTATATAAGGTGTGTAGGTATACGAGTATATACCTATTTTATCCTTTGTTTAAAATAATGATACTTGTCTTAAGTAGGTACTTAGCTTTATTTAACATTATCTTTTAGTTACAAAGTATTTTTTATATTTCTCTTGGAAAATAAATGCATGATATAAATTATGAAAATTCATAGTATCTCAGCTTGTTTGATGTTAAAAAGGTTTTATCAAAATATTCTTCTTCAAGTTTTTGGGAATTTAGGTATTACATTATAAAACAAACAAACATACAACTTTATTACCACGAATTTTACCTTTAATATTCGCCCGACGTTTACCTCTTCATAATATTAGCATTTTTGCATTTTAGCAATTTTTGTTTATAGGTAGCAGTAGGTTTTTACACCCAGTCTCAAGCCCAGTCAACAAGGAATCCTTAGACTCTAAGGATTAGAGCAAAACTGTGACGAGTAGATCAATCCTAGACATCACATAACTACAGAACCCTACATCAAACGTGGACTACACGCACTTGGCCGGTGTTTTGGTTCTAACAAGCCGTCATCACCGCGAAAACTCAGCATGGTTCGCTATCAGTTTACTGATAAATATTCAAAAGCGATGCCTCGAATTTTAATTGAAACCCGCCATAATAAGTTTCCGTGTTGTATATTAATAGTCACAGTTATCGGCTTCGTTGGAAAACCTGTTTAAATTAAATAGACTGTCCGGATGGTAACATTTCCTATCTCTCACCAGGTTCTTGCCTGTCTCTTTCCCTGGTGTAAGAAGTCGTTGGAACAGGCATTAGAATCACCTAACATGTAAGATGAAGTTGAAGTGATCCTTGAGGTCCTTGAGATACCAAAATATTTTTCTTTTTCTTTCTTTCATTTACTTAAATACTATTATGACAAGGGAGGTACATTCAACGGTTTCATCTTTTTTCTATTAACATACAATAGTGGCAATTCTGAGTGTCGCAAAAGCTAAACTAAGCTAACTAAAATTGTTGCCGTCCCTTTCATAGCGATGGGAATAAAAAGGATGGCAATAGTTTTAGTTAGGTTAGTTTAGCTTTTGCGACACTCCGAATTGCCCCCAATGTGTAATATTTTTATTTTGTAACTAAAAATCTAATCTGAAATGTTTCATTTCGACATAAAGTGTCATTTACACGATGCAAAAATGTCTTGCCTGTTGCATACAATTAAATTGAATGTCATCATGACTTGCATGGTCTAAACAACAGTTGCTTACAATTATTGAACGTCAGTTAGGTGCGCGTAATTATTGCATCCAATTGTTGCTCTGGTACGAGAAAATTACATCATTGTAAATGATACTTAATGCTCAAAATCGTATCTAAAATGTTACAGTGCAGACGACTGCTCCCGGTAAGGAAGCACCTCTAATAAAACTTCTATAATTTACTTTTTAAATACATAATGCTGATTCTGTTGTACACTAACTAAACTAAAACTATCCCTAAATCCAAAAGCTTTTATTCCGTACCTTAAAAACCAAACAAGGTAGGTAATTGCATCAGAATCACCAAAAAAACGTACAAAATACTACTTACAGCTTATTAAAATGCCTTTAATTACAAACCCAAAATAAAATTCCCGAATTCAAAAATTATTAAATTTAAAAAAAACGACCGATTTACTAAAACTATTTCGTCCGTATACTAAACCACAACTTAAATATTAAAAGCGTATTAACTATTTGAGACGTTCATACTTTTCAGATTTGTGTACAAAAATCAATTAATATCAAAGATAAGCATCACTTACATTAAGTAGTGTTTCAGTATTGGATACCTATTAGTCTTATAAATTATCAACTTGATTTAGCCCAGCAAGGAGATCCCGAGTTCAAATCCTCGCAACCGCAACTTTTCTTACGGTTTTCTTTTTCTTTTTACAATAGTTGCGGGAACTTCAAAACATATCACTTTTTTGTTACCGTCGTTTAGACTCCATTGAACTATCAAACCAACCTCAGGGTAGAAAGATTCGACGTAAAACACATTAGAGTAGACATACTCCTTGTTGGCTTCTAAAGGGCACGGTGCTGGTGTCTTTTCGTCTTCGTGGAAGATGTGGGCGCATGCGCTGGTGCCTGTGACACCTATAAATGGTAGCGGTAACCCTCCTATAAGAGCATGGACATCGTTGTCGACTCTTTTAACGGGTACGTCTGAAATAATGATAATTGCCATTAATAAAGCAAATACAATTATGTAAATAATATATTTTAGACAATGATAGTTTCAAAAGGGGAAGACATGTGACTTACTGCAGCGCATGGTCCTACTAAACTGGGTCCAGTGGTCTGACTTACTCTCAGTTTCCTTCGGACTATCGTGTTGAACGTACGTCGCTAAATTTAGAGAATTCGTCTTGTGCTTTTTCTAAGTGTTTAAATCACTCAAAAAAAAAAAAATTAGACACACGGAATTACATTTCACTAGTAGGTAATACAGCTAAAAGATTACCTAATTATTTGAAAATTATCTGTACAAGTTTTATTGTTTTATTAATTTGCACGACTAGTGTCAAATCGGCCGGCCACCTTTGCTGTCTCGCTTGTATGATTCAATAGCTAAATCTATCTATCTTTGTCTACCGGCAACTGTAGAATGGATGATGCAACGATGGTGTGTGGCCGGGCTAAAGTTTTTTGCATGCGATGTTAGTGCGTAACATTATCTTCCCCCTTTGAAACTATCATTGATTTTAGACGAAATGAACTTTATGCCACTTAGCGTGGGGTATAGGTCGCGCCACGTAAAAAGAGCGCTGGCTGCGCAGTGGTCGATGATTGGTGGAGAGTTAACGCGGCGCACTTCATACCATTGGTTTAGCGAGTGCTATTGGTTCGTCAGCGAGTGAACACAGGCGCAAACATACCCCCGCTACTTTCCCTCAGCGCTCTTTTTACGTGGCACGACCTATAATGACAGGAGAATTATGAAACACCAATGTCTGACCGTATATCTGTGAAAGTACTCACCTGGCTTGAATCTAAAAATGACTGTAATGTTTTGTTCTTTTGGTAGTTTACACTGAGTTTTTTGGCATGGCAGGACTGTGATTCTCTCGCTTAAGCTATCGAAGTTGTAACCTGAACAAAAAACATTAATTAAAATTGAGTCTTGCCGCGACCACGGCTGGTGCAAACCGGTCGAGTCGTCGGAATAGAATAATATAAAACTCAGACCTTTATATCTTTACTAGATGATGATTTATACAACGTCAGGAGGCAATGTTTGCCTATACTTAACGGGACACTGTAGTGCCTGGGACATTGTTGAGATGGAATAGGTTTGCCCAGAACCTAAAACATCCCTCAGCTAAGTCAAGACAATGGAAAGACGTGTGGGGCTGACTAGCCGTGGGTTTTCTCACGATGTTTTCCTTCACTGTTTAAAGCTCGTGTTAAAGTGCATATAAAGTTTTCGATATGAAAAGTCCATTGATGCACGGCTGGATTCAAACTCACGACCTTCGGATCGAAAGTCGAAGTACTTATCCAGTTGGCCAACACGGCTTTTGAATATAAAAAGGTATCGTGATAAATACCCGTACCATTATTGTGTTCTGGGGCCGTACCACCACCTATTAAAAGTAATTACTGTAGGTAATTATTTAAATTATTAAAGACAGTTAAGTCTTCTAAAAAAACCTCTTCTAATGTAGTAAACTGTCTTGAAACAACATTAGAGTAATAATACTTTTATTAGGTGGTGCTACGGCCCCAGAACACAATAAGGTACGGGTGTTTATCACGAGAAATTTATACGCAAAAGTTTAAAAATACAATTAATCAATATTTTTATAGAGCCTTAAAACAGCAGTAGGACACAATAGATTAACAATAAAAGCAATTATTTTTACAAAAATCAGCCAAGTGTGAGAGCGACACTCTCCTGATCTTTCCCTGGTGTAGAGAGTCGCGTCGGACCAGGAACCTAGCATGAGAGATGAAACTGAAGTGATCCTTCAGGTCCTACCAAACTAAACGATTTTTCTTTCTTTCTTTCATTTGGATATTTATCGTTTTTGGTACCTACCATTTATGCTTCTAGAACCATGGACGAAATAGTACTAGAAGTATTAATGTAGGTACTTACATACATTTGAAACAATATATTTTAAAATTTAAAAGTCACTTGGCCATATTTCTGGCAAAAAAAAATTAATTACCTGTATTTACTAAAACCATTGACCCAAATAAAAGAAAGCAAAGAAGATCTAAATAGTAAAACTCATGTATGAATTGGTAATTTCCTTACCATCACATTGCTTTGTTGGCGTAGCCAAAACCACCACAGCCACTGATAGTACACACCCAATAACATGTAAAATATTCATATCTGCTATCACATATACGTCCGGCCACTTTGTAAGATGACTGCGCTCTGGCAGACTATTTTAAGAATATTTTATATAACCAAAACTAGTTGGAGGACGACAGGGTATAAGTTTTTTGTGTTTGATTTTAAATTCTCGTTTTGTGATGGTTTGATAATGTGCAGTTTTACTTTTAGACATGTGGCATTCGATGAATTAGCGTCAAAAGTGTCATTTACACGATGCAAGATTCTTGCTTGTTGCATACAATAAAATTGAGCATGGTCTAACTAAACAACAGTTGCTTACAATTATTTGAACGTCAATAAGGTGCGCGTAATTATTGCATTTAATTATTGCTCTGGTACAAGAAATTGGCATCATTAAATGTACCTACTTAATAAAGATAATTTTGTTGTACTTTTAGGTTTGTTTTTGTTTTTAGTTAATGTATTCGTTTTTGTTTAGAGCGTGATTGTGACTGTTAAAAGGTCTCTGTTAACTTAATCCTTCTTCTTCTTTCAGTGCATCTCCATTACTGAAGGTTAGTTGTCATCTTGCTAAACTTTTCTTTGTCTAGTGCTAGCCTAAACAGATCTTCTACTCTCTTAACTCCTGTCCACTCTCTAATGTTGCGAAGCCATGATGTTCTACGTCTTCCAGCCCCTCTTCTGCCAGGTATTTTGCCCATCATTATCAGCTGGAGCAGATTGTATCGCTCGTGACGTAATATGTGTCCCAAATAGCTAATAACTAGTAAAACTTAATCCACCTGAGCTAATTCACACTCCACTTTTAGTAAACTTCAAACAAAGCATTAAAATTACTTTTAAAAAACTATATTCGCCTTTTGCATATGGGTGCATAAATATTTACTTATTTACTTTTATGAAGAACCTTTTTAGTTAAGTATCAATGAAAATCTTTAAGTGCCTACAAATATTTATTTAGTAGAGCGCAATGCTTGGACAGTCCACCTTGAAACCTTTATTAAATAAGAAATTAGCATTCAAATTTTCAAGAAATGGCCTCATGTCATGAAAATAGTCTGATTATAAAATCTTTAAAACATTACATTACTTACCTTGTCCATTCTAATATGAATACTTAAATCTAAATTTAAATGTCTAAACAGGTACTTTTTTAATTTTATAATGTATATTTTTTAACTTCAAAAACCAGTTCGTTTTTACGATAGGCATTGTCGAAAACTACTAACACATAAGGGCACACTAAGTACGTTTTTAGAAACGCGCAGTCATCGAAACAAACGCGATGCAAACGCAAGGCGAATAAAGCACAACAAAAAGCAATAGCAAGCAGTGATCATGCGCGTTCTTGCGTTTGTGAAACGCGCTGCAAACTAGCAAATGACGCGCTGCACAAAAATGTGTAATGACTGCTCGTTCAAAAAACGTGCTGGGGGGTTAACGCCAGTTTACCGTAGTATTGGATAACTGTCCTCGATACCGAGTCAATTATCACAAATGTATGAAAATCCAGTGCAGCGCCTCCCCCGGTAACTTGCGTGAACTAAAAATTCCATGCATTTCGAATACTTGACACGGAAACGATAACCCTACTGTAGGCTAAGGTAAGTTTTATACTTGCAAGAGACTTTAAAATAAAGTTTTATAAAGTAAAATTACTACGTATTCTTCATTATATTTGCATTTACCAAATGCGCAAATACATTTGTCTACACTTCAGATTCTGTTAAGATTTAAAAAGGAGACTCTTTAATAAAGATTCCTTTACGAACAACTTGAAATAAAACGAAATAAACAATAATTGTCGATGAGATTGCAACAATATCTTTTTGATGTCTTCCATGCATGTGGAATAATACGCGGACGTGCCTATGAGTACCTACCCCCGTTGTTTTTTTAATGACCTTTGAAGCCTAATTTACTATTTGAGAATGTCTACTGTACCTACCTACTGTAGGTATTTAAAAATAAAAAACTATATATATAGGTAGGTATTTATATAAACAGGGCGTCCCACAGCCATGCCACATGGAGGAAAAGTAAGTAGGTACCTACCTACCTCAAATATTGGAGGTAGTAAATTTGACTGAAAGAAGACTTCATTTTAATTTAAAAAATCATTTAAAACTGCAGTCGAAGTTAAGCAATGTTCTGAGCGGTTCACTACTTGGATGGGCGGCTTTTAAAGTATGACAGAGGCCATACAGACAAGAGCCATGACAGAGGCCTTAAGGCGGCCTAAAAACTCCGTCACCAGAGTTGGCCACTTGCTCATACGAACTTACTTTTTAACAGATTAGACAGCTCGTGAAATGATAAGATAGGATCAAAGGTACAGAATAAGATGATGCTGGGATGTTGTTTCCTTTATTTATCTCATCATAATACCATGTAGGTATAAATAAATAAATAAATGTCCCTGGACATTCCACACAGCGTCGTTTAGTCCCAAGCTAAGTAACTTAATGCTTGTGTTATGGTAACCAGATGAATGATATAATACTTAGATACATTTTTTTTTGTAAATACATATTAATATTATACATAGGAAAACATCCAGACCTGGAACAAATATCTGCAGAACATAGAAACATTTTTAAATGAAAAATCTTACTAAAAGTTTTACGACTTCGGCAGGATTCGAACCCGCGAGATACAAGCGATCACCCTTAAGTCCACCCACACCCACTCGACCACGAAGTCGTAAAACTTTTAGTAAGATTTTTCATTTAAAAATGAAATATCTAAGTGTGGTTTACACTATAATCAAAAATATCTATAGAAACATTTGTCCCGCGGCGGGATTCGAACCCGCAACCTCCGCATCTCAGGCGGGCCTTCGCCCACTGTGCCACAGGGGTCGTCAAATGTAGGTATACATCATATTCCGCGCTCTCGGCTTAAGGCCAAATAAAAAACTAGTTTTCTTAAATATTTCCTGTTGAAACATTATCAGACAGGAAGGCAAAAATATTTTCAACTAGCTACTCACCGCGGAACACCGCGGGGTAAAAACCCGCGGTGAATAATTCCCGTTCCCGTGGGAATACCTGGATTAAAAGTAGACAATAATTTAATCAATCAATTCTGGTACCACATTCAAATCTGTCCAGCGGTTTGAGCGTGAAAGAGTAACAAACACACTTTCACACTTACAAACTTTCACCATAAATACATAAGTAATAAATAAATAAATAATAAATAATAAATAAATATCCTTGGACATTTCACACGGCGTCATCTAGTCCCAAGCTAAGCAATTTAATGCTTGTGTTATGGTAACCAGATGACTGATAAACTACATAGATACATTTTTTTTTTTGTAAATACATACATATTATACATAGAAAACACCCAGACACGAAACAAATATTTGCAGATCATGCAAACATTTGTCCCGCAGCGGGGATCGAACCCGCAACCTCTGCGTCTCAGGCGGGCTTTCGCCCACTGCGCCACAGAGGTCGTCAAGTGTGATATTACTGTGATTATCAAAATATTATGGAAAGGAGTCAATAAAAAAACAAGTTCTAAGAGCCTTTAGGACAGTTTGACTTTCAATCTAAAGGTCGTGGGTTCATGCATGGTTATTGGAAATACCTACTTACAACATTATAATATTGTTTTTCTATCTATAGTAGGTATGTACCTATTGTATATAATTTACGAAAAAAAAGTATCTATGTAGTAAGTATATCAGTCACCTGGTAACCATAACACAAGCATTAAGTTGCTTAGCTTGGGACAAGATGACGCCGTGTGGAATGTCCAAAGATAGGTATTTATTTATTTATTTAATTATTGACAGTTTTTAGAAAATAACGATGACATTTATCAGTAAAAATAGTGATCAGTGTAAACACTAATGGCCTTATTCATAAAAATCTGTCAATTTAATATAGATTTAAAGAACGCTTTTTTCTTTTACTCCTATTAAATGAAAAGAATAAGTAAATGAAAAATAAAAGAATAATTATGTTAATGAAGCAATAGATTTAATATCCGATTTAGCTAAAGTAGGTTTACTAACCCAATATTCCGTCTGGCAGTGGTTTGGATCAGTTGAGCTACCTATAGATCGTTTGTAACGATCCTTAGGTGGCTCAACTGGTTCTAATTGTATTTTGTACAGTTATGTAAATATGTAGTAGTTTAGTTTCTGTAAATAAATTTAATTATTAAAAAAAAAAAAAAAAAAAACCCAATAATAAATACATAAGGGGGATATATCCCTGTCTGCGTTCCATTTAGAATAGAATAGAATAGAATGTATATTTATTTCAAAACACCACATTATTATACAGTAAGAGGATACAATGCTTAAATGTTAATATATTTACCTATTAAAAAATGAGAGAATTAAATGAGTTATGTAAAATGTAGTAGTTTAGTTTCTGTAAATAAATTAATAATATATTTTTACATAGTATTATGTAAATATAGACATAAGTAAACGTATGACCCACAACATCATAATCATAATCATCGTCCACAGATTGACCAAAAAAGAATTCACGTCAACAATAACCTAATAAGATTAACATTCTTAATGTGGACAAGTTAATGTGCTATTTTAAACGTCCTCGAAGTAGAGTTAAAGGCAAATTAAATGACTAATTTTGGCACGAGCCAACTTTATCCAAGTATTTTTTTTTTCAATGAACCGGTTATATACCTACATACAAATGAATTTATTAATAATATTCAAATCAATTTAAAATAATTTCCATTTGAGGACTTCATTTAAAAAAAACTTCACTTTTATTGAAATATACTAGGTACCTAACTAATTAATTAGGTAAATATTAACAAAAATACTTACTTATTTAAATTCTTATGCGTTTGCTGCATACCAAAAAGAGTAACAACACTTCTTGAATATGTATTGTACCTATTATAATTTTTATGATTGATATCCTTCAATGTTAAGAAGAAGGTTAAAGACTTATTTCGCATACCTATCATAAGTTTTTCGTTCCTTGTAGGTATGTACAGTCGGCCAAACAGTGGTCTACCTTAAATTAAAAATCTTACCTACTAAAAGTTTTTACGGCTTCGGCGGGATTCGAACCCGCGAGATACAAGCGATCGCCCTTAAGCCGGGCTACCTTACCACTCGGCCACGAAACCTTATGACGCCGAAAACGAAACTATCAGTAAGATGATATTTCGGTTAAAGCACCGATGATGGTCTACCATCCTACGGTTGAGTTTCATTTGAACGTCATGAAACAACAAGGTTGGTTTTGCAATAATTAACATATTATTGCTCTCTTTAGTCTATATTTACGTCATGCCACGTGTCAAGTTCGAATTCTCGCAAGAAAAAGTCAACCTTATCGACAATTAGATCTCACAGAACTTTGACAGAACCTTTTGTGAAAACTGGTAGACAACTTTCTTGGCGGACTGTACCTTATTAGCCTTTCTCATGCCGGCACCACACATGGGCTTTAACTTGGTTCCAATATTAGAATGGCCAATGACAATCTCCGTTTACGGTTATTCGATATAAACGGAGCATTGCTATTGGCCATTCTAATGTTGGAACCATGTTGAAGCCAAGTGTGGTGTCGGCATCAACATTGTGACGCGCCATCACACACAATTCGCAGTAACTGCTCGTGTGCCAGTCAAACATTACCTTTGCACGACAAAAAAAGGTATAGCCGTGGAAAAATACAGAAAACAATAAGTAGGTAATCAGATACAGGAATAATAAAATAATTATAACTTACTTAACTTGTAGGTAGTATCGTCATAGAAGAATATTACTATGTAAATAAAGTTTATTGCTATTAATCGCTTAAAGCACATTATAAATAGGACCTAAATAAAAATATTTTATCAAGAATAAGTAAATATTATTAAGTTATTGTGTATTTAAATGATGTCATTATTTTTGGACTCTAGTTCTTAAAATTAGAAAACAATATCGTGAAAAAACCAGTTAATATTATAATGAGCTAAGATTTGCTATTTGCAATTTATACAATTTGCCTTTGACTAAATTATTCATAGGTATAAATATTTTTAATGATGTAAATCTGTGTTGGAGTCACGGAGGTACCTATAGGCCGGGACCGCATAAATATTCATAGAATCGTTACTGTCCCGTGACGCAATTGCTGTGGTAGCCATTAATTGTGCATCGTTGCATTTGGACAATGCTCCCTGTATTGTGTTTTGCATCGACATTATCTTTACATGCATTTCAGGCAATAGGCAATCCTACTGCAAATGTATTTAAGCGGCGGCAACAGCTGAAAACATCAAAAGACGGAAGAAGAAATATACCTCTTTCGGAGATGGGTATATATTTCTGCCTTTTGGTGTAGAAACTTTAGGATCTTGGGGTTCAGAGGCGTGGCTTTTTTATCGGGAAATTTTCAAGAGGCTAATAGATGAAATCAATGACCAAAGAGATGGTGCTTACCTCGGACAGAGGACAGTAGGATAGTAGAGTATATCAATCCAACGAGGTAACGCTGCCAGCCTTTTGGGCACTCTACCTGCGGTCGGTGACCTGAACTCTGTCTTCTATCTTTAGTTAGTATATATTTTGGATAGAATATAGAGTTCTTTTTTATTAGTTGTTTAGGTTAAGACTCCGATGAAGTCTACTGCATCGACATTATTTGTACCTATTATATAGTATTATTTTATCTGTGATTATGCACATACTACGTAGGGGAACGGGGGACGCTGTGGGTCAAGGGACACAGTGGATAGACACTATATCTTATTTACTAAAGCTCATACAAAAGAAAAATCGACGGCCTGAAAAAACACCATAAAACTTCTTGACACTATTTACCTTAGATGTCTGTATGCGTCACACTAGCGCCGCCTATTTTATTTTACTATTACGTTGAACAAAGGAATTTAAAAAAACTATAACTATAACTAAATTTTTTTTTTAATACATGTAATAGTTTTATTTTATATAGTTTAGGAAGAGTAGCGAAAACAGAGTTTGGTGGCCACCAAGTTAAACTAGCGCCACCGCCGCGGTTTAGAGGGACGCGTTTTAGGAGTAGCATCCTCCTAAAACGCGTCCCTCTAGGCGGTAGCGCTAGTTGGAACTTTGAAGCATACCAAGCACCTTAAAGGTGGGATGTAGGTCTAAGCTTAGTTTTACTAGTGTGAAATAAATTCCTACACGTAATTCGCCATTCAATGCTCTCTTTAAGCCCATATACAGAGCATTGTCACTTCCTACAAGGCACCGTTGTCGAACCCCCTTGTCTGTCGACGCAGACAGCTGTCAAAATGTGTCGATTCTCGCCGACCTGTGTCACAGTGACACGCGGCCTTTCACTTGGGAGCAAGTCATAAGAGCTCATGGAAATAACATTCTTAAATGTCTAACTAAAGGGTTAATTTAAGAGCCCGGTCTTCTCCATCCAAATCGGTTTTTCTTAAAAAAAAATAAGGTTTCATCGTTAAATTGTATAGTACCTACCTAGTAGCCAGTAGCTTAAACCACTATTAATGCTGATGTGATTTTTATGAGCAATAGAAATTTAAGTTATAAATATTACTTCGCCAACAGATTAAATAGTAATTGTGAGAGCAAAAAATATTAATAAATCTTTGGTATTTCTTAAAACCCTAAATTAATCTCAATAAAAAGCTTTGAACTGATTTTATGCTAAAAACAAGAAAACATAATTTACCGACTGAAAAAACGGAGAAAGTTCTTGTTCCACTGTAATCCACTGTAAGTAAGTATGTTTTTTTGTATGTTCACCGATTTTTCGACTTTGATTCTCATTCAATTCCGTTGAGTAACCGATAAGCTGAGGCAAAGACGATTATAATATCTAGAAGACAGACAAAGGCCTTAACTAGATAGTAATTGAAATTTCTTGGATAAAATTGATGTTTTAAAGTTTCCAGGCTATCTGGTACGGGTTACGATTTTATGTATGGCCTTTGTCTGTCTTCTAGATATTAATCGTCTTTGGCTGAGTTAAAGATTTTCTTGTGACTTGCACCACTCCTTTAACCACCTGAGTCCTAGCCGGTAAGCCTTGGATTACAAATGAAGTTTTCGTGTTAACCAAATGAAAGGGTTAACATGTCGAATTAAAATACCGTCGTAAGAGAGTGAGTAAGTGCCGCGAGTTTCGATCCGAAGGTCGTGGCTTCGAATTCAGCCGTGCATTAATTAATTTTTCGTTTCGAAAAATTTATATGCGCATTATCATGTTTAAGCGGTGAAGGAAAACATCATGACGAAACCGTTAGCTTTCTAGTAGCTTGCAACTTGTTACGTATGGAAAATGTGGGCATGTACCATAATGTATTATATTTGGATATTACCTCCTACTACCCCCTTAGACATTTTCAAAGGATCTAATACTGATAATAATACTAAGATACCTTTTTTGTTGTTTCTTCATACGTTATCAGATAACACACTTATAAAACACCCAGACTCGAGACTTATATTTGCTGTTAATACCTACAAACATTGGTCCCGCGGCGGGGATCGAATCCGCAACCTCTTGCAGATTTCATGTAACACAACCAACATTAAACGTATTAGCAATTTTCCAAAGCAAAAACTCTATACTTATTGAAAATTATAATTTATTAAGTCTTAACTTTGGAGGCGATTCGGAGTGTCGCAAAAGCTAAACTAACCTAACTAAAACTATTGCCATCCTTTTTATTCCCATCGCTATGAAAGGGACGGCAACAATTTTAGTTAGCTTAGTTTAGCATTTGCGACACTCAGAATTGCCACTTTTGTGATCTTAAGTCGAGTAAATAAGTAATTAATTAATAATCCCAAATAAGTTTAAACTTATCAGTCTGGAGTAGGTACAAAGTATCCATTCTTTGTGTCTTGACACACCAACGGGTCGAAACGACCTGATAATCTAAATGCTAAAGTGATTGTCTCTGCCAAATAATCCCTAACTAGTTTCGGTTATCTGATCCCGTTCGGAATCCCTGGTTGAGTCACTAACAAAAACAGTTTTAGCTTTCAAAGCTTTGTTGTTAGGGAAATTGGCATTTTGTTTTTACAAACTAAACCTTTACCATCACTAAAAGGTGAATTCGAACTAGTAAATTGCGGCACACTCTTAACATTTTCTTTTTCTTAAAGTAAATTATAAGAAAAAGCTATTGTTTTACCTACATCAGTTTGAGTTTTAGAAAATCTATCCTTTGGTGGCTCAACTGGTTCTAATTGTATTTTGTACAGTTAAGTTAATAATTATGTAAGTAGTAATTTAGTTTCTGTAAATACTTAGGTACACTAAGTTTATGATGTTTTATCTTGAACCTTTTTTTGAAGCTGACTATGAGAAACAGGTATTCAATTAAAATAAAACATTCACAGAACGAACGAAGTTCCGAGAAACAAAATATTGATGTTTTTGGTCAGTGGGCCTTAAGTTTCGATGCAAAGATTACAATGAATGTGAATCTTCTGAGAAGACATCGAATTCTTCTCGATTAGACTGGAGTCCTTTGTATGATTTTAAATAGTTTTTGTAAACTGTGTTTTATTAATCTATTTCGTCCCACTGCTGGGCAATGGTCTTCCTCAAACTTCTCAAACCGTTCTGCTTAGTGCTAGGTACTATCCTTCGACGAAAGTGACGAAGTCGTACCAAAAACAACAAAAAATAATGTAGAGTAAAAAAAATTAAGATAATCCAAAGAATTAAAATATACTTAATTTAGTAGATTAGATCTATTTTAAAAAGTTTGTAAAACCTGGAACAATTCAAAATTAAAAATTTAAATTGTTTAAAAAATATGTAAGTACTTACTTACCTACTTACCTAATATGTATTTCTATACTTACAGATATTTTTTTCTTTACAAATACCGATAAACCGTCCAAAGTATTTAAATTACGAGAATTAATAATGATTTATTTGATTATGTCCATATAAAACCCTTTCAACAGATTATCAACAATATTAATATTGAATTTAGCCCGAATTACTTTCGACGAACCCTTTGTGTCAGCAGAATCTGGGTAGATTAATACACTGATGGACAAAAAATAGGAGTACAGTCAAGAACGTAATATAATATAAGTACATCAGGATGTTTTATAAATAAGAAGACAATTTGTCAATTTATTTAATATTATGTTATGTAATGTTTTTTTCTTGTTACTGAAAAGAGAAAGCAACAGATTTAATATCCGTTTTAGCTAAAGTAGGTTTACTGAAACAATGTGCATATGAGGGTAAGTGTATAGTACAGTAGGTAATAATAATTACAGAATATCAGACCAGATCTTTGAAACTAAAACAAAGCCACGACTCTACCTGTAATATTGTATGGTAAACTCAGATTTTTTGGGATTTTAAGAACCTGTGAAGATGTCGAAGAGAGTAGTTTCTGATCTAAGATGATCTTTAGGATCCGTTACAATAGTCTACTAGTTTATAAATGCATGTCTTGAAACACATTTGACACACAGTTTATTCAAGCAAGTATTCAGTATTCCACAATAACAGTTCGTCATCTTCACGTGCCTGAAGTTTATTAGCCTTTCATAAATTAATTTCTGTAGTAAACGGCGACTGTACCAATAACTTTTAAACAGGTTGTGGTCCCTAATGGAAGATCAATAAATGCAATCAAGTGATTGGGACCGCGGTTCCTTTTTCTTGCGGTCCCAAACGCCTGCGTTATATCTAAGATCTAAGATTCTTTTTTTAAACAAATGGGCAATTTACCTGCCACTAAGTGTACAACAACTGTGCCAAAAGTTGCCCGAGTTCCAGGTCCATGATTTATAGGAGAGGTCAACCTTTAAAATTTTTGACGTTGAAAACCGGGCGTTTTGAAAAATTGCAAAGGTCGGTATGAAGTTAGATTTATGGATGTTTGTTTATGAAAGAGAAATAGCTTTTATGATCAGCGATTATTTTTTGAGCGACCATGAACTTTGAGAGCCTTTTGATTTGACTTAGGTACAGGGGTTCATGGACGGAAGAGTTTAAGCCGTTTTGACTAATATTTGCCTGTTATTCTTTTTTTTTTAAACTATTTGTGAAGGTTAAACCTTAGTTTATTTTTATCCTTATTATAATGTTGTACGGTACAGTCACTTAGCAATCCTATCCTACTAATAATAAAGGTGAATGTTTGTGTGTAAGCGTGTGTGTTTGTTACTCTTTCAAGCTCAAACAGCTGGACGGATTTGAATTAAATTTGGTACCAGGATTGCTTATACCCTTGATTAAAAATTACCCTTTTGATCCCGGTATTCCCACGAAAAAGGGAACTATTCGCCGCAGGTAACATCGCGGGGCGCAGTTAGTTTTAAATATATTATATTATATTATTTATATACCATTTTAATTGTAAAATATATAATAAATATAATATTTATATATTATTATTATTATTATTATATATCGTCGCTGTAGTTGGAAAACTAAATAACTAACACATTTTTCCAAATCGACTTTATTGCACCTTCATAAAGTCCAATTTAAGCTGCATCTTTCTGTGTTACTAAAGTTTTGATATCATATTTCAATAAAAAAATAAATAAAAATGAACCTGTCAAGACGTCAAAGATGGAAAAATAAATTTTGAAGTAATGATAAAAAAATAGCGAAGGAGAAGTAGTTAACTCGGCAATAAAATATCTAAGTGTAATTATGCGTTACTTTGCGGCGAATAAAATGCATAAAGTTACTTATTCAGTTTTCCTTCGATACATTTCTACGCTGTACAGGAACAATGCAGTTAGGAATAATTAAACAAGAGCATTTATATAATTTTCGTGTAACATGATTGTGTTTATAAGTACCTTTTATTCAATTTTCTACTAAATCTCTCTAACTGTTTGGAATTTTAGATAATGTAAAATTTAATAATATAAGACTTTGTTCAATATTATTGGACCAGCAGAAACACAAAATGAACACAAGCAGAAACACAAATGGTAGAAATTATCGGAAAAAGAGGCAGTATAGAAATTGCTTCATCGAACGATGAAAAGACTTAACACAAATATAATTAATAACACCATTAAGGCATATAGAGGCCCAAAAGTCTATCGTAGAAAAACTTGTACTGGATCTAAACAGTTATTAAAACTTAAAGATGATCACGGAACTACTGTAACTGATCGAAGCCGAATCGTAACCATTGTGGAAGAGTTCTATGGGAAACTTTACGCATCGAATGCAGCAGAACCAAACTCACCTGATGGCGTTAGAGCTCCTCCAATTGAACACCATGACACGGAAATCTTACCACCTATCTTGCCGTGTGAAGTTACAAGAGCTCTCTACGCCATGAAGACAGATAAATCTCCTGGGGAGGATGGAGTTACTATCGAAATACTTAGAGCAGGTGGAACTCCCGTTTTTAAGGTTGTCGTGGAGCTCTTTAACATGGTTTTGTACGAAGCTCGCACACCGGAACAGTGAAAAAATGCAATAGTACACATAATGCACAAAAAAGGTGACATTGCAAAATTGAACAATTACCGTCCAAATAGCTTACTATCACAGGTGTACAAGCTGTTTGCCAAAATTCTCACTATTCGCCTCACACGCCAACTCGATGAAGCTCAACCCGTAGAGCAGGCCGGATTCCGGAGCGGTACCATCGACCATATCCACACGGTAAAGCAGCTGCTGCTGATGGAGAAGTGTCACGAGTATAACAGGCCCCTTGTTATGGCCTTTGTCGATTACGAGAAGGCCTTCGACAGTGTCGAACATTGGGCCGTGTTCCACGCTCTCCATAGCTGCCATATCGATTCACGTGGATGTGCTCCGGGAGCTGTACACGTCAGCTACTCTGCAAACTCGAGTGCATAGTCTAACGAATCCTGTACTTATTAAGCGAGGAGTGAGACAGGGAGATACTATTTCACCCAAGCTTTTTACAGCAGTTTTAGAAGATGTACACTTAAGATTCGCGGATGATCTTGTTCTTTTTGCAGAGAGCTTCGAAGATCTCCAGAAGATCTGCATGATGCGTCTTTGGAGGTAGGGCTAAAGATGAATAATATGTCCAAGACGAAAGTGATGGGAAACCTCTCCGGCACCGCAGTTTCTGCTGTTACAGTTGGAAATGTGAGGTTGGAGATGGTGGAAAAATACATTTATCTTGGACTTACTCTATCTTTTGGCAAGGACCATAAGAAAAAGGAGATCGAAAGGCGAGTAGGTACAGCTTGGGTGGGCATTCGGAAAATTCGACGACATTCTAAAATCTGTCAACGTCCCACATGTCTGAAGACCCGTCTATTTAACCAGTGTGTATCGCAGTAGCCATAAAAAAAGAATGCCCACCATGGCTTACGGTGCCGAGACATGGACCCTCACCCAGGAGGCTGTGTACAAAATGAGGGTTGCTCAGAGGGCCATGGAGCGTGCCATGCTCGGCATTAAGCTTGTAGACCGAGATCCGAAGACGAACCAAGGTCAAGGATGTCGGTATCCGGGCAATGGAACTCAAATGGAGTTGGGCTGGGCACCTGGCAGGACGTGGTGACGACAGGTGGTGTAAAACGTTGACAGAATGGTTGCCGAGGACTGGCAAGAGAAGCGTCGGACGTCCAGCAGCGCGATGGGTCGACGATATTATCAGCGTCGTGGGCCGGCAGTGGATCAGGCAAGCGCAGGACCGGGAGAAATGGCAAGAACGAAGGAGGCCTACACCCAGCAGTGGGAAAGATTGGGCTGCGGATGATGATGATGATGATATTTAAAAACAAAGAACTAATTTTATTAAAATCCTTACCCATGCCATGGGTAGAATAATAGGGAAATAGGAGTCAAATAAATAAATAATAGGTCATATTATTAATTAGATAGTGTAGGAAAATTAAATAAAGGCACTTAATGTTAGCTTTTTTATGTTGTATGGAGAACATTGACGAAGAAGAACTAAACAACTGACATGAAAAAATAAATAAGTGCTTTAAAACTTTGAAACTTTGTTGAGGGAAAATTACATAATCGCTTTTTATTTTTTTTCTTACAAACAAATGAGCTAACGTATAAGACTGTTAGATTAAAAAATAGGTTAAATAACAATCTATAACATAGCAAAAGATGCATAATAAAAATGTTACCAAATAAAATTTTATAGCCATTTTACACGCAAAAAAATAGTAAATTGCGTTTTTCTCCCGATTTTGGTTTTGTTAGTTATTTAGTTTTCCAACTACAGGGACGATATATAAGTAATCAACTTCTATGATAGGCTGTACATGATTTGTATGACTAAAATATCAAGATTGTAATGGTATCAATCAATAATTTGTATCTTATCTCACAGTCGCTAAATTACATTATCGTATTTTCTTTTTCCAACTGTAGATACATAATGTAATTAACTTAAAGTAAATTAGTTTTTTTCAGTTAGGTACAAGTTAAAATGAAGTATATAGTTTTAGTCTTAGTCTCTGTGGTTGGGTTTGTTGGTTCTCAATCAGGTATGTACATTTTAATGTAAAGAGACGCTCAAAAATACTAAAACTTTATCTATAGGTCATTATTTGAACGTCAAATATACGCCAAATATGTATGTATTTGGACATACCTCTGACTACCCCCTTAGACATCTTCAAAAGGATCTAAAAATTGCCTAATGATCTGAAAGAAATGTCTCCCGCTCCCTGGGTTATAGTCGTGATCTTATTTTATTTCATTTTTCATTTCATTTTAAATATAATTGTATAATTTGTAGTTGAACGGTTCTTTATTTTCCCTTATCAGCCATTATTTGAGCACTCCCACTTTTCTTAGGTAGGTATTCTTGTCATCTTTCACGCAATCCATCCATCTTTTCCTTGGTCTACCTCTTAGGCCTTTTTTTAATTTTAACTGTACTGACTTTGTTGAGATGGAATAGGTTTGCCCAGCACCTAAACTATCCTCTCAAGTTAGTCGGCCTTATTCCCAGCGCTTATTCAGCCCTACACATAGGTATTTCACATACGTGGTAAGGCTGACTAAGTCGCGGCCAGCCAGGCCAGCTAGGCCAGCTAGGTAGGCCACATCCTTAGAATACAGAATAAGATTAAGTAGGTATTTTGAGGCCACATCATGTGGAAACCTGACTGATGTACCTGACTGGCCATAAGTAAGTAAGTAAGTTCGTATGAGCAAGTGGCCAACTCTGGTGACGGAGTTTTTAAGCCGCCTTAAGGCCTCCGCCTTAACGACTTTAAAAGCCGGGACCGACAATTTAACGTGCCCTCCGAAGCACGGAAGCGCTCAGATATAAATGCCACTTGCGGTCACCCATCAATAAAAATTATTAATAAATAATTTACTAATTATTAAAACTTATTCATTTATTTACAGTGTCAAATGTTCATGTGGTAGACCACATTGATTATGTCCGTGAAGTGATTCAAAAAGTGGTCAGTGAGGTGGAAAGGAGACAATGGTGTAACTTGAAGTTGCCTGATATTGTCAAGCCCATCAAGTAAGTCATCATCTGGAGAGTCAATATACCTAAGGATATTTTACCTATTCATGATTCACAAGCAATAAATGATTATTATGATTATTATGATTATGATTATTTTACACTAAAAATCAGGTAGATACAGAACATTATTACTTATATTAAACTAGCTGCGCCCGTGTAGAGCGGTGTTGCCCGCGGGAACTAGGTCCTGTTCCCGTTGGAATACGAAAAGTAGCCTATTTTTTAATAAGCAATCCTGCTACTACCAAATTAAATTCAAATCCGTCCAGCCGTTTGAGCGTGAAAGAGTAACAAACACACTTGCACACAAACTTTCACCTTTATAATAATGATGATGATGATAATTAGAGTAATAGTGTGATGTAATTTCAAAAGAGAGAAATGTCTAATAACAACCCCCCTTGGCAATGTTTCCGTGACTATGTAAGTCCCCAACTGACCAGCTTTCTATATCAATTCCAGCGAAACCGTTATAAATCGCCAATACAAAGGCACGTTCAGATACACCAACGGCTTCGTCGTCTCCATCCAGCAGGTCGACATTCTCCAATCCAGTGTGAATCAACAACGCTGGGCATGGAACAGCACGGAGCAAACAGGAACTCTGACCTTGCAAGGAACCCTGCGTTTCACGGATTTAGCGCTGGGGTATGACGTCATTGTAGACGTTGAGGATGGGATCCATAGGTACACTGCTATTTACACCCATCCACTGGCCAGCTACACCTTTAAGGTAAGACTTGGGAATTTATAATTTGCATTGCCCATGCTCAGAAACGAGGAGTTAAGAAGAAGAACGTGATTTTTCAATACATGGTAACCTACTTAACTCTTGATACCAACTCTACCAACCACCATACCAACTCCTCACCAAATTACAGTAGGTAGAGGTATCGTGTATGTATAGTATAGGCTCAATGAAATGCTCTCAATCAATTGGTTAAAGCATAAAATATAATCAGGGTGTGATGACGAAGAAGGAAAATTAAATGAGCTGTTTTTTTTATTTTCGCGCTTATGTTGCGTACACACTGCCACGGTGCTCTCCTCCTAAAAGCACTGTGATGGCTGGTGAGGGAATCGGTTAGCAACATACTTACCACAATGTTCTACAAGTAAGGACCAATAATAATGCTCAAAATGTTCCCTTAAATATGTCTTAGGGCGGTAATCAGGACAGGCCCATAAGAATATTATTTCGATCAAGTTTTAATACTTCTTTGACAGATGGTTTACAGCATCCACAATGAAGCCATCGAGCGTGTAACAGTTGAAGGATCAGCTGCCGAGCAGAAGGATCTCCTCCCCAGTCTCTTTCCTAAAGACATGACCAGTGAGGTCATCACTGCTTTGGTATGTTGCCTAAAAACATTTAAAAATTATTTTATCATTACCTTTTAGAACTGCTCGAACTGGAAAAAGTTTTGGAGAGAATTTGACTAGAATCCTGAGCCTGTAAACAGGTGACAAAGAATTCGCTTATTTTATTTCAGAAATGTTTGTCAGACATTTTCGATCACTATACCTAGTTTTCGTCTTCAAAATGTCACCCACATATTTTTGTTCGTTACGATTTCTAAAGTACCTAATTGTAAAAAGTGTAGTTTGGAAAGGGGTGCTGGTAATAATTCTATTATGTTGACTTAATAGGTGTATTTTGTTTCAGTTCGCTCCAGGCGATGTTATCGCGGGTGTGAAGAATTTGGGACCCGATTTTCTGCAACCAATTGCAGAACAGATAGCACCCACTGTTAAGTTCCCCAGGATCTGCTATGATTGTCCTGCTTAGTATTTACTTATTAGAACACAAGAAGATTTATTTATTTCTTGGTAACGCTTACACACAACGGTTCACATTGTCCACAACGTTTTAATAAACATGTAAGAAAGATCTTATGAAAATTGTCTTTCAATCACACCTGATAATGGAATCTTCTAGTAGACTCGACTCTAGAAGAACTAGACTCTGTAAGAGCTTTGCTGTGTATGTGTAGATTTAATAGTAGAGATCATAGAGATATAATGGGACCACGAAAAAAGTGGTCCTTCTCCGTAGTCAAACTAAACGGCGACTTTATACGCCATTATTTTACTGTGTCCATGACACTTGATGTGCTGGAGCTCGCCTGTCTTACGCGCCTGTCTTACGTACAATTACCTCAAAGCCGAGTCAGGGAATGTGTATGTTAAGTATCTCTACCTACCTACTACCTAATGACTCGAGTCATGAAATCAGATCTGATTTCATCTTTTCATAATCCGTAATACTGATAAAAACTTATCTAAAACAATTTAGGTAAGTACACAGATATGAAGCTTAGTTACAAAGTAGGTAATATCAATAATTAATCTTATCAATTTCACGTCTGGAAAGTAACCTTTTCAAATCAGTTCAATACAAAATTCTGATTTTAGTTCGAAAAATTATAAACATGTTGCGGTTTTTTGTTTTTGTTTTGAGTTTGGGATTGGTTTGTTGTCAAATAAACTGGGGTGAGTACCTATCTACCTACTTAAATCGAGTGTGAAACAGTGGATGCGACTGGTGTAGGACCAGAGAAAGTGGTAGAATAACGAGAAGGCCTGTACCCAGCAGTGAGGTGGATGTGGGTTGAAATAGACAAAATAAATGTCTTGAAAAGTTTGGATGAACCAGCCAACAAGTCATTTCCACCTCTATAACTGAAATTTAGCTGAAATAGAAGAAGAAATCGTAATTTCTAACGGATATCGGTTATGTACCTAGGTATTAGACCTGTTCATGCTATTTAAAAACTTGTTTTGATAAGCTCCTCCATTATGTTGGTTTTTCTCTCTTTATTTCTTTCCGAGGCCTGTCATAACCAACCATTTGTTTGGTTACGATTCTAACTGGCCTAATTACCCTACTACTAACTACTAACTAACCTACCTACCTAATTTTGTAGAAGTGAAATCACGTGAGGTTAGGTTAGCCATTTATCGGGTCAAATTACTTAGGTAATGGGGGCAATTCGGAGTGTCGCAAAAGCTAAACTAAACTAACTAAAATTATTGCCATCCTTTTTATTCCCATCGCTATGAAAGGGACTGCAACAATTTTAGTTAGCTTAGTTTAGCTTTTGCGACACTCAGAATTGCCACTAATATGTTATTGAGATACTTACACTTGTTTTATTTTCACGACACATACCTAACTAGGCGAGACACGCCTGTGACCAACGTGTGACCTAGATTATGTCATTACGTTATCAATGTATTTAATTTTATGTTTAAGTTAAGAAGGTAGGTACCTACTTATATTATTTCTAATGGGCCTTAGAATTAGTTTTTACTATCTGTAGGTACTATTCTTAAGTTGCTTGAAATAAAATGAATTGAGTAGTAGAGATCGTTTGTTAGGAGTTTATCTTTATTTAACTTTTCAGTGTCAAGAGGTCAAGTCCCAAACCCTTCAGGCTACTTCAGCAAGGTAGTGCAACAATTGGTTTATGATTTGGAAAAGAAAGAATGGTGTAACTTGAAGATCGAAGGACATTCGCAAACGATAAAGTACCTAATTGTTATTTTATTTTATTTTTAAGACAGACAATTATAAAGATTTAAGAACTAACCAATAACATTTCAAAGTAGGTATTATAGGTACGTCTTCGTATAAAATTTATCAGTAGGTACCTACCTAAGCTATTTATTACTACTTCCTTGTTCCTTTTATTGTATTATACCTACATACATCACCTGTGCTTTTTTAACCGGCCCTTTTAGACTGTGGTTTAAAAAGGCACCTAAACATTTTTCAGCGAGCAACTTTACAGCTGGCACGTGGCAGGCACCGTGACATATTCCAACGGTTTCGTCATCTCCATTCAGGCAATGGACGTTATTGACTTCGGTCAGACCGTATTTTCAAGAACAGGTGATAATCATTTATATTTCCATAGCAATCAAACTAGAAGGCAGGTAGGTAGTAAAGGGAAGGCCTTTAGAAACACGGGGAAGAACTTACAGTCCCCCCATGACCCCCATCAATATACTCATGACGAGAGATGTAGTGCCTATCCCTTGCTAGTGGCGAAACTAGCTAACGACCAGTCTCGTAGTTCATAATTATAAATCTTTGATAATACCTCTGACTATCCCCATAGTTATGTAGTAATTTCAAAAGATCTTTTAAAAAGTCTAAAGATCTGAGTAAATGTCTAACTACCTACCCTGTTACCAAAAGTGATCATTCGTCGAAGGATAGAATACCGACAATCGACATGCCCCAAGTGCATATTTTCATTTCTTTTCTTTTTTGTACCTATGACAGTTGATGGCGAGTCGATTCCCCACGCAATGGTTGAGGGAAAGTTGAACATGCATGACGTGAAGGTTGGCTTCGATGTGCTGGTGGAGCTGAAAGATCCAGAGCCACCGCATGCCCCTGTACAGCGGTACACTGGAGAATTCACACACCCGCTTATTCAGCTTCAACTTGATGTAAGGCTTCACCTTTCTGATTGTGTAACTTGTCTCGGATTGTATCCAAGTTGAATCAAAGCAAAAATTACAGTAAATCGCGAAAACGTCATAAAGTAAGTTAATTACCAATTTACTTAATCAGCGTTAATAGTCAGCTATTATTTTCACGATTTAGCTACTTACTGTGATTTTTGCTTTAATACAACTTGGATACAATGCGGGACAAGTTACCTACATAATCCAGGGGCTGGTTGGGACTCTGTCAGGCGGCCCAGGCTGTGCGAGTCCTCCGCCAAGATAGTTTTTCATGACTTTTCCACCAAGTGCCATTATTTGTACCTGCTGTTTGACCAGCTCTTCAAGCATTTAATTTCGCCCATCAACATATAATAGGTACGTGTTTGGATGATCTTTAGCTGACGACCATGGCCTTCGTTTTCTTGACGTTCAACCTGAGACCGTCTACGTCTTCGCTGTCAACTACCTGGTCCTATCCTCTGTAGCTTCAATTCTGATGATGCTATGATAACTGTATTTTTACTTAGCATGTCTATTCTACAGGTGACAAGAAACCTACTTACGAAAGAAATGACTTCAGGCGCTCGTACGATATCTGTTGCTCCCGGCAACCTTAGCAATAAAATGATCTACATGCCAGCTAATAACTTGACAGAAGTATTATCTAGAAAGGTGAGCAGTTGTTCCAAGTAAACTCTAACAAAATGAGTCGCATGTTGCGTATCTATCCTACCTAGCATAGCATAGGTTTATTCTTGATTTGACCTACTACCAAAAGTTAGGTAGGTACCTATAGGTACTTACCTATAGGTATGTAGGATCCATGCTATGATTGTAGGAACAAAATCAAAACTAAATCAAAGTGAGTCGCATGTTGTAACCGAACTAGTAAGTAGGTACCTACATTTTTTAACAGACTTCAAAAAGGAGGAGGTTGTAAATGATCCACTGTAACCTACCTACTAAGTAGGTAAGTAGTATGTGTTTTTATCTAAATAGGTAGTAAGCGTTAAAGTAGGTAGGTACCTACACTGCCTGATTACCTACCTACCGACTAGGTAGTGCACCGATTTTGAATTTTTTTTTGTTTGAAAGAGTCGGTACCTAGGTAAACTCCCGAGCTCTCGTTAAAAAAATACCTAGGTAAGGATCTGGTATGGATCTTCGGGGATAGGTATGAACAGAAATACCTACACCTCGAGAGTAGGTAGGTAGGTACAGGAAATTGCTCTCTTCTTAAGAAATTGAAGTAGGTACCTAGGTACCTACTTATTTAGTTTCGAGATTGACTAATATTTTTTGAAATTTGCTATTTTTGTGTTACAGTATGAATCGTGGAACAATAATGATGGTGTTGATGTCTGGTGCAGGGATATCATCGCCCCGATGTTGGTTGACATTGCCAAGAACCGAGTCGACTTTCCAGAGATCTGTTTCAATAACTGTAAAAAATAGGAAAATAAAAATGTCTAAGTATGTTACATTAGGTACTAATGTTTACTAGGTACATACCTACCTAATTTAATACCTACCTAAAGCTCCCTAATAATGTAGGTAGGTAGGTACCTACCTAGTTAGAAGATAATAATGGTAGATTGGTATTTACCTACCAAACTACGCCAATGTCAATAGGTAGGTACCTAGGTAAGGTACCTACCTACTCACTTGCAAAACGTTGTGTTGATTTTTTAGGTAAAGGTAGTAGATACCTAGTAGTAAGAGTAGGTAGGCTTTAGTGCCAACGGTCGGCAATAGGCGGACCGCGGTCCGTTTGCGGACCGCGAAAGGTCGAACCTCGGACCGCCAAATATTGTAATGTGTTGTACAGTTCTTGCAATTCACGAGCGCACTTGGCCTTTGTTTGTGTTTAGTCGAATTTGCTACAAGATTCCAAGACTTTGCAGAGGGTAGGCAAGCTATCTCCGTTTTTTAAATCGCCATTTGAAGTTGATCCAGCGGCAGAATGGACAGATGTGGCTGCCAAGTTGTTTAATCTGTCAAAGCCATCACTTCAAATGGAGATATTCTTCTTCATTGAGAATTTTGGACCAAACATATCCCAGAAATATATGAACAAACTAAAAATCTAGGTAGTTATCAATTTAGCCACTATGTTTGGCTCGACATAGGTAGGTACCTACGTATGTGAAACATCTCTCGTGATGATTAAAAAAAAAACAAATATCGTTCGAGACACACTTCGAATTTGCTGTTCCTCTTGAGAACCAAAATAAATAGCACTTAATTATTAGGTATCTGTTTTCTTTCTGGACCTCGTTAATATTTTCCCACATTATCCGGACCCCACCTAAAAATACTTGCCGACCCCTTAAAAACAAATATCGTTCGAGACACACTTCGAATTTGCTGTTCCTCTTGAGAACCAAAATAAATAGCACTTAATTATTAAGTATCTGTTTTCTTTCTGGACCTCGTTAATATTTTCCCACATTATCCGGACCCCACCTAAAAATACTTGCCGACCCCTTTGCATTTGACTAAAGTTTAGTCAAATGCAAAGAGCATGGTCACTCTGCGGAAATTCGCTATAAAGCTAAGCCCAAAGAGAAAAAAATCACTTGGCCAAGCCGCTGTCAATTTTAGCTTGCCATTCAGTGATTTATAATAGTTACTTTATAGGTAGATAAATCACTGCCAGTTCCTTTCTTGGTTGATGGTTCTAGTTTTTATGCTCATTAATGTGTCTTCACATGAGTTGTCGATTTAATTTAGGTCTAATCTAATAAAAATAAAACCTGCAAAAATGTTGACCGAAACTGGTAACGTACAACCAGTTTCGGTCTGAGGTTTCGGACAACATTTTTGAACGAAAATAAAAACGTCAAATGTCATGCAACGTCAAACGCCAAACAAAAACAATCTGTCAAATTTTGTTTTGCTTTGGTTGGCCAGCTGGCGAGCGGCGTATTTGTATTGTTAATTCGCTGATTATGCTATTTCTTTCTACATTTTCTACATTATTTTTCTAGTTTCTACACTACTAAGTAAATGTGATACATTCTGAGTTGATTTACAAAATGTGTGATGAAACAAACGAAGAACGACAAGACAATGAGTTGGAGGCACTTCAGGTTAGGTTTTTATATTATTTGTTTATTTTTTCCTCTTGTTCCTAGAAAAGTGTAATTTTGTGTTCGGTTCTGTGCTAGGAATACCAAACTCTTATCTCATTTGATCTGGGGATAGAACTATCTGTGTACTATCCTATAATTTATTTATTTATCTAAGTACTGTACGTTTTTTTAGGCAATCTTCGGAGAAGCAGTTGTTGATAACAGAGGGAACATTGCTTGGAAGGTGTGGAGGCCCTTAGATCTGATGCTGACTCTTAACCCTCTTCATAACTCCGATATCCAGGGCATACATTGTTCCGTTACACTCCATTTCAAGTGCTGTCCAAATTATCCAGATAAGTGAGTATCTATGATGTTAAAATTATAGTGTTTCTGTGACAAAACCTTTTGAGATTAGCCAGTGATAGATAACTACATGACTATTATTATGCATTATAACTGAAAGTTTTGTACTTATCTCTGAAAGCTTATTCTGTTTTTTTTTTGTTGAGATGTTTCGTGAATAGTATGAGTACCTACATACCTAATGTAGGTATGAATGAAGTCTATAGTGTACAAATTTTAGAGTAACCTATTGACATTAAAAACAAATATAATATTTGTATGTATTACAAATTTAAGACCTTTTCAGCTCTTCAAGAATCACCTTGCATGTAAAACTAAACTTAAGTGATCCTTGAGGTCCTACAAGAATAAATGATTTTTCTTTCTTTCTTGTTGGTGTAATGATGCAATTCTTCAATAGAATTACTTAAGAATCATTTTTGGTAAAATACTTTTGATAATATCTATTATTCAAATTTCAATATCTTTATTTAAATCTTTCCAGGCCACCAACAATGTCTATCCACAAAATTCATGGTCTATCTACAGATAATAGTTTTAAATTAATGGAGGAGCTAGATGGATTAGCTACCAGCCTTTGCGGTGAAGTTATGATCTTTCAGCTTGCAACCCATGCACAGGTAAGTCATTTAAAAGTGGCAATTCTGGATGCCGCCAAAACTTAACTAAACCAATTTGACAGCACTAAAAATGTTGTGGTCCCATTCATAACAATTGAAATAAAAAGGATGGCATCAATTTTAGTGCTGTTAAAAGAGTTTAGTTAGACATCCAGAATTGCCACTGACATCTATTTAATCTGTGTTGGTCGAATGGATTGGTACCATAACTTTCGTTCCAGAGTGGGTTCCAATCTAGGCGGTTTTTTAGAAATTGAGCATTAGCTCGTAACAGTTGTGGAAACCTGTTATCTTTCTTATAGCAACCTCTCACATTGTACATTGTATATGGGCATGCCTCAGACTACTCCATTATAGTAATCTTCAAAAGATTTTGTATGTCTAAAACATGGTTAAGCGCCTTTATTATTATTATTGTATTAGTTAATACATTCTCAAATATTTAAGTAGCATTTACAGTATTGTGTGAGTAATATAAGTATAAATGTTTTTCTCTTCTGTTCTATTCTAATCGGGTGTGACATAACAAAATCATATCTGAGACCCTTTTATGGTTTTAGCAATTTCTCCATGACCACAACAAGCCAACACTATCGTTTTACGAAGAGATGCTGAAAGAGAAGAATGAAATGGAACAGCTGAAGCTGCATGAGAGTAAGACCAAGGAGAATGAGGAGGTAAATAAATATATCCTTGGTCATTCCACACAGCGTCATCTAGTCCCAAGCTAAGCAATTTAATGCTAGTGTTATGGTAACCAGATGACTGATAATATACTAAATAGATAATTTTTTTTTGTACTAAATACATACTCGTACCTCATACTATAGAAGAAAAACATCCAGACCCGGAAAATATCTATAGAACATACAAACATTTGTCCCTCGGCGGAAATCGAACCCGCAACCTCCGCGTCTCAGGCGGGCCTTCGCCTACTGCGCCACAGAGGTTGTCTACTAGTAGTTTAGTTATATTTGGCATATAAAACTTGGCTTTATGTGCATTGTTTTTATTCCAGCGTCAAAAGTTACATGATGAGATCCAATGTCGCCAAGAAATGCTACGGCTCGCGGGCAGACGACGAGTACATAGATCTAGCATCAGCCAGGACAGCAGCGTGGAGGGACAAGGCGACGCGCCAGAACTAGTCTAGTGAGTCAAAACATGGACCTTTACATTACTAGATGATTTACACACAGTAGTATGTCGCGCCACGTAAAAAGAGCGCGGTCGGGGAAGTAGCGGGGGTATGTTTGCGCCTGTGTTCACTCGCTGTCGAACTAATAGCACTCGCTAAATCAATGGTATGAAGTGCGCCGCCTTACCTCTCCACTCCACCAATCATCGACCACTGCGCAGTTTGACAGCCAGCGCTCTTTTTACGTGGCGCGACCTATACCACATTTATAAGTTACACAGATGCGCAGATGTCTTAATTTTAATAGGCGCATAACAACCCTAGCCAATCAGAACGCTCTGCCTATGAGCGCGAAACGTGTTGGTTCGCTATATTGGCTGATGCCTACTGAGTGGCTGAGATTCTGTTTTTGTTGACTTAATGCCTAATTCAACGCAATAAAGTCTATAATTCAGAATAGAGAGAAGAATTTGAAGAGCGAAGAATGCTTGCAGCTTGCAGTTTCGAAAAAGATTTCCCTTGAAAATATTCAACAAAATCTTGTTTCATCCCCAAAATATCTTTAACTACCAGTATTTATCCCTATCCAGCTATGCAGATGACAAGATGTCGCCAGCGAAGGTATCTCGTACTACTACAGAGATACCTTGCACTTGCGACGGCAAGGGAGTGCAGGTTCTCAGGGTCACTCAGAGGAACAACAAGAAGGTCTATATTGGAAACTGCTTGGGTAAGTTAACATTAGTGGCAATTCGGAGTATCGCAAAAGCTAAAATTAACTACTTAACCAAAAATGTTGCCGTCTCTTTCATAGCGATGGGAATAAAAGGGATGGCATTAATTTAAGTTAGTTTAGTTTAGCTTTTGCGACACTCCGAATTGCCACTAGTATTTATCTAATACGATTAATGGATCCTGAAAAACTTATTTATTTTTATAAGAGCAAGATTATTATTTATTTGATAAAATACAATTAAAAATGACAGCATTCCGCCATGTTATGTTAAACAGCAATCAGAGCGCATGACGTCCCGCCTAAGTAAAATCTCTTGTCATTTAGTTTCGTTTGAAAACTTTGAACCTTGGCGTGACGTCACGCCTTAGTAAAATGGCAAAACAACATGGGAAAACAGGCAAAATGGAAAAACTTGTCCATACGAGAGAAATACTAAAAGAAGTAAAATTTAACTAAGACCTGTAAATTTCAAGTCGTGTAAGCTCTTAGTAGATACTCTCTAGATATTACGAGTATTATCTTCTAAGCATCTCTTAAGAAATCTAAGTAAACTTACTGTCATTCAAATATTTTATTCTTAAGCCTGTTGTTTACTTGATTTTTCCAGGTCACTCGACAAATGGCTCTACAACATACCTAGCGATCGACGACGAAACCGGCGAGCGTCTTATAACGAAAAAGTGGACAATACCCCCCGTCAGCGAATTCCAAACGCGAAACCGCCAACTAACCGCGCTACAAGCCGACCACAAAACGATATACCGAATAAAACATTCAAACCTACTCCCGTATATCGCTTTAGAGATGTGCAAAGAAGTGAACAAACGTAGTACAACAAGACAGTGTGTTTATTTGTTCAGAAATTTAATCCAAGGATCATCTGTTAAGTTTATTAAAACAAGAATGAAATTGTACAGTGATCAATATGAAGGTTTGAGGTTGTTAAGGCATGTGGGGTTGGGCGTTTTAAGGGCGTTAAAAGAGTTGCATAGTGCTGGGGTAGTGCATAGGGATGTGAGGAGTGAAAATGTGTTTATCGATGATTTTGGAGGAGTTAAGTTGGTTGGGGCGTTGGACACGAGGCTTACGGAAATGGTGGATGGCGATAGTTACTGTGACAGGTGAGTGTTAAATCAATGAAGCAATGTTGAGTAGCGTTCCAGGACTTTTTGACGGGAATGTTGAAAGCGAATGTTAATGTGTTATATGTAAATAATGGTGGATTAATATTAACTGTTGAATATTGGACAATTGACAAAATAATAAAATAACAGAAAAAAAATCCCATATAATATGTTCATACCCTCTCAATGACAACAACTGGATTGTATTATTAGCTCATTTATCTATAACTAGCTGCGGCCCGTGTTGTTACCCGTGGTGAATAGTTCCCGTGGGAATACCGGGATCAAAACTATCCTATTCTTTAATCCAGAGTATAAGCAATTCTGGTACCAAATTTCATTCAAATCCGCCCAGCCGTTTGAGCGTGAAAGAGTAACAAAAACACTTACATACACATTAACACACACACAAACTTTCACCTTTATAAAACACACTTACACATTAACACACACACACACTTTCACCTTTATAAAACACACCAATAACACACACACACACTTTCACCTTTATAAAACACACTTACACATTAACACACACACAAACTTTCACCTTTATAATATCAGTGTGATTTAGTGACTGATGGTTGATATCCGTGATCCCTTTCTTACTATTGTGGGCAGACAGACAGCGTCGCAGGATATCTACAGCACGGGTCAACTGCTGCTATCCATAGTCACGGATCGCTCGTATCTGGAGATACCGCCGGAGCTGCCTAGCTCGGCCAAGGACTTCTTTGCACGGTAAGAATGTATAAAATGATTTCTAAATATGAGTTGTGATCGCAAAAGTTAAAAAAAGGCTAAAGCGAAGTGTCCACTGGCAAGTAACTATAATAATAACTAGCTGCGCCCCGTGCCTACCTGTACATAGATAGACCAGCTCACTCGCCCGCGGCTTCGCTCGCGTGGTACCTTGATAAAATATAGCCTGTGTTCATTCGGAAAGTCCATGCTACACATCATAGAAAGAATTTTGGAAATTGGATGAGTAGTTTCGGAGTAATCTCCAAAACTATTCATCCAATTTCAAAAATTCTTACTTGGGGTAATCCCCAAACATACAAAGAAACCAACTTTTCCTCTTTATAATATTAGTAAGTATTGATATAGATAGTAAATGAAATGAAATGAAAATTCTTTATTGCACACCTTAAAAATTAAACAGAGAATAAAATAAAATGTAGTAAACATGTACAATGGGCGGCCTTAACGCTAAAAACGATCTCTTCCAGTTACAAAAAAGTATAGATAGATAGAATAGGATTTAAACGCGTTATTTACCATACACTTCTGACTTCTTCTTCTTTTCCATTCTTCTTTACCTTTATTCTTCTTTTCTTATTTCTTCTTTACCATTTATCATCTGAAACTTGTTCCTTACAGATGTCTAACAGAAGATGAGCAATCCCAGTGGTCGGCGGAACAGCTGTCCAACCATGTGTTTCTTCTCGACACATTTGTCAAAGAACCAAGCGCTAACTTAGACGACGTCGGCAGTGGCTCAGAGGTATGTTATTAAACTTGCTGCTCCCCGCGGCTTCCCACGCGTGGGCTCGAACAAAATGCAATCCATGCCCTTCTTCAAGGTTTAGTCTATCTCTGTACCAAATTTCATGAAAATCGGTTCAGTGGTTTAAGCGTGAAAGCATACCGATAGAGTTACTTTCGTATTTATAATATTAGTAGGAAATATGGATTTAAACTTTTCTATTTACATTTTTGTATAATTATGTTCTTGTTTTTGGGTATTTAACTGTTTGTGATAATTTAATATTATTTCCCGTGTGCTATTATAATGTCGAAATGTTTCATTCTTAAAGGATGGTGAAGTGAAGAAGATTCCTCAGAGCGTGCCGGCTACCAACGGCCATTCGCGACTACACGCCGAGTTCGAAGTGCTCACGTGGCTCGGGAAAGGTGCTTTTGGAGATGTTTTAAAGGTAAGTTTAAGGATTTAAATAGAATAAACTAGAAGACATTCAGCATACAAAATTATATAATCATTATTATAGGTAAAACATTGTTATAAAACACAAGCTTACTCGCCCGCGGCTTCGCTCCCGTGGTACCTACCTTGATAAAATATAGCCTAGGTTCATTCGGAAAGTCCATGCTAGATAGATAAACATTTATTCAGCACACACACCATACAATAGAAAAAACAATAACAGAGAAGGACACAAGACAGGTATTAAAGGTAGGGAGGTAGGTACAGATAGAAAAACAAGTAAACCAACAATTTTAGAGGACGGTAGGTAGGTACCTTACTACACTAAAAATGAAAACTAAAAATGAAATGCTTCACATCGGTGAAAGATTTATTGAAATCAGATGAGTAGGAGATTACCCCAAACAAACTAACTTATCCTCATGACTTATATTAGTATAGATATAAATAAATTAAACAACCGAAAGCTGTTATTTGATACTCGCTAAAGACCAGTAGTATTGTAGACCTATTAAAAATAACCATTTTATCAACAATAAACTTAACTTACCATGAACACTGATTTTATTATTCTAATCACTTATCTTCCAGGTTAAAAACAAACTAGACGGAGGATTCTACGCAATCAAAAGGATCAAATTAAACCCCGAGAGCGTAAATCTGAACAAGAAGATTACGCGCGAAGTGAAACTTTTATCTAGACTGAACCACGAAAATGTGGTTCGGTATTACAATGCGTGGATTGAGTCTACTTTTGAACAGGTTGAAGAGAGTGTTGGGACTAAGAGCCCAACTTTGAAGAGGTCTGGCGACAGGTAAGATTAATGTCTAGAGAAACTTTTATTCAGACTGAACCACAAAAATGTGGTTGATGTTTTCTTACTAATAGTTTCAGGCCTCGGCTTACAGGGTCCGTAGCCTAGTGGTCAGGCAGCTCGGCTTAAGAGCGATCGCTTGTATCTACGCAGGTCCGAATCCTGCCGAAGCCTTTAACTTTTAGTAAGATTTTTCATTTATAATGAAATGTTTTCTTTCTTTTATTTCCTAGTCCTATTTTTGGGTTGTATTAGTTACCTATTCATTAATTTCCATATCAACTTGATATGGAAATTAATGAATAGGTAACTACACACACAGTTTTCTAATTCAAATGATTATGGTTTTCTTTTCGCAGCCTAGATGGCGTTGTAGCTAAACTAGCCGGCGTGAAAGTGGAATGGTCCATGTCTGAAGGACCAATGGTGCAGAAAGACGCTTCCTCCGACAGCGAGGATGATGACGATGATGAGCAGGATCCATGGTTCCAAATCGTGAGGTAAGTCCTGATTTTAAGGTTATAATTTAAAAAAAAATTGCGTTAGTAAAATCACAAAACTAGTTTAAGTGATCTAATGCCGCGTTGCAATATTCAACTTACTAATAACCGTGGCCATAGTAATATTGTTATCAGTCAAAAAGTGTCCTACATTTTTTGTTGTCTAAACAAAGTTGCTATGGCGATCAATCTACGATCATTCGTAAGTTTAATATTGAAACCGGCCGTTAATAGTCTTATTGAAAACCTTTAACTACCTCCACTTTATTATAAACTAGACTATACCCGCGCGGCTTCTCTTGCGTGTTTGCAACCCTTTGAAGGAGTAAACCTGCGGTACATCGGTGAAAACTGCATTCAATTCCATTCAGTAGTTTTTGCGTGATGCGGGAACAAACATACATACAGACCAAAGACGATTTATATCTAGAAGACAAACAAAGGCCATACACAAAATCGTAACCCGTACCAGATAGCCTGGAAACTTTAAAACATCAATTTTATCCAAGAAATTTCAATCCATATTAGTTTATCTTTTGTATCTCCAATGTACAGACATCGACGTGTTAAAGTTTTATTATGATTTAATTATAACCTATTCGTTCGTTCGTTCGTATTTGCAAAGACGATTAATATCTAGCTTTGGTATGAGCAAGTGGCCAACTCTGGTGACGAAGTTTTTAGGCCGCCTAAAGGCCTCCGTCATAGCTTAACGACTATTAACCTACTTTATTATTAACTTTTGTAATTGGATCGAAAATTAAAATAACAATGAAAGTTAAAGAACCAACTCTAGAACTTCTTTCAGCCCAGAAGATGAGGAATCGAGCGAGTGTATAGAGTTTGAGCAGGACTCTAACAAATCTCAAACGATACCTTCAGAGGACGTCGTGGACTCCAGACCGAGGTCAGAGCGGCTGTTCCAGGAGTTGTATATACAGATGGAGTTCTGTGAGAAACATACTTTAAGGTAAGTGAAATAAACTAGTAGTTCGCCTCGAACGAGATCTCGCGCACCGTCGGTGGTGAGTGAGATCACACAAATAAATATCTTTGGACATTCCACACGGCGTCATCTAGTCTCAAGCTAAGATTCCTCTCCATCCAAAGGTTGCCTAGAAGAAATCGCTTCTTAGAGAAAAGGCTGTCCATTGTGCATTGTTCGTAGTTCTATCACTGATTGTATTTAAGTCATAGAAATGAAGGTGCGCAATAAAGAATTTTCATTCATTCATTTCATTCATTCATTAATTTTCAGGCAAGCCATAGACAAAGGTTTTCACCCTTGAGGTCTTCAGTTCAGTTCATCAGAAAACCTTGAGGTCCTACCAAAATAAATGATTTTTCTTTCTATTCTTCAGGCAAGCCATAGACAAAGGTTTATACCCTAGAGGGCTTCAGTTCAGTTCATCAGAAAACCTTGAGGTCCTACCAAAATAAATGATTTTTCTTTCTATTCTTCAGGCAAGCCATAGACAAAGGTTTACACCCTTGAGGTCTTCAGTTCAGTTCATCAGAAAACCTTGAGGTCCTACCAAATTTATTATTATTAGCAGCCCTCAGTGTCCCACTGCTGGGCAAAGGCCTCCCCCCACTCTCTCCATTCGTCCCTACCTACCTCCTACCAAAATAAATGAGGTCCTACCAAAATAAATGATTTTTCTTTCTATTCTTCAGGCAAGCCATAGACAAAGGTTTGCACCAGGAGCACTTCCGGGCGTGGCGTCTCTTCAGAGAGATAGTGGAGGGTCTAGCGCACGTGCACCAACGTGGCATGATCCATCGCGACCTGAAGCCGGTCAACATATTCCTCGACTCGAATGACCATGTCAAGATCGGGGACTTTGGTTTGGCTACTAAGGCTTTTACGGGACTTCCGGCTGAAGGTAAAACCATTATTGTTATGTTTGTCATCATTATTATTATTATATTTCCCACTTCCAAAAAAAAAAGAAAAAAAAAACCTGTCCGTTGTTTGACAGATATTCAATCTGTCAATTGATAAGTACATACAAGTACATACTACTTACGATACTTGACGATTATACTTGACGATTTACAAATGGATCTAATCGGAGTCAAACATGGTTGTCAGTTTAGTTTTCTCTCTGTTGTTATAGATAAGTCGAAACCGCAGGAAGAGATTGGAGGGTCACTCACTGGTCAGGTCAGTTGACTAAAACATTTTACTTTACTTTAAAGCCGTTTTTTTTGTCAACCTATATCATCCCACCGCTGGGCAAATGTTTCCCCCATATCTCCAACAATCTCTGTAAAGCCATTAATAAAAAATATTATAATACCGACAAGGTTTTAATTCATACTAACAGTAAGCGCAATCTAAGTTTTCAGGAGTAAAAATAGTTACTGCGACAAATTCGCAGTTGTCGGTAATATCACTATCTCTGTTTCACGTGCTGTCGATACGTCTGTTTAGCTCTTTCGTTCATAATTGCTACCGCCCGGAGGAATTACTTACCTACTCTGGTTGACTTAAATAATATAAATTTCGTTTTCAGATCGGCACAGCTCTTTACGTAGCGCCAGAGCTACTCCAATCTTCGACAAAGGTGATCTACAACCAGAAAGTAGATATATATTCGCTTGGGATAATCCTGTTTGAGATGTTTCATCCACTGACTACGGCTATGGAAAGGTACTTAAATAAATAAATAAAATAAATAAATATTCTTGGACATTCCACACAGCGTCATCTAGTCCCAAGCTAAGCAACTTAATGCTTGTGTTATGGTAACCAGACGACTGATATAATACTTAAACTACTTTTGACTTGGTCAAAAGTTATGTAAAATTTTAAACTTACAGCCGGTTTCATGGCGCCTTTTTACCTAGGCGTAACGTCACGCCTAGGTAAGGAGTTCAAAGTTTTCAAACGAAACAAAATGGCAAGAAAGTGATTTTACTTAGACGTGACGTCATGCGCTCTGATAGCTGTTTAACATGGCGGATTGCTGTAATTTCTAATTTTATCAAAATAAATATGAATCTTGCTCTTATTATAAAAATAAATACGTTTTTCAGGATCCATGAATCTTAATAAATTAGATAAATATTTTTTTTAGTAATTCTTGATAACTGTCGCCATACATGCCTATTGATTCGTTTTTCAGGTTGGCAGTTTTGACTGAGCTACGTTCCATTGTCGTGAAAGTTAACGAAAGGTTCGACACCATAGACAATAGCAAACAAATTCACGTTGTGAGGTGAGGCTTTACTTGCATTGTTTAAGGGCGCCACTTCATACATATTCTAATTCAGTTCCAAATCCCAAATTATAGCTTATTTATTTATTTATGGAAAACTTACAGCTAAACAAACATCTTACATAGAATATAATAAGGAATATTCATATAGAGCCAAGAAGCTAATTACAAGTCTAGTACTTAGGCTGGTCTATTTCATTTAAATAAGATATTATTTTTTTCTTTCAAAACAAGCGATTGAATCACACTAATATTATAAAGGTGTGTAAGTGTGTATGTATGTCTGTTACTCCTTCACGCACGGCTGGACGTAATTGAATGAAATTTGGTACCAGGAGACCAGAATTTTTTAAATCACATGATTAGTTTCGGAGATTACCCCAAACATACAAACATACCTACTTTACCTCTTTATAATATTAGTATAGATTATAAGCTTCGCCATTTTTGATAAAACATTTAATACAACAGTTTGTAAGAAGTGTTATATTGATGTAACAGTTGTTGTAAACCAATAAATAAATAAATAAAAAATATGACAGATGGCTTCTAAACCACGAACCAAGTCTCCGTCCAACCTGCGCAGAACTTTTAGCAAGCGAGCACGTGCCTCGCCCCGTGCCCGAGGGAGCACTATCTGGCCTGCTCTCTCACGCACTAAACGATAGAGGTGCGAGAGGGTACGCACGACTGATCGCCGCGTGCTTGGAGCAGAAGCTGACCAAAGCTGAGGATTATACATACCATAGTGAGATGAGGACCAAGCCGAACCATTTGCTGAAGGATATCAAAGATGCTGTTGTAAAGGTATGTATTTCATACACCATAAGGGTCATTTTTCGCCGTCTAAAGTGGTTATAATCTTAATCAAAATCATTATCAAAGGTTTGTTATGAATTTATTATCTTTTTCTAGTTTTTTTAACATTTGGCCAATTGAGATGATGCATGTACAGTGTAACCTTGTGTTGGGTGTCCATAATAAATAAAGAAATAAAGTAAGTTCGTATGAGCAAGTGGCCAACTCTGGTGACGGAGTTTTTAGGCCGCCTCAAGGCCTAAAAACTAAAGAAGAAGAAATAAAGAAATAAAAAATACATTCAGTGGATCTAATCTCCTCCTTTTTCAAGTAGGTCAAAGGAGCTTTTTTACATTATAATAGCACACGGGAAATTACTCATAAAATTATCGTCGATTTAGATACCGACAATGTTTCGATTATGTTTTCGTGAGTAATTTCCCGTGTGCTATTATAATGTCTAATACAACTCACGATAGTTTTGAGAGCTTTTTTACTTTTAATTTCAGGTATTCCGAAGCCACGGCGCCACAGAATTCTCCCCACCATTACTCACCCCTCGCGCTAAAGCCTGGGACCAGTATCCCAACGCTGTGAAAGTTATGACGGCATCCGGCTCGGTCTGCCATCTACCGCATGACTTGAGACTACCGTTTGCGAGGTAATCCTTTCTGTTAACTAGATGGCGCTGCTTGTCAAAGTATGCGTGAAACTAGCGCCGCCGCTTCAGAGGTCGTCAACTAATAAATTGGTAATGGCGGCGATTCTGTTGCAACACTGACTAGTTAAATTATTCCTAAATCCGAAAGCTCTTATTTCGTTTGCGTTAAAGTTCAAAACAAAATAACAGCCTGAGTGACATCTCTAAAATTACTATAATTTAGTAATATTAAAGTGAATGTGGGTAGAATTGGTCAAGACCATTTTTAATTCTGACTAAAACTACCCGCAAAGAAGAAAAACAAGGTTAAAAGTACCTTGTTCTTCAAATGTTATTTTCAGTGCTATGCTAGATTGGTCTTTAGCATGAACGTAATAAAAGCTTTCGATTTTAGTCATAATTTAGCTAGTCAGTGTTGCAACAGAATCGCCGCCAATATCCTACTAACTACTATCCTACTAATATTATATAAGTAGGTGAAAGTTTGTGTGTGTGTTAATAATGTAAGTGTGTTTGTTACTCTTTCAAGCTCAAACGGCTGGACGGATTTGAATGAAACTACTAATATTATATAGGTGAAAGTTTGTTTGTGTAAGTATGTTTTTTTTTCTTACTTTTTCACGCTCAAACGGCTGGACGGATTCGACTGAAATTAAGTACCAGAATTGCTTATATCCTGGATTAGAAAATAGGCTACCTTTGATCCCGGTATTCCCACGGAACTATTACGCGGCGCAACTCAACTATATTTTGTTTACAGGCATACAGCGTATTCTGATGTAAAGTATATGCGTCGATACTGCATCGACAGAGTTTATAGAGAGAGGCATGTGGCTGGATTCCATCCGAGAGAAATACTGGAGTGTGCTTTTGACATCGTCACCCCTAAGACTGGTAAGTTATTTTGCTATGAAATACGATGAGGAATGATAGAGGTTTAGTGGAAGAGAAAAACATGTTTATAGTCTTTCCAATCGTTTATTTAACTTTTGACAGATCACGCACATAAAGTTTTGTAATATTTTTTGATACAATGTACTACAGGGAATCTGTACGTCATGGACGGGTTCCGCCCACTTAGAGATGTTTCATTCGTAATTAATGACCACCGACTATAAACTGTTTTGAACTAAATCGATTATCGATTATATTAATAACACATAATTACAATAAAATTATTGTGATTATTTTTATATCAAATCACGTAAAAACCTTTATTATTTTAAAATGCCTTAGATGTCTCTGTTTTAATGCATAAATAATTTGCGTAATGAAAACAGTTCCATCGTACTCGTACCTAGTAATGGGATCGAATTTCTTCGCTGAAAATTAATGAATCTAAAATAATCGTTTAGTTAGACTTACTGTAGTTGGTTCAAATAAAAAACATGTGAATGAACTGCGGTAAGTACCTACCTACTTGTAATGAACAGGTGCAAAATGTTGAAATTCATAGTAAATAATGAGTGTGTTAAATCGATTAAAATTTCTTCATGAATAAAATCGATCGATAAAATAAATCGAATCGGTAACGGGTCAGGGCATCACTATTTGAGTCAGTATTACAGCTGTCAAAAGTTAAATAAACGGTTGGAAAGGGTATAGTTATAAGTTCCAAGTCGTTAGTTATAATTGCATAAAGATCTAAAAGAAATGTCTACCGCTGGGATACAGTCGCTGTAGGGACCGAGTGTTACTTATAAGTAACACTCGGTCCCTACAACGTATATCTACTGTAATCCTATAGGATTACAGTAGATATACGCCCCGCTCACTCGGCTCGGCAGTCACCTCTCAACACCAGTAGAGTCAAAACGTTTATGTATCATGTACTGTGTAACCAATCGTTAGAATAGACAATGGAGTGAATTTTACTTTCTTTAATTTCTTCTAAACTTTATACATAGGCTGAGAGAAATTAATTAAATCCTTCTGATACTAAAAAAAGTAAGTAAGTTCGTATGAGCAAGCGGCCAACTCTGGTGACGGAGTTTTTAGGCCGCCTAAAGGCCTCCGTCATGGCTTTCTGATACTAATAGGTAGTAAAACCGTGTTGGCCAAGTGGATAAGTACTTCGACTTTCGATCCGAAGGTCGTGAGTTCGAATCCGGCCGTGCATCAATGGACTTTTCGTGTCGAAAAATTTATATGCACTTTAACACGAGCTTCAAACGGTGAAGGAAAACATCGTGAGGAAACCCGCGGCTAGTCAGCCCCACACGTATTGACCATTGTCTTTCCTGTGGGTATGGCCGGCAGCAGCAGCTGAGAGGATGGTTTAGGTGCTGGGCAAGTCTATTCTATCTCAACAATGTCCCAGGCACTACAGTGTCCCGTTAAGTGTAGGCAAAGCTTGCCTCCTGACTCTGTATAAATCATCTAGTAAAGATGTAAAGGCCTAGTAGGTAGTAGCAAAGACGATTAATATCTAGAAGACAGACAAAGGCCATACACAAAATCGTAACCCTGTCCCGCAGTACCAGATAGCCTGGAAACTTTAAAACATCAATTTTATCCAAGAAATTTCAATATTTAGTAGTAGGTAGCAACAATATTCAATATAAAAAAAATTTTAGGTAATTTTAACGAGAAAGTAATTGAAATTTCTTAGATAAAATTGATGTTTTAAAGTTTCCAGGCTATCTGATCAGGGTTACGATTTTGTGTATGGTCTTTGTCTTCTAGATATTAATCGTCTTTGATATTAATCGTCTTTGGTAGTCGTTACTAGCTTATTTCAAACCAACTACTACATCTCAACCGTCGTGATAATATTTAATTTCTCATTTTCACATTCGTTTTTATTTCAGATTCGCTCTGGCTAGACGCGGAGTTGCTAGTAGTGGCAAGTCGGGCGGCTTCAGAATGCTCTCTCAAAGTGTCTGTTCAGCTCAACCACAGCGAACTACTGAGGACTCTGCTGGTCGCTTGTGGCGTGTCTATGGACAAACACGCTGATATATATCCTGTACTTGTTGATGTTAGTTTGGGTGAGTCATTTATTTCAAGGCCTTTACATCTTTACTAGATGATTTATACGTGTAAGATTTTTCATTTTCTAATGAAATACCTAAGTGTGGTTTAACACTATAATAAAAATATATTAAAAAAAACTATGATTTATACAGTCAGGAGGCAATCTTTGCCTACACTTAACGGGACACTGTAGTGCCTGGGACATTGCCTGGGACCTTTGAGATGGAATAGGCTTGCCCAGCACCTAAACCATCCTCTCAGCTTAACCGGCCATATCCACAGGAAAGACAATGGTCAATACGTGTGGGGCTGACTAGCCGCGGGTTTCCTCACGATGTTTTCCTTCACCGTTTAAAGCTCTCTCTGTCTTCTGTAAATAAAATTAATAATTTCTTTTCTAAGGTCGTATAACAAACCTACAACTACAAACCCACCTAACCTCTCTCTGCATCACAAACCGTGATATCTCCAACTTGCTCCGTCTAATGGAAGTGGACGTGCCAGTTCACGAAATAAAGGAGCTTGTCACGCCATTAGTGAAGCAAGCCAAGTGGGGAAAGAGAGTGACTCAAGCCACGCATCAGTTGGAAGCTGTGTATCGAAATGCTAAGGCTTTGGGGTGCAATGTAAGTGTCCTTGATTCTTGTTAATATTAGTGAATTAAGCCATACAAGCCATTAGTGAAGCAAGCCAAGTGGGGAAAGAGAGTGACTCAAGCCACGTATCAGTTGGAAGCTGTGTATCGAAATACTCAGGCTTTGGGGTGCAATGTGAGTATATTTTGGACTTCCTTATCTAAATTTTCTTACATTAAGCTAATTAAGCCATTAGTGAGAGGTTCTAAATTCGTCTGTTTTATTTTATGTGTCAGAACTTTGGACTGGGTGAACCGATTTTGATGATTCTTTTTTTATTTGAAAGCTGTTACTTCCCGTGTGGTCCCATAAAGATCTTCAACTCCGAAGATCTGATAAAGATCTTCAACTCCGAAGATCTTTATGAACAAAAAGCACCTTAAGAGCGCAGAAAATTGCTCTCAGACGCAATTGAAGTAGTTCTCATAGAAAAAAAATTGCCACTTGTCTCACTCGATCATTCTCTTTCTCTTTCCAGTGTCCAATAACAGTGGCACCGTTTCTAGCGAGCAACGCGACACAGCACACAGGTGTTTTCTGGCAAATGTGCGTCGTACGAGAGTGTGATAAGGTGAAGGCCAAGCATCGCTCGGGCGACCTTATTGCTAGAGGCGGAAGGTAAGATTTAGAATAGCAAAGTTTATGTTTCCATACCCATATAAGGCCTAACGCTCTTAGTGATAAGACCGCCCATTATACTAAGATTAAGTTGTTTTTACTGTAACTGTATATTCCTATTGTTGAACTCTTTATTACACATAAGGAGTTCATTCATTCATTCATTCATTCATTCAATATTATAAAGGCAAAGTCTTTCTGTTACGCTTTTAAGCCTAAACCACTGAACCTATTTTGATGACATTTGGTATAGGGATAGACTAGGCCTTGAGAAAGGACAATAGGCTACATTCAGCCGCTGTCAGCAGCTAGTTTTTTTTTTAAGTTTGATTTCAGCACTTAAAAACTGAATGAAATTGGCTGAAGCTTCAAATAGATGTAGTATCAAGTAGCATCTAGACTATTTTAATATAAAATTATGTATCTACAGCATTGAGATGTATTAGAGAGTCACAATCTAATAGCTGACAATACTCAAAAAATGTGCGAGCAAATTCAATGTTCTACAATGACATTTGACATTTGAATATAGACGATATGGCGTTTGTTTTATTGTTCAATGTCGCTTGTACGCAAAAAAGAAAAACTCGGCGCACTACGTAGTGTGCGCAGAGTTTTGGCGTTTACATTTTATTTGTCTGATTGTGGCTCTATAATACATCTCAATGATCTACAGATATGATGCGTTAGTTGAAGAGTTTTGGAAGGTAGCCCGCACAGAGAAGGACCAAGACAACTCGGAGTTGAAATCTTGTTCAGTCGGCTTCTCGATGTCGTTGGAACGGATGGCGGCCATCTTGAAGAAAATGGACGCTATGCCGACGCCTGGGAAGAGAGATATTATTGAGGTTTGTATACATACAAAATGAAATATGATCACGACTGTATCCCAGGGAGCGGTAGACATTTCTTTCAGATCTTAATGCAATTTTTAGATCCTTTTGAAGATGTCTAAGAAGGTAGTCAGAGGTATGTCCAAATACATATTTGGTACATGCACACATCTTGCAGAAGTTAACTTTCCATACGTGACAGGTTGCAAGCCCATCGACGCTATTAGAGAGCTAACTGGTTTCCTCACGATGTTTGTATACATATACAATGTTATTGTTAATGTTTATTTTACAATGTTAATAACATTGTATATAATGTTATAAAACAATGTTAGTAGGTATAGTTCGCGCCACGTAAAAAGAGCGCTGAGGGGAAGTAGTGGGGGTATGTTTGCGCTTGTGTTCACTCGCTGACGCACCAATAGCACTCGCTAAATCAATGGTATGAAGTGCGCCGCGTTACCTCTCCACCAATCATCGACCACTGCGCAGTCTGACAGCCAGCGCTCTTTTTACGTGGCGCGAACTATACTAGGTATACAATATACAATATTAGCCCGTTGTGTCCCACTGCTGGGCAAAGGCCTCCCCTTAATACATAACAAACATATACCTCTTACAGTCTACCCGCATCTGTATTTGCGTTTGGGGCACAGCGGGCAACGGCCGCGATGGCCTAGCGGCTACAAAGCGTGCCCAGCTGGCTCTCGATCTATGGGCCAATGGATACACTTGCGAAGTGTGGCCGGGCCATAACGTGGATACACACGAGCTGACGCGGCCTTGTATTGTACTGACGCAGGATGACGCGTGTATGAGGGCAATATGTGATGACAAACACAGGTAAATATTATTGTGTTAACAAGGAAACAGTGAGCGGTCACAACTTGGATGGGTGACCGCAAGTGGCATTATCAGCTGAGCGCTTCCGTGCTTCGGAGGGCACGTTAAATTGTCGGTCCCGGCTTTTAAAGTCGTTAAGCCATGACGGAGGCCTTAAGGCGGCCTAAAAACTCCGTCACCAGAGTTGGCCACTTGCTCATACGACGAACGAACGAACAAGAAAACAGCGTTTAGATACACGGTTTTATCAGAATACTTTGATGACAGAAACGCGCTAACTAAACGTGCTCCGACGCAGTTTATATTTACTTAGTATTAAGATTGGACCGCTGAAAAACAAGCTAGGCCCACACCACCAGGTTCTTGCCTGATTCTTTCCCTGGTGTAGGGAGTCGCGTTGGCAGTAGAATCACCTAGTTTTAAGAACGTGACATGTCAAAGTGGTCTATAAACGATCGTACTGAATAAATATATTTTGATTTGATTTGATTTGATTTGATTTGATTTGATTTGATTTGGTTAGGCTCAACTCACACTAAAAGAGCATCGAAGAGCAGCGAAGCGGAGCGCAGTTTCAGTGTCATACGAATTTCAACTTTATTTTCATGACTATAATACTTACTATCGCAGAGAAGGCGCGCGTATTCGAATTCGGAATTCCCCCGGCGCCGCGGGCATCCGCGCCACTCGTTCGAGTTTCTCATGCGATAATAAGTATTATAGTAATGAAAATAAAGTTGAAATTCGTATGACACTGAAACTGCGCTCCGCTTCGCTGCTCTTCGATGCTCTTTTGGTGTGAGTTGAGCCTAAGTTCCTCATCCTTCATCCCATCCCTCATCATTTAAATATGCTTTAAGCGCTCCGACTCGAAGCTGAGTAGCCACGGGAGCCTGTGAATCACCTAGCATGTAAAACGAAACTTAAGTGATCCTTGAGGTCCTACAAGAATAAATGATTTTTCTTTCTTTCTTTCTTTAATCCTCAAAAATATTGTGCCAACTCCAAAATGCTTACGGCAAAAAATACAACTTTACAAATTCTGTTTCAGTGTGCGAGAACATAAAGTAGCTTACATCGACGTTTTAGACTTCATCAAGCAACAACTGAATCCAGAAACTTCTAGATATACTGAGGGTAAGTTGGTTGGGATGGACCATCAGCGAAAATTGGCTAAAAATCTTACCCCCTTATGCATATTGGTCTATTCCGGGTTCCTATATCCAACTAATGGATGTCCGTAGGTCGGTCGTCATAGCAACGTTGTTATCTGTCAAAAAGTGTCATACATTTTGTGTTGAATATACAACGTTGCTATGACGACCGACCTACGGACATCCGTACGTTGGTTATAGGAACCGGGGGTAAGTAAACCTACTTTAGCTAAAACGGATATCAAATCTGTTGCTATCTCTTTTCATTGACATAAGAGTAACAAAACATTCTCTAACTAAACCCTTGTTCCTATTTGTACCTACCTATCTATTTACCTGTCTTGTGTCCATCTCTGATATTGTTTTTTCTATTGTGTGTGTATGTTAAGAGCGGTCAACCCGGCTCACTTTTCATACAAACGCTCGTACGTGATTATGCCGTTGTAACAGATCTTTCTTTTAAACTTTTGGACAAATAGGTATCTTGTGCACTATATCTAGGTTTCTATCGAAACTAAAAATCAAAATTTTGAGAAACAAATTCAGTATAAGCTTCCAAAAACCTGCTTTTAGCATAAATTTTACCTGAACTTTGGCCGTTCATAATGTACTCATAAATTGTAAACTTAAAGAAAATATTGTCATAGAAACCTTGCAAATCTTATGGAGATTCTAAATGACTAATATTTATTTTACAAACTTGTAAGGCTTACTGAAAAAAACGTATTTCCTTGAACACTTTTTATGAAATTTCCGCACACTATTTTTCGAGTGAGCGAGTGAGCGGCGAAATTACCTACGGAATGCCGAGCGCTGAGGCGCTATCTCTCTTTTTTCGCTTTGCTTCTTTTTCTAGCATTGCGCTGGATGAAACAACAAGCTTTTCAGCTATGCCCGCGTCGATGATAGACGCACCGGGAAGGGCCACCTTAATGTTTATCTTAGCTTATCTACCATCTATTACAGGTAGCGCTCCTAGATCAGTCAGTTGGGCAGAGTGCGAGAAACCGAACAGCCCCATCATATCGGTGACTTTCATCACCGCCAGCGACAAGATGACCAAGAACTCCAAGCGATCCTGCGAGAGTCAGGCGAGGATACACACTATTCAGTCCCTCTAAGATTAGTCAATTGACGACCTCTGTGGCGCAGTCGGCGAAGGCCTGCCTGAGACGCAGAGGTTGCGGGTTCGATCCCCGCTGCGGGACAAATGTTTGTATGTTCTGCAAATTTTGTTTCGAGTCTTGATGTTTTCTATGTATACTATTGATTTACAGAAAAAAAAACAGTATTTAAGGAGTATATCTTTTCAATCGAGCTATTAGTTTCTGAAGTTGGTGAGTTAAAACAAAAAAAAAACTATTCAAAATATTTTAAAAGATTTCATTATAAAATTCTGGAGTCAAATCATACCAACTCATTATAAGCCAGCCCCAAGACACTTAGCTGAAACAAAGCTGGTTATTTAATTCAACCATTGAGTTGTATTAGAGAGCCACAATCAGACAAATAAAATGTAAACGCCAAAACTCTGCGCACGCTACGTAGTGCAGAGTTTTTCTTTTTTGCGTACAAGCGACATTGAACATTAAAACAAACGACATAACGTCTACATTCAAATGTCAAATGTCATTGTAGAACATTGAATTTGCTCGCACATTTTTTGAGTGTTGTCAGCTATTCGATTGTGACTCTTTAATACATCTCGATGTATTCAACAGATCAACACCCAGATAACATCGTCGCTGGTGACCTTAGGCCTCCAGACGGTGCTAGGCCGCGTGCGCGCGTGCGTGGTCGCGCTGGCGTGCGAGGCCGCGTGCGTGCGCATGCTGAGCGCGTGTCTGGCCGCGCCCTTACATGCGCACGCGCAGGACTTGCAGAGCGCCGCTAGAGATACTGCGCAACAGTAAGGCTCAACTCACACATAAAGAGCGGCGAAGAGCAGCGGAGCGCAGTTTCAGTGTCATATGAATTTCAACTTTATTTTCATTACTATAATACTTATTATCGCATGAGAAACTTGAACGAGTCGCGAGGATGCCCACGGCGTCGCGGGAATTCGAATACGCGCGCCTTCTCTGCAATAATAAGTATTATAGTAATGAAAATAAAGTTGAAATTCATATGACACTGAAACTGCGCTCCGCTTCGCTGCTCTTCGCCGCTAAAAATACTGCCAATTATACTCGTTCCAACCGTTTATTTAACTTTTGACAGCTGTAATACTGACTCAAATAGTGATACCCTGACCCGTTACCGATTCGATTTATTTTATCGATCGATTTTATTCATGAAGAAGTTTTAATCGATTTAACACACTCATTATTTACTATGAATATGAACATTTTGCACCTTTTCATTACAAGTAGGTACCGCAGTTCATTCACATGTTTTTTATTTGAACCAACTACAGTAAGTCTAAACGATTATTTTAGATTCATTAATTTTCAGCGAATAAATTCGATCCCATGGAACTGTTTTCATTACGCAAATTATTTATGCATTACAACAGAGACATTTAGGGCATTTTAATGCAAAATAATAAAGGTTTTTACGTGATTTGATATAAAAATAATCACAATAATTTTATTGTATGTTTTAATATAATCGATAATCGATTTATTTCAAAACCAGTTGTCGTTAATTACGAATGAAACATCTCTAAGTGGGCGGATCCCGTCCATGACAGTACAGTATTCCCTGTAGTACATTGTATCAAATTATTATAAAACTTTATGTGCATGATCTGTCAAAAGTTAAATAACCGATTGGAAAGACTATAGTCAGTTATAGCTCACAGTCGCTAATTGTAAATTTGTCACCAACACACTGAATTAATTAATGAACATTTGAACAGTATTGGTAATTTTTTTGAATTTTTGAACACTATTATCCACAGCTATCCAAAACGCCAGAACATCATAGAAGAAGCCATGATGGAACTCTCAAACATCGTGAGACAGAACAACTCGATTCGATCAGCCGATGAAATCCAACTCTACGCGTTATATTCGATACCTGACTCGTTGTGTCGACTCATCACTTGACAAATCTGTTAAATTAGTAACTATTTTGGTGTACCAAATAATTAGTAATATATCTCTTTTCTACCTACATAATAGTATTGTTATGTAGGTAGAAAAGAGAATGACACTACTCATTTTACTTAAGGTGCCTGTATGGGTGAAACTAGCGCCACCGGCGATTTTATTTTATTATTACGTTGAACAAAGGAATTTTAAAAAACTGAATGTACAGTTTGTGAAACCTATCATAAGCTTTTTTTAATACCTATGTAATAGTTTCTTTTTGTATAGTTTAAAAAAAAGCTTATGATAGGTTTCACAAACTGTACATTCAGTTTTTTTAAATTCCTCTGTTCAACGTAATAATAAAATAAAATAGGCGGTGGCGCTAGTTTCACCCGTATAGGCACTTTAATGTTTGGCATCGTATAGTTATATCAGAAGAATGTAAGGAAAAGTAAACCGTTCTCGTTAATATTCTGTTATTTGATGCCGATAACCATTTTGTTATAATATAACAAATGAATTAGTAACTGAATTGTGTGATTTAAAGAGATTTTACGATTGTTTGATGCCAGTAACCATTTCATTATAACAAAAAACAGTAATCATAATTGTATTGTAAGTTGTTAAATAAGTACGTAAGTTGTGAGAAAAATGCCGTATTGTTTTGTGAGAAGAATTATGTTACTTGTTGTATAACATTTTGTTGTATTTTATAGAAAAAAAGAAGCTATTTGTTTTGTAGGCGAGAACGAGAAAATATTGTATTTCTTTCACATTTCTGCAGCCGTTATACGAGTTTTTAACCTTTATTAGGCTTCTTGTGATTCTTGTGATTTTTAGTTCAATACTGAGAAGAAAATTACGCCTGATACCAACTTAATACCTCTAAAAAGTGTTAAACTAAGTTATGATAATGTTGGTTAATTTAAGCATAGATAATACGTTTCTTTCTTGTTGTGACAAACCAAACGGTATTATTATGCCAGTTTGAGTAAATTAAAATATTTGGTACCGACATTACAATACTACACGAGAAATTACTCACGTAAAAATATCAACGTGAGACGCGACCGCGAGGAGTGTCCACACTCATACCCAGATGAAGATTCTGCGGAAGAATCGAAACATTGTCGGTATCTAAGTCAACAATATTTTTCGTGAGTAATTTCCCGTGTGTTATTATAATGTCTAGTACAACTCACGATTTAGAATGTGAAATTTGGCACATTGATCTGAAAAACGTCATAATCTCTTAATACATCGTTAGGTAGGTACATGCTTTGTGATGTGCCCCTTAAGCTATTTTAAACTTGGTGCATTAATCTAAAAAAATCTCAGCTCCATAAGGTGACTTCAAAACAGAGCAAGTTTTAGGTGCAATTATAAATATCTTTTAGTACGACTCATCGCGCTTTCATACTACGATAACAAATGACTCTTGTAAAGCGCATAGTGCAATTTTTATAAGAGACTAGAGACTAGGGATCGCTATAATATTAGTGCAAGTGAGCAAAGTAATATCGTCTGTTCTGCTCGAATGTTTTTATCACGCCTTTTTAATAAAGTAACCCTGTATAGTACGCTTGGCGTTTTTAAGTAACCTTTAAAATTGGGTGCTGATCTGATATATTTAAGGTTATGTTCTTGAGAATATTTAGCCTCTGCCTACTCCTACGGGAAAGAGGCGTGGATTTATGTATGTACCTACTTTATTTACTAGATTTATTGAAAAAAAAAAATAAGTATAAGTTCATGTCATCGGGAGTATTATAATTTATTATGTAGGTATAATTTATAATTTGTATGAGCTGCACCGTCTTTGGAGTTGATCATATCTCTTACAAACTTTCTTTTGAATAGTGCCAAATGAATAATTTATTTGTAAAACAAACATCAGACTATGTTAATTATTTTGTTTAGCAAAATTAATATTTAATTACCTAGTTATTAGTTGCAATTCGGAGTATCGCAAAAGCTAAACTTAACTAACCAGAAATGTTGCCGTCCCTTTCATAGCGATGGGAATAAAAAGGATGGCATTAATTTTAGTTAGTTTAGTCAAAGACGATTAATATCTAGAAGGCAGACAAAGGCCATACACAAAATCGTAACCCGTACCAGATAGCCTGGAAACTTTAAAACATCAATTTTATCCAAGAAATTTCAATTACTTTCTAGTTAAAATTACCTAAAATTTTTTTTATATTGAATATTGTTGCTACCTACTTACTAAGTATTAAAATTTCTTGGATGGGTTACGATTTTGTGTATGGCCTTTGTCTGTCTTCTAGATATTAATCGTCTTTGGTTTAGTTTAGCTTTTGCGACACTCCGAATTGCCACTACTGTCCGTTATAACTCGAATAAAAACCGTTGTTTCATTAGTGTTATATGTAACGTGTTTTGTAATAAATATTTTATTTGTGAAATTGAAACTCGTTATTTACTCCCAGACGCAGACGTCTTCAGGTATTTTACCGCTTGACTATTTAGACTTTAGATTGTTAAGGGATCGCTTTTAAAAGCTAGGCCCACACCACCAGGTTCTTGCCTGTCTCTTTCCCTGGTGTAGGGAGTTGCGTTGAAACAGGCATTAGAATCACCTATCATGTAAGACAAAACTGAAGTGTGGTTAATAATAAAAATACCTAAGTGTGGTTTAACACTGTAAAATAATAAATAAATTATAGAATTAGCGTAGCGACATCTCTGGTCATTTGTGTTGAATGCAACTTCAATCAATGAGCAGGTGATATTCTAATATCCCTGTAGATGGCGCTCATCGGTGCTTTAACCGATACAAAAATCATCTTACTAATAGTTTCAGGCCTCGGCTTAGAGGGTCCGTAGCCTAGTGGTCAGGCAGCTCGGCTTAAGAGCGATCGCTTATATCTACGCAGGTTCGAATCCTGCCGGAGCCTTTAACTTTTAGTAAGATTTTTCATTTATAATGAAAAAACTGAAGTGATTTAAAGAAAAATCGTTTATTTTGATAGGACCTCACCTATCAAAATAAACGATTTTTCTTTAAATATTTTTTCGAAGCAATCAACACTTTTAAGGCACTTAAGTACCTACTCATCCTACTAATATTATAAAAGTGAAATTTTTGTGTTTTTGTGTAGGTATGTGTAAGTGTGTAAGTGTGTTTGTTTCTCTTTCACGCTCAAACGACTGGACGGATTCGAATGAAATTTGCTACCAGAATCGCTTATACCCTGGATTAAAAAATAGGCTACTTTTGATCCCGGTATTCCCACGGGAACGGGAACCAATCACCGCGGGGCGCAGCTAGTGACTATATATTTCTGAACAATTTTGAGTCTGTAGGTACAACATTTTCACGATTTCCAAAGCCGCCAATTCCATTAATTGCCCGTAGATTCCGTAGATACTAATTCGCTTCGAACTCTACGTATTAATTAGGCAGGGCTAAGCTCACTAACTGTTTAATCGACCGTTTAACAAATACTGGTATTTAACCAACTTGATAAAAATTTTGAGATTGAGTTTTTTGAATATTGATATTATGTTTATTAGAATTACATGCTACGCATTATATTCATCAGAGCAAATAGAGTAGGTTACCTATTGAGTCGAAGGAAGGGCGATAATTCCCAGACCATACACTTCATAACTCATTAAATGTGTATTAATAAACATTATATACTAATTAATAAATCATCTGCAATCTGTTATCTGCAGGTCGCGCGGTCAATCACTCGAAGCCGAGCTGTTTTACATTGCTACTGTCGATATTGTTTTTACGCCGCTGTAGGATTGCATAGACATTTATTTAAATTAAATTTGTTTTTTACTACAAATTACATTATACCTATAATATGTGAAGTGGGATTTGAAAAGTGAAGACTCTATTGCCTGCCCAATCAAAAGTGTTGAAACGAAAAGTAAAATGGATCCAGAAAAACAACCGCTTTTGTGTCCAGTCAGTTCAAATGTGAAACGACGGGGAATCAGGTTGGTTTTTTAGTCATACCTAAGTACCTAGTAGGTACTTAGGTCCTTAATGTGATGAATAAGAGTAATTGAAGCGATTGTGTGTTGCTTATTTGATGACAATGTTAAAAAAACTAGTTTTTTAAGGTGGCTTCACTTAGCAACATTTTCATTAACTTTTACCGGTTCCAAGTTTCATGATTTCATCGACATCGATCAATTGGTGAAAGAGTTTTTTTTCTGCGTCATCTAGTCCCAAGTTCTCAACATAAAAACAACTACTTATTGGTACCTACCTACCTACTTTATGTAGTACCTAATCGAAGGTATAGAATCTATAAACAGTAGGTAGGTACTTACCTCACGCAGTTAGAGTTCGTGCGTGTGATAATTATGAAGATCCATTTATATTTCAGAACACTTTCCCCCGAAGAAGTCCTGCACTACCGCCACGAGGCCACATGGCGGAGAAGCCGTGTCTTCCTCATCATCATGTTCTGGTCGCTGATCATCATGATGCTCTCCATCATCACCTGCCTCCTGATCTCTGTGCCGAAGTGCAATGCGGTGGATAGGGCACTGGATAGCGCTCCTTCTATACCACCGGTTCATCTCACTTTAGCTCCTCTTATTTCTTTTGGAAGATCAGCTAATGAGTAAATTGCATTAATACCTACCTACCTAGTATAAGACTAAGATATAAATAAATATATAAATATAAAAATATCCAGCGTCAGCTGGAAGTATCAGGGTTTGTGTGACCAATATAATAAGTCCAAACTCGATGGGTGTGTTTTATGAAACTGTGAAATATTGAAGGTTGTTTGTTTTTATGTTATACGGCAATGAAAAGATATGGAAATAGTTTTAAGATTCCCTGCAAGCCCATAAAATATGTTATTAGACAGACCATGAGTTTAAAGACATTACCTAGGTACCTACACCTACCAACCTAGTTTTAATACAAAGCTTGAAGTTTTATCACATCAACTTGATTCTATCAGCTTCACATAGTCTGAAGACCATTGTATCATGAAGGTTATATATTACTTAGAAGATAGCTTTAATAATAGAATAATTTTCTACTTGTTTGTTTAAAGTACTTAGGTACCTACTTAATTAAAAGTAAGTACCTACATAAATATTTATTATGAATATAAAAAAAACCTTTTCAACATAGATACATAAAATCCGAGCTTCTAAATTTCTTATCAACAGCTAGCAACTTTATTAGCTGTTATATTAAGAAAAGTTTGTATTTCTTTGGACAAGGTACCTAAAGGTAAGTTGCCTGGAAGAAGCAAACAGTGCAGCGCAGTCAATTAGGAGTCGAACAAAGGCGCTCCAACAAAGCAAAACCTGCATAAATCACCTGACCCGATGTCTGGGACGGCAGAATGGCTGCTATTGTGAATAGTACCAGTAGGTACTATTCACAATAGCAGCCATTCTGTGTTTGCTTAAACTAGGTACCAGCTAGAACAGACAAACACGGGGCTATTTCCACCTGTAGAACTTATAAATACTCAATTAATATTACATGATTGTGTTGAAAATAGCATGCAATACAATACATCACTAATATTAGTGTTACATCACTACTGTTGTATTCTATTAGTGTATTGATAAAACAAATGCCGGTCATTCTTCTCATTTGTTTTTTTCCTTGATCCCTGTGTAATTTTGTGTGTGCAATAAACGATGTAAGACTATACAAGTAGGTACCTAAACCAGTATTTTAATCAACCAACACCACGAATCTTAACATCATGGACTTGAAAATATTCTAACTACAAGCCACTACAAGCTACATGGCATGAAACAAGAATTTAATTTCTTGATATTTGAAAACTAAAATTAAAATTTTTAAAACTACTATCGTAGATGGCGTTGATTGGTGCTTAACCGAAATAAATAAATAAATAAATAAATAAATATCCTTGGACATTTCACACGGCGTCATCTAGTCCCAAGCTAAGCAATTTAATGCTTGTGTTATGGTAACCAGATGACTGATAAACTACATAGATACATTTTTTTTTGTATATACATACATATTATACATAGAAAACACCCAGACACGAAACAAATATTTGCAGATCATGCAAACATTTGTCCCGCAGCGGGGATCGAACCCGCAACCTCTGCGTCTCAGGCGGGCTTTCGCCCACTGCGCCACAGAGGTCGTCAAGAAATCATCTTCCGGCGTTCTTTTTTCTTTTTTTCTTTAACTTTTTTTTGTGCTCTGGTGACGGAGTTTTTAGGCCGCCTAAGGCCTAAAAACTCCGTCACCAGAGTTGGCCACTTGCTCATACGAACGAACGAACGAACGATCTTCCGGCGTTCATGGGTATAATAGATTGTATCATCGCGGGTTCGAATCCCGCCGGAATCGAAGATTCTGGTAAGATATTTCATTTTATTATACATATAATATTAAGTACCTTAATGCGGTTTATAAAGGAAAAAGTATTTTTAGTTTAATACTAAGTAACATGTTTTTAAGAGTCAGGCTCAATGGCTTGTGCAACCAACAAGGTAGGTCCAAGAATTTTACTGTCTTCACAAAGGGTCTTACCTTACCAATTTTATGACGTCACAAAACATGAAAATCGCCTCCACTTTATCTAGGCGAGAAGGGTCCAAAATAATATAAACTCATGTTGGGTGAAACAGCCCATAAATTGGGTCCCACCGCTGTTCGCAAGATGTCCTTGTCGGGTTTTAAACGGCTCGATACGATGTTATTACAGTACTGGCCGAGTAGGATAGTGCCCTAGCTTCGGTCGTGAGTTCGAAACTTGAATTTTCGTATCAAAAAATTCAACCTCTAAATTGAGAAATAACAAATAAAAGTAAACCAGATAGCTTTATAATACTACTTTATCGGTGATAGGATTGAAACCTATCATTAAGTAAAATAGCCCATAACACTGACCAGGTACCTACCCCTTGAAACATCTTCAAAGGATCTTTCGCAATAAAATATTTCTGATTCTGATTCTTGAAATACCTGAAAATCTGGAATAATTTCTACTACTCCTTGGTGATACAGTCGCGATCGTGTTTTGTTTCGTTTCAAACTATTTCTAAAGCTACGAGACATCTTTTTAGTGTATCGTAGCTCGCTCGTAGCACTCTCGTAGAGCCTTCGTAGACCATTATTTAAAGTTATATTTAACAAGATTACACGCCCGTGGCTTCGCTTGCGAGGTACCTACCTGGATAAAAAGTATCATGTGTGTTATTTTATGTCATACACTATGTATATTCCAGTTTCAGCCAAATCCGTTTAGTAGTTTCGCGTGAAAGAGAAACAAACATCCATCTATACATACCTACATATAAACTTTTGTTTTTATATTAGTGGAAAGTATATTTTTATCTATTTTATTCAACTATATTTACGGGGACAGAGTACGGGGACAACGGGAAGTATTTTTAAATATTTAATCAAATTCCCGCTGTCCCCGTAGTACGGACGGGGACACGGTGTACGGGGACAACGGGAATAGACGATTTGTCGTTTTGTCTAAAAACATTTTTAGTTGAATAAATGTTTGGGGAATGCTGCGTGTATCGCTTTATTGGTTAGGTGTCGCTATGTGAGGATAAAATGGAATTCATTTCAACGTTCTGTTACGATATTATAATTTTGTTTTGGAATTTGTAAAAATTGACAGAAATAGAACGACTTTATGACTAGAGGACTAACTATTTAATGTTTTTTAAACACACATAATTTGTTTTTTTGTTATTTTCGTGTTTTTGAATATGTGTAGGTATTGTACATGTTTATTACCCATTTTGATTTATGTGTCCTAGCTATTACGCCTTAGAATAATAATTATTCTGTTATGTAATATCTAAGTGTATAATTGTATATATATATAAATAAATAAATTAATTAATGCTAGAACTAATGCTAAAAAAATCGCGTGATAGCTTTTGATTTTTCTGGCGACTGTACCAATTACTTCAATACAGGTATAGTCTCTAAGTTGTGGTCTCTTTAATGGTCTAATAATAATAATAAATAATAAAAAAATAAAATTTCTTTATTTCAGACTTTTACATCCATAGGTTGTTAGAACTTAGTGACTAATTGAACTATGTTAGTATTAAATGTATGCATTAAAGTAGGTATATATGTAGGTAGGTGGGTAGGTAAGTATAGCCGGACAGTCATCGACAAGTGTAGGTTGCCAAAATGGCATGTCTTGACTCCCAGGCCTGTATGAGATGAGAGTCAGGCCTGTCGGCTATCGCCTGTAGGAGGCTGTTGCAGCTGCCGCGCATTCTGCGCAGCGAGGCGGTGGCGCGCGTCCTCAGTATCGCAGGGAAGCTGTCTACATGCGCGTCAGCAAACATACCAGACGCGCTGCACCAGCGCGGCAGCAACAACAGCGCTCTAAAGGCATTATTGAATTGTACTCGTAGGGCACTAAGTGAAGACTTTTTAAAGTTAGTCCATAAACTACATGTATAAAGGGAGGTACAGAAGGCACGAAACAATGTGACTTTAACTGGAGCAGTGCACATTCTAAATCTATGGGCTATCATATTAGCACGTGTAGCCAGTGCCCTACGTTCACGTTCAATATCCTCATCGTCACACAAATTATCAGTCACCCAGTGTCCTAGGTATTTAAAAGCATGAACCCTCTTCAGAGGTGTGTTATTTAGCAACAAGTCAGGAACTGTAGTAGGACACTTGGTACCTGATTTAAAAATCATAAATTCGCTTTTCTTAACATTATAGATCAGCCCATGACTAGCAGCAAATCGCTCACAAACCGTAATAAGCCTTTTCATGCCTCCAATTGAAGGGCTCAGCAGCACCATATCATCAGCATAACTGATATTGTTGAAACTTGTGTCGCTGATACGGCATCCGACATGCATGCTACTGAGCTCCTCAATCAGAGCATTCACATACATGTTGAAAATGTTGGGTGAACTTTTACCCCCCTGTCTTACACCACACTCCAGGCAGTACTCATCTGACAAGGCACTACCCCATTTAACAACATTACTTTGACTAGCATACCAGTGTTTAAAAGCAGAAATTACATCTTTTGACACATTATTGTCACTCATTTTCTTCCAAAGAAGGTCATAATTTACCATGTCAAATGCTTTTGACAAATCAAGAAAACAAGAATATACAGGTGTACTACGGTTTGTATAGTATTTAACAGTCTCCTTCAGGCAGATTATAGCACTTTCCGTTGATAGACCAGAGCGAAAGCCAAACTGAGCATCATGGGGCTTGAAACATTTATTTAGTTGTTCATTTAGGAGACTGTCATACACTTTACCAATAACCGTAGCTAACGATATAGGTCTATAATTAGATTTGGATGAAATATCTCCTGTTTTGTTCTTAATTATAGGCACAACAATGGTCTTTGACATATTAGTTGGTATGTATGAGTGACTAATGGACAAGCAAAAAAGTAGAGCCAGAACTCTTGCCAGGTGAGGCCCAGCATGTTGTAAATGTTCAATGCTCAGCCCGTCGTGGCCTGGGGACTTGCCTCTCTTCATACTCTGTATAACCTTGGCAACTTCTTTAGCAGTGTATCTGGTCTCACACACACATAATGGCGAACAATATTAATGCAATCAGGCAATTGGGACCGTGGTCCCTTTTTCTTGCGGTCTCAAACGACCTAGTGAAATTAATCGCTTCGATGACTCATCCTAGTGAACACAAAGTGAAGCGCTCGTGGCAAAGCCTGCTAAGACGTTCTTGATAGATCGTCGAAGTTAAGCAACGTGCATTGGCATTTTCATCTGAGCGCTTCCGTGCTTCGGAGGGCACGTTAAATTGTCGGTCCCGGCTTTTAAAGCTGTTAAGCCATGACGAAGGCCTTTAGGCGGCCTAAAAACTCCGTCACCAGAGTTGGCCACTTGCTCATACGAACGAACGAACGAACACAAGGTACGTTTTGTAGTGCTGTCAAATTAGGTTAGTTAAGTTTTGGCGACATCCAGAATTGCCACTATTGTAAGATTTAATTTTGTTCAATTCCTATGAACGTTAGAATTGTTTTTTCTGACTGTGCCTTGGTTAGGTTTTGGCTATTTGCCAGACGTTTCTGTTAGTTTTTGCTCCTGCACGTGTTTTCCTGGATTCTACTGCGAAATAACACAATATGTAGGTGAGGATTTCAGTTTTAAGTTTTAATACAGAACATTAGAATTTCCCAGTTAGATGGCACCAAACAAACAGAGCGCTTCCGTACTTTGGAAGGAACGTGAAATGTCATAAAATATTTTACGCGCAGAATATTTAAAAACTCCGTTTCCTGAGCTGAAATACTTTTTTTATAAATCTGTCAATTTTAGAATTTGTTTGCATTTCAATCACGACATACCAGAAGACCGATCTGAATAAAACTTGTAATAAGTGTAGATCGTTGCACATCCGAAATGGATAGCTGTATAAACTTGTACCTATCTTTTAAGATCTACCCTTGTACAACAGTTTTGCAATAAAATATTTCTTATTCTGATTCTGATTCGTGTTCCTTTAAGCTATTAAAAATGTTGGTACCATCCGCGTGAAGCCTTGAGCGGAAGCTATTATACTATGACTGTTTCAGGAAACAATGATTTTACAGCGTTTCATTACGGACAAGATGAAAAGGCATGTACCTACATATCCCAGGCTTGCTCTGATTAAATTGCCTTCCGAACTCATTTACAGTTTCCGCTGGTGTGAACGTGTCTTTATTGCCTTTATTTATGAGAAATTCGCGTGAAATATTTCTATTCAAACGCTGGCCTTCTTTGGGTTATGATAAATATTCAACGCAAAACATTAACTTTGACAAAATGTATACCTATAGATAGAGCCTGTAGTAGGTATTACTATAGGCTCTAATGAAAAGCTAATGGCAAAACGTGGTAGTTATGTAGGTAGGTATATTTGATTCTATGCTAGATAGTTGATACACTCCTTGTGCTTAGGTATATCGCCAAGACGAGCTGAAACTTCCGTCTACATAACTGTATGCATGAACTTTCTATGAATTGGTGACAGCTATAAGACGGCCAGAATATAAATTCATTATCAGCACAACATGGGCTTTATGGTACCTATTTCGACTTTCCTTTTGACTTCGCAATTAACTATTGTTAATATTATTATTTTTTAATAGTAGGTATATTATAAGTATCCCACTGCAGGGCAAAGTCCGTCCTTTCTTTTCTTTTCAGTTATTTCTGTACTGGGCCACAGTGGACCAAACCTCTAGGTTTTATCGACTTCGTCCCTCCAACTTCGCCGTGCATTAATGAAAGAAAGACAAACAAAGATTTCCCCTAATTTTCCAAAACATTGCAGCTGCAAACAAGAATAGGCCAATTAAAGCTAGGTCGAAAAAAGTGTAAGACATTGACTGAAAGAAAGAAACAATAATTTATTTCAGTAATACCTCATGCGGAATAACATGGAAATTTGGAACACATTGGAGTGTTGGTTCTAACACTCCAATGTGAGCATCTATCTTGGACGGTTATTGGACACAAACGGAGCATTGCCATTGGCCATTCCATTCGTAGCCAATGTTTGAACCAAGTTGAAGCCAATGTGTGGTGCCCGCATCAAGGATTACATTGAAATTATCTAGTTGATTTAATTGCCTGTTCCAACCGCGACCTTTATTTTTGAGATGTACCTACCTTGGTTGTAGGTACTAAGCTGTTATCTAGACGTTATATACATGTATATACAATGCTATATACAAAGGGACGACCGTTTTATGACAATCAATGTTTTTAAGAACACACTATAGTTAGATATTCATCAGGGTAGCTATAACGAGCGCCTTGCCACAACGCGCGAGATTGCCACCAAAATGTCTCCACCACAACCTATTGAAGCTTTGTGTTTGGTTAATCATAGTTGAGTGAAGTCTTGGCAAACGACTTAAACTCAATCTTCTCAGTCTGAAATAAAGTAATTTTATTCTATTATTTGATGCGTTTGCGGGACGACCTCGCGACCTTCAATGAAGGATGGTGGGACGCAGCTAAAGATCGAGGTAATTGGAAGAGTTAAGGGGAGACCTTTACCCAGCAGTGGGACACTAGGTTCAAAAAATAAAATATATTTGATGCAAATTCAAAATTTTATCCACGACCTTGACTAAAACCTAAAAAAAATATTAAGTACCTACCTATCTACCCACTTGACCAACTAGTCATTTTACAAATTCTCACAATAAATCAGAACCAAAGAAAAGAAAAGGTCAATGCAAAATGAAGCTTTGCATGAATAGGGCACCATTGACTGCGGTTCTCATAAAGGACCTGAACTCGGTATTAAAACCCCGCTCTATTTAAATGGGGATAGTTGAATAAATGCAAATGCCGTGTTGGCCAAGTGGATAAGTACTTCGACTTTCGATCGGAGGTCGTGGGTTCGAAACCAGCCATGCATCATTGACGTGCTTTAAACGGTGAAGGTGAGAGACCACGGCTAGTCAGCCCCACACACGTATTGACCATTGTCTTTCCTGTGGATATGGCTGACATAGCTAAGAGGATGGTTTAGGTGCTGGACAAGCCTATGCCAGGCCTTACAGTGACCCGTTAAGAGATGGCAAAGCTTGCCTCCTGACTCTGTATAAATCATCTAAAAGATGTAGGTACTCGTACCTATAGGCCTGAGTTTTTTTACCCAAAATAATATGTGCCTACTTCCTATGAACTTTATTGCGGAACTCGTTTGATTCGCGGGTGGGACAATAAAGATTACCATATAATGTAAGTATCGATTACTTAGGTAAGTATGTCAAGATGGGATAGAAAAGTCTGCGGGAAAAATGTTAAAACAAGTGCCAAAATTAAAAATGTTATTAAACCGACTTCTATTTCGAAAGAAGAGAGTACCTACTAAGTACCTAGTGAAAACTACTTAGTATTTTCCACAACTAAATACATTTTAAAAATCGACTGTGTCTCTCCCACTTGCGAATACAAATCGTTGTAATTAAAAGCACGGTAGACAAATTAAACAGTAATCCAAACTCAATTTGCGACAAAAAGCACAAAACCGCGCTGCATCGGGACAAACAGTCGCGTAATTGTGTTGATTCTTTCGTAAACAAAGTCTCTGGTTGATGTATCGTTTATACTGCAGCGTTCAGATACTGTTGTTTTACAGTGGACCGTAGATACATTTAATTTTATAAAATCGATAATTGTTTATCGATTTTTGTTTCGACTGAGTGGGCCCCAATGGCGGAAGACGACGTCGCGGCAGGCCACGGATGAGCTAGACTCGTTCGTGGCGTTAGATCGAGAAAGGGAGATAGGGATTCCTTTGCCTTACAGTGGGACGATACAGGCTAGGAATAATAATATTATAAATAATCATAATTGTAATGTAGGTAGGTACCCTCTGGACTACAAATGAAATGATCACAACATATTCTTTCAGATCTTTTTAGACATTATTAGGTCTTAAGGACTACAAAACGGCTTATTAAACTATTTTTGATAATTTTTTCGACAGTCTTCTAGCCCAACTATTAATCTTGTGAATTTTAGGGCGATTAAATAATCAGAAACCCCGTGCGAAGCTTTTATTTTAAGTCGTAGATGAGTTGAAGTCGGTTTCACTAATAATATTTTTTCCACGTGTCATAATTTTTTTTTGTTTCGTTTATATTCATTAATTACAATGATTTCCAAAGTTAATTTAATTTTGTCAAGCTTAATATATTCATCAAGTTTGCTTCTAGATCTCAAGATTTTCTTTGGCAAATAATTAGGCGCTCATTTTTCATCAACAGCTGATGCGCCGTCGGGAAAGAAAAATAAATCTTTCCCGTCCGCGGAGCGAGTGCGAGATTAAATTCAATTTATAATTTGTACCAATTAGAGTTTCATGCAGCGATTCAACTTTGAGGATTAGTATAAAATCTTAATAAATAAAGAATGAGTGATTTTGAATTTTGAATTTTGTTTGTATGTGTATCCGCCGTAATAACAGCACAGGTTTACACATTAGGTACTGCAAATAATATACATTAATATGACATATTAATGTATATGTATATATTTACTTTGACTTTAAAATATTAATAATATTTAAAAAGCTTATTGGATGACCTAGGGAGCATGTTTTTTTTTATTCTGCTAATATTATAAACATTACATTACACACCATAGACAAAAAAAAAATTATAAACGCATAAGTTTGTTTTGTGGGAAGTGGCGAGTGATCGCGAGTGTTGGAAGGAATTGGGGGAGGCCTTTGCCCAGCAGTGGGATGATATAGGCTAATTAAAAAAAAAAAAGTTTGTATTGTATGTATGTTTAATACTTTTTCACGAAAAAACAATTTAACAGATTTTTGCTGAAACTTGAAATATATATCGTTCATGACCTGGACAAAATAAAACATAGGCAACTTGTTATCCAGGTAGGCACTACGCTTGCGAAGCCGCGGGCGAGTAGGCGAGTAGTTATTATTAAATTACTAGTAGGTACTAAACCGCGGGACACAGCTAGTGTAGGGATGAAGAAAACTCAATTTGTCCCGGATATAAATCGACGGAGACTTCAGATGTCGGGACAAATCACTTCTTACGGGACAAAAACTGCTAGACAAAAAGGGAACGTGAAGGGACAGAAGGACTGATAAAGGTCCATTGTGTGGAAAGTGAATAGTTGTATTCTATCTAGCTACTTTGAGTTTTTCTAGAGTTCGTACCTTGAAAGACTGTAAGACCTTAGATATTATTATTATTAGACTTAATTATCTATTATGAACCCATTTCCGGCCCCTACCAAAGCCACCGCTCGGCTCTAGCCGACGTGCGTAATGGGCAGTGAATGCTTTAAGCTAAAGATTTGATGAATGTAATGTAAATAAGTATGAATTGATTATAAGGTAACATTTCTCTAACAGTAGATGGATGTGAGATTATATAAATTGTTGAAAATTTTATCACTTTTTCAATCTGGAACGTGAAAAGCTCAATACCAACCTAGCTGACCTCAATAAAATACCGGGAGGAAAATAAATCCTCCGTTTTCTAAAGATTCATCTAAGCTAGCTAAGTTGGCCAAGTTACAACAGAGTGAAGTTTGTAAAGTTTCGTTTGCACCAAGTTATGCCCCGATCCTGAGTAGGCAAGTGGCCAGAAAACTTTACCTAGAAGAGTAAAACATTTTATCTTGTAAAATCTGGTTATTGTGGTAGCGTTACGAGAGCCGTGATGACCGAGAGGGTTAGTTGCCCGACTTTTGATCCGAAGGTCGTGGGTTCGAATCCGCCCGTGTGTCCGCATTAATGGAAGTTCCAGAATCCAGTTAGCTTTCTAGCAGCGTCGATGGGCTTGCTAACTGCCACGTATGGAATTTTAAATTCTGCAATATGTGGGCATGTACCAAATACCTAATCCGCATAATTATACATTTTTGAAACGGAAAATCTATTGATGCATGGCCGGATTCAAACCCACGACCATCGGACCGAAGGTCGAGTCAAGGCACAAACCCACTTCATCACGGCTTTTATTAGTGTTTTCACTCTTGTAAATATAAAAAGGTGAGAATCTATGAGTAATGAATTCAATTTTAAAATCAGTTTTAGTAAAGCTTAGTTTAGAAACTACAGTTTTGTTTATTGACATTTTCTATAACGACATTCAACAATGAACGCTGTGAAAAACTGCTTCAGCATTTTTCCATTCCACATTCCGGCAGGCAAATTTTAATTCCCCAAACAGATAATTAAATTATGAAACTGCGATGTCGGCCATTTTGAAAATCCTCTTGGCACCGAGCGTTAATTTAAATGTCAAGTGACACTCGAAACCTAGCTAGGAACCCGAAAACACAGTATATTAGGGGTATATTGGCAAATAAATTAAGTTATTGTTGAAAAAGTATAATTCCAATAAGCTTTTTATGATTCAAATCAGCCTAAACACATTTTTGGGTAATTTACAAACATTTTTCAAATATCAAATTTTTGTTAATCTATAAAATAATTTAGTTCAGATTTTTATTAACTAGGTTATTGAACTGGCTCAAGAAGAATTAACAAACATTGAGATAAATTATTCAAAATACATGTCACACCTAGTTAAATCGAAGTTTGTTGTGGGTCAATACACCCGAACGTGCTACGAGCGCTACGCAAACTCTACGAGTGCTACGAAATTGGCTCTACGAGCGGAAATTGACTACGACAAGCTCTTGCTGGTCAAAGTTTGGTAACAATTATGTAATTTATACAACTAAATAGGTTATTTGGGTGAATCCCCTAAGACACAGGAGGTTGCAAGTTTGATCCCCACCTAGGGACTAATGTATGTGTGATCTGCAATTATTTTTTATAAGTCTGGTCAGGTATTTTCTATGTTAGTATTTACAAAAAAATATTATTAGTAGTATATTAGTCTGGTTGCCATTTCACAAGCTTTAAGTAAGTTAGCTTAGGACTAGATGACGCTGTGTGGAATGTCCTAGGATTTATTTTCATTAAAAGTATTATCTTGACTGTATATTAAAAACCTAGCGAATTTTACTGAGACGTTCTTCAGAAAAATAAATTTGGATGGGTGACCGGAAGTGGCATTAAGAGTGCCCGCTAATAACCCCTAACCCCATAATTAACTAAAACCATAATTTTCTAGGCTATATACTTAAAATAATATCCTGAAACTAGTCCTGTGCATTCAAACTAAAAGAAATATAAAAATTAAGAACCTGTAAAAATCCTTCTCTCTTTTATAGCGTTCCTCAAGTTCGCGATACAGCCTATTGGTTTTAAGGGTTGTTATCAAGGGCAGGGGCGCAACCTGAGTTATTGGTATAATCAGATTACTACCGCACCTTCAAACAGGGTTGTAGTCAGGTTGTGGGGGAAAACCAAGTAAATCATTATCTATCATGTAGTAGGTAAATTAAAAATCACTTACCTACTAGATTAATGAAGTAATAATACATAAATAAATATCCATGGACAATCCACACAGCGTCATCTAGTCCCAAGCTAAGCAATGCATTGCTTGTGCTATGGTAACCAGATTACTGATAATACTACAATACATTTTTTTCAAATACATACTGAATTATTATACATAGAAAACACTCTAGAAAAATATTTGCAGATCATACAAACATTTGTCCCGTAGCAGAGATCGAACCTACAACCTCCGCGTCTCAGGTGGGCTTTCACCGACTGCGCCACAGAGGTCGTTAAGTCTTAAGATAATGGTAGATCTTTCTGTTTAAAAACCTGATAGAAAGGGTAAAAGTCCGTGTGACCTAAGGATCACAGAACAATGCCAAATATGGCCATTTTTATATGGCCAAAATAGCTACCTTTTGATAAGGAGGGCTATTTTTAATAACATTTTACCTGAATAATAATTCACAACGTCGTTGTAAGCCCACTCCACTAGATACGGCCCTGTCCTACTTGTATACAATATCGCAAAGCCGGGAAAGGGTAGGATTTTCTGAAGAAGAAAATGCGAATTATTAAGTTGTTTCGATTTGAAACAACGCTTCATACCTTTTGCCTTTGAAATGATACACTTCTAAATGAATATAAGTAGAAACTTTTTGGGTTTTTAAGAAAAAAAAAATGTTTGCGACTGTTACAAAATTGCGATGTATTATTCAGATTTAAGTAAGGAAGATCATTTAATAACGATGAGGCATTCAGAGGCGCACCCAATCATATTATTTGCCGCCTATTTTTTTGCGATTTTTTTTTGCATTTTAAGTAGGTAAAAGTTTTTTAGCCAATTGCTAGCCACTCACAATTCTCGGCTTTTTCCTCTAGCCTAATTAAATAAATAAATAAAATAAATATCCTTGGACATTCCACACGGCGTCATCGAGTCCCAAGCTAAGCAATTTTTTAATGCTTGTGTTATGGTAACCAGATGACTGATAAACTACATAGATACATTTTTTTTTTGTAATTACATACATATTATACATAGAAAACACCCAGACACGAAACAAATATTTGCAGATCATGCAAACATTTGTCCCGCAGCGGGGATCGAACCCGCAACCTCCGCGTCTCAGGCGGGCTTTCGCCCACTGCGCCACAGAGGTCGTCTTATTTATTCGTCTAATTATTTCGCTTAACTGATTTGTTTCCTCAATATGTTTTCCTTCGCTGTACAGAGTATAATGCGCATTTAAGTTCAACATTACGAAATTATGTCTTATCTATCAAGTTCTCTAATTGAACAAGACATTATCCAATTAATGAAATGAAATCGCTTTTTAAATTTAACAGTACCTACAATCAACAATACATAGGTACCTCACCAATCACCCTTTTTGCAATTAAGTAAAAATAGGGGCCAATCATTTCCACTTAACTGCATTTTTCAGTGACTAAGTTGTTTTACGATTCATTTACTATCCTATTAGCCTCCATACTATGTTGATAGTGTTTGCAAAAAAGGTCACTAAGTTACATTGTTTTAAGTTAGACAACAGTTAGGCAATTAACTTACAGGGTATTTAAAAACGTAGCTTGTGTGTAATCTGTTTAAGATGGGATTGGACATTGGCAGTTACTTTGTGAGAATGAGATAGCATGATTTGACGATCGGCACGACACTGAATTGCGCTGTGTTGCGTCGTAATAACAGTTGATATTTCAATGAATGTTTTCGAAATGGGTCTTCTGTCAATTATTTATTCTGTGATAAAGCTTCAGAATAGGCGATTTAAGGGTTTCACTTTATCTAAATACTTAAGTCCACAGATACCTAATAGAGAATTGCGGTTAAATCGATACTAAATAGGAACGTGGGGCAGTAATTTCCGTTAGCTTACAGGCGGATTTCGATGTAACTGCTAGAGATATTATTTTTTATGATTTTTGTGGATAACCATTTCTGATACTAAAAATTTACAAGGAGCTTTAACGATGAAAAAGGTGTAGAAAAAATACATTATATTCTGTTATTTTGGCACAGTTGTTAAGTACATAATTATGCGGAATTTTGTTTAGTAGATATTTTGATAGACATTATACAATACCTATTAATAAAAAAGTTGGCGAGGGTAAAAATCTGAAGACTATTATGGATCAAGTATCATAATAATTTTCATAAAAATAGTAGCGTCCAACCACAACAGTTCCTCATAAAAAAATCAAAAGTTACAATTCTCAAATAGCTTAGCCGATCGTCCACCGCCCGCTAAACTAAGTTAGTTTAGCTTAGCTCGCTTAATTGAGACAATTTCATACATGTACTACGTCAACTGCAACTATAGTTAGCTCACTTTTTCCCAGTTTTGCTTAGCTTAGTTCGGTGGACGTACATACCGCAGCATCTTTTAATAATTTAATGAAAATTTTCAATATATTTTTAATAAGCAAGTGTGTTTTATAATAGTTAAATCTTTGAACTCTCGTAATGTAATGCAAGTTTTAAGTACCTGTTCCACTTTCAGCGATAAGCACAAAGCGAGTAAAGCTAGAAACTAGAACTAGGCGAGCAGTGTGTAGCGTTCGTTCGTTCGTTCGTATGAGCAAGTGGCCAACTCTGTTGACGGAGTTTTTATGCCGCCTAAAGACCTCCGTCATGGCTTAACGACTTAGCGAGTAGCGAGTGAGTAGTTGGGATACATTTTATGAACTCACTCGCTGATGTATGTTGATGTATGTACCAAGCTAGTAACTCCCAGCGCTGAGCAAGTTTTTGTTCATCTAGTAAATTCTAGTAAGTACCTTAATCGTTTTTTTATTGTAATATGCACCTATGTTAGTATTAGTACTCGTTACAAATTCAAGCTTATATGGGCCGTTGATAAGTAAATTAACAACAAGGTTTGTTAAACTGGCATAAATGTATTATTAATAATTATTTTACTTTGCTAGCTGATTTCACTGATACAATTTAGTCAACTACTTAAATACAGAGCTTACCCACCGTACACCTGAGACCACCTGGGTGAACCGTGGGTAGTTTTTTTAACAACAGTTCACCTATGTACACCTGGGTGTTTCGTCAGAAATATTAAATTACCATCGTTTAACTAGAACCAACATCCTACTAATATTATAAACGTTAAAGTTTGTATGGATGTATGGAAGAGTGGATGTTTTTAACTTTCACGCTTGGCTAATACTTAGAATAGACGATAGTTTGTGACCTGGAATAACACATAGGCTAATTTTTATTTTAAGTACCACGCGATCAAAGACTGGCTGTTCGTTATTAAATATTGATATAGGTATACCTACTTATTAATTTATTTATTTTTTACTTTTTTTTTTTTATTAAATATTGAGCAAAAAAGATGTTGTCCTTGCAGTCAGTGGAACAGTGGCCTTATATGTAAGTACCTATAGGTACCTCATTCTATTTATTAAAAAAGTTGTAACATTGCTACTTAGACGTAGAATAATGAGCAAAGTTTGCTATGAAAGGGAAAATACGAAGAATTATGCTAAACCCTAGAGAAGTTGCTTGAACGCAAGTTTTTACTTATTCAAAATGTAGTAAAAAACTTTTGAAATATCTGACAAGGTAACCTCAAAACTCATCATTATTCAAAACGTAGGATATCCAATGCATTTTTTCGTCTTTTGTTGTTACCGAAAAAAAAAATTGCCAAATCGAATACTTCATTTTGGTCGACAACATCCAGTTTTGAATTTTATAAGATAGAAATTTTTCATAATTTTGAACAAGTGGCTTTTTTTAAACTGACTATAATTTATTTAGTAAAACATTTGGTTTATACATTATGTTTAATATTTAAGTCACATTGGTTTGTTTAATTCAAATTAATACTTTTTGTGCACCCCTGCCATTCTAACCATATCATTCTTTTTAATTTCATCCAAAGGTTGTCTGCTTCTTAGCGATAAGATCGTCCATTGTACAATTATTCTTAATGTTTACTAGTTCTTAAGTTTCTTTTGTAAATGTACAATAAAGTATTTTCATTAATTCATTAAATTGCCATAAAGACTCATAAAATTAAGGAACCAGCGATACTTAAAGGTTTAGGCCTCTAACGGCCGAAATTAATATTCAATCCTAATCCTTAATTTGAAGATTGAGATTGACATTTCAATCTTTTTTCTAGAAAAAGCTTGCCAATAACCAATCCTTGGATTGAGTTTGCAATCCAAAAAACCAGGCTATCTTTGGGAGGTCGGATCACGGATTAAAGATTGGCCTCTGTTCGAAAATGACAGTTTGAGCTTGCCAATAACCAATCTTTCTATTTGACGTTTGCTTTGATAGGTGAAAACAATCGCAGATTGCAATCCGAGAAATTTGTTGGATTTCTTCTTGACAGATTGAGATTGCCAAAGGATCGATTTTGTAATCTTGATAAATTTATTATATTTATTATAAAAGTAGGGTAGACCGGGTACAATAGTAACACTTTTTGTTTATCGGTCGATAGCACAAAATCTGTCAATATATCTTGTACTGTATATAAATATTTAAGAACCTACATTCAATACCTTCATGATTTTCTGTTTAAAGTTTCAGTAAGGGTTATAGAAAACTACGAAAACTGAGGTTGAATCAAATAAGGTCCAGTGTTACAATTGACCTGGAGTCCGGGTCAATTGTACCAATATTTCAAAAAGCAATAAAACATGGTAAAAATGTTTAAATGATATATATGCTATCGTATTAGTTTTTTTATTTAATAAACAATCAGTCTAATACATTAAGAACTCAAATTGTAAATATTTTTTTGACAAAATCAATACACAAAGTGTGATGAAATTCAACATTAACAAAACAAAATAATAATTCTTGATTTATCATAATCGTCTTGGCTTAAATATTTCTTCTGCGTCTCTAATTAGTCTCTAAGCTTTATAATAATAAAAATATTCATCAAGTTGTTTTTTGTATGGAGGTACAATTGACCCCTGGTACAATTGCCCACATTAGAATCATCATCATCATGATCATAAAAACAGAATGTTCATAATATTTTACAAAATTAAAATGATTTAGAGTTCTGAACATTAAATTATTTGTTTAACTCTTTAGATATTTAAATACCTAGCACGTATTTTTTGTCGTTTAACTATTATTTTACTTCTTTATATGCTTTTTATGCTTTTTTTATACAGAAAAAAGGTCTTTATAACTACGGTCTGTTTTTTTTTTATTCTGGTTTGTGGCATCTGAAAGAAATCGTTTTATAAAATTAAAATAAACGCATACATAGTGACTTATTAAAAATAAATATATAAATGAGTGTTGGGTCAATTGTACCATGGGTTCAATTGTAACGTTACAATTGACCCCGTTGATGGTGTTACAAATGACCTCAAGGAGACATTTTGGAAACATCACTAAATTTTTCAGACAATTGTTAAGAATTAGGCACAAATTATACGCAATTGTAAAGTTAGATATCTACACAAAGTCATGGTAGCAACAGTTTTTCAAAATATTATATAGTAATCGAGTGACAGACTAAAATATCGAGTAAAAAACTTTACTCGGTCACCTCGAAAATCGAAAAATCCTTCCTGACACGTCAGTTTCACAGATAGCGCGCTGCTAACTAGTGAGCAGGTGGGGACATGCAAGGCGCTTCTTCTGACGTTCGCGCATATAGTAAAAGTTGTCTAGTATTAGAAATATCGTTGATGGTACTATTGACCCGTGCTACTATTGCCCCCGGTCTACCCTACCTAATAAATCTGTCGGAATTTTCAAGTGATAGTGATGATAGTGATAATAATAGTGATTTGGAGGTTCTGGCTCAGTTATCGGATTGGGAAAGTGATGATATCGACGCCAACGCCGAAGTTAGAAGTTCACGAAGAATCAGAAGGGTGAACTTTATGCAGACCCTCGAGGATGTAGAATTATTCACCTTCAGATTTCGGTTAGGCTGAAGTATAGCTACCAGCAGCAGATATTATTCTAGAATCTAGAGAATAATACCTACGGAAGAACAAGATGTTACAGAATGGGCAGCTCTCATAAATTATTATTTTAGTTACTTATATACACAGGCTTTTACCTAGCAAGACGATTTAAACAGTGCTAATAATAAAAACTACTATAATAAATGACAAAATAGTTTTTTTTTTAATCAATACCTACCCTTGGTAAGCAATTGTAGTAGGTGGTAGGTAATGTGAGATAGGAATGTAACTTAGTACCTACATTATCTTATAGAAACAATAATACCTACCTACTAGGAATAATAAGTCAAAAGATTATTCATATCTCAGAACAATCATGTTACCATCAAAATACAGTTTTGTAGGACAATTGAAATGAAATGAAATGTTTGTTGATATAATATTTAATTAAAACAATTAAATACATAAATCAAAAAGGTTTAAAAACTTAACAAAACACCTTACAAATTCTCCTTCCACTTCTGTAATCCTAATTCTAAGTTATTCAAAGTAAGCTGTGTTTTTTATATTCGAAATTATTATTTTCTAGATTGTATTATTTATATTAGCGTCCAGACATCGTTTTTTAGTAGCAAAATGTTCTGCTTTTGCATTATTTCTGGCTGTTTTCCCTTCATCAGGTTTCAATTTCTTTTTTTACTGAAAAACAGAAAATATGAGATTAATAGGGAATGAACATACGTGCATTTTTCTTTAAATTTTCCCATACGCATCTGCTGCCTTTAAAATGGATCATGTGCGAGGGCTATTCGTAGCTTTAGCTTCCTACACCAGGGAAAGAAACAGGCAAGCTCAGAATTTCTCTGAGCAGGCAAGAACCTGGTGTGCTTTTGCTAAGTTAGGCCGTAGGCGTCATCTCTACAACTTCCATAAAAACCAGTAGGTAGGTAGGTAGGTAGCTTACGATTTCTGAATCCATCATTAGAAGTAATGCTGATGAAATGATCACACAACACACATCTGTTTTATTTACCTAATTTTCGCAACAAATAACTGTACAGTAGTGGTTATATTTGGTTATTATTCTCTTTGTCAAATACCATTCGTCAACTTGAACGTTCCATTTCAGTTAAAGTATTTTGTGTATAAGTATTGAGATTGTTAAATCTGCAAGTTTTTAGGCAAATAACAATTTGTTTGAACTATAAATATTACTATCTACAACTTGTTAATTAATTTTATTTATTATTTGTTTTTATATTACTCAAATTAATATTGTGGTTCCATTAAACATTTTACATAAAACGGAACGTTAAAGAGGGAAAGGATTGCCGGCAATCTGCCACCAAAAAAAAAGATTGGGATAGCAGATAGGTTATTGGCATGCGGATAGGAGATCGATCGGGAGATACCCAGCAATCCAAGATTGAATTTAATCTCGGATTGAAGATACATTATTAATTTCGGGCGTAAAAGAACAGCATCCAATCCAATTCAGTGGTTATCCTGCCATCTGTCCCAATCAAGATAACCCCGCCATAAAATCACGTTAAAGGGTTAGGCAGGCGCGAGCTCAGTCCGTTTTGGACAGCAAAACGAATGCCCCGGATTTGTTGTGTGTCCAGATAATACTAAAATGTGAGACATTTTAGTTTTTTTTTTAACTTTTTACCAATTACAATCAAAAACAAGGTATTTTAAAAGGTTGGAAACCATTTAGTAAGTTCGTATGAGCCAACTCTGGTGACGAAGTTTTTAGGCAGCCTAAAGGTCTCCGTCATGGCTTAACGACTTGTTATTGAATGAAGTACCTAGTCAAGTCAAGGTATAAAATGAGAAAATCAAATAATAGAAATAATAATCATAATTACGACTGTATTCGCAAGATGCATAAGAAGTTTTCTTTAGGCAAGAAGATCTTTAGGCATATTTTAGATGCTTTGAAGATATTTAGGGGGTAGTCGGAGGAATGTCCAAATAAATATTAAGTACCTACATGCCGACATTTTGTATAATCCTGTTAAATCCTTCCCTACAAAGCTCCCACGCCTAGTTTTGTTAGAAAATCCTTTAAAACCCACAACACATGTTTACCCTTGCGTACTAGAAGCGGTACAAAGCTGGCAACTGCGGTCATTAATCCCGCTAATTGGATGAGGTACCAAATATATCGCCGACGAGAGATTTGTACGCAGCCTGCTTAAGCCTCATTGTGGATTTGTAGTGGTAGCTATGGCTGGACGATATAGAACGAAGGTATGCGATGTAAGTTTATATTTTCTATTTATTTAGTCCCCCCTTGCAGCTTTAACTAGGTATATGAACAGAATTTTTTCTTCATAAGAACGGCTAACTCTTACAACAAATTGGTTGACTTTCCTGAATTAGATTTATTTATTAATAAACCTTATGGTCTGAAACATTTGCTTTTTAAAAATTGGTTTGACTCCGAACATACAAACAAACAAACAAACCAACTTTACCTCCTTATAATATTAGTATAGATTCGATACACGTCAACATTTTGCAGAAGTTAACACTCTTGAGATTTACATTTGATAAACATGGATAATCGTGGTTTGAAGATCGATTGATCATTTTTGTTGGCTACTTTCCATTGGTCATAGCATTCCGGTATCAACTTGCTTGATATCCCTCCGGTATGCTTCATAAAGGCGGTCCCAGAAGACCTTTTTCTCCCAGTGAGGTTCCTCAATGACCTGGAGCTCGCTGTCAAAGCGGAGACAGGTCACGTTGTTTGGTTGAACGGCCGGCCAATGCAAGGGCAGAAGCTCTGTTCTTGATGGTATTGGGTTCCTGAAAAAACAGTTGAATTGATTGGTCAATACGCTAGTAAATATAACAAGCTCTTATTGATTTGAGTGCTGATTTGATACGCTAATTATTAAAATATGGGTTATTGTTATAAAGTAAGTCAGTTCGTAACGCCTGTTTTCCAAACACTTATAATTCCAATATTTTGATGGTACATCTGAGCATACGTTCTCTGTAAAATGCTAATCAATGTCTTCATTAAAAGTAAGTAAACGGTGGTCTTTAAATCTTCTAAAATCATTTTCAATACTTACGAAAACTTCATAAAATTTGTTATAATCTTCACCATTCTATCAACCGCCACTTTATCATTTTTATTCACAATGCGTTTGTTCAGAATAGCATGTTTAACCGCGTCGCCATGTCCAGCCATATTTATATTTTCATAAAACTTATCAAAACTTCCCAAAGTGCTCTTATAAGCAAATTCCATCAAATACACTGGATTCTCATGTTCAGAGTATCTTAAAACCTGGTTCAAAAGACTATGCAATACCAAACTATCTCCAAAATAATCAAAATATTCCATCAATGTGTCATCTCCTATAGTTTTGTTTCCAAAATAGAAATATCTCACGTTATTAGTAACTTGATCCCTAATCTCATCTGTATCGAAGATAAGATCAGCCGGCATAAAATCTTTGAAGTTCTTCTCCATCTTATCTTTATAATTTAGGTCATAGTAATCCGAACTTCTGAGAAACAGTCCTTCAAGATTTGCAAATATGAACATCATAGGGACTTTAGTAAACGTTTTCTTTTTGATAATCTGATGGGGAGATTCAGTGATAAGAGGCGCGATTCCAAATAACTTCTTCTCAATACACGGAACGAATCCAAAAGTTCCATCAGTAAGATTACGGTACAACTCCATATTTACAGTGCTAAGCTCACTAGCTGGTAATCTTTTCAGCATTTCAACTAGCGTATTGTACAAATTCGTCTCATTAAATCCAAAGGTTTTAGCAAAATCCATTGCTGTCTGTAAAGGTTTCGCGTCAACAGACCACACTGCAGTAGCTATCCCTGATTCTATGATAGCCTTGTTGAAGAGCCCTTTAGATGATGATGAAAGAACTAGAAAATCCACTGACGCACCACCGGCACTCATGCCATAAATAGTCACATTGTTTGGATCACCTCCAAACTCTCCTATATTTCTCTGCATCCATTTCAAAGCCGCAATTTGGTCTTTTAGTCCAGCGTTTCCAGGCGCTTCATTGATCCCAAGACAAAGAAACCCAAGAGCTCCAAGTCTGTAGTTTACAGACACAACTATGACGTTTTGTTTTATCAACGGCTCAACGCCTTTAGTTGGCCCTGAGCCCATAATAAAAGAGCCTCCATGGAAGTACACTAGTACAGGTAAAGGGCCGTTAAAGCTTCGTAAAGGAGTAAATACATTGACTATTAGGCAATCTTCATCTCCTAATCCAAATTGTGGACATTGTACTGTACGATTTGCGTTGAAGACTTTTTTCCATGAGTGTGCGGGAAGCGGTGCCTGAAAACATTTTACATAAATCTTAGAATGGTATGGTCTTAATGGTCTTATAATTATTATAATTTCTTGAGTTTAACCTTCTCAGAAACTTCCTGACTCGATTACTTTGGTTAGTACCTAACACACTACTTGTAGACATTATTAGTAGGTATACAATAACCAGTGTGTTATGCCATTTTGGGTACTATTTCACGTAATTTAGATAGAACGGAACCAACACTATTCAAATATTAAATTGATTTGACTATATCAAGACCTCACATAACATTTTTACTAGACTCATAGCATTGATAACAAATGTAACGCGACAACTATCGACCTAAAACACTCGTAAAATTGACCTCAAACCCCAATCAGCAAAACAATACAAAGCAAGTTGTACAAAATACTGTTTTACCTTAAATCTTCGGTCCCCAAGAGGGGGCGCTGCGTACGGGATTCCCAAAAAGGAAAAATAATCTCCATCATCTGCCGTAAACCCTCTTACAACACCTGAATCTATCTCCACGTCTAGATAACATGCCACTTTATTCACAAGAATAAGCAAAAGAAGCCACTCTATCAATGAACGGTACATGACTGTCTAAACTTGATCTAATCATGTTTCGATAATAACTTGTTCTTTGTTTATAATGTTAGAAGGTCGTAAGAGTTCTTCCGTGCTGAAATAGACATAACATTAATGACTATAGATCTTTCTTTATCTCTATTAAACGCGTTTGAATCGATAGACTTTATGTTTCGTAAAATGAATATCAATAAGCACTGCTTACATTGTTTTAAATAAATAAAATACTAACTGGAGCATTTTACACAGCATCATAATTGTAAAGTGCGCGTTACGTTTTGTTGGGACATACCCTGAGTTGGCCACTTGCTGACTATAGTTTACTGTATCTGTATTTACATTATTTATCTTAGCAAATTCACTAAATATTTGCATAACAACAAAATATTTTAGAACCCCATTTACTTTAGAAATCTACTAAAATAATATTGGTTATTTTCACATATTTTTGTATTTACACAATTGACTTCAATTTAATCAGCAAATCAAAGTGGCCCTGATAAAATAATCATACAAAAAACACAATAAAATATTGAAACCAATCAAAACCCAATCTGAGACGTATTTTGACAGAAAGTAACCTTTAGTCTCAGTTATATAACATAAAGAAGTAATATTCGGTTTACAGACGAACTGTTGAGTTGTGTTCATTTGAGAGATGGTATTTTGCTAGTAATTTTGGAATATTTACATAATTTATTTACCCGGTTTCTGCACACATTTTTGATTTTTCGGTAACCGCTAAAGGTTGATGTTTGACGTGACATTAGATTGAGATAATTTCTTTGAGTTTGACATTTACTGAGAGAAAATTAAAGAGGTAGGTATTAAAAAGAATGCTGAAGCGCGGAGAAAATGGAGGAGGTATATTTGCGCATTGGTTCGCTCGCGCACGAAAGTATGATGGTGAGAGTTTAATTGAACCTCTCTCAGAGAGTACTAATAATCTGAACCAATTTATAATTAGTTAATTTAGCAAGGTTTTAGAGCATGAAAAATCCTTTATTTCAGTAGGACCTCAAGGATCACATTTAAAACGTCTTACATGCCAGGTGATTCTAATGTCTGTTCCAGCCGTGATACAACAGAAAATTTAGGCAAGAATGCATTTTTTTAACATTTTTTACGGTGATCCGAGACATTTTATATCGCCAACTGTTTTCTAGTAAATTGTCTGAAGAGCCAGGAAACCTGAGTTACACTGCAGCAATCCGTGAAGCTGCAATAAATTTATATTTCAGTACTTTCTTTCATGGAGTTATGCCTCATCGACTACGTACATTGAGGTTTTAAAGCACTACTGTTCAAGCGAAATCATCTCTTAATGCGCGTAGTTAAGGTATGGAACGGGTAAGCAGAGCTAGTTTAGGGTTTGTCTGAGAGCACTATACACGCCACAGCTATTTACTGAACATCTAGGTCTCTATAATTTAAAAATAGCGACCAATACCTACCTTACAAACAAAAATCTTTCACGTTTTAGAGCCTGTGCACACGACGCATAGGCTCTATTTATTTTCCGGCGCGTTTGTATTGATACAAACGCGCTGCGAACAAAAGGTAGTCAGAAAGCTGGTGACCCATGCACACAATCCTCGCGTTTGTAAAACGAACTGCGAACTAGCAGGTAATCTACACAAAATCGCACATGACTGCTCTTTCGAAAAACGTAGTGTGCATAGACTCTTACGACCAGTCTCAATATCTATCTTTGGTTTTGCTTACTGTCGGTAGATATTTAACATATTTTGTATGGTAGTAATGTCAAATATCCACAGTAAGCAAACCCAAAGATAGATAGGTTATTGAGACTGGTAGTTAAGAACGTCAATGATAGACAACCAACTTGTATTTCACAGACTGTGTCCGCGCTAGGATTTGGCGGGTTGCCAGAATTATAGTAGGAAGAGTAACGTACATGTTATTTCGAGATAAATCACCGAGGTATTCCCGTTGTGACAAGCTTGGTAAATGGTTGCCCTGTTCCTGCGTGATTGGACAAGCTTTGGGATAGGTTATTGCTTTTGTATTTGGAACTGAGCATCACTGTGAACTGATGAGCCTTTATAATAGCACACGGGAAATTACTCGCTGTCGTGTGAGACGCGACCGCGAGGAGTGACCACACTCATACCCAGATGAAGATTCTCCGGAAGAATCGAAACATTGTCGGTATCTAAATCGACGATAATTTTACGTGAGTAATTTCCCGTGTGCTATTATAATGCTGAGCCTTTTTTGTGCAAAATTCAGTCTGCCGTCTTTCGTCCCTGGAAAATGCTTCAATCTTACCTAACTCTGACTGGCTTCCCACTGAAACTTGACTATTTAGATTTGCCCACACCTCGTGTTCTTGCTTGCTTCTTTCCCTTGAGTAGGAAGTCGCTTTGGAACAGGCAATAAAGCATGTAAGACGAAGTCAAAGTGATTCTTGAGGTCCTACCGAAATAATTTATTTTTTCTTTCTTTCTGAATCTATTACTTTATGTTTTCATACCTTTTCTAATTTTTTAGAATTTTATTATGATGTAATCAAAATTAATTAGACTTTATACATCACACCTACTATGATTAAATATTATAATAAGTATAAAAAATAAAAAATAATTATCACGACTCTCTTGTACTATTTGATAGTATTGCCTCGTTATGAGATACTATCGTGGGCCTATCGATAAGGCACAATTATTTTAATTATAACTATCAATATCAAAACTATAACATAATTATTCCGGTCAGTAGCTCATAACTTGCTTTTCTTTTTTTGTTCAAATACTAATGTCAATTTCAATAACGTGTAAGCCGATTATGGGATTTAATTGCCTTTCAACAAATTAAATTTCATCGATATTTTCATCGGTTGTTTGTTATAATAGGCTTTTTGGTGGGCCGTTGAATAGGTGAATGAAATGGAATGGACTCTATTTATGTAAATGTTATTTTGTGCCGTCTATATCCGTCTATTATCGTTTAATCTTTTAATCTCTTCTTAGTCCTGATTCATATTATCTTGTGTTTTGTTAAGGTTTTGAAATAATTTCTGATTCATTGTTACTGATCTGGATTTAAAGGAAGTACCCGTGCCACCCCCACATGTATTGAACATTGTCTTTCCTGTGGATATGGTTGGCTAGAGTAGTGTCGGGTAGTAGTTTTAACCCACTGTTCACCTCTGAGACCACCTGGGCGAACCAATACCTACTGCTACAAATTGTTTAAAAAAATTACTGTTTATAAAAAATTTAAGCAATTTTATATGGCTTTCGCCACGCAGGCTCTAGCTTCAGTCAGTCTGTCCTTGTAGCCAGATTGCTCCAGCTTGGGTGGACTCCCCGCTGCCTCGACCGATATTCTGCGAGGTATTAGTGAATGAAATAGCTCTGAAAATATAATAACTGAAAATATACTTAATTGCAATAAGTTTACTACAGCTCATTATAATAGAATTACCTACAGGAACCGTAGGTATTTCCGGAAAATCAGATAAATCCGCTTTTTCAACACCTTAATTTATGTGTTTAACTTTCGAGGCCTGAAAACACAAACCACTGCGGCTTCCCAAACAACCATAAAAACCCTAGTGTATAAAGCCATTTCACAAAACTGGCCGCCTTTATGCTGCGACAATGTAAATAATAACACAGTAGTACAACTTACACGTGCTAAGAACTATAATTAAATAAATAAATTTTCTTGGACAATCCACACGGCGTCATCTAGTCCCAAGCTAAGCAACTTAATGCTTGTGTTATGGTAACCAGATGACTGTTATACTACTTACTTAGATACATTTTTTTTTGTAAATATATAATATTATAGATAGAAAAACATCCAGACCCGGAACAAATATCTGTAGAACATACAAACATTTGACCCGTGGCGGGAATCGAACCCGCAACCTCCGCGTCTCAGGCGAGCCTTCGCCCACCGCGCCACAGAGGTCGTTAATAATTGACCATAACCATACTGTTTACCGCTGGACTTTCAGTCGAACAGCTCCATCTTCAGAGTTCGTCACTAGACGATCATTCATGATCTCGATTTTGAGATAAAGAACCAGTTGCAGTGGAGATATTCAGGACGCTGGGAAGTACTTGAGACCTTTTTTTTTTTTTTTTTTTTTTTTTTATTATCGGCGATCAGTCGCAAGACTATAAGCTGATCTGTTGGGTGACTTTATGGCATGAAAGGTGAAGAGGCCAGTGCCTCTTCTACCTTATCAGAAAACATCCCTCCTTTTCAATCTGTTCGCCAGTGGGGGCTTTAGGAGTTTATTTTGCAAAGGTATTTGGATGAACAGAAAGCCGTTCTGCATATTTCTTTTTAAACCTCTCAATTTCGGTGAGGACTGTTGGCACATAACTATTTTGCATCACGAATTGGTGACAATGCATTATCATTATCATAGAATAGAGTAATCTGGTTATGGTTCTATCTAGTATCTACTATGGTTTGTGTGGGGTATTAAACAAATGTACCCGCGCATTAGCGAGTTTCACGTTTTCGCCCGTAGGCCGCGCTGTGGGCCGTGACGAAATGCCGAAAACATGGCGTTATCATGCGGGAAACAACTGATGTTTGATGATCTACCTGGGGAAAGGACAAGGGTGAGGAAAGGACAGAGGAATTAAGAATGATTCTTGAGTTATCCAAAAGTCGTGCATGTAAATCCAGCCCCCTGATTGTGTAACATGTCTCAGATTGTATCCATGTTGTATCAAAGCAAAAATCTAATTAAATCGCGAAAACAACTGTATACAATCCAAGACAAGTTACACAATCCAGAGGCAGGTGTTATCAATGTCATCGTCACCCATAACTCACCCTCTAGAGGGGCTTGTATGACATTTCATGCACTCTTGTATGACCAAATGACGTAGATGCGAACCCTTGTTTTAACATCATCATCGAAAGCCACGACCACACCTACTACTGGCACCTTCTTGCGCCTTGATCTGTATAAGCCGAGGGTTTTTGATGTAGGATAAGCGCTGATAAAATTTACTACCGTTTTTCTAAAGATCTTTGGGTTGAGTTTCGACCAGATGACAGATTTTTCGTTTCGGAAAAACATTGCGTAATTCTGAAGCTAATGGTTTCTGTCTTAACTTAAATTAGATTCCTTAAACATGAATTTATTACGACACAACCGCGTCAGTGACAATGGGCTTGCAACATGTATGGAATGTAACTGCGGGCATGTACCAAAATGTATTCGGACATACCTCTGACTATCCCCTATTCTTCAAAGGATCTGAAAATGCCTAAAGATATAAAAGAATATGTCTACCGTAGGTACCTTAGCGGGAATACAGTCGTGATCATAATAATTTTTTTTTATTTTATGTTGTAATCATAATAATTTTCGTGATCATAATATTTTTTTATTATTTCATGTTGAAAGAGAGGGGGGAGGCCTTTGCCCAGCAGTGGGATCATCACGGCTCATAATAATAATAATAATAATAATTATGTTGTAATGAAATGTTTAAGCATTATAGCGTTCATAACTCATTTTAGCTACTTACATTACACAAACATGGCATCACTTTGCCTCTCACGGGAAATAACTTAGGACTTCATTTAACTTGAGTTGTGCCTAAAGTTAGGACATTTATATTTTGTTGGAGCCTATGTTTTCACGCTATTATTCTTATTTACCTTGATGTTTGGGCATTTTTCCCAAACATAAACTTTAAATTACTTAAAAAAAGTAGAGAATCTGAGTACATTTAGACATTTTGAGGATTAATTATGTTCTTCAAAATAAAAGAACGATTGTCCAACATCAAAACTTTCTAACCACAGATGAAAAGGTGGCTACCCTTAAGGTTGCCCCAACGTGTATACCTACATTTTTTTTAGCATATTTTACATTCCATAGCGACAATAGTTTTATTATAGTGAGTGGGTATTGTGGTATTCGTTTTCATGCGCACGTGGAAAACCACAGACGCTCGCAAAATCACCGGAATCCTAAATAAAAAGCGGCTTGTTAGCCCACTCATAGGAAATATGAATACAGTCAGTTTTGTTGAGGTTTTTAATGAAAGTTCTAGCTGACCCAACAGACATTTTTGTCAATTTTTTATGACCTGAAATTGAACACAACAACACAAGGCTACATTCCATCCGGGTAAGCACATCCGGGTAAGTGAAGCCGCAGGCGTATATTAGTTTATACATGGTATTCATTTGAGCAGGATCTAATGTGACAGCTGCCGATATCACAATAGTTCTGTAACTTGAGCGTGTGGTTGACAGATGGCTTAGCTTTATCGTGTTAGAATAACTTAAAGTGGAATTCTAAGCTACGCGACAACTTGATAAACTTTAATGGAATTACGACTTTATTCTCATAAGAATAACAAAACATTATGCTATAAGAAATAGACATCTTAAAGTTTGATGTTTCATGTTCCTAATTAGAAAGAACAATTTTATCTAGAATTGTTTTCTTAATGTTCATAAAAGTTTCTTTACAACGAATAATTAAATCAAAGAAAAGTTGAAGTACTATCTGAAAGGCAACGATGCTTCTTAAAAATCTGATAACGCTTTAGTGTCACAGAATAAATAACAAGTTTCTACCTACCAAAGTCGTGGACGTGGGCAGAAAGATAAACCAGTTGAAGTGGAGATGGGCGGGACACTTCGCAAGGCGGAATAACGATAGATGGACAAAGGCAGTAACCGATTGGTGGCCACGCGAGGGTCACAGAACACCAGGCAGACCACCAGCTAGATGGTCTGATGACATAGAAAAAGCAGCAGGGAAGTACCTATTGGATGTGACTAACACAGGATCGGAAAGAATGGCGTGAAAAATAAGGAGGCCTATATTCAGCAGTGGGTAGATGTGGGCTGTTTAGATAAATAGATATACCTACATTTTAGTAAACTTGTGATGTTATGTAATTAGACGATTTTCCTGTTTATGTTGAAATATTTTATTCTCTAAAGCCTGTCTTTACCCACACATCTATAAACCCGCGTACACACTGTAGTGAACACTGTTAGTTTATCGCGACGGGGTTGCGGAAGTGCCCCACTTATCGCCACTCTACTATCGACTCGTAATTAAGGACTGCTGTTGTACACGAAGCCTTAGAACTACTGATTTGAATAAACAACCCTACAACACTAGGAATACGGTGTAAAATCATGTAACATGTGTGTTCCTTATGCATTGGTAGGCACATTGTGTTTTGTAGCATGCTGGCTGTATTTAATGTACTTTTCTTAAGAATTGAATTAAGACCCTGATTTTAACACTAATTAATATTGTTGTTTTTATGTACCTACCTATGTATTTTTTATCTATTTCTTCTGAACTATTTTTATTTTTATAACAGTAAAATTACATCAAATTCTTTAGTTTATTTTATAGTGTTGATCCACACTTAAGTACCTCATTATTAAATGAAAAATCTCACTAAAAGTTAACCGCTCCGGCAGGATTTGAACCTGCGTAGATACAAGTGATCGTTCTTAAGCCGAGCTGCCTGACCACTAGGCTACGGAACCTTCAAACTTCGCTATCTCCTAAGTCGTGAATCGTAAGGAGTTTGATGGTCCTCGTAAAGCAGATGTAAGAGTAACTCGTGTCTCAAGATGGCTAGATTTATTACCAAGCTTCGTCTGTACTAATGTTTGCCTGTCTTCGAAAATTCATTACTTTTCATTAGGCTATGTCTGTTCTCTGTTGAACGTAGAAACAGACGTAGGAAACGATCTATTGCTACGACTTATTCTTCAGCTACGCAAACTACACTACGCCAACTATTAACTACTTCAACTACGTCAAAGATATGAAAAACGAAGAGAGAATAAAAAATATGATTAGGTAATGACATTTTTAGCCAAAAAAAGGAATGTCGAATGTCTGACTATACTATAGTTTTCACAGATATACTCGTAATATATTATATTGAAACTCAAATTTTTCATGTTGTTCATATGAGTTCATGAGTTTGACCTCTAAATCAGGGTCATAATCATAAAAAATAGTTATATCATAGACGATTTAGCAAAGAATAATGAAACCGGAAGTACGCCGGTCGGCCGCTGGACCGGAAATAAGATAACAAACATGGCGGCGAGCTAGAACCGTCTAGAATAAAGGATGTACTGGAATGAAAATAATAGTGGAGATAAATGTTTCGGGATTCAGAGACAATGGAAATGTATGTGTTATTAAAATGGAACAGAATAAGAATACAATTAAAACTGGCAACACCACAAACTCATTTATAATACTAGCCATGTCAAATTGGTTTAAATATTAGTTATTTGTAAATAGTATAGTATTATTTTATCTGTGGATAACCAACAGAATAGCATTTTACGAATTTCTAAACTAAGTTAGGATTTTTATGTATTTTAGTTAGTTTAGTCCGAACACCAGAATTGCCACCAATGTGAATCAAACATTAAAGTTTCTGTTCGTTAAGGGTTGTCTTTGACTAACACATACACTGAGTCGGTGGTGGTCTATAAGAGCCACAGAATTGCTCGTAAACGGCTACAATAAATATAAATATCCTTGGACATTTCACACAGCGTTATCTAGTTCAAAGCCGTGTTATGGCCGAATGGCTGATATACAACTATAATACCTACTTTAATACAATATGTTTTTGTCAATACACACATTTCACTTTCAAAACTATCGTGAGTTGTATTAGACATTATAGCACACGGGAAATTACTCACGTAAATTATCGTCGATTTAGATAGGTACCGACAAAGTTTCGATTCTTCCGGAGAATCTTCATCTGGGTATAAGTGTAGTCACTCCTCGTGGTCTCACACTCATTATACGATAATTTTACGTGAGTTATTTCCCGTGTGCTATAATGTCTAATACACACATTATTATAGATAGAAAACCACCCGGACTTAGAACAAATATCTGCAGAACATAGGTACAAATGTTTAAATAATAAATGGGTAAGGACCAAATTTTTTGCATTTTGTGCGAGGGAAAGATGTCACATTACTTTGAAATCATAACATAAAAAAAAGTTGTTAACTTAGGTGAGTTTTAAGACTTGATTACCTACTAAAGTTCAACTTATTGTGCACCCTGTGCCTAATTCAAATAAAGATTTCTTTCACTAGATTTCTGTAAAATTCATTTTAGGAAAATCAAGATACTGAATCCATTTTCGATTTTCATACAAAATGTGAATGTCACATCTCCGACTCCTCTAGGTTATTGCAATTTTATTCTAAAAATAAAAACTTTCTCACGGACTTTCTGTTTTATTTAGTCACCAATATATATTATCTTTACGTTTTTATTATTAGGATCTCGTTAAACATTATAGTTTATTAATAATAATAATCATAATGAGTGTCACAAATTTCGTTCCGTTGTGCGATTCCGTTGTGCGACAGCATAACTCGAGAACTTGGCAATATTGGATAACAAATAATGCTTTATTGCAATGGCAACACCGTCATCTGACTTGTGACTAAATTTAGGCCAATTCCGCCATGTTGTTTTTCACTCATTTGAAAAAACGTGTTTGAAGTGCACGCGTACCATTAAAAATCCGGATTTTCTGTAAGACTTTTAAAGTGTTTTGTGTTAACTTTTGCTACTTTGCATTATTGATTATAAGAGCTTATTTTGTCTACTATTGAACAACTCTGATGAGTATTCTTATAGGTGTTTATTCTTTGCAATGAGAATTTTTTATTGCTGGGTCGTAGAGGTTTTTACTCCTGTGTGCGACGAACGACACGAAATTGTGCGACGTGACACAACAGAACATTGTAAAGATAGGTACACAATATTACTTCATGTAGGTCTTCTTTTAGTAGTTTTTTATATATTAATTTTGTTTAATTTTATTTAATATTAATTTTGTTTAGGTAGTACAATATGTATTATCTGTGATATTAAAATTAATAAATAGTTGTATATATATAATTTTTTTCAATATATAATATTATCAAAATACATAATATTACACTAACGTCCGCTGTTTTTTTTTACTCACAATATCCCAATCTATAAAGTAATAGAATAATTAAACTAAGGAAATTCATAATTTAGGGTTTTAAGTAGGTAGGTACCTAATTTATTTTTCCAAGGTTGAGAAAAATATGAATGTAATTAATTATGCTAAACATTGTGATCATTTTTAGACCCATGTACACTAACCACTACAAATTCCGTTGTGCTAGATTTGCTCCGTTGTGACACTTTCACTGTGATTTCCGTTGTGCAACGATGCAAAAAATTTGGTCCTTACCCAAATATTGGTACCTATACATAATGTTAACCAATATATATTAGGTACCTACTTAAATGTGACAATCATTAGGAGCCGCAATTTTGAACATAATTGTTGTACAAATTTACTCAATTTGCAATCAGTTGATGTGATTTAATTAAGGAAAATGAGATCGTACCATTATGCATGTATTCTATTGCAATTTGTGAAATAATGGTATACTTAGTATAAATAATAGACATTATATCAAGTGGAGATCCGTGGTCTCTGCCTACCCCCATGGGAAAGAGGCGTGATTTTATGTATGTATGTACCTATATCAACTGCAGAACAAAAAAAGGATTTCGACCAAGTAAAAAAAAACGAAACGAAAATAGTTGAGTTTATTAGGAGTTATATTAGTATTTTCAATATACGGTGTAGATATTGTAGGGCTGGTTTTATTTTCTAAAGGAATTTCTTGTTGTTGTGTTGTTTTTTTTAAGGACACCTTGTAAAAGCTGTTGGTTTTCCGAAGATAAATAAATAAATAGTCAAAATGTTTTTCAGTCGAAATTCGGTACCTAAAATCGATCTGATAGGTAACCAAGGAAAAGCTTCAATTTTAAACCATGTTTGTTCCTAGGTAATTTTTGATATAATGTGATAAGTATATTTTTGCCTTATGAACCTTAGGTAAGTTCTATTAATTTTCAAATCAGTTTAGTGACATAGGTTTTCACGAAGAAAACTGAGGTTCCTACCATTACATATATTTTTTTTTATTTATGTTCAGTTTCTAAGTTATTATTCGATCGAATGTGACAAAACTCGGATTGTACCTGAAACTCATCGTGTAGTCAAGTCACTTTGAATCAATTCCTGGTTCAAAATATTGAAGCAAAACAACTTGAGGAAACTCGCTGCTCAGCCAGGTTGAATTGACAACTCTTGGTCGAAAAAAGAAATACCTACAAGACTGTTCCGATATTTTTACCAATATCATAAAATTACACAATCAATAGAAAACCTACCAGAATTTATAATGTTTAAAATGTGACTAACGGACTTTTTACTTAATTTTTTTTTATTATATTGTACATTTTTATTCAACAGTTTTTCCACTTAAGGCGAAGACTCACTAATATTTCTTTTTGTCATTATATAACACTCCTTTTTTTGTTGATATGTCATGGGATTTTATAATTGTATTTGCTTTGAAAATAAAACGAATTACAATTTCCTATTTAATTATATTACAACTTTGGGCTAAATACCTACAGAAGTGGGCCATTCATCATAGCATAAAGCCTAAACACATCTCTGCTTATCTTAAGGGATTGTCTAGTCTGTTACATTAGGTCTCGGTTAAGCCACAGATAAATATAATACTTACAGTTAAGCTAACGAGATTATAATGATGCCTACTGTCGAACAAACTAGACCAAAATATCTCTTTACAAATTGTACAACAACTATAATTTTAAAGAATTAAAGAAAGCTTTTTGGAACGTCACATTTCGTAAAATCTATTTATTCACTTATTAATCGAAGCGCTCGTGGCGATTCTTGATAGATCGCTGAAGTTAAGCAACGTTCTAAGCGGTCACTACTTTGATGGGTGGCCGCAAGTGGCATTATCAGCTTAGCGCTTCCGTTAAATTGCCATTCCCGGCTTTTAAAGTCGTTAAGCCATACGGAGGTCTTTAGGCGGTCTAAAAACTCCGTCACCAGAGTTGGCCACTTGCTCATACGAACGAACGAACGAACTTAATAACCGTTTAGATTTCGGCCGGGATTTAAACTCACGACTTTCGGATAGAAAGTCAAAACAACTATCCTCGAACAACATAACTGTAACAAATTATGCAATTCTAATAAAGCTTATAAAGAGAACATTGTCCAAACCTAATAGCCGGGCGATTACGTATCTCGCGTTCCCGTAATTTTACTGCCGGCCCTAAAGTCTTTCAGCAAGACCGCAATAAATGTGAAACTGGGCCAAAATTGCCGGACGAAACCTTCACGTGGAAGAATGTAATAGTTGCCACTTTTTCACTGGCACTTTGTCATGTCATGAGAGGAATTTTGAATTGGAACCTTAAAAGAAGGTATGTAGGTTTGAAGTTTACGGACAATAACTGAACGATTTTTTTGATTATAGTGTTAAACCACACTTAGGTATTTCATTTTTAAATGAAAAATCTGTGCTTTAACTGAAATAATCATCTTACTGATCGTCTTCAGCATCAAGGGCTTCGTGGACGAGTGATAAGGCAGCCGGGCTTAAGGGTTCGAATCCCGTCGAAGCCGTAAAACTTTTAGTAAGATTTTTCATTTAAAAATAACTAAACGAAACTGAATTTCTGAAGGGTTGATCTTTGACAAGTTGTAGCTCTACCTATGCATTTGAATATTATCTAGTAAACTGAATACGCCCTGAATGAGATCTCGGGAACCATTGGTTGGTTTATTTTGAACTTGCTTCTGACTATCTACCATTTACGTCACTGTTGAGTTGACTAAGTACCTAATAGATGGTTTAAAAATTGTTCAAATAAAATTTATAACTCAGCGATATTACAGCAAAAGTCTTTAAGCAATATTTGAACCTAACTTCAGTGTACTAAAGTTGAAATCCCATTGGCAGTTAATGTAAAGTGGGGCAAGATATCCGTGCACTCCACAAGGACTTTGACAAGTGGCTCAAGTCGTGCGGAACACCAACAAGGTCGAGAGGTGTTCGGTGTTCCTATAAACCTACGGACCCCTAAGCAACGACTACCTTATTAAGTAAGTAAGTTCGTATGAGCAAGTGGCCAACTCTGGTGACGGAGTTATTACTACCTTATTAAGTTACTAGCTTACCGCAGCTTCGCCCCCGTACCTACCCGGATAAAAAGTTGCATGAAAAATAAAATGAAATATGATCACGACTGTATCCCAGGGAGCGGTAGACATTTCTTTCAGATCTTTGAGGCAATTTTTAGATCCTTTTGAAGATGTCTATGGGGGTAGTCAGGGTTATGTCCAAATATCTATGTATTTTGACAGATATATATGTATTTATTTAAAAAGTTGCATATGTGGGTCATAATCTAGTATAATTCAGTTATTCAGCTTCAGCCAAATTAGTTTAGTAGTTTTTGCGTGGAAGAGCAACAAATATCCACACATCCTTACAAATTTTAACGTTTGTATCTATCAAAGACGATTAATATCTAGAAGACAGACAAAGGCCATACACAAAATCGTAACCCTAAAAAATAGCCTGAAAACACTAAAACATCAATTTTATCCAAGAAATTTCAATTACTTTCTAGTTAAAAATGTTTAAATATTGAATATTGTTGCTACCTACTACTAAGTATTGAAATTTCTTGGATAAAATTGATGTTTTAAAGTTTTCAGGCTATCTGGTACTGCGGGATCGGGTTACGATTTTGTGTATGGCCTTTGTCTGTCTTCTAGATACCTATTAATCGTCTTTTGTATCTATCTAGCTGCGCCCCGCTGTGTTACCCGCGGTGAAAAGTTCCCGTGGGATACTGGGATCAAAAGTAGCATATGTGTTAATCCATGATGTAAGATATCCTGGTAGCAAATTTCATTCAAATCCGTCCAGCCGTTTGAGCATGAAGGAGTAACAAACATTCACACTTACACAAACTTCCACCTTTATAATTTAGTGAGTTTGAAATATTTATTTTTTTCTTCAGTTTTATCTTATTATTATTGTATACCTATGTACCTACCTATATTTATATATACTAAGTATGTATATACCTACTCGTATATGTATAATTCACATTGTTGCTCGGTACTGCTTTCAGTAATATTGATGTGTTAATAGTTTGTCGATTTTCATTGATTTATGTGCCTTGCCATAGCCTTAATTTTATATTTTGTTTGGTTTGTTAAATATATATAACGACTTAGTACAACTGTAATGTTGAACTGTATACTGTCTGGTCGAAGCGACGCGTGATCCGAGGGCTGGCACTTATTTGGCTCAAAAGATCAGCATTGCCATCCAGCGCGGCAATGCTGCCAGTGTCTTGGGCACGCTTCCGTCTGGCAGTGGTTTGGATCAGTTGAGCTACCTATAGATCGTTTGTAACGATCCTTAGGTGGCTCAACTGGTTCTAATTGTATTTTGTACAGTTATGTAAAATGTAGTAGTTTAGTTTCTGTAAATAAATTATATCTACTGTAATGTTATATTCTACTCGTATGTGTGTATGTAAATAAATAAATCAATTATTTGGAAAACTAGAGAGACTAACAAACCTGTCACTTATAAAACATTCCAAATTACTCTATTCCCTTTTAAATGTCATCTCTAGATTTATCTTCCAGCGGAGCACTCAGCGCCACAAATAAGATATTGTTTGCAATCCATTACGGCGAACGTTCGTGACAATGACGACGGCCTAATTGCCTTCGAGAACAGAGCCGGTAATGGAATTGAAATTCGTGATTTTTAGATTTTAAGTGAAATATTATACGCTTGTAATGGCTTCGAAGCAGTGAGTTGTAAATAATCAGGCTTAAAACATTCACCAATTCGTAAACGTGCGGTTATTATAATCCGCGGATTATGAAGGCTTCGCGGTAAAGTCATTTAATTAGAAACAGGTTGATGAAATGAAACAGGTTAAAATCCAACTAATAGTGGCAATTCTGAGTGTCGCAAAAGCTAAACTAAGCTAACTAAAATTGTTGCCGTCCCTTTCATAGCGATGGGAATAAAAAGGATGGCAATAGTTTTAACTAGGTTAGTTTAGCTTTTGCGACACTCCGAATTGCCCCCAATATTATGACGCCACAGTTTGTATGAATGTATGGCTCTTTCACGCCAAAACTACTGAACGGATTTTGCTGAAACTTGGAATATACATAGTTTATAACCTAGAATAAGACTATTATGCTTTTTTATGTATAAGATTTATTTAGATTTCAGATCTTTATGCATATTTTAGATCCTTTTGAAGATGTCTAGGGGGTTAGTCAGAGGTATTTCCAAATAAATATGTGGTAGGTAATGCCCACATTTTGCAGAAGTTAACTTTCCATACGTGACAGGTTGCAAGCTCATCAACGCTATTAGAAAGCTAACTAGTTTCCTCACGACGTTTTCCTTCACCGTTTAAAACTATATTAAAGTGCATATAATTTTTCGATACACGGCTGGATTCGAACCCACGACCTTCGGATCGAAAGTCGAGGTACTAATCCACTTGGGCAACACGGCTTTTAAAAATAATTATTGAACTGGTGATTTACGGTTTTGTGGCTTCATGAGCAGAAAATAGAATATTATCGCACGACTTAATCCGAAAAGAAGAACATAAGTATGAGGCCAAGCCCGACACGGTCTCATAAATACACCAAGAAAATCTTCATCAATCATACTACACAAGACCTCGAAAATAACCACCGCGTTTGAGATCCTTCAGAAGGGTTCCCTAATAAGTATTACAGTTTATACATTTTTGAAAAAAAGAAAGAAAGAGTTATTGGACACACACAAACTGAAACAATACACTAAAACATGATTTATAAAAATACAATGTATCCCCAATGGGCTCCGACTCAACACTTGCTGTTTTGCGCAAGTTTTTTTTTAGTTTCTACAAGTGACTGTCGAAATGTAACATGGCTAGGGCAGCTGGTATTTACCGTTTACGGTTAAGATAGATTCCAAGATTTGTCTGTATGAGAATTTGGACATAAATTCACAATATTACCCAGCTTTTCTTTAATTTTTTTTCTTTATTTCTTGCTCTTTTATGGGATGACAAAATAAATACACAATTTTATTCCAATTCAGAAGATTTTATAATATAAAGTTTCAATTAGACAATAGGTAGTTCTCTGAAAGTGAACTGAAGAAAGTTTTATTTCAAACCACTTTTTCGAGCCTTTTTAACGACGTCCTCTGAATTAAAAGCCTTCAAAGCTTTTAAACTTACTCCGCTATCCTTTTTAAAACTCAAAGATACTTTTTGTTTTTAGATAAGAGTAAAAATACGAAATCGGAAAGTGTTAGCCTTATAAATTATTAAAAAAAATTGGAACTTTCTTGCTGCAAAAGGAATATTGCAAACGTAAAATCACTTTGTACTCATTAAATTGCGTTTGTCAATTAAACTTATTTGATTTGTGACTTGTTTTGAATGGAATTGAATGGCATAATTTTCAAAGATGAATAGAAGTTCAAACAGGCTGTTTCAAAGGCTTTTGATTTGAGCCTGTTGATAACTCGTAAAAGCTACGGATTTAAAATTACTTACCTACATACTTCTTGTATCGCTGTAGAAATAAACTTCTAAGTTATATAAACGCAAGCAACAACCATTTAATTATCGCGTGCCTTAGATTGCGTGCTACTTCATACAACTAGGGACTCTAATCGTCTTAAAACCTCAAATCTAATGGCACAACTTTAACGAAACGACCCTACTCTAAAACTTACAGAATTTCTCAAAGTTAAAATGCGTGTGAACAGCGAATACTTCTGAAATTCCACAGTCGTTACCGCGGTTTTAGAAGTTTGTTTTAATAAGTTCAGGCCGTGCGACGAGCTATACTTAATAGCCTTTTTTGCCACCGCGGCTAACTTTACAGTCCGCAGCGGCAATAAAACTTCGTCAAGCAAGGTGGCGCGTCTGCCGAAAGCTTCGCGGAACGCGGAAGCGAGGGGAGGGACGAGCGGCGAGCGCGTCGCGACGCTCAGTCGGGCGCCGGCCTCGTGCAGCGCCGGTCGCCACAGATGGAGCACGTCAGGTAACGCGGCATGCGGCCCGCGCTCGCCGCGCTCGCGGCCTGCTGCGCGGTGGCGCGCGCCGAGCCCGAGCGCTCCGCCCCGCGCAACGCCACCCCGCACCACGTCCTCCAGTGCTCGGATGGTCTGATGCTCCCTGCTTGGATGCCTCTCGAAGATGTCCCAACTTTGGACATCACACTTCGCGGGCTCGTCTACTTTTTCGCGCTCATGTACCTCTTCATCGGCGTGTCCATCGTCTCGGATCGGTTCATGGCGGCGATTGAAGTGATCACGTCGCGAGAGAAGGAAGTGCGCGTGCGACGGAACGGCAGCGAACAGATTGTCGTTGTCCGAGTTTGGAATGAAACTGTTGCCAACTTGACGCTCATGGCTTTGGGGTCGAGCGCACCTGAAATTCTATTGTCAGTTATCGAAATAGCTGGGAAGAATTTTGAAGCCGGCGATTTGGGACCCGGTACCATAGTCGGGTCCGCCGCTTATAATTTATTTGTAATTATGGCCATCTGTGTTGTGGTGATACCGGATGGAGAGGTGAGGAAAATTAAGCACCTTCGTGTGTTTTTAGTGACAGCAACTTGGTCCATTTTCGCATACGTATGGCTCTACCTTATTCTTGCCGTAATTTCTCCCAACGAGGTCGAGGTTTGGGAGGGGCTCGTCACATTCCTGTACTTCCCTGCGACTGTGATGACGGCATACATCGCCGACAGACGTCTTCTGATGTACAAGTATTTAAAAAAAGGATATAGAGTGAATGAGAGAGGAGTTATAGTGGAAGGGGAAGGTGATGGGTCAGTTGAGATGGCGTTGAAGCCAAGCGGCGAAGATTTCGCATCGGATGACGAAGAAGGTAGAGAAGTGGAGAAGTCGAGAAGAGAGTATGTATCAGCACTGAGAGAGCTTCGCAGACAACACCCAGAGGAGGACCTTGAAACGGTTGAACGGATGGCATTAGAGACCTTGATGTCCCGTGGTCCGAAGTCAAGAGCTTTTTACAGAGTGGCTGCGACTCGCAAGATGACGGGCGGTGGAGACTTCTCACGAAAAATATCTGAAAGAGCTCAGAGCGATCTGAGCGAGGTAAAAGCAGAACTGCAGAGACGCGAATCTGGTTCCATGTCACTGGAACCTCGTGGCCCAAATGTCAGATTCGACCCAGCCAATTACACTGTTTTCGAAAACTGTGGATCGTTTGAAGTCAGAGTGGTTCGTGCTGGTGATTTGAGTGGAGAGATCGCTGTTCAATACACAACAGAGGATGGAACTGCCGAAGCAGGTTCAGACTACGTCACGGCTCACGGCACTTTGGTGTTCAAACCTGGTGAGATAGAGAAGTCATTTACAGTGCAAGTTATTGATGACGATGTTTTTGAGGAAGACGAGCATTTCTACGTGAGACTGACGTCTCCTAGAGGAGCGTCGATAGCTTCTCCGTCCACAGCCACAGTGGTGATTCTAGATGATGACCATTCCGGTGTGTTTGCATTCCCGCAGAGGGACTTTGAGTTGACGGAGTCTGTAGGGACTTATGATCTGCGTGTGGTAAGAACAGCTGGCGCAAGAGGCAAGGTCCGAATACCTTACTGGACCGAAGATGGAACTGCTAAGGGAGGCAGCCAATACGAGCCAGCGCAAGGTCACATTTTCTTCGAGAACAACGAAACTGAGTAAGTACATAATGCTTTCTGTCTTGTCTCATTTCTGGGTTATAAACATTTTATAGCGTTTTCAGAGGTTTACTCTCAGCACTAACAAGTTTTACTAGGATTTTATAGGGATGTTCTTTTTAAGGCTAATAAGCTTAATTGGATGATCTTTTTAAAGCGCAATAATTTGAATGTTTCTTTAATATTATTATAATCAGCTATAATTATAACAAAGTTTTATTACTGGATCTATGAACCTTTTAAAACATGAAAACATAAAGAATGAACGAATGAACTTTAAAGTAACAAAATCTACAAAAAAACACAGATAATACTTCGTTTTCCAACGATTCAGATGGTTAAAAAAAAACAAATCGGAGTGGAGAAATAAAACTAGGAAATCTTTGGAAGAATCTCTGTACAGTGAACGGTACAAACTCCAGCGTTTTGCATAAATGCAATTTAACCGTCGGTATTTTCCTGCGCTTCGGTACATGAATGTGCCATTTGGGACGAGCGGTTTTTTTATTTCTTCGAAAGCGATGAGACCACGTATTGAAATTTTTTATTCTTCATAGAAGCTCAACGGTACCGGCTAATATGAGGCCTACTACAAATTTATCTATTTTATTTATTATTTTTGATGATAAAAACGGAATATATTTAGATTCGTTAAGCCACGACGGAGGTCTTTAGGCGGCCTAAAAACTCCGTCACCAGAGTTGGCTCATCAGTTGAGATTGAGGTGTGTCAGTGTCAGTGACTGACCTTAATCTGACACTGATAGACACTTCAAACTTATAACACCCCTATTTTCGTCCTGGGTTAGAAATAGCACTCATAATGCTGAATTTAAAAGAAAAATCAAGCCCAAAACCATTACTACACCTACGTGCTTCTCTGTATGCGTAAAAGAGTCTTTCAAAAAGCCTCCTTTTCCCTTAACTTGATCAAACCGAACTTGTGTAGTTAAGTATGATCGTTTGGACGTGATCCGAGTCGAACCGACGCAGCTTATACTGTAGTCACCTAAGAAGCTCTGTCACTGCAATTGTTCTAGATATATCTAGATATATATATCTAGATATGTCCAAGGATACCTATTTATTTATACCTATTTATTTATATGGTGTTAAATAAATAATACTTAAATAAATATACTTGGACATTTCACACGGCGTCATCTAGTCCCAAGCGAAGCAATTCAATGCTTGTGTTATGGTAACCAGAGGACTGATATACTACATACATATTTTTTTTGTAAATAGGTACATACATTTATACATAGAAAAACAACCCGCAACACATATCTGCAGAAAATGAAAACATTTGTCCCGCGGCGGGAATCGAAACCTCTGCGTTTCAGGCGGGCTTTCACCCACTGCGCTACAGAGGTCATAAAAAAAAAGTGTGTTTCTATTTAATTTTATTCTATTTTCTGTTTGGGTCTGGGTGTTTTTTTATTTATAAAAGTATTTACAAAAAAAAAAGCAAGTAGGGGCCATATCCGGCCTGGTTTACTTAATTTACCTGAGTTATTCACCTAGGTTGATTAAATTCACTTTTAGTCATCTGGTTACCATAACACAAAAGTATTAAGTTGCTTAGCTTGGGACTAGATGGCGGTGTGTGAAATATGTCCGTGGATATTTTTTTATTTATTTTAACGAATTTAAACAAGTAGCAAATCTTTTTTTTTAAACCGTAAAAGTTATTTCAGCATTAACTTGAAGTTAAACTTGAATTTACTAACTTCGTAATAACCTTAGACTTTTGACTAAGCCTACCCGTAAGCAAGAATTATGGGTTAATTTTTCCTGTAGCACATTACAGAAAACCTTAATTACTCGATAAAACTTATCCAATTATCCGACCTTCCAAAGTGGCGGCCTAAGGCGGCAAACCCCTGGATTATCTAAACCCGATTACGATGTAGCATTGAAAAAGGACACAGTGTAATACAGCACTAGTTTTTGCCTTCACACTTTATATGCGACAGTTTGCTGCTTCGTTTGGGGTATTCAGAGACTTCACTCAGACCTTCTCAAGCATCGATTTTTGAAAGTTCTCTAAGGGAAACTGAGTGATAAATTACTGCTTTAGACACGATTCACGCTTGAATATGGACTCCGAATACGAGCCTTAGTATTTTTATATAATTGCAAAAGCGGCTGAATACTAAAACGCCATCATTGACACTATTTGATGTTTGTTTATACACAACAAGTTTAAATAAATAAAATAATATAATATAATATATTTATACACAATGTCTTAAACGGTTACGGTCTTAAATATTTTCTATATTCTTATGATATTGAAGTCGGTTTGATAAATATAAATTTAAATTTTACTTGTATTGTACATTTAGGGCGCTTTAGCTAGTCAGCGTCGCTACGCATCGTCACCCCATGACTTGACTTTTTGTGCTGCGCGGCAACGCGAAGCATAAATAAATAAATAAAAATAAAATAAATAAATATCTTTGGACATTTCACACGGCGTCATCTAGTCCCAAGCTAAGCAACTTAATGCTTGTGTTATTGTAACCAGATGACTGATATAATACTTAAATACATTTTTTTTTTGTAAATACATACATATTATAGATAGAAAAACATCCAGACCCGGAACAAATATCTGCAGAACTTGCAAACATTTGTCCCGCGACAGGAATCGAACCCGCAACCTCTGCGTCTCAGGCGACCTTTTGCCCACTGTGCCACAGAGGTCGTCGCGCTCATTGCGCTCGTTTACTAAACAGAAGTGTTTAGAATCAGTAGTCAAGCCAAACCAACTTTACATAACGTTCACACACAGTCGAACACGTCACAAACGTGTGCCAAAGGTCATTACAGTCCATTCGACCGCAAACTCCGTCCAACCGCGAGTAATCGAAGACCAATCAGTTGCTAATGCTAGCAGTAATAGTAAGGCTTCCAAACCATACAACGAAACTATTTTAGAAGCGTGTAAATCCTCGTAAAGTTGTCCTTTTTTAGAAACGCTCGCTTTGCCCCTCGACGGTTGATGGTATACAATATCTTTACTACCTTGATAAGCTTTACCATAATATGCTAACTAAACAATAAGTAGGTACCACTTAAGTCAGCCAAGTGTAGCGTGTGATGCCAGACAACATTTTGTTGAGGTGTTATCTAGTTAATTTTACTTTTGCTTGCTTTGACATGCCTTACTTTGTTTGATTGGCTTCCCACTGAAGCTTGACCATTTAGATTGTTAAGGGATCGCTTTTAAAAAGCTAGGCCCACACCACCAGGTTCTTGCCTGCTTCTTTCCCTGGTGTAGGGAGTCACGTTGGAACAGGCATTAGAATCACCTAGCATGTAAGATGATACTGAAGTCTTTCTTTCAAACAACCTATAAGTATTTTATGTATTTCCTATGCATGAGATAAATCTTTTATGATAAGACTGCGCATTAAATCTTCGTAACAAAACCACCAAACTTGACTTGTTGGTACTAATGCATTCATCGCTTAAGGTGCATCTAAAAGCGTTAATGTTTGCTTTAACGTTTTTCGTAACGGCAGTAAAGTAAAGTCTAAATTCAGTTTGTATAAACAATTTTAAAGGCGTGAATTTATACCGCAATAAAAAGTCGACATAGTGATTGCCTAACAAACATGATCTTTAACTGTTTCGCATTTAATATTCTCTATCTTTTGGCATTCAAGATGATTACTAAGGGGATCATCATCATCATCACCATCAATCTATCAAGTCCTGATAGGATGATCATAGGTTTTTTTATAAAAGGTATTACATATCTTTTTCTACAATCGCTTTCGCTATAGAAATACAACAATGTACAATGGCTTTCGAAGATAAAATAAAGTGGTAAAATTAAAAAAATATTATACCGACTTCAATATCGAAAGAATAGACAAATTTCCTGCACTCTCGAGTTACATTCTGTTCATAACTCCGAAGATCCTCAAAATTAAATCCTCAAATTTTTCTACCGCACCTTGGGAATGCAGTCGTGATCATCTAACCTACTACTCTTAACTTCGATTTTCTGTGTTGACATTATGTCTTACTAGCTGCACCGGTGTTACTCGCGGTAGTTCCCGTTCCCGAGGGAATACCGGGATCAAAAGTAGCCTATGTGTTATTAACATTCATAATCTATGTATATTCCAAGTTTCAGCCAAATCCGTTCAGTAGCTTTCGCGTGAAAGAGTAACAAACATCCATACTTACAAACATTCGCGTTTATAATATTAGAAGGAAGGATGAATCTTACCTACCTATTGGATCTTAGTTGTCTGAATAAATGAAATTATTATTATATACTTAACAATTTTCATATTTTTTGTATAATTTAAAGGCTTTCATAAAAAGCACCTATTCTATACTATTAGCAAATTATAAGTTATAAACATATTCATTGCCTCCAGCGTACTCTGTTTATCCCATATGCCAGAGGCCTTTTGTTATGTCGACGCCAGAAACCTACAACAGTGTTTAGTAATATTACCTAAAGTAATTACATTATTAAATAAGTTAATTTTATATTGGAATAATATAGGACGCGTTTTTGCACCTTCTATTTGTTCAATAATTAAGATTGACTTTTTTTATATTAAAGTACCTAAGCAAAAAAAAAAGATTGTGAATTCACCACCACATTTTTAACCGACCTCAAAAAAGTAGGAGATTCTATGTTCCACTGTAAGTATGTATTTTTTTATATATTTTTACCGATTATTTAATACGTATGGAATGCAAACTAATGACAATGCGTATGCCAACCATACTCGTATTATAATATGAACATGCTTCTGACTATTCCTTAAATCATTTATCTTGAATATCTAAAAATAAAAGAGGAAATTACAGTCATAGCTATTTCTTGTACGATTCTAAAGGAAACAAACATCTTAACGAATGTATACTACCTAATTGGCGACAGATATTTTTTAAGATTGCATTTAATATTGTGTAGTGGCGCGACCAACTTAATACCCACGTGGGTCCAAATGGCACAGGAATGTGATGATTGGAGAGACCAAGGGGAGGCCAGCAGTAGGCCATAATGGAAAAAAATAAAATTAAAAAAATATTATATTTCAATTTGTCTAAGGGGTAATCAGAGGTATCTCCAAATATTTGTTACGATTACGACATTCCCGTGTTTTTGAACAATTCATCAAATATTTGATACGAAGTTTCCATTTGGAACCCACGACCATCGAGTCACTTCCACTCGGCTAACACGGCTCTTTTATGACAGTTGACTATGCACAAACTTGCGACAAAACGTAAATTGTTTCATAGTCGACCTAATACTTTTCTAAAAATACACCAATCGATGCAGACTTCAAAGTATGAGTACAATTACCGATTGACCAGAATCATTATCAACTTGAAACTGAATACACTAAAATTGTTAATTTTATATTCCGTTTAGATTTTTGCACATACTATCGTAATAAGGAAGACCATTACGTAGGTATTAAGAAAAAGCTTATGATAGGTTTCACAAATTGTACATTCAGTTTTTTAAAATTCCTTTGTTCAACGTAATAATAAAATAAAATAGACGGTGGCGCTAGTTTCACCTATACAGGCACCTTAATACGCTCCTAATATTTAAATAGCGTTTCAGTATTTGGGCTCTAATTGTGTTCTATTAGAATAACATCTTAGAACATCTCTCGAAAATGTTGAAAGTGAAAATTACTTAGGTATTATTATGTACCTAACATGTAATTCTACGGACCCTTTTGACCATTACAGAGGCTTAGCAGTGATCGTATTAAGCGTCACTGACTAAAAGACTTCTCAGAAGTACACCGGAGTGGAATCAAAAGGGGTTAAAACATGTTTCATCGCTTGACCGGGCGACTTGACAGCTTTGACAGCTTTGACTTGAACCTAAAAGCCATAGTTCAGTAGAGAACAATTATTAGTAGGTATCATAAAATCTATTATTATTTTATGGCGATCTCTGTGGCGCAGTGGGTGAAAGCCTGAAACGCAGAGGTTGCGGGTTCGATCCCCGCTGCGGGACAAACTTTTGTATGCTATGCAAATATTTGTTTTATGTCTGGGTGTTTTTTCCTATGTATTAAATATTATGTGTATGGTATTTACAAAAAAAAAATATCTATATGATGTGTGGAGGGAATGGGGGGAGGTCTTTGCCCAGCAGTGGGACACGATAGACTCATAATAATAATAATAATGTAGTTTATCAGTCATCAGATTACCATAACACAAGCATTGAATTGCTTAGCTTGGGACTAGATGGCGCTGTGAGGAATGTCCAAAGATATTTATTTATAATTTATTTATTTAATTATAAGATAATTTGGCCCACATTAACTAATCGTGAACACCAGCGCTAATCAAAATAAGCTGAGCATCAAATGTAAATAAACATAGAGCGAACCAACTTTGTAACAACATATTTGATTAACATCCAACTGCTCGAATACAGACATTGTTTAATTAGATTTCTGAAAATAAACCACAGTTACGAATATATATATTTTATACTAGTTTACTCGCCCGCGGCTTCGCTCCCGTGTTACCTACTTAGATAGGTAGCTTATATTTTATTTAAGGTCATTAATTAAGTATTATTCCAATTTCAGTCAAATCCGTTCAGTAGTTTTCGCGTAAAAGATCAACAAACATCCACACATCCATACTAACTTTTGCGTATATATGATTAGTGGAATAGCTATTATTATAAACATCTACATGTGACTAAATCTGGCACGTGTTAAACAACGCTTCAACGTTCGTTCTTTTGTTCGAGCAAGTGGCCAACTCTAGTGACAGAGTTTTTAGGCCGCCTAAAGGCTTCGTGGCTTAACGACTTTAAAACCGGGACCGACAATTTAACGTGCCTTTTGAAATATGGAAGCGCTTGCGGTCACCCATCCACGTAGTGACCGCTCAGAACGTTGCTTAACGTCGACAATCTATCAAGAACGCCTTAGCAAGCTTCGCCACGAGCTAAAGTTGATACTTTTTGAAGGATAAGTATAGCAATTCAACGAGGTAACGTTGCCAGCTTTTGGGCACTCTACCTGCGGTCGGTGACCTGAACTCTGTCTTCTATCTTTAGTTAGTCTATATTTTGGATAGAAAACAGAGTTCCTTTTATTTATTTAGTTGTTTAGGTCAAGAAGTGTAGATATTTTTTTTTCCTGTGTGTTTCTTTGTTCTTAAATAAATATAAGTATGTGTATTTTTGAAGGTCTACCTATGTTTTTGTTTGTAACATGATATAACCAGTATAGTTTTAGAACGATGGAAATCTCCTGACTATAACCATGGTATCCCATCCCCTTATAAGATGGTTGTAGTTCCAAAATCAAATGAATAGATGGCGTTACGTGTTGCTATTTCGAAATAAAGTCTCTGGAAATTTATGAAAATGCCTAAATTTTGCCAGAATCATACATTTTCTGTTTTAAATTTTTTTTTTTAATATAACGAAATAAAATATCCCATTAATTTATTTCTTAGATCAATTTCTACAAAATAAAATAAAATTACATGACATGAACGCTAGATGGCGCTGACTCAGAAACACAGGTAAAACGGGATAGCCCGACGAATTGCCCGCAAATTCAGGATTGTTTTCAATGTTCTACATGAGGCATCTGTACTAGTGCATTATATAATCTGTGCTATAACTAGGTAGGTATATGGAAAACAAAGAGATATTAGCCTAACAAAAAATATGCAAAGTACTCGTACATTATTCGAAGCTATCTGCAAGGTCGTTGAATTAATTGTCGCAATGCTTTGCATACTTATTCAGAGAATAAATTATTCGGATTGGCTGATCCAATGCGAAAAATAAGCTCTTAATTTATCGTTTGTGCTTTCAAAGTTATACTTTTCATTTCACGAGTTTTAAAATTATTCAGAAAAAATAGGTTTTTACCATATTTATAGTATTAGTTACCATAACTGTTAAAAATATTGTCTATGGTGACATCAAATAAACTACTTTGTATAGTCTTTGGTTATATCTAGAACTTTATATTGTCTCTGTTGTTTCCTGTTCTGTGTGATCTCTCTTAATAAAATGTTGCTCATCATCCAACTTATGTAGTTTTAATAATAACACAAGCATTAAATTGCTTAGCTTGGGACTAGATGACACTGTATGGAATGTCCAAGGATATTTATTAATTTATTAAGTTCCAAACTTGAGTGAAGCTCTGAGAATGAGCCACTTACCGAGTTTAGCTTAAATCTCAGTACTATTATTAAATCTGTGGTAGTTGGAGAACCCTAATTTCCATGAAGTTAAATCGAATATCAGAAGCAAATTCTCTTTACCACAAATGGTTTCTCGGCAATTACATTACAAACTTAAGCCTTGGTCTAGTAAAATACTATTCATATGATACTTTAACGTGTATTTAAAAATCTAGTATCATTCTCACTATTAACCAAAGACGATGAATACTAAGAAGACAGACAAATGCCAAACACAGAATCGTAACCCTGTAAATGGCCCAAAACGGGAGTTTAAAGTAGATGGCAGCATCAGATAGCCTGGAAACCTTAAAACATCAATTTTATTCAAGACATTTAAATTACTTTTCTTTTTATATTATTTAGGTAATCGTTATTTAAAATAAAATTAATTAATTTAACGTCAGCCGTTGTCGCGCGAAGACTAAATATATATTGATAACCAATAGTTAAACAAACTTCGCCTTTAGCGATCTTGTGGTTGCCACTTGAGTAGATTAACCCACAGGATAATTATGATTTACATGGATGTGTCATTATAGTCTAATATCAACATAGGACACATACATTTGTATTATGTCCCAAACATTAATTACTTTGGGAACATACTAGTTTTACACAGATTTAAACTCATAACTCAAACTTTCTGTACCTAGCCAATTCAATTACCAGGTAATTTATGTCGTACTTAAGTTTTTGGCCGAGTACATTTTTCCTAGCTTCTGGTTAAGCTCAAAGCCCGTTTGAGTAATATTTTACTTTTAGAATATTACTTTTTTCTTTAGTAAAAAAGTATTTAACGATCTCAAGGATTTATGATACGTTTCATCCAAAACTTAAAAAAAATATATACTCAAGTTGAGACGCACTCAAACTTTAACTTAACATCGATAATTTCCAAGTTTTAACGAGATTGAAATGAATCCAAATATAATCATAAACTTTGTTACATATAATAAAGTCGGGAGTTTGTAGCGTAACTTCAACGTCTGGAAATAAATTTCGTAAATTACGCGATAAATACCCGTACCTATTAATAATGTAGAAAGCTTAAGAAGTATTTGTTAGTACGAGATAGTACTTTATGTAGAAAAATAGAGATATATACCTAGAGATAGAAAAAAAAATTGCCTACTAAAACTAAATTTACCACGTTTACTAAAACAATTTTAATTATTGGCCCACTATTAACGAAATAATTCGGTGAACATAAAAAATAAAATTAAATTAAAAAACATAAAAAAATAAATACAGTAAAACATAGAACCTCTTCCTTTTTTGAAGTCGGTTTAAAAGAGCAGCCTTACCTTAGATCAATCCAGAGCGATCGTTACTAGATAACCTTTGAATAAATCAGTCTAGATAGAATAACTTCACCTCAAATAAATCCAGAGCGATCTTTTCTAGACAATGCTTGATCAGTCCTAGATAGAATAAATAAAGAAATTTAATCAAGTATTATCGGGCTCGCAATCGGCCACGTACAGAGCTGGTCTCTAGAATTACACGAATTAATTCCTTCATCTACGGCCATTCATCTGGCGATACGATACCCCTTATTCAAAAACAAACGAGGCTTGAACGCAATGAGCTTTCTATCTATCACTACTCAGCTGGTAACACCCACTGCTGGGTAAAGGCCTCTTCTCTATCACGCCACTCTTGGTGGTGTTTGAGTCAATGAGTTTTAGTAAAAAAATTGGCACCAGAGTTGGCCACTTGCTCATACGAACTTACTTACTTACTTACTTACTTTAGTAAAAAAATCTTATGGTTTAGATAATAAGTACAAATAAAATCTTACTAAAAGTTAACAGCTCTTCAAGATTCGATCCTGCGTTGAAACAAGCGATCGCTCTTAAGCCGAGCTGCCTGACCACTAGGCTACGAAACCTGTACGCCGAGAGCTGAAACTATAAGTAAGATGATTTCTAACAGAAATAACAAAACAGAAATTCACTTCGAAAGTGTAGGAAATTGCTCTACATAATTAGAGTAGGTTTTTATAAACAAAAAACCTTTGTTTCTTGTTGAATAAGGAGTTATTTCGAGTGGCATTCCTTCACGGCAGTAGCCCCAACCTATCTATTCAGTAATTGGATTGGTAAAGGGTATCCCGCTATCGCGCCATCTGTGGCTACTAAATCGAACATCTCATGACCATTTTTCGTGTCTAATGCGTATAAAAAGTCTATCTCGAATTAGTATCTTCTCTTTGCCTCAACGCGCAAATACCTACTAACATTTAGTATGTGTTTAAAATTACATCTTTCTGCGTGTTTACTGTCACATTACTATAATAAATAAAAAATAAATATCCTTGGATATTCCACACGGCGTCATCTAGTCCCAAGCTAAGCAATTATAATGCTTGTGTTATGGTAACCAGATGACTGATATAATACTTAGATATATATTTTTTTGTAAATACATACATTTATAGATAGAAAAACATCCAGACCCGGAACAAATATCTGTAGAACATACAAACATTCGTCCTGTGGCGGGGATCGAACCCGCAACCTCCGCGTCTCAGGCAAGCCTTCGCCCACCGCGCCACAGAGGTCGTCAATACGTCTGTAATAATAGTTTTATTTTGTATAATTTAAGAGAAGTAGTTGCACTTGGTGGCCACCAAACTCTGTACTATAGGTACCTATTGAATTTACCAAATTCATGAAAAAAGTAAAATGAAAAAAAAGACAGAAATAGTTTTTACTTATTGATAGTAGTATTCTATCTAAATATGGAAGCAAGCGGGACCAAACTCATGTTTTTATTCAAATAAACATATCCCAATACATGCAATCTCGTACAGAATAAGAATTCGCGGAGTTTTTCTAAAGAAAGTCCTTTGCATACGGAATGCAATATCCCGGGACTGGAGTAATCATTATGTAGGGAGCTTTGAGCATGAACCGTAAGAAACAAACAATCAGTAGGTGGCGCTCATCGCTGCTTTAACTGAAAAAACATCTTACTAATAGTTTCAGCTCTCGGCGTACAGGTTCCGTAGCCTAGTGGTCAGGCAGCTCGGCTTAAGAGCGATCGCTTGTATTTACGCAGGTTCGAATCCTGCCAGAGCTGTTATTTTTTAGTAAGATTTTTCATTTATAATGAAACAGTAAGGGGGGAGACCTTTGCACAGCAGTGGGACAGCATATTAGAAAAAAACAATTAAACAATCGGTACTTTTTTTCCATCAACCTATTTGGCCCACTGCTGGGCAAAGGTCTCCTTTTTTCCTCCACGTATCTCGGTCCATTCCCATTTCTGGTCATGTAGAGTCAAATGCATCCAGGTCATCTCGCCATCTTTGCCCCCTTGGCACCCAATGTTTAACGAGAAAGAAAGAAAGAAAGAAAGAAAAATCATTTATTCTTGTAGGACCTCAAGGATCACTTAAGTTTCGTTTTACATGCTAGGTGATTCTAATGCCTGTTCCAACGCGACTCCCTACACAGATTGACCCAACGTCCTGGATGCATTTGAGTCACATGGCCTGCCCAATCCCACGAGCGAGCTGCTTTGATGCCTACGTCTTCAATGCCTGTTTTTTTTTCCTTTTTTTAGGGTTCTGCAGATTTTATTATACCTCTCTGAAACCCAGTACAGATTTTCCTCTAAAAGCAAGGCTACCTCGGCCATTCCTTCAAATTGAGTTCGTTTATTTTGTTTTATAAATTCATGGGATTATCATGGTTTTGGGCCTAAACGATGGTTTTAAAGAACATGATGGTAACAGGGTACGACATTACTTCTATGTAATTATGTATAAGGAGAAGACTATGGGTATATACAGGGTGTTACCAGACCACTACCGAAAACTTAAGGGGATGAAAGTACCCATCAATATGAACAACTTTTTCTAAGAAACCAACACTGTGAACGCGAAAAAAAAAACAGCTGTTTCATACACTTTAGCCAAGTAGGTATTGAGCTTATGTATGGAACTGCTGTTTTTTTATCGCGTTCACAGTGTTGGTTTCTTAGAAAAAGTTGTTCATATTGATGGGTACTTTCACCCCCTAAAGTTTTCGGTAGTGGTCTGGTAACACCCTGTATACCGGGTGGGTAAAATTTAGAGCCATTTCAGGGTAGCTGGGTAGCTGGTTTGCAGTTAGAAAGTTGTCTTAGAAATCTTAGAAACGTTTGTTTTATTGAAGAAAAGAGATTCCATTTTTGAAAAAACAACAGTTAATCCGCTAAAGTAAACAAAAAACCATCGAATAAGTACATGAAGTTAAACTCGTAATTTCATAGAAAAAGTATGGGAAAGTTTTGTTTTGTGGCATAAACAGCTGCACGCCTACCGTACTTCAGATGGTACTTGAAAGCTCTCAATACCCTATAATGTAAATTTAATGTATTTATCCCGAAACTAAAACATTACGGCACTAATAAATCTTAGAAGCAGTAACAGTACACCATTTTCTCTTTTTCCACGGCTACTCATTAGAGTGGGGTCTATTATACAATTTCTGGGTTGCGTTGCAGCTCACAACAAACTAGTAACAAATCGTGTGTTTAAATTTAGTTCTACGTTTAATGTTTAACTCGAAGCAGTTTAACGAGCTTTATATCTTTTTGTTATTACCTGATATATAATAATAAATAAATTTATAGCTATTAGTTTTTACAATATAAAATAAATATAATTTTACCAAAAACACTTAACGTTCGTAACATTCTCTTAATGTATAATAATGTGATGTTTTAAAATAAATATAATATTCTATTCTATTCTAACGTTAACGCTCGCGCTAAATTTTCTCTCGTTGGCAATACTTTTAATACAGCGCTCACTCGCTGTAAAAATAATCTAGGGCTTTGAAATAAAATAAAATAATTAAAATAAATAAAATAAAATCCTATAATTGTAATACGATCCTGAAATAATCATTGTCACCTTAAAACTCGGCACTCAAATATGGCTCTACTACTGGTATTAGGTAAGTGACGAAACCCTTTCCACTTCTCTAAATTCCCACTTGACATTGCAGTGTGAGGGCTAAGGCTGATGCATAGTCAAACGAGCTCTACAGCCAACTTGACTTAAATTGTTTTTTAAATAGCTCCACTGTGTACCTTTGGAAAGAGGGTTTTGTAGGACGTGGTATTAGCATTATACTTATTTTGATTTTCTTAACACATACATATTTCAAAGTTTTTAATTTTGTCGGACTAAAAAACTTTTTTTGGTACAAATAGCCCGAGAATAACATTTTAAAAACAATTTCTTTAGTTGTTTTTACATTTGAAATTCGAATGGCAATGTCGAGTAGTTGGAAATAAAAATTCAGGGCCATTACCCATCAACGTGATGGGTGGCGGGACCCAAACCATCAGCCAATTTTAGCGGCAGTTGGTCACACGTACGGACCCATAGACACGTGCCTACTCGTGACCCATGTCACTAGCAGACAATAACAAGGATTTATGGACCCATGCCATGTTTAGCTGTAGATTTTTTGATACACACTTTTTGATGACAGTATTTTTTTATTTTAATAAAATTTGAAAAAAATATACCTTGTGTTATGATGATTAGATGACTGAAACTACTTTTATTTTCTCTTAGAAATTTTACGATATTTAATTCAAAATTCAAAAAAAATTCAAAAAATTTATTCATGAGATTGTTATAAAGGTACACATATTATCTGAAATACCTAGAAAGAAAGAAAGAAGAAAGCTTGTAGTTTTAATTTGGCAGTTACCTATTATATTCACCATCCATTCTATGAAAACCTCTACACGGGTAAAACCATGTGCACCAGCTAGTTACGAATAAAACAATTTTGCCAGATTCGAACATAGAACAACGATGCTAAAAAATATTTTGTAAAATGAATTAACACGGAAAATTGCACTCTGTTTAAAGACAATAAAAAGTTAATGCTTCTTTATCGCCTTTTTTGATAAATAGCTTGCCATAAAAGCTCAGCTGATACACGTGTATCGGAAAATACTAACAACTTGGCTATAGAACCCGCGAGATATTATTTTAAATAGGTTTTGCAATTCTGTTAATATAGAATTATTGAGTAGGTATGTGTCTGCCTGGGTAAGCAAGCAGAAATTGTGTAAAGGAAATGATTTTGAGAGAAATTAAGTTAGAGTTGACGAATGATAGAGGTTAGTAGGTAGAAAAGGTGACAGTTTAATATGTCGACCCAACTTAGCATTTGATAATAGTAAAAAAATTATCATGCTAGTAAAGAACACACATATCGTGAGTTGGTACATTTCTTGTCAGTATTTGCCAAAGTCCTCGACCTTGATGAGTGACAATCGAGGGTGATTTTGATTGGTGGATTTTTAATGACTACCATTTTCTTCAACCACTATGCGCGTATCATCAGTTGTAGAGTGGTAATAGTTAACTATCCTTGCTACCGGGTCAAATATTTCTAATGTATGAAATTATTAGTTCATGCAAATTACCGGGAGCGGCGCTGCTCTGGATTCTCATACATTTTGTAACACTTGACTCGGTGTTGAAGATAGTATTCTATACTACGGTAAACTGATGATAAACCCGCTGGAAACGCACCTTAACACTTTAGTTTACGTAATGAAAATCAACTATTGTACAGTGACGGTTTTAAAATGTTCGTCGGTTTTTAACTTGATTCGTTCAACGAGCACAAGCACATAATCCCTTTTGAAACTTGAAAAAGGAACGTCACTGGTAAATGTTGTACAATAATAATTGATTCTTGCAATCTGGTGCAAGCGAAAACCGACTCTAATTTGACGCACATTTTCAAACCGTCATTGATGTACATTGATTTATTCTTACAACAAATACGCCATTCATAAAAATATATAATTCATTATAATTACTAATTTATCTTTCACACAAAGACTCTGAAGTAGCCATAGCTCATTCATAATTCCTCTTCGTCATTTTTTATGAGTTATAAATGTCAGGTGTCTGTTTATTGATGCTGAAATAATTTATTTCTCATTCACATCCCACCTGATGCCGGTCATAATATCTACGAGGTATTTTGAACTTTATTGTTCGATAAATCTGTGGCTTTATCTTTAAAAGTGATAAAAGTGACTCACCTCATGTTTTAATCATAAAATATACATAAACGATCATGATTGTATCCCCAAGGTTCGCTAGTCATTCTATCGTAATTTAAGCGTTCAAGATCTGTTTTAAACGAGTGTAGTCAAAGACACCTTAAAACATATTTGGTACAAGCTCACAATTAATGAAAGTTTAGGCCTTTAGGCCTTTAGGCGCCTCGAAAACTTCATCACCAGAGCTGGCCCCTTACTCTATAAGCCAAAAACGATGCATCGTGACAATCATCGCCACTTGCTCATACGAACGAACGAACGATAGTTAGCATTCCGTACAAACCAAGCTGGTCTCTTACAGCCTATTAGAAAGTATTCGCTAGTTTCCTTACGACGCTCTGTGTTCCGTCACCTATCCATATTCATCATCATTTTCCTGCCCTACTCCCACTGGAACTATTTTTTTTTTTTAGTAACTTACTATGCTTTTAAGCGATAAGACCGCCGATTGTATACCTATCATAATTAAGTTGTTGTAGTTTACTGCATTGTTAATTTTTCCTATATGGTGTGCAATAAAGTATTTTCTATTCTATTCTATTCTATGTCCCACTGCTGGGCAAAGGTCTCCCCCAAAATCCTCCGCTGACCCCTGTCTTTGGCGATCTCCCACCACTCCTTCTCAAACACGTCAAGATCGTCCCGCCAACGCCTTCTCGGCCGGCAACTAAATAAAATATTTTAATTTTACATGTCCTGTTATATGTGTGAGTGATATAACAAAGCTAGAACACGAGAGTGAATTTTAATTTATGACTATCTGCGTATGGAGATAATGTTTATCCGCCTTTCTCCATAAACACGAGAAATATTCCTCCAAGTTTAATCAACCATAACTGGTGCCATAAATTAACATGAATTATTCTCTGGAGCTGAGGAAAGTCGATAAATTAAACCGAATGGTCTTACCTTGAGGGGAGATTGGGGTAAGATGGTACTTATACTTATTATTTATAGATCATATTTATTTTGTTTAATCGAACGGTTTTTCTTCATGAGGGAGCTGGGGCAAATTTTAATACAGAGATGTGTGCGTATTTGTTATGCTTGTCCTCGTTGGTTTGATGTGTTATTAAGATGAATTTTTGTGCTTCGAACATTTATTTTTTATTTTTTAAGTAAGTAATTGAATTATTCTTATAGCTGCTTCTTATTATTCTTGTTTATTATTCTTATCTTATCAGTAACTTTCATCTAGATACAGCTATAGTCTGAAATTAAATTAATCTCTATCATCCAAGGTTTGCTGTAAGAAAACTCTTTCAGGGTTAAGCTCGCCTATGTACATAGCCTTTAGTATCTATGTCGTTTGTTTTATCTGTTTTTGTGTACAATAAACTTATTAAAAAGAAAGATGAGTTTGAAAGCATAATGTCTACCTGTCATTGGCTACTCTTATATATTTCCTTAGCCCAGATTACACAGATGCAGCACACAGGCGTTCCACCTCAGTTTGAAGTAATATGGAAAATACGAAATTGTGTAAAAGTAGTCCTCCTCAGTTAACAAGTTTTAATGAGTGTGGATTGTGGGTTACGAAGTGATGGAATCACGTTCAATTTACAAAGTTTTTATGTTGGAAGTGGTGAGAAGTAAGGGGTGAGGTAAGTAATAAAGGTTTTTCACGTTGCACGCCCCTGGACCTTACTAGAAAGCTAACTGGTTTCCTCGCGATGTTTTCCTTCACTAGACTTCGTGTTAATGCGCACATAAATTTTTCGAAACGAAAAATCTATTGATGCCCCAGCCAGGCCAGCATTTGATCTCACGACCACACCTTCTCGAAGTCGAAGTACCTACTATCGAGCCTACCATTTGAAAACTGATGACAGGGCAAAATCACATTGAAAGAAGGCCAAATCCGACTGAAGCTCTATAAGTCATTAGAGATAAAGCCCAAGTTTTTTTACTGTAGCGAATCCTTGAGGGCAAAGCTAAGCCTTGGCCTAATGAATCCGACTTATATTCTCCCAAAGCCCTGATTATCTGCAAAGTCAGTACAAGCCTTATGATTACACTCACAATAATTAGTTTCAAGTGCGCATTGCTATAGATCTTATATCCGGGGGATAGGACTTAAATTGGAACAGTCTTAACATCAGAAGATGGCGTTTCGCGTTTGTATTTACAAGTCATTTCGTATTCAAAATGTCTTTACATTTTGTGAAAGGAAATCTTGGTTGAGTTTTAATTAATTATTTGGTCGTGTTAAATGTCAATTCCACCAACGAGATGAAGCGCTCGTGGCGAAGCTTGCTAAGACGTTCTTGATAGATCGTCGAAGTTAAGCAACGTTCTGAGCGGTCAATATTTGGATGGGTGACCGCAAGTGGCATTTTCATCTGAGCGCTTCCGTGCTTCGGAGGGCGCGTTAAATTGTCGGTCCCGGCTTTTAAAGTCGTTAAGCCATGACGGAGGCCTTTAGGCGGCCTAAAAACTCCGTCACCAGAGTTGGCCACTTGCTCATACGAACGAACGAACGACCAACGAGATGGACGGATGATTTGGAGTCGCAGGTTCACGGTGGATGCAGCATGCTTCCAACCGAAACAACTGGAGGTCTATGAGGGAGGCTTATGTCCAGCAGTGAACGTCCTACGGCTGAGTTGATGACTTATGAAGGTGCGCAGTTATAGGTACATCAAATTGCCATCCCCACACACACCCATCACACCCTCGCCCCCTCCCCTCCCTCCCTCCTGGGCGGCACTGAAAAACAGCATCTCTGGATCTAGGCAAATAGGCTGAGTTGTTGCCGTTTCAGCTAATATTTTTGTTTTATTTTATTTTTTAGTTTCAATTTAGAGCTCTGTTAGTTCTACAATTTTTAGCTGAATAAACTTATTTTCTTTCTTTCTTTCTTTCTTTACATCGGGTATAAAAAGTGTAAGCTCATTTAATGCATTCAAATCTGAACTTGCACAACACATTATGAAATGTTAACAATCTTACTAAGGTGCCTTGCCTACCCATATCTAAAATAATGCAATACGTGAGTACATTTTATAGCTACAACTAAATACAACTTTCCGAGCGACATTTAAATTTAACAATTATTGTACCTAATATATCTGTTTCTCAAGTATTTAAGTGACTTTTGTGTCTTTTTTGGGAAATCAACATTCTTCATTAAACCTGAGTTGATGATGATAATGAAATGGCAATTTGTTTTGGTTTATTCTTATCATTAATAATATGCAAAATTATACCAAAATGTTGACATCTCATAAATTATCAAACCGTATCGGAAACAATTTATCATACACGCTAATAATTTGTCAATAATTGTTAAATGGCGGCAATTCTATTGTTTATTGTCTAACTGAAACAATATAAATGTGTGATCATAATATTATGGTTATGCATTATAGAGTTCATATTAACGATACATTTCTTTGAACCAGCTACCTAATCATTTATAGCAACCTTAATCTGTAATTCGATTTATAAGTCAAGATACTTTGTACTTAAAGTTAGTTGACGTATAATACAAAATATTGAATACCAAAGATAATACTAAAAGGTTACCTACATGTTATTTAAGAAAAAGTTATTTTGTGTATTCTTTTAGGTGGGATTTAGTTCACATTTTACTAAGAGTGCTCTGAAAATGCAAATAAAGTAAAATGCTATAGGGATTTTGAGGTACGATGCTTGCACAGCTGTGCCCTACAAAGTTTATTTATTTTATTCGAGATTAAATTACGACTTGAGGTTTTGTTGAGGCCGGGTTTGAGGGATTAAGCTAGATTTTCTTGATATAAGTAGTGGCAATTCGGAGTATCGCAAAATCTAAACTTAACTAACCAAAAATGTTGCCGTCCCTTTCATAGCCATGGGAATAAAAAGGATGGCATTAATTTTAGTTAGTTTAGTTTAGCTTTTGCGACACTCCGAATTGCCACTAATGTTATATTAAAGTTACTACTGCGGAGGTTGCGGGTTCACATCCCGCCGCGGGACAAATATTTGTATGTTCTGCAGATATTTGTTCTGGATCTGGATGTTTTTCTATCTATAATATGTATGTATTTCCAAAAAAAAGTTCCTATCTAAGTAAGTATTACATCATTCATCTTGGTTACCATAATACAAGAGCTTGGCACTATAGATGACGTCGTGTAAAGTGTCCAAGTATATTTATTTATTTACTGCTATAGAAGCGCTGCTCATTGAAATTCTCACTAGATAGTTTGTCAATAATATGGCTATCGATTATCAGGCTATCGATGCACGGAATTGACCCAAGACTTTTTAATAGATCAGTATATCATCGTTCAAACCAGCGCTCGATATTTCTATCCCTTTTCTGGGAAAGTCTGAGATTTGAAACTTCTGTCCCTTCGTGATTTCTTCCGCAATATTGTTTACGAGCAAACAGTAAAGGTCTATTTCCCAAGGGCTATTTACTGCCGTATTCACAAATGCTCTTGAAGGTATCTCAATTTTGACTTCAAAACTACATCGAGTAGATCGTTCGCTATGCTCCTTCGATGGCTTAATTGGTTCTAATTGTGTTTTGTAAAATTATGTATACCTAGTGCTAGTGTTGTTTTTGTAAATATGTAAATATTTAAATGTTTTGCACATTAGGTAAGTACCTACATAAATTATTAGAAGTTAAGTAGGTACCATTCACATGATGCCACATTACACTTTATAATGCGAATTTAGTCGGTGGACTTATTTTCCTAAATTTACTCGCATGACTTACTTATTGATTGAATTAGTTTTTTGTATTGTGATTTTTCAATCAAGTACCAAAATATACATAGATTTTTCTTAAAAATGCTTCCAAGTTTTGCGTTCACTGTCTGCGAAAATACAAAGAAAATGCAAATCGTAACATTCCATTTTCTTTCAGTTGTCCTATTCTCTAAGTAAATAGACTCTACGAAATATCGTTTTAAACGAAAACGTGTGGACTACATCACTCGATTCAACTCGAGTTCAATCTATCGCTTGCTTGATTGAAAATATTCTAATTTTGGAAACTCATGAACAATCTTCATTCTCGACTTGTGAATAAGGACCTGGATAGTAGGTTTGGCTTCGTAGTTCTAAGAAAGTTGGACTCCAACTTATAATCTTGGACCTTAGTGAAAAGGGATCTCAGTTAAAGTTGGGTGTTGTCGCTTTTCAAATAGTTTTGGGTTCACTTGTCATCGAAAAAAGATACAGGCAATTCCGTGAGCTTTTTAATGGCTGGTCTGACGTTTGGTGGTGATTCTGTGAATCTCTATTATAAACTCTTTCTTATAAAAAAAAATTTTTTTTTACTTTATAAAAAGTACATGGAACATAAAACCTCCTCATTTTGAAGTCAGTTAAAACGGGATATGACTGTTATGTAAATAATCGTTGCCCACAATAAGGAAGTTTAGTAAAAATTTGCAAATGTGCATTGAACAAAGTTCTGCATTATAATCCATTTGAGTTTGTAGAATTCAGAAAATACTTTTAATAGTCAATCATTAGTTCTTTTATCAATGAGCCACATAATTTTCTTATCAATAATAGCCCGTATTTCCCAGAAATAAAACTGAAAATCGCGTGTCAAGTCGGTAAGTAATGCATACGACTTCGTAGCCTTGCTTATCAAAGTAGGATCTAGCACGAAATGAAGAAAGATATCTAGAATAAAGCAAGTACATTACGAATTTATCAATATAAGTAACTGTAGTAGCCTAGTGGAAAGAACCTTGACTTTTAATACGAAGTATGTAGGTTCAAATTCCAAGATAGTAAATGGAGTTTACTTATACCAAAGACGATTAATATCTAGAAGACAGACAAAGGCCATACACAAAATCGTAACCCTGATCCCACAGTACCAGATAGCCTGGAAACTTTAAAACATAAATTTTATCCAAGAAATTTCAATTACTTTCTAGTTAAAATTACCTAAAATTTTTTATATTGAATATTGTTGCTACCTACTACTAAGTATTGAAATTTCTTGGATAAAATTGATGTTTTAAAGTTTCCAGGCTATCTGGTCAGGGTTACGATTTTGTGTATGGCCTTTGTCTGTCGTCTAGATATTAACCGTCTTTGCTTATACTTAGTAATTTTATATGGGCATGTTATACAATTATAATTTTTTTAATTACCACAAAATGTGACATAATATATGAATTTGTCTCTGACTACTCCTACATACATTTCTGCTACAGATTTTTAAATGACTAAAGTTTTTTTAAGAAGGTCTACTACGCCTTGAAGAATTGTGATTATTGGTACTCATATATCATTTCATTTTCATCCTCACAAAATGTTATATTCATTATTAAAATAAAATAATAAAATACATTTAAAAATAACCCTAAAAGTGAGTAAAGTCTTTAAATAAAAAATTATCACTTATCTTCTGTGTAAAATTTCGACTTTAAATCTACATGTATTTTTAAAAGGAAATATAATATTGACTTTGACCATAGAAGAACAACAACTTCCTAAAAGGAAGAGTCCACTAGCTTTCTACCAACATCAAATAACTACGACAAATAACTCTATGGGTTGTTAACCAATAGGTAAAAGCACTGTAGTTAAGCAAGGAATGCCAAAAGATGTACCTACTCCTATTGCATTACTTTACACCATACCACACCTTGTATTGTTTACTCTAGAGATTATTTTCCTATGAATGCTATAAGTAGATGTGGGAAGGAAACTGAGCAAATGGTTCAGTTCCTATTTACTGCGTATGGCATCCCAGATAAGCATGAGTCATGATCTATCGCATGTGATGTCAACTTTATAGGGTTGCCACAAGCGCTTGTGGCGTAGCTTGCTTTTAGACGCAACGTTTTTAAAACGAGCAGTCACTGTGCGTTATTGTGTAGCGAGTTCCTATCGATACAAACGACATAACTGGGAAAAATTATATGAAAAATAATTATATTCTCTCAGAATAATAGTTTTAATTGGGACGATGTGATTACATTCTAACATTGAATTATTTTACAAAATGTGTTCAATTCAAATAAAACTTTACGATTTCAAAAATTTAAAATATTAGGTGCCCAAATCAAAATCAGTCTTAAACCCTAGGGTTTAAAAGACGATTATTTTGATGTCACTAGTGACAGCCCTATTGTCTGTATTGTCCTCAAACAGTGATGCAACGTTATTATAAATACACACACGTCTATGAATGTAGGTGTTTGATTATATCTCTTAATAATACTAAGATGGTATCTTTGGTGCACTTGTGTATTACTTAAGTATCTCAACGGCCTTCAATATACGACCAGTGTGTTTTTATTCTGCCACTGCATACACTGAGTGGCCGTTTTTGAAACCATTGATTAATATTTGATTATTTTGCAATGTATTTAAATATTTATTTATTGATTAAGGCAACGCCAACAGTATACACATAATTACACATTGTAAAAAAAACATTCATATAAAATTACTATGATATGTGTACCCATTACAGGCATGCAAATCATTAATAATAATGAACCTATAATTAAATAATAATATAATTATTATGAATAAATATAATTAAAGACAAATACATGTTGTGCTACCCTACCTACCTACCTGCTAACCTACTACATACATACGTATGTAGTAGGTTCTTCTTGCTCTTGTCCTACATTACCAACATCAGCACAACATGTATTTGTCTTTAATTATATTTATTCTTCTTCTTCTTGTCGTCTTGTCACTAGTTCTTTTGAACTTTTGTGGTGAAACTATTTTAAGTGCGCCTTAAAGGCTTTCGTGCACATAATATGTATGGAAACTGTTGATAAACAAAATTATCATTTAAAATCGATAACTATTGATAGCGATCAAGGCCAAGGACTCGGAGGTTAAGGAACTGAAATGGAATGTATTATTGTCAATACTAACCTAGTTCAAGCGTTCGTTAGCTATAATATTAACTATTCTTTTATGTAAAAATGGTTAGTTAATTTTTCCGAGATATCGAAAGTAATCAAATTCTAATGATTTGATAAGAACCGACTCCTGTTTCTTTTAAATTTAAAAAGCGTATGCTTATACCGAAACTACTCATCATTATAGCAGCACTAACCTAGACTCAGAACTACTACCTTTTAAATTTTAGGCATTTGTAAACAAAAAACATTTTAACAATGTTGTAACACTTTTTCATCAAGAGGTAAAGTTAGTTTGTTTGTAGGTATATTTGGGGTAAACTCCGAAAATACTCATCCGATTTCAAAAATTCTTTTACCGATGTGTATCATGGACTTTCCGAATTAACATAGGCTATATTTTATCAAGGTAGGTACAACGTGAGCGAAGCCGCGGGCGAGTAAGCTAGTCTTCCAAAAAGAAGTGAAATGAAGTCATATTGTAACGGACAAGGTTGGACAAGGTTTATTTGTAAGAAAGTTTTAGGAAAAAAGGAATTTGAACAACCTAACAACAAACTTACCGTGTCCGTGAACTTAGCATATCATGTCCCAGCATATCATGTTTTTGCGATAGTTCTCTTCGCATGCAGATGAGTTCTATAGTTCCTGATACTTTTCAGCAATAGTTCTGGCGTTTTTAGCTGAAAAAAACACGTTTAAAAAAATGATATGCTAACTTCCCGTAGCATATCATTTTGCAGCAAATCAAAAATAAATGCTTGTTCCAGTCGCATGGAGGTGTGTTCTATAGTTCCTGATACTTTTTAGCGATAGTTCTGGCGTCAAAACGTCAGAAAAAAATAATTTGTAAAAATAATTTGCATAGTTCCACGTCCGTGTACGAAGACAAAAGTTAAATATATCTATTTTAATCGTATCAAACTATTCTAGAATACCAGAACTCTTTTATTTCTCACATATCCGTAACAAAACTAGAACCTCCAATTCGAATCGAGTCCAGAACAAACGCTAAAGTGCCAGCATATCATGGTAGAGTAGTTAAAAAATAGAAAAAAATAATTTTAATGTTGTCAAACAATCGGTTAAGCCAGAACTCTTGCGTTTTAAATACATCCTTAACAGAGCTAGAACCTGCAACTCGATTCAAGTCCAGAACTAACGCGTAAGTACCAGCATATCACGGTAGAGTAGTTGAAAAATCGAAATATTCAAATTTGACAAAGTCAGACAATTCCAGAAAGTCAGAACTCTTGCGTTTCATATACATCCATAGCAGAGCTACAACCTACAACTCGATTTAAGTCCAGAACTCACGCGTAAGTACCAGCATATCACGGTAGAGTAGTTGAAAAATCGAAAAATCCAAATTTGACTAAGTCAGACAATTCCAGAAAGTCAGAACTCTTGCGTTTCATATACATCCATAGCAGAGCTACAACCTACAACTCGATTCAAGTCCAGAACTCACGCGTAAGTACCAGCATATCACGGTAGAGTAGTTGAAAAATCGAAATATTCAAATTTGACAAAGTCAGACAATTCCAGAAAGTCAGAACTCTTGCGTTTCATATACATCCATAGCAGAGCTACAACCTACAACTCGATTCAAGTCCAGAACTAACGCGTAAGTACCAGCATATCACGGTAGAGTAGTTGAAAAATCGAAAAACCCAAATTTGACTAAGTCAGACAATTCCAGAAAGTCAGAACTCTTGCGTTTCATATACATCCATGGCAGAGCTACAACCTTCAGTTCGATTCAAGTCCAGAACTAACGCGTAAGTACCAGCATATCACGGTAGAGTAGTTGAAAAATCGAAATATTCAAATTTGACTAAGTCAGACAATTCCAGAAATCAGAACTCTTGCGTTTCATATACATCCATAGCAGAGCTACAACCTACAACTCGATTCAAGTCCAGAACTAACGCGTAAGTACCAGCATATCACGGTAGAGTAGTTGAAAAATCGAAATATTCAAATTTGACTAAGTCATACAATCCTAGAAAGTCAGAACTCTTGCGTTTCATATACATCCATTACAGGGCTAGAACCTACAACTCGATTCAAGTCCAGAACTAACGCGTTAGTATCAGCATATCACGGTAGAGTAGTTGAAAAATCGAAAAATCCAAATTTGATTAAGACAGACATTATAATCTAGACTAGAAAAACATTTTTAAAATGAATGTATATGAAACGCAAGAGTTCTGACTTTCTGGAATTGTCTGACTTAGTCAAATTTGGATTTTTCGATTTTTCAACTACTCTACCGTGATATGCTGGTACTTACGCGTGAGTTCTGGACTTGAATCGAGTTGTAGGTTGTAGCTCTGCTATAGATGTATATGAAACGCAAGAGTTCTGACTTTCTGGAATTGTCTGACTTAGTCAAATTTGAATATTTCGATTTTTCAACTACTCTACCGTGATATGCTGGTACTTATGCGTGAGTTCTGGACTTGGATCGAGATGTAGGTTGTAGCTCTGCTATGGATGTATATGAAACGCAAGAGTTCTGACTTTCTGGAATTGTCTGACTTAGTCAAATTTGAATATTTCGATTTTTCAACTACTCTACCGTGATATGCTGGTACTTATGCGTGAGTTCTGGACTTGGATCGAGATGTAGGTTGTAGCTCTGCTATGGATGTATATGAAACGCAAGAGTTCTGACTTTCTGGAATTGTCTGACTTAGTCAAATTTGGATTTTTCGATTTTTCAACTACTCTACCGTGATATGCTGGTACTTACGCGTTAGTTCTGGACTTGAATCGAGTTGTAGGTTGTAGCTCTGCCATGGATGTATATGAAACGCAAGAGTTTTGACTTTCTGGAATTGTCTGACTTAGTCAAATTTGGATTTTTCGATTTTTCAACTACTCTACCGTGATATGCTGGTACTTACGCGTGAGTTCTGGACTTGAATCGAGTTGTAGGTTGTAGCTCTGCTATGGATGTATATGAAACGCAAGAGTTCTAACTTTCTGGAATTGTCTGACTTAGTCAAATTTGGATTTTTCGATTTTTCAACTACTCTACCGTGATATGCTGGTACTTACGCGTGAGTTCTGGACTTGAATCGAGTTGTAGGTTGTAGCTCTGCTATAGATGTATATGAAACGCAAGAGTTCTGACTTTCTGGAATTGTCTGACTTAGTCAAATTTGAATATTTCGATTTTTCAACTACTCTACCGTGATATGCTGGTACTTATGCGTGAGTTCTGGACTTGGATCGAGATGTAGGTTGTAGCTCTGCTATGGATGTATATGAAACGCAAGAGTTCTGACTTTCTGGAATTGTCTGACTTTGTCAAATTTGAATATTTCGATTTTTCAACTACTCTACCGTGATATGCTGGTACTTACGCGTTAGTTCTGGACTTGAATCGAGTTGTAGGTTGTAGCTCTGCCATGGATGTATATGAAACGCAAGAGTTTTGACTTTCTGGAATTGTCTGACTTAGTCAAATTTGGATTTTTCGATTTTTCAACTACTCTACCGTGATATGCTGGTACTTACGTGTGAGTTCTGGACTTGAATCGAGTTGTAGGTTGTAGCTCTGCTATGGATGTATATGAAACGCAAGAGTTCTAACTTTCTGGAATTGTCTGACTTAGTCAAATTTGGATTTTTCGATTTTTCAACTACTCTACCGTGATATGCTGGTACTTACGCGTTAGTTCTGGACTTGAATCGAGTTGTAGGTTGTAGCTCTGCTATGGATGTATATGAAACGCAAGAGTTCTGACTTTCTAGGATTATTTGACTTAGTCAAATTTGAATATTTCGATTTTTCAACTACTCTACCGTGATATGCTGGTACTTACGCGTTAGTTCTGGACTTGAATCGAGTTGTAAGTTGTAGCTCTGCTATGGATGTATATGAAACGCAAGAGTTCTGACTTTCTAGGATTATTTGACTTAGTCAAATTTGAATATTTCGATTTTTCAACTACTCTACCGTGATATGCTGGTACTTACGCGTTAGTTCTGGACTTGAATCGAGTTGTAGGTTGTAGCTCTGTTATGGATGTATATGAAACGCAAGAGTTCTGACTTTCTAGGATTGATTGACTTAGTCAAATTAGAATATTTAGATTTTTCAACTACTCTACCGTGATATGCTGGTACTTACGCGTTAGTTCTGGACTTGAATCGAGTTGTAGGTTGTAGCTCTGCTATGGATGTATATGAAACGCAAGAGTTCTGGCTTAACCGAATTGTTTGACAAACTTAAAATTATTTTTTTCGATATTTTAACTACTCTACCATGATATGCTGGCACTTAAGCGTTTGTTCTGGACTCAATTCGAATTGGAGGTTCTAGTTTTGTTACGGATATGTGAGAAACGAAAGAGTTCTGGTATTCTAGAATAGTTTGATACGATTAAAATAGATATATTTAACTTTTTGTCTTCGTGGAACTATGCAAATTATTTTTACAAATTATTTTTTTCTGACGTTTTGACGCCAGAACTATCGCTAAAAAGTATCAGGAACTATAGAACACACCTCCATGCGACTGGAACAAGCATTTATTTTTGATTTGCTGCAAAATGATATGCTACGGGAAGTTAGCATATCATTTTTTTAAACGTGTTTTTTTCAGCTAAAAACGCCAGAACTATTGCTGAAAAGTATCAGGAACTATAGAACTCATCTGCATGCGAAGAGAACTATCGTAAAAACATGATATGCTGGGACATGATATGCTAAGTTCACGGGCATAAACTTACCTATGTAAAATATATTTGAAATTCTGCAAATGTGAAATTCTATCGTTAATTTAGACTCCGGCTTAAGTTACGTGAATAATAATTCGGTTACTTGAATTAACTTAGAATACTTCGATACTTAGTTTGAAATTTTCATGATTAAATCCAGTTTGGTCTCTTTGCATGAATTCGTAACTTGGAGTTGACTTAGTTTATTGGAATTATAATAATCTTCATTAGGTTGAATAGAATTAAATTTAACGAAGGGAAATTTTTAGGAATGAAAATTATATTATTAATTTGTACCTCGAAGCCCGTCTTTGGTTTATTGAATTAAGAGGAAAGATAAGTATTTTTAGAAAGATTAGAATTAACTTAATTATTTTTCAAGGTTTTATTTTGCCGAGATTACAGGATTTTAAATAATTAAGACTTGTGAAAAGTTTACAAGTTATAATAATAGTTATGAATTATTTAATTAAAAAACAAGATTTGCATTCCAAATATTTTTCTTCTACAAATATTACACTACCACACTAGTATTAGTGTGTTATAAAGGTGATAGTTTGTGTGTATGTTTGTGTGTGTATGTGTGTGTGTATGTTTGTTACTCCTTCAAGCTCAAACGGCTGGATACATTTTATTAAAATTTGCTACCAGGATAGCTTATATCCTGAATTAAAACATAGGCAACTTTTGATCCCGATTTACCTCGAGTAACACCGTGGGGTGCAGGAAGTACCTAATAAAAGTTTGTAGGCTGTGTGGTTTGTAAATCCTGTACGCGAAAACTGATCAACGGCTTTAGCTGAAATTCAGAATACACATAGTTTGTGACCTGGAATAACATAGAGGCTACTTTTCATCTGGGTACTATGCGAGCGAAGCAGCTGGCGAGTAGGCTAGTTTCACATCAATTTGAAATAAAAAGTAAATCTACCTAAAAACTCCATGGCTGGAGTTAGCCAATAAAAAAGTTTGTGCCTACTTTTAAAAATATAACTTTGAGGGCCTTATACGGACGTTTTCCGACTGTTTCTCCATTTCTAAAAGCTCAGTTCGAAAGTATCTAAGAGCTAATAAGAAATTCGAACCAGAGTGCGCATCGAAAATGGCTTATTGGCTCCGTATAATTTTGTCATAAGAACTTCCAGGGAGTTTGCTAATGAGCTAACTTGAAGAGCTTTTTGCTGGGTATGTTGCAGCCATATTGTATACAGCTGCGCACCGCGGTATTATCCGCGGTGAATAGTTCCCGTTCCCGTGGGAATACTGGGATCAAAAGTAGCCTTTTTTTTAGTCCAGGGTATAAGCAATTCATGTACCAAATTTCATTAAAATCCGTCCAGCCGTTTGAGCGTGAAAGAGAAACAAACACACTTACACACAAACTTTCACACATATAGTGTCTTAGTACATACATATAGTGTGATGTGATGTGATGTGATAGTGTGATACTAGCTGTACCCGACACGTTCTACGCCTGTTGCTTCTTCTTTTCTATGACATTTTTGCAAAAAAATTGCCTATTCCATTGGAAATAAAGGTCAAAATAACATAACTAAACCATGTCAGGCGTCTCATAGCAGAGAATACGTCATAACTGTACATCTCTTACACTCAGATCTCACAGAAACTTTTGTTAAAACTGGTAGACCACTACCAGTACCAGGCGAGCGAAGCTGCAGGCGAAAGCTTGTCTTCAATATAAAAAAAAGACGTGTGGCACTCGGAGACTGCCGCGGTAAAGCTATTGCATGGGGGGTGTTAGGTTATTTTCGTTACGGAATTTCTGGATTCGGTCTCCACGCTCAAGGGCCGCGATAGAAGCTATGCAATAATAGCTTAATATTTTTTTTCTCTCATTAATTACATAGGAAATACATGCATCATTATTTCTTGGCCGGTTTGATGAAGAGCAACTCAGTAATGTAAATAGCGTTTATTTTTTTCTCTTTTGATGGGTATTTGTTTGCAAACGGAAAATAAAGATAGATCTTCCTTGTGAGCGTTTCGGGAAGATTCACGATAATTTGGATACAATTTTTGTGTATTTTTTATTCCGAGTTTGTTTTTGGGTTCGCTTTAATAATGTTGTTTTGATTGATAACTCAAAAATATAAATCCTGAAGTAGGTATTTAATAACATAATGTTTTTTTTTTCATTTTGTGCTCACTGCTGGGCATAGACATTCGTGCCTAATAGTCGCCTTAGTATGTGAATTATGCAGAATATCACAACCTACTCTTTCATTCGTTACAAAAGTCGGAAAGTTTGAAATGATACAGAAATTGGACTTGTGATTTTTGTCACGTTTTCGTATGACAATTCAAAAGACGTGTGTATTAACGTCAAGGTTCCAGAGATATATTATTCAAATATGAAAAGATATATATATATTCTTCACGGTTTCGCGCGCAGACCGCGCCATTTCCTGTATTTGAAGTTATTTTGGCCCGCGACAAAATACCGATTTGGACAAAGATACGCGAACAATACATTAAACCTGACGCAGAATGTTGCGGGTTTCATTCCCGCTGCGGGTGCTGGGTGTTTTCTATCTCTGTAGTCATCGTTACCACAAGCATATTGCTTGGCTTGGGACTAGATGACGCTGTGTGAAATGTCCAAGGATATTTATTATTTTTCGTTATTAACTTCAATATATTTAAGCCCTTTTATTTTTCTATCCTCTAATTTCTTATTGTTTCTTTTCAGGTAAGTGTTAGCTTTTTTGTAAAGCCAAAAAATCATGTAATGGTAAGTTCAAAATTTGACTTGGTTTATGAAAACCATGTTTTCCACTTAGATGAAAAGTTGGATTTTACATACCTCGCGTGGTAAAGTTCGTACGCACGTAGGTACATAAAATAAATCAAGGATTATGCTTAGCCATTTTATCCATTTGCAAAATAAAACTATTACAGAGGTATAAAAAAGCTTATGATATAAAATTGCTCAGCTTATTGTATCACACACTGTGCAATCGTTTTTTTGAATTCCTTTTGTTCAACGTAATTTTCCTTTTATTATTATTAATGATTATTAAATAGTGCTGTGCATGCCTGTAATGGGTACACATATCATAGTATTTTTATATGAATGTTTTTTACAATGTGTAATTATGTGTACTGTTGGCGTTGCCTTAATAAATAAATAAATAAAAAACGTAATAATAAGATAAAATAGGTGGCGGCGCTAGTTAGACGCTTACAACCACCTTAAGGTCATTGAAGTGACCAAAAATAAAAAGCTAAACGAAATAATAATAAATGCCAGATCGGCAGTAAATCTGCCTCATTAGGCACCGTAGTTGTGGCTCATTTAAGGCACACGAAATTAATATTTTATACCGCAATGAAGGTAAACGTTTATGGTTGCAACCATTACAATAATTCCAGTTTTTATGAAAAAACTTGTATTAGTATGTAGTGAATTTAAGTTGTTTTTAAGATGTAAAGGTACATTAGGTCAAAAGTACCCTAAACCGGCGAGCTTGTATGACGAATGTGATGAGAATAAATGAGGCGAAAAAGGTGTGTCAGGATCAATCAGGTGTCAGGAAAATTGTCAGGATCGTAGCTAGTGGAAATCCGTGGTCTCTGCCTACCCTATAATATACATTTCGGTTTGTCTGTACTAGTACCAGCCCGCAGCTTCGCACGGTAATCTCAATAAAAAGTATCATGTTATTCCAGGTTTTAAACTATGTAAAATCCATGTAATTACCTTATTTTATATATTTTGGGATATATATTCTTCACACTCCATGTCAACGCTCCATCTTTCAAAATTAGCTTTAACCGTAAACAAAGCAATTCTCTGAAAATGGCAACATTGAATATTTATATACTCACTAAATAACATTATGAGCAATTATTTTCAAGGAAGGAGCGAAAGAGACAGCCTGTAGAGGGAGTAAGCTAGATTAGGGTGTAGAATTATCACATCATTCGCCGCAGGAATGTTTATTTTATACAAGGAGATAAAGTCAGAAGGTTCCTGGAAGTGTCATCCTAATTGTAATAATATGAAAGTTTTGATGGCAGATAGTTTAAAGTTAGTAAAGAGTTGTCAAAGTGGTCTATATTATTTTTTTTATTCAGAAAAAAGTACAAAGTGCACAATAATATCAAAGTAAAACGATTAAACTGCAAGAGTATCGTTAACTATAATGATATTTTGTCAGGGGTCCAATTAGTTCAAACAATAGTATAGTTCCCGATCTACATCACATTAACGCAAGCAAAGTCGCGGCCAAAAGTTCGGTTTCACAGTTTTGTTAAGAAATATTTCACAAAAAGGTTGCTCACAATTTATACTGAAAAATTACAATCACGCCTTCCAAGTTTTTCATCTCAACGAAATAAAACCCAAACATTTCGAATTCATATCTGTTGTATTAAACTATAAACTATCTACCCTATTCTCCATTTCTTATACGTCAAAGGCATATCAAAGGGTTATAAGCTTTTATAGCAAATAAACCTTGTACGAGGATAGTGAAGTTTGGTTTAAATAACGTCAAGTTGAATAAGGTATCGTAAAGTTTTACTGCTAGTTTTACCCGTGAAATGCTTTTAAAGTAATACTTAACCTCGTTGTGAAATGATTTTTAGTCTTTTATTAAGCTTGATAATAGTAATCCTTGTATACGAGAATTTCCAGGAGTGAAGCACCCACGTTATTTACCCAAGGAGTCGACATGACGCCCAAAAGGCGGATTATGTGTATCCGACCTGAAATATTCAGACAGCTCCCTGTTTCCTGTAAAGCAACGTCCGTAATAAAACTCTAACAACTTTTCAATTACTTATGCTTATATTCACGTTTTCATCACAGATAGGGAACTTAATTATTTTTTTTTAACTATATCCATGATTTATCTAGAAGTAGGTAAAACACAGCTTTCTCAGTGCCGTTTTTCTTCTTCTAGTCACATCTCACAAACATTCTTCTGAGTATTTGACCGTCGTAAACACGTAGTTGGTAGTAAACTTGCTTGTAGAACAGAAGGAGGTAAAATGTAGACATTTTATTAGTTTTTTTATATTTTGTATCATGTGTGCACACGTCTAGTTGTATTTTATATTAGTTTACACGCCCGTGGCTTCGCTAAAAAGAAAAAATCAGTTATTTCCTCAAGGATCACATAGAAAACGTCTCATATGCTAGGTGACTCTATTACCTGGTCCAACCGCGACATGCTGTTATCTACCGAGATAAAAAATAGCCCTTGTGTTATTCCATGTTATAAACTATTGCATATTCCAAGTTTCAGACAAATCTGTTCAGTAGTTTCGCGTGAAAGAACAACAACCATCCATAATATATTAGTAGTTGTATTATTATAAAAAAAACTTACTTTTAACTTCCGCGATACAGGCTTGACCTAGTGCGGGGTTAGTTTGTAAATCGTTTTTGCCCTTCTTTTTAATTATTATGTCTTTTGAAATTTTTGTATCATATGTTTATTAAAATAAATTATTATTATTATTATATTATTATTATTATAATATATCCAGACATCCATACAAACTTTCGGGTTTATAATATAAGTAGGATACAAAAATGAGCCTATGTCAATGGTGATTATTTATCTAATCAAATAAAGGTTGCGAAAAATATAGAAAATGTATCGCAAAAATAATGCAAAAATATTGTACTCTGAGATTTATAAACATTAACATTATAACTAGTGATCGGCGTAGGTAGTGCTATTCACAGGAATTAGTGACCAATATCATAACATGGATATACCTTCTAAATCCCGGGACATATATTATTTATTTTATTAAACAGGTTTTTTAGTGATACTATTGTTTGACCCTGGCTAGTTTAACGGACTTTTGAATATTCTCTAACGTACGACTTTGGCTTGCTTTACCTAGTATACTATATAGCGAACATACTACAGAAATGAATATTTCTTACAATTTCTAACATACGAATTTACATCACATTGACGAGCAATTGTAAAGTCATTGTATTGCCCCGGGATTCCAAGGTCCAACACCTTGGAATCCCGGGGCATGTCCATATTAACATTATCATTTAGGTTCATTGACCTAAATTAGCACTACCTACGCCGATCCCTAATTATAACTAATCAATTCACTTCGACAAACATTTGAGCACAAGTTTTGTTTCATATCCATTCAATATTACGTCATGACGCTCCATACGAAAATACCTGTGAAGTATTAAACATTAAAACACAGGTCGTAAATGTGAAAACTATTTTGATATATTGGTTCATAATACTATACAATAAAGTTCAGTTTACGGTGGAAAGATGGGTATTTATTATATAAAATACACCTGCCGTAAATTAGGCGTCATGTTTGGGCTAATTAACTTATTATGCTGTAGACGTCGACACCTCGCGTAGACTTAGGTTAAATATTTTGGTAGACCACTTTGTGCCACAAACATTATAGACTGTTTTAATGTCTGTTTAGATGTAATTGTTATTTAAGCCCCTGGATTGTGTAACTTGTTTCACATTGTATCCAAGTTGTTTCAAAACAAAAATCACAGTAAATCGCGAAAATAACTGTCAGATTTAACGCTGATTAAGTAAGTTAGGAAGTAACTTAGGTACTTAATTACTGTCATATTTGACAGTTGTTTTCGCGATTAACTGTGATTTTTCTTTGATACAACTTGGATACAATGTGAAACAAGTTACACAATCAGGGGGATGGTGTCTGTATGCGTCAAACTAGCGCCGCCTCCTATTTTATTTATTACGTTGAACAAAATAGTTTCAAAAAGCCAAATGTTCCGTTGGAGAAACCTAAGCTTAGCTTTTTAATACCCCAGTAAGTAATAGTTTTATTTTGTATAGATTAGTACCGTAGTAGCGATTAGTTAAGTTGCACTTGTTGGCCACCAAACTCTTTTCGCTACTCTTCAGGCACCTTGAATGATAGATGATTATAAATTATAAAGGGTATCTAACTCTTTAGCAAATGCTGAGTGGTGACCGATTTGCTTCACTCAATTTCCAAAATATTTTAATTGTACCTGTACTGTAATGTGTGTGAGTGATGTAATGTTATTCTATTATTCTATTAATGTTATTCTATTATACAATGTTATTCTATTCTATTCTATTCTTTACAAACTAAATCATAATAAACAAGTCATTTAAAAGTGATAACTCAAAGCACAAAGATAGCGATCCATTTTAATTCCAGTGTTCTTCTCGGTTGTGAACTATGTTCCTAGCATCATTACTCTACATTAAGCTCAAGTTATGAAACTGATGTATTACTTACAGCCACAGAGTATATGATTTACCAAAGCAGAAAGTCACTAATTATATACAACTAACAATTTATAAATAAATGAAAGAATAATGGTGATTTTGTTTGTAGAAAGTATTCTCCGAAACTGATCTCATTTTCTTCTAATAAAGACATGCTATAGATACATGGGTATACTAATGTATACATGGGTATAAATTAGTATACCCATGTCATGTATACATTAGTAAGGGCATTATATAAAGTAAGTAAGTTCGTATGAGCAAGTGCCAACTCTGGCTTTATATAGCAATACATAAAGATGCACAATAAGGCTAAGTTGTTTTTTTTTTTCAAAACATACTCGTTGAAAAATGATGAAAGGCCTCCTCAAACATCAGACTAAGGTCAGTTGTGCGAGGCGTAGTGGTGCCAAGGTGACTGCGTCGGCACATTTACTAATTGAGTTAGCCGCGCTAAGCCATCAGTAGAGTATGTCACTTGTGATCAGCGACATCGTAGAATACTGTGTTTTGTTTTTAGGCTTAATTGGACAAAGCTAGCATCTAATTATTCAGATCCTCACTAAACGTTTTATGGTACTATCATGGGAGTAAAACCTTTCGACCATTTTAAAATCCGTGTTGGTCAAGTGGATTAGAACCTCGACTTTCGATCCGAAGGTCGTGGGTTCAAATCCGGCCGTGCATCAATGAACTTTTCGCACCGAAAAATTTATATGCGCTTTAACATGAGCTTATAACGGTGAAGGAAAACATCGTGAGGAAACCAGTTAGCTCTCTAATAGCGTCGATGGGCTTGCAACCTGTCACGTATGGAAAGTTAACTTCTGCAAAAAGTGGGCTTGTACCAATTATGTATATATTTGGACATACCTCTGACTACCCCCTTAAACATCTTCAAAAAGATCTAAAAATGCCTAATGATCTGAAAGAAATGTCTACCGCTCCCGGGATACAGTCGTGATCATATTTCAAAAAATAAAGATTATATTATTATTATTATTATTATTTCTTTTTTTTTTCATTTTTCATTTTAAAATCGGATCACAATTTATACTTATAAAAAAATACATTGAGCAGAACATAAAATCTCCTGCTTTTTTTATAGCTAGTTAAAAACTTTATGTACTACTAACAAGACTTCTACACAAATAAATTTTCGTATAAAATGTTTTTTTAAAGGTCTTGAAGGCTCTACTGTAGCTACTATTGTCTATTCTATGGAAGGGTATTTAGCTGAGTGGTTGCTTATTCCGATCTCGAAACGCTGCGAGAAGTTACATTCCTCCTATTAAAGGTAATGACGTCATCCAATCTTAGACGTGCTAATTTTAAGGTAATTTGACTTTTAGTCTAAATGTTGCTTACTTTTATTCAAATTCGTTTTATGTAAATAGTCGTTGTAGCAAATAATCAAAAATATCCCGAATTCTAACAAATCGTAGACCTCGCGTAGAGTTTCGTAGAGTTTTCGTAGACCCTGCGTAGCCTTTGCGTAGAGGCCTATGGAACGGACTTGTAAAGATGCCAAGCCTATAATGATAGATAATTTAAATTAGTAGCAGATGTTAAAGATAAGCCTTTATTCATAGAGATTTGTCAATTTAATATAGGTTTAAAGAGTGTATTTTTCTTGTTACTCTAATGGCAACTATACGAGATAGCGACAACAAGAAGTGACCGTAGTTTTTACGTTATAACTTCCAATTTGTTAGTTAAATAAATGATAGACATACTAAAGTATAAGTTATTAAGTAAGTAAGTAAGTTCGTATGAGCATGTGGCCAACTCTGGTGACGGAGTTTTTAGGCCGCCTAAAGGCCTCCGTCATGGCTTAACGACTTTAAAAGCTGGAACCGACAATTTAACGTGCCCTCCGAAGCACGGAAGCGCTCAGATATAAATGCAACTTGCGGTCACCCATCCAAGTTGTGACCGCTCAGAACGTTGCTTAACTTCGACGATCAATCAAGAACGTCTTAGCAAGCTTCGCCACGAGCGCTTCAAAGTTATTAAAAATAAAAAACAATCTACGATTACGTTCGCTAAAAAAACAGCTAGGTTTCAATAACTAAACTTTTAATTTGAAAAGGCACAACCTGCCAGGTTGCTATGTACCTTGATTGGTGAACCTAAAACTTTTCTATCAAGACTTTAAAGCTACATTGAGACTGACGCGGCTTAGCAACTGGTAGTTGATTAGTATGGTTTCTTGTTAGTCAGAGTGTACTTCAATCAAAGTAAAAAATAACTGAAATCATCTGTAATCCTTTTCCGGGGATAATTTTATTCCTGATAAAACATTATATTTACGAGTAATTATCGCTTTACCTTTATTTTTCGAGCAAAGGAACACAATATTCCTTTGCTCTTACATTATATTTCGTCGCTTCATTCTTCAGTTATAAAACAAGGTAGTATCGTTTCATGCTACTGGCAACTTCGCACATTTAAAAATAAAATAAAATAATTTCCTTCCTGCGGTGTGGCCTGCGACGGCTCGTCATTATTTTTTCGTGCGCGGCAACAAGCACACGCTTTTACCTTAGTACGGCACTACTTCTAGCTAGTAAAGCAAAAATTTGATAAAATGCCGAAACGTAGTGCCGACGAAAAGTTAGAATATTACACTAAAGAAATTAAGAAACTTCGTAAAGAAAATACTTCGCGTGATTGTGTATTCATCGTCATTTGATTCCGATGAAAACCCAGGTGAGTTTTTTACAATTTGTTATACCTAAGTGAAGTGATACTGTCTGACAATCAGCGTCTGTAAGCTTCCCTGGAGGATTAACTGCGGGTTATCACGATGGGTTAGCATGATGCTCAAAATAAGTGAAGTGATAATGTCTGACAATAAGCGTCTGTAAGCTTCCCTGGAGGATTAACTGCGGGTTATCACGATGGGTTAGCATGATGCTCAAAATAAGTGAAGTGATACTGTCTGACAATCAGCGTCTGTAAGCTTCCCTGGAGGATTAACTGCGGGTTATCACGATGGGTTAGCATGATGCTCAAAATAAGTGAAGTGATACTGTCTGACAATCAGCGTCTGTAAGCTTCCCTGGAGGATTAACTGCGGGTTATCACGATGGGTTAGCATGATGCTTAAAAATAGCCTAGAGGTTCGACTGCAGGTCAACACGAAGGTTTTCTCTTCTCAAATCTTGACGAAAATAAAATTCCTTTTTATTTTTCTAAGAAATTTATTGCGAAAATTTTTTTTTTCAACTACCCTCAAAATAATAAAATTATTTTTCGTATGTAAAGGATGGCAATTCAATGAAAAATGCATCCATGTCGATGGTGGAATACCACCTGCACCGTCACCTCTCACGAAATTGGAGGAGACATCAGTGCTTCCGCAAGAGACTGTTGAGATTGTGCCGAAACTCGATCCTGAGTTGTTACAGGCCTTGGGCGATGCTTTAGATGACCTCCCGTGTACAGTCATATACAAACATGTAAGGGTATACATGACAAGCTGGCCCAACTTTGGATACCAATCCTCAAAAAAAAGGAATACAGAAGGAAGTAAAAGAAAATCTGTCAAAAGATTATTCCATTCCCTGTAATTGCAAACTACTAAAAGCACATACATTAAACGCGGAAATATCCGCTGCCGTGTCTGAGTTAGTGAGTACCAAAAAAAAAAAAAAAAAAATTCAGCAAATTAACAAAGCAATCTACTGCTTACCAGCGATGATAAGGTACAAGCCGTAAAAATATTATTTGACGGCTGTCGTATACTGACAAACTATACCGAATCTCAAGTCAGAACCAAGCTTATCACTCCAGGATTGGAGAAAGCGTTCCTGACTTTAATACAGGAGCATGAAAGAGATAAAACCCTCTTTGGAAGCAAACTGAAATAATTTAAAACCTCAAAGGTTATCGAAAAACAAGGGTTGTAGATCAAAAAGACTCCTAATCCGAAGCCTTCTTCTTCGGGTACTTAGTCGTTAGCTGGCCGTTATCAACACCAGGAAAACTGGTCTACCCCTCGTTATCCGCCATTGAGAAGGGGGGGGGGGGACAGCTGCATACAAGACGACAACGCAACAACCGTACCGCCGAGCCCATCTAACGACGTCGTCGCGGTTCACGCGTCCGTCGGCGAGCTCGAGCTACACCAAACATATGCCCCTACCTACGATACAGTAACGCAGGTACATGCCAGCAGATTACAATTTTATTAAAATTGCTGGATTGGCATTACTAATAATAAAGTTATTTTGGATATTATTCGTAACAGTACCTATACCTTTTATTCGTAAGGTAGAACAAAGTTATCATTGTAATAACTGTAGTTCAATCAAAGAAAAGAATGAAATGAGGTTGGCCATCCAGAACCTTGGTGGCTTAGGTGCCATTACTAAATGTAAACCACAAAGAATCAATTCTTGTCACATTTTTTTTTTTTTTGACACCAAAACCTTATGGCGGCCATAGATTTATACTAAACCTTATACAGCTAATTATATTAGTTTCTAATGCCCATTTTAAAATGGAAGACCATAGGACTGCATCGAAAATGATACCTAACCATGGATTCATGGCAAGGCAACTATCTTTCTTAAAGAAGCATACTTACTTGTCCTTGTATCTACATCTGACCGCAAGGAATTTGACAAAATTACGTTTGTATTTAGTGCGGGCTATGTTCGGCCCCTCGAACTTTTACAAAGATAGGAAAGAAGTTGTAGGTTCTGAGACATTGCGGATTCATATCCGTAATTTATCTCGACGATTGGCTCTGCCTAGGTTATAGTTACGATAAGTTCCAAAGAAACTCTTAAGCTACTTAACTGTTTAGGTTTCGAGGTCAATTTCGATAAAAATTTAATAAGATAAAAGTTTTCTTACAAAAGTTGTAAAAAAAAAAAAAAAAATTAAGATTTATGTACAACTCTGTGAATATGTCAATATCACTGCCATCAAACAAACGACGCAAAATACTTATGGTCTTATTCATAAAGAATTGACAATTTAATATAGATTTAAAGAATGTTTTTTTTCTTGTTACTCTTATGTCAATGAAAAGAGATAGCAACAGATTTAATATCCGTTTTAGTAGCTAAACAAGCTAAAAAGCTAAAGTAGGCTTACTGAACCAATATGCATAAGGGGGTAACTCTGTAACTCTTGTAAAACATCAAATCTAAGAAGATAAATTCAAACCTGTTGTTTCCTTATTACCAGATATAAAACGGTGGTTAAAAAATATTCATTACACCACACTCTCTCTTGAACTTGATTTCGTTCTAGAATTTTTTACAGATGCGTCTAGAACTGGTACTAGAACTGGGGCGCATGTTGTTAGAACAAGCGCGTAAACGGTGGATGGAAAGATAGTGAGATCAATTTCCATATCTATTATTTTGAGTTACTTACTTGCTGTTTTTCTTGGTATAAAACGTTTTGCACAACTGCTATAAGTTACATTATTAGGATGGGAGGGATCCAATTCCCTCATCTGACAGATTTAACAAAAACATTTGGCAGTGATGCTAAAGGCAAAACATCTGGCTGTTCGCTTCATATATTAAAACAAAAGACAACATAGCAGATCAGGAATCTAGAAAAGTTAATCCGGACATTTAATGGTATCTTTCAGCATCGGATTATCAAAACTTTTGGCGAACCAGAGATATCTTTCGCTTCTCGCACCAACGCAAAATATTAAAGCTATGCCTCGTGGAGGCCAGACCCAGACGCTATAACGGTTGACGCATTTACTATAAGCTGGAAAAGGCTCTACTTGTATGCATTTCCACCGTTTTCACTGGTTTTGAAATGCATACAAAAAATAATTAAAGATCAGGCTGAGGGTATCCTAATATTCTCTAATTGGCTGTTTCAGCCTTGGTCTCCCCTGCTTAATAGTCTAATTTGGTCTGACATTATATATTTTACCTCAAATCTCTTCCAAAAACACTCTAATTCGGTACAATGTAACCTTTAAATTGTGGTGGCAGTTCTGTTATACTCGTAATCAAAATCCTTATGTATGATCATTCCCAAACGTAATGTTATTTCTAACAGAATAGTTTAACAACGGACCAGCTTACAGATATTTGAACAGTCATCGTTCAGATCTATCTTTACTCTTAGGTAGTAATAATAACCTTCGATGACCAGGTGAAACGCCTCCTCAAGGGTGTCTACAAGCTCAGACCAGCTGTGCCGAGATACACCTCCGCTTGGGATCCACAGATAGTTTTAAAACTATGTCACGGGTTAGATACCCAATAGGGATGAAGAAGACTTAGAAAAAATCGCCAAGAAATTTGTCATTTTTTTTTAGCATTAAGTACTGGAAATAGAGTGCAAACACTCCCCTTGATAAATTAGAAAATATTTTGTTGATCCCACCGGCGTTAAGATAGGTATTCTGATGTGATCAAAACATGAGTAACCAGTATTGTTTTTACCTTATTTTCAAGCAAATAGAGCAATATGTCCCGCTACTATAGTAGAGGGTTACATACATACCTACCACAAATACTATCAGATCTGACGCTTTTAGTCGTATAATATTAACCTACAAGCGACCACATAAGCCTGCATCTGCCCAATCGATTAGTAGATGGATTAAGCAGGTGCTGGGTACAAGCGGCGTTGACGTGACGCCGTTCGCGCACAGCACGCGGCACGCCGCCGCATGCGTCGGCGGCGCGCGCCTCTGGTCCCTCGTTGGATTCTATTAGATAAACGGCTGGTTGGACTAATACATCGCAGTCTTTTGCAAAATTTGATCATCTAGCTAGTAGATGCAAGACAATAACTTTGCAAGATCGATGTTATTACATAAATAACTAGAGTGATTGATTGTAAACAGGAATTTAGTAAATATGTAAAATAATAAGTATAAAACCTGTTCTAAACTTATCTAATTTTATGTTCTAAAACCTGCTTTTTCTTACACAAAATTTTATCTCTAAACATCTACCTTGTTTTATAACTGAAGAATGAAGCGACGAAATATAATATATGATCAAACGAACTTACAAAGTGAAGTTCGATCGATATTATATGAGTACGCTTCATTCGAAGTTATATACACCCTCCCACCCAATACCCAAAGAAAAATTTTGTGGTTCTTCTCTAATATATTACACAACCTTGCGTTACAGGTCTATTGATACTTACCAACTTTTTTTTATATTTATACTAAATCATTTATTTTAATGTTATCGAGACTTCGTCATCGTGTATTGAAATCATTATATTTAATCGTGACCACGGTGACTGTACCTATTGACGACAATATTTAAAAATGTGTTCAAGTCGTGATTTCGTGAAAGTTATAAAGTATGTTACATTTGCTTTAAAAACTATTGTTATTATTGCGTCAGTTTAGCGGCACCTTTAACAAAACAAAGTCCGAAGAAAAACAGCAAAGTTCCTCGGACGGGGATAAAATAAAAGTTAGGTTATTGATATCGTTTCGGATCGCTTGGCGGCGGACTTCAAAGAATTGTGGATGGAATTCTGAATCAAGGATTATTCACGTTGTTTTGGGAAAGAGTAGGCAGACGCTAGCTGTGATTGTGACCAAACAAAATTCTTGCATGATCAGTTTTGTTCCGAAACTTATTTCCTAATATGGATTTGTATTTTCTATCTACGACTAGATTTTAATGTTAGTAACTGCAGTTAAAAAATTAAAATAGGATCTACTCGTATTTAATGGAATTAAGGTTTAAATTTGATTGCTACTAATAAAAGCATTGAATGAAACAGTATTACAAACTTCGCAGATTTATCACGTTATTTTATTTTTCTTTTCAGAATAATTATTGAAATTGATGTAATATTTTTTATATGTACTATTTTCCATGAAGTTTTTAACTGATAAGCAGTAATCAATCAGTTAAACTTTTACAGTAAAAGCATTGTACAATAAAATAATGGAAAGTCGTGGACTCGTTGCACATTCCAGCCATTCTTCGTTCTAAAGCTTCGAATATATCACCGACAAACACTAGCAGCATAGAAAATTCGGTTCTAAAAGTATACCTGTAAGTATACCTACCTTCTAAAAATCTAAAAGTAATAAATAATGTGAGATAAAAGATAAAATGTGCATCGTGCATCGTAAAATTTCATAGCGTTCGTATATAAAGAATGATTGACAACGCGAGCCGTGCGCTCGAAATAAAACAATTGTTTCGACACAACCGTTTGTGTTACTGTAACTAAATGATGAACTAAATAATGAGGTTTGTGTGAGTTAGTGGTCAAGTCAAATCAAGCTACCCTTAGCAAGCTTACTAAGTGGTATTTGACAGTAGTAATCGATCGAGTGAGCGAAACGAACGAAGATCCTGGTGGCAATTTGGGCGATTTTGCGTTGTATTTTTATATGTTCCGGCCTTAGAGAAAGTAAGAAATAGAGTGCTGTTTATTTCTTTCTCAGTCACACAAAAACAAAGAAGAATATATACAACATTCTTGTGAGTAAAAGAGACAAAGCATTAGATCTTTTGTCCCTCATCGCGTGCCGTTTTTTTATATGACCGGCAACTTGATGCGCCGAATTTTGTACTACAAAACTATGGAACCATTGCAATTATTGTCCCTCTCGGTGGCACGCTCACTGTTCGTCTAGGTACTATACTAGGTCCATGGTTCCGGCAAAATTATTGTCGAACCGTTTATCCAATCTTCATAAAACTTGGTAAGTACCTATATAGGTATATGTATAAATAAATTTCCAGCTAACCTAAGGAGCTTAATCAGTCGAGGGATTGTAAAGATTTTGAATAAAGATCTATTCAGACCTACGCAGTATAGTTTATTGTAATTTTTTTCTTTCTCGTTTTTTACCCCCTGCATACTAAATTTCATGAAAATCGTTGGAGCCGTTTCCAATATTCAGATTATATATGAAAATATATACAAGAATTGCTTGTTTAAAGGTATAAGATACAGCTAAATTCCTTTACCTACCTATAAAGGCTATACATATAGGCACTTCGTAATAAAAATATTTGATAAACCTAATATTCTCAAACAAACCGAAACAGCGAAAGTGCCTGCCCAAATATTTTCTCTATAAACATTTGCTTTATAAAGCTGCGTGCTAGGCGAGGGGTCTAGTGGGAATTACCCCGATTTTAATTCCGGAGATAGCGGGTTATCGTTTGGCATCAATGATTTTATTTCAAAAATATTTAGGGCAATGTGCAAAACTGTAAAAAAAACTGTGATAAGAAAGCATATTGTTTTTATAACCTGTCGCTCATACCTACTAACATAATAATTCGGAAGAGTTTTTATTGTTTGCTTGAACACGCTTTTCTCTGATGCGGACACATTGGCTTCAACTTGGTTCCAACATTGGCTACGAACAGAATGGTCAATGGCAATGCTCCGTTTGTGTCCAATAACCGTCAAGATCGATCCCCACATTGGAGTGTTGAAACGAACACGTTCCAACACTCCAATGTGTGGTGCCCGCATGAAAGTAGGTATTAGGTATTATTATAAACATTGTGTAAATGTATGCGTGTGTGAATACATTTGTCCAGAGTCGATCAATTTGAATGATAATTTAAATGTAGATCTTGACCTGGAATAGCCTGAATTAGCATCGTGTGATAATAATATTTAAAATTGTATTATCACGTAGGTAGGTGAATAAAGGGGCTTAGAGCTATAGAAATATTATTCGCGGCTGGCGAATAATACTCCTAGAGCTCTTAGGCCCGTATAAATCTGTGTGCTCACCAAATCATACTGTGACGTCACATGGCGTGCTATTTAGCGTTATAAACGAACAAACTGATACGCATACTGTGGTTATCGCGGTCAAAATCACGGAACTACCCTAAAACACAGAATAACTTATAATTATCTTGTTGTGTTTTCACTCACAAACTTTGCAAGCAAGTTAAATTGAAACTTGTCATCGGTATAATAATGTATATTACATTTTAAAGAAATAAGTATGAAATGCATGACGTTGACGTTTTAATACTAATATGCTCACTGGGTTGTTCATATTTCCCATTGCTAGACATTAAAAAAAAAGTTTTTACACCTTAATTTTATCCTTGAACTTATTAGCTATTTATAGTTTCAACTTATCTTTTTACCTTTAAACGAACAATTCTTGTTAAATAATATACTCTGAATCTCGAAAACAGCTATAACGATTTTCATGAAATTTAGTATGCAAGGGGCTTCGGGGGCGATAAATCGATCTAGCTAGGATTTATTTTTAAAAATGTCGTTTTATCCATGTTTTCAGCCAATGAAAAAAAAATCGATCATCCAGGTACTGTTTTGTCAGTTTAAACTATAAGTGGACACCATAAAGCTTAAATTTAATTAGCCATGGATAGAAGTGACACGGGCCTGGCAAAACATAATTTAAGCCTTAATTGTGGACATAAACGGTATCTTATTATTTCGTTAACGATGCTTTTATGTTAGATATCGTTTTGTTTATGTGTATTTCTGGTTACAGATTTCAATTTCTTTAAACAGGTTTAAATTATAAAAAGATGCTTTTTACGCATTACAGATCCATTGTTTCTTTAATAACTAAATAAGATCTGAAAGAATTTGTCTACCGCACTTTAGGAATACAGTCGTCTTGTTAATAAAGTATTACTTTTTTTTAAACTTACTAAGACGATTTTAACGGTACGCATAAACAAATTAGCATTCGATTAAAAAATGTTCATGTTATTGAAATTAAAATTTCATTGACTCATACCCAATCTATCTTTATAATACCTATACAGTTTGACTGATATTTAATATTTGTTTTTTTAGATATATTAACTAGGTATTTTTCTATGACCCGCATCTCTTTAGGATTCATTACTATATAAAAATACATATTTTAGAAACAATGGACATGGTATTATATCGCGATCGCGAAGGTTTAAGATAGACTAAGTAATTAAATACTTAACTTTATTGCTAGTTTCGAAATAGAGCTAAAAAACATTCAAGTTGTAAAGCCCATATTATTTCTAATGATGATATAATATACGTATATATATGTTTATAAGAATACAGTTTGGAAGACAATATTATTGTCTTCCAAACTGTATTCTTATAAACAAGCAAAAGGCAAACATTTCTTATAACATTACCCAGCAAAAATAAACTCCTTTCCAGGTACGAGTATCATTTTCCTTCAGATTGCGTCTCACCCTTGTAAAAAACACGCACTTTTACATGAAGCCTTTTTATCACATGCTATCCTCTCCTCTCGATGCAGTCACGCCATTACATACCTATTACCCTACAAAATAAGATCTGTTTTTGTTTAAAAATTCAACGGAACGCAATACAGAAAATGGATTCTTAATGGAGACATTACGTAAGAAAAAGATACGCAAAATAAAGTGATTTCACGCATTTTTATGTTGAAAAATCGCTCCTAAAGATGATCAGTCAATTTTGTTGACATAAACGATGAATGATGCCAGGTGGCACAGATCTACATATATGAAAATAACCATTTTATGACGAAATATTCATAAAATACCCTGTAAGTAATAACTTGTAATGTATGATGTCATTACATCCATTTCATCATAATGGTTCTTTTTCCCATTGGGGTAGACAATAGTGGCTATTCGGATGCCCCCAAAACTTAACTAAACAAATTTGACAGTACTAAAATTGATGCCATCCTTTTTTATTTCGATCGTTATGAAAGGGACGGACGGATTATTACGTTGAACAAAGGAATTAAAAAAAAACTGAATGTTCAGGAAGAGTAGCGGAAACAGAGTTTGATGGCCACTAAGTGTAACTTCGTAATAGGCGGCGGCGCTAGTTTCACGCATACAGGTACCTTAAATCATGACCAATATACGAACCAATAACTTTCAGATCGAAACTCAAGCAAGAGTTCATATTGGACGAAATAGTTCATGACACTATATTAATAGAAAGTAAAATAAAAAACACATTGACACACGCAAGTACTACAAAAATAGTCTAACATTTTAGTTCATACAATAAATGTCAAATTACAAAAATAGCGCCGTCACTAAATCACAATCACGATGACCGAAATTATGTGTGACATTGACATAATAAATGCCTCAATGACAAGGCTTCATAAATGACGTCACGACGCCGCACTCTTGACCTTGTCGTGACGTTATGCTATCGAACTGTGTGGAACTAGCCTTATCAAATAAATATTTTATGATTGGATGAAAACGTAGGTTTAGTTTAACACAGAACCATCAGTATAAGTATATTATTATAATGTTAAGTAATAACTAGATTAGATTTTATAAATAGGTACGATAATACCCGAAGTCATTTGAAACGAATCAATCAGTAGAAAGTTATGTTTAACCCAATCAGTATTAATTATTATAAAATAATATTACTTATTATTATTATTATTATGTATGTCAAGGTTTACCATCACGGGACTATGGAGTCCCGGACCTTTGGTAGGCATGCATGGGGCCGAAGCCAACACACAGAGGCCCTTTTGACAGTTTTGATGTTTTTGTGATGGAGACACATACCGGTGACTACCCTGAATAACACAAGAAATGCATCCAAAGGCAGTCCTCGGTCTGTGCAGGACTATTAAAAATGTGGGAAACTACTACCGGGCTATGGGGGTGTGATGGTAGTGGACTGGTTACCGGGGAACTATGGGGACTATGGCACCCGCCGACACAATGTTAACAAACATGTATAAAATGGCGGGCGGAGACTCGCCAACTCACAACTGGGCCTCCCCAAAATAGTTGTTATTATTATTATTATTTTAACCTATTCTGTCCCACTGCTGGGCAAAGGTCTCTTTCATGTCTCAAATAATATTATATATATAATAAAATATAGTGCATACTATATTTTAGCTATGTAATAAATTCACATGAATTCAGATAATACGTGTGTGAGACGCGACACACACGCGACAGATGAAGATTCTAATACTTACCGAAGAATCGAAACATCGATTTCTAAATCGACGATATTTTTACATGTGTAATTTTCCGTGTGCTATTTATATGACGAGAGAGTTATTTTCAAAAAAAACATTAAATTCAAAATATTTGACACTAAAATTCCCAAAATCCCCGGGAATTTTGACACTAACCCACCAATATTACCTACCATCAAAAACGAGACTCGGATTAGCACGATAATGGTAACCCTTTTGACGCGTGTGCATCGAATTCGAACCAGAGGTGTTTCCTATAACCAAGTTATCCTCAATAGCCAAATGACATTAACCCCCCGCTTCCCCCAACAACCCACTTACCCCCCGACACAATATAGTTTACGAGCGCACACCAGATAAAACATGTAGGGTTTCATAAAAAATGTTCTTTATTGATTTTCTTTTGATACTAAGATTTATGTGAAACTTTAATTATCAATCAGTACTTTCCAAGTTTTTTATTAGTACCTACTGGTCATATTTCAATCAAAACAGTTCGATTATGAGTAAGAAGTAAATTACTAAGTTAGGTACTGTAAGTATTTGAAAAGAGATTTGATTTTTCTGCCTTGGGTAGGTAGGTATCCTTTGTACAATTTTCCCAGATACCAGATTATTAATATCGTAAAAATCACTGCTACATTTCTTTCAAGCCTGGCTACTATTCTATATTTCTGGCCTGGCATTTAATATCATGCCATCGATAGGAAACCCGCGGCGTAGTCAGCCCCACACGTATAGAACATTGCCTTTTCTGTGGGAATGGCCGGCTAAGCTGAGAGGATGGTTTCCCAGACAATCTTAACAATGTCCCAGGTACTACAGTGTCCCATTATGCGTGGGCACAGACTACTATTAGATGCTAACGCATAACGTGGGTAATGATTGTTTCCTGATGCTGTGTAAATCATCTTGTGAAAATGGTCGGAGTTTTTTAATATCACACAGTTTTCTAATTTTACATTGCTTGTCTTGTCCTACAGAATGCTGCATGATAAGGGTGATGGCACACCCTCACTCTGACTATGCCAGTCTCGTAAAAACCTTGTCTTTTAGTTTCATACCCAAAAGTTATAAGGGCATAGATAATCATGGCAAAAATTAATCTGTTTTTATTTTGCCCCGCGCATCAGAGTAAAGTAATATATTTTTATATCTCTTTCTGCAATACAACTATAATAAGTAACTCCTGTTATGGTTGAGAATTCGGCTCTTGAAGTTGTTGACGCATACGTATACTACGTATCTAGGACAAACCGTCCATTAGGTAGGCCCAACTTCGAGAAATCAGTCAGTCAAGAGGTCGTCGAATCCAACTTGGATGGGCTGCATTCGGGAAAATTCGCTACATCCTTTCGTCCAAAATATCATAGTGCCTACTAAAGACGAAGGTATTCAACCAGTGATGACTTATAGATTCGAAACGTGGTGCTTTACCCTAGACCATATGAATGGGCTCAGAGTCTGTTTAATCTCTGTAATCTGTTTCTTCAGTTTGTGTAATCTGTTTCATAGATACAGGGAGCAAATTCCACATGCTTAAATCTTAATTCGTTTTAAAAAGTGAGTAATTATACGCTGTCCTCTATAAAAATGGTCTAATTATTGCGGTTGCCAAATAAACAAAATAACATTTTTATACCGGAATAATATGGTAAACGTACATTACCGAAATGAAGATGATTATGTCCTACCCGAATATGAACGTAACGACAGCTTACTATAAAGAGTAAGACAATGCGTTGTCGGTATTAACCTGTTACGATGTTATTCGAGGGAAAAAGGTGCTTATAGTTTCCGGACAATAATATTGTTAAATCCATTACAAAATGTCTAAATCCTAAAGTACTCGTACGAATCGGCTGAAAAAAATTATTTATTATTTTTTATTTTTTTATTTCTAGCCCATATTGTCCCACTGCAGGGCAAAGGCCTCCCTCCCTTCTTTCCAGATTTTTCTGTCCTTGGCCGCAGTTGACCAATCTGGAAGGTGCACATCTAACTCGTCCCGCCATCTCCGTGGTGGTCTGCCACGCGGACGTCTCGCGTTGGGCACCCATTCGGTTGTGGTCTTAGCCCACAAGTCGTCCGACATGCGGCAGACATGGCCGGCCCAATCCCACTTGAGCTGAGCGGAAAAAAATTGACAAGGTGTATTTGGGCCTCTACAACAATTATTTCGATTAAAAGCACTTCTATCGTAATAGTCGATTACGATATTATTCGGTGGGGGCGGCGATATTTATTTTATGAAAATATTTTTTAAACTGTAAACATTAATCTTTGTAGCATGAGGTCAGGTCAGTTTCTATTAACTATGGCCAAGAAATAGGCCAGTAATTACGTGCTTCTGAAGGTGGCAAAGCCGGTCTATTAGTCATGATTGCTTCGACAAACTTACGTTTGAAGGTATACATATTTTTTAGAAAACACCCAGAGACAAACATTTTTCAGATCATACAAACAATTGTCCCGCAGCGGGGATCGAACCCGCAACCTCCGCGTCTCAGGCGGGCTTACTGCGCCACAGAAGGTCGTCACATGACTGTCATGTAACAACGACTGGTTGTTGGAAGTTTGCACATTAATAATGATGATAATTATAATTTTAAATTGGTGTAGTTGGCTTGTTAATATTATTTAAAAATATTTGATATCACCCAAATTGGTTTTAAAGAATATCAAGTGGACTCTCTAGAGTTACTATAATACTTAAATATAATTATATATAATAGTTTTACATGCATAGATTCATAAAACAGAGAAACAGTAAAGTTCTTTAATGTACTTACAAAGAACTTCATTAAATCTTTGCTTTTAAAACAATCTTAAAGTGAAACGAGAGAAGGATTTAAGAACTGTCTGTATAACATTTAATGAATACAAAGTGACTATCCAACCCTTAATTAGATTAATTAATCTTTGTTTACTAAAAACAGCCACCGTCTAGGGAACGTTAAAAGGATAGTCTACATAACGGGCAGCAATGTGGCCGAGTGATCCCAACTAGGCCACGTGCATCGTGGGCACTGAACGCATTAACTATTTATGAAGTTTGCATGAGTGTTTTAACAAACTTTTTTTCTTTTGTTTATAAATATATATCTCTCTAAAAAGGTATTTACAAGTGATAAGATTTCTTCGCAGCGATCTTATAAAACTAAATTATTGAAGTCTGGTATCGGTGTACGTTTCTTAAAGAGTTGTTATAGCATTAGTTACAAAATAAATTAAGTCAAGCTTCGTCCAAACTTGAGTTCCATTAACGTTTAAACTCAAGTTAAAATTACGTTTAACTTTGGTTTCCGAACAAGTTGAAATGTCGTTAGCTATCGCGAGCATGATTCGAAGTTTTATTGCCAAAGACTACGTCGAGTGTTTAAAGTGGCCATATACGGGTAATGTTGGGTTGGGATGTATCAATATTTACGATCTAAAAGTCACCAGTTACACAACAACATACATCGCAACGGTTACATACATCGCAACGGTTTTTTAATATTCTGGTCATTTGACGACCTCTGTGGCGCGGTGGGCGAAGGCTCGCCTGAGACGCGTAGGTTGCGGGTTCGATTCCCGCCACGGGACAATTGTTTGTATGTTCTACAGATATTTGTTCCGGGTCTAGATGTTTTTCTATCTAGGTATATTATGTATGTAAGTATTTACAAAAAAATATATCTTAATAGTATATCATCTGGTTACCATAACACAAGCATTTAGTTGCTTAGCTTGGGACTAGATGACGCCGTGTGAAATGTCCAAGGATATTTATTTTATTTATTTAAGTGATTTATACGACGCAAGAATTCTTGTTTTTTAACGGCTTTTTAACGTTATATAAATCACTAAAATACAAAACCCTTGCTCCACTTTTATGCAAAGATTTGAGACAAAAAGATTCTCAAAAATAGTAAAATAGTGATGGCGCTTCAAGTGGGATGAGAAGTGGCTCGGCGCTCCGAGCGTTGGTAAACATACGCTAGGTTTGAGAGGAAGCTTAAGGGAAGGCATTCTACCAAACCTGTCTTAAAAATATTTCTAAAAAGTTTCAGTTTATGTTAATAAAAACGAAATCAAAGTGGCTTTTCGCAAGGTCATTGAAATCGAAAATTACATAGAATAATGAATGAATCACTTCTTTGTTATTTTTTTCAATAAAAAGATAGAAAAATACGATGGGTCGACGATATTGTCAGCGTCGTGGGCCGGCAGTGGATCAGGCGAGCGCAGGACCGGGAAAAATGGCAAAAACTAATTGAGGCCTTCCCAGCAGTGGGAGAGATCGGTCTGTGGATGCTGATGAATATTATTTAAAAATCATTCATACTGAGGAGTTCTTATAACTTTTAATCTTGTTTGTCAATTTGAAACTCAATTCATCGTTTTAAGATTTGTTTTAAATCAATAATTTTAGAAAAGTCCTTCATCTTACATCTTAAAAGTGTAAAAAGGATCTCGAATCTCTAAAGATTTAAGAAAAAGTCAACAACAACTTTGGGATCCAGCCGTGATCATGTTTTCCGTTTAATTTTTTGCGAGTTTCTGTGATTGTTGTAGGTATATATCATCAATCCTTAGAATATCCACTATGTCGCTTTAAGAATTCAGGATTTACCAGTAAAGGGCTGTCAAATGATTTCCCTCCATGAAAATGCTCACGAAAATATCGGATTTTCCACAATGCTTGTCATCTCCACAATGGAATGAAATTTGTGAAATTCATTTCCTATTTGGAATATGGTTTCGTACGCTCAGTTCATATGAATGTAACTTTTAGTTGTAATGTTTCTTATTAAATGCAAGTACCTACGTAGCAAAATGATTTTTTGTATGAAAACTCACATTATTTTTCGTTAAAAATTGCATACCAGGGAAGGGAAAAGTCTACTTTTAATCAAAAGATACCATCATTACGAGGGTAGCGCTAAGAGGACGCAGCTAGTATAAGTATTTTCAAAAACAAAAATTGTGTCAGTAGCATGTGGAGATCCGTGGTCTCTGCCTACCCTTATGGAAAAGAGAAAAAGGCTTGATTTTACGTATAAATGTTTAACAAATTATTCTCAAACCTAAATATCGTCATATTTCCTTTGGAAAACATCTTTGTTTACCATTTGTAATACAATATCAACCGGTAATTGCCGTCAACTGTGTAATAGGAGTCAGAACACTGTTTTTCTTGGGAATCGTCCCAAGAAAAACAGTGTTCTGACTCCTACCCTTAAGACGACTCGTTTTCGCCGTTTATTTTCAGTTTAAGCGAGGGCCGGAGGCGGCACTCAGGGCTATATCTACATCTTCCTTCAGTTCTCAACACCATTTGAAACCTACTAGTTTTCAAGCTATTCTGTAGATAAAAGAACTTGTTTATACATAAAAGATTGAATGAAAATGCAGGACATTGTTTCAATTTCTTTTTTATGTCATTTGATACGTATAGGTAAATGCTTATTAGATGGAAATAATAATGGACCTTTGTGTAAGAGACAAAATATGATATCTTCTTCCATTTCGCTCAAAAATATATTTTTAAGACGAAGCATAGTAAGCTTTTTTAGTATGATATTCTGATCTGCCCAAAGTATACAGTCATGTTAATATTTTTTTTTTTTTTTTTGGGAAAAAATTAATATTGTAATTTATTTACAGAAACTAAACTACAACATATTTACATAACTGTACAAAATACAATGAGATCCAGTTGAGCCACCTAAGGATCGTTACAAACGATCCTTAGGTAGCTCAACTGATCCAAACCACTGCCAGACGTAAGCGTGCCCAAGACACTGGCAGCATTGCCGCGCTGGATGGCAATGCTGATCTTTTGAGCCAAATAAGTGCCAGCCCTCGGATCACGCGTCGCTTCGACCAGACGTCCCGATAGAATTTTAAAAACGCGATGGGCCCGGTACCCCACGGACCCAGGGTCTCAACCCCAAAAGGTTCAAATATGTAAACCCTATCTAGATTTACATACATGCGCCTCTTCAGATTCTCAGCCGAGTCTGCCGCCGCGTCAGGCTTAACTGATGTCCCCGGCAGATGTGAATGCGCAAGGGTGTCGACACAAGTTGCATCCCACACCAAAGGCCTTCCCCTCTCCCAAGGGAAATATTAATATTACCGGTTCTTCCGTTCAAACATGTTCTCAAATGAAACACAATATTGTCCGCTAAAGCTAATACGAACATGCGGTAAAGTGCAACGTATTGGCACAGCGAGACCGAGGAAACTTAATATTAGCAGCGGTGCTCATTTTATGCTACCATTATACAGGGTGTAAAATACTGCTCTTGAAATTTGGAACAGTAAGTAAAACGTGTAAGGAAGTAAAACGAGATCGCATTGTACGGTCGGCCAAAAATGTGGTCTACCCTACGGTTGAGTTTTATTTGAACGTCATGAAACAACAAGGTCTTGCAAAAACATCATATAGTGACAATCACATGATAGATCAACAACATGATAGATCGTTGAAGTTAAGCAACGTTTGAGCGGTCACTACTTGGATAGGTGACCGCAAGTGGCATTATCAGCTGAGCGCTTCCGTGCTTCGGAGGGCACGTTAAATTGTCGGTCCCGGCTTTTAAAGTCGTTAAGCCATGACGGAGGCCTTTAGGCGGCCTAAAAACTCCGTCACCAGAGTTGGCCACTTGCTCATACGAACTTACTTACTTACTTAAGTGATAATTGCTCTCTTTATACGGATACAGTCGTGATCATATTTCATTTAATTTAATTTCTTATGTATACGAATGTTTTTAAGGAAATTTTAATTTTTTTTTAATGAGACTGGCTTGTTGTTTTTAAGAAGTATTCTTATTACACCTTGTACTGGCAGAAGACTCCATTTTGGAGAGCTAGTAAGTTAGAGGTGGTAAATTTATTAACCAACTACTTCGGGAACGAGGGCTATGTGTTCCCTGTTAGTTCCAAAACTTTTAAGACCGTATTCGATTGGCAACAACTTTATCATCAAAGTTTTGTACCGGCTTCCACATTATTTTTCATCGTAATATTTATTTCCATTCGACCAAAAAACTTTGATTTATAGTACTCGGTTCATCCCACACCTATTTATGATTAAATATTTATATTAAAACTTATTTTAATTGCGCATTTTCAGTATGTAACACCAAGTAACACTGAAGCAGCAGGGTTTTCAGACAAAAACCTTTGTAATGTCTTTTTTATTGTCTTATTTGTAAATTTTCTCATTTCACTATAAAGAATTACAAAAAACAAGTACTTCCTGTGTATGAACATAAAAATAAAAACATTTTTTTAACAGTTTCTCAGAAGTAATGTATTCCTACAAGTAGTAAAAACTGTTTAAAGTCTAGTCATGATCAGCTTCAAACGATCTCAAATAGATTAAAAACTTATTCGGTACAGTTGTGTTGTTATTACGTTTGCAATATCCATAAACCCAAAAGGGACAAGCACCAACAGAAGTGACGTCAAGTACAGCTTCTACTCGCCTTAAGCCCCGAAATATATTTTATTAATAAACACTCGACCATTATCCGTAAAGTGTTTCGGTAATCGGTAGTAAACAAGGCTTAGTTGGTACTCATAATTAAGTAATGACTTTTATACACAAGTACAGTTCGTTCGTTCGTTCGTTTCGAACGAACGAACGAACAAGTACAGTAAGCGCAATTTAAGTTGACTGGAATGAACATAGTATAGTTATTATATTATATTATATATAGTATAGTATAGTTATTGCGAGCTTCGCAGTGGTCGGATATATCACTATCTCTGTTTCACGTGCTGTCGATATGTCTTTTAGCTCTTTTGTAACAAATGGCTCAAATGGTAAATACGCTCTCAAATATTTAAGTATCGTTTAATATTTAGCGTATTCGGGGCTAAGTGGGCTAGAGTAAAATTGCATCTCTAAGGTGTTCTTGTTCTAACATTAAAAAGATGGTAGTTTTATATTTTCTTAAACGAGAAATTACGTAGCTATGTGGCTTTAATTAATAACTCTTCACATAACAGTACTGAACTTTATCACCATAATAACCTATTTATAACAGAATAACACATCTTCATAATATCATAAAGTGTCTGAATAAGACTCTCTTATAGGCACTTAAATTTATACTTGTACGTTACTTACGCTGTCTCAAGATAAGGTGGATTTATGCGTTAAACTATCGCCACCACCTATTTTATCTTAGTACGTTGACAAAGGAATTAAAAAAAATATATTGTACATTACATATTATAAGCTTTTTTTTTGATACCTAAACTATGCAAAATAAAACTACTGGAATAGTGGAAGAGTAGCGAAAACGGAGAATGTTGGCCACCAAGTGCAACTTCGCTGGTGTGCGAAGTCTCTAACGTAAATAAATTGGTTATGTGAATAGAAATTTTACATAAAATGACCAACAGCTGTGAGACTAATCTATTTGTTGATCCCTTAAATTGTTCGCTCGGGGAACTAAAATATTGCGCTGTATATCATTGTGTATTAGCTCTAAGCTCTTGTTCAGTAAATCCTCTTCTAATCCTACATTTCTGAGAAATATAAATGAGAAATGATGAGAAAGCAATTATCAGAAGCTTTGCAATCAACTAGGTTTGCCTGGTAGTTTAGATGGTATTTTAAGACGATGTTAATCTAAGATCGGTGTCTATGCTTATGTCCAAAAGCTTAACCTCCGCGGATCGCAATTCGCGAAACGCGCGCAAATAACCTGCGAAACAGGAGTGTAGATTGTATTCGAATTTTTTAATGGCTTCGTGCGCGATTCTTTTCTGATTTCCATTGGTCGATATTTCGTCCCCCAAAGGAACGCGAATAATATTGTCTAATCTCTAATTGGATTGATGACAGGTTCACGCCATGAAAGAGAAGTGTGGATAGGCTACAAAACTGTCTGATTTTCCAATAATAAAATCGAAATTATTAAATTTAGTACGATGATAAGCTTGCAACTTAGAATGCAAAATAATTGAAAATTTGCAGGCAAAAATTTGTAAATTTTATTGGTATATCCGTTCTTGCCTCTGACAACCCACTTAGACATAATTTATCTTGAGTTTCAGTTAATACAGAATAATACTGTCGTGCTCTTGAGCCAGATTACTTAAAAAAAAAAATATAATATTATTTATTGAGGACTTTTGTTAGTAGTATTTGTTTTCATACCTTATATAGGTACAGTCTTGAGACAATTTTCAGATAAAAGTATTAACAGCACGTTTGTAATACTTTGTAAAACATTTGGAAAGCAAGATAGATGCTTCTTTTAAAACAAACGCTGGTGTAAGCCGTTTAAAAGGATTCTTACAACACAATGGAGGCGCCTGTCTGTGGTGCTAGGCTACATTATACAGTTACTTTCCTAGAAATATACGACCGCTTGTCACTATTATGAGTGACAAGTAGCAAAGTAAAAAAATATATGGTTTACTAAACCAATATGCATAAGGGGGCTACAAACTTCAGTAAGAACAGAGACGTTACTCGGGATCAACGAAAACGAAGTTTCGTGACAATTTTTGGGTTCCAATTATGTTGGTGAACTATTACGAATTCAGTATTCCACCAACATAAGCTGACCCCGAAAATTGACACGAAACTTCGTTTTCGTTGATCCAGAGTACGGCCTCAGTTCGTTTCCTCGAAGCATCTCTGTCATTTGTTTATTTGAACTCAGTGACCCCAAAGATACCTTCGATTTCGTAAGGAGAGAGCAATTTCCAGCAGATGCATTTCTGATCATAACTCCGAAGATCCTCAAATTTTTAAATGGTTTCTATACAACGTGATTCATAAGTGGTATGTTATCCCGAAAAGGGGTAATTCACCTCATCAGTGTGAACAACATTTGTACTACGACTTTTTGAATTTCGATGTTTTTCATAAAGAAATGACTAGCAAAGTTTCCTTCAGAAATAAACACAGGGCAACCCTATAATAATCAGCTGATAGGGCGAGACTACCTAATAAAATTTAATGAACTTTTTTGTCTGCCTTGTGTGTTCATACCTACTTACCTATTGTACCAATTTTTAATCTGTGCGAGCCTAGTAGGAAAGGTAGTAACAATGTTGACAAACTTAGGGTTGTCAAAAGATTGTTCAAAAAAGTTATTGTATGAAAAACTGAAAATTCGAATTCTCAAGATTTGCATCTACACAACTGTTCATTTTCATGGTCACAAAATCCCCCTTCCGGGATTACATACCAATTATGAATCACATGTACATATTCTCAGTAGGGCGTGGAGCAGTATGTAAAATTCAAAGACAAAAGTTCGAAGTTTCATTTGCTTAGTATGGCCCCTCAGTTATTTTATGGAAAAAGGAAAATATAAAATAACCAGCTACGCCTCGCGGCGTTACCCGCGGTGAATAGTTCCCGTTCCCGTGTGAATACCGGGATCTAAAGTACAACTCACTAATATTATAAGGTGAAATTTTTTGTCTGTAAGTGTGAATGTTTGTTACTCCTTCACGCTCAAACAGCTGGACGGATTCGAATGAAATTTTTTAACAGGACAGCTTATATCCTGGATTAGCACAAAGGCTACTTTTGATTCCGGTATTCCCGAGGCGCAGCTAGTTATATAATAAAGATGTCAATGGTATTCAAACTAATAGTGACCATAATTTTTTTTAGACACCGGTAAATTTCCTGTGACCGTTTTCTAGAAACCCGTTAAGCCTTCAGAAAGACAAATGTTCAGCGTTTAGTTTTTAGTAGCGTCGATCAAACAACTTTTTGTTCTTGGCGAAAGCTTTTACGTTTTTGCAAGATAAAATACGGACAACATATTTTACCGGTTCCTTGTTTGTTTAGTTTAAAACTTTAGTTTGTATTTTAAAGTAAAGTTTTTAGTAGGTATATTTTCATCCAACTTTTACATCAATAATAACGACAGTTTGAGAGTGAAAATTTATATTACCTACTTCATTCTAAAATGGCGAAACGATTAAATTAAATAATATAGTGGCTTGGATCAGTTGAGCTGCCTATAGATCATTGTATTTTGTATAGTTATGTAACTATGTATTAGTTTAGTTTCTGTACCTAAATAATTAAAATATCTCCGTGTATAAAAATATTTTATTTATCTCACTTTATGTCACTTTAGCTATTTCTACATGTCTCTGAATAAAATTAGCTTGCAAAAATGCCAGCACTGCCATCATTAATGACATTACAAAAATCAGGTGACCCCCAAATCCAAGGACGTTTCGACACTGACGTTTGACAAATGGATGCTCAAGTATCAAGCCTTGAGCTGACTTGCGCATCTCTTTAAATTGCCTTTTGCCCGTTTTTGCCGCCTATGATTTACGGAAGCTGAGATTTATCGCCAAAAAAACGGGGAAAACCTATACCCACTTGACACTTATAGTGTTGCTATTTTTAGAGGTGACGGGATGAAAGGATTTCTGGATGGGGGCGCGAGGTAAAATATTCGTATTTTTATAAAAGGATTTGTGTTGAGACGAGATAGTAGCAATTTTTACGAGATATTTCCAAAATGTTCATTGAAAAGGTAAGTTTTTTATAAGCTCACTCGCTCGCGTTGTACCTACCTGGGTAAAAAGTAGCCTATGTGCTATTCCAGGTCATTAACTAAATATAATTCTCAGTTTAAGCCAAAACTCAGTGGTTTTTGCTTGAAAGAGTAATAAAAGTCCTTTCACACATCTCACATCTTTTAGCATGCGAGATTCTTTTGGGATATTTTCTATTTTTATAACACCACATGCCGGCATTTAGCAGTTTTCTACCAAGAAACCAGCTGGGTTCCTATTCGCTATAACCTTACAAAAAAAAACAGCGAAAAAACGCGCCTCGTCACCGCGATATCGTGTTGTATTTTGCGCTTTAATGCCGCGTTTTGCCCCTGGTTCCATCACAATTTCCTATACCGTTTAAAAACGTTAATACTTTTTGGAGTCTTTAAATTCAATGAAACACGGCTGTTTATTAACCTTTTCCTCTTTGCATCGGGTCATTACCCCACCAGGCTATCGACATAACACTTAGCACCAACAACGCATTGCACAACCAACAGTAGTTACCATTCATTACGTAAGTTTGAAGTAGACCCATGTCGACCATCGATCCACGCGTCCTTGACGGCTTTCTGAAATATTTAGTCCAAGATGGTGGAATAAACGGCTAGCACGAGTTTTTAACGCAATCAAGTCTCTGCGGTGCCCTAAAAAGAATACAGTACATTTCCATCAGTGGCACATAATATGCTAGTAAATAATGCGCAAAGTAAAAACGGCCACATGGTTGAAATTGGACTTTTTTGCTTTGGAATTAAGTGCTAAATATGAATATCCAACCTCTAAATTCTATTACTATTGAACTTGTTATTTTTCGTCGCTATTTGTTGGTTATTTGAGACGCAAAGTCATGGTACGCAATACACGACCCGTCACTTCGATACGAGCGGAGTCATGAAAGAAAATTGGATTAGCGGTAACGGTAATACTTACTAGTATTTTCTTTGTATGAAAATAGGCATAGCCATTATTATTGATTTACTTTTGAAAAATCTGCTTATATTTGTTATTGAAATACTATAAATATACCTTAAATACTATAATATTTTAGGGACAAATGGAACTTGTCTAATTAAAACAAAAACCGGTTACTGCATACCTAGAAAACTTTAAAATGAATAAACTTTTCTGCTTTTTTCCAAACAATTCCACTAATTATATAAACAGCACTCAAAACGCTATACTTTATTACAAACTTAGTGTGAACAGCCCCTTACCAACTGTCTACTTAAGGAAAGCTATGAGTTTTGTGAATTAAGAATGAATTGGTTATAAAAAAGCGAACGATATCCCTTGGACGCGGTAGATATTATCTCAGATCTTTGGGAAATTTAAGATTTGAAAATACCTTTTTTTTTTGGAGCCGTGATGGCAGAGTGGGTTCGTACTTTGACTTTCGATGCGAAGGGCGTGGATACAAATCCGGACGTGCATTAATATTATTTTTCGTGTAAAAAAAAATTATATGTTGTTGCCCAAGGTAGTGGGAGGTATAACAAGTATGATATAATAATGTTCATTTTAAAAAAAAGTGTTCCATCGGTTACAATCCAATGGCTGCTATTTTCCTTCAGTGCCATTTACACGATGCTATTTTTTACCATACCCCTGTCTACCCCCTTAGACATCTTCGAAAAGATCTAAAAATTACCTAATGATCTGAAAGAAATGTCTACCGCTCCGGGGATACACAGTCGTGATCATATTTCGTTTTTTTATTTTCTTGTACGTACCAGAGCAATAATTGAATGCAATAATTACGCGCACTTAATTGACGTTCAATAATTGTAAGCAACTGTTAGACCATGCAAGTCATGATGACAGTCAATTTAATTGTATGCAACAGGCAAGAATCTTGCATCGTGTAAATGACACTTTATTTTATTAACTTGTGGTCTTGTCGTGTTTACGACAAATGAATAATTGAAAGGCGGTGCTGAAAATGATGAGACGATCAACTTAAGTGCTGCATAAATTATGTTGGCGCTTACGATTATGTAGAGAATGAGGACCTAAATTTATGCCAACGTTCTTTATGTTTCTCATACTTTTAGCTGAATTTGTTAATTTTAAGTTGTATTTTATTTCGGATGTTTTCTTTTAAGGGATATGTCTAAAAATAAGACTTGAATTATTTATTGAATTATTTATTACCTACTATCCAAGGATTATTTATTTACAAGTTGCGTCCAGCGGTATTACCCTAGGTTGCAAGCCGTATCTTAGCCTATCTCAAACTCTCTTTTAAACATCAATCACGTCAATTCCTTTCTATTATAAGAAAAGTATCTGAAAATCATTATTTATGTGACACAGAACGACGCGACAACAAGACGTAGGGCCTGGCGGGTTGCCAATCTCGTAAATAGTTCACTGAAAGTGCAGCTCAATTTGCCCTATAAAATTGACAGAGCTGAATTAAGGGGGTCTGTGTCAATCATAGGTCTTAGTGAAACCGGCAGGCTATATACCTACTATTACTAGGATAGTCGAGTAAATTATATGAAAGCAAGTTTAAGTGATAGTACCAACTCTAGTGATGGAGTTTTTGGACAGCCTGAAGTCCTGCTCCAAGGCTTGAAAGCCTTAATTTTAAATTCTAAACCGAAGATTTAAACTAAAAATAGGTCAATTAATTAAATAGTAATAACAATTAACGCTATCGTAACATTTGTAAGGGTTCTGTACTAGTTTTTTGCTAAAAATAATTAAAAATAAAGCCTGATGTTTCCCACTGCAGGCCAAAGGCCTCCTTTCCCTTCTTCCCTCTCTCCACTGATCTTGATCCTGTGCCTGTTGAAGCCAGTCTTAATTAAGATAAAAAACCATTTACATTATGTTTTTTAATGAATTTAAAAAGTTAAGCTTAAAAAGAATGACACAAAAATATAAGCTAGTCAGAAATGAGTGTGAGCTTACAATGTAAGCTAAAACAAAAAAGTAAATTATGTAAGGCTTACTTTTTAGTTCTAACACTATTCAAACGCATCCTTAATTCCACCCTGCCTATTATTATGGCGTTTCCTTTAGTGGGAACACGGTGAATCTAGGAATGGCAGGCAATCAACTAAGGTTAGCAATTTTAGATAAGTTATCGTACATTTTGACGGGTGTGATTTTATATATTTCCTATCCAATTTTGATAGCTTTTGCTGTAATAATAGGTCTCTCTGTTTTAATTTTGAAGAAGTACTTTATGTGGTAGCCGCTGTGCAACCTACTGTCTTGATCGCAGGTTCCAGGCAAATTGAAGGCATTCACGAAGGGAGGCCCAGCCCTGCTTAGCAGCCCAGTGCTTCGCTAGGGACTAGACGACGCCGTGTGAAATGTCCAAGAAAATTTATTTATATACTTAAATAAAAAAATCACGTTGTGTAACCGCCGAGATTAACACAAAAAAGTTAATAATCACACCAATATAAAATGCAAAAGTCTGCATGTTTGGATTTTATAACAAAATCACGTCTCCATGACTAAACGAATCCGAATGAAACCCCAAATTTACGTTGTACGTGATCAGGATTTGCATATTGACTTCCTTGGTATACATTACGTGCGAGTAAAGAAAAAGAACATACATTCTGAAAAAAATATAAAAAAAACAAACATGGCTACATCCCCAAGGAGCTGTTAATTTTCTCTTAGATCTTTAATCTTTAAGATCCTTTGAAGATATTAAATGAATGTCCAAATAAATATTTTGGTTAACGCCAGATTCAAGAAAGATTTTGGCATTGCCTTTATCGCACTTATAAGTGAAAGAAACCTAGCTACAAAATACCTACCTAATATTCGTAAAGCAAAAAAGATATCGCTGTATTCAAAATTAGCTTTCTGTTTAACTCCTCAAATCTTTATAATTAAGGTAGGGAAGTACCTTATAGTAGTTTTCGTTCTACAGCAAAGAACCCTTACTTATGAATAGGCCTTTAATGTGACAAAAAGAAAACCTCGAGACGAGACTGTAGTCAGTGGTGTTGCGAAGAGTTGTTCAGGTCAAGAGTACCCTAAACCAAAGAGCTTTCAAAGTTATGTGAGTCAATGAGGTAAAAATGATGTGTCAAGGATCGTAGCACGTAAAATTAGTCTTATTCATAAAGATATTATGTCAATTTATTAGAGATGTAAAGAATGTTTTTTTCTTGTTACTTATTGATGAAAAGAGATAGCAACAGATTTATCCGTTTTAGCTAAAGTAGATTTACTAAGCCAATATGCATAAGGGGGTAGTCTCAATCGCGTTGGGAATGAGGCATGATTTTATGCAGTTTATTTTTTACTCATCTATTGTGTCCCACTGTTGGGCAAGGTCTCAAAATTCTCCACTAATCCTTGTCCTTTTGTCATCCACCACTCAAATCCCTCTAAGCATCAAATCGTCAAGATTGAAGCACATTATATACCTAAGCAACAAAAAAGTAAGTATTAAAAACGAACTATTGAATTTACAGTTTTTTCAAGATAATGTGAAAGCTATCTACCAATTAAATAACTAAAATGGTGTATTTGTCGAGAAATCAATAGGATCATTATTTATAGACGGGTGCCATTGCCGACTGACAGCTCTTTAAATGGATGTACTTATTATATTGTTGATCGAAGCCTTATTATAATAAATGGTTTCTGTATTTACAAATGTAGATTTCACCACATTCTTACAATTGCAAAGAAAGAGAATAATGTTTGTATGTTGTTTGTGTACACTCACAAAACCCTCAATTTTAATATTTCGGAGTTTTCTCTTTTCCTTTTTAAATCGTAGAGGTTAAGCAACGTTCTGAGCGGTCATTGACCGCAATTGGATGTATGACCCTAAGTGGCATAACAGCTGGGCGCTTCCGTTGTTAAAAAAGCGCTTAAAGCGCTTTATATAATACTAGCTTATTCGCCCACGGCTTCAATTCAATGGAAAATTCACAAATTCCCGATATCTTATAATTATTATTATGTATGTACTTATGAAATACGTTAAATGGTCGGTCCCGGCTTTTAAAGTCGTTAAGCCATGACGGAGGCCTTTAGGCGGCCTAAAAACTCCGTCACCAGAGTTGGCCACTTGCTCAACGAACGAACTTATGAAATTGCCCTTACATAAAAAACCGGTATAAAAACATTAATTTTATAGGTAATATTTACGTAAAAAATGTCTTTAGAAGTTTCAAATTTTTATTTCCATTTAAAACTATTGAACAGACAACTGTATTTTAAACATGAGCAGGGAATACGTTTCGCCTGAGAGACGTTGAATGTTCGTTCTAAAAGTTCTTGCAACAAGAGATAAAATTTCGTTTAGCAATATTTTGGAAATACAATACTTTATAAAGCTCTGGTGTACTACTTACAATACTTTATAACTAGTGTATAACTAGTGAAGTGTAGTACTGGTACAATACTTTATAACTAGTGGTTCGCTCCGAACACACCTCGCTATTTTATTATTATTGTACCCCTTTTACATTTCAACTTATCTACTTGAGGATAATTGACTGGTAAATAACGATGGAAATGAAACCTGCCATTATGATTGAAGCCGCCATAAATTGGTGGAAAAATGAAAATGAAACGACCGAATGAGTTTGACGTTGGTGTATTAAGCCCGTCACACACGTAGCTATAATATATATTAATATGAATAATATTAATAATATGAATTACAGCAAGGCATATTACGATATATTTTCTATATTATATATTATAGCTGCGTGTGTGGTCACTTGAATATTTGTATAGAAAATATATCGTAATATGCCTTGCTGTAATTCATATTAATATATATTATAGCTACGTGTGTGACGGGCTTTACTGTCTTTACAATTGTGATACAGGCATAGATTAATTAGTAGTCATAGCACCCTTCATTGGGAAAATGTAAGCATGTGCTTTGTGCAGGATGTAAACTCCGATGTTTTTCTTACGATTACTGAACATCTTGAAGTAGTTGTTAGGTTACTTATGCCTTTACATGGCAATTTTATACTTATATTAAAATTGCCATTATTTTATAATTTTTAAGGCTATTGGCCTTTACTTATCGGGACACTGTGTAGTGCCTGAGACACTGTTAAGACACAACTACAGTTACAGTAGAAAATCCCATGGGAAAAAAATGAATACAACATTATGACCCGGCTAGAAGGTGGGGCTGTAATGACTTACTTTAGAAAGGTTTGCATAACACATAATTTGCCATTGACGAGCAGATAGTATAAAAAATATATGAACTATTATGTGGACCGTGCCACGGTTGGCGCTTGGCTCGGGCCCGGCACGGTCTAGCGCGAGTCATCCTTTACTCGTGAACACAATATATATATTTTTACACCGAAAATCGAAAATTGGTTTATTTTAATCAAATCACATCAAAAAATTTAAAGTCAAAGGTAAACATTTGGAACCCGTTGAGATAGAAACACTGTAAATTATGCCAAGTAATTTCATGATCTTTTCACTTCCTGCCCCAAATTCTACCTTCGTTGCCATTATTCTAAATTCTCAAGATAAAAGAATTATCACAAAACTCAAGGTATCTTGGATCATTAGAGCGATCGGAAGCGTCGTTTGAGCAGTAATTGGGCCGACCTTGTATCTATAAAAGGCTGCGGGTGCGGGCCCGCTTTTTAATATAGCTAGATTAACTGTTTATAAACAAACTTGGAATTTTATACATTATTTTTTATTTAGATTGTTTGTAACGATCCTTAGGTGGCTCGACTGGTTCTAATTGTATTTTGTACAGTTATGTAAATAAATTAGTTTCTGTAAATAAATGTTAATGTAAAAAAAAAACTTATAATTTTTTACCTCCAAAATCAAGCAGTGATTGGGCTTACAACCTGTTTAATATAATAGTTGTCTAACGGTTTCAAAATGTACCTAAATGTACGTTAAGGTAATGTACAAATGCTAGTGTTAGAGTTTTGTTAATGAAATGCGTCGATGGGCTTGCAACCCTGTCACGTATGGAATGATAACTTCTGCAAAATGTGGGTATGTACCAGATAATGTATTTGGACACACCTCTGACTAACCCTTAGACATCTTCAATAGTTCTAAAATTATTAATCATAATCTGAAATATTTTTTGCACCTTGGGAATAAATGAAAGAAAGAAAGAAAAGCATTTATTTGACACACACACAAACTAAAACAATACACAAAAACATTAAAAATACACAATGTGTCCCAAATAGGCGTCCAACTCAGCATTTCAAATGATGATATTTCTTTATTTTTGTTAATGAAAAACCCTTTGTTACAGAAAATTCATACCACTGCACATCATAGAAGAGGATAGCTACGAGAAGGACATGCTGTTCTACGTGAACCTTGGAGAGCCGGAGCTCCTAGGGGGTGAGTGATGTCAGCTAGATGCACTAGCCTACTCCTACTGACATTTATGTTAGATTTAAAACATAGAAAAAAAAATTTATAGTCCTGCACAGACCGGGGACTGCCTTTGGATGCATTTCTTGTGTTATTCAGGGTAGACACCGTATGTGTCTCCATCACAAAAACATCAAAACTGTCAAAAGGGCCTCTGTGTGTTGGCTTCGGCCCCATGCATGCCTACCAAAGGTCCGGGATTCCATAGTCCCGTGATGGTAAACCTTGACATATATAATAATAATAAAATAATATATATTAATAATATAATAGTAAAATAAAAATATAGAAACACACAGGAACAAAAAATATCTACACTTCTTAACCTAAACAACTAAATAAATAAAAGGAACTCTGTATTCTATCCAAAATATATACTAACTAAAGATAGAAGACAGAGTTCAGGTCACCGACCGCAGGTAGTGCTCAAAAGGCTGGCAACGTTACCTCGTTGGATTGCTATACTTATCCTCTGTCCGAGCTAAGCACCAGCCCTTTGGTCGTTTGTTTCATCTATTAGCCTCTTGGAAATTTCACGATAAAGAAGCCACGCCTCTGGACCCCATGATCCTAAAGTTTCTACACCAAAAGGCAGAAATATATATCCATCTCCGATAGATGTATATTTCCGCCTTTTAATGTTTTAACATTATAAACGCGAAAGATTGTAAGTATGGATGGATGGATATTTGTTACTCTTTCACGCGAAAACTACTGAACGGATTTGGCCGAAACTTGGAATATACATAGTTTATGACCGGGAATACACATAGGCTTTTGATTACGGTATTCCCACGGAAACGGGAACTACCGCGGGTAACACCGCGAGGCGCAGCTAGTAAATAAATAAAAAACCCTAACCGATTAAAAAAGACCCCAGAACATGCTGTAAAAGTAACAAAATTTAAAAAATCTAAAGCAATTTCCTGATTTCTGTCCATAACTCCAAAAACCTCAGATCCTCATTACATTTTAATGAAACCCTCTCAGGAGTAGGTATACCTACTCTTTCAAACGTAAAAGGTATTTTACAAATCAGTCTACAATAGACAAAAAAATCAGTTAAGTACCATCTACTGATCGTCAAAAGATCATAAATGCCTAAAAAAAGATCTCAAAGAATATTATGTCTATCTACCGTCTCCTAGGAATACAGTCGTGATCATATTTCATTTTACATTAGTTCATTAACAGCTAACTTATTTTGTATGGATCTCGAATAAAAAAATATATTGATTCGACTTTGATATTCGATAATTATGACTCTAAGTAAAATCGACTCGAGTTTAATATCAAATGAAAGAGGTGTGAATGCAAAACTGTAAGTAACATAGAAAACAGTTTAGCCATTTACGAGATATAGTTAGGAAAGTGAGGATGATTATTCAAAATGTAGGTAGTTAGTGTCGGGGATTACTGAAACTTTTTAATTTTACTAACTTATTGTTTTGTCTCGATGTTTGAAAACCGTCTCAAAAATCTTCTAAGCTTAAGATCTTAGATAATGTTTACCGCGCTTGCAGCCGGTGTCAAATATCAATCTTCAAATCACGTGACAGTGTCGAATTAGGAACAAATTCGACACTGTCACGTGATTTGACTAATATTTAGTTAATTTTGGAGATGATCTGCGTTCGAGAAATCGGCTATTAGACTATATTCTTGACTAAAGTCTTGATTTTTTATTTTACGTTTAATACCAGTATGTTATCAAATAATAATCTGTTCTGCAACAATGTTGACGCGCGTTTAATAACGGTTGACTGCAATATCGTCCGAGATTCAATTCCTGCTGCAATTAATTGAGCCTGTCACATAAATGTTACATTGTCCAGCTGTCTCGTGATGTCACTGCATTATCTCCACCCCGAGTTAATTCAACGATAGGTATGCACTAAGCGATTAGACCGGAAGACGCGTTCAATAGTCAGTTTCAGCTATACCTTCATTCAAATAGCCTAAAAGATTTTCGTAAAAAATATTAACAGAATATTCGAGTACATACAAACTTCTTATTTTTTTAATTCAGTCATTCATTGTGGGCCGGACAAAGAGCCTTCAACTTTGATGTTAATTTTGACTTGATACTTCCTCTAAAGTAAAAAGAAACTAATCATCTCCAAAGGACGAGAGAGACATAATTAACAAAAGAAGTTTGGACTGGTGGAGATAAAAATGGCGACTTATATATTGGCTGAGAGAAATGAAAAGATTCTTTGTCCAACAAAGCGAAAATCTAAGTCAAAAACAACAAAAACTGAGACAGAGTATTGAAATTTTACAGTACAGAATAACAGAGGTCAATTGTCCGTGTTTATTTCTCAATGTTTCTTAGACTCTTATAACTTCGGTAGACAAAAACGTATCTTCGTGTAATTCAATCTCTTTCCATCCAACTAGAAGAGTAATGTTTTTTCGCAATAAATGGAAGACATTTCTCGAATTATCAGATGGGCTATCCATCACGCGTCCCTTGGATCTTTGGTGACACACGTCTGCAAATTTATAGTACACTTGACGCATTCTACGCTGAATGTTTGTAAATGTAAAAAATCAATTATCTAAGTGTGGTTTAACACTGTAAAATATATAAACTATAATTCAATTACATTTCTTTTTTTATCATTTATTTTGTATTTCTAGGTCTAAATCATTAAATTAAGCAATTAGGCAGTAGGACTGTAATATCACGTAGAATATTTATCAGAGGTTAAGGGCCTGTACTACGTTAGACGGCGTCGGAGTGTTTCTGATTATCGTCTAAAATATATCTACAATACTGTGATTCACTTTGTAAATACATTGTAAAGATGAGGACTCAATTTTGAAAACCCGATTCCTTAAAATTTACTCGATAGAAAAAAATACTTAAGTTAGGTCCAAAATTACATTGAAATTTGTGTGAAATGGTAGACACTTGTGCTGTTGTGTGTTAATTAGCAATTTTGTATTAGATTATAATAATAACGGTGATGTTATGCGAATGTAACTAATCAGTTCTCAAATTATTTTAATTGCTCAAATCTTAGTATTTTTACATATATTATGATGTCATATTTCATCCTTCTTATATTTAATTAAATATTTAATACAATCTTTAAAACAAGTTTAGTTAAACAATAAAAAATACTATTAAACAATAAAGGAGCATGTTCAAATTTGGCCTAAACTCATGCGTCCGCATCCCATCACCAACTGGAAATTTCTATACCGCTTTATTTATTTGCATGGCGTAACAGAGGTGTTTGAGACATTCCTGCCTGACGTGACCGCGACCGTGGCTGTACAGTTTCCAGGTAAGCCATTCATCACGCATTATACTCAAGGCCCAATTTGGTATATTTTATGAACCTTCCCTTTATTTAATTCCGGATTCGTGCAATTTTTTTATGTTATTTTAAGAATTAATTGAGACGCGATTCTGTTATCTCGATCAAAATATTTGATAAAGCTATTGTAACAAATTAAATATTTCTGAAGTACAAAACTAGAACGATTCCAAATATTTTTGATTCTAAGCTGTGGTGACATTTAATTGTATGGTTTTAACTGGGAAGCCTAGACTTGAAGTTAAAGTAAAGTAATATTCATTGCTTGAATATTAAATACATGTTGAATTTATTATATTTAAGCTCAAATCAAATCAATGATAAGCATCACAATTTTTATCTAAACTAAATCATAAACAAATATACTACAAATAAAAATTTATTCTTGATTCTTGAATTACGAAGACTACATATTTATTTGTCTTGTGTCCATTGAACTCGTTCTCTTGTTAATCTCAAAAAAGCCTTATTAGTCAATTATACTTCCATTTCAAAGCCTCTGTTCGCCAGTTTATACACTCAACGCTGTTCATTTAGCTACCTTTACCACCAACACAAAATCAATAGCTTCGTAAGTTTATTTCTAAAATGTAGGAAAGCATAAGCTTTGGGGGCTTCTATTATTAAGTTCGACATGACCTAGGTCGGTGAGTCACGAACGTCACTTATTTCGGTCGCACCTTTCACTAAAGACGTCTTTAGAAAGCTATAAATAAAGGCACCTGTCCTACTACTCGTACCGCTAGGAACTGACTAGCCGTAAACAATTTTCTTGCGAAATATGCATCTTAATATACAAAGTGTAAAAAAACCCTGTGCAATCTATACGAATGCTATAAGGCTGTTTAAATAATAAATAAATAAATATCCTTGGACATTCCACACGGCGTCATTTAGTCCCAAGTTAAGCAATTTAATGCTTGTGTTATGGTAACCAGATGACTGATAAACTACATAGATAATTTTTTTTTTTTGTAAATACATACCTACATATTATACATAGAAAACACCCAGACACGAAACAAATATTTGCAGATCATGCAAACATTTGTCCCGCAGCGGGGATCGAACCCGCAACCTCTGCGTTTCAGGCGGGCTTTCGCCCACTGCGCCACAGAGGTCGTCGTATAATAGTCGTCGAAATAGTTATCTTTCGATACAATTAAATAATTCTTGCATAAATCAAAATTAAATAAGTATCCTTAGACATTCCGCACAGCGTCATCCAGTCCCAAGCTAAGCGTAAAAGGTGTTTAATCCAAGTTTAAAAAAAACTATATGTTACAAGATATTTGACAAGTACATAACATCTAGTAATCTTTATGTAATATTTTCAAAGATAAAAATAATAATTTTATTGATCCAGAATTAACGGAGAAATATACATACAGTCGAACATAGAACCTGCTTTTTTAAAGTCAATATAAAATCGAAAACTGTTCCACTAAGCCAATACAGCGTAAAATAGGGAGAATAATGAATTTTGCTACATTTTGCGGTACGCGGATAATTTTGCGCGTATAAATTACAATATTAATTACTTTTCGTTTAATTTACTGATTTTCAAATAAATCGAATATACAATATACAGTTAACCACGTCATAATAATAATTAACGAGGTTTATTCTGTGGCAACTGTTCATTGAAACCATCATTATGAAGCATGATATAAACGCGTATTATATAAATTAACGTAATTTATAGGCGTATTATTTTAATAAATATTTACTGTGTAAAGACATAAAGTTTCAAATTGATTGTTGTGTAAAGACTTCTCCCTGTTTTTGACAATAATTTCTTGTTAATTCAACTATTACTTACTAAAAAAAAGTAAGTAGTAAAAAGGTATGTACACACTAATAAAAAAAAATTAAAGCCTTACTAAGTTTTCGGCATCCTTTTTTCAGTTCTCGTTTCAGTTAAATAATTAATAGCAAACATTGATGAAAAAAGGCTCTCATTAAAATTACGCTTTTGAGGATTTTCAACCTTCGCCGTCCCAATACAAGGATTCTCCAATACAAGGAAATGTTACTATTTTTACAACTTTTTGCACTGTCTTTACACTTTATTGTTTATTAAGAATAAACAGGCGAGCTATAAAACGGGTCTTTTAAGAAAATTTTAAATTTATTGTATTGTAGCTCCACGTAGCACTTTGTAGCACTTCGTAGGTCTTCGTAGCTCGTAGCAGGAGCAAAAGTCACAAGTCAAAACTCATTAATTCCAATGAGTCATATGAAAAACTTTTATTATTTTGCGTTTTGAACGAAACATTTAATCACTTGTAATAATAATATAATGTACTATAAACGTAATGACTACTATAAGGATACTTAAAAATGTACAAGCATCTCATATAAATTTCTTTAAAGTAAATAAAAATTTCAGCCCTACACCGAGGCGAATGGAAAAAGGGAGGGGAGGCCTTTGTCCAGCATTGGGATCCAGTAGGCTATTTAGATTAGATAGATTAGATTAGAAATAAAAATATAAAAAAATGTAGGGTATGTCATAATCACAATATTTTCAAAATTACCACATAAAAATTCAACGTTCATCCTATCAAGTTTATTTAAGGTTTGGTATGCATAAAGTATCCTCGAGTTTTATGATCGGACCAACCGGATTCCCACCGGTTTGGACCGGTTTATCTGAAAAGCGTTTTTATTAAACCGGTTTGGTTTATGACGTCACAGGGTCGTAAAAAAGGTAATGGAAAATGAAGTTGTTTGGTGTGTCGATTGTTTTTCGAGACAATTTAAGAGTCCATGATAATAAAATAATTTATTTATTTTTTATTTTTTTTATATATTGGGACGACGTCATACTGTACTTAAAATTAAGTTAAAGATAAAAATACTTCTTTATACTTAGGTCATTGAAACGTTTTTACTTATAAAATAAAAACCAAAATCCTGTTCGTGTTAATGCGCATATATTTTATGCAAACCACAAAACCCATTGATGAACGACCGGGATTTGAACCCACGACCTTCCGAACGAAAGTCGAAGTACGTACCACTCGGCCAACACGGCGCAACTCGGCTAGAGTTGTGAGCAAAGCCGGCGGCGGTATCTAGTTGAACATAAACTAAGCGAACTGCTACAGAACATTACTTACCATCCACACACATATTGGATGTTTGAATTCTTTATCTGTATATGTGGCCCTTTTTGTGGAAAATATGGCCGAGTTCAGCTGATATATTCTTTCTTCGGAAAGTATTGGAGATTGGTTTGAAGATTGCCAAATTTTTAGAAACAGGATTTCAGGGTTTTCAGGATTTCAGGGTGGCCTAAAAACTCCGTCACCAGAGTTGGCCACTTGCTCATACGAACGAACGAACGAACGAGATTTTCTTTTATACGGGACCCTAAAAAAACAACAAGTAAAATACAGACAAAAGTACTTGAGGCAGACTTAAAACACTAAAAATTTGTTATTCAAACGCGCCTGTTGAATTATTTAAGCGTACATTTTGTTTTGCCAAAAGAAATTACAGTGTGCGTCGCGCTTAATCTGTTTATTTCTCCTTGTTTGCATTTCACGGCTTGAGTTTTGACTTAATCATTTTTCACTCGATTGTACACTGTTTTAAATTCGTAAACAGATTTTGTGGAATTATGTTGTGCGGGTTTTCTCGTGTCCATAAGCCTAGGCACACTTTGTTTTTTTGCGAAATACGTGGTGTGCCTAGGCTCTAATTTGAAAGTTAAATTGAAATCTGTTGACGAAATACTTCAATTACACAATTTACTCTAAAATATTTAGAAAATATAATTATGTTATCTCATACCTATTGACATTTAATGATCAATTAGAATTTTTCTTACATTTTGTTTTGTTTTTTTTTTAATTATAATTTTTTCTTTCTTTTGGGTTTCAAATTAGACAACACATCGATCTATAACCTCTAGGCCAACATGGCATTAGACTAGTTCACTTAGAATAATTTGATTGTAGCAATTTAGCCGCACCTCGGCTCAGAACGAGGCTTTAAATAATATTTATGGCTTTAAAGAGATTGATGGTACACTTAAGGTGGTACTACTGCTCAAGCTAGCGTCATCTATTTTATTATTACGTTAAACATAGGAATTAAAAAAAAATATAGTTTAGTTTGTGATACCTATCATAAGCTTCTTTTTGATACCTCTGCAATAGTTTTGTGTAGCGAAGACTTGGTGGCCACCAAACTGTTTTTGCTACTCTTCCTAAACTATACAAAATAAAACTTATCATAGGTATCATAAACAAAAACTAACAATTTATTAAAATTCCTTCGTTCAACGTAATAATAAGATAAAACAGGTGGCGGCGCTAGTTTGAGTCTTACAACCTCCTTAATAAAATTCTTGGAACGGACTGACAGACAGTCTAAACAGGAAAGGAAATATGACATTATCTATTATATGCATTGAGATGTATTATAGAGCCACACTCAGACAAATAAAATGTAAACGCCAAAACTCGGCGCACGCTACGTAGTGCGCAGAGTTTTTCTTTTTTGCGTACAAGCGACATTGAACATTAAAACAAACGACATAACGTCTACATTCAAATGTCAAATGTCATTGTAAAACATTGATTTTGCACGCACATTTTTTGAGTGTTGTCAGCTATTAGATTGTGACTCTTTAATACATCTCAATGATTATATGACATTATGACATTATGAGCGGTTTCAAAATTAAACTCATAAATAAGTTATATAAGTACATTTAAATCTTACAGAAAGTTATAGAAAATTCTATCGGTTGCACTTTAAATTATGATATTTCTTTCAATACTTTTGACTAGGATAAATAGTAAACTCAGAGTTTACTCACAAACTAATCGATATAAACATTATAATAAATTATTTTATATTGTGACACACAAGCAAAAAGATTACATACTGCATGTATTACAATGAGATTACTATTTTCCATGGTTCGGTTAACCGGACAGCTGAAAAAAATTTTTTTTCCTTGGACCGGTCAACCGAACTATCGAAAAAACAAATTTTCCATAGTCCGGCTAGCCGGACCACACAACCGTACCACGGTTAAGAACCGTACAATTATACCTAAACAAACACATTTGAGATCCATACAAATGCACAAAAATCTATAACATCCACACAATATCTGAAAATGTTTTAAAACAACAACACATTATTTTTTAGTTTAATTTTTTTAAGTTTTCTTTCTTTCTATCATAATTATATTGTACATTTTGTTCGAGAATGAAACATTTGTATGATGTTTGATGATGAGAAATGGAACATCTGAAAATCTTTTAAATCATTAACTCTCTCTCTCTTCCAAGCTGTTATGTGTCCCACATGGTGGCGGGGTCAGCTTTCCTAACAGATTTTCTCCACTTCGCTCTGTCCTCGACGTCGTTTTCGGAAACTTGACACTCTCTCATATCTTTTAACACTACATCTCTCCATCGTATCTTGGGTCTACCCCTAGATCGGCGGCCAGGAATGGAGAGTTGTAGTGCTAAATTCCCACATATTCAGGCGGCCTCCTTCTCACGTGGCCATACCATCGCAGCCATTAATTTTAAATCAAAAATTTTAAATCATTAACTCTTTAGTTTTATTTTTAAGTTTACTTTCTTTCTATCTTTTATTTATTTTTGTTTTATTTTTTCTGCTTTCGTTTGGACGTTTACTTTCTTCTCTAACATTGGGCAAGTAAGAACTTTTACCAGCATTGATATTCATAGGTAAAGACGATTAATATCTAGAAGACAGACAGTGGCCATACACAAAATCGTAACCCTATCCCGCAGTACCAGATAGCCTGGAAACTTTAAAACATCAATTTTATCCAAGAAATTTCAATACTTAGTAGTAGGTAGCAACAATATTCAATATAAAAACATTTTTAACTAGAAAGTAATTGAAATTTCTTGGATAAAATTGATGTTTTAAAGTTTCCAGGCTATCTTTTAGGGTTACGATTTTGTGTATGGCCTTTGTCTGTCTTCTAGATATTAATCGTCTTTGTCATAGGTAAAGTGCTCTCATTTTATTTTTATTTCTTAGAACTTTTTCGCTATACATTACACACATTTGACTTTTAGAACTTTTCAGCTAAATTTAGTAAAAACGTTTTAGCTTGTTTGTTTTATTAGGATGCTTCGTATCTTTTATTTAAGAGTAGAGCTAGTTTTTTAATACCTTTAAGTACAATTAGATAAGCTTTTCGTATACATTTATTATGTAAACAATAATAGATATTAAAACATCCAGCCGAATCAACCCGAAACAAATATCTGCAGAGCATACAAACATTTTCCCGTGGCGGGAATCGATCCCACAACCTCTGCGTCGCAGGCTGGCCTTTACCCATCACCCACTGCGCCACAGAGGTCGTCAAATATTTTAATACGTATCAATTTAACCCGAAATACGACATCAACATATCCCTTTAGCGACTTAGCACCCGACACCCATACAGCCCAAAATTAAGCCCACATAATCCGGTTGGAATGTGTTGGATCCTGCTAGCCTACAATTTATTTGAAACAAGGGTAATGAACGGTTTGTGGTTAAAATTAAAGTCAAAATCAGCTTTTGGCTTCGCGATTTTAATTATAAAATTAAGTTAAACCACAACTGGATGTGTTAGTAACGGTATAATAAAAGTAATGCTGTTCGTTGGTAAACGCTTAAGTTGAGAAAGACTGGACATAAGCTAAAGTTTTATGTAGTAACAACACACTTCACGACTGTACCTTTCAAGGTGCGGTAAACATCTCTGATTTTGAAGTAGGTGTTTGAGATCGTTTGTAGTCATCTATAGAAAGATATGAGGAGAGATGGCCAGTGAACTAGGCAGTAATACTAGTAAGAGTCTAATCATCCAAGTTAGACTATAGGAAAACCAATAAACGATGCGCGGGTACTCGTGCGGGGCGAACTACTAGTGTGTTAATAAGACTGTCGCTTCAGTAGCTGAAACTTAATACACGTCCCATAATATTTCCTGTAAGGTCGCACTTTGTATCGGATTACGAGTTAGCATCCTGTTCTAGTACGGGATTAATCCAGAAGCCTGATTAATTTAATTAAAATACTTCTCGAATTTCTCGTAGCTTGTTGTTTTCGTTATAGTGTAAGAAATACTTAAAGCTGCTAAGTTACTATCTAGTAGAATTCTCGCGGCTTTATCACGTCGTGTCTATCAAATTTCCGTTTATTTATTGACCATATATACCTACATTTGAGTAATGACGGTAGAATAGGAGATGATAGGACACTTGATGTTGCAGGAAGAGGATCCAATATAATTGTTTGCGCTAAAATCCCGCTAGCGTTCTATAAATCCAAAACCTGAATGCTTACAAACGATGCCACATTATATCAAAACGCAGCCTTTTCTCAGCACAAATTCATACCATCCAAGCAAATTTGGTTCTAAATCGCGGTACGTTTAAGCTGGTTTTACAATAGCACCTATTTTTAGTATTAGCATGTGGTACAGGTTTGAACTGGTTAAACAATCCAATTTTGGCTTGCTACATGCAGCTTTGAATATTGAAGATAAATATCTTTACATTCAATGCATACTAAAACATTTTGATTTTGATATAAAATACTGAAATTCTACTTAACATTCTGAATAGGTAAAGCGGTGTAAAACCATTTTCCTATAAGCCTTTAAAACGTTTATAAGATCACTAAAGGAGCCTATGCACACCGCGTTTTTCAAACGCGCAGTCACTGGGCGTTTGCATCGGTACAAACGCAAGGCGAAATTAAGGCAGTCAGCAAGCTGTCGCTAATGCACTCTATCCTCGCGTTTGTAAAACGCGCTGCGATCTAGCAGTTAACGCGCTAAACAAAATCGCGAAGTGAGTGCTCGTGCGAAAAACGTGGTGTGCGTAGGATTTAAAACTCAAAATGTCTTATCAAAAAACGAAGATGTAAGCCATTTGATTTCATTTATTTTTACGCTAACTGCGCCCCGCGTTGACAACCGCGGTAATTAAGTTTATACGTTACGAGCAAAGACGATTAATATCTAGAAGACAGACAAAGGCCATACACAAAATCGTAACCCGATCCCGCAGTACCAGATAGCCTGAAAACTTTAAAACATCAATTTTATCCAAGAAATTTCAATACTTAGTAGTAGGTAGCAACAATATTCAATATTTAAACATTTTTAACTAGAAAGTAATTGAAATTTCTTGGATAAAATTGATGTTTTAGAGTTTTCAGGCTATTTTTTAGGGTTACGATTTTGTGTATGGCCTTTGTCTGTCTTCTAGATATTAATCGTCTTTGGTTACGAGTATATACCTCCCAGAGTACCGATTTATATTCATTTGGGTATTATAATGTTTGTCTAATTCTCTAAAATGAAGGTTTATTCCTTTCATTTGCGTGCAACTGAAATGTTCAATTTTACGACATCATTACAAACCTGAAATCGTTTACGGAAACCGTCAAAATCAACTGTAGTTCTTAGTACTGTAATTTAGAACAAAGACACCATTTACACACAATAGCAGCTTGTACTTGTAATGTTGTAGTATAGTTTTGTGACTGTGAAATGTTTCGCAAAGGTCATTTTGGTGTTCCGTTGTAGCTAATGGTATACCTTGTTCAATTTTGCAGTAATAGGCTTATAGTTTTTCGATATAGTTCGTTAGAGAGTAGAGACACGCTCAGTCGCGACAAAAAGTTAACCTAGGCGCACATTAGACGACAGCTCGGTGATTAGTCGTCGTTTCCGATGCCTCAAAGGTCATTTTGTTATTTCTTTGTAGTTAATGTTTCCTTGTTTAATTTTGCAGTGAATATTCATTATTTTAAGATTTTGTAACAGCTGAGAGCATTTTTTTTGTATTTACAAAATATGTGTGTTTACTGATGAAGAATTCATACACGACATACTAGTTACTCCTCTATGGCCATGTAGATATAAATAATGTGGTATATAATGCTCATGGCGCGTTGAGTTCAGTCATTTGTCACTGTCATCAATTGTCACGACGCATTGGTCGTCACTCAATAGTTCTCTCGTTGCAAACCTGTATGACAAAGGAATCAATGACATCATCGGCTTCTTTGTCACACCGCAGCGAATATAGAAAGTCACAAGTCACATGCTTGTACTATACTATAAAACTTGATAAAATAATGAGCTTGTATAATTAATACGTGGTTTCAAATAGTAGCATCGCTGGCGACTCTCCAACCGGCTTTGTAATTAGTGATCTTTATTTAGTGATTTGAATACCAACTATAAATAAAGATCATGCAATGGTTTAGTATATCGAACAATGAGATATTTATCCACTTTGTCACCATCATAAAGAAAAGAAAACGGAAGCGCTCAGCTGATAATGCCACTTTGCGGTAACCCATCCAAGTTGTGACCGCTCAGAACGTTGCTTAACTTCAACGATCTATCAAGAACGTCTTAGCAAGCTTCGCCACGAGCGTTTTATTACGAGTATGATACGATTGTACGTACGTACATAGATTTTAAAGTTGCCATTTCATAACACATTTGGTCCAAAATGCCATATATTTCGCACATCATCTTCATAGTCTGACACGCAACTTTTATAAAACAACCCTTTCAAAGTGTGAATGGGTTTCCAGAGGATGAAGCATTCAATCTCTTTCGGGCTCGGTTTTTCACGTCGACCGTCAATACGTCAAGTAGATGAGCCGCTGAATGTTAAATAAGATGTCTCGGCTAAAATGAAGATTTTTAGTCTGTAGTGCTGAGAATTTTTCCTAAAAAATAGCACTTGGCAACAGGTTTTTGGAATGAATTTACAGGTGAACTTACTTACGTAAATTGTTATTTATCTGTGTGTAATATTGCTAGAAACTTATCATGAATATTTATTGTTTTACAATTTAGTTTCACCAATAAAATGACCTCAGTGCCTGAAGGTGTCGTTGGGGCCGAAAAGTTCTCGAATGGGGACTTTGGATCGGCAAGCGCAGCGTAGGACATCCAACTAGATGGACGGATGATTTGATAAAAGCCGCAGGTTCACGGTGGATGCTGGCCGCTTTCAAAACAACCTGCTGTTTTTCTACCTTCTGATTGTTTTATCCATAATATTAATCTAATCTAATCTAAACTACTTATCTTTTCTTATCATTTCGACCTTATTCACATGGCCATACTTTTAGGTCAGGCTAGAAAAATAACGTCTTCTTACTTTATTTTCCTTTGCCGTAGTGTATTTAATATTTTGAAATGACAGCGATGTACAGCTGAGATGGAAACTTTGGACCGAAAGCAAACGGCCGGGATGTTGGCCTAGCCATATTACTTTTCGTATGTGTATTTTGTATGTGTATGGGGATAAGAAAGTGACGTGAAGTAGTGACGTAATGGACTAGATAGGACGCCATTGCACTAATTCAATTACAGCCCCGTCTGGTACTGGTGACCTCACTAGTATATTGATTTTCTCATTATGTGAGAAACTAATCTAGTTGTTAAGAGTAAGTTTTCGGTAGCCATCTAATCGTACGTTATGATCATAATTCTAATTAGTTACCACTTATCTTATGTCCTCTGCTAGGCCACTATGATATCTCCAAAGACCCTACGCTTAGATAACATAAGGGGATCCTGGTTCACGACTGTCATTAACCAGTTTGTTGAGGTGTTATCTTGTTAACTTTACAATTACTTTTACTTTCTTTGACATGCCTTACTTTGTTCGACTGGCTTCCCACTAAAGCTTAACTATTTAGATTATTTTAGATTGTTAAGGGATCGCTTTAAAAAAAAAGCTAGACCCACACCACCAGGTTCTTGCCTGATTCTATCCCTGGTGTAGGGAGTCGCGTTGGAACAGGCATTAGAATCACCTAGCATGTAAAACGAAACTTAAGTGATCCTTAAGGTCCTACAAGAATATGATTTTTTCTTTCTTTCTTTCTTTCCAGCCCCTCTTCATAAAAGGTTAATTGGGCTAAGTTCACGTCATAACAAAAAACTGTTTCAACTATCGAATAAACTTCGTGAAACGATATTTTCTAGAGATAGGATATTTTTCGAAAAAACCAATCACTCCTTTGATATTAAAAAGTAAGTTATGGGGCATCCTGGAAAATATGTTTTCTATTAACGCGAAATCGGTGAACTTAAAGAAACACACATCGAATATAGAAACTCCTTCTTTTGAATTGAATAAAAACTTTCTAAAACAATCAACGTCTTGTAATATTTCTCATCTGCCACAGACGACGAAACCACACCACTTCCTAACCCGAACGAAGCCACGCACCTGGCGACGCTGCCCGAAGATGAGGCTGTGGTCGCCATGATGGGCTTGCCTCGGAGTGGCGATATAACTCGTGCGCAGCTCAGGGTTAAGGAGAGCAAAGAATTCAAGGTAAACAAATATTTTTTTAAGTCAGTTTCATTGGAGTTTGCTGCCTAAGAGTATCAGGTAGGTTGTTTTTACTACAAGCACTAGAACTGAAGAACTGAGCACTGAGGCAACGGTTGCCTCAGTGTGGCGTAATAATCCATCAAGTACTGGTCAGAATCAAAAGGGAAGGTGGGCTAAACGATTTAGTTAAAAACAACATGGCATATACAAGCTAAGAAGGTGATGAGCGACATAAAGCCGAGTTGAAATTCCGATGTACTTAGAACAAATAATTAAATTGTTGATATAGTGATTTTATAACTAGAATAGTAGGTAAGTATAGCTAAAATTACCATCTATCTTAAGATGTCTCAATAATCTACGAGATTTACTCAACAACTTTTCCCGGCTTTCGAGATCTTTAGCTGAGTAGAAATTGAAATTTCTCTGCACCTAACTTCACGTACATTTAATCTTCAAATGCAACTTCGAAAGTTCAACTCTGTGAGTTATGCATAGCAGTAAATCTTAGGATCTGTAAATCATTTTCGTGAATATGCAAGAGCCTAATGTACATTCAGAGATATTGTTGAGATGATTTGAGATCCTTAAAACTTATCTTATGAGATAGTGCTCCTAAATACAGAAACTTGAAGTCTAATAAGCTGTTCGTATTTATATAGTTCCTTGTAAATATTTCTGAAATAATATCTAAAGAGGGAGGTTGGCACAAGCGAAGAGAGGCCTATGCCCAACAGTGGGATGAGACGGGCTGCACGTGATGATGATGCTGATGATGATGATGATGAATATGTAAAGGTGCATGTATGCCTGAAATAAGCGCCGCCGCCTATGTTTTTTTATTATTACTTATTGTTTGTTACAGAACACGGTAGACAAGCTCGTACAGCGCGCCAATGCGTCCATAATCATAGGCACGTCGTCATGGAAGGAACAGTTCACAGAGGCTCTGACTGCCAGCTCAGGTATGTCTACATAATAAACAAGTTTAGTAAGTGTAGGTTTTTTTAAGCTATTGCATAGCTTCTATCGCGGGCCTTGAGCGTGGAGATCGAATCCAGAAATTCCGTAATGAAAATAACCTAACACCCCCCATGCAATAGCTTTACCGCGGCAGTCTCCGAGTGCCACACGTCTTTTTTTTAACGCATGTTGTGATGTCCTTTAATTATGGGAGCACTAGTTTTTGTTTTCGTACGTACAGTTTAACCCTATGTTGGATATCCTTAAAATTAAATAAATAAGTAGCAAAATATTTTTTCTTTAAAAACCGACTACTATTAAATAACTATCCTTGGACATTCCACACAGCGCCATCTAAGCAATTTCATGCTATTGTTTTGGTAACCATTGACTGTTAAACTACGTAGATACATTGTTTTTTGTAAATACCTTTTTACATAGAAATCATCCAGACTGAAGACAAATATTTGCAGATCACACAAACATTTGTCCCGTAGCGGGGATCGAACCCGCAATCTTGTGTTTGTTTTTGGCTACAGGCTCAAAATATATATAATATAAAAAATAAATGAAACTATGCGTGCAAAAAACTTGAGATTATTACAGGATTCAAACCCACACATCGACAGTCAAGAGACTTTACAGTTTTCACGACTTAGGAACTATCAAGTTAATATAATTATAAAATACAGCAGCAAATTTCATTCCAAAACTACCTCAGTCAGACTGTCGCCATAGGTGACACGGAATCTAGATCTAAAAAAGAAAATCGATTCGTTCAAGTCCTGGTTTTTCAAAATTTGGAAGCCGTAATAGTGCGGACGTTAAAGTTTTGTGTTCTCTCGTCAGTACCTAATAACAAAAACATTATGAAAGTCTTGCTAACTAGACAAATATTGTAGTTTGTATTGGGTAGGTAAGTACGTCTGACGAGTATCTTTGAATAATTTTAAATGTGAGGAAATTTGAGCGGTTTATAAAATTCTATGTATTTAACAAGCTCTTTTCGATACGGTTGTTTTATTGATGTACTTCTTCTTCTTATGGTGCCTCTCCGACTAGCGAAGGTTGGCAGTCAAAATGGCATATTGTTCACGGTCCTTAGCGAGGCGAAATAGTTCGGCAGCGCTCGCTATCCCCGTCCACTCCCTGATGTTCCTCAACCAGGATTTCTTCCTCCGACCAACACGCCTCTTGCCGGCGACTTTTCCCATCATAATCAGTTGAAGTAGGACATATCTCTCGTGTCTTTATGATATGTCCTAAGTAACTAACTTTTCTTAGTTTGATGGTGTGCAAAAGTTCCCGTTTCTGCTGTGCTCTTCGAAGGACTTCCTCATTTGTCACCTTATTGATGTACAATAATGTACATTGTACATTATGTAAGTTTCCATTTACATCTTTATTATCAGTCATCTGGTTACCATAACATAAGCATTAAATTGCTTAGCTTGTGATTAGATGACGCTGTGTGGAATGTCCAAGGATATTTATTATTTCTTTATCTATTGTTAAAGACAATTAAATAACTATACTTATAGCTTTATTATACTTAGCTATACTCACTTAAAGTAATCATAAAACGTCTATAGTATTCCAAGAAACGATAGCTTAAGGAAATTGCAGTGGACATTTTTGGCTGCAAGCCATGCCTCATGTTTCTCGGAGGTACAAGTTTTGGTATTCGGGCTAAAAACTTTGAACAATTTTGTGATTTAAAACTATGCATTTGTATATAGTTATCATACAATTTGGCATTGTACGCGGGAGCTTAAATAATAATGAAGTAAAGCTTTTTATTTCCCCTTGTAGTATTATAGTTATATATAGTACATTAGTATATAATTTTTAGTATGGAAGTAATGTCAAATATCTTACAACAGTAAGCAAAACCACCGATAGGTTATTGAGACTGGTCGTTAGACATCTTCAAATGAACCAATGCTTACAGATCTAGGATAATTGTCTTACTATGGTTAGTAATCATATTTTATTTTTTAAAACTATGAAAATACCTTCGCGCTTCAAGTTGTATTAATTGTTATTATTATGTTTAGGTGATCCTGATGAGCCACCATCGTGGTCTGACTACATCCTGCATCTGGTGACGGTGTTCTGGAAGATCATCTTCGCTTTTGTTCCTCCGACAGGTAAGAGTTTTAGGCCAACGAGGGTTGTCTTTTCTGTCTGTTAAAAATATAGAACAAAATTTAAGCCCATTTTTTTTAAACGTTGGCACCTACTTACATTTGCCACCTTAATAAATCCGGTGAATTTGATTGGTCCGTGTAACATCTGACTTTTTTAAAGCTAAAATTGTGTGGTCAACTTTTATCAAAATATCCTGCCCCATTAGACATTCAAAAAGATCTAAAAACGCCTAAAAAAGATCTGAAAGAAAATGTCTACCGCATCTTGAGAATACAGTCGTAATCATATTTCATCTAATTGCCTTTGCCCAGCAGTGGAACACAAACGCCTGAACATAACGATGTATTTAGTCTGTGTATTTCTGGTGCTTACCTCGGACAGAGGATAAGTATAGCCATCCAACAAGGTAACGTTGCCAGCCTTTTGGGGCACTCTACTTGCGGTCGATGACCTGAACTCTGTCTTCTATCTTTATTTAGTTTTTATTTTGGAAAGAATACAGAGTTCCTTTTCTTATTTAGTTGTTTAGGGAAGTGTAGGTATATTTTGTTCCTGTGTGTTTCTTTCTTTGTTTATAAATAAATGTCAGTGTATAATAAAATCATTACCTTGTCTCTTCCCGCAGATATCGGTGGAGGCTACGTATGCTTCATCGTCTCCATCATCTGTATAGGATTGGTGACAGCTGTCATCGGTGATGTGGCCTCTCACTTCGGCTGTACCCTCGGGATCAAAGACTCTGTCACTGCCATCGTGTTCGTCGCGCTCGGAACTAGTATACCAGGTAGGAATAAATAAATATCCTTGGACATTCCACACAGCGTCATCTAGTCCCAAGCTAAGTAATTAAATGCTTGTTATGGTAACCAGATGACCGATAAACTATATAGATACGTTTTGTAAATACATACATAATATACATAGAAAACACCCTGACACGAAACAGATATTTGCAGAGCGTACAAACATTTGTTCCGCAGCGCAGCGAACCCGCAACCTCTGCGTCTCAGGCGGGCTTTCTTCCACTGCACCACAGAGAATCATAGACGATTTACTGAGCTGCTAAATACCAAATTGTGTTTGTGTCAATACCTTTAAATACAGAACTTTGTCCATGGAATACAAATTCTTTATTTAACTTAAATAAAAATTAAATTGTCGGTCCCGGCTTTTAAAGTCGTTAAGCCATAACGGAGGCCAAAAACTTCGTCACCAGAGTTGGCCACTTGCTCATACGAACATACTCGTAATAATATAGATATACTTACATACATTTAACTTAAACACTGATTTTTATCACACAGACACATTTGCAAGTAAAGTGGCAGCGTGCCAAGACAAGTACGCCGATGCGTCCGTCGGGAACGTCACTGGCTCCAACGCTGTTAACGTGTTCTTGGGGATCGGAGTCGCCTGGACCCTGGCCGCTATCGTCCACTGGAGCAAGGGGCAGAAGTTCCTTGTTGACCCTGGAAAGTAAGTGTCTTTATCAGTTAGATATAAAATACAGTAACCATTGCCGAGTGAGGGTTATATTTAACCTGATCAGAGAAAAATCAGATACTTATTGCTATTGTCCAATTAAATTAGGTGGATGTTTATAGTAGATGGGAAATAAGTGTATATTTCAGGAAAATTGGTAAAACATAGTTCCTTAAAAAGGACTAAAACCTCCGCTGTAGACGCACTACTTTATCAATTTAGAATTTTGGACTAGGTATGCAATAAATTGGAAAATAATATTCATCTCTGAATCCATCAGTTATTTTTGAAGACTCTTATCATTTCACTTTCAAAACTATCGTGAGTTGTATTAGACATTATAAAAGTACACGGGAAATTACTCACGTAAAATTATCGTCGATTTAGATACCGACAATGTTTCGATTCTTCCGGAGAATCTTCATCTGGGTATGAGTGTGGTCACTCCTCGCGGTCGCGTCTCACAAATCGAAACATTGTCGGTATCTAAATCGACGATAATTTTACGTGAGTAATTTCCCGTGTACTTTTATAATCTCTTATCATTTACCTTCCTCAACAGCCTCGCGTTCAGCGTCACCATGTACTGCTCGGAAGCAGCAGTCGCCGTGCTGATCCTCGTTCTCCGACGGAGGAAGAGCATCGGGGGAGAACTGGGAGGGCCGAGAGGAATTAAGATATTCACCTCCATGGTCCTCTTCTCCCTCTGGCTAATATACCTCACGATGTCGACTTTGGAAGCGTATGATGTTATTCAAGGGTTCTAATCACACCAGTGAATTTTAGATGATCGATCTTGATGTGATATTGTAACGATTTCATATTTCGTGGAGATAAAGACGTCTTTCCACTGCGGTGCCCGCTACGCACGTTTTACAAGATCAAGACATAGGTATAGGTATATCCGTGAGTAGGCTGTGGTCATCAGACCTTGACTAGATTTCCATACAGAATGAAGCTAAGTCCACGTGTATAGCGTGTCCGTGAGCCGCAATGGAAAGACACCTTAACGCGACGGATTTGCGTTTCTTTTTTCATCCCGTTCATTTTATAAAATGAACGATTGAAAGCTGATGAATGACGCAGCGGTGCAATAGCGATATTGTCTCTTTAAAACCACTCTGGCCTCTCACTGCAGAGGCGAAATTGCAGTGCCATTGTAAAAAAATAAGCCAATAAGGATGGTTTGGAAATCTTAACTGCGCTAAGAATATTAATGGTCTAAAACAAGAAAATACCGTATGACATAATGATATTTTTAAAGACCATCTCGGAAGGTGGTAGTGTTCAGGATAGTCTTCTATTGTTCCTCAAAAACTATTACCATCAGCATCTAACTTAACTATTAGGCACGGCATAGGAGCATAGCCTAAGTTCACCAAACAAAAGTCCAGGGTTTGTTTGCTATTTTCCGTTGTGTTAAACATTATTTAACACAACGGAAAATAACTCATTTTAAAATATCGTCGATTTAGATACCGATAATGTTTCGACTCGCAACCGGTAGGTACCCAATGGTAAAGTTGTTACATTACAGCGATGAGTTTTGTTTTGTGTTTTGTAAAAAACAATCTTAAACCTATTATATTTGTTTAAACAATTTAATCAGTGAGGTTACTCAATTGAAAAAACTTAGACAGAGCATCTAGAATTTAAGAGCTATTAATGTTGAATAATTCATAAACGATTCATAGTTGTTTAATGGTAACACTAATAAAGTTTAAACGCTGTAAATTAAACAATCCTACATTCAGCTAAACTAATACAAACCTCTGTTAAACCACTTATTAACATTACAGATTCAATAATATAATGTTAACATTGTAAATTTGTAAGCGACACTAACTAGCAGAAGTTTAACCAGTGAATGTGTTGGTGAACTTGGGCTTTCGTAGTTATTTCGTAGCTAGGGTGTATTGCCAACAAAAAGTAACAAAGGCATCCTTTTCTTGTATTGTGAAGCAAAGTGTAGAACAAAAGGCCTAGTCTTGTTCAGTGCTCTTTACACTCACACAATATTGGTGTATGTTATAAAACTTTTTCAAAGTAACATATAAGGAGATTTTTTATGATTCAAAGAAATATTTGTATGTTTTACATGATATGTTTACATCAAAATAACGTAAAACATGTTAATAATTTGAGCTTGTTTTCTCATATTTGAATAGAAATTAAACGTAAGTAAATATACTTTCATGGGGCGTTCAGCCTCATTGACGTATGACAGTAAACCAAAATATTATTATGTTCGTTATTGTGCAGTATCCAGAACTAGCTGACATAGTAAGATTACTATCTTCAGAGCAAGCTTAGTCTAGCTTAGTATGTTTGGTCGTACTCGACCCCAGATTTATTTTTACATTTACGTACACACGTTTTCATCCTGATTGGAGTGTATTGAGCATAATCCTCGGACTAGAGCCACAGATGTGCTCAAATGTACAGATTAGACGTCTTTCGTGTTTCATTCTTCCTCTAATTCGCATGTTTCGATTTTCCTAAGCTGATAATAAGGTAGCCTTGAAGGCTGTGGTAAGTAATTTAATGCTTCTATTTAGTAATGTAGAGCAAATATTATGAGAATATATAAAATTTTATGATATTACAGATTTTTTATGGTTGAGCAACTTCTTTTAACGAAATATTTTTATGTAAATTTCACCAACAAACTAATCGCGATCAGCACATCTAAATACCCGTAAATAACTGCTATAATGGCTTTGAAAAATTTACAATTATATCCAGGTCCATAGTGGATCCCGTGATTCGCGATCCAGTATCGTAGACCATCGATTAGCCAATCAGGGTTCGGTATTTGTATTGTGGATCTGAGCGCGGTGGATCGTCGCGCGTGTGGAGCCAGTTAATTAAAACTCGTGAACGCATTTTAAAATATGCTAATCGTGATCAGTTTCATGGTGAACTAAATAGCGATGTGTGTAATATTCATTATTTTTTATTTAGCTATTTATAATATTTTAAGGTTATTTAAAATCATGTAAGCCAGTCATATTTATAAAGCGAAAATATAAAGTTGTGTTGCAAGAGATGACGAAAGATTATAATTATTTCAAAATTATTTATTTTAAAAAGTAGTACTTTTCCGGAGCGTGTACTACTAGGTTATAAATACCGCATATAGTTCTGATTTATCAAACTAGTTTTTTTGTTTGTGTCTTTTTTTTTTTAAAAGAAGGACTTACGCTAGACCGCGCCGGGCACGTAGCACGGTCCACCTATTATTAGAAATTCGCCGCTCGGATGCCGCACGGTAGTATAGCGTGAGTGTGTCTATACAACAGGCATTAGAATCACCTAGCATGTAAGACGAAACTGAAGTGATCCTTGAGGTCCTACCAGAATAAATTATTTTTCTTACTTTCTTTCATACAAAATCTATGGAATATTAGTTGAACCGTACCATGGCTGCACTTGACTCGGAACCGGCTCGGTTTTGCGTGAGTAATCCTCACTTGGTATAGATAAATGACTTTTTAAATAAAATAAATAAATAAATAATATTGATTTCAATACGCGATTTGCCCCCATATTCTTAGTCGGAACCTTAACTCCACCTTCACTCGACTCAGCCTTGAAATCGTGATTTGGTATCTATAGACATCAAAATTCACCTCCACTCATCCTTCACTTGAGAATTCCTCAAGGAAATCCTCGCTCGAGGTTTGTCAAATAGCTGTCAACGTAAGGTAGGTCGCGAGCTACCTTGAGTTTTCCTTAGGACATTAGTGTGAATAATTGAGTGTAAAAACGTGAATGTGCAAAGGAATTTACTAAATTTTTATACGACGACAACGCATCACGGGATATTGGGATGCAGAAAACCCATTGGAACTATTTGACGAGGTCGAATTTTCCAAATATCGGCTTATCAAGGATACCCTACCTACTGTACTGTAGTCCGTGGCTAATTCGTTCGTATGTAGTGGCTTTATGGCCCTAAACCTATTATAATGTGACCTGACTTTTTAAAATAAACAATTTAATAGATTTTTTTGTCTTTTTCTATAATAAAAATCATTTCTTGTACTCTGGCATCAATATTATTATCCAATAAATATAGCTCTGTTTTCAAGGATCAGGTAGGTACAGGGATGGTTTAATTAAAAAACTTAAATGACTTATGTTTATAATAAACACACCAGTATCCATTTATTTACAAAAACTAAACTAACTACCTACTACATGATAGCTCTATTTCTGTTACTTTCCGCTTAGCTGGGTTGCACAAAAGTTCCTCAGCAACCTCTTTCTCTATTTTCCCTTTTTTGTTAGAATCTTCTGATGCAATCATCAGCCATCCCATTTCCCTTTTCTGAAGCTATGAAGCCTTTCTTCCTTTATTGTGTTTTTAGTAGGAAAGAGCTCCATGTGTTTCTTGCCTGCTGTTTGTCAACACCTTTGCTAATATAGCGTTGCCACCAAGCTCTTGTTGTTCAAAGGATCACCACAAGTCTTCATCCTTTGTAAACTTATATTTCAAGGTCCTAGCACGATAAACTATAAAATCTTTACTAAAGTTTTCTTTGTTTACATTTTGTGTTTACGAAATTCGACTGATTTTGACGTTTTTAATCACCACAGATTACACATTTCCTTCGGCTTGAAGAAAGTTTGATCAAATTTACCTTTGACTGATCTGATTTCTCCTTACTCGAGGTAGATTGATTTGACTCTAAAATAACGTCTAAAAATACCAAACATAAGGTAGTTTCTGAGGCACTTTCGAGGGACCTCGAATGAGTTTGAGTGAAGGTCGAGTGGAGTTGGAGGTAAAGTTACGACTAAGAATATGGGTGTAAGTCCCGTTAATATTTTTTAAATAGATAAATGACGTATTAAATGTGTGAAATGTAAATAAGATGATTATATTGATTTATTCAAAACAGTGTTCAATTCGTAGTTTTATTAAATATGTTGTTTACTTTTATGTGGCGTACATATTTAACTAAAATATAATTATTTAGCTACTTTGTTTTTATTACTTTGATTATTTAAATACCCATATAAAATCAAGTATTTCTTTCTTTATTTCGTTATTTTTTTTAGAAATAAATGCGATAATAGTGGCAATCCGGAGTATCGCAAAAGCTAAACTTAACTAACCAAAAATGTTGCCGTCCCTTTCATAGCAATTGGAATAAAAAGGATGGCATTAATTTTAGTTAGTTTAGTTTAGCTTTTGCGACACTCCGAATTGCCACTATTATTCTGCCGTGCTGAGCTTAAACCGCAGTAACAGGCTTTTGGTCGGTTTTGAGATAAATACACAGCTTGATACCTCATTTCAATACCTACATACCAAACTATTTTTTTTTTCGTAAAACGGTATGGAAGTATTTTATTTTATGTTTTTAAGGAAGAAGGAAAGTCAAAACTGCAACAAATTCACGCAAATTTTACAATGTTTCCCAGCTAAACCGCAGTAAAAATAATACTGCACGAGATTTTGATGTGTTTCCTTACTAAAGTGCAGTATTACATAACATTTTGTCGTACTTTAGGTGGTTGTTTGATCTAGAAGATTAAAAGATAAAACTAATTAAAATGCAGTATTATATCACTCCATACAAGTTTATTTTACTGCAATTTGTAAAAATATTATTTTTTACTTGTATTCCCAATTAAACTGCAGTATTACACACAGTATACTGCAGTCTAACTGGTAAATGATTTATAAATGCCTGTTACCATACCAAGTAAAACGCAGTTTTAACTAATAATACTGCAGTTTAGTAGGTATTGGTGCTTAAAGTTATAAGACAAAAACCAAAGTATTCACAATATTGATACATTTTACTGCGTGTTAGTTAGTTTTATGTAACTGATTTATGTTAGCTCATTTACGTAAAGTGAAGTAATATTCCCTTAATACTGCGTTTTAGTAAGTAACCTTACGAAATAATTAAGACTGGCTCGCAAAATACTGCGAAAAACATCGCCAAACGACACAATTCTTTAGTAAAGACAATCAATAATTTAATGAATACCAAGGTATAATTTAACCATGGTGTTTGTTAAAAAAGTGTAACTTACATATGACTGAGTATAATTAATATGAAGCATTATTAACTAGTTTACGTTAGTCAAAAAGACAGTCATTTTTTATTAGTACCTACCTGGTATTTGTATCCTTTAATAAATATCTGTAAGAATTTGTCTACTTTGGGAGTGCAGTCGTAATTAAATTTTATTTTATTTCATCATTTTATATAAAATCATACAAAAAGGCCTTTCATTTCTCTTTTAAAAATCTAATCTTAATCTTTTTTTTATTCATTGTCATAGATAATGATTTAAATGAGATAATGTAGAAGATTTTGAAACTTTATTTTAGATGAAGTCGCAATAATTAATGCTGAGATTATAAAAAAAACTAGGTAATTAAACATTTATGAGTTCTGATTCCTATAATTATTCTAAAAACTATGTTTTAATAGCAGTTCTAAGAGAGAATAAACATTTTTTTTTAATTAAAGCTAGTTTTAATTTTACTGCAAGCGAGAAACTTTAGAATTTTTCTATAGAATACCGCATTAAAATGAAGTATTATCACATGAATACTGCACTTTAGATAGTAAAATGACAAAAAAAGTGGTCCGAAATGCAGTAATAGGAGATTTTACTGCATTTTAGTAAGTTTTTGTTCAGAATTCTTGAAAAAAATGTTTGCAGTAATAGGGGCAAAAATCAATTAATGCCTATAACTATTTTATTTTAAAGAAATTATATTGTATTATTGCATGTAATGATAGTTTATAAATTTTCCTTTCACTTTGCATTATTTTTTTTGTCAAATATCTTCTTTTGGATTGTTTTTTATGAAATCTAAACTTTAAACGCCGTTTTCTCAAAACCGCGTTTTTCCTGTTACTGCGGTTTAAGCTCAGCACGGCAGTATTGTTATACATAATATTTTTGCTCCTAACTTTACCTATTCAAAAGACGATGCAACGAATTTCAAAATAATATTATAATTCAGCCACATTTAAGTTCAAAATAACAGTAAAGTAGAGTTATTTTGTAAATAATAACCAGTTCAGATGATTTAGCGCTAAGGCTTAAAATAGGTGCAATTTATAATCGTGTTGATAGAATTAGATACAAGTGACGCCAAGCATGGTTTTGGTACTGCCGTTATTATAGAAAGCGATGTTATTTATTTTTAGAAAGCTTGTGTTTTCGTGCCGTATATATTAAAATTTATATTGCCTTTTTAGGCTTCAGGAAATGTGAAATATTTTGTGCGTATCAAGAAAATTATAAAATTGTACTTCCCTAAAAAATTGCTACACCTAATCCCCTTTTCACTACTCTTCGTAAAGTACTAGCTTTTATTATCATTATATTGTCTTCAAAATCTTAGACGTCTTTATCTTTGTATTCTATCTTTCCTAACTATTTCTGCCTGTATTGGACCAATATTGGTGTTTTCGAATTTATTTACTACTAGAATTTTACTGCTTCTCTATATCTACGGGTAGTGGTAGATTTTTTATAGTAGTATTTATATTAAAACACGCCATCTGTCGCCCTTAACACCTTTTATTTAAGCTTACCTATACCTAGAATTTCAATGTAAAATTTCGAAGCAATCATAAATATTTCTAACATATAGGTTATGGTTATTATAAGCTATAATTTTGTGAATTTAGACTAAATATTTGTATTAAATTCTACCCATCTATAGTATTTGAACAGCACTGCTTGTACAATCATAAATTTTGCAAACTACTTTTTAATTTATTTTACTGTCAAAATATTTAATACTTACTTAAATGTTTTTAATTGTAATTTTTTTTTTCAATAATTATGTTCAAATGTTTCACATGGAACTGACAGTTTTTAATTAAATTGTACCTATCTGGAGAAAGTATTAAAAAGTAAAAAAGTATTTATTAATACGGTTCCCTTGTGTTAGATTTTTTTTTATAAATAGTAGACTTGTGTTGTTTTGAACAAACAGTGCTGTTATTTTTAAACTTTCGATCTAATTGTCGTTCGTGTTAGATTCTATGTATCATTGCTATGTACCTAGTCGTTTCGAACTGATAGTGTACATAGGACATTGTATTTTGTAGCGAATAACGAGCACATAAACTGATTCAATAATACATTAAATTCGTTAAAACTCTTGCGTACATATTCTATTCGAAGTTATATTCGTTTGAACCGTCCGTTAAATAATTTCATGTAATTATTTTAACAAAGTACAATTTATAAATTAAGTCTTACTAAAAGTATTTATATTGTCTTCTTTTCTTATAGATTTAATTTAATAGTTAATATATTGTTCCTTGTTGTTTTTAGTGTCATAAGTAGGTATATTTATGTATACAATTACCCAAACCAATTCTAATCTCCTGCATTCTTTAGAATTGTATTGTATATCACTAATATAATATAAGATTATATTTTCAATTCCTATCTTATCTATCTATCTTCAACTAATCCTCTTAATAAGTCCAGCGTGTCCTACCAACTCTTTTTGGAAGCTAATTATGTCTAACAAAATTAATAAAATAATAAAAGTTGAATCGCAATCGAAGCGCAGTCAATAATAATTTCATGACAAACGTATGATATTCACATGACGAAGTGACATTTTACGGCTGAGAACATCGCATAATTTCATCCCACTTCAATCGAGCATAAGTAATGCGAATAGAATAGATTAAATTAATATCGAGATCGTTAATAATTGTGAACAATATTTAACTCGACTAGAATAAATGTCACTTCAGAAAAATCATTAATTAATTACAATTGTATCTAATAATCTTAAAGTTGACTGTTTAGTGATATTAGAAGAGCTCGTGGCGTAGCTTGCTCTGACCTTCTTGATAGATCGTTGAAATTCTGCGGTGCAAGTGGAACATTTGAACAGTAACAGTCTTACTTAAAAAAAGCAAGCTGATTCAGCTCTCAACGGCCTCTCAACTGAACACTGATCAAGGGCTTGAGAGTACTCAAACTTATCTTTACCTAAAAACAAAACAACTTTACCTAAGGTTATGTCAAACAAATACAAACATCAGCATTTTGAAATGTTCGCCATTTTGCGTCTTAAGGCTCTCTCAACTTTTTAAACAAGGTCCCGACGTTGTTTAACTATTTGAGAGTGTTCAAGCATGTCTCAACTTTGAGATGCGTTTATAGGTAAGAATTTTAGCTGATCAGTCGTTGACCAGGTGTTCAACTTTTCAGAGGCGTTTTTAAGTAAGACGGTAAGTCGTTACGTCATGACAAAAGCTTGCAAGCTACTGATAAAAACGTAACTTGGTTAGATCTTCAAATAAATATTGATTGCTCTGATCTCGAAGTGTTCACAGACAAGTATTTCTAAAACTGGACGAGAAAATTCAATGACTATACTATAATGGAAATAAATATAAATAACAGCAATAATGTCAGTATTGGATAAGCACCAGAGCAGTCAAAAAATGCTTTTGAGCCTACATGAGTTTTCCACATTAATTATCAGTAGTTGAATTGTCAAATTGGTTTAGTAGCGTTTCGATTGCGATGCAATTCAAGCTTTTATTGGTATAGGTACCTAATTGGAGTCCTGGGCCTTCTTTGTCGCTGCTAATTCGAGATACTTTCTGTGTTATCCTTCTGGCCTAAATCATGAATTTAGAAATAAATCAAACAATAAAACTAAACGAATCTTATTTTCATACTTAATTTAAACTCTTTCTGTACCTATAGCTCTAGAAATGTGTCGTCCTACTATGTAATAGTTACCTAGCTAGATATTCTATTGATATGTCAAAACTTAATATTTGCAACAAGCTTACTGTCTCTCTAACTGTTTCCAAAATAATATTTAAGCTTTGACATAACAAGTATTGTATGTTATTTTTAGGTGTTTAACAGCACGCCAACCGAAAGTTATTTATTAATTATGTTATTTTGATGATTATTGTTAAAATAAAGTGTTTGTTAAGTACTTATTTGATGTTTTATTGAGAATTATTGTTTTATTTGATCTAATAAAGACTGATAACTGCATTATATTCCTATACTATTAACACCTAGACCTTAAAGATTTTTTTATAACGTTTACAAATCTAAAACACTAATCCAAACTTATCAGTTTGTTATTAAAATATTTTTGCGTACAGTTTTAACAAAGCGTTAAAAAACTAATATTTGAGCTGAAAAAGATAACCATTCAAAAAAGGCTGCTACAAAAATCTATCGAAACAACTAACAAAAAATGTTTTTCATGCCGAATAAAAAAGATTTCATCAACAAAGCTCTCTCTTTCTGACGCAGTGCATATTGTGAATGATATTTTAAAAAAAGAAATGTTAAAGGTATTTTCTAGTGTATTTTTATGATTGTTGTTGTTATATTGTTGAAAAAAATTAAGTCTGTGCCTTGCAACCTGTCACGTATGGAAAGTTAACTTCTGCAAGATGGACATGTACCAAATATGTATTTGGACATACCTCTGACTACCCCCTTCAACATCTTCAAAATAGGATCTAAAAATTGCCTAAAACGATCTGAAAGAAATGTCTACCGCTCCCTGGGATACAGTCGTGATCATATTCATTCATTTTTTTCATTACTTGTTAGTTTCCAAGTACCGGTCATGTGTTTTTTAAACTATCACTCGTACCTACAAGAGGAAGATCCTAAGGCTGCGTTTCCATTGACGTGGAGCTGTACGGAGCGGTGCTTAGCGATGCATGAATTGACCAATCACTATGCTCTAAAATCTTTGCTCCGCGATTTCGAGCATAGTGATTGATCAATTCTGCACCGCTAAGCACCCGCACAGCTCCGCGTCAATGGAAACGCAGCCTATTGTCTTTACGAGTGGCAAGCTCAGTTCCAGATTACGCGTCCATCAGATAGTGAGGGATTACTGAGATAGTCTGCCATGTTGTGTCCCTTCCGGATCTACAGCCTTAAAAGCATGATCAGGCTTTTAGGGTTTAGCAAGTGGAGAATGTTCCTAAGGATCTTCATTTTACTACTTGGATGTAATAATAATAATAATAATAATAAAGCCTTTATTCCCAAATTTACAAATCAATAATTACATAACTTTCCATTTTTATCATAAAAAATAAAAATTATTCATTCTAGGCTATTACACAAATTACACAATTATTATTTATTAATTCATTCGCATTATGTATTGTAGGTATTTATCATTTGGGCACCCAAAAATGAGAGCAGGCCTCCTCCATGCGATCCTCCTCCTTGGATGTAGTAGCCACAAATCTTGTGATTAAGTAATCAAATTCCTTGTATATTCTATAAACCGTCATCTAGTCTTAAACTAAGCAACTTTATGCTTGTTTTAAGATAACCGGAATACTGATAAATGGGAATTCATAATGTGCTTTTGCCGTTAAATCTTAGTAGCATTCGAATACTCTCAGATTCAATTTGACGACCTCTGTGGCGCAGTGGGCGAAGGTCCGCCTGAGACGCGGAGGTTGCGGGTTCGATCCCCGCCACGGGACAAATGTTTGCATGTTCTGCAGATATTTGTTCCGGGTCTGGATGTTTTTCTATCAATAAAATGTATGTATTTATGAAAAAAAAATATATCTAAGTAGCATATCAGTCATCTGGTTACCATAACACAAGCATTAAGTTGCTTAGCTTGGGACTAGATGACGCCGTGTAAAATGTCCAAGGATACTTATTTATTATTTAAAGTCATTTCATTTAAACATAGTTGAATATCAAGATTCTATTAATTAAATAAATTTGTCTCCGTCAGATGCACTCGTAAGTCAACAACATTTAATTAAGTTGCAGCAACTCACGACGTTTTATAGCAAGTGGTAGAACATGTTTCTTACTATTAGGTAGACCTATGAGTTTGCTAGATGTAGCACTATACACTAGGCTTTTACCGCAAAAGCGGTCCTTACACAAATAAAAACTACATAATAATATTATATTCTAAGTAAATTGAAATTAAAAATTCTTAATAATTATTATAATTAAAGGAAATTCTAATGTGTATTTTTTATATGTATTAGTGTGTAAGTTTGAAAAATAAAGCTTATATTATTATTATATTATTATTAGCACTATACACACCGATAAAATATGTAACGTAAACAGAATTTGGTAGATAATAATTTTCGATATGATATTTAATATTTTATAGCCATATCTTATACGTCCATCATTATTAGGTCTTGTACATTTTTTTATTGTTTTGTCCCAAAAAGGTACCAACGGAAGACCAGCGCAGGTATTATTTACTTGCACACGCTGAGTTGGAACCTTTTTGCAACTAAAATTTTGATAAAGGTACATTATAGGTCTGTTTTTTTGTTTTTAATAATGTTTAGGTTAGTCTTGCGTTAATGTTAATCTTGTTTTGATTTGATTTTAAATTATGAATGCAAAACACACGTCATAGATATTGTGGCTTTATCGAGTTCTATAAATACCTACAAAATTTGAAACACGCTACGGATTCAGCTCTTCGACGAAATAAGTTTACAGTACCGTTGTAGAAATTATATTTATACTCTATTTGAACGTGCTAGTTCGTTTTACGTTTTATTTGAGTTTGGTAACTTTTAGGGGCAAGCCATAAAACTAGTTCTCGCAAGTTCAACAGAAAAAACTTCTAGCTTTGAACTCTGACTTCTGCGGGCGACGGACTTAACAAAGAGGATGCTACGGATGTAGCCTTTTTAATAGAAGCTTCTAATTCAAATAAAACAGAAACTAAAGTATTATATAATTAACATAACTGGTAGGGTTTACATATTTGAACCATTAGGGGTTGAGACCCTGGGTCCGTGGGGTACCGTCACCGCGTTTTCAAAATTCTATCTTCTGTTATGTATGTCCATAACTTTACAATTAGAATAAGAATCTGTTGAGCCACCTTAATCTTAGGCCTAGATCTTTAATAAATGATTAAAATCTGCCCCAATAGCAAAGCCACATTCATAATAGAATTATGAGGGCAAATACTTGACAGATTTTTTTTTTTCAAATTTATATAGGTACCTACCTATATATATATATTTGCCCAGCAGTAGGACACGAACGGCTGATTTAAAATAAATAAATATAAATATGTAGGTATAGGTACCTACTAATACTGTAGTCACTCCAGCTTTCCACCAAGTACCTAAAGGATTAGGTTTCGAAAACAACTTAACTAAAATCATCTAAAGAAAACACCTGCTTTCAAAAACAGCGATTGAGGTAACGACTAAGTTTTAACAAGCTGCTTCAGCAAACAGTTGTCTATTAGTATTCTTAACCCGTTCATGTTTCTATGTTGCAGTTATGTTTCAAAATCTACTTTTTATTTTAATTTACCGCAAAAGCTGTAACTAATAATTTGTTTAAATATTAGTAATAAATATTCTTGGACGTTTCACACAGTGTCATATCTATAGTCCCAAGCAAAGTGCCAGTGAATCCCGTCAAAATCGCTTCTGCCATTTTGGAGATAACCTCTAACAAACAAACAAACCCACAAAAAAAATATTTTAATATCGTCAATTTAACTTGCGGTCACCGATCCAAGTTGAGACCGCTCAGAACGTTGCTTACATTCAACGATCTATCAAGAACGTATTAGCAAACTTCGCCACGAGCGCTATTTGATACCTATACTTAATAAAAAGCTGTCTTTTGTCATTAAAAACAGACAGTTCAATTTTATTTATGTATATATTCACTTCTGATCACATTTTACCTTTAACAGCAACATAAACACGACTTGAGGGAGTCTTATAAGCTTTTTATTTGCGGTAACAATGCGGTACTCAAGAGTCCCCGGGCTTAGTGATAAACGGTTGCAATTTTATCTCAGTAATATTGTAAGTGCTAAAGTTTGTGTCAGGTTTGAGGTATTAAAGTGAGTCAATATGGTCTATAAACTTCTTGACGCTGATGCAAAACGAATATGAATGAAATTTGCAACGGTAATAGCTTAACATAAAGGTAATATTAGAATCAACTTAAAGTGTAATGATAAGGAAATAGTATACTACCTATTTGCAAATTTCATTCATATTCGTTTTGCATCAGCGTCAAGAAGTTTATATAATCACCATCGTTCTGAGCGATTTATAGACAGCTGAACTAATCCAATACACAGATACACCTCATTTTTATAACACCGCTCTTTTTGTTCGGATGTTCATAAAACATGACTATGAATAGGACACAAAGTATTCGTTTAAATAATTTGATTATTACCAAACAATAAAGTTTAATTTCAGGCAACAATGTTGAGTCAGACCGAGTTCAAGTACCTACGCCTGAGTTCGGCGCAAACCGCGAGATAGCGACCAACTTGTTGATTTGTTGCCAAACGTTAGATATATTATATATCATATATATTAGTAGTATTATATATCCTAGTATTATATTATCTGTGATGTACTGGGTTCTACTTTGTTTCTGAATATGCCGCTAGTACACTCGCGTTGAGAGACCGCGAGACATAGAGTGCGAGAGTATACATGCATAATAGTGGCAATTCCGAGTGTCGCAAAAGCTAAACTTAACTAACTAAAAATGTTGCCGTCCCTATCATAGCGATGGAAATAAAAAGGATGGCATTAACTTTAATTAGTTTAGTTTAGCTTTTGCGACACTCCGAATTGCCACTATTATGCATGTATACTCTTGCACTCTATGTCTCTATGTATATTATCCCCCTCGCTCCGTCTAGTTGTGTCTCGCTTCGCCTCGTCTGCTCTCCTATTTTCTCTGTCTGTGGTTTTTTGTGTGCGAGTCAAGGGGGCCTCGCGTATGCTTGCGAGACAACGCGTGCGCATCATTGTACACTCGTGCATTATTCAATTTACCGCAAGCTATGTAACTATAGAATAAGCATTAACCAAATCTATTAAAAATGGCCCGAAAAAATTACGGATTACAGTAAGTTAAACAGTTAACAGTAAGTTTTATTATACCACTACAACTTTTTTTATTGTAAATAACATTTATAGATTATGTGATTTCGAAGCAAAAAATTTTAAATTGGGATAAATAAATAATAATAAATAAATATTTTTTTAACTAGGCAGACAGAACCTAGATAGACCCGTGCTTCGCAAATTAAACATATTTGTCTATCATGTATCTCACCCTTTTTTATTGCTGTACAACTTGGGTATGGATTTCATACTATGGTGTATAGACTTTCCAAATATTTCATTAACGACCGAGATTTGAACCTATAACTTTCGGGTTGAAAGTCGATGCTCGTCGGCCAAAACCGCTCTTTACCTACATTATAATTAAAAAACTTTGCAGTATGTAGGTCAAGCTTGTTTCATAATCGCAAAATGTGGATGCGCTTCGTAAGCTGTAATTATTGTTTAAACAGGCCTTTAAGAATAAAACTATTGAGTTATTAATACTTAGTTTCGTATCATGGTCATGTTACATTCAGAATCAGAATCAGAATCAGAAATATTTTATTGCAAAACTGTTGTACAAGGGTAGGTCAATGATAGGTAGGTACAAGTTTATACCTACAGCTATCCATTTCATTACATTTTTTTCATTATGTACCATATGCCAATATTTCATCACATTGGCATGATCACGGTAAATATTTAACCTTGATCATGGCGCATGCAACTGTGCCAATAAGTATATCGGGAAACTCAGAAATCCACAAACCATCAATCAATGGTAAATATTCAGTTTTTAGGGCTTATAATGCCTTTGTGGAGTTATCCTTCGACGTTAGATAAATAAATAAATAAATAAAAATTTAGACTGTCTTGGACCAGTAAGTTGCAAGTTCTACGCCTTTCTGCTGTAGCTTGAATGAGGTCCACCCATAACACGTGCAGATGATTATTATTTTCTCTGCAAACATTTATCTCGAGTCCGGGTGTTTTCTATTATAATACAAAATTAACGAATACTACATAACATATTTTTTTTGTAATTTTGTATCAGTTATCTGGTTACCATAATGCGGGCACCACACATTGGTTCTAACATTGGCTACGAATAGAATGGCCAATGGCAATGCTTCGTTTGTGTTCAATAACTGTCCAAGATCGATCCTCCTCTAGCTCAGCTTGGGACTCGATGACGCTGTGTGAAATGCCCAAGGATATATATTTATAAAATCAAATCGACCTGACCCATCTAATATCAGATTAACTTCAGCATTCAGTGAACCAATGCAGGTCTGCGTGCTTCTGTCAGGTATTATCTGGATCAGTGAAGCTATCTATCGATCGATGTTCGTAGTCTAACAAACAAGTACAGAGAGCGGACCGAAAAACCAACAATAGGTGCGGTGAAATGCGAAAGATTGTTCAAAGTTTACTGGAGAACGTGTTTCGGGTGCGTGATTTTAAGAAAGAAAGAAAGAAAGAATATATTTTATTTAACACACACACGCAGAACATAATAGGTACAAAGGAAGAAACAAGGATGAAAGTAAAGTAGACTAACAGAAAAGAACATAGTAAGTAGGTACTACTGGTTAAGAAGGTAAAAAACGGCTTATTCCCAGAGGTCCACGACTTCATTGTTTTCAAAAAAAGTAAGTCTATACTTTAATTTCCAACGGGTCCACGACTTGTAATTTTAAAAATATTTCCATTTCCGACGGGTCCATGTAATTGTTTGGTACAGTCAGCAATAAATGTTTCGATATGATAATTATGTAGGGCAAATACTTGTTTAATAAAAGTTAATGGTTGCATAAATCAGGACTCTTCTTTTGATCATAAAAAATATCAACCTTATGCTAAAATAACTTAAGGCATTTTTCTTTTATTTTATTATATTCTGTAGTAAGTATTTTTTTTTATTAACAAGAGTGACAAAAAATTCCTAGATCTTTGTTAAAAATACTGGCATTTAAATGTTTAAGGAATCATAAGGTGGCAGATTATCAACTCTTATATCCTACTAATATTAAACATGCGAAAGTTTGTGAGTTTGCAACTCTTTCACGTGAAAACTACCTACTGAACGGATTTGAATGAAATTTGGTACCAGGATAGTTTATTATAAATCTTATCCCTTAATATATCCTGGATTAACACATAGGCTACTTTTGATCCCGGTATTCCCACTGGAACGGGAAGTACTTCTAAGTTCGCACCGTAACAAGCATAAGATCTCATTTTTTAAGTGACTAAAATAATGATGATGGTTGTAGATTTTATTTGATAATATAAATATAAAAATCTATCTCTCTCAAATCTGTAGTCGGTTTTGCCGTGATACTCGCTATCTAGTGAAATACTCGCTTGTATTGTCTAACTGACTGTACATTAGTTAAATCTCATGGACCTGTTGGGAACTAATGTAAGAATATTTCAAATTCTATAAATATTTTTCATGGACCCGGTGGGAAATGAAAGACAATAGAACCATGGACCTCTGGGAATAAGCCAAAAAAACTACATTCAAAGACATCTTTAACGCCTAAAAAATGGAAAAATTACATACCTACTATGGATTTAGAGTCTGGTCTTATTTATAAAGATTTGCCAATTTAAGTTAGATTTAAAGAATGAATTCTCTTGTAACTCTTATGTCAATGAAAAGAGATTTAGAAATACATACGTATATATTTTGCCACCAAATAATTGAAAGCAGACAATTACTTAGGCCACATTTTGATAATTCTGATAAAATTTTGGCCCCTATCTTAGCGTCGGAAATAGGGGCCGGTTCGCACTGTTCGCATTTTTATTGAACATTCCATAGAGATAGCTGCGGTGGAGCAGGGAGGTAGTTAGGTGCATTTTACGTTAATCTATTCAAATATGCATTACCTATACGTACTTAAGAGAATAAAGATATCCTTAAACATGTTGTTAGTGCCCATGATGCACATGGGGATCTAGCTCTCCTTTATACGAGATAAAAAGTGTTATACAATAAATTACATCTCTGACAGCTTTAGATTTGATTAAACATACACTATTTACCTTTATTTAACTTCTTCCAAGGATCTTAGGTAAATGTAAAAAAATCTGAGAGAATGCTTTGGGTATACCCACCGCGGTATCGCGGGGCGCATCTAGGTATTAATATTATGAGCCTATATAGATATATACATCTCGCTTTAAACAAAGCTAGGCCCACACCACCAGGTTCTTGCCTGATTCTTTCCCTGGTGCAGGGAGTCGCGTTGGAACAGGCATTAGAATCACCTAGCATGTAAGATGAAACTGAAGTGATCCTGGAGGCCCTACCAAAATAAATGATTTTTCTTTCTTTCTTTCTTTCTCACTGCAGGACAAATGCCTCCCTTGCTTTTCTCTCAAATTTAGAGATTAAAACACAATAACTTTGTTCAATGTATCGATTGTCGATTTGTAAAAGCCCTGATTACAGCTCTGTTTAGCAGAGAATGGCGTTATCTCTCCGCACCGATGCCCAAGGAAATTTAGTATTGGAATTTATTTTTCCGCTGCCAATTTCCCTGCAATTTAAAGGAAAATGAAGTCATTGGACCAAGGTCGGGTCAGTGGTTTTGCATGTTAGATTATATTTGAGATATGATATCTATACTCTATCTATACTAATATTATAAAGAGGTAAAGTTGGTTTGTGTGTTTGGGGTAGTCTCCGAAACTACTCATCCGACTTCAAAAATTCTTTCACCGATGCATGGACTTTCCGAATAATAATAGGATATATTTTATCAAGGTATGGACACGTTATGAGGAGGGATGAACAACATGTCACCAAACGAGCTATAAGTATGAGTGTGGATAGGCATGCAAGTAGAGGAAGGCCGAAGAAAAAGTGGTTTGACTGTGTGAAAGAGGATATGAATGTTAGAGGAGTAGATTCAGAGTTGACGAGTGATAGGAGTGAGTGGAAGAAGAAAACATGTTGTGCTGACCCCACTTAGCGTGGGATAAGGGCAGGAAAATGATGATATTTTATCAAGGTAGGTACCATGCGAGCGAAGCTGCGAGCGTTAGGCTAAAACAAACAAACTTTACCTCTTTATAATATTAGTATACTTAGATTAAATTATTTATAATACTTAATCCAAAGATTAGCCACATTCAAACTCATCCACTGTTTTATACCAACATAATAAAAGAAAAACAATGTTAGATTCCCACGTATTTTATTTAAAGAAAGCTTGAATTTCTATCAGGTTACAGCATGTTACATCAAAACTAATGCACTTATCGGGTTTTTGCGCCGAGTTCCGAGAGATGAAGATAGAATCGAAGGTGATTTTAATTTCCGTTAAGGATTGACCTCATATGGTGGCACGCATACGTTTTTAAGATTTTAAACACTAGTAGTTCGTCCCGAACGAGATCTCGTGCACCGTTGGTTGGTGAATTATTTTGTACTTACATACTTGCTTCCACTACCCCTGCCCTACAATATTAGTCACTGTTGAGTTGAGTTAATTGATTGTATAAGAAATCTGGCTGCTAGATCTCTACGATTCAATCAAGTCTATAGTCTAATCTCAATTATCAAATTAAAAATATCAATGGTTGTATTTTGATACGCAACCGTGCAAAAATATAATTATTTCGTAAAACATAGATTCTGATTAAAAACTCCATGAATTTACCTTTTTTATAGTCTGATGTTTGTTGACACTTCAGAGGTGCTAATGTCATGTCAGTCACTACCTTTCTTCAAAAAAGTGTTGCACGGAGCTATTAAAAAATATGGTCAAAATTCATTTTGTTACAATTTATATTTCTTTAGATAAATATTTCATGTTTTTTGTAAAAATATAGTTTCTGTGAGGGTGTCAATTAAAACAAAAATGTTTTAAGAAACATTTAGGTTTTTCGGCAGTAAAAAATTTTTTTTTGGTGTGTGTTCGTTGTTGTTAGTAGATGACTGCACCGAATCAACGAAGTTGTTTTTAGTGTAGTCACATGATACTTTAGAAAATTCAGAAAAATCTCTTTTCGTTTAAAAAATCGTTAGATTTGTCGAGATGAAACACTTTAGGTTGGAACCACTGAAAAATAATAGATTTTACATTTATCGATGTATTTTAAAAACTATACATCTTTGAATGAAAATAAACACCATTTTAGAATGTACAAACAGAACCCTTTCATATGACACCCCCCTCAAAGTCTATGGATAACTTTTATTTTTTTTCACCCCCTTGTGATCATCATATCTTTACAACCCCTTGACCGATCATGCTCATTAGGTGAGCCGGGAAATCCCGTATCACTACCTAAATATTTACCAAGTATCATGAAGATTGAATTAACGGTTCGACAGTTATGCCGCGACATACAAACATACAAACATATAAACATACAAACATACAACGCAAAATCGCCCAAGTTACCACTAAGATCTTCGTTCGCTTCGCTCACTCGATCGATAAATCATCGGAAACGCAATTTTCTTATCGCCAGTTTAAGTAAACCCAGGACATTATACAAATAAAACGAGCTACATATTTTATTTAATTATTCTTGAACTGATTTATTATTTAAGATTTTTTTTATCAATCTTGTATAGTGATTGGTTTTAATTAAATAGTTGCTTTGAGTCGCAATTGCAAGTATCATGGCGGACCATTTCCTCGACCAATAAGAAGCTTCAACCAATCAGGTGTTGCAAAAATAGAGGGTAGATAATTTTTCTTGAAAGTCAAGTTGGAACGCTCAGTTGTATTTTGCTTTTCAAACTAAAAGGACTTTTTCTAATATAAAGTTCTTGAGTGTCTGTTCTTACGTGATTTGTGATTTGTGTTGCTGCTGTAATGGTGCGAATAAAATAAACATGTGAGTAGGTACTGCTATTCTATATTATTTACCGACCCTAAGGAATCCTAGGCTTTCAATATTGTACATTATAAAAGTACACGGGAAATTACTCACGTAAAATTATCGTCGATTTAGATACCGACAATGTTTCGATTCTTCCGGAGAATCTTCATCTGGGTATGAGTGTGGTCACTCCTCGCGGTCGCGTCTCACACTGCGTGCGAAGTATCGCTCGGCGCGGGACGAAGGTCGCGGAGGAGGAGGCGGGGGGGCGCGCGCTGTTGTTGGTGCTGGCGTCGGCGTCGGCGTCGTCCGGGGAATCAGTGCTGGGTCTTCATCCTCACTTGTCCTTTCTTCAGTGTCTCGGATATTCAGACACGCAACACTGATTGTATCTCTACCAGGCTCCAATGCACTATTATAATTGTTAGTTCCGTGGAGACAAGGTTTCCAGGCCGGAGCTAATGCCCAACCTCTGTCTCGGTTAAAATTCGGAACTCGACTTATTTCGATTGCTTCTCGAATCTTACGCGGAACAAAGAACTTCTCTCGCGAAAGAACCTGAGCTTTATCAAAACGAATATAATGTGCAGAACCTAACGTCAATGCGTGCTCTGCAATAGCTGACTTTTCTATGTCAGCATTTTTCATTGCACGAATATGTTCCGCAAGCCTGGTAGAGATATTCCTCTTCGTTTCACCCACGTATGAAGTACCACAATCCTAAGTAGCCTCCTCCTCCGCGACCTTCGTCCCGCGCCGAGCGATACTTCGCACGCAGTGTGAGACGCGACCGCGAGGAGTGACCACACTCATACCCAGATGAAGATTCTCCGGAAGAATCGAAACATTGTCGGTATCTAAATCGACGATAATTTTACGTGAGTAATTTCCCGTGTACTTTTATAATGTCTAATACAACTCACGATAGTTTTGAAAGTTTCAATATTGTGTTGCTAACATTATATTATAATAGCACACGGGAAATTATTCACGTAAAATTATCGTCGATTTAGATACCGACAATGTGAGACGCGACCGCGAGTGACCACACTCATACCCAGATGAAGATTCTCCGGAAGAAACGAAACTTTGTCGGTACTTATCTAAATCAACGATAATTTTACGTTAGTAAGTGCGCTATTATATGTTTGGATGGTATATTCGTAATTAAGATTGACTATTTAATATAAATTGAAAGAACATTCTTAATCGAAGAACCAATTCCTTCAAACCTTCTAAAAGGTTAAAAAGTGAACACTTTTGCATATTTGTGGGCAAATCTTCCCCCGTTCCAGCTCGCTGGCTACCGACGAGCGAGTGTCGGATAATTTATCGTATCGATTCACAACTCGATTTCACAACTGAACAATTTGCCGCTTTGGAAGATAAATAATGTCATGTGAATTTGATTTTTTTCCATTTTAGGGAAAAGACTTTTTTGCTACAATGTTTCGTGTCCTGTTTTTGTTTGTATTGACGATAACTTTCCGGTGGATAAAGCTGATAAGGATGAGAGGATGTTTCCGATGCTGGACAATCTACATCAGCACATTAATTATTGAGTAGGCTTGCTCTGCACAAAGAACTTGTCCCAGCAGTACCTACACACAATACAAAGAGATGTATGAAACCTATATTTACGCATAAGTAGTTAAGTTTAAATATAGATTACCTACATTCAAAGTTTAAAAAACACCTGACGAGTTGTTTTGATAATTATCATTGATCTTGTTTTTGTCTTTAATTTCATCATGGAGTGAAAGTGCTACTTTCAATTGATCTGTGAAACAAATTTTTAATTATAAAACTTAATAAAATCAGCGTATAAATTGAAATATCGTAAGTTAACACAAAAACCTTTATTGAATTCGATTTGGAAAGAAAAACACAAGTTTTATTATAACTTTGATGAATGGTGCGGCGAGTCGCGATCGTTTGAACTGAACTGACAAGGATTTATGACACTCCAGTGAGATAGTTATATTTGATGGTATTAAAAATCTATAATATTTTTAAAAGTAAACAACTAAATAGCTACAGAGAGTAACAAGAAAAGAAATGTCTTTAAAGCCTTATTAATTGACAAAATATCATTACAATTTTTTATTCAAATGAGGTAATAACCTCATTTAAAAACGCAAAGGTATCAAAATAACATATAAGAAGAAAAACATCGTAAAACATGTTAACAAATTGGATCACTTCGTATAATATCTTTTCACCAGCTATATTTCCTCCTGAATAACTTTAATTCCTCAATTTTCAGTTTATGAGGTGCTTTACGAGTTTGTTTTGGTGTGTCTCTTAAAGCTATCGTTTTGTACAACGTTTAAATAAAAACTTGATTACTACACACTACCTTTTATATATTTAACAAAATCTAATAGGTATTTATTTAGACCTGGTGACCTATTATTACTAAAAAACCTACTTCAGGCAGAAGTAGGTTTTGTAAGAGGAAAATAAATGTTTTTTTTTTTTCGCGAAATTAATATTTTCGGTATTAACGATACACACGGACCTAAGTTACATCCAGCTACATCTCCTCAAATGATACCCAATGATGGGTCTTGCAAAAACTTTAAAATAGTATTATTATTATTATACATAGTAGTCACCGGGGCTTCGCGCCTATGGTTCCTACCTGATGAAAAGTAGCCTATATGTTATTCACAGTCATAAACTTTGCAATTTAAAGTTTCAGTTTAATTATTTTAATATTTTTTGTGTAAAAGGGCTATTAAACATTCATCCTCCAACTTTCGCATTTGTAATGTTAGTATAGAAAGTACCTATCGAGAAAATTACGCTTCACATTCTGATTTCCTTATAAACTCGAAAGTGCCACATCGTCATTTGCAAAGGAAAGTAACCAAAATATTGCTGTAACAAGATGTCGTGCAATTTCCGTGCTAATGCGCCCGGAAGTCCGGAAGGCTAACGACATAATCACCCGCTGGCTGTCAGACATGTCCGGCTAAAATATGTTTAAAAAACCTTTTTTTAACCTTTGTTCCATTCTGTTTTTTGTTGTCTGTTTTATGTTTTGTCTGTCTCAATTATCTATGGAAATATTGGATGAAACGCAGGCCCCGTTGCGCGTGAAGTTCTACGTTAATTATGTACTACGCATTATGTTAGACAAAGTCGTGAAAATCAATTAGTTAAATTACACTAATACTATAAAGGTGAAAGTTTGACATGAGTAAGAAAGGTGTGAATGTTGAGATGGCGGCTGATAGAGAGAACTGGATTTTTTCTGCGAATTTATTCAAAGAAATTGAAGACAAAATAATTACACCGTTTTCTGTTTTGTCTCAGTTCTTATTGTAGCCGTTTCTTTTGTACAAGAGCGGCTAAGATAAGCTGTAACGTCTGTATAGCTAAAGCAAAGTCTAGGCAACTCAAACAGCAACGCAAAATGTGGATCTACTAGGAAGTCTAGAAAACCTTTAAAGAGGTTATTCCTCATGGCCGAACTATTTCGTCTAACTGATTTAACTACGAGGACTAACATAATTATCCTCATGGCCGAACTCGTATCAAAAATTACATCCACCCAGATCGAAATCAGTCGGTTAGTTTATGTTTGAACAGTGACCACTAATGCGCGAGGCGAGCGAGCGTAGCGAGCGTGCCGCGGCAGCGGCCGCTGAAGCGCCAGAAATGCTTATGTTAAGCACTTTTGTTTAAATTCGGCCATGAGGATTATGTTAGTCCTCATAGCCAAATCAGTTAGGCAAAATAGTTCGGCCATGAGGAATAACCCCTTTAAAGACTGCATCTTCAAAAATATTTTTTATATAATATCTAAAGCTTATCTCTGAACAAGTTTCGTTTAAAAATATTTTAAAACAAGCCTTTTATGGATTAGTTGTTAAAAAGGCGGGATGAAAACGTTCAATGCTATAGTAACTTAAAAAAAGATAAGTAAATAGTTATCTCTCTATCTGTACGTCTCACTTCAAAGAGATTTGTCTTTTACTTGTTTTGACGTAAACAAATTTCTAATGATCTTACATACATACATAAAAAAACGCCTCTTTCCAATGGGGGTAACCTAAAAATGTCTACCGCATCTTGTGAATTAGGTCAATCTTCCTGTAGTCGTGTTTCGCGATTTCATTTTTTCATTACAATAAAATTTATGTAATGAATTCGCCAGTCAATCCTAGTACCTACCTTTTTTTTAAAGTCGATAAAACTTACGTCAGCACAGCTCGCAATGCAGACAAGAAATTGTTCATTCATATTTCTTATCTTTCCTTTAAAATTATTACGCCTCTACGGGCTACGGCGTAGCGCTACGAAGGTGCTACGCTGCTACGAGTAATTTTGTGTGTTTTGTCAAAGTTTTGTCTGACATTATGAGAGGAAAATACGATCTGTTTATTTGTTCCGGGTCTGGGTATTGTGGGTTTGGCCTTTATTAATAAAGATTTATAAAAAAGTGTTTTTTTTTTTCTTGTTTTTTTATTGCAATGAAAAGAGATACTTAGCAACAGATTTAATATCCGTTTTAGCTAAAATTGGTTTCCTAGTCCAATATAAATAACGGGGCTAATATTTAAAAACTAGACTATAAATACCTTAGAATAGTATAAAGACTTTCTACAACAAGTTTATATACCTACTTATGTACTCGTAATAATTTCGTTTAACTTATTTTATTTTTATTTGGGAAACAAACAGTATCAACAGCTTAATACTAAAAAAACACAGTAAATCAACTAACAAAAAGCTTGTTACTTATCCCAGTATGTGTATTGTGTTGTTTGGTGTACCTACTTATTCTTACAAGTTTCTGGAATAACTAGCTTACAACTGAAGTTTGATTATTTAGATGGTTAAGGGATCGCTTAGGCCCACACCAATAGGTTCTTGCCTGATTCTTTCCCTGGTGTAGGGGTCGCGTTGAAACAGGCTAAGAATCAACTAGCATGAGAGACGAAATGTGATCCTTGAGGTTCTACCAAAATAAACGATTTTTCTTTTATTCTTACAACACAATGTAATCGTATGCTCGTTATACCCTGTTTCTAGCTATTCAAAAAAATTCAAAATGTATTTATTCAGTACGATCGTTTATAGACCACTTTGACATGCACGTTCTTAAAACTAGGATATGTACTGCCTGTTCCAACGCGACTTCCTACACCAGGGAAAGAATCAGGCAAGAACCTGGTGGTGTTTTTTTCAGCGGTCCAATCTTAATACTAAGTAAATATAAACTGGGTTGGAGCACGTTCAGTCCCAAGCGTTTTTGTCATCAAGGTAATCTGATATTTTAAATTGATCAGCATAAACCGAGCTTGCAATTTGTTATATATATGTACCTATATCCAAAAACGTATTTCTTTTAGTTTTTTCTACAAAACCTTTTCTTAAAAAATATTATTTTCTTCTGTGCACACAAAAAAAATCTCATTTTCTGAGTCTGCTCAAAGTACCAGAAATTGCTGAATTATGAAAATACAATTCCCAAATATAACTGAACAAAACTCAAGGGTTGAATTGTATTATATAACTACTAAGTGTTGCTCCCGGGTTTGGTTGTTAATCCAACCAATAAATCAATATTATGTGAAAAACATTTTTATTTGTTTATTTGGTATCAAGCTTGGAAATAATGATGATCAAGAAAAATCCAAAACGAACAGCCTATATAACGATAAAAATCAGATAAAAGTAATCGATGGACTACAACCTTTCACGTATGGAATGTTAACTTCTACAAAATGTGGGAAAGTATACCTACAATTCATATTTAAACATACCTCTCTCTGACGACCTCTGTGGCGCAGTGGGCGAAAGCCCGCCTGAGACGCAGAGGTTGCGGGTTCGATCCCCGCCACGGGACAAATGTTTGCATGTTCTGTAGATATTTGTTCCGGGTCTGGTTGTTTTTCTATATATAATATGTACCTATGTATGTGTATGTATTTACAAAAATATAAATATAAATATGTATCTAAGTATGTAATATATCAGTCATCTGGTTACCCCACAAGCATTAAATTGCTTAGCTTGGGACTAAGTAGATGACGTCGTGTGTAATGTCCAAGGATATTTCTTTATTTTATTTACTACCCCCTTGCTAGACATCTTAGAGGATCTAAAATTGTCTATACATTGAAAGAATATGTCGTCTACCACACCTTGGAAACACAGTCTTGATCATTATTTATTTTCAAATTACTTTCTCTGTCACTGTATTTTTAAATGCTGTAGTAGAATATACAGACATCCAAACATAAGCATTTATTTTGTTACAATAGGTAATCAGTCAGTATTTCAACGACACAAAAGCCTTAAGAATCACAAAGGGGCATTATTGCACACGTGAGCTTTATGCCAATCATTAAACTTTGTGAAAAGAAACACATTATTGAAAGCTTCTGAATGTAAGGTTATTGTGCGATTTGATAGAAAATGAGGTAATATTTCTACAGCTGTTGGAGCCGTGTTAGCCAAGTGAATTGATACGTTGATACTTAAGTCGTAAGTTCAAATTCCCGTTGTGCATTATTTACATTTTTATTTTAAAAATGGATATGTGAGTAATCACGAACTGTCTTTTCTGTAAAATATATATGCATGTAGGTATCGAATATACCTGTTTAGTTTTTTTTTAAAGCCACTTGAACTCAGAATCCTTGAAATTTATCGAAGAGTCACTTGAGAAGTTGCAATATAAAAAGGCATTATACCTAAGTAGTTCTTTATTATTTTGCTAAAATATATGTATCGAAATTATGTCATACCTACTTGTTAAGTTATGACTTCAAAAATATGACAAACACACATAGTACCACATAGATTATGACATCATGTTTTCTACAATATTGAAGTCGAGCTTTGGTTGCTAATTAAACAATTTACGATTTATGCTACAAATTATTTACAAAATCACGCGATCTATAAACTGATTTACCTAATGTTATAATTTTTGATTAGTCTAGACATCATATAGTTTTTTATTATTTTTACAGTGTTAAACCACACTTAGGTATTGGATAGTTCATTATAAATGAAAAATCTTACTAAAAGTTAACGGATCCGGCAGGATTCGAACCTGCGTAGATACAAGCGATCACTCTTAAGCCGAGTTGCCCAACCACTAGGCCACGGACCCTTGCTTAAGAGTGATCGCTTGTATCTACGCAGGTTCGAATCCTGCCGGATCCGTTAACTTTTAGTAAGATTTTTCATTTATAATGAACTAGTCTAGACATCATCAATCAGTTTGGCTTTGAAAGGTTTAATTCAATTGTTCTACTAATTCATCTAATGGATGGCAAACTTTATTCGTTTAAGCCTGATTGCAGAATCAAAGGGCCTTTGTTCTTAAGTGCCAGGGCACTCTATTGTTATTTGTGTAGGTAGAGTATAGAGGTAAACGTTTAATAACCCATCGACATTTGGCCCACAAACCGCGACGCGAAGAGCAAAGTGAAATAATGCAGACACCGCAGTAGTTCTTCTTCTTTTCTTTATTTTGGCTTCGCACGGCTTGTGCCACGCATTTAGACACTACCAATGTCATAATTCAAGTCAGTAAAGAAGTCAAGTCAAAGTCAGTCAGAGTCAGTAAAGATGTGGGTCTTTACGGACTTTCTGTGAGAACTCGAAATGCAATGATATCTAGTTTTGTTTCATTTGCCCACACTTATGTACGTTCATGAACACAACAGTTAATAATCCACCATTATTACACATTAACATTCGCTAAAACACAAGTTTCGGAAAATAAAACAAAAAGAAAACATGACTTCTCAAATTCCCAAGCCACCGCGGTAGTTGCGATACTTGTAATCAGACGGCAATGTGTCATCGGGGCTGGAGTGTTGCCAACGCTGCAGAATATCTAATGCGAGTGTTTAACTGTAAGCATGCAGTTTGGCTATGCTGAGTAAAATAAATTCATAAAAGTTCATAAAGATAGCATACTACCTAATTACCTAGAGCAAAACCAAGGGTTTAACATCCCTAGTTGATACAAGCTACGGAAATAGACGTCAGTCGCGAATAATGTATTAAGAAAAATAGGCGCGTAAATAGGCGCCTAATATTTACTTCAGCCTGCTGTTTCGTGGCAGGCATTGCAACTTTATTTTTGGTAAATTTTACGCAAGTTTATTAGAATGTGTGTAGAAAATTAATTAATAACTAACCTTTAAGTTCTTAATTCTTGTCTATTTTACATTTGGCTACATCGACACTGGTGTCTATTCAGATGTCGCCAAAACTAAACAAAAATAAACTAATTTGACAGCACTAAAAATGTTGCCGCCCCTTTCATAACGATCGAAATAAAAAGGATCGCATCAATTTGAGTGCTGTCACAATTTAAGTGCTGTCAAATTAGTTTAGTTTAGTTTTGGTGACATCTGTTGATACCATTTTCCGTATCCTTTTCTTACACGGCTATTGATTCTGAGCCAAACCGCTTACATCTGTCGTTTGCCGATAACTATCAAGCAGGGATGTAACAGACAAGCTCCTGAATGTGGCTAGATTCAATAAGTTATTTTCTTGCTACAAAAAATACAGAAAAATAAAGTTCTAACCCAATACCAGAAAAAAAAAGAATGTCACCAGTTCTTTCGTAAAGAGATCGTTGGCCAAGTCAAATGTTGCATCGACTTTTGGTGCAAATGTTATTTGTATCTACAAATCACTGTTATTTATTTAAACATTTATGTAAAGGTTGGTAGGACATCAATAAAGCCGCGAGTAAACAATGGATCGGACTGGCGTAAGACCATGGCGCCCAACCTAAGGGAGGCCTACACCCAGCAGTGGGTGAAGCAGCTGTGGATGATGATGATGTTATTTACTTTAATTTCGTACGTCCTGAATCTTGAATTTCTCAAGATATACCAACTGTTTACAATTTGGATTTTCCTTCTCTTAAGTAAATTGAGTTAAAAGTCAATTATAACAAATTATAAACTGCTACTCGCTACGGCCCTGCCCGGGAGCGGTAGGTATTCGGAGATTTATGACTTGCACAAAGATATGGAATGCGTGAGCAATATCGCTGCGAGATATGAATTGTTACGTTACTGTGCCAGTCCTTGTGAATACAGCCTTTCGCTAAATGTTTTCTAAAATATAGCGCATTATATTATTATAAATAAAGGAGCATAGATGTCTAGTTAGTCTTTTAAACATTTTTTTACTTGTTTGACAGAGTTTTGGATACGTTATAAGGTCCGGGAAATAAAGTAATTAAGTTATGATAAAGGTTTTTAGGCGGAAACAAAAAAGCTGGTTTTCCACAAAAAACTTTGTTAAAATAAGAGATTTTTTTTACTAACTTTACGTACCTACTGGGTACAAAGATTTGTATCCTACCTACCAAATAATTATCATCAGTAACAACCTTCCGCCCGCAGCTTGCTCGCGTGGTATGTAGGTACTAACCCGGATAAAAAGAAACCTATTTGTGTTATTCCAGGTATTTATGTAGGTACGTTCCTTTTAGCCAAATCATATTCTTCCTTCTATTCTAGGTACAAACATTAATTTATGGATCCGATCCATAAAAACTTTAACGTTTAAAAAATAAGTAGGTATATAGGTAAGCAGGTAGGTAGGATATTATCGTAGCGCCATACTGCAAACATGAGGTAAGGCCTCAATATTGATGGTGATGATTGTAAAATTTTATAAAAGGTAACATAGGTATTAACTTACAATTTAGCGTAGTTTCTCTTTTATCTTGCATTGTTGACCTACTATTGTGTATACCAACCTATCAATAGGTAGGTACATTATGTGGCTTGTAAACGATCAATAAAAGTTGCAGCAGTAAATTCTGCGGATAAGATAGCTCGGCGATATTTACGCCCACACTTCTATTGCTTTATGTTACTGACCAAGGCATTGCTATAGGTATGGCCTTTACGAGTTGATTGTCCTGTCGCTAGAAATGTGATGGGTAAGTGAGAGCGTTACTGTGTTGGCTGAACTAAAGATACCTATAGGTACATATATTTTTAAAACGGTCTGAACGTGGGTTGAAATATATCAATGGACTTTCCTTTTAAAATACCTACCTACTTCTACAATACTAAGCATTTAGGTACACAACTTCTAAACGGTGGTGAAGAAACATGAAGAACAAACATCCCACTGCTGGGCATAGGCCTCTCTTCGCTTGTGCCAACCTCCCCTATTCTGTGCCAGTCTAAACCATGTACCTACCTAGTAGTACCTACCTACCTGCACTAAAATACGATTCACTTGTATAATCTAAGTATGAATGAATGATCGTATGAGCTTGGTCACGTAGTTTCTAGCGCGCCTGCAGAATTTGTCACCCCATAACGACTGAGGAGCACTGTCAATTTTACGTGCCCTTCGAAGCACGGAAGCCTAGCTGTCACCCATCCAAATTATGGCTACTCAGAACGTGCCTAGCCTAAACGATCTATCAACTTCCATCACAAATTTACAAATATTGTAATGTGATAAATTACAAGAAAATACAGTATAATTATATGATGTGATAGATTAGGTACAAGGGTATTTCGGTATAATTTACAGCCACAAGGTTACATAGTTATTAGGATTGAGGAACGAAGCCAATCCAACTTATAGTTAATCTACTTTGGAGTAATCAAACCCGCTCCGTGATGGGTTATTATTTGTTTGGGCTCAAAGGCTGATGTGGGCTTGTACTGTAGTTAAAGCCAGGTGCCTATTAAAGTTAAGTGGACTCTAATATTGAAGATCCAGTGATCCAGAAGATCGTGGGTATCGAAGATCCAGTGGTCTGTGTTAAGACAACTACCTAGTGTGTGGAATGCAAGAGATGCGTTGTGTTTTATGTTGCCTTTTTATCAAGTTTTTTATGGATTGCGCAAATACATAAACAGTCCTTGGATTTTAACACAATTTTGTTATTAAGCATATACTGGACTGAAATTTGTTAGACAACCCATAAGCAATATATTTATTGACATATTAAATTAAATATAAAATACGTTTCATCAAATAAACATCTCGGTGAAGGTCGTTGTATGACGGGATCCTATACTAGTAGGTAGGTATGTATTTTTACTTTGATCTGCTTTAAAAGCGCGTTTATTTTAAACTACTACCCACTTATTTCTAAACCGTAGCGACTTATGTACCTACCTAGGTACTTATACAAGTTTCTGCTACACATAAAGCAAAGATCTATTGGAAATTATTGAAAATTTTTAGTTGAGTATAGGTATTGGAAATTTTCACAGGTCAAATTCAAACGGTCAGGCGAGCGTATTTCATTCGTACAGCGATAATGGGACCATAGCTTAACAATAACTTTAAATTAAACTAAGGCAACACTAACTTTTTAGGGTTTTGTACCACAAAGTTGTAACCACAACAGGATTCATTTGGAAGGGTTAAACGATTTTGAACCATCGCATTTAAGTAAGTAGGTACCTAAGTATATTTTGTAAATGTAGAAACTTTTAAAGTCAAAGTCAGAGTAACATAATTATACAATAGTGGCAATTCTGAGTGTCGCAAAAGCTAAACTAAGCTAACTAAGATTGTTGCCGTCCCTTTCATAGCGATGGAAATAAAAAGGATGGCAACATAGTTTTTTATATATTTTTTTTTTTTCATTTTCTAAGGATGGCAACAATTTTAGTTAGCTTAGTTTAGCTTTTGCGACACTCAGAATTGCCCCCAATGTATATACGTACATTTTAAATGTATTTTAATTTAAAATGTAGGTACTTATAGAGTTTTGTTTTGTTGATTAGTTTAATAAATTTAGTTTTTATTTTTGATTACTACGTAGATTCATATTATTATAGATGATTATTAAATATTGCTGTGCATGCCTGTAATGGGTACTTACACATAGGTACCTACCATAGTATTTTTATAATTTATTTATTATTTTACAGTGTTAAACCACACTTAGGTATTGGAAATTTCATTATAAATGAAAAATCTTACTAAAAGTTAAAGGCTCCGGCAGGATTCGAACCTGCGTAGATACAAGCGATCGCTCTTAAGCCGAGCTGCCTGACCACTAGGCTACGGACCCTCTAAGCCGAGGCCTGAAACTATTAGTAAGATGATTTTTGTATCGGTTAAAGCACCGATGAGCGCCATCTACAGGGATATTAGAATATCACCTGCTCATTGATTGAAGTTGCATTCAACACAAATGACCAGAGATGTCGCTACGCTAATTCTATAATTTATTTATTATTTTACAGTGTTAAACCACACTTAGGTATTGGATATATTATTATAGTATTTTTATATGAATGTTTTACAATGTGTAGGTAATTATGTGTACCTACTGTTGGCGTTGCCTTAATAAATAAATACGTTAAATAAATAAACATCATCCACACCGCAGTTATTTTTTGTTGAGCAACACTGTGCAAGACGGTAGGTATTAACTCTCTCTAACTTTTGTGGCTACTTTACTTGTTACTATTTGTTGAATGTTCTTCTTCTCTTGTTCTTTATTTTGGCTTCGCACGGCTTGTGTCACGCATTTAGCCACTACCATGTCATACCTATTGATCGCGTCCATACCGCCAATAACATGATCACAACATACCTAATATGTCAAACTCCAGCCCCCTGATTGTGTAACTTGTTTCACATTGTATCCAAGTTGTAGCAAAGCAAAAATCACAGCAAATCGCGAAAACAACTGTCAAATATGACAGTAATTAAGTAAGTTACGTACTAATTTACTTAATCAGCGTTAAATCTGACAGTTATTTTCGCGATTTTCTGTGATTTCTGCTTTGATACAACTTGGATACAATGTGAAACAAGTTACACAATCCAGGGGCAAGAAGCCAATCGAACAAATAGAGCTCGTCAGAGGAAACCATCTTTATTTAGATAACGTTATCAAAAATATCAACATTTTGTATAAGACTTTCCCAAGAACCATAAAAAAGCCAAAAAATAATCATACCACGATACTTCCTGCCATCCAACTCTTGGAAATGAGATTTATGGAGCCCAGAGGCCGTAATGCCAGGAGCAACGACTTTTCGTATAACAGTTAGTAATGGGCAATAAGGGGATAGAACGATGTTCAAGCTTGCTTATTGAACCGTGCTTCAGCTATAAATAAATAAATATTGGCGGCCTTATTTGCGGTATCTGGCCAAAAACTGAGCAAATCTGTAATAAGGCCATGTTATGTAGGATCTAGTATTATTTTATCTGTGGTAGGATCTAATTTATAATCTGTGCTATGGCGACCTCTGAGGCTGAAACGACTAGGTATTTTATCACGTAGTGTTTTTATTCTCTTTGATTTTATCAACAACGTATTAACTTAGGACCAATTTTATGTATTTAATAAGATGATAATTATAACTTTGCTACGCGAAGTGTGAATGGGCTTTTAAAAACTAATTTAATTTCGAGAATTATTGAATACATTTATTTATCCTTTATGGGAATCGAACCTTTTATGTACCTAAGTAAGGTAACGACCCCAATCATGGACAACTTAAGGATCTTTTTTTACATTTTAAAATTTTTCTCATCGTGTAATGAACTTTATTGCGAATGGAATGGATTATGTTTAGGTCCTATGCTTCTTTAATATAATTATAACTTAAAATCAAAGCCAAATCAATAAACAAATTAAACAATGACGCTTCAAAAATCCTCTTTTTTTATCTAGTAATGGACAAGGAAAATCCAGTCATCGACATCTAATTATGGACAGGATCTAGTAATGGACAACCATTTATGGACGGACAGTTTTCAGTGTTGGAAGTCTATTAATGAACGATTAATGTAATTACTCAGACACCTACACTTATTTTCAATATTAACGTGACAAAAGAGAAAGACATAGATAGATATATATATTTAATCAATCAAAATAGTCTTATAGGTACTTAGGTAAATTATTAAACAAATATCCCTTAGAAAAGGATGTCTAACACTTTATTCTTCAAAATTATTAGTAATCAACGAGTTTAATATTCTTGAGTATTTTTTTTATCTAGTAGTTAGTTATTAAAATATGTAATAACAGAAGGTATTTTTTCCCTTTTTCTATTTCATCACCAACTGGCCAGAATAAATTTCTTTTGATTGGAGATGGTATGATGATTTTCTTTTAAATTTACTCTTGATGAGCTGTTTAAAACACTGTTTTTTTTGTTGTAGTTCGTTTTGAGTGTAGTTCTTTTTTGGCGCCATTTTCTGCATAGAAATAATAATAAAGTAAAAAAGTGTCCATAATTGGATTATATGAAATACCCATTAATGGACCCCATGTTCATTATTGGAAGGAGATCTTGAATTTGAATGGAAATAGTATATTACTAAACGAGAGGGATAGCACATCAATTAAATCAATTTAATCATTAAAGTAAAGAAAAAAATAAATTTTCGACATTTGTCCATTATTGGAGAGAATGAAAATCTCGAATCCAGTAAAGAACATCGGTCACATACGTAAAATTTGAAACATAACAGTTTGATCTAACATCATAAAACATCTCGTAAATTCACCTTATATGCCATAAAATAATGTAAATTCAAATAATTGGTACTCATGTCCTTAATGAGGGATACAATAAAACCGGTTTTTTTCTGATGTTGCCGCCCGAGCTCATATAATTTCTTCGCCATTTGCAGAAAAAATGGCCGATTGCAATGAAATTTCATATTACGGAAGTGAGATAATTGTAGTCTAAGGCCAATTGCAACAGCACGAGAAATTTAAAGTTTTGACCTTATTTACGTAGTTACTTTAATTTTTTGTACATCACTGGGGTCGTGTACAACACTGGGGTCGTTACCTTACCTACTACCTAGGTACAATACAATGCAGGCTTGTTTTAAAAAAATCACATTGTGTGGATCATAATAAGTAGGTAAACAATATAAAAAATTAAGGGCTTAATTTTTTTAAACACAGCCTGTTACGCAGGCTGTGTGTAAAGATATCGCACCTCCACTAAAATAGGGTTACAACTTTAAAAAGTTCAATTTTGAGTTAAATATACAGAAATGCTTGAAATTAAACTATCTTTCTTCTCTAAAATGGTTGTAACTGTAACTCTCAAAATCTCCGCTAGGTGGAGTTGTAACACTACACCACTATGGCATTTTTGCACCTCAGTTTTCTCAATTAGTGTAACTTTTCGTCTTGTGGCAGGTGGACGTGTATTTGCATACGCAAATAGTGTTACAAAACAAAAAGTACCGGTGTTATTGACAGGTAAATGATACTTTCATTCATCTTTTTTTTCTAATAAAAAGTTACAATTTCAATTATTACTGTATAGTGTTAACAGTATTTTGTGTAAAAACCTTCATCTTTTTGTGATAAAGTGTTTCATTTTAAATTGTATCAATATTTTAGATTCGTTTCGCTAAAATACAGTGATAATTAGTCTGATATGCCACTATTTAGTGGCAATTCGGAGTATCGCAAAAGCTAAACTTAACTAACTGAAAATGTTGCCGTCCCTTTCATAGCGATGGGAATAAAAAGGATGGCATTAATTTTAGTAAGTTTAGTTTCGCTTTTGCGACACTCCGAATAGCCACTACTTTTTATTTAAAAATACTATTAATTCACTAAAAGAAATAATGTTTTAACTAAATATTTCATTTTGTAAAATTAACCTAACATAATGTAGGTATTAACCTAATGTATCTATGATTGTTAATTTTCAGTATGTTTCCGTTCCTGTTCATTTTAGTAACACCCGACAGGTGTCACTATACGCCACAAAGGAGGTATATCTACCTATTAATAATTTAAGAAGAGAATACTAGAAGAAACTTAATTTAGACTAGTAAAAATTTTACTGATCAATGCCAAATTCAAGTAGAAAATGCAATGGATATTTTATTCAAGGGTTTGCCAGTTTTCTTTGGTCTGATTTTTGTAATAGTTTTGCTATAGTTATTTTTTTTTTAAGTTTATTACGCAATAAGGATTATTTTACTGAAATGATGGGCCAAGAACTGCCTAATTATCATGAAAATAAACATTATTACAAAATGAAATGTGTATTTTTTTCACAAATTTGCAAATAGCTATCTAAAATAACGTTACAACTGTGGTTACAACTAGAATTTTCAGGCTTTTTTTCATGAAAACAGATAAACTGGATATGTAATTTGATAGGGTATTTTTCAAGCATTTCAAATATTATAATAATTGTTAATTATTTAAATAATATTGTATAGATATAGACCAAATACGAAATCTGAGAATTTATTTTCGCTCTCCTGAAAATTTCGTTTTTTCAAGTTGTAACCCTATTTTAGTGGAAGTGCGATATAAAATGAGTCGTCATAAAACTTTAAATATTATGTAAAGCCTCCGATTCAGTTATGTAAAAATGATACCTAGAATAAATCACGTAGGTATATCCGGGCTGATGGCCGCACAACGCACAAATCAAATCAAAGGGCTCCATTTTCACACAAATCGCAATTTGCAATTCGTTGGTGACGTAGAATTTAAATCAATGGCGATTGACATTCAATTGTCTAGTTTTTTGGTCGCTTTCTGTCCGTTTTCGGGAATCGACGAACATAAAAAATATAAAATGCTATTGATGTTTTTGAATTTTATATAGGTAGGTACCTACCTACAGAACCCGAGGAGTTATAAAATCAAACTTTTTACTAATAGGTTACCTACCTATATTCAGTAGGTACTAGTATTCAGTAGGTACCTACTCAGATATTTAGATAAAATTTATATTTATATAGGTAGGTAGGTAACTAAATTATTTGAACCCGTCACATATTGTGTGACTCAAACTTGCCTGAATTTATTTAAAAACGTTTCCGATATCCACACAGGATAAGGATTTGATAGATAGAAGCAAACAAAATGCACTCAGCATTTTCCATACCTACTCGCTTATCGAAACATTGCATAACAAGATTGAACTAAAATTGGAAACTGCGAAAATACATGCAAGTTTAGACTTTATTGTCACTGGTATTGCAATCCGTATTCAATGTCATAATCAGGATGTCTTCTGGAGTTTCGTCTAGTTTTATCAGCAAAGTACATCGCTAGGTCTGGATAAGCCTGGATCAACATTCTAGCGCCTTGTTTGTTGGTGGTTCCATTTATTATAATTCCTCTAAACGTTGCGTTCTTCATAAAGTTCTGGTTGACATCTCTGACCTGGTCTAGCTTTTTCATCAAAATCGCGTCAACTTTAATAAGGTCATCTTCGTGTATATCTTTAACTGATTTTCTATCCTTCTTATACCTTTTCTTTAAATCCTTGATGAATGTCTTCAGCTGTTTCGTCTTTTTCTTCCTTGCGTCTGTCCCATTTCTGTATGACTTGTTCAATATCTTTCTGATCTCTCGTATAATCTTTTTAATGTTTTTCTTTATCTTCCGTTTCCGTCTCTGTCTTTCACTCTTGCGTCTATTTCTCTCTCTTCTCTTTTTTCTTTTGGCTCTCTCCTTAGATCCTTTGCCTCTGTTCTTTTTCTCTTCGGAATCAGTGGAGAGGTCAGTGTTTTCGAATGATACTTCAAAGCCTTGATACATGTCGTAGTTGGTGAGGCGGAGGGCGCAGCAGATGAATTGGGTCCGGCCGCAGAAGTAATCCCCCCTATAGATACGGTACTCTGCTTCGCATTCCATGGGAAGCATGCAGGTGCCCCAAGGCACATCATGTTGATTTGGATCACCGCAAGGGACGCCCCATGGTCCTGTAAATATAAATCTTTAGAAGACTGACTAAGTATAGCTACTCTTTTAAAATTTAAACGAACTCTAGTAGGTATTCGAGAATACAATGATGATAAAAAGAAAATAAAAGAAGACTATTAGAAATATTACACTATCTGGTTTTCTCGCGATGTTTTTTTTAGCGCTTAGAGCTCGTCTAACCACAAAATTGTTTTATGTTTATGATATTCAGAAGTTAGGTCGGCTAAATGACACCTTTATACAAACTAAAATAATTAGATTTAAAAACACCATTAGTTAGATATCACACTAACTAGCTGCCACCATATTAACCTCGTCCCCTCTGGGACCAGTTGCGTTGAGTGCTTCATATTTCTTCTTTGTCCAATGTTCTTTCCATGCATCCTTCCAATCCTGCATCTCCTGACTGGAACTCGAGTCCACGGCAGAAGAGTCTGTAAGTGTCCTCCTAAGATCTCTTCTCTTCAAAAAGTTTAGAACAGGATCTAGTTGGTAATTTTCCCTCCCGATGGTCTTTGTGTCATCTATTCTCTCTTGTTCATTCTTCGTCTGTTCGAACTCGAATTCTTTTTTCAGCTTCTGTGCTTCATATTCTTTTTTCGTTTTTTTCTTTAGCCTCATTGCTTTTTCGTAGAGATTTGTCTCTCGTTTTGGTGCTGTTAGTTTGATTGCGTCTCCATTGTTAGTTTGGATTTCGAAACGTGGCTTTTTGACGTCGAACGATCGTGTGAGGAATGATAGCACATCTTCTTTGATGTTTTCGTACACTGAAGAATCGGTGGTAGCCAAAAATGCTGTTGCCACTAGATATAAAATGAGCTTCATTCCTATTCACATGGCTGTTTGCGATTGTAATATTTCAACAGAATTTAAGAGTTATTGTTAAACAATAAAAAACATTTTATGGAATAATTTCGATAAATGGAAATAGGTGCTGCGTTAGGTAGATTGTCGAGTACAGGACAAAAAAGTTACCTACTTACCTACTCTTTGAAGTAAATTAAATGTTATGGATTTTATTTTGATAAATTGATACTTATTTTAAAAGTTTATTTTTATTTTTAAGCTACATTAAAAACGAAAGGTAAGATAAATATATAAGATAAGTATATATATATAATTATATCTATGATAGGCTTTTCACGATCGATATTACTGTTTCAATGACCCACGCAATCTGCGTCTCAATCGTGATTTATTCTTTTAAGCGATCGACCGGCGGACGCCGGGTTTTATAATTGAAATAAGTACCTACTTATAAAAATTCTGGATCGAAAATCAATTACCTAGGTATCTACTTATATACCTACCCCTCATAACCTAAGTAGGTACCTACCTACCATGCCAGAATAAAAGCAGGTACCACTTAACAGTAAGTAGTGCCTTTTTAATTAGTCAATCTCTAATTCAAAAGGTTATTGATGAAGATTAAGACATCAATTAAATTAATTATTATTAAATTACTAATTGCTTATTCCAGCGTATGGTTTACTGCAAACAGAATACCTACTCTTACTTTTTCGTTAATTTATTATACTTACTTATTGCTCAATATTATAATTTATTCTCATACTTTTCCATGCTGACAAGCACTTATTTACATGAACCAGGACGCTGAGTAAGCATGCCACGTCTTCACCCTTGAACGTAGATGTTGATTAGGCCTGCTCTACTCTACCCCTGTCAGATTTGCTTTGTTACTCCAACAAGCTCACAGGGTTGGCGAAATACAGGGGCTGATAGGGGATACCTACTAAATTTGACAAGCATATCATTTTAATAAAATTGTCTTTTTCAGAAGACCTTAACATTTTCCTGCTAAATGATGGCTTGAAAAAGCTCTATGTATCTTATTAAGCATGACTGACATTCATACTTTTACGGTAACCTAATTGTAGAATTCTACTCTGAACAGCTGCTTTTTAAGTAGGACTGGGATAACATTGAAACGTGTTATGCTAGTGATTCTATGACATAATAATTATACAACCCTAAAGTTCAAAGGTTCTAAATACGTCTCTGACTCTGCACAAGGGCACATAATAAAAGGGTAGGTATACCTACACTAAAGCCCTTAGAAGTAGCTACGGAAAGGTACTGCTCGACGCGCCGGGAGAATACTAATTCCGGTCTCATGGGACGTTTTGTTGCTCTTTTTATCTTAGAAGAGCTGGATTAGGAAGGAAAATCTTTGAGATAACTCAAGGTAAGAGATTCCTACTTCGATATTCTCTAGATTTATATTATAGCCTTCGGATAAACCTGCGGGATTGGTATAACAATTGATGGATTGCGAGCGAATGTTGAAAGTGATTGTATAAGTACCTACCTACGGGATTTTTCTCTCATATTAAATCAAGAAAAATATACCTACTACAACTAGGTAGGTAGGTAGGTACTTACCTACCTACGTAAAAAAATGATTACCTACTCTATCCCATAAAAATATAGTAGCTTATTTAATCAAGAAAATTAAACTACAAATAGGTACCTACTTAACCTACCTACTTACGTAAAAAAAATTATTTATCTATCCCAGAAAAATATACTTAGTAGGTAGGTAGGTACCTAACTAAACATTCAAGTTATTCAAATCAGGTCAGTTTTTCAGGATCTCCGTAAAGCCTAATTTTCAAACCATCAAAAAACAAAGTTTTAACATAAACGACCAAGAAAAACGAGAGCAACTTATGTAAAATATAGGCTTTATTCCAACGGAATAAGAATCTCTATTAACCTTTTGGTTAGGTTTAGGTATAGCACGAATCTGAATATGATTTATCGCTCGGGTGGGTAGAACATTCAGCAAAAACTTTGCTTAGCAAGGGCTTTTTTGAAAATAAAATATCATTTTCACCCTCGAATTAAATTTTACAAGCTGATATAAATATTGTGTTTTCGACACTTACCGCGTTTAATATTTCTTGCAATTTATTCAAGGTTTTCTTCAGGGTTTTCTGCGTAATGTGTTTCCTTTAGTAGGTCTCTTCTTCAGAAAATAAAGATCTTCTACAAAATAAAGATTTTTCTTTCTTCTTTCTTTCTTTCCTTCAATTGCAAGCGCGCTTCTAAAGGTTCGTTCAAACTTGCGGGCCGACGACGGCTGACAACTGAATTTACTAAACACAGCTATATATAGCTGGTATATATACCTACCTACTTTTTCTCTAAATATTTTATGAAGCATCTTTTTCACAACATACATTAATCTGATTCCTGAGATTGCCTATGGGCTTGTGGGACCAAGACCTTACAAGTTACTATGTAGGTAGGTACCTATACCTACCTAATTTTTTTGAAAGTCAAGGCGATTATGTACCTAGGTACCTATGTAGTAGAGTGAGACATTATTCAAACTCATTAATTTATTTATTTATTTATTTATTTATTTATTCAAAAAGTTTGTAACTTTACAGGTACTTAACCTAAGACATTACAACTTTACTTACATCTAGCAAAATCTTGACAATATTAATTATTCATTCCTATTAGGTAGGTACATTACATTACATTAAAATTTCACTTTCTAGATTGTTTTTTACTTTTAAAAATGTAGGCATTTAGGTGGGTAGATCAAACTTCTATATTGTGGTCTATCTATTTAGTTAGGTATGTAGGACTGTAGGTATAATATTATAGGTAGGTATGTAGGTACCTACTCCTTCCATCTTTTACATAACTGCACTAGGTAGGTAATATGATGATTACACTACATCTTCCAAAGTACAGAGCAATAAAAACATAATGGGTTTTCTTGTTCAAATAATAACAATTTAATTAAGTTTTTTAAATTCACAAATATCAATGCACAATTAAAATAAATGTAGAATTTAACTTATAACTTCTGCGACTGCTTCAGGCTTTTCCATCCAAATATTGTGATCCTTATTTTTTGTGGCGGGAAAACTCCTATTGGTCCCGCATGTATTGCACACCCAGTCTATTGTCTTTGTCTTCTTTTTACTTTTAATTTTCATCTTGGCTGAGACATTGTTAACTAGAATGCATTTACATTTTCTGCATATTTGACGTTTTATTTCTGGATGGCTGGAATAAAAAAATAGCTGTTTTATGAAAAAGATATTTTAAGGATATTTTAATTTTGCCAGTACTAACATAACAATATTATTAAACACAGGTACTAGGAAACTTTTGAGAATCATTGTGTTAAAGGTATATTATTTCCTATACTTATTATTATAGTAATTTTTTATTTAACCTATTCTGTCCCACAGCTGGGCAAAGGTCTCCCCCAAACTCTCTCTATACTATCTTGGAATTTATTTAGAATATATAGAATTTATATTGGAAATAATGTGAATACTGTTTTGAAAATACTCAAGAAGTGATTGATTATTCATTGACACAAGAAAAATGATTTCTTCAGTAATTTTTCACCTGGGTTTTTCGACTGACTGTTACTGCTTGTCCATCAAGGCACTAAAATCAATGTTAAATCTAGTCAAGTAGATGTACTTACAGTCTTAGAACATTTTTCTTTCCAATGCTCACTATCAGGTTCCCATAGTAAGATGCCAATGCAGGTTGTTTGTCTACAACGGCTTTGCTGAGCTGAAGAAGTAATAAATAAATAAATATCCTTGGACAATCCACACGGCATCATCTAGTCCCAAGCTAAGCAACTTAATGCTTGTGTTATGGTAACCAGATGACTGATATACTACATAGATAATTTTTTTTTGTAAATACATACATAACATAGGTACTATAGATAGAAAAACATCCAACGTGTAATGTGCTATCATCAGTAAGTTTACAACATTTAGCCTTCGTTCGTTTGTATGAGTAAGTGGCCAACTCTGGTGACGGAGTTTTTAGGCCGCTTAAAGGTTATTTAGCCTTGACTTTGGTAGTTCACAAGTTTCCAGGTCTCAGAGCTCTTGACAGTCCGGGCTCAGTAAGTAAGTTTTGTACCTATGAGCTAGAGGCCAACTCTGGTGATCGATTGTATGTCACAGACAGTCAGGGGAAGTAAGTGACACAGGCCCATACAAAAGTAGGTACCCATTTATACCATCCCTGGGACTCCTGGGACCACACTGAGCCGGCCCGGAACCCCAAAAGGCATGTAAGCTTCTAGAAAAAAAAACCTATTTAACTAAGTCAATACTGCTGAACTGTGCGCTTACCTGATATAGGTAATTCATTCTTTGGAATGCATCATTTCCTTGCACCTTTTTTGTCGTTTTTTGAGACATTTGAGCTAGATTTTTATCATACACGCAAAACAACAACAAACCACAACAAACAAACAAAATAAATTACATTGACAATTGACTGACATTGACAATCAGCTGATCTCAATTTCTTTTTTGAATAGACAAAAGTAGTCATACCATTCATTCTACCACCAAAATCTTTTCTTTTACCACCAAAATAATTTTCCAGAAGGATTAGCAAAATGTTATGTGTAGGTATTTATAATATATTAACACTTCCTAATCGATCTTTTTAAAATTCACAAGATTAGAGCAAGAATCCACCATTCAAAATCATTTGATATTTGTTTAGCCTTGTTGTGTTGTCATTGTCAGTGTCTGTTATTTAGAGTTTGTTTGTACTTTTGACATTGACAATCATTTGACGTGACGTGAAGTACCGGTTCGGTTTTGTAATTTCATTTTTGTAAAATTAATTCAATGGTATTGATTAGTTTCCCTTGCTCTTCTATTAATAATTCTCAAACAAATCACCAAAACCCAATGACCTAACCGTATTAGAAATTAGTAGAAAGTTTTTTTCTATCAGTAAAATAAAATTGTGTAGAGCACTCAACATTATATTATTATTTTGTTTGCAAAGCAATCTTCGTGACAATGTTACCAAGAAATCGTCTATTACTTTCTAAGATACGCATGAAAACGCGTAATTACTTGAGATCGTTCTCATCTAAAGCTAATGTGGGTGATGTAGTGATTCCATTTTCAAATGGGTAAGTTTGAGGTTAGGTTTGAAGGTTATAATTTTGTCTCAAAACCCTTTGATATAACAGTAAGGCCATTACTACTTTATTCTTGATATATCTAGCTAGTTAATACATCCTTGTAAAACAGCAGTTTATCCAGCAAATTAAACAACCCGGCTAGAAAACACTATCCCAATTTTCAGTTTATTTCAATGACATTCACAGTAAAACTGAGAAAGTACAAATTTTATCATACTCTAACTAATCTATCTTACTGTATCACCACACATCTACCCAGCGCTGCACAAAAACTCACTTGTTATCCTGCCCCTTTGTGAAACTTAAATAAATCCTCATTTCCAGGACCTCATTGAAACTCTCCACCGGCCAGTATGCGAGGTTCGCAGATGGCGCCTGTGTTGCCACCTATGGGGACACCAGTGTTCTCTCCACAGTGGTGTCCAAGGCTAAACAGAGTAGCAGCTCATTTTTACCTCTAGTGGTTGATTATAGACAGAAGGCTGCAGCAGCTGGACGGATACCTACTAACTTCCTGAGAAAGGAATTAGGTAAGAACTGAACCACAAAAATAAAATATTTTACATAATAAATATCCATGGACATTCCACAAAGCAGCAAGTCCCAAGCTAAGCAATAAATATAAGTTCTTATCTCAATGTTATTCAACATTACAGAAGAATATTACATTTTTTTCCATGTAAATCTTCAGTTTGTCATTTACAAATTGTTAATTTTAAGCAAAAATATTCGTAATAATATTCCACTTTGATAATAGTCTTCAAAGGCAATAGATTTCTTAAGAATCTCACAATAGTTACATTTGGAGAGAGATAATAAGCCATTTGGACTGACACTGACCCAAGACGCACATACAGCATGCTGGGCCGCAGCCCTGTTCCTTGAATAGGACTGATAAGAAATAGGGCAGGGAATGCGTTCAAAACACAGATGTAATTTTAAAGTGCCACTAACATCTTCAAAGGATCTAGGGCAGTAGTTCTTAACCTTATAGTCGTGTCGTGAGGGACCATTTGACAAAATGATGTCTTACCATTGACCACCAAGTTTGTAGTAAATGTAAAGTACCTAAACATACATAAAAGGAGGATTGTTCCAATTCATATACAGGGTGTTACCAGACCACTACCGAAAACTTTAGGGGGTGAAAGTACCCATCAATATGAACAACTTTTTCTAAGAAACCAACACTGTGAACGCGATAAAAAAACAGCAGTTCCATACATAAGTTCAATACCTACTTGGCGAAAGTGTATGAAACAGCTGTTTTTTTTTTCGCGTTCACAGTGTTGGTTTCTTAGAAAAAGTTGTTCATATTGATGGGTACTTTCATCCCCTTAAGTTTTCGGTAGTGGTCTGGTAACACCCTGTATAAATAAAATAAAATGCCATCAGCATTAATTTTCTTTACGGCAAATTATTCACAACACAGTTACAGATTTAATGGGATTTTTTTTACTCTTTCGACTTGTTGTCACTATTACTCGTATCTTTATTATTGGGATGGTTCCACGGACCTCTTGAGATGCTTCCAGGGACCACCAGTGGTCCGCGGACCATAGGTTAAGAACCACTGATCTAGGGGTTAATGTCTTAAATTAAGAAGTTTACGTGATAATTGTGTCTGTTATTGACAGTGATCCTATTCTGATCACTGGTTTCTGGTGATTCTGATGTGAGCCATAAGAATTGTCGAAACATAGCTATTAAAGTAAGTAAGTTAATATGAGCAAGTGGCCAACTCTGGTGACGGAGTTTTTAGGCCGCCTTAAGGCCTCCGTCATGGCTTAACGACTTTAAAAGCCGGGACCGACAATTTACGTGCCCTTCGAAGCACGGAAGCACTCAGATATAAATGCCACTTGCGATCACCCATCCAAGTTGTGACCGCTCAGAACGTTGCTTAACTTCGTCGATCTATCAAGAACGTCTTAGCAAGCTTCGCCACGAGCGCTTCATACATAGCTATTAAGTAGTATTTTTTAATTACAGGTCCAACAGAACGTGAAGTCTTAACATCGCGTTTAATAGACCGGTCTCTCCGCCCGCTCTTTCCATCTGACTACTACTATGATACACAGATAGTCTGCAACACGCTTGCGGTGGACGGCACTAACTTGCCGGAGACAGTGGCAGTTAATGCGGCGAGCGCTGCATTAGCATTGTCTGATGTACCTTGGAGCGGACCAGTGGGTGCTGTTAGGTGAGCATAATGCTGGTAATACCTCAATTTCAATTTAAATTATGTCATCTGGTTACTTAACACAAGCATTAAATTAGACATTATAATAGCACACGGGAAATTACTCACGTAAAATTATCGTCGATTTAGATACCGACAATGCTATGACAATTTCCCGTGTGCTATTATAATGTCTAATACAACTCACGATAGTTTTGAAAGTGAAGCATTAAATTGCTTAGCTTGGGACTAGATGACGATCTGTAGAATGTCCATGGATATTTATTGAACTAATTATATTGTGTTGTTTTCAAAAACTGTATAAACATCACATGCAAAACTGTAAATTCTCTGAAATTGGTTTTAGTTTTATGAAAAGTATTATATTAATTATCTGAAAGAAAGAAAGAAAATCGTTTACTTTGGCAGGACCTTATGGATCACTTAAGTTTCGTCTTACATGCTAGTTAATTCTAATGCCTGTTATATAACTTACATCATGACACAATACTATTTCATCAAAAACCGTTAATTGCTTTTAAAAATATGGGCTGTTAAATAAATATAACATGCAATAAGCAAAGACGATTAATATCTAGAAGACAGACAAAGGCCATACACAAAATCGTAACCCTGATTCCGCAGTACCAGATAGCCTGGAAACTTTAAAACATCAATTTTATCCAAGAAATTTCAATACTTAGTAGTAGGTAGCAACAATATTCAATATAAAAAAAAATTAGGTAATTTTAACTAGAAAGTAATTGAAATTTCTTGGATAAAATTGATGTTTTAATGTTTCCAGGCTATCTGTTACGGGTTACGATTTTGTGTATGGCCTTTGTCTGTCTTCTAGATATTAATCGTCTTTGCAATAAGTGAAAAAATATCTTGTTCTAGATTAGGCATGATAGAAAGCGAAGTAATCATCAACCCGACCCGGAAAGACCTGGAGAAGTCGACCCTCAACCTGGTGGTGACCGCCACCCGCGGCAACCTCGTCGTGATGATGGAGGGGGGCGCTGAGGATATCCTGCAGCAGGATCTGCTTAAAGCCATCAAATTAGGTAAGGTGAGTTTCATTTTGCCTGTTTAAAACACAACTAAATTATAACTAAATTATATGGGGGGAGGCCTTTGCCCAGCAGTGGGACACAGACGGCTGAAAATAATAATAATATGTTTGTATGAGGTAGTTGTGAAAACCTGATGGAGTTATTAGGCCACCAAAGTGCGTCATGGCTTATAACGACTCAAATGCCGGGACTATAAGAAATTATCAAACAAAAATCATTTATGTGATGATTTTTGTTTGAAAATCATCTCTTGAAGGTCACTTTAACTTAACATGTCTTATGATTATATATTTTACTCTACAAAAGAAAGAGGTGTGTCAGGATCGTAGCATGTGGAGATCCGTGGTCTCTGCCTACCCCCATGGGAAGGAGGATTTTATCTATGTGTACTTTACAAACAAACCGTGTGCCAATAATCGCAGTTCATTTTATGTCGGTTACTTTTTCGAATTCAGTTTCCACCAATATAAACTGACCTGTGATTATTGACACGATGTATCGTTTTCGTTTTCACAACTAAACTAATTTTGATGAAATTTGATACGGAGATAGACTTGGCCTTGGGCTAGATTTTGGGTCCCACGCGTGGGAAGCCGCGGGGAGCAGCTAGTAAATAAATAAACAGGTAACTTAATTCTCATCTCCAGGTACAAAAGAAGCCCAGCTCATAATCCGCGGCATAGAATCCCTACAAAAGAAGCACGGATGCACGAAACGAGAATACGAATCGTCGACGCCGCTCGAACAGAGTCTCATCGAGTCCGTGAAGACACTGTCTACTATGAAGATTAGGGAGATTCTTGGGTAAGTCTTAGGCTCAACTCACACCAAATGAGCGGCGAAGAGCAGCGAAGCGGAGCGCAGTTTCAGTGTCATACGAATTTCAACTTTATTTCCATTACTATAATACTTATTATCGCATGAGAAACTCTAACGAGTCGCGAGGATGCCCGCGGCTCCGCGGGAATTCCGGCGAATTCGAATACGCGCGCCTTCTCGCTTCGCTGCTCTTCGCCGCTCTTTTAGCGTGAGTAGAGCCTTAATCCTACTAATATTATAAAGGTGAAAGTTTGTGTGTGTGTAAGTATGTAAGTGTGTTTGTTTCTCTTTCACGCTCAAACGGCTGGACGGATTTGAATGAAATTTGGTACCAGAGAATTGCTTATTTTAAAATTTTATTTTAAAAATTTTAAGAAAACTTACAGCTATGCATAACTATTGACAAGATATACAATATAACATAAGTGAAAACATCATGCTATAATTGGGAAGGCTAATTAAAAGTTTATATATTTATTATACCCTGGATTATAAAATAGGTTTTTTTTATTGGTCTCTTGCTTATACCACAGATAAAAGAGTACTAGCTTATACCAAAGACGATTAATATCTAGAAGACAGACAAAGGCCATACACAAAATCGTAACCCTAAAAAATAGCCTGAAAACTCTAAAACATCAATTTTATCTAAGAAATTTCAATTACTTTCTAGTTAAAAATGTTTAAATATTGAATATTGTTGCTACCTACTACTAAGTATTGAAATTTCTTGGATAAAATTGATGTTTTAAAGTTTTCAGGCTATCTGGTACTGCGGGATCGGGTTACGATTTTGTGTATGGCCTTTGTCTGTCTTCTAGATATTAATCGTCTTTGCTTATACTAAAGAATGCAATATAATCCTTCCAGCGACCACACTCACGACAAGTTATCCCGCGACAACGCAGTCTCGGCGCTCCGTCAGACCGTCACGAACCAACTGCGGGATACAGAGGCTGACGTCACGAAGATACAGGACTGCTTTAATGCGCATCTACGACAGATCTTCAGGGATATGATCTTTGAGACGGATGTGCGGTGTGACGGGAGGCATCTTGACGATCTCAGGAATATATCCTGTCAGGTAAGCATAATGCGGGCACCACACATTGGAGTGTTGGAACCATGGACCTAGTACATAGTACCTGGACGAACAGCGAGCATGCCGCCGAGAGGGACAAAAAATGCAGTGAATCCATAGTTTCGTAGTACAAAATTCGGAGCATCAAAATTCCGGCCATACAAAAAAGCGGCACGCGATAAGGGACAAAAGATATAACGCTTTGTCTCTTACTCACATGAGTGTTGTATATATTCTTCTCTGTTTTTGTGTGAATGAAAGAAATATACAGCGCTCTATTTCTTACTTTCTCTAAGGTTGGAACGTGTTGGTTCCAACAATCCAATGGGGATCGATCTTGGATATTGGAAACGGAGCATTGCCGTTGGCCATTCGATTTTACTTAGGCGTGACGTCATGCGCTCTGATTGCTGTTTTACAAAAAATGGCGGATTGCTGTATTTTCTAATTCTATTTTAACAAGATAAATATTAATCTTGTGTTTTTTTATCAAAATAAATACGTTTACAAGATTCACGAATCGTATTTAATTAGATAAACAATTTTTTAGAAATTTGACGACCTCTGTGGCGCAGTGGGCGAACGCCCGCCTGAGACGCAGAGGATGCGGGTTCGATCCCCGCCGCGGGACAAATGTTTGCATGTTCTTATTTGTTCCGGGTCTGGTTGTTTTTCTATGTATATTATAAGTATGTATGTATTTACAAAAAAAATGTATCTATGTAATAATCAAATCAGTCATCTGGTTACCATAACACAAGCATTAAATTGCTTAGCTTGGGACTAGATGACGTCGTGTGGAATGTCCAAGGATATAAATATAAATAAATAAATATATATTTTTGATTACTGTCATCATGCCTATTAGCTATTTAATTACAGTTTGTGAAGAGTACAATATGTGTTGTCCAGGTATCACTGTACGAGCCTCTACACGGCAGCGCTTTGTTCCAGCGCGGGCAAACCCAGGTGTTGTGCACTGTCGCATTCGACTCGCCAGAGAGCGCGCTCAAGATGGACTCGCTCACTATGCTCACCAGGTATATAATACAAGATAAGATAAGATATTAAACATTTACATTTATTATGTAGCTTATTTTTTAATCCAGGGTATAAGCAATCCTGGTACCAAATTTCAGTGAAATCTGTCCAGCCGTTTGAGCGTGAAAGAGTGACAAATACACACACAAAAACTTTCACGATTACATCATCATCATAATTTCAGCCCATTTCCCACTGCTGAGTATAGGCCTCCTCTTTATCACGCCACTCTCTCCGATCCCTCGCGAGTCTCATCCACTGATTCCCGACCACGTTGACGATGTCGTTTGACTGACGTGGTCTGCCTCTTGGTCGTCACCATTCAGTAATCGCTTTTGTCCATCTTCCATCGTTATACCATTGCTCGTGGCGAAGCTTGCTAAGACGTTCTTGATAGATCGTCGAAGTTAAACAACGTTCTGAGCGGTCACAACTTGGATGGGTGACCGCAAGTGGCATTCATACCTGAGCGCTTCCGTGCTTCGGAGGGCACGTTAAAATGTCGGTCCCGGTTTTAAAGTCGATAAGCCATGAGGGAGGCCTTAAGGCGGCCTAAAAACTCCGTCACCAGAGTTGGCCACTTGCTCATACGAACTTACTTACTTTGTACTTAAAGTAAATTCCTTTTCAGTGGTATAAAGGAGAAGAGTTTCTTCCTCCACTACGAGTTCCCGTCGTACGCGACCGGGGAGACGGGGCGGGGCGGCGCGGGGCGGCGGGAGGCGGGGCACGGCGCGCTCGCGGAGCGGGGGCTCCTGCCGATAGTGCCCCGGCTCCCGTACACCACGAGGCTCACCGCTGAAGTGCTGGAATCTAATGGTGAGTCAGCGTTTCAGGATAACATTTTTATATCTTCTTAGACAATCTTGGATTCTTAGGGTGGTTTACATTTATCAAATATCTTCGTCCAATGTACATTTGATCAATTGGACGACTTCTTCAAATGTATTGTATTGTAAGAAATTTGATCAAAAATTGAACGTCATAATTGGACAAAGATATTTGATAAGTGTAATACCACCCTTAGGCTCAACTCACATCAAAAGAGCGGCGAAGAGCAGCGGAGCGGAGCGCGGTTTCAGTGTCATATGGATTTCAACTTTATTGTCATTACTATAATACTTATTATCGCATGAGAAACTCGAACGAGTCGCGCGGATGCCCGCGGCTTCTTTAACAAAGTCCATGTAATGCTGCAGTAAAGAACCCACATCTTTACTGACGCTGACTATGACTTTGACTTGACTTCACTAACTTGAATTATAATGACATGGTAGTGGCTAAATGCGTGGCAAAAGCCGGCGAAGCCAAAATAAAGAAGAAGAAGAAGACGTAGCCTAGTTGCGAGCACTCTTATATTTTCACATTTATGATCACGTTTATACAACACAAAATGAATGACACTCTTTGACAGATAACGTTGCTATGACGACCGACCTACGGACATCCGTACGTTGGATATAGGAACCGGGGGTAAGAGTGCTCGCAACTAGGCCACGTGCATCATGGGCACTGAACACGTTAATTAATTAAAACTATACTCCACAGGTTCTAGTTCAATGGCGAGTATATGCGGCGGGTCGCTGGCGCTACTGGACGCGGGCGTGGCCCTGACGGCGCCGGCGGCCGGCGTCGCCGTAGGGCTTGTCTCCCGTCACGACGAACAAGGACACATGGACCAGTACAGGATACTCACTGATTTGTTAGTGAGTCCGACTGTTCATAAGCTACTTAGAAATTGACATTCCTTAGCATTTTATATGAAAGACTTTATATTTATAATAAGTTAATAATACATAATAAGTGAATTAGTAAAAAATGAAAATGAAAAATGAAATATGATCACGACGGTATCCCCAGGGAGCGGTAGACATTTCTTTCAGATCATTAGGCAATTTTTAGATACTTTTGAAGATTTCTATGGAGGGTAGTCAGATGTCCAAATACTTATCTGGTACATGCCCACATCTTGCAGAAGTTAACCTTCATACGTGACTTGCAACCTGCAAGCCCATCGACGCTATTAGAGAGCTAACTGGTTTCCTCACGATGTTTTCCTTCACCGTTATAAGCTCGTGTTAAAGCGCATATAAGTTTTTCGATGCGAAAAGTCCATTGGCACGCGGCCGGATTCGAACCGCCCCGTGTTGGTCAAGTAGAATAGTAGTTCGACTATCTATCCGAAGGTCGTGAAGAACTTCTATTCTATTCCACTATTCCACTTGACGAACACAGCTTTTTTTAATAAAACTAAAATGTATAATTTCTCCAGGGTATAGAAGATTACATGGGCGACATGGACTTTAAAATAGCGGGCACTAAGAAAGGAATAACAGCGCTACAAGCCGACATCAAGGTGTCCGGGCTGCCATTAAAGGTTGTCATGGAATCTGTACAGAAAGCCTGTGATGCGAAGAGCAAGATTATAGATATTATGAACCAGTGCATCGATAAACCAAGGTATTTGATTTAATTACAAGCTTATAATAAAACATATGCAAACGGGTATTTATCACGAATTTTGCCATTAATATTCGCCCGACGTTTCGACCGGATTGCACCAGCCGTGGTCGCGGGAAGACTGAAGTATTGGAGGTACCGCCATAGCAAAGCGAAAGCGTTTATTCAACTTCCCTCACTTGATCTTCATAAATGTCAATTAGGGCCGGTTCACATTAGGACAGCACACTACACTAACAGTGTCCACATACTGATCTCACTTGACAAGTACATACTACTTACGATACTTGACGATTTATCTAATCGGAGTCAAACATGGTTGTATATTATTATATATTATACTTATGTTATAAGTATATTTCAGGGAAGGACGAAAAGAAAATATGCCAGTGACCGAAGTAATGGAGGTTGAGGTACACAAACGAGCGAAACTCATCGGTCTTGGAGGAAGCAACTTGAAGAAGCTTTACGTAGAAAATGGAGTTCAGGTAATCTATTTTATCATTTTACGAACCATATCGGGGTCCGCCTATACGTACTTACACGTTAGAAATACATTTTTTTTATTATATTAATTTATTATTTGATTTCAGGTCTGCAGGAGAAATGTTTTTATAATTTAAATGAATTTTTTGACAAGTAATTTTATCACTTTTTTAAATTATATAAATTCTTAACCAACACAAATGGTAACATAGTAGAACACCAACTTAAAAATGTATTTCATCTTAATCTGTACCTATGTTTTACAATAAATGACAATTATATTCCTTTCTAGGTCACACCAATAGACGAGACCAAATACAACATATTCGCGCCCTCACAAATAGCAATGGACGAAGCGCGCGCGCGCATCGACTCCTGGCTCACCGCGGAGAGGACACCGGAGCTGGAGTTCGGAGCCATATACAAGGCCAAGGTGGTGGAGGTCAAGGATATCGGGGTGATGGTGACCTTGTTCCCCGGGATGATGCCAGCGTTAGTTCACAACACGCAGCTGGACCATAGAAAGGTAATTCAATAAGATTTGAAAATACAACACCTCTAATAGGCATCGTCCTAATAGAACGCGACTACGCGATTATCGCGCGAATAAGCGATACGACCATCGTGTGGTCACGTCATTCAAGTCTTCATCATTCTAGCATCGCGCGAATGCCGGTTAGGACACCTACTCGACATCAGAATGTTTGATCGCGGATTCGAACGATTGAAAATCGCGCGAACTTGCGATGATCGCTTAGTCGCGTTCTATTAGGACGATGCCTTATTCTATTTTGTAAACAAGCTTTTATGGATTTTTTTTGTCGCTTTATGTTAATGAACAAAACGATAATCTTTATTGGTTTCTTGGATTTTATTTGTCACTGAATGTTCTGTAAACATAGTATACAAAACCTGTTATTTAGGAGCGATTCCTCCAGACACAAGCAAATTACTTGTATAAATGGGATACCTTAACCTTGTTATGTTATTAAAAACTTAACTAAACCAATTTGATAGCATTAAAAATGTTGCCGTCCCTTTCATAACGATCTAAATAAAAAGGATGGCATCAATTTTAGTGCTGTCAAATAAGGTTAGTTAAGTTTTGGTGACATCCAGAATTGCCACTAATGTTAGAGTTATTTTGAACCAAAAATTCGCCACTGCCGCATTTAGGCACTATGGCAACGGCTGTAGTTGAAACTTTGAGTTACTGAACCATAGAATTATATTATGCTTATTCTTCTTCTTCTACCTGCCCTTATCCCACTATGTGGGGTCGGCACAACATGTGATCTTCTATCTCCCTCTATCAGACATCATCTCAGCACTCTCCTTCCTTACTCATGTCATCTCTCACAGTCCAACCATCTTTTCTTTGGCCTACCTCTACACCTATATCCACATTCATATCTAACACTCTCCTAGTAACATGATATTCTTCCCTCCTCATAACATGACCATACCAAGCTAACCAATTCCTCATCTTTTCAAATACTTTACTAATCTTTTCATATTATGCTTATTCTTTCCAGATAATGCATCCATCGGTGCTCGGTTTGGACGTGGGCTCGGAGATCCAGGTGAAGTTCTTCGGGCGAGACCCGGTCTCAGGTCAAGTGCGGTTATCCAAGAAAGTACTGACTTCCCCACCGCCCGGGGTGGTGAGGAAACTTGATAAAAGCTAGTTATTCAAACGAATAGAATGAATCTAAAAACAACATATTATATTATAGGTCGCGCCACGTAAAAGAGCGCGGTCGGGGAAGTAGCGGGGGTATGTTTGCGCCTGTGTTCACTCGCTGACAAACCAATAGCATTCGCTAAATCAATGGTATGAAGTGCGCCGCGTTACCTCTCCACCAATCATCGACCACTGCGCAGTTTGACAGCTTTCTTTTGGCGCGGCCTTTGTTCTATTTAGACTGAAATTGTGAGCTATAATACAGAGAATCTTTCCCAAATACAAATATAATTGCCGAGTAAATTTAGTAAGGGTTTCTGATTACCTAGTAGATGTTTTTGAAATTCAACTCAATTGCAGGACGAATTGGTTAAAAAAACCTGCTTTAAATTTTTGTGTTAATTAATTTATAGGCACTGTTGAATTTGCAACAACAACTTTGCTCACAGATCGAAAAAGCATAAAATATTATTGCCTTCATTTGGATTACCTTTTTTGTATCTAAATTAAAACCTTTGTTATTTTTAAGATGTGTAAATGTGCGTAAATGCTTGTGTTTAAGACGCCTAACGGCCGGTTTCAATATTAAACTTACGAATGATCGTAGATTGATCGCCATAGCAGCTTTGTTTAGACAACAAAAAATGTAGGACGCTTTTTGACAGATAACAATATACCACGACAGATCCACGATTATTAGTAAGTTGAATATTGCAACCCGGCATAAGTTGTCTAACATTTAGACAATGACCTGTGGTAATATCCAAATTGTAAATATTAGTTATGTTTTCAATTAAATTATTGTTGACATTATTATTATTTTAGTGTCCCAAATGGCATTTCCTTCACATATAATGATCTTAAACCAAACGAACAATCGAAAGAAAGCTCTGCGTCTATTTACATTAAAAGAATTTAATAGGGTGGGTGGAGATGAATGAGCATTCACTCGTTGTAGGTATGTAAATCTACCTTTACTATTATTGTTGACATTAATTTGACTTAGCTATCTACCCCCTTATTTTACATTGGTTCAGTAAACCTACTTTAGCTAAAAAAACGGACGGTGGATTCCTTTAGATTACGATACGTAGTTATACCAAAGATAAAAGAAGTTATACTTTTAAATTGAAATTTGCAGGATTTTATATCGCGTAATTTACCTTTTATTATTTCCCGACGTTTCGGCTGTGCTGCAATGAACTGCAAACAACCAAACTGGGCGAACTGAGTTCGCCCGCGACCACGGTTGTTGCAAAGTAAATTACGCGATAAAATCCTGTAAATTTCAATTTAAAAGTATGAATTGTGTTCGCGAAAGTTTAAGAAAGACTATTCGTAGTTATGTATAGGTGTAAAAAAAACAAGCATTTCTTTTATTTGTATATAATGAAAGATAACTGTACATTCTAGAAATATATTGGTATCACAAAAGGACGTTTCATCGAAGGCACTACAATGGACTGGACCCTATGGTTAGAAATAACTAAATATAAAAATATCTTCTCTATAAATTATGTAAATAATATGTACAAATACATTGGCTGCCTTTATCCCCGTCTCGAGGGTAGTTAAACGCAAGTCCAAACAATGTATGTACATTATGCCTACGTTATTATAACACATTTGCATATTAACTTCTAAGCATCGTATAACTTGATAAGGCACAAGGTATATTTTCAACAAATTTCTAACCATAAGTCCCAGAATACTTAAAATCTACAAAACAAAGTGATTGTCAAAAAATAAAGGAATCAGTAACAATACTCCTAAATTACGATTAAATAAGTAAAAATATACATTAATAATCAACATGTCAAGTTTCACGTTAATACTCGCAGTCTTTGATTTCGTTGTGACTACCAGCAGATAACAAATAATATATTATATTTTAATCTATTTACAATATTCGATTAGGAATGCTCTGCGCAGAGCGAGACAGATCAGACAGGGACAAAGATAGTCGGACCTCTCTCTTCCTCTAATAGTAAGAGGACAGAGTTCCTTTGTCTGCATGAAATGCGTGCAAATACACCTAACACCGTGCTTAAAGAAGGTGGCAATAGAGTTCTATTTCGTAAATAAATGATTTGTTAGTTGCTACTAACAAATGCATGTTTGGAATATGCAGACCAAAATTGCGGAGGAGAGATACTGAGATCAGATTGACTAAAACCATTGCCACCGAAAGTGCTAATGAAGCAAACTTAACATAAAAATAATGGAGAATATTCTTTAAAAGTTAGCTGATGTACCAAACAGAGAATGTAACTCCAGCCTGTTTTTTTTATCGACAAATGTTTCTAATACAAAAATGAATGACGGTTGATATTTTTATACAATAGCCGTCAAATCGCAAGATTTACTCCTCAGTTAAGTAATTAGATTATCAAAAAAACTAGGCTTTTAATTAACATCAATGTAAAAAAGATTTTTAAAGAACATTCTTCATACAAAAAAATATTGCGTTACTCAAAATATTATGCGGTTATACACAAAGTAATGGCATTTTGGACTCGATAAATTGTAACGTAAAAATAAAGTCCATTTTCATTATTTTCAAACTGTCATGTACTGACAAGAGAGACACAAAGTTAGTTTAACTTATATGATGGCAAGACAACGTGCTGTTAGTATCTATTGCTAAATTTAGGGCATTTTTTTACGATTTAACTATATTTAAATCGTAATGGCCCGACACAGAACAAGTACAATAATATACTCTATTTTTCAGCAAATAAAGTTTAGATTTCAATGCCGGTAGCTGCCTTTGGGTTGCCACATCGAAAATCTTTTTTTTTTACAATGTTGCCTGCGTCGGGCCGCCCCTAGCCTCAAGTTGCCACTAAAAATAATTGAAAGTCGTTCAATCGAAATGCAATTATGAATTGAGTATTCCAAAATTTCGAGCTACTTTTACCAATCGTGTAAAGACATTGGTTCGAATGACGTCGTAGAAACCCCATAAATAAACTTGTATAATTGTCAATCTTATTGCAATAAATATACGGCTTACTTTTCTAATCTTGTCAGTTTTTGTATAATCAAGGTACAAAATTCCATCTTTTAAAGAAAGCCCAAAACATGGTTCAAATTCAAGCTTCCCCACTGGTCATTGAAACCCTGGGCTATATTGATAGTCTTACTGGCTGAGTCCGAACAGCTTGAGGGCGTTGAAGGCGGTAGCCAGTGCCACGTCCTCTGGACTTTGTCCCAGGAATCCGGCCACAAGCTCGACTATAGCCGGCAAAGCACACGGCTCGTTGCGTTGAAACGTGCAGTAGCGATTCACGAAATTCATGGACCTGAGGATAATAACATTCATATTCATAATTCATTTTCGGTCGTTTGAATTTATCATTATTTTTTACTGTACTTTAAAATTAATCGTAATATTTTTTTTTTTATGTATTGTGATTTGTGAGAGAAATAATAAACAAATTGAATTGAATTTATTGCGAAAATGGATACAACAAAAAGTGGACATGTTAAATTGACAAAAAAACATATACTTAGATCAACCATAGTCAGCTTTTCAGCATGCAATAGTAGGTAAGACATAAATCCATACAAAATTACCTTTTATGAATGTCACAACAATAATTAGAATAGAAATTGAATGTCAAAAGAATGAGAGGTTTTCTTTTTGAGTATTAAAAAAAACCATAGTTTCCAAGAACTCTGTAGATGGCGTTGAACTGACTACGTTACTAGGGTGGTAAATCGTACTAACCCGGGTAAGTACTATGGCGGTCTCGTTTTATCATTTTATTTCACACTCGCGGATCATTAATACAACCATAGGGGGACGCTTGAAAAAAAAAGTAACGTAGTAAAAAGTAACGCCATCTACCGAGTTCTTGGATACTACATTACATAATTATCTTTATGTCAGACAGCATCGAAAACTATTTATAATCTTAAAAAAAGGTCAAGTGGATAAGTACTAGCTACACGCTCGCTGTTCGTCCAGGTATACTAGGTCAATGTACTAACCTCTCAGTCAAATGATCCTTGACATGCAGCGGCAGTTTCGAAGCTCTCATATTAGGATACATAAACGGCGAGTCAGTCTCCACCAGAAGCTTATCCAACGGCAAACTGCCTTCAGACAACAACCTCCTTATTCCACCATCAGACTTATCCTTGCAAATATACCCTGTGATACCCAGATAGAAGCCCTTTTCGATATACTTCATGCCTTGTTCCACTGAACCTGTGAAGGAGTGTATGACTACGGGGGGTAGTCTGGTGGAGAATTCATCGAGGATTTTGATGAGGTCGTCTTGTGCTTCCTTTTCGTGAACGAATAGTGGTTTACGGAGATCGCACGCCATTTCAACCTGGAAATTAATAACTCTATTATTCACAAATTTCATTGAAACGCTCGTGGCGAAGCTTGCTAACGTTCTTGGTTCACAGCTTGGATGGGTGACCGCAAGTGTCATTATCAGCTGAGCGCTTCCGTGCTTCGTAGGGCACATTAAATTGTCGGTCCCGGCTTTTAATTCGTTAAGCCATGACGGAGGCCTTTAGGCGGCCTAAAAACTCCGTCACCAAAGTTGGCCACTTGCTCATACGAACTTACTTACTTTTACTTAGAATATCATTGTATACCTTTGGATCCTGTTTTTCATTTATTTTTCGGTTTGGTAAAAATAACAAGTAAGCACCTAATTATGAAGGAATGATTCATCTAACACTTATTTGTTTACATTTTTGGGATGAAAAACATCTTACTCATACGAAAAGTTGACTCATAGATTCCCGGCGAGTTGATGGATTAGTGATTTAGGTACCTACCTACTGAAACGTATAGTAAACGTAACTACAACTACATTATTGTATAGTCAACCAGCACCAAGTAGATACTATTTCTATATTATTATAAACTCGAAAGTTTGTATGGATGTATGTATGGAGTTTCACGCAAAAACCACTAAACGGTTTTGGCTGAAACTTAGAAATAAATAGTTTATGACCTGGAAAAACACAAGACTACTTATCCAGGTATCGCGAGCGAAGCCGTGGGTGAAGGCTAGTTCCCTCATACTTTTAGTTATTTCAATATTAGAACCGGTTAATTAAAATTCGTTCAAGTCCGTTTATTCCACGCGAAGCATTCTTACAAAACCGGATATACCTAAATAAAAATGTCCAATTAAAGAAAACATTCGAAGGAAAAATATGTCACAACAGAAATGAAAAAGACAGTAACCTCGGGATTATTTCTGCGCTAGCTATAGTGCCACCAGCGTATGGAAAAGATTGAACAAAGCAATTTGAATAATCATTTCATGTCAACCCATGTTTATGTTGATGGAAAATAAAAAATTGTTCTATTCTATTCAATTCAAATTATCTCCTATGTTCTCATCCAGTCTAATAATCTCAAACTAATTTAAGACGTTTCAAGGATGAGTATTTTGTAATAAATTGTCATTCTCAAACGATTGTAAACATACACGACTCATACTTTTAGTGTTTTAAAAGTATGAGTCGTGTTTATTAGGATTCTGAACATCCTTTAGGAAATAATAAGTATACAAGAGAGGTGGCGCGATAAAAATCAGTGTGTATTTATTAATGGTCTTATTTATAAAGATTTGTCAATTTAATATAGGTTTAAAGAATCTTATTTTCTTGTTCCTCTTATGTCAATGAAAAGAGATAGCAACAGATTTATTATCCGTTTTAGCTAAAGTAGGTTTACTAAACCAATATGCATAAGGGGGTAAATGTATGACACTGAACTTTGAAGAATATCTTGAACAATACGCGTGTATACTTGGTGTATACTGACAATGTCAACCAGTGTTGCCAAATTAGTTTTTCGGGTAAAGCGGAATTTCTTAACTTGTTACGTAAAAAGCGGGACTCTTCGTCAAAAAACGGGAGATTTCATGTAAAAAACCTGGCAACGCTGATGTCAAGTAAACTAATAGGCTGGTGGCAGAGTTTCTGTGAATCGTCAGCTATTTTAAGACATAAACTTGTTTAAACTCCTGGACAATGTTGATGCATCTTTATAGCTTGGATCGCTGCCAGCGCTTCTGTTAGATTTTAAACTAAATTCGGCAGAAAGATTGGAACGAGGATAGTGACACAGTGAAGTTTCTTTTATTCTGAGTTTTCAGACCAGGTCGTGGGCTCGTGGCTTTTTCGTTTGGAAAAAATTATATGCGCAGTCTAAACGGTGAAGGAAAACATCGTGAGGAAACTCGCGGCATAGTCAGTCAGCCATACGTATAGAACATTGTCTTTCCTGTGGATATGGCCGGCAAAGCTGTGAGGATGGTTTATGTGGTGGCAAGCCGATTCCATCTCAACAATGTCCCAGACACCTAGTGTCGCGAGCGTAGGCAAAGATAGCCTCCTTGCCGCTGTATAAACAATCTAAGATGTAGTAAAGGCTTCAGTAGAATTCAGTTTAAGAAATGATTTCTAAAAATACTTGCAACCAATGAGGTCATAGGTACTCAACGGATAAGAATGTTAATTCGTGTAACCAGACCAGATCAAACGCGTTCAAGATAAAGCGAAGTCAGGTCATGCTAGCAAAGACAAATTCTGACTCATGAAAACTAGTACAGTAAATAGCAGGAATTTGTAAAGCGATATGTATACAGACGTTAAGTTTCATCTTGTTTTATATCTAGCAACTTTACCCGGGTTGAAGTATGTAGATCCACAGAAATATTACTTTTACGTTACAGAAAGTAGCGCTGCCTTGTCTGTATGTTATGCCGGCACCACACATGGGCTTCAACTTGGTTCCAACATTAGAATGGCCAATGGCAATGCTCCGTTTACGGTAATACACAAACGGAGCATTGCCATTGGCCATTCTAATGTTGGAACCAAGTTGAAACCCATGTGTGGTGCCCGCATTAGATTTTCACGCATAAATTTCCTGTAGGTATGTCAATTCAGCGACAGATTTCGATAAAATTCAGCATGGAGATAGATTACATTGTAAAGTCGTTAAATTTTATCGTGTTCGGTCTAACACAGCCCGTTACGGACAAACAAACAGGAAATTCATTCAATAAAAACAGAGAAAGCTGATATTTTAGATTCAATATCATACACTCGGCCTTACGGTATATGCGTGGGCGCATTGCAATCAATCAATTTAACCTCTACAATATCAAATTGATTATAATGACCGAATCATTCGATGTGGTGTTTACTAACATTCGAAATTATATTTATTAGTTTAAAAGTGGACAATAGTGGCAATTCGGAGTATCGCAAAAGCTAAACTTAACTAACCAAAAATGTTGCCGTCCCTTTCATAGCGATGGGAATAAAAAGGATGGCATTAATTTTAGTTAGTTTAGTTTAGCTTTTGCGACACTCCGAATTGCCACTAATATCTTTTTTTTATGAAGCTGGTGTTGGATACTCTTGAAGGCCTACCTAATTTGTGAAATGTGAACTTGTTTCGTTCACACAAAAGATAAAAATAACATGACGTAAATAACATTTCCAAAATCTCGTACTTTTTTAAAATTGCTGTCTTTGCGGGGTAGTTTTAGTCGATAAGAAAAAATCTGTCTGTAGTATTTAGAAGTAAACTGTAATAATTATTGATGAAGGCATCACTAGTGGTGAGGGTACACACAGCTAGTGGTGAGGATACACACTGCTAATGGTGGGCATACACACTACAAGTCGTAAGGATACACATACATACACCGCTAGTGATAAGGATACACACCGCTAGTGGCGAGGATACACACCACTAGTTGTGAGGATACACACCGCTAGTGGCGAGGATACACACCACTAGTTGTGAGGATACACACCGCTAGTGGCGAGGATACACACCACTAGTTGTGAGGATACACACCGCTAGTGATAAGAATACACACTGCTAGTGGTAAGGATACACACCGCTAGTGGTGAGAATGCACACTGCTAGTTGTTAGGATACACACCACTAGTGGTGAGGTTACACACCTGCCGCTTAAAGACGTCCCGCTGCGCCTGCGGTTCTGAGAACTCCTTGCTATAATTGAGTCCGCATTCTCCAACTGCGACGCATTCAGGCGCGCTGGCGATCTCGTGAAGTTCTGTCCACATGTCATCTTCTATCATTGACTTGGCGTCGTGTGGGTGGACTCCTGGACAGAAATTAATAGGAATATATTTATTTATTTATTTATTGGGAAACCAAGAGCGATACATAATTTGTACAGAGAATACAATGAGAATGGCCAATCACAGGTTTCGACATGAGTTATTATTTATTTATTGACATTACAAAGTATCATGTTATTTTAATGGTTTTATAAGCTTCCTAGAAAAAACAAACACTTGCTATTATTTTTTTCTTTAATTAATTTAATTTTCTTTACTTTAATTAATTTAAATAAAGAAAATATTTAAATTAATTAAAGTCATAATTATCTGTTATAAAAATTCACAGTAGCAAACCACAACAGTTAGAATCATCACTCACCTGCTGTCGAGTATATTGTGCTGGGGTAGAGGCGGGTTAACCTTAGGGCTTCTTTACTGTTCCTCACTGATGTGCCAGTGACCATGATCTTTTGGACGCCTGCCAAAGCAAATAACTACTAAGTAGGTAAAATGTGTAACATTATACCTACTAAGTAAGAATTCTTTATCGGCGTCATCTAGTCCCAAGCTAAGCAATTTATTGCTTGTGTTATGGAAACCAGATGACTGATATACTACATAGATACATTTTTTTTGTGTATACATAACATATCATACATAGAAAAACAACCAGATCCAGAACAAATATCTGCAGTACATGCAAAATATTGTCCCGTGGGCCCGTGGCGGGGATCGAACTTGCCACAGACAAGCATTCGCCCACTGCGCCACACTCTTTTTTTTGTTAATTGTTTATTATTTGGTCACTTCCCAGATTGAGATTAGTAATATAACTTAGTATGTGCAATACTTTTTTGTGTACTACAAACAATTATATAAGTAAACAGTCTTATTCCAACCATTAATCCAACTTCAGGTAACTTTCATTCCATTACATAATCCAATTATTATAATTGTTACGAGATAGTTGGTCTAAACCATAATTAGTGCAAATACAAACTACCTATTTATGTAACATGAGTCAGTGAAGTTTGAGCAATAAATTAATTTACAAAGGATCCAAGTAATATACAAAAATTAAGCGGGCAATCATTTCTAATGAATAAATTATACCAGCGGCTACGCACTACCGCTTTATTGTGAAGATTGATTCATTGCAGACTCGCACGCAATGAAAACATTTCCTAAACTACATTATAGTCAGATAGTTCGTTGGTCTTACCTGCATCTTTCGCCCTTTGGACCACAGAATCAAGATCACGGCCGTATTTCTTGTTGGTTAAGTTTGCGCCAACGTCGATCACAATAAGATTTTCGTAACATCCCTTCAGGTTATCAGTTACTTGGGTTTGGGTTTCTTCCGACGTCATCCTCGAATTTGTATGAAGCTTATTGGTTCGGTGTTTACCTGAAAATTACACCTGTAATCTATTTCCTGATAATGTAACGTGTAAAGCAGATCGTAGAGATGTACTTACAAATTGTATCAAACACTCCTGCTAAATAAGCTTCTGGATTATTTATGTTTTGTGAAAAGGTTAACCCACTTCACTGAGCTGCCACCATGTTTTTGTAATCTGTTCTCTTTTACACGCAAAATGTCAGATTTAACAGATGTTTACTGGTGTTACATAGCAGCGAATAGTTAAGACTCTATTCGAAATAAAAGAAATGCTATTGGTTAAAAAAAGAAGCGAGTGAAGCGAGAACGAACTTACTTGCATTGCATGCGTTCTGAATCTAATACCCATTTTTTGTTGTAGACTTACCTATTATTTTAATTATTTATAAATAAAAAAAAACGGTAAAACATGCATCCATATAATTATTTATAATCCCGACATCAGTCACCGCAGTTTCATCACCATCGTTATCATTACACGATATCAATTATATTTTTTGTTAAGCACTATACAAAAACGAAATCGTTTACTGAATGTGTCCCAAGTGACAGTGACAGTGACAGTAAAGAGGAGCCACAGAACTTATCTAACAGCTGATAATTTTTGACAGCACGAAAAAAGTTAAAAAACCAAAATCTCAAAATAGCTTGAAGAAAACGTAAAATAATTTCTATCATTACTTGATTACGCCATCACAGATCAAAATGAGGCGCAGTTTTATATCCAAGAACATTGTGATGGTGGTAATGGTGCCTGCTTTGTTTGGCGCTCACTATGGCTGGTATAAACTGCAAACAAACGAAAGTCTCGTGCCTGTTGAAGACCGAAGCAAGTTACCGGCACCTATTGCTAAGGTAAATAAATACTGCTAATTAACGTAATCAAACAGAACTTTATAGCGTAATTGGATTAGTTTATTAAATTTCCCGACGTTTAGAAAACGTTGCAGCTCTCATGGTCACGGGTTTTTATTAGGTAAAAAATTTAAAGCTACCTATATGCTGTCATTGTTTAGTTTGAAAAATCTCTTTAAAATAATGTTCATATCATGTACCTACTTAGGTAATTCAAAATCATGTGCCTCATACTTATTGACTCATAGTCAAATAAGTATTAGGTACTTAACTGGCACTAAACTGGCTATGAGGGTTTTCCAATATCAGAGTGCATAGATAGGAAACCAGTCTTTGAACAGCAGCAAGATTTAAAAAGCTGTTTGTAGCAGTAGATTTACGGTTTCCAATCCAATGCCATCCCATTCAAGCAAAACATTCATTGTACAGGCTGAGTTTTTTTATAATTTGTGCTGGTTATCCAGAAGTCATGCTTGATTTAGAAAAACATAAATATGAATTATAAAAACTCAACCTATAAACTTGGAACATGTATTTAGTCACACCTTCTGTTTAACCCCATCCTATTGCAATCCTTCCTTCCATTATCCTTCATTACTTACCATGTATTAATAATTATCCTTCCTACTCCTAGGAATCCTAGGAGACTTGAGATGTCCCCCTGCCTCAATCCTTACATAGGTCTACAACTTTTAATTCATAAAAGAAAGGTACCTACTCCCAACTACCTAGACGTAATTAGTAAATAGAGCAATTTTTTTTAATTAGTTTAGTTTCTTTTAATAATAAAAAAAATATTTTAGTATTTAATATTTAATTTATAATGAACTTTTATGCCAACATCATTAATTGTAATTTTTTATAAGTACTTGAGATTGACTTTAGTTATGTGAAAGGTTTTACATTCATATTTTAAAAGTACATAATTATTATCGCAAGTCATTATAATTCGAATCAACCTTGTGCTCTGTTTGGCAAATGTTTAGGTGACAGTGATGACATTAGGTGGCTGTTATACAGGGTGTTCTCAAATATGTAGTTACAAATAACATAAAAATAGTTTTTAATAAATTGTTCAAGTTATTATGTGGGTACACCAACACTTTTTTTATATGTATGTTTTGTTTTTTTTTCTAGTTGCTGAACAGAGATTAAACAGAATGATTTTTGTAAATACAACTGAAAATTAATTATGGTGAAACGGGTGAAACAGTCTACAACTTTAAGTAAGTTAATTTAGTGCACTCTTCATATTTATAAAAAAATAGGTACAATAAAAATGATATATTTTGAGTAGTATATTTTGTTTTTGATTTAAAGTAAGTAAGTAAACAAAATGGATGGAAATAATGGAATATTTGAAGAAGTCCCATAATATTAAATTCAACCAAATGGCCTTATCTTAATTAGTTGACATTATTTAATAAAAAATTAATAATATTTAATAATATTGTGCCATGTGTGCATGATAATAAATATTTTAACGTTCATTATCAACCAAAACTTCTTCATCAATATATATAAAACAATAAGAATTTTTGTAGAATCTAAACAAAAAGTTGTTAAGTGAACTAGATGCAAAAGAAGTAGGTACTATAAATTCCTCACTATTTAATTTGAAATAAAAATGTTATGAGTAGGTAGGTAGGTATCTATTAATTCCTGACAATGTCATTTGGATTGCAAGTTGCAAAGTAAACCAGAGTTCAATAAATAAATATTTATTCGTTCGCTACCGCGGCCTCGGGCCCAGCGGCGCTAGTCAGATGGTGGGGAGGTGGCTGCGCGAGTCGCCTTGCTTCTTGCCCTTCGGCTGCGACCGATCGTTGATTATCAAAGCGGGCAGCATAGGGGATGATTGCACCTGAAATAAAACAATATATTTAGTTAAGTACAGTATATTTAGTTATTCGTGTCAGTTCAGATATCGCCAAAACTAAACTAAACTAATTTGCCAGCACTACAAACACGAAAATGCTAGGCCTCAAACCGATCTCTGATTCACGGCATTAAAAAATTGCGAAGAAGTAGAATCACCTAGCTCTAAAGACGTATCAACGTAATCCGAGGGGTCGTAATGAAAAGGTTATTTGGGACTTTGAAATACTAGGGAATTACTTCCGTAAAAATATCGCCAGATTAAAATACCTAGGTAAGTACTACAAAACGTTTATTCCCGAGTGTATTATGTAATTATTATAATAAGAACCAAAGAAGTTTAGGTAAGTAGGTAGGTGAGCGAAAATCCCAAGACCTATACGATATTTTTATGCAATTACAAGTGTAATGCTATAAATCACAGCATTATTTTGGTTAGTTAGGGATCACAAAGGAGCATATTTTTTCTTTAAATCCTCACAAAAAACTTGTACCCCATTAATTCGCCTCACGCTAAATATCCCAAACCTCCACTCCTAACGAGGGTAATTTATTTGCCACGCCAAAACAACTTTAATTACCGCGCATAATTAGCTACAGGTGAAACACCTTGGAATTGCGCTACCCTAATCTATTCCACAAATCTCAACCCCAAATTACAGTAGAAAACTAGAAATGTAGTAGGTACCTAGCATTACTTTGCAATCTAGATAACAAGTCAAGAACCACCGATACTAATAAAAAAATGCTTACAAAAGTGTGTGAAAAACAAACTACCTACTTGAATCGTCTCGGCTAAAAACATGCTGAATTAGAACTACGGTCAAATAACTATTTATTTTGGTTACTATATTGATTACCTACTTTTATTGCACGGCGTGACTGACGGAAGTGGGGGGAGGCCTTTGCCCAACAATGGGATGGGATAGGCTAATAGTACTTAATAGTAATTACTACCTATATTTTCTCGCTGTTGTAATAGGTAGGTACTTTCATGAATTCTAGGATCTACTAGGATATTTAACTTGGATGACTGTGTGAAATGTCCAAGTATAGGTATTTATTTACTATTCGATAAAGAATCAATAATAATTCAGTTACTACTTGGGACATGCAACCCTTAATTTATATGGTGACATCGCAAAACTATGTTCTATTGAGAAACCCATGCATGATACATTCTGGTAACCTTAAAATCTGCATGAAATATCACTTCGTTAAAACATCGATCTTTAACATTTGAACCAATCAGAATGGTTCACTTCGCTTATTTCTTCTTGCCTCTAGAGGTATTGGTATCAGTGGCTGTTACTGTGGAGTTGTTCTCATTGGCTCGCTCCAAGAACTCATGCTGTGAAGTGATAAGGTGGATTCATGCTTTGTCATGGTAAAGTGCTTCAAGCTACGTAATTTTTCAAATGGGTAGAAATAGCAAAAATGTCACTTACAGGCGGTTTCTCGAACGCAGATATCTCCAAAATAAATCAATAGTTTTTCGATCACAATTCATATTTATAAATACATGGACACGGGGTTTTATCGCGTTATTAACCTTATTTCTTTACGTCCCGACGTTTTGGCTGTTGCAATAGACATGGTCGCGGGTGACTGACGTATAAAAATAAGGTAAATAAAATAACGCGATAAAACCCCATGTCAAATCACGTGACAGTGTCGAAATTGTTCTTCATTTGACACTTGTCACGTTTTTTGACCATTGATTAGGTAATTTTGGAGTTGATCTGCGTTCTAGAAACAGGCTGTTAGTGTCCGCCAAGACGGAGGTCTTTAAGCGGCTAAAACTCCATCACTAGAGTTGGCCACTTGCTCATACGGGACCTACAATTTAACCTGTCTTGCTAAGCACGGAAGCGCTCAGCTAATAATACCACTTGCGGTCACCTATCCAAGTTGTGACCGCACAGAACGTTGCTAACTTCAACGATCGATGAACGTCTTAGCAAGCTTCGCCACGAGCGCTACTTTTACGATATTAATCGTGAAAGCACGGTCACCTAGACAATATTTTAAAGTGACCTTACGGTTCCTAGTAAATAAATGATTATGTTTAATTACCTGTGCGCGTCTAGCCTTTTCATACTCCTCGTGGTCTGAATGTGGTACTGTGAAGAGAAAGTTCTCGAAGATCGGATGCCGTAACAGCTGTTCGCATGTCCACCTCATCATAGGATCTTTGTCTAAACATTTCTGGAAATAGCCACAAAGAAAATTTAAATGATCTGCTTTAATTAAATGTGAATTTAGCAAGATTTTACACAACATTTTATTCATTTATACTATATGTGAATATAATATAAGTCTTATAGGAAGACTGAAGGCTCGACGACATCTAAAAAGATCATAGACTTTGGATGTGTGATGCACAGAGTTGGAAAGGCGGAAACAAAGGGGTAGAACTCCCTTTGTTTCCGCCCTTCCAACCCAGCAGTGGGTAATACTACAGGCTATGGTGTGATGATGATAATGGCAAGAGGTTTAGCAAGTGAATACCAGCCGTTTGAATAAGTTAAGAGGCTATAGGATGTCAGAAGGCGTCAGCAGAGTGCTTCTGATTATCCTCTACTATATCTACAATACTGTATTATTCACTTTGAAAAAAATACACTGTAAAGTTGAGGATTCATGCTAAACATTCTAAATTTCGAAAACACGATTCCACACGGCCGGCCAGTGAGGCGAGGGGAAATATTGGATTTGAGCTGGGATTACATAGGCTCTTAAAGTAATTTAAATTTGTTAAGGATGGTAAAAAATGGATGGATGAATGTTACCTGCAAAAAGTCTATAACGAGATCATTGTGCGTGTATCTCGGCGGTATTTTCTTTTCCAAAGGTTCCAACGTCGTCGGTTCCGGTAGTGCCATACCCTGGACGTACAAGAATAGCATTACTTTTACGTTAGGTCATTCGAAATTGACTAGGAAAAGGACATGGACAGAGAAGTCGTAAGACGAGGATGGGGCGCAGAATGCGACTTTTATGCGGGCACTACACACTGGAGTCCACATTGGAGTGTTGGAACGTAGGATCTAACTTGGATGGTTATTGGGTACAAACGGAGCATTGCCATTGGCCATTCTATTCGTAGCCAAGTTGAAGCCGATGTGTGGTGCCCGCATAAAAAACATAGAAAAGATGACACGGACGTGCTTGCCGCGGGGCGGCAGGAGAGATGACGGTTTTCAACCAACATCTTCAGCCGTCAGATTCCGTCCGACCGCACCCCGGGCAAAAACTACTGAACGGCTTTGGCTGAAACTTGGTAGGTATATAAGCTACTTTTTATCCGGATTAGTACCTACCACGGTAGCAAAGGCGCAAGCGGAAGCTTGTTTAAACAATATTCGCATAAGTGGCTAACTCTGGTGAGATGGATTGTATAAGTTATTTATTGTATTGTTGGTGTAAGACGCGACCGCGAGGAGTGACTACACTCATACCCAGATGAAGATTCTCCGGAAGAATCGAAACATTGTCGGTATCTAAATCGACGATAATTTTACGTGAGTAATTTCCCGTGTGCTATTATAATGTCTAATACAACTCACGATAGTTTTGAAAGTTCTGTATAAGTTACCTGAAAGAAAGTGTTCTGTGAGAATATAGTCATATGTCGAGGCAGCAGGTCGCCCAGGGTCTTCCGTATCAGGTATAGCTGGTCCAAGTCACTCTTGCCAGGCCACAGCGCTTCAGAGGAGAGTAGTTCCGCGAATACGCAGCCTGGAGAACAATAATAATTGTACAATTTACCACGGTTAGATTAGATACTATAAAGGTTGATCAAAGAATGTAACACTTGGTTGATGGTAAAGTAAGATTAAGGTAGGTAATAGTCGCCGATTGCCTATCTTTAAATAGTCTTACGTGCTAAAAGTAAGTTTGTATGAGCAAGTGGCCAACTCTGGTGACGGAGTTTTTAGGCCGCCTAAAGGCCTGTTTTACATGCATGGGTCTATCTACAGGCGACTTTTGTGACATTAACTTTACCACACGGTCGCGATGATTTCGCCGACCGTAAACTTTTGGCTAAAACCGTAGCCTGCTGCAAAAAACACGCTAAAGGAATAGTGCGAGCAAAACTTATAGTGACATTCAACTGGATAAACAACCATTTTAGCTGTTAATACCTTTAAAGGACTGTTCGGACCTACGCGGTATTTGCTACCGCTGTGGAAAGCGAAAATACCGCGCAGGTATTCTCTATGAAGTTCTGCCGCGGTATTTTCGCTTCCCACAGTGGCAACGAATACCGCGTAGGTCCAAAAAGGCACCTAAAATATTTGCTTAAAAATTCCCAGACAATAATTTTAGTACCTAATTGATAACAAAAAATCTAGAGATACTTCTACCAGCCCGCATAATGTGCCTATGTACCTCCTACCAACCGTACAGTAAGCACTATTCACTTTTTATTGCTAATATTATATGTACCTAGTTTAGGCATGCGTGTAGCCTGTGATTAAGGGTTTAACCCGCATAAATGTACGATGAATTTCCTGTGAATTGAGTCGTCATGGTATTGATTTCATAAATATTTATTCCGTCGTGTCTGCGGCCGATTGATAGTTATTTTTTCCTGTAGTTTATGTAGTTTTATGAAGTAAGTTTGCCAGACAGTTACTAGTTATCAATAAAGAGGCCACGGTTTCAGGCCAGGCTGTAAACAAAAGTCTATGTTTGTTGCTGGTACCTTTTCTTTGACATTCAATACCTAACACGCACGCAACGCACATGAACTGCGATACGAAAAGTAGGTTCTATAAATCGATACCTATAGGTACCTAGGTACATAAAATGTGGCTAACGTCTTGTGCTTGGGTTTAGCTTTTAAGCTCTACCAAGGAGTATTGCGATTTGTTTCGCGATCATAACCATTCCACAACATTGATTAGGTATTCCTTGATTAGGTATTCCTAAGAACTAGGAAGGTAGGAAGAGACATCTTCCAGGCCGGCAAGTTATATCGACTATCGCCTGCTTCGAATCGGTCTGTGTAATAAGTGCCTTCAGTGCCTTGTCAAACCTTAGAGGTTGATTGATATTAGTATTTAAGTACAGCACATGACAGATTTTTGCTTTAAAAAAGGTAAAAAAGTACAGGCTACGTGTAAGTGTTTTAAGTAGGTAATGGTGGCTATTCGGGATGTCGCCTAAACTAAACTAAACATCTGACAGCACTAAAAATGTTGCCGTCCCTTTCATAACTATCGAAATAAAAAGGATGGCATCAATTTTAGTGCTGTCAAATTAGTTATGTTTAGCTTTAGCGACATCCCGAATAGCCACCAATATTATTATAATAATTTAAATAAATAAACACTCACCGATAGCCCAGACGTCCACTGGGGTGCTGTACATGGTGTCCCCGACCAGCAGCTCGGGCGCCCGGTACCATCGCGTCGCCACATAGTCTGTATAGCTCTCGCCGGGGCCTGGGCATGTTGGCGGGAAAATACTCTATTAGTTACACGTAATATAAGGCTAAGTTCAGATGACCGCGCGGAACTACGAACCGCGCGGTACAAGATCAATATAAACGGTAACGCGGGTGTATAATCTTGTACCGCGCGGTTCGTAGTTCCGCGCGGTACCGCGCGGTCATCTGAACTTAGCCTAAATTTTTTACTCTAATGCGGGCACTACACATTGGCTTCAACTTTAGACAGTCTAGCTAGCTGTAGACATGGGGTCCGAAATGCCACGACCCCTGTAAGAAAGCAAGACCTTGGTCCTATTCATAGCCGGCGGAAGTAGGGGCTGTGAAGGTGAGTTGCAAAAATATATTGGAAAACAGAATAGCATCAACATGCTCGTAAAAGAACCCGTGTAAACTGTTTGAATAAATACAAATAGTCGTAAAATCTAATCTTGAACCTTCACATCTATTTCGTGTGGTTAAGATCGTCGGATGCCTCCAGATTTTGAAAAAGAGTATCGAAGAGTTTATAAATGTTTTGTCGATTGTATAAATATATGTATAGATAGAATGGTAAGTACCTACTTGCCTATTATTATTTACAACTAGGTCTTTCAGGTTTCTTTGATGGATTTGAAAACAGATGTCTTGGTTTTTTTAAATAAGTACCTACCTAAATTAAAGTAAAAACTAGGTATAAGTACCTAAGTACCTAATCGAAAACATTTTGAGGGTAGTTTTTAATCTAATTTATTAAAAAACCAAGACTTTACAATTTTATACGATTATTTCCATGAGGATTTTAGGATTTCTCACGGCCACTGAATCTTTAATATTCTAGGTACCTAGGTAGTTAATTGAACTTGAAAAACTTGATACTTCTAGGTTTCAAGGGTTAAAATAAGTAGTAAACTGATTACTGTAAACTTGGCGAATGGCGTAACATCCGACCTTGCCTGACTTTCTGCTGACCACTGCAGCAGTGCCAAGGTTGAACAAGGGTAAGTAAAGTACCTACCTACCTACAAAATAAAGTTATTTCTACATAAGTAGGTAGGTATAGGATTTGTAATTACTTCGCAATTAGGTACCTACAACAAAATAGTCACTTTTGCACGCGCAAAACCACCTGTGATTTTGTGGACTGCACGAGATGATGAATGATTTTAGGTTTAGCGGTGTAGTCAGTGAATAAACAACCATGGTTGAAATAAAAAATCTTCCATACAATTCGAGTAACAAGGGGATGCCCGAAGCTCCCGACTTCCCCTACAGCCAGTCCTTCCCCTTTCTTCTCTAAATGTCTAATCGATCTTGGATTGCTGGATATCTCCCGATCGATCTCCTATCCGCGTGCCAATACTTCATTAATCTGCTATCCCAATCTTTTTTCGATGGCAGATTCCCTTTCTAACGTAGGTACCGTTTTATGTAAAAAATTGATTGGAACAACAAATTAATTTGTGTAATAAACCAAAACGGTTCTATCATAATCATAATCATATTTATTGAGGAACAGTTACAGTGGCTTACAATACTATTAAAACGATGATACCTGCAGAAGTTTGTAAAAACTGTGTCGCAGGCATCAACGCCCTCCTCCATACCTACTTGTTTTAGTTCCAACCAATTAAAAGTTACAAAAGTATACTTCACTAAAGAAAATAACATGAAAAAACATGAAATCGAACACTTTACGTTACATTACGTTACAGGAACATTCTATAGGTTCTATAGGTACCTAATTGAACTGTAGCTGGTAGGTACTCAATTACTCATATACCTAGCCATAGCTACAGCAACCAGAAAGTAAACCTGTAAAAAGTACTATTGAATGAGGTCATGTATTGCGCAATTAGTAACAGATCAATGCTAGGGCCCTTGGAGCTTGGAACCGGTCTCGGCAGCTGCCTCTCTGCAAGCATTACAAAACAGTTGCAGAACTGGCTTACCATCGATTGTCGTGGACTGGTGATGTACTTAATTGGTTCTTCTAAGAGCATGGGCACGTGAGTCGTGGGCACACTTCGATTTTTGAACGAGCAGTCACTGCGCGAAGATGTGCCTCTTGACTGAGTGAGTTAGTGCTCGGCTGTGGATCTATCATCAAAGGTTTTTTTCGTGTTGATTTTTATTAAAGGTACTTACACCAAAATGATGAAGGAAAACCTTCATAAGTAAGTACCTAAGTACATAAATTTGTGAGGCCTTTTAGAAGAAAAAATTAATTTCATTTTCGTTATTTTGAAATAAGTATAAAACGAAACGATACAAGACGCACTTTTTTAGTTATTCGTAATCTACTTTCTAATCAGAGGGCATAGGTATTATTTTATAGAAATTTACATAAAATAACCATTTTAGAAACGAACAAAAATAACGTGATCGTACATTATTGTACAGTGACCGAATTACCCGCCCCAAATCGATATTTTTTGTGAGTTCACGTGCACGGTACAGTCAGCAAATAAATTTGATAAAAGAATCAAATTTGAAAACATATAGGTAATAATTACCTACCTACAGAAGAAACCAGACCTAATAACAGCTCAGCCCTAATTACTCGACTGATTTGTCAAGTCAAAACTGCTGAAGCTACCACATAATCTATTCGTATCGTATCATATCAGGCAAAAATAAAAAGATCTAAAAATGCCTCTGTGATTTAAAAAATATAATCCTACTTAGGTACCAAAGGTAACCTTATCTTATTGTATTACTACCTAACTAGTTACAATACAATAGTGGCAATTCTGAATGTCGCAAAAGCTAAACTAAGCTAACTAAAATTGTTGCCGTCCCTTTCATAGCGATGGGAATAAAAAGGATGGCAATAGTTTTAGTTAGGTTAGTTTAGCTTTTGCGACACTCCGAATTGCCCCCAATAACGTAAGGTGTAGAAGCAAAGAGGTAGGATAGGTATGTAGGTATTTATGTATTTCCAAAACTTACTATTCAGATTTTATGCTAGTAAATCCTATTACCTACCTACCTATCGGAGAATTTCCACTTCATTTTAGTGGTTGACTATACCAAGCTAAGTAAGCAAATCAAACAATACAAAGACATGCCACCGCACCGACACATGCCACCCTTTCGTATTGTACCTACGAGGTGATTTTCTTTACAATCGATGTTTTTAAAAGGATGTATTTTTCGAAAAAATATTTGTTAAGATTTTAATCAGTAAACGTCATGGAGGGAACTTCAGTGTGAACTAGTTATTGCTCTGTTTCACGTGCTGTCGATACGTCTGTTTAGCTTTTTCGTAAAGACTTTTCATAATGCGCGACCGCCCGGAGGGTTTAAGTTCGGCCCGGTTACGTTAATTGCGCTCACTGTAGGTACATAAAAAATAGATAATAACAGGTTTCACACTACCCCCATCTTTAAAGGATCTTGAAGAATAAAATAAGTATCTACTGTGACTTGAGAACCTAGTCGCAAAACCACTGTTTCAATTTATTGCGTTACGCGTCGAAATAACTATTTTTGATGATTTATTCCACGAGACACGGCAGACAAAAAAAGGATATCTCCACCATTTTTTGAAGGAGAACGGTTCAAGTCTGAAAAGAAAGCGAGGCTGAAAATAAAATGCTTACAAAATACCTACCAAATATCATTTTTGCATTTAAGATTAGGTACCTATACCTCCAGGGAATATGAATATCGATTGACTTGACCCGCCTCAAGGTCTTTCATTCAACTTGTTAATAGTTGTCATTATTATCCTGACCTTGAAAGATTTCAAAAACAACCGACGTTATTGTATTGAAATGAAGGCACTTTGTATGTGTACCTACCTACTACCTATACCTATTTACCTAATGAATAATACTTACCTACATTATGTATTGAAAAGCATTCAATTTACTAAATAATTATTCATTATTCATGTCAAACTTTCGCGATTTTTGGACATACCTACCTAAGTAGGTAATTATAACTTATTTTTATGGGACTAAGCTGTATCGCGTGTAAAGAGGCGCACAGCTGTATCCTCAAATACCTATTATAGCTATTTAATTTGAAATAGGTACTTAATACATATTTTACGGATATAAAGAGGGTAACCGAAATTTAAGAATTTTAGTATGATTTTAGCTAAGTTTGGTGGGTTCGGAATCGGTACCACTGTCTACCGCTCTCCCGGGATACAGTCGTGATCATATTTTACTTTTTTAATTTAATTTTTATTTTTTTACCGAAGACACGATGCTCACATAATATTACTACACTGTGTATTGTCTTCGTGTGTACCGGCCCCTATAGTTATTTTGGGGTATTAAACATAGGTAAGTATACGCCTTCGACATTTCGCTTTGCTGTGCTACATCCAACACTCAATCGCAATCGGGTCGAAACTTTCACATCATTCGCTCTCATTAGCGAATAAAACCGTTTATATACGCGGAGGCCATGTTTTTGGTAATGCGGGTTCAACTTGGTTCCAACATTACAAATAGAATGGCCAATGGCATAATGCTCCGTTTGTGTCCAGAAACCGTCCAAGACCGATCCCCAAATTAGAGTGTTGGAACCAACACGTTCCAGACGTTCCATCCAACAGGTGCCCGCAGAACAGTTAAAGTGTGTATCCTAATAGAGTACTTATAAATATATATATAACGTATACGGTCGAATTGAGAAACCTCATTTTTGAAGTCTGTAAAAAAGAACTAAGTATTATAAACAAAGACTATAATTTTCTTCACTGCTTTGGCTGCATTACCTGTGTTTTCTAGGTACAATTTATTGGCAAACCAAAGGCCGATTGGCGATAAGGGGGAAACCTGGAAATGCCGCGTATCTTCGCCTAAATCAAGCGATTTATATAAGGTAGGTAACTTTACCGTTGGCAAAGAAAATAGTGACCAGAGGGACTATGGTTAGATAATAACTTTGCAACGTAAGTAAGTAACGTAAGTAGTAATAATTTGTGCATAATATATCAGGAAATAAAAGAAAGAATTAGTTTTTAATTTAGGTAGGTTTAGCTAATGCACGTTTATAAAACTAAATTATTAGCCTACGTTAAAAAAATGTACACTGACGGTTTGAAAATGTTCGTCACCTTAGAGTCGGTTTTTGCTTGCACCAGATTGCAAGAATAAATTTTTATTGTACCAACATATTACCAGTGACGTTCCTTTTTCAAGTTTCAAAAGGGATTATGTGCTCGTGCTCGTTGAACGAATCAAGTTGAAAACCGACGAACATTTTCAAACCGTCACTGTACAATAACATTGATTTTTACCGTTATTTATAAGAAATAAATAATCAAGAATTGTATAAGTAAGTTCGTATGAGCAAGTGGCCACTCTGGTGACGGAGTTTTTAGGCCGCCTTAAGGCCTCCGTCATGGCTTAACGACTTTAAAAGCCGGGACCGACAATTTAACGTGCCCTCCGAAGCACGGAAGCGCTCAGATATAAATGCCACTTGCGGTCACCCATCCAAGTAGTGACCGCTCAGAACGTTGCTTAACTTCGACGATCTATCAAGAACGTCTGCAAGCTTCGCCACGAGCGCTTCGCAAAACTTGAATTATAACCTATTTAAAACAGTAATGGTTCTGACCGCAAAATTAAAGTAGGTAACACAGCTAAGAACTCTTGTGTTTTATTTCAGCTCGTAAAATACTACCAACACAATAGGGTCTACAATTTGATCTAGAATTTTACAACCTAAGCGGTTAACCACATGACATGAGACGTTTCGAATACTAACAGTGTGATCTAAACGAATAAAACTGCAGATACGATACTTTTGTGGTGTTTTTTTCGTTTGTATTGTAACAGTCAAGAAAATAATACCTAAGGAAGTTCATATGAGCATGTGGGTATAGATCGCGCCATGTAAAATGAGCGCTGGCAGGTTGCACAATTGGCAATTTATTTTGAACATATCATCGCGCAGCTAAATGCTAGTTCAAAAATAAAATAATAGACCTGGTACTTTCGTGCGCGAGTGTACCTAATACCCATGCGCAAACATACCCCTTCCACTTTCTCCCAGCGCTCTTTTTACGTGGCGCGGACTATAACTCTGGGGGTGTTTTTAGGCCGTCCTAAAATGGTGTAGATGGTTGGTACTCTTATTCCCTCTATCTATTGGAACATTGTGTTACTATTTCCACTTCTACTGATGTCTGATAACTCACTCTTTTACGATGTATGTTTCTGCGTAGTCGCTCAAAGCTATAGTGACTCAACATAATTATGCGCAACAAAAGATTCAGATGGCTCACCAATGGATCAGCCCCTAGTTCTAACACAAATTAGGTACCTAATAGGTATCCCAATAATCATTAATACCTACTATACCTACTTATAACTTTAACCACTTGTAGCGCGGGAACCCCTAATAGCAGAACACTCGCACCCGGCGGCGTACGGATCTCTAAATATCGAGTGAGTTGAGAACTGACGCAATTCGCGTCAGCCAATCAGGTGCAGCGCGGGTCGCTCGCGTCGTTCAAAACTCATACGTCACACGGGCGCACTCAGTCTGTGGATTACGAAATCGTGCGCAGCCAGTGACGTCAGTCGGCTTAAAACTAATTCGCGAAGAGGACGTACGTACGTATACGTATCCTCCGCTGTCCGACCAACGCCATTTTATCGTTTCGGTGTTAAAAAACTGTATCCGTGTAAATTAGTATAATCTCTGACTATTTCATTTGTGTCTCTTCATTTTATATTGTGTCTCGTGTGTTTACTTTTGTGTTCGTGTATTATTTTCTTTTTTCATTATACAAACTTTAAATTTAACGTTGTGTTCGCATTTTACGAGAAGAAACCCTAGTTCCTCGTTAGGCAAATACTGGATCCCGTTAAATCTGGCGCCCAACTTAGTGGCCGAACCGAAACACGACCAGCGTGGGTGATCAACGCAGTGATCACCACGTGCGAGACGAAGAGGCACACGTACCTACACAGCGTCACCTGTCCTGCCGTGTACCTTGCGTGCGGAGCAACGCACGGAGTCCCGCAACCGAGCCGCCGCAGTAATGCCGGCGACCAGGCGGAGCACCCTCCGGCACCCCCACGAAGACGAGCACGAGGAAGGCGACACGACGATGACAGAAGGGAACATCTCCGACGCCAACAGCGTCGTCGAGCAGCCCGCCGCCGGCGCCGCCAGCAACGCGCCGGTGCAGTCGAGCTTCCCGCTGTCGTCGAATCAGTTTTTATCATCGCTACTAGAAACGATTACAAAGGCACAAGCAGAGTCTAACAAGGCTCTCATCGGTGCGCTCCTGAACGCGCCCCGAGGAGATCAGCACGATGAGGCGGCATCTCCGGGTGCGTCAGCGCTACCGACGCATGGAATGTTTTCGCCGTTCGCGAGCGGCGAATCAAAGCCATCATCATCATCATGTTCGGGGAACTTTACAAAATGCTCTGCGCGTTTTGACGGATCGTCGGACGACGCAGAAGTTCTGGAGGCATTCCTGGACGCCGTGGAGGTCTACAAGGAGTGCGCCAGCGTGTCTGACGAACACGCGCTGCGCGGCCTCCCCATGTTGGTGACGGGCGACGCCGCCGTGTGGTGGCGCGGCGTGCGCGCCGGCGTCGCTACCTGGACAGACGCCAAGCTGCGGCTGCGCTCCATGTACGGAGCCCCGCGGCCAGCGTACAAAGTGTTTCGGGAAGTGTTCGCCCGCGAGCAAAGTGCCGGCGAATCTAGTGAAAAATTCCTAAGTGAGAAGCGTGCCCTTCTGGCACGTTTACCTTACCGGTTGGCCGAGGAAGTCCTAGTGGACATGACGTACGGGCTCCTCGACCGCCGAGTTCGCAAGCGCGTCCCACGAGAGTCCATCATAGACATGGACCATTTGATGGAGCGAGCGAGGATGGCGGAGGATTCTCTCAAGGAAAACAGCTGTAGCAGTGAGGTAAAACCTCAGCGTGCAGGTACGAGTTTTGTTAATTATACCGCGAAACCGATCCCCGCTGTTACCCGTGGCCGTGAATCGAAAGTATCGAACCGTGCCCCGAGTACGAGTGTTCTCCAGCCTAACCCTAAGCGACTCCGATGCAGCTTTTGCAAAACATTCGGACATACGTACGACGAGTGTCGTGATCGCGAAAATTCCGAATCCAACAACAACAAACCGCCGCCGAATAATAGTAAAATCAGTTCTAGTGAGAATAGGAATAATAGTGTAGGTAGCGTAGGTAATGTTGGTATTCGTTGTTACGGATGCGGTAAAATAGGCGTGGTACGCTCTAAGTGCGAAGTATGTAACGCTAATCACAAAAGGTCGACCGATTTTAATGTTGCGTTCATTGAAAATGTTGAGTCGAACAGTCGCGTCGACCGTGTAGTAGAGTGTAGTTATTTAGTAAACGAGCGGTCTAATAGTACCTACTACAGTGATACCGACGCCGGATCAGAAACCGATGCCGATTTTGCCGACCGCGAAAATATTAACGTCGCGTCCGACTTATTCACGAATGAGCATTACTTTGGGGATGGGGCCTTATTCATGAATGAGTCAAATGTCGAAAATGGGGCCTTATTCGTGAATGAGTCGAATGCCGAAAATAGTGCCGCCTTATTCGTAAATGAGTGTAATTCCGAAAATAGGGATGCCGAATTCACAAACGAGTCCGTAGCTATAAGTGATCGTTACGTCGACGGAAAAAATAAATACGAGATTGAAACCTCGATTGCACACGCGTGTAGTGCAGTCGCATACAAAAGTGCTTCGCACCCGTTAGTTAACATTAGCGTTATGGGTCGTTGCGGTGTAGCGATAGTTGATACCGGTGCCACACATTGCATCGCGAGTCCGAAATTGTATCAAATTTTAATAAATTCCGGTGTGGAATTCCGCGAGATTGAATGTCGTATACGGCTTGCTGACGGCTCTCGAGTCGAGAGGAAGTTGTTAGAAGCCGAGGTAAAAGTGTCTTTAGAAGGGCGAGAGGTATCAGCTGATTTTCTAGTGTTGCCAGGTGATGAGACAAGGACGCTCTTAGGTGTCGAGTTCCTATCCCGTATTGGCATGGTCATAGATGTCGCCCGAGGCAAATGGGCATTTGCCGACGAACCTAACCAATCGCATGATTTTGTACGTGAGTATCCCGTGAGTACACAGCCACAGCCCAACGCCAAGTTGATGCGTGCTGAGACCACAGGCCTGTCTTTGCGTGATGAGGAGGGCACGAAGCTCTCTCGTGAACAGAGACGCGTACTCAATGAGTTCATTGACCGTAGATCTGCACAGTTCGCTCACACAGGGCCCGCCACTGACTTCGCTTCGCATCATATCAAGGTAAGTCCTGATCAGGAGCCGATCGCGTCTCCACCGTATAGGTTATCGCAGAACAAAAAGGAGGCCTTACAAAAGGAGCTGGAGAAGCTTCTCCGAGATGACGTGATTGAAGAATGCGAATCTCCATGGGCATCCAACGTTGTCCTGGTCGCGAAGAAAGATGGAAGTTGGAGACTGTGCATCGACTATCGGAAACTAAATGCGGTGACGGAACCTGATCGGTACCCTCTCCCGCGCATAGAAGACATACTGCATGCTGCTAAGTCAAGTGAGTATATGACGACTTTAGATCTTCGATCAGGATACCATGATACCATCAGGTCAATGTGGCTCCTGAAGATCAAGACAAAACAGCGTTCACTAGCGCGCTGGGTACGTACAGCTGGAAACGTATGCCGATGGGTTTGCGCAATTCGGGAGCCACCTTTCAAAGGCTCATTGACCGCTTCAGATCCAACCTAAAGGGCATAGAACTCCTGGCGTATCTTGATGACATAGTGCTACTATCGCCAGGGCCTTTCGAGAGACACCTCTCAGACCTGGAGACAGTCTTTGATCGATTAGAATTATTCAAACTTAGAGTGAATAGAGAGAAGAGCCATTTCGCGAGGGACTCGGTTAAGTTTTTAGGGCATGTCATCGTTCCAGGAGGGATCCAGGTAGACCCCGAGAAAACAGCAGCAATCGACGAAATGGCTGTTCCACAAAATGTCAAACAGCTAAAGTGCTTTTTGCAAACGTCGAGTTGGTTCAGACGTTTCATTCCCAAATATGCAGAGGTAGCGAGACCTCTCACGAGCCTTCTGAAGAAGTCCAGCTCATGGAGATGGGATATCGAGCAGCAGAAGGCGTTTGAACACATCAAGTCTCTACTGGTAAGTGCACCTATCTTACGTCAGGCAGATGAGACGAAGCCTTTCGTGCTTTGTACAGATAGCAGCGGATATTGCCTGGGCGCAGTCCTCATGCAGGGCGAGGGCCCAGATGAAAGACCGATCGAGTACGCGAGTAGAAAGCTCACCAGTGCTGAGCGGAACTACTCAACAACTGAGCGAGAGGCTCTCGCCGTCGTATGGGCGGTAAGTAAGTTTCGAGGGTATATAGAAGGAAGTAAAGTTCAAGTCAAGACGGATCATCAGCCTCTACGTTGGCTCATGAATCAAAGGTCACCGAGCAGTCGCCTAGCCCGATGGGCCCTAACGTTACAGGAGTTTGACTTAGAGATCGGATATACTCCCGGACGTTCGAACGTAGTCGCAGACACGTTATCACGACCTGCAAACTCGGAAGAACCGGACCTGTGTCTTAGCGTCGTCGACATGCCAAAGAGAAGTAGTGGGGATATTAGGGAGAATCAAAGAGCTGATCCCGAGATATGTAAGATCGTCGACGATCTTGAAGCTGACGAACATGCCAGGGGGAGACCCTGGTCAGACCGTGGGTACGTGATGTCCGACGGCATACTTTACAGGTATAGTTTAGAGTCTGACGATAGTGAAGAAGCGTGCCTTGTCGTTCCTGAGCAGGAACGCAACAAGGTAATGGCGGATTTCCATGACGCACCTACAGCAGGTCACTTAGGCGTGGAGCGGACGTTGAGTCGCCTCCGCGCTCGCTATTACTGGCCTGGCATGCGAACGTTTGTGACCAACTACATAAAGAGTTGTGTTCCCTGCCAGCGGTACAAAGCTGACAACAAGAAGCCCGCCGGTTTACTGCAAACACCCGCAGTGTCTAGACGATTCGAAGTAGTGTCTATCGATCTGTTCGGGCCCCTCATCGAGACGCCCAGGAAGAACAGGTGGGTTCTCATCGTGGAAGATGTTTGTTCACGGTGGGTCGAACTTTTCTCATTAGAAAGTGCTACTAGTACCGAGTGCGCGCAAACTTTGACAAACGAAGTATTCCTTCGGTACGGTGTACCCCGTCGCCTCATCAGCGACAATGGTGTACAATTTGTGAGCGAGGTGATGCAACAGGTATGTCACGCATTAGGAATCACACAGTCCCTCACGCCGTATTATCACCCGGAAGCGAACCCCATCGAGAGGAAGAACAGGGACCTCAAACCTCAGCTAGCCATGCTTGTAGGTAAGGATCATGCTTCGTGGGATTTACACCTGGCGTCGGTGAGGTTTGCTATGAACTCAGCTGTCACCTCGAGCACTGGATTTTCTCCCGCCTACCTAACGTTTGGTAGAGAACTAAGAGCCCCGCGTGATTCTGTGACAGATATGAGAGCGATCATGGAGAGTGATAACTTCATACCCGGAATCACACCGTACCTCAAGAAGATAGCGGCTACTCTGGACGAGGCCAGAGACAATCATGAGAAGGTACAAGAGGTCCAGAAAAGGTATGCAGATAAGGGTAGGAGATCGCCCCCCGAGTACCAAGTAGGAGACCTCGTCCTTTTGAAGACACAAGGTCAGAACGATGTAGGTCGCGGACAATCGGCAAAATTTATTCCACGCCGCGACGGCCCATATCGTATACAAGCAGTGGTAAGTCCCACTACTGTCATGTTAGAAAGTACGCAGAGCAACGAACTAGTAGGGAAATATCACGTTTCACACCTTACGCCATTTGTAGGCCTGGTCGAGCCTCCTATTAGGGAGAAGCGTAAACGTGGCAGGCCGCGTAGACTTATCGACGAATGCTAGCCCAACAGCGAGGGCGCAAGTAGGGCTATAGGGGGAGACTGTAGCGCGGGAACCCCTAATAGCAGAACACTCGCACCCGGCGGCGTACGGATCTCTAAATATCGAGTGAGTTGAGAACTGACGCAATTCGCGTCAGCCAATCAGGTGCAGCGCGGGTCGCTCGCGTCGTTCAAAACTCATACGTCACACGGGCGCACTCAGTCTGTGGATTACGAAATCGTGCGCAGCCAGTGACGTCAGTCGGCTTAAAACTAATTCGCGAAGAGGACGTACGTATACGTATCCTCCGCTGTCCGACCAACGCCATTTTATCGTTTCGGTGTTAAAAACTGTATCCGTGTAAATTAGTATAATCTCTGACTATTTCATTTGTGTCTCTTCATTTTATATTGTGTCTCGTGTGTTTACTTTTGTGTTCGTGTATTATTTTCTTTTTTCATTATACAAACTTTAAATTTAACGTTGTGTTCGCATTTTACGAGAAGAAACCCTAGTTCCTCGTTAGGCAAATACTGGATCCCGTTAAACACTTAATTTAAATTTAATGACACTAAGTTTAAACAGTCGGTAAGTACCGATTTTATGAGTCATTTGGGAGTATAAAACAATAATTCAGTTAATCGTTCACTTTGGATTAAGTGCTCTAATCTGCCCCTGTCATTGTATTGAAGGTTTTAATGGACACTTAAATATGTTGATGAGAGACATCTGATTCTAATCTAAGTGGGCTAGTTTTAATCAGGCTAAACACTGTAACTCCACTTGCAGTAAACATCTGAATAAGAGAAAGCCTCCGTAATAATAACATAGAGTAAAAAAAGAACAAGCTCATTATTTCCGAAATATGTAATAATATATTGCATGACTGTGTGAAATTTTTATATGTTGGTACACAACACATACATTTTCGGTTATAAATAATACAATATAATTTATCATACGTACGACTGGTATTCAAGCCCACAGAGAACAATATTGATCTTTTCAATCTTTTTATTTTATGAAATCAAACTTCAACTTTTCAAAATGAATAAATGCATGCATGTCGGCCTATGCAAATTTTGCGTGTTGGTTCACTTTAGTTATGCAGGTTAAAAACCTATAAAGTGCTTATTTATTGCAGCTTTGGAAGTCCGGAAGTTGTTTAATTTGACTTGGCACCTCCTTATCGAGTTTTAAAATTCATCATCCAATATAAATGGTCTAATTAAATTCCCGTGGAACAAAAAGTGATCAACTAAACTAAATAGGTAAATACAAAGTGATTTACCTATTTTATACATTGGAACCAGGAACTATATACCTACCCACGATATGTAGCGACGTCGCAAAGCTACATAGTAACGTAACTACGGACTACTTAGCTAAAACTGTACATAACGCCCCCTTAGCATACGCATGGTAATCGTGAAACATAATACCTTCTATAGCTATGCAAAATGACTACGTTACGTAGCGAGAACTTTTTGTTTTAAGTTTTATTACAAGTATTGTAGAATTTGGCTCACTGAAGTTTAGTTTAGACGTAGCTACGTAAATAGCAACAGTGCTACGTGTGGCTACGCATGTTGACTTCGCGTAGCTGCATAGATACGCGTAGCAACTACGTAGCGATGCCGCTACGATGCGTAGCACCACCGCTACGCATGAGTACGAGACTACGCAGACAGACTTCTAGACGTCACGATACGTAGTTTTTTCTTTTGAAACTTTATATAGTATTATTTAAGGTAGCAAGTTGAATAACCCTTGTTTTATAAACTCTAGCCAATTAATTTACAATCTTATCTAAGGAATTAATCTACACTCGAGCTAGACCATTAGGTATACCCTATCTATAAATACGATCTCTAACTACAAATGGAAAGGCAAAGACGATTAATATCTAGAAGACAGACAAAGGCCATACACAAAATCGTAACCCTAAAAAATAGCCTGAAAGCTCTAAAACATCAATTTTATCCAAGAAATTTCAATTACTTTCTAGTTAAAAATGTTTAAATATTGAATATTGTTGCTACCTACTACTAAGTATTGAAATTTCTTGGATAAAATTGATGTTTTAAAGTTTTCAGGCTATCTGGTACTGCGGGATCGGGTTACGATTTTGTGTATGGCCTTTGTCTGTCTTCTAGATATTAATCGTCTTTGTGGAAAGGTAAACATTATTAATAGTTACTAGCCCTCCTCCGGACATCGACTCCGAAGGGTATCATGGTGTGGACGGAGTATTCGGAGGAACAGCTACCACCTGGGAAGGATAGGATAGGATGGGACAGGATAATGTACCTACTAGCTGCACAGGAAAAGGATGATTGGAAAGAGTGAGGAGGCCTTTGCCCAGCAGTGGGAAATTGAGGGCTGATATAATAATATATCATTGCGAAATAACCCCGTTTGACGCAATAAATTTAGAAGCTTCTCACTCATAAATTATTTGTAAAGAAAGACAAAGTCAAGAATCACTCACTGATCATCCTAGCGAAGCCAAAGTCGCAGAGCTTGACGACTCCATCAGCTGTCAGCAGGATATTCTCTGGCTTCACGTCGCGGTGGATGCAGTTGTGCCGGTGGCAGTACGCCACGCCTTGAAGCGTCTGCCAGATTATCTGCTTCGAGAGGAGCTCTGGGCAACCCTGGAAGAAGGCTGGAGTGAGCTGACTGAAAATAGTTTTTACGTAGCCTAGAGGTATGGACTTATTTATAAATAAAAGGTAAAGGGGTTTTATCGCGTTATTTACAAAGGTAAATAACGCGATAAAACCCCTTTACCTTTCGCGCGTGGACAGTCCACCAGCGACCATGGCTATTGCAACAGCCAAAACGTCGGGACGTAAAGAAATAAGGTAAATTACGCGATAAAACCCCGTGTCCATGTATTTATAAATATGAATAGTGATCGCGAAAGTTTAAGAAAAACTAAGGTACCTAGGTATAGACTTGTTCAGGAGTTCAGAAGATCGGTCAATCTCGCTAAAAAAGGCCGAGATTTCGCGAGAACGAATCTCGTTCTCGCGAAATCTCGGCCTTTTTTAGGTATTCACTAGTAAGTAGACATATTCTTTCAGTTTTTAGATCCTTTGAAGATATCTAATAGGGTAGTCAGAGGCATGTCCAAATACTCATTTGGAACATGCCCACATAATGCAGAAGTTAATATTCCATACGTGACAGGTTGCAAGCCCATCGACGCTATTAGAAAGCTAACTGTTTTCCTCACGATGTTTTCCTTCACCGTTTAGAGACCGTGATGAAGCGCATATTAGGTACCTAAATTTTTTGAAACGAAAAATCCATTGATGCACGATTTCATTGGTACATGGATTCGAACTCACGACTTTTGGATCGAAAGTCGAGTCACTAACCCACTCGGCCATCCGCTCTATAAGTACTTTTAAATATCAATCTTATTACATAATCACCCACAAATATTGAATTGCTGTTAATTTGAACATGATTTAAGCAAATAGGAAGTACCTAATTTGCTCACGTTCAATATTAAAATTAAATAGATGTGCCAATAATATTTACAGATACTAGGCCAAAGGTTTGTAGAATTACCAATGTATGGAATGTTATAGGAAAAATCATTGTTTTCGTTTTTAGCGTTTCCTACTTAAATAAGAAAAAGCTACCTACCTAAATCTTTACTCATATAATTTTCGTTTTGTTATCATAATCAATGAAGAACCATTTCTTCAGATACCTATTACAACATGATGAAAACATCATTATCCACAACCAAATAAAATATCCCACTATTGGGTTTAGACCTCCCCTTGTTGTTTACCTAGGCCATTCATTCCTGTTGCCTCACGCATCTGACGTCTATGGTCTAACTAACTAAAGGCGCGGACATACACATCGCGAGGCATGCGTCGTGGTTCGTCACGCACGCCTCGAGCTGAATGGATGTGTGTGCTCTCTGTGAGCATTCGCCTCATAAGATCGTTGCAAACGCCACCTCCACCACTTTCAAAGCCCGGTGAAGTTATAAAGGTCCGGAAGACCACTTAACATAAAAATCCGTCCGGAAAAAAAAAACACCTCTGTGAGCCTAGCGCTCCTTGTGAATGGACGGGTGTTTGACGCACTCGCCTTGCCCTTTTCTGTGACGAACACCGTGATGCACGTCTCGTCTTGCCGGAGCCCTTTCCTCTAACGAACACCGTGCGTGCTTGCGTGCTCATCTTGAGCATGCATCGTTCGGGACGCATGCATTAAATGTACCGTCGTATGCCTCAGGTTGAGGCATGCGTGACAAACCACGCGACGCACGCCTCGCGATGTCTGTAGATAAATACTCGGCTTTATAATTATCCTGCATGTCTAGGGCCGATACGTATTCGCTAAACTTCTACATGACCTGCTACTTGCGTGCCAACAAGGCCTAGGTTAAGCTAGGTTTCACCGAACTATTGGTAAAAAGGCTAAAAACCATAATAAGTTATTTCTATCATCTTTAAAGCCCGTGCAAGGTACCAAGGTTCATGGTCTCTCTAATGAGAGCTGCCATCACGCGATTTTTCAAAGCTATGATGGGTTACGTAAAGGAGGGTAAACACCAAGTAAATGTCAAGGGTCGAATTACTGTGTTGAACGTAATTTTTCATCGCGAAGCTTTTGTTAACGGTTGTAGGTATCTGTTATGTAAATACTGACACAACACGGGAAATAATTTTAAATCTTGAATATAATTTGTGTAATGAATTCGCCGCATTATTACATAATATTACCTTTAAACCTACATACAAACATCAAATCAAGCCTTTTTCCCATGGATGGACTTGCTACGATCCTGATACACCTCTTTCGTCTCATTTACTCTCATTAGGTACCTACATTCTTCAGAGACGCTCGCCGATTTAGGGCCACCTACTTTTGACGTGGCCCTTCTCCAAAATGTTACCAATTTGGTCCAAGAATGTTCGCCTAGGTTTTCTTCTTCCAGCTGTACCATTCAGTGTTATTTGATCTAAAAAATCTATTTACCGGCACGCGCTAAGGGACAAATTTGATATATCACGATTTACAATATAATCTTATGTACTGAAATCATAGTAAAATAAGGGTATTCACTCACAGCAGGGTATTTTTCAAGCTCATGGAGCACCGTGTGGTCACAGTATTCGAAGACGAGGTGCAGCTTGCGCTTGCGCCGGAATACCTCGAGGAGATTCACCAGGTTCGGATGTTTGAGGTTCTGTAACAAACATTAAGATAACGATTGTATATCATAGTAATTTAAGTGTTATTGTTCATGATGTTTTTTTATCTGTTAATGGTGTGCAATAAAGTATTTTCTATCTAAGTACCTACCTATCTATCTAATGAGACTTGAAATGATAGGTAGGTAGTTAGGTGCTCCGAGGAGTGATGTTTCCATCCCTGTTGACGAAAAATATGCTAATATTGAAAAGAGCGAATATTTAAAGGTACCTAGGTATCTATATGATTTCCAAAATACTTACTTAGGTAGGTACTTATAGCACAGATAAAATAATACCAGTAAAATAGGAAGGTTAGGTTTGAATTTATTACTAATCAATATCCTAGTTGTAAATGTAAATAGTAATGAATTCAGTTTATTCTAACCAGATTTTCTTGATTTTCAGTTTTTGATGTTATTATTATTATTGCCCTCAATGTCCCACAGCTGGGCAAACTCCCACTCTTTCCATTCATCCCTTGCCTGTGCTAGAGATAGCACCTATTATGTAGTAGGTATGTTGCAACATGCCAATATAAACAGTTTTTGGAATCGTTTTGAAAACGTAAGTTGTAAATGAAAAATGAAAAATTAAAAAAAAACTGCTTGTGTCGTCTACCAATAATAGTGCTGCGCTATGTTTCACATTTTCCCACGAAAGCTTTAGGTACCTACTACGAAATTACCCAGTTATTATTTAATCGATAGCACAAAATTATTAGCTAGCTTCAATAGAAAAATGTAAAATGAAATGAAAAAATGAAATATGATCACGACTGTATCCCGGTAGCGGTAGAAATTTCTTTTAGATCATTAGGCAATTTTTAGATCTTTTCGAAGGGGGTAGTCAGAGGTATGTCCAAATACATACATAGTTGGTACCTACATGCCCACTTTTTGCAGAAGTTAACTTTCCATACGTGACAGGTTGCAAGCCCATCGACGCTATTAGAGAGCTAACTGGGTTCCTCACGATGTTTTCCTTCACCGTTATAAGCTCGTGTTAAAGCGCATATAAATTTTTCGATGCGAAAAGTTCATTGATGCACGGCCGGATTCGAACCCATGACCTTCGGATCGAAAGTCGAGGTACTAATCCACTTGACCAACACGGCTCTCTCACGGCTCAGAAAAATGTAATGTAAGTAAGTATATTAAATTTCAAGACTTTTTCATTTATTTAGTATCATTTTAGCTTAGTATTATTTTATACACTCGGTTAAAATTATTGTCTATTAAAAAATCTATTTTGTTTTGAATCTAAAGTTGCTAATAGTGGCAATTCTGAGTGTCGCAAAAGCTAAACTAAGCTAACTAAAATTGTTGCCGTCCCTTTCATAACGATGGAAATAAAAAGGATGGCAATAATTTTAGTTAGTTTAGTTTAGCTTTTGCGACACTCCGAATTGCCCCCTATAAATGTTTGCAGAACGTAAAAATGTAAATTTCCGAATCGTCACGAAAAGTAATTTTTATTCCAAAACACAATGTTTGATCTAAAGTTATTACGTAATTGTATTTGAACTGCAAATACTTATCCAAATATCCTCGAAATCTAACGTATTTATTAATAAGTTAAATTCCATACGTAAATGCCTACCACAGAATAAAAATAAGTAGTATAAAAATACGGGAAAAAATAACCGTTACCTATTTACTCATGCTGGTATTCGGTCTGTACATTTGACTCAATCCAAATAAGCTGACGTAACATTTAAAATCATTTAGGTTGGGTTTCCCCGCTCAAATCAAATAATGACAGAACGGGTGATTTTATTCGCTCTTCATTTACTTTTTAAGGATGAGTCAACGGCTTTAAACAAGACAAGTTTTTGATGATCTTCGTAGTTATGGAGATGAGGAATACCAATGTGATATTCATTTCACTGCTTTGCTTAATTTTTCCTGGTGATAATTATAGGAGAACATGACACATAGGTAGATAATAAGTGCATTCGATCAAGCCAACGTGTCACACTGTGACAGGATCTGGTGGGACTTGTTGGGAACCCACCAGATTTCTTTGTTGATGGTTTGACAAGAAATGTGCTATAGGTTATGGTCCCGGAGTTTTTAACGGAGTTAAACCGGAAAAGTCTAATTTAAATAATACCTTAAGCATCCTGATCTCTCTGAGCGCGATCTTCCTTATCAACGGATCGTCCTCATTCTCCACGAACTTCTTCACTGCGACGATCTCGCCGGTGTCCCGGTTGCGGCACTTGTACACGAGGCCGTACGAGCCCTCGCCGAGTTTTGCGAGCTTCTCGTACCGCTCCATAGCACGGCTGCTGGCTCGCGACCTAGGACGACAAAGGACCAATTAATACGGAGGTGCTTCGAATCGTGCGATAAGGAAACGTCGCGCGAGTCTATAGTGCGCTAAGGCCTTACTTGGGTTCAACTAAAACGAAGTTTCGTGACAATTTTCGGGTTCCGTTTATGTTGGTGAACTGTTACGAAGTCAGTATCCACCAACATAAGCTGACCCCGAAAATTGTCACGAAACTTTGTTTTCGTTGATCTGCCGTTCTTTCGTTGGCTTCTTCATGAAACCAAAGACGATTAATATGAAACTAAGAAATCAAACGTCAAATATAAATGTAGCAAGCGATGTCAGTACAGGAAACAATTAAAGTACTTATCAAGAAAATATCAATAAAAAATATGGAAGAGGGGTCTAATAGGGAACATTCAAAATTGGGGTGTGTGGCTCACGTGTCAGCTATTTAGGTATGGTCAACTTGTCTTTTACCTACTGAATGAAAAAACCATGGTGTATCACCATGGGTACGCAGCAGAACACTATCCATATTACGTTCCGTCATTGCCATTGGTTATAAATTTATAATTAAGCCCGTCACACACCTAGCTATAATATATATTATAGCTGCGTGTGCGGTCACTTGAATATTTGTATAGAAAATATATCGTAATATGCCTTGCTATAATTTATATTACTTACTATATATTATAGCTACGTGTGTGACGGGCTTTATTATCTATAGGTACTAATATTATAAAGAGGAAAGATTTGTATTTTTGTATGTAACGAATAAACTCAAAAACTACTGACCGATTTCAAAAATTATTTCACCATTAGAAAGCTACATTATCACTGAGTCAACAGGCTATATTTTATACCGGTAATCCCAGGGGAACGGGAACGACCTACGCGGGTAAAACCACGAGGCACTGCTGGTCCGTAATAATAGTAATTTCAATGTAAAATTCGCAAACAGGTACCTACATAGAGCTACTTGAAAATTCTTGAATGTAGGTACCTATTTCTGCTACGTCCACTAATAGGTTGTAGCACTATGTTCTGTGGAGCAAGCATGCTACGTAGTTTTCGTAGCAGTTCCTTTATTCTCGTAGAACCACATAAAACTTTTTTTTTCTACTGACTATTCTACTGACAACTTCACTCTTACATAAAACATACAATATTAATTTTTAGATACTTTCATCGAATTAAAAACGGTTACGATGCTACGAAAAGAGCGTAGCAAAGGATGGACGCGCTACGACTGCTACGAAAATGTATCAAGGTTCTTTAGATGCGCTACGTACGACTGCTACAAAATCATGTAGAACGCTGCAACTGGCTACGTATGTATAACCGTATAACTTAATTAAACTATTTAGGTACCTACCTACTTAGTAAAGAAGAAATAGGTATACCTGGCAGGAATAATATTCGGGGATCTAATAGACCTATTGATTTCTCCTTTCATTTTAGATTTTAACACTCGTAATTTGACCTATTAAACTTAAAATACTTTCATTAATTTTAATGTCAGCCCCTGATCATAATTTCAGAAGATTAAGATTTATGTTTACGTAATAAAATGATGTAGTAAAAATTTTGGAATGTACAGCAATCATTACAGAGAGGTAATAAAAAGTCAAGAGATAGACACTGGACAGATGAGAAGATGACTTGACAGAAGTTTTGAAAAGATTTATTTATGTTTTTCTTGACAGAAAAAGTTTACAATGAAACCTCTTTATCAACTTGTTATCATTGAGAGCGTGTACAACATATACAACATATACAACATACCTACCTAAGTACCTACATATTTTTATTAGCGCTCATCAAGTTAGACATTTTAATAGGTACTTAGGTAGGTAGGTGTTGCCAATTTCTTTTTCTTTCAACATGCAGGTAGTAGTACATTATTAATTTCAATGTTAGAGAGGTACCTAGTTCAAATAATTATAGGTATGACTTTTTTATTAGGCAATGATAGCTAGTTGATTGTGAAAGCAAACAAACCTTCTCGGTAATAGTGGCAGGTTGTTACCGAATAACCACAGCCGTTTATCACCAAACCATTTCTCCATGCAGGATGCCACGTTGCTCAACAGTTTGAAAATCAAATCGTCCAACACGCTAGAGTCCTTTATTCGCGTTTCCGAACGAATTTCGAGAGCATTCCCGCCAAAACAAATGTCAACACTTTATTTTAAATAGACCGCGGGCGGAGGTGTTGTTCTGATCAATGCTGCAATGCTTTTAGTTGACGTCCATAGGAATATCGATCGATGGTTTGTTTACAGTTTGTGTCGAGCTGTATACATGACAACCACGGTGGTAGGGGCTGACGTAGGGTAGGGGGATACAGTAAAACTTCTAGAATCGTATGTGATGCTTACCGACTTAAATAGAGCTACTTACTTAGGTAAGTACCTCTTTCTTTATTTCTTTAGCAATACCTACTGAAAAAAAAATCTTCCTACTCACCATCAGTATACTTAGTACTTATATCTGTAATAGTTTTATTTTGTCTAAGGAGTTTAGGAAAAGTTCGTTCGTTCGTATGAGTATGAGCAAGTGGTCAACTCTGGTGGAGTAGCAAAGTTGCACTTGGTGAACACCAAACTATAAATTTGCTACTCTTCAAATTACAAAATAAAACTATATACTCTCCTTTCCTTCCTCCTTCCGTTACGTACGTTGTCCTTTGTTCAACGTACCTATTTTTTTTTTATAGTAAGTATTAAAATAAAGTAGGCGGCGCGGCGGCCGGTGCTAGCAGCCATCTTAACATACTAATGTGAACACTAGGTAAATTTTTACAAATTATAGAGTTCTACGAGTAGGTATAATTATTTTATTTGCAACTCATTTTGGGTTTCCCACTTTAACACTCTACCACGGAACTTTTAGTAAGATTTTACTTTTCAAATTTAAACCAATGCCAATACGAGCTCATTTGATGAAATCAGCATCACTAGCACTCTGTACGTTTCTGTACGCATATGTTTATCTCGCTCTTTGCACAACATAAAAATCAGCTGGCAGTTTGGAACACAGCTGTCACTGTCGATTCTGACAGTCAGTTATGTGTCAAAAGCTGCGACTTGCGTGCGACGTGAACACGTCTCTTGTCCGCTGCGCTCGCGATCAATGATGTTGTTTTTGTTGTGAACATACGAAATGATAACGCGTAGGTCGTCCGGTCCGCACGCAGTGCCAATATTTTAGTGTTATTGCGAAAAAATATTGTGCAACTCTTACTCCACCTGTGGAAGAAGTGTTCATTAACTTTACAAGGTCGTCAAAAGTGCAATTGCTGTTCGGTAGAAAACAGTGCGAACCGATGTCTAATTCTTTATATTTACCGTGTTTTCTTTAGTGCCGAGATATTAGAGTGAAATGGGGTCTACAGGGGTGACATTGGCTGATTTGCCAAACATTTTCATCATGATAGGCGCTTTGGTGGCTCTTTTTATGATGCTGGTCATTCTTCTCAGGTGAGTGCGAATATCTATAAAATTGGTGTATTTTTAGGTTGTCAGTTCTAAATAGATTCTAGTTATCAAGCTTTGCTGTGTTGGTAGGAAAGATAACAAAATTATTTGGTTGGTTGACATAGCAGAGTCAGATAATATAGCAGAGATGCTTTGATTATTCACACAAGCTGTACCTAATGTTAATATTCTTATCTATTTATTCATCCTGCAACTGAAAACAACACTGTTTCCTTATTAATTATCATAACAACATTTAGAATAGAGAATGAATACCAGAATAAGCTGGTAGTATTAAAAAACTACCTATTTAAATTAGCTTTTTGTCTTTTATAACCTAATATGATTAGAATATTTGGTATGTACCTAGTATTTATCAGTAGGTAATTAATTTATAAATAACTTCTTGTCTACTTATTTATCTAAATACCTTAAATGCTTACAATTTCCAATAAGAATAAGGTAAATTTGATTGTATTAAAAATTTCAAACCCCTAATATTATATTCTACATGCTGCAAACAGGTCCATAGAAATTAAGTGTTCTTACTTAGTGTCAAAGTCAAGTTTGGTTGAGCAATAACAAAGTAACATTTTAAAAGAACAAATTATTTAGCTAAATAGTGAAAGTTGTTCACTGTTTTGGCATGCTCAAAAAGCAATTCTCTCTAGTTGAAAATAACGAAATGACGTAGCGGAATATGAATATTAAGGTACCTCTTTATCTAACTTTATTGTCCCACTAAAGAAAGAAAGAGAAAGATTTTTCCAAGGCTGGTCCAATGCATTCTCTTGATTCCCCTAATTGTCACAGACTCATGACATTACAACCAAGGATGATATTGATTACGACCCACACCTTTCTAAGGTATCAAGATTAGACAACCTCTGCTCTGGCACAGTAGGTGAATAAAAGCAGAAGGAGGCTGTTTAGATATTGGGAAATTTAGCAATACAACTCTCCATTCCTGGCTGCCGATGTAAGGGTGAACGTATGACGAGATGGAGAGATGTATTGTTAAAGGATATGATTGTCAAGCTTCCGAAAATGATGTTGAAAAGCAAAGTGGTGTCAAAAATTCCGTACTTACCACCAAATGGGACAAATAGCTTAAAAGAGATGGTTTAAAGGAAATGCTAGACTGAATAATTAATTAACATTTATATATCACCTTATTAAGCAAATTTATAATCCTGATTCTTCATTGCCAAAACAAAATGAATGATTGACTTTTAATTGTAAAAAAAAATGTATCTATGTAGTATATCAGTCATCTGGTTACCATAACACAAGCATTCAATTGCTTAGCTTGGGACTAGATGACGCTGTGTGGAATGTCCAAGGATATTTATTTATTTATATTTATTTATAATTGACTTTATTGATATATTAAACATCGGCAGTCTCCGGAACGGGTGTCTGCGAGATCGGGGTACATATATTTTATCTATTATTTTCTGTTTATTTTAAATAAATATCCTTGGACATTTAACACGGCGTCATCTAGTCCCAAGCTAAGCAACTTAATGCTTGTTATGGTAACCAGATGACTGATAAGGGCGATTCTCTGTAAGCTCGTACAGGTCCCATACAAACGCTGTCCTGGAAAGTATTTTTAATATTTGCCAAAGAACCGTGTTCTATTTTGAAGAAAATTTACTATTATTTTAGTTAGATAAGGAGGCCCACTGAATTTATACGTATTTTCCGAGTTATTAGCGATTTTCCAAAAAATCCTGACAGGGGACTGTTAAGTGGGACAGAGGACTGTTGTACTAAACAAAAATGTCATTTTACATTTATAAATCATTTATTATTTCTATGGCATATTATCGCATCAATAGTTAACCAAGTATCTTTTTAAAAAATCAACAGAAAACATAACTTTATTTAATCATTCATATCAAAAATTTACTTTTAAGTGGTACAAACAGTTTGTACTCACTGAGATAAACATAATAGTCTTATTTTAAAACGAATCATTAAATGCTTTATACAGTATTCATTGAAATACTTAGGTAGATACTAGTGGCAATTCTGGATGTCGCCTAAACATAACTAAACCAATTTGACAGCACTAAAATTGATGCCATCCTTTTTATTACGATCATTATGAAAGGGGACGCAACAGTTTTAATGCTGTCAAATTGGTTTAGTTAAGTTTAGGCGACATCCAGAATTGCCACTACTTACTATTTTTTTTTAATTATCCTACATCATCCCACTGCTGGGCAAAGGTCTCCCCTAGTACCTTCCAGTACTCGCGATCACCCGCCACTTCCCATCAGTCTTTCCGAAAGGTCGAGGTCGTTATGCCAACGTTTTCAGTAAAGTATAAGACACTTCTTGAGCACAGAGCTGCCTTAAAGAAGTGGAAAGAACATTGTACCGTATGCCGAGCCAAAAGACTAAGACTGAAAAGCGTCACTAATACTTTAGTTAGAGAAAATATGCCGTCATCAGATCCAGAAGCGGATACTCCGCCTTCAAGACCAGTTCCGGTTCCAGTTCCGCCCTAGCTTCTCAACAACTGATCACTTGTACTTAAAATCAAATTTATAAAAGTTTCTGCTCCCACTGCATTGCCCACCAGGCATCCATTGTGTGACAACTCCTGCCCATCTGTCCATACCCATCCGGCTAACGTGCCCCAACCAACTCGTCTGCAATTCCTGTGTTTTCGCGCAAGATTGTATTGCGGATTCTATCTATCCTCTTCACCCCTAGCACGCTGCGCTCCATCCATAGCTCTTTGGCTCACCTTGATTTTGAATTAGAGACTCTGTTATTGACTATGTTTGTGCACCATAGGTGAAAACGGGCAGAATGCACATGTCACTGAGTTTTCGCTTTAGTGATATAGGAAGGGTGTCCTTCATCAGCTCTTTCACGGACCAGTAGCTTCTCCAGGCGTTGTCGATGCGGCAATCGATCTCTTTTGTCTGTTGAGATTGAGAAGCTAGGGCGGAACTGGGTCTTGAAGGCAGAGTATCTGCTTCTGGATCTGATGACGGCATATTTTCTCTAACAAAAGTATTAGTGACGCTTTTCAGTCTAAGTCTTTTGGCTCGGCATACGGTACAATGTTCTTTCCACTTCTTTAAGGTAGCTCTGTGCTCACGAAGTATCATATCCTTTATTTACTTTTGTAAACCTTTTTCTTTCTTCTTTTGGTACTTCAACTTCTCCCTTTCTCTCATTTCTTCACTTTTAGGAGGTACTCTTCTTCACTTTTCTTCTTTGATACCTATCGTAGTCGCTCTGCTTATTTCTTTTTCTGTAGTATTTCCTTTCGGGATAACGTTTTTCGTTTTAGGAGCCATTTCAGGTTCGTTCAATCAGCCTGTGTAAAATAATTCGAGTTTATGAAGGAAAATAAAAATATTAAATAAATAAACAATGCAAAGCAATAATGATTTGATGATTATTACATTTTTAACATTAATAACACAAATTAGCGGATAAATTTACACAAACAATAACCAATACGCATAATACACAGTCCCCTGTTCTGTAAAACAGTCCCCTGCAGCATTTTCAGGCAGTGGACTGTTGCCAGGGGACTGTGTATTTCGGTTAGATTCCACAATATTTTCAAAATGGATGTTGAATCGTTTTTCAAGAAGCTACAGATCAATTTAGACATTAATAATAAAAAAATAAACGTTATATAGAGATAATTAAAGTAATTAACATGAATATTATCACTTACCAGAGGACTGTATGGGGTAGCGGTCCAAACACGTGTTCGCCTCACTAATGAAGCTCTGACACTAAACTTAATGGCATTTCGTCGCTGCATTTGGCATGGTTACCAACTACACAACAATTGCGTTCCGTTTCACTCAAAAAAAAGTTTGTAAACATTAAAGTTTTTTTTTTGTATGGGTTTAAATTTTTGGCAGGGGACTGTAAGAAAATTTTGGGGACAAAATTTACAGGAGTTTACTTAATAAATAAAATTCGTAATAAGACCTTGTTTTACGAAAATAATATAATTTAATTATTTTTCTTTATGATATTTACTGCCAAATGTATCTAGTATCAATAACTTTGTCGTAAATCTGATTTCTAGGTGAGAATGTAGTGATGGGGACAGCCAGGGGACTGTATTTTTAGAGCTTCTATCACGTCTAGAAAAAAAACTAAAATAGTTGTGGTTCTAAAAACAAAGGGCCCTTAAAGTTTTGGGGTTAAACTTTAATTAGAAGTGATTTTTTTTTAAATCAGTCAATTACTTTTTGAAAAAATCAGTCGGGACAGCCGATTACGAGCTTACAGAGAATCGCCCATAAATTACTTAGTTTTTTTTTTGTAAATACATACCAACAATATTATATTAAAGATAGAAAAACATCCAGACCCGGAACAAATATCTGTATTTAGTAGAACATACAAACATTTTTCCCGTGGCGGGAATCAAACCTGCAACCGCTCCTCGTCTCAGGCAAGCCTTCACCCCCTGCACCACAAAAGTCGTCAAAATTTTAGGTACCCAATAATTGAATACTATAAATATTTCATGGTTACTTTTGTTTTTAGCTAAGCTCAGAGGTCTGTGTGTTTTATAAATGTATTTTGCGCCAAAGTTAAATGCAACACACCCTTTTTTTCGAAAGTGTTAACTCACTGATTCACAATGTCTACATTTCCAAGCGTTCGTGATACACGGAACGCATCAAGGGTCTTAAATATTATGCCCATAATAGACAGCAAAAGATGAATCTTAATTAAGTTAATGCTGATGAACCCCAGTCCTATTAATAAACAACTTAATTAAACCTTGAGACGTTAGTACAACCTTCACCTCTAAGGGAATAAACAACTTAATTTATGCATATTTCGACTGGTAGGTTAATATTTAATGCATATTGCATTTGCATATGGAATTTAATTACCTATGGTACCTTAGGTCAATCAATCATTAATTCAGTAGGTTCTCATAAATCCTTACCCTTTGTAAAACTAAAATAGTTAATTTCTCGAACAAGCATTTCTGGAGCTAGTATTTTGAGAAGTTGAAATGGGTTGTCAAACCCAATAATACGTGTGTATAATAAAGTAAGTGACTAACTAGTGACGAAGTTTTTAGGCCTACAGGCCTCCGTCATACATAATATAGTTATAAGCACTCTAATTCAGTATGCTTTACACCTCGATATTTGATGACCTCTGTGGGTATATGTTGTATTTACAAAAAACTATCTTATCCATAAACAAACAGTAAGCAACTTTACTCTGGTACTCGTACCTACCACTTGAATCTTAAAACTGTTTCCTGACTTTCCTTTTGCAAAGGTCAATGGCATCACGGCGCGTTTATTTTGTAGATTATGGTGAAAGTCGAGTCAAGGTACATATTACGTATACCTAGCTGTTATATTTAATCTATGGCATGGTATACAACAGCGCAGCAAATAAATACGTACGATACCTATGGCTTTCTTTTGAATGTGCATTACATTATTTTGAAAAATAACACAATCATGTCACATAAACATTAGGTTTAAGTAAAAGCATCCGACGCCACCTAAATCATCTGTAACGGATGTGTAAGGCTGATGATGATGATGATACTAAGCACGTACACAACATCTTATCCACTAAAAGGACATGGTCAATACGTGTGGAGCTGCCTAAGCCGCGGATTTCCTTACGATATTTTCCTTCCCGCAATCAACACAAGAGTTTTGGTTTGAAGGTCTTAGTTTTTGAATGAAGGTAGGTAAAAAAATTACTCTAAGTCCGGTACAACTATTTAAAGTATTTTTTTATAGTACTATACATAGGTACCTACATAGATTTTCACGGTCTGATGAATAGGATAGAATAAATAGGAAATTATCTGATTGATTCGAGATTTTTGTTCAACTGCTGGGCGCTCGTAGCAAAGCTGGCAAACGTTCTTGATAAATCGTTGAAGAAAACAGCGTTCTGATCGGTCACAACTGGGATGGATGAGCGCAGCTGCGCGCTTCCTTGCTTCGGAGGTCACGTTAAATTGTCGGTCCCAGCTTAAACTCTCTATGCCATGACGTAGGCCTGAAGACGGCCTTAAACTCCGTCACCAGAGCTCATACGAACTTACTTGCAACTCTTTTCCAAAACATTCCCCATATTCCTAACTTAGGCGATCTCTCTCCACTCTCAAATTAAAAATAAATGTTTTTCAGGAACATGGAAGTGATCGGCATAGTTGGCGAGGGTCGGGAAGACGCGTGGCGCGCGATGGATCCGCCACGGCTGCTGATGCAGAGGGTTCACATACCCTTCACCTTCAAGCTTCGGGAGAACGCACCTATAGGGTATAATGGTAAGTTTCACTTTCAAAACTTTCTTGAGTCGTACTTTATGCGGGCACCACACATTGGCTTCAACTTGATTCCAACATTGGCTACAAATTGAATGGCCAATGGCAATGCTCCAATTATTTCCAATAACGGACAATGACCTATGCGCCGGGGAACACAAATCACACATAAGCGCATAAGTCGCTTCTCCGACCACAGTTATCAACAACGGCACACGAAGTCCTTCCTTGATCTCGTTCAACACCATATATTAATTGTTTTACACGACGAATATAGGCGGGCCATTGTTTGGAACTGAGATCGAATGGTTCCAGTTTACTTAGGCATTTTGTTGCACTTCGTTTTTATTTTCCTACGGAATTACGCGTAATTCGAATCGTCGCCAGTGGAACGTTCAGTGAAACACAGAGGTAGGATACTGACTGGTTTATTCGTAATCGAGTCTACCCACATAACTTACATAGAAACTATACCCTACACGTCCAAAATCGATCCTCACATTGTGGTGCCCGCATCACATTTCAATAACACACGGGAATGACTGATGTAACAAGTTTATAAAATTAAACATTTTAAGTCGGTGTAAGGTTTAATCTAATTCATCATTACTTACTTCATGCTTATGTGTAAAGTCCCTTACAAAACGCATACGATGTAAGATTAGTTACAACATTTACTTACAAAGCAGGTGCCTGTCGTCACACTTGTACTTTCTGTGTACTGTTATCACAATCTCGATAATGTTACAAAACAAAACATCGTTATCTTACGATATGAAACTACGAGTAACATTACGTGCTTTTGTACGAAAATCTGTAATATAATCAGAGATAGGAGAGAATTCGCCTTTGTCTTAATAAATAATCGTATTAATCTATACAATAATTAAGATTTCCAATATTTAATAAAATCACTACAATAGTAAAACAAAGTCACTTTCTCTGTCCCTATTATATCTCATTTCATTTCATTTCATTTCATTTATTCACAAACAATTTCACAATCGTATTTGAATGTTATCTTATAAACTAAAAGCAAATAAAATGGACTAATAACAATAATAAGCATAATATAAAACCATTAAAAATTTTGCAAACACTAGTAATAATAATAAAAAAAGAAACATACTACACAGCACTACCGCACAAAATAAATAAAAATACTATTAAAATGTCACAATATCATGCAGGTATGAGTAAAATAAATCAGAATGTCAATGTCAATTAAAATATCAGAATAAAAACAAAGTATCAATTACTGTTTAGGACTTATCTGCAACTAAACTCACCTACTGAATAGAAGCACCCCTTCATCAAAAACATTTTTAATTTATTTTTAAACATATTTGGACTATCTATAGCTTTCATGTCAGTAGGTAGAGCATTAAAAAGTTTCGCAGCCTGGTACCGACAGCCATGCTTTGCCACATTCAACTTAGGACAACTTGGCACCTCAAGATCCTTTCTTCTAGTTGCCAATCTTAATATTCGTTTTTCTGGTGTCTCATACTTAAACGGATGCCGAACAACATCCATAAGTACTACCAAAATGTAGAGACTAGGAACAGTAAGGATTTTTAAATCATTGAAGTGATTTTTACATGATTCCCATGAGGGAATCCGTACGATTGTCCTAATTGCACGCTTTTGTAATATAAAAGCTCTATTTATGTTGTACATGTAACTATTACCCCAGAATTTTATACTGTATCTTAGTTTAGATTCAATTAGTGCATAATAGATCATTTTGAGTTGCTTAAGACTCACCTCATCTCTTAAGCTCCTTAAAGCATAGCATGCTGAGCTAATTGAGCTCTCAAGGGCTTTTAGTTCTGGTTTCCAATTTAAATTTTCGTCAATATTTATACCTAGAAATTTTACACTCGTAGCGATGTCAACTGTTAAACCATTTCTAGTTATGTCAATGGATTGATCCTTACGAGTAGTTGTTTTAAATAAAATAGCGTTCGTTTTGTTCATATTGAGTTTCAAGTTATTAGCATCAAACCATTTATTGAAAGCTTCGAGTGCCGCATTAATATTACACGCAAGGTCTTGAAAACATGAAGCTGGAATTATTGCATTAGTGTCGTCTGCGTATATTACTAGACTAATACCTGGAACCACATTACTGACGAAGTTTATAAGATCATTCAGAAAAATAACAAAGAATATAGGCCCCAGTATTGAGCCTTGCGGAACTCCACGCTTTACGTCAAACACTTTAGATTTGGTGACTATTTCTTTTTTATTAACTATGTTTTTAATTTCAATGTATTGCTTCCTATTGTTTAAGTATGATCTCATAAGACTAAGAGCATTGCCTCTCATACCATAATACTCTAGCTTATTAATAAGAATCTCATGGTCAACCGTGTCAAAAGCAGACGATAGATCCAAGAATAGACCAGCTACTTTCATTTTTCTATTTAAATTGTTTAACACGTCATCAATTAACTGATCTACCGCATCTACAGTTCCCACTCTAGTCTGATATCCAAATTGACGTGTACTTAATATCTTGTTCAGATTTAGATGTGACACAATCCTATCTTTTATGAGTTTTTCAAATATTTTCGAAAAGATAGGTAATAAGGAGATTGGTCTATAATTCTTCGGATCCGTTTTTTTACCCTTTTTATGAATGGGCAGAACTCTAGCTATTTTCAAAGGTTCCGGAAATATGCCCATATTCATATACAAATTAAGTACATTTGCTATTGGCTCAGCAAGAAGGTCAATATTTTCCTTTAACACAGAAATAGGAATTTCATCATGTCCATAAGAGTTTTTAGTTTCCATCCTTTTTACGATAAGTTTAATCTCATTTCTATTTGTTCCTCTTAAATCCATGTCAACTGTACTTTTTATTGAATGATCTGTCATATATTTTATTGCTAGTGATCTTTTTTGATTAATTTCTGGATCGTCATTACTATGGTCAAATTGTTTAGCAAAAATGTTTACAATTTTTTGGCTATTGTCAATAACTTCTTTATGAGTTTTAAGTAGATAATTATCATATGTCTTAATACTATTCTTATTTCTATGTCTATTTACTATATTCCAGATCTGTTTCGTATTGTTTTTTGCTTCTTCAACTTCTTTTTTAATAGAAGTTTTTTTAGATGCTGTGATAACTTTTTTGTACAATCTAATATATTTATTTCGATAAGCAATCAATGATGGATGACTATTGACCTTGCTAATCGAGTTTAAAAACCGTTTCATTTTACTAGCTGTTCTTATACCTTTTGAGATCCAGCAGTTTTTCTTCTGTTTGTTGAGTTTGAGCGTTACGTCTTTTTTTATAAAGGACTTTAAAAATAGATGCTGGAAGTTAGTAAAAAAATCATTACAATTAGACCAATCACTTTCTTGTAGGCTTTGCCTAAAGTCCTTTCTGTTTTTCTCAGTAAAAAAACGTTGTTCAGTTCTATATGTGTCAGTCTCGTTTTTTGAAAGCATGATTTCTAAATTTAAGCTGCATAACAAACCAGCATGACCATCACCAAGACCATTATGATCAACAGTCGAGCTAACAACATTTTCTTCTGGAAGGTTGGTTAGAATGTTATCAATGCATGACTCTCGTCCATTTCGTGAGAAAGTAATTGTACTAACAAGATACCTAAAATTGTAGCACTTAAGAAGGGTCATAAACTCACGTACATTTTTACTCTCTTTTATAATATTAATATTAAAATCTCCGAAAACAATACACTTTTTGTTGAAGAAGTATCCCTATGTATGCTTAAATCTTTAAAACTACGCAACGGATTTTGATGCGGTTTTTTTTAATAGATAGAGTGATTGAAGAGGAAGGTTTATATGTATAATAAGGCTTTAATTAAGGCTACTATTAACTACCGCGGGTAACACCGCGGGGCGCAGCTAGTTTATTATAAATTACATTAACTACACTGTCTACATCGGTGCATGTGTTATCTTTTCTTTACATCCTACCTAATAATGTTATAACCATAGTTTTTGTATAGATGAGTAAGACTATTAAGGATGTTTGTGACTCTTTCACACAAAAACTACTAAACGGATTTGGCTAAAACTTGGACTTACATAGTTTATGACCTGGAATAACACTTAAGCACTTAGGCTACCTGGATAAATATCCAGGTAGGTAAATATCCACGGGCGCGGGCGAGTAAGCTTGAACAATAAAGCAAGGTTTTTATTTTGCTAAAGATGGTAATAGGCTAATAGTGGCAATTCGGAGTGTCGCAAAAGCTAAATTAAACGAACTAAAATTAATGCCATCCTTTTTATTCCCATCGCTATGAAAGGGACGGCAACATTTTTAGTTAGCTAAGTTTAGCTTTTGCGATACTCCGAATTGCCACTCATGGCTGTAATCATCACGGGCATTTTGATAACCTCTCCTTTATTAATAAGGAGTGACGTCTACTCTTCTAGTAAAACCTTAGCAAAACTGCTCATCCTTTCCATAATTGATTCCTCTCCTTAGATCAATATAATATAACATTACAGTGTAATGGCTACTGAAATGCAAGATCAAGAATCGACCTACTGTTCCAGCAATACGATCCAATTTTCTACTTTGCCTGGCCTTAGTACATTATTCCGCAGACTGTTACGTTTATTTATTCCCGAGCCCGTAAGCTCCTCTGCACTGCATGCACAGGTAAACTCCAACGGAAACCCAACTTTATTTCTAGCAGATACGGACGTATATCCCTCACACCTCATACCCAGACATTATCATCGTGCTCCACTTAGTGCAAGCAAACTTTCCGCTGTGTCATCCAATAATCGAATTTAAGTTCTTGGGCTTCTGGCTTAGTTTTCTCTGTGGTAGTCAGTTGGACGAGCCAAACTATTTTCTGCTTTAGATCGGAGGCTGTTGAGTTATTTTCGTCTGATAGTAGAGCGATCCTGTGTATCATGGGTACCTACTCTAAGTACAGATCTAGTGCATTTCTAGTGCAAGTTTAGTACATTCGGTCTTCGTACCCGTGTTTGTACTAACGCACGTGCGTTCCTCACAAACATTAAATTTGTGAATTGATACTGATTGATAATGATGATGATTGGATTTCGGCTGCGATGTATTTATGGTTTTATTTGTTAGAATTTAAACGCGAGCTCTGTTTACACACTAAAACAATAATGTGTCTGTTCTGAATAGCTGAAATACGGTTTTATTTAAATAAATGTTTATTACTGGAATATAATAAAGAAGCTCTGTTTACACGATTCATCGAAGCTTATCTACACTGATAACTGAACTGAACTAAAAAGTAACTAAAAAAGTGACTAACTCTTGGATGGCTCTCGCTGCTAGCTCCTTTCCTGCTCGACAACGCCCTCTAAAGTACGACCAAGCTCAGTTAAGCTACCTATTCATTGCGTAACTTGTCGCGAGATCAAAGTTAGTCGCCATCACGACTAAACTGTCACGTATGACAGATTTGTAAGATTTGACAGTCAAATTGGTATTATTGTTTTGTCGTGATGGCGACAAACTTCGATTTCGCGACAAGGCGTGAATAGCCTAGAGTGCATTTCACGAAATAAGTCCTTTGGATTTTTGCGGAACTAATCAAAACCATTATATTAATTTATTTTTACACGTAGATACTAGCGTTACCGTCAAAGGACTTATTTCGTGTAACGGACTCTAGCATTCGCAGCGCGTCCAACGGTTTATCAATATAGAATCGCTGTTATTAAAAATGAGTGTAATCCCGTACTTGCCGTACATTGTAGGTACTTACTTACAGGATTACCTTGCATGGTTTCTATGACAGTTGGACAAAGGGAACGAACTCTACGAACTACGCTCTTGTTACTTTATTTAATTTCCGGACCTTAATGGAACGTAACCGTATAAAAATAATTGAAGGTACAGTTGCCTACAAAATGATCAGCCCTGTTATATTTCTACAATCGCTTTCAAATAGAAACGAAAAATATTTTCCGTTGACATTCGATAACAAAACACGATCAGCCTAACTTGTTGCGAAACGAAATTTATCGCCATCACGAATAAACTGCCAAAAGTGACAGTAAATTGCGAAAACAACTGTCAAATTTGACAATAATAATATTATATAATATTTTTGCTGTGTTAAGTGACAGTTTAGTCGAGATGGCGACTAACTTCGATTTCGCGACATATATTAGGCAATACCTACCTACCCTGAACTGAACCAATGCTAATGCTATCAAGACACATTATTACTCGCATCCGCTACTAGGGGCATCTGATTCTATGTACAAAAAACATTTTAGATTAGGCGGTTCCAGTTCAATCACATGAAATATGTGTATTTTTAATATATTTTATTGTTCTTGTCAAAATCATAACAACAAACCGTCCATTTGTAATCGTATCGTCAAAAAACCTTATGAATTTGGAATGAGCTTGAAATAAAAAGCCGAAAATGGATCGATCGATGCAATAAATATAACAATTTACAATCGTATAGATTGTACCTTCGAAAACGTGGCCCATTGTAATAATTTATGTGTCCCCATTTCGATGTCTTTAAATAATTATGACGTACTTATTTCAATGAACCCATGTTTATTTTTCAATGGGAGGGTCCCATCAGCATATTTAATAAGTTTCGTTGTCGATTTGTAGATGAATTATCTGTGGATTTTAGTAGCCATTTCAAATTTATCAAATTGGTGTTTTTTTTTTAAGAAATAACATTGGTATATCCTGAGCCCATCGTAAAACCTCTTTCGCTGTTACAAAGTCATATTGTTTCAAGACAAGTAAAGTAAATTAAGTTCGTATGAGCAAGTGGCCAACTCTGGTGACGGAGTTTTTAGGCCGCCTTAAGGCCTCCGTCATGGATTAACGTCTTTGACAATTTAACATGCCCTCCGAAGCACGGAAGCGCTCAGATATTAATGCCACTTGCGGTCACCTATCCAAGTAGTGACGGCTCAGCCCTGCTACTCTGCAAAACGAAAAACGAAGTTTCGTGACAATTTTCGGGGTCAGCTTATGTTGGTGGATACTGAATTCGTAATAGTTCACCAACATAATTAGAACCCAAAAATTGTCACGAAACTTCGTTTTTCGTTTTACAGAGTAGCAGGGCTGAACGTTGCTTAACTTCGACGATCTATCAAGAACATTTTCAGGCCAATATTGGTGTTTGGACTTGTGCATATCTTTGACTACCCCCTTACACATTAAAATGATATAAGAAAAGCGAATGTCTACCGCGTCTTAGGATACAGTTGTGATCATATTTCATTATTTTCTCGCATTTCATTTTCAATAAACTATACACTATTTACCGTTAATACCGGTTCGCCCTAGTTCGGTATGCCAGGGAAGTTAATAATATTCAGGCTAGGGTGCGGGCCATTTCCGGAGCTGGTAAGTTCCATGATGAAGCTTCCGCTTCCGATGGCAGGATTCGAGCTTCCTATGCCATTACCTTCGATATCTTTCTATCTGTATAACTTTTAGTTGAAGCGCTATACTCACTCTGTTCCTCCTTTTCGAAGGGGGCCTTCTGAAAAAGGTGTCTACCGCTCCCTGGGATACAGTCGTGATCATATTTCATTTTATTTACCTTTTTTTTGGATGACGAAGTTTGTAGCCCGCATGATGTTTGTCATTGCTTAACAACTTAAATGCCGGGACTAACAATTAACTGTTCGAAGTATGTTAGCGCTCAGTAGGTAACGCCCATCATCCATAATGATCCTAATCAAGCTACGCCACTAGAGCTTCAACCATACACGGTCTGGATTCGATCCCCGCCTTTAGATCGGAAGTCGAGGTACTATGCCATGCGGCCAACTCGACAATACAATATACATACTATCCTAGTTATACAAGATAATCATTGCATAACGTCTCGTAACTAATAACTGGTCAAGCGTGATCGTGCGCTAAGGGAAATTGCATTTTCTGTACACTTTACACACGCACTACAAGCGTTGAAACAGTAACGTGTGAAGAATCAGTAATAAGCTACATTAGATGCTATTAAATATATCATATCGGAAAGTTATGTATTATTTCGGGTGTGTCGCATTGGATTAGAATCACCTTGCACGTTTTAATTTGATCCTGGGGACCCTGTATGTATGTATGGGGACTCCCTTTTCCGCATTTAGACTCAAAGGCGGTCCTTTATGCGTGGCCTGGGGACCCTGAATAGAATATTGAATACTAATAAAGTTAAAGTAGGAGTTCCGTTTACGAACACAATAAGCTATTTCATCATGTGTTTACACTTTACATCAACGTTTAAAATATTTGGATTTTTGAATTGGTATAAATGTGAAGAAATATTATCGTGCGGGACGAACAAAGATGTTATAGATAGGTGGGCCGAAACTTCGGGACGAAATGAAATGAAATATGATCACGACTGTATCCCGGGAGCGGAAGACATTTCTTTCAGATCATTAGGCAATTTTTAGATCTTTTTGAAAATGTCTAATGGGGTAGTCAGAGGACTCAGAGGTATGTCCAAATACATACATATTTGGTACATGCCCACTTTTTGCAGAAGCTAACTTTCCGTACGTGACAGGCTGCAAGCCCATCGACACTATTAGAGAGCTAACTGGTTTCCTCACGATGTTTTCCTTCACCGTTATAAGCTCGTGTACTCTCTCTCGTAACTTTTCGATGCGAAAAGTTCATTGATGCACGGCCGGATTCGACCTTCGGATCGAAAGTCAGGATACTATCCACTTGACCAACACGGCTCTTGATCTTGGAGTGTTGGAACCTTTTGTTTTGGTCCCGCATCAACTGTGTCTCTAATCGATATGTGATGTGAACTATATTTAAAGTCATGAATCATACAATAAAAAAAATCGTGTTTTTTATTGTATGATTCATGACTTTAAATATAGTTTTCTTCGAAAACGCCACACGTTTCCTGCACCGGTCCCTCTCGGAATCGTCCACATTATTTCTGCGAAACCAATTATAGTAATGAGAGAACTGGTTCTCGATCAGTTTATTGTGACGCCGCTAGCTGCGCCCAACGGTTTTGCATGCACTATTTCAAAACCAATACACAAACACAGTGTATGTTGTCCCATATTCCAGGTCATAAGCTATGTAGTATATTCCAAATTTCTATAAAACAGTAGTTTTTGCGTGAAAGAGTAACACATCCACACATCGTACTAACTTTCGCGTTGATAATACATTACGTCATATTAGTGGGATATCTGACCATTAGTGGCCTGAAAGCCTCTCTGAAGCACAAAAGTGACAATGTCACTTTTGTGCTTAACTATGTGCTATGCACAAAAGTGACATTGTCACCTTCAGAGAGGCTTTCAGGCGGCCTCCGTCATCAGAGATGAATTTCTTTTCTTGTATAATTTTATTTTGGGTGTGTGCTGAAAAAAAGACATTTATGTCTTCTATTATATTCTAATTTAGCCTTAGCTCGTACAAACAATTTGTTCCAGGTCACAAAAACCCTCATTATAATGCCTTATAAGTCTCCTTAGTGCCTAGTGACAGCAGTAGTTGCTAATTAATCTGCGTCCGTGGGAAGTAGTGTGTAAACGTGATTGGCCCACGAACGAGCACGGCTCCACGAGTTTGACACAGATATTGCACTCGCAACGGTTAGAATGTCTGTGACCTTTGGGGTTACGCAAGTTTGTTGTGACATGATGCTTGAGATTATTTACAGATATACAGATTGTATTGAAAGATGGATAGGCAGTGTCCATTAAATATTATTAAATAAATATCCTTGGACATTTCACACAGCGTCATCTAGTCCCAAGCTAAGCAATAATGCTTGTGTTATGGTAACCAGATGACTGATAAACTACTTATATACATCTTTTTGTAAATACATACATATTATACATAGAAAACACCCAGACTCGAGACAAATATTTGCAGATCATGCAAACATTTCTCCCGCGGCAGGAATCGAACCCGCAACCTCTGCGTCTCAGGCGAGCCTTCGCCCACTGTGCCACAGAGGTCGTAGTCATTGGGCAGGCTGTGTTTGGTTCGGCACGATATTTTATAGACATGATAATATCTAGTACAACTCACGATTGTTTTGAAAATGACAAACGATATTTTCTCTTCCATTCTTCGCTACATCAGAATATAAATAGGTACTTACCTTTGCAAGGAGGCAAATTAAGAAAGGAGTTTTAATTAATAAAGAATTAACAAAGGAGGTTAGTTAGGTTAGGCTTGCCCCCTTCTAGATCCGGGCCTGCTAGTCCTGCCTGCTACATTGAACTTCCTAAACGTATTTCTGCGGCGATGAAAGTAAAAGGCAGACTGGTTCTATTCTTGTTGGCAATGACATATTGCACACTGGTTTGCCAAAATACTACATTCAGAGGTCAATGTCACCTTTTATTTCTATTTCTTATTTATTGCAATAATAATTTAAAATCTTAACAACTCTTCGTATTGTTTTATTTATTTATTTACAAAACTTAAACTTAACTATAACATTGTTGCAAAATCAAATCAATTATTGCGCGTCTAAGTTATAAAATCGTAAAATTTTACCCGAAAACGAATAGTAAAATGTATTATATTATAACCTGAGTATATCAACTCCCACCGGTCACCTCATAAGCGTGCCAAAGAAATAGACATACATAACATAATACATAATACTACTTTCGAAAAACATAACCCTGCTGACGCAGTTGGGTAGAAATTGCAAATTTGTTCATAACCATTTTCGAAATGTTCCAAAAATCTAGCACAAATTGACGGCAACTTTCACTTGGGATGATAAGTGCTTAAGATATTGACATGTCTCATTGAGTGATGTTCCGAAATCGAATGTGACTTTAACTTTAAGGCTCGTATTACGAGTCCATAATCAGGAGTGAATCGAGTCTCAAGCGATGATTCATCACTCCATAAAGAACTTAGAGAGAGTAGTTTTATATATTTTTTTATTATAGTGTTAAACCACACTTAGGTATTTCATTAGAAAATGAAAAATCTTACGAAAAGTTACGACTTCGACGGGATTCGAACCCGCGTGATTCTTACTGATAGTTTCGTCGTCGGCGTTTAAGGCTTCGTGGCCGACTGGTCGATGGCAATCCGGCTAAAGGATGATCGCTTGAATCACGCGGGTTCGAAATTTCGAATCCCGTCGAAGTCGTAACTTTTCGTAAGATTTTTAATTTTTTAGAGAGAGTATTTCGGAGTTTTGATCACAGATGTTTGTTCCAGGTGTAGAATGCATCGTGTCCTCCACCGTGCGGTACTGGCACGCGAGCTGGTGGGGCGCGCCGGTGCGGCAGCTGCACCGGACCCTGTGGGGCTCCCTGGGGGAGATCCTCGCGTCTGACAACTTGAACTTCGCCAAGTAAGTAGTTTCAGCTCGGATTATGGTCATATTGATACAGAATAGAATAGAAATAAGTTTATTTGACACACACACCACAAAACAAAAGACAAAGAAAGAATGAAAAAAACAGTGACAAAAAGGATAAAAATAAATTTAAAAATGAAACAAAACAAAGCAAAAAGCAAAATAACTAACACTAACAGACTATTAAAATTTAGGAACCCATGTAAGTACCTATGTGCTTTGTGGTGTCAAATGGGTCCAGTCTCAGCATAATTGCCACTCCGGTGGGAGACGGCGCTGATTTTCAGACTGCACCCCAACAGGATGATATCACAGATCAGCACACTGATACAGCAGTTTCAGCTGGGAGTAAGATTATACATCGGTTTCAGATAGCCTGGGCCTCTCTGGTAGCTTAAAACGATATGTATTAGTTAAGCTTGTAATGGTGTTTTTAAATATTCCCGCCTTTATCGTGTTTCGGTTCACTAACTTCATTATGGCTACGTATTTTAAAGTAGTAAGTATGTCATCTGTCACGTTGTCATTAGGACAGTGACAGATGTAAAGTAAAATTAACATTCTCGTTTTATAGTGTTGCCGGATTAGACACGGCTGCTGGAAAGTCGCCAAGTTTTTGTCTCACCGGCCAGCATTAATTTAGCTTTTTTTATAGTTTCAGGCTTAGTTTCAGTGTCAGATCTTTAGAATTGTCAAATTCGCATTTCAGATATTTTGGCTGTGCTTCACTTCATCAAAGTTCATTGAACCTTCGTTGTGAAATTGAAATAGTAAACAAATTTAAATATCGGAATCAATTATGGTTTTCGGGGAATCCAGGTATTCCCTGAGCTGGAAACCTTGTTCTTTCTTTGGTTAGATCGAGTGCCCTGGGCACGTCCTTCCTTTTATCTTTCGAAAACAATCAGTGAATTTTAATTACATCTCAGCTGGTAAGCATCTTTATAATGGATTTCCTATCGACGGCTGCCAATTCAGGGAGCCGGGAATAAATATTTGTGGTTTTTGCCGTAGGACTCGTCGCCGGCGCGTGCGCATAGCCGAACTCGTGGTGTCCTCCCAGTGAATATCCATCATTTTACCCACGAGTGGACGGAAGCCCTGGCGAGTGCTTTCCCGGCGAAGACGCGGCGACAGAGTCCAGCTGAGGATTCAGCTCTGTTTCTCTGTGCCCAAAAAGAACCCCGTTCGGGGTAAGTTTCCTTTATTTCACCGCCATCCCTCAATGACGTGGTCACTGGTCAGTGAGTAATGAACGTTTCGTTCAACAGGTTCTTCGTTCTTCTTCGGATTCTTCGTTCTTCGGATTCTTCGTTCTTCGGATTCTTCGTTCTTCGTTCTTCGGATTCTTCGTTCTTCGTTCTTCGGGTTCTTCTTCTTCTTCGGATTATTCTTCTTCTTCTTTTTCTTCCTTATACACCAACATCTCGAGTGACCAGCCGAGACCTCGCGGACGGGATCTCACCTGGAGCGGTGCTGTCTTCACAGTGAGCGGGCCCCCTTCCTCTGAGACCGGCCACTGCGAACCTCTCCACGGTATCCTCAGTCTCGAGGAACTTCTTTCTCGGCTGAGTTCTTAATTATTTCTGTGCTGTTCTCAAACTAACTACAAATCAATCTACACACCTCTGGTTCTGCCTTCAGCAGTAAAATCTAAATTTAAGTTTCAACGTAAATGGTTGCTGGTAAAAGTCTGATCGTGTTGGCTCTCCACGAACCCTGTAAACCCTTCAATAGTTAAGTCTCATTTAAGCTAGCCGTAGCATCGTATCAATAACTTCTTAATTTTATAAAGGCGCCCAATTTTATAATTTATTCAAGATCATCAATAAAAGTTGTTTATTGAAACTCTTTGCATTTCTTTCACTCAATCCTTCTAGAATCCTCTAGCTTCAAATTATAAAACGTTACAGTGGCGCTCCAACTGGTTTAATCAGCCCAGCAACCAATATTACTCTATCCTAATATAATTTCATTGTACTAACACAAAGAATAATATTGTGAAATATATTTGTTGTTGTTTCATTTCCAACTTTTATGTACTTATGTATTTTTGCCAAAATGTGTTCTTTTCATGTGTATCTAAACATGGTTTTACTATGTTAGAATAAAGTGTCTAATGCCCGTTTTCACCAACGACTCCTAAACAGTCTCCTTACTAAGTATTACCTAAGCTAGGTGATCCCTTAAATCCCCCTCCTACCTAAATTCATTTTCACCAAGCTAGGTGACCCCTAGCGAACCACTACCTAACTATAAGTGATGTATTTTACCGATTCAATTTCATTCATTCAATTTCTGGTTTTTTACTGTCAACATGTAGGCTGTATGTTGATTGTCTATGCTTTAAAAATAAATAGTGTTTGTTTGACATCAAATTTGACATGTTTGTTTTGCTATTATACATATTATTAAAACTGTGATGAATTGGTTTCCTAATTACAATAAACGCAAGAGGGGAAGACAGTTCAAAAGGTGGGAAGACGAATTAAAGGAGTTTGCAGGGAAAACATGGATTCGAATTTCAAGAGATAGGGAGAATTGGAAGAAGTTGGAGGAGGCCTTTGCCAAGACGGGGCAATCAGATAACAGTGCTGAATAATTGTCGATGTCATACCTACTTAATTATAAAAACCATGTACATTTTTATCTGTAATAAAGGCTAATAAATAAAATACATATTGCGTTTCGAGTTTATGATAATTGTTATTTCGTGTGCTTGAACTTTTTATTGTCCTGGAACTCAATTTTTGATTCAATTTTTGTCAACATGAAAAGGACACTTCCTATATTTAAGATTTATCTTCGAAAAAAGTCCACGTCCTCAAACTTTTGGAAGAAATCAATTCTCTCACAAAATATCTGTAAAAATATGGTCGATCCCATAATACACGATCTGTGATCACTTCTATAGCCTCAATAACATCAATGAAATCACTCATTTTTAATAATTATAAATATTAGCAAACATTCACAAACTGATACAACTGTCACCTATCTTTAGGACCCCGAATTTCGGCCCCCTAAATTTAGGTAACACTTAAAGCTTTTAGGTGACGGATTGGGAGTGGTGAAAACCATTTCTTTCTAAGGTGTTCCCTAAAATGAGATAGGTGTCACTTAAAATTTAGGATTTGTTGGTGAAAACGGGCATAAGAGTGGTATTTTTGTAAAACACAATTCTAGTGATACCTAGTTGTAAACTGGTGGATTTATAAACTTTATATCTGCTTATCTAAATAGTGTTTCTGCATAAATAAGAAGAGCCTAAAGTTCTATAGGCAAGTGTTCTGTGTTTAACTAAAATTAAAAGATTATTACAAAATTGTGATACCAGCAACCGTGGTTAAAAATAACTTGTGTTTTCAACAACTTTTATTCAAAAATACTTTCAAACTTTTCATACAAACTTACACAATGTTCATGGGTACACATTCTACTATACACACATACTTTAAATCTTACACATAGACATTACTTTGCATACATTCCTTTGTTTTGCAATAGTATTGTTGTAGGTTATTTCAAGTAACAATTTTGCAGGTTACAACTTTGTTTATTCACATTGCACAACAAAAACACAATATTTTCTTCTTCAAGTCTTATCTTTTAGAATCCTTTCTTCTAGGTAACACAACTTTAGTGGTATTCATCCCACTTGGTAGACAGTAAATGATTTATCATAATCCTGTTTAGATGGTTCTATCCCACATACAGTAAATGATATCGTCATGATCCTGCGGTGTTCCTAGGAAGTTCAAGGGTTATTCAAACTTTTCAAGGCCTTGTTTATGTTGTGTTAGTATTAATCTGATTTTAACTGGTTAATCAACAGTTAGTGCATTTGTTTAGTAGTATTGAATTCTAAATTGGTTCAAAGTTCAATATTCTGATTTTGAAAGTTCAACTTTTACTTATACAGGGTGTAAATTTTTTTATTATTTTTTATTTATTTTACCTATACAGGGTGTAAATTTTTTTTTTGTTTTTTTTGTAGTAGAATTCGATCTAAGTAATCATTATTCCTTCAATACATAGATAAATAGTTAATAAGTAAGATTAAATAGTACTTTTTAATTAAAATTAGGTGAACGACTGTTCTCATCTATTGTTCTAGTCATTCATTCCGATTTCTCTTCGGATTCTTATGGTAGGTACATTCTTGACTTGTACTATCATGTCATTCTCATTCTCACTCCTCCACTTCACATTTTCAGTGGAGGTAGTGAATTCGTTGACGTTCATAAGGCGTTATCATGACCTTTCTCGGTCTTGGAGTTTTTTACAAAAACTTCCAAGTATCTGTAGGTCTCATTGTTTTACCAGAGATTCACTGGAAAACAATCATTTCTCTCTCTGTCTTAGAGACAGATCGAGAGAGCTGGCGTTACACGTGGTGGACTTTTTCCCCCGGACCGTAGGTTGGCTACGTGTTATCTTGTCCTGGGTTGTTGGTTTTTGTTAGGTTTGTTTTGCTGGTGTTATGTTCTTCATTTTTATGTTGGTAGGTGCAGACTCGCTACTTCGTTGCAGTGTCGCGTGGTTCGGCTTTTCAGACCGCCACCCTTCACTTCACGCCGGTCTGTACCTACGTGGATGGTTAGCATAAGATATTTTAGTTTAGGTTCTGGTTAGGTAGTTTTGTTCGTTGGTAGGTAGGGCTTCATTTTTTATGGGATTTTTTCTTGTTCTGCAGTTTTCTTTTTCAATAGGAGGTTCCCTCATACCTAATAATAGCGGGTCGTGACTATTCAATAAGCCAACACTGGGTAGTTGGTGGGAACTCTCTCGATAATGTATGAAAGGTTCCACTAGGAGTTTCCCAATTGCTGATAGCGGGTCGTGACTATTAAAATAAGCCAACACTGGGTATTTTGGACGAAACTCTAGTGTGTTGGTTTCAGTATCCTCGATCGTTGGAGAGGGTACTGTTACTGTTGCTTGTTGTAGATGTATGAAAGTAGGTGTGAAAGAGATTTGCATAATGAAAGTAATAATGAAAGGGACTGTGTGTTTGTGTGTGAGTGTCTGGAACTGCTTAGGATCTTCAATCCTAGAGAACTGGTCCCCAAGCCGTTTGATATTAACTACCTGATCTAACATTAGTGTAAGCTTTGGTTTAGGTATTCTGTTTCTGTCTGGTGTCTATTTCCGAATCCGATAGCACCAATGACTCGTGTTTCTTTTCCTTTTTCCTTAACTTAGTTTTTTCATTTATGGAATTTGGTTTTTTTCTTTATGTAAACGGATGTGGTCATCCGGGAATTTTCCTCCGATTTCATCGAAGAAAAATTCTGCCCGGCGTGGGAAGTATTGTAATGGTGTTTTTAAATATTCCCGCCTTTATCGTGTTTCGGTTCACTAACTTCATTATGGCTACGTATTTTAAAGTAGTAAGTATGTCATCTGTCACGTTGTCATTAGGACAGTGACAGATGTAAAGTAAAATTAACATTCTCGTTTTATAATAGGATTAAACGAACTAAAGTGAAGTTCTATCCTTATTATTTAATTTGCTTATTCTGGAATGACCACTTAGTAGTACTCGCTGCTCTCGCTATATATCGCGTGTCCAAAGTGTTGCCCTGCAACTAAAAAAAAATTTTTGATGCCTGCAACACAACCAAATCACATCATTACGTTCAGAGATAAATAAATGAGTAGACCCATGGGAAGAAGCTATGCGCATAATAGCTTTGGGATGGGTAGGGAAATTCTCATTCCAGAATAAGCAAATTAAATAATAAGGATAGAACTTCACTTTAGTTCGTTTAATCCTATTATTATTTTGCTTTGCTTATTCTGGAATGACCACTTAGTAGATGTTTAGAGTTAAACCTTAAAAACCCATTCAATGTAGTAACATTATACCTAAGTACTTAATTTATTACAAATGATACTTCCATATTAAATCACCAAGGTAAGTAGGTAGAACATTTACTATGATTTCTACATTATACTGTTAACTAGAGGCACCCCATATGCCTTAACAAAAGAAACTTGAAAATCTTTACTATTTGAAGAGTTCTAAACTAATACCTACAATTAAATTGCTTTGCAAACATCCATTATCAAGAGGTTCACCCTACTGACTTAAAAACACTGTAAGGACTTGTCCCACCGAGACCTTTCTACTGATAAACTAGGATGTGGCTCTCTTAAGAGGTCTCTTAAAAAGCAATTTGTAATTAATATTTTAATAGTTCATCATCACATCTTAGTTGTTTAGTACCTATTTACCAATCATATGAAAGGTATTTTAAAAGACAATAACTGGCTTGGCAAGATACATCTGCTCCAAGCAGTTGATTTCTTAACTAGGTAGGTATATAACAAAACAAAAAGAACTCTGTTATAACTGTTAACATTTAGTGTTTGGACTCTGCTATGTAGGAGTCAAAAACAAAGCAGTCTTTTTAATCAAAATTTTCTTAATAAGAGAATGCCACTGTCTTATGAAAAACAGAACCATAATGTGGCTCCTATGCTCCCAATCCCAAGTGGCTTTATATTTTGGCACATAGGTTTTATTCTTAAAATTCCTTTAGAACCACGTTTAAGGCGACCATCTGTTTCAAAATGATTAATAGATTATGTATTAAAAGTGACAGACAAAGCTAAACAATTTGCAGTTTAAGAAGCACCTTTAACAAAGACGGTCATTAAATAACAAAATTAAAAATAAAACATAAACACTATTTTCTGATTTCCTAACTTACCATACCTACTGCCACTATTTTTCGAATCCTAGTTTTTATTTTTACTTCTATTGCGCTTTGTCCTACCATTATTCCCTTCATAATTATTATTGCCTAATAACAAGCCCCCTAGGTAAGAAGAGTTGAGTTGACTTTGAATAAAGATTTTATAGATTTTCACATGGTGCAAAAATGTATCTAAACACGCTTGATTACTCTTGAATACCCATACCTACCTGAAAAGGCCAAATTAGAAACAACAAAATACTTATCTTTAACTACCTAATAAGTACCTTAAGCCTTTTATACCTTTTAAGTAACATACATAATCATTTTTAAAGTGACATTCACTTTTTTAAAACATGTAGAAATGCATTAAAGAAAAGTTTCTTTAATTCAAAGTAGAAGCACTACCATCCAAGTAAAAGGATTACCATGTCAAGCTATAGGTACAATCGGTATATTTCTCACATTTTTTATTTAGCCTTAAGCAAACAAATAAATGTCTGGAGGACCAAGTGTCCACAATCCTTACAAAAATGTACTGGCTTTCTTACTTCTCATTCTGTATCTTGATTTGAGTGACAAGATTCAAATTTAGTTTTTGTATTGTCTAGATATCTATGTTAATACTGAAAATTGCCAGGTAGGGTCATTAAATTGAGGAATTTGACTATTTGGATGAACTTACTTAATTTTAACCATATTTTTAAGTATGTCTCAACCTCTAAAATGCATAACACTTCCATGCAAAAAAAATAATAATAATAATAACAATAATACCTAATATTGCTTAAAGGGACCTAAGCTACCTTTCGCTTTCATAATATTTCATTACAGAAATACATCTAAACCAACCTAACGTAGGTCCTTTTTTCCTAGGCTAGCAAAAACAACTACCAACTATGTTCTGATCTTATTCTGCCAAATAAATAAAAATAAAACTTTGCTTCACCGGTTCGGTTATTTTCATAAATCTACTATCATAGTACCCCCCCCCCCACAACGTACCAAAGCTATGAAATTTTATTTTTACAAAACCATAAGAAAATATTCACCATAATATTTTTATTTGTATAATAAAAGTAGGTACCTACTTAATTAACAACTTTATTATTGATATTATTTAATGATATCCAAGGAAATCAATTTCTTTAAATAAATAACTATTCTAGTAAGTACCTTGTTCTCTCATTATGTTCTATGACCCTCTTGTAAATGTAAACCCATTACTAAAAAAGTATAATATCCATTTATTTGATTAAATATTTTTATAGTTTGAATTAATTGAATTTAATTAGTATGATTTTCCAATTCTATTTTACACAAAGTAAAACCAATTTTAATTAGCCTTGTGTTTAAAGTAAGAAGTTTCAACAACCTTAGTTATATAAGTTTAAACTCATATTAAAATAAAGCTACAGGTACCTAGTGTCCATCCTTTTTTGGGGATACTAAATCATACATATTACCTATGTACTGGACCAAAATTAATCCTATTCAGCTTTGCATTCTGATATGACACAATCATTATTTGATTTAAAAGTTTTATTATCCCATAGGGAATAAAATTTTTTTTTTTTTTTTTTAGATTTGGTTACATAATTATTATTATGTGGCATAAGTGATTGTTCAGGCAAAGCATGAAAAGTTATCCTTTTAACCAACTAAGATAGTGGAATCTTGTGCAATTCTGTCCCATCCAGCATCCATAATAAATAAATACATACCTTAAAGCACACCAACAAAACAAACCTCCACGGATATTTGGCCCAGCTTTTGTTGGATAGGTCTGGGTGGTGGCATAAGCCCGTCGTTTGGCTGTTCTGATACTTATGTTAGGGCTGTTGGTAGTTCTTTATTTTATAACCAACCATTTTTATAGAAAAGCTTCCTAGCTTTTATAGGTCATTAGTATAATTAGGGCCAATTCTTATACAGCTTCTTCCTCTAAAAAATGTAATAAATACCCAATGTGTTCATTGGTAATCTCTTTCCAACGGAGAGAGTGCCATCTTGCCTTTGAAAGATATTTTTGGCCCAGTTTTGTTTCATGTTGACTGTTTAATTTTTGTTTTATGTTCTTGAAGAAGTCTATGTCATGCTTTTGCTGTTAGGTTCAGAATACCTGATAATTCCACATTTAACTTTGGAGCCTCCCACAGTTTGCCATTTCAAGGGGTTTTTATTTCATTGTTTGTCAACTTTAGTCCGACTTTTTATTAGTAAGGATTCCATTTGAAAGTCCTTGTCTTAAAGACTTTCCCGAGGCTTCAGCTGTTGTTAGGTACCTCTTTACTCTGAGGTTTTAATCTCAAGCATTTCTAATTCAAATTTCAAAATTGACCGTCATAAGTAAGATTAAAAAATCTAAGTTCTTCAGAACAAGCATACCATGTATGAGCTGTTTAAGTCACTCTCTGCCACGTACAATTGTAAAACACACAATTTGTAGTCACAATAGGTAGTTAGTACTTTATTGTTGGTTCATTTTTTAGATTTCTTGAGTTCAACCTCCTCAACGGAGAGGATTATTATATATACATATTTTATTACATGTCATGTTAGGAACTGTTTGCATGATTCTCTTAGTAGGTGCACCACCCCTCCACCGGAGGGGATACATATTGTACCACAATACATATTTTATAACATTATAACATGTTGAGAACCTTATTGTTTGCTTGTTTCTCTTAGTAGGTGCACCACCCCTCCACCGGAGGGGATACATATTGTACCACAATACGTATTTTATAACATTATAACATGTTGAGAACCTTATTGATTGCTTGTTTCTCTTAGTAGCTACGTGCACCACCCCTCCACCGGAGGGGATACATATTGTACCACAATACATATTTTATAACATGTTGAGAACCTTATTGTTTGCTTGTTTCTCTTACTAGGTGCACCACCCCTCCACCGGAGGGGATACATATTGTACCACAATACATATTTTATAACATGTTGAGAACCTTATTGTTTTACTGTACAACCCTTTCAACGGAGGGGATATAATATTGTTATGTTCCTTATATTTACTTGTTCCACTTTATGTACAACCAATCCAACGGACTGGATACTTAATGTAACACAAAAAGTATTATTTTACGTGTAAGGTAGCTACTAAGGATTTCCCCGAAAAAAGCTCACGATGTACCTGGAAAACAAAAAACGAATCGCCCAAAAACGTTGAACTTGAAGGTTAGGCCATCAAGATGGCGATCGGCCTTGCCGATTTCACAGCCAGCCACGGTTGGTGAACTTGGTGAATTTGAAAATTTCTTGGGAACAATGAGACAATCGTTATTATTGAGACTTTTTGATAAATAAGTAGATGTCTTACCACTCCTGTGTGGATTGTATAATAACGTAAAAAGGGATAAAATAGCCCCTAGCTTCCATTACTTTCATCCTTGCGCCTTTCCAATTTTTCCAACATCTTGACATTTTCACCAGCTCTGGATGTTATCCACACTTTGCAAATGACCACTATAACTTATTAAACCACTACAACACAAGATTTCGGAAAGAAACTATAATTTCTTTGCTTTTTAAAATTTTCGATAAAAAATCGACGACACCGCGAGTGAACGCGAAAGAACGAATGATGTGATTTGGTTGTGTTGCAGGCATCAAAAATTTTTTTTTAGTTGCAGGGCAACACTTTGGACACGCGATATATAGCGAGAGCAGCGAGTACTACTAAGTGGTCATTCCAGAATAAGCAAAGCAAAATAATAGTGTTGCCGGATTAGACACGGCTGCTGGAAAGTCGCCAAGTTTTTGTCTCACCGGCCAGCATTAATTTAGCTTTTTTTATAGTTTCAGGCTTAGTTTCAGTGTCAGATCTTTAGAATTGTCAAATTCGCATTTCAGATATTTTGGCTGTGCTTCACTTCATCAAAGTTCATTGAACCTTCGTTGTGAAATTGAAATAGTAAACAAATTTAAATATCGGAATCAATTATGGTTTTCGGGGAATCCAGGTATTCCCTGAGCTGGAAACCTTGTTCTTTCTTTGGTTAGATCGAGTGCCCTGGGCACGTCCTTCCTTTTATCTTTCGAAAACAATCAGTGAATTTTAATTACATCTCAGCTGGTAAGCATCTTTATAATGGATTTCCTATCGACGGCTGCCAATTCAGGGAGCCGGGAATAAATATTTGTGGTTTTTGCCGTAGGACTCGTCGCCGGCGCGTGCGCATAGCCGAACTCGTGGTGTCCTCCCAGTGAATATCCATCATTTTACCCACGAGTGGACGGAAGCCCTGGCGAGTGCTTTCCCGGCGAAGACGCGGCGACAGAGTCCAGCTGAGGATTCAGCTCTGTTTCTCTGTGCCCAAAAAGAACCCCGTTCGGGGTAAGTTTCCTTTATTTCACCGCCATCCCTCAATGACGTGGTCACTGGTCAGTGAGTAATGAACGTTTCGTTCAACAGGTTCTTCGTTCTTCTTCGGATTCTTCGTTCTTCGGATTCTTCGTTCTTCGGATTCTTCGTTCTTCGTTCTTCGGATTCTTCGTTCTTCGTTCTTCGGGTTCTTCTTCTTCTTCGGATTATTCTTCTTCTTCTTTTTCTTCCTTATACACCAACATCTCGAGTGACCAGCCGAGACCTCGCGGACGGGATCTCACCTGGAGCGGTGCTGTCTTCGCAGTGAGCGGGCCCCCTTCCTCTGAGACCGGCCACTGCGAACCTCTCCACGGTATCCTCAGTCTCGAGGAACTTCTTTCTCGGCTGAGTTCTTAATTATTTCTGTGCTGTTCTCAAACTAACTACAAATCAATCTACACACCTCTGGTTCTGCCTTCAGCAGTAAAATCTAAATTTAAGTTTCAACGTAAATGGTTGCTGGTAAAAGTCTGATCGTGTTGGCTCTCCACGAACCCTGTAAACCCTTCAATAGTTAAGTCTCATTTAAGCTAGCCGTAGCATCGTATCAATAACTTCTTAATTTTATAAAGGCGCCCAATTTTATAATTTATTCAAGATCATCAATAAAAGTTGTTTATTGAAACTCTTTGCATTATTTCACACATTCCTTTCAGCATCCTCTAGCTTATAATTTTAAAACGTTACAAGCTATGTTAGTGAAATGGTCAATCAACTTACTTAAAAGTGGAACCTCAAATATTTTACCGATGTATCGACTGTCGATTTGTATAAATTCAACAATACAATGGCTTCGTAAATCTCTTGCTATCATCGCTAATCTCGACTATTTAGGACGATGTACACATACAGGGGTGGTAAAAGTTTTAGCTCTTTAATTATGATTCAGCTAAAAAGGTTTTTAGCCCCCCTGTATACATCATCCTAAATAATAAAAACTTTTAAGACTCTTACGATACTATCCCTAAAAACATTATGCAAACTTGAGCTAAGAGCTTCATTCATATACAATTCATGAAGACTCAAGAAAATTGTAAGCAACGAAGTAGGTCATCCGGCCCGCTAGCTAAGATTCATATCATTATAGGATTACTGTACAGGCAATTCATATATTCAAGGCGGTATAAATTGGCTCCTATCTTGCGGATTCCGTCGTAATAAATCAATGAAAATGCAGTTAAATTAACCTACATGCTAAACCACAAGGCGTCTTAGAGACTACACAGTTTAACCTTGTTTTTATCCTGTGTTTGGCCTTCTTGCATCCGAATCACGTAACCGGAATACCAGAAAGAATTTAGATGGTACGTGGTCGTATTGAACTTCGTAATGAGTCATGCACAAGGACCAAGGACGGTCATAAAGTCGAAAGCGCAAGTGGCATTATCAGCTGAGCGCTTTCGTACTTCGGAGGGCACGTTTGTCTGTGCCGACTTTTTAAGAGGCCGTAGGTAGCAAATATGTGGTTTGAATCGTATTAGATCTCAAAATCCGTGAAAGATACCACCTTATAATGTTTGGAGAAATTAAACTTTGAACTTTTATCTTGCGTTGTGGTTTTTTAGAAACACGATTGGTAAAAGTTTTCTCGATCATATATTTTTTTGAAAAATACATGTTTTTCACACAGTTTGCTATTTATCTCAGGAACAGAACGCTATTTTTGTTGGTTTTATGTTTTGACAAATAGCCTAGAAGTATTCATTTAGTTCTGGTTTTTTAATTTTTCGATTACTTGTTTAATTAACTTGTAATTAAATAAAAACTGTTTTTTCGCTATAAATTATGTTGCGTGTCTATCGTTCTGCGCTTCTCACTCACGAGTAAAAACATTATTCGCTCTCCCGCTCATTCCTCGGCGTTATGGCACACACTTAAATCGTTAAGCCATGACGCGACCTAAAAACTCCATCATTTGACCATTTGCTCATACGAACTTACTTACTCATCCTTCCATAAAAATTAATTGTATAGAATTTATATCTTTATTAGCAAACTTATAAATATCCCCGAGTAAATTCGTCAACTATAATCCAATGCAATCATGGTTTAACTTCAATAATAATGAATGTAATTAACCGGCTCATAAACTCACTACCTTATGCATCATATTTTGTATTAAACCTTGACTTTAACTAAAGACTGTGAAATATATTAATACCGGATTTGTTACCTATATATATATATATAGGTAATAAATCCTAATAATAATAGGTATAAATCATATATCTACTAATATATATTAGTTGATATAATATGATTTATTACCTATTTATGAAATAATATAAAAATATAGGAAGCGCTCGTGGCGAAGTTTGCTAAGACGTTCTTGATAGATCGTCGAAGTTAAGCAACGTTCTGAGCGGTCACTACTTGGATGGGTGACCGCAAGTGGCATTTTCATCTGAGCGCTTCCGTGCTTCGGAGGGCACGTTAAATTGTCGGTCCCGGCTTTTAAAGTCGTTAAGCCATGACGGAGGCCTTTAGGCGGCCTAACGATAAACGATACTTAAGTGATCCTTGAGGTCCTACAAGAATAAATGATTTTTCTTTCTTTCTTTCTTTCCTAAAAACTCCGTCACCAGAGTTGGCCACTTGCTTATACGACGAACGAACGAACGAACCTATTTATTATTTGATACCAAATAACATAAGGAGACGGGGCATAAAAGTAATTAGCTACCCAGATCAAAATCAGTTACATTCCCTATGCTGCCTTGTGCTTAGTTGAGACACAATGCTCTTATTCAAAATGGAAATGTAAATTAAATTCAAATATTTATATCATTTATTCATTTTGGAGAAAGGCCAGGTCCGAAGTACCCTAAACCGGAGAGCGTGTATGAAGAATGTAATGAGAGTGAATGAGGCGAAAGATGTGTGTCAGGATCGTATCAAGTGGAGATCCGTGGTCTCTGCCTACCCCCATGGGAAAGAGACGTGATTTTATGTATGTGTCTATGTAATCAGTAGGGCCTCTAAGATCACATTGAAACGTCTAAGAACTAGGTAATTCTACTCATGTTCATTCGACACCAAAAAATAAGGTCAACATTATGCAGCTCAATTCATGAGAGACATGATAATTATGTTAATGAAAAATGTCTGACAAGGTGTCAATAAATGCGACTTACCTACATAGGACCGTCGGTCGGTATGAATGCGACTGACATAGGACCGACCGATGGCTATACCCAGCAGTGGGTGAAGTCTGCTGTGGATGGTAACAACGCTAAAATCTGGAGAAAGACTTGTCAACCACAAATGTAACAAAAACGTTAGTTTCATTCTGCTACTGAGACTTACTAAATACTTTTTATAGGTTATATTTTAAGAAATCTCGAAGGACAGAGATGGTTGGAGGGATATGGGGGAGACCTTTGCCCAGCAGTGGGACGATATAGGTTGAAGAAAAAAAAAGGTTATATTACCTACCAGTTTATCTGTTGCAGTGAGGATAATGTAAATCTTTTTTGAGTTTTAGTGAACAGTTGTATTATACCAAAAATAGGAATAAACCTATCCTCTCAGTTAAATCGGCGTTACCCACAAATTACATAATCAATAAACTATTAATACCACCTGTGGACAAATTTGGTCAAACCTCTATATTGAACGTACAGAATAACTAATTATATTTAGGTAGTAGATTTTAATTTAGTTATTTATGACACACCAGGAACTCTACAACTAAAATATTGACCAAATTACTAATTCCTAATTATATGCCAATGTCATATTTTTCATTCTTAATAATTGTTTTATGTTTATTTTCCAGTAAATTGTCGTTTCCTTTGACTTAAGCTACTAGTTTAAGTAATTGATGTACCTATACAGTCGCGATTAAAACTCACAACCCTCAGATGAACACATACAGCCTGGTGACAGACGAACGGACGGACGGACAGCGGAGTCTTAGTAATAGGGTCCCGTTTTTAACCTTTGTGTACGGGACCCTAAAAATAACAGTTTTTTAACCTAAAACAACAATCATTTGTAATACACAAGTACGCAATGAGGTTACAAGTACACCTACTTTTTGTATGTGCCACAAAGTAAGTAAATAATGATTTGATTCGAGTACATTGACCGACTGATTATTCTTGATGTTTGCTGTTAATGTTACGTTGAAAGGTTCCGTATGTTTTTGCTGTGATAAAAATGTAGGTTAATCTATTACTTTGAATGAAATTGTAATGTCTTACTAGCTGGCCACCCCGACTTTGCTCGTGCTACTATAGCCGTTAAAAGAATAAAGGTTCATCCTTTACTGGGCTATTATTTGAGCTACAAATGATATACGAGTATGATGATCATAGTACCTTTAAAATTGTAAAAAAATATATATATTATTTTACTAAATATAAACAAGCTAACCAAATTCTCACATCTCTACATTGAATTGTATACTTGGGTAGGTAATAGTATAGATTAATGTATTCTGAAACATGTTTTCTGTCTTCGTTTTTATTATTAGCTAGCTACGCCCCGCATTGTTACCCGCGGTGAATAAGTTTATCCCGTGGGAATACCGGTTTCAAAAGTAGCCTATGAATGTGTTAATCCAGGATGTAAGCTATCCTGGTAGAAAATTTCATTCAATTCCGTCCAGCTGTTTGAGCGTGAAGGAGTAACAAACATACACACAAATCTTCACCATTATAATATTAGTAAATATTAGTAAGTTATATATCAATAAAAAACCTCTAAGAAGTTTCGTCACCAAACAATACCTAACCAGTCAATAGATCTCTTTTTTAATAAAAAAAAAGTAAAGACATTCGTAGACAAAACTCTGAACAAAAGCCATTGTTCGGTTTCACAGTACTCTTGGGAAATAAAAAAGGTGGCTCTTAGCAGTAAATATCACAAATATCTGGTACCTTTATAAACATAAATCTGGATGGTATCGGTAATAACCTCACTGAAGTTTGAAAATATACCTACACAAAATCTTGCGATAAAGCCCGTCACACACGTAGCTATAATATATAGTTATATAAATTATAGCAAGACATATTACGATATATTTTCTATACTAAGAAAGAAAGAAAGAAAGAAAAATCATTTATTCTTGTAGGACCTCAAGGATCACTTAAGTTTCGTTTTACATGCTAGGTGATTCTAATGCCTGTTCCAACGCGACTCCCTACACCAGGGAAAGAATCAGGCAAGAACCTGGTGGTGTGGGCCTAGCTTTTTTTAAAAGCGATCCCTTAACAATCTAATTCAAATGATCTAAATAGTCAAGCTTCAGTGGGAAGCCAGTCGAACAAAGTAAGGCATGTCAAAGAAAGTAAAAGTAATTGTTAATAATATTCCAATAATATTCTAATATTCAAGTGACCGCACACGCAGCTATAATAATATATTATAGCTACGTGTGTATTTGTATACATATAACAAGGCATATTAATATATATTATAGCTAGGTGTGTGACGGGCTTTACGGGACACAGTTTCAAAATACATACGTAGGTACGTATTATTTAATAAATAAATTTCTCAATTACTGTCTTCAGTCATATAAAAACGTACAAATGTGTGAATCAATATCGAAAATGTCCAAGACAACTGCTTACGTCATTTATTGTGATGAGAATTCTTCATATTCTTTTAATATATTTTCGGGGCTTCACTTCATTCTTGAGAAAATTCATTGACGTCATTCATCTTCCGAATTTGGAGTGACAAAAAACTATATCATAAATGACGTAAGTATTGTATATTTTTTTTTACGTATACTGTTAAATTTTGTTAGATAAAAAAAAACTTATTATTATTATTATTATTAGCCCATTGTGTCCCACTGCTGGGCAAAGGCCTCCCCTTGGTCTTTCCACTCATCACGGTCCTGTGCCATTTGGACCCACGCTGTGTTAAAGGCATCAAGTTCGTCGCGCCACACAAAAAAAACTTAGGTCTTTCTAATAAATTGGCTTATGTACTGTCTATCGGAGTGTGGGAGAGACTCGTGGGTATATCATTAGTATTCTACATTATTCTATTTTGCTTAAAAGTTGTTGAACTTTAAAGAATATAGAACATTACTGATTAGAAATTATTTCCTGGTGTTAAACATGTAAATTAAAAACTTGCTCGCACCATTTAATATTGTGGTCCGGGAAATCTAATATTTTGGTACGAGTTATCAACATGCATAAAATACTGCCTTCCTTAAATGATCTGAATTATTTATTGATAAGCGAAAGGTCACTTATTTCATCATCATCATTCACAACCCAATGTCTCCTACTTTGGTAGTGGGAAAAATCAGGAAGCCTATTATGCTATTATAGTACTCGATTTGCTATTGCCATTCTTTCCGGTCCTACGCTTGCCTGATCCATTGAGCCGTGTTGGCCGAGTGGGATGTACTCGAATCTCAATCTCATCAAATAAAGACATCAAGTCCTGAGCTTTTTTTTAACTTTTACTTTTGCGATCACAATTCATATTTTAGAAATACCATAATATATTTCTGAAATAGATTGAATATACACGGGATTTTATCGCATTATTTACCTTACTTATCGACGTCTGCCCAAGGCCACGGCTATTGTATTATATCCAAAACGTCGGAATATCAATAAGATAAGATAAGTAAATAAAGCGATAGCGGATAAATCCCGTGTCCAGCATGTATGTATTTCTATAATATCTATTGTCAACTTTTTAAGAAAGAAAATTACTTGATCTATGAAGCTGAAATCCTTCAAAGAGAGTCCTTCAAAGAAGTAAGTAGTCTGATATTTCCAGAAATCTTTTCCTTCCGCCATCGGTTCTTTCTGGGTTCAAATAAAGGTCACAAGATAAGTCGAGGCTTCTGACCTTTTTATAGATTATTATTGTGAGTCCCGCTTTGTCGCTTCCGCGACTTGGATTCACTAATATTTCGCACCAGCTGCGCCCCGCGGTGAATAGTTCCCGTTTCCGTGGGAATACCGGGTTAAAGTAGCCTATTTTTTAATCCAGGGTATAAGCAATCCTGGTACCAAATTTCATTCAAATCCGTCCAACTGTTTGAGCGTGAAAGAGTAACAAACACACTTACATACTTACATACACACAAACTCTCACCTTTATATTTAGTAGGATTAGTAGGATGTTAGGTTTATAACTTTGACTTTGAATGTGTATAAAACCTCCGAAACTATACATCTGTGTTCAGCCGTAAAAGTAAAACAGCATTCCTATTGTTAGAATAGTTTAAATTTTCAACAAGTCCGTAATCTCCGATATCATGGATGACCTAAGTTTCCTTCCAAGTGATATCATCAAAGCCGACCTTTGTCTATCTACCCTATAATATCGTACACTATGATAGTAATTAAAGGTCACCTTATGTTCTAGAAGATTTAAACAACGTAGAAGGTAACGTACGAGTATGACTTAATCTTAAAGATCCTTAGGTGTGAGGTTAAGAGTATAATATCATGTGATATCCTGCAATTAAAGGAGCACTAGTTTTTAATATTTTTGACCATTAATTATGCATTAAGTGTAACCCTGTGTTGGGTGTCCATAGTAAATAAATAAATAAGTTATTTTAGTTAATTATTTATTAATTATTTTGACTACGTCACCTCTTTCACCCTCCATATCTTCTAAATGGCTCAACTGATTTGTGTGTAACTTTTAGTTTTGCATCCTACACACCGTTTCCTTGCATTTGATACCAAACTTGGATATATTTTAGAATATTCTATTATTCATCCCCACTTTCACCCCCCCATATCTTGTAAACGTCTTAACCGATTTTGACAAAACATAATTAAAAACCACCGCTAGAAAATATGCTTTCAAATTAAAAAAAACTGCATGCAAATCAGTCAACTTGTTCAAGAGCTACGGTGCCACTGACAGACGCACATAGCGGTCAAACTTATAACAACCCCCTTTTTGATTTGGGGGTTTAAAAAGAGAAAAGTCTAAACATAACATACTTACCCTTACCCTTTGTCAGATTCTAAAATAAATATAAACATGATCAAGACTGTATCCCAGGGAGCGGTAGACGTTTCTTTCAGGTCTTTATGCAATTTTTAGACCCTTTTTTTTTAAGATGTCTAAGAGGGTTTGTCTTTGTCAGATTAAGTATGTAACATTATAACAGTACTTTAGCCAGTAACGGACTGCACAGACATCATCGTAGCGAGGTCAATAACCTCAGATTTGTACTGCAAGAATAATGTACGCTTGCATACTCAATTGCATACTCCTCACTCAATGCAAGATGTCACCGTTACAATAATATGTACAAGAATTTCTTCTATTTGTGAAATAATGTATGTAATTTGAAATCAGATTGTTTTAGATTTAGATTTTTTCTAAGTATTTTTACTCACGATGTAACGGAGAAGGTATTGTGTTTGGGGTATTTTTTTTGTACAAATCAATAATAGCCTTCGTTTTCTCCAAAACTACTAGTCCGATTTTGATGCAGTTTTCAGTAATGGGTTCGGGTTTGATTGGTGAATGTATGTGTTACGGTGACAACTCTAGGTTGAATTAAACTATAATGGTGTGTAAAGTGCAAAACAGAAAGTAAGTATAAATAATTCAATTACTTTTAACGTCGTGAGTTTTTTCAAAATTTTTGAGTTTTGTTACTTGTTCCTTGTACTTCCTTCTCGCTACCATATTATTAGCTCATTGCCATATTAGAAACACCGGCTAAACGATAGCTATTGCTTTCCAAGTTTCCATTCACTATGCCCGGCCGGCACCTGTTCGCCTTGACTTCCATTTCGTCGGGTAAATGCTTTCCGGAATAGAAGAGCCTGCTATACCTTTAAGTGTGTGCCATAACGCCGAGGAATGAGCGGGAGAGCGAATAATGTTTTTACTCGTGAGTGAGAAGCGCAGAACGATAGACACGCAACATAATTTATAGCGAAAAAACAGTTTTTATTTAATTACAAGTTAATTAAACAAGTAATCGAAAAATTAAAAAACCAGAACTAAATGAATACTTCTAGGCTATTTGTCAAAACATAAAACCAACAAAAATAGCGTTCTGTTCCTGAGATAAATAGCAAACTGTGTGAAAAACATGTATTTTTCAAAAAAATATATGATCGAGAAAACTTTTACCAATCGTGTTTCTAAAAAACCACAACGCAAGATAAAAGTTCAAAGTTTAATTTCTCCAAACATTATAAGGTGGTATCTTTCACGGATTTTGAGATCTAATACGATTCAAACCACATATTTGCTACCTACGGCCTCTTAACAGCAATTATTGACCCTTTTACATAAGAACATAGAACCTTTTTAAAAAAGAAATTTATAATACTTTTTACACTCTGTATGTATATCTCTCCCGCCCGGCTTCGCTCACGTAGTAGGTACTAATCCGGATAAAAAGTGTGTGTTATTCCAGGTCATAAACTCCAAGTACACTGCCGGGTTCCTATATCCAACGAACGGATGTCCGTAGGTCGGTCGTCATAGCAACGATGTTATCTGTCAAAAAGTGTCATACATTTTGTGTTGAATAAACAACGTTGCTATGACGACCGACCTACCGGTCATCCGTACGTTGGATATAGGAACCGGGGGTAAGTAAGTAACATTCCAAGTTTCACCCAAATAGCTCGAGAAGTCAGTGTACCAGTCTCTACTGCTCCAGTGGTCGTGCGATCAAGCAAATGCTCGAAACAGTCGATCCTGACTGCTTCAAGCTCCCGTGTAAGCCCGGCCTTAGTCACAACATTGCTGTAACATGACTAATGTTGATCTTGTCTGATGAGAACGATCATCGAGATGGTATTTCACCTTTTGTAGTAAATGTGGGGCAAATAACAGGTTATACTTACGTGATATGCGCATGTCGTTGGGAAGAGCCATTAAAATTAATCAGTTTTAAAAATCTCTATAAATATCAAGTCGAGGTGTTTGTTTGTTTGTTATTTATTAACGCTGAATCATCAGAACTGATTTGACTCTCTTTTCTTTCTTCTGAACGATCGCGATCTAAAGATAGGTTACGTAATACCTTAAATTGCATCTTAGGTATTGTATTCTACTTTTAACCGACCTCAACCACCTCAAAAAAGAAGTAGGTTCTATGTTTCATTGATGTATTTTTTTATGTATGTTCATCAATTATTCAATAGTGGTCGATTTTAAAAAATATTTTTTGATTTTAAAAAATATTTTTTGGTTTGAAAGAATATTCCCCCGAGATGGTCCCATAAAAAATTGAGGATCTGATGAGGGTCTACGGAGTTATAAATAGAAATGTACCACGAGAGTGCAGGATTTTTCTCTTACGAAACTGAAGTCGGTCTTATAAAAAAAAATTGCCACTTTAAGATTATATTTTTATTTTTTGGATTCACTAACACATAATACGCAATAAATAAATTTGAATTTGAATGAGTTTATTTACTCTACTACTCGCGAGGTCTGTCTGAGTGCAGACTTTGAATACGAGCCTAAAAGCCATATTGACGAAACTTTTGTGCTTTTGGTGCTAATCGTACCATTCTATAATAGGATATAATGTTAATAACAAAAAAATAATATATACTTAGGGACTTCATTCGTTCGTATAAGCAAGTGGCCAACTCTGGTGACGGAGTTTTTAGACCGCCTAAAGGCCTCCGTCATGGCTTAACGAGTTTCAAATCAAATCAAATGTTTTTATTCTGTAACTTAAAACTTAAATACATTCGTGGGTTTGGGACCCCCTTTTAAGTATGAAATACCTGTATTAGAGGATCCCGCTCTTCCATTATTATATGTACCTAAATATTTTTTATAATAATGGAAATTAAAAGCCGGGACCGACAATTTAACGGTACTTTTATATAGGGACTCAGATTGACTTTAACAAAAACTCGTGTCAACAAATAAAATCTTAATGATTCATTTATCACAACAAGAGTAAAACCGTAGAAGCATGTTCGATTGTACCAGAATGGTGAGTAATATTTATGTAATCTTAAATACCTACTGATGTATTACCTACACACAAAACGGGTTAAGTGTGTGCCATAACGCCGAGGAATGAGCGGGAGAGCGAATAATGTTTTTACTCGTGAGTGAGAAGCGCAGAACGATAGACACGCAAGATATAAATAGATAAATAGCAAACTGAGATAAATAGCAAACTGTGTGAAAAACATGTATTTTTCAAAAAAATATATGATCGAGAAAACTTTTACCAATCGTGTTTCTAAAAAACCACAACGCAAGATAAAAGTTCAAAGTTTAATTTCTCCAAACATTATAAGGTGGTATCTTTCACGGATTTTGAGATCTAATACGATTCAAACCACATATTTGCTACCTACGGCCTCTTAACAGCAATTATTGACCCTTTTACATAAGAACATAGAACCTTTTTAAAAAAGAAATTTATAATACTTTTTACACTCTGTATGTATATCTCTCCCGCCCGGCTTCGCTCACGTAGTAGGTACTAATCCGGATAAAAAGTGTGTGTTATTCCAGGTCATAAACTCCAAGTACACTGCCGGGTTCCTATATCCAACGAACGGATGTCCGTAGGTCGGTCGTCATAGCAACGATGTTATCTGTCAAAAAGTGTCATACATTTTGTGTTGAATAAACAACGTTGCTATGACGACCGACCTACCGGTCATCCGTACGTTGGATATAGGAACCGGGGGTAAGTAAGTAACATTCCAAGTTTCACCCAAATAGCTCGAGAAGTCAGTGTACCAGTCTCTACTGCTCCAGTGGTCGTGCGATCAAGCAAATGCTCGAAACAGTCGATCCTGACTGCTTCAAGCTCCCGTGTAAGCCCGGCCTTAGTCACAACATTGCTGTAACATGACTAATGTTGATCTTGTCTGATGAGAACGATCATCGAGATGGTATTTCACCTTTTGTAGTAAATGTGGGGCAAATAACAGGTTATACTTACGTGATATGCGCATGTCGTTGGGAAGAGCCATTAAAATTAATCAGTTTTAAAAATCTCTATAAATATCAAGTCGAGGTGTTTGTTTGTTTGTTATTTATTAACGCTGAATCATCAGAACTGATTTGACTCTCTTTTCTTTCTTCTGAACGATCGCGATCTAAAGATAGGTTACGTAATACCTTAAATTGCATCTTAGGTATTGTATTCTACTTTTAACCGACCTCAACCACCTCAAAAAAGAAGTAGGTTCTATGTTTCATTGATGTATTTTTTTATGTATGTTCATCAATTATTCAATAGTGGTCGATTTTAAAAAATATTTTTTGATTTTAAAAAATATTTTTTGGTTTGAAAGAATATTCCCCCGAGATGGTCCCATAAAAAATTGAGGATCTGATGAGGGTCTACGGAGTTATAAATAGAAATGTACCACGAGAGTGCAGGATTTTTCTCTTACGAAACTGAAGTCGGTCTTATAAAAAAAAATTGCCACTTTAAGATTATATTTTTATTTTTTGGATTCACTAACACATAATACGCAATAAATAAATTTGAATTTGAATGAGTTTATTTACTCTACTACTCGCGAGGTCTGTCTGAGTGCAGACTTTGAATACGAGCCTAAAAGCCATATTGACGAAACTTTTGTGCTTTTGGTGCTAATCGTACCATTCTATAATAGGATATAATGTTAATAACAAAAAAATAATATATACTTAGGGACTTCATTCGTTCGTATAAGCAAGTGGCCAACTCTGGTGACGGAGTTTTTAGACCGCCTAAAGGCCTCCGTCATGGCTTAACGAGTTTCAAATCAAATCAAATGTTTTTATTCTGTAACTTAAAACTTAAATACATTCGTGGGTTTGGGACCCCCTTTTAAGTATGAAATACCTGTATTAGAGGATCCCGCTCTTCCATTATTATATGTACCTAAATATTTTTTATAATAATGGAAATTAAAAGCCGGGACCGACAATTTAACGGTACTTTTATATAGGGACTCAGATTGACTTTAACAAAAACTCGTGTCAACAAATAAAATCTTAATGATTCATTTATCACAACAAGAGTAAAACCGTAGAAGCATGTTCGATTGTACCAGAATGGTGAGTAATATTTATGTAATCTTAAATACCTACTGATGTATTACCTACACACAAAACGGGTTAAGTGTGTGCCATAACGCCGAGGAATGAGCGGGAGAGCGAATAATGTTTTTACTCGTGAGTGAGAAGCGCAGAACGATAGACACGCAAGATATAAATAGATAAATAGCAAACTGAGATAAATAGCAAACTGTGTGAAAAACATGTATTTTTCAAAAAAATATATGATCGAGAAAACTTTTACCAATCGTGTTTCTAAAAAACCACAACGCAAGATAAAAGTTCAAAGTTTAATTTCTCCAAACATTATAAGGTGGTATCTTTCACGGATTTTGAGATCTAATACGATTCAAACCACATATTTGCTACCTACGGCCTCTTAACAGCAATTATTGACCCTTTTACATAAGAACATAGAACCTTTTTAAAAAAGAAATTTATAATACTTTTTACACTCTGTATGTATATCTCTCCCGCCCGGCTTCGCTCACGTAGTAGGTACTAATCCGGATAAAAAGTGTGTGTTATTCCAGGTCATAAACTCCAAGTACACTGCCGGGTTCCTATATCCAACGAACGGATGTCCGTAGGTCGGTCGTCATAGCAACGATGTTATCTGTCAAAAAGTGTCATACATTTTGTGTTGAATAAACAACGTTGCTATGACGACCGACCTACCGGTCATCCGTACGTTGGATATAGGAACCGGGGGTAAGTAAGTAACATTCCAAGTTTCACCCAAATAGCTCGAGAAGTCAGTGTACCAGTCTCTACTGCTCCAGTGGTCGTGCGATCAAGCAAATGCTCGAAACAGTCGATCCTGACTGCTTCAAGCTCCCGTGTAAGCCCGGCCTTAGTCACAACATTGCTGTAACATGACTAATGTTGATCTTGTCTGATGAGAACGATCATCGAGATGGTATTTCACCTTTTGTAGTAAATGTGGGGCAAATAACAGGTTATACTTACGTGATATGCGCATGTCGTTGGGAAGAGCCATTAAAATTAATCAGTTTTAAAAATCTCTATAAATATCAAGTCGAGGTGTTTGTTTGTTTGTTATTTATTAACGCTGAATCATCAGAACTGATTTGACTCTCTTTTCTTTCTTCTGAACGATCGCGATCTAAAGATAGGTTACGTAATACCTTAAATTGCATCTTAGGTATTGTATTCTACTTTTAACCGACCTCAACCACCTCAAAAAAGAAGTAGGTTCTATGTTTCATTGATGTATTTTTTTATGTATGTTCATCAATTATTCAATAGTGGTCGATTTTAAAAAATATTTTTTGATTTTAAAAAATATTTTTTGGTTTGAAAGAATATTCCCCCGAGATGGTCCCATAAAAAATTGAGGATCTGATGAGGGTCTACGGAGTTATAAATAGAAATGTACCACGAGAGTGCAGGATTTTTCTCTTACGAAACTGAAGTCGGTCTTATAAAAAAAAATTGCCACTTTAAGATTATATTTTTATTTTTTGGATTCACTAACACATAATACGCAATAAATAAATTTGAATTTGAATGAGTTTATTTACTCTACTACTCGCGAGGTCTGTCTGAGTGCAGACTTTGAATACGAGCCTAAAAGCCATATTGACGAAACTTTTGTGCTTTTGGTGCTAATCGTACCATTCTATAATAGGATATAATGTTAATAACAAAAAAATAATATATACTTAGGGACTTCATTCGTTCGTATAAGCAAGTGGCCAACTCTGGTGACGGAGTTTTTAGACCGCCTAAAGGCCTCCGTCATGGCTTAACGAGTTTCAAATCAAATCAAATGTTTTTATTCTGTAACTTAAAACTTAAATACATTCGTGGGTTTGGGACCCCCTTTTAAGTATGAAATACCTGTATTAGAGGATCCCGCTCTTCCATTATTATATGTACCTAAATATTTTTTATAATAATGGAAATTAAAAGCCGGGACCGACAATTTAACGGTACTTTTATATAGGGACTCAGATTGACTTTAACAAAAACTCGTGTCAACAAATAAAATCTTAATGATTCATTTATCACAACAAGAGTAAAACCGTAGAAGCATGTTCGATTGTACCAGAATGGTGAGTAATATTTATGTAATCTTAAATACCTACTGATGTATTACCTACACACAAAACGGGTTAAGTGTGTGCCATAACGCCGAGGAATGAGCGGGAGAGCGAATAATGTTTTTACTCGTGAGTGAGAAGCGCAGAACGATAGACACGCAACATAATTTATAGCGAAAAAACAGTTTTTATTTAATTACAAGTTAATTAAACAAGCAATCGAAAAATTAAAAAACCAGAACTAAATGAATACTTCTAGGCTATTTGTCAAAACATAAAACCAACAAAAATAGCGTTCTGTTCCTGAGATAAATAGCAAACTGTGTGAAAAACATGTATTTTTCAAAAAAATATATGATCGAGAAAACTTTTACCAATCGTGTTTCTAAAAAACCACAACGCAAGATAAAAGTTCAAAGTTTAATTTCTCCAAACATTATAAGGTGGTATCTTTCACGGATTTTGAGATCTAATACGATTCAAACCACATATTTGCTACCTACGGCCTCTTAAACGATTGACCCAGCTGATCGTCCGAGTGCTGACAAAACCTAACCTACCATAATAATCTCTAATAATTATACCTATGTATTTTAAAATGAATTGCTGTTCGTTTGTCTCGCTAAAACTTGAGAATGGCTGGACCTATTTGTATTTGCGGTAGTTGAAAGACAATTACCTACTTAGGTACTTAATTGCAAAAAAAATCATGAAAAAAATCTATGTCGGCCCGAAATTCACCGGGCCATCTAGTAATTATACAAAAATGAATCCTGGTTGGTTACTTTGGTTCGTTAGTCTCGCTAATGCGAGCACCACACATTGGCTACGAATAGAATGGCCAATGGCAATGCTCCGTTTATGTCCAATAACCGTCCAAGATCGATCCCCACATTGAAGTGTTGGAACCAACAGTCTTTCTTGGTTCCAACATAGCCAATGTGTGGTGCCCGCATAAACCTCGAAAACGGCTGATTTTGATTTTGAAATCTTAGTGGAAGTTTTTACTGTTTAAGGAGTAAAAGGATTGAGAAAACTTTAAAGGTGAGATTCGCTGCATTGGTACACCCGCGTGAAGCCGGGGCTTGTCCCTAGTCTGATATGTAAATGACTCATTGAAGTAGCATACCTAGTAATCATTTATGAGGTATCAAGGAAATAAACTATTTGTGACTTTATGCACCCTGATCTTCTAGAATGTGGATTAAATGCAAATCTGTAAGTATATAAACGGAATTTAGACTGCTGGTCGATGCCCTCCATTTTTTTACATTTAAAGGGTAATATAGTTTCGGAGTTGCTAAGAAGGCCGTTTAAGGCTAAAATCACAGCGAAACGGCAGCGAAGTGGCTGCAGTTTCAGTGTCATATAATTTTAAACATTATATCTTCATTACTATAATGCATAGTATAAAGCGCTTTGAAAAGTATACTCTTGGCGCCTCTTGTGGTCGCTTGCGTTTTAAGTTTCTCAAGCGATACTATGTTTTAAGTTAATGAAGATAAAGCTTAAAGTTATATTATACTAAAACTACTTGCCGCTTCCGACTCTCTGCTGAATCATAAAATATATCTTAATATGATTTTTTTTTTAAATCGTAAAATGGCCACTTAGTAGTTTATAATTTAAGTGTCATCAAGCGATTAATTAGTAAAAATGCTGCAGAAGGTTATAATAAGTATTAAGACTAAACTAAATGGCGCAACTGCCGGGCACACCAAGTTAAAATATTGGTCCTACACACACACAACATAATACGTAATGTCGATATTACTACACATTCGATAGATGAGTTGAGCAGTAGGTACCTTTCTGAATGTGGCCATTGAGGGTGTTAAGTCTCTGAAGCAATCATTTGAAAATATATCTACTGTTATTATAAATAAGTACCTACTGAGTAAGTCATCATCTAGTTTCTTTATTTATTAATATGCAGTTTGGCACATTTAGTTAGCTCGGGAATCAAACCCGGGCTATTTGAAAAATAAATCTAACACTATTTCTAGTGTAAAATGGGGTAGAATTGTGTTGATAAATAAATTGAACTTTTTTAAATTTTAATGTAATTTTCATACTACATCAAGAAGAACACTAATGTATGTCTTGTTTTTAGAAAAACTGTTCTTTATAATCTGACCTAGTAACGAATTAACCTTGAAATATAAAAGAAGTTAAAAGTAATGTTGCAAATAATGTTTAGCTTGGTAATAAATATGTCCCAAGGCCGTCTCAACTTCGAGTTTTTTTATACGGGCATCTGTCAACGTAACTCGGTGTTAATTTTTAACACATAGATACACGTGGGGCTGCCAAATTAGCATGAAATATATGAAATTTCGTTGTTCAAATAACAATTAGCATGTATATATGAAAGTTCGTAGTTCAAATAACAAAATTATTGTTTAATTATGACGTTTCAAAAAGTACTTCCCCGCTCCCCTTTGAGGTAGCATATGGTCTTAAATCCGGCACTGTATTCAAATTATTTATTTTGCGAAACAAGGGTTAATTATATAAATGACATAGAGATGAGTATGTAAAACCTTGTTCTGCTTGTCAGCATGCAAACTGACAATAAAGCAGCATCTAAATTTAGGTACACACTTCAATTCCTTTCCACATTATCCTAATTATGGGCCTCAGGGCCTCCAGGGGGCCCTAGTCCTAGGTTAAAGCAAATACGTATTGACCATTGTATTTCCTGTGGATATGGCCGGATGCTGAGAGGATGGTTTAGGTGCTACAGCCTATTCTATCTCAACAATGTCCCAGGCACTAGTGTCCCGTTAAGTGTAGGCAAAGCTTGCCTCCTGACTCTGTATATCATCTAGTAAAGATGCAAAGGCCTGAGTTATGATAGGATCTTGTTCTTGTCTTTTTTAAACTTTCGCGATCGTTGCGAGCGTTGTATCAAAGCAAAAATCACAGCAAATCGCGAAAATAACTATCAGATTAAAGGCTGATTAAGTAAATTAGTAAGTAACTTACTTAATTACTGTCATATTTGACAGTTGTTTCCGCGATTTACTGTGATTTTTGCTTTGATACAACTTGGATACAATCCGAGACAAGTTACACAATCAGGGGGCAGAACACATGAAATTCGTGATAAATACCCGTTTGCATATGTTTTATAATGGATCTTGTTATTTCCAGGGACGCTCCACACGATGAGGCGCCGCTGAAGCTGACCACAGACGAGCCGCTACAGCTGGGCCCCCCGCCGCGAACCTGCTACCCCCTCGTGGTGATCCTGGCGCGGGATGTGAGGGATACTGGCGAGCTGCGTCCTGATGATACGGTGTGTTCCAACATCATTCTTGAAATCGTTATAGCTGGGCCCTGACCTCCAGACCCCCCCCCCCCCCCCGTCCTTAAATACGCCCCTGTGACTGATAATAGAAGATAATTAACTTCGTTCGTTCGTATGAGCAAATCCAACTCTGGTGATGGAGTTTTTGGGCCGCCTAAAGGCCTCCGTCATGGCTTAACGACTTTAAAAGCCGGGACCCATAACTTAACGTGCCCGATGCACGGTAGCGCTCAGCTGATATTGCCGCCCCATGCACGGAAGCGCTCAGCTGATAATGCCACTTGCGGTCACCCCTCCAAGTTGTGACCGCTCAGAACGTTGCTTATCTTGGACGATCTATCCAGAACGTCTTAGCAAGCTTCGCCACGAGCGCTTCAGGATAGAATACCTACTATACCAACGGATGATAGTCCTTCTTAGGCGAAGGCTCTAATCAGCGCTAAAGAAACGAACGCGCTAAAGAACTTTAGTGCTGAACCGACTTTTTGATTCTATCAACATTTTCGAGTCGGTGTCATATGGTTCCGTGAGTTTATAAAATTATAACAAGTTTGTTGTGTATAGGTGGCGCTAGTGAGCGTGATCCACATCCGAGACGACCAGTGCCCACTACCGAGCGGAATTATCGCGCAGTACTTGAAACAGGCGAACGGACATCTCTCCTGTTTGAAGGTAATTTGCCCGATAATTATAACTGCTACTTCCGCTTCAGCTTGAATTAAGTATTTAAAATAAATAAATTTAAATACCACACACACCTTAAATTGTAGCTTCATTGGATTTTGGACCTCTTAGGTTAGATCTTAAAACGAAATAAATAAATTAATTAATTTACAACCCTTGCATTTTAAAGTTTTGACGATATTTTGTCAGAGGCATTGAAGTAAAACTGACATTAAGCAAAATATGGAAACTGCTGGTACCATGATTTCCATTATCATTAATTGCGAGTTCCATAATCATTAACTGTGAGTTCTATAATCATTAACTGTAAGTTCCATTTCCATTAACCCCTACATTACATTTCAGCAATTATACGTGAGCGGCGAGTGTGGCTCAGGCTCCGGCTACACAGACTCTGACGCGGCCGATGCGGCGCCGGGCGAAGCGTTGTGCTGTGTATGTGCGGCCGCACCCTTAGAAAGAGCGATACTGCCTTGCCGACATGCTTGTCTCTGCGCCCGTTGTCTTAGTAAGTAAAGATCATTGGGCACCATACTATCAATTCCATACCCACGTTGTACAGACATAAAGTAGGGTGAGATAGATAGATAAATGTTCTTAGTTTGCGATAGTTTGGGTTAATGTTAATTACTTAGTAAGTGTAAGGATCTCTGGAACAAAAATATTAATTTTCCATTCATAAATATTGTATCCCATCAGTTTAAAAAAATAAATGTATAGAAAATGAAAAGTGGATGGCAGCTTGACAATTACAATCAAGTTTAGTTATTGTACACTTGACCGGGTAAGATTGCGCCAATGTTCTTTAAAGTCTAACCGCAATATTTATAATCGGCAGTCATTTAAAATTTAGAGGGCACGTCGACACAATTGGCGGTCTCGGTATTTTTTGTATAAAATTTCAAATATCTACCGACAGTAAGCAAACCCAAAGATACATAGGTTATTGAGACTGACCGTAAGACGTCCTGTAGACTTCTTCACCAGAGTATGCACGACATATCCCTAAACGGAATTAATATAATTATTGAACCTTGAGTACATTAAGATAAGTCGTCTTATGGATTTCCTCGCGATTATAGTGATCCCAATCATATACGAATCAAAAACAAACATTAATTAATTGAATGAGATTCAAATAACACGTACACTTAATACATTCAATGCACGCCTGCATCCTATTGGATGTCAAGACCCATAGCTTACTATAACAATGCAGAACGTTTAAAGTACCTACCTACATAATAATGTTTCACAAGCTTCCGCCCGCTACTTCCCTCGCGTGGTACTAACCCGGATAAAACGTAGCCGATGTGTTATTCAAGGTCAGGTGAATATCCAAAGTTTTAGTCAAATTCGTTTAGTCGTTTTTGTGTGAAAGAGTAAAAAACATCCATGTATATGTCGTGTTACAAAACCATTAAATTATATTTAATGGTAAAAAACTAATACTAAAAACAAAGATAAACTTGTTGTTCTCACAATTACCTACACACAATAAAATTAGACAATGTATTATTAAACGAGATCTTTCGAAGCATCTTCTATGTAATAAAAAAACAGATCATTATCATAATGAATAGGTAGGTACAGATTTATATTCTAATTAGATTAAAAAAAATTATAAGTTGGACTCAAAACATGAAAAAATAAAAACATCCTTAATTAAAATGTACTAACTACGAAACAAACAACTACCTTCTTAAAATTGATTGACTATAACCATTCCTTCTGTAACAACTGTGACTACTAAATATCTTAATACTCAAGACTTTGTTTTTGTTGAACTTCTTTTCCAACAGAGGATCTTTTGTGAAGCTTCTGTTGGCCGTATTATGTTATGGCCGACTGCCAATGTCAGAGGAGCATTGCGCCTTGGGAGCGACCTTTAGATAATGCGCGCGTGACCGGGGAGGAAATGTGCACATTATATAACTTGAATCCGCTTTGACCGTACCTACATTGGAAATGCATAATGGCTATTGCAACTTAAGGAATAGTAATATCAAGAAAAGCCTAGTACCTACCTAAACAAAAAAAAAGTCGAATGATGTTTTTTTCTGTCATTTTAAAGGACTTCGTCGATCTTTGTTATTTTTTGAACACTGAACTAATTGATAAACTGCCCAACGATCCGCAAGAATATCCGCACCTTGGGAATACAGTCGTGATGATAATGTAATTTCATTAATTGTCAATTTTCCTCATTGCAGCGAAACTGGACAAGTGCCCAATATGCCGGTCGGTGATCTCATCGTACTTCTGCATCCGCAACGAGGACGAGTCCATGTCGGAGCTGAAGCAGCAGCGGTTCCCCTTCAACCGGCGGTTGTTCAACTTGTTCCATTATCATTAACTGTGAGTTCCATTATCATTAACAGTGACTTCCATTATCATTAACAGTGACTTCCATTATCATTAACAGTGACTTCCATTATCATTTATCATTCACTGCGATTTCCAGCCTCATTAACTGTCAGTTCCATTATCATTCGTTGTGAGTTTCACTATCATTATGTACTGATCAAAACATTCTCATTGCTTGGGGTATCCACTGTTTTTTTAACCTAGGCCTTCTGGCCAGGTAGAGTCAAATGCATCCAGGTCATCTCGCCATCTTATTTTGGGTCTGCCGCGTCTTCGTTGCCCGCTTGGCACCCAATGTGTAAAGAGATTGGCCAAACATTCAACCGAAATTGGGATGTGGTGTTTTGGTACTATTTCTTTATCCTATATTTTCTTTTACAGGATACACATCACCAATTAATAGGGAGAAAACTAAAAGGACTAGGTACACGATGGGAGATGATTGTTAGTGTTACTTGTCACATAGTCATTTTTAGTATAGTCTAGAAAATGTGCGACGAATGTTAGTGTGACTAACTATGGTTCATCTACATAGGTATATGATAGGTATATACATAACATAACTTGGACACTTTTCTGGGTGCAAAATATATCTATATACATACAGTGGTGGTCATATTATTATAATAGGAATGACTGATGCCAAAGTAAAATCAATCTGCCAAGTGCGAGTCGGACTCGCGCACGAAGGGTTCCGTGCTGTTTTGTGAATATTTCCAGCGTCTACCTGTTGCCGTTATTAATATCGAGCAAAAAACGGCAAAAAAAATCACGTTTTTTTTGTATGGGAAAATGTTTTTTGTAAATATTTATATTTAAACTGTTTTTTGTTTATACCCCTTGGAGCACGGAACTCTAAAAACAAGTTGATGTCATCATTCCTGATTTACATCAATTAAAATATTAATTTGTAATTACCTTATTAAAATTTTATGTACCTAACTATTGCGTAATGTAATAACACACACTCTTTATATTTTTGAGGATGTAGTTTCTGAAAAAAAAACAAAATTACTTGGTGTTAAATTAAACTCTATGACCCAGAATTCATATCGAAGTTATTATATCTATGTTGGTGAACGATAGTTTTAAGTTTTTGTGATTTAGCGTAATCTTAAAAGACATCGCAGACTACAGATATTTCTTTCTCATTTATCATGTATACCATCTCTGTTTATCTGTATCGTCTCAATAAGTCCGGAAAAACGTGAAAAAATTCTCGTACGATTCGAGATGAATTTAAATATGAATTTTAGAATTGAAAACTGCACCTTCAGCGTACATTAATTACGATTCATATTATTTTGTTAGTTATTTTTATTACTTTGTATGTTATTGCAAAATAATATAAATTACTTTGATTTTTTTTTCACAATTGATAAATTGTGCTGCAGGTAGAATTTTGAATAATTATTTGATTTTTATTATTATTAAGAAGAAGCATTATTAATTTTCGATAACGCAATGAGGGTGCAACTCTTAAAATAGTGTAATTATAATCCATTTTCGCCAATTTTCAATATCTTTCGTTATAATGTAGTTATTTAAGTGTGGGTGCAAATATTGGAACTGTGATAAGAATAGTAATTTGTTGTGTAAATATAGAGTAATGTGTGACATGATTAATTGATAAAAGTCAAATTAAAGTATTCAAGTATTTTTCATGTATGTTTGTGTTGATGGAAAAAAATACTTTTTCTATTCTATTCTATTCTATTCTAAATTAATAACAGCAATGAACAGGCGAGTCGATACAATCAAACTACAAATTAATGTGACTCTCATGGCAGGGTCGGACTGGGAGGAGAGCGCCCGGGGGGCACAAGTCCGGGGCCCAAGATATATGGCATACTATTACCTGAGCAAAGGTAGATCCTAGTGGATAGAGTAGAAAACATGTATAAATATGTACAATAAAATAAAATATGTACTTACAAAAAAAAACAAGAAAATGACAAATAAAACATAGTAACATAACACACATAAAATTATGATCACGACTGTATTCCTGGGGATCGGTAGATATTATATTACATATTTTCAGATCTTAAATAACAAAATTTTAACACAGAAGTCGTACCAAATATGGAATAATATTAGCTCCTCCCATCGAATAGTCTGGCTATATACGTCCCATCTCAGAAGTAATAAAAACTACGTACCCCTAGCTCACCCCCTATACCCCGCTAGCCAGGCCCGCAGGGGGCTCCAGGCTAGGGCCCGGCTGGAAAACCCCACCTCGACTAATGACCAGTCCGACTCTGCTGAGGCGTGCTTTATCGGCACAGTTTTTAGGGTCTCATGCACGCCATAATTTGTAGGATGACCTCAGTCTATGTTGTTGCACGTAGACAGGCTTAAGTAGATTTAGGTTTTAAAGGTCGTGATAGAAGATCCTATCCAATTTAGATGCTAAAACTATCTTCAAAGTAATCCTTATCCTACTTTTTAAACTATCGCGACTTGAAAACATATTTATAAATATTAACGGGACTTAATCGCGTATTGAAATCAATATTATTTATTTACCTCGACGTTTCGATGACATTACAATCACCGTGGTCACGAGTAGACTGACGGCCGGCATCCGCTCTCATCTTCAACTGACGAGGTTTAAGACTACCCTCAATCAGTCAACACAAACTAAAACTAGGGTTGCGACACACCACACTGACAGTGTCCGGCGATGCGTTAGACGATTTTTTACGATGCGTACACAATTTGATGACTGGATCCCACGTTGATGACAATTTGTAACCACTGTCCCGGTTAAAATTTCTATGCTTCTTAATTTCAACCGCTTCACGCACAATTCGGCTATAATAATGGCGATCATTGGACAGGATTAACGGTTTGTGCAATTCTATCCAGTGGTTTGATCCTAATTCAAGCAAATGCTCCGCTATCGCTGATTTTTCCACCTGGCGGTTTTTGACAGCTGCGATATGTTCTTTGACTCTTTCAGCAATAGTCCGCTTAGTTTGTCCGATATAAGAACTACCGCAACTGCAATCAATCTTATACACCCCCGGTGTTTGATAGGGTATGGTATCTTTGACTGTTCCTACTTGCGCTGCTATCTTGCATAGTGGAGAGAAAACTGTCTTTATTGCATATTTTTTGAGCAAAGAACCGACTTTGTCTGTCACCCCTCTAATGTACGGCAAGTATGCTCTTTCTCTCGGAACATCAACCTTCTTTATCCTATTCATACGTCGAGCACATATATTCCTCATCCTGTAGCCGTTTTTCTTCAGTACACCTTGTACATGTGATAATTCCTCTTGTAAAAATTCTGGGTCACACAATGCATAGGCTCTGTTGACTAATGAAGAAACTACCGATGCTAAATTCGTAGGATGGTGGTGAGACATTGAATCTAGGTATTTGTCAGTGTGAGTAGGTTTTCTGTAGACAGTGTGTGTTAGGGACCCATCAGATCTCGCCATTACTTTAATGTCCAGAAAAGGTAATGTACGGTTACACTGCAACTCAAAAGTAAACCTTATCTTGTGATGGATAGAGTTAAGGTGTTGTAGAAACTGTTCAACTTCCGGCTTGCTACCTTTCATAATGCAAAACACATCGTCTACGTAACGTTTCCATAACTTTAAACTAGATGGAAACTGTATCAGTGACTCAAAATGCTCCATCCAGATGTTAGCCATAACGATGTCATCGAAACGTCGAGGTAAATAAATAATATTGATTTCAATACGCGATTAAGTCCCGTTAATATTTATAAATATCCTTATCCTAAACGTATTAAATATGAATTTTTAGATGTAACAGAATATTTTTGTATGAAACATGTTGTGAATAGCTAGGGCGAATCTACCGGTTATGACGTCACACTTAACAAACAACTTTATGTCCTATTTATCAATCTATAAGGGCGTTTTTGCACTACACGGGATTTGCCTTTTTTCGAATTTGGAAAGTGTCTTTGTCCCCTTCTAACTTATCGGAAATAAGGAGACAACACATTTGATACTGTCATTCCGGACCGAAAAACAGTAAAATTCCGTGTAGTGCACAAACACCCTAACAATATATATTTTTTTCTGTTATACAACGCGGACGGAGAAAATCCCCCGTAATTTAAGTATATTTATAAAGAAAATAATTTTATTGCTTATCACAGGATTTTTAACTAAATTTTGAATCGAAAGTGTGATGTCAATGATTGGTATGATTACCCTATTTTATTTTTAATGTAGTCTTCCAGTTAGTACCCTAAATTAGATCTCATTACTTAACACCCGTTCAATGTGCAATTCTCGATAAATACTGTAAAAAGTAGTAAACGTTAGAAAAAAAACTGTTTTGGAAATGTTTTAACCGTCCAAAATTGCAATAAATGTGACAAAATTTAATAATACTGAAGTTATTTTCGTTTAAAGACTCCTTTACAACGTGCAACTTAATTTTCTAGTCAAATATTGTTCTTCAAATGCAGATTCCAACCCCTAGTAATTGCATAGAAAACTACCATGAAATAAAGTAAGTCAGTTCGTAGGAGCAAGTGGCAAACTCTGGTAAATAAAGTAAAAAAACAAACATATTTATCCTACCGGCTGCGCCAAAGGTACTTGTCTTATAAAAAAAATTCCTCCAGAATAACCTTTATACTTACTTCAATTGTCTGTTAGTTTCACAGTTGTAAAGGAGTCCTAAGGATTCGTTTCCACTGAGGATGAGCTTTTCGGCGACGCCTGAATCGACCAATCAGGGCGACGTTTTATCGCGTTTCAATTTCTTCGTTTGGCATGTTGGCCAAATCGACCAATCAGGGCGACGTTTTATCGCGTTTCAATTTCTTCGTTTGGCATGTTGGCCAATCACGCCGCACTAACACCTCAGTAGAAACATCCCACAACAGGTTTGTTTATTAATACTTTGGTACTTTTGTTCCTCTCAGTAATGTACTGCCAACCCATAAGTCCTATTGAGGCTATACTTTTGATGAAGTTTGCTTGAGCGATAGAGTATATTTTGTTAATTTTAACGTAATTCTGGATAAATATAAGAATTGCCAAAGTATATTGTTGTATTATTTCCTCATAAACTTTAAACTTAATTAAGAAAATAGCATATTGGATCCTATTGGAGGTTTGAGATTCATGAATACCACTATTCAAAACTTCTGGATCGAGGGCTCTAGTCTTTCGGTCATAACTTTTTTTATTTCGACCTTTGTTAACTAATTTTCCTGAAAGTTTCAGTATGATCTGCAAATATTAAAATGGGCCCTCCATCCATGCGCGTCTGTATCGATACAAACGCGCGGTGAACAAAAGGCAGTCGGCAAGCCGTGATTGTGACCCATACACACTATCCACGCGTTTGTAAAACGCGCTGCGAACTAGCAGGTAATGCGCACAACAAAAACGTGACTGCATGTTCGAATAACGTCGCATGCATAAGATCTTTACCTCAAAGACCGACAACTAACCCGAGTCCGTAGCCGTTTGCCAAACGCTTCTACGAAATTGAAATCGGTTCTATAAATTCGTCGCGCTGTGATGAGCGTTCGGTATGGACGTACACAGAGCGCAGTTTTTGAATTAGTACGCTATTCGTGTTTAGCACGGCTTATCGTCGCCGCCCGATATCACTATGGGTACTAAACCGCTCATAGTCAATGAGATGTTGGCGTTTATTGTGCACGCCATTGACACCATGGACGAGATCAGCATCCTGCAGATCTGTAAATCGAACTTCAAAGAAGAAGAGGTTTCCAGAAGCAAGGCGCTCTTGTTCCAGTCACTCGGGAAAGCCGACCGGATGCCGTCTCGCCGGAGAGATGGAGGCGAAAAAAGTGTGCAGGATATAATCACCCTGCTGAAGGAAACCGATGATGTTCCCGACTTCGTTGCAAAGGAGCTACACAAGCTGCCCCCTGTGACGTTCGATCACGTTGACGTCACCAGATTGCTGAAGGATATAACGTCTTTGAAAGTCAATCTGGGTGAACTGAAGACCAAGTTCGAGGAATCGCAGGCCACAATTGGTGAACTTCGTACTGAGGTAGCTTCACTACGTGTCGCCGCATCGGTATGTGTGTCACCTCAAATTTCTGCGAACGTCAACATGAAACGAGGAGCGCACAATGTGTCCATATCGTCGTTCGAGTCAGCGATTTTGGACGCATCGTCACCGGCTGCAGTAGGCACTATTGCACCGCGCTCCCCCCTCCCGCCCCCCGCCGCTCCGCGAGTGGGACTGACACATGTGCATGCGCCTTCTCCTGCGCGCGCCTACGCCACCGTTGCCGCCCGTGACGCTGCAAGCTGCCCCGCACCAGCAATCGCGCCCCGCCGGCAGCCTGCGGCATCCATCAAAAGGGGAGAAAAGAAGCAGCATACCAGGGCTGCCCCTGCATCAGCTCTTTCGAAAGAGCAGTGTGATGCGGAGGGTTTTACTGAGGTGGTACGGAAGCGCCGGAAACCATCTAGTCGGAACCGTTGTGGTACCGCGGCTAGGAACCCAGAGCAAGTTCCTGGCTCTGGGTTCCGAGCTGAGGTGTCTACCACCCAGATGTATGTCTCACGAGTCCACTACGCTGTGAAGGCTGAAGATGTAGTAGACTACATCAAGAAGAAGTCTGGTTTTACGCTCAGGGTCGAGAAACTAACTTCTCGCCATAATGTGAGCTTTGGTTCCTTTATGGTGAGAGTTCCGACACATTATCTCTCGACCTATATGAGTGAAGAATATTGGCCTGCCGGAGTCAAATTTCGACGATTTGTCGGTCGCCTGACCCAGAACCGTCGTGCGTGCTGACTCTGCAATTGCGTCTCACGTCGCCGGACAAACGTGTGCTTAGTTAATAAAATATTATTATGTATGTTAGTCTGTAAGGTATTTATTATATGGGCCTTAGATTAAGTATTTAACATCTTGTTACTTATCTTTAGTTGCCTGAAATAAAGATTATATTATTATTATTATTATATTATTATAACATTTTTAATTTTGCCACTTGTTAATTCCGTCTATTCCCGTTGTCCCCGTATTCCGTGTCCCCGTGACGGGGACAGCGGGAAGTCATTATATTTCTTTCCCGTTGTCCCCGTAACGTGGATTCAGCTAACGGGGACAACGGGAAGTAAACATTTCACGTGTCATTGTCCCCTAAACCTGCAGTTTGCCAAACGATTCTACAACATTGAAAACGGTTCTATAACATTATAATAGCACACGGGAAATTACTCACGTAAAATTATCGTCGATTTAGATACCGACAATGTTTCGATTCTTCCGGAGAATCTTCATCTGGGTATGAGTGTGGTCACTCCTCGCGGTCGCGTCTCACACTGATAATTTTACGTGAGTAATTTCCCGTGTGCTATTATAATGTCTAATACAACTCACGATAGTTTTGAAAGGTTCTATAACATTCTTAATTTTGCCACTTGTCTAATAAAATGAAAACTAGAGTTTCTTCAAACACTTTTACTCCAAACTCTAACATATAACTAATATTGTCACAGTATAGTCTAGTCCCCCGCGCCTTCAGCCTCGCGCAATCTCTCCGCGTAGAGTTGCGAGCCGCGCACCGCGCTGTACAAACTGAAGAGTACATGCAGGGCTTGGATCCTGGGGAAGACAAAGACAGATATATTAGAGAAAAAAGGGACAATAAGATTACTATCAGCACCAATATACCTAATTGTAATTATTCTTCATAAATTTCGTAGGTACTTTCTAGTTATGCGAGCCTAGCGTGGGGCCGCGAAATATCGAACGTATGAAAACGCCGGTAGTGTTCACACCAACGAGCCGGCGGCTATGATCGGACGCGTGACAACTTCAAGCGTCTAACAAATGTTCGGTTGCAATAGGTACTGTAAATCGTCAAAACGCTTCAACCGCCCGTTCGGTGTGGACTGTGGCCACCGCACGCCTTAGCTTAGTCGCTAGGCCTAGCCTCTAGTCACAGCCCATTCGGTGTGGACGACCACTAAAGAATTGCTTATACCCTGGATTAAAGAATAGGCTACTTTTGATCCCGGTATTCCCACGGGAACGGGATTTACCGCGGGTGTGATTAGTGTGATTAGATGAACTTAGATCTATTGAATAAATGATTATGGTATTTGAATTACGCTATTAGACAAAGTCCCCAACACCGAAATCCGCAAACGGACTAAAGTCCAAGACATCACCGAGCGGATGCTGGGACTTAAGTGGAGTTGGGCAGGTCACCTGGCAAGACGGAGTGACGGCAGATGGACCACAATGCTGACCGAGTGGTGGCCTAGACAAGGATACCGTAAAAGGGGACGTCCACCGGCTCGATGGGTTGATGACATCCGCAAAACAGTTGCACGTGGCTAAGACTAGCGCAGGATAGAGGCGAATGGCATTCACGAAGGGAGGCCTATGCCCAGCAGTGGGTTAAAAGTAGCTGATGATGATGATGATGTATTTGAATGTCATGTTACGCACCTATCCTGTGGCGTGTCCCCCCACTGTGGTATATCGAAGAGAGCGACCACCAGCGCGGCGTAGTCGGCGAGCGAGCAGGCCAGGCCTTCGCCCGGCGCGCCCACACCATTCAACTTCTCCTCCACCGACTCCGGCCACTCCTCCATCAGGGTGTCGATGTCTGGCATCTTGCTGGAGAGATAATCAAATGTTTTTTTTTTTTAGTAACCTAATGGGGGCAATTCGGAGTGTCGCAAAAGCTAAACTAACCTAACTAAAATTATTGCCATCCTTTTTATTCCCATCGCTATGAAAGGGACGGCAACAATTTTAGTTAGCTTAGTTTAGCTTTTGCGACACTCAGAATTGCCACTACTATGTTACTTCTTGGGTGCCCGAGAACGGTAGGCGACGACGAGGCCGGCCGAGAAGGCGTTGGCGGGACGATCTTGACGTGTTTGAGAAGGAGTGGTGGGAGATCGTCAAGGGGTCAGTGGAGGATTTTGGGGGAGACCTTTGCCCAGCAGTGGGAAAAAATAGGTTAAAAAAAAAACCTACTATGGGCCGGCAACTTGATGCGCCGAATTTTGTACTACGAAACTATGGATTCATTGCAATTTTTGTCCCTCTCGGCGGCACGCTCACTGTTCGTCCAAGTACCATACTAGGTCCATGTGAGGAACTAAGTTACAATAGCATTACCCTTCCACTTACTTAGTATAGGTGACAGTAGGTGCTGGTTTGGACAAATGTAACTCGCTGACATCTTTTATCCATCGCTCAATCGCCTTCCCATTCTTTTCAGCATTCTCTATCTTCTTTGCCAACTGAAATAAGACAAAACTTAATTAGTTAATTATGAGGATATTTATTATAAAAAAAGTTCCGAATGTTGCCAGTTTGAACCTCGGCCACTGTATTTTTCCTTGGTTGGTTCGTTGGTTCGAGTAAAAGAGACAAAGCATTATATCTTTTGTCCCTAATCGCGTGTCGCTTTTTTGTTTGGCCGGAAACTTGATGCTCCGCATTTTGTACTACGATACTATGGATTTTGCATACAATTATTAATACAATACATACCACGGTAGATTTAGCACTGTTTGTCTTAGAAATGGCTCTCAATTGCAAGTGAAGAAGCGCCGAGTCGCTCTGTTCTGCCGATGGCTCATCCAATACCGTCAACCCTGGTAAAATGTAATTGCAAAGTTAATTAAAATTAACCAAATAGTAGTGGCAATTCTGGATGCCAAAATGCGCATCAATATCCGCTCATTCAATTAAAACAATATGCTCATCTACCACGCTCGTGCAACTCACCCAAGTTATCAATATGCTCATGCAGTCTCTCAGCGAGCGCGTTGCCTCTTGGCCCGCTCGCGGGCGTGCTCACTTTGAGAAACGCATCGGCGTCGCCCACGCCTGGCACGAACTCGGGCACGAACGGCTGCAGTTTGAACTCTATGTCTATCTTCTGAGGGGTGTATCTGTAATGGCAAGAATGGGTTCTTTCAGACTGAAATACAGTAGGTACACGAGCTTTCATTGATAAGGAAAAATGTCGTATGGAAACTGCGGCTTTGTCCGCTTCAGGTTAGTTGTATGCGTCAAACTAGCGCCGTCGCCTTTTTTATTTTATTATTACACTGAACAAAGGAATTTAAAAAACTGAATGTTCCGTTTGTGAAACCTATCATAAGCTTTTTTATTAAAAAAAACTGAAGGTTCCGTTTGTGAAAACTATCAGAGTTTTTTAAAATTCCTTTGTTCAACGTAATAATAAAATAAAATAGGCGGCGCCTTAATACTCTGTGGATCCAGGGTTGGACATGCCTCATAGTAGAGGCACAGATAAAAGAGAGGTGACGTTTGCCAGTCGGGCCATCCTGCAGCAGGCCCCATTATAAGGATATTATTTATTTATTTTATTAGTAAAGTAACACCGCCCTGGGAAGTTTAAAAACAATTGAGGTTAAAATCTCACGAAAAAGTTCATCGCTCGTCAAATCGCGTGGATAAAAACAAATTCACACCAATTTTATCGTTCGACAAGTCACGTAAAACCGAAAGTTATTTATCTGGCACTGTGACGACATAACTGCAGTTTCGCGTGTTTGAAACACATCGACTCGTACCTAACAATAGTTTAGTTTTCATTTCTGTGGTTTTGTCTAACAGTTGAGCTAGGTCACATTTCGGGAAGAAACTCATGTCCATTCGATTTTGAACTTTATTTTTAGGTAAGTAATAGAGGCAATTCGGAGTATCGCTAAAGCTAAACTTAACTAACTAAAAATGTTGCCGTCCCTTTCATAGCGATGGGAATAAAAAGGATGGCATTAGTTTTAGTTAGTTTAGTTTAGCTTTTGCGACACTCCGAATTGCCACTACTACCTACGTAAAGAATACTAGGTCAATAGAAAATTTTCTTGAAGATACAAAAATGTATTTCAAGCTGAATATATAAATCTTCAGCAAAATTTTGTCCGATATTCATCACAATTCACATACAGTTCTAAGCTTTATTTCTATTTCGCATGGAGTTCAAATCTCCAGAGCAAGGACTGATGGAATTAGCTGGATCCATTAAATTAATCAAAATTATACTGTATCTCAATTGGCTCAAGGTCGTCATAAATAAATCTGTCTAGAACAAGGTTTCAGTGGGTGTCGAATGGTGCCCACACACTCCTGTTTACCACATGGCTGCTGTCAATGACCTAGGCTATCAGTGAACTCAATAGATTTACCGAAATTGCCTGGAAGCAGCGAAGGTGAATTACGAACATCGATACAAGGTGTCAGAACTAAAAATTGTATTAACCGACGTAAGAAGAGCGCACTCTTCTTACGAAATTGAAGTCGAATTTCCTGCATTCGAGGTACATTTCTGTTCATAATTCCAAAGATCTCTCTCTGCAATGTCTATAGGTACCTACCTATCTGTTACTCTTACTGCAGCGCTTTGCAGTTTGTGATAAAAATATAGCTTTACTTACATTTCAGACAAAACATTTTGGAAGAAAATAATCTGTTTCATAATTTGATGAATAAAAAATTAAAGTACTTAGGTTAGGTAAATTCTTGACAATATATTTCCGAATTCTAAATGTTAATGAATGCCGTAAGCAAAGAGCATGGCCGTAAGTAGGTATTTGTGTTTAAAATTAAATAGTAAATGCTCAGGTAAATTGGGCTAAGTATCAGAACTTCGGTTTATAAAACAAATCTATTCAAAGCTTTCTATGCCAAGCTCATTTTCAGTTTGGCAGGTAGCTCTGATTGGCAAACGGGGCATTCTTTGATGAAGAGCCAAATGGTGGCAGGTAATTTTTACTATTCAACATTTCTTACTAAGGTGTTTTATTATTCAACATGACTGTGTAGGTATTTGGCCGTGCCTCTGATTACTTCCTTGGATATTCCAAAAGATTTTGATTTTTATAGATTGGTATTTAGATAATGTAGCAAATGCTTGGGATCCACAGTCGTGATCTCTTTCGTGTTTATTTTGTGATAACTACAATTTGATGAGCAAATGTGAAAAAGTAGGTTAGAGATACTGTTACTAATTTGGTTAGATAAATGTACCTAATGCCAACGATCTATAACAATATCTAGGTAACTAACTCAATTGAAACCCTACCTACATTATTATATTGATGGTGTTGTTTTTGATTGATGCAATTCATCTTGCGTCATTGTCTCCAATACTGCCGAGTCGAACATATCGGTTAGTTATGTATCTATTAAAGTGTAGGTCACTGAAATATGTTAGAAAGTTTATGAAGAGTACCTAGTTTAATGCAATAGAATATTGGTCAGTTTTCACATTGAAAAAAACGGTTAGGATCTACAATAATTTGTCTGATTAGCACAAGATAAATCGTAAGAACACGAGGCATTTTCAGAAAAGTAGAAAAAATCAGATGACAACTGAATTAGTAAGAAATTATATACTTTAACAAACTACCGAATAATTTGTCTCAGACTATAAATCACTGAATAATTTGTCCATTACTGGATCTTCGGCTGGTGCTACGCATGAACGCAGATCAAAGCAACGCACCGTCAAATTGTATGCGCTAGACACTTTCTCCAGACTCTGTGCCTAGTGACAATGTAGGTAAGCGTCTTTCACATTAGACTGTCACAGTTGAGAGATCAGATAACTTCTAATAATAATAATTATGTCGTTTTGTCCTAATTACTTATTAATATTTTAGTTCGCCGCGAACTGAGATCATATCAATCGGTATCATGTTTATGGTTTGTACCAATTCGTTACCTATGTTGCCTTTGTGATCATCTTATGAAAGATGATCATCTCTTTCAAAACAAGTCGATTGACAATAATGTAAAAAGATTAGTTTTATTTTGAATAAGTTCTCATGACACCTTAACTGAAAATTTTAATAGTGAGACAAATATCTCTTTTCTGAAGCGTACCTACCTATAATACCTATATTCACTCAGAAACAAGGAAAAGATAAAACAAGGGGAAAATATCTTGTTCTGTCAATACGCTAGCTCATTTAAGAGACGAATAGCCTCTTAAAACACTGCAATAAATTGACAGTTTGTGGCTATGAAATTCAACGTGCAGACGCTATAAAAGACTAACACGAAGGAGTCCCAACTAATGAAATCACCAATTAATAGCCACATTTGCCGCCTTTCGTTTGCCAAGTGTCAACTGTCAACAAGCCATTATGGGTCAACGAGGTTAATGCAGATTTATGAGAAGACCAAAGACGGTCGCTTCGCTGGAAGTCATCCAAAACTGTCTCGTAGATTTTCCAGATAATTATTTATGAGCTTGTTCGTACATTCACATAAAGTTTTCGGATTCAAGACACTAAAACATGCCTCTGATTCAAAGGAGGCAGTCACGTGCAAATACTCAATTTGCACACTTTTTAGAGTCAAACAAAACTAGGTATGATAAGTTTTGAGAAATATCTCACTATTCTACAGAATAGTTGAAATAGTTTTTAGTTTAAATGCGTTCCATCCAGCCTTGTCCACAAGTGCGGTGTCGACAGAGAATAGTGTGGTGTCGAGTTTCCCATTTTGAGGTTGTCATTTCATACATCGGATTACTTGCTTCCGTGTTCAAGTTTCACGCTGTAGCAGGTGAAGTTTGTAACATTCATTTGCTTTACAATGCTTTTTAGGGACATAAGAATGGCAGGTGCAGAAAGGGCTTTGCTTAGCAGTTGGCAAGATTCTTGCCGATTTAGTGATGAGAAGTAGCAAGACCTTGTCGAAATGGTGGACAGGAGGATACACTAGGAGACTCGGCAGACCAGACAAGTGATATTGTTGTACAGGGAAATAACTGGATACAAAAGATACGACAGACCACCAGAGGGCCTAGCCAACCGGCATTCGCTATGAAGCGATTCGATTTCTATCATCGCTACACCTTTGATTTGACATTACTGATCGCTCGAGTTTTCGTCATCGAATGTCAATTCCTATACATTTTTTTAAGTTTCTAATCGAAAGCGATTGTCGAAATGTAACATGGCTAGGGCCTCAGAATTGGACACAAATTCATACAACCAGCTGCCAATTAAAAAGAATTGGATAATGGCGGGTTACGATAAGAGTACTTACTTCATGATGTACTGGAAGATGTTCTCCATCTCCGGAGGCACCTTCAGGTCCTGGAAGTGCTTGGGGTCGTAGGCCCCCTCGGCGGGGATGACCACGCCGGCCCCGCGACGCCGTCCACTGCCCGCCCCTGCTGCAATCTCCGCTTCGATATCACCGCTGTCCGTCTCTGAATAAAATATACCTAGGTAAACAAGTAAACAGGCTCATTGTAACCTTATGCGGTCACCACATTGGAGGGTTCGAACGTGTTGGTTCCATCCAACACTCCAATGTGAGGATTAATCTCGGTCGGTTATTGGACACGGCCACGGAGCATTGCCATTAGCCATTCTATTCGTAGCCAATGTTGGAACCAAGTTGAAGCCAATGTGTGGTGCCCGCATAACCGCATTAGAATAACAACAGTATTTTATGTATAAGGCGCTCACTGCCACTTCTGCGGTGCACTCCGAAAGTCAAGCCGCAGCACCACCATTTAAATCGACGGCACACAAAGTGTGAAGTGAACAAGTCGGCTTGATTAAACCCGCTTTGATTCCCTTTAAATATGTTCTTTACATAGTTTAGTTAGACCACCAGCTCATCGATGATACGAAGTCATCTTTAGATCTTTTTAGATCTTTAGGTACCTAATACTTATTTAGAAAATAAAATTATAATTTTGTAACGGTTGGCATTTGCCTATTAGTATAATAATAGTATTGCAATGAATCTGAGTATGCGAGAGTCGAAGAGAAAGCACAAAATCATCAAATGAAGCGTTAAATGACCTTGCAGTTTTAGAAGGTAGTTGACGTTGATGCGTGTGGATTTCAACGATTTAATAACAGATAGGTATAATGAACATTAGTGTGTGTTGATTGAAGTCAGTTATAAGTTCGAACATCTATTCTAAATCACACTAATAATAAAAGTGTGAAAGTTTATGTATGACATTCACACTCAAACGGCTGGACGGATTTTAATTAAATTTGGTACCAGGATAGCTTATATTTGATAGAACTATTCACCATGGGGTTCACGCGTAGCACCGCGGGGCGCAGCTAGTGATTTTTAAAACGTCAAAAGTTATAACAGAATGCGGTAGCTTTTTGGTGGTCAGCAGCTTATATTCTATTGCTGGGCAAGCAATTGAATAAGCTTGCCCACTACATGAATATGGATGGGATCTAGTTCACTTAAGTTTGTATGAGTTAGACTGATAAAGGACTTCTCAATGTGTTTCCTACTCACCAGAGTTAGAGGAGTCATCTCTCTTCATAGGAACTTTCGTCTTCCTACTCACTGGTCTGGTCTGGATAGTTTCTTTCGGCAGCTTCGGAACTGGTTTCTGGATCTCCACTGATTTCTCTGAAGGCTGGGATTTCCTGTCTGGAGACTGAGGAAAATGCTTCAAATGTTATAGTAATATTAATAGGTACCTACCTAACCTAGGTATTAGCAAGGACGCTGGAAACGTCCTTGGTTTTAGGTTATCATAATTATTATCATTACTTATTCAATTTGATGGAACATTATCTTAATGAATGCTAAGTATCATTTTTACCCTACTGTCAAGTCACTGTTAATAACTATTAGAGCTAGGAGGATTATTGTTGGTAGGTACCTACCTATTTGAAATGTTGAAATTGTTTACCTTATTATCTATCCCATAAAATGAAATATTACAAGGTCCTACCTACCTATAGTTAGGCTGCTAATAAAAGTGAAAGTGTTAAAGTGTGATGTTACACTAAATGACGAATAAGCCTAACCGAATCATAAGTCTGAAGCTACTTATAAAAATATATTTTTCTAAAACACGAAGGTAAGCTACCATCACAAAAATCAAAATATACGAATATTACGTTTACGTTTGTAAGTGAAACAGGTGGAAGTTGGCTATCATTAAACTAGAAATATTATTTCGGGGAACCCCTGCCTGAAGTTATTTCAATCAACGCACATCTGTTAAACTTTCTTCGAGGAAAAAAGGGCTGTATCCTCAAGTCTAAAGCTATTTATGGAAAGCCAGCGACTTCCTCGTTTAGTTTACTGCGCTTAGCAGCCGTCGTCACGTCACGATGCAACGTAAATTTAAAACAATACTGCTGTCTATTCATAGTGCCTCAACACATTCTCTGCGTGGAATGTAGTAAAATGGTATGTATGTTTGCGTGCTTAGGATTCGCGTTTCGTAAAGAATTTCCAGAAACAAATAACTTATTTTATAGAATTTATAGAAAACTTACTTGTAGGTAAACTTAGGCGAATATATTGATTTAACAATAACAAATGACTCACAAATGATAATGACTTTTGTTATGGTAACTTACATAACAGATAAGGAATTAAAAACCATGGCAGTGTGCTAAATAAACTTAAAGATAGGTACAGTCTAACTTAAATTTAGTGATATTTATATGATCAAAACTCACCTCATCCTCGACAGAATCATTATTCAAAAACTTCTCAGGTTCGGAATCACTCTCCGACTCCGAATCGAAGTCATGTCTCGCCGTATGTCTAACAGGAGGATTGAACTTAGACATAGTAGCCTTGACTTCTTCGTCACTGGACCGCGAGCTTACAGGACTTTCAATTTCACGAGCATTTACTACTGGGACTGTTTCGTCATACATCGCTGAGTAATCCTGAGCATCATAAAAATCGCCTTTGACTGAGGTCTGGCAATGTTTGTCGCTGGTTGTCATGGCAACTGACAGCCTACCTTCCCGCATGAAATCTTGAGCGAAAAAGGTCCGTTGCAAACATGCGCTACCTTGTAAGAAAGTTACTTTTTTTCAGTGGAGGCGCGGCACTGCCTGGCACAATGTGAGGATGCCCACACGATAAATCAATGTGCACATATTTCACGGGATAATGGATTGTGAGGCTATGGAAAGAAACAGCTGAAAGAGTCAATGACTTTATTAACTACGCTCTATAACTAATCTATTATACAAAAATAGGTGTAGGTAGTAATCTCGTTAACAAACGCGTATTAAAATAGAGACAGTATTTGTATAAAAATTTTACACGAGGTCTATTTTGTTTCATTTATAATTTAAAATCGAAGTATATTCATCAAAATAGTAGTAGTGTAATACCTATTCTAAAATGTTATATTTGTCAGAATTTAGGAATAATATTTAAAGTTCCATAACAGATCAAAGAATATAGTTTTATGAAGTACCTACCTATGGGTTGGTGTTCTTTTCAAAATTGTTATAAATGTCTACAAAAATATTAAGTCCACTTACATTATTGTCCCATACATGTCGGAGTTTAAATTATTTTCGTAAAATAAATAGGTATTTCTCGATTATAAAAATACAACACCTACATGCAAACAATATACAATTTCAAACTTAATTTTAAATGTGCCTAATTTGTAACAGTTTGTTCTGAAGTAAAAACAGCACGGTTTAATTAAGTCCAGCATAACATAAGCCGTGCAATAGATTGAACAATTACTGGATAATTTCAACTTTTCCAAGGTTTGAAAACACCAATTAAAGAGTTAAAAACATCGCATGATTGCAAGACAACTACAATTTTATCACAATTTGCAGTCTTGGGGTACAAGAGTATAAAAACACTATATTAATTTGGCACAAACCTCACAGAGACTAGTTTTTCTAACTTAATGCCTCTTATCATCAGATAAGCGCATAAGCAACAAGTCCTGAAACATCGGCCTAGATCACAGACACCGGAATACAAGGCAAATGTTTACGTCTAAAATTAGCTCAGCCGACTTTGTTGATCAATTCGTCGCAAATCGCCGTCAATTCCTCGTTCGCTTTGGTTTTCTGTGCGAGAGTCTCCTCTAGCGATGTAATGTGCATTTCTTTGCGTTTGATCATCGCATTCAGTTTTAGAACTTCGGACTCATGGGCTTTGTTCATCTTCTGTAATTCCTGATTAGCATGGTTCAGTTTCGATGTTGCATGCTGTTTCAGCATCTCGTAGTTGGTCTGCATTTTCGTAAGATTCTCCTCAAATTCTTTAATAGATTTCTTGCAGGCTTCTTCGTTAGCTTTACAACTTAAGATCACCTGCTTACTCTTCTCGTATTTGCTGTGCAAATCGCTGAATGACACCTCCATACTCGCTAAATGTGCCGTTTGCTCGTCTCTTTCATTTATCAGTCTGATTCTTTCTTCTGCGTGACGTTTCTTATCCTGTTCAGTCTCAGCTATCAAACTAGCAATCGTCCTCTCATATTCTTCGACTACAGCCGCCATGCTTTTATTGACTTTAGTTTTTTCGGCGAGGCGGGCGTTCAGTTCATTAATTTTGTCTAGCCTTTCTTTGCCATCTGCCTCAAGTATTTTAACTTGGTTTTCCATAGTTGATAGTCTATCTTTTAATTCTTTGCTCTCGGATCTAAGTTGGTAAACGCTTATTTCCTTTTCAGCCAATAGCTCTCTCAGTTGTGTGAGTGCTAGATCAGCTTCGATGTTTTCTCTGTTCGATTGCGTTACCGTGGTATCATGTCCCAAGAGAGAATTATTCCCGCTCAATGAGAGAAGTCTATCAATAACAGCCATGGCAGGAGAAGTGAATGTGATAGAACGTCGGTTTGATCTGGGTGGAGAGGTGGTTTTGTTTCTAGGGGTGACAGTTGGGTTCACAGCTGGTGTAACAACCATCATTGGTTTTGCAACAGTGACATTCAGATCGTCAATGCTATCCTGGGTAGCATTCGTATCGTCTTCATAAGTAGCATTCAAAGTAGAAGGTCCAGCAATTGGTGACGCTTCATTTCTTAAAGAAGGTCTTGTTGGTTTCGTAGGAGTGCTTTGTCGCTTCTGAACTTTGTTGAGTGCAGCAAATACTCCATCTGATGAAATTCTCTTAGCGAACAAAGGATCGAACTTGAGGAATAAACTTTCCTTACCGCTGTCGGTAACCACATTACTTTTGTTTTGATTTAAAAGAAATTCGAAAGCTTCAGCGTCAATAAATAACTCCCCACCATCGACATTTTCATCGGCTGCCTGGGCTGGTATTTCATTGAACTGCATCATATCTTCATTCTCGATCTCTAATAGTTTTTCGATTGCATCTTCAGCTTCTAAGAACGGACCTTCCTCTGTATCTTCATCCTCTGTATGAACTTCGCGTGTTGTGATGTTTTGGTCTGATCCTTTAGACGAAGATGTGGTATTGCTAACATTATAAGAACAGTCTTTCTCCATTAGCTCTGTTTCCGTTTTATCCTCAGCTTCTTTTATAACATTTTGCGTGAATTTGTGAAGCTGTGCATCATCTGTTTTTTGTGTAACTACCATGGAAGTATCAGGAGACGATCTAATTTTACTTTTAGTTGCAAATGGATTTTCGTTTGAAACGTCAAGCGCTGGAGATAGCCTCATTTTAGATTTGGTCGCAAAAGGGTTAAAGTTCTTGTCGTCAATTTCAGGCAAATTGAATACATTTCTCGAATTTGAACTGTCACTAGAAGAGGCAGCAGCAGAGTAGTAAGTTGATTGTTCTGAAGATGAAGTTTTCACTTCACTTGTTGCCGTAGAAATGGACTCTACTGATGATTTGTTCTCTGCACTTATTTCACTTGTAATATCGGTTACAGGGGCAACAATTACTTCAAATTCAACATTAGGGAGAACTTTTTCAGTTACATCGTTATTTTCTTCAACCATTGTATCCAATACTTGTGTAGAATCCAGAATAGTGGCCACTTCTTCATCAACATCGTGGTCCATAACTGCATCCTTTCTATCATCAGAAACATTTATCGCGTCTTGTTCTAATGTCTGGCCGGCGGTTATATTTTTTATAGAATCAGTGACACTTGCAGTGTCAAAAGTGGTGTTGAACTTCTTTTTATTTAAAGCAGGCCGTTTCCTTTCAGGAGGTTGTGATCTACGACGGTTAGGAGGTGCTTTTTTAGAAGTAACTTTTTCTATTATGGCCTCGCTGTCAGGTTCGATCTGTTTACAAGGTGTAGATGGAGGAGACAGTCTAATTTTAGTTTTTGTTGCAAATGGATCATCCATCTCATCAAAGTTAAAATTGTAACCTTTTGATCTTATAGGGGGTGATGAAGGAGCATCGTTGGATATTTTAAGAGGGATATTAATTTCTTCAAAACTTTCATCACCAGTTTTTGGTTCTGATTCAGCTATTACAGATACATATGGGCTGTTATTTTCAGACAACACAAGTTCTTCGACAACATTATGCACATCATTGACATCAGGGTTTGGTATGACATCTAGAACTTTATTTTCACTTTTATTATCGTCTACGATCTTTGTTGAATCATTTAAATTAGTTTTTGGCGCCACTTCAATACCTTCTGATGCCACAATAGTATGGGTTTGCTCTTTGTCTACATTTATAGTGTCATTACTTTGTTCTGTTGTAATTTCAGACACTGATGTATCTGGTGTTGCAGAAATAGCTTTATTTTCTTCAGTTACATCGAGATTTAGTCCAGGTAATGTTTCAGTATTGAGCTCAGAATGAGCCGGGTTTTTAGCTTCTAGAGCAATTTCACAATCAACACTCATGTTATGTAAAGTTTGGTTTACCAAATCAGGCAAAACATTTGTTTCATCTGCACATTCAATGCCTTCCATAACATTATTTTGGGACTCATTCAGAATATCGTCAAGTTGGACTATCGTATTATTTTGTGAATCACCGATAATTTCGGTTAGACTGTTTACAATATCACGTGTCTCATTTAGTACATTTTGTAGTTCTGATGTTGGTAACATATTTTGTTCTTCAATAGTATTTTTAACTGTGTTTGTATCATCTGAAAATTGATGAAAAACTTTACTATCATCCAATATAGATTCAGATTTTACAGTATGAAGTACATCAGGAGTTACAACTTGAATAGTTTCAACTTTATTTGAACCCAAATCTAAGTCAAAGTCATCATTGTCAGGTAAAGGTATGTTTGCTGGTTCTTCAGGAAGTAAATGACCTGGGGCGTCAAATATATCCACAGGTTTTTCCTTATACAGTGCAGGAAAATCATTTGATGTCTCTGTTTGTTCATGAATTTCAATGCTCTTTTCCGGATCTGAATTTATGATAGCATCACTAGCTCTTTCATCAGGTAGACATGGCACTACATTCTGCTCGATCACCAACTGTTCTACTTTTTCTTCAACAACATCATTTTGTTTTTCTAGATCTTTAACATCCACATCATTTAGAGAAGAATCAACGTTTCTTAATGCTTTTGGCACCTCAATTTCAGAAAGGCATTTGTTTTGGTTTTCTTCAATTGCTCTACAAACTGTTTGCTCGTTTTCTATAAATTGTGTGATATTCATAATTGTTTGTTCATTTTCGATTAAATGTGTAATATTCATATTTCTTTCCTTTTCAATCTGTTCTATGTCTACTTGAACAGTTGTATCTGCTTCGTTCGATCTATTCGTTTTATTTAATGCACTAGGGCTTTCAGTAGGATTCTCTTTTTTCTTTTCATTGTGCATAGCAGGAATTTGAATATCATCCACATTTTGATTTAATGGAATTTCTATTGATACTTCAATTGAACAATTGTCTGCTACCAACGCAGCTTCTACAATAGGTTTAGCATCTGACTCAAGCTGTATAGATTCAGTTGCAGGTGTTATCTTGTCTTTAACTTCCATAGTTGTATCAAATGTCTCAGGAGTAGCTAAAGGCTCTTCAACAATTTCAATATTTTGTTGTTCATCGATTGAAACATTTTCTTGCCTTATGTTTGTAGCATCTAAAGCAGCTTCTAGAATTTCATTATTTGTTGTTAATATCTCATTGCCTGCTACGACATTCTCAACTAAATCTCTAACATCAAGTATAACAGAATCATTTGAAGTCAAATTTTGGTTTTCTTTACTTTTAATTGAATCGTCTAAGGTAGAATGTTTTTGAAGTGCTGTATCATTTAATTCTTTTTCAATTTTAAATTTTTCAATATTTTCTTCTATTTTGGTAGCATCAAGTGTTTTTGTAGTTTCGGACAAAGGATCTTTAGTATCATTAAGATCTTTTTCAATTTCAGTTTTTTTCAGATTTTCTAAAATTTTCGTAGCATCAAGTACTTTAGTAGTTTCTAACAAAGGATCTTTGGGAGTTTCTTCTTTATTTGCAACATTTTGAGACTCGTTTTTAGAGAATGTGGTCTCACAATCCACAAACTCACCGTCAGATTCCACATATGTTTCAGTCAAAGTATTCTCCATGATTGAAATGTTTTGGGAAATATCCATGTATTCCACTGTTGTATCCAATTTAACATCTTGTTTTTTATCTTTCTCGAGAGCTGCTGGTTTATTTTGTAAGAACAATTTGTGAATAGGTATTTTTTCTTCGCTGAACAAAACTGTTTCATCTTTCCATTGCAGCTCTTTCTCCAAATCATCATTGAAATTTATGCTTTCTTTTAGAGGGCTGCCCCTTTTAGAGCTGCCTTCTCTGCTCCTGTGCGCTGATATCGGTGTTGATGCAAGGGTTGGCTTCGGGTCTTCACAGTAAGTCTCATCAAGAGGCCTGCCTTCTTCTTTTAAAGAGTTATCACCCTCAGCAGGTGGGATAGGGCTTTGGGATGAGCGAAACATATTGAAAACCGATTTCAAGCCACGGATAATCGGAGACCCTTCTTCATTCTTTGTAATATTAACTGGAGTGGTTGCTTCAGGTGTATGTATGGCAGAGGAGGATGAACTAGGCAGAGATAGATTTTCATTCATGTCATTCACTTCACTTATTGTAATGGTGACATTGTTGTCACCTGTGATTGTAGAGTCTAACTGCCTGAGAACTGACCCTCTACTATCAACAATCTGCTCTTTAGAAATTGTTTGTAATGGCAAAGTTTTTAATGATTTGATTACACTATCATTCGTGGTCATTGTAGAGTTTAACGAGCGAGTTAAATTGGCATTTTCATTGGTACAATTTAATGAGTCATCATCAAGGTTTCTGTTGTCAACATAGGCGGTGTAGCTCTTAGACATAGGAGAGGCAGCTGGTGTAATAGAGTACCTTAGTTTCATGTTTAACTCGGAGACATCAAGCTCCTCATAGCCCTTCTCTGTACAAGGAAGGACATTGCTGTGGTGGTAGGTATTCTCCTTGTTGTCAAACTCATTGTCCATGTCCACGTCCATGGGCTCTTCATGGTGAGCCATCGCACATTCACAACACTATGATCGAGGTCCACACTGAATCGACACAATGAGTCTGTCCCTATCTACCTCAATCTGGAGTAAGACGAGAAAAAAATCAGTTCATTGTTTACAGTTAGCCGATTTCAAGAGTTTCACTTTGATTTCTAATACAGATTTAATGCATCGACGCGGTATGTGTGTCACATATGAAAACAAAAATGTCGGAGATCGGAACACGCAACTCACGAGATCTATTTTTAACCTTATTGTGGATGCGGTGCGCCGTTCATTTTATGTAACACGCGCCCGAAGGAATCAGGGAATCTTGCCAAAAAGATGCAGCCAGCCGTTCAACCGAATACAAAATACAACGCACAGATGGAAAGAAACCGTTTGAAATCCGGTAACTTTTTAATTTGAACTGTCACAAACTTCACAATCACAAACAACTGTCAGTGAAGTAGTGATGCACCACTATAAATTCTAGCGGATAGTTAAAAATAATCGAAAAAAAATTACGAAGATGAGACAGACACGAAATCTGTTTCATCTTCGTCATCGTCATCTGTTTAATTTTAAAATTTTTTTGAAGTGTATTTTTAAAGCATTAAAATATTGCTTTTGTTTTATTTAAAAATAACTCATTCCATCAGTACCCATGATATTGCGAGCACTTATCTACTCGACCACTCGCTAGGTAGGGAATGTCTAGCACATTCCCTACCTAGCTACCTAGCTACTATAATTATACCTACCTTACTAATAATAATTGGCCGGAAAAAGTTAAGGAGAAACCTTAACTTTTTCTAATAGAATAGAAATAAGTCTATTTGACATACACACCACAAAACAAAAGACAAAGAAAGAATAAGAAAATCGTTAAAAAAAATTCAGACAAAAAGGATAAAATAAAGTATATAGGTAAATAAAGTTAAACCTCTGTAATAGTTTTATTTTGTATAGATAATTAAGGGTAGCGAAGTTGCACTTGATAACAAAACACTGTTTTCGCTACTCTTTCTATACAAAATAAAACTATTACGGAGGTATATGTACCTATATAGGTATCAAATGAGCTTGTGTTAGGTAGTATGTGTATTACAAACGGTACAATCAATTTAAAAAAATCTTTTGCTCAACGTATAATGATAAAATTGATGGCGGCGCTAGTTTGAAGCAAACAACTCTAATATTTTGATATATATTTTTATATTTTTATGTTAGTCGTTAGTTTTCATTACACACAATGGTGGTTAGTTTAAATAACTAGTTAGGAATCTTGGCATCCCTATTCATCGCTTACTCTAAATGTCAATGTCAAAGTTAACAATCGATATGTTAACGAAGTATGAAAGAGATATTATATCCTAATTAATGGCTTGGCTCAGTTCTAAGGGACTCAATTCAAACATTAATGTTAGAAAATATTATTATAACATATTATTTATGTTCGAACTGGAAAAAATCTTTATTAATAAGTAACTTTCAGGTAATCCAGACAAATAATAAACTAATTTATGCACTTTGTGTTGTGGTGAAGTGACAATGACAAACTTTGTAAACGCACCGCACTTATGTTTTCGTGATGTTTGTTTTCATTGGTATCGTACGTAACTAAAAATGTGTGTTTTTAGATAAAATAGTTTTAGAGATAACTAAGAAATCATATTACAATGAATCTGGTAAGTGTTCATCTTTGTTTTTCCATAGTTACATGCAATGTCTCAAGGTCACAAATTATAACCTACAATTTTTTACAACAATCTTTGATAGCTTAGCTGTAAAATTAATGTTGATCATGTTCCAATATATTATACAAATACAGTTCGCATAACTTACACGGAAAGTGTGAAAGTAATTGTTTTATGATTACTTATCATTATGCATGGTTCAGTGCCCCTGAATTAAATGAATTACCATTTGCCAAACAAGTTTTGTCGGTCGGTTTTTTGACTGCTGTTGTTATTCCATGACTTCAGTCCACTTGTGAGAGAGACAGAGAATACACGTATCTTGCGCATAGCGATATGTGCACTGCCTGATAATTATTTAATAAAGGTTATTTATTTGGACAACTTTATTTGTGCATAAAAATCTCACTATTTCTTATAATGCCAGGTAGTAATAAATTGTTACCACTTTTAATCATGTTTCAATTTACTTTTGTAAGTATTAGGTTCTTTTTATCGCAGAACCTGTTTATTGGTAAAGTAATAAGTGCTTGTCAGAGTAAATTATAAGTTGTAGTTGTTTTTATAAAAAATATTGTACTGGCTTCTAATTCTAAGGAAATATTTTATGTTATTGCTGATTAAAACAATTTTACAACATTAGTATGTTTTGTGATAAAACTTAAATTAAGTGGTGATTTACTGTCACTTTTTTCTTCTCTACGCATGTCTTTTTTTGACCAATGTGTAGCCATTACATTTCTCGTTTTCCCTCCAAAATAATAATGTCATAATAAAGTTATGTTTTCTTGTTACAGCTTGAATAATGGAAATTGAGCCATGCGTCACAGTGAAAGTATTGTTTTTTGCTCGCTCCAAAGAACTAGCCGGCACTAGAGAGGCAACAATACAACTACCACCAAAAATCAGCTACACTCAACTTCTAAACATAATCTCTAATAAATACAACCTAGAACAAATCAAAGATAACATCCTCCTTGCTAAAAACGAAGAAGTGTGCGAGGAGAACATAGATATTGAGATAAAAGAGAGGGATAGTATTGCTGTGATACCTCCTCTAAGCGGTGGTTAAAATGGATCACTTAAAGTTGACAGTAGATAAGTTATTGGTGGATGAGATCAGCGACCTGGTCACAGATGACAGGTGTGGGGCTATATCGCTGTTTATTGGCACTACTAGAGATAATTTTGAAGGTAAAAAGGTAAGTTTATATCTTTACTAGTATCTATATCGCACCTTTAGAATAGAAGTGACTTAATCCAAAAAAACAAAATTTTGGGAATCGACAAAAGAGTGAAATAATGTGTGACCCTATCCTCTTATTTTTTTAATTGCTGCTAAATAGCTCAAAAATCTTTAAAAAACTAAGTCGATTTAGTGAACATAAACATTTAGCAATTAGTTGGTGTAATAATTAATTAGAAACAACATGTATTTCTATATTAAAAAAAATTTTGATTTTAAAGAGTCACTATTTAACCTAATTTTATTTTAAAATTTTGGTTTTGCAAAATAAAATAATGCCTCAATTCTGATTGAGTAAAGATAACAAAAAAATTATTAATATCAAAATGACATAAACACAATTGAGTCACAATAATGTCCGGTAGTATCGGAGTTAAAACAGTACCAAAGATAAATCGGTCAGTTTAATACTAAAAAAACATTCAGTGAACTTACCGAAAAATTTATAAGAAAGATGGCTTAATTAAAATTCGGTCACTGTCTTATTATTTGTACAACGTTCTTCTTCTTCTATTCACACAGTAAAACAGCACAATCCTGTAAGTGGCATTTCTGTCCCGACGCAGACGGTTGTTTTGTTTGAATATGTAAGAGACCGAAATATATTTTTGACCTGTTCCTGCCCAAAAGTGGCGCTTTTAAAACTACAGAACTGTAGAGAATGTTGTGTAGGGTCATTTTCTGCCCCAAACTCATTTTTCAAGTTTTTTGAATTAGGTCACTTCTATTCTAAAGGTGCGATATATTGTTTCATTCACCTGTAGGTATCTAGTCACCTAACTACTGAACAACAGGATAAATTATGATGAACTTTTATGTGTATATTTGATTGGGTAAGGATTGTTGTAACAATCTACTATAGCATAAGCTGATCCAAGCCAGATCGCAGCATCATTACAGTGCTGAATGGCAATGCCAATCTGTTGAACCAAATAGGTGCCAGACCCTCAGGTCAGGGCTGGGGCAAAATTTTGGGACATTAAGTATAGGTACATTTTCATTTGTAGTTACTATTTGCACTTTTAGGTTCTTGAAACTCTATCTCCCACCAGGAACACTTTTCCCGAGAGTAACTTACCAAATTTTTATATTAATTGTCCCCTTAATGTCCAAATTTCGCCACCTGTATACCAAGTCTCATAATCATAGATCTCTTTATCATTGTGATGACAGGCAAGATAATTTTGGATTGTAAGCTGATTTAATCTGAGTCATCATGATTTTTTGTTGTTGCATTTCAACCCATTTGAACAAATAACTGTTATACACAATGCTGACAGAATTAATAATTACTTTCTTAGACTCTTATTAAGCCTGCAGTCCTTGAGCGTGGGAATTTCTGATTAACACCTACATTGACACTTTCTACTCACACAAGTGCATCCCGAAATTAGCATTTACAACCTGAAGACGAATAAAACTACTTTCGAAGTTTCGCACTAGTTACACATCCATTACGCGTTTGTCGTTGTGAGATGTATATAAATATCACAATAAAACACGCAATGTATTAGCAACACGCGGCCTGCAATTAGTTACCAGCACGGCAAAGGGTTGGGTCACAGTGTATGCTTCTTGGTATCATTTTAAATTTTGAGAAATTGAAGATAATTTGTCAAACCAATGTTCTGTGTTATAATAATAATATGCGAAATGTGCAATAATAGATAAAAAATCGTTTATCAAAATTATTTGTTTACTTATAAGACAATTTAGTACAAACATGGAATATATGTACAGATTAGGACGGCTTCAACTTATTTACAGTAGGTACTCCGAAACATACCTATTTAATACTTCGATTAAATCCGTCTCGGATCGGAAATGAGACAAAAATACGAACACTCGATATCCACATAAAACTGTTACAACAATTATCGATCCCTGGTGTTGCAGGTTTTTTTTATTTATTTATATAAAGTAAAAAAAAAACTGTTAGTTATAAAAGGGGGGACGGGGACGATGACCATGAGTGACGGGCCTTCACTCTGTAGTGGAATGTCGGTAGTAAGACTGGTTGAATAATCGTAATAAATCGGAAACCCGAACCTTAGATATTTTAGCTGTAATAAACTACGATGGATGCGAACGGCACAGGGCCGATTAGAGTGGCATTTGAGGGAGGAAGCTTATGCCCAGCAGTGGGTTATAATTTGAGCTGCCAATGATGATGATGAATGAATTACCTTGTTGAACCTGTTTTTATTTGTTAATTTTTTTGTTTTTCTCAGTGATAGTCGAGATACAATCAAGGTACTTCAATCATTTTTAACTTTTCTTCCATACCTAATTTTTGTATTTTTTTAAATATCCTTGGATATTCTACAAAGCGCCATCTAGTCCTAAGCTAAGCAATTTATTGCTTGTGTTATGGTAACCAGATGACTGATATACTACATAGATACATTTTTTTTTGTAAATACATACATATTATTGTACATAGAAAACACCCAAACTGGAGACAAAATATAATTTGCAAATCATACAAACATTTATCCCGCAGCGGAAATCGAACCCGCAACCTCTGCGTCTCGGGCTTTCACCCACTGCGCCACAGAGGTCCGAGATAATAAATAAAAAAAGGTAAAACACAACAATGTTTTGTCTTTGCTAGGTCGGGTAAAAAGATGAGTAGGTGCATTATATGTGGGTGCTTACTGCATTATTTTAATACTTCTTTAATTTCTTTGTGTTTAAAGTAATTTTCTATACGTTTTCCCATATCTCTCTGAAATAGGTAAAAAAATAAGTTACGACATAACTCGTACCTATACAGGGTGTAAAAAGACTACTACCGAAAACTTTAGGGGGTGAAAGTACCCATCAATATGAACAACTTTTTCTAAGAAACCAACACTGTGAACGCGAAAAAAAAAACAGCTGTTCCATACATAAGTTCAATACCTACTTGGCTAAAGTGTATGAAACAGCTGTTTTTTTTTTCGCGTTCACAGTGTTGGTTTCTTAGAAAAAGTTGTTCATATTGATGGGTACTTTCACCCCCTAAAGTTTTCGGTAGTAGTCTTTTTACACCCTGTATAGTTCATTGGTTAGGGTTTGATAATTTATTCAAAAGAAAAAATACTACAAAACAAAGAAAAAGTCACGTATCTACCTAGTTCGTCTACTTGCTCGATGAATAGGTACAGATAGTTTCCAACACTCGCAACCCACCCTTTTTCTAGTCCAAAGTAAACAAAAGAAGCTCGGCGAGATCTATGACGGACGTGCGGTCACTTTGGAAACCCAGCGGGTTCTGAATATTTCTGCAGCGTGTATTCTAATAAGAAGACAATTACGTCAGGCACTGCTTCATACTAAAATGTATGGCGGCGAGAAAAAATTTCTGCAAAAAAAATTAATGATGTTTAAGCTCAGATTAATGCTTTTTGGTTTTAATTAGTAAAAAACATTCACGGTGAATGTATTGACTACTATTTTGACTCACGATTTATCAAAAAATATTATCAGTAATAACAACAATAATATCATAAATAGTTCAAATAGAAAAGGTCGATTTCGATGTTTTTGATGGATTTTGACGATTTTTTTCTCAAAAATTAAGGATTATTTTAGAATTATCACACGGTGTTAGTGTAGACTCATCTATTGAGAACTCGATTCTTTTTTAATGTCATTCTATGAAGTGATTTCATTAGTTTATTTTTTAAAATGGTAAGTGCCTGTTCGCGCGTTTTTAGAGACGCGCCCCTTAATAAACAAAGATCAACGAAGTATTAATTTTAAGTTGTATTTGTATCTTTATTCTGTGTACAATAAAGTGCTAATTCGTTCATTCACTGACGTTCTTTGTTAATCTTCGTTTATTAATAAGGGGGTTAGACTTTAATGCTTTTTATTCTAGAATAAAAAGCAAAATTCTAGAATTATCTAGATACATCTATCTATAAATCACACTAATATTATAAAGGTGAAAGTTTGCGTGTGTGTAAGTAGTATAAGTGTGATATGAATGTTTGTTACTCCTTCACGCTCAAACGATGGACGGATTTCAATGAAATTTGGTACCAGGATAGCTTATATCCTGGATTAAAACATAGGCTACTTTTGATTCTTGTATTCTCACGGAAACGGGAACTATTCACCGCGGGGCGCAGAAAGCGAAAGGTCACTCTCACCTCACTCACTCGTTATGAAATCTCAGGAACTACAAGTGCCTCACTCAAAGTGGTAGTAGGTACAAGTCTCAAATTTAGCATGGGGGTTCTTTTTGACGCAGGTGCTGATTAAAGAAAGAAAGAAAGAAAAGGTTCATTGACAACACACACAAAAATGGACCGTCCGACCCACCTTCACACTGAGCCTTCACACCAGTGTTAAGACTGGGAAATTACTTTCCCAGCCTTAACACTAAGCTGTAATCAATCCACCCAGATCGAAATCTGTTGGTTAGGTTATGTTTGAACAGTGACCAGCGTGCCGCGGCAGCGGCCGCCGAAGCGCCAGAAATACTTACGTTAAGCCCTGAAATTATATTAGTGTTAAGGCTGGGAAAGTAATTTCCCTACCTTAACACTGGTGTGAAGGCTCAGTGTGAAGGTGGGTCGGACGTCAAAAATGGTACAAATCAAAATACAAAAGACAGAGCATAGGGCAACAAATATGAAACAAAAACGTAACTAAATAAGTACCTATGGGCGCTCTGACTAAGGGCGTTGTCAAAAGGTCCAAACTCGGCTTTAAGCTAGCTTCACGAGGGGATGCGAGGTTCCGTCTTAATTGCTAGGGTCTTTTTATTTTTTCGCGGAAACGGCAACTCAATTCAAGTTAAACTGTAAATATTTTTAAATTAAAAAGCTTAGTTTTTTGTCTTTAGGTGACTTAAAAACTCCGTCACCAGAGTTGGCCACTTGCTCATACGAACTTACTGCGTCTCAGGCCATCCACAGCGCCACAGAAATCGTCATATTAATAATTAATTGCTTCACCTTCCATTCTGTTTAAAATTCAAAAAAATGGATCAATAAGAAATTGGTATTATTTAATATTTAATTAAAAAATACCTATATCATCAATATTCAACTCACCTGTACAAATAGTAGTAAATGTACACAAGGATGTATCAATTTTTCAAACAATGTCTCAAGTGCATCATCAAAATTCAAGTACTTAAAATACTGTTGTTTAAATAATTATATCTACCTATTCTAGATGTGCCTTAGTCAGGTGGCAACTTAAGTAACTAATAATTAGGGGATAGTAAAGAAAAATAAAGGATAAGGTCTTATTAGCAGTACCTACTCAATTAAGTTTCTTTAAGCTTTAAATATGATTTAATTCCAGTTTTAAATATTTGAGGATTTTTAGTTTCATACTCTATTTTTCCAGTTAGCTCTCTAATAGCGTCGATGGGCTTGCAACCTGTCACGTATGGAAAGTTAGCTTCTGCAAGATGTGAGCATGTACCAAATATGTATTTGGACATACCTCTGACTACCCCCTTCCTTTAGACATCTTCAAAAGGATCTTAAAATTGCATTAAGATCTGAAAAAAATGTCTACCGCTCCCTGGGATACAGTCGTGATCATATTTCATACATTTTTTTTTATATTTCTTTTATTTAAGTTCCTCAAATATCGTCACAATGTTTTAAGTTTTGGATTTTTTTGAGTAGTCAAAGGCATTTCTGCAGTTTATTGCAATTTATTAAGCTTTGTTGCGTTCTGCTAATATTTTAAGTTATTGTTTCAGGTATTAAGATTAGAATATGAGGCTTACGAACCTATGGCTTTAAAAGCCATGAAGTCCATCTGCGGTGAATTGAGGGACAAATGGCCGGCACTCCACGACATAGCCATGTACCACAGGTAATTTATTTGTACAAGGTAATATACAAAAATGTGTCCCCCAGGCGCGGTAGACATTCCCTCAGATCTTTAGACATTCAAAGTCTTTTGAAGGTCTTTTGAAATGTCTAAGGCTTGTATTTAGAATTTATTTGTACAAGGTAATATACAAAAATGTGTCCCCCAGGCGCGGTAGACATTCCCTCAGTTCTTTAGACATTCAAAGTCTTTTGAAGGTCTTTAAAATGTCTAAGGCTTGTATTTAGATAGTCGAGGACAGAGTGAAGTGGAGGAAAACCACAATGTGGGATGGGTCACATAGCTTGGAAGAGAGAGCTAATATCTAACCTCCTTATTAATAAACGAAGATTAACAAAGAACGTCAGTGAATGACGAATTAGCACTTTATTGTACACAGAATAAGGATACAATACAAATAAAACTTAAAATTAATACTTGGTTGATCTTTGTTTATTAATAAGAGGGTAAAAGTTTACAACCCGTTTTAATATTCCATTTAACTGTAGATTTGAGTAATGAATCGTCGAAGTTAAGCAACGTTCTGAGCGGTCACTACTTGGATGGGTGACCGCAAGTGGCATTTTCATCTGAGCGCTTCCGTGCTTCGGAGGGCACGTTAAATTGTCGGTCCCGGCTTTTAAAGTCGATAAGCCATGACGGAGGCCTTTAGGCGGCCTAAAAACGTCAGCAGAGTTGGCCACTTGCTCATACGAACGAACGAACGAGTACATAAATGTAGTTAGAAGTAATCTCAATTATGGTAAGCAAAACGCAGGTAGATATAGTATTAAAACTGGTCTTACTTGGCCTTAATGCTAGCTGTCACTCAGCGATCTAAAAAATAAGAAACATTAATGACTTGTTTAGTTTTTACGCTTGCTCATATTCGTTCTATTTATATCGAAAAACCGGTATCGTGTATAGATCGCGCCATGTAAAAAGAGCGCTGGCTGACAGGTTGCTCAGTTGGCAATTTATTTAGTTAAAACATATCATCGCGCATAAAAGTTTTATATTGCAAAATGGTTTTACATAAAAAAATAAGAAATAATGATGTAAATAATATTTATAATGTAAGTACCTACCTATATTGTTGTAGGAAGCGACTCATAATAATGTAGTAGATAATTTAAATCAATTATGAACAACAGAAGCAAGAAAATATAAATGATTAAGTTAGTATTTCTTTAATAAAGATACTTATCAATAAAAATCTATATACTATAATCTACAAAGCTGCGAGTGAAAAGCGAAATGCTAGTTTAAAAAATAAAATAATAGGCCTGGTACTTTCGTGCGCGAGTGTACCCATGCGCAAACATACCCCTCCTCTTTTTCCCAGCGCTCTTTTTACGTGGCGCGGACTATACCCACTACGATGCTTGCGTGCCGTCCTTTGCAATCGCATTGAATGCATGTACAGACTGATTACAGGCAATTTACTACTAGATATTTGCCAACAGGACGAGTCCAATTTGAAATCTATTGTGGCGTAATGAGTAGTTACGAGCTCTACGGAACTCCCTTACGCTAATCTATGTATAACTAGCTTACTCGCCCGCGGTTTCGCTTGCGTGGTACCTACCTTGATAAAATATAGCCTATGTTCAATTCATAAAGTGTAAATAAAGTCCATGCTATACACATCGGTGAAGGAATTTTATGAAATCGGATAGTAGTTTCGAATATTACCCCAAACATACAATCAAACCAACTTCGTTTTAACAAAAGTAAGTAAGTTCGTATGAGTAAGTGGCCAACTCTGTTGACGAAGTTTTAAGGCCGCCTAAATAAAATGCCTCTGAGAACCAAGAATGTAAACTATGATCTCTAACTCTGTCCTTATCAAGTCTTTAGTTACTCGATTGTGGCATAACAGATAAAAACTGACACAGATACAAACTGATGTAACTCCGGGTAACATGATAAGGGTACAAGTTGGTAGCGAACGACCGCAGCAAACGACAGTAACACTAGGTACCTACCTACTGGTATTTCTACTTTTGTTCGTTTTTAAGCTATTGCATAGCTTCTATCGCGGGCCTTGAGCGTGGAGACCGAATCCAGGAATTCCGTAACGAATATAACCTAACACCCCCCACTCCGAAAAAATGCTATGGAATAGCTTTACCGCGGCAGTCTCCGAGTGCCACACGTCTTTTTTTTTCCTTATTTTTTATGCACCCGACCAATCTTCCATTTGTTGTCACTCTTCTCCATCCAAAGGTTGCCTGAAGGAGATCGCTTTTAGCGATAAGACCGCCTAATTGTACATGTTCACTATACATTTTTTTAAATAAAGTATCATTTTGATCTCTGTTTATATTTTTAAGGTGTGCAATAAAGAATTTTCATTAATTAATTCATTATTTCTATGACAAGTGTCGCTAGTTTTGACGCTGACTACGGAGGGAATTTCATAGAAATACGAAACCAATTGGCCTTAAGTGTGTGCCATAGCGCCGGGGAATGAGCGGGAGAGCGAATAATGTTTTTACTCGTGAGTGAGAAGCGCAGAACGATAGACACGCAACATAATTTATAGCGAAAAAACAGTTTTTATTTAATTACAAGTTAATTAAACAAGCAATCGAAAAATTAAAAAACCAGAACTAAATGAATACTTCTAGGCTATTTGTCAAAACATAAAACCAACAAAAATAGCGTTCTGTTCCTGAGATAAATAGCAAACTGTGTGAAAAACATGTATTTTTCAAAAAAATATATGATCGAGAAAACTTTTACCAATCGTGTTTCTAAAAAACCACAACGCAAGATAAAAGTTCAAAGTTTAATTTCTCCAAACATTATAAGGTGGTATCTTTCACGGATTTTGAGATCTAATACGATTCAAACCACATATTTGCTACCTACGGCCTCTTAAGGAGGCCTAAAAACTTCGTCACCAGAGTTGGTCACTTGCTCATACGAACTTACTTACTTACTTTTTTTTATTTTAGTGCTGCGACACGTCGTGCGACTTCATATCGTCCGCTACTAACTTGTACCTTTTAAATATCTTGTCGTTTTAGTGAATGATTATAATACTTATAGAGAGAAAGGGGAGACCAATCAGTGGGGCAACTTAGGGTAATAATAAAATAGATGATAATAATGTTTCGATGTTTGTGGTCGAATAATACATTCCAACAATTCCAAAGTGCTTCAATGGCCTTCAAGGTCTTTGATTGGCTTAAAAACTCCGTCATCAAACTTGCTTGTAATAACGTTACTAAGGCCGTTTGTCCACCGCCGCCGTCACCGGGACGTCAACGAGAACGAGATTATTTCGGGTCTAGTTTAAGTGTGTGCCATAACGCCGAGGAATGAGCGGGAGAGCGAATAATGTTTTTACTCGTGAGTGAGAAGCGCAGAACGATAGACACGCAACATAATTTATAGCGAAAAACCAGTTTTTATTTAATTACAAGTTAATTAAACAAGCAATCGAAAAATTAAAAAACCAGAACTAAATAAATACTTCTAGGCTATTTGTCAAAACATAAAACCAACAAAAATAGCGTTCTGTTCCTGAGATAAATAGCAAACTGTGTGAAAAACATGTATTTTTCAAAAAAATATATGATCGAGAAAACTTTTACCAATCGTGTTTCTAAAAAACCAAGATAAAAGATAAAAGTTCAAAGTATCATTTCCCTAAATATGAAGGACGTAGCTTTCACATATACTGAGATAAATAAGGATTTCGACGACTAATTTGCATATGGCGCCCTCTTAAGATGACGTGACGGCCTTGCGGTGGACACGCGGCTATAGTTAGTCTATGTATCAGTACTTCGGCGCCGCCATCTCGTTCTCGTTGACGTCCCGGTGACGGCGGCGGTGGACAAACGGCCTAATAATAAACTTGATTTAAGACGTCATAATTCAGACGATGTTTATCGACTCTCATTAATATAGTTTATTTAAACAATTTAATGCAATACTAAAGACTTCTCTGAATCAATGACCTTCATTGTATTTTGCCTTATCTTTCTAATTTTAACTAGATTCACAAGCAACATGGTTGAACATTACAGAATTTACTCCCTTTATCTCTACGTTGTTGTTGTTGTTAGCCTGTTGTGTCCCACTGCTGGGCAAAGCCCCCCCCTCGAGTTTTCCAGTCGTTTCGGTCTAACGCCATTGCTTGCCACGTTGTACCTAGATTAAATTTTATTTTGTAACCTTTTTTTTATTTGAGATAATAAATAATTTTGTATTTGTATTTATACATGCCAAAAAAAAATTAAATATGATCACGACTGTATCCCGGGAGCGGTAGACATTTCTTTCAGATCAATAGGCAATTTTTAGATCTCTTCGAAGATGTCTAAGGGGGTAGTCATATAAATGCCAACCTAAATAAAAATTTAATAAACCGACGACCTCTGTGGCACAGTGGGCGAAAGCCCGCCTGAGACGCGGAGGTTGCTGGTTCGATCCCCGCCTCGAAACAAATGTTTGCATGTTCTGCAGATATTTGTTCCGGGTCTGGTTTTTTTCTATGTATTATAATGTATGTATTTACAAAAAAAAATGTATCCATATGTAGTATATCAGTCATCTGGTTACCATAACACAAGCATTAAATTGCTTAGCTTGGGACTAGATGACGCTGTGTGGAACGTCCAGGGATATTTATTAATGATTTATTTTGGATAGATAGAATACAGAGTTCCTTTTATTTATTTTGTTGTTTAGGTTAAGAAGTGTAGATATTTTTTGGTCCTGTGTGTTTCTTTGTTCATAAATAAATATTAGTTAAATAGTTAAATGATTAACCTCTTTCAGACTAGGCAACGTGCCTTGCAGAGAGGCATCAGTGGTGATCGCCATAAGTTCGCCTCACCGCGCCGACTCGCTCCAAGCCGTGGCGCAGTGCATTGAGCGACTGAAGGCCAGTGTTCCCATCTGGAAGAAGGAGGTCTACGACTCGGCTGATGGAGTGTGGAAGGAGAACGTTGAATGTGCGTGGTCTAGTAAACGCAGGGCTAATGGGCAGACTGCTTAAGGTGGTTGTATGCGTCAAACTAGTCGTCGCCTATTAAGCTATTGCTATTGCATAGCTTCTATCGCGGGCCTTGAGCGTGGAGACCGAATCCAGAAATTCCGTAACGAAAATAATCTAACACCTCCCATGCAATAGCTTTACCGCGGCAGTCTCCGAGTGCCACACGTCTTTTTTTATTATTAGAGTAGCGAAAACAATGTTTGGGGGCCACCAAGTGCAACTTCGCTACTCCTAAACTATACAAAATAAAACTATTACAGAGGTATTAAAAAAACCATATGATAGGTTTCACAAACGGAACATTCAGATTTTTTAAAATCCTTTGCAAATAAAGAATTTTCATTTCATTTCCTTTGCTCAACGTAATAATAAAATAAAATACGCTATTTTGATGCATACATACCCCCATCATTCTTGATATTTTCTCAATTTACATGTCCTACCGGACATGTAGAGAGCGACGCATTGCTAAATATCTTGGCTATCTTAGGAATCATACAGTCGTGAACATATTAACATATTAGTAATATGTAAAGGAGACGGTAAAAGATTAGCCGCCATCTGAGTTTTAAGAAGCCTATGAGGCCATTATGAATAATAGGGATAGGATTTAAATGTCGAAGTCAAACGCCCGAATACTGAACGCTACTTAATGTAAGTGGTGCTTAATTACTACATTATTTTACGTTTGTTTAATACAAATAATACAAGAATGTCTTAAATAGTTAATACGCTCCCAAATATTTAAGTAGCGTTTCAGTATTTAAACTAAAAATCGGTAGGACTTCTGCTCTGGTTTCCATAGTCTTAACATCTAGCTACGTGATTCTAAAAGGCAATGAAAGAGAAATGCGTGTGCCGATCCCACAAGTGGGACAAGGGCAGTAAAGGTAGGTTTGAATGGTCATTTGATAGCTTGATAGTTTCTCATACAAATTCAGTGTCACTCGTATAGACGTTACATAATAACATTCGAATAATACAATAAAATACAAACACAATATTTCGTAGAATGCCACACCTCAGATCTGAATTAATTAAAAAAAAAAAACGAAGAAAAAAAAGCTACTTATACATATTTCCTCCCGCGTCATGGCTCGCCTCGTACAACATTCTCAATGGTAAGTAGTTTCACTTCAGAGTAATACTTTTTAAAATCGGATCACACTCATGAAAATTTATATATCTTTTTTTTCGAGATAGACAGAAGCAAATCTGGTTAATACCAACAAGAATTTCAAGAACACAAAAGCTATGTATGCACTTGAATGTACACAGAATAGAAAACTATTTCTCTGTAGATAAGTAGATAAATATATATTTAAAAAAATATATTTTAATATTACCCAATTTCAAGAAATATGTGATATTTTATAGAGCTTTTAAGGTGTGTGTTTTTATAAGTAATATGCATAATAAAAAAATGTTAGGTATGTAGGTAAGTACATTATAAAGTACATCGTTTTAATTTAATTTGTTTGCTTTATTTAGATCAAAACAGGGTTGTTTGAAAAGGTATAGGTATACTAGTTATTAGTATTTTTGTTAAAGAATGTTATGTTTTACTTGTTTCTCTAAATAAATATTTTGTTATTTGTAAGCGTATTGTTTGTTTTATTCCTTCATCATCATCAGCCTATTAGTCAAGTGCTGGCCATAGGGCTCCCCAATATTACCTGGACAGGACAAACTCCTAATAAAACTACTTACCTTTTAATAAATCGATAACATTGAGATGACTTAGAGAAATGCAATCAGCTAAGTCACTAATTTAATTACATAATTTAATTGATGATATTGATGAAGATTGCACGTACGCTGCAAATATCAAAATAGTTATGTTGTGGTCAAAATTATGTAGTCTTAGCGTAGATAGAGACCTATAAAGAATGCTAGCAAAAAATAGAGTAGGTACCTAGGTAATTTCCGAACCAATGATCTTAAAAAAGTATTTTACTGCTACTTTTTAACGTTATATTAAATAACAGGTACCTATAATATAGCATTGCAGGCGAAGACGAGAGGTTGTTAGTCATGCCAGGATCTGGGTGGGCAAACCAGGGCACTTAACTTACCCCAGGAAGGGGGTAACCAAATCATACTTGATCGATTATGAACCTGGCACCTCCCTGGATATCTCGTAGCCGCGATAATAACCCTTAAGTCTAAGTACCTACCTACCTACATCTATAAAATGTTATGAATTTAAAACATTATTTTTCGATCACAGGCGAACAAGAAATCAAAACATCAATAGCAAATCCCATTGACACCATAGACAAGAACCTAGTTCAAATAAACGTCTCCAACGAAGAGTTGCAGCAGAGGATACAGAATTTTATACAAAGAAAGAGAGAGCAAGTGAATCAGAACAACATCCACGACTTCATACCGGGAGGAGAGAGCGAGACGGAAGAGACGTGCGCAAGAGTACGCACGCAGTTTGTGAGGAGGAGCGATTCTAAGGGACATCTAAAAAGTATGTTCATAGTCCCCCCCCCACCCCTTATCTGTTTTTTTTATTGGTTAATATCTTGTGATGCGACTCTCTTTTCAAGTTCTTTTCAAAAGCTTGCTTGCAACCTATTGAAATATTGATTCGTTTTCGGCAAATAATTTAAGTAGGTAAGTACTTAAAATTCCTGAGCCATAAGAAACAGCGAAAACCTATTCTATTTATGCACAACCTGAGATTCGAACTCACAACTATCCTTCTAGGACAGTAATTTTCGAGAGTCCTGTAGTTACCCTATAAATAAATAAATATCCTTGGACATTTCACGGCGTCATCTGGTCCCAAGCTAAGCAATTTAATGCTTGTGTTATGGTAACCAGATCACTGATAAACTACATAGATACATTTTTTTTTGTAAATACATACATAATATACTTAGAAAACACCCAGACACGAAACAAATATTTGCAGATCATGCAAACATTTGTCAGGGATCGGACCCGCAACCTCTGCGTCTCAGGCGGGCTTTCGCCCACTGCGCCACAGAGGTCGTCAATTCTATATTTAAGTATTCCTTATTTCCTTTATATATTATAATTTATAATGTTACAGTACGCAGAGTAAACAACGAATGGGGTCCACAAACCGTGAGAAACCACGTCCCAGCTGACAAACCCGACGACACAGGCCTGCCTTCCTCCATCGCCGAGCGAGTGCTCAACATAGAGAACTATCTGAACATCGGACCTGTCTCCAAGGATGTGTACAAGAGACTGAAGGAGATGGAGGATAAGATCGCGTACTTGGAGGCTATGTCGCCGGAGTATGCACAGTTTTGGGTGAGGCTTTCAGTAGGGTAAGGTCGCGCCACGTAAAAAGAGCGCTGAGAAGAAGTAGCGGGGGTATGTTTGCGCCTGTGTTCACTCGCTGACGAACCAATAGCACTCGCTAAATCAATGGTATGAAGTGCGCCTTTAACAACCCGTGAATCAGGAGTGTTGCATTTTTAATGTGTTATTTTGTTTGTGTAATTTTATATTTTTCTTTACAGAAAAATCGCGGTCAAGATTCGACGCAAGATAAGTTGGAAGACTATACATTCTCAGCTGAGGACATAGCGAGGAAGATAGAACAGCTCGAGAAAATGAACACATAATTGCATCTGTTTATTATAATGTTAAAATATCTAACCTGCTGTTGTTTTTCTACGCCATTTCTTACGTACGAACTACGAACTAAGAAACTTACTACGAACGAACGAACGTACGTCATTTCTTAGGCGCAATACAGATTGAAGAGGTGCCGCGCTAGCCGTTAAAAATAAAAGCTGACGTTGCTGACTGACTAATTATTAGGTACTACCCTCAAAAACATTAATACGTATAAAATATTGTATAATGTAAAAAAAACTTGAATCTTCATATTTTGTTGGTTTTAATTAAGTGAGTTAATAAAACAATAAGTTCTATCTATGATAAATCTATATTTAATATCATATTATTTACAGTTAGAATGCAAAATGATAGACATTATTATCATCTTCTAAATATGAAACTTCAAGGTAAGATTTTCTTTCTTTTAATACACAATGAGTGGATGATTTTAATAGTGATAGAAACATTTTAACAGCAAATTGTACTAAATTAAAATGATAAATATAAATATATCCTTGTACATTTCACACAGCGTCATCTAATCTCCTAGGCAACATAATGCTTGTGTTATAATAATCAGATGACTGATAAACTACTAACATACATGTTTTTTAATACATACATAAATTATACATAGAAAACACCCAAACTCGAGACAATAATTTAAGGTTCATGCAAATATTTATCCCGTGGCAGGGATTGAACCCGCAACCTCCGCGTCCTAGGCGTGCTTTCGCCTATCGCGCCACAGAGGTCGTCAAAAAATAAGATAAGTATCATAATTTATCTATTCTCGAAAGGTTTGCTGAAAAAAAACTAGAAAACTCGGCTAAACTAGCCTTTGTATGCCATTTGCCATTTTATGAATGAATTTTAAGAGTAAAATAAATAATAAAGAATAAACTTTAGTACCTACATGATAATGATATCTCAAAACATCCTCTCCCGACTCTATTTAGTTAGTTATCAACACTTTGACAACAACTTCCGTATAAATAAATGCTTGCAATGAGGAAGTATCTTTTCACATCCTTATTTACATTTCAACTAGCCTTATCCCGCGGTTTTGCTTAAGTTTTTGTACCGGATCCATACTTACTTTCCAATTATAATATTTATAGGATACATAACTTGAAACTTTCATTTGTCTGACTGATCGTAGGAAATGTCTACCTTACCGTACGATGTAGTCGGCTTTAAAGTTTGAGTCGGATTTGACTTCGGTTTTGGTAATGTCTGCCCACGGTTGAATTTAAATTTTCGTCTGCAGTTATGTGTCAACGATTTCGGTGTTAAGTTTGCCTACAGTTTTAATTGAGGTTGTGTCTTGTATTACTGTAAACTAGTACCACATTATTGTTGAGTCTGCGTTTGTGGTTGCGGTTGAGACTGCTGTGATGGTTGAGGTTGACTTGATTGCGGTTCAGGTTGCTGACTTGTCTGCGGTTGTGCCTGATTTGGCTGCGATTCTAGTTGAGCTGGAGCCTCTTTTTGCGCTTGTGCTTGCGGCTGCTGTTGACCCTGCGGCTGTGGTTGACCCTGCGATTGCGGTTGACCTTGCGATGGTGGTTGACCCTGCGGTTGCGGTTGACCTTGCGGTTGTGGTTGACCCTGCGGTTGCGGTTGACCTTGCGATTGTGGTTGACCCTGCGCTTGGGGTTGACCCTGTGGTTGCGGTTGAGCCTGCGGTTGTGCCTGCGGTCTTGCCTCAGGCTGTCTCCGCCAGTAAGCAAGTACGGCGATTAATCCCGCAAATAAAGTAATGGCGTACACATCCCAGTTGGCAAGGAAACTCTGGTCTTGCAGGAATACGAAGGTCAACGGACTCTGGAACAGAGACTGAATTAAAGATTTTAGTGAGGTGATGAAATTTTTATTTCATAAATAATAATAATTTTAGCAATTTGTGTGTTTTGCTTGTCTATAGTTATATTAATTGAGTTTACTGAAATTTTTTAACAATAGCCGAGTTATATGTCTAAATATCTCGTTATTGTAACTATTATTTTAAGTTTTTAACTCGACGTTTCGACCTTTTTCGATAAATTACGTACGCAGTTTAAATAATATTGATAGTATACTCACCACATACAAGCTGTCTAGCGCGGTCCCGGCTGTTAACGCGGCGAGGGCCAACGCGGCTGGAAGTCGCGCATCCGGGGATGTGTCTGCCGCTGAAATAGACAATATTGTAAAATAAATATTGCAATTCCTAAGGCACACAGTTAATATACAGATATATTGTATTGTAAGACAAAGTTTACACAGAGTCCAACTATCATCAAAATCTTCCTGCCTTTAGCTCAGTAACGGCTAGTCTCAATAACATAATATCTATCTTTGCTTACCGCGGATATTTCTTCCACACAAAAAAACGTCAAATAGCTACTGACAGTAAGCAAAACAAAAGATAGATTGGTAAACCCGCAGGTTCAATGCTGGTCGGTTCTAACCGAAACAACCGAAACAACGACGACCTCTGTGGCGCAGTGGGCGAAAGCCCGCCTGAGACGCAGAGGTTGCGGGTTCGATCCCCGCTGCGGGACAAATGTTTGCATGATCTGCAAATATTTGTTTCGTGTCTGGGTGTGTACAAATAAAAACATGTATCTATGTAGTCTATCAGTCATCTGGTTACCATAACACAAGCATTAAATTGCTTAGCTTGGGACTAGATGACGCCGCCGTGTGGAATGTCCAAGGATATTTATTAAAAAAAAAAAAAAAAAACTGGAGATCCATGAGGGAGGCCATGGCTGAGATGACGATGTAAACATACCTTGGTCGTAGCAGCGCTTGGCTAGATGCAGGTCCTTGGCCAGGCCCAGTCCCCGCTCGTGCATGTAGCCCAGGTTGAAAGTCGCCTGTGCGTTGTGCAGAAGCTCAGATGCTATCCTGTAACAGAACAATCAAATAAGTTCTTTTTGAAATTTCTGAAATAACTGCGACGCAATTGATGAGACTAATGCCCGAGAAATGGTAATTACTTACATTAATTAGCATGTCTCGGGCATTAGTGCTTATCTATGTCATTATAGTTAATAGTTAATTATAAAATTTATGTATTTGACGTTTTTCTAAACAAATCTGACGGGTAAGAGCGTTAACAGGTCCAGGTCAGCTGGAGTCTAGGCTGCTAGGATCCTATCCTCACTTCTACGCACGTACTACCAGGGGATTCTTCCTGTCTATTCAGACGCACTTCACTTGCACATCCAGGATCTCACCTGTAGATTAAAAAAAAAAATAAAAAAAAAAAAAGAGCTTTATTTCCCTTTACACAGTAGAAAAAGTAAAATTAAATTTAAAGTAAAAATGAAAATGAAACTTAAAACTATGGTAAGTATATTATTGTTTGAGTGTGTGTGTGTATGGGCCGCCTGTGGCGGTGAAAGCCTCCTCCAAGTGTCTCCACGTATTTCTATCTCTGGCCATTCTAGGCCAGAGTTTTCCCGCAACCTTTATGAGGTCATCACTCCATCTAGTGGGAGGTCTACCTCTTCTCCTTTTTGCGTCGCGGGGCCACCAATTGGTGGCCACCTGTAGATGTCATGCCTAAATGCCATGCCCAGGTCACCAGCGTGAACTAGCTAACAGGTCCAGGTCAGCTGGAATCTATCCTCACCTGTAGTGGTGTGCTGCAGCCTCCAGGTCCCGGGGAGTCCCGTGTCCGTAGTAGTGGTAGTCCCCGAGCTTGACCCTGGCGGCGCCGCAGCCCTGCTGCGTATCCTCACCTGTAGTGGTGTGCTGCAGCCTCCAGGTCCCGGGGAGTCCCGTGTCCGTAGTAGTGGTAGTCCCCGAGCTTGACCCTGGCGGCGCCGCAGCCCTGCTGCGTATCCTCACCTGTAGTGGTGTGCTGCAGCCTCCAGGTCCCGGGGAGTCCCGTGTCCGTAGTAGTGGTAGTCCCCGAGCTTGACCCTGGCGGCGCCGCAGCCCTGCTGCGTATCCTCACCTGTAGTGGTGTGCTGCAGCCTCCAGGTCCCGGGGAGTCCCGTGTCCGTAGTAGTGGTAGTCCCCGAGCTTGACCCTGGCGGCGCCGCAGCCCTGCTGCGTATCCTCACCTGTAGTGGTGTGCTGCAGCCTCCAGGTCCCGGGGAGTCCCGTGTCCGTAGTAGTGGTAGTCCCCGAGCTTGACCCTGGCGGCGCCGCAGCCCTGCTGCGTATCCTCACCTGTAGTGGTGTGCTGCAGCCTCCAGGTCCCGGGGAGTCCCGTGTCCGTAGTAGTGGTAGTCCCCGAGCTTGACCCTGGCGGCGCCGCAGCCCTGCTGCGTATCCTCACCTGTAGTGGTGTGCTGCAGCCTCCAGGTCCCGGGGAGTCCCGTGTCCGTAGTAGTGGTAGTCCCCGAGCTTGACCCTGGCGGCGCCGCAGCCCTGCTGCGCCGCGCGGCTCCACAGCTGCAGGGCGCGCACGTGACGCTCCTCCGCGGGGAACAGACCCACCTCGCCTGGACATGGATAATTTGCCTTAGAATATTAGTCTTTAAAATTAGTATACAACGTGATTCATAATTGGTATGTTATCCCGAAAAGGGGTCATTCACCTCATCAGTGTGAACAACATTTGTTCTACGACTTTTTGAATTTCGATGTTTTTCATTGAAGAAATGACTAGCAAAGTTTCCTTCAGAAATAAACACAGAGCAACCCTATAATAATCAGCTGATCTTTGCCGGTGACCCTAACCACTGGCCAGTTGCCCGTGTGACGTACGAGGGTGCGGGCGATGAAAATATTGATAGATGAAAGATTTACCAAAAAAGATTTGTATGAAAATCTGAAAATTAGAATTCACAAGATTTGCACCTACACAACTGTTCATTTTCATGGTCACAAAATCCCCCTTCTGGGATAACATACCAATTATGAATCACGTTGTAGATATTTTTTTTTAGATTTACATATTAAAACTACTTTAATGTTCACATCGTAACTATCATAAATCAGAATCTTTGCTCTCTGCGCCACTTCCAGGCCCCGCTCGGCCAGGGCCCGGTACTGCAGGGCCCCCCACCCTCGCTGTGCTCGCTCACCTTGGTCCAGCAGGTACGCCGCGTTGGTCTGCGCCACCTCCAGGCCCCGCTCGGCCAGGGCCCGGTACTGCAGGGCCCCCCACCCTCGCTGTGCTCGCTCACCTTGGTCCAGCAGGTACGCCGCGTTGGTCTGCGCCACCTCCAGGCCCCGCTCGGCCAGGGCCCGGTACTGCAGGGCCCCCCACCCTCGCTGTGCTCGCTCACCTTGGTCCAGCAGGTACGCCGCGTTGGTCTGCGCCACCTCCAGGCCCCGCTCGGCCAGGGCCCGGTACTGCAGGGCCCCCCACCCTCGCTGTGCTCGCTCACCTTGGTCCAGCAGGTACGCCGCGTTGGTCTGCGCCACCTCCAGGCCCCGCTCGGCCAGGGCCCGGTACTGCAGCCAGGCGGAGTCCGGGTCCCGGGCGCGCCACGCGCTGTGCGCCGTCATCAGGCGGTGCGACCACGAGCCACGCTCGCATACGTTCTTGAACAGCTGGGACAAAATGATGTGTGTAATGCTTTTCTTCTTAAAGCTATTAACTTTAAAAAAAATACATAATTTTGGTTACATTCATAACCACCAGAGTATCAGTCTGTCGGTTGACTTTCATGTTAGCTCGTCGTGCTTTTCCCATAGTTAAAAAAACACTACATCTTACGATACTCTCAGATCTACTGAACGCCTTGGTAAAAATAGAACAATTGCACTATGCGCTTTACTCGCATCATTTGTTATTGCAAAATAAATCGCTAGTATAGGTCGCGACGTAAAAAGAGCGCGATCGGGGAAGTAGCGGGGGTACGTTTGCGCCTGTGTTCACTCGCTGACGAACCAATAGCACTCGCTGAATCAATGGTATGAAGTGCGCCGCAACACCTCTCCACCAATCATCGACCACTGCGCAGTTTGACAGCCAGCGCTCTTCTTACGTGGCGCGACCTATATGGGGCGTGGTTACCTCGACCGCCGTGCTGCAGGACCTCATGACTCCAAGTCCTTGCGCGTGCATCTGCGCCAGATGGTACAGCGCCAACACGTGGCCGCTCTGCGACGCCAGGGAGAAGTACTTGTTCGCTTGCTTGAAGTCGCGCCTAATGCCCACACCGCCTACAAGATACATAGTCTTTTAAGGTGGTTGTACGCGTCAAACTAGCGTTTCATTTTAATAATAATAAATAAAATAATAAATATCTTTGGACATTTTACACGGCATCATCTAGTCCCAAGCTAAGCAACTTAATGCTTGTGTTCTGGTGACTAGATGACTGATATACTACTTAGATAATTTTTTTTTTGTAAATACATACATATTATAGATAGAAAAACATCCAGACAGATATATAGTTCTATTCATTATCTTTTATTTTTTCCACTGTATATTATACATATTACAATACATCTGTAGGTATATTTATGTAATGTGAAGGTAGATGTGTGTGCCTTTTTTGTTTATTTTTTCTATACAAATATTATAAAGAGGAAAGGTTTGATTTTTTGTTTGTTTGTTTGTTTGTATGAATTGAATAGGCTCCGAAACTACTTGGCAGATTTGAAAAATTCTTTCACTGTTGGAAAGCTACATCATTTCTGAGTGACATAGGCTATATTTCATTTTCAAAAAAAATAGGCATCCTTACTAAAATTACGATAACGTAATCCAAGGTGTGAAAAAAATATCAAAAAACTACCTTACATCGCGTGCGCTGCGAAAACTATTGATGATAGAACAAAATGATATACTACATTTTTTTAGAACACACCATTATCTACAAAAAATCAGCGGCAGCATATCTCTAACTATTACAGTCATGTCACAATAAGCGTTTTTTTATTGAAAAAAAGAAATTAAAATACCACCGCTACAAAAAGCTCTTTATTTGTACCTTGGTATTAACCCTTATCAAAATAAATGATGTATTATTTAAGACTGCTTCAATCATCAATATATATAAAACAATAAGCATTTTTCTGCAATCAACGCACAGACCAAACCGCTGAAGCTATGAAGCTGAAATTTGGAAGGTAGCTTCCTTTTAAAACAAAAGTGAGCACTAAGAAGGGATTTTTCGAAATTCCACCCCTAAAGGGTTGAAAAGGGATGAAAACCGTTGTATGCAACTTTTTAATGCGTGAAGCGATTTTCTTCAAACTTGGTTTAAATATGGTAAATGATAAATAAATTTACATGTTAATCAGAAATTAAAAAAAAAAAGCCTGATAAGGGGTGAAATGGGGTGTCAAAGTTTGTATGAGAACTTTTTAATGGGTAGTTCGATTTGCTTGAAACTCGGTTACAACACTAACAATGCAAAATAAATATATACGTGTTTTAGGGTTTTTCGAAAAAAACCCTTTAAAAGGGTGAAATGCAATGTCAAAGTTTGTAGTGAAACGTATTGAAGGGAAGCGCGATTGGCTTGAAAATCGGTTTGGATACTAAAAATACAAAATGGTTGGACACGTGTTTCAGGAATTTTCAAAAAATACCCTAAAAAGGGGCAAAAAATGGTGTCAAAGGTTGTATGGAAAATTTTAAACGGGCTTAGCGATTTGCTTGAAACTCTGTTGCTTAAAAAACAAAATAAATAGACACGCGTTGAAGGGTTTTTCCAAAAAACCCTTAAAAAGGGTGAAATCCGATGTTAAAAGTTTTAAGTGAAATGTATTAAAGCGAGGTGAGATTGACTGGAAATTCGGTATGGATACTACAAAATAAATGGGCAATTGTTTTAGGGTTTTTCGACAAAACCCTTATAAAGAGTGAAATTCGGTGACAAAGTCTGAAGTGAATTTAAACGTATTAAAAGGTGGAGCGATTTGTACGACAAAATCAGTTGTAACGCTTAAAATACAAAATAAAAAACCTTTAAAGAGTGAAACGCGGCGGTTTTTAAAGCAAACATTAAAGCTCGCTTCGCTCGCCCGGTAGCTTCTTAAATATTTTGCAAGCAAATTTATCTGTGTCAGACGATAGAGTATGAACCGAACAACAGGTCAGCCTTAGCTATAAGCAAAATTAAGAATCAATGACGCATTTGTGTAAAAAAAAATCGGCTCGCTACGCTCGCAAACTTTGAAGCTCGCTTCGCTCGCCCGGTAGCTTCTTCAATATTTTGCAAGCGAATTTATCTGTGTCAGACGATAGAGTATGAACCGAACAACAGTCAGCCTTATCTATGAGCAGAATAAGCAAAAATAAGAATCAATGACGCATTTGTGTAAAAAAAAATCGGCTCGCTACGCTCGCAAACTTTGAAGCTCGCTTCGCTAGCCCGGTGGCTTCTTCAATATTTTGCAAGCGAATTTATCTGTGTCAGACGATAGAGTATGAACCGAACAACAGTCAGCCTTAGTTAGCTATAAGCAAAATTAAATACAAATACAAATTGTTTATTTAACAATTTGTATTTGTATTTGTATTTAATAATTAAGAATCAATGACGCATTTGTCAAAAAAATTCGGCTCGCTACGCTCGCAAACTTTGAAGCTCGCTTCGCTCGCCCGGTAGCTTCTTCAATATTTTGCAAGCGAATTTATCTGTGTCAGACAATAGAGTATGAACCGAACAACAGCCAGCCTTATCTATAAGCAAAATTAAGAGTCAATGACGCATTTGTCTAAAAAAAATTCGGCTCGCTACGCTCGCAAACTTTGAAGCTCGCTTCGCTCGCCCGGTAGCTTCTTCAATATTTTGCAAGCAAATTTATCTGTATCAGACGATTGATTAAGAACCGACCAACAGCCAGTCTTTTCTATGATAACCATACTACTACAAGCAAAACCAAGTTTCACATGACGCATTTGTCTTAAAAAAATTCGGCTCGCTTCTGAGTCAAAGAAGTTCTTGGTTCAAAGCTTTTGTTTTTTAAGTATTGCAACAGAGTTTCAAGCAAATCGCTAAGCCCGTTTAAAATTTCCTATATATTATGCAAGCAAATTGAACTGTGTCAGACCATAATAGGAACCGACCAACAGTCAGCTTCTTTATGAAAATCGTAAGCAAAATCAAGTGACAGTAAAAAAGTTTAGCTGACTGCGCTCGCACCATAGCTTCTAGAATATTTTGCAAGCAGATTGAACTGTGCCAGACCATAGAATATGAACCGACAAACAGTCAGCCTTTTCTATGAGCACCGTAAGCAAAATCAACGTAGGTAGCCACTTTAAATACAAGTTAATACAACCTTATGATCCCTTCACATTTAAGAGGTAGTTTTGAAAATAAATGTTACGAGACCTTTTTGTTGTGTTGTGTTGTGATATAAATTCGATTTTACTCCATTCATTCACTCTATTTTGGTTTAATTTCTAGAAATCCCTTCTATGTAGGTACACCTCCATTTATCAAGATTCACTTTTCTCAAAATAGCCAGTCAGTACGACCAGTGGTATACAACACGCGAGCGAAGCCGCGCGGGTCTGCTAGTATTTAATAAATGCACCATTTTAAATATATTAAAGGTTTATATTAATAATCCTATATATAGTTATGCCCCATATTATCTTCTAATCTGTCCATATCCATCCTCAGGTTGTCTGGTAGAGATCGCTTTTTAGCGATAAGACCGCCGATTGTATATCATAGTAATTTAAGTGTTTTTTTTGTTCATGATGTTTTTTTATCTGTTTAATGGTGTGCAATAAAGTATTTTCTATCTATCTATCTATCTAGTTAGTAGGCCTTGGACTGGTTCAGAAGTTACCTAACGGATCGGACGCAATGTGTCAGAATTGGCAAGGCTACTAGTAGCGCACAGGGCATCATGTTCGGTGTACCCCAGGGCAGCGCACTGGGGCCTACATTATTCCTCACATATATAAACGACATCCATGAAATTCCTATTGATAATGTTGAGTTTCTTTGTTACGCTGACGATACGGCGGTAATATTGAATGGTCCGTCGTGGCCTGCCGTGTACTCTGATGAACGTGGTATGACACAGAATTCTCAGTGGCTAGAGCAGAATCTTTTAACTTTAAACACCAAAAAAACATTGTATCTATGCTTTTACAAAACACTGGCCCCGTAGTATTATAGTAATTATAATTTTCTTTTTCAAGTATGACACTAAAATTTATTTATTTATTTATTTAATGTATGTTGTACTCATTGAGATGTATTATAGAGCCACAATCAGACAAATAAAATGTAAACGCCAAAACTCTGCGCTCACTACGTAGTGCGCAGAGTTTTTCTTTTTTGCTTATAAGCGACATTGAACATTAAAACAAACGACATAACGTCTACATTCAAATGTAAAATGTCATTGTAGAACATTGAATTTGCTCGCACATTTTTTGAGTGTTGTCAGCTATTAGATTGTGACTCTTTAATACATCTCAATGGTTGTACTACTTAGATATTTAACCATACCTAGGATGCACTGGAAATTGTTATTTTATGTGACGTGTGAGGTGTTTAACAAATAAATGACTGTTACGAGTATTATTGACTATTATTTATGCGTTCTAGTTATCTATAAAAAGCCGTGTTGGTCAAGTGGATTAGTACTTCGACCTTCGATCCGAAGGTCGTGGGTTCGAATCCGGCCGTGCATCAATAAACTTTTCGAATTGAAAAAATTATATGCGCTTTAACACGATCTTTTAACGGTGAAGGAAAACATCGTGAGGAAACCAGTTAGCTCTCTAATAACGTCGATGGCCTTGCAACCTGTCACGTATGGAAAGTTAACAAATATACATTTGGACATACCTCTGACTACCCCCTTAGACATCTTCAAAAGGATCTAAAAATTGCCTAAAAAGATCTGAAAGATATATCTACCGGGATACAGTCGTGATTATATTTCATTTCATTTTTTTTTCTAGTTATCTACGTAGTTAAAATATGTATTAAACAATAATACATAATTATTTTAAAACTAAGATATTGGTGGCTATTCCGCATTTTAACTAAAAATCCTAGTTAAAAATCCTAGCTAAGTTTAAAAATGCGTTATAGGCTATTCCGCACAGCACAACATACTAAATTTAAACCGATTTGGCATGCCTAGTCTGGTTTTTAAATTGAATTCATGGTGTTGCCAATTTCGAAAATTTTATTGGTGCTTGACATCAGTTTCCATCAGTATGAACGAATGATTTAATGTTTTGACGTTGACATATATAATTTATTTGACATTTGACAATTTTGACAGGCCACGAGCGCATCAAACTAAAAACAAAGTAAACAAACAAACAAAATTTAATTCGAATTCAATATAACTTCTCAAAAAGATTCTATTTGAGGCATAGAGCCTAGGTCTTCTTCACTTCATACCATACTACTCCACTGGCTCAGTGACCTAAAGTGAGTCTTGGCCTCCGATCCGAGAACTCGCCACTTTCTTCTGTCCATTGCAGTCTTTTGCCAATTGTTGGCTTCGAGGTCGCGCAAGTCAGCTTCCATCCTATCGCTCTACCGATACTTGGGACGACCAATCGGTCACTTCATACCACGCTAATTTGAAAAGGTTAGTAGTGGAAGATAAAGAAATTTTGATCTTGAAAATGATATTACAGTAATGCGTGAAAAATGTTGTTTTGTTTCACATAGTGTACCTGGCAAGTAGAGATCCGTGGTCTCTGCCTGCCCCCATGGGAAAGAGGCGTGATTCTATATTGTATTATGTATAAAAAGTACCTACATAGGTTGAGGTATGTATGTAAAACTAATTTTTAAATGACTTTGTTTCAGATACCTAATCAAGCTAAGGGCGAAATAAATTCATTATTTGAAAGTTCTATGATAATAGTTTCTGTAAAGGGTCACAAACAAACATGTAAGTTTTACCTTTTCATAAGAAAAATCATATACCTACTTACTTACTTAGTGTTTTTTGACTTGTATTTTATTTTAACTTTCAATGTTTTATTTTCATAGGTTTTGAATAACCGGGTGATAGAAATGCATAGAAAGTTCAGATCCACACCTCAAGGAACATGCAGATGACACCTCGAGTGGATCTACATTAGTAACAACAACATATACCTACCTAAATAGCAACAAAGTTCTTAAGATTTTCTGACTGCCTCAGAAGACAGAACATCAAACTGGTAATTAAAACAATTTTTAGAAAGTTATTTGTAAGTTCTTAAAGTAACTTGTAATTAAAACAATTTTTCTTTTTAGGATCTACCTTTGACTGCCTCACCATTCGCAAAGAAACCTCTAAGCTACAGAACCAGGAGTTTCCCTTACCGTAGAAGAAGTCTGGTCAAAGTGGTACCTACACCACATGCTATGTTACAAAACAATCCTAATCAATCCTTGCTCGCTCAAATGAATGTAACTAGTATTGTTATAGTAGTACCTTCCGATTTATTGGTTATATTTCAACTTAAATAAATGTATCTAGTAGGTACTGTTATTTTCCTCAAATTATGGTGTTTAATAAAAGTAACAAAATTAAAATAACTAGTTTTAATTTTACATAACAAGAAATGTTTAAATTTGACTGATTAATAGCCCGAGCATTGGAAAGGAAGTCCATTCCAAGCTCAATATCATTCTGCTTGTTTTCTTGAATGTTAACTAGTATTATCACCTTCTAGGGCATGGTTTTCCAGTGTATCTGCAAAAAGTAACCATGATTTAGTATTATAATTAGTGTGACACCAGAGATGTGAGCACATAATCAGTATTATCCTTGCCTGAGAACTTTATCCATAAACATAATCTTGCCCAGGGTTTAGGTTATGCAACTATGATTTTTGTACATTGTCTGGGCTTATAATCAGGGTCCGTGGGGGTGTAGACACTTATTCAGTTTATCAGTGGTCCTCCGGTCCTTTGTGTGGCTCATTCTTGATGTTGTCAACCAAGATATAACGGTAGCCCTTGTCACCTGTAATATAGTAGGCAATTCATTAGATATAAGTAATATTTCTTTCAAAAGGTTTTAATTAGGTGCCTAACCTAGTTGCAGGTTACATTTTAACTACATAAAGCAGTAGGTGTGTGTATAGATCAGGGGAATATTGAAGATAATGCCTGGAACTGATAAATTGAGGAGAACAAGGCTAGCCTGGTATGCTATTACATGCTCTTTGCTGGCATGGGCTCATGGGCTGGGCAAATCAAAAGAGGAATGAGTCATGTTACCGACTGGTAGGTAGATACGGTCTACTAAACAATGAATGTGATTGTTGATGGATAATGTGACCCTACACCGCTAGAGATTCAAAAATTGTACAAAATGTGAGTGAGCTGAGCACTGAGATGATGCTGATAGAAGAAAGTGGTGAAGAAACATGTTTTACCGACCCCGCAATGAGGAATAGGGGCAAAAAGATAATGATGAGTAGGTAGGTAGGTAGGTAGCTCACCTGAGTTTTGATGTGAAGAGATAAAGCTTCATGCACATTTATAGTAGGTAGATAATTATGAGTAGGAACAACCTACTTACCTACCTATTTCAACATAACAACAAGGACTACAATGTACCTACCTATCTACCTACCTACCTAATGATTCCTACTACTACTAGTAGAAATCATTCGTACCTACTACGTAGTACAGAAGATACCAAAAACACAAACCTTTCCGAAAAATCCATCACAGGCAGCCACCACAAAGTCCACTATCACCAGTACCTAGGTATTTCTAGTTAACTATCTATAACACTAAAACAACACTTTTCTACCAAACACCATTGTTATTTAGACATTTTACTATAATTTACTTTGATTTTGCACTGTAATAGCTTCCAATTTCACAACAAAAATCTTAGCACTTTACCTACTAATTTTAATCAACACCTTTTTACATGCTCTCTAAAATTAGGATAAAGTTTTAAATTTACGCGAAAAATACTAAAATGGTTGTCGCCGAATAAGTCTTTAGCATTTTGGTCTAAGTTGAGTAACCAACTATAATTTTAGGAATTTTAAAAATTTTAATCAGATTTTAGTCTAGTTTGGTGCCATCTGAATAGGGTTGAGTCTCTAAACCTAAATTTAAGAATTTTAGTATGATTTTAGCTTAGTTTGGCGTGTGCAGAATTGGTACCATTACGTACCTACTGGTAAATATAACATACTGTCGCCTAAGCTGAACATAATATTAAGATTGTTACGTATACAAGTTTCCTCGATATTTATTTATTTTATAGTTTAAGTTTTGTTCTGTGTAATCAGTTAAATCAAGTAACCTGTACTTGTAATTCTGTTCACTGAAATAAATTATTTTTATTTTATTTTTCAGTTTATTAAGAATAGCGAAAACAGAGTTTGGTGGCCACCAAGTGCAACTTCGCTACTCCTAAACTAGATGTCGCTAGTAAAAGTGACCAAAAGTTAGATCGCGCTGACGAAAACACGACGCTTGCAACTCTACCAACGATGCTTACTTTTCTCTACCGAAAACTTTACCCTATTTTTGAAGACACAGGTCTTTAGATCTGTGTTAGTTTGTGTTTGAATGTAATTTGTTTGTTATAAAATAAATAAAAAATAAATATAAAAATAATAAAAAAAAAACTAATTAATAAGTAGTTTTAATTAAAAGTATTACAGATGCAATGCATTATAATAAAGCTTATGATACGATAAGTTTCACAAACGGCGGAACATTCAGTTTTTTTTAATTCCCTTGTTTGCTCAATCAACCTAATAATAAAATAAAATAGGCGGCGTCGCTAGTTTGACACATACAGACAGACAGACACCTTAAATAATCAAATTTGTTAATGTTAATAAAATAACATTCCTATACTACGTGATACGTTCAGAGAGGGGAGGTTTAGGTTTATATCACCCAGGGGAAATCTCTCGCTTTTTCGACCTAAATTCAAATTATGGCACGCGCCGTTTAGCGCTTTACTCACAGGTGGCAAAACTGACAAGTGGCCAACTATTATTTTCAACTTCCTGTTTGCAAAAATTAATTTAAGGTGGAACGTTAAGGTCAGCTAGGCACTGCCGCGCCACTAGATGGCGTTAATGTCCTGATAGAGCGTTTTTATTTTTTTTCAACAAAATAGAACAAATTTTTAGGAAGTAAAAGTGTTTACCGGTAGTAGCGTAATATTTTTGATGTAACTAACAATACTTAGATGATATTTTAAGTGTTAAAATCACTATATTTGTGCATTTAGCACCGGCGAAGCGGCGCGCAAGTGACTCACACACACATACAAAGATTTCATCGTAAACGGAAGCGTTAGTAAATTTCGCCCGATTAGCAGAGCATAAACTGGCCGAGTGTGTTAGCGTCTTGGCCTGTACTTGAAAGGTATCGGGTTCGAATCTCTAAACTGATGTACTGTTTTTGAACTTTTAATTTGTTATATTTTTGAAATTTTATGCAAATACATAATGAGATATTTTAGTCGTGAAATATAATTATGTATTTTTGTGCGAGTTCTAAATAAAAATCAGGTTTTTATTATTGCAGTTATTATTAATACATTATTATTTGTATAATAACATTTATAATTATAAACATTTATATAAAACAATAATTTGAGAAGTCTTATTCGAGAAGTAATAATATAATAATAAATGTGCTACCACAGTGAAACATCTATGCAGTTTTGATTATTTTTTACTTTTCGAAATACCACCTATGGCAAAACAGAATTTTTATAAAATGATACCAATTTAGGTAACATGTCCAAAATAAAATTTTCGTCACGCTCGATTTCTAGGACTGTAATATCATGAGCTGGAGAAATATAGCTCACAAAATAACATTTCTTCATTTGAGAAACCCGTAGTTGCCCCTGGATCTGTAACAAAAATAGGTACGTGTAAAAATATGTTCAAACAGTAAAATAAAGCACAGCAGGTGATCAACATTGCATGCATCAACAGCATGTAATTTATACCTAATAAAGTAATAGTTACCTGATAGTAATAGTTGTGTTTTTTATTTATTTGTAATCTCCCATTGCTGTCAATATACAATGGGAAGTTCATTACGACTGCAACAAGTAAAAAAGTGGTTAGGTATACATACTTTCAAAAACAAAACCTAAGACGATTCTCTGACCGAACTTTCAATATAATTGTAATGAGTAGGTACCTAGGTACTTATGATTACAGATCAGTAGGAGAATACTTTCTTACCTTTTTACTTCTCCGTGATAGCGTTTCATTTGTCCTTGAACTCGTTTGCGACTTTTTCTTGAACCAGAAGATTGGTGATTTTTATAGTCTTTTCGGGAAGTTCGTGGCTCCATTTTCTATCGGTGCACTAACACGAACAGATAACCACTAAAATCGAATATTGCAATTTTTTACTAATTTTAATCACAAATAAAAGTATCCCACGAAAGAAAACTTTTGTAAATGTAACGGACGCCTTACACTGACAAGACAAGTCATGTCATGCGTGCGTGTCATGTCTGGTATGCTGTATGCTGAACGGGGTTACCAACTCGATAAGTGCTGTACTTTGTATGCAACAAGTACAGTACAAAGGACAAAATACTCTGTGAAATAAAATCATAATTTTATGTATCGGGCTTATAAAAAAATACGTAACTAGACAAAAAAAAAATATTTGACTGAAATTTTAAAGGAGAAGAAAAATAAAGTTTTTTTTCTGAAGAATTAGTCGCTATTTTACGGTTTTGGTTGCTTTTTCTTTAATTTAGAACCTTTTCGACAGCAAAATAAATAAGTAAGTAAGTAAACATAGGTATATGTTTAAACGGTTTTTGTATTTCGGCATCATATGCGATATTTTGCATGCTCAATAGAAACGTTTCTCCAATAAAATTACCTATAATAACGATATAAAGCTAGACATAATGGTAAGTTATCATTTATAAATATAATCAAATGGGGCTACGCATATGAAAATATTATCAGATTAGCATCAAAAGTGCAAAGTTGGCAACACCTTTGTAAAAATGGCAGAAACAAAACAAGCTCCCCAACGAAGACGATTTGAGGATCCCCGTGATCGCCGAGAAGAACGGCAACAGTGTACGGAACGAGCATAGCGAGCTGGCAACGTAGCCGCACACATTACACACACACAACTAAACTTTTAACTTAGCATACGATACTGTCAGTGTGAGGTCGGTGTACACTCACACATTAACAAAATTGAACTGAATTTTCGACTGATTTATGCGATTATTATACTATTTTTATCTAGTAAATATAATTTGCCGCGAATAAACATCATAATAAATGCCAAATGATATAATTTGAGTGTAAGGTTATGCTCCATTCGCCCGTAAATGGAAATGTACTTTTCTATGGAAAACGAATCACCTTAACGTGAAAACTAGAGGGGGGGGGGGTCACTGAGGGCGAGAGGGGGGTTAAACATTATAAGTTAGTATACCTCTAACTGAAGTGAACTTGACGACCGACCTCTGTGGCGCAGTGGGCGAAGGCCTGCCTGAGACGCGGAGGTTGCGGGTTCGATTCCCGCCACGGGACAAATGTTTGCATGATATGCAAATATTTGTCTCGAGTCTGGGTGTTTTCTATGTATTTACAAAAAAAAATTATCTATGTAGTATATCAGTCATCTGGTTACCATAACACAAGCATTAAGTTGCTTAGCTTGGGACTAGATGACGCTGTGTGGAATGTCCAAGGATATTTATTTATTTTATTCTACAATGTTTCAATACTTACTGAAATACATGAAGCCAAGATGCAGTTGTCCGTCCACCCAGCCCTGGTTGGCCGCCATGGTAAAGTATTTGAACGCTACTGTTGTATCCTTTTCTACACCACGACCCTGGACAATAAGTTTTTGTTGAAAAATATTATCACATCACACTATCACACTAATCACACTAATATTATAAAGGTGAAAGTTTGTGTGTGTGTAAGTATGTAAGTGTGTTTGTTACTCTTTCACGCTCAAACGGCTGGACGGATTTGAATGAAATTTGGTACAAGAATTGCCTATACCCTGGATTAAAAAATAGGGTACTTTTGATCCCGGTATGCCCACGGAAACGGGAACTATTCACGCGGGTAAAACCGCGGAGCACAGCTAGTATTTTTATAATCCTATACAGGATACGGCATTGTACTCCCGACCAGGGAAAATGGAAGAGTCAAAGTATCATTTATTGCGACGAATAGGTACATTGTACATTATAATGTTAGTAAGTAATTTGGAATTAATGTATTCTACCTATAATCTAGGCATGCAATATTTTAATTTACAACTCAATTAATAAAATGTCAGATTTAAATACCTGAAATGAAATATGATCACGACTGTATCCCGGGAGCGGTAGACATTTCTTTCAAATCATTAGGCATTTTTAGATCTTTTTGAAGATGTCTAAGGGGGTAGTCAGAGGTATGTCCAAATACATACATATTTGGTACATGCCCACTTTTTGCAGAAGTTAACTTTCCATACGTGATAGGTTGCAAGCCCATCGACGCTATTAGAGAGCTAACTGGTTTCCTCGGATCGAAAGTCGAGGTACTAATCCACTTGACCAACACGGCTTTTTTTAAATACCTAATTAATGATAATGAGAGGTGTTCCCAAAGGGTGCAGTAAAGCCTTGTTATATTGACAAATCATTATAAATAAAGTAATACTGGAACACATTAATAAATTCACTTAAATTTGACCCAAAAATACAGATTACTTTGAGTAGTAAATTAAACCTTACCTGCAAATACATAAGGCCGAGTCCGCTCTGTCCAACCGGGTTGTTCAACTCAGCCGCTTTCTTGAAGTACCGCAGAGCAGTTTCATTGTCCGCTTTGATGCCGTCACCACCTTCTAGATAGATCTACAATAAAAATCTTAGTTTACACGTAAATAATTAATTTATACAGTGGCAATTCTGGATGTCACCAAAATTTAACTAACCTAATTTGACAGCACTAAAAATGTTGCCGTCCCTTTCATAACGATCGAAATAAAAAGGATGGCTTCAATTTTAGTGCTGTCAAATTAGTTTAGGCGACATCCAGAATTGCCACTATTGTCAGACTACACTGAACAGGACGCTATAGTGCTATAAACATTGTTGTGATGGATGCTTATGCATACCCAGCATTGGACTACTACCCCCTTATTAATAAACGAAGATAAACAAAAAACGTCAGTGAATGAACGAATTAGCACTTTATTGTACACAGAATAAATATACAAATAAAACTTAAAATTACTTCGTAGATCTTTGTTTATTAATAAGCCTGCTAATGTCTAGTATATAGGCTTTTTAATATACATAATAACTATAGGAAATTCAGGTTAAGAATGAGTGGTATAGTGTATTTTTATCTAACAAACTAACAATTGCACTTTGCACTTCACTCGAGCCATTTGTTAATGCAGTTAATCGGTCGGCTAGACTTAAAATACTTGACATGACAATATCTCCGGGTAACGCAGCAATTATTGCACTGTGTTGAGCTATCTAGTCAGCAATTTGGCGGCCATACAATTGTAGCAAGAAATTGACAAAAAAATAGCTCCTCTTCCCATCACCAAGGTAAATATTAATTTATGACAGCCAAATTAGGCGCCACTGAAAACCAGCGCTCCAACAGTCATGCTGCTTGGAGCAAATGCTGAGGGGTAGCCTTATTTTCTTGTCACTCGATTGTCAATAAGTATTTTTCATTTGTATGTTACCCATGTTTATGTTGATGGAAAATAAAAACTTTTCTTTTTTTTTAAGTATATTTTATTCTATTCTATTCTATTCTATAAATGTTGCGGCGATTATTCCTGCAGTCAATTAAAACTTACCTTTCCTAAGAAGGCATTAGCGACAGCGTTCCCTGTCTTGGCGGCTTGCGTGAAGTAATGCAGCGCTTTGTTGAGGTCCAGTGTTACTCCGCGACCGCCTTGGAAGTGCAGCTGACCTAGCCCCACCTAGATGATGTATAAAGTTAGTATGTTACGAGTATGTATGAATCGTTCGTTCGTTCGTTCGTATGAGCAAGTGGCCAACTCTGGCGACGGAGTTTTTAGGCCGCCTAAAGGCCTCTGTCATGGCTTAACGACTTTAAAAGCCGGGACCGACAATTTAACGTGCCCTCTGAAGCACGGAAGCGCTCAGTTGAAAATGCTACATGCGGTCACCCATCCAAGTAGTGACCGCTCAGAACGTTGCTTATCTTCGACGATCTATCAAGAACGTCTTAGCAAGCTTCGCCACGAGCGCTTCATACTAAAAAAGACAGATACCTTACACAGTTTGTAAAACCACAAATTGGCAGTTTAATGAAAGTAGATGTAGGACTCGTTGCATCAAACGTACTGAGAGAAATAAGGACAAAATTGCGATGGGAGAAATAGGCGTAGTTAAAGATAAGATTCACATAAGTTCACCTGGGCCTGCACATCTCCCTTCTCAGCCAGCAGTTGGTAGTACTCTATGAGATCCGTGTCCAGGGCTCCGCCCCCCTCGGCCTCGTCCACCAGCCGCGTCCGGAGCACCGCCGGGCCTCCGCTGAAGGTTACCTCGCTCGCCACTGGAAATTAATAAGCTAGTGACTTCTGTGAGTTTCTTAGGCTGGCTTGGGTTTAATTATATTTATTCTCAAAAAAGACAAAGTCACTTACATGAGAATACTTATTTAGCTTAATGTAAAAAAATATAAAAGTAAAAAGGTGAAGTTTCATTCGGTCTGTACCTTACCTACTATAATAGGTAAATTGGCTTGGCAAAGCTATCTGCGCAAAAGCACTGTCACTCAGCGTATAGTAGACACAACACAACAGACTGAGCCTGACGTGGGACTGTAGCTTCTGCTGCCATGATAAAGGGACCAAAGTGGTTTGCGTAATTGGATTGGACTGAGCCTGGCGAGAGGCGAGATTCTGTAGGGACCATAGTGGTTTGGACTATGAAGTTATAGGGTGGTTAGCAGCCGAAGAGCTTTTGGACAGTTCCTAGTTCCAAAATTATATTGTAGTAGAACTATACGAATGTTGGGTAGTATTTTTAGACCTCCGAGTTTTCAGACAGTTCTCCGTAGTTCCTATATGTGCTGTGGGACACTAAAGAATGTGGACTAAAGATTGTGTACACTACCTTTAGCTGCCACCCTCATATACAGGTCCAGTGACTTGGAGCAGCTGGCGGGCACGGAGACGGCCGCCCAGTGGCGGTAGGCCAGAGCCATCTGCGCGAAGGTACTGTCGCCCAGCGCGCCCAGCGTGTAGTGGACTAGAGCGCGCGGGGCGGAGGCCGGGACGCCTATGCCTGATGCGTGCAGGAAACCCATACCCTACAATTTTTTGAGGTTAGGTTTGGACATCTGGATATTGTATAGATTAGCATAGGGATGAAAGTCATAACACAAGGGTTATGAGTATGAGTGTGATTGGGATATGAATTTGGGGCGTGAAATCAGAGTTGACGAATGAAAGAAGTGAGTGGAAGAAAAAAAAAGTTAGAGTGAAGCTGAAGAGATATTATAGGTGTACGAAAAAATTTCCGAGATCGAGACGAATTCATGTTTGGAATATACAATGGCTTTTAGATTAATTGATTTCCAGAGGCACAATAGCGGAAAAAGTGGCGTGAAGTTATTTCAATCTGGACAGATTTAAGATAATTGTACCACTCACAGCATGAGCCTCAGCGTTCCCCTTCTCCGCCAACTCCTCAAAGATCTCCTTAGCTCGCTGGATATCCAATGAGACGCCTTCCCCGAAGATATGAGACCAGGCGAGCTCAATGCGCGCTGGTGTGTAACCCACGTCAGCAGCCTGCTTGATCTGACCAATAGCCTCTTGTAAATCCGGGGTGCGACGTTTTAGCTTCTTCATGGCTGCCTCGTAAACGGATTTTGCTGGAGGAAAATGTGTGATAACTGGTTACAAAATAAATGTGTATTTTAGAAATACATGTACACAGGTTTTTATCGTGTTATTTACCTACCCCCATTAAAAAGAAGCGTTATTTTATGTATGTAAGTAATTACCTTATTTGTATCCCGCTTAAAGAGTGTAAACCGCTTAAAGAGATGGCAGGTGCTTGACCTGGACACGAGAAGCTGAAATGCTAATGCTAACGCAGAATCAGAGTGGTGCCATTCAGTGGAAAGGTGCCTTAAAACAAACCCTCTCAAGAACGGATCTGATTATGGTTACACATTCAGTCGCAGATAAATTATAAAAAAATAAAAAAAATAAAAAAAAAATTGTATCCCGATGTTTTGACTATGATAGCCGTGGTCCCGGGAAGAATAAATATGACGCGAAAGTTTTAGACAAAAAAATGCATTTGTCTTAATCTCAAATGACGTGTTATTATCAACCGAACTATACTTAAGTTGAGAATACTTACCCTTCTGCAGTTCTGGAGTCAACTCCTCGTCACCTTCCTCGGGAACAGGTGGCAAACTGTCCAGCATGAGTTGTGGATTCTCTATTTCCAAAATCTGAAACAGAACTCTAGAATATTATATCCTCTAAGTCTAGGAATTAGAGGAATAGTGAAATAATACTTTTGGCAAATGATCACAGTTAATTCTTAATGAAAACACAACTATAGGGTCTATAAAGTCCCACTCTTGTTTTTTAACTCGTTTTCTGTTATAAACTTACTTGGTAATTTAAGACTGGTGTTTTGCAGATATTGTTTCACACACATCACACATGTTTACGTTATTGTAAATGTCAATGCACTGTCACTATTTCACAGAATATGCAATACACCACAGAGGCCTTAGGAGGCCAACGAAGTGGGATAATTTAGTCCCACTTCTGGGCAAAGGCCTCCTTTAATTCCTCCCAACACTTTGTCACAAGCCACTTTCACACCGAGGTTTGACCAATGTATTCTTTTCTCGGCCTGCCCTGGCTGCATCACCTATTGTGTGATGATTGAAACCAATAAAATAATAACTATAAAAATAGAAGTTATGATGTTGTTACCTCAATTTCGGGATTATCGGAGTCTAAAGAAAGTTGACGATCCTGAAGCCAGGTTGGTTTTGGCTGCTTGACTCGATTTGATTTTAGCAGCTTCAGTGTGTATTGCATCTGTTTCAGATTATTCACTGAAAAAGATTAGGAAAAGATTTGAACCTTAAATACTAGCAGATTTACAGGATAGTATTCAGATAGTCTTTGGAAATAGCATAAGTTTATAGAATAAGCATTCGGATCAACCAATTTCTACATAAATTCTCTCTGCCAAATTCATCTACTTATAGAAAAATGTAGAGGTGACTTACTCTTGGAACTTGCCTCAATTCAAATTGATTCGAGTTTCAGGTTACTTATCATTATCATCATTAGAGAGTTCTTATCATAATTGTGACCTACTTATGCATTCAAGAGTTTCAAAAATCAAGCACTTTCAAGCAAAACACACACAAAATTTATTATCTTTGGGGTTTGAATTGAGTATGTAGAATAAGCCCCCAGTTCCAAGACACCATTTGGCTGATCCTTTTACTACCTAAGTCCTAAATGAGCTCTTAAAGGAGAGCACCAGAATAAATGTGCACTACATGGTCAATGAATGATAAGTTAGCCATAACTATTTTCATAAAAATTGTACTTACGTTTGTTAGTGTCTTCCCCTTGCATCAACTCTTTGGTACTTTTAAGAGTTTCAATATACTCTTTATAAGTCAATATTTCTTTATTAACAGCATCCTCAAGCTCTTTACTGATGGCCGCTTCCAAGTCCTTCAGAGTTTCAGGATCGAATTTACTTTTGTCGTCGTCAAGTCCCTTCTTAATGATCAGTCTCTGAGCATCATCAACATCTTCGGTTTTCTCATTCTCTTGCTCTTCTTCCTCATTCTCTTTGAGTGAATCTGGGCCTACCAGCTCAGAAGACACCAGGACAAAGCACAGGCACAATGTATATAATTCAATGCCCCGCATTTTCAATATAAATTTACATCAGACCGAAATACTAAACACTTACGTGTCCCTAAAAACACTTCGTTACGCTCAGGGTACCGATTGCGCTGTTTAGGTTCTTTTAACAGTTTTGAGACAATAACATTAGTGATCTATTGATGTCGCGAATGTTGGAATTTATATCGAATTTTATCCATAAAGACACGAGTAGAGAATTTATCAATTTGTATTTATTTTTTCGAAAATTACAGGATTCGAGAACTTGGCTCAGCTCAGCTGCTTGATCTTTGACAATTGACATGACATTGACATTCAATCAATTATTCAATATAATTCAATCAAAGCAAAAAACGTCACTATAGGCTAAATAGTGGGTAGTTTATTTTCTTTTTTAGTATAACTCAAAAGCTCTGTCCTTATTTTTATAAACAGTTTTAGGGTAAAATGATTGTTACAGAAAGTTTATATTTATGTGTAAACTTTCAGTTATACAATAGTACTCTGTGGTGTAAACTGTTTTGTGAATAGATTTGTAGCGTTGGCCATTAAATTGAATAGAATAGAAAAAAGTTTATTTTGTAACTGTTTATTTATTATTATATGTTTTGTTTATTTTTTTTTTTTAAATAGAACAAAACATAAAATAACTAAATTTAAACACAAAATAGGTCGCCACTCAGCGTGTTGTGCAGCAGCAGAGAGTCACAGAATACCAGCTGCAGCAGAGAGCTGCTGCAGCTGGTATTCTGTGACGCCGCGGGATTATTTTACTCTTTGGTTTGGAATAACTTGATTTGTCTGCTCCGATTTTCGGTACCTTGGTTCAGTAGTACAGAATGATGGTGAGATAGATAGGGATGTGAGGAACAGAATAAATGCTGGATGGATGAAATGGCGACAGGTCTCAGGAACAACATGCGATCCTCGTATGCCCCTCAAGTTGAAGGGGAAAATTTACAAGTCGATCGTAAGACCTGTCGTATTGTATGGATCTGAGTGTTGGGCAGTAAAAGGGATGGATGAACGAACGATACATGTGGCTGAGATGCGAATGCTGAGATGGATGTGTGGAGTGACGCGAATGGACAAGATAAGGAATGAGTATATAAGAGGAAGTCTGAAAGTGGCACCAATAAATGAAAAAATGAGGAGTAACAGGTTGGCATGGTATGGCCATGTTATGAGAAGAGAAGAATGGCATGTAAATAGAAGAGTGCTTGATATGCATGTGGATGGATATATGGGTAGAGGTAGACCAAGGAAAAGATGGATGGACTGTGTGAAAGTTGACATGAGTAAGAAAGGGGTGAATGTTGAGATGGCGGCTGATAGAGGGAAATGGAAGAAGAATACATGTTGTGCCGACCCCACGTAAGGTGGGATAAGGGCAGGAAGATGATGGTTTGGAATAACTTGCTTTGGCTCTAGCCATAGTGTTTTTGTCACAGATCAATTCTAGTAATTCAACTGTGGCTAGGAAGATGGAATGTCTTTAGTCCTACATCCAAAGAGCATGTAATAGTACCTACATCTTTGACTATTTCTTTGAACTGTGGTATTATTCTCTTTGGCTCAGCTAAAATAAAATAGATCTAGCTCTCTCCTCCCTAAATCTTTCTTGTGTGTTGTCAATTTTCAATCAAACATTTTTACGAAATGTCAACAAACAAACGTCTAATGCCTGCCTGACATTGACATGACAACAGGCAGTGCCTGCCTGTCAAAATTGTCGAAAGCAAAAGTGATTGAATTGTTTGTTTCTTTTCTTGTAATTTTCTTTTATTATTTTCATTAGTCAGTATAACGGAGAGGTTTACTGTTCGCCCCATCTAAAACGCATTAACGTTGCATACCTTTTGTTGTTTCTATGTAATATTCTTAGTACATAACCTACGACGATGTTGCGCATACCGGTTCGTAGCTGTGTTCTCCATAAAAACCCTTGGATTCGCTACAAGTCTTCTAGCAACTCCATCAGAAGTACCTTTATCGAGTACTTCAAGGACAGCCATGGTCATAAACACGTAAAATCCAGCTCTGTAGTGCCTCTTTGTGATCCCTCAGTCCCTTTTGTGAATGCTGGTATGAACCAGGTAAGACTTGATTCAAGACAGAAATAAAAAAGTTTTGAATCTACTGTATCATACTTTTAGTAAAAATTTACTTAAAACTTCCCTATAGCTTGATAAAAATACTTAATTCAATTAAAAACTTTTTTAAGTTTTAAAAATTTCCTTCAAAAGATAAAATTGTCAGTCGCTTAGCAAATGCCTACAAAAAACTCACATCGTCTTTGTTGACTACTATCTCATACAAACTTACTGCATCAATCATCATTACGTCAATTGAATGATTACATAGTAATTTACAAATTGAGTGATTTGTTATAATACTTATGTAGGTACTTACCAAATTTGCAAAGGTAAATCTCTGCTAAGAATAGATTTTATACAAACATTTTGTATAATAATTATTCTATCTATTTTCTTTTCTATTTTTTGTATTCTATTTTTTTTGTTGCTCTCAAAGTTGTAAAACAAATAACATTTTTTTTATCTCCACTCTTTGTTAGTAGATTTATAAGATTGAAAATCTTTGCTGGTATGTCTACAATACAAAACAGTGTTAAAATAGTATGTGATTGTTTAACATTGGTTGATCTTTTTGAGCACTGTTTTGTAAATTCATAGCCAGTTGTTAAAGTTGCTTATAGTTAGATTTTACTACAGTAAGTTTGTCATATTTCAGTTCAAAGGAGTCTTCCTCGGCCAAGTAGATCCCCCCTGTCCAAGAGCAGTGAACTCTCAAAAGTGTATCCGAGTCGGAGGCAAACACAATGATCTGGATGTGGTCGGAACAGATGGCACTCATCATACCTTTTTTGAGATGTTGGGAAATTGGTCCTTTGGAGATTATTATAAGGTAAGAGACAATTGATTTCTTTAAACTTATCCAAGGTATTGAATGCTAGCTGTGAAATGTCCACTGTATTCAGGTTTAAGCTTTCATTCCAAGGTGTTTTAAGACCAAAATTTTAATAAGGAAGACTAGTATAAAACATACTTTGGATCCTCTCAAGAGACACTAGACAAGTCTCTTTTCTCATCATCTCAGCACTAATTTTATAACTATTCCTTTCAAATTTCGTATTCTACAAGGATGTTATTTATATACTATTTTCTGAAAATAATATAACGAAACGGAATCAAGAACGTTTTATAATGTGTTCTGATTCCGAAAGATATAAAAAGACAATCTGTCTTTCTCGTTCACGAGTTGTAACTGTTGCACGTTACTGCTACCAAATATCATAGCTGCGATCATATGATCATAGTGTACGAGAATTGCGAGCGTAACATTATCGGCTCGCAGTTTGCCAAATGAGTACATGGCTTAGAAAGCAATAATAATGTTCTAGAAAGAGGCATGTCAAATGGCTTGGGACCTCCTCCTCGGTCCATACCGGCTGAAGCCCGAGGAGCTGGTGGTGACGTACTTTGCAGGAGACCCTCGCATTGGCTTGCAGGAGGATAAGGAGTGCAGGGATATATGGAAGGATATTGGGTAAAGTTTTGTTTTACTTATCATTTTTTTTGTATTTATAATACATAGTGTTAAACCACACTTAGGTATTTCATTATAAATGAAAAATCTTAGTAAATCATCCCTTCAAAGTTATAAACTTTTAGTAAGATTTTTCATTTGTAAAGTTTTACTTGTTTTTAGAAGGGAAAAAAGACTTATGTTTTTTTACCCTTCTAATTTAAAACCCTTATAAATTGTATCTTTAAAATTAATGCCCGTTTGTTTAGCACTCTATGTATCCCTAATAATCTTGATGAATTTTAACATAAGTGACATAGGCATGTATAGTGTACACAGCAGGAAATAGCTCTCATCTTATGAAAAAAGGGTTGTTCTATAAAAAAAAATTATGCCTCTTTGTAGTCAGGTTTTTTATTTATAAAATAGAATAGAAATAAGTTTATTTGACACACACGCAAAAGACAAAGAAAGAAAGAAAAAAAACGGTTAAAAAATTACAGACAAAAAGGATAAAATAAAGTTAAAATTAAACAAAACAAAAAGCAAAATAACTAACACTAACATTGTGCATTGTGGTGCCAAATGGGTCCAGTCTCAGCATTATTGCCACTCCGGTGGGAGACAGCGCTGATTTTCAGACTGTTTATTTGAATTTTGATTGATTGTCATTGCGCCAGTGTCCCAGCCAGCCGGTTGAAACCGCTCGGCGCCGCAGATAACTTCTGGGAGATGGGCGGGACGGGGCCGTGCGGGCCTTGCACCGAGATCCACCACGTGGGACCGGACGGATCGCTCACGGAGATCTGGAACCTCGTCTTTATACAGTTTAACCGGTGAGTAAAAGGGGAAAGCGTCCCTGGTGTAGGGAGTCGCGTTGGAACAGGCAGTAGAATCCCTAGTTTTAAGAATGTGACATGTCAAAGTGGTCTATAAACGATCGTACTGAATAAATACATTTTAATTTTAATACATTGTTAACATTGCAGGGAACTGGATGGTAGCATCACGTCCCTGCCCCGTCAGCACGTGGACACCGGCCTGGGGCTGGAGCGGCTGGCGACGCTGCTGCAGGGCAGGCGCACCAACTACGATACCGACCTCTTCCAACCACTGCTGAGGGCTATTGAGAAGGTAACACCTTCCTTCACTCATAGCCTATATAGCCACATTAATATAATATACAGGGTGTAAAAAGACGTCTACCGAAAACAAAACGGGATGGTACAGCACCCCAAAAGCCATTTAAAGAAAAATCTGTTGTCTGAAAAATGACCGCGGGTGAGATCAGCTGTTCGCTGTCGTACGAGCGTAATATGCTAGGGTTTTACATTGCTGTTTCTTTAATTTACTTGTTTATTTCCTTTATTAAATGATCTAATTAGGTGAATATGAGTGGCAATTCAGAGTATCGCAAAAGCTAAACTTAACTAACTAAAAATGTTGCCGTCCCTTTCATATCGATGGGAATAAAAAGGATGGCATTAATTTTAGTTAATTTAGTTTAGCTTTTGCGACACACCGAATTGCCACTATGGTCTTATTATGTTGTACGATTTGTATGTAACTAAAAAAAATTGAAAAGAGCTTAGATAAAAAAAAAACTTTTTTCCGCTAATTATGTTCAGTACTATGGTCTGAAGGAAACCAATCAGTTTTCGGTAGTAGTCTGTTTACACCCAGTATAGCCTATGTTCATTCGGTGAAAGAATTTTTAAAATCGGATGTGTAGTTTCGGAGATTTCCCTGCAAACAAACAAACAAACAAATAGTATAGATAGATATAGATTATGATATAAGTAGTTAGATACAAAAAAGGGTTTTAAATCGTCACTGTGTTTTCAGAACAGCGTGGGTGTTTCTCCGTACAGCGGTAGTTACAGTGAGGACGCGACGTTGGACCGCGCGTACCGGCGTCTGGCTGACCACGCCAGGATGGTCAGCGTGTGTCTGGCTGACGGCATGTTCCCGGTCGTCAGGTGAGCCTTCACTCTGCCATCATCATTATTATACACTCTTGCCCCAGCATCGCAATCTTCATACACTTACGGCCAGTGTCAATAACCTATCTTTGGTTTTGCTTACTTTGGTTAGATATTTGACACTTCTTGTATGGATGTTGTAGTAATGTCAAATATACACACAGTAAGCAAAACCAAAGATAGATAGGTTATTGAGACTGGCCGCTAATGTTAACGTATTATGTGTCACTTTATTCTTATTCAAAATGTTTCATAATCATAATTTTGAGCTTAACTCTGAAGGAGAATATAGTTTTTTTTTTAATCACTTTCTACATTGTTAAAATTGTCGGTCGACTTTTAAAAGTTGTTAAGCCCTAACGGAGGCCTTAGGTGACCTAAAAACTCCGTCAGAGTTGGCCACTGGCTCATACGAATTGACTTACTTTTCTAAATTGATTTAGGGAAGGTTCATATCTGACGGAGCATGCGTCGCGTATTATACGCCAGAACAGACAAATGTATAGAAAAACACTTGACCGTTCACACTCAATCGATGATACGTTAGTACGCTAGATGATACGCTCGGCGTATTTTACGTCAGATATGAACCTTCCCTAACTCTTTGTGTACTTCAAAACTAAACGGTGTTTTCTTTGGTGGTTTTTTGGAAGGTTGCCTGGAAGAGATCGCTTCTTAGCGATAAGGCCACCCATTGTACATTGTTAGGTACTTAGTTTTTTCTTAAGTTGTTAATTGTATCGTATTTGAGTGTACAATAAAGAATTTTCATTCATTCATTCATTCATTCTTTCCAGCCTCAACCTAAAGCAAATAATGCGTAAATCCTTCAAACTGTGCTCCGACGTGTTCCACAACCCCGCTCTGCTGAGCGCCCTGTACACCGAGGTGTCGCGCTCGCTCGGGGACAGCTACCCCGAGCTGGTCAGCAAGGAGGGGGACGCCAGGATTATCCTGGAACAGGAACAGCAGGCGTATGCTAAGATGAGGAGTCAGGTATAGATTCTGTACCTCCATGACTTGAGAAACTACTCGCGCTAGCGTATCACATCACACTTATCTCACTATCACACTAATCACACTATCACACCAATAATATAAAAGTGAAAGGTTGTTTGTTACTCTTTCACGCTTAAACGGCTGGACGAATTTTTTTTTTATTTTTTTTTATTCTTATTTTATTCAGGGACTTTGAGTCTTTGGACGAATTTGAATGACATTTGGTACCAGAAATTCTGGTCCAGATTTGCTTTGAATTAAAGAAATGGCTACTTTTGATCCCGGTATTCCCACGGGAACGAGAACTATTCATCGCGGGTAACACCGCGGGGCGCAGCTAGTATTTCATACATACATTATTGTTTGTACAATTTTAGTACATCATCTATTGAGTAAGTATCAGCTTAGTGCTAGAGGCACTTAGACCTCTGAGACACAGTGGGAAGGCCCGCCTGAGACACGGAGGTTACAGGTTCAAATCCCCAGCGTGGGACAAATGTTTGTTTGTCCTGCAGACATTTGTTCAGAGTCTGGGTGTTTTTATATCGATAATATATGTAACCAAGTATTTTGTCAGTCTTCTGGTTACCATAACACAAGCATTTAGTTGCTTAGCTTGGCACTAGATAAGGCTGTGTAAAATGTCAAAGGATATTTATTAATTTATTTAATTAATGATAATATTTTACTGGGAGACTATAGCACAAGATCGCGACGTCTGGAAAGAGTGGGGGGAGGCCTTTACCCAGCAGTGGGACACGAACGGCTGATATAAATAATTAAATAAATGATAATATTTGTTTATTCAGATGGCTAAGAAATGGAAGGAGTTGGTATTGCAACACCCTGAAGTGGAAGCTTTGGAAGATGTTGAACTATCTGGCTTTGTACAAGGGTACAGGGAATTTAAAGAGGTTAGTTATATTATAATCTTAACCTTCTCTCTTCATTCCTACGTTCATTATGAGAACACAATTTAAATGGGTGACCCCAAGTGATATTTAGATCTGAGCGCTTCCGTGCTTCGGAGGGCATTCTATTCTATATATTCTACTCTTTTCAGATAATGAAAAAGCAAAACACGACCGTAATCCCTGGAGAAGTAGTCTTCAAATTATATGACACGCACGGCTTCCAAGAAGATGCCATACAACGAATAGCCGATCTGAACAAACTAGCCATAGACAAAGAGGGATTCGATAGATTATTAACACAGCACAAATCTAGACATAAAACTGCCTTAAAAGAACAAAGTTCTAACAGAGGCCAGCTATTTAATAAGGCGATAGCAAAACTCCTCAAAAACGGAGTCAAATCCACAAACGATCAACACAAATACGCTTACAAAACCATAGATAATAAAATAGTTTTCGAACCGTTGAAAACGAAATTAGTCGCAATTTTAAACGAGGAATGCGAATCTATAGACATCACACAACCAAATGAAAGTAATACTTATTATCTAGTAACAGAAGACACAAACTTCTACTGTGAAGAAGGCGGTCAAATAGCTGATACAGGAATGATACAGCTAAATGAAAAAGTAGTTATGAAAGTCGATAGTGTTTTTAAAATTCGTGACTTTGTGTTCCATAAAGGTGTTATTGAAACCGGTGAGGTTATAAAGTGCGGTAGTGAAGTGATATTGGAATTAGACAGTGATAGAAGGACTAGAATCATGAACAATCACACCGGAGTGCATTTACTGAACGCAGCTATTCGGAAAGTTTTGCCGAATAGCGTTGTGTGTCAGATTGGATCCCAAGTAACAGATACGGGGTACAGTTTGAATTTGTCGATTTACGGCGACAAGCTGACGGAAGAGGTGATTGCAAAAGCGCAGGATTTGATTAGGTAAGTGAAATAATAGTGGCAATTCGGAGTATCACAAAAGCTAAACTTAACTAACTAAAAATGTTGCCGTCCCTTTCATAGCGATGGGAATAAAAAGGATGGCATTAATTTTAGTTAGTTTATTTTAGCTTTTGCGACACTCCGAATTGCTACTATTGTATAATAGTTTTTACAAAATACTTAAGTACCCTCATTCTGAAGCATTAAATGTTATACCAGTAGTTGTCCATTGTCCAAACAAACCAACCTTACCTCTTTATAATATTAGTATAGATAATGATAGATGATAAAAACGAAAGGTAAGAGGCGAAATAGGTGTTTCAGGATAAAATCTTGGAAATTCGAAATTTCTGCCTACCCCGTATAAAAAAGATGTGGGCATGTACCAACTATTTATTTGGACATACCTCTGACTACCCCTTTAGACATCTTTAAAAGAATCTAAAAAGATCTGAAAGAAATGTCTACCGCTCCCTGGGATACAGTAGTAAAAAATAGTAAGTTCGTATGAGCAAGTGGCCAACTCTGGTGACGGAGTTTTACAGTAGTGATCATTATTTTTGTTTTTTTCATTTAATTTTTTCCTTATAAAAAAAGATTTATTTATGAAATGATGGATTAGAAAATGGGCTTATTGTGGAGGACTTTCTATCGGTATATTGTCAACCTAGCTCCTAATAAACATGCTCATTCCCAGACAATCGATCGCGTCAGACGTGCCGGTGTCGACGCAGGTTACAGATAGCGTGAAGGTATCGCGCACACCCGCCGTGCTGACGGTCCCCGGCGAGCGCTACCCTGAGACCGGCCTGAGGCTCGTAGAGATCCCTCCGCCATTGCCCTCCAAGTGGGTATATTACTAGTAACACACACACATTTACCTACGGCGCTACGGAAGACCAGCGCTTTGACAGGTTCCTTGGTTCCTGCCTAAGCATCATGCTGAGTAGTGGCCATTTTTCTTGTTTTATCTTTCTCTTTTTATAATGTGTTTTCTATAATTGTAATGACAAAATAGGGATTTTTCTTTCTTTCTTTCTTTATTATTCACAGATAAATAAAATTAATATCCTTGGACATTTCACACGGCGTCATCTAGTCCCAAGCTAAGCAACTTGATGCCTGTGTTATGGTAACCAGATGACTGATATACTTCTTAGATACATTTTTTTGTTAAGCGGAACGAATATCTGTAGAACATACAAACATTTGTCCCGTGGCGGGATCGAACCCGCAACCTCCGCGTCTCAGGCGGATATAAGAATCGGACTTAAGCCGTGTTGGCCATGTTCGATTAGTGCGTGAAGTGGAAGGTCGTGGATTCGAATCAGGCCGTGTATCAATGGATTTTTTTAAAAATTTTTTTATTATCGTTTTTACTGTATGGATGCATAACTTGGTGTCAGTGTATCCTCAGAGAGCTGTGCTGCGGCACGCACGCGCCGCGCACGGGCTCGCTGCGGGCCCATAACCTCTCGCGAGCGCGCGCCGCCCGCACCGCCGCGCCCGCGCTGCGAGCGCTCACCGGGGACCACGCACTGGAGGTCAGCATCCTCAAGCCCATTTTAACTCGCTCGAAATTCACATGTCCCGCGCGATGTCGCCCGACGTCGCTTGGGACATTTATGGGTCGCGCAGCTTGTCTACAAACGCGTCATTTGTCGCGGGACATTGTCCCACAACTTTTGCAGAGAGAACTACGTGAATGTCAGGGATTTGGTCCCGCGACATGTCCCCTAGTGAAAATGGGGCTTTATGCGGGCACACATTCCCCCTTATGCATACTCAGGCCTTTTAAATCTTTACTAGATCATTTATACTCAGATCAATTTTTGCCATATCAACCATAACGCTGCAAACTGCGTAAAGTGAGCGCAAACTAGCAAACTGTGGATAATCCATTTCAAATATATGGAAGGGCCTGTCCTAAACCGATACGCCGCAAACTCAGTCGGCCGCTAACAGTTTGCCTACTGGGGACACAGCCTAACTGTTTTCTATTTCCAGGCCCAAGAGCTATTCTGCCGCGCGGAGAAGCTGAGCGAAGTGATCCACCTAGTAGAGCCGTCGCGTCGCACGGCCGAGCTGACGGCCGTCAGGGAGCGGCTGGCGGCGCTGTGTGACGGCCCCGGCGCGCCGTGCGGGGAACACAAGCGATGTCTGCAGCTGTTGGACAAGATGGACAATGCGCCCAGCGCGGACGTAGTGGAGGCAGCGGCCTTGCAGTGAGTACACTACTATAGGTCGCGCCACGTAAAAAGAGCGCTGAGGGGAAGTAGCGGGGTATGTTTGCGCCTGTGTTCACTCGCTAACGAACCAATAGCACTCGCTGAATCAATGGTATGAAGTGCGCCGCGTTACCTCTCCACCAATCATCGACCACTGCGCAGTTTGACAGCCAGCGCTCTTTTTACGTGGCGCGACCTGTACCAAGGACGATAGATAAAGGGACTGCTCATCTAATACCTACTTCAAAACGTGATTCTAAAATTAGTTATAAAACATGATAGGTGTCGCTAGGGGTTTCCTTTCCATAAAATTGAATAAATTGGACATTCCTTACCATATTTCAACCCTTCGCACGCAACGTAAGTAATGATCGTAAAAATTTATATCACTTATTGTATTAGTTCACATCACAAATACAACCAGCGGAACAAATCGGAAATTATTGGTAACTTTATAACACGCTCAAAATAGAGCTCCATCTAGAGCGGGAGCGCGATTTAAATCACGGTTCCTATATCCGGTATGAACATTAGCATTTAGCAGTCCTTACCTACGTACGAGTATTAGCGTCCTTGCTACTACTAATGCCGGGTTGCAATATTCAACTTACTAATAATCGTGGATCTGTCGCCATAGTAATATTGTTATCTGTCAAAGTGTCATACATTTTTTGTTGTCTAAACAAAGTTGCTATGGCGATCAATCTACGATCATTCGTAAGTTTAATATTGAAACCGGCCGTTAGAGCTTGGGAGACTGAAGTGATGTAGTATTTTGTGTGGTAGTCTGGTGGACAAAATTAACAAGTTCCGACAGGATTCGAACCTGTGTAGATAAAGGCGATCTCTTATGCCGAGCTGCCTGACTACTAGGCTACGAAACCTGTACGCCGAGCAGAAACTATTAGTAAGATTTCTCGGTTAAAGCACTTGCACAGAATGCCAATTGCCTACTACATCTTCATTTTTCTAATTTCAGATCAGTAGCCAACACAGAGGTACAAGAGGCGGTAACAGAGGCATTACGCGACGGGCGCACCTTCGTGGTCCACTTCCTCCGCTGTTCCTATCTGATGCAGGCCGAGGCCGTCTCCGCAGCCCTGGCCGCCTGTCGGAGCCCCGCGCCCGTGCTGCTGCTGGGCTGCGCCGGGGGGGTCCTCGTGGCGGGATGCAGGGTGCCACAGGTGAGGGTCCCCACAGCGAGGTGTCTCAGACCCACACCGCTTTCAGCATCATTGTCAGCTTGTAGCGACGGCATAAGATTCTTTCCCTAACCGCTAAACAGCTCTGCTTTAGGCCTTTTGCCTGTAGTACCTCAACTATGTATCCATCCATCTGGAAGGTGGAGACTACCAAGAGGTCTAATGAATCCCTGGGGCCACCACTCAGTCAGTAAGGCCTTTACATGAAATAATAGGATGTGTGTATGGTTTTACGACAGAGGCTTACTATTATTATTACTTGAGAGAGAGACAGAGTTATTGCAAAAAAAAAATTACGTTTAAAATAAATGTACTAAAATTATAGAAGGGAGTCTTTCTAGCAGCGCCAGCTATTAAATATCTATATAAATATATTAAATATCGGAGTAACTTTTATGGTATAATTTTTTTTAAACAACATGCAATTTTTGTAAAAAAAATTGCAATAACTCATTCAAATCGCAGCTGTAGCGCTGCCAGGTAGTATCTATCACTTTCTTTTCCGTCGCCAGAGTTATGTTGGCCACTGCTTCTAGCACATGGTTAATTTGAATGTCTCACCAGGAGCACATAACGGAGGAGTTCACAGCCGTGCGATGGCTGAGCTGCGTGCTGCCCGTGTTCCGCGCAGACATCCTCCCGCCGCGAGCCGGGGACTCCCCGCTTACTTACGCCGAGATGACGGGGACCAAGGTGAGACCAGCTGACAGTATTTCCTAGTTATCTCTCTGCCTCACTAAGTTTGACACATCATGTGTTTTGTGCGGGCACCACACATTGGCTTCAACTTGTTTCTAACATTGGCTACAATTAAAATGGCCAATGGAAATGTTCCGTTTGTATCCAATAACCGTCCAAGATCGATCCCCACATTGGAATGAACCAACACTCCAATGTGTGGTGCCCGCATTATATGCTTATTAACACGAACTCATAACGGCAAAGGAAATCATAGCGAGGAAACGTTCAAGTTTCTGATGCGTTGATGGGCTTGTAACCTTCGTTAGGAATGCTACTGCCCCTCGTCCTTTGCCCTATTAAGTGTGTGCCATAACGCCGAGGAATGAGCGGGAGAGCGAATAATGTTTTTACTCGTGAGTGAGAAGCGCAGAACGATAGACACGCAACATAATTTATAGCGAAAAAACAGTTTTTATTTAATTACAAGTTAATTAAACAAGCAATCGAAAAATTAAAAAACCAGAACTAAATGAATACTTCTAGGCTATTTGTCAAAACATAAAACCAACAAAAATAGCGTTCTGTTCCTGAGATAAATAGCAAACTGTGTGAAAAACATGTATTTTTCAAAAAAATATATGATCGAGAAAACTTTAACCAATCGTGTTTCTAAAAAACCACAACGCAAGATAAAAGTTCAAAGTTTAATTTCTCCAAACATTATAAGGTGGTATCTTTCACGGATTTTGAGATCTAATACGATTCAAACCACATATTTGCTACCTACGGCCTCTTAAGGGTTAAGCAAGACAGTCTACCTATCGAATCCGCCAGTGCCAAATCCATGTTTCTGACATCATTTCCTAGTGACATCATCATCATCTCCCTGCCCTGCTAAGTGGGGTTGGCACAACTTTGCTAAATTGGAAATACCCTGACTACAATGCCTAAAGACCTAAAAGAAATGTCTATGGAGCTTTGAATAGTCGTGAACATATTCAATTTCCTTGAATATTTTGTACATTCTAAAAGATCTGAGAAATGTCTACCGCTCCCTAGGATACAGTCGTAATCATATTTCATTTTGTATTTTGTGCAAGACATCCGCCAGTGTTAATTTATATTTTCCAGGTGAGCCTCATCAACTGCGAGCAGTTAGTCCAGGACGCGATGCGAGTGGCCGTGCAGTACGCCAAGACCCACGCGCACTCCGCCAGCCCCACGCAGACACGACACCACAACTAGATACGTCTGGATAACGAAACGCAGCGCTCGTGGCATAGTGAACACGTTCTTGATAGATCGTTAAAAGTTTGCGCTACGGTACAATCGTCGGTCCCGGCTTAGTCGTTAAGCCATGAGGATGATACGAACTTACTTTATAATTAAACCCGCCGACCGATGCTTGAAGCCCCGGAGAAAAGCGGAGATGTGCAGAGCCCAAGTGGCAAGATTTGAGATTTGAACTTTAGGATTTTAAGTAAAATAAAAATCTAAATTTATTTACATTATTATGAATCATCACAGGTATCCTGGTGTGTAAAAAAAATCTTTCCTACCTTGTATTTTACTTATTCAATAATCAAATCAATCAACCTATGTTTAATCTTCCTGTTGTAAATAATTTGACGTCTTTTTTATAAAAATAAAGCGTTCTAAACGAATATTTTTGTTCATTGCTTGAATTCACATCCTTATTGAAATGAAATAATTGTAGCATTAGGTGATAAACGAGGTTATTAATAAATGAAAAATCATAGATTTTATTTCGTTTTACGTTTATTTCGCCTTCCAGTGATCCCTCGAGCCTCTGAGGTGCTAACTTAAGAAAATCAAATAAAATTCCGTTTTGGATATTCCATCCTTCAGTCGAAGGTCGATCAACCGTAGTCCCAATACCTGAAAAACATTACACTTGTGTTAGTAGAAAGTCAAGCTTAGGTAGGTATGCCTAATTTTTTTTTTTATAGATTTGGAGAAAGTATTTTGAAATAACCTGATGATAAGTTGATAGGGTACCGCAAATTAATTTACGTTGACGAACGCTTCAAAAAAAAAAATTACGCAACTTTACTCGCAAATTGGAAGGATTGTATGATGTAGTTTTAAAATCGTTATAACGCAAATAGTTCGTCGACCTTTCAGTGCCGAGATGCCAATGCGCTTGCGCACTACATTGAATCACTAGAGAACGTCAAGTAAGAGCGTGGGAAGTTCGTGGCGAGATCGCGCCTCTATCGTGTATAGGCCGTACTTACGATTGTAATATCTGCGTGCTCCCTCGGCGCCGCCTAAACGCTTTCAGCGTACGTCGTCGGACTAGCATCGAACGCATCGTCGGTGCCGCTTCTGCCGCTAATATCTATCTGAAAGTATCGTACGCGCTCCTCGAAGTCGCTTCAACGTTAGACATGGCATGAGGCGGCGCGGCCGACGGGCGCCACCGACTCGGAACGCTCTGGCTACTGTGTCGATGAGGCGATGAGGGTGTCTGACATGTAATTGGCTTTCTAGAGCTATTACTGTATCTATTTCTGTCTACTTTAGCTGTTGGTTTTCCGAATAATAAATAAATAAATGTTACACTTGATAGGACTGCTACTGGCCATTAGTTCAAGAGCGTTGACGCGACTACCTCGCATGCAAATTATAATGATTTTCGTATCATTATTTATCTCGACAATGTCTGTCTGTTCCGAATGAGCCGATAGTTTTAGGTGAATGATCATCCTCAAATTTAACCATACCCGCAACCATGGAAGCGATGAAAAGCAATAATCAACTGTGGGATCATCATGCAATGAAATTCAGAGAGGAGGTTCAATCAAATCAAAAAGATAATCTACAAAAATGATGTTTAATCTTATAGATGTACAGCTTACAGATAATTACGTGAAATTACAATAAGACTCAGCGCAAACAATCACATAAGTCAAGATACGATTCGATACATCGACAACATCGCTGGACGACATCGGCGGAAATGAAACCGTATCCGTTATTATCGTCATTTATTAAAATTATAAATTGATTCACAATACAGCACTCGGGGTTGCTTACATGCCGTCGCAGGCTACGCGCGCTCTCGCTACGAGCCCCTGTACAACGTTTGTTCGTGACGTGACGAGACGCGACGTGACGTGACGCGACGTGACGTGACGGTACGCTACGCTAACGCTAGTGGAGTGGCGCTAGTAGCGCCGGGGGCCCATGCCGCCCGCCCGCGCCGGCGCGCCGCCGCCGCTACGTACAAAACAACATCCGTGAACGCGCGCTCATCATGCCTCACGAGGCACGCCAGCACCGACCGACGCCCGAGGGCTCGACTCGTGCTTCGGTCGGGACACAACTGTCCCGACACTAACCCGACATACAGTGCCGACACCTATTAGCTCATAGTGTATTAGATCCTCCCCGGTAATTTGTTGTCTATCTCGACGTTATCCTGATATTTCTCTTTCAAAACTTTCGCGAGTTATACACATTATGATAACACACGGCAGTGTGATCCGATCGCGAGGACAGAACCGTGTGTACCCAGACAGACAGATGTAGATTCTCCGGATGTATCGAAACATTGTCAGTATCTAAATTGACGATATCTTACGAAATACCCGTGTGTTATTATAATGTTATCCTGATATTCGCACGTCAAACCACTATAACCTAAGAGGCGTCCCACATTGTACTACGAATTGCAACATAAATGTTAATTTTATAAGATTCCAAGAACGCAAGTTGCATTGACATTGTAGTCTGAAGTATTTATGATCTCATGGTATTTTCAATTAGCTCAATGTGAAGTCAATGGCGTGTACTGACGCACAAAGCCATGACTCATATATTTTTTTATATACTCGAGCTGCCAAAGAGCAAACAAATATTTATAAAACAAGTTAGGGTAGTCTACACCAATGCATCTAAGAAAAAACAGTTTATCGTTTCTCGCGTTCAGTGCCCATTAATGACGCACGCAATACCCTAGTTTTAAGGATGTGACATGTCAAAGTGGTCTTTAAACGATCATATTGAATAAATACATTTTGAGTTTGAGTTTTTAAACACATGGTAGTGGCTAAATGCGTGGCACAAGCCGTGCGAAAGCCAAATATAAGAAGTGAAGTGAAGTGAAGTGAGTTTGAGTTTTGAATAACTTTGTAAATTTGTAAGGTTTTTAAAATTTCTTTCACGTTTCATACATCTACAAGATCTTGTAAATATAAGAAAATCGATATATAATTCGAGGGGAGGCCTTTGCCCAGCAGTGGGACAGTATAGGCTAAAAACAACAACAAACAAAATATAATTAAGTAATTGATGTGGGCTTAGCATATCTGGTTTACTCTTTGACAGCTGTCACTTGGGTGAATATTATATTTACGAGAAGAATTCAATTAAACTTACCGTCCCATAGGGGGGTACTGCTGTGCGTAGGGATCTCTGTCGTAACCAGATCCTCCGGCACCGCCTCGGTCCCTGCAAATGATAGATTACACTTTTAGCCAATCATCATAGCAGATACCTGTAGCGTGGATGTTACACGGGACACACAAAGATGGCCCAACAGGAAGGTATCCATGGTCGGGAACGTGTCAACGGTCAGATCAATGTTAAGGAGTTTAAAAAGAAAGAATATGATCAGCACAAAAGAACTCACATGGGCGATCGTCTGCTGAACATGTCTCCGTTCCCCATATTGTTCCGTGGCGCGGCGCGCTCGTAGGGCGGCAGGTGCGGCATGTGCGCGCGGGGCGGAGGCCGGCGCTCCAGCATCTCGCGCTCGTCGTACAGCGGCGCCCGGCGCTCCTCTCCATACATCGGGGGCAGCTCCTCCCCGTACCCGCGGCGCTCGTCGTACAGCGGGGCCGGCGCCGCGTAGGGGTCGCGCGACTCCATCAACGCGAACCCGCGCCTGTCCTCACCGCCGTACCCGCCGCCGTAGCGGTCGTCGTACCCGCCCGGCGGCGCCCGCTCCGCGCGCTCGTACCCGCCGCCCATGCCGCCGTTCCGCATCGGCATGCCGCCCCCCATCGGGCCCGAGGGCGGCCCGCGCATGTGCCCCATGGGGCGCGAGTCCCGCATGTAGGGCGCGTCGCGCCGGTCGCCGGGCTGGTGGCGCGCGGGCCCGCCGCCGCGGCGCTCGATGCCGCGCCCGCGCCCTCCCCGCCCGCCGGGGGCCCCGCGCGCTCCGCGCTCCTTGATGCGGCCGCGCTCGACCGAGATGACGGCGCCGTTGAAGGTGGAGTTGTGCAGGCTGCGGATGGCGGTCGCCGCCTGCTCCTCGGTCTGCATGTGCACGAAGCCGCAGCGGTTCATGATGTCGCACTCGGTGACGACGCCGTACCGCTCGAACAGCTTCCGCAGCTCCTCCGGCTTGGAGCCCTGGGGCAGGCTCCCGATGAACACTTTCGTTTGCTGCAAATTTAGAGATTTGGTGAGTTGCGCGGCGCGGTGAGCACCTCGACCGCGGATGGGAGAGAAGGGAGTTCGCTTACCGGCATCATTTTGAGGCTCTAGATGTGTCTCTTCCGATGTATGAAATCACCACACCACTTCACTTTTGCGCAACACAATCCACAAGCGTCCTCAATCAAATCAAATTTTGCTACAATACAAAATGGCGGGCGCGTTTTCGTTCGCCTCGCCGACGCTTGATGCCGAACGAACCGAACCGGAAGATTTTGAAATGTCAAATTGACAGCGACAGACTAGGGATCAGTGTTGCCAGTGGCAGGTAGTGAAATATAACATGAGACAGGTCAAAAAGTAACATTTTCACTAGAAAAGTTACATTACCTTCAGTTTTGCATGACAAACTTATATAATATTTGGAAAATGTTTTGAAAATAAAAGCAACGTGTTTGCCTTTGATCGGTTTTCACATTGCGCGGAACGATGCGAGCGAAGCGAGCAAAATTTTTTTGAAGAAAAAAGCTACGTGACTTTTGATATTGTGTATGGTCGGGTCGGTTAATATTTTGCTAGAATCGATGCGAGCGCAGCGAGCAAAATTTTTTTTAAGAAAAAAGCGATGTGGCTCTTGATATTGTGTATGGTGGGGTCGGATTATATATTGCTAGAATCGGTGCGAGCGAAGCGAGCAAAATTTTTTGAAGAAAATTTGGTCGCACGCTATGTACTAAAGCTGATAAAACACGTGCTAATCGAGCTTTGAACCAAGCGAGCGGAGCGAAGAATTATAATAAATCCTACAAGTGACAACATTAAAAAAGTTATTAAACCGACTTCAATTTAGTAAGTAGAGAGCAATTTCCTGCTCTCTTGAGGTACATTTTGTGCATTACTCTGAAGATCCCCATCAGATCCTCAAAATGTTTTAGGACTACATCGACTACTTTTGTATTTCTTTGCTTGCCGCGATCGACTGGACTCATAGCTGCGATTGACTGGTCGATCGGGATCGACCACCCCTGCACTATAAGTATACCTACCTACACTCCACTTAGATGCTTTTTAAAATCACAAAAACTAATACCTTTACACTTTAATGGTTCATTGATTAAATTGACTGCAGGAAATCAGCACGTTATAATATAAATACAATTGAGAACTTAGCTTCCTATTAAAAAAATTTAACTGCGTTCACCTTTACTTTGTCATCAATAAATATGAAAAAACGTCATCATAATAATGAATGGAGACAGGGTAGCTAATTTGAACTGGTCATCATCATCAGCCCTTCTCATCCCACTGCTGGGCATAGGCCTCTCTTCGCTTCCGCCATTCGACCCTGTCTCGCGCCAATCTAACCCATGTCCGACCTGCAGTTTTGACTATGTCGTCGACCCATCTTGCCGGCGGACGACCTACATTCCTGTACCCTTCTCTAGGCCACCATTCGGTAAGTACTCTGCTCCACCGGTCATCACCACGCCTTGCCACGTGTCCTGCCCAACTCCACTTGAGCCCCAATATTCGCTTGCTAACGTCGTGTACTTTAGTCCGCTTGCGAATTTCCGAATTGGGGACTCGATCTAGAAGGGTGATGCCGAGCATGGCGCGCTCCATGGCTCTCTGTGCGACTCTGATTCTGTGCACAGTCTCCTTTGTAAGCGTCCATGTCTCGGCACCGTAGGTCATAGTTGGCAGGACACATTGGTTGTAGAGGCGGGTCTTCAGACACTGTGGAATAGTGGGTGACTTTAATATGTCATCCAGCTTACCGAATGCCGCCCATCCCAGCTGAATTCTTCTGGATATCTCCTTGGCCTGTAGTTCTTTTCCAAAAGATAGAACATGCCCAAGGTACACGTATGATTCAACCATCTCCAGAGTCTCGCTTCCTATGGTAATACTAGGAATCGAGGCCCTGGAGACATTTGACATAACTTTTGTTTTGGACATGTTCATCTTTAAACCGACCTTCAGAGATGCGTCATTGAGATCTTTGAGCATCTGTTGGAGATTGACTAGATTTTCAGCGAACAGAACAAGATCATCAGCGAATCTAAGGTGAGACAGAATTTGAACTGGTAGTTAAAGTTTATTTTGAATGACCTAAAAGTAACACAAAAGTAACATATTGAGTCGTGTAACATGGAGGTAACATGAGAGGGTCAAAAGTAACGTAAAATGTTACAAAAGTTACATTCTGGCAACGCTGCTAGGGATGTGAAAATAAAATTAATCTGGAGGTTCTGATTGGTTGATTCTATGATCTTCTGACGTCTAATCCGCTTAACGTTTCGTTTGCTCAGAAATGTATAATAAAGTTATGTAGAAATAGAGAAATCATCAAAAATAATTATTGATTGTTCCAAATAAATAGATAGTGTTTAGGTACCTATATATCTGTGTGTAGTATGTGCGCCTAATTATTTTATTTGGTTAGCAAACGATTGCACATTTCACCTAATACAAAGGCGCGAAATTCAAATCAAAGAAACAAACAAAATTGCAGTTTATCGTTTTATTTTTATCCTATCCTTATTCAACATTCTACCTACTTTAGATGATAATTTGGTAATGATCTGCATGTAGGTAAGTAGATATACCCGTTTACCTACCAACTAAGTACTTTAAAAATACAGTTTCAAACTAAACTTTGGCTGTCGCTCCGTCGAAGAGCATCATCCATCTACTATCCAATCCAAATCACTAATACGTATCACAATCAAACGCGTTAATCGAAAGATACACAAAAAAATTACTTTGTGAAATAATTTCACAAGAAAGTATGTTTAGTTAGCATAGTAATAGCTAAATGCACACCACAGCTGATGTCATCTCAGAGTGTCTAAATATAATGATGCATTTTGAACAGCCCTCATCACTTTCAACACTTGGAAGTTCACAGAAATTTTGATGAACTCTGCCACGTTGTATTTGTCAACGAGTGGACATTTACAGCACGTGCAGTTGAATATCTCGATGAGATTTGACCGCACTTTGTCAGAGTCGTTGTGATGGATTGTCTTGGGCAGGATACGCTTCGCTTTCTTGTAAAGATTGTCTACGGCTAGCGTTAAGTTGTACGTTAGCAGTTCTGAGTTTTTCTTTCCATCATTCGCGGCATTTCGGCCCAACAGATAGCCTGAAATTGAAGAATGCAGAATTAGTACTTAAAGGTACCTAGGTTTGTAAGTAGGTACCCACCTTCCATGAACGACGTAGCCACGTATGTACCTACCTACAAGAACACACCTAAGTCAGTATACAACACAAAGGTATATTTTTTTTGCGATCCAAATTTAAGGTCCATAGCAGGCAAACTTGTATGTAAGTTGCTATGCTATGCAGATATTAGTTACATCAAATTCATCAAAAACTTAAGGTTTACAAGCTTTCCCAAACTTTTATTCTACAAGTAAAATATATAATGTAAGGTTTCTATAGTGCAGTGATTGCCAATACTAAGCAACTGATCAGGATTTAAACTTTGCCCAAAGACTTTACACCACTAGTTACAGACAAATCCGTTATTGCGATTTAAACACATGTTTTGTTAGTAAATAAAAGACTCACCTCCGAAAACACACATCAGTCCAATCATCAACACAAGAATCGCGAACAGTCGCTTGTAAACTTGCGGATCAGAATTCACACTCATATTCACGAGGATTATTTAAAAAATGGAGAAAATGCAAGGAATTGTAATAGTTGTGATGCCGCATTCAATACTAATAGTTGGTCCCTGCGCGGCCGCCCCGCCGATGGCCGTGAATCCTATTTTATTTTTAGAAATTTCATGTTGTGTCTCCGGTGAATGACTTTTCGTCACATTTCTACAAAAAGTGACTAATGTGGACTGCATTTCTTTTCCTGAGAAGTCTGGAATTTGTGTTTTTCGGGGAAACCGGTAGACGCGCTTAAATTTTATGACAAGCGGCTGGATTTTCTTCCTCAATAAACTTTTTGCATCGAATATCTAGTTCTCCGTAGGTACTTCCGAATATTTTTAATTCGATTGTGATCATAGAACATTGTCAGCAATGCATCTTGAATTACGCTTATTTAATTTAAATAATGTAAGGGCGTTGGACCATAACCTTCCTATTTACAAACAACATTTAGGTCAAGACCAACAAACAAGAGAATCTGAGTTATTCTCGTAAAATAACAGGCGTAATTTTAGGCTCGGAAAAATCCATTCAAACAACCATGTATTATAATAACAGATAGCTTTTATTATAAAACAACTTATAAAATATGTCATGACTAATTATTTATGAAATCTAATTTAAAATAATTCCTTCACATAATTAAAATTCAAATGCAAATTTTTAGTTAAAATTGTTGGTCCCAGGCGTTATTCTCAAAACTATACTCGTTTAATGATTATGTCTTCTAAAATAAAATCGAGGTAGTTTGTGCAATTAATCATGTTGACGATTCATTATGGCACATCTTGGATGATTTTGTTATTGACGATAGCTATTTTACATTTTTAATCATAAATTCGCGGATTTCACAGATCGTCAACAGTTTCTCTCCAAAATTTGAAATAAGAACTTTGACACTTCATTTCTGTTCTAGATTTTATGGAGTACAGACGTGTTTACGCGGTCTGGCCCATATTGAACAGCATCTTGAGATCTTCTATAGACAGAGTGGAGGCGGTGTTGTTTCTAGCTCCAGTGAGGACGTTCTCAGCCAACTTCAACTTTGCCTCCTGCAGCTTTCTGATTGTCTGCTCCACTGTCCCCACGCACATGAATCTGGAAAGAATACAATCGTAACATTCAGGAAATACAAGTAACTTTCAGATCCTGACGACCTAAAAATCGTTAATAGTATTTTTTTATTTTATCAACCTATATCGTCCCACAGCTGGGCAAAGGTCTCCCCCATATCCCTCCAACCATCTCTGTCCTTCGAGATTTCCCACCAACCGCTCTCGAAGGTGTAAAATCGTATTATTACACAAAATTAATACAACAATACTTATAATTAAGTTTGGAAACTAATGCGGCGTTTACAGGGGAGATTAGACGGTCGATTTCGCAGTCAATCCTCATACATTTTCAAGTCGCCTCCCAAGCCGCATGACGAAAATGTAATGTCTTGTCTAGTCACCCGTGTAAACGCCGCATTAAACTTCATACGCTATATATTCAGCGAAAAGTCACTGCATTTAAAAAAAAAATCCTCGCCGGGTCTGTCTGTTAGCGACAAACTCAACAATGATTAGGTACTAAACGAACTTTCATACGGTTTTCACAAACAGACAGTTATTCACGAGGAAGGTTTGTACTTCGTTAAGGTTTTGTGTAAATCGGCGGATAACGACGCAACAAACTGCTGCGACACTTATGCACTACCTGTACGAAGCCTAGATAATTAATACATTACATAAAAGTAGATAAAGGTATGGAGATGAGGGAGGCCTATGTGAGTAGACGTCCTACGGCTGAGATGATGATACATATTCGTTCGTTCGTTGTATGAGCAAGTGGCCAACTCTGTTAACGGAGTTTTTAGGCCGCCTAAAGGCCTCCGTCATGGCTTAACGACTTTAAAAGCCGGGACCGACAATTTAACGTGCCCTCCGAAGCACGGAAGCGCTCAGCTGATAATGCCATGATACATATTACTGCAGGCGACTGTACCATCTTGCAAAGTAAAAGTGGGAGCAATTAGCGTACTGTTTACTCTGTGCAGCCAAATACCTGAGGCGCTACGTAATGTATACTTGGCAGCGCGCGTCTCCACAACGAATTCTCGTACAAACCCACTAATGGTTATTGTGGGCGAACAATGCTCTGGAATGCGTTGGGATTAAATATAAATAAACAAGATTTATTGTAATGTACTAGCTTACTTGCCCGTGGCTTCGCTCACGTGGTACCTACCTTGATAAAATATAGCCTATGTTCATTCGGAAAGTCAACGCTACACATCGGTGAAACAGGTTTTGAAATCGGATGAGTAGTTTCGGAGATTACCCCAAACATACAAACTAACCAACGTTACCTCTTTATAATATTATATTATTAGTATAGATAGTATTTATATAGATAGATAGTATAGACAAGCGCGCTTCGTACCATGTCACAAAAGAAAATACTAAGAAATTATTAACTAATCTAAATCGACGATAATTTTACGTGAGTAATTTCCCGTGTACTATTATGTCTAATACAACTCACGATAGTTTAGAAAGTGAAATGTTGAGTTTAGTCATGGGGTACCATTTCCTTATAAAACGCTTGCAGTTCCAAAAAATAATAAAAGATAGCGTTACATGTTGCGATTTCAAAAATAATGTCTCTGGAAATTCATGTAAACACCAAAATTATGCCAGAATCATACATTTTCGGTTTTAATTATATTTTTTTCAATCTAACGAAATAAAATATGCCATTATTTTATTTCCTAGATCAATTTCTACAAAATAAAATAAAATTACAGGACATGAACGCTAGATGGCGCTGACTCAGAAACACAGGTAAAACGGGATAGCCCGACGAATTGCCCGCAAATTCAGGATTGTTTTCAATGTTCTACATGAGGCATCTGTACTAGTGTATTATATAATCTGTGGTTTAGTATCCTCACCTGTATATATGTACGTCCTTGGTCTGTCCCACCCTGTAGATCCTGTCCTGGGCCTGCTCCTCGAGCTGAGGGTTCCAGTGCGGGTCCAGCAGCAGCAGGTGGCTCGCGCCGCACAGGTTGATGCCCACGCCGCCAGCGCACAGAGATAGTAACATCACCTGACGATACGATCACACTCATATTACATTTATTGACGACCTCTGTGGCGCAGTGGGCGAAAGCCCGCCTGAGACGCAGACAGACAGACCGCTGCGGGACAAATGTTTGCATGATCTGCAAATATTTGTTTCGAGTCTGGGTGTTTTCTATGTATAATATGTATGTATTTACAAAAAAAAATGTATCTATGTAGTTTATCAGTCATCTGGTTACCATAATATAAGCATTAAATTGCTTAGCTTGGGACAAGATGACGCTGTGTGGAATGAAATGAAATGAAAAATGAAATATGATCACGACTGTATCCCGGGAGCGGTAGACATTTCTTTCAGATAATTAGGAAATTTTAGATTCTTTTGAAGATGTCTAAGGGGGTAGTCAGAGATATGTCCAAATACAAACATATTTGGTACATGCCCACTTTTTGCAGAAGTTAACTTTCCATACGTGACAGGTTGCAAGCCCATTGACGCTATTAGAGAGCTTCGGATCGAAAGTCGAGGTACTAATCCATTTGACCAACACGGCTTTTTTTACAATCACACTGATAATAATAATAAATATCCTTGGACTTTCCACACGGGGTCATCTAGTCCCAAGCTAAGCAATGCTTGTGTTATGATAACCAAATGACTGATAAACTACATAGATACATTTTTTAATAAATACATACATATTATACATAGAAAAACAACCAGACCCGGAACAAATATCTGCAGAACATGCAAACATTTGTCCCGCGGCGGGGATCGAACCCGCAACCTCTGCGTCTCAGGCGGGCTTTCGCCCACTGCGCCACAGAGGTCGTCACACTAATATTACATTTATTAGACAAATGATCTTATTGCAAAAGCTATGTAATCTAATCACACTATCACGCTAATAATATCAAGGTGAAAGTTTGTGTGTGTGTAAGTGTATTTGTTACTCTTTCACGCTCAAACAGCTGGACGGATTTGAAATAGAATTGGAACATTAACAAAAAAAGATGATTGAAATAACTATTTTTGTATTATAGTAGTAAACCACATTTAGGTATTACAAATGTAAAATCTTACTAAAAGTTGATAATCGCTTGTATCACGCGGGTTCGAATCCCGTCGAAGTCATACACTTTTAGTAAGATTTTAAGCTTCAAGCGGCTTTCAAACTGCTCCGTGGTCGATGATTGGTGAAGAGGTGTTGCGGTGCACTTCATACCATTGATTTAGCGAGTGCTATTGGTTCGTCAGCGAGTGAACACAGGCGCAAACATACCCCCGGTACTTCCCCGACCTATACATACACGGGAAAAAAATTGTTTCTGATAATAAAAATATCTATATACCTTGACATCGCTGTTGGGATCGTTGACTGCGTCTATAAGCCTGGGCCGCGCGGGCACGGGCACGTCTCCGCTGAGAGTCACGCTGCGCACGCGCAGCTTCGAGAGCTCAGCTTCCACGAGACGGAGGACTGATGTCCATTGGGATACCACCACTGCTTTGTCACCTGTACAAACAAACACAATGCAGTTTATTGACGAATGAATTTTGAAGAATCATTTTTGGAAGCAAAGCCCAGAACAGGTGATAAACCTTATTCTTGTACCAAAAATATTGTCTATATATTCATAGTAAAAACCGTGTTGGCCAAGTGAATAAGTACTTCGACTTTCGATCCGAAGGTCGTGAGTTCGAGAATCCGGCCGTGCATCAATGGACTTTTCGTATCGAAAAATGTATATGCACTTTAACACGAGCCGGTGAAGGAAAACAGCGTGAGGAAACCCGCGGCTAGTCAGCCCCACACGTATTGACCATTATCTTTCCTGTGCATATGGCCGGCAGCTGAGAGGATGGTTTAGGTGCTGGGCAAGCCTATTCCATCTCAATGTCCCAGGCACTACAGTGTCCCGTAAGTGTAGGCAAAGCTTTGCCTCCTGACTCTGTATAAATCATCTAGTAAAGATGTAAAGGCCTGTAACAATACCTTTGTTAGCAAACACGTTGTTATTGAGACAGTCCATGACCGCCTGTATCTTGGAGGAGGGTCGCTGCAGCTGGAAGACGGGGTTGTCGGGCGAGAGCACGGCTCGGATGGCCTCCGTAGCGGTCGCGCACTCCTCAGGCTCCTGGTCATTCTCCTCGGGGTTCGCGACGCTCTGGATAACAATATTATACAACATTAATGGTATGTCATCGATCCTTGATATGTGTCAAAGTTTTAATTCAATCCAACACTTCGAAGCAACATGCACATGTGCATGGGCACTGAACGCGTTAAATCAAATTTTCATTGATAGGTACCTCGTTTAAACATATTGGTCACCAAATATTATATAACCATAGCTATAACCACTTTCCACAATAGTAAACTATTCAACCGAACGCGCGCAAATTCAACTTCTAATTTACTAATTCGTCAACATTTTATTTTTTTGATAGTATAAGGTCGATTATGTACATTATTAAACAAGCACATACTCTGCTTGCATAATGTAGAAAAAAAAATTAATAACATACATACTTGAATAACGAAAAACGTCCGAAACTGCTAACAAAATCAGAGGCAAAGGAGACGAGTGACGTCACACGATGAAATCTCGGATCCTTGATTGAATTATTTTTAAGCCGCCGTAAAAGTTGAATAACTTTGTTATTTTTCAAGATATTCAAAAAATTATTTCACCATGCTTCATGAAATGCTTAGTACAATTTATAAGCGTTAAAAAAAAAATAACGGAAACTTCTCCATTGAACGTGTATGGGTGGAATGTTCAAGGATATTTATTTTATTATCTGTATTACCTTCCTCTTAGCCTTGGAGTCGTCCAGGGTCAGCTTGTCGAGCTCCCGCAGCAGGTCTTGCGAGGAGTCCTGCGGAGGCGCGGTGGTCTCGTCCAGCATGCCGGCGATGAGGCCGCAGTGGCAGCACACCTGGCGCAGACGGAGGAGCAGCACGAGGATCTCGTGCGACTTCACCGGCTTCACTCCTGAGGGGTTTTGATACCACATCTTTATTGATTCAAGTTGTTTGCATTGTAAGCGAAACATAATAACCATTGATATAGTCCACGCCACGTAAAATGAGCGCTGAAAAAAAGTGGAGGGGGTATGTTTGCGCATGGCTACACTCGCGCACGAAAGTACTAATCCTATTGTATTATCGTAGCCGGGCGGCTCGGCTCGCGCAGGCTAGTATACACCGTTTTAACACCCCGTTAGAGACTACTTTTGTCAAACTGTTGACTATAAATATTAATGTGTGTGTAATAGTGGAAAGATCAACAGATCCAACACGTACCCTGCAAGGCCATCATTCTCTTGTGCATCTTGTGATACTCCGAGTCCTGCCGGCGCGCCGCGAAGCTGGTGGAGTCCTCGCTCTTCTCCGCGCGCTGATGCAGGAATTGCGCGAACAGAGACTTTGATAATACTAGCACCTGATAAATAAAACAAATATCATTAGACATTACACATGATTCATAAAATAAATTAATAAAATGAAATTAAAATGAAATATGATCACTATATGATCACGACTGTATCCCGGGAGCGGTAGACATTTCTTTCAGATCATTAGGCAATTTTTAGATCTTTTTGAAAACAAATAAATATCCTAAGACATTCCACACAGCGTCAAGTCATCTAGTCTCAAGCTAAGCAATTTAATGCTTGTGTTTATGAGATGACTGATAAACTAATAGGTGAATAGATATTTTTTTTGTAAAAACATACATAGAAAAGACTCACGACTCGAGACAAATATTTGCGGATCATACAAATATTTTTCCCTTAACGGGGATCGAACCCGCAACCTCTGCGTTTCAAGCGGGCTTTCGCTCACTGCAAGGATATCCATATCTGGTTTATATGAAATCCTGGCTTTTGCCTATAATCGCAACATGTTTTACCGATTTCGGTGTGCAAACCGATCAAACAAATGGCCAGCTTTCCAACATAAGTAGAACATTATTAAAAAAAACCTAATAAACTACTGTTTATCCATCAATGATTTTTTTATTGTAAGCGTGTTAAAATTTAACACACTTACAATAAAAAAAACTAAGTACCTGCTGCTTTGGTAGCTGTGTTGGTCAAGTGGATTAGTACCTCGACTTTCGATCCGAAGGTCGTGGGTTCGAATCCGGCCGTGCATCAATGAACTTTTCGCATCGAAAAATGTATATGCGCTTTAACACGAGCTTATAACGGTGAAGGAAAACATCGTGAGGAAACCAGTTAGCTCTCTAATAGCGTCGATGGGCTTGCAACCTGTTACGTATGGAAAGTTAACTTCTGCAAAAAGTGGGCATGTACCAAATATGTATGTATTTGGACATACCTCTGACTACCCCCTTAGACATCTTCAAAAGGATCTAAAATTTCCTAATGATCTGAAAGAAATGTCTATCGCTCCCGGGATACAGTCGTGATCATATTTCACTTCAAGTACCTTCTGGTAGACATTCATCTCCTGCTGGTCGAGCGTGACCTCCGTGAGATGCGGTGTCCTGGCGGGCAGGCAGGCGAGCTGTCCGCGCTGCTGCAGCTGAGCCTTGGTGCGGCGCAGCAGCAGGCAACGCATTATCGTGCTGAGCCGCTCCTGCCCACCCTGGCTCTTGTTGTCGATCCACTTCTTCCACATCTGTTGACAAAAAGAGCGTAATAACTATAGTTTTATATATTTTGCTAAACCACACGTAGGTATTTCTCACTGATAGTTTAGTCGTCGGCGTCTAAGGCTTCGTGGCCGAGTGGTCAGCAACCCGGCTGAAGGGTGATCGCTGGTATCACGCGGGTTCGAATCCCGTCGAAGTCATAAACTTTAAGTAAGAATTTTTAATAACGTCCATAATAAGTAGAAAGAAAGAATGAAAAGACATTTATTGGCCCCAAGAACACGTCTCTCACAGGCATTAGAATCACCTAGCATGTAAAACGAAACTTAAGTGATCCTTGAGGTCCTACAAGAATAAATGATTTTTCTTTCTTTCTTTCTTTCTCGTGTCCCCTCATCTTCCCTCGCCTCGCCTCGCTGGCGCTCCACTTGGTGTGGATGGCTAACACTCCTGCCTCCACTCGCCGAGACTCGTGCCAAGAGCCTGGATGCAGCATGGCATCTGAGGAACATCAGTCCTCCCGTCTCACCTGCAGCTCATCGAAGGGCGAGCACCTGAGGAACTTGAGCAGCGCGAACAGGTCCAGGTCCTTGTTCTGCACGGGCGTGCCGGTGAGCGCCCAGCGGCGGCGCGCGCGCAGCCCGCACACGGCGCGCGAGGTCGCCGCCTTGTGGTTGCGGACTATGTGCGCCTCGTCCAGGATCACGCGACGCCATTGCACGCGCATCAGCACACCGCTCTGCAGAATAATAAAGGAAGATGTAGTAAATAGATATTATACTAAGTAAGTAAGTTCGTATGAGCAAGTGGCCAACTCTGGTGACGGAATTTTAAGGCCGCCTTAAGGCCTCCATCATGGCTTAACGACTTTAAAAGCCGGGACCGACAATTTAACGTGCCCTCCGAAGCACGGAAGCGCTCAGCTGATAATACCACTTGCGGTCACCCATCCAAGTAGTGACCGCTCAGAACGTTGCTTAACTTCGACGATCTATCAAGAACGTCTTAGCGAGCATCATCACGAGCGCTTCGTTAGCTTATTATACTTAATAGATGCAAAGTTTGCTCTGAGATGGACCACGCGACGCCATTGCACGCGCATTAGCACACCGCTCTGGAGAATATGCATTGAAAAAACAGATATCTGTAGCCACCTACCTACCTACCTTGAATACCTGTCTTGTGTCCGTCTTTGTTATTGTTTTTTCTATTGTATGTGTGTGTGCTGAATAAATGTTTATCTATTTATCTATCTATCTATAAAAAGAAGATAAAGAGAAGCGCTCGTGGCGAAGCTTGCTAAGACGTTCTTGATTAGATCGTCGAGGTTAAGCAACGTTCTGAGCGGTCACTACTTGGATGGGTGACCGCAAGTGGCATTATCAGCTGAGGGAGGGCACGTTAAATGAAAGAAAGAAAGAAAAATCATTTATTCTTGTAGGACCTCAAGGATCACTTAAGTTTCGTTTTACATGCTAGGTGATTCTAATGCCTGTTTAAATGTAAATGTTTGTACTTATGTAAATTGTAGGTCCCGGCTTTTAAAATCGTTAAGCCATGACGGAGGCCTTTAGGCGGCCTAAAAACTCCGTCACCAGAGTTGGCCACTTGCTCATACAAACTTAACTTTTAATTTAATAGATGTAAAGGTTGCTCTGAGATGAAGAAGGGTATAATATAGATAATTTTAGATAAAAAGGAAAGGATTGATTGAAAGAAAGATATAATAGATGTAATGTTTGCTTTGAGATGAAGAAGATGGAGAGTGTATAATAATATGAAGATAATTTTATATCATAAGCGTTTTTTTAATACCTCTAGGCTGTAATAGTTTTATTTTGTATAGTTTAGGAAGAGTAGCGAAAACAGAGTTCGGTGGCCACCAAGTGCAACTTCGCTACTCCTGGCTTCAAAAATAGGCTACTTTTGATCCCGGTATTCCCACGGGAACGGGAACTATTCATCGCGGGGCGCAGCTAGTTAGAATTAAGCGCGATTTTGTATAATGTAATCTTTAAATCTAAATAGTGAAGTCAGTGGGGAGTTAGTCATTAAATAATTATATAGTATTATGAATTAACTTCAAAGGGGATTCCGGTAATTTAAGTGACAAAATCCCCTTGATTTTATCACAAAAATTCCCACTTACTAAGCCGAACAAAGCGAGCTTAGCTTACCTTCTCGAAGTCCCTCTGCAGTATATTATAGGTAGTAGCGACGAGGTCGTACGTCGCCAGTCTGTGCGGCTGCGCGGCGCGCGCGGCGCCGTGGTGCAGACAGACGGACAGCGCGTGCGGAGCGCAGTGCTTCCTGACCTCGCCCGCCCACTGCTGGAGCAGCGAGGCGGGGCAGACGACCAGGGTGCCCCCAAGAACCACTGCACAAGGAAGGACAAGAATATAACAAATGCATAAAGAAATTTAACAAAACTAACTTGCTTACTGAATGTTATGAAGTTTAAGTCTTTTTTCCCAACGGGAACGGGAAGTATTCACCGCGGGTAACACCGCGGGGCGCAGCTAGTCTATACTAATCTATACTAATTATTATAAAGAGGTAATGTTGGTTTGTTTGTTTGGGGTAATCTCCGAAACTACTCATCCGATTTCAAAAATTATTTCACCAATTTGTAGCTTAGACTTTCCGAATGAACATAGGCTATATTTTATCATGGTAGGTACCACGCGAGCGAAGGCGCGGGCGAGTAAGCTAGTTAATTATAAAACCAAATGCGAGTGAGTGTTCACATCACAATACTACTGAAATGTAGAAAACTCACATTTCCCCTTAACGGGCGGCTCGTCATGGTCATCATCATCCTCCTCGTCGTGGTCGATGGAGCCCTCCTTGTCGTTCGCTATCAGCGATATCATGGTTATCGTTTTACCCAGACCCATGTCGTCCGCTGAAACAAACCAATGCATCAATATTTATAGTTAAAAAAAAGCCGTGTCGGCCAAGTGGATAAGTACTTCGACTTTCGATCCGAAGGTCGGAGTTCGTATCGAAAAGTACCTATTATAAATCGAAAAGTATTATAGTAATGGAAATAAGGTTTAAAATTTATATGACACTGAAACTCCGCTCCGCTTCGCTACCCTTCGCCGCTCTGTTGGTGTGAGTTGAGCCTTAAAGGCTTTACCTAGTATCCCAGCGCTGGGTCTCTGCGTCTCCCTCCACTTGAGCCAGGCCAGCGCGTGCAACTGGTGCGGCATCAGCTCGGAGGCCACGAGCCGCGGAGGCCGCGCCAGCGTGGCCTCGGGGGGACAGGAGGCCAGGGACTCGTGCAGGTCGCGGAGACGGTCGATGATGAGGTTACGTTCAGCCATGTGGGTCGCCATCGCTGGTGGATATTATTCACGGTTAAAACTACATACATACATATATACATAAAATCACGCCTCTTTCCCATGGGGGTAGGCAGAGAGCACGGATCTCCACTTGCTACCCGACACACCTCTTTCGCCTCATTCACTCTCATTACATTCTTCATACACGCTCTCCGGTTAAGGGTACTTCGGACCTGGCCTTTCTCCAAAATGTCACCAATTTGGTCCAAATATGTTCGCCTAGGTCTTCCCCTTCCAGATGTCTCATTCACACCCGCCTATTAAAAGTTGTAGTAAATAAGTAAAATAAATAAATATCCTCGGACACCACACGGCATCATCTACTCCCAAGCTAAGCAACTTAATGCTTGTGTTATGGTAACCAGATGACATAATACTTGGATATTTTTTTTTGTAAATACATACAAACATTTGTCCCGTGGGATCGAACCCGCAACCTCCGCGTCTCAGGCCTTCGCCCACTGCGCCACAGAGGTGGACAAGTAGTGATAATGTAGATTTGTAGACTCACCCTGCTTGCCAAACATCCTTGGCTGCACAGCATTGCTTGCCTTCTGCAGGTCATCCCAGGAGAGGCCCTTATCAAAGCCGTCTTTGGCGATATCTGCTGATGTGGGAGCATCTGTAAAGAAAAATCTATTAGAATCTTACTTCTTTGCGGGTCTATGGTTCTAGTAAATCAAATTTTATTTGACAGAAATATAGCCAAGTCTATGGCGTTGGACGTGGCCGCATTCAGATCTAATCCTACTGTAATATTTATTGTCTTTTTTAAACTTTCGCGATCAGAACACATTATAAAACGTATGCAGATATATATAAAGGTAAAATTCGTGATAAATACCCGTTTGCATATGTTTTATAATGTAATATGTATTTATATTACCTACTAGCTGCGGTGAATAGTTCCCGCTCCCGAGGGAATACCGGGATCAAAAGTAACGTATTTTTATCCAGGGTATAAGCAATTCTGGTACTAGCTGGACAGATTTGAATGAAATTTATTTTATTATTATCCCTACTATGTAAACGCGAATTCACTCGTTGACAAGGGCCAAGTGAGTTCAGTCACTTGAGTGAATTAGAGTTCGAATTTTTACAGACTACTGGTTCGAAGACCATGTCGGCGAAATGTGTCCTCGGTAGCCGATCTGCTACGTCGAAGACTCAAGAGTCAGAGAATCCATTTGTTCTAGAAGTAAAGGCATGTTCTATGATATAGACCATAGATTCCATGGCATACTATAGATTCTACAAATAAATATCCTTGGACATTTCACACAGTGTCATCTAGTCCCAAGTTAAGCAACTTACAGCTTGTGTTATTGTAGCCAGATGACTGATATAATACTTAGTAATGTAAAAATACATACAAATTATAGATAGAAAAACATCCAGACCCGGAACAAATATCTGCAGAACTTGCAAACATTTGTCCCGTGGTGGGGATCGAACCCGCAACCTCCGCGTCTCAGGCGGGCTTTCACTGCGCCACACAGGTCGTCTGATTCTATAGTGTATGGTCACCTGGCTCGACCACCATGTTGGCGACACGTGTGCCCTGCCGCCGCACTTCCGCTTCCAACGCGCTGAGTCGCTCGATCAGCTTCGACCCGCCGTCTGGCAGGGAATCCATGTCCATTTGCTCCAAGAGCAGCTGAGATATAGAATAAAATATAGTATGCATGTTCACTAATACAAAAGAGTACACAATTTAGAAACACCATGACAAAAATATGTTTTATGCGGGCACCACACATTGGCTTCAACTTGGTTCCAACATTAGAATGGCCTATGGCAACGGTCTGTGTCGAATAACCGTAAACGGAGCATTGCCATTGGCCATTCATGTTGGAACCAAGTTGAAGCCTATGTGTGGTGCCAGCATTACAGGCAGACAGAGAGACAGCAGAGATTTACAAAATACAAAAGTTGTCAGTGGCTTAGTCCTTATGTTTGTTCATACATACCCTGACACTATTCAGGTCTTCCTGCAGCCCAGCAAGTTTGTTAAGCTCATTCTCCCGCACATGTTTCTTGACGTACACCACTTGATTAGGATAGCTCTCGGGCAACAAGAACTGTTTAATATCTGGGTTCTTTGATTCGCGTTTGGTGGCAACTTCATTCTTGGGAGACTTTAGTCGACGGGGCGACTTTTGGTCGGTGATCTTCACCTGTCAGAGAAGTGTATTGGTATCTATAAATACATGGACACGGGGTTTTATCGCGTTATTTACCTTATTTCTTTACGTCCCGACGTTTCGGCTGTTGCAATAGCTATGGTCGCGACTGAGTAGTCCACCCGCCAATGTAAATTACGCGATAAAACCCCGTGTCCATGTATTTATATGAATTATGATCGCAAAAGTTTAAGAAAATTTAGTATATTGGTGAAAAGCCATGTCGGCCGTGTAGGATAGTGCCTCGACTCGTCCGAATTCGTGGGTTTGCATCCCCGTAATTCATTGATGGATTTTTCATCTTCAAAGATCCGTTGATTTAGAACTAAGATTCAAATCAACCCTCTTCGAATAAAATAAAGACAACCCTCTCAGTCAACACGGCTCTTTTATCTAATTTAACAACAGGTGAATGACCTATGCATGACTGAATCGTAGAATAATTTGTAAATGTAGTTTTATTTTTATGAGACTGGTACTGACTGGATCTCATTTGTTGGTGTCAGAAATATTGCGAAATATCTAATACGTAGAAAATTACTCACGGTTTTCGCAGTTTTCGTTGTAGTTTTCGACATTATATATAATTAAGAAGCACATAAATAATAATTAACGCAAGAACACACTAAAAACACCAATTATAAATAGGTAACACAATTTTATAGATTCAGACATTCGATTAATTTGAAGATACGGATACGCGGTTACGCTAACTATCGTTATAAATTTATTTAAAAACTACCCTCTTAATTCAATATTGATAAAACACTCACTTGAATGCTGAATCACCTTCTTAGCTTGTTTAGTATTTTGAATCCTACCGGCCTACCCTCATTTTAAGAAATAAAATTATTAATGCCTTTTGCGCGTAAAAAATACTTTTTTTTAGTAATCTACTATGTCCCACTGCTGGGCAAAGGTCCCCCCAAAATACTAAGGTTGATTTTTTATTTCGAGACAAGATGTTTTTTTATTTTAATATACATAATTATTGGATACTAAAGATACGAGAGATGATGATAATAAGTTTTTTAGGCCACGTAAAGGTCACCAGAGTTGGCCACTTGGCCTCATACGAACGAACGAATAAAAGTTTATTGCAACCGAATATCTGGTAATTGGTAGTGATTTTGCATTAAAATTTTAGAGTGAAGCTGATAGATTGTGGCAGCGTGTCTCGACTTTCAATCCTAAGATCGTAAGGTTCGAATCCTGTACGGATACATCCTTTTGTTATCAAATCAAATCATTAAGAGTATGTTAAGGAAGAGCGCTGCCTCCTAATACAGGTATTTTATACTTAAAAGGAGGCTTCGATTACTGTTTAGTTTCATGTACTTTAAGTTAAAACTCAATAAAAAAATTGAAAAATTGAAATTGAAATTGATTGAATCAAATCATTTTAAGAGCAGCCAACCCAGCTTACTTTTCATACAAACGCTCGTACGTAATTATACCGTGGTAACAGATCTTTCTTTTACACTTTTGAACTAATAGGTATCTTGTGCACTATATCTAGGTTTCTATGATAACTAAAACTCAAAATTTTGAGAAACAAATTCAGCATAAGCCTCCAAAAATCTGCTTTTTTGCATAAATTTTACCTGAACTTTGGCCGTTCATAATGTACTCATAAATTGAAAAAGTAAAGAAAATATTGTCATAGAAACCTTGCAAATCTTATGGAGATTCTAAATGAAAAACATTTATTTCACAAACTTGTAAGGTTTACTGATAAAAACGTATTTCCTGGAACACTTTTTATAAAATTTCCGCACACTATTTTTCGTTCAATGTTATCGCGTTCTCACTTGCTTGTTAGACACTTGCGGTGAGGTACGCGGGGGACGAGTCGTGTGTGCGGAGTTCGGGCGGGGTGAGTGAGACGGTTGAATCATTATACCCTTTCCAACCGTTTATTTAACTTTTGACAGCTGTAATGACTCAAATAGTGATACCCTGACCCGTTACCGATTCGATTTATTTTATCGATCGATTTTATTCATGAAGAAGTTTTAATCGATTTAACACACTCATTATTTACTATGATTTTCAACATTTTGCACCTGTTCATTACAAGTAGGTACCGCAGTTCATTCAGATATTTTTTATTTGAACCAACTACAGTATAAGTCTAAACGATTATTTTAGATTCATTAATTTTCAGCGAAGAAATTCGATCCCATTACTAGGTACGAGTACGATGGAACTGTTTTCATTGCGCAAATTATTTATGCATTAAAACAGAGACATCTAAGGCATTTTAAAATAATAAAGGTTTTTACGTGATTTGATATAAAAATTACCATAATCATTTTATTGTAATAAAATCGATAATCGATTTATTTCAAAACAGTTTATAGTCGGTGGTCATTAATTACGAATGAACATCTCTAAGTGGGCGGAACCCGTCCATGAAGTACAGTATTCCCTGTAGTACATTGTATCAAAAATTATTACAAAACTTTATGTGCGTGATCTATCAAAAGTTAAATAAACGATTAGAAAGACTATAAATGAAAATGACGAGCGCCGCGGCCGCCATGCGCCATTCATTCATATTCTCTTTGGTCAGACTCAGAGTGTCTGTCAGTTAGTAGGTAGAATAGGTAATCATCTTCCTTGGTAATATTGATTTTTTTTGACAGCGCGTACTATTATTATGCGTATTTTTTGTGAATTCTGTTTTACCTACTACATTAGTTGCTATGGACACCAATTTTGTTTGAATAAAGATTTTGTTCGATTTTATTTAAATAAAAAGTCGTTGTGTAAAATGGGTAAGTAAGTAGATTGTTTTACATAATTAAATAATTATACAAGAGCTACAGTAGGTAGCTAAGTGTTAAAAAATATCAAACCTATTTTTATTGACCACATCATGTTTATAGTACCTACCTACCTACTACAGTTTTATGTAAGTACAACAAAAGACGATTAATATCTAGAAGACAGACAAAGGCCATACACAAAATCGTAACCCGTACCAGATAGCCTGGAAACTTTAAAACATCAATTTTATCCAAGAAATTTCAATTACTTACTTTCTAGTTAAAATTACCTAACATTTTTTTTATATTGAATATTGTTGCTACCTACATTGAGATGTATTATAGAGCCACAATCAGACAAATAAAATGTAAACGCCAAAACTCTGCGCACACTACGTAGTGCGCGTATTTTTTTTATATTGAATATTGTTGCTACCTACATTGAGATGTATTATAGAGCCACAATCAGACAAATAAAATGTAAACGCCAAAACTCTGCGCACACTACGTAGTGCGCAGAGTTTTCTTTTTTGCGTACACGCGACTTTGAACATTAAAACAAATGACATAACGTCTACATTCAAATGTCAAATGTCATTGTAGAAAATTGAATTTGCACGCACATTTTTTGAGTGTTGTCAGCTATTAGATTGTGACTCTTTAATACATCTCAATGGCTACCTACTACTAAGTATTGAAATTTCTTGGATAAAATTGATGTTTTAAAGTTTCCAGGCTATCTGGTACTGCGGGATCAGGGTTACGATTTTGTGTATGACCTTTGTCTGTCTTCTAGATATTAATCGTCTTTGTTACATACAACTAACCAATGGAGAAGTTTCCTAAACATCAAAATTCATTTTTTTTTTATTTTATTAGCAAGATCTTAAGAATCTATAATAGGTGGTGAAAGAATTTTTGGAATATCTTGAAAAATGACAAAGTTATTGAACTTTTACGGCGGCTTAAAAATAATAGAATCAAACGGCTGAAATTTCCGCGTATAACGTCACTCCATGCGAGACACTGATTAGTTTCAATTTAGTATGACAAAATTTCATACGATTCGCGCTTTTCTTCGCCGCGCCGAACTAAAAACATTATTCAAGCTTAGAAGTTTGTTTTTCATTTTTTCTTTTTGGACATTATGGAAGCACAGGGTATATGCTTGTTTAATATTGTACATAAAAGGCTTTACTTATACTAACTAAAAAGTGATTAATAATTTTTTTTTTCTAACTTATTTTTTTTTTTTTTTTTTTTTTTTTTTTTGTAATATTTTGATGTTTAACTATTTGTATTGTCATTGCATACCTACTGCACACTTATTAATGATTGATGACAATACAAATAGTTAAACATGAAAATCTGACTTAACGCGTTCAGTGCTCATGACGAACATGCAGATGTTGCTTCAAAAGTGCTCCTCCTAGACTTTCCGTTGTGAGCTCAAATGAAAGACCTTCATGAGATCTACTTTTTCGATGACAGCTGTCAAACTTCAAACACCCATATCTCGAGAACTACTCGTCCTAGACTTTCCGTTGTGAGCTCAAATGAAAGACCTTGATGAGATCTACTTTTTCGATGACAGCTGTCAAACTTCAAACGCCCATATCTCGAGAACTACTCGTCCTAGACTCTCCGTTGTGAGCTCAAATGAAAGACCTTGATGAGATCTACTTTTTCGATGACAGCTGTCAAACTTAAAAAAAGTAGATTTCATGAAGGTCTTTCATTTGAGCTCACAACGGAAAGTCTAGGAGGAGCACTTTTGAAGCAACATCTGCATGTTCGTCATGAGCACTGAACGCGTTAAGTCAGATTTTCATGTTTAACTATTTGTATTGTCATCGATCATTAATAAGTGTGCAGTAGGTATGCAATGACAATACAAATAGTTAAACATCAAAATCTGAAAAAAAAAATTAAGAAAAAAAAATAATAAAAAAAAATCTAAACAAAAAAAGTTAAAAAAAAAATTTAGAAAAAAAAATTAAAAGAAAAATAATTAATTAATCGAAATTTGATTCGATTATTCGATAGTTTAAAATTCTTTTAAACTAAATCATCAAAAGATCACTTTTTAGTTAGTATAAGTAATGCCTTTTATGTACAATATTAAACAAGCATTATACCCTGCTTCCATAATGTCCAAAAAGAAAAATGAAAAACAAACTTCTAAGCTTGAATAATGTTTTTAGTTCGGCGCGGCGAAGAAAAGCGGGAATCGTATGAAATTTTGTCATACTACATTGAAGCTAATCTGTGTCTCGCATGGAGTGACGTCACACGCGGAAATCTCAGCCTTTTGATTCTATTATTTTTAAGCCGCCGTAAAAGTTGAATAACTTTGTCATTTTCAAGATATTCCAAAAATTCTTTCACCATCTTTATTTAAATGCTTAGGACTATTTATTCACATTAAAAAAAATAAAAGGGAAACTTCTCCATTACCTACTTATCAAGATAGGTACCTACCTAATACCTTTATGTAGCTAATGTCAAACTGGCAATTTTTTTCAAACAACAACAAATCGATGTCTTACCTAAGTACTGATTACCTACTCTACTCCACAGATCACACTCAGCCAGATTTCCGAAAAGGTAACAAAAAGCGTTTACGTCTTTCGGCTCGAAGGAAAAAAAGGAATGGACTCGCAAAACAAAAAAAGGAATCAAGTACCTACCTACTGCTACTTTATAAACAAAATAAATTATTTTATCTCTACTTTTTGTGTTTTTTTTCGATATTATTTTCATGAATAGGTAGAAGATATAAAATACTTTATTGCACACCATATTTAGGTACATAATAAAAAAAAATTATTTGTCTAAGGCCGGCTTTACACCTGTGAGTTTTACTTACGTAAGTCACTTACTAAGTTACTTACGAGATCGTTTAGACTTGTAATTTTCCAATTTACGAAAGTAGTAAAAATTACAGTAAGTCACTTACAATGAGTGTTTACACTTGAAAATTTCTCGTAAGTAGCTTAGTATAAGTGACTTACGTAAGTAAAACTCACAGGTGTAAAGCCGGCCTAATGAATACATGAATGGCTCAGAATGAATGCTCGGATGGCTCACACTAGCATCCGACTGCCCGCGAGGGTGCGGCGAAAGTTCCCGAATTCCAACCGAGTGCTCAGGCCTAGCGTTCGACCTAGGTCCGACCGCCCACGAGTGTGCGGCGAAAATTACCGAAAACCAACCGAGCGCTCAGGCCTAGCGTGCGACCGCCCGCGAGTGGGCGGCGAAAGTTACCGAATGCCAACCGACCGTTTAGGCGCTCTCTCTCTTTTCGCTTTGCCTCTTTTTCTAACATTGCGCTGGATGAAACGACAAGCTTTTCAGCTATGCCCGCGTCGATGAGAGACGCACTGGGTAGGCCAACCTTAATTGCGAATTTGATGGACATCATGACAATCCTGCTAATATTATAAAGATGAAAGTTTGTGTGTTTGTCACTCTTTCACGCTCAAACGGCTGGACGGATTTGAATGAAAGGTACCAGGATTGCTTATACCCTGGATTAAAAAATAGGCTTTAGATACCGGTATTCCCACAGAAACTACCGCGGGTAACACCGCGGGGCGCAGCTAGTATAGATATGACATTACAAAGATCTTACCTCTTGATCTTCATCATCGCTGCTCAGCGCAATGATCTCCTCCTTTGTTTCAATAATAGCCACGTCATCATCAATCACATTCTCCTTTCCAAACACACTGCTATTTAACTTACTGAACCTATTCTTCATAGGAATATAGTCTACATTGCTTAAATCTATAATTTCAGTCTTGTTAGAATCGCTTGACTTGTTGATTTCATTAGTGATGTCGTGTAGTGGGCTACTGAACGGTGAGCAAGATATTTTAGAAGTGTCCGCGTCAGGGTCTGTGGTACTCTTCTGGGGTGTCTTAGAGACTATGCTGACTTCAGGGAGGTCTGTCAGACTGTTTGCTATGCTGTCTTTTGAATTTCGGGAACTCTAAAAACAAAGAAGAAATATATTATATTTTTTACTCTAATTTTATTTATGGACTTTGAGTGTTACAATAAAAACTATGTCAGTCCCATAGGAAAATCTAAAAATGACAGTATTCAAGTAGATGGATGGACTGCGTGAAGAAATAATTAAAATAAAATATCTATTATGTTCTGAGGATTCTCTGAGACATCTGAAATTATGATCATTTTGAAAAGGTTTTTTTAATTACCTCATCAGATTGTATGTAATCCGAGTCATCACTTTCATCATCCTTTGGCATCACACCCATGATGCTCATTCGCGTCGCTCGCGACATCACCATCAGGTCCTCATCAACACCATCACTTTCATCACCATTTTGATCAGTAGCATCACTTTTACTGAAGTAATCATGATCAAATTCATGATTAACTTCTTCACTTGCAGTGTTTTGTGTTGATTTAGAAAGTATTTCTTGTGTATTAGTTACACTATCTTTGTCTGGACTTTTATCAGCATTTCTGTTAGTTTCACTATCAGATTTCTGATTGTCATCATCTGATTTATTGTCATCAGATTTATCATCATCAGATTTAATATCATCAGATTTATCATCATCAGATTTAATATCATCAGATTTATCATCATTGGATTTACCATCATCTGACTCAACATCATCATAATCCATGCTTTTATCAGCCTCACTGCTTACCCTAACTTTGCTGTAGTCCTTTAATGGAGTGTCTTTTAAACAAGTCAGTTTCTTGTGTCTATTATGCTCAATGACAATTGAGTTGTCTGTGTCAGAGTCTACTAAGAACATGCGTTTCTTTGTCTTGCGGCCAATGATTGATTCATTGGAGTCAATGGACTTTGGTCTGACTGGGGGTCTGCGTTTTGGTATTAACTCGGGAGATACATCTGTGACATTAAATATTATTGTATATATTAAAATGAACAAATGTTAGAATTTTGAATGCCACAAAAATTTAAAAAAATGTTTACAATGCCTTGAGGAATATAGTTGTAATCCAGAGCCCCTACTTCCACAACCAAAAACGATACATGATGCCAATAATCGAAGTTCAGCTTATGTTGGTTCATTCTGCTTCTGAATTCAGTTTTCAGCAACATAAACTGTGATTATTTGCACTATGTATTGTTAGATAGATAGATAGATAGATGAACACTTTATTGCACACAACATGTAAAACAAATAACAGCTATACAGAATATTTAAAGTGAAGTACATGGATGGTCTTATCGCTATGAGCGATTTCTTCCAGACAACCTTAGGATGAGCATTATAGTTATCGTTCATGGTTTTGGGAGTATCCCTGTTTTGTTTCCAATTAAAATTGCTTCACTACAGAACTAAATGGATACTGTACTTTACAGACCTGTCATTTTCAGTATGTTTAGAAATACAATAAAGAAAACATTCTCACCTTCATCTGAACCATCTTCACCTGAGGAGCTAACAACAACATTATCATCTGACTTTGTATGTCTTCTAATGCTACCTCTTCTACTAACATCTAAAACAGTTAAATTGGTTACATAGTATATTATCATGGACATGGTTGAATTTTTTTTAAGTCATCCTATCAAATACTTGAGATTTGTTCATAATGGACTTCCTAGCCTAGAGCTTTGGTTTTAAATCTGTTTCTGTCATTCTAAAGCCTTGCTACATGGACAAACTACTGTTAGTTTGTTCATTCGTATGAGCAAGTGGCCAACTCTGGTGACGGCCTAAAAACTAGGATGCCTAAAAGCCTCCATTATGGCTTCAACAACTTTAAAAGCCAGGACCAACCATTTAATGTGCCCTCCGAAGCACAGAAGCGCTCAGCTGATAATGCCACTTGCAGTCACCCATCTAATTAGTGACAAACTACTGTGAAAGAAGAAAAACTTGAAGTAACAAATTATTAAGAAATTAATATGATAGAAGTGCTTACCCTCATCACTGCTGGATATTACATGAGCATCAGCGATGCTGCTACGTCGCACCCCAGACTTTGATAAGTTATGTTCGGACTGATCTGCTTTATTTTCATCTAAATAAATAAACATTTGTAAATCTCATTTGCCCAAACATTTAATGACAATATTTGTAGGGATTGATTAATTAGAAGTCAAAATTCTTACCATCAGTGGATTCTTCAGATTCAGCAATAAATACAGTATTGTTTTTCTTTTTCGCCGACATTGGTATGGTTTCTACAAAACTATTGTCAATAATTTCGGAGTCAGACTCACTATCTGCAGCTGACTTATCACGATATTCAAAAAATGAATCTTCCATGATTTAACGAGTAAATAATATCTCAATACACAATATTCACTTCACAAATGAAAAAGTAAACACTTTTTCTTTTCGTTAAACTTTCACAACAAAACAAAACGATTTTTGTTTTTCAAAAGTTCAAGTCGTTTCCTGCGTTTTGTTAACATGAAATGAAATGATAAATCTTGGTTGTGTCGTCGATGGAATTAATTATTTTTACATACGAACTTACTTATAATTTTTAAAGGGGACATTTAAATGTTTAAACAATTTTTTTTAAAACACACAATTTATTTTGTTTGCATTTTAGACAAAAGTAGAATGTTTTTTTTTTTCAGAATAAAGGAATATTTTTGATATCCAATAATTAAACGCAACCAACTGCCAAAGGGACAGTGACAGTGTGTGTGTGACTGACATGACCACGACATGACATACCTAATGAAATTTGACAATTCTATCTATTATCTATTCTACAAGTTGATTTGGTTGGTGTGTTCAAAGAGCATGTAATAGTAAGAGACGGAAGTGCCATACAAACAAATCGAACCCTAGACGATGTATTAATCACCCAGTGAACAATAAGACCAACGTAATAAAACCAAACCACGACCACAGAACATATTGACCACGACATACTGCCAACATAGAGAATATAAAAATGTTACATTCTCTATGTTGGCAGTATCTAGGGATGTACCTAGTGACTATCGAAAATTTATCGATATCGATACCTATCAGCAGTAGCTAGGATTTTTGGATTCCATTAAATTATTTGTAGATATTTCTTTCATAAATAAAAGAATTAATAATTAATTTAAGTAAGTATACATTTATTTGAACATCTACATAGGGTTTTTTGGGGGCGATAAATCGATCTAGCTAGGATGAATTTTTAGAAAATGACGTTTATATCCGTGTTTTCATGTAATGTTTGCCATCCAGGTACTTTCATATAGTGACGAAGATCATCAAGCTTTTGTTTATGCTTCGTCATGCTGCTTCGATTTTCTGGTAGGTTGTCTGCAACAAATATTGTTGTATTATTATACAATAAAAAATATAAAATATAATTATACCTAAACATAATGGTAATAGTGCGTGGGTGTGTTGTGTTTGTTGTTGGTTGGAGAAATAAGGCATTTAAATACGAAAATAAAATAAGTTCTAGGTGACTTCTAGCTAGAGGAAAGCTGAGAAATTGATTTAGGCCTCTTAATTGCTTACAATCCATCTATATTCTCGTAAATATGACTGAAGTACAACTACAAGAGTTCAAGCTGGAACCCGACTCTGAACTTCGTTTTGAAGTTGAATCTAAGAATGAAAAAGTAGTTTTAGAGGTAATTTTCCTTATGCTTTTATCTATAAAGGTTATCACTTTTAAAATTTCGATGTCGTAGGCTTGATTCTGAGGTTATAAAATATGTTAAATTTTGCAGATAAAAAGTGGTTACGCAGAGTTATTTGGCACAGAACTTGTGAAGGGAAAGCCTTACGAGTTCCACACAGGAGCCAAGGTAGCTGTTTTCACATGGCATGGTTGTACAGTGGAGTTGAGAGGTCGGACTGAAGTCAGCTATGTGGCTAAGGAGACCCCTATGGTAAGTGGACAGCTGTTTGCAAAAAAATAATTTGTTTAAACGCTTTCTTACAATGTATTAAAACTATTAGACATTTTATACACTTGGGAATTACTCAATAAATGTATGTAAGTAATAACCTGGCCAGTGGCCACAATAGTGTGGAAATCTAAATTACAAAGTTGCAAATTCATCCTCTTATTTTCATGTGTACTTTCCAGGTGGTCTACCTCAATGTCCATGCAGCATTAGAACAGCAGAGAGTAGCGGCAGAGACTGAGAACACTCGGGGTCCCGTCACAATGGTGGTTGGTCCGGGAGACGTTGGCAAGTCTACTGTGTCCAAACTACTGCTGAACTACGCTGTGAGGATGGGCAGGAGACCTATATATGTAGACTTGGATGTGGGCCAGGGACAGATTAGTGTCCCTGGTACTATTGGTGAGTTATGTATGAATGACCTTGTTAGACGTTGTGCTTCATATAGTAGTAAGTTCATACTAGCACTCCAACAGGTTATAAAAAAAACTCCGTCACCAGAGTTGGCCACTTGCGTACTTACATCCAAGTAGTGACCGCTTAGAATGTTTCTTAACTTCGATGATCCATCAAGAACATCTTAACATTCTCTTCAAGCTTACCACAAGCGCTTTAACTCTTCTTCACTTTTGCTACTAAAAACTTTTTTTTAACTTGAAATCTTATTGGACTAATTACAAAGGAGGTAAGCTATATAGTGAGTGATATAGAGGCCATAGAGGGAAAGGCATGGATGTGAACAGCACAGGGCCGATAGTGGCGTTTGAGGGAGGAGGCCTAATACCCAGCAGTGGGCTATAATTTGAGCTGCCAATGATGATGATGAAGCTATATCAGTGTAGCCACTGCTGAACTATACAAGGTGTTTTAAATAAACAGGTGCATTACTAGTGGAGCGACCAGCGTCCATAGAGGAGGGCTTCAGCCAGCAAGCGCCACTAGTCTACCATTTCGGGCACAAAGCTCCCGGAGACAACCTGGAGCTGTACAATACCATTGTTTCCCGACTCGCAGAGGTCATCACTGAGAAATGCGAGGTGAACAAAAAAGGTAAATAAACAAACATACAGGTGATTTCCTTATTAGAAGTTGGTTAATGATTGATTATAGTTTGGATTATATTATACGAGTAGTATCGGCCGCGTAAGTAGCGTTGACGTCTGACTGATGGATCGGAGCGGACGATACTTTCCCCTCCCTGTCTCGCCGCGCGCATACCTCAGGCGCGGTACAAAGGTTTCGCTCAAATTATAAATGAAAATACATTTTGTACCTACACTTACCTATTACCTGTATACCTATTACCTAGACTTTGTAGAGATGAAGTTGCTTTGATCATAGTGGCAATTCGGAGTGTCGCAAAAGCTCAACTAAACTAAAATTAATGCCATCCTTTTTATTTCCATCGCTATGAAAGGGACGGCAACATTTTTAGTTAGTTAAGTTTAGCTTTTGCGACACTCCGAATTGCCACTATTATCATATCAAGTATTATATAAGACCAGGTAATTGTATTGTTGACTTTATTTCTGTTGCAGCATCAGCGTCAGGAGTTATAATAAACACATGCGGATGGATTAAAGGACCCGGCTACAAGATATTAACACATGCTGCACAAGCATTTGAGGTAACAACGAGTAGCTCTTTGCTCTTAACAACACGCTAAATGAATTTTTTCGTTGCTTTACTAAATGAAATTCTTTGTAGCTTTACTAAATGACATTTTTCGTTTGAAAAAATACTATTCCTTTTTTACTTAGTTAATTAATAAATAATAATTTTTGTTCATCAATGAGTTGTTATGAACAATGATTATTAATATTTTAAATATAAATATATTAAAAGTTATTCAAAAATTATTCAAAAATTATTCAATGATTGAATGAGTAGCTCTTTGTTCTTTTGTTATTGATTAATAATAACAGAATTAATTCCCGGAAAATTTGAAATAGGGCATTTATTTTTACTGTGGGAATGTCAGAACAAGAGATTTATAAAGAATCTGTTTGTGTCAAAAGTTTTAAATGAAAAATATCTTTACAAATCAAAAAACAAAATCAAAAGACATTTATTTGCAATTTATATTTATTCTAAAATGTTTGTTTCAGGTGGATGTAATATTAGTACTAGACAACGAGAGGTTATACAACGAACTGAAGCGGGACATGCCCAAATTCGTCAAAGTAGTCTACTTGCCCAAGAGTGGAGGCGTAAGTATTTTAATTTTATCATCATCACGACCTCTGTGGCGCAGTGGGCAAAGGCCCGCCTGAGACGCGGAGGTTGCGGGTTCGATGACAAATATTTGCATGTTCTGTAGATATTTGTTCCGGGTCTAGGTGTTTTTCTATCTATAATATGTATGTATTTACAAAAAAAAATATCTAAGTATTATATCAGTCATCTGGTTACCATAACACAAGCATTAAGTTGCTTAGCTTGGGACTAGATGACGCCGTGTAAAATGTCCAAGGATATTTATTTATCATCATCAGCCCCTTTCATCCCACTTCTTTTCCAGGTAGTGGAACGATCACCGTCGCAACGGGCTGAAGCGCGCGATGCGAGGATTCGAGAGTACTTCTACGGGAAGCGGACGCCATACTACCCACACTCCTTCGACGTCAAGTTCAGCGATCTCAAGATTTACAAGGTAAATAATAAATAAATATCCTTGTACATACTACACGGCGTCATCTAGTCCCAAGCTAAGCGAAAACAGAGTTTGGTGGTCACCAAGTGCAACTTCGTTATTCCTCCTAAACTATACAAAATGAAACTATTACATTTAGGTATTAAAAAATACCTTAAATATAGATAGGTTTCACAAACTGTACATTCAGTTTTTTTTAATTCGTTTGTTCAACGTAATAATAAAATAAAATAGGCGGTGGCACTAATAAAATAGTTTCACCCATACAGGCACCTTAATGCGACTTGCTGTCACCCATATTGCCTCCCCAGGTCGCCGCCCCCTCGCTGCCCGACTCGTGCATGCTGATCTTAGTGACAATTCAAGCCATGACGGAGGCCTTTAGGCGGCCTAAAAACTCCGTCACCAGAGTTGGCATTGGTTTTCATTTGGAAATTAAATGCTTCTTTGTTTGAATTAATTGATTGAATATTTGCATGCCTGCGTGGTAGAATGTAATTGGACATAATATGTAAGACCTGATGTATCATATGTTCTGGCAAATAAACGTATCTTATCTTGGCCACTTGCTCATACGAACGAACGAACGAGTGACACTTTTAAATAGTTAACAGGATTTTATCGCGTAATTTACCTTTTATTTATCGCGTAATTTTTATACGAGTGACAATTCGGGTGATTTTGCGTTGTATGTTAATAAGACTTTTTGCTTTCACCCATATTGTTATATCGTTGTCTCCCCAGGTCGGGGCCCCCTCGCTGCCGGACTCGTGCATGCCACTGGGCATGCGGCGCGAGGACGCGCTCACCAAGCTGGTCAGCGTGTGGCCCTCGCCCGCGCTGCAGCACCGCCTGCTCGCAGTCAGCTTCGCGCCCGCGCCGGAGATAGACGTGCTCACCTCCAACCTCGCCGGCATCGTGTGTGTGTGAGTAGAATATATATATATATATTTTTTTTTTTAACCTACATTGTCCCACTGCTGGGCAAAGGTCTCCCCCAATTCTCTCCAACCATCTCTGTCCTTTGAGACCTCACACCAATCTCTCTCAAAAGTATCGAGATCGTCTCTCCAGCTGGAGAATATAATAGAATAGAAAAATATTTATTTACATTCACTCACACACATTACAGTAGGTACCGGTACAATATAGATACAGCACGCCTGCTCGCAGTCACCTCCAACCTAACCGGCATCGTGTGTGTAAGTACAGTATAGATATAGTTCGCGCAACGTAAAAAGAGCGCGGTCGGGGAAGTAGCGGGGGTATGTTTGCGCCTGTGTTCACTCGCTGACGAACCAATAGCACTCGCTAAATCAATGGTATGAAGTGCGCCGCAACACCTCTCCACCAATCATCGACCACTGCGCAGTTTGACAGCCAACACTCTTGTTTCGTCCTATAACTGCACGCCTGCTGCCGCAGCAAGCGGACATAGACGCGCTGTAACATCACTTACATGTAAGCTCTGGAAGAAAGCTTGTATGAGCTTATTTTTAGAGTTCCGTACCTAAAGGGTAATAACGGAACCCTATTACTAAGACTCCGCTGTCCGTCCGTCTGTCTGTCATCAGGCTGTATCTCATGAACCATGATAGCTAGACAGTTGAAATGTAACCAAAAATACTAATAGATTTTTTTTCAACCTACATCGTCCCACTGCTGGGCAAAGGTCTCCCATACAAGAAACGTGATATTCCATATTTTTGCCGTTTTTGCTCAATATTAACGACAACAGGTAGACGCTTATAAACTCACAAAACTGTACTGAACCCATCGTGCGCGAGTCCCACTCTTGGCAAATGTATTATGACACTAGCTAACTTGTCCGTGGCTTCGCTCACGTGGTACCTACCTTGATAAAATATAGTCTATGTTCATTCGGAAAGTCTAAGCTACAAATTGGTGAAAGAATTTTTAAAATCGCATGAGTAGTTTCGGAGTTTACCCCAAACATACAAACAAACAAACCAACTTTACCTCTTTATAATATTAGTATAGATGTTATAACCTTCCAGCACCGCGGTGGACATGGAGACACAGAAGCTGACGATCCTCTCGCCGCAGCCGCGACCTCTCCCCAACACTGTGCTGCTACTCTCAGAGATGCAGTACATGGACAATCATTAGGAAACGACAGTGATGATAAGGAAAGATAAACAAACGTATATAGGTCGCGCCACGTAAAAAGAGCGCGGTCGGGGAAGTAGCGAGGGTATGTTTGCGCCTGTGTTCACTCGCTGACGAACCAATAGCACTCGCTAAATCAATGGTATGAAGTGCGCCGCGTTACCTCTCCACCAATCATCGACCACGGAGCAGTTTGACAGTCAGCGCTCTTTTTACGTGGCGCGACCTAACAGACTTCTTAATTAGAACAAATGAAAGGACAATACTACATTTGGAAACAATAGCTACTTTGCAGAGATTTTCAAGTAACTCTTGACTAAGTGGCCATCTCTGAAGACGGAGTTTTAAGCTGACTAAAAGTCTCCGTAGTGGCTTAACGACTTTAAAAACAAATACTTGAGTAATGGGGTAGATGGGATTTTTTTTCCCAACCACCCCATTGATGGGGTGGTTGGGAATATATCATGTTTTCCCCTATATCCACTGAATCTTCCAGTTTTCGTCGTCTAGGCCAGGCATTTGCAGCCATAAATCTTAATTTAAAGACAATATAATAAAAAGCATTTAATAAGCTGCTTTTTATACATTTTATACTGTTTTCCTAAGAGTTTCATCCAAATACGATGTGATGTTTTATATGTAACACAAAGACTGTAAATAGTGTAAATGATAAGTTTATTGGAATAAAAATTTAAGAAAATAAAACATGACTTTTACATTCATATCGAGAAATATCCTTTTTGAATTAAACAACTATTCTACAGTAAAAAAAGTACATATAGTGGAACTATTTAGAACCTCCTCTTTTGAAATCAGTTAAAAATAATTATTATTCAAGTGGTAGGTACAGAACTAACTAGGAAAAAAGATGTGTAGTGGGGCGAAAATTCCCACCCACCCCATTGACTTGAGTAATGGGGTGGATGGGATTTTTTTTCCCAACCACCCCATTGATGGGGAGGTTAATGGTGTGGTTGGGAATATATCCAAATAAGTAAACACAGTCATTTCGAATGTTTAAATTTTATTTAGCGTATGTATTCAAAATATATCTTTTATTAAACTTTGCTAGTGAAAAAACAATTCATTAATTTTCCACTTTGTACTCAAGCAAGCATACTATAAATCTAAGTTTAAAATTAAATATGTGTGGAATAATCATTGGGTTATGGCACGGAATAAAATAAAAAAAAAGTTTTCCTTAAACTTTCGCGATCACAATTCATATTTTATCGCGTTATTTACCTATGACCGCGTTATTACCAACAGCTGAAACGTCGGGACGTAAAGAAAACAGCTGAAACGTCGGGACGTAAATAACGCGATAAAACCCCGTGTCCATGTATTTATAAATATTAAAAAAAATATTACAATTTGGTAACAAAATAGTACAATAATAAAAATATCAGATAGCAACATTTTTCATCAGATAGGTAAGTACATATTGAATTAATTAAAATCCTGAGATTTGATTTCGAAAAAATTCAAAAACATCCTCAAGTTATCTAGTCTAAACATTTTTAAAATAAATAAATATAAATAGTAAAATAATGCTCAAAGCTTTCTCTTTGGAATCTCATAAAAATAAAATTAATTATTCAAAAATCACTGTACTTAGAACTAAAAACATTATAAAAATACATTAGATATTAAATACTTTTTTAAAAGCTGCGCTGACGCAAGATAAAATAGACCAAAGCGTTGAAATAAGATAGCACATTTTATAATTGATAATGTTTTTAGTAATTGTTGGCAATTTTGGGATTAGACTAGAACTTGAAATAGTATTTCCTGTGGATATGGCCGGCAGCTGAGAGGATGGTTTAGGTGCTGGGCAAGCCTATTCCATCTCAACAATGTCCCAGGCACTACAGTGTCCCGTTAAGTGTAGGCAAAGCTTGCCTCCTGACTCTGTATAAATCATCTAGTAAAGATGTAAAGGCCAGAGTATAGTCTTTAATTGAAATGTACATCAATTCGATCAACGCTTTTTAAATCTTGGCGGACATTAGCTAAAAATATTTTCTGTATAGCGAAATGCAAGAATTTGTTGAGATTCATCAGTAAATGCTAGCAGTACACCTCGGAGCAATAACAAACTATAGTCCTTATGTTCTTTTAAAAGTAAATCCTACTAAATACCCTACTAATATTATAAAGGTGAAAGTTTGTGTGTGTGTAAGAGCTCGTTCGCACGAGAGCTTTTTTAACGTCCGTTAAAAAAGCGTTCAAATAGAACAAATGTATTCCCAAGTATATGTTCACACGTCAGCGCTTTTTAAACGCGACGGTTTTTTATCGAGCAGTGTTGTATTTTCTGCGCTGGACGTTGGACGTTAAAGCCCATATTCGCACGAAAGCTTTTTTAAAAGCGCCAACGCCGAGTTTTGACGCAACGCTTTTTTAGCTCTCGTGCGAATGGGCGCTAAGTGTGTTTGTTACTCTTTCACGCTAAAACTACTGAACGGATTTGGCTGAAACTTGGAATATACATAGTTTATGACCGGGAATAACACATAGGGTACTTTTGATTCCGGTATTCACGCGGGAACGGGAACTAGCGCGGGTAACACCGCGAGGCGCAGCTAGTGTTTTATAAAAATTACCAGTGAGGTTAATACTACAAACTTACAGCCCGTTTCTTGAACGCAGATCATTCCCAAAATTAACTAATTGGTCGAATCACGTGACAAGTGTCAAATTAGGAACAAATTCGACACTGTCACGTGAGTTGATTTATTTATTTATTTATTATATTAATTAGTTTTGGAGATGATCTGCGTTCGAGAAACCGACTGTTACACTATATTCACCAGTGATTTAAACACTAGCAAACAAAAAAGAAATGAAATGTCAGGAAAGGTGAATCACCATGTCATTTTTTTAATATCCATTGACGGTTCATACATTCAGGCCCATATAGTTAGCTCACTATTACTCTGAGTTTACACAATTGGACGGTAACAGTTCGACTTGATTTCCTAATGAGTTCATTGAAAACTAATTCATTAGCAATAAATTCAGTTAATTCTGTTTTTGTTTTTAAGTTTTTATACAAAATGTTTTTGGTATTGACATAAGAAAATGTTAATTCTAAACTACAATTTCGATGAGAGGCTAGTTTTGTTGTTCAAGTCTCTTAAAAAAGGTACGTAATACATTAAAATCGCTCGCAGGCATGCTATAATTTAATTGCAATAAATATTTAGCTATCTACGCTAAGTGTAAATTTACAATAATACAATATTAGTGTGTAAATAATAACTTAAAACCTTAACCAAACACAGATATGATACGGCCACACGCAGAATTATAGAGCTATATTAGTGGCAATTCTGGATGTCTCCAAAACTAAAATAAACAAAGACAGCACTAAAATTGATGCCATCCTTTTTATTTCGATCGTTATGAAAGGGAGGGCAACATTTTTAGTGCTGTCAAATTAATTTAATTAGGTTTAAGAGAGTTTAAGCGACATCCAGAATTGCCACTATTAAATAGCTAATAAATAAATATTTCACGAAGATTTTCTTCGCATCCGAAAAAATGTATAAGTAGGTATATTATAAATTACCTTCAGATACCTTGCGATTCATGACTTTGGCGTTGTAGTCTTCAGTTGATCTAAATCGACTAGAATCGGTCCTAATATCACTAACCATTCACCTACCAGAGTAAATAAATATTCGTCTGGGATGAAAAAATAGTGAAACCTAAAATTTATATTTTACGAAAACTGTGACTGAATTAACGGGAGCAATTAAACTGTTATACAAATATAATTTTTAGTCTAAAATCTATGCCTTAATACATGTTGTTATTGATAATAACAACATGTATTAAAGAGTCACAATCTAATAGCTGACAACACTCAAAAAATGTGCGAGCAAATTCAATGTTCTACAATGACATTTGACATTTGAATGTAGACGTTATGTTGTTTGTTTTAATGTTCCATGTCGCTTGTACGCAAAAAAGTAAAACTCGGCGCACTACGTAGTGTGCGCAGAGTTTTGGCGTTTACATTTTATTTGTCTGATTGTGGCTCTATAATACATCTCAATGCTTAATATGCTTATTAATTTATATACTCTGGTTGGTGTATACGGTTCTAAGATAAATAAATAATTATTTAACACAAGCGTTCTTCAAAAAACAATAAAGCCCGTACTCTTTAACAATTTACACTCCCTAGATTAAAAACAATTTATCTATGCCATACATAAGTTAGGGAATACGGGCATATTTGTAAATACATATCTAACTTCATTAAGTACATAAGTCTCCATTCGCGGCTTTGACAAATTCTAGCTTAATGTTAGCAAACTAAGGCATTTAAGAAGTACAAGTAATTTAAAATAAATATCTACCTATTTATTTAAGAAAGAATATCAATACAATGAGGCAATACACATTGATATTAAAATAATTGTGCCTGACTTTGTAGACTATTTAGTTTAAATTTAACCGCCATTTTAATTCAAAATGGCGGCCTAATAGAAACTAAGATAATTTTAGTTTCAATTTGGCGACCTTTTTGAAATAAAATTAGTTATTTTAGTTCTCTTTTGTGATCCATGTGTCGCATCTTATACAATAGTAAAGGGGGGAAGGCTATCGGCCCTCGGATTGTGTAACTTGTCTCGTTTGTATCAAAGCAGAAATCACAGTAAATCGCGAAAACAACGTTCAGATTTAACGCTGATTATGTAAATTAGTGGCGAAAGTGGGGGGAGGCCTTTGCCTAACAATGGGACAGTATGGGCTAGTAGTAAAAGTAATAATGTAAATTAGTATGTAGCTTAATTACTGTCATATTTGACAGTTGTTTTCGCGATTTGCTGTGGTTTTTGCTTTGATACAATCGATACAAGTTACACAATCAGGGGGCGGGTAGCGATTTCTGTATAAAAGAAAGTGATTATTTAATTGGATTGCGTTAAGAGAACGTTGTCAAGCGACTTATTCACTACAAAATATGTTGTTATTTGCTTAACAACCTGTTTGAGGTGAAATTGATCTCACATAGCACCTTTTGAGACCAGCTTTAGAAGTACAGTCAGAAGTAAAAGTTGATTTACAATTTTTATTTTTGAATATTTTCTTATCGAAAAAACATGTTTCTTTTAATTTTTTTAGACCACATTGGGTTTAGTTTGGATATTTTAAAATACCTACGCTTTGCTACGACGAAGCAAGAGGAGAATTTTGTTTTTAATTGTCGTAGGTAATGTGGTTTGCACGGATTAAAACATCTTGATTTGAATACAATGAACATTTTTTTAGTTTATTTATTTTATATAAAAATTCAAAATGTCCATCAACTTCTGTCTGTTCTTGGTATTTCTTTGGATTGTATGAACTAACTATTTATTCTAAGGCAATTTTAAGACAAAAATAAAATGTTTAGTTTTACCTAGTTTTACCCAACTTTTAGCACGTCATACATCTATCTTCATAGATTCTATAGACATGCAAGCAAGATAATCAGATCTAGATGGTAAATTGTTATTGGGGTAGACAGCGGCGTATCCTAATACTAGTCTTAAAAACGATATTTTGATCACATTACTTTATTTTTATTGCTTTTAAATAAAATATTTTATTTCTGTGCTGAAATGAAAGTGCTATTTTTATTAAATTTTCACTTGCGTATTTATAATTGAAACGCTAAATTTTTTTACATTTTTTTGTTAAATTTTCGTTCCATCTTTAGTTATTAAGTCTACATTGAACTAAAGACGAGTTGCATCAGAGCTTATTAGCTTAAACTATGAATTTTAACTGTTTATAATGAATGTTGAACTTTAAATGGAAAGATTTTGTAATACCGTGTTGACTTATGGCATTTTTTTCGTTTTTAAACAAGACTCGAACTAACCCGCCTACCTACCTATAGTTAATTGTGAACACATTTTTAAGTGTAGATCTATCACTTCAATCAAGTTAAGATAAATAATTCGATACGACATTAAAATATTGTCGGTGTTTAAGTTTCTATAATATCACCAAGTTTCTTCACTGTGTCATATTTTCATCTCTTAACTTGAAGTGGATAAAGTTGCATGGGATATTTTAAGCAATTTGTGCTATGAAAAGTCATAGATATTAGTGGCAATTCGGAGTATCGCAAAAGCTAAACTTAACTAACCAAAAATGTTGCCGTCTGTTTCATAGCAATGGGAATAAAAAGGATGCCATTAATTTTAGTTAGTTTAGTTTAGCTTTTGCGACACTCCGAATTGCCACTATTATGGTATTATTATACGCTAAATATAACGCTATATAACACGTTGGCAAATTTTTAATTCAAGAGCGAATCTCAAACGATTTTTACTGTTGCTTTTTCTACTGGCCACTTGCTCATACGAACTTACTTACTTACTTACTGTTACTTTGTGCTTAATATGAAAACGAATCCTGATATTCACAACAGACTTACAGAGACGGCTGCTAAATATGTTGCCGTCTCTTTTCATTGTATTAAGAGAGACAAGAGTAAGCGAGAAAATCATTGCGTAAAGCCCCGCTAAACAAATTAAAATGAACAATGGGGTAAATTAGTGCTTCACCGATAAATATATTATCAAGTTTTTCGGGCCGACGCGACGTTATAGGTTTCGGATGCGGTGGTTAAAGCACTCCGACCGCTGGATCAGTTTAAACAATGCGGGTCGAAAATTTTGGTAAGAATTTTTTAAAATTAAATCGGGTACCGTAATTACTTATAAAATATATGTTTACCAAAATCTGATATACCAGGGGGGTGCCAGTTCACCGTACTATTGGATATTGTCCTCGATACCGAGTCAAGTATCACAAATGTATTATAAAAAACTTATTAATAACCGTGGATCTGTCGCCATAGTAATATTGTTATCTGTCAAAAAGTGTCCTACATTTTTTGTTGTCTAAACAAAGTTGCTATGGCGATCAATCTACGATCATTCGTAAGTTTAATTTTGAAACCGGTTAGTTGCTTGACACGTGAGCGAAGATGTACCTACTATGCTACACAAAAACCGCCGGTAATTACTGTATTAACGCCTAAATCACCCGTGTATTATATTGCTATGACCGTGCGTACTTGAGTGCTTGGTTGAGTGGCTTCTCTTCCTTCAAGGACTCCTTGAGCACGACGTCCGAGTTGGAGAGGAGGGGAGGGGGAGACGTGTCTGAGTCTTGCGGTGAGGGCTCCTCGGGCTCCGAGCGGGACTGAGACTCGAAGGAGGGTCTGGAAGGGAGGGACGGACTTAGAATATAGCTTTGGAGTCTGTAGGTCTACTCTACATACCGAAAACGATGCATCGTACCAATAATCGCAGATCAGCTTATGTTGGTGGAAGCTGAATTCGGAACATTAACCAACATAAGCTGACCTGCGATGATTGTCACGATGCATCGTTTTTGGCTTATAAAGTAGACCTCCTGCATCAATGGACTTGAGACGAATTTGTATGCGCATAGCAACTAACAGTGAAGGAAAAGGAAGAAACATGTTAACTTTTTTATAGCGGTTTGAAATAATATCACGTACCTACATATCAATATTTGCCAACTATATATTTGTTCATAATTTGACAAATGTCAAATTAAACGAATTCGACACTGTCACGTGATTGGACCGTTGCAGCGGAACGCAGATAATCTTCAAAATTCAATAACGAATCAACGCGTTGATTGGTTAATTTTGAAGATTATCTGCGTTCGAGAAACCGGCTGAAAGACTTATAAACGATCCAGGAAAAAATCACAAATCATACAAAAACTTTAACCTAGTAGGAATCGAAGCAAGGTATCTCGAGTAACAGTCAACGAGTCTCCCACCGTGCCATTTAAGCTTGCAATCTTCAGTTGAATTACTTTATTACCTGTATCTCCTAGTATTAGCAGGCGCTATTGCAGCAAGATGCTTCAGTAAAGTATGTCTGCCCGGCGCTTCTGCGTTCAGCTTGGAGAAAGGCAGGTCTACGCAGAAAGGGTTCCTCGTGTCTCCGAGGAACGTGGTCTGGTAGTTCTCCATCTTGAGGAGTAGGAGGAGGACTTCCTCTAAATCTGCCTCACTGGAAATACATCATTTATTCAAGTTCGTTCGTTCGCATGAGCAAGTGGCCAACTCTGGTGACGAGTTTTTAGGCCGCCTCCGTCATGGCTTAACGACTTTAAAAGTCGGGACCGACAATTTAACGTGCCCTCCGAAGCACGGAAGCGCTCAGCTGATAATGCCACTTGCGGTCACCCATCCAAGTTGTGACGCTCAGAACGTTGCTTAACTTCGACGATCTATCAAGAACGTCTTAGCAAGCTTTACCACGAGCGCTTCTTTATTCAAGTAGGAAACTCAAAGCCAATATTTTTTTCTTTTTAGTCCGATTGTAGGTTATTACTGGTTCATTCTGTGCTGTGCATCGAGAAGGTCGTATACTAGCCTTTATTACCTACTAGCTGCACCCCGCGGTGTTACTCGCAGTGAAGTTCCCGTTCCCGTAGGAATACCGGGATCAAAAGTAGCCTATTTTAAATCCAGGGTATAAGCAATCCTGGTACCAAATTTCATTCCGCCCAGCTGTTTGAGCATGAAAGAGTAACAAACACACTTTCATACTTACACACACAAACATTCATCTTTATACTGGGTGTAAAAAGACTACTACCAAAAACTGATGGGTTGCAATCAGACCATAGTACTGAACATAATTAGCGGAAAAAAAAGTTTTTTTTTTTTTACCTCAAATATTTTCTATTTTTTTTAGATACATTACACGTCGTACAACATAATAAGCCCATTTCCACCTAATTAGATCATTTAATAAAGGAAATAAATAAGTAAATTAAAGAAACAGCAATATTACGCATAGCATATTACGCTCGTACGACAGCGAACAGCTGATCTCGCCCGCGGTCATCGACCGCCCGCGGTCATTTTTCAGACAACTAATGTTTCTTTAGATGTCTTTTGGGGTGCTGTACCACCACGTTTCGTTTTCGGTAGACGTCTTTTTACACCCTGTAATATTAGTGTGATGATCTAGTAAAGATAGTTACCTGGCCGAATACAAGAACTGGGCAAAGTTGATGTTAGTGACGCATCCCTCCCGGTCCTCGCTGTCGGTGTAGAGGTCGGTCTCGCGGTAGTACATGTACAGGAAATCGTTCAGCTGCTTCGCGATCACCGCGCACTTGTCCTTGTCGCACATCTTGGCGGGAGGACCCTGGGGGGAGAGATATTGTATTTATTACTAGCAGCGCCCCGCGGTGAACTGAACAGTTCCCGTGGGAATAACGGGATAAGTAGCCTATTTTTAACCCAGGGTATAAGCAATTCTGGTACCAAAATTCATTCAAATTTGTCCACGCTGTTTCAGGGTAAATGAGTAACAAACACACTTACACACACACAAACTTTCACCTTTATACAGTGTGATAGTGTGAAGTGTGAATATTTCTTTCTAGCCGATATTGTCCCACTGCAGGGCAAAGAACTCCCGCCCTTATATACGCAGGGTCTTTAACCAATCGGAGGAAATGGGCATTCCGCATAATGGGGCCCATACACTATACTCAGTGGATTTAAGACGGAGATGTGGAGGTGGCGTTTTAAGGAAGGGCAAAGGTAGGTTAGACTTTTGGGGGCCCTGGGAAAGTGGCCAGAGGGTAAGAGGGTGGTGTACGCATGTGTACGCACCTGTACGTGATGTGGCATGCGCAGCGCGCTGCTGGCGCGGCGCAGGAAGCGCAGCACGAGCGCGGCGTGCCGGGCGCCCTCGCCGTGCGCCGCGGAGAGACGCTTCAGCACGTGTGTGAGGTACAGACCGAAGGCGCGCCGCCCAGACCCCATGCTGAAACAATACACTATAAATATAGGTCGCGCCACGTAACAAGAGCGCTGTCAAACTGCGCAGTGGTCGATGATTGGTGGAGAGGTGACGCGGCGCACTTCATATTATTGATTTAGCGAGTGCTATTGGTTCGTCAGCGAGTGAACACAGGCGCAAATATACCCCCGCTACTTCCCCGACCGCGCTCTTTTTACGTGGCGCGACCTATACCTATTCTGATCATTGATTAGCTAAGTCCACACTGTGCCCTTTTTTGTTCATCAAAGGCATGCGTCACAGCACAGTGCAGTCAACAGCGCACGTCAAGCAAAGCATGCCCTTGACGCTTGTGCTATGACAGTTGAAAGCGTAGCGCGCGCTGTGGTACTCGTCTTCTGACGCGGATGGATTTCTGTGCCACAAACCGGTCAACAACAAGATGGCGGACGCAGAAAAAGAAATTACTGAAGATTACAGAAGCTTTTCTGAACTTTGGGTTAAAAAAAATATTGTTTTTCCTGGAATTTCTTATGACCAAGTAAGCCGCACATATTCACCACAAAGTAAAATGTTGTGTGGCACATGTATCATCAAGCTTACCTACTGAAACTACGACTGAACTAAATCACTCACTATGTTAGTGTTGCTTTTGTTGACGCATTCAATTATTAATTGCGCCAAAAGAAAGAAGAATAGAAAGATGACGACGAAAGTTGAAGATGACAGGGCATAGTGTGGACTTAGCTAGAGTCTCTTGACGCACGCTAAGCGCGATGAGGGAGCTCAAAAAACTTAAGACTGTCGGCATTTTGTACCTGTATTATGTTCGCCTTGCTTTTGTATTGCATTTGTAACGATACAAACGCACAGATACTGCGCGTTCGATAAACACGATGTGCATAGGCTCTTAAGCGCGACTAACCTTTAAAATGTCGTATCGCGCGGCCGCCGCGCGTAATGGATTACATAATCCATTAATAGCTACTTAGCTTAATATAATAACTTTCCGACGATCTGACGACGCTTCGTTCGTATGAGCAAGTGCCCAACTCTGGTGACGGAGTTTTTAGGCCACCTATAGGCCTCCGTCGTGGCTTAACGACTTTAAAAGCCGGGACCGACAATTTAACGTGTCCTTCGAAGCACGGAAGCGCTCAGCTAATACCACTTGCGGTCACCCGTCCAAGTAGTGACCGCTCAGAACGTTGCTTAACTTCGACGATCTGACGTTGCTAAATACATACCCCCTTATGCATATTGGTTTAGTAAACCTACTTTAGCTAAAACTGATATTAAATCTGTTGCTATCTCATTGACATAAGAGTAACAAGAAAAAAACATTCTTTAAACCTATATGAAATTGACAAATCTTTATGAATAAGACCAATAGTAGGTACCCAAAGCACCGCTTCACCACCTTAAGGGTGCTTTTTCTGTGACGCAACTAGCAGTTTACACCGCTTTGCAACATTCGAACACCAATAGCAACAAAGTATTTCGGTGCTTTGTTATAAAGTTTGAAGAACAAATAATAACAGTAAGTTTTTAACAATGGTAAAAGTCATCAAACAATTATTGCTTTTAGATGTTTATGACTCCGATTGGTCAAAATAAAAAGGGCAGGATCAGCTAGCTAACATCTTGCAAGCTAAACTGTTTCAAAATTGGTAAAGCGACGCTTTTGGTGATAGTAGGTGTACAAAGATAGCTATATCTAACTCACGTGAGTCGCATCCCTTCCGACAGTTGTCGCTTGACTAGCTCTTTGGCGCGGCGCGGGTCGCGCGGCGGCGCGGGGGGCGGGGGGGAGCCCAGCGAGATGGCGGGCGCGCCTGATGTTATCGTCACTGCCTCGTAGCGCTGCAATCTGGACACATATAGTACCATTGTAATCATCATCATCAGACTGACTTCACCCACTGCTGGGTGGAAGCCTCCGCTTTTTTATGCCACTTACGGCTAGTCTCAATAACCTATCTATCTTTGGTTTTGCTTACTGCTGGTAGTTTGACATTTCTTCCATACAAAAAACGTCAAACAGCTACTGACAGTAAGCAAAACAAAAGATAGGTTGTTGAGATTGGCTGTTAGGCTGTGTCCAGTAGGCAAACTGTTAGCGGCCGACTGAGTGAGCCGCAAATTTCGTCTTCACAATAGAAAAACCACTCTGTCATACCATTCTGTCATACAAACTACAGTCAGCACTCATCAATTTACCGAATGTGTTCATCTTATAATGACATCTGTCAAGAATTCGATATTTTCTTTTCTTCAGTCAGTAAAAAATATTTAAAAAAAAAAATTTGTGGCGAACTGAAATTTGAGTTAGCTGCAAACTCGGATCAATTTTCGCCATGTCAACCATATCGCCGCCGCCGACTGGAACCGGTTTTGCTGTGAGTCGGCGACTAACTGAGACAGTCGGCGCGCGTAACGCTGCAAACTGCGTAAAGTGAGCGCAAACTAGCAAACTGGACACTCCATTTCAAATAAATGGATACGCCGCAAACTCAGTCGGCCGCTAACAGTTTGCCTACTGGGGACACAGCCTTAAGGTCCGGTAAAACACATCTTTGTTCAAACAGTTCTAAATTTATTCATAGCGTGTCTAAATATGACATTTGTAGAACGCGCTGGCGAAAAGGTGAGTATTTCTAAGTCATCTTTATTGATATTCAACTGTAAAATTAGCAGGCTTTAGATAATGTTTTGGTGTGTGTCACTGGGTACGGTACCTCTGCGGCGTGTCGGTGAGGCTGGTGGCTGCTGTGGCGTGCTGCAAGTGTGTGTCACTGGGTACGGTACCTCTGCGGCGTGTCGGTGAGGCTGGTGGCTGCTGTGGCGTGCTGGAAGTGTGTGTCACTGGGTACGGTACCTCTGCGGCGTGTCGGTGAGGCTGGTGGCTGCTGTGGCGTGCTGGAAGTGTGTGTCACTGGGTACGGTACCTCTGCGGCGTGTCGGTGAGGCTGGTGGCTGCTGTGGCGTGCTGGAAGTGTGTGTCACTGGGTACGGTACCTCTGCGGCGTGTCGGTGAGGCTGGTGGCTGCTGTGGCGTGCTGGAAGTGTGTGTCACTGGGTACGGTACCTCTGCGGCGTGTCGGTGAGGCTGGTGGCTGCTGTGGCGTGCTGGAAGTGTGTGTCACTGGGTACGGTACCTCTGCGGCGTGTCGGTGAGGCTGGTGGCTGCTGTGGCGTGCTGCAAGTGTGTGTCACTGGGTACGGTACCTCTGCGGAGTGTCGGTGAGGCTGGTGGCTGCTGTGGCGTGCTGCAAGTGTGTGTCACCGGGTACGGTACCTCTGCGGTGTGACAGTGAGGCTGGTGGCTGCTGTGGCGTGCTGGAAGTGTGTGTCACTGGGTACGGTACCTCTGCGGCGTGTCGGTGAGGCTGGTGGCTGCTGTGGCGTGCTGGAAGTGTGTGTCACTGGGTACGGTACCTCTGCGGAGTGTCGGTGAGGCTGGTGGCTGCTGTGGCGTGCTGCAAGTGTGTGTCACTGGGTACGGTACCTCTGCGGCGTGTCGGTGAGGCTGGTGGCTGCTGTGGCGTGCTGGAAGTGTGTGTCACTGGGTACGGTACCTCTGCGGAGTGTCGGTGAGGCTGGTGGCTGCTGTGGCGTGCTGCAAGTGTGTGTCACTGGGTACGGTACCTCTGCGGCGTGTCGGTGAGGCTGGTGGCTGCTGTGGCGTGCTGGAAGTGTGTGTCACTGGGTACGGTACCTCTGCGGCGTGTCGGTGAGGCTGGTGGCTGCTGTGGCGTGCTGGAAGTGTGTGTCACTGGGTACGGTACCTCTGCGGCGTGTCGGTGAGGCTGGTGGCTGCTGTGGCGTGCTGGAAGTGTGTGTCACTGGGTACGGTACCTCTGCGGCGTGTCGGTGAGGCTGGTGGCTGCTGTGGCGTGCTGGAAGTGTGTGTCACTGGGTACGGTACCTCTGCGGCGTGTCGGTGAGGCTGGTGGCTGCTGTGGCGTGCTGGAAGTGTGTGTCACTGGGTACGGTACCTCTGCGGCGTGTCGGTGAGGCTGGTGGCTGCTGTGGCGTGCTGGAAGTGTGGCAGCACGTGCGAGTGTACCAGCAGGTTGTAGTTGTGTGTCACCACTTGGTATGGGATGTTATTGTTCAATGAGGTGGAGCATACGGGAATTCCGCAAACGGGGTCTGCGGCAAATGAGAATTACTTTTGTAAGCAGAGTATAATCAAGGACGATATAGATCTTTTTCTTTTTTGCTGTCCTATTTTTTGTGAGGAAGGGTGTTTGTGTTCAATCTTTGTAATAGCACTTTCAATTCGCGTCGCCGTTCGTGGCAGAAGTGGCTTTTTAGCGGGATATTGTCTTAAATAAATATCCTTGGACATTCCACACAGTGTCATCTAGTCCTAAACTAAGCAATTTAATGCTTGTGTTATGGTAACCAGATGACTAATAAACTAATACTTAAAATACATTTGTTTTTGTAAACACAAAAAACATACATTATTTAATAAACATAGAAAACACCCAGACTCGAGACAAATATTTGCAGATAAAAATACAAACATTTGTTCCGCGGAAGGGATCGAACCCACATTCTCTGCCTCTCAGGAGGGCTTTCACCCACTGCGCCACAATTGGGCAACAGTTGCTGAAACAGTTGCAGAAGAGTCGGGCAACAGTTTCAGCAACAGATGTAGCAACATAGTATAGTAAATAAAAACAAGCCAAGTATTATTTCAGACACTTACCCAAGTACTGTGAGTACTTTTGCCAAGAGTTCTGACTAGGAAAGATCCTCACGAACCCCCCGCGGCGCGCGTACTGCGCCCTCACCGCCCTCACCAGCCGCAGCTCCTCGCCCGTGAGGGGCGCGCCCCCGGCCCCCACGGCCCCCACGGCTGAGACGGCCCCCACGGTGCCCGCGGGGATGGGTTGGTTGGGTTGGTTGCTCTTGGAGCGGACGCAAACGTTCTCGGCGGAGTGGACGCGGCGGCACTGTAAATAAATACTGTTCCAGAAGACTCGAAAGATAAGATAAGATAAATTTTTATTGTAAAACTGTTAAATGGTTACAAGGATGGTAGGTTGTATATGATAAAAGTACAAACAGTTTGCCCTTTTCGGACGTACAACATTAGATTAATATTATTAATCTAATTATATTAATATTAGATGTTTATGGATAAAGAAAATAAGTTTATTCAGCAAAGAAAAATTAAATCTAACAAAATAAACTTTGTTGACATTAACTGTTGAGTGTTCGTGAACGTCCATAAGTGTGGGCAAATGAAACAAAACTGGATATCATTGCATTTCGAGTTCTCACAAAAAGTCCGTGTGATGCTTCAGTAAAGACCCACATATTTTCTGACTCTGACTTTGACTTGAATTATAATGACATGGTAGTGGCTGAATGCGTGGCACAAGCCGTGCGAAGCCAAAATAATGAAAATAAGAAAGAAAGAAAGGTGATCTGTAAACTAGGGTATTAATCATAGACCTAGTATTAGTACTGGACGAACAGCGAGCGTGCCGCCGAGAGGGACAAAAATTGCAGTGCATCCATAGTTTCGTAGTAGGTACAAAATTCGGAGCATCAAGTTTCCGGCCATACAAAAAAGCGGCACGCGATGAGAGACAAAAGATCTAATGCTTTGTCTCTTTTACTCACAAGAATGTTGTATTATTCCTCTTTGTTTTTGTGTGACTGCGAAAGAAATATACAGCGCTCTATTTCTTACTTTCTCTAAGGGTATCTATTCTGTATCTCACCGCTCCTATCCTCATCTTGAGGCTGGTGTGCTGGGCCACGAGTTCAGTTTTGCACATGGGCAGCGCGGGCAGCCCCACCAGCGTCAGCGTGTCGGCCAGCAACGCTGACTTCACGCGCGCGTCCAGCGGAGATTCACACGCTAAACTGGAAATAACACACCTTTATACAACAAGATAGATATATTAGAAAATGAAAAATCTTACGAAAAGTTACGACTTCGACGGGATTCGAACCCGCGTGATTCAAGCGATCATCCTTTAGCCGGATTGCCATCGACCACTCGGCCACGAAGCCATTAACGTCGACGACGAAACTATCAGTAAGATTATATTTTTCGGTTAGAGCACCGATTAGCGCCATCTACAGGTATTCTAAAGGAATTAGATACACCTGCTCATTGAATTGAATTGCTCATCTCGTCGAAGTCGTAACTTTTCGTAAGATTTTTCATTTTCTAATGAAATACCTAAGTGTGGTTTAACACTATAATAAAAATATATAAAAGATAGATATATATTTTTGATTATAGTGTTAAACCACACTTAGGTTTTTTCATTAAAAAAAGAGATAGGTAGATAGACTTTTTTTTTTTTGCTAACCTATCATGTCACATGTTTGTTTTCTTGTAATTTTTTTGTTAATTAGCACCTGACCAATCTTCCATTATCTTAAGGTTTCTTTCCATCCAAAGGTTGCCTGGAAGAGATCGCTTCTTAGCGATAAGTCCGCCCATTGTACATTGTTAGGTAAGTTCTTAAGTTGTTAATTGTATTTTATTTGAGTGTACAATAAATAATTTTCATTCCTTCATTCATTCATGTTCTCGACTTTCGATCCGAAGGTCGTGGGTTCGAATCCGGCCGTGCATCAATGAACTTTTCGCATCGAAAAATTTATATGCGCTTTAACACGAGCTTATAACGGTGAAGGAAAACATCGTGAGGAAACCAGTAAGCTCTCTAATAGCGTCGATGGCCTTGCAACCTGTCACGTATGGAAAGTTAACTTCTGCAATAAGTGGGCATGTACCAAATATGTATGTATTTGGACATACCTCTGACTACCCCTTTAGACATCTTCGAAAAAAGATCTAAAAATTGCCTAATGATCTGAAAGAAATGTCTATCGCTCCCGGGATACAGTCATGATCATATTTCTTTTTTTTTCTATCATGTCCCACTGCTGGGCTTTCCTTTAACTTCCACTCTTTGCGCTCCAAGGCAACAGTTTGCCAGTTTGATTCGAATGCATCCATGTCGTAAGATAAATAATTATATTATTATTATTTTTTATTGTCCATTATCCATCCACAGGTTGTCTGGTAGAGATCGCTTTTAAGCGATAAGACCGCCTATTGTATATCATAATTAAGTTATTGTAGTTTATTGCATTGTTAATTTTCTTGTATATGCAAGTTGTAGGTATATGCAATATGTTAATTTGCTTGTGACGCTTGCAAGCCCATCGACGCTACATAGGGTTTCTAATAAAATAAAAAATAAAATTAATTACTAAATAAAACTAAATAAAATTAGTCAGGAGAAGTCATAAAATCACCTTGGAGATAGATTGATTTCCAACAGCCACGGTTTAAGCATGTCGTCAACTAAGATATCATATCCGAAGAGCTCTGTAAGAAAGATATAATTTGTGGTTAAAGAACTTTATTTCTCTAATTTTAAAACTTTGTGAGTAGGATAGGATTTGTTAACAAAGAGTAGGTATATCTGTAGACACTATAAACGGGATCTTTGGATTTCTGAGTTATGCCGTGTTGGCCAAGTGGATAAGTACTTAGACTTTTGATCCGAAGGTCGTGAGTTCGAATACGGCCGTGCATCAATGGACTTTTCGTATCGAAAAATGTATATGCACTATAACACGAGCTTTTAACGGTGAAGGAAAACATCGTGAGGAAACCCGCGGCTAGTCGGCCCCACACGTATTGACCATTGTCTTTCCTGTGGATATGGGTGGCTAAGCTGAGAGGATGGTTTAGGTGCTGGGCAAGCCTATTCCATCTCAACAATGTCCCAGGCACTACAGTGTCCCGTTAAGTGTAGGCAGAGCTTGCCTCCTGACTCTGTATAAATCATCTAGTAAATATGTAAAGGCCTACATTTTTTTTCTGAGGTTCCCGAAAAGAAAGACGCAAACATACTCTCTAAAAACTTCAGTTGACCGTAATCATTTACCGAAGCAGTTGAAGAAGTTGGGCACGAAGACCCTCGCGGCCGCGGCGATGGTCTGCGCGGAGGAGAGGATGGACTTCACCACCAGGTCCTCGACCCCGGCCATGAGGGCGGTGGTGTCGCGCCCAGCCTTGCGCAGGTGGCGGAGTAGGGCGGAGAGGGTCCACTTGTGGCCTATGTTGCCTGCGTTGGGGTCGTCGCATCTGGTGATATGAAAATCAGTGTTGTTCTGCGTCAAGGCGCAGAGTAACAAAAAGCTGAGACTGGTCCCTTTTGACCCACCCTCTTCAGCACAGGCCTATTGCATTACCTACCTACTTCTTATATCTCTCTTCTATTCTTATTTTTTATATTATTTTCCTTTCTGTACCTACTATTCTGTGTTTAGTTAAGTTCCTCTACCTACTCTGTAAACCTTTACATCTGTGCTGAAATGTGTGTGTGTGTCAATAAAGTTTTTATCTATCTATCTATCTATCACACTCATATTATAAAGATGAAAGTTTCGTTTAGTCCGTTTTCGCAATTGTAGTTTCACAATTGACTGTGAAACAAGAATTATTTTTCACTGTTTCGTAATTAACTGTCAAACAAGAAATTCTTTTCTGTTTTCGCAATCAAGTTTTGTTACTCTTGCACGCTCAAACAGCTGCACAGATTTGAATGAAATTTGGTACAGTCAGCGTCAAATTGATATGGGCGTCTAGAATAGTCAAAATGATCTGAAAAACATAAAAACACTTTGATATACGCCGTTCGAATCATCATATTGTTGCAAGCTGCTCAGGTATAGGTGCTTGCAACAATATGATGATTCGAATATCAATTTGACGCTGACTGTACCAGGATTGCTTATACCCTGAATTTAAAAATAGGCTACTTTTGATCCCGATAGTTTCCGTGAGTCAGCATCAAAAGCAGAAACTTTTAAAAGGGTTTTAAAACAGGTTTGATAAAGATAAGGAGTGCTGTCACTTTATAAAAAACTAGCTTATCTACTCGCCCGCGGCTTCGCCCGCGTGGTACCTACCTTGATAAAATAAAGCCTATGTTCATTCGGAAAGTCCATGCTACATATCGGTGAAAGAATTTTTGAAATCGGATGAGTAGTTTCGGAGCTTACCCCCAACAAACAAACCAACTTTACCTCTTTATAATAGTATAGTTGGCACTCACTTGATATAGTCCGTATGGTACTTGTTGATGCAGTATCAGAATCAGAATCAGAAATACCTATTTTATTGCAAAACTGTTGTAAGTAGTTGTAGTTGCATAAATGGGCTTAGTGTCAAAATCCCCTTTCAAGATCCCCTTTAAAGGGGATTTTGGGAATTAGTGTCAAGACCCCCTTTCAGAGATTTCAGATCAAGGGGGTATGTATGTATGTGTGGGGACTCCCTTTTCCGCATTTAGGCTCAAAGGTGGTCCATTATGCGTGGGGAGAGAGAGAGGGGGAGAGATCAAGGGGGTTTTGACACTTAAATTACCAAAATCCCCTTTGATGTTCAATTCATAATACTTAATTGCATGCCCCAAACAAACAAACGAACTTTACCTCTTTATAGTATAGAACCCGTCACACACGTAGCTATAATATAATATTACTATACTATAAATTATAGTAAGGTATATTACGATATATTTTCTATACAAATATTCAAGTGAAAATATATCGTAATATATATATATAAAAAAAAAACTTAAGAGCTCAGCTCTTGTCGGTGTAATGATGCAATTTCCTCCTTAAACTTCTTTCCAATGCAATCTCTTTTACTTCTTGATACGACATGACAGCGACCTTCTCTTTTATCTGACTTATGCAATTAATTCTCGGTCTTCCCCTTCCTCTCCTATCGTAATATGCCATGCTATAATTTATAGTAATATAATATTATAGCTACGTGTGTGACGGGCTTAGATGACACTCACTTGATATAGTCCGTGTGGTACTTGTTGATGCTGTAGTTACACAGGTGCATACACGGGTTCCAGAGATTCTTGTTGGTGGTGTCGTACTTGACCGTCGCGAACCTGACCAGCCCTTCCTCGTACAGGTAGATCAGAAGGGGATCTAGAATAATACCATTTATTCAAGGACTGTACAACGGTAAAAAGTTTCTATTCCATTCTAAAGACATTCTATTCTATTCTATTCTATATAACATATTTTCTATTCTGGTGAGGGGTTTTTTTTTAGTTTTTATCTGGCGCGTTTTTTTTTAGTTTTTATTTTTTAATTTGGCAGTAAGTACATATAATATATTTAAATAGTACTAGTAAAATTTCATAACTTATATAACTTATACCGAAATTTGAAGACGGTATACGGTACGGCAAAACGGTATTTGATACTAAAATTATCCTCCAACAATATTGATATAGGTACTGTTTGATTTCTTAAAAAAATAAAAGTACCTACCACAATTTATTTATGAACAAAGAAAGAAACACATGAACAAAGAATACCTACACTTCTTAACTTAAATAATAATATAAATTAAATTATATTAAAAATATAAATTATATTAAACATTACTAAAACAAGTTTGTTGACAAAATATTAACATTATATTCACTATTTTCCTCCAACGATTTTCATGATTTTTTTTTAAATACCTACCACCATCCAGCTCATAATTCTCCTGCCCTTAACCCAGGTACTACTTAATTAAGTTGATATTGAACTTTACCGGTACTGTTGGCTAGGTTCGCCAATCGATGACCAATAGACAAAATTGTTATTAAAGCGAAACAATAGAGCACCTATAGATGTGACGCACACGTAGAGACGCAGATCACACTTGTGTCCTCCGATGAGTAGCGGCTTGTCTATGTATTTGGCGACCACTACGTTCTCTCCTTTTGGTATTTGCTCCGGCTGAAAAGTAGTAAACGTTATCTGTAATATGCTGTAAAACTTTTAGTAAGATTTTTCATTTGTAATGAAATAAAGAAACCTAAGAAAAAAAGAAAAATCATTTATTCTGGTAGGACCTCAAGGATCGCATCAGTATCGTCTTACATGCTAGGTGATTCTAATGTCTGTAAGTGTGATTTAACACTATAATAAGAAGAAAGAAAGAAAGGAAGAATATATAACCTCCGCGTCAGCCTGTTCACAGGATCATAATAAACCCTTTGAAGGTAAGCTACTCACAGTATTGACGATATATATCCCCCGACCGCGGCTAGAAGCAGCTGGCTTCACTATCCAAGGTCCCTTAGTGCGGTAATGAGTCGAGCACAGCTCCTTGTACTCCGCCGGCATCAGAAACGTCGTGGGGATGAAGTCGAAGTGCTTCAGACCGCGGAAGTACTGCATCTTCTCTATGTTCTTGAAGAGTTTGTCTTTGCGCGTCAGCTCGTACGATCTGAATAGAATAGAAATCATTAAAAATCAAAATCAAAATGTATTTGTTCAGTACGATAGTTTATAGACCACTTTGACATGTCACGTTCTTAAGAGGCCGTAGGTAGCAAATATGTGGTTTGAATCGTATTAGATCTCAAAATCCGTGAAAGATACCACCTTATAATGTTTGGAGAAATTAAACTTTGAACTTTTATCTTGCGTTGTGGTTTTTTAGAAACACGATTGGTAAAAGTTTTCTCGATCATATATTTTTTTGAAAAATACATGTTTTTCACACAGTTTGCTATTTATCTCAGGAACAGAACGCTATTTTTGTTGGTTTTATGTTTTGACAAATAGCCTAGAAGTATTCATTTAGTTCTGGTTTTTTAATTTTTCGATTGCTTGTTTAATTAACTTGTAATTAAATAAAAACTGTTTTTTCGCTATAAATTATGTTGCGTGTCTATCGTTCTGCGCTTCTCACTCACGAGTAAAAACATTATTCGCTCTCCCGCTCATTCCTCGGCGTTATGGCACACACTTAAAACTAGGTGATTCTACTGCCAACGCGACTCCCTACACCAGGGAAAGAATCAGGCAAGAACCGGTGGTGTGGGCCTAGCTTGTTTTTTCAGCGGTCCAATCTTAATACTAAGTAAATATAAACTGCACAGGATAGAGAAAGGCCAGGTCCGAAGTACCCTAAACCGGAGATGTATGAAGAATGTAATGAGAGTGAATGAGGCGAAAGAAGTGTGTCAGGATCGTAGCAAGTGGAGATCCGTAGTCTCTGGCCTACCCCCATGGGAAAGAGGCGTGATTTTATGTATGTATGTATGTACACAGGATAGAAATGTATCTAAGTAGTAATCAGTTATCTGGTTACCATAACACAAGCATTAAGTTGCTTAGCTCGGGACTAGATGACGCCGTGTAAAAATGTTCAAGGATATTTATTTAATCTACTTAGTTAGATAAATCTTCGTTTCAATCATGCTGTACCTCGGGAAATGGTTTATCCTCTGAGCATGGGTGACGGATCTGAGTACGTCGAAGGGTATGAGCGGGGCGGACCACATGAGCGTCCAGTCCGAAGCGTCGGGAAGCGCTTCTGTCATGCCGTGCGCTTCGAGCAGGCAGCGCACCAAGTGGTTCCTATACGAGAAGCTCTGTCAGTGTTGTTACTATCTTATGATTTTAAGAACTACTCAAATGTCCGCATTTTTTAATACTAGTAGTATAAAAAAATGCGAACGTGTAACTTATTACTTTTCGCTTAGCGTAAATTGGAAATGAAGGTTACAATACTTTGGAACAATAGGTACTCTTGAATTAAAAATAAAAGCTATAGATAGAGGGATAATAAATGATGAGTATGAATATCTAGATAGCAATAATACTGACAGAACTACTCTTAACTTACTTTCTTTTTCTTGTGTCAAAAATCACACTGTCACACTAATGTTATAAAGGCGAATGTTTGTGTGTGTGGTATGTAAGTGTGTTTGTTACTCTTTCACGCTCAAACAGCTGGACAGATTTGAATGAGATTTGGTACCAGGATTGCTTATACCCTGGATTAAAAAATAGGCAAAGCAGATACTTTGATCCTCATCACGTGTCGTTTTTTTGTATGGCCGGAAACTTGATGTTCCGAATTTTGTACTACGAAACTATGGATTCACTGCATTTTTTGTCCCTCTCGGCGGCATGCACGTTCGTCCAGGTACTATACTAGGTCCATGAATAAAACACACTTACCTTTTATAGAAAGCAACAGTAACAGTATCCATCGTCCTATAGCCTAAAAACTTCGTCACCAGAGTTGCCCGCTTGCTTATACGAACTTACAAAACAGCATCCATGGTCCCATAGTCCTGTATAGCAAACAAACTCTTTCCCCCTTATTAATAAACGAAGATTAACAAAGAACGTCAGTGACTGAACGAATTAGCACTTTATTGTACACAGAATAAACATACAAATACAACTTAAAATTAATACTTCGTTGATCTTTGTTTGTTAATAAGAGGGTTTGGTAATAACTCCACTAACCTCGGGAAGTGGTTGACTCGTTGGTAAGGCGTGAGTGACCGCAGCACATCCGGCTTGGGGTGGAGGCCTGACCACAGCAGGTTGAAGTCCTTGGAGTCAGGCACGGTCTCCTGCAGCCCGTGGGCTTGCAGTAGCCTGTGCAGCAGCTTCGTCTCCGTATTCACCAGCTTGTAGCTGATCTTCAGAAGACGAGCTGGCATTTGGTTGCTATCTAATACCTGGGGATATCACACTAATATTATCAAGGTGACATTTTGTGTGTGTGCGTAAGTATGTAAGTGTGAAAATGTGTAAGTGTTGTTACTCTTTCACGAGGAAACCCACCTTAATACTATCGACATCCTTAACTAGTAGGTGCTCAGAGTCGTCGCTGTCTAGGACAGGTGACGAGGTGCGAGCTTGTTTGCTCTTTTTACTCTTTCCTTTGGTCTTCTTTCCTTTCTTCTCTTCTTTGGTTTGTTCTGGAATGGACAAACACATTGGTGTCAGTCAATTCAGATGACGTCTAAACTAAACTAAACTAATTTGACAGCACTAAAAATGTTGCCGTCCCTTTCATAACGATCGAAATAAAAAGGATGGCATCAATTTTAGTAGTAGCAGAACTGCGATTATAGTGTAGTTCGATTTGCAAAGTTGGACCATTGATGGCAAAGTTATTGGACCATAGCAAACACAAAATATTGATTAATGTAGGCTATAATAAAATGTATTAGCCTAAGGGCACTCACACATTCAGCTCTCGTAAACAGCACAGTTCAAAATCATTTTACTACCTAATTAATCCTTACCTTTAGAAGGTGGGGGTGGCGGTTCTTCAGGCGGTTTGATATTAGCAGTCGTGTTCTCGATGTTCAGGTGTTTCTTCAGCGTGATCTTGCTCAAGTCATTCAGAACATCTTCAATATCACGTTTGTGCTCCGCTGATTCATGACCCTGCTCCTCTATAGACACTGTCTCGGGGATCTCTGCCTCGGATACGTGCCTTACCACATAAGCCTGACCTGAGAACTTCTGGTTATTCCCAAAAGTCTCCATAACATCATGCATTATGTTCTTCGGTCGCACGCTGAAGGCATGAGGCTCAGCGACCAGTCTTTTCGCCATGTTCTTAGCTTTGTTGAGCAAGATGGTTGTCCCTGTGTTATTTCCTATAGTTTTAGTTGTAGACTCCATAGAAGGAGTGCGCGAAGCTAAGACACATGATCGGAAGACCAGAACAGCTGTTTTAGAGCCCATAGGCCCGCCAGAGACCCAGTCGGTGACGGACCCTTCATCTTTATCTCTCGCGCTGGAGTCGTCGTCATTTTTTCTCATGCTGTCTTGTTCTGTTGCAGTTTGAAGGCCAGATGTAGACGGATTCGAGGTTTCTGATGATACATGTGGACTGGAAGAGAAACAAACAAACTTTGAAATTCACTAAAAAAAATCTGAAAATGGCATGGAGAAGCATGGTGGTTTCTGGAGCATGTAATTGATGCAAGTGGCAACATTAACTGATACTTCCTTCCTGGTTGTGATCTATACGCTATACCTACCTAAGTAATTTTACTGATATTGACAAAATGATAGAACTAAGGAACTAGTTATCGATGTATGTAAGCCATTAATTTTATCAATCGATAAAAGAGGTCTACTAAGATACATATGCAGGCACGAAGGAGGCAGGAAAACCTGAACTTCTGGTTCAGGTTTTCAGACTGGAATGACGATTTAGTGTCAACCAGCAGTTGGATTATGAAAATGACCTCAATCTCATGTTTCTCATTTCAAGCATCTCTATCGTAACTTAAGAGTCAAAAAACACTAGTTTTGGCAACTCAGTCAACTGCGAACATGACTACCAACCAGCTCCTCTACTCTCTAAGCCAAAAACGATGCATCTTGACAATCATCGCAGGTCAGCTTAGTTGGTTAATTATCCGAATTCAGTTTCCACCAACCTACGCTTACCCGCGATTATTGACACGAAGCATCGTTTTCGGTTTGTAGAGTAGACTAGACCTACTGTTCCTGTAGGAATCTTGGTATGCGAATGTGGTCGCCAGTTGGTTGCTTATAATTTTAGCAGCGATTAGCCGACAGTGCGTAATGGCCCTTAGGTAGCTAAAGTGACTAAATGCATTACACATGACGAGCATATGGTCGGTGAATAGGCGATTGTAGGCCATATATGGAAGGCAATGGTTCGTGGCTGATTTATTCAGTCGGTCAGCTGACCTTGTGCCAGAGATTGACTGACATACAGTTTCTATAATGCCGGCGCCCCACATGGGCTTGAACTTGGGGCCAACATTAAAATGGCCAATGGCAATGCTCCGTTTGTGTCTAATAACCGTAAACGGAGCATTGCCATTGGCCATTTTAATGTTGGCCCCAAGTTGAAGACCATGTGGGTCGCCGGCATAACGTGCAATCATTTTAATTTGATGCAACTTGGTGCCAGGTACAGTAACCCCGGATTACGTCAAGACTCATAACTTTATCTTACATACATGTATTTAGTTATTTTAACTCGCAGTTAACTAAGCTGTAGGTAAGTGGTTTTAAGTGCTTATTCATTTGGCAAAATCGTACCTATTTTTTGTAAATCGTAAAAACGTAAACGTGATGAGATTTTTTGTGTCGAAAGAGAAGCGATTAAATTGTTTTGACTGAAAAAGATTACATTGAATTCACTAATGGGTTTCATGTTGAGTTCGTTACTCCACTGTCAAATGATTCATTGACTGGAGATCTTAAAAACAACAATTTGTTAATAACAGCGGATAGATAAATATTTATGTTTGAGTGTGCTGAATTCTATCCTAGATACCTATTAAAGGATCTTGGGTGCCTTTGTAAAAGTGATAAGTACTATTTTTAAACCGACTTCAAAAATGGAGGAAGTTTGTTCCACCGTATGTATTTTTTTTTATGTATGTTCACCGATTACTCCATTAAGTCGTTAAGCCATGACGGAGGCCTATAAGCGGCCTAAAAACTCCGTGAGCAGAGTTGGCCACTTTCTCATACGAACTACTATTAAGACTACCGATTACTCCGCCAATAGTGGACCAAATTCGAAAATTCTTTTTTGTTTGAAAGCATAGGTACCTACACTCCCGAGGAAGTCCCATAAAAAATTAAGGATCTGATGAGGATCTTCGGAGTTATGAACAGGAATGTACCCTCGAGAGTCAGGAAATTGCTCTCTTACTAATTGAAATCAGTTTAATAAATAAATAAAATAAATCTTTGGACATTTTACACGGCGTCATCTAGTCCCAAGCTAAGCAACTTAATGCTTGTGTTATGGTTACCAGATGACTGATATAATACCTACTTTTTTTGTAAATACATAGGTACATATTATAGATAGAAAAACATCCAGACCTGGAACAAATATCTGCAGAACTTGCAAACATTTGTCCCGCGGCGGGATTCGATCAACCCGCAACCTCCGCGTCTCAGGCAAGCCTTCACCCACTGCGCCACAGAGATCGTCAAAAATCAATCACAATTTTTTTTTTAAATTACCAGAATCAGATAAAAAAAAGTAGGTAGGTAAGGTACCTAATCATTTCGTGTCACTAAGCCCTCAAATCGGCGTGTAATACAAACTGCTACAACTTTACGACAGTTTCGCTCCAATTAATACCTACCTTATTCCGGTGCTAGGAGTGACGGTCACGCGAAACTATCATATCCGAGACACGTGAATTTAAACTCTGTTCTCATTCGACATGGTTTGAAATGTCGTTTGAATGATTTACTTCAAGTTTCAATTTAAAAGACTTGAGTTTCGAGGTTTCGAGGGTTTAGTTCGTGAAACTTTGAAGCCTAAATTTATATGATAATTTATCTCAATATTATAGCAACTAAGTAGGTATTTATTAACGGCATCGGACCTACACTTAATACCAAAATATCATTGCAGCTCTTAAAGGTGAAAGATTGTGTGTGTGTAAGTATGTAAGTACTTAAGTGTGTTTGTCACTCTTTCACGCTTAAACGGCTGGACGAATTTGAATGAAATTTGATACCTACCAGAATTCCTTATACCTACCCTGGATTAAAAAATAGGCTACTTTTGATCCCGGCATTCCCACGGGAACTATTCACCGCGGGGCGCAGCTAGTTATTTCATAATCCCTGGGTCATAGTTTGCCACTTGTAATAATAAGTATTAAACAACGAACGATTATTAAACATAATTTTTATAGGTAGGTTATTTTAGATTACCTATGCCAAATCACAGTGACCATGACAGAACCCTTCACTATCCACTACAATGAGATTCCATTATTTACTGAGGCTGTTGCAATCTCTTGGCCACGATCTAAATGCAACAGGCCGTTACGCTTACTAATTAAAAAACGTAAAAACAAACCATTCATTTTGTTCGTAGTTTTATTGGTTCCAGAGTTAGACACTGCTCATACGAACGAACGAACTTTTAAGTCACCCTTTACTATAAAGGAAAGAAAGAAAGAAAAAAATCATTTATTCTTGTAGGACCTCAAGGATCACTTATGTTTCGTTTTACATGCTAGGTGATTCTAAAGGCTTACTCACAGGCACGTCACCATATTATATTAAAAAAAATTTAGAAAAAAAAAAAAACGACATTGCTAAACTACTGCACGTAAGTAATATCAATTATCTATAACTTTTTTTTTTTTTTTTTTTTTTTTGCTGATATTTGCCACCGTCCTTATCTTTTAAATAATTTCCAGTCCATCCAAAGGTTGCCTGGAAGAGATCGCTTTCAGCGATAAGGCCGCCCATTGTTTTAAGTACCCTTTTTTTTTTTTTTTTTTTTTTTTTTTTTTTTTACTGGCATTGTTTTTTACTTGTTTAAGTGGGTATTTTTAATTCAATAAAGATATATTCTATTCTATTCTTATTGGTGTTATTCAAAAACTTTAAACCCAAAGTGATATATCCCGAAGAATACCTAGGTACTCCGTATGGTGTCGGTCGATTCGCGATGACGGCACCACGGCTAGCACTGACCTAATGCCATTAGATTAGTTAAACACACAGAGTGAAAACCACGCCTTTTATAATGTAGGTACATTTTGACTATTTTCAGTGTCGTGTGTTAGGTAAAATTGTTGTTGATATTACAAGTCTTCATACAAAAAGCTGTACCAGAGTTGGCCACTTGCTCATACGAACTTACTTTTATACAAAAAGCTAGCGTAAAATTTTTTATCCACAAAACGTGGCAAAAAGGCGTAAATTCGGAGCGTAGTAAAAGTGTGGATCGATGACCTTCAGAGCTAGGTACCTACTCAGTATTCCAGTCGCGTACTATCCCGATTTGGATGGGAGGAAGCCTGAGGAAATAAGACTTTTACTTTATTAAACGGACAAAGACCATAAGCAAAGGAATTCAAACAATACAAAAGCATTGCACTTCGTAGGAGTTAGTCTCTAATTTTTTGGGTTGTTGTAAATTTAACACAAAGTAAATTCGTCACGAAAAAAAGTATGTGTAAATTTGCCACACTTCTAGTTTATTATTTTTTGTTGTTGTAAATTCGTCACATAGCTTTTTCCGTAGAGACAGCAGAAAAATACACCATGTTTTGTTAAGGACTCAGGCTGTTTCCGTAAGTTGTATACAAAGCCCTTCTATGATGTGTATGAATATGAATTCGACTAACTTTACAGCTCACACAACTGTAGCTCAGCCTTCTGCGCTGTAGATTGTGGATTCGATTCCAAGTAAAATTGCGACAAGTGGCAAAAAAAATGTTGGTACCGTCTCGGGAGTATGTAAACAAAAAAAAATGAGAAAATAAGTACACACAGTGGAACATAGAACCTACTTTTTTGAAGTCTGTTAAAATAGGAGATGTAGAAGTCAGATGTTATAGATCGTGGGACATCGTCCCTTTAGATATTTCTCGGTGTTCAAAAGTTAGTATTGCGTATTTTATGTGTTCTGTCTGCTATAAATAAACTAACCAATAATAACACGCCCGTAGGTATAGAGTACTAAGCGTTTTATGCTTCTGCAGTATATGGAGAGCTTCCGGCATCCTTCCGCTAAGCTATCACGTTCATATTATGTATTTTGGAAATTATGTAGTTTTTTAACGATACAGGACTTCTTTATCCCCAAGCGCGGTAGACATTCTCAGGCGTAATTTTTCATATGATTTCATATGATGTATTTTAATAATTGTTGTGAATGAATCATTTAATCACCAGCCTGTTGAAGCGCTCGTGGCGAAGCTTGCTAGACGTTCTTGATAGATCGTCGAAGTTAAGCAACGTTCTGAGCGGTCACTACTTGGATGGGTGACCGCAAGTGGCATTTTCATCTGAGCGCTTCCGTGCTTCGGAGGGCACGTTAAATTGTCGGTCCCGGCTTTTAAAGTCGTTAAGCCATGACGGAGGCCTTTAGGCGGCCTAAAAACTCCGTCACCAGAGTTGGCCACTTGCTCATGACGAACGAACGAACCAGCCTGTTCAATCGGCACGTCAGTATCAGGAGAGACGGTTGTCGTACGATTTTTATTAGAATCAGGAGTTTTCGTTGTTTTTTTTGGAAATAACGAAAACTTAGGGCAATTTATCAAAAGTTTACCATCCAGTTTAGTTCATCCATTAACATTTTCTTTGGATATGCCTTGAAACAAGAAATTTTGATCAGTATTTGGCATTGAATGTTGGAATGCAATTAATCAACTTTGCTCTAGATTTATATAGCACATAAAAATACTTTGTAATTCGTTTTATACGTAGCTATTTATATTAACACAGACATCGCATAAATCTCTAATATTCTACGGTACACGTCACTGTACGAAACTTATGAATATTAACTTCGCCAAAGTGATATTAAACTCGACCGACACTCGTAAAATATTTAGCTGAAGAAAGCAAGTAAGTATGTGTCTACTATTTTATTTATAGTACTCTACAGTAGTAGTCTACGTTTAAAAACTGTATGTTAAAAGGTAAACCTACTAAACTCTATGGTGCCAAACTAACTTGTTTGGTAGAGTGCGGAGATTTTTTAAAGATAATTCGAGATCTGCTCTCTTCGATATTCTGATCAGTAGGTTTTGTACAATAATTGACTACTATATTTAGTATAAAATGTCTTGTTACCAAATCATATTCAATTTAAATATTTTCAAACACCTTTGATTTGCAAAAAAATCACTATTTTATTATAATTAATGTATAGATATCTCCACTGCTCAGAATTAAATATCAGCTTTAATTAAAATATCAATCACTCATGCAACTCTACGGGTATACTTAGCAAAATTTAATTTACTTACTGACTACTCAGATTCGACAGAATATCAACAATTTCTTCGAAAGAGAAATTAGTTGAAGATGCCCAAATAACATAGAATACGGATCTACTCCGCTTTCCCAAATACGTTAAAATAAGGAGGGAAGAGGGTTGCGTGTTGAGGAGTATCGATCCCTCCAACGTGTCGAAGGGGACCCTTGCCACAGACTATCTACCAGTCCCTATAACACCAGGATCAGCCCACAGAATATAGGAATAGCTAGTAGGGAACGGTGGGGGTACTAACAAATTCGTGGGAAGTTTTTACGACGTTAATAATATCCCGAATTTCCCCTTTAGGTAATTTAGTAAATTATAATTCTTTAATCGAAATAATGAAGTTTTCCGGTTACAGAATGACATGCCGTTTTGTAAGGCTTCAGCGAAAATGTAAAATATTGAGGAAAGAATATTTGATTTAGGTCATGTGCTATTGTGGAGCAAGAATTATCAACAAAATATGACAAATTGCAGTTGGTTAATATAAGACATTAGGATCAAATTGGTGCAAGTTTCAAGAATGGAACAAATTCAAGTCATATCATTTTTTCAGTATTGCAAACGACCGTGGCTTAGCTCGCTTGTTTTAAATATTCCCTTCATCTCAAGCAGTTTAGGTTACGTTCTTCTCAGAAAACATGAATTTGTGTGATGTGTGATGGCTTGGCTAGATGGACTTAGCTCTCAAGGTTATACTATAGAGTTATCTCTTTATTCAAAAAGCTTAATTTGTTGCAACCTCTTTTAGATAAAATATGCTATTTATTTTGGGTTATAAACACCATAGAATCTCTCTAACGACGGAAAACAACATCGCAACAGACCATAATTAATGCCAGGCCGAGCTGGGTTCTATCAAAAAGAAACACAGTCTACACAGAACTAATAAACGGAAAAGGATAATAAGAGCTGCAGAAGGCTGATGCAGGTTGAAAGAGAAAATAAATAAGGTCTTTCTTTAGTTGTCAACGGGCTAACATAGTCACTAAGTGACTTTAAGTTCTGTTAAATAAAAGAAATAAATATATAATAATAAGATCTTCTTTAACTTCCTTGATAGAACAATATACATATACGTCATAATGAATAGTAAAGCACTAGGAAACTCGTGTCAGAAACGTTTAGAACCTTAATCAATACCCACTTCATGATATGGCCATGAAGTGGCTATTAATGATTCATTTGATATTTATTGTACTTTCAAGTATAAGCTATAAAAATCACACAAGTTGTAAGTTATTTATGGCATTTGGAATATTAACTGATCTGAATGAATTCATTGATTTATATAAAAATAGGCAAGCTTTTGAACCTTTTATTCTCTATTTTCAAACTCACCTCAATCTGTTTCCTTAAAATCTTGTTGAAGAGGTAGAAAATAAACAATTAGTTGATGACCAGAATCCCACAAACTAACCAGCCAGCCAACCAACCAACTGTCCAAAAACTCCAAACGAGATGACGAAATCGTCATGTCGTCTCGTTTGGAGTTTTCCTTCATAACTAGACTAGAATAGGAAATAAGGAAAACAGTAAAATTTGAAAGAGTCGACATTCGTATTGACATTCTATGCTTATACGAGTATCTGGTAGCAAAGTAGCAATCAGTATCAATTTAAATAAGTTGGCAAAAATAGTAAAAAATAGTAAAAAAAAATAGTTTTTTCTTACACTTGGCCGACCTCTATCGTGGAAAAATTTGGTTAAGCTACCTTTTCTTTTGTAGTAACAAAGCTTTGGTCTTATGAAATCGTTATTTTATTTTAACAAAAAAAAACAATGTGCATTTTATGGTATTTTGAAGAAAAGCACCTACACTTTTTATGGGGAACAGAATAACTTTGGTTTATTCAGTTACCCATAAAAAGTGCACCAAAAGGCTGTCAAAATATTCATTCTTGTTAAACTTGTTAGTTCGTGTCTCTGGCTACTTGTCGGTCACACATCATTGTGCAGTTTAAGGGAAAGTTGTATTAGCAAAGAGGATGCTGTTTTACAGAAAGTGCGACCAGCTGGCAACGAGACTGCCGCAAATAGATCTGCAACAGTCACTTGCCCAAATGCCCATGACCCCACACGCCCGAAATAGATATGGAATCATTGGTGATCTTTTGGGCATGAAACAAACTGCTTCGGAAATCTATAGTACAACTTACAAGTAGAGTAAAGGATTTAGGACTCACAGGAAGTTGAACCTAAAACTTGGCCAGGATAGAATCTAAATTGATTGCTATGGTCTGACGAATAATACGGACAATAAGGCTAAAGGAGTACCTAGTACCTACATAGTAGGTACCTACTGCAAAAGTCCTATCCAAAATTTCTAGTAAATGTCTACATGAATAAAGGCTGTCTTTTGCCTGCAAAATCGACTCACTGATCACAAATCGCTAGTTGTTAAAGTGATTTCAGAAGGGTATTGTGTAAGTTCCGATTCGTATACGTGAATAGGAGTGAATATCCACGAATCATAAGTGAATGAGGCGGTGTCATGCCAATCGCAAACAAAGGGTTCTCTCGTGTCGACGACCATAACTTCCAGATACAAGTGCTGATACGTGGCGTGGTACGGTCACAGGGGACGTTGTACTAGGGCTTGCCATGTTTCACTTAATAATGTACCTATGTCAAAAATAGCTGTAGGTACATACCTAGAATGATAATATATCTACCTATACATTGCTAACTTCTGCAAAATGTGGGCCTGTGCCAAATTTGTATTTTTTGGACACCAATTTTAAATTTGCCAATAATAATAGACCACAACATCACATGATCGTAAATATTATAGAAAGGATCTCCTTCTACGGATACCTACACAGAATATTAGCAGATGCGAATATTTCAAAGCTCCGCATTTTAGAACTTAACATAAACAATCATACATAGGTAATACAATGAAATATAACTTACTTTCAAACGAAAAAGTCGCACAAATCACAACCCCAGTCCCCACAAATAATCAACGCAATAATTTGAATCTAAAGTCGTCAATTTCAAAGCTCAATTTGCATAGCATCGAGCTTGGAGTAGAACAGCAGTTGCCTGGTATTGCAGCCGTCAGCGTCAGTCGTCAATCAAACGACATGCACATGCTATGGCGATGCATGAATCAGGTTAATCGACGGCAGTTCCGCTTGATCACCACTTTATTTACGAGGTAAATATCTACTAAGGGCCGATTTTTCAATGCTCAGTTAAATGACCAGATAGGATTTATTCTACAGTGTAGGGGTAATTTGCTGAACCCTACATTTAACTTGATAATTGCTATGATTTGATTAGACCGGGAGATGATATAAATAAAACGACTGCTCGTCGCGGAAGTGAGTTTTGAACTGAATTTATTGTAAAAGTAAAATGCTTGCTAAACACGGTTGCACAATGCATTTTGTGCTGAATGTGCGGGTTGGCCCGTACGTACATGCTCCCCGCAAGAGAAAGTAAAAGACATTAGGGCCAAAAATGATAAAATAGTAATTTAAAATTAAATATCAACTTTAAACAATATTAATTGATTGATTTAAATTATCTTAGTTAACTAAAATTAGTGTTTATTGGTGCACTGAAATCACAACGCGGCACGATAGGCGACGTTGCCTTATTGACTCGCGCACTAACACTTTGATACACAACACTATCACTGATTGATTGCTGAGGAGGCAGATTACCGCGCGCCATGGGCGCTGGCGCCGTGGTCGGTGCTGCGGCTTGCGGCGTTCGGAGCGACCACGCGCCGCGCCCGCGGCGACACCACCACACCGAGCTTGCCAGGATACTCACGCCGATGACAACGTATATTACCGCATAGTGGTGGATGTCGTGATATGATATGCTTGATGCGATCGCTTCGTTCTCTTTCACGACCTTGATTCTTTCGTCGATGTCTCTCATCTCTTTTTGATCTTTTTCGAAGTTTTCTATGGACTCCTTAGGTATGGAGACATTGATAATATGATTGATGGGGGCAATCACAGGGGCTTTGATATTTGATTTGATATACATCTCGCTTGTTTTCTGATCGTGAGCAATAATTTCGAAAGTATCAGTTTTTATAACGCAACCATTATCTATAGCTAGTATACCGGAACGTGTCAGCTGATGAATAGTAACTTGATCGCGGCACATTGTTCGAAGTTGACATCGATTACAGCAAAAATAAATGTAATTGTTTAATGAATGACTTTCCACCCAAATGTCTTCACAAGGCTTGATTGATGTTTCACATGCTGCATTCTTCCTTTGACAGAATTCCATATCGCCGCCGATCCGGTAGATAAGCTTGTTTATATGACATAAATATGTTCCTTCATCCGTTACCAGACATGATTTTATTCCGGTTTCTGAAAGAGTCATATATGTATCTTTTTTCAAATTGATTGCTACGTAGTTTGATAAAGGTTTGATGGTTATCATGCTGTTTTGCTTCTGCTCGGGAATTGGAATGATTTTGAATATTTCGAAGAAATCTCTACTAATTAACGGGATTCGTAGTTCAAATAATAGGTAGTCAGTTATCATTCTTGCTTTACATGTGATAAGTTTAAAGATACTTGATAAATCTTTATGAATGTTGTTGATAGGTAGCATAACGTCATTTGAAACATGGCTTGAAATTATGCTGAGTTGATTCTGTAGTTGTTTCGACGTTATTAAATAGGGACTTAATCGCCCATGAAACGAGTCAGTGATTGTGTCCAACAACATTTCTTGTAAGTGTTTCATATTCTGTAATATATTGCTCGCTACTATCGCTCCTGTGTTGAACTCGTTTGATAGTTGGATTTCAGTTTTCAGGAGTCCTTGCGTTTTTTCCGTCCGAATAAATTGTTGATGGACAATCTTGTACTGTCTAGAAGTCGTATTTTCAATACGTTTTAGTACGTTAAATTCCGCCTCTATGATTGACGTTTGATTTTTCGAAAGAGTTGAAATATGCTGTTGGTTATTTCGTAACAGTTGAATGTCTTGTTTATACTGTTCTGCGAATCTGCTGTCGAGTACGCCGAATAGCGAGTTCGCCAGGTAACCTACACCGTCGATAAGGCCCCGGCGGCGCCGGCGCTTATTAGCAGGGCGCGTGCCGTCTTGCTGACTAAGAAGAAGTTGATTGTTGTAATCTAACTCATTGAGCTCGTGCCGTAATTGTAACAATATCGTGTTACAATAAGAGTTATCTTCCATTGTTTTGCACAAGCGCTCTAGGATTATTGTTGATTTGTTGAGTGCCGTAATTCCTTCCCAATAAGGTTGCATTTTGTAGTAAACGACAAGTTTCCACTCATCGCGCATGATGTTCATGTTTGATAGTTTGTCAAAATAGAGATGCTGATTTTCTCTAAAGTTCGTTACGTTCAACGTGCATTGAGATGTTGTTATGATGCTGAGAAAAATAATCAATGACGCGAACATTGTTGATAATTTAATGCTTGGTTTTGATATTGATGAAGTTGATTTATTAATTTGCTTCTGTTCGCTTTGTTCATGATCTCGTACAGGTAGAGTCGATATTTTTGTGACTGGTCGTTTAAGAAATCCATTTTTTGTTTTTAAGGTTACGACTCGTACGTGTGAATCTGATCCCGTGTGTAACTCGACAACTCTTCCCATTAACCACCTTCCAGGAGGCAAATTCGCATCATGGATAATAACAACGTCATTCAATTCGATGTTTTTACTTGCTTGTTTCCATTTGCTTCTAGCTGACAACTGTGTGAGATACTCACTCCGCCATCGTTGCCATAAATCCTTTATAATTTTTTGAGTTAATTGCCACCGGGTTCGTAGGTCTGTTTCCGTCTCATATAGAGTTACGTTGGGTGTTCCTGTCAGAAAATGTGCTGGAGTTAAAAAGTTCATTTCATCGGGATCCTCTGTTATCGGACATAATGGACGCGAATTTAAACATCCCTCTATTTGAGCTAGAACTGTGTACAGTTCTTCGTAGGTAAGAATTTGCTCTCCTATAACTCTTTTGAAGTGATGTTTAAAGCTTTTTACAGCCGCTTCCCATAGCCCCCCACCTGTGGGCCAAAGGGGCGCATTAAAATGCCATTTGATTTCCATACTTAACACTTCTGCTTGTATTTCATTGCTTTGTAATGCTTGTTGTATTTCTTGATATTCTTTCTGTAGGACTCTGTTAGCACCGACGAAGTTACGGCCATTATCGCTGTAGATATGGCTGGGAGTACCCTTCCTAGCTGACATTCGGCGTAATGCTGCTATAAACGCCGATGTGCTGAGGTCGGAGACTAACTCGAGGTGTACCGCTTTCGTGGCCATGCACACGAATACAGCCACATACCCTTTTGTGCTTTTGATTCCACGACCTTTGCTTGATTTGACATAAATGTGTCCGGTAAAGTCTATCCCGGTGTGCGTGAATGGCCTCGATGGGTTACTTCGTGATTCCGGTAAATCTCCCATGATTTGAGCTTTCATTTCGGGATTATGTTTTGCACATGTAACACAACGTCTGATGCGAGCTTTAGTTGCTCTGTTGCCTCCCAATATCCAATATTTTTGTCTGATAAAGCTCAACGTCAATCTAGCTCCTCCATGCAGCATAGTTGTATGCGCTTCGTCGATGATTAATTCTGTAAGACGTCCGTTGTGCTGAAGAATGATCGGATGTTGCATGACATCGCTGATCTGCGCGTGCTGTAACCTTCCTCCTACTCTCAGAATGTCATTGTTATCCAAGAATGGGTTTAGATTAATGATTTTGCTTTTTGTTTGTATGTTTTTATTTTGTTTTAAATTGCTTATCTCTTGTGAGAATAGCTCTTGCTGTTCATGCTTGATAATTTTTTGCTTTGCAATTTTTATTTCCTCTAATGTAAGGGAACCTTTTTGCTTTTTGCTTGATAAAAAGCGTAATACCCATGCTAGTATACGCGTAATTTTTGATATTGAACTGTGCTTGTTCAATAATATGTTGATAATGCTTTCCTCATGCTTGATAATGTTATGTACTAGTTTTTCTGTTTTCATTTCTGTTTCATTTATGTATTTTGCTTGATTATGTTCTTTGGTGGAGCTGTAGGTAGGTAGCCACGAAGGTCCTTGCCACCACAAAGAATTGTTACGCAACTGAGGCACTGATAGACCTCTGCTCGCACTGTCAGCGGGGTTTTCTTGTGATTTTACGTATCTCCAACCGCTGGCAGGCATAATTTCAGTTATTTGGCGTGTCCTATTTGCTACGAAGGTTTTCCATCGACCTGGGTCGCCTTGCAGCCAGCCTAGTACTGCCGTGGAATCACACCATCCATAAACTTCGATACTGTATCCCGCTAAACACTCCTTGACCTTGGTCATGAGTTTTGATAATAAAAGCGCGCCGCATAGTTCTAGGCGGGGAAGAGAAACATTTTTGTTTGATGATACCAATCTTGATTTTGCTGCGACAAGTGTGATTTTTGATTCATTTTTATCAGTGCTTTGTATTTTACAATATATAACTGCTGCATAGGCTTTCATTGATGAGTCACAAAAACCATGCAGTTCAATGCTACTTGATATTGACGTACCTAACCATCTTGGTATTTCAAATTCATCGATGCCTTTTAATTCATCTTTGATTTTTAACCACTGATTCAAAATGGCTTTTGGTATCTCCTCATCCCATTGAATGTTTGAAGTCCATACGTTCTGAAATAGGATTTTGAGGCTTGTTGTGACTGGCGAAATCCATCCTAAAGGATCAAAAATTTTTGAAATGTCCGAGAGTATGGACCTTTTTGTGACCTTCTTGTTGGATGGTTCAATTTTTGATGTAAAAGTAAATTGATCTCCCACCGGGTTCCACCGAAGTCCCAAGGTTTTCGTTGATTCTGCTTGCTTAAAATCCATGATACTTTGTCGTTGATCCTCTTTGTCATTTAGTAACTCAGTTTTGTTTGAAGACCACTTTCTCAAGTTAAAGCCTCCTAACTTCATTACAGTGTTTAGATCGTGTTGTAACTTCCTTGCTGAAGTGATGGTATGACTACCGTGTACCAGGTCATCCATGTAAAATGATTCTTCGATGACCTTGGATGCTTCAGGGTACTTGTTCTGTTCGTCTTTTGCCAATTGTTTTAATGTCATCATGCTTAAAAATGGTGCAGCTTTCATTCCGTATGTGACGGTAGTGCACTCATATTCCTGTAGACTCTGATAAGGATCGTCTCTCCAAATGATTTTTTGTAGTTTCCTATCATCTGGGTGAACCCAAATCTGCCTAAACATTTTCTCAATGTCGGCTGTGTAGGCTATTTTATATTGTCTCCATTTTAATATCAATGACTGAAGATCCTGTTGTAAATTAGGTCCTTTTTGCATCAAATCATTTAAACTTTTGCCACTTGATGTTTTCGCTGATGCATTGAATACGACGCGTAGCTTCGAAGTTGTAGATTCCTTGCGCAATACACAATGATGTGGTAGGTAACATTCCGGTGTCGGTTTACGCGACGGTTCCGTTAACTGCATGTGACCTAATTCTTTATACTCATTTATAAATGATTTATATTCATCAGAAATATGTTTTTTCTCTAACTGAACGAATTGAGCTATTGCCTTTGTTTTCGACTGCCCCAGTTCAGCTGCAAAATTTTTTGATAGAGGAAGTCTGACTTGATACTTTCCATCTGCAACACGTTTTGTCGTTTCTTGATAAAAACGAATACATTCCAAATCGTCCGATGAGTGTGATGGTTCATCTGTTATATCTTCTAGCTCCCAGAACTTCTGCATTTCGTTAATGTCGACTTGTACAATATTGCATTGTAAAGTTCTGGTACTTCCGCATAATATCCATCCTAGGCGGGTCTGCTGTGCAATCAATGCGGTCTGCTCTGATCGACATATACCTTCCAAGATGATGTTGGAGTATATATCTGATCCTAATAAAATATCGATAGGACGACTTATGTTAAAGTTCGGATCTGCTAGTTGGATGTTTTCCAAATAATCCCACGATGGAATAGAAAATGTGCTACTGGGCAAATTTTTCGTGAGATTTTTCATGATGTATGTGTCAGTGACAAAATGATAGTTGTTGTTAGTTGGCGTACATTTGATATTAATTACTCCTTTGCAAGCGTTATCTTTCGCTCCTATGCCGCTTATTACGCCTTTGCATCTTCGGCGCGGTAATCCTAATTGCTGTGCGGCGTTTTCAGTGATCAAAGATGTCTGCGATCCTTGATCAATTAGAGCTCGCATTGTTTGATAAGTTCCGTCCACTTTTTGAACTCTGATCATGGCCGTTGCTAACAAAATTTCAGGGGTTTCATCCTGTTGAGCCACGTGTGAGTTACTATTACGCGGACTTGAACGTGTGCTAATTTCATTTTCATTCGTTTTTTGCTTGTAAATGTCATGAAGTATCGTATTATGACACTCTTCACATTCACGGCAACGTTTTGTAGAGAAACATTCATTGCCTTTGTGATCATAAAGACAATTTTTGCATAAATTATATTTCTGCATGCATTGCTTTTTGATTGTTGGGGACATTTCTAAGAACCTTTTGCAATAAAATATTCCATGTTCACCGCTGCAAACGGGGCATATTCTGTTTGATGAGAATGTTTTACTTGAAGCCGATTGCGAAATGTCTTTGTTACTTTGATATGATAGTTTATGATATGATTTACGTATGTTGGAATTCTTGAATGTTTTTTGTTCTTGTTGCTTTTGATTGATATTATCTTGCTTTCTTCTACTAGACTCCATGCTCGTGAATTGGTTCTCTAAGAAAGAAAGAAATTCTGATAGGACTGGTATTTCTCGAGGCTGCTTAATTGATTTCATGTACTCGCTGTGTGTATCACTGTCTAATTTTTGACACAGGATATGCACGATCAGTGGGTCCCATGATGATACATCAACTCCCAAGTTTTTTATAGCATTCAATGTTTCCTGCGTAGTGTCATGAATGCGTTTGATGTTAGTAACGGATGATTGCTGCATTACTGGTAGGTTCATCAGGATATTGATGTGAGATGAAAATATCATTCTTTTGTTATCATACCTCTGCTGTAGGATGTTCCAACAAATGCTATAATTGTCAGAACTGATGTTTAGATGTTGAATTAGGCGTTCTGCTTCACCCTTCACTTTAGATTTTAGGAATTGCATTTTTTGTGCGTTTGATAAAAAGCTGTTACTGTGAATTGCTTCGGTGAAAAGATCTTTGAAGCAGACCCATTGATGATAATTCCCGTTAAAGCTCGGTACTTCCATCTTCGGAGTGGTCTTTTCTCTGTGAGACATAGACCAAAGTTTGCTGTTCAGAGCTTTCTTCGTGTCGTTATACGTTTTCTCGTGCTCCGAGAAAGTGCTCTCGTATTGCTCATTGCTGTCGTCCATTTCACTGTCTAATTCCCAGTGAACTTTATCAATAAGAGACCATCTGAATTCTAAATTCTTGATAATGTCTTCAAATTCCCATTTTTCCGTGATGATATCCACATTAATGCTGGAAACCGTTCTTACGAAGGCTTTGAAGTTGCTCATTTGTTTCTTGATTAAGTCATCTGTTTTGCTGGTGACTCCCTGAGATTTTGTAAATATCTCAGGAAAATCTGCTGATTTGCTTGTGGAAGGAGGATCTGCTGATTTACCTCCTAAAGGTGTTCCGGGTCTAATTATTGATGATGCTGGAGTTGTTAAAATTTTCTCCCGCACTGATAAATAGTAATCTTTTGCTTGCTGATAATGATTGCTTACGAAATATTCATTGCTCTTGTCAGGAAATAACATTAGTTTCTCATGGTTTGATAAGTATTCTTTCCAATAACTATCTAATGTATCTATGCGCCGTTTGAGATAATCTGATGATTTACGATCCGGCCCATCCTTTTTAAAGTTTTTGAGGATTGTATTTATCGCATCTACAATCTGTTGCTGATTGCTTAAAAGATCTTCTAACGAAGACATCTTGATTATTTGTTAAGATCGTCAATGTATAAAAGGAAAGATCTTACTTGATTGCTCTGCTGATGATAATGATGAGTGACCAGAAGACTGCTTGTCCAATGGTTCCTGGTGGCTGCTACCAAACCAGAATTTGCTGATGTTTTTCTCGGCGGCTAAAGCCAGCCAAGAGTCGCTGCTGCTTGTCCTGGTATTTACTGCTATACCAAGACGATGCTGATCGTCACGGCGGCCAACGCCGAGCCAGTGACGGTATGCTGATATGCTAGCTCACTAGCAAGTTCATTAACACGAACACTTTGTCAAAAAAAACACTCGCGTACAATGATCCCGCTTTTGGAGGCTCGAAGGACCATTATGTAGGGGTAATTTGCTGAACCCTACATTTAACTTGATAATTGCTATGATTTGATTAGACCGGGAGATGATATAAATAAAACGACTGCTCGTCGCGGAAGTGAGTTTTGAACTGAATTTATTGTAAAAGTAAAATGCTTGCTAAACACGGTTGCACAATGCATTTTGTGCTGAATGTGCGGGTTGGCCCGTACATACAGTTATAAAGATTCTTAATTTTCCAATCGTCAGATAGGCTCTAACGGCTAGGTAAAGTCGCTAACTGTCAAATAAACTTATCTGGCCGTTCGGACACCAGATAGCATGTTAACTGTCGAGTTATTTGACGTTTCTGTCATCGGGCGCACGTATTTTGCAGATTTTGTAGGTTGTTTTATAGAAATATTCCTGTTTTTGCTCACCATGGACATTTTTGATTCATTAGACGATATTATAATTGAAGAGGATATACAATGTTAAACTATTTATATCCAGACAGAAGACAAAGAGTCGTAAGAGACGACCTGATAATATGTCTGCATGGGACGACAAGCAATTTCACAGGAGATTTCGTCTAGAAAAACATACTGTGCAGTTATTATTAGATATGATTGGAAGTTAAATTGCTAATACAACAAACAGGTAATAACATTCATACATGTACCTAGATAATACTCTACTAGGTACTACGTTGTCAAATTGTGACTCCCGCTGTTATTGGGTTGACAGTTGTTTGTCTCTTTCTAAAAACTGTAATCCTACATAAGCACATCTCGCTCTCGCAGATTTAGTGTGAAGCTAGTAACAAAAATCATTCAGATAGCTATCTGAATATTAACTGACCATTGAAAAATTGAAACATCTTAGTCGTTGGTTAGGATATCAGTTAAAGTTATTGGACAGATAACTAACTGACTTTTTATCTGGCCATTGAAAAATCGGCCCTAAGTATAGTAAAAATTATCTTTAATCTTAGGAAACTTTATAGAATCTTGGACTTTGCCAAACTCGGAGTTAAGGGATCTATGGTAGTTTTTATGTGATTGTGTTAGTGTTGTCATTGTCACACATGAATTAATGAAGAATTTGAAGGGTATTTTGCACAAAAATAACAAAACACTAAACAAAATGGTAGGTAAGTTTAGAAAGATTTTATTGATACTTCAACCGTTCTGACATTGGACGGAAAACTATGCAAAATCATTGACCTTACAAAGACCTTATTTCGTTTCTAGCGAGAGTCACGACAATATAAGAGGAGTTAGGGTGCGTGGCCCAGCGTGGCTAATTACAAGATCTACTCATGTGGAACTGCAGCCGATAGAGCACGTAATGAACATAACTAAAAATATTTGCTACTTTTGTAGTAGTCTTATCATTACACATGTTAGTTTAGTTTAGTCATCATCATCATCATATCCAGCATTGGACGCTATAGGACGTCCACTGCTGGACATAAGCCTCTCTCATAGATCTCCAGCCAGTTGTTTCGGTTAGAAGCGGCCTGCATCCACCGTAAGTAGTTTTGACGACCTTTGTGGCGCAGTGGGCGAAGGCCCGCCTGAGACGCGGAGGTTGCGGGTTCGATCCCCGCCACGGATCAAATGTTTGCAGTTCTGCAGATAATTGTTCCGGGTCTGGATGTTTTTCTATCTATATGTATGTATTTACAAAAAAAAATGTAGGTAAGTATTTAAGTATATATAATATCAGTCATCTGGTTACCATTACACAAGCATAAGTTGCTTAGCTTGGGACTAGATGACGTCGTGTATAATGTCCAAGGATAGTTAAACCTGCGACTTTTACCAGATCATCCGCCCATCTCGTTGGTGGACAGGACATCCTACGCTTCGCTTGCTGATCCGTGGTCTACATTCGATAACTTTTTTTTTATTTCAGTAGCGATTTAAAAACTTAACAAATTATACAGACCAGTGGTAGGTACTCGCTGCTTGACAAGATCACTGGAACTGTGTAGGTATAGGTACCTACTTACTTACTAGCTTAAAATAATATTTTTGACCTGATAAGATCAAGTGGCATGTTAAAATCTAGCTATAGATTAACCCCCTTACGCATATTGGTTCAGTAAACCTATATTAGCTAAACGGTTATTAAATCTGTTGCTATCTCTTTTCATTGACATAAGTGTAACAAGAAAAAAATATCTAGGTATATTAAATTGAAAAATCTTTATGAATAAGAGACCATTACTTTATAGAAGCTGTCCTTTTATTAACTGACTTCAAAAACGGAGCAGCTTCCATGTTTCACTGTAAGTAGGTAATTATGTAGTATTTTTTTTATTATGTTAATTTTATGTCATAAATAATTGTGTTTATATTTTCAGCAGTAGGCTTGTGGAACATTCGAAAGTTAGTAGACTAGGTAGGTACGGTATGAAATGATAAGCGATCGACGAACTCGATATTAACACTAGTTAGCAATACGGGTGATCTTAGTTAGTGGTTTTTATGTAGGTCGATGGATCTCTGAAAACATTCTGAAAGTTACGATCCGTGCTGCACGGTATTGGTTGCAGGTTCTTTTTGTTTAAGTAGGTATATTAAACGATATTATATTGGCAGATATTGTCTTTCAATAAAACGATTTTCAAAAGTTTAACTCGTTCGTTCGTTCGTATGAGCAAGTGCTCAACTCTGGTGACGGAGTTTTCAGGCCGCCTAAAGGCCTCCGTCATGGCTTAACGACTTTAAAAGTTTAACTTAAAACTAATTAGGGTCATGAATCTTTAAAACCTAAAAGATTAAGTAGGTAAGTACTTAAGTTTTTTTATGGTAGGTACTTTAAAATTACCTGTTAAATACCTATTTAATGAGCTTTTTTTGCAAAAATAAATTTAAATATTTTTAATAAATGTTTGGTAAACACTACTCGTAACAAAATAAACAAAATTTACTCACACAAAAACCTTCCCCATCGCGATCAGAAATCGACCAACACGTGCTCAATCGTCCGTGTCTGAGTCACAGGCGCGACTGCTGTCGATAATGTAAACAGTGCACTATGCCTTGTTACGCGCACGTCCAACCCGGACGAACGCCCATTGCCGACTGAGGCCGATCTGACTGACCGAACCGTTTGTTCCGAATTTGGGCAGGGGGCAGGGCTTTTTCACCGCCCTTTTCTAATAAAAAGGAAGTGACAAAGACCGCAATTTTAGCACTTCCGAATTTAGATTTGCACTGTGCCTTCTTTTTGTTGAGAGTTCACAAGATTGTTTACTATTTTTTTAAATACAAATATTTTTTTATGCGTAGGTATTTTAAAGTTAATTCTATAAAGTAAAATCGTATTTTACAATAAACTTGAAGTTATAGCACATTAAGGCTTCTGCGCTGTACGACTTCCCCATACAAACGTAATACCATAACCATTTGAAATTTGAGCATATCTTTAGCATAGTATGCTATTATTCGTATTAGGATAGCATTTATCTAGGTTTCTGCCAGAAGCTTTTTTCAAAATACTTAGCTAAAGTGAAATTAAACCGAATCGCATTTTGCATATTTTTACATCATAGAAGACATGTTTTCTTAATATTTATATAGTATTAAACACTAGGATATTTTAAGTTTCCTTCTGTAAGAAACATAGCTTATATGGTCTAGTATCAGAAAAACAACACTGTGTGAAGAATAAAAACAATTTTCAGTCATAATTTTTGGGACTACGGGAGACAAGCAAATTCCTTGCAAAATAGCCATGCATTTACATTTAATACATTTTTAACCTTTTCTAACAGTGCGTTTGTGTGCGTGTGTCACGCACGCTCACGCACACAGATGCAAAATGACAATCACACCAAGATTTTGTCGTGTGTCGATGTTTGAACGCGCGAGTAATTGAATTTTGCCGAGCCACGTCGCCGGACTCTTAAGTGTGTGCCATAACGCCGAGGAATGAGCGGGAGAGCGAATAATGTTTTTACTCGTGAGTGAGAAGCGCAGAACGATAGACACGCAACATAATTTATAGCGAAAAAACAGTTTTTATTTAATTACAAGTTAATTAAACAAGTAATCGAAAAATTAAAAAACCAGAACTAAATGAATACTTCTAGGCTATTTGTCAAAACATAAAACCAACAAAAATAGCGTTCTGTTCCTGAGATAAATAGCAAACTGTGTGAAAAACATGTATTTTTCAAAAAAATATATGATCGAGAAAACTTTTACCAATCGTGTTTCTAAAAAACCACAACGCAAGATAAAAGTTCAAAGTTTAATTTCTCCAAACATTATAAGGTGGTATCTTTCACGGATTTTGAGATCTAATACGATTCAAACCACATATTTGCTACCTACGGCCTCTTAAGTTTTATGCAGATAATTATAATTAATTTCTCTTTCATTTCTTGCTTAATACTTTACTTTCACTACTTAGATACATAAGTACCTAATATAAAAATGCTGATTGTATCTAGTAAAAAGATGAGAAGAAAACAATTCCACTATCATTTGAATATGAAAGTCTTAAAAATCATTTGAGACTAATCTGATTTTAACAAAAGTTTATCAGAATAGTTAAAATAAAAATTGACAATATCAAATCAAGGTTTCACTTGAGAGTCAATTTTAAAGAGCTATATAATAAACTTCAATGAATCTCATAACTTACAAGTCAACTGAAAAATATCTTACAAGAATCTTATTCTCTGTAAACATTGTGTAACATTTTATGGTGTGGCCCAGTTTCTTAAGACAAACAGTTAAAAGTTTAATGGTGTATTGATTTGAGCATGGTTACGACCCAAACACTGCATGGTTGAATGGGCACAGGTGAAAATGGGGGTTCACATTTTCACCTGTGCCCATTCAACCATCTTTGCGGTCAGTGCACCAAACATGCTCCAATGCGTGAAATTGTGGTGTAAGCATAGCGTGTGAGATTGGTGTACAAATAGTATAAATCTAAAGATACAAAAATAAATTGATAAAATTATGTTAATCTTGCAATCCAAAATTAGATATTCATTCATATAGATTTTGTGTTTGTCAACTTATATTATAGGTAGCATTTTTTGTAACTAATTTTAATTAATAATGCAAATATGACTTTTAATTACTTATGTGAACTTTTTTTTAATTTAAATTTGGTCAAGGACATCAGTATTTTGGGTTCCAAGCTAAGTTAAATGATATTATTAAATATATTAAATAGTTGGTGTATAACAGTAAACCTTGAATGTGGACGGTTGTGGTTGCATTTTGTGTGTACTTTAGGTATATCATCTGAGGCCTTTCTACTTTTCACTCTCTCTTCAGGCTCCATTCTCTAATAGCGAAATAAAAATATATTACTTAATACATAATAGTAGGTAAGTACAATAGTTTTTAAACTATTAAATAAGTACTTAGGTAAGTATTTATATACTTAAATTAATATTTTTTTCAATTTACCTTCCTCAATAAAATCTTTTTAAAATCTGCGTGGAATGTCTAAAGATATTTATTTATTTATTACTTTATCTTTTAAAAAAAAAGCTTTATTCAGCAGTGAGACACAACAGGCCTAACTTTTATATTAATTTGGTAAATTATAGAAAAATAGGTAGGTAGGATGTAGGTAGGTACCTACCTATTTCGAAAATACGTGAAGGGTTTTTATTATTATTTAGACGTACCTACATGTACCGAAGTTCAAGCATAAATAGTTAAGCGCAGTATGCGCTGCATACGGAAAAAACATCACGACACTCACAAATCGATAGCAATGCGGTATTTTCTCAACAAAAACAGTGGTACAATTTTTTAAATGACGTTCTGCAGTTTTGACCAAAACTTATAATGCTAGCTACTTACGACTATATGCAGGTTTAATCTTCGCCGGCGGTATTGTCGGACGAAGTGAATTCTTGCACAAATAATTTCACATTTCTATTTTTCTGAATTTTTATTTATTTCTAAAAATTTGGCCAATCACTAAAATTTTGACAAATTATTTCAAAAACCAAAACTTTCAAATTTGGCACACGCAACGCACGCGCGGTGTCAGCTGTCACAATCACAATTTTGACATTATATTATTATTATTGCCAGATAGCGGCGGTTTTGTTGCAGTCATGGAGGTGTAAGATTTTTTCTAAGCTATTTCTAATTATGTCTTTAAGCATTAAATAAAATTCTAAATGATTTAGTCGTCAATTAGTTTGTAAAATAATAGAAAAAAGCAAACATGTTGCATACATGTTTTTTCATGTTTGTAATAGATAGCAATGTGTTGGCAATGTGTAATGTTACCACATTCTAAGTTTTACATATTACTACTATTTCGTAGAAATTTACAGATTTCGTTCGGACTATGAAATTTATTTTCAAAATTTGAGCTTTCTTTGGTTGGAATTAAATTTATTTACAGTCCTATAAAATATAGCCCAAAATAATGATAAATAAGCTATAAAAATAATGATTATTTCATTATCATCAGTCAGTTTAGTTAGTAGTTTTTACTCAACTTGAGAGGTAATCCCAGAACCGAATGACAATTCATTTTGGTGATTCGTGTTTTGTTTGAGACAATTTCTAATTCTTCAAAATAAACCCATAGTTTCACACAAAAATAACCATGGCCGCAGCCCCCGCTACACTGGATGACCAGTCTATCTGGGAGGATGGAGAAGAAGCGCTTAGCGAGGAAGTACTTCGCATGCCGACAGAGGAAATCATCAGCCGGACCCGACTCCTCGACAATGAGATAAAGATTATGAAAAGCGAAGTCATGCGGATATCCCATGAACTCCAGGCACAAAACGACAAGATAAAAGAGAACACCGAGAAAATCAAAGTGAACAAAACATTACCCTACCTTGTCTCCAATGTTATCGAACTTCTGGATGTGGACCCTCAGGAGGAAGAAGAAGACGGTGCTGTAGTTGACCTAGATTCGCAGCGTAAGGGCAAGTGTGCTGTTATTAAAACCTCCACACGTCAGACCTATTTTCTGCCTGTCATTGGTCTTGTGGATGCTGAAAAGTTGAAGCCAGGTGACTTGGTTGGAGTGAACAAAGATTCTTATTTGATTTTGGAGACTTTGCCGGCGGAGTACGACGCGAGGGTGAAGGCTATGGAGGTTGATGAAAGGCCTACGGAACAGTACTCTGATATTGGTGGTCTGGACAAACAGATTCAGGTTTGTATAGAGCTCCTAAATTATTAGAGATACACACAGCAATAATAACCTTAGCAAAAGTTACTATTATGATAACCAAGAGATATTGCATGAGTAAATTCACCAATTTACCAAATTTTAAAACTATAATTATTTCAGTGATTTAACTATGCAAACTTTATTTTATCATCCAATTATGGTTCTGATTGGCTTTCAACAATGTCAACATTTAAACTAAATGTAACTTGATGGTTTAATTATTCAAGAGTTGCTGTATCTTATCTATCTAGGTACCTACTTCATTTTTGTAAATGCATTTTGTAAATATCATCTTCATACATTTGAATTCCAGGAGTTGATTGAAGCAGTGGTCCTCCCAATGACACACAAGGAGAAGTTTGTGAATCTCGGCATCCACCCACCAAAGGGAGTGCTGCTGTATGGGCCTCCTGGTACCGGCAAGACATTGCTGGCGAGGGCCTGTGCTGCGCAGACAAAGTCCACCTTCCTCAAGCTTGCTGGACCTCAGCTTGTGCAGATGTTTATTGGTAAGGAGTCAAAGATTTATTTAATTATCAGATAAAAAAAAAGGAAGATCTTATATTATAAATTCGCTTTTTCCTTTTGATCTAATCCAGCTGCCTATTCCAGGTGATGGAGCCAAGCTAGTCCGTGACGCATTTGCCCTCGCCAAAGAGAAGGCACCCGCTATCATCTTCATTGATGAGCTGGATGCTATTGGTACCAAGCGGTTCGACTCTGAGAAGGCTGGAGACAGAGAGGTGCAGAGGACCATGTTGGAACTCCTGAATCAGTTGGATGGCTTCAGCTCCACTTCCGATATTAAGGTAAAACTACCAAGTTTGTATTCTTATCATCATTAGGTTTATGACTGCATCCTACCAAGTGCAGTAGATATCTGCAGGGCTATTGCATTTTCCTTGTTGCGAAATCGACATTTGTCGCCATCACGATTTGACAGTAAAACTGTCAGATATGACGGGGAAAAATGGTTGTACTGACAAATCTGACATCATGATTAGTTTTCGCTAGTTACTGTCTCAGAATAGAGAAAAAAATAAATAAATAAATAGTTTTTTCTCTATTCTGAGGTTACTGTCATATTTTACAGTTTATTTGTGATGGAAAATGGAAATGAACTTCGTTTCACAACAAGTTAGATATTAATACTGCCTTGTCAGTTCTTTGATGGACTAAGTTCAACATGTTTGGCATATTCCTAGATTCTTTCAAGTAGGTACTTAGGAAGTTGTAATTCATGTACAAGTTGTTACTGACTGGTTTCCTTATAATGTTTCCTTTACCAAGTTCCTTGTCTTGATTCTTCACTGTTTGATATTTTTACAGGTGATTGCAGCTACCAACAGAGTGGATATCCTGGACCCTGCCCTACTGCGGTCTGGACGTCTGGACAGGAAGATTGAGTTCCCTCATCCCAATGAAGAAGCCAGAGCTAGGATTATGCAGATCCACTCCAGGTTTGTTATAAACTTTGAACTAAAACAAACTGAAGTAGGTTAGTTCAAACTTCATAATAAAATAGGTTTTTACCTATGTAATTGCCTTTTCGTACATACAAAATGGTATAAAAAACGGCATTTTCATAGGTTAGGTTAGACCTTAAATTCATTTTAGTTATTTAATTCATATTCTTAATCTGAGAAAATGGAACAAAAATTTACCCATTAGATATTTATAGCCAATATAATTTTGATTGAAAATATTGATCTAATTGCGCGATCTATTCAAAGATGCTGAGCCTCAGACCCTTCCTCCCTTTCAGAAAAATGAATGTAAGCCCCGACGTGAACTTCGAAGAACTCTCCCGTTCGACTGACGACTTCAACGGCGCGCAATGCAAAGCAGTCTGCGTCGAAGCCGGTATGATCGCTCTTAGGCGCTCCGCCACCGCCGTGACTCACGAAGACTTCATGGACGCCATACTGGAAGTCCAGGCTAAGAAGAAGGCTAATCTTAGCTACTATGCTTAATTTTGTCTGTATGTTTGTGTATTAAAGTAATCTTAGGAAATTATGTTGGTTTATTTTGTACTATTTTGCGATCATGTTACGAGTAGCGGCGCCGGCGGTACCCAGCTGTAGCGGAGTCAGTATCGTTACCGTTTCTATGTGGATTTTATAGAAGTGTTAGCTACTTTTTCCTACTAGATAGGTAGCGAGAATAGGTACCCTTGTAGTTTTAGTTTCACAACTTACCATGAAGGATCAGCAGGTTTGGGTTGGGGCCTAGCTGTTTATTCGGTCCTGTACAGAAATGTTGTGATAAAAACTAATACTACTATATTCATAATAAAAATATTTATTTTATCCTGGAAATAGAAAATAGAGTACACTTTCGATGATATTTTCTTTAATCTGCCTTTTCAGATATAATCATGGCAACTCAATAAAAAAAACTGAACGCAGCTTTGAATGACAGCCAGCCATGAAACAAACGTCATTCATTTTGTTTTGTTTGACAATGGTTTGACATTTGACATTACCTAGCACGTAACAATTAATTTTAGGGAATTTGGAAAAGCAGCTGTGTCTGTCTGTGTTATCAATTTTAGAATAATTATAATATAATTTTACCAAACCTAAGCTCGTAACTCTTAACCATGGCTTTCTCCATGTTCCTGCGTAATCCAGGTATCGTACACATGCACTTAGAAACATAAAACTTTATTACATAATAGTTGTTGTTAAACTCTAGAGCTAGCTCGCCTATGGTATATTATTTAGTAATTAAGCCCGTTGTCATCTTGGAAACATTTTTATGTCTACCAGTTGCCCTAAGTAAATGCATTCATAGACTGGTACCTACAGTGTTCTCTGTTTTGAAAATAACTTTTTTAAGGTTAGGTCTACATTACCAACTAATACTTTTACTACTAAGTTTCGACTCTTAAGTTTAACTCTTTGGGATCAGTAGATACTAGAATGCCTATGAAATTAAAAACTAACTAACTGTAAACACTAAGGTATAGGTAAGTACATCTCTATGTAGGTACCTACTCTGATTATACTACTGAGGTTTCCACTAGCTTTTACGAAATTGTATGTACAAATAATCTAAAACAATCACTAATTAAATAAAACTGAACTACTTTGAATATTTTTGAACCTATGAAACATTCACAGCTTGCAAAAACAATATCATAAATGTGTGAACCTTCTTATCTATTCCAGCATGCAGTCGAATGGCTAGCCAGCATGCGATGAGGCTAGCTACGCAGATGTCACTGCAGCAGTCCGCCACCGCCCTGCCTGTCAGGACTTTTGCACTTAAAGAGAACACCACACCTTTATTGAATGCTGTAAGTATTTAGTAATTTAAAGGTTTCATATAAAACCTGTCTTAGGGGTAGTACAGTCATGCCCACTTCTTTTGCATCTAAAATAAAATATATGTACCTCTTAGTCTAGAATTAGTTTTGTTATAAACTTAAGCCTTTACTATACTATATTATGTATACAGTGTTATGTAAATGTTTTGGTATACTAGGATGATTTTAGACATTGACTTGTAGCACCTAAACTATGTACTGCTGTAAGTGAATGCTTCTTTTCTAGTACAGTACATACTTGATTGCGCCAAAACTAAATGTTTTCTAATTTTATTCAAGATCATCTCTGTTTTTTTCTTAAATTTACGTGGACGAATTTACAGGCATCCAATAGTTATCAATTAATCTATAATATCGGTCGCGCCACGTAAAAAGAGCGCTGGCTGTCAAACTGCACAGTGGTCAATGATTGGTGGAGAGGTAACGCGGCGCACTTCATACCACTCATTCATACTTCATTTAGCGAGTGCTATTGGTTCGTCAGCGAGTAAACACAGGCGCAAACATACCCCCGCCATTTCCCCTCAGCGCTCTTTTTATGTGGCGCGATCTATATCATAGTTGTCAATTTGTTTTATTTTGAACCATTCTTAGGTCCGGTCGTTCCGCACATCCTGTGTCCGCCTCTCCGCGGAGAAGTCCCATGACCACTCGAAGCTGTGGGTGATAGAGCGCGCAGTGTCGGCCGCGTTAGTACCTCTCATCCCCGCCGCGCTGCTCATGCCCAACAAAATCTTCGATTCGCTGCTCGCTATCCTCGTCACGGCGCATACCTTCTGGTAAGATAACACCATCACAACATCCTTTATATAAGATTTTAAATTTCCTTTAGATGTCAAGGTAGGTATGGGTGTTAGGACATCTTTAACCTTTGAGTGAGATGTGTAGTTTAAGTACATGTTCGTTCATTACATTATATTACTGAAGATATTTTGGGTACTCAAGAGATTGTGTTATGACTTAGTGATCCTCTTTTTTTTGTCAACAAAAATCAGGTTAAGTCTAAGCAAAGACGATTAATATCTAGAAGACAGACAAAGGCCATACACAAAATCGTAACCCGATCCCGCAGTACCAGATAGCCTGAAAACTTTAAAACATCAATTTTATCCAAGAAATTTCAATACTTAGTAGTAGTTAGCAACAATATTTAATATTTAAACATTTTTAACTAGAAAGTAATTGAAATTTCTTGGATAAAATTGATGTTTTAGAGTGTTCAGGCTATTTTTTAGGGTTACGATTTTGTGTATGGCCTTTGTCTGTCTTCTAGATATTAATCGTCTTTGGTCTAAGTAAAGATTCTGAATGACCTCAGACTTTCTAGTTCAAAGGTTAAAGGAGATTTTGGTATAAAAAGTTGCGTATAAAGACGCGACTCCTGACCATTCTTAAGGTGTCAGGAGGTACATTATCCCTTCCTCCAGGGGTCTAGAGGCTTGCGTAGTGGAATACATTCGCGTGCTCCTCTTCGGGGCGATAGTCCCGCGAGTGGCGATGGCCGTGGTGTACAGTTTCACCGCGCTGCTGCTCGGCGGACTCTTCTACCTCATCTTCAACGACGTCGGCCTCTGCCGGGCCTATTGGCGGATCTGGAAAAACATGAGGAAACAGAAGACGGCATAGGGTTACTTGAAATTATGAACTAGCTGCGCCCCGCGATAGTTCCCGTTACCGTGATCAAAAGTAGCCTATGTGTTCGCGTTGGAACAGGCATTAGAATCACCTAGCATGTAAAACGAAACTTGAGTGATCCTTGAGGTCCTACAAGAATAAATGATTTTTCTTTCTTTCTTTCTGTTATTCCCGGCCATAAACTATGTATATTACAAGTTTCAGCTAAATCCGTTTAGTAGTTTTCGCGTGAAAGAGTAACAAACATCCATCCATCCATACTTACAAGCTTTCGCGTTTATAATATTAGTAGGAAGTAGGATAAAGCATTAGAGATACTCAAACTATCTATATATGCAGTTATTTTAGAGATGTAGGCCTAATTTTCTTTTATTTTAACTTAAAGATCGGCAACTTGTCATTGTATTGATTTGATTTGTACAGACCTTTAATAAGTTACGCAGTAGCTGTCAAGATATAGAGTAGGTTTGTTACCTTGCCTGTAGTCAATTTACAGATGCATTATAGTATTTACCACTGCGCTTGCCTCACCCATAAAATCATCTTCATACTTATATAAATATAATCATACAAAACATTAATAACAATAATAATTCTAACCTATGCTGTCCCACTGCTGGGCAAAGGTCTCCCCCATCAACTTCCTTCTTCATTGCGATCTCCGGCTTCGTCCCACCAATCAGCCCTGAATGCATCGAGATCACACGCAAAGAAAAGAAATAGAAAGAAATCAAGAAATTGACGACCTCTGTAGCGCAGTGTGTGAAAGCCCACCTGAGACGCAGAGGTTGCGGGTTCGATTCCCGCCGCGGGACAAATGTTTGTATTTTCTACAGGTATTTGTTCCGGGTCTGGGTGTTTTTCTATGTATAATATGTATGTATTTACAAAAAAAAAATATTGTAAGTATGTAGTATATCAGTCATCTGGTTACCATAACACAAGCATTGAAACGCTTAGCTTAGGACTAGATGACGCCGTGTGAAATGTCCAAGGATATTTATTATTTTTCATTGTAGAAGTTAATTTAACAAGTTGTTTTTCCTCCACAGGGGTTTAGAAGCGATAGCAGTAGACTACGTACGCGCGAGTATATTCGGCCCCGTCATCCCTAAAATTGCTATTGGTCTCGTATACCTCCTCTCCATCGCGACCCTAGGCGGCCTATTCTACATCATCAGCCACGACGTTGGCATCGCTAACACCATCAGAAACATCTGGGCCATCAAGTCCGAGCAGAAAGCTTAAATAACGAAAACGATTTCATAGAAGTTCTTGATAAAATAGTTAAGGTTCGACGCTACGTGCTAGGCATTTGACCGTAGTTTATAGTTAAAATGAACTCACTGATTTAGAAATAGATATAAATCAGTTAGTTTGTGGGACTCGATCATGAAATAGAGCTCTAGTAATTGGCGACGAGGTTTGTGTATCGACGAAGTTCTTGAATCGTTCAGCTGTTACCAACATGTGATTTTATTATTTGCAGTTAAATAGGTCGCTATCCAAGGATTATTTTGAAACTGTTTTTAGTTTTGGGAACGCGTGGCAACACGAAAAAATTGACTATATCGGGTACTTAACACAAATTGCGAAGTAATTTCGTTCGGATTAAGTATTATTTTTGTTTACTGCAATAAATTAATAATTTGTATGTAATTTTGATTTAAGAGTTGTGAAGCGCCGAATGGACTTTGTTTTAATTTATTCTTAGTAATAAAAGAATAGTTGAATAGTTCATTGTATTATTTCAAATATTGATCATTTACAGTGAAGTGTTTTTCTTAGGTAATAATAAGATGCAAAGTTATGCATTTGATAATTTATTTATTATAAAATACTTTATTTACATTGTGTAACATTCTTTGGGCTTCATTAAAAACCATAATAAATAGGTAACACAAAATAGAACTATCATGCAAGTCATATCTAGTCAATGTTACAAAAACACATTGATAACAGTTAAGAGCTTAACTAAATTTAATAAATACTCGACTTACATTCTTATTATATAATGTAATTATTTTAAATATTGAGGTACCTGTATAAATGTTCTATCTTTAATGGGTACAGATTTGTTCCATTATTCCTGTTCTCAAAATGTATTGCCTTCTAATTAAAAAAGTAAAAGAATATCTTTTCCCTGCTGTATAATTATTGCTTGTAATTTAGCTCGATTTATTTAAAGCTATATATCAGAAAATATAATGGTCCTCAAGCCTTTTAATAAGAACTTTAAAGTCAATTCTATGGGCGTTAGCTTTAAACTTATATTTCAAGCACTAGATTACCTACCTTCTGATAAAAATCTGTCTTCTTTTGCTAAGCGAAGTTATATCACAGAAGTTATAATGTAACATTATTAAGATATTGTAACAAGTCGCTAAAGCCCCAATACTGAAACACTACTTAAGTTTTTTGATGCCTCTAAGTTTTATTTTGTATAGTTTAGGAAGAGCAGCGAAGTTGCATTTGGTGGCCACCAAAAACTGTTTTAAAAAAAAGACGTGTGGCACTCGGAGACTGCCGCGGTAGCTATTGCATAGCATTTTTTCGGAGTGGGGGGTGTTAGGTTATTTTCGTTACGGAATTTCTGGATTCGGTCTCCACGCTCAAGGCCCGCGATAGAAGCTATGCAATAGCTTAAAAACCTTAATTATTTGAGACCGTACTAACCATTTAAGATGTTCCTTTGTTTGTTGTCAGTTTTGTCTATGCAAACGTCAAATAATGTCACATGATAAGCATTTAAATTTAGTAACTTTTCAGTATTTGGGCGTAAGTGTTAAAATAACTCTTATCATGGATCAGATAAGGTCGTTAATTTCCATCTGCCCCGAATATCTCAAGTTCAAATCTGTACACGTGCCTACGTACAGTCAACAACGAATGTTGGTGAGTGTCAAGAGTTGATTATCCTATGGAAAACCGCAGCATAATCCGCTCCATGTGTATTGACAAACTGTCATTCATAAAATTAAATTGCTTCTTAGTAAGATTTTTGACAGTGTTGATAGTATATTGAAGGGCGTGATCACAAATCGCCAGTAATTGCAAAAAAAAAATTCAGGCCTTTACATCTTTACTAGATGATTTATACAGAGTCAGGATGCAAGCTTTGCTTACACTTAACGGGACACTAGTGCCTGGGACATTGTTGAGATGGAATAGGCTTGTAGGCACCATCTCAATGTCCTAAGTACTACAGCGTCCAGATTTAAGACAGTATTTATTTATCTAGATGTGACGGCCTCTTTACGTCAATTCAACTTGAAAACAGCCCTACTCTATAAGCCGAAAACGACGCATCGTGACTATCATCGCAGGTTAGGACTAAACGTGCTCCGACTCAGTTTATATTTACTTAGTATTAAGATTGGACCGCTGAAAAAAAGGCTAGGCCCACACCACCAGGTTCTTGCCTGATTCTTTCCCTGGTGTAGGGAGTCGCGTTGGAACATGCAGTAGAATCTCCTAGTTTTAAGAAAGTGACATGTCAAAGTGGTCTATAAACGATACTGAATAAATATATTTTGATTTTGATTTTGCTTATGTTGGTTAATCTTCCGAATTCAGTTTCCACCAACATACCTAAGCAGAGAGATTATTGGCACTTTGCATCGTTTTCGGTTTGTCGAGTAAACATACAGAAGCCAATCAACTTCCGCTGTTGTATGAGCTAGGCTACAGTTTATCTAGACTTCGTGTAAGTCTAGACTACGTGCTAACATGCGTCCTGTGGAAGATATCTAGCGCCTCCCACTGCTTCGTGTGTAGAAGTATGTGCGGCCGCCGGCTTCTCATGTATTCTACCGCCTCGGCGGGGGACCAGCCGTTTTTCTGCAAATAAATCACACTAATATTATAAAGGTGAAAGTTTGTGTGTGTGTAAGTGTGTAAGAAGGTATGTACTATGTAGGTATGAAATTCGGAAAAATGTATTTACGTAGGCAGTCATCTGGTTACATAATACAAGCATTAAATTGTTTAGTTTGGGACTTGATAACGCCGTGTGCCTAAACTTTACTATTCCACAAAATGATCTATTTCATGTGTAAAAGTCAAAATGTCTTTCAATAAGATAATTAGACCACATTGAATCGTCTTTAAAACTAAGGGATTTTACTGTCTTTTCAACGCGACACGCCAAGAAAAGAAGTTAATACCCTTGACAAAATAAATATCAAACTACAAACAAGGTGTGGGCCTAGGTTTTTTTTCAGTTTGTTTTTGTCTCACCATCATAAGGTAGCAGCCCACTAGCGTGGCACTGCGCGTGCGTCCCGCCTTACAATGCACGTACACCGCGCCGCTGTCCACTTGTGTGCCAGACTGAGGGACGCCAGCTAGCTTGCTAGTAGCTGGTAGAAACCTGCAATAGTATAACCCCCTTATGAATATTGGTTTAGTAAACCTACTTCAGCTAAAACGGATATTAAATCTGTTGCTATCTCTTTTCATTGACATAAGAGTAACAAGAAAAAAACATTCTTTAAATCTATATTAAATTGACAAATCTTTATGAATAAGACCAGTCAACATCGATTCTAAGTAGGTACCTACATGAGCATATTATGAAGTCCCTTAAATGAAAAATCCATTGATGCACTACTATGTAGATGGCAGGTCTCAAGAGGTCTCTGAGAAATTCAAACCCACGACCTTAGTTGCCATAGCAATAATAATATCAAATCAAAGGACATTTATTTGCAACTAAGTACCAAAGAGATTATGACCACTACGTTTAGTAAGTACCAAAATGAATCTAAAATAACACAAGACTAACCAAAACATTTATAAACAAAAAACAAAACATCGTAAGGGCTATTATCGTATAGTGGTAGGTACCTTATTACTATTAAGTACTATTACTACTAGCCCATACTGTCCCATTGTTTGGCAAAGGCCTCCCCCCACTTTCGCCAGTCACGCCGATCCAGTGCCTTCGTCCTAAAGGTAGGTACCTAATAAACATTTTTGTTGCAAAAAGGTTCCAACTCAGCGTATAACAAGGAGGATAACTCTTTCTAACCTAAGTCTGGTAAGAACTTGCCTATTAATAAATGCGACACCTTCATAAAGTTTGTCCTGGTCGGGCGCCTCGAATATATCCGTGGTGGCGAGCTGTAGGAACTCCACTCCGTGCTGACGCCATTTCTAAAGATAATTTAGGTATTAAAGTATAAGCTCATTGAGATGTATTATAGAGCCACAATCAGACAAATAAAGCGTAAACGCCAAAACTCTGCGCACACTACGTAGTGCGCTGAGTTTTTCTTTTTTGCGTACAAGCGACATTGAACATTACAACAAACGACATAACGTGTATATTCAAATGTCACATGTCATTGTAGAACATTGAATTTGCACGCACATTTTTTGAGTGTTGTCAGCTATTAGATTGTGACTCTTTAATACATCTCAATGTATAAGCTACATTAATGACAAGGTGGATCTTGAAATGTTTTTGTGATACGTTTTAATTATGAAGACCTAAGAAAGAAAGAAAGAAAGAAAGAAAAAATCATTTATTCTTGTAGGACCTCAAGGATCACTTAAGTTTCGTTTTATATGCTAGGTGATTCTAATGCCTGTTCCAACGCGACTCCCTACACCACATAAGAACATTTGTAGGTATCTAAAAGGATAAATAGTTTGCTACAATACACTATTATCATACAACTTTAACTCTAACAATATCTATGAATAACACATTATTCTATTCCAACAAAAAGGCATTATTCTCATTTGTTCTGATGAACTTAAGATAACTTATACTAGCAGAATGGGATATGTAAAGAGGTTACCTATTTATAGTTTAAGACACTGAGCAATAATAAGGAGTGTTTTCATCAATAGTTTACTAGATGATTTTAACAGATAAGGGATTTTCTGACATTCAGTCACTGCACATTGATAAATGAAAACTCGCAGTGACTGAGCCTTTGTATCAATACAAACGCGAGAAAAAATTATGATTAACAAATGCAAGTCTGTCAAAAAGTCTCATACAATTTGTGTTGAATAAACAACGTTGCTATGACGACCAACCTACGGACATCCATTAGTTGGCTATAGGAACCCGGCATAAGTCAGGTTTGCTAAATGATGTTTAGTTTCACAAGCTCTATTGTGTTAAACTATTCACCGGGGGCGCAGCCAGTTAAGAATAATGGGGATAGTGTTTACAAGTATTCAAGATCCTATAATATAAAATTTATTTGTTTAATGTTTAAGGGGATGTGTATTGTTTTAGTTATTCTGTTAGAATACTTCTTTCTAATAGAGACTATTATAATACTTAATATTATAAAGAGATAAAGTTGGTTTGTTTGTTTGGGGTAATCTCTGAAACTACTCATCCAATTTCAAAAATCCTTTCACCAATGTGTAGCATAGACTTTCTAAATGAACATAGGCTATTTTTAGGTATGAACTATGCGAGTGAAGCCGCGGGTGAGTAACCTAGTATTTATTAATTTTTCTTAATGATTTTAAAGTAAAGCAAAGTAATATTTATTGCTTTACTATGTTGTAGGTAAACTTACAGGAAATGAATGTAGAGCTATAAATAAACAAGATATACTAATATTTACATTTAGTTAGCAAACAGTTAAACACCTTGATCATTACGAGTTACTCAAACAATGCTTCAATGACTTTTGTGTTCTAAATCAAGTCCCCCAAAGTCTGTTTTTTTTTCTATATTAGACAAATTAATTAAATAGCTTACCTCAGCATCATTGGAGAATAATTTCAACTCATATGTTTCATTCATTGAAACTACACCTTTGACATCCTCTTCTTCTTTAAGCTGAAAGTTAAAAGTAATGTATGTGAACACATTATTTGCCTGCATTTAAAATGTTAGTAATTTAATATTCATGACCTAATCACAAGCAAATTACCTTCACCACTCTTACTGAGCTTCAGGAATAAAACTGTTATCCAGAGCCATCAGCCATATATCAATTTTCATTCACAAAAACCATAAAATGCCTATAAAATTTGTGTGCTGAACAGGTTTCATCAATGACAAAATAACCTAGAAAACTTTACCTGTTTTGTCATACTTTGAAAGGGGAGGGCCCCTAGGATCACTGTCTCATCCATCCTGTCATACCACCTCCTTGAAGTGGCCTTCTCCATAAGAACATTGTAAAGTAACGTGGGGTAGAAAGTGACCCTCGCGAACATAGCGGTACCCTGTCAAAAACACAAGCTTGTGACACCAGTCTGCACAGCACTTATCACGGAACAATACAAACGACGGCAGAAGCCTAATACCATGGTGAAAGCTGCTGCTGGCTGTAGTGGGGATTGAATAATTTCGTGATGGGCCTCTGAGCTACTTGTTGTTTTCGTAGCTGTCATGTCGAACTGTCAATGTCATTATCATCTGTTCTGTTGTTTGACTTTGACACTGGGCTTTTTGACGGGAATTCGAGGTGCCATGTTGCCTTTTTTGTTTTATTTTCCAAAACTTGTGTTTTAGCGAATATTAATGTGTAATAATGGTGGATTATTAACTGTTAAGTGTTCGTGAACGTACATAAGTGTGGGCAAATGAAACAAAACTGGATATCGTTGCATTTCGAGTTCTCTCAAATAGTCCGTGAAAAGCTTTAGTAAAGATCCCACATCTTTACTGACGCTGACTATGACTTTGACTTGACCTTGTGACTAAACTTTAAACTAACTAAAAACACATGGTAGTGGCTAAATGCGTGGCACAAGCCGTGCGAAAGCCAAAATAAAAGAAGTGAAGTGAAGTGAAGTGACTTTGACACTTTTGACAGATCAAATTATGTTGCCAGTAACAATAAATTTTCAGATGCGTTCAAGAATTTCACTGGGTGAGTTTCCTACGTTGTTTTTTTGAGTTTATTTTGTATGTGCGTGAAAGCAATCACTATACCAGGTTGCTGTGAGATAAGCAACAGGAGTTTTGTTGATATTAGTAATACGTACCTACATGTTGCAACACAAGTAATTTGCAACATTGTGATGATGATGTTGTCATTACGAGTCTATCAACATCATTATTATAATCATTCTAGCTAGTGAGCAGGAGCTCCATAAAATTTTTCAAAAGATCTCTCTTTTCTTAGATGGAGTATCGTCTCTAAAGCTGTATTAGCTCAAAACTGTAGGGCATTCGATTCAGCTGTTGAAGTAGGTAGAATAAGTTCATAAATTATGTAGGTAGGTACCTACTTAGGTACCTTAGTAGGTAAGTACTTAGTGTACCTACCTACCTACTTAGTTGTCTTTCTTCTAGCACCATAGACTTTATAATAATTGATAATAAACTTACATTTATTTCAAAACATTACATTTAGTTCTACAAGTTAAAAGGCTCGTTTAGACACATTCAAAGCAATGAACGTCTATTTCCAGTTTCATTCCGAACCATGAAGGTAGGTAATTCTACCCCGTTCGCCTTATCATAATTTACAATTGTGTGGTTGTTTTTTGTCAATCCCACAACTTATTAATTCGCTGCCCGAGCCGGGTTTCTTTCAAAACTTGAAAGAGATATCATCGACTTGATGTATTGACGCCATTCGTAAGCTCAGCGGGGCGCGCGCGATGGACATTCCGAATTCAAATTAAATTAAAACGCGGTAAAAACAAGTTTCCGCTGCTACGTTGCGTTCACTATTCAAATTCGAAAGATTCGATCTCATCTAATTTGTCTATGACTAGAGGACTTCGTTAGAACAAATAAATATGTAAATTTTGGTGGCGGTGTTAAAAATGGTTTGATTTAATTAACATGACATTGGTGAACTTCCCAGAAACGGGTAAAAAGTAGAGCTGATAATAATTTAATTTACGCGGTTAATTGTCAGCCATTAGCTAGTTGTTTGTTAACAAAGAGGTAACTTCCGTTAAGACATTGCGCGAAGGTTCTTAAAACTTAATATGGGCTATTGCTTTTACATTCGCTGTAATGTCGTCGTATTATCATATAAACAAATACTTTCGTTTGTTGTTTTTTAAACTTATGAACCTACTTAAGTACCTAAGTACATACTTACCTTTATACACATACCTACCTAACTAGTAAAGCCAATAATGGAGCTTAGAACTGAATGTATAATAACTAGAAACAGTATTTTATCAAACAGCGACATCGCGACATTGGAGCACAAATTACCACATACAAACATCAAAAATACTGTATGTAGTCAAAATAAAGCAAGTAAGTAGGTATCTACTTGGTCATCTTTTTAGATCTGCTGTAGTGCTGAAACGTCAATGCCGCGTAGGTAGTTTGACCATAAGCCGATCGATAGCACGCTATCCCGCCTCATCTGTCATCATTAATGCCACAGTATCCTAATAGGTATGCTACAATAAAAAATAATATAATATCAAAGAGGTTGCGCTCCGTATAATGATTGTAATTGTGGCCGAATGAAATATGGCATCTGCCGGTTGAACCGACTGGTTCGGCTGTGGTGGTTGTACCGCTTAATATCGACGTTTACACGCCGTAAAATATTTTAAATGATTATCTTAATGCGGCAGTGAAGTCGTCATTTACATAAGCGTCTGTGGAATGAGGTTGAAGTGCGAGCACAATTAAAACATTCGCACCCCGTTCGCGATATAGCCCCTAAAGTATCCGAGCCGTCATCACAGTCGTCTCATAAATAGCGACGTGTTACGATCGCCCAGCACCGTATTATGCGTCTCGTCGAACATCAGACGCTTATTTGTGTCCAAAAAGTGCTCGAAAGACTTAAAGCTTTCTCGGTTGATGTATGGCAACGACATGTGAATGCCGACCTTTATATTCAAATCGCGGGTATTCAAATGGGCTCGTTGTCTATGCCACGGTTGACAATTCGCGGGCACTTCGAAAAAGGAACGCGGGAAATGTCATATCATCGATTCGTATTTCGAACGTTGTTTTTTGGAGCGTCGATACGCATCTGGCTATGGCTACTGGGACTGAGAATCATGACTGTTGGTAGTCTTTTATTTCGAGTCGATTGTGTCGTGGAAGATATAGTTTGAGAGTTTGAGATCGGCAGATATTTGACGTGGGAGGCTGATAAAGTTAGCGTTTCGCGGTGGGTCTGCGTTAACGAGGGACTGAGTAATGAGCGACTATTGTGATTTGAACAATGGCTGGTAGCGATGGCTATTGTTTCTATTATTGAAAATGATATCGGATAACGACGCCCGGTGTAAGTTGAGTCCGGCACCTGCAGCGAAATACGATTATTATTAAGCAACGCGTGGACATTTTTCGCGATGGTATCTTATGATGAAATATGGAAGATATGGGCGTGTTTTTACCATTTACGGGCCATAATTAGATGGGTAGCGAGCCATTTGCAAATGGCGAGGGGTTGATGCAAATCCTTCGAGTTGCAGACGTCGCGCATCTGCATACAATGACGCCCGCTCCAGTTTCGATGTAATTTACTGCTGATCCCGCGGCTTAGATGTCGCCTGCAGATATCACGTTCCTAATTTAAAATATTTCAAAAGAATAATCTCTATTTTAAAAATCTCCAGAACAAACTGTTGAGCTTGCGAAATGTTGGAATGAAAGGATAGGATACAAAAACAGTCCGTTTTTAATGTCTGGCGCACTCACAGTTAGGTACTTAGATACTAATTAAACCTTACCTACACTTACTCGTACTATTAGGTATACCTACCTACTACTTGTTACTTGTAACAACTTACATCTCTTTGTACTATCTAATTTAAAACGAATGGCATTTAGGCACCTAGGTATACCTAAGTAGGTAGGTACCTACTTTACTTACCCGAATAATAATAAACCTCTTATGTATTGTTTTTCGATAAATCCTAATTCTAATTTCAGGTAGGTAGGTACTCAAAGTAAAACACCACTAAGTCAATATTACCTAAATATCTAAGTGTGTCTGTCTGTAGCTGGCGTGGCCTGCGGTGTTTTACTTACAACGTTTTGAGAAAAACTTAAACTATCATCCAAAACGAGACTCGACTTAGTGTAACACTGCACGTACTGAGTAAGAGACATAAATGTTAGTATTTGACGGTACCTAATAAATTACCTACTTGGGCGTTTTGTTTAACTTTCGTATAAACAATGTATTTTTTATCATCTGTGGCTACCAATTACTGTTCGGAACGCCCCGCGCTGACAAATTGGTACGTCGAAGGTTCGCGCCCTTTTTCACGTCACAATATGGCCGACGAATTTATGAACCGTTACTTTTTATTGACTATCTGTGTTATTTAAATACGCTTCAATTTGGAAATCATTAAATTCCACACTACGACTGGAACTACACTAAGTACCTACCTACTCTACATTCTAATTAAAAATGAATTGACTATTTCAGATAGATAGGTACTCACCTGATTTGAAAAACTCTTTCACCATTTGAAAGTACCTACCTATACCCAGGTAAAGTAGGTAGGTACTTAGTCGACAAAGGTGTTGCGTTGATTGAAATAATAATATTATCCAAACCATAAAAAATCGAACCCATAATCTTCGACTCGTCAAGTCGGGGCACCAAGTCACTTGACCAAAACGGCTATATATAGAGTGCTCTAAAACTATCTAACGCCTGCAAGGCAAGGTACATTATTGTATATGTATTTACCTACATATCGTCGCCGTAGAGCGAAAAGTACCTACGTACTTAGGTAGGTACTTATCAACCTGACTATGAAGTTGAGATAGTAATAATGTGTCCAGCTTATTTCTTCAGTTAAAAATAATGCTTCATGTTTTCTTAACCAGTTTATCAGCTCAATCATTTAAAAGGGTGAAATAAACAACATTTAATAAGGGATTACCCCTTTAGAACATAAGTAGGTACCTATATCTCCTAGGTAGGTTAGATAGGTAGACATCTAATAGCAACAAGCTACTGAATTAATTTGCAGGTGTTCTGTTCAGCATGTGCATTCATTGTAAAAAGTGCGATTTTTCTAAATAAATAGGTAAGTAAGTACTTACCTACATAAAATAAAATGTACCTTAAGGTACTAGTATTATTTTATCTGTGCTTATGGGCCTAAGTTGGTAGTATGTGGCATACGTAAGTAGGTATACCTATCGTATCGATGGTCATAGGACATTTTGCAGTAGGATCTAAGTAAGTAGGTACTTACATTAACTGTGTTACTTATCCCGATTTATTCCAGATGACCTTTTAAATACCTACTTATGCAACTAAGTACCTAAGTATTAGTATTATAAATGACATTATAGGTTGCTTTACCTACAACTACATTTACAATGTAGAGCAACGACTTCATTGTAGAGTATACAGAATTCCCTGAGTTTAACGTTTTAAATTCGAAATAGAGAATCAATGTAGGTAGAGTTGAAATTAGTTAGTTTTAAATTTAATAAATGTAATTAGGTATAGGTTATTGTTTAAGATTCAAACACAATGTAATCATTGTTTTATGAATAAATAAATATGAAATATGAAATTCTGAATCAAAGAAAGTTCATCAGATTGTAAGTAAACGACTTACATTGTAGAGTCATTGATTCTCTATTTCGAATTTAGAACGTTTAAAAATAAACTCAACGAATTCTGTGTCTTACAAAAGCTATTTAAATTAAGAAATACACATGCAAATCAACGTTCCGTTTATTTATACCGGCCATTCAAGAACGCGAAACAGAATAGATATCTGAGCAAAACTTCAAAGAATTCAATTCAAATGGCCCGGCATTGTTGTCTGCAGTTTTATTTCTTTTTAAACCGCTACTTATCTAGTGATGGACGACTTCGCGTCCATAATTCCGACGTCGATTAATTATCGTCTAAATCGCCAACTCTATTATCGAAGTCGACATTACGTCATTGGGGATGTAGTTTGTCAAAATCACAGCGTTGTCACAATATATCAGCGAGATCGTTGCCGTCTATTGTGGAAGTTTTTTTTTAATATTAATTCTGCTACCGCGGGCTCGGATGACTAATTGACAGTTGCTCTGATAGTTTGACAGTTTGACTAATGCTTGCCTATGTTGACTTTTGAGTTCGACGTTTGAATGAAGACGGGGAATTATTAGGTGTTGACGTGGAATTATACGGGGTTTTAAGTAACCTAAATTACGAGTACCTAGTTCTAAGAACCTCTGCATAGCAATGGTTCTAATGTGATGATAGAAAAGTTTGAACTAAGTATTTAGTAGCTTTTAGTCAAATTGGAATGACTAAAGCATCTGTCAAATACTTCTCCATTTATAAAATTACCTAGGTACTTACTTATTATTGTAACAGTTCAAGGATCACTACTGGGTCCTTATTTCTTAGGCGGCCCCTAGACCTACAATAACATTGTACCTACGATATTTTTATTGTACAATTTTTATTTTTACTCCAATTTCAATATTCTTGGAGTCTGCATTGAATATTTAGTTTAATAACTCCTTGCGTTTCCCGTGACTAAATAGTTTTGAAAGCTTATTTTCGGTTACTGCATGCTGAATGAAATAGTAAAAGAAAATGACTATTATGGTGCTATTCGAATCTCGGCTGCAGGTGCTGCCGAGCCTCGCGAATAGCGCCTTCAACATCTGATTCTAGAAGAAATGACAATGTTTAGTACTTTTTTAAGAATTTTAAAGTCGCTCTACCAGTAATAGATGGAAGAATAGCTTATTGTGCAGACACTATGGTATTAGGGGATGTAAAAGAGGTATCAAAGTCAACTACACTTTCCAAATTTAGAATAAAAAAAAGAATACCTACTGGTAGGTAAGACCAAGTCGTGTCCACATCAAAACATCGTGACCGTGATGCCAGATAACTAGAATTGAGACGTCTTCGACACTCGGAATGTTGAGCATCCAGCCTCTATTACAAGTGAATAAGGTCGAAAGTCATTGGCTATGCGCTGGTCAGCTGATCAAAAGGTACGATTAGAGATATGTATCGGGAATATTCAAAGGTTGGTATGTCAAACGTGTTCGTTTGTTCCTGTCAAGGTGACAGGGTTATTTTTGGAGATTGTTTTTAGATTGTTTTTTAATTTATCTGCTGGTTGACTACCTTATGATAAAGTAGGTAGCAATGCTTGTATTGTAGGCACTAGTGATAAAACTTCAAGAGTAGGTGGGTCAAAAACACCCACCTTGGTGTTAGGTAAATCCTAATTCAGTTTTATGATGAAGTTATTACTTTGATGATCAGCCTAAATGATCTTTATGTATTAGTTAAACATACTTACCTACGTTTGTTTAAACAATATATAAACGTTGGCAGAGCATAGAATTAATTACTTGTGATTCTATTTTAATGTCAAAGTCTGTTTTGCTTTTCATTTAAATCAGCCTTTTGAAGAAATCAAAACAAACAAAAACCCACACAAACTTGCTTTGATAATATCTGTAATGTGGAATTTGAAGGTTGAATAGATGTTTGACCTCTCATTTCTTAGATCCAAATCAAAATCAATAAACCTACCTATGTGCCTAATCATTATGTGACCACATAATAATCATTTTGAAACGTTTTAAATAGCCAATCTGAGCATTAGGTACCTACATAGTCAAGTTAGTTATTATATAGTTATTAGTGACAATTCAGAGTGTCGCAAAAGCTAAACTAAACTAACTAAAATTAATACCATCCTTTTTATTCCAATCGCTATGAAAGGGACGGCAACATTTTTAGTTAGTTTAATTTAGCTTTTGCGATACTCCGAATTGCCACTTATTAGTTAGGTAATTTATGTTTTGTTATAGGTACCTATATTTAGTTATTTATTTAGTAATGTTTTGTTATATATTTAGTTAATTTATGTTTTGTTCTATTTTATTAAGTCACAAAATAAACTTTTTTCTATTCTATTCTAGTCAAGCTCTTCGTTTGACTGAAATATCACTGAGGAGCCTGATAAGCCTTGGATCCTAGTGAATGGTGCCTAAGAGCTCTTTGTAATCTAAATAAATAAGTTGAAGGAGTAGGTACATAGGGTTTTTATTATTTATAACTCATTCCCGCCCAACTACCACGGTCGTCTCTGAAGGAAAAATCTTGGCCGACCGCTTGCAACTAGCCCACGTGCATCATGGGCAGTATTCGCGTCAGGTAGGTAGGTATTTTGACGGGTCTTTTCTAGGCCGAAGTTATCGAATGCTAATACTCCCGTGATTAAATTAGAACCAAAATATTCAGCACTTAGGTAGGTACATCATGTTCCAGCAATTGCCCGCTACTATGACTTCGTCAAAAAGCCAGTCATTACGATGATAGATGCTCTATCAGAACTGCAATGCATCACAAGTTAATGCAGCTTAATTTGCCAATGCCCAGTGCAGCGCGAGGCGTGGCCAGCATGCAACGCACGCTACCTTTGATAAATTGCAAGTGAGGGTAGTTTCTTAATTGCCTTTTGTTGCGGTTTTGAGGCGTAGATTTGTAAATTGCGTTAGTGAGTTTGATAAGCATCGATTTGTGGTTGTTTCAGAGGAATGTTTTGTTTTAATTCTGGTTATAAAGCTAGGAAACCATATGAATAGAAAATGATTCACGTCACTTATAAAAAATTAAGTTAAACTTTCTGAATGGTAGGTACCTAATAAGTATTTCAGAGTTCATTGAAAGTACCTATATTGAATTTTCTTAGATACACCTGACTGTTATTTCTTTATCGTACAGTTTCGATGACGTAATTAATTTGATATTTCGACACATTCGTTTCAGCTGTTGGCAGCGGCAGCCATGTTTGTTGACAGAGCGCGCGAAATTATCCAGATTTCGCGCGCAAACTGTGCCGACGCGGTTTGTTTATAATCTTACAAAAGCTGTACACAAACCAGAATGTGGTTTCATCTGAATTTAGTCTGTAATCCCTTATTTTAGAGTCGTTAATTCGTAGCACAACACATTTTTCATCAGTTTACCCGCAATGTTTATATTTCCCGCGTAAAGCGTTCGGACGCGATCCGTGCACGCTTTTATAATGTTTATTATGATATTAATTTAGAAATGCCACAGTTATTGTTATAATAATGTGTTTATGAGATCTAAGGAAGCTATTATGAGATGGGAGATTTATTATTTTGCAGAGCACTCAGATAGAGATGCATCAAAGTTGGGATTAGGTAGGTACTCATGAAACAGAGCTTACCAGTCTTACATAATTAAGTGATCTTGTTGCGTTTCCACTTCCAGTGACGATTAGGTAAGGCCGTTTATTGTAAAAGCGATTATTTAGATGATGACAGAAATTCACGTAGGGGATGATGATTCAGACTTAAATGATGAAAGCTCTATCTAATTAATCTAATTTATTGTTAGTGTAAACATCTGCAAGCGAAATGCTAGTTAAAATAATACATAGGCTTTAATAATACTTTCGTGTCTAACCTTTGCGTAAACATACCCCCCGCCACTTCCCCTGAGTTATTTTTACGTGACGCGACCTAGTAGGTCGCGACATAATACTAACCTACCTATATTTCGTTATATATAGTACTTATTTTTCTTAGCTGAATAGGTTTTACACCTTGCTTCTAATTGTCTCAATAGTTTCAAAAATAGAACTAACAATTTACCATCGACAAGACATGACCCGACTTATATTTTTTATTCTGGCAAGTGGCATTAATCCGTCGACATGAAAGGCCGACGCGGACGCCGCGGGAGGCTGGCAGGTGCGGTTGGGAAAAAACGATGGTAATGGCCAAGAGTGATCTATACTTGGGAATTATTGAGAATATATCGTTATAGGAAGAAACTGCTATTCAACTTTTAATCGATCAAAAAATAAACTGAAGTTCTAATGTGTAAATCAAAACTTTATTTACATAGTAGGTAGTGGCAATTCTGGATGTCGCCAAAACTTAACTAGAATTTATTTGACAGCAATATAAATGTTGCCGTCCCTTTCATAACGATCGAAATAAAAAGGATGGCATTTTTAGTGCTGTCAAATTAGTTTAGTTTAGTTTTGGCGACATCTGAATTGACACCAATGACTGTTAGTACAAAGATCTAGTTTCATTCACAAGGCAATGACCAGGCAATGAAAGTCTAGGTAGGTTAGGTACCTACCTACTCATGAATCAATGCGTCTAGCTAAGTGTAGGTACCTAAGTATAGTAGCGGCGTAGCGGCATACGCACGGATGTTGTTAGAGTACCTAATTGTACACTATACCTTGCAATTTAAATAACATCAACTCACTTTCTTATCTCTACTATACACTGTTAACTGTATTTTAAATTTAAATTAAATAGCATGTAAATTTTTGCACGTGGTCTTTGCACCGCGAAGTACCTGTGTGATATTTTATTTTATATTTTAAGAACATAGACAACCATACTTCATGCAAATAAATGATTTCTATTTCTATTTCTATTTCTACATAAGTAACCTACCTAATAAAACTGTAACACGTCGATGTCTGTACATTTGAGATATTAATGAGAAACTAATATGGGGGGTTTATAATAGAGCAACAGAAGACAAAAAAATGATTTTTTTAATTTTTATCTGTCTGTATGGATGTTTGTTCCCGCATCACGTAAAATCTACTGAATGGAATTGAATGCAGTTTGAATGAAGTATTTAAATTTTATGAGTGACAATTTGTTTAAATAATTGGCAACTGAATGGCTGAATATCAGTTCATTCTCTTGACTACATTTTTAGAGGTTTGTATTTTACGGTACCCCAAAAATGGATAAGCGCCCCTGGCGGAGTAAGGGCGGAACCAATCGTTTTGCTTTGGGTGTCATTATTATTCCAATGAAGAATTATATCTTCCACGTTTGGGTATTTATAATTATTGTTTTTGTCGATAATTGCCGGTAAATTATGTAACAAAATTGGAACAATTACCTAAACATAATTAATTCTTTGTATTTTTATTATGCTTAAAAATACTGAAGATCGCAACATAAGTATTGAAATCACGTCTATCCCCAAGGCGTGGTAGACATTTTCTCACGAGATATTTTATACCTTAGAAGAAATAAGGATAGGTACTAAGTACATGCTCGCTCGGCAGATTAGGATAAGTAAGTAGGGTACATTGTCGTACAATGAACCAGGTAAAGTTTGGAAGCCCTTAGCTTCGAGTTTCTTGGGTTTTTGTGTTCGGTTTTTTCACTGTTCGTTAGTGAATTTATCTGTCTTTCAATTTGCATTTAAATTTCTTTACAAATTTTATTAGTTTAGAAGATACATAGTTTTAAAAAAAAAATGAGATTTGGTTCAATGTGTACTCTTAGGTGTACACAGTGAACCGGGGTATTTTCCACAATGAACCACCTTATTTTGGGTAGCGTAATTATATTATAAAACATTAATAAAGGGCAATATATGAAAATACATAGTACTTTTATGCTTTTAATTGCGATATTTATGGTTTGGTAGCATAAAACACTTTTCTCTATTTTTTTATCATTTTCCTACATTTAATCGGTCAAAAATTTACATTTAACCTATAAAACATTTGAATAACTAATGGAAAAACACTCAAATCACGATAAAGAGATCAAAATTATTATTTATTATTAACCTTAATCAAAATCAGCAAGGTTTCTATTTTTTTTAGAAAATTACACTTAGCAAGTAGCATAAAAACCAGGTTCATTGTGAACTACCTCGATGTGGTTCTATGAGAGACACAGCACATACTTTGAACTAATCTGAAAATTTCAACGGTTTAGTCTTATTATTTTAAGCTTACGTGCGGTACATGAGAAAGCTAACTAAATGTTTATTTAATATTTGTAATAAAAAAAGTGATATCTTTTATACGCTTGCGCACGTACTTTTATACACGTGCGCTTGGCTTTATGTGAGTCACTGATTCTTTCTAAACTTAATTATTGCGATGTAGTTTTTGGGCCTTGTCTTCTAGCCAGGACAGAGAAGCTTCTCCAGCGAGTGCAGAACGCCTGTGCAAGATTTTGCTTTAAAATACCTCCTCGATCTCACGTTACGCCATATCTCAATGCTTCTAGCCTGTTGAAACTTGAGGCGCGAAGGAGGCTGCACTTGGCTAGTTTACTGTTTGGTATAATCCACGACAAAAGTCCCCCTTACCTTTACAATAAGTTAGAATGGTCATCGGAGAATAGCCGTTACCCACGTAGGGTATGCTCTCCAGTTCTTGTGACCAAGAAACATAGAACTGTAGCATTCAGAGGTTCGTTTCGATTTGCAGCTTCCCGCTGCTGGAACGACCTGCCTCCTCCGATGCGGACCCTAAAAACATTACACACTTTTAAACTAAATCTTAAAAAAATATATCTGCTTGCACAAAAAACTTCGTAATGATAGGGGGATGTAAGAAGTAAGTACCTACTTAGGTTTCTCTCTTACTTACCTTTCGGTTTATGTCCAACAGACTAAGTGGGCAGGTCCTCTTCCAGCACTCAACACTGGGCATCGTTTTTTTCATAATTAATTCGTCTTTTTCTTTTGTATTGCAAATGATTGCTTCGCTGTAAAATTGCCAAGTCAATTTGCCACGTTTTTTGTAACGTGGCGAACATGCTGACATGACAGCACAGCAAAGACAATGTAACATGACATGTCAACACTACGATTAGCTTAGCTGTAGAAACATAGAACTTCTAGTCAGTGTCAGTTCGCTGACGTTTAGGTACTTTGACATTTGGTGGTACCTATTTATTTTTAACTATTTAAAAGTTTAAACTTTTTATATACCTACATAATTAAACTCAGTTTTTATTCCTTTGATATGTACTGTACACTATCTGGTTATTTTATAATATTGTACTTATTTTTATTTTATTTTTTTTTTTTTTTATTTAAGTATACTCATTCTGAATAAAACGTGTTTTCGCTCTGTCTGTTGATTCACACTGCAACTGGTCCAATCTGAAAACCAGCGCTACTTCCTTCACTTTTGTGTTTGGAAGTAGAATTACGCTGAGATTGGACCTTTTTAGCCACACCATGGGAGGGGCTAACATACTACTCATTTATCTATTCTTTTTCTTTTCGCTGAGTAGGTAGGTACCTACCCCCCTACTTAGGTAGGTAGGTACTCGTGTTAAATGTTTACTTGTAATTTCTTTTTTTTTTGTTGGTGGGTACCTAGGTACTTTCTTTGTTCTATTCTGTTTCTCAACTCCCTCCTTGTTTCTTCTTTTGTACCTATTTATGTCTTGAATGTGTGTGTGCTAAATAAATTATATTCTATTCTATTCTATTCTATACAATTCACACAAAAAATCAAAGATGCCAGCAGAAAAAACATACTTTTTGGTTCAATTTTCAAACAAACGCTTCTCACACAGCCGTTATTAGTGGGCGACTTGCACAAACAGGTGTGCGGAGGGGGGACACATGTGCCTATCATTTACAGGTAGAAGCACAAATGGGCAACGTCAGATTTCTGAGAAATAACGATGGTTAATTGTGGCTGCCTGGTTCACTGTTGAACTACCTACCCTACCTATAGGTAGGTATCTACTTTTGACCTGTCCCTTTTTTGGCACTTACCTATATTGACAACAAGCTGACCCGGCGCACTTCGTACAACCATTTTTTTTTACTTTTCCCACCGTTTAAACTTTCCCTGAACTTCCACAAATATTTCACTACTAATAAGTAGGTATAAATTATAAGTAGTATTTTATTGTATGTTATATATTATATTATATTATGTGCTTGCCTATAGTATTATTATATCGTCCTTGGTATTAGGTACCTATACTATCTGTGTGGTATAACTTATACTTAGCGTGACACAAAGAAATACGGGTTCATTTTTATTAATAAAAGAAATTGCAAGTAAATAAGTAAGTAGTTATACAGCACATCATAGCTTGTTATACTTACTATTAATTTGAATTAAAATATACTTAAGTACCTACCTTTTAATGCTTAACAAGTACTAAAATTTTCTCATTACTTTCCAACAGGTAGTAAAACTACAGTAGGTAGGTAAATTAGCTTTATATATTTCTTAAACTTGGATATTGAACCTAGTAGGTACTGGAAAATTAAACTTAAATGCCATTCATAAATTAAAAGTTGAATTCTTTTCATGTTTTTATGAACGCACAAATATTTCTCGGAATGTACAAAAGGTTAAACCTGAGTGGTACAAAAGTGACTCACTCACAGTTGGGGGCCTAATCGACCCCAGGCCATGGAATCTACTATAGTTGCAACCAGCAGGGTTAACAATATTTGTTAGGTATATTCATGTAGTATGATTGATCCGTTTAACAAATTCGAAATTTGAAATGAATGTTATTTTTTTTATTTTTTCTTTTTTGCAGTGTTTTATTTTGTTTAAATTGAAATTTTTTGATCAAATTTTCAATGAAAATTTACTATAAAAACTATTATTATTTGAGGGTAAATAAAAATTAATGGGCATTAATAAATAAAAATTATCATAATAATTATCATTACTATTTCAAAAATGCTCAACAAAGTTTTATCAATGTTAATAATGATTGATTCCTTAGGTACCTACTGAAAGTTTTAATTCGCACCGATAACCAGTCAAACTCAAGTAAATTTGGACTTGTCCATCACTACTCCCGTTAACAATTACAAAGGATTTAGAATACCTACTAAAAATCTATAATGAAAGCCTTAAAATGTTAGTCTTTACAGTCTATTTACGTAAACTGTTCCATTTTCTGTAAAATTATGCATTATCAATTAATTTAAGCATTATCATAATCAGCTCTAAAACTAGGCTACTATCACACTTCCATCTTATTTTAATTTATAATTCGAACACGTTGCTTCTAATTTATGGAAACACAAGAAATGCGCACGCAAAAATCCCGACTCTACCATCTTGCACGCTACTTATTGCCGCTTCAAAATTATCTTTGCGAAAGAGATAAGAACTGAACCAGCAATGTTTAACGATGTATTCAAAAGATGTGATCTCTTTTCAAGCAAGAGTCGACGACCGGAGCCTTGAACTCTAGTGAAAGTATGTAGTCTCATTAAGAGACTGATGCAGATAAAGCATTAATTATTTTATGTAATATCTTGACAGACTGGTTAAAAATACAGATTGGAAATGCACTTATTTTAAATTGTAGGTAATTCTGTCCTTTAAATTTGGAAAGTAGTCGAGGCAAGACTGAAGTACTTAACTTTTATTTTGAATTTGGAACACATTCACAATTTCGTAATTTTTTACGACTCAATGTTTTAGCTTGTAACCTAATAATAAGGCATTATATTATAATAGCACACGGGAAATTACTCACGTAAAATAATAATTATCGTCGATAATTTCACGGTAGTAAGTAATTTCCCGTGTGCTATTATAATGTCTAATACAACTCACGATAGTTTTGAAAGTGAAACTAATAATAAGGGTTTAGGTAGAGTTCTAAGGGAAAAGATAAAGATAGTTTTTTATAATTGTACTTTTTACTTATCTACAAAATATCAACAACATTACACAATAGTCAACAACGATTGCTAAGCAACAAACAAAACATTATTGTTCACACAATAAATTATCACAATAATTGTACATAGTCAATACTGACAGAACAACATCTCCATCAGATCTACATTAGTCCTATTTTTATTTACAATGGGGAGCGAAGAAAACTCACAAAGCGAGCTATGTTTCGCAACACCCCATACTCCTTAGTGCTTGCCTCCTTTGTGGTGGTAAATGTGCTTGTAGACGGGAACATGGACTGGGTATGGCTTAGGGATTGGGATCTCAACCTTCTTCTCAACCTCGACGGGGTAGGGCTTCTCAACCTCATAAGGGACGGGTTTCTCAACCGTGTATGGCACAGGCTTTTCCACTATATGGGGGACAACCTGGAAAGAGACACAAAAGAATTAGATTAAGGTACCTATTTAGAAAATATTATAATACCTTTAATATCCTTAATATTATGACATTATAATGGCATAGGTAGATCAGAATATGTTTTTATTTAAATAAAGCGTAGTTCATAAATTACAACTATTTTAGGAAATAAATGTAGAGCAGACGACAATTAGCCTACATTGCATTGTAAGTAGAGCGGAAAAGTTTGATACTTTGGCAGTCTGCAAAAACTCACGCAGCCTCATTTCATTAAAATCGTTTGACTTTGACGTAATCTGTCAGAAATACGCGGGAACGTTTGTTTTTTTTCACGCTCGAACGCTTTTGCTTTTACTTTCGTTGCGGCCAGTTGCATTACATAATAAATTGATGCACTCAGTTATTATGCCAGTGCCACTTAAAAATACAATGGTGATGAGATCGTAATGTCGAAAAAGCGGAATTGCTCTCTTACGATACAAATTGCACTAAGATAATAAACTAACATTATTATCTAACAAAGTACCTAGGGACTGAAAAAAAATTCATTATAAGTAGCTGAGAAGTGAACTACTTAAAACAATGTACTTAAGTACTTTGTTCTAAATTCAAAAAATAGTACTTCTACATATTTTTTTATGTCTGAAATAATTGTTCGATATTTTATAGAAAGAAAAACTATTCTTGATTTGACTGCCATGTTTTATTTGGGAAAATGTATCGAAATCTTTTCAAATATTCTTGTGAACGAAGCCGCGGGACACCGTACCACCAACCTACTCATTATAGCACAAAAGCAGAGAGACTTTAACGATACTTTAACATTTTATTTGATGAATGGAATATATTTCGAAAATGGCTTTGTTAATTCGTTTTATTGCTATCATAAAGTTTGATTGCATGACATTTACTACTTCACATTCTCCGTTTTGGAATTCATTTCCTTAAATTTGCCGCAAGAGCTAAGCTAGGGACAGTAATAGTCAGTTACATCAATAGGCACCTCACCTACTAGATGGATCTCCAAAGATTTTATATATAATACCAGAAGTCAAAACTATCAGTACAATTATTTTTAGGTTGTAGATGTCGCTAATCGGTGTTTTATCCGTTTTGTTACCGCTTCAAGTGTCCTTCCTCGTTCGTTCGTATGAGCAAGTGGCCAACTCTGGTGACGGAGTTTTTAGGCCGTCTAAACGCCGCCGTCATGGCTTAACGACTTTAAAAGCCGGGACCGTCAATTTAACGTGCCTTCCGGCACGGAAGCGCTCAGATGAAAATGCCACTTGCGGTCACCCATCCAAGTCAAGAAAGAAAAAATCATTTATTCTTGTAGGACCTCAAGGATCACTTAAGTTTCGTTTTACATGCTAGGTGATTCTAATGCCTGTTCCAACGCGACTCCCTACACCAGGGAAAGAATCAGGCAAGAACCTGGTGGTGTGGGCCTAGCTTTTATTTATAAGCGATCCCTTAACAATCTAAAATAATCTAAATAGTCAAGCTTTAGTGGGAAGCCAGTCGAACAAAGTAAGGCAAGTACCGTGACCTTCCTAAAAATACTTAATAAAAAATGATGTCTCACCTTATACACAGGGACATGGATGGGCTGCTCCACGGTCACATGCACGGGGTAGGGATGCGGGATGGGAATCTTCACGTACTGCGGCACGGATATTGCCACGGGGTGGGGGATGGGCACGCCGATCTTCTTGACAACCGTCACGTGGTAGGGCTTCGTGTGCTCGCTGTGGGAGTGACCCTCGGGCTCCCAGTCCTCGGAGGGGCGCGCGGAGGCGGCTGAGCATAGGAGGAGGATGGCTGCTGCTTTCTGCAGATGATAAAGTAAGAGATAATGACTAAAATTTCCTGCGACATTTTACACGGTAAATTAAAAATCTAAAAGTTTTACGGCTTTGACGGGATACGAAATCGCGTGCTTAAGGGTGATCGCGTATCTCGCGGGTTCAAATCCCGTCGAAGCCGTAAAATTTTTAGATAGATTTCTTATTAATAAAAAAACATCGAAGTGTGGTTTAACACTATAATAATATTATAAGAGACAGAAATCAGAGGCCTTACTTGGGATCAACGAAAACGAAGTTTCATGACAATTTTCAGGTTCCAATTATGTTGGTGAACTATCACGAACTCAATATCCACCAGCATAAACTGACCCCGAAAATTGACACGAAACTTCGTTTTCGTTGATCCTGAGTACGGCCTCAGATTGAGATTGTAATGTTATATAACACTGATACAATCACTTGCAGTTGCAGATGATAATGATGATAGTCCTTTCACTGCAATGACAAAATAAGACGTTATGTAATCACATAATTATGTCACGAGTTATAGTGCCACCGGCTTGTCTGTAAAAATTTAACTATGTCTTTGAGAGACGGTTTGTGATCAAAACTAGAATGAGTTTTTAAAAAAGATGTAAATAAGTACTTAAGTTCGTATGAGCAAGTGGCCAACTCTGGTGACGGAGTTTTTAGGTCACCTTAAGGCCTCCGTCATAGCTTAACGACTTGAAAAGCCGGGACCGACAATTTAACGTTTAAAAAGGATGTCATTTGCAATCATCTACAAACCAAACATTTTTATAAATACATGTACACGGGATTTTATCGCGTTATTTACCTTATTTCTTTTCTTCCCGACGTTTCGGCTATGTTGCAATAGCCATGGTCGCGGGTGGACTGGAGTATGCTTCAATTTGAGTTTCGTTGTGTAGCGGGTGGGTAGTTTTGTATCACTGGTAAAACTACCCTCACAGATCTTCAGAATTCGGATCGGCTGCATTTACACCGCAACACACCACACTAACAGTATCTTCACACCGAGAAGTCATATTACGACGTGCATTGCATCTACTAATCACAGGATTCCAAGATGATGGGAGCCTAAAACCATCCTCACGATTGAAATTCGGATACTTCTTGATTTCAATTGCCTCACGAATCATTCGCTTATAATATTGGCGTTCGTTGGCAAGAATCTTGGGATCGTGAAGTTCAATCCAGTGATTGGGCCCGGAATCCACTAGGTGCTCCGCTATCGCTGATTTATGTACCTGGCGGTTCTTAACTGCTGCAATGTGCTCCTTTATTCGTTCGGCTACAGTACGCTTAGTTTGGCCAATATATGAGCGACCACAGCTACAGTCTACTTTGTACACGCCAGGTACTTGTAGCGGTATGACATCCTTCGGCGATCTCAACAACTTAGCCACCTTCGTTAGAGGAGTAAAAATGGTTTTAATGGAAAACTTGTTCAAAACATTACCAATTTTATCGGTTACTCCCTTCACATATGGCAGATACGTAGGTTGTCTGCTTACATCAGGTAATTTATCTCTTCTCGTACATATTGGCTGTCTCTTTCTTAAACCTACATAACCATTACGTTTAAGTACCTCCTGAACATGCCCCAGTTCTTCCTCTAAATGCTCAGGGTCACATAGATCATAGGCTCTGCTAGTTAAAGAAGAAACAACAGATTGTAAATGACGAGGATGATGATGAGATGTAGCGTGTAGATACCGGTCTGTATGTGTTGGTTTTCTATAGACTGAGTGTGCCAAGGAACCATCAGTCTTCACCATTACCTTGACATCAAGAAAAGCCAAAGTTCTTCCTTCCTCCCTTTCGTGAGTAAACTGAATTTTAGGATGGACTGAGTTTAAATATGTAGTCAAACGCTCAATTTCATGTGCACCACCCTTCAATATACAGAATACATCATCAACATATCGTTTCCAAATCCTTACACCATAGGAAGCTAAATCTAAAAGACTTTCAAAATGTTCCATCCAGATATTGGCTAAAACCGGCGCAACTGGGCTTCCCATAGCCACTCCGTCAATCTGGAGGTAGTGTTGTCCCTGGTATAAGAAATAGTTACCATCTAAACAATTCTTAAGTATAACGATATATTGTTCCGGAAGTTCAAAATAACTTAACTTCTCTTTTACCACTTCAATGCACTCTGTTATTGGAACATTGGTGAATAGGGATTCCACATCAAAACTCACCAGAATGTCACCAAGCTCCATTTTTATGCCCTTGATAATGTCAATGAAATGGCGAGAATCTTTAACAAATGATGATGTTTTCCCTACGAACGGCTGTAGAACCGCAGCAACATGTTTAGCCAGCGTGTAAGTCGGTGAGTCAATTTGACTTACTATTGGTCGTAGGGGTACACCTGTCTTATGTACTTTCGGTAAGCCATACAGTTTCGGCGGCTGCACAATTGTAGGCTTATGAAGGCGTTCAAACTCATCATCTGCGAATAAGTCCCTATGTTCCTGTATAATTGACCTTATACGCTTTGTTACTCTAGCCGTCGGGTTGTACGATACCGGCTTATACACCTTTTTGTCACTGAGCAAATACCGCATTTTTGTGTCATAACCAGTGGTGTCCATCACAACAGTTGCATTACCCTTATCTGCTTTAAGCACCAAGATGTCTGTATTCGACCTCAAGTCTGTTAGTGCTTTACGCTCATCAAAAGTAATGTTTGGCTGAGGTAGTCGACTTTTACGCAAAATAATGGAAACATCCTGTCTTAGTGTTTCCGCGTCATTAGGTGGAATTTTATTTCTAATAATTGTCTCCTCCACCCCACTGATTATCTCTTCATACGGCATTCGTTTAGGTGTTAGAGCAAAATTCATACCTTTTTCCAGAATCTTCTGTGTTGCAGTATTTAAAGAGGCACTAGACAAATTTACAACGGTCTGCACAACTTTCGTGCCCGACTGTACATCATCCTGCACCACTTCGCGACGTGCCAGCAATTTCTTTAACTTTTTATTATGCCCCTCTGTACACAACTCAAAAGTCTTTTGTGCTTGAATAAAAGTCACCCTATCGCACACTTCAAAATCACTAGCCGTTAACACTGCACTGCATTCCAGATGAAGGTTGTATAAGGTGCACTGCACTCTGTCCAAATCACAAGAAATTGCTGGCACGTCGCGAAGTGGTGCAGGATGATGTACAGTCGGGCACGAAAGTTGTGCAGACCGTTGTAAATTTGTCTAGTGCCTCTTTAAATACTGCAACACAGAAGATTCTGGAAAAAGGTATGAATTTTGCTCTAACACCTAAACGAATGCCGTATGAAGAGATAATCAGTGGGGTGGAGGAGACAATTATTAGAAATAAAATTCCACCTAATGACGCGGAAACACTAAGACAGGATGTTTCCATTATTTTGCGTAAAAGTCGACTACCTCAGCCAAACATTACTTTTGATGAGCGTAAAGCACTAACAGACTTGAGGTCGAATACAGACATCTTGGTGCTTAAAGCAGATAAGGGTAATGCAACTGTTGTGATGGACACCACTGGTTATGACACAAAAATGCGGTATTTGCTCAGTGACAAAAAGGTGTATAAGCCGGTATCGTACAACCCGACGGCTAGAGTAACAAAGCGTATAAGGTCAATTATACAGGAACATAGGGACTTATTCGCAGATGATGAGTTTGAACGCCTTCATAAGCCTACAATTGTGCAGCCGCCGAAACTGTATGGCTTACCGAAAGTACATAAGACAGGTGTACCCCTACGACCAATAGTAAGTCAAATTGACTCACCGACTTACACGCTGGCTAAACATGTTGCTGCGGTTCTACAGCCGTTCGTAGGGAAAACATCATCATTTGTTAAAGATTCTCGCCATTTCATTGACATTATCAAGGGCATAAAAATGGAGCTTGGTGACATTCTGGTGAGTTTTGATGTGGAATCCCTATTCACCAATGTTCCAATAACAGAGTGCATTGAAGTGGTAAAAGAGAAGTTAAGTTATTTTGAACTTCCGGAACAATATATCGTTATACTTAAGAATTGTTTAGATGGTAACTATTTCTTATACCAGGGACAACACTACCTCCAGATTGACGGAGTGGCTATGGGAAGCCCAGTTGCGCCGGTTTTAGCCAATATCTGGATGGAACATTTTGAAAGTCTTTTAGATTTAGCTTCCTATGGTGTAAGGATTTGGAAACGATATGTTGATGATGTATTCTGTATATTGAAGGGTGGTGCACATGAAATTGAGCGTTTGACTACATATTTAAACTCAGTCCATCCTAAAATTCAGTTTACTCACGAAAGGGAGGAAGGAAGAACTTTGGCTTTTCTTGATGTCAAGGTAATGGTGAAGACTGATGGTTCCTTGGCACACTCAGTCTATAGAAAACCAACACATACAGACCGGTATCTACACGCTACATCTCATCATCATCCTCGTCATTTACAATCTGTTGTTTCTTCTTTAACTAGCAGAGCCTATGATCTATGTGACCCTGAGCATTTAGAGGAAGAACTGGGGCATGTTCAGGAGGTACTTAAACGTAATGGTTATGTAGGTTTAAGAAAGAGACAGCCAATATGTACGAGAAGAGATAAATTACCTGATGTAAGCAGACAACCTACGTATCTGCCATATGTGAAGGGAGTAACCGATAAAATTGGTAATGTTTTGAACAAGTTTTCCATTAAAACCATTTTTACTCCTCTAACGAAGGTGGCTAAGTTGTTGAGATCGCCGAAGGATGTCATACCGCTACAAGTACCTGGCGTGTACAAAGTAGACTGTAGCTGTGGTCGCTCATATATTGGCCAAACTAAGCGTACTGTAGCCGAACGAATAAAGGAGCACATTGCAGCAGTTAAGAACCGCCAGGTACATAAATCAGCGATAGCGGAGCACCTAGTGGATTCCGGGCCCAATCACTGGATTGAACTTCACGATCCCAAGATTCTTGCCAACGAACGCCAATATTATAAGCGAATGATTCGTGAGGCAATTGAAATCAAGAAGTATCCGAATTTCAATCGTGAGGATGGTTTTAGGCTCCCATCATCTTGGAATCCTGTGATTAGTAGATGCAATGCACGTCGTAATATGACTTCTCGGTGTGAAGATACTGTTAGTGTGGTGTGTTGCGGTGTAAATGCAGCCGATCCGAATTCTGAAGATCTGTGAGGGTAGTTTTACCAGTGATACAAAACTACCCACCCGCTACACAACGAAACTCAAATTGAAGCATACTCCAGTCCACCCGCGACCATGGCTATTGCAACATAGCCGAAACGTCGGGAAGAAAAGAAATAAGGTAAATAACGCGATAAAATCCCGTGTACATGTATTTATAAATATGAATTGTGATCGCGAAAGTTTAAGAAAAACTATAAACCAAACATTGTACACCAAAAGCATCGCTTTACCAATTTTGAAACAGTTTTTCCTGCAAGAAGTTAGCTGCGAAATACTTTGTTGCTATTGGTGTTCAAATGTTACAAAGCGGAGTGAACGAGTCGCTGCTTCAAAAAAGAACTCTTAGGTATGGTGTTAAAGCGGTGCTTTATGGGTGTCATAGTACAAAGGTCCTTTTAGGTGTCTACTTTCTAGTCTACATGGTGACCCGGAGTTTAAGAAATGGTGATGAGCATTGAAAGACACATTGATAAGTGCAAGAAAGTACAATGTGAGGTGAAAGAAGTCGACCACAGATTGGTGACCAAAGGAACCATGAGTGAGGTAGACCCGTCGTAGATCGATATTGTCAGTAGTCGAAAACAATCGATGAGACAGCGGGAAAGAATTTTATAATTAGACAGTGGATGCAAATTAGCTGAAAATATGATGATAATAATAAAACTTTGAAGTACCTACTAGTAGCTGTCAACTGAACTAAAGAAAGAAATATGATTGAAGTACTTAGATTGATCGATTTATTGCAAACTACACACGGTTATACTTGTGACGATGTCAACAAAACAGATAGGCTGGTGATCTATTTGAACGTTTGTAAGATTGAAAAAAAATGGTTTGCATTTGATTTTTGTCTGTAGAAAATTCATCATTTTAATTACTATGCGTAGTTTACGACATTTAAATAATAAATTTTTAAGAATTTGAAATAATAAGTTTAAACTAAATGAGTTTTGACAATAGTGGTAATTCTGGATGTCGCCTTAACTAATTTGACAGCACTAAAATTGATGCCATCCTTTTTATTTCGATAGTTATGAAAGGGACGGCAACATTTTTAGTGCTGTCAAATTGGTTTAAGTTTTGGCGACATCCAGAATTGCCACTAATGATTGATTTTGGTTTTGTAGTGGTATAATTTTTATGTACCTAAATAAAAAATCAGAACATTTTATGGCTGACATATTTGTCAATTGACCGTCAATTGACATAAATATTATATTAGTCTAGCTAGACCAAGATCACCGACAAAAGTGAAAAAAATTGGCACATCACTGTAATTCACTTATCACTACTTTTCACCATAAAATCTAGTTTATCTACTTACAAATGCGATCATGTTGAACGACTTAGTTAGCTGTGGTCGACTGTGCAGTTTCAAATCCCCACGATCGTTTTATACTTGGTGAAATGCGTCCATTGCCTTTCATTCAGTGATAGGTCCTCTCTACTACGTCACGATCACTCTTACTTTTAACACCCAGCTTACGCATTACTCCATATACATTGCTGTATTTTTTTTACTGGCTACAACCAGTCGTGAGCAAATACGTCAATGGTTGCAATACATTGCGGTAATTACTTGTTTGTGAATGTTTGTTAGTAGTAATTCAGTTTTGGACTTTTGTTTTGGACTGGATATGTGCAGGATTTTTTTTAATGGGTAATTGTTAGAAAGTACGACGACATTTTTTTTTTGGATTTTTGATTATCCTATTGTAATTTTAATGTAGATTTTATTCGAAAAGAACTTTAATTTGATTTGGAGATGCGTTCGAGAAACCGGCGGTAAGTTTAGCTGGCGGTGGACGATCGGTTTTAGGATCATTACAAACGATCTATAAGTAGCTCAACTGATCCAAGCCACTGCCAGACGAAAACGTGCCCAAGATTGGCAGAATTACCGCGCTGAATGGCAAAAGCTTGACTATTTAGATTATTTTAGATTGTTAAGGGATCGCTTTAAAAAAAAAGCTAGGCCCACACCACCAGGTTCTTGCCTGATTCTTTCCCTGGTGTAGGGAGTCGCGTTGGAACAGGCATTAGAGTCACCTAGCATGTAAAACGAAACTTAAGTGATCCTTGAGGTCCTACAAGAATAAATGATTTTTCTTTCTTTCTTTCTTTCAATGCTGATCCTTTGAGCCAAATAGTCGCCAGAGCTCGGATCACATCAATATTTATTTTTACAAACAAAAAAGAATCTAGAAATTCGGTCAACTCATTGACGGAATGATCAGTACCAGTACATACCTAATACATAAAAAAAATACACGCAGTGGAACATAGAACCTCCTTCTTTTCTAAGGTCAGTTAAAAAGATTGAGTCATTTAGGTACTTACATCTATTTCAAATGTTATCGATATTGTCGATATATAGCGTGGCGTGACGCTTGCACGCCTCAACCACTGAAACAATTTTGATGAAATTTGGTAGAGTGATAGACTAGACGTTGGGAAAGGAGGCTACATTTTATTCGGCTTCAACGCGAACGAAATCGCGGGCATCTGCTAATTATAAAGAATACATCAGTCTTGACTGGCTACTGTGATTTTTAACCAATATTTTGACGTAAATTACGATGCATGAAGTTATTTAAACTGTGTCATTGATACCAAATTAATGTCTCAAGGGACACGTTTGGTGAATGTTATGAGAGTGCGCGGGCGCATAACGTAATGCATCGCAAAAAACGGGTTGCGACGGAACAAGTGTAGAAGAGAAAGCGAGTGCGCTCTCTCTGCGAGAACTTGTTCGTGGAATCAATAACATTTGCGTATGAATGATAAATGGTGTAATTATTGTTTACGATATCTTGTAACAACGACCTTTAGATGGCAAATGGCATTGAGATGTATTAAAGAGTCACAATCTAATAGCTGACAACACTCAAAAAATGTGCGTGCAAATTCAATGTTCTACAATGACAATTGACATTCAAATGTAGACGTTATGTCGTTTGTTTTAATGTTCAATGTCGCTTGTACGCAAAAAAGAAAAACTCTGCGCACTACGTAGTGTGCGCAGAGTTTTGGCGTTTACATTTTATTTGTCTGATTGTGGCTCTATAATACATCTCAATGGCAAATGGTTATATTTTATTTATGTTTTGTTAAAGGTTATAGGTTGCGTTTTGTTTCGTTTAAATTTAGTAGGTTTAAGTTTAGTAGGTATTAATGGCAATTCGGAGTGTCACAAAATTAGTTATGCCATCCTTTTTATTACCATCGCTATGAAAGGGACGGCAACATTTTTAGTTAGTTAAGTTTAGCTTTTGCGATACTCCGAATTGCCACTATACTTATTTAAGTTTCTGTAACTTATCAGAAACAATGCCTGTATATCAGTTGTCTACGATACCATAAGCATTTAATTTGGGACTAAGTTTGGGACTAGATAACGCTGTGTGGAATGTCCAAGGATATTTTTTATTATTTATTCAAACAATATTTTCACCTGATATATAAGAACTTATTATTATGAGCATTGATGATCCCACTGCTGGGCAAAGGCCTCCCCCCACTCTTTCCACACCTCACAATCCTCGGCAACTACCCTCCAGTCCGGCAAAAACTGGTCGATTTCATCTCTCCACCTCCGTTTTGGTCTGCCGCGTCGCCTTCTCGCTGGGTCGGGGCGCCACTCGGTAGCTAACCTTCGCCCACAGCTCTTCTGGCATCCGACAGACATGACCTGCCCAATTCCATTTTAGCGTAGCAGCCTTCGAAGCCCTAATGTAATTATATAAGGTTGCATTAAAAGTTTACAACAGTCAGACGGACTTAGTGAAATAGTTATTTCGTCGTAGCGGTGGGAGCGCGTTGAAGTCTTTTGTATGTGCTACGACAAACATTGCCAAATATTTGTATAATAAAAGTGTGCAATAGCTTAAGCTTAAGCTGCAATAGCTTAAAGTAGCCATATTAATACTGTGTGTAGAAAAATAGCAGAGAATGTAATGTAAATATAATACGTATTCTATACTTCAGCCAAATTAAACATGCCAATTTTGTAAACAAACTGAAACTCATAAAATTGGTTCTTCGTTGGATTTTTGACAGAGTTGATCGTCGTTTGGTCTCAAATCCCCAATAGATATGAAATATTATAAAAAGTAACAAACTTAAATTTATTTTTATATCAAATATAATATATCAAGTACCTACCTATTAAGGTTTGCTGGAAGAGAAATCTTTTTAGGGTTAAGCTCAAACGGCTGGACGGATTTGAATAAAATTTGGTACCAGAATTGCTTGTACCCTGGATTAAAGAATAGACTACTCTTGATCCCGGTATTCCCACGGAAACGGGAACTGTTCACCACGGGCACCGTGGGGCGCAGCTAATTAAAATATTAAATCTTTTATCCAAACGCTTGTAGCTTGGACCACGGAGATTGAAAGCCTCCTTCCGGAGACTGTCTTCCGCGTATTGTCTTACGCTTGCGACATGCGACCGCCTTTGCTGCGGTTCGTTCGTTCGTATGAGCAAGTGGCCAACTCTGGTGATGGAGTTTTAAGCCGTCTAAACGCCTCCGTCAAGGCTTAACGACTTTAAAAGCCGGGACCGACAATTTAACGTGCCCTCCGAAGCACGGAAGCGCTCGAAGAAGCGATTTTGAAATCAAAGAAAATCTATGTTTACCTAACCTACTACCTAGTCTGCGGAGGGTAGACCAATTCGTTTCACTCTTCTCCATACAAAGGTTGCCTGGAAGAGATCGCTTTTAGCGATAAGGCCGCCCATTGTACATATTTATTACATTTTATTTTATTCTCTGTTTATATTTTTAAGGTGTGCAATAAATAATTTTCATTCATTCATTCAAACTCGCTTTAACTCAGTTTACGTGATCGTGGCGCATGCGCAGCATAAATATCGGAAAACTCGAAATTGCACAAACTATGGTTTAATATCCTGATTTTTCTGGTCGAAACGACGCGTGATCCAAGGGCTGGCACTTATTTGGCTCAAAGGTTCAGCATTGCCATTCAGCGCGGCATACTGCCAGTGTCTTGGGCACGCTTCCGTCTGGCAGTGGTTTAGATCAGTTGAGCTACCTTTAGATCGTTTGTAACGATCCTTAGGTGGCTCAACGGGCTCTAATTGTATTTTTGTACAGTTATGTAATAGTAGTTTAGTTTCTGTAAGTAAATTGTGTTTTCATAAACATTATAATTAGTAGGTATTCCTATTAGCCGTGTTGGTCAAGTGGATTAGTACCTCGACTTTCGATCCGAAGGTCGTGGGTTCGAATGAGCCGTGCATCAATAAACTTTTCATATCAAAAATGTATATGCGCTTTAACACGAGCTTATAACGGTGAAGGAAAACATCGTGAGGAAACCAGTTAGCTCTCTAATAGCGTCGATGGGCTTGCAACCTGTCACGTATGGAAAGTTAACTTCTGCAAGATGTGGGCATGTACCAAATATGTATTTGGACATACCTCTGACTACCCCCTTAGACATCTTCAAAAGGATCTAAAAATTGCCTAATGATCTGAAAGAAATGTCTACCGCTCCCGGGATACAGTCGTGATCATATTTCATTTTAGTTTCTGTAAGTAAATTGTGTTTTCATAAAACATTATAGTATTCAAAGTTTAATCTAGCTCTGCCCTCAGTCTATCAAAGTCTGTTTTGACCATAAACTGATAGTAAAATTTAATTAGATGCTACAGCTGCGTAGCTAATTGAAGTGCGACGTGTGAAATGTCATTTAGATTGTATCTCTGACAGTTGTACTTTATTCTACAGCTTTCGTCCTTTACGTAAATAAAAAAAAACACATTGACATAAAGTGACTGTGAAAGTGACTAAAATTGATTAAAGATATTTACATGTGACGATTGTAGGTGTTATTAATATACAGAGGGCCTAGCCAACCGGCATTCGCTATGAAGCGATTCGATTTCTATCATCGCTACACCTTTGATTTGACATTTCTGATCGCTCGAGTTTTCGTCATCGAATGTCAATTCCTATACATTTTTTTTAGTTTCTAATCGAAAGCGATTGTCGAAATGTAACATGGCTAGGGCCTCAGGTATGTTTTTTCAAAATACATAGGTACTAGATTTTGATACAACGAGTCTTATGCATAATTATTAATTACCTATTGTAAAACTGCTTTTCGTTGATAGGCTTGAAGTCTGCCTTGTTAAATAATTATATTTATTGTATGATTATAAAATAATAAAATATCATTCTACTGTTTTTAACAAAAATCAATATTAATAGGAGAAAGTGAGTGCTAGCTGTGTAACCGCGGTGTAACCCGCGGTGGATAGTTCCCGTTCCCGTGGGAATACCGGGATCAAAAATAGCCTATTTTTTAATCCAGGGTATGAGCAATTCTGGTACCAAATTTCATTCAAATCCGTCCAGCCGTTTGAGCGTGAAGTAGTAACAAACGCACTTACATCCTTACACATACCCTCACACACTTCATCTTTATAATATTAGTGGGATAGAAGGATAGGTTAGGGAGTCGCGTTGGAACAGGCATTAGAATCACCTAGCATGTAAAACGAAACTTAAGTGATCCTTGAGGTCCTACAAGAATAAATGATTTTTTCTTTCTTTCTTTCTTTCGATAGGATAAGTAGGATGCTTTACTATAATAGACAGGTAGACGCTACGGGGAGGCCCCTATTCAGTACTAAAAAGGTAGCTAGGTACTTAGGTACTTATTTATCAGCCTCCCTTCCAGCATTCCCTTTCTCCCAAAAACTATTGATTGATTTTGTTCTACTCGTATTTGTTCTAACACAAGCTTGTTTATGCAAATACTTAATGTTCTCTAAACCCAAGACCACACAGACGAAACTCCCGCTGCTCAAGTGTCATGCAACTGTCAACTGTCAAAATAGGAGCCAATTGATTTATCGGTACAGCGCCGTAGGTGGCACATGTGCTGTCAATTGAACTGCGCAAGGTTCAATGTAAACTAAACACGACTTTGATGACCTCTGTGGCACAGTGGGCGAAGGCTGCGGGTTCGATCCCCGCCACGGGACAAATGTTTGCATGTTCTGCAGATATTTGTTCCGGGTCTGGATGTTTTTCTTTCTATATTTATGTATGTTTTACAAAAAAAAGTATGTATAAGTATTATATCAGTTATTTGGTTACCATAACACAATCAGTAAGTTGCTTAGCTTGGGACTAGATGACGCCGTGTAAAATTTCCAAGGATATTTATTTATTTAAGTATAAATGAAATGAAATGAAATAAAAATTAAATATGATCACGACTGTATCCCGGGAGCGGTAGACATTTCTTTCAGATCATTAGGCAATTTTTAGATCTTTTCGAAGATGTCTAAGGGGGTAGTCTGAGGTATGTCCAAATACATACATATTTGGTACATGCCCACTTTTTGCAGAAGTTAACTTTCCATACGTGACAGGTTGCAAGCCCATCGACGCTATTAGAGAACTGGTTTCCTCACGATGTTTTCCTTCACCGTTATAAGCTCGTGTTAAAGTGCATATAAATTTTTCGATGCGAAAAGTTCATTGATGCACGGCCGGATTCGAACCCACGACCTTATTTATAAACACTGCTTTATTATTATATAGGTACCTATGGATCATTTTTTGGGTAATCAGTTCGATTGTATTGATTGTACCAAATTGGCATTTTGAATTCCTTTATTGATTTTGGTATGATATTCCAGTAAAAAAAATGGAAGCCATACATATACTAATGACGTTGTTTTGCCAGCGCGGCAGCAGTGTCTATAGTGTTGTCACTCTACTCTAGGAGCTCGATTGAAAAAAAGCGACTAAATAAATCTGGATTCGTCCTACAATTGTGGCTATTTCTAAGATACAAGGATGGTAAAGTTAATCATTTATATTTTAGAAAATAGGGCTCAAATTCAAAGTTCATCCACGAATTTATCGTTAGCATTTATTTAAGAGTACACTATGATTAATTCAAACCCGTGAAGTCTCCCACTTTGTTCCTAATGAGAAGACTCGTTTCTGAAATGGCGTTTAGTAGGTACTTACGTAACTGCTTAATACTTTTGCAAAATGTGGGCATGTACCAAAATGTATTTGGACGTTCCTACGTCTGACTACCCCCTTAGATATTTTCATGAGATCTTAATGCTTAAATGCCTAAAGGTGCCTTGGAAATTATTAACATGATCATGATATATTTTTTGTACTTTCTTTGAGTTGTGTCTATGATTGCAATAATATTTGTGACAGGCGCTGTCATGTCACTCGTCATTATTTTGCCGAATATAACCGCAGGCGCTTCATGATTAATGATCCTAGATAATTAAAGACATCGAAACAAATTGAAACTAACGAATATTCACTGTCAACAAATTAGAATAAAAATGGATATTAATGAAACTTAGATTAAAAGATAGTGGTGCGAAAAGAGATAAAAACTATTTCATTTTTAAGCGTAGCTTGGATTTATTTATTGTAAAGGGTTAAACAATAACATTGTGTGACTTTTACATATTTAATGAGTCGCGACTAATTAAAACAGTTTTGACCTAATCGAACATAAGAAGTAACCCGACTATTTATTCATTGACCTGTCAATAGAGCAAGCAACAATTATTTTTTCTTGTCATTTTAATACCTCAAAGAATAAATTGGTAAACTTAGCAAAGCTGTAAAAAATCTACATATAAGTTCACGATGGTATGTAGGTATAACAGGGTGGCAAATTAGTATCTCGATTAAAATAAACTTGGATCATGTTTTTTTTGTTGGGTATAATTACTATACTATTAGAAAATGGAAACACGGCAAGTTTTCCCGCGCTCTCCAATAGTCCGTCACAGCGGCATTTTCCTCCGCTCCGCTTTCCCGCGCTGCCTCGATACGTCAGCCCGCGCGCGGGGAGGCACCGATCAAACGACCGCCAATCAACAAATACGCCATATTGTTAACGGGGCGGAGCCGTCAGTCCCACGTCATTCCTTCTCGTTCAAAATTCCAGTTTTCCCACTCGCACGCAGCGCGCTCTCATTGGCGGGAGTGCAATTAACCGCGGGAATTCGAATTCTATTTTTGAAGGAAATGTTTTTTCAGTTCGTGTTTACAAGTAAAGTGCTGCGCCACTTTAGGAATAAGGGAGAGGGGTTTACATAATGCGACTTTTTGAAATGGCGTCGTTTACATAACGTAAATCTGCAGGAGATTTATTGTGGTGAATTAACACATTTTGATGCGATCCTGTGATGGATTTATTGGTAGCGGCGATATAAATTGGGCGATAAATCTTCTAAATATGTTGGACGTCACAGGTGGGCGTTCTATCCTGGGATTAACCTTAGTAGTTGTTGAAAGTTTGATGTGTTTAAATAATTACAATGTTGCTATCTTCATTTCGGGCGCCCCAATTTATCTGCACTTGAAAGTGCAGAGTTGTGTAGTAATCATCATTTAGGTGGAGTAGGTGTATGGATAAATACAATAAACTACATTAAATCTGTCTAACCTTATATTTAGCCCGTTACCTAATTACATTTAATTAAAGTAAACACAAGAATGTAAAATATAGGCGGCTTGCAACACAACTGATTAAATGTTGTTAAATGAATGTCTTAACTTAAATAAATTTGACTGTTCTTTGTACTTAGTGTGTTGTAATAAATTTGTGTTGTTCAAGACGCTAATCGCATATAGTAATTTTTAATGAGTTTAGACTAGCCTATATACAATTTGGAATTGTTGTGCAAGCCCTTAATTACCTAGAGTTTTATGAAGTTACGCAGAATTTAGTATCTAGAGGGTTGTAGACAAGTTGTAGAGGTAGATAAATGTCTTGATAGGGGTCGCGACTCGTGGTCCCACTGGGATTGTACCACTATTACTCGTGGTCCCACTATCCCTGAAATCATGGGATCGTGGTTCCACTGCTTAGTGGGACTCAGTCATAGTTAAAATCGTAGGTTCGTGGCCCCACTGCATCAAGTTTATACGTAGAGTAAATACTTGAATTAAAGTGAGTTCTTCAGGTAGGTACTGGCCACTTGAGATCGTTGAAGTTAGGCAACGTTCTGATCGGTCACAACATGGATGGGTGATCGCAAGTGGCATTAACATCTGTCCCAGCTTTTAAAGTGGTTAAGAAATGAAGGAGGAATTTAGGCGGTCTAAAATCTCCGTCACCAGAGTTGGCCACTTGCTCATACGAACGAACGAACGATCGATACAAACGCGCAGTCACTACGCGTTAGCTTTAATACCAAACGCGCAGTCACTACGCGTTAGTTTTAATACAAACGCGCAGTGCCCCCGTACGTGATGTGCCTAGGCTCTTAACCCATCATCTTCATAGGTTTTAAAAGTTCTTATCCCACTATGTGGGGTCGGCGCAACATGTGTTTTTCTATCTCCCTCTATCAGACGTCATCTCAGCACTCACTCCTTTCTTACTCATGTCAAATCATGGCCAAAGAAAAGATGGATGGACTGTGTGAGGGATCACACAGTCCATCCATCTTTTCTTTGGCCTACCTCTACACCATCCATCCACATTCATATCTAATACAATAGACGTGAGGATATTTATTTTTATTAAAGTAAGTAAGTTCGTATGAGCAAGTGGCCAACTCTGGTGACGGAGTTTTTAGGCCGCCTTAAGGCCTCAGTCATGGCTTAACGACTTTAAAAGCCGGGACCGACAATTTAACGAGCCCTCCAAAGCACGGAAGCGCTCAGATATAAATGCCACTTGCCATCCAAGTTGTGACCGCTCAGAACGTTGCTTAACTTCGACGATCTATCAAGAACGTTTTATTTTTATTATTATTTATCTCTAATATTCCTGAAATCCACCTTAGATTGAGAGAAAAAAAAACCACCTTTGCAAATAGTCGTGAGTTTCTTCAATTTCGTTCAGTTCCACATAACTATGTTTTAAAAGCGTCCCCACCGCAAACAGCGCTATCATTAGACAGTCCATTAACATGACATGTGGCCGACGTGCAGCTACTGTGCTTGCTTAATCTAGACAGATAATTGAACCTAGCTACAGGCTGATGTAACTACTTATATATCTTATATGTATTATATGCATTATAATAGCACACGGGAAATTACTCACGTAAAATTATCGTCGATTTAGATACCGGCGGTCGCGACCGCGAGGAGTGACCACACTCATACCTAGATGAAGATTCTCCGAAAGAATCGAAACATTATCGGTATCTAAATCGACGATAATTTTACGTGAGTAATTTCCCGTGTGCTATTATAATGTCTAATACAACTCACGATAGTTTTGAAAGTGAAATGTATTATATGTATTATCACCTAAAAACATTGCAATTTTTAAACGATTTTAAAAAAGGATGCGGCTTTGTTTCCAGGCCTTTCGTGCTTCGGAGGGCACGTTAAAATGTCGGTCCCGGCTTTTAAAGTCTTTAAGCCATGACGGAGGCCTTTAAACGGCCTAAAAACTCCGTCACCAGAGTTGGCCACTTGCTCATACGATACGAACTCTGAATGTATATTTTTATGTACGAGTATGTTCACCGATTTCTAAGATTATTTTTTTGCTTGAAAGAAAAATACTCTAGAGGTGATTCCACAAAAAAATAAGAATCTAACGAGAATTATTGGAGTTATGAGCATAAATGCACCTTGAGTGTGCAAGAAATTGCGCTCTTCTTACGAAATTACTCTGACTACCCCCTTAGACATCTTCAAAAGGATCTAAAAATTGCATTAAGATCTGAAAGAAATGTCTACCGCTCCCTGAGATACATCCCTGGGATATATTCGTAATCATATTTAATTTAATTTAATTTCTTACGAAATTGAAAACGGTTATCATAAAATAAAATATATTGCCACTTGTTAGAATAACAACACATTCTTGTTAGGACAATTTAAACTATTTGGCATAATAGAAATTAACCCTGAGTATTTTATGAACATTTACTATTTAGGGCAGATGCGATGCGATAGACTCTATACATTGACATCCTGTTGTAATGTTTGTCCTTTTGTACCAAAATAGTAAGGTACCAATCGAAAAAAATTTATATGCACTTTAACACGAACTTTATTCGGTGAAGGAAACATCGTGAGGAAACCAGCGGGTAGTCAGCCTCACACGTATTGACCATTGTCTTTCCCGAGGATATGTCCGGCAGCTGAGAGGAGGATTAGGTGCTACAAGCCTATTCCATTTCGACAATGTCCCAGGCACTACAGTGTCCCTTTAAGATCAATACTTAGGTAGTTGATGATTGCATTCAAAAATATTTCAAACAATGATTATTCAACGTCTTTTGTTCGAAGGGAGCTCAATAAGAAAAGTTTGCAGAACTTTATGAAAGATCACTTTTCTTATAATCTATTCAGTTAAGGTACTTCACGTATTACGTCGACGTAAGTAAGTATATAAGAAAGGTATTAGGAATATGAACAAATAATCAGAAATTTGTGGTAGATAATGAAGAATCATGCTAATATAATGACAATAGTTGTTTTATTATACTTATATAAATAATAATTATAATAGTGGCAATTCGGAGTCTCGCAAAAGCTAAACATAGCTAATTAAAAATGTTGCCGTCCCTTTCATAGCGATGGGAATAAAAAGGATGGCATTAATTTTAGTTAGTTTAGTTTAGCTTTTGCGACACTCCGAATTGCCACTAATAACAACCTATAGATCGTTTGTAACGATCCTTAGGTGGCTCAACTGGTTCTAATTGTATTTTGTACAGTTATGTAAATATGTAGTAGTTTAGTTTCTGTAAATAAATTATACAATTTTTTTTTAAATTGTCTAATACAACTAATAATAACAAATATGTATATTTGGACATTGACACAGCGTAATACAACAGCGTAATCTAAAAATAATTAAGCAATTTAATGCTTGTGTTATGGTTACTTTTTATTTTGTAAATACAATACATTTGCAGATCATTTTAACATTTATACCGCCGCGGGAATCGAACCCGCAACTTTTGCATCTCACCCATTGCGTCACAGAGGTCGTGTTGAATAATTAATTACAAAGGTTTGTTTTTAAACAAAGGTGCAAACAGTTTGCCATTTCATACTAAAACTTTCAATCATTCAATTATAATCAATCAGTGAGGTAGGTGTACTATCAGTACTATTACTCAAGATTGTATACATTTGAAAATAAACCAGTTCTTGATTTTAATGGGTAAAATTTAGAAAAATGTACATTGTACATGCGCAATAATAAGTAAGTAAGTTGGCCACTTGCTACTAACGAACTTACTTACTTTGCGCATTAAAAAAAAGTAAGTTCGTAAGCAAGTGGCCAACTCTGGTGACGGAGTTTTAGGCCGCCTAAAGGCCTCCGTCATGGCTTAACGACTTTAAAAGCCGGGACCGACAATTTAACGTGCCCTCCGAAGCACGAAAGCGCTCAGCTGATAATGCCACTTGCGGGTCACCCATCCAAGTAGTGACCGTTCAGAACGTTGCTTAACTTCAACGATCTATCAAGAACGTCTAAGCAAGCTTCGCCACGCTTCCATTAATCATCACTACAGTATAAAACAAAGTCGCTTTCTCTGTCCCTATATCCCTATGTATGCTTAAATCTTTAAAACTACGCAACGGATTTTGATGCGGTTTTTTTTAATAGATACCTAGAGTGATTGAAGAGGAAGGTTTATATGTTTAATAAGGCTACTTTTAACTACCGCGGGTAACACCGCGGGGCGCAGCTAGTAGTAAAATTATATATACCTATAGCTCATTGACGAAACGGTGAAGGAAAACATAAATAGGTGAGACCTCCTCATTAGGTACCTATTACAAAAAATATGAGATTATTTATTATTTATAGGTTAATAATTTTCAAATTAGGCAGGCACAAAGCCTTCGTTGATCGAAATTCTTATAAAGAGTTATAATAACAAATTTTCGTTTAAAAATCGAATTTTAATATCGAAATATTTTATTTTTTACTTTTAAGTAATTTCACGGATCGAATATTAATTATTGAGTTTAATTTATTCATTTATTGGTCCGTCAGAGATACTGTAGTACTTACAGTCAGACTAAAAAATATTAGGCTTACACTCATATCAGTAGGATTATAAATTTGTATATTCTTCAATTAGCGATTTGACAATTCGTTTAAGAGAATAAAATATACTTATTAAAAAATAATTTTACTGCGTTCAGGTTGGCTACTTTTTATCTATCATTTAGGGCTTAGGGTTTATAAAATGTATTGTTAATAATACTTATTGGATTGGACATTAAGAACAAAATGAAATACTTACAAGATAAGAGAACATAATTATTTAATTTTAAAATAAAAATGCTATTTTCTATATACATTAGGTACCTTATAGGTACCTAATTCAATCGCAGAAAAATATCGTTTTACAAGATCGAGCACCTAAGATTGCTAAAATACACGTGTATTTTCTACTTGAAATGCTTATAATCAGATTGCGCCGTGACTAATATAAATTAGGCCTCCAAGACCCCGGATGTGGCTGTCGCATTAAAATACGAGGACGACAATTATCCCGAAAACGAATAGTTGTGGGTAGTTTTGCATAACCGCAAACTGTTGATAAGACTCTACTTTAGATCCGAAAACGGATAAATTATAAACACGAGCTTTGAAACCAGTTAACCTTATTCACAATTGACTTAGAAGCTTTGCTAAAGTGATATGAGAAAAAGAAAGAAAGAAAGAAAGAAAAATCATTTATTCTGGTAGGACATCAACAATCATTTCAGTTTTGTCTTACATGCTAGGTGATTCTAATGCCTGTTCCAACGCGACACCTTGTTAAAACCACCACCAAAAGAAATGATTACCCACTCACTAAATTGACAGCTGATGCACAAATCAATTGGATTAGAATGTTTTACCCATGAACGAAGTAGCCACTTCGTTCATGGTTTTACCATTGAAAGTTTTTGTCGTTATTATAATTAACCATATAGCAGATAAAATTGAAGAATTATCACTGATATGTTAGCTTATAAATCACTTCGGTCTACAAAAACATAGAAAAGAAACTTTAATAGGTAAAATTTAAGTGGGTTTAAAATAATATTTTCTTTCCATGTTCAAATTGAGCTGACTGTACCCAAGTAATTTAAAATCTGTAATGAGCAGTCAAATAAAATTGTTGGAAGGCGACAGTTTGAAATGAAACCTTTTCACTTACCGACGATTTACACACCAATGAGGAATTTCATGAATTTTAAAATATTATGATGTGCCACCAGTCTATCTGTTTAGGTGGAATTGGAACATACAAAAATAATAATTAAGTACTTAACGAAAGTTTCGATGGATGTCTTTTACGTCTTCTTCATGCAAAAACTACTTAAGTATAATTTGGCTGAAATTGTAATAAATAGTTTATGACCTAGATTAACACATGGATACTTTTCCTCCGGGTAAATGCCACACACATACCAATACACAAATACCTACCACGCAAGCGAAGTACGACCTCTGGCGCAGTGGCTGACAGCCCGTGGGTTGCAGGTGGTTGCGGGTTTGATCCCCGCCGTGGGATAAATGTTTGCATTTTCTGCAGATATTTGTTCCGGGTTTGGGTGTTTTTCTATCTATAATTAGGTACGTATGTTATGTATTTACAAATAAAAACGTATTCAAGTAGGTAAATAGCTACATTTAATGTACTTAGGTATAATATTATCAGTCATCCTACACCTACCTATAACTTTTTGTAAGATGTCCATTGTCCAAGTATATTTAAGTATTTATTTATGGCAGGCCGGGTAAGCAATACGAATGTGTCAGTAATTAAATCTTGGAACATTCGAATAATATAAAAATTTCTCTTCCCAAATAATTTACTACCCGCTTGCCGTAATTTAATGAAAACACAAGTTATGGCACATTATTATTAATAACTTACTTATTCGCAGATTTTGAAAAACCACTTCGTTTGGCTTCAAGATCGTTTTCTTATATACCTACCTACATAATTATGATGATAAAAATAGTAATCTCAGTTGGTGTGAAAATCTAAATTATTCATGTACTTCCACGTACGCGCGAAAATTGGCGCGGGGAACGCTAACGTCAGCTTGACAGATGTCCGCGCGAAAACTTTAACGGCGGGAATTTTCACACGTAATTCCATCCCGAGAGCTCGCTGACTTATTCGTTAATCACTAAATCATTGGCTTTTATTTTCTTATTACATTTACAACTGTATTTAGCGGCGAGAAGCAATTTACAGAGTGCGCTCGGATTTTCGCTAATTCCAGTTCTGCAGTTTTGCATTCACGATGTCGTGACGTCTGATTGACGGGTGAAAGGGCGCGAAATTAGTGACCGCGCGCTGCGACCCGCCACTTTCCGATTTTCCCAAAGTCTGAAGAAATCATTGTTTTAAGTAAAAATGAAATCGCAATATAAATTTGCGAAATAACACACGCTGTGTCACACAGCTCGTCGCTCATCGCCGCGCAAATGAATCCGATCTAATGGGCGAAAGTGTTGAATTAGTAAGTACTCCATTAGGCGCCGAGCATATGTTTTAGAGTGGCCATAGATAAGATAGAGCCGTATGTCATAATTTTCATAGCTACCGTTTGGCGTCGGACAACAAACCGAGGATGTGGGGATTAGACGGCAAACATTGTGTGTTTGTTATAAAAGCAAGGCTGGTTTTTGATAAAGATGTGAAACAAGTGAGACACGGCAAACGAGATTTAAGATAGCGGCAGAGCTTAGCATGAGTCGCGTCGGCTTGTCTCCAGCCTTTATCTGCGTTTGCACGAGCCGCGCCGAGCGCGCTTCCAACCATTCTGAATTTGAATTCAAAAATAGAACTAAATCTGGACAGCATCTTTTCAATTCAAAACTTTTACCAAAGAGAACAGCTATAATGAGGTTTGATCTTTATGTTTACCTCAACGATAGTGAGAATGTAAGAGCCTTCTCGGATTTCTTATTAGATTTCAATCGTAAGAAAACTATTAGGTACTGCACAAAACGGTTGTGGGTAATGGCTGACATGCACAACAAGTACATGGCTTGCGTGTAAATACATAAATCCACACTCTGATTAGTACTGGTATACATATAAACTGTATATTTACCAGTACGAAACGGATCGTAATTAACCAACGTACATAAGAGCCTTTTAATGTATGCAATAAGAAAAACCGATGTAAGGAAAGGAAGTCGTGGTTTCTTCGAACGCATCAGTATTCTATGTCTTGCATTAGATATCGATACAATGGATAAAACAGCACTTACAGTAATTAATTCCAAGGACTTTTTGCAAATGCCACGTGAAAATAAGACGTTATCCGACTGTCAGAAGTGACATTCCCCCTATTATTTATGGTAATACTCGCATAAACTATCGTGTGGGATGAGTAATTTCTGTACGAATCTCGTTAAAACGAATGTGATCGTAAAGTACGGCGGACAATTAGAAATAATTGGAACGGTAAGGTTTACAACGTATTGTTGTGCTAAATGAAGATGTGAGACCATTATTTAGTACTTAGGTACCTAGGTAATATAGTTATAGCGACTAGTGATCTCTTATTTGCCTATTATACTTTACCTGAAGGCTAAACAAGACATCATTATTATTTTCCCATCCAATTCATTTTTAATGTAAACAAAATCGAAAAATCACTAAGATATGACTTGTAGGTAATCCGATTTTCAAATATATTTGACCATTTAAAATGTTTTTTTAATTAAAATTCAAACAGCATTTCTATGGGCAAAGTAAAAGAAACAATACATTAAAAAAAAATCATACTAAGCAAATGCTACTAAAATGTGTTGGATTCCTTATTTCGGAAATACCACACACTGACTAGGATATAGGCAATTTATAACGCTAAATAAACTCGTGCCCTTTATGTTAATCTGACAGAAATCTCAAATTGAGAACAGCAGGATAAATCCGATCAATCTGCCATGTTCCAATTTCAAATTCAAATTTGACAGTTAAACGCGCACAGTAGCAATAGCCAGAGAAAAGGTTGTCTCTGTTTTAAAAATAAAATAAGTAACTGGCAGTTAGTGCTGTTCGATTAGTTTTCGACGTATGAAAGAGTAATTTAAATACTGAATTTATGGAGTAATAATTCTCCAAGATGGCCGTCGTGCAGGCACAAGTTAATTAGCATGCATTGTTATCTTAACGTTGTTTTTCCACTTGCATAAGTTCTTTGTCTCGTATTTTGCATAGAAATGTTTGAATGACCGCTGTTGTTGATTTGTTTTGGCAGAAGAAATCCGTGTGTCTTGGAAACAAGATGGATGCTTCAGAGCCTTAAACTTTTGTATTTATTAACGAAGATTTTTTGTCATGGCGCGGTCCCATTATCCTGTGCCATCTTGTAATTGGAAAACACTAGGTTTAAGTTAAAATGTAGTTGCTGTGTGATTTTTCTGATGGATGTCCTATCCATTTATTTTTTGATATCTTTTGAAGTAGGTACCTAGTAGGTATCTACTAGGTATCTACTAGGTTAGGTACCTGCTCCAAAATTGCAATAAACATCATGCTGAGTAGTAGCCATTTTTGTCATTTTTCTTGTTTTATCTTTCTCTTTTTATATATAATGTGTTTTCTATAATTGTAATGACAAAATAAAGATTTTTCTTTCTTTCTTTCTAAACGGGCGTTTAGCTGTTTTATATAGCAAAAAAGATCAATGAGCTTTAGATGTGCTGTTTTACTTTTTATGTACTTCTATGTACTTATTGATATACTCGTATGCGCCTAGTGTAGGTAAGTACCTAGACCTGATCTATTTTAAAAACTTTATTTCTCCAAGTCAGGATCTGATCCCAGGAAAAATTCAAATGTTTACTAAAATGAGTTTTCAAATATGGGATAATGTAATGTGCGGTTTCTTGAACTTCCTATCCAACTTCCAAAGAACCTTAGGCCCAGTATTTACCTACTTACATAATGACAACATTGTATAAGTAGGTAAGTACCTACTAATGTAACGTAATTTCAGAAAAAAAACTAACCTGTCACAGCCGGGATGCGTGTTTTGAAAAATAAAACCAAGTCATTATCAATAGATAATCGGAATGTCATGGATTGACTTGGATACATTTTTAATCAACGTTAGGACTGAAAACCGGTAGTAGGTACCTACTAATAAATGAGAGTTTTTAATAAGTATTGAATGTACCTACTATTTTTTAATAACATTCTTCACTACATACCTAGTTATAGGTACTTCACACACATTTACCTACGGCACTACGGAAGACCAGCGCTCCGGCTGATTCCTCGGTTCCTGCCGAAGCATCATGCTGAGTAGTAGCCATTTTTGTCATTTTTATTGTTTCTTTCTTCTTTTTATATGTAATGTGTTTTAATATGGTAAGTAATGACAAAATAAAGATTTTTCTTTCTTTCTTTCTTTATAAAACAAAGTCGCTTTCTCTGTCCCTATATCCCTATGTATGCTTAAATCTAAAAAGGATTTTGATTTAAGGATTTTGACGCGGTTTTTTTTAATAGATATAGTGATTATAGAGGAAGGTTTATATATGTAGGTATAATAAAGCTACTTTTAACTTCCGCGGGTGAAAGCGCATGCTTAATAAAATTAACACTCTGGCTTACACTAAAAGTTGAAAAATATCGTGGGAAAATGTCCATAAGTGCCTTCAAGGTGTAAAAACATTTATTCAATAGACAATAATACATAATATTAAGTCATTCGAATATACTTAAATAAATAGGCTCTTAAAGAAACACTTGACTGAATAGATAAAGTCAATAACTATTTATTGGCTATTTAGTAAATTAATACTTAAGAACCTCAAAACCTTTATTGATCGAACATCAGAGATGATAATGACGAATCGGGATAGCCATAGGGCCATCAACTGAACGGCAAATATCGCATTTAAAGTATCCTCCGACACTTAAACATTTTATTACTTATTTAGCTGTTAAACCTATGTAATAGCCCTCACGAGTGCGGCATCAACCGTAAAAACTTTTATAAAACATCAACCATTAAAAATAATATCCAATCAGAAATAGAACCTATTCCATTTTTATGTTCCACATCGCATTAACGAGCATTCGATGTTTTTATAATCTAGCAAGACAAATCGGCTCTCGATTGGAAAATTAAACTTTATATTTGGAATACTTAATATCTACCATAAAGCTACCGCCTCATGTCCCGCATAACGTCTTCACGGGCCTTAGAGAATATAACAGCCGAAGTCGTAACCTCAATCAAAACTCCGATAAACTTTGACAAAAATTCCACCTTAAGCCGTCCTTTAATTATCCATATATTACGGATTCCGAGTTCGAAACTACCTGATAGCAATTATACACGCGCTCACCCACGTCAAAAACGACCCATTCACTGACATTTATGGAAAAAAAAGAGCAATCGGCGTCTTAAACCTTTTAACAAAACTGGCCGGCGATAATTCAAGCGAAATGTCCAAACTACAGATAAAAAAAATTAAATTTCGAACATAGAAAGTGTTAGCGACAATGGAATATTCAAAATCTTGTTAATAAAGAGTCTAGGGTTGGTGCGGGTGCGTACAATGGCAGGTTAGAAAAAAAAACGAAAAGATCGGCCGGAGTTTTTTTTTCTTTCTCAGCGTGAGATCGCTTTGGAGGGAATTTTGGATTTGGAACAGGCGTCATGTGCGGATAGATTTTTTTTGAATTCATCCGAAGTTGGCACCACATGGGCCATCGGATTTCTGAAGAAATTATTATTGAAATCCTTTTAAAATTACTAAATCTGCTAGATGGGCGTTGCGGGTAAATTTTTGAGTGGCTTTTGTTGCGTTTTATTACAGTGTTTGTTTATTTAAATGTACAAAACAGATCTGTGATGATTTATTATTTTTTAGTTAATATTTTATCTTGTATTTTGACTCTAAAAAGAAGTCTATTTTAAATTAATAAGTTGCGACACGGGTTGTATTATAGTAGAAATATTGCCCATTGTCATACATAGTCTTGGGTTGGTTCTTTAAATCAAATTAAAAAGCCTAATTTGTAATAACCTTCCCCGAGATATGAGCAACAACGAAATCTTTTTTTTTTCTCGAATCCGATGAAACAAACAAACTGCTCCGCTTTTTAAACCAGTACCTATCTATAAAAACTGGGTTCGAACCCACGACCTACGGATCACAGATCGAGTCACATTCCACTCGGCTAACATGGCTCTATCAATACTTATAAATAGAGACATACTACCTATTTATAAGTAGCTATTACAAAGACTAGAACATTGTAAGCCTTGTTGAATGTAGTAGGTGTACCAATGAGCAAACCCGCATACAACAACTTGTTTAGATTGCATACAGCTCATTCTCATATCCAGGGTCAAACGGGCACGCGCCGGCCATCCATCATGTATGACTGATGATCTTGGAAGGAACTGGTTGCTTCTTGGTTCACAGTTGCAGGTTAATGACCGCATGCTTATAGGATGTACCTATTGAGAGCCGTGTTGGCCAAGTGGATAAGGACTTTCGATCCGTTTGAATCCGGCCGTGCATCAATGAACTTTTCGTGTCGAAAAATTTATATGCACTTTAACAGCTTTAAACGGTGAAGGAAAACATCGTGAGGAAACCCGCGGCTAGTCAGCAACACGTATTGACCATTGTCTTTCCTGTGGATATGGCCGGCAGCTGAGAGGATGGTTTAGGTGCAAGCCTATTCCATCTCAACAATGTCCCAGGCACTACTTACAGTGTCCCGTTAAGTGTAGGACGTCCACCAACGAGATGAACGGATGATCTGGTAAAAGCTGCAGGTTCACGGTGGATGCAGGAGGCTTCCAACCGAAACAACTGGAGATCTATGAGGGAGGCTTATGTCCAGCAGTGGACGTTCTAAGACTGCGATTATGATGATGCCATGATTTCTGTAGGTAAATCTGTTTTTCTAAGAAAATTATCAGTTTTATCAAAATCTCTAGTGAGTCTGGTAGAACTATGGAACGTAGCTGTTTGCGTATGTAGTTTTCAGAAAGAATTAAAATCAGAATCAGAAATATTTTATTGCAAAACTGTTGTACGGGTAGGTCTTAAATGATAGGTACAAGTCTAGACAGATATCCATTTCGGATGTGCAACTTTATGATAATTGGTTACCTAGTGATAAAATAACCTAGGCTAAAGTATATACCTAGGTACTTAGTATCACATATAAAAATACTCATCAAGATTGTAAAATACACTTTTTGCAAGCCAATTTTGTTTATTCTTACAACATTCACGCACAATTTCGCTTATATTAGTAGGATAGTACGATGACTTAGCAAATTGTTTTAAACTACACATCGAAGCATTAAACCTTACACAAAATGGCCACCACAAAAAAATCTATTCATAGACAATTCTATTTTTTTAAGCGCCGAACAAGTGTTAGAAGAATGCTTCAAAAATGCAAACTCATCTTAATCAATCACCATTTAGAGTATCGAAAATTATTATATTAATTTTTGGATGTTATTTGACTAAGTTCTTACAACAATGGAGGATGAGTGCTCTAAAAAGGCGGGAAAAAATGTCTATAGATGACATGTCAATTATAAAGCTATCAATTGTCTGTGGTCTGAGGTGGCGTAGACAAAATGGAGCCGTGTGGTTTCGTGGTTTTGAAGGTACCTAGCTGTTTTAATAACTGGTATTATTTATGAACTTTGAAAGAACTATTTTGTGGCTTTTAAAAGGGTTTGAGTGCTGTCATCAATCGGTAAGTAAAGGGTAAGTACCTACCTACTTACCTAATAAAGTCGAAACATAAAGACTTTAAAAGGAAGTAAGTACCTAAGTACTTTAATTATTCTGTGGTTCATTTAATGAAAAATAAAATATGGCCATGGAGTGTATTCCCAAGCGGTAGGCATTTTCTTTCGAATCTTTAGGCATTTTAGATCCTTTTTAGATGCCTAAGGGTTAACAATTAGGTTTTGTTTAAAAGCTGGGATCTACGAACTGAAAAAAATAAATAAAAAAACATTCCCAAGCTGTGGTAGACACTGGTTAGTTACTTAATTTACTTACGAATGAAGCCGCGGGTCACAGCTAATATTAAATAATTAAAGTCTCTTAAAAACGCATTAGCTATTGATTCGTTATCAGCGCGCCTTGCAATATGTTACGATAATGTTGCCATTAGAATTAATTGAAAATCTCCGCGGGTGACCACACAGTGCGTACTTGCTGGATAATTTAATAGGTATTAAATGTGTGTCAGCATTGTAGCAAGTGGAGATCCGTGGTCTCTGCCTACCCACATGGGAAAGAGACGTCACTTTATGTAGGTTACTTAGGTATGTATAAAATTCCGATGCGTGTGTATTGTTCTAAAGCTTCATTTAATTGTTCGATTTTTATATACTTTTTTGAAAAATCAAACATAAGTATTTTATGCTACGCTTAAATTCTGTAGACGGTTGAGACTATTTTTGTAGCATTTTATACACACTTTTATTTATTATTATTATTATTAGCCCTCAATGTCCCACTGCTGGGCAAAGGCCTCCCCACTCTTTCCATTCATCCCTTTCCTGTGCAAGAACAAGAATAGTCCAGTCGGCACGGAATTTGACGGGTTCGTCTCTCCATCGTGTTCGCGGTCTGCCGCGTCGTCGTCGCAACACACACACTTTATAATACTTAAATGATTTTTTTCTGTCCATTTTGGCATTCAACCGACATTAATAAAAACACTAATTTGTTTCACGATTTCATTCTTATTGATTAGTCTAGGTATACAATATCTATACCTATTCACATATCCATCATTGAAGTTAATAAGTCCGAATTACTTTAAAAAAGGATCAAATTTGTCAGAGTACCTACATCCAATTTAGTAAAAAAAGGTAATTTCCATCAAATTGCCGGTGTGTGGGGCACGTATGCAAATTTAAGGGCGGGACAACATGGCCACCATACATGGTACCTAGTTTTTATGCCTTCTGGGTGTGCCTAGTGTATTAAATGAAGCTTGCCTAGTTAGTATTGAAGTGAAGTTACGTTCAGCGTAAATGGGTGACCGCTGTTGCTATCACAATAGTATTCTTGTAGAAAATGCAATGTGAGAAGCCGAGTTCATAAAGAAATGAAAAATCTAATGTAAGTAAATGTTTGTTACTCCTTCACGCTTAAACGGCTACACGGATTTGAATGAAATTTGATTTCAGGATTGCTGATTTATCCTGTATTAACACATAGGCTACTTTTTATCCCGGTATTCCCGCGGGAACGGGAACTATTCACCGCGGGTTACACCGCTGGGGACAATAATATAGCGTATGAGCACTAGCTCATACGCTATATTCCGTCGCCTGAGTTGGCCACTAGGCCAACTCAGGTGACGGCGTTTTTATGCGGCCTAAAGGCCTCCGTCGTGGCTTAAAGATTATAAATACCGGGACCGGTTGACATCACATTTTACTCCTTTTCAGGCATTTTTTTTAATTCCTGAAAAACATGTAAATTTATTTATCTATAAGTAGGTACCGAGTTCGAAGCATATCGCTTCACTCATTAAAATATCATAATCATAACTACTGTGTTTATTTCATGAAAACGCAAATTAAACTAATGGCTTAGCCAGGTTAATAGCATATACCAGTCTGTTATTGGTTGATACTTTATTACATTTATTAAATACCTGCCCGTCATTGGTTGATTTTATGCTAAATCCAAAAGTATTCGCAAACGGAAACGGACACAACTCACCATTCACAGAATAACAATAAAATGATTTTCTTTGAAGTTTGCGTCATATAATATTACAAACATGATAGTCTTAGAGACCGTCTCCACGAGCGTGAGAATCGCGACGATATTATCGCCTTGTCACGTATTTCTATACACTCTATGAACACACACGGCGATTTCATCGCGACGATACTACGAGTGACATTGACAAGCATATTCTTGTTTTATGCCGGGTTCCTATATCCAACGTACGGATGTCCGTACGTAGGTCGTCATAGCAACGTTGTTTATTCAACACAAAATGTATGAGACTCTTAGACAGATACCCAGCATTAATCGCCTTACAGTGTAAATTACCAGCCCTGCTACTCTGCAAAACGAAAAACGAAGTTTCGTGACAATTTTTGGGTTCTAATTATGTTGGTGAACTATTACGAATTCAGTATCCACCAACATAAGCTGACCCCGAAAATTGTCACGAAACTTCGTTTTTCGTTTTGCAGAGTAGCAGGGCTGATGATAGGAGGACGGAATCGTCGCGATACACCCCGTGGAGGCGATCCCTATGATACTATGCACACGACGTTTTTCGAACGGACAATCACGGCGTGTTTATGTGTAGCGTGTCACCTGCTAGTTCGCAGCGCGTTTGACAAACTCGAGGATGGTGTGTATGGGGACAGCTTGACTGCCTTTTGTTCGCCGCGCGTTTGCCTCGCGTTTGTATCGATACTAACGCAGTGACTGGACGTTTGAAAAATGTGGTGTGCAGAGACTCTTAAGATAATCATAGTTTACGAATTTCAGTAAGCCCGAGGCTGAGTTTTAATTTGAAATGCTGTTAAACCTGATGCAAAGGCAGCCAGTAGATGACGTAATCGAAAAGCATGTTTAACTGTCGGACCCTAGAGCAAAGAGAATAAAATCGTTTACCCTAGACTACGAATTGAATAGAATAAATAAATAAATAAATATCCTTGGACATTCCACACAGTGTCATCTAGTCCCAAGCTAAGCAATTCAATGCTTGTGTTATGGTAACCAGATGACTGATACACTACATAGATACATTTTTTTTTTGTAAATACATACATATTATACATAGAAAACACCCAGACACGAAACAAATATTTGCAGATCATGCAAACATTTGTCCCGCAGCGGGGATCGAACCCGCAACCTCTGCGTCTCAGAATAGAATAGAATAGAAAAAGTTTTTATTTTCCATCAACATAAACATGGGTAACATACAAATGAAAACACTTATTGACAATCGAACTTATTGAATTGTGTTTGTGTGTATCTAGTTTTAGCTGGGGAATCATCACCTGGGTAAGGAACTTGCTGTGCATTCGTTTCTCAGTCTTTCTCTATTTAAATGTAAAATAATTGAATAATATTTGTTATTACTAGGTATACCCTTTAAATATAACGGTGAAAGTTTGTGTGTGTCCAAGTGTGAGAGCATGTAAGTGTGAATGTTTGTTACTCCTTCACGCTCCAACGGCTGGACGGATTTAAATGAAATTTGCTACCATTATTGCTTAATCCTTGGATTCAAAAATAGGCTACTTTTCATCTCGGTGTTCTCACAGAAACGGGAACTATTTACCGCGGGGCGCAGCTAGTTATTAATAATTTCTAAATTATAAATTCAAAAACTTTATTGATCAACATTTGTAATTTAGACTTTCATAGAGACATACCGGCCATGTTTACCTCTCAGATAAAAGCGGCTCCGCCATTTTTTGTGAAAACAGAAATATTTTGAAAGCCGCATATTTATGGGCTGCTAGCTATCGTGTCGAGTGACGGAACTAATCTACAACTCGCACATGTGCAAGCAATTCTTAGAAAAGAGAATCGGGGAGTTTACTTTGACGAGTTCACTTTGTTTGATTAAATTATTAAGATCAAACTTCAACCTTCAAGGGTGAGGTTAACTTTCTACTATCCCTATACCTACATAATCCTATCCTACTGATATTATAAACGCGAAAGTTTGTAAGTATGGATGGATGTATGGATGTTTGTTACTCATTCCCACACCACCAGGTTCTTGCCTGATTCTTTCCCTGGTGTAGGGAGTCGCGTTGGAACAGGCATTAGAATCACCTAGCATGTAAAACGAAACTTAAGTGATCCTTGAGGTCCTACAAGAATAAATGATTTTTCTTTTTCTTTCTTTCATTCACGCGAATACTACTGAACGGATTTGGCTGAAACTTCGAATATACATAGATTTTATCTGGGAATAACACATAGGCTACTTTAGATCCCGGTATTCCCATGGGAACGGGAACTACCGCGGGTAACACTGCAGGGCGCAGCTAGCATTATATATGCGAAAGTAGCTCTGTCTGTCTGTTACACTTTCACGCCTAAACCACTGAACCGATTTTGATGAAAATTGGTACAAAGATACACTAGACCTTGGGAAAGGACATAGGCTACATTTTGTTCGGGTCCCACGCGTGGGAAGCCGTGGGGAGCAGCTAGTCATATCATAAATAAAAGAAGAATACATCAGTCTTGACTGGTTACTATGATTTTTATATAATGTTTTTGTGCAGTGGTTAAGGCGTGAATTACGATGTATGTAGTTATTCAAACTGTGTCAATGATACCAAATTAATAAATACCAAATTAATGTCTGAAGATAAGTAATTGTACTTTATTTGTGACTCTAAAGAAGCAATGAAAACAGCCTGTTTTCCTTTGAATGATCTATTATCTACCCCGAGCGTGGGATAAGGGCAGGAGAATGATAATGATGATTTTAAATCTTAATAGCTTAGCTTATTGGGGTACTTCTGGCTATCGAAAAAGCAAGGCTCGTTTACAATATTTACTTACCTATTGGTGTCAATTCAAATGTAGCTAAAACTAAACTACACTAATTCGACAGCACTAAAAATATTGTCGTTTTTCATAACGATCGAAATAAAAAGGATGGCATCAATTTTAGTGTTGTCAAATTAGTTTAGTTTAGTTTTTGCGGCACCAGTATTTACTTTGAGCACCATAGGTACTTTCAATAAAAATATTTAAAGACTTTTATGTGGTGAAAAGTGACCTAATTTTTACACACCAGGTATAACTATAATAAAACTTACCTAATAAATATTTAGGTGTTTAGTACATTACAACAATATTTATTATAACCAAAACTATAAAATTTTTACGAGATTTTTATTGCATTCTAGCTTTGTTACGAAGCATAATGAATTTATAACAATGTTGTATCAAAATACGTTAGCCAATTAATTTAAAAAGATTTTATCAGTTTATAATTAAGTAGATCGTTTTTGATAGATCAGTCAGGCACAAGTTAATACCAAGCGTTTAAAACTTTTAATGTAGTCTTAATGCCAGACACACGTTAGTGGCAATTCGGAGTATCGCAAAAGCTAAACTTAACTAACTAAAAATGTTGCCGTCCCTTTCATAGCGATGGAAATAAAAAGGATGGCATTAATTTTAGTTAGTTTAGTTTAGCTTTTGCGACACCCCGAATTGTCACTATAAGTGTTATTAGTGGCAATTCTGGATGTCGCCAAAACTTAACTAAACTAATTTGACAGCACTAAAAATGTTGCCGTCCCTTTCATAACTATCGAAATAAAAAGGATGGCGTCAATTTTAGTGCTGTCAAATTAGTTTAGCGACATCCAGAATTGCCAGTAACTGTTAATTTTAAATGAAACATCTTACTATCGAACAAAATTAATATTCAATCCGACGAACGATTACAGATCTATCTCCATAGCAACTTTGTTACACACTTCACTTCACTTCACTTCTTATATTTGGCTTTCGCATGGCTTGTGCCACGCATTTAGCCACTACCATGTGTTTAAATTTTTAGTCAGTTTAGTCAAGGTCAAGTCAAAGTCATAGTCAGCGTCAGTAAAGATGTGGGTTCTTTACTGCAGCTTTTTACATGGACTTCTTGAGAGAACTCGAAATGCAATGATATACAGTTTTGTTTCATTTGCCTACACTTATGTACGTTCACGAACACTTAACAGTTAATAATCCACCATTATTACATATTAACATTCGCCAAAACACAAATTTCGGAAAATAAAACAAAAGAGACAACATGCCATCTTGAATTCCCGTCAAAAAGCCCCTTGTTACACACAATTCACAATTTGTATTGCACTTTTTGACAGATATTTTGGCGGCACTTTTTGGACGTTAGTAGATGTGCGATCTTTCGTTGGATTGAATATTAATTTCGGCAGTAAAAGATTCCGACGGGATTTGAACCCGCGATGATACGAGCCTTACCATTCGGCCACGAAAGCCGGCCAAAGTTAAATGAATATTAAGATGATATCGGTTAAAGCAGCGATTAATAATACGTAAATACGCCATTTTTTCCGATCACTCACGAATTAATCACATTTTCAAAATTTGAAAATTTTGTTTTCATAGTTGGGATTAGAAATAACAACCTTATATTATATAAAGATTCATAGATTCTTCTCCTTTTTTGAAGTCGAATAAAAAAAGAGTTTGTTCAATTCATTCATATTTTGAAAAAGGTTTTTATTACCCAAGATATAATGAGTTTATACAAAGATGGTACAATGTACCTTTTTAAGATCAAATCTGGATTATAATAATATTTATGTTACCTATTTAACATACATAAGTACGACATAATTTAAATCCTAATTCGTTCGGAAATGGGCTGCCATTTTTAGATTTTAATTAAAAATGCCTGAACTAAATCTTAATCATTAATATTGAGAGTAAAAAAAGGATAATTATCTGACTTAGACCTTTCCACGTACGCATCACTCAGCATCGGGATTTTTGGAGGATAAGTTAGTGTGGCAGAAGCTTCTTTTAAAGTCATTATATTAGGAACTTCCATGTCGAATAATTAGCTAAACTAACTAGCTTCTCTATTTGAAGGTTTGCGGTAGCCATTCTTAGCGGGCCGATTTTCGGTGCAAATACTCACGAAAATACTTTGTGTCGATATTTTTTACAACTGTTCGGGAAACTACTCACGTAAAAATATCGTCGATTTAGATATTGGCAATGTTTCGATTCTTCCGGAGAATCTTTATCTGGGTATGAGTGTGGACACTCGCGGTCGCGTCTCACACATTTATAGTAGGTATTATTTTTAATAAAAAAAATGCAATACATAGCCGTGAAATGTTTTAGTTAGGTTGAGCACGGTAGGAATGGGTTGTGTTTTTTGTTATGGCAATTTTTTGGTAGTGAGAATGTGGTTTTAAATGAATTAAAGTTATAATAATATTCCTGAATGAAAATGTGAACGAGTAATAATAAAGTGTTTGTTGTCGACTAGAGTCCTGTTTACGTCCTACTTAGTTTCTCAAACGACCTCAATAGTTATAGGTAAATAGGTAGAGTAGATAGATTTTAATTTTAATTACAATTAGAAGGTCATGATTTCATCGCCATTATTTTGTTTAACACTGATTCTTTTCTTAATGTACCTACGGATAATTGGGATACACGAGTCAGGTCCAGTCAGTGCCTCAAGAAGCTTTGATTCGACCTACGACAGAATTTTGATGGATCCATGTGTCCATTACACATTTATGCATAGTTTTTGATAGATCAAAATTAAGAATATTATGTGCGGTCACAAATCAAGGTTATTGACATTTATAGAAATGCAATTGCCTGAAAAATAAAAACACAAAACTATTAATCACCTCAAAAATTTACTTACACAAAAAGTAACATAAAAGATTAATCTATACAGGGTGATTTTTTGAGGTGAATAATCACCCTATATAGAATATCACCCTGTATAATCTATGTAATAAAAGGTTGAGAAATAAATTTATTGTTGGCTGGGAATAAATTCAGTAGATAAGCCTTTTCCACACTCTCGTAGCACCATGTGTCTCAACCATGTGTGTATAATTTCTCCCATCTTATACCTTCGGGACCTGGCTTCATCAGGGAGGAACTGTCAATAACACGTTTATAATTATACAGCATTTCATATTGTTTCTTAGCTCTTTAAGCTCCAATTCTAAGCGATAAATAATACTCGTTTTAGTTTTAATGCATACGAAAATACTAGACCAAAATAGGATTCAAAATTAAGTAACTTATAAAATATAGCATGAGATCGTTAAAAGTTAAAATAAAATTAAAACAACTGTAAGATTTAACCAAATAAACAAAAATGCTGATGTGATTTAAAAAAAAAATTACTAATATTTAATTACGAAAAAAAAAATACTAACTAGGTAAAACTTATTCTGTGGAAAAAATTACAATTCGCAAGAAGTTTCGTACAATGTAAGTTTAGTTCCGCTACTCATCCAGAGATGGCGCTAACAGTATCCTAAGTCAAAAATCTTATCGGAAAGATGACACACTCCTACACTACACTGTATTATATTTTATTTAAAAATATATCCATGTTACTACATTACATTTAGGTACCTATGAATAAAATAAAAGAGTCCACTTATTTAATTTATTTTACGACATCCAATGAATGTGCTCTAATAAAATCAATGTGTTCCTCAATTTATAAGTACTTAGATAAAAATGTTCCTACAATTACCATGATGATGAGAAAAGTATAATTCTAAACTAAACCATTTTATAAAAAAAATTGCAACAGGAAAAGGTTTAAGTACCTACTTACCTACCTATTTCTATCAAAAAAAAATTTACCCATGTAGAAAGCTTACCAGGCGACCAAAAAACATACCCTGTTATTCAAATTGGACAGTAAACTTATTTTAGCTAAAGTGAATATTAAAGCTGTTGCTATTCTATGCTATGCTATTTTTATGATATAATAATATTATACTGCCATTAGAATAACAAGAAAGAGCGCTCGTGGCGAAGCTTGCTAAGACGTTCTTGATAGATCGTTGAAGTTAAGCAACGTTCTGAGCGGTCACTACTTGGATGGGTGACCGCAAGTGGCATTATCAGCTGAGCGCTTCCGTGCTTCGGAGAGCACGTTAAATTGTCGGCCCCGGCTTTTAAAGTCGTTAAGCCATGACGGAGGCCTTTAGGCGGCCTAAAACTCCGTCACCAGAGTTGGCCACTTGCTCATACGAACTTAGGTACTTTTTTTTTGTAGCTCAACATTGAATAATAACAATCGGTTGCAGGAAAAGGTTTTTAATCGGTGGTTTAAAACCTTTTCCTACAACCACGATTTCAGTAGGTACTTTTGCTGCGGTGAAGATTATATTCCTGATATCGACGTGTATTTTCTGTTTTATAAACTGGGCCTAGGATGTACTTCACAGAAAATTCAACCTTATGGTGGTAAAGCGGAAATTTGGGCGATATTAGTGGCAATTCGGAGTGTCACAAAAGCTGAACAAAACTAACTAAAATTAAGGCTATCCTTTTTATTCCCATCGCTATGAAAGGGACGGCAACATTTTTGGTTAGTTAAGTTTAGCTTTTGCGATACTCCGAATTGCCACTAGTAGTTACTACACGGATCCTTGAGGTCTGACAGAGAAGTACCTAGACCAGGGGTCGGCAAGTATTTTTCTCTAGGTCCTAGACTCTAGATCTCTCTCTCTAGGACCTAAGACATTGAAGATAGAGCTCTTAAATTTTTTTTTTCCTTTTCTTTTGGCCTATAAAAAACTCATCTATCACAAACTCACTTGAGATTGAATAAAACATAATTAGTACCCCCCTGCGGCTTTGCTGGTGTGGTACTTACCCGGATAAAAAGTAGCTTAAAATAAAATAAAATGTGTTGTTCCACCTCAAACCTACCTAAGCTATGTAGGTATATTCCATGTTTCAGCTATCCGCAAGTGGCCGCAACTCTGGTCATAGAGTTTTTAGGCCGCCTAAAGCCCGAGTTCCGCTATCATCGGATGGTACTTAGGTTCTTTAGTATTTTAATCATAAATTCGTATTTCTAAAACTGTATAATAAATAAAAGCTTTAGCAAATAGCAGATTATAATACTTCTCATTCTTTTCCTTATCACCCGTCGACCCGTGTAATACAATAATCTTAGGATTAAGACTTTAAAATCTTTATTCTTCCTAGGATTAGGACCTGCATACAAGATTCTTTGTAAATATTGTAAAATATAGAGATTTCATTATAAATAAATAAAATTTGATAAATAAAATCTTACTAAAAGTTAACGGCTCCGGCAGGATTCGAACCTGCGTAGATTCACGCGATCGCTCTTAAGCCGAGCTGCCTGACCACTAGGCTACAGCCGAGGCCTGAAACTATCAGTAAGATGGTTTTATCGGTTAAAGCACCGATGAGCGCCATATAGAGATCATTTTAAAAATATTTTTGTAGACTTTTCAATGTATTTCAAAATAATACTGCGTAAAATTATTGATTTAAGGTTTTCATTAATTTTTGCCGATAAGCCATGACGGAGGGCTTTAGGCGGCCTAAAAACTCCGTCACTAGACTCACTACAGTTTGCCATTTTCTCATATGAACTTACTACTCTCTATTAAGAATTCGTTCAGCCATCTTGAATGTTGACTTCTGAAAATGCATGTACCAAATATTTGTTTAGACTTAGTACCTACTCTATCTTAACGACCCAACTTATGTGATCAATGATTTTAACTCATCTTAACTCATTGGTCGAAGCGACGCGTGATCCAAGGGCTGGCACATATTTGGCTCAAAAGATCAGCATTGCCATTCAGCGCGGCAATGCTGCCAGTGTCTTGGGCACGCTTCTAGCAGTGGTTTGGATCAGTTGAGCTACCTATAGATCGTTTGTAACGAACCTTAGGTGACTCAACTGGTTCTAATTGTATTTTGTACAGTTATGTAAATATTTAGTAGTTTAGTTTCTTAAGTTATATGCAAATTAACTAGAGACACATAATATTACACCTCTTTCCCGTTGTGGTGGGTAGAGACCACAAATTTCCAGTTACTACGATATTGGCATTCTGAGATTGATCAATAAAATTTATCATGGATATTGCCTTTTAAGTGGCAATTCGGAGTGTCGCAAAAGCTAAACTAAACTAACTAAAATTAATCCCATCCTTTTTATTCCCATCGCTATGAAAGGGACGGCAACATTTTTGGTTACTTAAGTTTAGCTTTTGCGATACTCCGAACTGCCACTAATATATATTTTAATGACCTTATTATGATAAATTTAGAGGAATTTATAAGTCTATAGTTCGTATGAGCTAGATAACTCTATGGTCAAAGTTTTAGTTAGGAAACGTGCTGTTGAAGAAAATGATTCTGAAGTTCTGACTAAACCACTTTATAGATTCTTTTTTCTTTGTGAGACGCGACCGCGAGGAGTGACCACACTCATACCCAGATGAAGATTCTCTGGAAGAATCGAAACATTGTCGGTATCTAAATCGACGATAATTTTACGTGAGTAATTTCCCGTGTGCTATTATAATCTCTTTATAGATCATTAATGGGTTGGATGTATTTCACTAACGCAAGTTTACCATACTTCCTTACTTAAGAAATAAAGAAAAATTTATTCTTGTAGGACCTCAAGGATCACTTAAGTTTCGTTTTACATGCCAGGTGATTCTAATGCCTTAGGGGAGGTGGGCCCAAAACGGGCACTCTAAGATTGATTAAAAAAACAGGTTAAAATCTCTTACAACTTTGACTGTTAACGGGTACTTAATTTATCATAGTTTAATAGGGCAATCAGATACTCATGTTATGCTAAGTCTTCAAACAATACCTATGAAACAACAAGTCTTGTATAGAAAAGGTTTTGGAGGTGGCTATATACAAATCATCTACTTAACTAAATCTGTATTGGATGATTTACAATATCAAAAGGCAGTATAATGCCTTCTATAACAGGCTAGGATAGTAATAAAGTATATGCAAGGCAATAACCCACATTATATTATCGGTATACGAGTAGCATAAGTAAGTACCTACTATAATAGTTCAATAATTTTTTGTCGCCCAAGCAAGGTTCCTAGATGTTTTGGTTCGAGCTCAATCGACGAGAAACATTGTTTAAGAAGGGTTGACTACAGGTCGAATTTATAAGTTGAAAGTTTAAAAATGGAATGTAAACGACCGGGCGCAGGTCACTGTCGCCATCACAAAGTTTTCACATTAAACACTTTTGCCTACAGTCATCCTGACGGAGTGGGGTTACCGCGCATGCGTGCCACTGCACACTTGTTAGCCTCAGAATAGGCATAGTTTCAGAGTATTTATCTATGGGTGTAAGACATTCAATTTGCTATTCTTTAAAAAAACATCCCATGAGTAAGCACATCTTCCGATGTAGGTACCTACTACATGCAGGCATACACCGCTCATCGATACCGCGTTCCGTGCGAGAGGACCTCAGCAATTTTGATTAGGTACAGAACAGAAAATCCGAACAGAGGAAAACTCTCATGTAATTGCCGCAAAAACTGTAGAAAAAACGCGCACGACCGTCTGTGTCGAGGCGCGCGCGCGGTGTGCGGCGATAGGGGGGAGCGGGGGGAGCGCTCCGCCCGCGGCCGCCATTGGCGCGCGCCGGGGGGCGGCGCCCCGCCCCGGCCGGCCCGCGCCGCACACCGCGCCAGTGTCCGTCAGACTGCCGAGCGCGTCGGGCCTCCCGCTTCCCCGCGCCTCGCTCGGCCACGCGTTCGTACCGCGACAAAACCGTCAGTTTACAACCGTCGCGAGTGCATTATGACACTAGTGAGCTAGCGGGCCGCTGTGACGGTGTCAAATAATTGATGTGTATGTGTGCACGTGCTAGTGTGTTGTGTTAGGTTGGGCCCGTGACAAAAAACGTTCGTGGTGGCCAGCGGAGCCTTGCACCCGGGCTCGGGCCGAGCTTTCATGGCTCAGCCTAGGGTACGTACCGGTGCACCTCGCACCCAGCACTCCCCCGCCTCCCCGCACTGTCCCCAGTACAGCTGATAGCCTAGCCGATATATCTCACTCCGACGATAATGACAACAATGCGCTCGATAAAAGTAATAATAGTGATAACAGTGCTAAAAACACAACAACCGCTAATGTGCTAGCTTCTGTTCCTAATTTAGACGATCATCATGTTTATTGACAAAGTAAGACAATAGCGAGTAATGAGAGAGACGTAGACAGGCAGGTAGAGTCGCACAAGCCGCTAGTAATCCATGTTTCGGCACCGAGGAAGTTGTTATAACAAGTGAAACACGTTGTGAATACGTAATGCGGTGTTACAATGCGTTTAACAACCGCCGACGCATTACCAGTGGTAATGAAAACAAAATGAATGCAATAGAAATATTAAATCTGAAGATATTGTAATCGTTGAGTAAAATAATCGCGGCTAAACAAGACATGCGAATGTTAATAAGGAATATAATAAGCCTAGCGACAAGGTAGGTGACGTCTTACAAACGCCGTAAATGCCCATGAATAAATCTGATTGCTGAATAAAAGAACAAGTCTGTATATTTTGAACACCTGACGGAATAGGAACCAATGTTTGAAATTCAGAACAATAAAATGGGATAAAATGGCATTCAGCGGGGCGCCCATTGTGGCTGGATGGTCTCTTTAGGCCGAGGGTGCAGACTCGCTTTACAAGCGGCTTTAAACGCACGGTTTCACACAAAAGAGTGCATCTTTGAAACCAACAATAAAATTCAATTGACAATGCAAGAAAAGTTTTTTGTCGAAGATGTCCCTAACGGAATTCTCGGGGACAACTTTCTAAAGATTTAGGATGGTATTGTTTTTCTTGTAGACATTGATAATCCTTTCAGAAATATAATATTTATGAGCGAATATAATACTTATTATATCTACGAAGAAGCCACCGGAACAACAAATATAACCTAAAAATTAAATAACATGTAGATTAGATTAAACGACTCTAGATAATGTTGGACATAACATATTTATTCTTAGAAGAGTATTACGAACAAGTAATCCTGCTGTTAGACTATTTTAATTATTTAGGTAGGTAATTATCCTTTAAAGTTTCAATAAAAATAAATACCTACATTAGTTGAGATAACTACTAAGTACTTATGTAAAACGTTTAGAGCACACAAAGATATAAAATTGTTATCTGATGTAAATAATATTTTAATTAAAACAGCCGATTAATTTAATGTAATATTATAGTGAGATAAATCTTTCGACGGCAATTAACTCAAACATTATCTACTTTTAATGCATTTTATTATTTTGAAAACATAATAACTTTTAATTTTACCCTAGACGCGAACTTATTATTACAAGTCTTTATAAAAAATATTAAATATGCCATAAACCTTATTTAAAACAATAGATAGAACGTTGAGCTACTTACACGTAAAAAACTTTTAATGAAATGAAAAAAAAAAAATGAAAAAAAAAAATAAGTAAAAATAAAATAATACTTAACTCTCTTTCTTCGGTAAGTAATAGGTACATTTTTAATAGCTAAACATAAAGTAGAAGTTACATACTTACGTATTTTTTTTTCATTGCCTGAAAACACGGATAAAATGACATTTTCTTAAAATGAATCCTAGCTAAGTCGATTTATCGCCTCTGAAGCCCCCTGCATACTAAATTTCATGAAAATCGTTGGAGCCGTCTCCGAGATTCAGTTATAATACCTATACAAGAATTGCTCTTTTAAAGGTATAATAAATACCTAATGCAATAAAAAAATTTCAAATACATTTTTATTTAAAAACTATAGGTACCTGAGTATAATCTTTACCATCCACTCATCCTTAGTGTGTCAAATTAATTCATAAAACACTTATTACACAAAAAACAAATGTTTACCAAATACTTGTACGGTCATTTCCACGATGTATTGTAAATTTTATGACACGGCAGATAAGAATATCAATTTGTCCACTGTAATAAACTATAATCTTCGATAGCGTTGGATTTCGGCGGCAAAATTAACAGATAATAAATATGACGTAACGTCACATTGGAAATAGGAACATGAAATTACTTGTGTTGCAAGTAATAAATGAGCTGAGAAAAAAGTTGCACGATGTAAAAATTCAGAAATGTTAAAATTTAAGTGATGTCTTGTTATTTGTTTCCGTCAAATTACGACGTAATTAAAATAAAAAATGATAAATACGAGTAATTTGTGAAGATTTTGTAAAACTACAAAATACGCTAGAACAAAATATAGGTAGATGGAACTCAATAGGTACTTTTTACAGATAATAAACGTAAAATAAAGAAAACATAAAACAAAAGAAGGTTAACAAATAATTATAAACGTCAGTAAATAGACAGTGAAAAACAGTTTTCATAGAACAGCAGATGTTTACTAAGTTGGCCATTAATTTTCCATCTGTGACATAATTTAACTGGAATATATGAAAAATGTATAGAGTTGAATACCAAAGCTGAAATTCTAGGAATCGACTCTACCACTTACGGTTTTTGTGATAGCAAAAATAGGCGTAAAACGAGATGCAGCACTTTTGACGAAACAAAATTGACAGATCCAGAAACTATTCGAGAAAACCGCTAGTTGCTGTGTTTATAATGATGTGGCACATTAAAATCTACAAAGAAACAGTTTTTATATCAAACACTAGCTGGAAAAAGAAATATTCTTCGAAATTTAAAATTTACGGTAAAGAGTGAGAAAAAATTAATTAAGTACAACCAATAGTAAAATTATTTTGCAAAATGTTTAGGTACTATCATTATTTGCTAGCAGTAAAAAATCCCACTGTTTGTGGTATTTTTATGGCAACTGGAATAAGGTTCGTAAAAAAATAACGTAACAAAAATGAATGATAGTATTTTTCGGGAATCTGTTTACAAAGATTGTCAGAAACGTAAAACAACAAGTAAGAATCACAAAAATAAATAATTATAATCTTCAAACTCATTAATTCATGTGAAAATATTTTATTACCGCAAAACCCTGAAACCTACTTAATATGTTTTGATTTCTCCGAAGATATAAAGTTTTATGCGGACATTTTTAACGTTTATTTGAAAAAAGGTGAGGTTATTGACCTTACTCAGCTGTTGCACTTTTTGTATTTATTTATAATCTTTATTCAAGAATAATAAGAGATAAAGTAGTTATCTAATTACTATTTCAGTAAAAACAAAAACAATTTGTAAACGTCGGGCGAATATTAAAGGTAAAATTCGTGATAAATACCCGTTTGCATATGTTTTATAATTTGTAATCAAATTTACCTACGATATTTATGTTTTAAATACATACTTACTTACGTATAATGTATTAAATTGTTTTACACAAATAACATTTTTGGATGATACCTGTTCTGAAGAAACGATTAATTTGTCTAAGAAATTATAAAATACACAAATGAAACCTCAGTGTCGCAGAAACATAAAAGTTTAAATTCTTATAAAAAATGGTAGAGCTATAAAAATAAAGGAAACGTAAAAGTAAAGCATAGTTTTTGTTATGATACCGATTATTATATAAAAAACCTGAATTAGTAAAGAAAAACTATAATGTTGTGGGTGTATTAATAAAATTGATTGGCAATACATACATAGTTATTCGATTTTTAATACAAATTATAAAATTCAAGACGTTTGCAAAATTTTATTGGTCATAAAAATATTTAACTTCTTTAGAGACCCTTTAGTGGTGAGATTAACGGACTGATAACGTGAAACATGTTTTATTCAGATTTTATTGCAAATAAAAAGTATAGGTATCGTTAAAATATATTTTAGTTCCAAGTTGTAACTAAATTTCTAAGAATATCACTTACATTTTTATATTAAATCTGTCTTTTTCTTCTTTTACTTCTCATGTGGCCGCGGTATTTCTTTCACAAGACAAATATTAATAAGCATATTAATAAAATTGCTCACATATTAAAAATCAATAAAACCGTTAAAATGTAAAATGAATAAAAACTTTTTAATTCCGTTACCGGCCGCCATTACGTGAAACTTTTTTTTCTAAGACGGCGCCAATCTGCGGGCTGCGAGCGTCGACCGTACGCAACACATTAAACTTATTATTGGCACTTACTTCAAGCAGTAAAGATAATACCAGTATTGTATAGGCAATTCTGTTCACATTTCTTGATAAAAACAACTCGATTTTATGTTTTAAGTGTTGAAAAATGCCCCGACATTATTGCCGCACGAAAACGATAAGGTGACATTACTGACATTGCGTTCAGTGTTGCCAGTGGCAGGTAGTGAAATATAACATGAGACAGGTCAAAAAGTAACATTTTCACTAGAAAAGTTACATTACCTTCAGTTTTGCATGACAAACTTATATAAGGGCGATTCTCTGTAAGCTCGTACAGGTCCCATACAAACGCTGTCCTGGAAAGTATTTTTAATATTTGCCAAAAAACCGTGTTCTATTTTGAAGAAAATTTACTATTATTTTAGTTAGATAAGGAGGCCCACTGAATTTATACGTATTTTCCGAGTTATTAGCGATTTTCAAAAAAATCCTGACAGGGGACTGTTAAGTGGGACAGAGGACTGTTGTACTAAACAAAAATGTCATTTTACATTTATAAATCATTTATTATTTCTATGGCATATTATCGCATCAATAGTTAACCAAGTATCTTTTTAAAAAAACAACAGAAAACATAACTTTATTTTATCATTCATATCAAAAATTAACTTTTAAGTGGTACAAACAGTTTGTACTCACTGAGATAAACATAATAGTCTTATTATAAAACGAATAATTAAATGCTTTATATAGTATTCATTGAAATACTTAGGTAGATACTAGTGGCAATTCTGGATGTCGCCTAAACATAACTAAACCAATTTGACAGCACTAAAATTGATGCCATCCTTTTTATTACGATCATTATGAAAGGGGACGGCAACAGTTTTAATGCTGTCAAATTGGTTTAGTTAAGTTTAGGCGACATCCAGAATTGCCACTACTTACTATTTTTTTTTAATTATCCTACATTATCCCACTGCTGGGTAAAGGTCTCCCCTAGTACCTTCCAGTACTTGCGATCACCCGCCACTTCCCATCAGTCTTTCCGAAAGGTCGAGGTCGTTACGCCAACGTTTTCAGTAAATTATAAGACACTTCTTGAGCACAGAGCTGCCTTAAAGAAGTGGAAAGAACATTGTACCGTATGCCGAGCCAAAAGACTTAGACGGAAAAGCGTCACTAATACTTTTGTTAGAGAAAATATTCCGTCATCAGATCCAGAAGCGGATACTCCGCCTTCAAGACCAGTTTTCCGGTTCCAGTTCCGCCCTAGCTTCTTAACAACTGATCACTTGTACTTAAAATCAAATTTATAAAAGTTTCTGCCCCCACTGCATTGCCCATCAGGCATCCATTGTGTGACAACTCCTGCCCATCTGTCCATACCCATCCGGCTAACGTGCCCCAACCAACTCGTCTGCAATTCCTGTGTTTTCGCGCAAGATTGAATTACGGATTCTATCTATCCTCTTCACCCCTAGCACGCTGCGCTCCATCCATAGCTCTTTGGCTCATCTTGATTTTGAATTCGAGACTCTGTTATTGACTATGTTTGTGCACCATAGGTGAGAACGGGCAGAATGCACATGTCACTAAGTTTTCGCTTTAGTGATATAGGAAGGGTGTCCTTCATCAGCTCTTTCACGGACCAGTAGCTTCTCTAGGCGTTGTCGATGCGGCAATCGATCTCTTTTGTCTGTTCAGATTGAGAAGCTAGGGCGGAACTGGGTCTTGAAGGCAGAGTATCTGCTTCTGGATCTGATGACGGCATATTTTCTCTAACAAAAGTATTAGTGACGCTTTTCCGTCTAAGTCTTTTGGCTCGGCATACGGTACAATGTTCTTTCCACTTCTTTAAGGTAGCTCTGTGCTCACGAAGTATCATATCCTTTATTTACTTTTGTAAACCTTTTTCTTTCTTCTTTTGGTACTTCAACTTCTCCCTTTCTCTCATTTCTTCACTCTTAGGAGGTACTCTTCTTCACTTTTCTTCTTTGATACCTATCGTAGTCGCTCTGCTTATTTCTTTTTCTGTAGTATTTCCTTTCGGGATAACGTTTTTCGTTTTAGGAGCCATTTCAGGTTCGTTCAATCAGCCTGTGTAAAATAATTCGAGTTTATGAAGGAAAACAAAAATATTAAATAAATAAATAATGCAAAGCAATAATGATTTGATGATTATTACATTTTTAACATTAATAACACAAATTAGCGGATAAATTTACACAAACAATAACCAATACGCATAATACACAGTCCCCTGTTCTGTAAAACAGTCCCCTGCAGCATTTTCAGGCAGTGGACTGTTGCCAGGGGACTGTGAATTTCGGTTAGATTCCACAATATTTTCAAAATGGATGTTAAATCGTTTTTCAAGAAGCTACCGATCAATTAAGACAATAATAATAAAAAAATAAACGTTATATAGAGATAATTAAAGTAATTAACATAAATATTATCACTTACCAGAGGACTGTATGGGGTAGCGGTCCAAACACGTGTTCGCCTCACTAATGAAGCTCTGACACTAAACTTAATGGCATTTCGTCGCTGCATTCGGCATGGTTACCAACTACACAACAATTGCGTTCCGTTTCACTCAAAAAAAAGTTTGTAAACATTAAAGTTTTTTTTTTGTATGGGTTTAAATTTTTGGCAGGGGACTGTAAGAAAATTTTGGGGACAAAATTTACAGGAGTTTACTTAATAAATAAAATTCGTAATGAGACCTTGTTTTACGAAAATAATATAATTTAATTATTTTTCTTTATAATATTTACTGCCAAATGTATCTAGTTTCAATAACTTTGTCGTAAATCTCATTTCTAGGTGAGAATGCAGTGATAGGGACAGCCAGGGGACTGTATTTTTAGAGCTTCTATCACGTCTAGAAAAAAAACTAAAATAGTTGTGGTTCTAAAAACAAAGGGCCCTTAAAGTTTTGGGGTTAAACTTTCATTAGAAGTGATTTTTTTTTAAATAAGTCAATTACTTTTTGAAAAAATCAGTCGGGACAGCCGATTACGAGCTTACAGAGAATCGCCCATAAGTACCTAATACCTACTTACTTGGAAAATGTTTTGAAGATAAAAGCAACGTAGCACTTGGTTTGCAGTGCGCGGAACGATGCGAGCGAAGCGAGCAAAATTTTTTTAAAGAAAAAAGCGACGTGACTTTTGATATTGTGTATGATCGGGTCGGTTAATATTTTGCTAGAATCGATGCGAGCGCAACGAGCAACATTTTTTTGAAGAAAAAAGCGACGTGGCTCTTGATATTGTGTATGGTGGGGTCGGTTAATATTTTGCTAGAATCGATGCGAGCGAAGCGAGCAACATTTTTTGAAGAAAATTTGTTCGCAATGTACTAAAGAAGATCAAACTCGTGCTAATTGAGCTTTGAACCTAGCGAGCGGATCGAAGAATTACAATAAATACAAGTGACAACATGAAAAAAGTTATTAAACCGACTTCAATTTAGTAAGTAGAGAGCAATTTTCTGCTCTCTTGGGGTACATTTTGTGCATTACTCTGAAAATCCTCATCAGATCCTCAAATTTTTTTGGGACTACCTCGACTACTTTTGTATTTCTTTGCTTGCCGCGATCGACTGGACTCATAGCAGCGATTGACCGGTCGATCGGGATCGACCAACCCTGCACTATAAGTAGGTACCTACCTACACTCCACTTAGATGCTATAAAGAATCACAAAAACGAATACCTTTTGGTACACTTTATGGTTCGTTTATTAAATTGACTGCAGGAAATCAGCACGTTAAAATATAAATAGGTACAATTGAGAACTTAGCTTCCTATTAATAAATACATTTTAACTGCGTTCACCTTTACTTTGTCATCAATAAATATGAAAAAACGTCATCATAAATAATGAATGGAGACAGGGTAGCTAATTTGAACTGGTAGTTAAAGTTTATTTTGAATGACCTAAAAGTAACACAAAAGTAACATATTGAGTCGTGTAACATGGAGGTAACATGAGAGGGTCAAAAGTAACGTAAAATGTTACAAAAGTTACATTCTGGCAACGCTGATTGCGTTTCTTTTTAATTTTAAGGATGGCAACGGTGCAAAACTGTTCTGCCGTTAGGTGTGAAAATACGGCCTGTTGCAGGAAGCGTAGATAGTAAAATATAATTAAGTGTTTCCACTTACGATAATTTTATCGTAACGTTACTATTATTTTTTCATTTGCCACGAAATGATTAACAGTTTATTTATGAACTCTAAAAGCTAAAGCTTCACATTATTGCCAGTAAACAACTTTACAATTTATTAATGTCAATAGATTCGGAAGATTTATAAAATAATTCAATTGTATTGGAACCATTTCTGTTAAATAAATCAAAAATACTAGACAAGTTCATCTATCACTAAGATGGTATAACTCGAATTTGTTATTCCACTAATTCGGTTCATACTCAATAACTCATAAAATCTCTAATTTAAAGTTCTCATAAAGAGGAAGTTTCAAAATCTAATAATTATCGAAGCGAACAATCTTCGAAAACGAAACGGTCCCAAATTAAAAACTGGCGCGCCTATCGCATTTCTAATTTCGAATGTGGATCCATTTCGAATTTGGAATAGATAAATGACATAGGCCTGGGCTCCACGGTTCGTGATTATGAACGCACTAAAATAGATCAGGTAATGAACCACTACGAGTTATAGGGGTTTCAGTTCTTTTGATTAGAATAGACGTCATATTCACTGAAATGCGATTGATGGATGAATTCGTATGTCAGGTGGTTATAGGTGGAACTTTATTCATATTTAATAGAAAGCGTTATAAAAAACATAATGATTTAATGATTTGTCGCTGCTTATAAATGTGTAATTAAATTCAAGATTACTATTTAGATTATGACGTCAAATATCTCTATAGTGTGCGTCATTTTTTGCTAGTTAAGAAGTGGTTCCAAAATTTAAAACGGTCACCGCCTCGAATGACCAGATAAATTACATTTGATATATTATATCCAACTATAACAGTATATACGACAAAATGATATATTATTATAATAAACCATCCACGAGAGACCGGTCCAAGACATTACCTTTTTAATGCCATACGGTGATTAGAAATAGACATTTTTCAAGATGGAACGTAACACCACTTTATGGGTCCATGTTCCGATACGTCACTCGTTTTTGTCGTAGTGGGTGTAGATTAGTTAAATCGAGATATCGTAGGTCTCCTAATGGCGCTACACGGAATTGATTAAAAACGTAAATTCCCAAACCATTAATAAATGTGTACCTACACGACGTCAGATAAATTTATTCAAGCTGATTTTACATAGAAGTGTGAATATTTGTTCGTGAAGCTCATAGTTATGTAACTTTATGCAATCTTTTAGAAATTCAAAACAGACCCGTCGGAGACTATCGCCGAACTAGCTGGCCACAGATACGGCAAAAACTGCGCCATTCTGCCGACGGAATCAATTCAGAGCTGATGCCCGACGCTTTGCGAACGCACCCACGAATTTGTTATTTAAATTCTTCCGTTCTATTTTTGAGTTTGAGTTCGCGCGGTCTAGATGCGTCCGAGGTCCGAGTCGCCTCCGCAAGGGCAGGCCTCCTCATTGTTTTATTCGAGCCGCGTACCTTTTTCAATTTGAATATCGCCGTTCATTTTCGAATTGGCTCTTTGTAGACGCGCCTTAATTACGCAGTTTAGATTCAACGTTAATTCGCGCGCTCGCTAATTTGAGGGTTTATTATGTAACCGAACGTCTGACATCCTTTTTAGGCGCACTCTCCGTGAATTCCTGATAGGTTGTGTCTCTAAAAAACTTTGCACCTTGAAATTATGGCCGTAAATCTAATTTATTATCGTCCGGTAACATTTATTTTGGCGCTAGCGAAATATGCTTCCCATTCGCATTATTGTGTCATTTTTCTTTCGCTGCCGGTAGAGAAACATGTGTAATTTTATCGACGATCGACAAATCTCACCCATTCGACTCCCGAAACTATATAATTCGTCTATTACGCCTACAGAATCGAGAGATAGATTAAATAGTATAAATCGAGGCAAGATGAGTCAGCAGTAACCATGAAGGGTTGGAACAATGAGGCTCTAACGCGCGCGCCGGCGGACGGCGGCCGCGCCCGAACGCAGCATTGTATTGGCGTTCTTTTTTCGAATTTTTAATTTTTTAAATCTTTTTTCAATATCGGTGTTTTTTTCGGGAACGGTAACGAGGTTTGAAATCACAATCTCGCCGGCCATCACTGGGCTATTTAGCGCGCGTTTCATTTTCTCTTTTCTCGGGAGATGAATAGTGCGACGTCGCGCGTAATTAGCGTGGTTTATCTGTTAGATTAGAGTCGCCGGGAGATCCGTATCGGGTGGAAACTTTATTTAGAGCGGAGTTGTTTTGGCCGTCGGCGTCACCGCCGGGGCGATGACCAAATTATTGCCAAGAACGAGTCCCGCCGGTGGCCGACGCGCCCAGCTCGCATCAACCCGTCGCTCGTTTGTAAATCTTGATAAAACTCTTTAGACAAAATTAAAAATTCTTGCTACTATCCGCCGCTAATGACGCTGACATGTTGGCATTGGCGTTAAAAATATACGCTTTTATCTTAATAACACTAAAGGACGGAGCTAGGCATGATACATCACTTCATGAGAAAGATGGTTCCCAAAGAGTTTTTCCTTTCGTTCAGAAATGCGTCACTCACAGAATTCGAAGTTTAAATAGTCAATCACGAGTGTCGGTGTGGCTAATCTCGCATTCATAGCCACAATGGAGGTAACGAACGGACAAACGGACAGACGCGTTAATAAGACACGCGTGGGCGGCTTTATGTCAACGTTATTTATGATGAGACCTTTTTTCAGACTTTCTGCTAGTTGGCAACGCTGGTTCGTTTGATTCGAAATTCGAAATTGTGATGAGATTAGTAGGTACCTACTCGCCGTTTCTTACTTTCGAAATGTGAAATGGTTAACCAGTGATGCAATCATCCGATCGCGAGATGCTAAAGTATGTGGGTATCTATCTGCCCGTCGTTATTGGCGACACGATCCTTAAGTAGTTTTAAGTAGGTATTTTGATACTTTTAATAAAAGCAAAAAGATGTGGCGACGTCGCGTCGGGAGGAGAGGAAATCGTTATCTTAACGAGCGCGTATTTACGTGAAATCAGAGAGAGTCAAATGTCCCTCCGAAGAGTGCACCAGACGATAAGAGGTCGCTATCGGAGGTTCATGGGCCAGCTATTGACCTCCTTGTTTACATTTCAAGACAGACGCAAGTTTCATATTACGCAGAACTCATGATAAATACAAATTGTTAACCTAATCTCAGGCTACAGGGTTAATGGTCTTTTAAAATCAATTTGAGTCTATAAAAATTAATTAAACAAGTTAGATAAAACAATAATAAGTTGTAAAATTTCGGGTGGCGAGGTTTGCTTTAAGATTGTATTAAAAACGGAATGGCAGCTAAAACTTTCATCTGCGGCCTTAAAACGAGTGTTAACGCTTCCTCCTCGATACTTTCCGAACGATAAATCTGCCAGCAAATCGACCGAATCCGTACGTCGAACATCGCTCACGCGTTCTAATTTTAAAAACTGGTGGAGAACTCTCACGCGGTGCTGGTGGCGGCTGCTTCTCCAAATTAGAACGGGCCCTTCGAAATATGTCGAATATAGAACGGTGTTGGTGTTGCCAGTTTGCGGAGACTCAGAGTGTCACAGCTCGCCGTGTCCCCATGCGGATGAGCAAATGGAATAATGGTCGTCTGGGCCCGCATCCGGCGCGGGAGTCGGATACAACTCTTGCAACGCTCTGGATACAATTTTTCAATTAAATCGACCAGACAGAAGATCCCTAATAGGTGTCGTTAAGAAGTCGTGTGCCCGATTTTCGAACTGTCCCCGTAACGAGGCCGTTTTATTAGTATTTATGGTTGAGACACGGAGCATTCTTTGGGTTCGTCGTGTGTATCATGAATGAAGCGGAATTTATGACTAGCGCCCGCTATAATGTTGCGCGGATACCCGGCGGAGTCGCGGTGGCACCGCGCGCTGCCGCCGCTCGACGGCCGCGTGCGCTTCCCAACTCCGCCGGCCTACCAATATATAAAGATTTTTCTAAGTTTTACGGTGGTATTACGTTCGGAGAGGTAGTAAAATTCGATACGTGCATCGCTCCTAACGACTCTTGATTTACCACTATCAATTTGAAGAATACATAAAAACACACCTGAATGATAGCTACTTTAATGTGCATGTTTTATTGTGCCAAATGTATCTCACGGGTATGCAACAATGGGCGATAGTCGCAGTATTATTATTAGGTATTATGAGTATTGGAATACATTATTCAGTGTTACGAATCGTGGCTGGTCCCCTCGAGTGGCGCGCCAGATGACGAGCGAGGGAGACGGCGCGAGGGGTGGCGTTCATCATCCCTCCCTGTCAGGAACAAGTGCCGGTTATGCCGACCCCAGGCCCGCTCGAGAACCTCGACCTTTTTATATAAAACCTCTTATGTAAAGACACGAATGCCTCAGGAATCCGCATTCGAACAGATCACTCATACTCACCCGCAAAAGAAATATTTTAATATTTTACTTCTCGGAATTGACCTACGCTAATCTCGAAACCGCATCGTAAAAAACGATAACCCACGGCTGTCTTAAGCGAGGTTTAAATAACCTAAGCGATTAATAACCGCGGAGCTTAATTAGCAACAGGGCTCGAACTCGTCAAAGTTTTGACAAGCTGACTTATGTCTAATGCCACGACAATGCCACCTAAATTAAATAGCATCGCGAAACAAATCCCATACGACGCAAAAACCGGCCGTTCGAGAACTTATTACTCGCAGAAGATTCCCATCGTGAAAAAACCACAAGAATGTCATTTAAAAAAATTAAAACGTACGATTCTTATTTTTTCTTTATGGCAACCCAAATGGACTAAAGGTTATCTCGAAGGAAAAAAGGCGGGTCTGAGCGATTCCATTTTTAAAACGTATCATTTAATTTTGGAACCGGCTTTCAAGACGTCAAAAGGTAGTCATTACATATTTTGTGGCCAGTATCGCTTAGCGCCCATAGATTACTGGCACTATCTTTGAGTTAGGGCCTATGCAGTCCAGATGATGTGATGCGATCGTTTTTGCGGTTCATTGTGTAACAGAAACTAATTGCTGACGTTATATTAGTGTGAGCATTACAGAATTATAATTACCCTTATCCCTATACGTGATGGAATGCTAGCTGGCACTGACCTAAAAATTTATGGGAAAATTTTGACGTTGACATTTGACGTAATTGTTGACCCTTATGCCTTTGTAATAAGATTGAAAATAGCTTTGTTTAAGGGCTAGTGACAAACGCCTACGACGCATGACGTAAGCTCTCGATTCGTGTCATGCCGGCGTGCGAACGACAACCAGATTTGATTGATCGTGACATCCCCAAAACAGACTTTATTTTTTTGAGGCAACACTTTGAAGAATGTAGATTTCGGGCCTTCCTTGGCCTCAGACGTATTGAGTTTTATTGTAGGGATTATATTTGTAAGAGAAAGGGTCAAAAAAGCTAGTATCTTTAAATGAATTGGTGTTTTTTAGATAGATTTATCAGGAAACTCAATGCATTAACACATAAAAGTGGCAAATAATAATATCACGGCTCAATTAATACCCTAGCGGTCGCCCATCTATTTAGCCACCTTGCTGAACAACGCTTAAAACGACAATCAGTTAATAAAACGGTTAACCGTCCATTACAAACACTGAACTTTAGTTCATTTTGAACGACTAGTCAACTTAGAAACGAATATATTAACGTCAAATTTCAGTATTAGTACTGATACTATTATATATTCTGTGAGCCAAGCATGATAAGTTTGACATTTGCTGAGCTGTCAAGTCTAGATCATTCACACATTTTATTCGTTTCGTTGCAAGCGTCGATTTGAAGCTAAATGATGTTTTCCCTAAAGCATAAGTTTCGTTATCGCCAGATCGCTCGCGTGACGTCTGTCGAATGAAATGAATGAGCGTGTACCGCGGCCATATTGGAAAATATGAGGGTAGTTCCAAGTTTAATTTGTTGTTTTTATTTTTTCGTGGCATAACTTTCTTTGCGTGGTGTGCTTCTTTGAGAATTTGTTTTCTGTTGTGGTTTGAAATACGAAATACGACTGTTTGACTAAATCAGAGTATTTTTACTTTTGGAAGTAGAATTTAATAAATTTTATCTGTACTCTGTCCTTATATTTTACCTAAAAGCCTATATTTATTATCCAAAATAATTTAATCCTATCTATTCTAGATCTTTAAAAAAAATTTAAACCTGTAGGTATTAAAGTTTTATAGCGATTAAAATTTCGTTCAAAACTTTGTATCAGAGGCAAGTCCAAATGTACAATGTACACTTTCAGAAGTGAGTACATTATGTATGTATAGTCTAAATACATACATAAACAAATGAAGCATCGCACCCATTGTTTTATTTTTAACTTTGCTAAACAACGGACGCCATTTTAATAAATTGTTTCAAAATAAACACATCTTTGTATTGCTAATAATACAGCTCTAATTTGAATGCCATAAAATCTTTTAAACTTTGAATAACTTAGTCTTAACTGCCTTAGACATAAGATTCAAAATGCGATAAGTAAATAAATATATATGTAGTGTATCAGCCAGGTTACCATAACACAAGAATTAAACTGCTTAGCTTGGACTAGATGACGCTGTGTGGAATGTCCAAGGATATTTTATTATTTATTTATATCACAAATATTTATCTCAGGTGAAAATCGAATTTATGACCATATTGCTTACAGCCTATAAATAAAATAAATAAATAAATATCTATAAGCAATCAAAACATGTCTGTTATGTTCGGCCACCTCACCGTACTAGTCTTAAACTTCACTCAGGTCTTAAACTAGGTCTTAAACAGCTGGACACAAGAAATTCATTAAAAATAATTACTTACCTCATTTACTTGTTCTCAATGAAATTGAACCCGACAATAATCAGTAAGATTGTCTAAGGTTTGCGCACACTTGCTAGCTTTCATTAACGCGTTTTTGCAAGACTCTGTTCTCTTAAAAAGACCACAATGAGACTTTTATTACCCCACAACAATTATTTATTTATTTTATTAAAAATTGACAAATCAAATTACAATCCCAGAAGCTTAAAATCTAAAACTATTCTTTTTTGATCTAGATTGTTATCAAATAACCCTAAAAAAATCAAAACAAAAAAAAAAAAATAATCAAACTAACCTTAATAAGTCGGAAGCATAAGTAAAGGATTATATGTGATTTATTGTAATTGCATTCCCAATATACGGTAGACTAGGCATACAGTAGATCATTATCATCATCTCAGCCGTAGGACCTCCACTGCTGGACATAAGCCTCCCTAAGTAAGTTAAGTAAGTTCGTATGAGCAAGTGGCCAACTCTGGTGACGGAGTTTTTAGGCCGCCTTAAGGCCTCCGTCATGGCTTAACGACTTTAAAAGCCGGGATCGACAATTTAACGTGCCCTCCAAAGCACGGAAGCGCTCAGATATAAATGCCACTTGCGGTCACCCATCCAAATAGTGACCGCTCAGAACGTTGCTTAACTTCGACGATGTATCAAGAACGTCTTAGCAAGCTTCGCCACAAGCGCTTCAAAAAAAAAGTCTTCCTGATATATCTCCAGTTGTTTCGGTTGGAAGCGGCCAGCATCCACCGTGAACCTGCGGTCTTTACCGGAAGATAAATAATTTAAAATTATGTCTTTTTAAGATTCTGTTTCTGAGTTGGTTAAAGCACTCCGGCTTTAGGATGATCGATTTGTAGCTACCTCGAATCCCGTCGGAATCGAAAATAATGATAAGAATATTCATCATCATCAGCCACTTTTAACCCACTGCTGGGCATAGGCCTCCCTTCGTGAATGCCATTCGCTTCTATCCTGCGCTAGTCTTAGCCACTGACCGAGTGGTGGCCTAGACAAGGACACCGTAATAGGGGACGTCCACCGGCTCGATGGGTAGATGACATCCGCAAAACAGTGGGTTGCACGTGGCTAAGAATATTCATTTTTAATAAAATATTAAAATTCAGTTAAAAAGTAGTTTTGAACATACTAATAGATAGTTATTAAATGAAATCGCACATGTATAGTTTTAACAAGTTTTAACGATTATTTGAATACTCTTGAGTTAGAAATACACTAGGTACTTCAAGTACCTATATAACACATCGGTACTATCTTAGATATTAATATATTCAACTCTATCTCTAAAGATTTAGGGTTCAAAATAGTCCAGGTTAAATCAAGCATCGCTATGATCAAAGGTCAGTTCCTCTTAGCTCCAAATCATTATTTATTTTACTACTTTTTATATTAACCCGTTAAATTATATCAAATGTACCTATAAATATGAATATAAAATTATTAAGTGTTATTCAATAATAATCAAGATAATATTAAATAAGGCAGATAATTGCAGATATTTATAAAGTTATTAAGCATTTTCTTATAACAATCGCTCAATAATCGTAATAAGTAAATTTATAATTTTTATGTAATTTTAATCTGTTCCATTTACTATTTCGCTATCAAAATAATGTTATGAGATTCCCAGAGTAGTATTTAGTTATAAAATGTTATGTATGAACTACTAAAATGAGTAGGTATGAACTTTTTTATTATATTATGCAAAAGGTATATGAATATTGTCTAAAATAAATAAAAATATCGACAAAACTATTAGTTGCCTATTCCATTTATTTTCTTAATGTTAAATTCGTTCTTAATGTTATTAAAACATTAAGTAATCGGTTCATTTTCAGTATGTATTATACTTACTCCATTTTGATATCAGTTTGTTTGATTGTAAATAATTTTGCTACTGATAATAAAAGATAAAATTGATTCAAAATAAACTACCGTAAAATAGGTCTCATCCACGTGTATTTGGTATCAGTCACATATTTTTACTTTCAATGATTAAAATGCAATAAACTTTGATGAACTATTAAAATAAATTAATATTTATACTCATAAAATATATTAATATTTATAACACATAGGTTAAATTATATTTATCAGTTTCTTTTGACGATCGGCCGACTGCGCGGCGACGGAAGAAAATAAAAATCGTTTACCTACGTAAGTTAAACATTACAATAATTATTAGGTACTAAAACAATTTTATGTATAGATTAATTGAAACATTTTAAAATCAAACACGCAATAATAAAACTTAAAACCATTCGTTCGTGACATGGCTCCAAAGTGCGTGACTCCGAAATTAAAGATATGCTGCAGGTTATTTTTAGTTATTCGATTAAATTATTTATATTATTTCTAAACTCGAGATGGAGGTAGGCATTTATGATTTTATTAACTAATACTTATATATGCCTACCTACTCTTCTTTATCATCTATTTATTGTTATTATTTATTTTTACAAAAAAAAATATAGATAATTGCTTACTACTCCAAAAACATCTTTAAAATATTTAAAGTGGATTTTTGTGCTGCACTTAATAGAACATACACATTTCAAAAAAGCTCTGAATCTAAATTCATCTAAAAATAAATAATTAAAAAAAAAAAATTAAGCCTCAGACACCCCTTTATAGAGCCCAAGTGGACTGTACCTATTTAGCATCCAATATCTAAACATTTATAGACTATAATTATATTATTATTATTTTTTCAGTATAATATATTATTTTTAAACATTTATAGAGTCCAAGTGGACTGTACCTATTTAGCATCCAATTTTCCTTCTACTTACAATAATGTGTGTAAAATCGTAACTTCAAGGTCCTCATTAAAATTACGATTATTTGTGACTGTTAGATATTCCACAGAATTATTATTTGTTTTATTTGTAAGAATTCTACTAAGTGTTGTCAACCGGATCTTAAATGAGCGTCTATTGGCATTGTTGTTAACCACTTTTGACAGGTATTTCTATTAGCGTGAATTTTTGTTGAAACTCTAAAGATATAGAGGAAAAACTAATATACAGAACGTGAACAGTTTATTTAACTAATATTTTTTTGTATTGTTGTATTCTTACGATAATAAAGCGAGCCGTCATTCATGGCTTAGATGGGTGACCGCAAGTAGCGTCATCAGCTGAGCGCTTCCGTGCTTCGGAGGGCACGTTAAATTATCGGTTTCGTCTCTTAAAGTCTTTAAGCCATGACGGCTTATAAGCGGCCTTAAAACTCCGTCACCAGAGTTGGCCACTTGCTCATACGAACGAACGAACGACATTAACAAGCAACAGATTTTGCAGCGTTCTCTCTGAGCTTAATTTTTTATTTATTTGTATAATATATGACATGTTTAAGCCTAATCGCAGCTCTTAGGATTTATTGCCAAAGCGCTTTATTTCTCTTAAAAAAAAAAAAAAAATCAATTGCCAGTGAGGTTATCCAACTTTTGTAATTATTACCGTAACTAAATATAAATGTTGAGCCATAAGTAGCAAAGCAACATCTGTCAAAATTAATGTATTACAATGCCATTGTTAACTTACTGAAGATTGAAGTTTTATGTACGTACTTACGTTTAATAATTCATTTGCAATTTAGCATGTATGTTAAAATTAATAATGATGAGGTTTCCACGGATTAGTGACTAATATTATTTCATTCTTCGTAGGTTCGAAGTAGAAACTTACTTATACTTAGATATTTTATTTACAAACTAGCTGCTACCCGCGGCTTCCCACGCGTGGGACCCGAACATAATGTAGTCTTACCCCCTTATTCATATTGGTTCAGTAAACCTACTTTAGCTAAAACGGATATTAAATCTGTTGCTATCTCTTTTCATTGACATAAGAGTAAAAAGAAAAAAACATTCTTTAAATCTATATTAAATTGATAAATCTTTATGAATAAGGCCATATGTCTTTGCCCAATGTCTAGTCTAAAATCCCGAACTATCGAAACTCGAGGTAACTTTCCCACTAAGCCAACGAGGCTCTTATGTACAGTACTATTTAAAACCACTGCCCGCGGCTTCGCGCGAGTTACCTACCAGGATAAAAAGTAGCCTATGTGTTATTCCAGATCACAAACTATGTTTATTCCAAGTTTGAGCCAAATCCGCGTAGCTTTTTCGTGAAAGAGTATCAAACATCCATCTACATCCATTCTTACCAACTTTCGCCTTTATTTTAGTGAGATTGAATTAGATAGTGTCGCCCCCTATAATCCAATGCACTGAACCGCGACAGAGTATAATGATAGGTACTCCCCCATAATAGGACTATAACATAATCTTTAGTAGTTTAGATTACTTAAATGTAGGTACTTAAGGTGCCTGTATGGGTGAAACTAGCGCCACCGCCTATTTTATTTATTATTACGTTGAACAAAGGAATTTTAAAAAACTGAATGTACAGTTTGTGAAACCTATCATAAGCTTTTTTTTAATACCTCTGTAATAGTTTCATTTTGTATAGTTTAGGAGTAGCGAAGTTGCACTCGGTGGCCACAAAACTCTGTTTTCGCTACTTTCACCCATACAGGCACCTTAAACTGAGTCTTGTTGGTAATAGTAGCAATTCGGAGTGTCGCAAAAGCTTAACTAAACTAACTAAAATTAATGCCATCCTTTTTATTCCCATCGCTATGAAAGGGACGGCAACAATTTTAGTTAGCTTAGTTTAGCTTTTGCGACACTCCGAATTGCCCCCAATATCACACTAATATTATAAAGCTGAAAGTTTGTGTGTAAGTGTGTTTGTTACTTTTACGCTCAAACGGCTGGACGGATTTGAATGAAATTTGGTACTAAAATCACTTATACGCTGGATTAAAGAATAGTCTACTTTTGATCTCGGTATTCCCACGGGAACGGGAACTATTCAACACTAGGGCGTAGTATAAACTATTTTATGCGCCCTATAAAGACCCTATTTAGATACTTGTTGAGTTTCAATAACTAGGGTGCCTAGTGTCTAATACTAGGGTATTAAGTAGGTACCTGTAATCTAGCCCCGTTATTCATATTGTAATAGTAAACTTATTTTAGCTAAAACGGATATTAGTTAGTTAGTTCGTATAGAAAGTAGCCTATTTTTTATCCAGGGTATAAGCAATCCTGGTACCAAATTTCATTCAAATCTGTCCAGCCGTTTGAGCGTGAAAGAGTATGAAACACACTTACACACAAACTTTCACCTTTATAATATTAGTAAGAAGTAGGATAGTAGGATTGATTTACAGCGTCAGAAGGCAATCTTTGCCTACACTTAACGGGACACAGTTCCTGGGACATTGTTGAGATGGAATAGGCTTGTAGCACCTAAACATCCTCAGCTGCCGGCCATATCCACAAGAAAGACAATGGTCAATACGTGTGGTGACTGAGCCGTTAAAAATATTAAGATTTTGATGAAATAAGTAAAGTAATTCGCCATGTCACAACATAGTATACAACAAAGTCGCTTTCTCTGTCCCTATATCCCTATGTATGCTTAAATCTTTAAAACTACGCAACGGATTTCGATGCGGTTTTTTTAATAGATAGAGTGATTGAAGAGAAAGGTTTATATGTATAATAAGGCTACTTTTAAATACCGCGGGTAACACCGCGGGGCGCAGCTAGTTTTGTATAAGTATAACTTTTTCTATCTTTCTAAAAATAACCGAATTAGGAGCGCGTTGAAATCTTTTGTAAGAAAAATAGACCATAAATTTTGGGTCTAATCGTATTGTTTTTTTCATTTTGTAATACAATTATCAATTTATTATTAGGAGCAATAAAACATTTTATACTCTGGACTTATTTTAATATGCAATAAACCAATCATTTTCCAATTAGTATTAAATACTTTTTACTTTTTGTAGGTACAAAGTTTTACTAAATAAATTTAGCGCGTTCGATAAATTTTCAAATGACAAACGCAATAACATTGTATGATCGTAGCTTCACACAATGATATAACCTCGTTACAAGTTTTTGCGTCTGTGGGAAATATCTCAATCGACCTATTTGGTTAATGGGTAAAAACTGCAGCAAGATTACTCATTACTCATTCATTACGGTAATGAAATTTGTAAAAACGTAATGCAGTTTCCCAACATTGAAGATCTAATCCTATTCTACTTCCCACTATTTTAATCCTAGTATATTTAAATCTTTCTTATGTTAGAAGATATAAAAATAAACAAATAGTGTTGTCAATTCAGATGTCGCAAAAACTAAACTAATTCGACAGCACTAAAATTGATGCCCTATTTTGATCATCCAATCATCAACTAAAAACGTTGCCGTCAGGGATGGCAACATTTTTAGTGCTGTGAAATTAGTTTTGCCAACAGTTGAATTGACACCATTAGGAGACAAGATTTTTCATGTTTTTATAATTCATAATTTTTATTTTATTTCGAAAAAATTATACTTAATCCTATAACGATAGATTCGTAATGATTGTGTGTATTTGTGTATTTTTAGATAGATAATCGAAAAAAGCGTTTATTGAGCTTTAACTTTTAACTTCTCTAATAGCGTCGATGGGCTTGCAACCTGTCACGTACGGAAAGTTAACCCTGCAAAACTTCTGCAAGATGTGGGCATATAAATAAATAAATATCCTTGGACATTCCACACAGCGTCATCTAGTCCCAAGCTAAGCAACTTAATGCTTGTGTTATGGTTACCAGATGACTGATATACTAAAATATGTATTTACTAAATATGTATTTGGACATACTACCCCTTATACATCTTCAAAAGGATCTAAAAATTGCATTAAAATCTGAAAGAAATGTCTACCGCTCCCTGGGATACAGTCGTGATCATATTTATTTATTTTTTACTTCTAAATAAATATTATGTTTCAGTTAAATTGAATTTTAATTCATATTAAAAGTAAGTATATAAAAGTTATTTCGTTAAACTTAACAAATCGAAGGAAAATACCAGAACAATTTCTTAACAATACCAGTTCGTTCCACTAAAAGCGCTAAATGGAACATGATCTGTACAGTCAGCCTGAGAGGCATCTGATCGCAAAAACATCTAACAATAGTTTAGTGCTAATATAAGTGACGTTTACTATAAGCCGTAAAGTAGCGAAATATAGCGATGGCAAAAAAACTAAAAAATTGTTGAAAAAAAAAAACTTTAGTAAATTTTGTAAGCTTTCTTTGTATTTATAAAAAAGATTGTGACATAGTTTTTAAGTAAATAAACAATAAATTAATTTGCAATATTTACTTATTAAATAAAAAAATGCTGTCTTCAAACTTTTCATATTTCTAATCAATATTAAAATTTATAATTTACATTTTTATAAAATGTATAAAAATATTTTTTCTGTAATCTGTACATTTATGTGGTATTGTTTACACAGTGGAACAATAAACAGGTAACAGGACCCAAACCCGTACAATACATATTTACATGTACCTACAATTACTTTAAAAACTATAATCTAACGTTTTTAGTTCAGCCATTTTCTACGCATCAACACTATTTCCTCCGTTCTTTATTCTTGGTGAAGTTATTACAGTTTTTTTACATTTTATAAATGCGTTGAACTATATCTTCCACTTGCACAATGAAGCGCTCGTGGCGAAGCTTGCTAAGACGTTCTTGATAGATCGTCGAAGTTAAGCAACGTTCTGAGCGGTCACAACTTGGATGGGTGACCGCTCAGACAAGTGGCATTTATATCTGAGCGCTTCCGTGCTTCGGAGGGCACGTTAAATTGTCGGTCCCGGCTTTTAAAGTCGTTAAGCCATGACGGAGGCCTTAAGGCGGCCTAAAAACTCCGTCACCAGAGTTGGCCACTTGCTCATACGAACATACTTTTTTACTTGCAAAATGTTTACTATTTTAGATTTTCTTTTTCTACTTGCTAACTTAAGCACAATGTTTTTAATTTTTATTTTTATTAGCCTATCGTGTCCCACTGCTGGGCAAAGGCCTCCCCTTGATCTTTCCAACTATCACGGTTTTGTGCTGCTTGGACCCACGCGTTGTTAAAGCCATCTAGATCGGCGCGCCATCTCCATGTTTAATAATAATTTTGATTTTTTTTAAAGACACAAGACAATGTTATGTCTGCAAACAATGTGTATAAAACCCTGATTAAATAGCCTAGAATAGTAAAATGACAATCGTTTAAAAATACTAATTTAAAATGCTAGATAGAAAATACTAATTTAAAGTCGGTTACTTCAATTTCGGAAGAAGAAAGCAAATTTCGCAGTTTTGAGGTGCATTTTGGTTCTCTGAAGATAATCATCAGATTCTCAAATTTTTTATTGGACCACAAAGAAAGCAGAAAGCACCAGATTAAAAAAAAAAGAATTTTATAAAATCGTTTCATCCAAAGTTCTGAGGTAACAAACATAAAAACTAAAGTCGCATTGAGAACCTCCTCCTTTTTTTTAAATCGGTTAAATAGATCCCTATTTTAAACATAAATGAGTTATTCGTATATCTAGCTGTATTCGACAGGAACATCACAAAACGCGTTATAATGTCCATCGATCGACATAAAGTACAAGTCACGTCGGTTGATGGAGGGCCACAATGAATGCTTCAGCCGATGTGATAAAGGTACAGTCAGCTACACATAACACAATGTGCAGCGAGACAAAAATGATAAAAAAAATTAGAATGTAATTATTAAAAAAAAATTACAAAAAAAATGGAGAAAATATATGACAAAATGTGTTTTTTTTTACAAATTGTTGTCGTTAAATAAAACAACATGAGTTGTGTTAATTATAACGTATTTGTAAAGAAATTAAATAATTCTTTCGTCACTTTTGATGCAGATATTTCGTATAAGTTTGTACTTAAAAAAAAACGATTAATTACCTCTTTAATTTATTTATAGTATAGGTACCTATTTACAATGAGTACCAGTAACTAGACATTCAATTAATGCTTTATAAATCTAATTGCAAAATATAATGAAGACATTTATTATCAACCTCATTTTAATTAAGAAACTTATCATTTCGGTAATTATAAAAATGGTCATGATAATAATTTGAAAATAAAATTTAATTTACAATTTACAAGTGATTTATTGCATATTCTTATAAATATGTGTTAGACAAATCCTAACAAACATATTTTTCCTTTACACGTACGCACTTTAACGCAAATTCACGCACGGGACGCAACGCTTGATCGTCATTATATAAGTCTGAACTAAATCACTTGATTATGCGCAATAATGCGCGTGATAATCGCTTTAAAAAAAAAGCTAGGCCCACACCACCAGGTTCTTGCCTGATTCTTTCCCTGGTGTAGGCAGGAACAGTTGGAACAGGCATTAGAATCACCAAGCACGTTAAACGAAACTTAAGTGATCCTTGAGGTCCTACAAGAATAAATGATTTTTCTTACTTTCTTTCAATAAAAAATGTAAAAGCTCGTGAAGTATTTTATTTCTACGCATTCCTAGTTGCACGATAATGTTTGTGTGAAAATGCGAGGTAGTTAAGTTACGTGTTATATTGCAGATTCTAAACTCGTCTAATTTATAAAGATTTGTCAATTTAATATAGATTTAAAATAAGTTTTTTTCTTGATACTCCTATGTCAATGAAAAGAGATAGCAACAGATTTATTATCCGTTTCAGCTAAAGTAGGTTTACTAAACCAATGCATAAGGGTTAGGCTATTTTTTCATCGCGTTTAATTTTGTTATCCGATAAAACGCGTGCGTCTAAAGGCTAGTTATGTAATATTTTATTCTCAATTTTGCGTTTCCAAGTTATCTTGTTAACTTATGAATATCTAACGAGGTATTGTTTCAACTGAAGAGACTTGGGATTTTGAATTTTAATAATTTGTTATAAAGGTCATTTTAGTTAGAGGTTGGGTTAAAAGGTTACTACAGTTGATTTTCAATTTTTTTTTTAAATCCACAAGTATTTATTTTATTAATACCACAGGGTTTTCTAAATAATTTGTAACTTAGAAGATTATTCTTTAAAATACATTTTTATGATAAACAATAAGTAAATAAACTATTCACAAAACAGAGCATCAGCATGGTAATTTCAACTATACAACAAAAAGATAAACAGCACCAATTAAATTTTATTACCTACAAAATTAAACCATTAAAAAAATTAACGTGCAAGTACCGCTAGAGGACCTGTCAAAATATACTTTTTAAAACACAGCTAAAAGCAGAAATATGTTTAAAAGGCTTTAGAAGTTAATCGATGGTTTGAACATAAGAGTATTATGAACAAGCTATTGACGATTAAGTATGAACCAATGATGGGCATCAAATATAAAAGATTATGGACATAAATAGTTGGAAATGATTCACTGTAATAAATGAGTTTTAAATCAATTTGATTGGACTGTACAGTTTTCATCAAATTGATTCAAAATTCATTTATTACATTGAATAATTTACAAAGATTTATGTCCATACCTTTTAAATTTGATGTCCAGATAAGCTTGTGTGCACAGTATTAGATTTACTTACATTTTTAAAACAAAATGTTACTAGCAGAGCAGTCCTAAACCAGCCCTCCAACAGTCATGATGCTGCTGGAGCAAATGCTGAGGGGTAGCCTTATTTTCTTGTCACTCGATTGTCAATCTTCTCATTTCTGTTACCCATGTTTATGTTGATGGAAAATAACTTTTTTCTATTCTATTCAATTCTATGTATTATGTAGGTATGTAATTAAAAAAATGTATCTATGTAGTTTATCAGTCGTCTGGTTACCATAACACAAGCATTAAATTGCTTAGCTTGGGACTAGATGACGCCGTGTGGAATGTCCAAGGATATTTATTTATTTATTTATCTTCTGCGCAGAACGAACGAACAATTTTCGTTGTCCCTAGTCAAGTCTAGTTACTACTCTTTGGTAGATACCATCTCAGGATGACTACACCATTTTAATGAATATTCATCCTTTGCATTCTAAAGATTTTAAGTCGAGTAGGTTTAAAAGCTTAAAAGAAAAAAATATGAAAAGAAGCGCATCGTAATGCTTTGTTTTTAGTTGTGGTACCCTTTCATAGATGGCGCTTTATCAAATAGATTTTCAAGTGTGTTGTTGTCATTCGGGAATTATAATTTAATTTTGTTGTAAGTGATGGTAAGTATTCAAATTTTGTTTTTTATCAGCTTTACTACCATCCACACACATATAACACCCACACAACACACACTTACATCATACACACTTTTACTACACACGCATTATACATATTTTTATTAATAACCTCAACACTACCCAATGTATCACCCAACATACTTCCTATATTTATTTTCACGTAAAGCCCTACCCAATCTTTAACAGCTAGAGTCTAGTCTATAATTATTGTAAAAATAAATAGTCTAGCTGCTAGACTATTTATTTTTACAATAATTATTATTTAGAACAACTAAGTCGTAATTGTTAAAATCTGTCTATTTTTTGTATAGTTTTTTACCTAGACTACCCAACTCTTCCACTTCCCTTTTCAACATAGATTCACATACACAAACCCACACACTTATTTCAACAACACTACCCAACTGACTACCCTTATTCACATACATAACCAACTCAACCTTTCCTATTCCATACATTACCAAAATCAAAATCAAAATCAAAATCAAAATGTATTTATTCAGTACGATCGTTTATAGACCACTTTGACATGTCACGTTCTTAAAACTAGGTGATTCTACTGCCTGTTCCAACGCGACTCCCTACACCAGGGAAAGAATCAGGCAAGAACCTGGTGGTGTGGGCCTAGCTTTTTTTTCAGCGGTCCAATCTTAATACTAAGTAAATATAAACTGAGTCGGAGCACGTTTAGTCCCAAGCGTTTTTGTCATCAAAGAAATCTGATATTTTATAATATGCTTTTTTTAAAAGATGACGTTTAATAAGGTTTTTAAATTTATTTATTGATAGTTTTAGCAAATCGCTTGGAACTTTGTTATAGAAGCGTACACATTGCCCTTTAAATGATCTTTTAACTTTTTCAAGCCTAATTGTGGGAACAGCGAGTTTATCTTTGTTTCTAGTATTTACATTATGATTATCGCTATTTTTCTTAAATAATTTAATATTTTTCCGTACATACATAATGTTTTCATAGATAAACTGACAAGGCACAGTCATTATAAATATTTCTTTAAACTTATTTCTAAGCGACTCCTTGGGACCCATACAATAAATTGCTCGAACAGCCCTCTTCTGCAACACAAACACGGTGTTAATGTCTGCAGCACACCCCCACAACAGAATGCCGTAAGACATAATGCTGTGAAAGTAGCTGAAGTAGACTAGCCTAGCAGTATCTACGTCCGTGTATAAACGTATTTTTTTTACTGCGTATGCTGCAGAACTAAGTCTCTTCGACAATCCATCTATATGCGGACCCCATTGAAGTTTACTATCTAAGGTTATGCCTAAAAATGTAGTGGTGTCCACGAGATCTATCTGTTCATCTTTTATTGTTATTTTACTCTTAACTTGTTTAACATTTGGTAATATAAATCGTATACATTTTGTCTTTTTTTCATTTAATAATAAATTGTTCACATTAAACCATTCTACAACCGTGGAGATAGCATTGTTTACTTCGTCAAAGTTAACCTGTTGCCTTTTCAACTTAAATAAAAGTGAAGTGTCATCTGCAAACAGTACAATCTCATGGTTATTTTTAATTATTTGAGGTAAATCATTTATATAAATTAAAAATAGAAATGGACCTAATATTGATCCCTGTGGCACACCCATTGTTACCAACGACCCTGGAGAACATTTACCATTTACGTCAACTCTCTGTAATCTGTCACTTAAGTAAGAAGTGAGAAGGTTGAGAGCAACACCCCTAACACCGTAGTGGTGTAGTTTCCTAATTAATGTTTCATGATGTACACAATCAAAAGCTTTAGATAAGTCACAAAAAATGCCAAGAGCATCATGGGAACTTTCCCAGAAATTAAAAATATGGGATATAAGCTCGACACCGGCATCGGTGGTTGAACGACCTCTTGTGAAACCAAATTGTTTATTGTCTAATAGATTATTTTGGTCAAAATGACTTTGGAGTTGAATAAGGATTAACTTTTCAAATATTTTACTAAATGTTGGTAAAACTGATATCGGTCTAAAGTTACTGGGATCAGAATGACTACCTGATTTGAAAAGGGGCGATATTTTACTATGTTTCATTAGATCAGGAAACACACCACTCTCAATGCATTGGTTGAATATTAGAGCTAGCTCGGGTGCGATGATGTCAATCAGTGGTTTTACAACGCTAACAGAAATCCCCCAGAGGTCTTTGGTTTTCTTTACATTGATTAATTTGAAGGCTTTTATGATATCTTGTTTATTCACATAATCGAAAAAGAAGCTAATATTACATTTTGGTACATTTTCTTTTAACAAGGATTCTGCGATTATGTGTGATGACTTTAAAGATTTAGTAGTAGAGACTGGAATGTCAGTAAAAAATGTTTCAAATGCTTTGGCCACTTCATCATCTTTGTTAATGATGGCATCACCAATTTTAAGTTTATATGTATTTGAATGATCTCTGACTTTTCCAGTCTCACTATTAATTATGTTCCAAGTTGCCTTTATTTTATCTTGACTGTTTCTAATTTTATTACTTATATACAATGATTTAGCTGTGCGACACACATTTTTAAAAATTTTTGAATATTTCTTTACTTTTTCTTTAAATTGTTCACTAAAATTATATTGTTTTTCATCATAAAGTTCATATAAAGTTTGTCTGCTTCTATGAATTCCTGCTGTTGCCCACTCACAGAATTTTAAACCTTCAGTAACCATAATCGATTTGGATGTGTATATTGAATTAAATTTATTGTTAAACTCATTAAAAAATGTATTATACAAGTAATTTGGGTTATCATTATTATAATGTAAATTTTGAATTGTATTTGTTATTATTGCTTTAAAATTTTCCAATCGATTAATGGTCATTGGTACATAATTAATTTTCCTACTTACATTTTGTCTTGGTGTTGTTTTTATTGTAATTAACTGACCAAGATGGTCAGATTTAATGTGACTTATGATCCTTTTATTTATTAATTGTACATTTGTGAAAATATTATCAATACAAGTAGCAGAAGTAGCTGTAATTCTTGTTGGTTCCATAAAAGAAGGTTCTAGATTAAATGATTTAAATAAGCTTATTAATCTAGTATTTAAAGAGTTACTTTCTAACAAATTTACATTATAATCGCCACACGCTATTATTTGTTTCTTGGATTTACTTATTTTATACAAAATTTCTTCCATAACTTTTTCAAAAATATTAAATGTGGCGGAAGGTGGGCTATAAACGCTTATAACAATGAACTGCTCCAACTCTACGCACGCAATTTCAATGTGTCTTTCTACAGAGTGGTGGATAATGTCTTTGCGTTCTTTAAATTTAATATTTTTGTTTAATAAAATTAGTGAGCCACCTCGATCACAATGAACTCTGCAAAAAGCACTACCAACCTGGTGATCACTGAAATTAAACATAAGCTCGTGGCTTTTCAGCCAATGTTCAGTAATACATATAATGTTTATATTATTCGAGGTCATGTACAATTCCAGCTCTAATTCTTTTCCGCGTAAACCTTCGAAATTCTGATGCACCAAGTTAATACAATTTACATTTGTTTTCATATTTTTTTTATAATTTTGACTCTTTTTATTTGTAATATTATTTGACAATTTAACTATTTTGTTTACAGGTTTTTTAATAGTTTTTTTTATATTACTTGGATTTTGAGTGCTAGAGATACTCTCTGTTGTCTTAAAATTTAATTTAAATGACTTGGACAAAGTTCCAGAGTCATGTTCTGAATGTCAAGATTCTGCTCAATAGAAGCAGATTTATTAGCCAAGTTTTTGGCTGTTATACTAAAATAATAAGATAGCGACACAGCTACCTGTCGTTTGTCAAAATTTGATAGGTAATATCTACCATTTGTCAAATAAAATTGTTTGCTAACAATATTGTTAGAGTCAATAACATGAATTAAGTTATTATTGCATGATACTGTATGCAAAGTCATATTTAACTTATATCTAAAGTCATTTTCTGCTTGTGACAGAGTATTGCTGTAGGGGAATGTAAACATTACAATTTTATTTACTTGTAATGTGCATAAAGTTTCAATATATTTCAAAAGTTCAATTTTGTTTACATTGCCCCTATTTCCAAGCCAGATTACTATATTTGAGTCATGATTATATCGAGATTTTCTTATTAACTGCATGATATCATGCAAGTTTGAACCTGGCAAGCAATTATTAACAACAGCGTGTCCCATTCTTGTATTTAATAGCTGGCCCATATTTTTCCCTATTTCATCGCTATACATAAAAGTTTTTTGTCCATTTGTGTATAATTTAGTTGAACTGGCACTCAGCGAGGAAGTTGACTTGGTAGTAGACACTGGCTCAGGAGTATCAATGCGCTGGCAATCACATAAGTGATTGGCCAAAAAGGAGTCATAGCGCTCTTTGTTGTTATGGGATAGTTGAAGTAGCTCATCCAAGGCCAGTGAGTACTCCCGTATAGCATCTTGAGACTTCTCATAGCGGGTAGTTATGGATCTCAAAGATGCCTCAACACTCGCTAGTTCATTCTGAAGTTGCTGAATGTCAGATTCATATTTCAATTTGTTATTTTCTAACTGTATTGTATATACTTGTAACTTATCTAATATTTCTATTTTGTGAGTCTTATTTCTAATCTTATGAACTACACATTTTTGGTTTTTTAACATTCTTTTAGTTTTTGTAATATATTTATTGATTTTAACATATTTTTTAAGTTTTTTCTTGCTCAGTGTATTTCTTGTGCATGCTGCAGCAACTCTTACTGAGTCATCATTGCTCAAGTCAATTGTAGTAACAGTCTGAGTAGCACAGCATGCACCAGAAATTTGGCCATGAACCCTACCAGCTGATACTAGCTCTTCGAATAAGTTTTGGGTTTTCAGTGCAGCAGAGCATTGTTCGGCTTCTTCCAGCTGTGTGATTTGTTGATGGGCATCACACAACTCCTTCTCTAAGACAGATGTTCGCTTAAGGGCCTGTTCATACTCAATGCCACACTGGTCGAACCCCTCAATTATTATTTGTAGCCTATCCCGTTCTTCGATAGCACAAGTAAATTGTAAGTGTAACATGGATAACTCACTTTTTAGTTTTTTATTACTTTCTAATGTATCTAATATAATCTTTTCATTGTCTTCTCTCTCTAAGGTCAACTGGTTGCACAGATCCTTTGTTTTCTTTAATTCTTGTAAAGCCTGTTGGAGCTTGCACTCCTCCTGGCGAGACAAGGCCCTGCGAGTCATCATTTTGTTAGGGAACAGAGTATTCTTCGAACAAATACAAAGAATATGTTACAATACAACCAAGGAACTGTCAACACAAGTTGAGGTTATAAGTTTGGAAATTTTGTACTTACGTGATTGTATCAATAGTTTTATGTACTAGGACTCGTAAACCAATGTCTTTATATCACGTTAGTAGGCAGAAAACACTTCCAAACCGAGAAAACAAAGATTACATTCAAATTGCCTAACCGTAATCGAGCAAGTTTTTAGGTGGCCAAATCACTTGAACAACACAATTTTCACCAGTAATATTATTTGCACAGTTTTATTATGTTATTATTTAGCGATGAAATAGTAATAGGCTTATTTTTAACACGTAAAATTAATTAAAATCTTAATCTAAGAACGGGACGATTTGGAACAGCTGTTGCTCGTAGGGTTGCCACAAGCAAAAAACCTTTTTCATGATCATGAACCACACACAACCCAATCTAACCAATTCTTTCCTCCACAGTACGACGAAAGCCTCCACGGCGGGGGCTACATGGAGGGGGGAGCGATGTACCACGAGCACAGGCTCACGCACCCGCACCTCCCCCCCGTCCACTACCCGCCCCCCGCGGCGCCCGCGCACGCCCTCCCCGGCGAGCCGCTCGTCCACAAGCGAGACAAGGACGCAATATACGGGTGAGTCCGGTGGTAAAGTGTGGTTTTGATATTTTTAGATGTTGTGGGTAGTTGCATATTATTGGAAATTGATTTAAGAATTTGGAACGTTGTAAGTGTCAGAGTCGTAACGTGACTCTGTGGTCTCTCTGTGGAAAAGGGCTTGTTATTTTGTGTTAGGATGTGTGGATAAACTATTATTAATTAAAAATGAATGAGATAAATGTACGGGTTGGTGCCTATGGCAATTGTTTGGAGAGAGCTTAACTTTACTAAAAATATTTTTATAAAAGCAAAATATGTGATCCTGACACTTCAGGACTATCAGGTTCAATATGGGCATTATGACTTCAGGTTTTCTGATAATTGTGGATGTTGCGGGTAGTTTTACAAAGCTATGGTTTTCATGATTGTAAGGGTAGTTAATGGTCGGGGGCTGCATGTTTTTTGTCAATTGAGGGTAGTTGCAAAATTTAGGATAATTATAGTTCAGTAAGCAAGTTCGTATGAGCTAGTGGCCAGAGTTTTTAGGCCGCCTAAATGCTTCTGTCTATACATATAGGTACAAGTTCAGTGTGATGTAGATTAGCTATGCGTGTGTGGTGTGTGTGTGTGTATTATATTATGTATGTATTTTAGTTTAAAGATACATAAAAAATAAACATGCCAATGTAATAAGCTGATGTATCCTGATTAGGTTATATCATGATAACTTATCTATGCAATGAAAATACATTAAAATTTATAAATCATCAATACTTATAATTACTAATGTAAAACTAATTAATTAAAATTATTCCGCGTTCGTGCATCGCATTCATTCAAACAAAGGAGCGATAAAACGCGCCAAATCAACCAATAACGGACGATGGAATGTCATAGATCAAAATAATAGAGAGTACTTGTATTCTTGACTCTTATTTTAATTTGAATGAGTCAGTTTAACTAATTTTCAGCTTGCTAGAATGTTTTTGTCTGTTTAAATTTGACATTAATAGAAATAGATAAGTGATCCAATTAAAATGCAGACGTTAAAACTGTTCGAAAATCGAAAATTTAATAAGGCATCTTTGACCATTTTAGATTTAGAACGTCACAGATTATAGAAACAGATGAGTAATTGAGAGGCGCAGGTAAATGCGTGACCTCGCGCGTGCTGTCATAGATTAGATGCAAATCGTACAGACGTGACGTCGATATCATCTGTACTGCCGCTAGCAGCAGTTACTACATTGAGATAACAATTGCGGACTTATTCAAGGAGTTTAGATGTAGAAATTTCTACTTTAGGTGTATTAACTTTAGATTCAATTTAAAAATCCATGCTGAATACCTACTATTAGGATATTGGTTATTGTTATAATGATCGAATTATGCAAAAATTTTCATATGAGACAAGTCTATATTGTTTAAATATTTATTATTGTTAGACCACTCTTAGTTATTTCATTAAAAATGAAAAATCTTTCTCAATGAATCCCGCTAGAGTAGAAACTTCTAGTAAGACTTTTCATTTAGAGAGTAGGTAATATTTCAAAGTTGTCAAAGTGAATTTAGACAGTTTAAAAAAAAAGGTTATAGTGGCAATTCGGAGTATCACAAAAGATAAACATAACTAACCAAAAATGTTGCCGTCCCTTTCATAGCGATGGGAATAAAAAGGATGGCAATTATTTTAGTTAGTTTAGTTTAGCTTTTGCGACACTCCGAATTGCCACTAATATCTCTAAAACGAATACATTTTAATAAAAAAAATATTTCAGTCTGATATAGGTTAATTTCAAGGCTATTTAACTAGACAATTCAAGTTAGGTTGCTAGTAATTTTTTTTGTCAACCGATGTCCCACTGCTGGGCGAAGTTCTCCCCATGTACCTATTGCTATTATTTAACTTGAATAAAAAAATCTTAAGAAAATAGCATTGCTATATATCTTCGCTTTTTCTTAGATCAATAGGTACCTATGCAATTTCATTCAAACTATATAAAAATTAAAATGTAACATTATTCCGCGCTTAATATAGCTGTCTTGTAAAGATAAAAAATATTAAATGAATAGCGAATCTACGAGAATAATCATGTTCTCAAATAATTAACGGCCGGAACGTACTTTGAACAAAGAAATTGACTTTTATGTGAAAATATATAAAACTACTTTTCTGTTGTACTATGGGCAGTGGTGCGTGAAAGGAATACGGATATAAAAATACAAAGGTTTGTTTGTTACTATAAGTCGCGCCATGTAAAAAGAGCGCTGGCTGTCAAACTGCGCAGTGGTCGATGATTGGTGGAGAGGTAATGCGTACTTCATACCATTGATTTAGCGAGTGCTATTGGTTCGTCAGCGAGTGAACACAGGCGCAAACATACCCCCGCTACTTCCCTTCAGCGCTCTTTTTACATGGCGCGACCTTAAACTAACTTTGAAATATTTCTAAATAGGTACTAAAATATTGTAAGACACAGCCTCAACCTGAACAAAGTTTGTGTACTAATTAGACACCAGATCAAACCAGGTACCTACCTATTACCACAGATAATAAAATAGGTACTATACTAGTCTATTACCTAGTATTCTTTTATCTGTGCTATAACGCAACTAAATGTGTCAAACAGTTTCAACCGCCAAATAGTTTAATGAGGTAGGTATCACATAAAAAAGTTTTTTTTCAAATTCGACTGATCGTTCCAGAAATTTGTGCGCCAAAACCCAACTTTAATCTTGATTTTTAATCGTTTCGTCAACAATCGTATTCACCACACATATATTTATACTAAATGGGAATGGAACCCACGACCTCGAGCTCTGAAGCTAAATTGAAATTAACACAATAACTATTTAATAGTCATTACTTGCAGAATATCTAATAACAGTTTGACCACCGCCATTTTTCTGCAGGCGATTCCTTACAAAGGTTTTAATGAGCGGAAATAATTAGATACAACATATGTACGAATTTCTATAAGTTAAAGCTCTTAAATTACCATTTATTTGAAGTTGATAATTATGTTATTGAAAATATCCTCGTGGTTATCCATGACATCCGTCCAAGTTAATTATGAGGTAAAATTAAAAAAAAAACTATGAAACTGTTAAAAATTGCTGATTTGATTTGTAAAATGAAAATTGGAACAAAACAAAGCGAAATTCAAATCTGGAGTCAAATGTCTTAGCATGGAAGTAGCCTTTAATTATATGATCTTAGAATTAATGTTATTAATTAAAAAAAAACAATATTTTTAAAGCGATGAGGATCTATAAACAATATTTATAAAGCTTTTTAGAGTAAACAGAATATGATTGTCTCAATTTTACTCAAACATCAAGAACAGTAATGACAGTTGGTTGAAGAATATAACATGTCATTTGACTTGACAATTAAATTTTGTTAAGAATTACAGTTTGAATGGCAATGAGTAGACTGTTCCTTTTATTGAATACTATCCGCACAACTTCGCTCGCTTGGTACCCGGAAAAAAGTGGCCTATGTGTTATTCTAGGTCATAAACTATGTATTATTTTTATTTCATCCAAATCTGTTCAGTAGTGTTCGCGTGAAAGAGTAACAAACATACAAACTTTCACTATAATAATAGGTATAAGGATATAAGTAGGATTAGCTGAGGCCATCGGCTTCGCTTACGTTGTACCTTACCTACCTCAACAAAACATAGTCGCAAAAACGCAAGCATTACTGTATTGAAGAAATCTTAATTTCAGATCAGAATGTAGTTTATTTACAAACAAACAAACTTTACTTATTTTTAATATAAATACAGATATACTCGACGTATACCGTTCATGCCGTCTCTCCTTAAAAAACATCAATAGAATTTGCATAATAAACTCGGTTATTAAAAGCAAGTTGAAATTAATTCAATAGTAATTGCCTTCTTCAAGTACTTGTTTTAAAAAAAAATTATGTTCTGATCATTATTATTGTAGCCCGAGCTACAGGGTGGTAGGTTTATGTATTGCAATTTGAAAAATATTTCAAATAACAAAATAAATCAAATATTGGGGGCAATTCGGAGTGTCGCAAAAGCTAAACTAAACTAACTAAAATTATTGCCATACTTTTTATTCCCATCGCTATGAAAGGGACGGCAACAATTTTAGTTAGCTTAGTTTAGCTTTTGCGACACTCAGAATTGCCACTATTAAGTACTAAAGGTTTAAAAAATACTAAGTAATTGGTAGTGCAATTACGTACCAATTTTTTAGTATTTTTTATTATTGTTATTGTATAGTATCTAGGTACTACGTACTACTATTTCCTCAAACATTGTGGTGTCCCAACGGGGCTCTTGTTGCGGCCAAACCTAATTTTTAAGACCTTATGTACCAACTTGAAGCAATAAATTAATATGAATATAATGTTTATTTGTTTTTAAAAAAGAACAGGCAAAACAATCATCGTCATCGGCATGGCAATTGCACAAGTGCGAAGCAAAAAAAAAATCATCATCATCATCTAACAATTAATAAAAAGCCCTAACGCTTAAAAAAAGTCGAGATTAAATAAAACATTTCATCAAAACCTCTTCAAAAACGGAGCACCATCAGAAATGCAATTGCCCACTTACACCCCTTTGTGGTTAAGATCCAATCTGAAGACCTTTGGCACTTAAGAGCAGTTTACTATAATCTTAGATTTATCTGATCAAAAGTTGTCAACTGCTTTATGTCGCTCATAATACAGTTGAAGTGTGAGTTGCCTGCTTAAAGAGTTTTGGGATATTTAAATACTTTAAAAGAATGAATTTACTTAGTTAAGATTTGCAATACAATCTGTTCAGTTCTATGCCATAGCAGATTTTAAATACCAATAAATATAATTGTTATTAAAAAACTATTTAAGAAGACAGTGGTAATTCGGAGTGTCGCAAAAGCTAAACTAAACTAACTAAAATTAATGCCATCCTTTTTATTCCCATCGCTATGAAAGGGACGGCAACATTTTTAGCTAGTTAAGTTTAGCTTTTGCGATACTCCGAATTGCCACTAATTATTCTTTAGCCAATGGAAGTCAAGAAAATACTTTTCATCAAGTTATTTATTAAAATCTAAACCTTGCGTACTTCGAAAACACTCCATAAATATCTTCTTACAAACTGGTTGCGTAAGTTTGTTAGCATTCTAATCGTCATAAACACCTCCACACTATAAAGTAAGATTCTTGAAACCAATAATTGCTGCCAACACGACTAAAGCGAATTAACCTTTACACAATGCCCTTATATGACTTTATGATAATTCTCATTGAAAATCAGCTGGAGTTAAAATTGTAACGAGTTTGAACCATCTGTTTTATTGGTCTTTGGTCGACTTACTTGGTTTTTATAGGTTACCTATGCTAAAATGACATCATGTAGGTAGGTATTCAATGAGTTTATCTAATTGTTTTAAATATTAATTTATTGTATGATATAATTATTACAGTATTATCTACACAGAAGTTTTTAGAACTAACAATGATTTTGATAATTTTAACACTTATGACTTATGACGACCTATCTCTAATGCGGGCACCACACATGGGCTTCAACTTTGTTCCTACATTAGAATGGCCAATGGCAATGCTCCATTTACGGTTATTCGACACAAACGGAACATTGCCATTGGCCATTCTAAGGTTGGAAACAAGTTGAAGCCAATGTGTGGTGCCGGCATATGGCAGTGGGTGAAAGCCCGCCTGGGACAAATGTTTGTACATATATCTGCAAATATTTGTCTCGAGTCTGGCTGTTTTCTATGTATAAATATGTATGTATTTAAAAAAAAATACGCTGTGTTGAATGTCCAAGGATATTTATTTATGTTACATTACTCTTTCTACAATACTAAACGACTGAAACATAAGATCTTTTGATGAACTATACTGATCCTTAAGATTTTGTATACAATATGAAATATTGATGTGTGTTAATATTGTTGTTATAAGAAATATCAGTCTATGTAATATTGTAATATTCCAGGCACCCCCTCTTCCCCCTCTTGGCGCTGATTTTCGAGAAGTGCGAGTTGGCGACGTGCACGCCGCGCGACCCGGGCGTCGCGGGCGGCGACGTCTGCTCCTCCGAGTCCTTCAATGAGGACATCGCTGTGTTCAGTAAACAGGTGGGTCATCTGTGCGCTTACCTTTGATCATTTTTTCATTTTTTTCTTAGGCGTTGTCTCTGGCCACTTTGTTCGAGCGCTTTATTGGAAGATTTTGCTCAAGATCGAACAAGTGGAAACATACTTTTAAATTACAATTTACAGGATTTTATCGCGTAATTTACCTTTTATTATTTTCCGAAGTTTCGGCTGGGTTGCAACAACCGTGGTCGCGGGCGAACTAGAGTCGGGGTAGAGTTCCTGTAAATTGTAATTTAAAAGTATGAATTGTAATCGCGAAAGTTTAAGAAAGACTAGAGTAGAAACAGTATGAAACCTATGTTCGACAGTATGTGAAATAAATTAGATTACGTAAACGAGGCCATAGAGGGAAAGGCATGGATGCGAACGGCACAGGGCCGATTAGAGTGGCGTTTGAGGGAGGAGGCTTATACCCAGCAGTGGGCTATCATTTGAGCTGCCAATGATGATGATGATGATGAAACGAGATTACCCCAGACATAAAAACAAACCAACTTTACGTCTTAATATTACTTATTTATAATTCGTAATGTTGAAGTATCGTAAAATTTGAGCCTACAATATAGCAAGACAAAATAATTTGAATTCTCTTTCTGTACTCTAGGTATCTCAATGCTCTTCAAAATAAAACCAGCTCCATTCAAAAGCAGTCCCCAACGATTTTCCACACCGCACAACGCTCAAAAAACAACACAAAAATCCGAGCAACCAATAAAAATCTATGCTCCCCCAATTGCGCTCCATGCATACCCTTATAAACCCCGCTCGTGGACATCCTACGAAATTACTAAAGTACAGTAAGTACATATAACTTTGTACGGACGCACCTGCGACCGTCAATATTAAAAAGAAAAAAACTCCAACGCATTCGAATATTAAAATGTCGCACAAAATGGCCGCTCGTAAATCAGAAGCTGCAATTTCTTGATGGTTTAATAACTATAAAGCGTAATTAGTAACGGTAAAATGCTTCTTGTTGTGCATTTAGTATCGATTGTTTACGCATTTTTCGTCTCGCCAGTCGATTATCGATTCGAATCGATATTGTTTACGCTGTAGTAAATTAATTTACGTTTTGATATCGAAATCGATTTGTACTGCTTTGAGGTGCCTACCTGAGAAATGGACTAAGACTGGCCGGTCGATAGTGATCGTAGAAAAGATAAACATTTAGGACGAGGCTGATTTATGTCGGATAGAAAAACAAAAAAGTTTTTTAATCCCCTAAAAGTTTTTCAACTCGAACAGTTCTGGGAAGGTCGTATTGTTATTGCAATCGATAATGTTACCGAGTTATTTTCTTTAGAAAGTTACGAATTATTTAATTTCGCGGTTTCCGTAATAACATGACAGGCTAAATCGACATAGTAACACTTGTTATTTTAACGACAAAAAAGCCTCGGAAATGGAGTCATTTTATAACAATTCGGGTTCGTAAAACAGGTAATCTGGACACAAACCAACAATCAAGACCCGTGTAATTTATTTTACAAATTTATTATACCGCGGTTTCTTTGTGGGTTTTCCATTTTTTACAACAATAGGGCCACAATAGGCGTTGACATGTGCCGATGATATGCAATTTGAAGATATATTGACGTCTTGTATCAGTCAGATGCCGGAAGTAACTTTGTTGTGACGTCTATATTTAACTGTACGATATTATTGATTTGTTATCAGTCAAAGACTCTGTTGTGTAGGTACTAATTATGTCCGTTAAATTGTATTTATTACTGCAATATTATGAACAGCCACGACCTCTGAGACCTCCGATAACTGAGATAAATGAGTTGTCAGTGTCATGGAACTGACCATTCTCCTATTTATGCGCCGTTGACTTAGGCACGACTAGATAAACTAAGCAAGTTAAGGAAATTAATGCTGTTACGAAATCTATTTCTTTGTCAAGTAAATCTGATAACAATGTAAAAACTTTATCATTGTAGATTATTTGTGCTATAAAATGTCACATTTTATCATATATTTGGACGCATAACACGCACAACAGCTAATCGGCTGCTTTAATTACTCCAATAAAACGGCTATCGGTAGCACGTGAACCGAGAGAGATAAAAATTTGACCGTCTCGCTCTTTTAATAAGTGACGTCCATAATTCATCGCACCACGAAATAAATCATAAACTGTAAAGTGTTTATTTTCAACGTACTTAATATGTTATAAATTTATTTAAGTGGCATGCGGAGTGCGGTACGATTGTGGAGCGCGTGATTGATGTAGTGCTCTCTGTGGAGAGTGATCGGCTCGCCAGTGATATTGTCATCCGTGGCTGTCAGCGCTGCGTGCCCAGTGCCCGCTGCCCGCCGCCGCCGCCGCGTCACTGGCCCACTGCCGTGATCGAGTGCACTCACCATTCCGCCAACTATTTCAGAACCTCGATGCGCTTAGCTCTTTTTACTTCCCGCTAAATCGATATGCGACAGATGTGACGTTTTTACAATGTCACCTCGATTAGCAACCAAAAGCCATTGCCACTTTTTCGCAAAATTAGTGTGTGCTCATTGTTTTTAAACGATGTATTAAAACAGTTATGATGGGGAACGTTAATATATTGCTAAAACGAAAATCGCCATCGCCCCGCTAATTGGATAAATCAAGACATTTTTATTGAACGGAACGCATTAATGAGAAGTAATTATAACATAACTGCAGGAATTTTAATTGTTAATCGAGGGGACGATCTATCGATGTCTGAATCGATTCGAAATTCGTTGTTTTTGCGCTTGTCGTCTACATTCCTGTCAGGTTATCGACAGCCGATGACTTTTTATCGAGTAAATGATGCATGCATATCGAGCGGCGTAATAGCGGGTAGTTGTAAATCTTCAAACTGCGAGACAGCTAGACATGCTAAAAAACTTGCTGGCATTACTTTTTAAATTGCTACTTTGACATTGACACTGACAGTGGTAACATAATTTGCTTTCGCGGCTTCATTGTTATTTTATCAGCGTTCACGAATGGCGTGAGTGCGCAGCGCAGGTTAATATTCCCATTGAATTCATTCAGCACTTTTTAGCTCGGTTCTCAGTAAGCTTTTAACTAAGATTGAGTCAGTTCAATTAGATATGCGATAAAATTACAGATTTGCACTTATTATGAACGACGATGACGTCTGTCTGTAAAAAGATTCTGATTACCATCTTCATAGTTCTGAGCCGTGGGCTGTAAATAACTGAACTCTCAGTGTTGATTCAGTGGAATTAAAATAATGTGTGCATCGATAATTGCTCTCATTTCGAAGGAATTTCCGAGATAATTATGTATCGCTGAGCAGGCATGAATCAGCCGACGATCGGCCGATGCGAAATTAAAGCGTTGTAAATAATAACATTCGTGGCGTATCCGCGCCGCTGTTTTCCTAACGTTTAATACGTTCGTAACTGGAGTTTGTAATTACGTGAAGCGAACATAGCCAGAGAAAAACGCGCTCGATGGATGCGCGCACGCACGACTCCCGCTTCGAGATTATCTATTTGTAGATATCAACTTCATTGATCTCCGGTTAAATTGGTACGAGTCTGTGGATGACTTTCGCTCCACGACTCCGCTTTGAATAGAACAACGAGCCGGAAAAAAGTGCTACAAGCGATACTGCGCTTTTGTGTGAACACGCCGGATCGCATTGTGAGTTTGTTTACATCTGTCCATGCGCTTAGTTCTGTAATTGACGATTGTCATGGGATTTGGACGCGCAATTTAACCTCTTTGTCGTCGTGATCCAATTCGGAGTTTCGCACCGAAATAAAATAAATAATGGCGGATCGATGAGTCTCGCGTCTCGCGCAGCTGCGCCCGCGCGGCATTCATTAGCCGCGCGCGCTAGAGTGGAACCGCGATACGATACGTTTTTTGTCTCTCGCTCGCACGCAGCACTTGCATTTTTTTTTCGACAACGCATCGGCGATTTCGTTTTATCGTCCCCATCGAGTGGTTTTTGCCGTTTGGAATTCCTTACGCATCTTGTTTCGGGATCGTTTGAGGTTAAGAATTGTTAGATACTCTCGGTTTCGGTTACGTGGGAGACTAGAATCTTCCATCTGAAATTGAAGCGTTCCACCGGATTTGTTTTCCCATTGCTTCGGTAACAAAACGCTTATTAAATGTGTAATAAGACAGCAGCTAATCACAATTTTACCGTCACGAACACTGCGCGCCATAAAGGACGTCTATTTAATACGCATTACGCGATGCGCGATTACGTAACAGTTATGTGTCCATTTTCATTAACCACAAACAGACAATAACATTAGCATAACGAAGGAACAGGACGAAACAACAGATCCGTGGATAACGGACGACATTCATCTAGGAAATAAAGATTAAACAGATTCCCGCGAAATATCATGCATGTTTTATTTTCAATCAGAGGTTACGCTTTTACAATGTTACGTCATTTAAAAATTTCTCTTTTATTGTGATATCTGCGTGAAAGTTGATTCTGAGATAAAATATATTTAAAAGTACTTATAATTATGTATTTAATAATATGATGAGAGGCATGCGGTGCCTAAGTACCTACGTACATGCTTCTCATCGTCTCGTCGCTAACTATTATCTTGGCTAATGAAATCTTGTCACGATAACACTTCCCATTATTCATTTCTGCGCCAATTTAAGTCTAGATTTCCTTTCAAAATGACTGGCGGGTTTTGTATTGAACGCCAATTCTCTACAGTGGTAGAGAATTGGCGTTCAATACATGATTGGTCTATTGATAGTCTGATCGACAATGAACATAATCACAGGCATAATGCCGTGATTGTGAATGGTAACCTCAGGTCAGACTCAAATGGAAGTGTGTAAAGGAATTCGCCTTAGTGTTTAGTTTGAGCAGTTGCCCCATCGCATAGCGTGCGCCACTCAATTAGTCGCTGACATGCCGGCCGACGGACTCGCGCCCAGTTTTTGTCCGTTTAAAACGGCATTAATATGCCGATGGACAAACCATTATGCTCTTTCGTCACTTGACGTCAACATCGGTGCGAGGTCGCTGCATCCTGACTTAATTTCAAACTTCGAATTCCTAATTTGAAAACTCTTCCGGATTTGAATTCCGAACTCCATGGATCGCAATGTCTACATTTCGAATTTAGAATTTAGAATTTAGAATTCCATATCCAACTCTATTCTCAATGTTGACATCGACACTATTGGACAAACCGTTTACAAATACAATAGGTTACATTGAGCGCCTCACCCCGTGTTGTAATCCCCGCTATGCCATTGGCAAGCCAACAATCCCGATGGCTCTGCAATCTGTACCATCTAATGCAAACCCCAAGATGATTAGCGTTCCATTTTCGGAAGACCGGTCCAGGACAACTCGGCGAGGTATGACTTTTTGCCGCCGCGTCAGAAAATTCGCGGCAAAAATGGACGTTAAATGAGTATTAATTCGCGCGAGTTAATAATGACATAAATACACTAGGTGCGCGCTTTTGTTCTACAGGGGGCTCTTGATTTAATTGTCTGATTTGTTGATAGCAGATTTTTATCATGAGATTAATGAGTCGCTAGAACGTTAGTATCACAAAGTAGTAACTTTAGGGTTCATCCAAATATGTTTATCTATCGGCGCTTGTTTGTAACACAAACTTAGATTAATATAAATTAGTAAGAATAAGGATTAGCATTTCCGAGTAACACAAAAGAGTAAGTGCTAAACAAAAGTAAAGACACGTCTACATTCATAGAAAACATTTATGCCGTGTTTAACACGGTATAGATTATACGCGATACTTAGAGAGTGAAATGAAGCGTGCTGTATAGAGACAGCAATTATAAAATGCGCCGACGCATTCCTCGCGACACCGACCGACGTCCGATTTCGACGACATTTCGTTACCAGTTTCGAATTTTACAGTTATAGTTAAAACATATAAAATTAAACTTTATTGTTAAACATCTAAAGTTTATTATACAAAACAACAAAAAAATTAAATGTGATATCGAAAATTATAATCTGTTAAACATTTATTTTCACATTCTTAGATGTTCCTCAATACCATCACGAACTACAAAACCTGTTTTTGTTTTCGAAAATATGACGTCTTTACAAGGTCACGTCTATTGATCCTTACTGAAGTCACAAGTACCTACAACTATAAATTCCAGACAATTAATTGCTTACAAAAAATAAATTTTCTAGCAAATCAATGTGCAATGAGACGCAACTACAGTATCTTGTTCGCATAAATAATTGATTATCCCGTCACGGGCTAGACGAGTCAAAAAGACACCATCTATAATTATATCTATATATGTACAAAATTAATTAGCTCACGCCACATGAGACTGGAAAGCTCAATCTAATCATTTATGCACATTTTTATAACTAGACTTTTTCTCGTCGGTTATAAAATAGAGCGCAAGTTGTTATGACAAAATAGATATTGAATAGGTAGGTAGGTAAGATAGATTAGGTACTATATAGATGGTTAATTATTTAACAGTAGTTCATAGATAGAACGAAAAGAAAGTCTTTTTTACATTACCTAAGCATTCCTCTTTCAATTTTTTTCACTTTAACAGTTTTGCTAACTTACTGCATTCTTACTCGTTCATCCAAAAGGAGTAAGAATGCAGTTTATCAATGAGGATGATTTTAATTTACTGCTTATAATTACTAATTAGGCATTTTGTATGATCAATCACTGAGGTTGGTAGTCAGAGGCAAGTTTAAACGTACAACAACTTGCCAATACATTTTGTGATAAATTTGCAAGAAATTTGTATTTCACAATAATTGTGAAGTTTTAAATCAGTTGTTTTACACTGTATTAAAGTTTAAAGCTTCTAAATGTTTCTCAAATCCAAAATGAAATAGCACATTTCCCATGACCCGGTATCTGGTCTATATCTGTCCACGACAGCCTATATCGAAAAAAACATTATGTATTTGACAGGAGGGTCCCCAGCCGCTATAACTTGACCTTCCATCTTTTGTTCCCTAAAGGAAAACAGAGCATTCGCCCATTTCCGGAACAAACATAGAGCTCAACAAATAATGGACGCGGTATTGAAAGCCGCAACCAGATCAACTTGACCTCTGTGTGGGAAGAGTGAGTGTGATTTGCGGGGTCTGCGTAGGCTGGTGTAAATAAGGGGAGGTGAGGATAAAGCGGGTAAGGGGACAACCAGTCAGAAGCAGCTGACGTGGATTAGGGTGTACCTAACATAGGGTAGAAATACGTTTTTCTGTCGATACCTACATTTTAATATGTTTGTTTGTAATGAATGAGGGATTAATTTTGGGTATGTTTGTTAAGTTTGCTTGATTTATTCATAGTATAATATTGCATCTTAGCATTCATTCAATAGTGATAGCTAAAAGGCAAGCTAAATTACTAGGCTATGCAAAAGTAAATTCTATAAAAAGCATACAAACATTTGTCCCGCAGCGGGGATCGAACCCGCAACCGCTGCGTCTCAAGGGGCTTTAGCCCACTGCTCCACAGAGGTCGACTATGAAAACGAAACTGAGGAAATATAAATGTTTGTAATCAAAATTCAGTCTTCTTTTTCTCTTGCAAAAAATAGGCAGATATCAAATATGTATGAACTATTATGCCATGACTACTTATCTTTGTAGAATTCAAGGATAAATATCTGAAAATCTATCTATCGTCTCCATTTATACTGTCGTGAGCCTGTTTACATTTGTATCATCAGGTTAAGTTTAGATACTTCTAACAGAGGGGTTATAATCAAAATTAATGTTGTAACAATGACTTGCACGTTTAGTCTGTAGAAATAGTAAGAATATTTTTAGATGGAAATAATCTAAAATGGCGTTCCTAAATTTTTAATATTGTTGAGCTGTCAAAGCCTAGTGGGATATTGACTTTGATCTGAAGATGTGATTGAGTCGAATTGATTGTTCGTTTTGGATGATAATTACACGCATTAACAAGAGATCGCGGTAAAGTTAAACATGGCAGATAGAAAACAAGGCTTAGCCAGCTATAGAAGTATTGACCAAATCTTTCCTGTGGATAAGGCCGATTAAGCAGAGACGACGGTTAAGGTGATAGTAAGCCCACACTATCTTAACAATAACACAGGTACAACAGTGACCAATTGAATGAAGGCGTACCTTTTAATGTCGTATAAATCATCTAGAACTAGATGTAACAACATTCAAGATTTTATTGTTTATTTTTTAGTAAGTACATTTTTACTGGATGCAAAAGGCCCAAAGTAGAGCTGATTGGCGGTTATGGAAGGAGGCTTATGCCCAGCAGTGGGTCACAAAAAGCTGAATATGATGATGATGATGATGAAGTACATTTTTATTCAAAATGTGGGAATTCCCTAAAGATACACTAAGTTTTATTGCTATCCAAAATAATATAGGTAACGAGGTGATATGAATGGTTTTTATTCGTATCATTTGTCATAAATATTGTGTTGTTAACGCGATTATTAGATGTCTAAATGGATGCAAAAACGTATTATACAAGCTTAATTCTTGTAAAAAAATAAGTATCTGTCGCTGTAATGCATTTGAAGATGCATCTTATAAGATTATCAAACATCTGTTTATGATAAAAAATTGAAAACGGGCAAAAAATTTTGTGAATTTAATTCTTCTGTTATCCCTATTTATGTTATTAATTCTTACAAAAAAAATAAGCTTTATGCATTTTCTTAGTAACAGTATTTGTTACAAAAAATGTAAGAGACGGATATTTTTTTCTTGATTATCATTTTAAATATGAACTTTTTTTATTAAAAAATAATAATAGAATACATTTTCATGACTAACGTAATAAAACATCAAAGTAACGAACGACATTTTAGGTTGAAAAGAAACAATTTGAAATTCATTATAACCCTTCCAACAAAACGCCACCTAAATTATAAAAGCCTTGAAACGTGAACCCTATGACGATACGGTTAAATACTAAATGATAGGTACAGACCTCCCCTATTTCCTACCCTGGGAAACAAAATGATTCACCCCAGACAATCAACCTTTCAGATGTTATTATAGTCTGCATATTTCAGCACTAGTAATTTAGATTAAACGTTGCAATGTACGGCCTGTAATTCTGTGTTCCGATTTACCCCAATGTACCCTATAATTTCTTTGTTCTAAATGCCCCATAATTTCTTGCACGGTGAGTTACCCTTAGGTAGTGGCAGCCCCTAGGTTTTAAGTGGCGATTTAAATGTGGAAATTAAGGAATTAGGTAGTAGGTATACTAGAAATGTATGTATCATTTTAATGTTGAATTACATTTTTGTAATAACTGGGTGTTTTCTTAGATGTTGAGAACCTAGAGTAAATAATGATAAATATTTTTTTAATATAAATCTTATATTTGGTAGAATGTCTTCTGAGCTTAGAAAATCGGTTGTAATCAAAATAAACATAGGCAGACGGACAAAATGTAAAAGAAAAATATTTTACTAGATTTTCTACTATTTTTCTATTCAAAGCGTGTAGAACCGTGCCACTACACTATCACTCTGTAATTAACTTCATTATTACCCTCAAAAAATCCGTAAAATGTCGATCAATTACACGAAAAGCGCATTAACCCCCGCTGCTCCTCACAAATGCCACAAGCGGGGAGATCGGGGACATTTCGTCACGTTATTCCTTATTTGTAGATCAATCAAGATTATGTCCGATTTACCCCTTCTCCTCTGATTGTTTCGTCAATGTGTCGATTATTAGGGGTTGAAATGCTTCTTAGGATTAGTTTTCTCCTGTAATTTGTTTTTATGGAGGGTTGGGCCCTTGATCGCCGAACTTTGATGGAAAAACTGTTTTACCATAATTATGGCGACTTTCCGTAGAGTTTTGTTTGTAGCACTTAGACTTAACCAATAAGTTAAGGCAGAAGGTAGTGTTTCACCAAAATTGGTTCATGACTTACTTTGATTCGTGTCCAGATAAGTTGTTGCCTAAACATAATAAATGAACAATCACCATTTCAAACACTATCAAATTTCAACCGTGATGTGACAAAAACACAGATTAAAAAAACTATTTCGCATAATCAGTTGCGTAGAATTTTTCAAAAAAGTATCAAATATCCGTTATCTACATCCAATCAACCCTCGAAACTCAAAAACATTAACAAAAGCCAAACATTCACCCGCAGATAACTAAGTTATTTTATTTTACATTGCACCATTACACTTTAATTTCTGCCCTGCTGGGATTTAGGGGCGATATTTAAAAAAGGGTCTCGTGTGTTTAGATATTCATAATAGCCAGCGTTTATGCGTTTAGACGCCTGTAATTTCGCGACAGACACTATTATTCTATTAAAATGAATGAATGAATGAATGAACTGTACAGAACGAAAGAATGAATCTGTAGGGTTGCCTGTTTATACAGTCTGTTTGAATTTAATGTTGAAAACACTTTTTGGCTTGTTTATTTTCAAATCGGGCGTGCACGAGTGCTCTCGAACGCTGTTTGTTTGTTTGTGGGTCATGAGAATTTCAAGGGTTATCAAAATATGGTAGCTCAACAATGTATGTGAGTCAGAATTAGATATGAATAATAATATTATATATAGTTATATTTTTTTCGGTAGTCTATTCAAAGTTTTCCAATAACATTGGTTGTTGGTATTTGGTAGAATAAATAGTTAATTTTGTTTTTTTTTTCAATCATTTTTTATTTGTAAAACCCACGACCTTTGGATCCAAAGCCGAGGCAGAATTCCACTTACGGCTCTTAATGCTTATTACCAAAATCCATAATCAATGTAAAAAGTAACTCTGTCTATCTGTTACGTTTTCTCGGTTAAACTGCTGAACAGATTTTGATGAAATTTGATATTAAAATAGATAATAAGTAGTGAAAGAACATGGCTTATTTTTGTTTTTAAATACGACGGGCACCATGTTTATAAAAACATATAATATTTTTCTATGAATACAAACATTTGTTCGCACAGATGCGTTCCTAATCCCGTCCATGGGCCATCCCTAACGATACAATGGATTTAAAAAAAAGTTTTAATGCCGCCATTTAAATTCATAGGTGTATTTTGTATTTTATACGTTTTGCTGTTTTTTGTATAAATCGTTGAAACGTACAGTGGTGGCAGGGCTTGTAGAATATTAAGTTATTTTGGCGTCAAGATTTTTATTTAGACTTTGTATGATGAATTTCTCAAAATTCTGACCAAAAATATACTAATCTATAGTTTGTTTTTAAATCGATTTTGTAATGACCTTCTTCTTCTTTATTTTGGCTTCGCCGGCTTTTGCCACGCATGTAGCCACTACCATGTCGGAATAATTCAAGTTAGTGAAGTCAAGTCAGTCTTGTCATAGTCAGCGTCAGTAAAGATGTGGGTTCTTTACTGAAGCAATATAATGGATTGTAATGACCTAGGGCATAGGTTTTTTTAATAACTAGCTGACTCGACAGAAATTTTCCTGTCATTCAATCTTTCACACAACTGACAGATATTTCAAACGGGCTTAGCATAGAGTAATGCACAATTTTTTTATTTTTTTTTATGTAAAAAAGATGGATGAAATCGGTAAATCCGTTCTCAAGTTATAGCGTGACCAGGATAAATAAAAGTTATACTTTTAAATAGAAATTTACAGGATTTTATCGCGTAATTTACCTATTATTATTTCCCGACGTTTCGATTACGCGATAAAATCCTGTAAATTTCGATTTAAAAGTATGAATTGTGATCGCGAAAGATTAAGAAAGACTAAATAAAAGTTAATTTTCTATATTATAGATTTCCTAAAATATAAAAAACAAAATTATTAATTTGCTGAAATATTATATAGGTACTTAGATTTACTCAATCACAAAAAAACTAAACTTATTAGGTATTCATCATCATCATCATCATCATCAGCCACTTTTAACCCACTGCTGGGCATAGGCCTCCCTTCGTGAATGCCATTCGCCTCTATCCTGCGCTAGTCTTAGCCACGTCAATTAGGTATTAGTAAAATATAAATTAGCTGACCTCAGTTCAGATAGTTTATTGCAATTAAATATAATTTGAAAACATTACTTGTTCACAATTATCGTACCTATCCGTTAACAATTTTCAATTCCATAAGAAGCTGAAAATTTAATGTTCAACTAAACAATTTGTAATAATCGTCAAAAATACATAAACGCTGATTGAACGGGACACTACTTTTAAATTTAATTTGCAAATTAATTAATGTTGGAGTTGACATACTGACTGAACACAATACATACTCATTTCATGACGACCTTTGTGGCGCAGTGGGCGAAGGCTTGCCTGAGACGCGGAGGTTGCGGGTTCGATTTCTACGGGACAAATGTTTGTATGTTCTACAGATATTTGTTCCGGGTCTGGATGTTTTTCTATCTTTAATATGTATGTATTTACAAAAAAAAATGTATGTAAGTAGTATATCAGTCATCTGGTTACCATAACACAGCAGTTGCTTAGCTTGGGACTAGATGATTCCGTGTAAAAAATGTCAAAAAGATATTTATTTTTTTATTTTGTTTTTAAAGCGTTATGCATACCGCGTTTTTCGAACGCGCGTTTTTAGACTAAACCTTACTCAATCTTTAGTAGTTTATTAGTTTCTAGATACGACCTAGTCTATCTTTAATGATGATGATTGCAAACACTAAAGATTTTATGATGACTTTATAGCCGAGAGCGGCTATAAATATCTTAAGGCATAGAAGCACTCGGTCGTTAATGTCAATAGCGGTCACCCATTTGACCGTGCGTTGCTGAACTTTGCCAATCTATTAAGAATACGGATGCCTGATTAGGTTCTATACCTTATGTATTAGGTATACGGTTTATAATTAAATGTGAGGTTGGTATAAACATTATAATTAGTTGTGTAGGTTTTCAAAAGATGTGTCTTCATATGTACGATTTCATTTATTTATTTATTTATATCAGCCGTTCGTGTCCCACTGCTGGACAAAGGCCTCACTCTTTCCAGACGTCGCACGATTTCATTAAGAATATAAATTATATTACTGAAAAAAATACTATTAAATTGATAAACTGAGATCATGAATGCATGGCAATCTTGTAAGGAAAGTATCGTGATGCCATTGGACGTACCAGAGCAATAATTGAACAATAATTACGCGCTCGCTCTTCAAATTATGAACAATATTTCCATTGTTTATAATAAATAAAAAAATAAAAATAAAAATAAAAATAAAAATTTCTTTATTTCAGACTTTTACATCCATAGGTTGTTAGTAGTGACTAATTGAACTATGTTAGTATTAAATGTATGCATTAAAGTAGGTAAGTATATGTAGGTAGGTGGGTAGGTAGGTATAATAATTATTTATTTATTAACATAAACATTACATTTATTTACAGAAACTTTCAAAACTTCATTTTAAAATCAGTGGCAGATACGAGCTCGCATCTTGATTGTATTGTTACTCAGTTTAGCTCAGTAATAAAATGTAAGTGGCATTTATATCTGAGCGCTTCCGTGCTTCGGAGGGCACGTTAAATTGCCAGTCCCGGCTTTTAAAGTCATTAAGCCAGGACAGAGGCCTTAATGCGGCCTAAAAACTCCGTCACCAGAGTTGGCCACTTGCTTATACGAACTTGTCTTTTTTAAACTTTCGCGATCAGAACACATTATAAAACATATGCAAACGGGTATTTATCACGAATTTTACCTTTAATATTCGCCCGACGTTTCGACCGGATTGCACCAGCCGTGGTCGCGGGAAGACTGAAGTATTGGAGGTACCGCCACAGCAAAGCGAAAGCGTTTATTCAACTACCCTCACTTGATCTTCATAAATGTCAATTAGGGCCGGTTCACACTAGGACAACACACTACACTAACAGTGTCCACATACTGATTTGATCTCACATGACGAGTACACTTTGCAATCACTGGATTCCACGAGGAAGAGAGTCTGAAGCCGTCTTCACGATTAAAATTAGGATATTTCTTAATCTCAATCGCTTCCCGAACCATTCTCTTGTAATAATGCTTCTCGTTGGCAAGGATTTTTGGATTGTGCAATTCCATCCAGTGATTGGGTCCTGAGTCTACTATATGCTCCGCTATAGGAATCTAAAATAGATAGAAATAAAATAGAATATATAGGCATCCAGATAGCAGACGCAAACTAAAACACAGTGATGTAACTAGACAGCCAGCGTTCATGCCTTATGTGAAGGGGGTTACGGACAAAATTGGGAACCTTTTCAAGAAGTTTTCAATAAAGTCGATTTATACTCCTTTTAACAAAGTGGCTAAGCGTCTGCGTACACCGAAGGATGTGGTACCTTTCCAAGTTCCTGGTGTTTATAAAATCGATTGCAGCTGCGGCCGTTCCTATATAGGCCAAACGAAGCGTACAGTCGCTGAACGTGTCAAGGAACATATAGCAGCGGTCAAAAATCGGCAAATAAACAAGTCTGCTATAGCGGAGCATATAGTAGACTCAGGACCCAATCACTGGATGGAATTGCACAATCCAAAAATCCTTGCCAACGAGAAGCATTATTACAAGAGAATGGTTCGGGAAGCGATTGAGATTAAGAAGTATCCTAATTTTAATCGTGAAGACGGCTTCAGACTCTCTTCCTCGTGGAATCCAGTGATTGCAAAGTGTACTCGTCATGTGAGATCAAATCAGTATGTGGACACTGTTAGTGTAGTGTGTTGTCCTAGTGTGAACCGGCCCTAATTGACATTTATGAAGATCAAGTGAGGGTAGTTGAATAAACGCTTTCGCTTTGCTGTGGCGGTACCTCCAATACTTCAGTCTTCCCGCGACCACGGCTGGTGCAATCCGGTCGAAACGTCGGGCGAATATTAAAGGTAAAATTCGTGATAAATACCCGTTTGCATATGTTTTATACGAACTTACTTTTAAAGTTAAAGTTGATTTAGACGCAGCTGTGTGGACATACCCGACCTTTTCAAGTGCCTTGACCTGGACTTGCCTAGGGCTAGATATAAAGTCTAGATGCTAGATGGCTTTGAAACAAGCTGAGGGTTTTCATAATTATTACGTTAGTACAAAAAATATCTGGTACTTTTTATCGTATGTGTTCTTATTTTTTGTTGAGCAACACTGTACAACACGGTAACTTTCTGTAACTTTTGTGGCTACTTGTTACTATTTGTTGAATGTTACTTATCGCGTCCATACCGCCATGTATCTATGTAGTTTATCAGTCATCTGGTTACCATAACACAAGCATTAAATTGCTTAGCTTGGGAGTAGATGACGCTGTGTGGAATGATCAAGGATATTAGTGGCAATTCGGAGTATCGCAAAAGCTAAACTTAACTAACCAAAATTGTTGCCGTCCCTTTCATAGCGATGGAAATAAAAAGGATGTCATTAATTTTAGTTAGTTTAGTTTAGTTTTGGTGACATCCAGAATAGCCACCATTATATATACATCTAATAACTATAATTAGAGAATGTTGACTGTTTTTAAAGTTAATCAACTTAACATTAACACGGCAACATTTAACATTAAATTACTTTTTGCTATAGGATGTTGCTGAGTAACATTTGGAAACGTTGATCAACAAAAAATAACTGCGAGTGGGATACCTCGACTTTTGATCCGAAGGACATGGGTTCGAATCCAGCTGTGCATCAATGGATTTTTTGTTTGATGAAAAATTTATATGCGCAATAACAAAAGCTCTTAACGATGAAGGAAAACATCGTGAGGAATCCCGCGGCTAGTTCTCCCCTAGACGGCTAGATCTTTCCTGTGGATATGGCTGGCTAAGCTGAGAGGATGTTTTAGGTGCTACAAGCCTATTCCATTTCAACAATGTCCCAGGCACTACAGTGTCCCATTAAATGTAGGCTAAGATTGCCTCCTGACGCTTTATAAATCATCTAGTAAAGATGTAAAGGAGTTTTTTTTTAAAGTTCTTTTATTCAAGCGAAGAAACGTCAGAGTCCTACAGGATAAAAACACCCTCACAAGTGCTAGCCGTGTTGTCAATAAACCTTTTCTTTCTTTCTTTCTTTCTTTTTTTCTAGACACTCATTCAAACGAATCGAGGAAGTTTGCTATAAATTAAAGCCCCATTCGGCACTCGCCATAACCCATCACAGGAATAGACACAACTATTAACTGACAACCCCGAATGGAGTCATTACGACACCTTAACGTTGGTTCTAATTCGCCGGAGCCCTATGATCACGGTAATGGCCCAAAAACTGACCTTTCGGGCGCAAACGGGCCTTCTGGGACCGGTTGAAACAAGGACTGTGGGCTGAACTCGTAAAGTGGGCATAAGTTACAATAGCATGATGTTGTTACTTCAAAACCTATGCTTGCAACATGTTTTGTCCAAAATAGTTTTTACTATTTCGATAGAGCCCAAAATTCTATTCAACAGTACAAAAGTTTCACTTTCAAAAGTATCGTGAGTTGTATTAGACATTATAATAGCACACGGGAAATTACTCACGTAAAATTATCTCACACTGAGACGCGACCGCGAGGAGTGACCACACTCATACCCAGATGAAGATTCTCCGGAAGAATCGAAACATTGTCGGTATCTAAATCGACGATAATTTTACGTGAGTAATTTCCCGTGTGCTATTATAATGTCTAGTACAAAAGTTGATTTAGAAAGATATGCTACTTCGAGTGTTAGTGCGTTGAGGCCAAAGATGTTCTTATGCAGTAGCTGGGTTAGGTGATGGAGCGTTTGAGTCAAGCCATGAGTCCTTTAGGCCGAGGGCTCGTGGCTTAAAGACTTAAAAGCCTGGACAATTTCAGTGTTTTGCCTAAACACGGAAACATTCAGCTATTGCCACATTCAAGTTGTGACCACACGTTAAAAAAGAAGATTATTGTACCTATAATGTGACAGAAGTCAGTTTTGAACAAATATTATTTACAAAATAACAGTAATTTAAGTCTAATATTCATTTTAATAATCATTTATGAAAATGACAGTCTTGACGGTATAACTTTATTTTTTAATGGCTGCCGCGGGATAAACGAAAATTACATGTTATCCTGACAAATGTCAAAACCGGATCACGCCCCGATGACATTCCGTAAATTAATAAATCAAGTGTAGTGACAAAACTCACATCAGAAATTACGGGTCACAAATCGTCACAGACCACGGCCATAAATCAACTTGAAATTCTTTGTGAGATAAAAAAAGGGAAACTAAGCAAATAAATACTCGGGGCCGTCCGTCTTCTACCTGCCCTCGTATCTTTTGAATACTTTTCTTGTATTAAAATAAAATTTTTGAACGCACGGATTTCGGGACAAAAAACACACTAAAAACGCTCCTTTCATTCCATCCCTCTTTCACACGGAATCTGCCGTCCCTTTCTAATAGGGATGACGCTCGGCGCGTTAGTCATTACGAATTTTAGAGCAACGGCTTATTTTTAAATTCATGCGAAATGGAGACATTTTGAAAAAATGCGACCTTTTTGGGGCCAGTGGCACGCTGCACGTTTGACGAGACGACAACAAACCGTAAATAATTTATAAATTCCTGTTAGCTATGAATAATTTTAGATCATTTGCATACATTTCATGGACGACAGAAACACTACGCAAACAAAAGGTCCGTTCCGCGTCTAGTTCCTTTAACTCCATAGAGCCAAACAAAAGTTAAACAACCAAACCTCATTTTATAGACCTTCGTTTATGGCCACAATATTCAGTAGGAGCCATTTTGTTAAGAATATTTATGGCATTTTTTGTGCTCGCCAGAGAAATGACTGATATTTGACATTTACAAGTATACCATAAAGACATTTGTTCATTACGTCCCTTTACGGCCGGCAGTTAAGTGAGAGAAATATATATTCGCACGTCGTTCTGTCAAAACCAGTGATTAAAAGTAAGCGGTGCTGGCGCCGCAACGCACCGCAATGCCGCACGACACCGCGGAACCTCACGTCCACGTGGCAAAACGCCGCACGCGCACACTATAAATAAAAATTTCGAACTGAACGCTGTATTAATACACTATAATTTAAAATTCCGAACTACTTCAGTAGCGGTTCTTGCCCAGCATTTTTTAAGATAAAATCCAACAAAAAAAACACCTGCATCGCATAAAAAGCTATTAAATAGGAGGCGACTTAACTAAATTACAAAACTCGACCTCTGAAAATTATAGAATAATTTACCATTAAAGGCCAGTGCATATGTCATGCGATTTTAAATCGTAAGTTGACGTGCGACAAGCGTCGATATTCCTTGAAAACTTAATTTATTAACTTGAGGAGATCGAACGAACCTCTTAGGTAGCTTCTCGGTTCTTTATTTTATCTTATAAATAGATTTTTTATTACAAATTACAGGGTACCACGTTTGGTAGCGATTTTGATGCCGTCGTTTGTCCGCTTATGGTAATAACTGCAGTTGAGGGACATGTTATTATGTGCTTTAAATTTGTTAAGTAGAGTTTAATTTTCATTGACAGATGTCGAACGATGAGGACCGAATTTAATGATGAGTTGCGTTTAAGGTCAGGTAGTGTATCGGTGCCACGATCTCCGCTCACTCTGGCTTCTTAATCGCAAAATATTGGACAAACCTTATAACGATAATTGGAATAACATACCTACCTACCTAAAATAAATATAAAATTTAACTAAGAAGAAGGAATAGAAGAAATGGTTGGCTAGGCCCTCAGGTGTGGGCCTAGCTTTTTTTTAAAGCGATCCCTTAACAATCTAAATAAGTCAAGCTTAAGTAATCTCAAGTCTGAGTTTGACTTAACAAAAGACTAAAAAACGTTTTAAGCGACACTTCAATTCGCACACATCTCCACTGATCTTAAATCAATGTTTAAAAAATAATTTTGGTTCTCCATATCAGTTCAATGTCTAAAATGTTTTGAAGTTTTTCACTTACTTATCTGAATTTGAACATGACATAATTATTACCTGCAAACCATCATCATCATCATCCGCAGCCCGATCTCTCCCACTGCTGGGTATAGGCCTCCCTTCGTTCTTGCCATTTCTCCCGGTCCTGCGCTTGCCTGATTCACTGCCGGCCCACGACGCTGATAATATCGTCGACCCATCGCGCTGCTGGACGACGCTTCTCTTGCCAGTCCTCGACAACCATTCTGTCAACGTTTTACACCACCTGTCGTCAGATGATTTATTGCCCACCCTATAATACAATGTTGTTTGTACCTACTTAAAACCAAACAAAATCCGCCAAAAATTAAAATTAAAATTATCCGATGATAAGTCGTAACACGTAACACTTTAATGAGTGTACTTCATGCTTTTTAAGGCTAATTAAAATAATAGAATGGAAATAATAGGTATTTATTTTTGTTTTCGTCAACTGGTCAGAAAGGCCCAGTTTGAAAAGCGACCAGTTGACGAACCACTCAGCAAACCATAACCCTCCAAAATTAACCCAATCGATTGTTCACGCGACGTTCCACGTCCTTGATGCCTCACAAAAGATCACGCAGGCATTTACTCAATTACACAAACAATACACTATTTCGCCTGAAAGTGCACAAAAGAGGCATAATAAAAGCTCAGGTAAGAATTATGAATAGAAACGACGATTGTCGCAGAAGAAAGATTTTAGGGACGAGTCAAAAGTTATACGAACTGTTTATTTTTATGGGACAAACGGATATAAAATGGCATTGTCCTATTTCGCTATAAATGGCATCGATGGTCTATCAGGTCGAATGCTGCGATTAAAAAGAAAATAAAGGCTTTTAGGTGGGAATTTGATAATGTTTTCTTTTTGTTTTATTTTCCGAAACTTGTGTTATAGCGAATGTTAATGTGTAATAACGGTAGATTATTTACTGTTGATAATAATGATAATCAGTTAATAATATACAACATATTCATTTGTAAAAGTACTGGATAATTTACTTCTGCAAGTATCAAAGTTTGTTATTTTTATAATACTAGTGTAAGTACCTAAGTACCTACTGTGAGTTAATTGGCAAAGATTTGTACACCACTTAAAAACACTTAAACCGTTTAAGCAGCCGAGATTAAAGTAAAATAAATATAACACTTCAACCCGTTTCAGGCCATAAAATCCCACTAAAAATCTGTATGTATACAAAAATTGTTCGGTATCAGTTGATCGCCGAATTAGCATTTAATTCGTGGTGTCCAAAGTAGGGGTTTCACGGCCCGCTGCCCTCCCAAATGAAGGACTTCCTCGCCGGAGGGCTGAGGACCTAATATTTATATATGTTGTATGTGTTTTCGGTCATTTTCGATTGGCCAGACGCGAGGGGCGATTTCGGGAACCATTTTGTGGTTTGGAAAGACGGTGTTTTACATTACTTTGAATCTATATTCTCTGAAAGTGACTCTGTCTGTTACCTTTTCACGCCATACGGGAGCCTTAGCTATTAGTGCCGAATAGCTAAGCGCTTCCGTGCTTCGAATGGCACGTTGAGTCGGTCCCGGCTTCTAAAGTCGTTAAGCAATAACGGAGGCCTTTAGGTGGCCTTAAAACTCTATCACCAGAGTTGGCTACATTCTCATACTTACGAACTTAATTACTTTATTGTGTTTTCTATGCATAATATATATGTATTTAAAAAAAATGTATCTATGTAGTGGTACATCAGTCATCTGGTTACCATAACACAAGCATTTGCTTAGGCTTGGGACTAGATGACGCTGTGTGGAATGTCCAAGAATATTTATTATTACTATTCTATATTCCATCATCATCATAATACCATCATTGGCGGGTAACACCGCGAGGGTGCAGTAGTAGAGTTCGCGTAAATGTCGCGTTTGTATTCAAATATTTAAATTTTTCTATAAATTATTAATTCTCAAGTCAACGACCCCACTCGACCATTGATGCCTAGTTTAATCCCAAGTCTCGTACTGTACGGACGTGTTAAACTCTCTTTAGGTAAAATCAAAAGGTGAATATTAAATTTATTTCGGGTGTGGAGACTTTAATGCGTCTAGACCGACATTAGACTCATTTATTATGTGATATTTATATTCAAATTTTGGTCTACAGCTTATAATGTTGACCCACTGTGCGCTACTTCAGCAAAACTTGAAATTATATACATTTACATACAACTGACCTTTCACAAAATTCTTTATATAATCAGAAACTATACGATATCAAAGCTTTTTACTTCTGAGAAGAATCTGAAGAGAATTGAAGCTACAGTAGCCATAATTAAAAAAAGAATTAACACATCCAAAAACAGCTAAAAAGTAAGTTCGTAGCAAAGACGATTAATATCTAGAAGACAGACAAAGGCCATACACAAAATCGTAACCCGTACCAGATAGCCTGGAAACTTTAAAACATCAATTTTATCCAAGTCTGTCTTCTAGATATTAATCGTCTTTGGTTCGTAGAGCTATCCAAGAAGTCAAAAAGACTTTTCGTTCGTTTGTTCGTGGGAGCAAGTGGCCAACTCTGGTGACGGAGTTTTTAGGCCGCCTAAAAAGTATTTAGTACAATGCAGATAACAATAAAGATCTTAAAATATAAATAGTTGTAAAAAGTAACAAATTCTGACTAAACGAAACATGGGTTTTATGTAGATTCGTCTATTGTCTACGCTTCTCAGGTCACATACTAGTTTGCAATGAAATTGTTTGTTTTGATATAATTGTTTTATTATTTAGACTTTGTAACCTTATTATGGACGTCCATTATTAATAATTAATTATAATATTTAAACAGCCCGAAGTAGGCTAGGAAAGGGGTTTGAAAAATGACAAAAATAAAACCGGGAATATAAGTTTACAAATTCCTTATTTTGTCCTCCTAGCATGTATTCGTTTTGCGTAAAGCCAGCGTTTTGAAAATAGAACATATTTTTTTTTATTTCTCTATAAAAATATGACAACACCACTCAAACTTTTACAATCTGTTTATCAACTGTCAAATTAAATAATCTTTACAGAGATCTTTATAAAGTGCGGGCATCTCTCGTAATTAATGCACTAGTGGTGTCATGTTATTTTAATTACAACAATTGTATTGTAATTCCAAATTCAATGTTAATAAGCACTTGCCTTTGCCGAAAAAAGAAAAAAAACTCTCTGGTTAGTGCATGATAGTATCGCATTTCCGGCAAAGACGGGTTTTTGAATTTCGAAAAAAAAGTGTTTCTTGAGCGTTAACAAAGATTATCTGGGCCAGAAGCGACAGTGCCTATAATAAATTTTTATCTGATTGTAATCGACTGCTTAACATGAATATTCAGTGAGGGTTAGTTAATGCTCCTAATGAACTTTGGCTTTTAAATGGATTAAAAGATAAGGAATCACGGAGCTAAGAATGTATGCCGTATTCTTGAACTTGCTCCTCAGTTGAACTTTCCGAGACAGCTAATCACCGTGAATTACATTATTTAATTCGTTTTACAATTTACCATCATCCATTCCATTTCCACTCAGTATAGGCATCCTCTTTATTATACCATTCTGATCCCTCACGAGTCTCATACACTGATCCCTACCACGTTTACAATGTCATAAATTGGCCATGAGAAGGATGGTCTGCATCTTGGCCGTTGAGCGTCCCGGGGCTACCATTGTAATCGCCTTTGTCCATCTTTTCTAGCCAAATAAATAATAATAATTTTTTATTATTATTATTTTTAGCCGTTTGTGTTCCACTGCTGGGCAAAGGCCTCCCCCCATTCCTTCCAGACTGGACTCGACAAATAAATAATAGTAAAATTAAATTAATATTACAGTTTTACGCTATATAATTAATAAACAGTAAAATCATCATGCAAAAACGATTTTTATCGTGCAAAGAATCAAAGCCTTCATATAACCATGGTTGACCATGTGTGGTCGTCACAGCATGTAATAATTTCCCTGTATCATAATATCTTATAAAATGCCCTGTCTATATCTTACTCTATGGCGTGCGCAGGCGCAGCCAACCGAACGAGCATTTTATTAGCCGCATACAAGCTTACCACACAACTGCATTCGCTATTAAGCCATCGCATAACATTAATATTAAATTAACTGTTTGTTTTTCTGTCAACAGATTCGTCAAGAAAAACCTTATTACATTGCAGACCCTGAAGTCGACTCATTAGTAAGTATTTAGTTAATTTATTATTACTAACTAAAGTTATAGAAATCAAGACCATAAACAATATTCTTCAAACAACCTAAGTAAGTAAGTTTGTATGAGCTAGGTACCAACTCTGGTGATTGGTGACTTCAAACACCGAAGTAGGTAGGTACTTATTTGTTTAGTTTATAATTTTTATAATGTCGCATACTGTATTCAAACTATATCGAACCCACGACCTCACGATTGAGTGACATAAGCAGCACTACATCCTCATAAAACTCATAAAGTAATTTATAATCTGCTTAAAGCACTTATAACTTTTATAATGAAACTAAGTGAAGCTTAAATGTTGTTTTTAAGTCAGTGTAGGTGTCGCTCGAACCGTTTTTATAGCCTTATTCATAAAAAATCCATTTGTGATGTACTGGACCACATAAAACCCCTTTAAAGATAAACGCAGGGTCATTTGAATACGCAATAAAATAGTGAATACAAAAAATAATTTACGAGTTGATTAAAATAAAAAAAAGTAAAAATTAAAAATAATTTATAAGAATAAAATAATGGAATGGGGAATAAAAAAAATTATATTGTCACTCATAAAAAGCTGAATCGTCTCCCGCCAGGAGGACAAAAAGTAAAAAGTAAAATGGCGGCCACCCACCGTCGACACGGATACTTAACTGATTCTTTACAATAAAATCTAAGGCATTATTGGGTTTTGTAGGTATTTAGCGTTGTTGGTTTTATACGTCATCTACGTCAGGCCAAGGGCATTTTATATTTGGAACTAAAATCTTGAATAACTTTGTCTTATTATTTTGTTTTTAAAACAGGAATAAGAAGTACCTTTCTCGATAAAATAGTTTTTAAACTTGCACAATAATATAACCTAATTTAACTGTAGGTATTTTGTCGAAAAACCTAATTTTCCTTGGATCGTTTTATTTTTTATATAATATTATTAAGTTAAAGATAGTAAAAAAATGACGAATAAATCTCACGTCTATTTCTCTCCTAAAAACAATTCTCCTACTCGGATTTCAGAAAAGAAATCACTAATATTTTAATAAAACTTAAAAAAACAGTAGCCCGCCATTTCACGTCTCCAACCAAGACGTCAGTTTTACCTGCTGATAAGCATTCTACCAGATAGCAAAGCCAAACATCTTACATCCGGGCCACAGAGCAAACTTGTCCAAAATAACTTTTTTTGTGAAGATTTTGTTTTTGTCGCTTACACCATGTAGCCATGTGTTTGCAGTGCTGTCCAATTGTTGTCTTTTCTATTAACATCCTAAACTGTTTGACCAAAGAGTTCACAATCTGTAACAATTTGTTCAAATATTAAAATTCATTAGTCATTTAGACACCTATAGGACCACATTGAACGTTTTAAGAACTAGGTGATTTACTTCTGTTGTTTCAATGTTAATGATGCAATGTAATACGATAAAAATAAACTAACGAATTAGGAACTAAAATGACTATGATCTAAAATAATTTGTCTACAGTACGTTACGTAGGTACCTACGAAAAAAATAAAATTACGACCCATAGGTACAGTCGTAATTTATTTTTTATTTTTTTCTTCGATCCTTTTCAATCTCTTTATTTAGATAAAACACAAATTTGAGTAAAACGTATAGGTACTGAAGTTGTTTATGTAAAGTGAACTATTGGCCTTAAACAACCCAATTTCAGTTTCGACTCGAACTTTTGTTTAATTTGTATGATTCCAATTAGCGAGATGAATGCAATGAAATATTTCAATACCTTATTGAGTTTTTAACATGCAACCCCTCATTTAGTAATTTGCTTCAATTGAAATAAAAAGTGCCATATTTTTGTTAAAGTTTGTTTGAGTCTTTTGAACTGAGATCTTGAGCGCAACAATTTTGCCTGCGGCTGTTGTTTTTGTGGGCACATCTGACAGGCGAGTCGTACTTGCTGTTTTGCACACTGGACCATTGTAGCTACAATGGTGTATTCAGAGAAGCATTATTGTTGCTTAACAAGCCCCCGAAGATAAAGGGATCGCTTGCAATGTGACGGCTGGTCGCTTACGTCATCGCAGTTACGCCTTCGACAGCTTTTGTGTTTCCCAACTTTATTTGTGTCAATTCCTCGAAAGTTACCATAAAATTCTCCAGATCAGATCATTGGATGAAATTCAAATTTCGAACTGGCAGAATACCTTACTATTCGAAATTCCAAATTCAAAATTTATGCTCGTTCCATTTATGAGCGGGAATAGTGCTGGGCGCTTAGCTCGGAATGTAAACAAACGATAGTTTAAAAAAACCAACAGTGTTTTATTGACCCATTTGGCTGGAGAGGCGATTGGTTACGGACTCACGGCGAGCAAGGAGGCTGTTTGCCCACGTCACATCTGTGTTTGGTCTGTCACAGCCTTTTGAGGCTATAAGCTTCCTCAAACATGGAGCTGCAGTAGCGTCGGCAAATAGACTGAATGGCTGCTACGATACGAATCATTAGTGATGTGAGATAACTCGGAGCTTGCCTGTTTGTTTTTGTCATTTTTGGAGCTCTGTATACTTCAAGTTCATGATTATGTTTCCTTGAGATTTTAAACAAAGTTTTGAGGCACTTAAGACACTCTTAGTGTCACTATTTTAACAAGTTATTTTGATTTAATTTAAAACGCTTAACAAAGTTTTTGAAGATAAAAAAGGATAACAAACGTAAGTCTCATCCATAAGGCAATAGGCACCCTCTCCAAACACGGGGCAGCTCAGTGGCGAAAGTTAAACAAGACAAACACATTTTTATCTGGTTCCCGCGTCTATGTCAACTGCTGTCGTCTGTGCAAACACTGAGGGTGGCGCTTCGGAGTATTGATTTAATTGATATTGCAGCAACACGAGCTCTGCAGATGTTATGCACTCCTAGTACCCCAAGTAAACATTTGAAAGAAGTTACTCCAAATTTTCATAACTTTTCGGTCTTGTGTGGTCCAGTACAAATTTTTGTTCCAAAGCTTACTTAAGTTAACTTTCAAGCTGGTAATGTTGTGCTACCGTTGTAGAGATTACATCAAATATGGCGACTGTTTTTAAATTCTACTGTAAACTTTCTAATCTTGATAAGATTCAGAGAATTATCATCGAAAACAGATAGTCCTGTAACCGGTTGTCGAGTCGTGTCAAATCCGAGACAGTAAATCATCAATCAAAAACAAAATAGGATACGAATCGAGTTGGAATTCAGCTCGCGTCTTCGAGTGGCAATCAGAAACAAATCAAGGTGCTATTAAAACGGCATTAACCGTCGGATTTAGATAGGTATCGATTCGTAAAAAATACACCGATAAGATCTTCAAACAGTTACAAACAATAGTACTGGTGATAGTATCTTTACTGAGGACTTAGCTTGATTCTTGCATGTCTGACTACACATCATTCACGCTTCACGTAGGCTCAAAATATTCGAGGCCAATGACTGGGTTCTCGATATCGATATCGAGATATCGAGTAACACTATCGATAGTAATTGGCCGCTCACATCACTACGCGCCACAGGCCGCCGTTGTACTTTGTCCAGTCCATTGTTGCTCAGTTGGCTTTGTCAGATTGAGCGCGGCTGGAATTCGAGACATGCCATATACGGACCCATTTATGATATTATACACACAATCCCACATGCTTCCATTATTAACATCCATGTTTCTTTCTTCGCAGATGGTGCAAGCGATACAAGTCTTACGGTTTCACCTATTAGAATTAGAAAAAGTAAGTATTTCTATAACTATAATTGGAATACATTCGGAGCGTACAACCGGTCGATGTTTTATCGAAGGGCACGATGCCATCTAGATATCGTATCGATAGCGGACGCAGCGCTGGACCGGTCTCGGCACCTCCACTTTTGAATTTCGAAAACTATTTCGAATTCGTTCGCTCGGATCAGGTGTGCGTCGGCCGTGAATGGGAGCGAGCGTTCGCATTTCGAATGTTGTTTGTTTTGTCCCTTATCTCCCATTTCGGCGTGTTCCGTTGCGAACCGGTCGGTTTCTTGCGTGTGCCGCATCGCCAATTCTCGCCATTATGCCGACCGAGGATCGAACTGTAACGGTAACCGGCGGGACTCGCTTTTTGTAGCGCACAATCAGATCGAACAATTTGCGCGCAATGGCATTAATTAGGAGCATAAAATTCAAATCTCGAGCGGTTTTTACGACGGTGTCGCCGGCCGGGAATTAATTTAACTTGTCAATATTATGGTCACGTTTCGAGGGAACTAGTTTGACTAACGTCTATATCAAGACGAATGATCTCGAGAAACAAGATATCTCATCCCGCTGTCGCTCCCACAGCGGATTCCGGCGCCGCCGAACTTGTGTTAGAAACCGGTAAATTCGGTGAAAAAATGTACGCACCAATACAGGCTGTAACGATAACCTGTAACGCGATCCGTACGAATGCGGCCGGAGGGCCAGATAAAGGCCATTTTGAAAATAAAATAATACCTCGTTCGAAATTCAAATATCGCTCCGAGGGCCGACGCGATTGAGCGCGAGCGTGATTGAACGGAATTCACTTTTTGATTATTCGATTGATCATTATAGTTGTTTTCTTTTTCGAAGCATGATTTAAACCCTCAGTTATACACGGCGTGTTTTATTATACGTTGGACCTATATCTATTTACATCTACCTGTGTCTCACTGCCATCAAAGCAGTTTTTTTTTGCTCATATCCTATACGCGTCGGGTTCTATCTCGTCTACGGTTTTTGTCGAATAAAAGTGAAGAAAAAACATGCCGTTAGTTCGATCCATTTCCGCTTCGCTACACACCGTTCACAGGTGAAGCTTTTTTGAGCTTTCATAATAATTAAAAATAAAAAACTTTTCGTCCCAACTCGCGCTTACAATGAGACCTCGTTAAGTGCACTGTTTTTTTCTTTTTTTACTATAATTGGTGCCTTTTTGTCGAAACAGGTCTTAATGCATCATTTTAAAAGATTTAAGTAGGTACACAGAATCCCAGTCAGATAATGGATGTTAATATATCGCAATAGAAAAAAGTCGCTTAAAACTCACGAAAAGAGCACCGAACGTTTTAACGAACTCCCGATATTACATTTACATTAAAATATCCAATAACATTTTTGATTTATGCTTTTAATATTTTAAATATGGCCGCCGGCGGTCACATTGCCCGATGTCGGGCCCAAGTCCTTTTCGGTCGTTCGATTGGCTCGGTGATTGGACATCTCTAGCAGGTTTTTATATAGTCACCGACTGATCCCTAATTACGTTATGTAGCCGTCCGGAATCCCGAGCTAATGTCATGCTCGTTTATTGGTTCCTTTTTCAAAATTCGAATATCATCAAAACGGCCAGTTACATCGACGTGTAATTACGAATTCGAAATTCGAACGTATAATTTCTGTATGAACCTACGCATTCACAAAACGATAACCGTTAGAAAAGAGGTGCTGTTTATAAAAACTAATCCGTTTTTTTTCATATTTTGTTCGTAACTCGTAAAGTTTATCTGTAACAACGTGGCTAAGTGATTTACGATGTAGGTCAGATTTGTTGGTTTACGGGGCGAGCCTCGAACCTGGGACCCTGGTTTACGACGCCTCCGGCCGGCATTTTATAACCTTTATACAACGCACACTAATTCTGTGACTGAATTGCTATATTACGTTACGCTACACGTTATTTTTGTGTTTTATTTAATTAAATAAATACATTTTACGATCTTCACACATTTAATTGGTTTTTTATTGCAAAAAGTAGGGGACATAGAAATGGCATTATCTCGGTGCTGTGAGGTGAGATGAGAACCGATCGGACTCATTTGAATGTGGAATGGACCGGTTGCTTTTAGGATTCCGCACCGCGAAAACAAAACGACGCCCTAATAGCATCAACAATGTCAGTCGTGATCTTTTCAAGAACGTTTAAGGTGAACTTTCTCATATTTTGTGTGTTTTGTAAAATGTAAAAGCATTGATGTCTATTTTTAATAAAATAGAAGCACTGTAGCTGATACAACTCCATAGAACAGTTTGCACATAAGTACCTAAGAATAGAACAACTCATACTCGTTCAAAAGTATCCAGACGTTGCTCTAAACGACGTTCTATATTCAGATGATAGAACCAGCCGACTATCTTTATAAAATCAGCTGCTAACGTAATATGTTCAAAGATCTATATCTAAATTCTCTATCTAATCCTGATTTGAATAAATAAAAACTGACAGGCCGGTATCAGCGTCAGCTCGAAGTGTCTGATTCTGTAATCTACGTTTTATCTCAGCAACCTGTCAAACATAAAGTTATATACTGAAAAACACACCAATTTATACATCTAGTCACACCCACGTATTGCATTAGCGAAGGAAGTCGCGGTTTATAAGAAAAACCCTTTTAGTCGCGTCGCGGCCTCGGCACAGATTGCGAGATCTTATCCAGCCCACACTCCTGGCAACGGTCACTGCCACTTTAAAAACATTCAAAACGTCTTAACGCGACATACTTGCAGCCAAATTAAAAACAAATACTATTTAAAAAACGAACGTCGACGGTTTATATCACGTTGCGTTCCAAATTTAAAAATGATCCGCTCAGAAACACTCCATATCTCAATCCTCGTTTCCAAATTTAAATTTCTGGAAAGAGTTTGATGCTCCAAACGATAATCGCCTGGAGTCGTCTCGGAATGCCGTAATATCTCATTAAAGGAATTACCGGTTACTTAACAACGTCGTATCGAGTGCATTACCTCCACACGACTATAACTCTTTGGGAGGAGCGCACATGGCTTACGTTGTCGTGCACCGACACAACATCGAGTCCTTTCGATACATTGAGGGTGCAGTTCCAAATTTGAATCCCCAAAGAGTTACGATGTCAAATCTCTCGGCTGTCACTAAAATCGAAAATAGTCGGCGTCGGTCACAGCATCGCTGGATTATTCCGAATACTTACCTACTATTTATTTACTTTGTCATTCGTGAGGTTATAAAAGCGCTCTCAATCAAGATTTTGACATTGACAGTGCTCTGGCACGATTGTAAAGCGGTAGCATTTATCCGCTAGTGTCAATAAAATTCACGCAGTCGTAAATATGAATTTCAACGGCCGGTTGTAAAATTCAAATTATGATAAACAAACTACAATATTTGGCCACACGCGCTTTACAACTCCAGAAAAACCTGTCGATTGGGAAATTAGTACCCCGAAGACATAATTAGCTGTCAACGGCGGGTAGCGTTGTTTCCGCTTCCGTCGACGCCGTCTATTTTCAAATCCGCCAAGACGGCTCAGCATGTTCCTTTTTCGAAATGTTTCTTTTTTTGAGGAAGAGTGTGTCTTCCACCTGCCTTTATTCAACGTGTAAAATGCTATCTAAAAATTTCGTTCGTCTCTTTATTGCCTTATGTTAATTTCTAAACTAATTATGCCTATGAAAATGTATAAGGCCGACGCACAAAATTAATACGGTCTCCGTCGGGGGTCGTATTTTATAGGACGTCCGAAAAAAATGAGTTTCGTGCCGTTTTTACGATTCATTTTGAGTTCTTACAAGTGTGCGTACGACAGTTGGCGCTCCAAATGTATTTCCTTTGTTTTCTATTGTGTGTTATTTTTTCTTGAGCTTTGTATGTTGATATTGGTTTAAAGGTCGTATTTTGTGTAGGTGAGTGGAACGGTAACTGCGCCTTATTCAAATGTGATCTGAATTCTTGTAGCGCTTTAAAACATGTGCTCGTTTGAACATGTTTACAACAGTTTAATGCGCCTTCAAATAATAATTGACCTAAAACATTTGCAACATTGCCGTTCACAATGTTTTCGAACCGTTGTCCTTATGCCATTTTTGGGTCATCGACCACATTGACGACATTGACGACGAGATGGATGTTTGAACTCTCTTACTTAATAATTAAATAGGTTTGTAAAAACTAGAAAGTGTATCACACAGTTTCAATGAAAGCAATCTAGAATACACAAAAAGAATACAGATGGAATACTCAAACCAGATTACACAAATCTATTACTTCCTAAAATTACATTGTACTGTCTTTTTTCAAGAGTCCATTCTGAATCATCTAAGATATTTTAAATCCAGTTGTCACAATTGAGAAATAATTAAGTACAACAGTAGACATTCAATCATCAGAATAAGGGTTATTGTGTAAAATACCCACTTTTAATACCCACTTCCAAACATTAGCGCCACCCAAAAACTAGCAGCTACATGATACCCTCCCCCAGGTACACGAGCTGTGCGACAACTTCTGCCACCGCTACATCAGCTGCCTGAAGGGCAAGATGCCCATCGACCTGGTGATCGACGAGCGAGAGTCCGCGCGGCCGCCGGACGCCAACGGCGAGCGCTCCGCCCCCGACAGCAGCCACGACGGCGCCTCCACACCCGACGTCGTGAGTACCCCCTACAAGTCCCATCTCATTCAGAGGCGTGATCCCCAACTTGCACCCAACTCGACAACGAGCTACCTCGTGCACCCCTGCTCTTAGTATGGCCATTGCAAAAACGAAGTTTGACAAGGGGGTGCTCGCATTTTAGTTTAAATTCCCGCCTCCCTCGCTTATATTACCGTGTGCTGCGCGCGCAGTTCCAATTGCAAAGATTGATAGCTGAATCAAAGTCCAGTGAAGAATCCCGAATGACCTACGTCATCGCGGTTCTATTTTTGAATTTCATTAACGGACGTAGAGTTCTGTTTGTAAACAGTTAGAGATTCGGCATAGACAATCTTTGCTCTTTCTTTTTGAAATTGGAAATGCGCGCGCGGTAGTTGTAAGCTTGCTCACGGTCGCACCAGACCATCCGAGGGCCTCCGCTCTGCCGAGGCCTAAGGAAGCTCTGCTAGAATAAGTTCCTTTAGAACAAATCTTCGTTTTTGCAATTGGCCAACCTCTAACACTGTACGATTCAATTTCAAAACTGAATTTTACAAAATGAATATTTAAAATGATAAAAATTTCCAAATTACTTTTTCACAACGCTACAGTGAAGGGGTAAACAAAATGGGTGCGAAAAGTACTTTCAAATTGAAAATCTGATTTATATTTCGGGCGAGTTTTCGCTCGGAATTTTTTTGGTATTGATTTTCTCTACGCCTGAACATCTACGCCATGTTCTATTGTGTTGTTTTGCACCGGAATTATGTATACGATTTGAAAAAAACATACGTATAACGTTGAATGTAATATGTGTATACTAATATAACTTTTAAGTAAATTAATACATTCAGAAGATGAGTTTCGATTGGTTTTTGTGAGTCAGGGGCATAGTGTCACATCCTATGTCTATGGTTAGCGCGGAGCTTAGATTAAAAAAAACATTAAATTAGAATAATTCAAAAATACCTATTGGAAAACGAAGTATACGTAAAGATACAACTTTAAACTTGCCTAAGTGAGATAATAAGGTTTAATTAAGAATTTTAAATTATTAAATTTGTTTAAAAGGTGGTAGTAGCTAGTGTTATTGTTTGGCTAGTAAATACAAACATATACGTAAATAGATAACTTTCTGGATAGAAGCACGAAATAAAAATTAGTTAGTGAAAAAAAAGAAAAAAATACGTATTGAGTATACGGTAGGTATAATCCGTGTGGCTTGCGTCTCGTCGTTTGTTTAAGGCATTAGTAGACAAAATAAAATGAATATACAACTATCATAAAGGAAATTAATGTACGCGTTACGATAGATATACATATAGTTGCTTCTCAATTAAAATTATACATTGCGTTGCAAAGTACAGTTTTGTACCGGGTTAGTTGAGTATGTAGTTTTTCTTTGCTATATTTTTATATAATATAAAGTTTCATCCGTAGATTTCATTGTTCGGAGTGATTTGTTTAATAATTTAAGGGATATTTTTGGTGTTGAGACTGAATTGTTTTGTTTGTGTTATATATTATTATTTTCCGAATCTGTTAACATTGAAGCCATAACTAATTTAAGCTCGTGGTCATTGTTCTAATTCAATATGTTAACTGGAAAACTTAATTATATAAAATTATTAGTTATTTCTTTGTCTGTATATGAGTTTTTTTAACATTGTGTAGATGGGTCATGTACGTTAGGTTTTAGTATGTGTAGTTTTCTCTCGTTGAAAACTTATTTTCTTAAATCTAACTAAACTTAAATGTATAATAATAATGCTATTTGGTGTACGTCCATCTTGTATGTCAATGTGATTAATTTTATAATTTTATTTTCTGAACGGATTAAACAATAAAATGTTCTGTTTGAAATAAATGGCAGTTTATTTTACAAACGCCTAATGCCATTTACAATATTATCATTCTATTAAATAGGGCTGCAACTAGGTACAACTGAATATATTTAGGTATATAAAAGTTACATAGGCTCTGAACAAATCTTGAGGACCACTATTTATTAATAGATCTCATAATACTTTCTAGCAATTAAGATAGTCAAATGGTTGTAAAACCATATTCAGCATATTTTTTCATAAAAAACAACTAGTTAAAAAAAATTTTGTAGTAAAAACAATTGCAACAACCTATATTATGCAACAGGCTGTATAATAGATTCGCAAAGTTCCCGAAACTTCCGCAAACTTCTCACGGAGTGTTATAAAAGTGAAATTCACAACATAACATCACATTTTTATCAGCCCCGTATTCCACAACTCCCCGGGGCGAAGAAAAGCCGGAAAATTGTTTCTTTACAGCGCCCTAAGCGCTAATCTTTATTCCGCTGAAAGCGCTTTTTTGCGACAATCTGATATTTTATTTATTTTATAGTCTATTGATGTGGTGGGGGATGTTATTGATGAGAATAAAGGATTTTGTAAACAGGAAGGTGTTAGTTAAATTGTTTTGCGAAGGGTAACTTGAGGTAGAATTTGTACTGACATTAAAAATGTATATAAGTAGGTACATTACGATATTTTAGGGCACATTCTGTCTAAGTATTCCAAATTTTATTGGAAATTTGATGAGACTCGCAAGGGATCGGAGAGAGTGGCGTGATAAAGAGGAGGCCTATACTCAGCAGTGGGTGGAAATGGGCTGAAATGATGATGATGATGATGATGATGATGATGATAAAAAAAGAATACTTAAGATAATTTAGTTAGAAGGAAGTTACAATATTTACTCAATCAAATTATCATGGTCAAAAAGCAGTTTAGTCCGTAGAACATAGTTCATTGAACAAGTTAATTACCTATATTTTTATATCTGACTATTGTAATCTCAATATTATCTGTAATAGATAACTTCATCTTTGTTTCCACTTAGCCAATAATATAACAATTATCTTGTCTTAGCCACATATCAAAAAGGATTCACGCTAAATCCATTATAATTCGTTAATGGCGGGAAATCCTAAAAAGATATCATTTCACTCACCTAATCCACCAGTTGGCTGGAATCTAGTGGAAATCCCAATCGTCCAAGATCATGTTATGAATAATGCAATAGAAATGAGGGAAATTTGCTACGCTAGGGACTAGAGATAGAGAGAAAAAAATATACAGAGCATAGATGTAGAATGTTCTGATTTTACTATGAACATAAGAATCGAAATAAATGAAAGAAAGAAAGAAAGAAAGAAAAATCATTTATTCTTGTAGGACCTCAAGGATCACTTAAGTTTCGTTTTACATGCTAGGTGATTCTAATGCCTGTTCCAACGCGACTCCCTACTACTCCTTACTAAATGCTTAGGACCAAATCAAAAAGCGTATGGATTAAGTATTTATCAACCTAATTTGTAACAAAATGGAAGAAAGAGACAAAAATATACAAAGCAAAGACAATGTAGATGCTGAATGACATGACTATGAACATAGAAAGGTGATTATTATGTGCATATAGATTATAGACAGTAGATAAAGTTATTGAAATTATCTGAATTAGATAATAAGAAAAAACTAGCAGATGAAAACATGAAAATAATAGTGTTCGCTAGCGCTATTGATAAAATAGGAAAAAAAAGAGACAGAACATAGACCATAGAGAAATATAGACTATAGAGAAAACCTTCTAAATTATTTATAATAGATGCAGTATGTCAAGGATGACGAAGAACATGAAATACACATTTTGTAAAAAGCTTCTCAAGAGATTTGCAAGTGAAAATTGTAAAAGGATGGTTCATAGGTGTAATAATATTTAATTTCTTTTTACACAATGATTTATAAAATAAACATGGAATAGAAATGATTGTAAACAAAGTTGAGTTCGATTGAAATTTCAACATTAAAGCTATGAATTAGGATTTAAAGAATGAAGAAATTTTCGAAAGACAGAACACACGAAGCATAAGAATAATAATAATTGTTGTATATAAAAGAAATAATAAATAAAATAAACAAAAGACAACAACATAACAATCGTCACCGTATCTTTGAAGGCTTAGGGTACAGCGTAGGGGACAAAGCCGGGATTTGGCGGGTTATGGCACAATTCGTCACGGATTCGTCACGGACCTCGGGACGATAATACCCGGCACAATAGAATATCCCTTGATGGAGAGCAATCCGAAGATAGATGGAGAGATAGGACAAATTTAAGGTGCAACTAATTTATTAAGAAAGTTATTCATTAGCCTTTACATTTTGTTTATTTATTTACAATAGTAAGTATAGTAAGTTAAGATTATGGTTTATTTTTTCTTTTAGGTGAAATCTTCAAATACTTAAACAAATTATAAAATAATTTACTTACACAAGTTATTTAATCCCAAGAAAAATGTAGGTAGGTACATACAAGTTTTACAGGAATAGATTGCCTTGTAAAGCTAATCATTTCTTACTTATTATTCTTACCACCATTACAGCCACAGATTATTATAATTATCGAGACAATGAGCTGGCAGAAATGGGCGGGAAAGCGGGGGTTAGGATTCATTGTAATTAAAAATTTAAAAGTAGCTCGTGATGTGCTAATTTTGAAGCCATTATTGTGTGGTTACTTTTGTGTTTTAGTGTGAGGGTACTTTTAAACGAAAAATATAACCTCAAAATTTGATAACTGTAATTTCGTTGTTAACAAGTAGAGACGGCATTGTTGTAACTTTGTATTGGGCTTCCATGGCTGTTTTAAATGCCTTCTTTAAATTTTATAATATTTAGAATTTTTCTTTTTTATTTCTAAACTAAGTAGGTACCTACTTAAATGGTTTATTCGTCTCTTTGGACACATGAATAACAGAAGCATTATAATAATATCAGAATTAAAATCCAGACGTGTACTTAGAGACAATTGTAATGCAAGTGGCGCCTTCTAGCGGCCGTCCCCGGCAACGACGTGCGCCCGCGCATGCTCATTAGCGAGCCGTCTCGTCCGTTTGTCCTGACTGCTTTATAACACTGTAAATTGTTCTCCTCCATTTTAAATCGCTGTAGGTAGCGTGTGTAACATAAATCTCTCCAATTAATTCTGTTTATAACATTTGAAGCGTTTGCAAGTTGCAAGCTTAGCTCAAATGAAGCGCTCAATGGTGGTCGCCTCGGCTGACATACCTGATGCAGAACTTTAGGACCTGTCAATTTTGGCGCCAAAACAGCAAAAAGATGCCGCCTGTCGGTCGTAAACCGTCGCTTTCAAATCTGGAACGCCAGACCATTGGCTGCGAGCTGACCAATCTGCAGACTCAGACAAATTTTATGGTCTTCCATTGGCCGCACAGCGGTTACTTATTTACGACAGTCCTAAGGTTTACTCGCGAAAATTCTATTAATAAATTAGTCGTAAACGCCGTGTAATTTATTATCATTGCGCTGAACGTAATTATTTCCTTTATAAGAATAACATCATTACTCCTTGTGCATATTGCTGGTGAAAAAGCTCGTAACTTTTTTCGGAACGCGTTCGAGTAAATTGCTTTTTCGATCGCCAACTTTAAATTGAATTAAAAGTTCCGAGTTCAAATTTCTAATTTATGGCAATCTCGCTCAAATTCGAATAAAGAATGGAAGACTTTCAAGCCTAAAAAGGAAAAAGAGTTTGTTTTCGTATTTGAAAATAGAATTCTATTTTGCTGGCGCGCAATATTCATTTCAAAGAGAGTTGTTTTAAGATTTTTTCCGTGTGGCAATAATAGGCAAGTCCCGCTGAGTGGGTCTTTGGTATGGAACGATCCATTTGGCGGCAGCGGGGTGCCGATGTCTTCATTTGGACCGCTTTGTGGTGAAAATTGATTACATAGGTAGGTACTTATTAATGGACAAATATTTGTTGCTGAGCAGTATTTTCACTTCCTTTCTTGTTATTAATATCTTAATCTGAAATAACCTTTAAAATTTGGAAAAATGTATAACTTTCCTTACAATTTATGACATAAACCTAAATATGCGGTTATGTGGTCATGAAGATGGTACCACCAACGAAGTTTTTTGTAATTCAACTAAAAAACATTTTTCCCTCAAAATGGCTAGTGATGTCACCACGCCATCTGTCGGTACCCACGCATTCCTTACAAATGAATCCAAAGAAATTGAGAATGCAGTTTTTGAAGGATAATAAACTTTAATACTTAAATGCATTATTCAAAAATATAAAAAACAAGGCTAAGTACTTATATAAGATTAAGTGATCGTAATGCGATATTATGTTTATTTTTAAAAGCACAGATTATTTATGAAAACAGAATTTCCAAAAACTATTGTAGTAAAATGAAATATGATCGAATACCCCTTACCCCTTAGACATCTTCAAAAGATCTGGAATGCCTGAAGATTTGTAAAAAGCTTCATTATCTCAACGTAGGTATTGTGCATCGGCTGCGTTATTGGCCTAAAAACTCCGTCACCAGAGTTGGCCACTTGCTCATACGAACGAACGAACGATCCAGATGATACGAGCGAAGCAGTAATAAAACCAAACTGAAGTTAGTAAGTAGTAGGACAGTAACAGTTGGATCACTTGGATCATATAGAATTATCTTAAAAGCTGTGCTAGCCGGATGGGTTAGTGCCTCGACTATTTCCGAAGGTCGTGAGCTTGAATCCAGCCGTGCGTCAATAGATTTTTCGTTTCGAAAAATTTATATGCGCATCAACACTAGCTTTACAGCGAAAGAAAACATCGTAAGAAAACCAGTTAGCGTATAAAGGGGACTTTTTGAGTACCTACTACTACCTACTCACGTAAGCCCAACAAACACAGTTTCGGGTCGAGATTTTTTTACGTTTCTTGAAATATATGCGAACCCATACCGTGACTGAACGATTATACTCTACATATTTTCGTCATGTTTCCCTATTCCGTTTGCATCGTTCGGATGTAAGGTTTGGGGTTCGATTGTACCACTAACAGCTGCTGCTATGGAAGTGTAAGCTGTATTGCTTTGAAGTACGGTCTAATACAGCTTATTACCATTCTGCCTCCCAAAATCTGCCAGAGGTAATAAGAGGCAGAATATATTTGGAAAATTTGGTCATACAATCAGTAATTAGACTTGTTTCTGACTACCCACAATATCTTAGATGAATATCATAGAATATGTCTACGGTTGTAAGCCTATTTCATATTTTAATTATGTTTAACACTAACTTTTCTAGGACTGAAGTAATTTAGGCTTGACTGAAAAGCAACCATTTTTATTTATTAGTTAAATAATATTTTGTAGTCAAATATAAGATTGGTTGAGCTAGCAAATTCTTGCTACTTTTAAAAGACGCCCGATGACTTACCTACATAATTTTCATTTAAGTAAAAACCAGGAAACTAAAAGTTAAAATAATCTGAACGGGACAGTGAAGGTTCGCTACAGTAAGTACATGCCACTCCCGGTTCCCTTACAAATGGCCCTACGGGACGTCCCCTACAATGGAAGGAAATATTCTCTGTTTTCGGGATTCAATATCCGGTTTGGGATTCAGAAACAGATTTACGCATGAACTTGAAGAATATGGTTCCTAAGACCGTTCCTACCATAGGCATCACTATCATATTTAATAACTCTTTTGGTGTTTAGAATAAAATTAAATAGATAAAGTTTTATTTCCCATCAACATAAACATGGGTCACAGAAATGAGAAGTATTGGCAATCGAGTGACAAGAAAATAAGGCTACCCCTTAGCATTTGCTTTGTGACTAAAAATATTTTAAATAAGTGGCAGAGGAATGACCGTACAGACAGATTATGATGAAATAAATAAGAATACAAGATGTCTTATTATTTATTACTTCAACAGAGCAGAGCTACCGGAAATAGTTTTTAGAAAACAGTAGCCAACAGATTTGAAAGATGGTGTTTTGACCATAAAAGTCAAAATAGATACTCTGTTGCCGCCAACTTTAATAACTATTCGAATAAAGCTATAATTATCGAAATATAAATTCCCAATCAAGTTTGTTATCGATTAATCTAATAATGAAACTATTATATCGGAATCCGATGACATAGATCTTTAATTAGTATTTCTGTGAGAATCTATTTAATTTTGGAAGCAATTAACCACCGTTAGGAATAATTCCCGCCATAAAGCTCGTTTCAGTAACACCAGAAGTGGAAATGGCGGGAAAAAATTGTTTTGAAGTTTAATTATAGAACCGATGGGCTTCCGTAGGTGCACGCACCTTAGGAACAATACAGACCGCCCGATTTAGCACCCAATTTGTCAAACCACTTCAGTTTGATATTCCCAGCACTGAGTAGGTATGTGTGAGAATAAGGATTCTTATCATTTAGCGTTATCCTTATACATTGTCATTTTTTTTCAGATTTTCTGTAATTTACTTGTAAATATTTTCAAAGTAGGTATATTATTTTTTATGAAGAGTCATTCATTATAATATAGACTCATAATAGTTGTGTACCCTCACAATATTGAATAATTCAAAGTCTGAAAAATAAATATTGGTAGAGCAAGATTTCGATAAAAATAATGTACTTAGGTTTATGTTTAGGTTTATATATTTTCATAGTGACGGCTTTTATAATTTGAACACTTTTCTTATGTCAATGAATATATTATATAAATTACCTATAAGGCTTTAAGGCGGCCTACTCTTGCTCCAGAGTTGGCCTCATGCTTACATTCACCTTTAAGGGATAAATATTTGAGGCCGAATTTTTCTTCAAGTCGGGTAGTCTGTAGAGTTATTTGGTGTCTGAACTCTCCTAATTAGCGATTGGTCACGCGCTCGGCGGCAAAGCACTATTCGAAATCAGAATCGAGCAATTTGAATTTGGAACGGTTGCGTTCCAGTAAAGTAAAAAACATAGACAACTCTGACTTCTTTTTAATTAAAGAAAAAGTATCATTAGTGGTCACATGCACACGCACAATGTTTTTCATTAAGAAAGTTTATTCCTACTGGATTTCTCGTTGGATTTTTAAATTCAAGTATTTTTTGATTTAGCATTTTTCTACTACTTAGGTACTTACCCAATTAACGAAATGTGGGTACCTAATACAATCATGCGATTCATATAAGACTAGATTCCACAGCATGGTAAGTACATACCTAACTGGATAAAAGTAGCCTATGTGTTCCAGGTCATTAACTATGTATGTACTCCAAGTTCTAGCATCATCCGTTTTGTAATTTTTGCGTGAAAGATAACAAACATCCATACATTCACACAAACTTTCGCACGTTTAATATTAGTAAAAAGCTATTGGCTAATCTGAATCATCTTGACCGAATGCAGGTCTTAAATCATTCAATGTCATCTCTCAACGTTCATTGTTGCTAAAGTGATGTCGTCATACCAATTAAAAAAATTACACCCTTTAATAAGTGTCAATTCTTAACGAATGTGTGCATACACATGATTTTTATTCACACGTTCCTCACCAATATTCAAACTGTGAAATATCTCAAGGAATTTCGCACTTACTCCCAAAGGTATAAAGCTCATTTGAGATTGAACGTATCATAATTTTACGACTATTTTTATTGACGCTCACTCACGACACTCATATGAGCTTCGCAATTGAAAAGGTTTTAAACCTCTCTCCTTTGTCACAGAAAATTAAACTCTGTCCAAGGGTTATAGGGTTACTATTTAAAAACATGAAAAACCAATTACTTGAACAGAGTTGGTCTCTAGAGTGAATCGAAGATGTACGAAGTATACAAGAGGCCATCAAATTTTAATTGTGCGTTAAAATAATAATCAATGAGGCGACTATCGCGGTTGTTCGAAATTTGAAAATAGAACTAATTCCGCGAACGTAAACCTTTTGAATTCCGAATAGGATTAAGTTAGTTCGAATTTGGAATAGGTTCTTTATTACGCTAATTGGAGTCGTAGCGTTCCGTTACACGCTGTAATCATTTATGATTAATGTTCTTACTTGCGGCTTATTTAATTCTCAATGTACAATACTTGGATCTAATTGGATTTAGTGTACTGTGACTTGATTAGCTGTTGCTGTAGCTGTATCGACTTGGATGGAATTCAATTTAATAGAACTACCCAGTTATTCAGTGGATTCCGGGCCCAATCACTGGATTGAACTTCACGATCCCAAGATTCTTGCCAACGAACGCCAATATTATAAGCGAATGATTCGTGAGGCAATTGAAATCAAGAAGTATCCGAATTTCAATCGTGAGGATGGTTTTAGGCTCCCATCATCTTGGAATCCTGTGATTAGTAGATGCAATGCACGTCGTAATATGACTTCTCGGTGTGAAGATACCTACTGTTAGTGTGGTGTGTTGCGGTGTAAATGCAGCCGATCCGAATTCTGAAGATCTGTGAGGGTAGTTTTACCAGTGATACAAAACTACCCACCCGCTACACAACGAAACTCAAATTGAAGCATACTCCAGTCCACCCGCGACCATGGCTATTGCAACATAGCCGAAACGTCGGGAAGTAAAGAAATAAGGTAAATAACGCGATAAAACCCCGTGTACAGTATTTATAAATACCCAGTTATGGTCAGGTCAATGCGAAACTTTCACGAAATAACAACTAAGTTGCAGTCTATTTTGTATTCCATCGGTCTTTGAGATTTTAAAACTCGTTTAATATCAGAAAGTGTTAAAGAAAAATTACCGAAAGAATTTTAATCAAATCGAAACTAAACGCAAAGTTCGCGTCCGTAGAAAGTCCGCCATTGTTTTAATCCTCGGTGTTGCCAGTTTATTTCAGTACGTTATAGGTTGCCAGTTCGAAGCTGGAATGTCACAGCACGTGCCCTCGCTATGATAATAATAAAATGTTGGCGCATTATTTATTTATAGTCTGTCTCGCGGCTGTCGGTCGTCCGTCCGTCTGTCCTACGTCTTATACGTATAAGTTGGCGAGCAGCGGAGACTTCTGTTTTCATTGTTTTGTCAAATTATTTTTGGGTGGTATAAATGATTCAAAATACGAAACGTTAAATACTTTGTTCCAATTCCAAATCATTTACTGTCTACCAACCTACTTCTCAAACATTATCGGATACATTAAAACCTTTTTATACCTACCAATCAAAATAAGTGTCCCTCTCTTTATCAAACTTTACACCTCAAAAATCTTTGTTCCAACAAAACCACTCAACATCCTGATGCTTTCATTGCTCTGCACCATAATATCATACTGGTATTGTTTTGCTCTCTAGAGATGGTCGCTATTTGCGGCTACCCCCCCTCTCCCCACCCCCCTGCCCCCTCACTACGGTATCTGTCTGAACATGAGCTATATTTTATCCCAAGTTGGGGCACACTACGTAAACTGTCAGAATCGGCTCCGATGTATCCACAGGACGTTCAACTCTTAGTTTTGAAATTTTAAAGGAATGTTTTGTCTTCGGTGTTGAACAAAAACATTACAGAATTCCCTTTCTGTAGCGAAATGTTTCAAATGATTATGTTTGAATAATACATTTTGATCCTTTTTAAAAGATTTAGATTTGGAGATGTTAATAATGTTGCCATAAAAACGATCTTTAAGAGTATTAGATGGTTAGGAATCAATATAAACTTGAACAGGACAGTAAATTTCAAAGCATATTATGTTAAGATATCGCGTGCAGTTCAGCTTTCAGCAACCATTCATTACATCAGTTCGTACCGGCTGAGAAAACAATGATGGCATTATCATCGGAATTAACGATGCAGACTCCATACAAATGGCCTTAGAGACGTACAAAATGTACCGTGAAACGACAAAACGACATTAACAAGCAATAATTAGACATTTATCATCGAAACCACGACGATGCATTGATAAAACGTAGGTTATATCTCACGCGGATTTGAAATATTGCCGCCATGTCGGCCCGGACAGCGAGTTGGCGCGAAACGAAACTCGGTTAATACGCGCATGATTGATTTTAGAACTGTTAAGGCAACATGGACAACGTTCTAAATTCTAAAACAATTTATCTTTCCAATTTCAAAATCCAGGCAGAATCTAATAAAATAACGAACAATAATCGAGACATTCTCTATTCAAAAATCAGGTCAAAATTCTCCTTCCAAACTCAAATTCTTGAATCTCCTAACGAGTAGGTACTTGTTGAGAGTCATGAGACATCCGCCGTACAAACACTATAAATTACTTCTCAAATCACATCTGATGAGCATTTCCCTCTCGCAGCAAAAAGCTCATGTATCTCACCCGATCTTCACGGAACGACAAATGTGTAACAAATAAATTATAAAATCAACGGCCCCGGTTTTTATAGTCACGTGGTTACAATATCCCTCTCACGCTAGTTGTAATACTGTATAGTCTATCTCGTTCTATTGCGAGTTGTCACTTCGAGCGCAGTTTATCATCGACCGCCGTCTAATGGTGACGTGTCTATTTATCTGTTGGGATTTAAAGCATTTCACGCAAATTGCATTTTGAAGTATGAGAGTTCATTGGACTCGTTGTTGTGGTTTAATCAGTTTTAATTAAGCAAAACGAAGCGCCTTTTGATTCACGGACGCTAACTGCGCGTCTGATTTAGCTATGACTTCACCACGTCCCTTCGCGAGCACAATGGGAGCAAAACCTGTCTGTTTCGGTGCCATGTCTCAGACGCTCTGAATCATTTAGACAAGAAGAACATTTTGACTGTTCTAAACTCTATGACCAATCTACCTTTTTATTATAACCTTTTTTAACAAACAAACTACCATAGATGCAGATACGTATTCTAAATTCGAATTCAAAAATAAACAGTCATATTTAAATTTGAAATAATAAAGAGTTCCAAAGTAGAATGCGCTCGCAAATAAAATGACATTTCGCTCAAAGGCTTCATGTAGCGGGGAACAAGTTTCAAAAAAAGAATCAGCTACAGAGCTCTCCCAATTAATTAGCCGCTCTATAATTAGCGCACTGGAGGTGTAACGGTGACATGTGACAGATGGTTACACACTCCTGGCATAGGATGGAGAGCTTCTTTGAACCGATGGAATGCCACAAAACTGTTAATTAGATGGAAATTTATTTTGAAATCTATCTTCAGGGAAATTACACGTGATTTCTCTTAGCTCATTATGGCCATCTAACGATCAACTGGCGTACTTTTGAAGATAATTAACTAATAGAAACATAAAGATTTCAGATAGTGAGTATAATGAGAACAGCGATAAATACGCAATAACTTGAAGCATGAGACATGAAGTGCAACCAATAAATTAGCAAATCCACATCAATCCTGCAGAAGATTGAGCTCTCAACACGTCCATCATGACCGATCCAGAAGCAAACAAACGAACATAACTCTTATATCTATGGTCACACAGCTGTCAATGTCAATGTCAGAAGTTTGGGAAAAGCAAATGATAATTATATGCTTGTCTCGTCCCAACGAGCTGCGATTTAAACTCGCTTAAGGACTATTGTTTGTCGCATGTCCCCGAATAAGTCACTAACACCAAATTCCGGTCACAAAAAAATTGACGTTCGCTATGACCACAGAATGATGTCTATAATTTTGAGGTTTTTGCCGATGGGCGGGCGAGGCGTTAGATTTTTAAATTTATTTCCTTTGTGATTATGGTTATTTATTATAACCGGTATTTACATGCATAATTATAGGTACCTATGGATGTTGCAAAAAATAGTTACTATTCTGAGAAGTGAATTGTGATTGGGTACGGTTGAACCAAATGGGGTCAATTAGTTTGGTGGTTTGGTATTGGTTGATAAGTAAATCTAGTTTTTGAAGATAATCAGCATTATCAATGAAATAGATATTTTATGTGCTAGATTGCAGATACAATAATATTATGACAAAATTGAAAAATACTTTTTTTTTATTTATTAATTACGCCTAATTGTGCTTAGTCAATATATTATTCAGAACGATTGATGTAAGTACAAAAAAAATTACAAAAGCATTAATATTTAAAACCGTCAGAATAAACATCCTGGTAGGTATCCCACAAATTTACAAGCGTCATAGATTCTCTAGTCTATGGCACAGAACAAACCATACTACCAACATGCAAAAACTCCACTGAAAATAACTATGAATGAATCTCTGGTCACACGTTCTTTATTCAAACTTATCTAACCGACAGTTCAAACTCCTTTGACAAAATGAGAGTCTGGTAGAGTTATGGCTATTAAAAATTCGAGTTTGAAATCAGAACATTAAAGTTTATTTTGCGCTGTGAGAGGTTTCCTCGTGAGGTAGGGTTGTCCATAGTATTGGCATGCAGGCCGCGAGGGTTCCGCGCGAGATTTCGATCGGATCGTGCGCAGCATTCGTTCGGTGCGTAAGCGCACTTATACTAAATACATAATGGATAGATACAGTGAATTCGCTTTGAGAAATTCTCATGGCTTAGAATTGAATTAGGGTAATCAAATAATCACTGAAATGCCTTTCTCTTAAGATACTTTTAAACTGCGTAGTTGTATAATATAGGCTGTTTTGATCATGAGGCCATTTAGGTATACTAACTTTTATGAGATTTTGCACCCGAGACAGTTTAAAGATAGAGTTAGGCTTGCCCACTGTTTAAAGATAGAGTAGGCTTGCTCAGGTATAAATATCATCCATAAATTATCTTATGAGCCTTAGCTTAACTACAAGGTATTGCATACGAAACAATAGCATTTTTCAAATTTAGAACAATTTCTGTCAAGCTAAATAATATACCTCCAATTTCGAACTTCTTCCAAATTCAAACGTCGTGGAATAATTTAGCCAGTCTTCAATGATTCTACTCGATGCTCGTTCTATAGGTACAATCGACATAAACAAATCGATTATTGACAGCAATGAAACGCTAATAAACAGTGTAAATAATCGCTCTTGCGGCAGTAAACAGCGTTTTAAACGTACCGATACGAACATAGAGTATAGACCACCGGTCACGCCCATCCAATAAGTTGTCAATCAAAGATATAATCTGTACGCGGTATTTTTTTAAACTTTGCTTCTGTGGCAGCCATTGTGAAGAGGCTGCTAATAAATTGTTGTACCTAATTTATTTCGAGGTTTGGTCCAAGTACGGGCGGTTTGCTTAATGACAAGGGTCTTTGAAATATCAATGATTATTTTAAGTACAAGAGATTAGAGTTTTAAGTGACGCAAGAGAAGTTAAATCGTATGCAATACCAAGTCTACAGTTTTCTTGATAATCTCACCATGTAGAGGTTACTTTGTACAATACTTGAATATATCAATAATTATTTTAAGTACAAGAGATTAGAGTATTAGGTGACGCAAAATAAGTTAAATGGTAGGAATAAGTCTACAATTTTCTTGATAATCTCACATGAAGGCGGTTACTTTGTATACTTAATACAGGTTTGATGTTGAACTGAGTAAACGTATTAAAATACAAAATGATTGTAAATTAGGCTATGTAGGCGGGATCCCGTTGAATTAATGCCGTAAAATGGCTCGCCTGGCAGATCACGATTCTCATAAAGGTATTCGTCCAACGGTCGCCCGCCATTATCAACATGTTATTAGTTTATCCAATAATATCCGCTTAAGAAAGCGCCAAGCCTGGAGCGCGTAATTCAAAATGTAAATACTCTGCACTTTATAATGTATTTTGTATTCAACCAGCAGATGCAGCTGGTACGACTCTCGCTTTACTGTAGAATCATGTAAAAATCCGTCATTTTTATTCAACACGCGCGCACCTGATTGGCGGTTCCCATGAGCTTAATTTTCGGATCCTTAAACTCTATGGATAACAATAAAATTTAGAGAACTCGTTATACATCATTTAGCTATAGAGTGTGTTTACGAGACAGCGGCGGCGACTCCGGCGCAGCTTCTATAAAAAGGTGCTTCGTTACTAATTCCCTCCCCCCCTACTCCCTCTCGCACCGCGGATGTTCTAAATTTAACCGGGAAACGAACCCGGGATCGACGCACGTGTGTTCACTTAGCACTCGGTAACTTGAATAAAGTTCCCTCGAAAGTGGTTTTTTTTGTTCGAAATTCAATTTGAGTTTCAGGCGGGAATACACCGTTATGGCGATGATTATGCAAGATACATTTTTGGTTATGAGAAAAAAGGTTGACTCGACAACGGGGAAAAAGTTTCGATGTATTCATTCGGCCAGCATCGAAGGTCAATCGAGATATAAAATTAAAAAGTATAAGTGGCATCCGCGGACGGGTTCCATTTATTAAATTTCAAATATTGCTGACCAGTTAGTAGTAGGTATTCGAATTTCAAATTTCGAATTTCATACACTGACAACAATGTTTGCGGACTGTTACTTAGTTCGTCGAATTTTTCAAAAAATGCAAGAAGTATAAAATGTAGATACCTACTATTATTTTAAGTTAGGTAGGTACTAAATTAAATTCCCTAACATTGTCTCAGCTCAGTTGAGACTTAACAAGGCAAAGGCATTTACTTCGGACTTTTGATTTAAAGTTTACGCAATCAAGCCTTTCTATTGGAATGTAACTTTGTTATCTAAATGGCCATCTTACTGTCAGTCCGGCTTTGAATAAATTAACGAGAATACAAGAATTTTATGTTGGCAGCACTTATTTTGAAAAACAGTTACCGTACCAACCTAATAAACTTTACTTTCAAGGAAAACGTATCTGTTTAGTAAAGATTGGCTTGTTAAAGTAATGCGTCAAAACATTAGACGCAATACTTTGTGTAATAACGTTAAAACAGAACAACCTCGCATAATAAAACACAATTTTACTTTAAAGGCGTACATAAATGCAGGCATTTCATTACAAAACTACAAAAGCTAAAGATCTTACAGTCTAGAGCTCAATTTGTTTCAATTTCAATTAGTTTTGTTCGAAACACATAACACCATATCTCTTGGACTATCTCAGAAATAATTCACTCGAACCGGCCACGCTTGGACCTAACTCCACTGAACCCTAAAAATACAAGTGGTATAAACTACTAAGCAATATCAAAACCTAACCCCCTACAAATAAGAATGAAACCACCATTTCAATAAAATCGACTTATGACGTTTTTATGTAAAAAGCATGTGTCTTACATTGACAAGGGAATGTAAGACCAAGCGCTCATAAAATAGGACTTAAATTGAATTGTCAAATTAGTTGAGATGTGCCGTTTTTGATGGGATTGAGCAAGAATTCAAGCTTTAAGATGACCGCACGACGATTTTGAAAATACGACGAGAGAAATCGAAATACCTGATAGGTTTTTGTGGTGAAGGGAATATAATGTTCATTATTGATTCTGCTAATTATTGATTGTATTTTTCTGATTTTCGAGTTCCCACGGGAAATAACAAAACGTTAAACAAACAATGTCTAATGATAAACATTATAATAGCACACGGGAAATTACTCACGTAAAATTATCGTCGATTTAGGTACCGACAATGTTTCGATTCTTCCGGAGAATCTTCATCTGGGTATGAGTGTGGTCACTCCTCGCGGTCGCGGTCTAATGATAAAGTTCAAAATCGGCTAAGAAACGCTTCAGAGGTGATCGTTTTCATAAATATTACAAAATTTGTGCAAAAAATAATCAAGTCTCAATCAGGCAAAAGTAATTACTATCAAAGTAATATTATAAATGTATAAATGTCAGGTACTACAGTGTCCCTATGTGTAGGCAAAGCTTGCCTCCTGACACTGTATAAATCATCTAGTAAAGATGTAAAGGTTTGATTAATTATAATAAAAAATATTATGATGAAAATAGATTTAGAATTATCCCCATAATTAGGACAATTTCTATGACGTACAGAACCCTGTATATTGTAACTGATTCACCCTTACCAATAAGGCCGTGTAAGAAGTCAGGCGACATTTAATTAAGAAAAGCATTAATTAAACAAAAAGGTGTTATTTTAAGCATCAGAATGCGACAGAGTATTTTAAGATGGAAGGAATACATACAATATTTAGGACTCACCACTTAAAAAAAGCTTGTATGAGCATGTGGCCAACTATGGTGACGGTGTTTTAGGCCGCTTAAAGGCCTCCGTCATATCATAACATTCGACTTAGATTTTGTAAGTGTGATCCATTTCCTGCACTCTCAAGGTCAAGGTCTTCTAATAACTCAGAAGATCCTCGTCAGATCCTTACCAAATCTAGGCCAGCTCGAGAGTATTAAAACCTCTTTCTAACAAACAAAAAATTTCCAAAATCGGTCCACAACTCACGGAGATATTATAACATACAATAAGTACAAAAAAAACATTCTGACTGTGGAATATAGAACCTCAGAATAGAGAAAATGACAGAAGGTGCCATCAACTGTCATTGCAAGACGCACGCTGAGTCCAAATACGAAACAAGCATCCCCCGCCCGCCTCACTTCCCACCCGCGTAATGTGGCTAGCTTAGACAAAATGCCCGTTTTTGGGGTAAACATTGAGAATATTGGAATTTGGAAGTGTGATATTATGATAATAATATTAAAATCTAAATTGTATTTTCAAACCGCATTTTGTCTCATAAATATATTTCTCCGCAAAATGCATTGAACAAACTACGCTTCGCTTTGAAGGTTTCTAGCCGTGCTCTTTGTATAATTTTTGTCCACTCCGTTTTCCTTTCTTCATCAGCAGGGAAGCTACAGTTTTAACATAATTTCATACACCCCTCCCTGTTCCACTCTCACACACACCACAAATATATTATAGACTACAAGCCTTCTCGCCCGCGATTTTTCTCGCGTGGCATCTACCTTGGTAAAATGTAGCCTATGTTCATTCGCAAAGTCCATGCCATATGCATCTCGCTGTAGCAAATCGGTGTCAAATCGATCAGTGAAAGAATTTTTGAAATCGGATGAGTAGTTTCGGAGATTACCCCAAACATACAAACAAACAAACCAACTTTACCTCTTTATAATATTAGTATAGAATACCTATTATGAAATTCTAACATTTCTGTATAATAAAAAGTAGGGAAAATCAAAATTCTTATACTGGCAACATTAACAAGATGGACGCATCATTCTCTATGAAAATTACAAACGAAAATATTTCAATAAGATGTTAGGTAAATGCGTTACTTACACGTAAAATGTAATCCCATTCTTTCTACTGTTTTGCCCCGCTGCATTTTTGCATGTGGGAACAACACAAGACGGCATAATAAAATAAAATTGAAGTCGACTATGCGGTATGACGTTCAAAACGTGACTGATCGGCTGCGCGTAAAACTACTCTCTTTTAGCTAAGTTTTTGTGGCCTCAGTGTTAGGCGCAATAACTACTTCTGGTTTTTTCTCTATTCTGAGTATAGAACCTTGGCAGGCTTGAATCACCTAGTTTTAAGAACGTGACATGTCAAAGTGGTCTATAAACGATCGTACTGAATAAAGCCATGACGGAGGCCTTAAGGCGGCCTAAAAACTCCGTCACCAGAGTTGGCCACTTGCTCATACGAACTTACTTGTAGGTAATTTTTGATTTTGATTTTGATTTTGATTTTTTGATTTTGTGATAACTAACGTCGCAGTAGCCACAATGAAGTAAAGTAAACATAGAACCTCGTTTTTAAAGTCGGTTAATATAACAATGGTCCTTGTAGTGGCGTCTTTAATAAAGCTATTGGTTACAGCATCGAGTTTCTCTCGTTAGCGAATGACGTCACAACGAAGTCTAAAGAACATTTTACTATGAAATCTGACGTCATTATAACATTTATTATGGAACTTGTAGTCCTCAATGAGTATTTTAGTATTATAGTTAATTTTGAGGTAATGTTAAACCTAAATCTTTACTATATGATTTATACAGAGTCAGGAGGCAAGCTTTGCCTACACTTAACGGGACACTGTAGTGCCTGAAACATTGTTGAGATGGAATAGGCTTGCACCTAAACCATCCTTTCAGCTGCCGGCCATATCCACAGGAAAGACAATGGTCAATAGGTACGTGTGGGGCTGACTAGCCGCGGGTTTCTTCACAATGTTTTCCTTCACCGTTTAAAGCTCGTGTTAAAGTGCATATAACCTAAATCAGGTTGTAAGTAAGTAAGTACAGAATTTCAGAACTTCATAGCCTTTATTGTGACATATAATATACTTGCTACAAGTGATCAATGAATGAGGTCCGATTTTAAATTCGCATGACTTTTGGTCGTCGAATGTAAACAATTTTTTTTCTGTTCTATTCTAAAGTGATTGATTGTAGAAATAATATGGGTAGGTTTGTACCTACCACGCATGTACCTATTATTCTCAAGGCGCTATAGATACTAGTGGCAATTCGGAGTGTCGCAAAAGCTAAACTAAACTAATTAAAATTAATGCCATTCTTTTTATTCCCATCGCTATGAAAGGGACGGCAACATTTTTGGTTAGTTAAGTTTAGCTTTTGCGATACTCCGAATTACCACTATTGTCTCAGATCTTTTAGGCATTCAAATCTTTTGAGCATTTGACTTAGATTAAAAAGTCTTTAAAATCTTAAGATAGTTTCTGTTACAAGGTGTTACTCAGCTATAACTTATGAGGCAGGTCAGGAAACCTGAACTCTTAACTGATCGTAGATGACGTAAAGTCAATTTGTCAGGCCACCCCGTCAGTCAGCGCTGGCCGAGGAATGGAGGCGATGACGGCCGCCAGATAGATGGGGGCCCGCGCCGCCGATTAGGAGTGCTGCCAACTTGTTGTGTGGCTTGGTGCTGGGGTTTGGATAGATCTGGCCAACTTTTTGCAAGAACATTTTGAACGTGGCTATTGAGCCACATTTTTAAGCTATTGTGCAACTTTGTTGACTAACTCGGGATTATAAAGCCGGTGATACGGTTTCTTTGTTCCTATTTGAAAGTCAGTTTTATTATTTTAAGAGAAACATTAGACAATTATTTATTGGTGACTAGCTCATACCAACCAACAACTATTCAACAACTTTAGGTTTTACTTTTCTAGATTTAGAGATTAATCTAAAGATTATCTAAAAACTCTATCATCACAGTCCACCTGCTCATACGAACTTACTTAGGTAGGTAAGGTACCTATATCATGGGTGGGACTAATGTGCTCCAACATAGTTTATTATTGGACCAAAAGAAAAAAAAGCCAGACCCACACAATCGTGGTTGTTGCCTGTTTCTTTGGGCGGCGTGTCGTGTTTGGAACAGAAGTTTGTCAAAATTCAAAATATACAAAACAATTCCTTACGTTGGACGCAAACCAGCCAAAAGTCGCTCTCCTCAGTGGCAACACCGTCCTGATGATTCAACGGGTGAACGATCGAGCGCCTGTCAATTGTTTTCTTAAACGGACATCGGGGATCTCATGCGGGCCTGTTTCTGTATTGGATAATTTCGGGAATGAAGGTTAAATAAATAATATAAACAGTGCAGATTGACCTTAATGGTAAAGGGTTTGAATGGGACCCGGTTTTCGGGGTAATTGAGGACCACTTAGACGCTATACGTCTAAATGTAATTTAAATTATGGTCTTTTAGACCATAATTTAACTTTAGTGAACACAATTTAAGAAAATACAATGTATATTCTTAATATCTATATAATATAGAAAGTATCGAGTATATATATCGATAAAGTACCTGTCACGTATGTATAGTTAACTTATGCAAGATTTGGGCATGTACCAAATATGTATTTAAACATACCTCTGAATACATACCCTTAGACATCTTCAAAAGGATCTAAAAAATTGCCCAGAAAAGATCTGAAAGAAATGTTTAGTGCTCCCTGGGATACACTAGTGATTATATTTTCATATTTTTTTTCAAGTATAGAGTTAATCCTTATCATGATTGCACATTGGCGTTCGAGCAGTTGAGTGTATGCCGAGACGATTCTTTCTGCGCATGATTTGTATGACGTTTTGCAAAAACAATTTAGCTAGAGGTGATCGAACCAGAGACACAAACATTCTCATTCATTCATTTGATACATTTTGAGAATCGAAAAATATAAAGCCAGTATGTAACATAAGGCTGTGTCCACAGTTACTGTTTCCTACTGTAGGCAAACTATTAGCGGCCGACTGAGTTTGCAACGTATCGGTTTAGTACGCCCTTCCATATATTTAAAATGGAGTGTCCACAAGTTTGCTAGTTTGCGCTCACTTTACGCAGTTTTTTGAGTTACGCGCGCCGACTGTCTCAGTCGACGGCGGCGATATGGTTGATATGGCAAAAATTTATCTGAGTTTGCTACCTCAAATTTTAGTTTGCCACTTTGCGGCTCACTCAGTGGGCCGCTAACAGTTTGCCTACTGTGGACACAGCCTTATCCAGAAAACATCGGCATCGTACGCATTTGGCAGTCACTTGTCAACTTTCCACAATTCAAATTCATTGCAACTGTATAGGAAAACAAAATCTCGACAAGCGAACATACCTCCCGATTTAGCTCTATAATTGCGACACGCAGTTTGGCAGCGGCCGGCGCGGCGATGACATCGGATTTGTCGATTCTTTGGCATCCTCCACCCGCATTCTGGGTCATACTGACCAAGATCACCCTTTTGTCATGACTGTGTCACTTCAAGCTAGCTGGTCTTTATCGTGCAAATTTTTGACTGGCTTCCCACTGAAGCTTGACTATTTAGATTGTTAAGGGATCGCTTTTAAAAAAGCTAGCTAACCACCAGGTTCTTGCCTGATTATTTCCCTGGTGTAGGGAGTCTCGTTGGAACAGGCATTAGAATCACCTAGCATGTAAGACGAAACTGAAGTGATCCTTGAGGCCCTACCAAAATAATTATTTCTTTCAAAGCTTAAATCAAAGTGAGTTCCATCCAAATTCAAAGTGCTTCTTCTCTCAACTTTTCATCTCATTTTAAAATATGTAAATTAATTGTACTTCTTTCAACTTTTTTTAAATTATACAATATACTTACTTAGGTAATTATTGTTTTGTCATGTTGAAGATCATGATTTTTGAGTTAAGTTTTGTGTTTGACAACTCAAACTTGCAATGACTAGAATTTTAATACATAAAGTGAAAATTTAGTATTCGTCAGCAGTATTACATCGTCTGTGTCATTCTCGCCTTTGTCAACAACCGAATTTATACTTTAATCCGAGAATTTTACAGCTTGTATTTCGATGACCCCGGGATTGGCACTTTAAGTAATTGAATCAGATTCTAGTTTTTCTTAAACTTTCGCGATCACAATTCATATTTATAAATACATGTACACGGGGTTTTATCGCGTTATTTACCTTATTTCTTTACTTCCCGACGTTTCGGCTATGTTGCAATAGCCATGGTCGCGGGTGGACTGGAGTATGCTTCAATTTGAGTTTCGTTGTGTAGCGGGTGGGTAGTTTTGTATCACTGGTAAAACTACCCTCACAGATCTTCAGAATTCGGATCGGCTGCATTTACACCGCAACATACCACACTAACAGTATCTTCACACCGAGAAGTCATATTACGACGTGCATTGCATCTACTAATCACAGGGTTCCAAGATGATGGGAGCCTAAAACCATCCTCACGATTGAAATTCGGATACTTCTTGATTTCAAAAAATAAGAAATAAGGAAAGTAAAGAAATAAGGTAAATAACGCGATAAAACCCCGTGTACATGTATTTATAAATATGAATCAGATTCTATTTATTACTCTGATGTTAATGATTCAGCAGTTTTTGAAAATCGAATTATTGTTACTGAAACTTTTCTCTTCAGACACAAACAATAATTTCGAATGCATTCCTTTTTCAAAACACAAAAACACATTCCAATTTCAAATACATTTGCTGTATCTGCAAATCGATCATTCACATCGACATTCGATTTGTTAAAATCGATTCGCATTCTATATTTGAAATTCAAGAGAATGCCCTATGGGTGTTCGCTTGATTTACGAACACTCGTTATGAGTGCCTTAATGAGGTGCGCGGGCGCATCGTGTCGATTATAACCACAGAATTTTTAATAGTTCTTACTGAGAGGCATAAGTTTCACTAACAAATAAATTGTTGCCATAACCATCGATTAAGGTGACAGCTAATTATAGAATGCATCCGTCACAATAAATCTGATTTTATTTTGTGTTAAATGTATTAAAAAAATTTAGTTTTATGATCCACTCAAGATAGTTCAAATTCCATTATCTTTAAATAAAACATTGGTCAATATATCGGTTTTTTTGGTTCATTCTTGTAAAAATAACATCGTCAGCTTCAATGAATTTTGTAGTCTAACGTGTAGGAAATAAGGTTCCATTCAGATTAACAACATCCTTAAGTGACATAAGGAGATTGTAACCCGCCATTTTTAAATGAACATCGCTCATGATGAATAGAATGGTTTAAAATTCTTTTCTATAATTGCTTATTAGTTATATATTTTTTACAGCGTTTTTGTTAAAGGATTTTTTTCCACTGAGAACTTAAAAAGATGAAAAATTATTTTATTTCGTTAGATTCTTTATATCTGTAAGTAAAAAACTTTGAATGTATTTGGACATACATTTAACTACCCCTTAGACATCTTCAAAGGATCTAAAAATGACTAAAAGATCTGAAAGAATTTGTCTACCGTACCTTACTTTCCAATTCAATATACGTATTGTTAATAACAAAAACAACATTTTGTTTAAAAAAAAGAATAAAAGGCACAAACAAAAGCCACAAACAAACAGTAAGGGATTGAAAGAGTATCAAATAGCCAACTAAATGAACATCCGAGGGGCCTAGAAGCGAAACTCTGGTTACAACATAAAGAGTCCCACAGGGAGCTATTCCGGGCCCTCTTTCCTTCCCCGATTTTTTCTAAGTGTTGTATTTATAGAGCATGGGTATTTCTATTTTATCTTTTGAATAACTTGCATTTTTGGGTTTTGAGCAGTTAAAGTTTTAAGAGGATTAGTGAATTAGAAACATAACAGTGAATCTTTAAAGAATTTAGAACTTTCATGACTTGATCTACTTGGTTCATTTTAGATTGTGTCCAAGATAAAAATAGTGTGAAACACAAAAAATATGTATATCACAAACACAAAAGATCAGCGTGTACAAGCTGAACAACCAAATGCCTATACATAGTATTATTCAAAATAAATAACGCATCCATTTGCAATAAAAACACATTCCATTACCGGTGACTTTCATAACGAAAATTCATTAGCAACCGCCATTAACGAATCGCCATTACATTCCTTAACAAAACAAACAAATCCTGCATTTAACTAAACAATACCACTTCCCCAATCCATTATAACCTCTCCTGCATTATAAATAAAGTCTTCAATCGCTGCATCAGCATCAAACATACCAGCATCAAGACCAAATTCATTCTTACCAAAATTCGACTCTATGGTCATATTAACAAGGATTTCTTTTGCGTATCTTCTGAAGATATGATCCCCAAAAATGTCCCCATATCTGAAGATATTGAAAGATTAGCAGTAGCTCCGAATGCTCCTATAAATAATACATCGGATGGGGTAGTGATGGATCGTCTGACTATACAGTTTCTATTAGTAGGGATTCTTAAAGGGTGGCTGGTTATTAGTAGACCGAATGTTTGCTTAGAAAGCGATACTTCTCAGGACTTTCACAGATTATGTAGTTGTGATAATATGATAATGATTTCGTATCTATTGTTTATTATTTGACGTATTTTCTGGTTTAATTTGTTAATCACAATTTGTGAAATAACTTAATTTTAAGAATTAAATGGGTATTAAAGGATTTTTTCAGATATTAACTATTTTTTGCGGTCGACTTAAAAAGTTTGCATTTAAAGATACCTATATATTTTTTTTTTGTTTTGTTGTTTCGCGTTCATTTTTCTCAAGTCATAGAGCTCGCGAAAAATGTGAAAGAAATTCACTTTCTAACACATTCCTGAGCAAAGTTTTAAAAACAACTTAAGTGTTAATCATAGAAAATAAGAAATTATCATGATTAATTAGCATTTTTGATATATGACTGTAAATGTGTTAATTTTATAGCCGGCCCACATCCTAAATCAAAATAAGACGAATAATTTAAAACTCATAATCCACCAAATTAAATTAATCAATCAAATAGATTAGCTTTTTATTAGAAAAGCTATTAAACGTCAATAAAATTAAAGCAAATTACATGAATTATTCTCAAAATGGTGTTTGGTTGTAAATCAGTCTTTGGTGGCAAATATTTGATCGTAAAAATGTATTTTAGATTCCACGATAAGTGCTCCATGGGAATGTGGTGATAAGGATAAGAAAACATCTTGACCGATAAGAAATTAAATAAAAAAACACTTCACAAGTACTATGATAACGTACAAAATTCTATAGAAGACTAAAAAATATACTGACACCACGTATACCTAACGATATAAGGTTCAAACTAAAATCAGTAAAACTGTTAGTAACATCATCATCTTAGCCGTAGGACGTCCACTGTTGGACATAGGACTCCCTCATAGATATCCAGTTGTTTTGGTGGGAAGCTGCCTGCATCCACCGTGAACCTGTCTTTACCTAATCATCCGACCATTTCGTTGGACGTCCTACGCTGCGCTTGCGCACCGCGGATCATAGTCTCCATTCAAGAACTTTTCGGTCCAAACGGCCATCTGTTCTGCGACCTGCGCAGCAATGCGCAGGTCGCAGAACAGAGCGATTTCAACGAGCAATTTCAACGAGCTAATCCACTTGGCTATGTCGGTGACCCTCGCTCGTAATACTTAGTAATGACTTTTAACAAAAAAAATATCAATAAATATGATACAAAACCACAAAGCCCAGTGGCAGTCGTAAATCCGATCATAAAATTATCATGTCGATATGAAATCATTTCAACAAATCAGAAACTCGTAAAAAATGGCGTAAACTGCCAATTTGTCCATCACTTTTGTAAAGAAGCGACTTTGTATCGTTGGTGTAGCAGGACTCACGGTAAAATGTATTTTAAATGTCGATAATATATTTAAATTCGGTTCAAATTCCAATTCAATAAGTGGTAAAATTATAATCTATACTAATAATAATGAGGTAAAGATTTGTGTAGGCTAGCACTAGACAAAGAAAAATTTAGCAAGATGACAGCTAACCTTCAGTAATGGAGAGGCACTGAAAGAAGAAGAAGAAGGGTAATATCCCCAAACTACTTATCCGATTTCAAAAACTCTTTCACTGATATGTAGCATGGACTTTCCGAATACACATAGGCTATATTCTATCAAGGTATACAATTTCCTAGACTCTCGAAATGCATTTCTCTTTATAGTTTATTTGTATGTAATTATTTGTCTAGCAAAACACAAGAATGATATTGAGTGAGTTAGTGTGATGAAGGTTCTATAATAAATAAATATCCTTGGACATTCCACACAGCGTCATCTAGTCCCAAGCTAAGCAATTTAATGCTTGTGTTATGGTAACCAGATGACTGATACTACATAGATACATTTTTTTTGTAAATACATACATTTATACATAGAAAACACCCAAACTCTCTATGTAAAGTTTAAGTCACCATCGTCTTCAGATGTTGTTAATAAAAACTTTTCTTCACAATTTATTTCCTCCTCTTTACTTTGAAGATCATCGGTTTTGTCAGTCAGTCAGTGAGACATATTTTATTATATTTCAATTCAATTATTCACGGTCTGTCCCTTCGATAAAAAGTTTTCAAAAGTCTGATGTTCCGTTTCTTTCGCGTTTCAATAAAAAATGTAGGTAAGGATATTGTACAAATTGATACTTTGTTATTTTATTGAAAAGGATGTGATTTATTTGACACATTAAAGTCTAATAAACTTATATTTATTTATTATTAATTTACAAATATCACAGAACTATACCTAATAGAACATAAAATTAACTTGAAGACATATTATAGCAGATATTGTTCTTGTAATATTTAAGTCTAAAGAATCCAAATTATATATTTGAAAAATATAAAATTCATAGTACTTAGGTATAAACTTAATTATGAGTTAATTTATTTTTTAATATTTTAATAATATAATAACAACTGGAACACAGGGAGTGGAAGTTAAAGGGAAGAAGATCTTTGTCCAGCTGTGGGTTAATGGTTAATGAAAATAATTATGATAATAATTATTTTATGTCTATGTCAGAGAAGTTATCAAATTCACTGTAGTCGTTTAAAAGAAGTAGAATACATGGAAATTTTATAATAAAGATAATATTAATAATTAAGCTTATTATTACGGCTGTTGCTATCAATTTAAGTATCATGGCAACGATTTTCTATCTTTTTCTAGGTATCAAGCTGGATCGGAAAAAATGAGTCTTCGATTTCTGTAAGTGATCCATTTTGCATAACCTATACAAATAGCTTAGATTAGAATATAATAAACATAGTATTTAATATAGCATAGTGTATAATATAACTAGATTATTCCGAGATTTTTTTTTATAGAATGTAGGTTTTTACTATTTAGTAGAAACTAACTGGTAAATGGAATATAGATTGCGTGTAGATTGTGTGTGGAAAAGAATAGGCAACCCAACGTTTGCATATTCTATGGGCTTCAGACTTTCGATTGGTATAGAATTTGTCTAATAATCATACCGGTGAAATGTTACAAAAAATTGTTTTTTTATTTAACCATAATACTGGACTGAAATTTGTTAGGCAACCCATATGCAATATATTTATTTACATATTAAATTACATATAAAATACGTTTCATCAAATAAACATCTCGGTGAAGGTCGTTGTATGACGGGATCTTAGACTAATACTCAAAGATAATACATACAGTGAAACATAGACCTCCTTTTCTGAAGATCAGATTTTTACAGATTTTTTTTTAAATATGACCCACAACAGATACCTACAAATCCTTATTGAAACTTCACAGATATGAGGTAGGTTAATAAAATCCAAACGCCCCGTCTAAAAGGAAAGTGAAATAAAAGATATCAGAACAAAAAGTTCCATATCGATGATTGAAACAAACGCACTGAACTTGTCCCATGTCTCTAAGTGTATTAAAAACTTTTGCAAAAAGTGAACGGAAAAAGTTAAATAATAAAAATACTTTTAATAAGAAGTAAAGTTTGGGGGACAGACCCTAGCTTTTAAGAGTTAATTGAAATTCAAACATGTTAACGAATAATCTTAGAATGATGTAATTTTTACAACCTTAAAACCCTTTAGAATTAAAGACAATTTACTATTCAATCTTTAGACACTTAAATTTTCTCAAAACTCTTAAAAATCCTATTCACAAAGGCTGAAAGAAAACTATTGTTAGGGTTAAGCTCGCTTTTGTACTACTTATGCCTTTTAATTTAGTTTCCACAACAGAATAAAGAATAATTGGTAAAGCATTTTAAATAAAACATTTTCGTAATTCGTCCATTGCAAGTTATTCAATAAATTCAACAAAAATTATTGGCCATTTGCTCATTTGAACTTATTTTAACAAAAACTATTATATTGCCATTTCCATAACCTGCCGAAAAAGTTTAACTAAAACAATTTAATTCACTCTCACAAAACCAGGATTGCATCATAAAACTGCCATCATTTAAAATTCGTTCAATTTGACTTATCAATAAAAACCTATTGTCTTTGCCCACTAAAAATTCGATGAATACAAAAATGAATGGCGAAACCACACAACTGTATAACTGTCGTATAACAGCTGTATAACTTAGGCAGTTATGCTATAGAAATAGGAATATTAGGGGCGAGGGAGTGGAAACAAAAGATGGTGTTATGTTACTTAAAATACAAAATATATGCGATATGGAAAAATCTGATCTGAATGGTAGTCAGGGCCGTGGAAGATTTTGCGGTAGGTAATCGGTTCTTTAGGTTTACTATTTCGCGATTATGTCTGATTAAGTCCCGATAAGGTCTTTACATCTTTACTAGATGATTTATACAGAGTCAGGAGGCAAGCTTTTTGCCTACTCTTAACGGGACACTAGTGCCTGAGACATTTTTGAGATGGAATAGTCTTGCCTAGCACCTAAATCATCCTCTCAGCTTAGTCAGCCAGATCCACAGGAAAGACAATGGTTATACGTGTGGGGCCTACTATCCGGGTTTCCTCACGATGTTTTCCTCCATTTGAAGCTCGTGTTGAAGTGCATATATATTTTTCGACACGAAAAGTCCATTGATGCACGGCCAGATTCGAACTCACGACCTTCGGACCGAAAGTCGAAGTACTTATCCCTTAGTCAACACGGCTTTTTATAACTTAAGTCCCTATATTGTCTCTAAAACAGATCAAAAACAATTCACAAGAAAATTATAAGCCACTATTTCCCAACAAAATTAAGGGTGTACCCCTGACAGGCGACAGAAGTAATCTCGCATTGAACCCGCTACCCTCGGGCTGCGGTCCATGCTTCCATTATACTTCCCCCTATTTCCCCGTTGTTTGTTTTGTTTGGTAATTACTGTTTATTTTTCTGTGGTAAATAAGGACTTAAGGACCATGGCTCGCACTTCACGCCTGAAGAATATAAACGTTAATAGAAGTGGGATATGGATGGGTGACCGAATGTGGAGGCTGAGGTTTTAGGGAAAAGTGATTCTGTAGCAATAAGGACTTAAAACTTGAATACTAGCGTATTTGAGTGTGAAGCGCTCGTGGCGAAGCTTGCAAAGACTTTCATGATAGATCGTTGAAGTAAGCAAGGTTCTGAGCGGTCACTACTTAGATGGGTGACCGCAAGTGGCAAGTAGCGCTTCCGTGCTTCATAGGTACGTTAAATTGTCGGTCTCGGCTTTTAAATTCGCTAAGACAGAGGCCTTAAGGCGGCCTAAAAACTCCGTCACCAGAGTTGGCCACGTACCTATACGTACCTACTAACTAACTAGTGTGACCGAAAGAACAGGTTACCTGACGTGGTAAAACTTCATGGACACGGGGTTTTATCGCGTTATTTACCTTATTTCTTTACGTCTCGACGTTAAACCCCGTGTCCACGTATTTATAAGTATAAAAAAAAAATATGATCACGACTGTATACTGTAGACATTTCTTTCAGATCATTAGACAATTTTTAGATCTTTTTCAAAGATGTCTAAGGGGGTAGTCAGGTAGACATTTTTTTCAGATCATTAGACAATTTTTAGATCTTTTTCGAAGATGTCTAAGGGGGTAGTCAGAGGTATGTCCAAATACATACATATTTGGTACATGCCCACTTTTTGCAGAAGTTAACTTTCCATACGTGACAGGTTGCAAGCCCATCGACGCTATTAGAGAGCTAACGATAAATATTAATTGTGTACGCGAACGTTTAGGAAAACTATTCTACATGTAAAAGCCTAAGTTTTTATTGTAATTGTACTTTATATCTCTAGAAGATACAATAAATAAATAAATAAATAAATAAATAAATAAATATCCCTGGACATTCCACACAGCGTCATCTAGTCCCAAGCTAAGCATTTTAATGCTTGTGTTATGGTAACCAGATGACTGATATACCTACTACATAGATACATTTTTTTTTGTAAATACATACATATTATACATAGAAAACAACCAGACACGAAACAAATATTTGCAGATCATACAAACATTTGTCCCGAATATATGTAGGTACTATCACCAAAAGCGTCGCTTTACCAATTTTGAAACAGTTTAGCATGCAAGATGTTAGCTAGCTGATCCTGCCCTTTTTATTTTCACTAATCGGAGTCATAAACATCTAAAAGCAATAATTGTTTGATGACTTTTACCATTGTTAAAAACTTACTATTATATTTGTTTTTCTAACTTTATAACAAAGCACGCAAATACTTTGTTGCTATTGGTGTTCGAATGTTGCAAAGCGGTGTAAACTGCTAGTTGCGTCACAGAAAAAGCACCCTTAAGGTGGTGAAGCGGTGCTTTGGGTGATAGTACGTCCTTACAATAAACGCCACACGTGGCATTGACGTCATTACAATAATTAGCAATGGGAATTCCCATTAAGAATGTCGGCAAAAAGTTATCGTCACCATCTTATGAGGCATTTACGATCAATGACCTGATGGTTGTTACGAGACGCTGATTATTTTCCACTGGTAACTATCAGACAGACGGTAATTAATAGATAATTCATATTAGTTTTTAAAGTTCTACTTATGTATTAAAAAAATAAAAATAAATATCCTTGGACATTCCACACAGCGTCATCTAGTCCCAAGCTAAGCATTTTAATGCTTGTGTTATGGTAACCAGATGACTGATATACTACATAGATACATTTTTTTTTGTAAATACATACACATTATACATAGAAAACAACCAGACACGAAACAAATATTTGCAGATCATACAAACATTTGTCCCGAATATATGTAGGTACTATCACCAAAAGCGTCGCTTTACCAATTTTGAAACAGTTTAGCTTGCAAGATGTTAGCTAGCTGATCCTGCCCTTTTTATTTTGACTAATCGGAGTCATAAACATCTAAAAGCATTAATTGTTTGATGACTTTTACCATTGTTAAAAACTTACTGTTATTATTTGTTCTTCTAACTTTATAACAAAGCACGCAAATACTTTGTTGCTATCGGTGTTCGAATGTTGCAAAGCGGTGTAAACTGCTAGTTGCGTCACAGAAAAAGCACCCTTAAGGTGGTGAAGCGGTGCTTTGGGTGATAGTACGTCCTCACAATAAACGCCACACGTGGCATTGACGTCATTACAATGATTAGCAAGGGAATTACCATTAAGAATGTCGGCAAAAAGTTACCGTCACCATCTTATGAGGCATTTACGATCAGGCATTAGAATCACCTAGCATGTAAAACGAAACTTAAGTGATCCTTGAGGTCCTACAAGAATAAATGATTTTTCTTTCTTTCTTTCTTTCTTTCTTTCAATGACCTGATGGTTGTTCCGAGACGCTGATTATTTTCCACTGGTAACTATCAGACAGACAGTATATAATTAATAGATAATTCATATGAGTTTTTAAAGTTCTACTTATGTATTAAAAAAATAAAAATAAATATCCTTGGACATTCCACACGGCGTCATCTAGTCCCAAGCTAAGCAATTTAATGCTTGTGTTATGGTTAACCAGATGACTGATAAACTACATAGATACATTTTTTTTTGTAAATACATATTAAATGTAAAGTTTATGTTCTTGACTACCTATCCCTTTAAAAACTTAAAATCTGAGAGATTGACAAATTGGGGATTTTTCTGTTTTTGTCTTCTGAACTGAGAAAGAATGAATAAACAAAATAATATGATACGCATACACACATTGTCTGCTAAAATCATAACCTTTGTCGACATATAAAAATGACAATTGCCTGTTTCAAAAATCTCATAGTCAAAGCATTTTCCAAACAAAAGATCGCGATAGTCCCGCAATTTCAATAAGAAAGGAAAACGGCCCCAAAAACAGCCCCTGCGGTACTCCAACACGTGTAACAAGGCTTAGCTGCACTTACAATTAAGCATTAACCACTGGTTGATTAAACCCGGTCTTTGTATTCAAAGGGTTGGTATAAAGGACCAGGGAGGCCAAAAAACTCATTGAGTTCCATAGTTCGCATTGATGAATGGTATCGCAAGCGTCTGTAAAGGCGATTTAAATGGGATTTGAATTTTTGATTGGATTTAGCGGTTTTCGTTATTCATTGCTTTCAACTATGGCTATCGAATGTTTATGTTTTGCAATGGAAAAACAAACTTTTCGAAGTTCAATATTAAAATGTTCATTGATCGAAAAAAATAAACTTTCGTAAATAGCATAATAATTTCTAAATAACTAACCTATATTTTAGGTTGGAGAGGTACGGAGGGATAATTAAAAATTTATCGAATTACAAACAGGAAATAAAAGATAAAAAACCTAAAAGTCGCAATGTAATTAATGAAAGACAATTATATAATTAAATCCTTTTATTAATGAAATTGGCTAAGTTCATATCACATTATCATGGATTCAAAACAAAAAACAATATAATTAGTGCATCGCTTTCCAACTGCTGGGACTAAACGTGCTCCGACTCAGTTTATATTTACTTAGTATTAAGATTGGACCGCTGAAAAAAATGCTAGGCCCACACCACCAGGTTCTTGCCTGATTCTTTCCCTGGTGTAGGGAGTCGCGTTGGAACAAGCAGTAAATTCACCTAGTTTAAGAACGTGACATGTCAAAGTGATCGTAGGTACATCATTAAACGATCGTACTGAATTACATTTTGATTTTGATTATAATTCGCTTTTCAACTGATATTAAAGCAGACACAACCGAAACGATTAAAACCGCAGCTCAATTATTGATAGAATCGATGATCGAATCATTTGCAAGTTAAAATAGGCATTGTAGTAAATAATTAACAGACAGACAGATCGCAGACGGATATTAATATTAAAGAAAGTGCTCGGCACAGGTCATTAGTTATTCAATGTAACGGAACGAAGAGCATCAATAATTCAGTCCCTTGCCTATTAAAGTACTGATGATGTATAGGAAATTAGAAATATCAGTAATCCTATCGACTACCGGCGATGCACTTACGACCGGTTTCAATATTAAACTTACGAATGATCGTAGATTGATCGCTATAGCAACTTTGTTTAGACAACAAAAAATGTAGGACACTTTTTGACAGATAACAATATTACTATGGCGACAAATTCACGGTTATTAGTAAGTTGAATATTGCAACCCGACATTAGAAATGTGACTTATGATGACTTAGAAAATGTGAAATTTTAACAGCGAAGGAAAACAGCTTGAAACAAATTAACTATGTGCTAGCTTGTAATACAATTTATTTACAGAAACTAAACTACTACATATTTACATAACTGTATAAAATTAAATACCTGTACAAAAAACGATCTATAGGTAGCTCAACTGATCCAAACCAAACAAGTAGTGACCGCTCAGAACGTTGCTTAACTTCGTCGATCTATCAAGAACGTCTTAGCAAGCTTCGCCACGAGCGTAAAAACACTTATAGTCTCCAAACAATAATAAAAAAAGTACCTACCTACTGGATGCATCAAAAGTAAATAAATAAATAAATATCCTTGGACATTCCACACAGCGTCTTCTAGTCCCAAGCTAAGCAATTTAATGCTTGTGTTATGGTAACCAGATGACTGATATACTACATAGATACAATTATTATTTTTTTGTAAATACATACATATTATACATAGAAAACACCCAGACACGAAACAAATATTTGCAGATCATGCAAACATTTGTCCCGCAGCGGGGATCGAAAATCAAAACTGATAATTGGATAGTGTTTTTTGCAGACCAAATTTTAGAACTAAATTGCCTTATAATAGATATTATATTTTTCTTTAATCCTTATACACCAAAGCTCATTTTGAAATACCAACAGACTGGAAGTGACGTAGTAGGTACATAACAAAGACTAGACTTCCGGTAAATGTTGAGCTATTTCTGATCTATTGTTTCGTTCGAAAGGAATTAATTAAGGCTTGTGCTGTTTTAATTATTGTCTGGCAATTTGCTGGTGGGAAAGTGATTTATGTTTACAGAATTGAATGAATGAATGAGAAGTAAAAATACTTATCTTAGGCACTTTTTTTTTTAAGAATTGGCTTGTGATGAATTATTTGGAACTTAGTAAGATGATCTGTGTGTGCAGTAAATAAATTAATAATTAAATAAATATCCTTAGACATTTCACATTCACTTAAGTTTATTTCCAAAATTGTGGTTGTTTAAAGGAAAAGTCTTCTTAAAATAACATCTCGGATTTGTTGATAAATTAGGTGCTTCAAAAATAATAATTTAATATTAGTAGGTATCTAATTAATTTACGTTAGGTAGTAACAGTCTATTTATATTACAAGAGGGTCTTTCAGATTTCCTTGTATTAATTACATAATAAATATAAGCGATAGATTTACAAACAAACGTTTCAAAAATATTTCCAAGACCCCAACATAAATAGATCAAGCGTAAAGCTGAGTTCACACGCCCTGAACAATAGCTATAGAACCTCGCTGATTAGCTATAGAAACTGACTCGGCCTAGCTTGTACCAACCCTTTGATTGTGGGAATATGAAATACGACATGACAGATGGTCACCCAGTACTGAGTGAAAATAGTTGAGACGATATTGTGTCTTAATCATCATTTGCCAAAACATCATTTTTAATTTTTTTACTCACAATGAGCTTAACGGTGAATGAAAACATCGCGAGGAAAATAGTAAGTATACTAATAAGATAGGGGATGAAGCAATGAAATGCAAATAGGTCCATGGACACATACGTACCTATTTAGTTAGACACACATCCTATGCAGAATCTTGAAGAATGTACTCTCGAAATAATTTTCCTGTAACGATTGCTCAGTAGCTTAATTTTTGATGACCTCTGTTGCGCAGTGAGCGAACTGAGTCTCGAAGGTTGTGGGTTCGATCCCGCTCGATATCCTTGGACATTTTTTTGTGTTATGGTAACCAGATGACTGATACCTACCTATACTACTTAGATACATTTTTTTTGTAAATACATACATTTTATAGATAGAAAACCATCCTGACCCGGAACAAATATCTGCTGAACATGCAAACATTTGTCCCGTGGCGGGGATCGAACCCGGAACCTCCGCGTCTCAGGCGGGCCTTCGCCCACTGCGCCACAGAGGTTTATTTTATATCTTTCATTATCATTTGTTTTTTATAGCTTCTATTCTTAGATAGTCGATTAAGCTAGAAATAGGCGATAATACTATCGAAGTCTCGCCATTTTTCAATGTGACGCTACACAGTAAGTGCGTTACAAGGAGACTGGTCTTGAAATTAATATGCTCATTTAGTATGCTAATAGACACAGCCAAGAAAAGATAGCTAGATCAATGCACTACAGCTATTGAGTAATAAATAAACCAGAGCTTTGTATAGAGACTATTCTTGAAGCTTACACAAGACAACATGACTCGGATTAAATCCGAAAAAAGTTTAAAATTGTGTGATAATCATTTTAACAAATGTGAGTGAACCTACGATTTTAGTTTAATCGTAGCCAGCGTTCTTCAGCGTTGCCATTTTTTGATAATTAATTTGATCCAGTAAGACGCTTTCAAAATGTTTCAAAGAAAATGAATCTTCTTAGTAAAATCACTACATGATATAAAAAAAAGTCGCTTTCTCTGTCCCTATATCCCTATGTATGCTTAGATCTATAAAACTACGCAACGGATCTTGATGCGGTTTTTTTAATAGATAGAGTGATTGAAAAGGAAGGTTTATAGTATAATAAGGCTACTTTTAACTACCGCGGGGCGCAGCTAGTTATAATTATATTATTATGATCTTATGTAAAATTTTATTTTTGTTTAAATTTTGAGCTTTTAGAGCAAAGTTAATGCATAGGTACTTCTTAAACAGGCTTTAGAATCACCTAGCATGTAAGACAAAACTGAAGTGATCCTTGAGGCCCAAAATAAATGATTTTACTTTCTTTCTAAAAGTAGAAGTACCTAGGAAAAATACATTTCTGTTCAAAACTCCGATCAATCCACAATTGACAGAATAAGTAAGTAAAGTAAAGTAAGTAAGGGTAAACATAAAAAACACAGTGGTACATAGAACCTCTTTCTTTTTTGAAGTGGGTTAAAAAAGTGATCTAGGTATCCTAGCTATAGCTAGACTGCCCCTATCTCCGTTGTCCGTTCCATCAGCGTGTCCTTGCTCCGTATCTGCGATCTCCTTACAACTCATGGTGCCCTGGTACTTGGATTTATAACCGGCCGATAACCAGCACTTGTACCGGTTATTTATCGGTTATCTATCTGCTGGATTGCAATGTTGACTAATTAGTGGATGATTGAGTGATTAAAGATTTGCGGGTGAAGGTATAGGTACCTACAAGGTATAGGTACAAAAAAAATTTGCACTATTGCTGACAATAATTATTATCGTAAATCGAAACGTGAAATTAGAAACAGTCAATATGTTTTAGCAATAGCTACTTTATGTCCTTCTTATAAGATCTATTTTATGTGTAGGTATTTGGACGTGTTATCTTCGACTCTTGATTTTCCCATGGAGGTCATTGACTTATAAACAAGTTTTTTTTAAATCGTTTTTTTTATATAAATCAATTCCAGATTCCAAATTTCTTTGGAGATAATCTAATTTAAACTGTGGTATTTGTTTTTTATAGGTTTTTTTAAATTTGAATCAATTCTAGATTTCAGATTTCTTTGAAGATAATCTAGTTAGTTAAGTAGGTATTTGGCAAAACCATAGATAGATAAGATATTGAAACGGGCCGTAATTCGTATACGAATCTAAGGTCATTGACATATATTTTAAGTAGGTATAGGTACTTCACAAGCGCCACTTGTGAGTACACTCACGCGCATCGTAAAGTCGCGCGACATCGCTCGCATAGATTAAAAACCCATAAAAACCGGCCTTCGTTGGACAGACAGACCAAACTTATTGTATAATTGAGCAATTAAGATATACTAGCTGGTTTATACGGGTTTCACTGTGTACTTAAACCTTTAGTTAGATTTGATCTATATTAGTGGCAATTCGGAGTGTCGCAAAAGCTAAACTAAACTAACTAAAATTAATGCCATCCTTTTTATTTCCATCGCTATGAAAGGGACGGCAACATTTTTGGTTAGTTAAGTTTAGCTGATACTCCGAATTGCCTGTAGTGTAAACGTAAAAATACTTATAAAATTTTCTTATTTATCTTTTTAGTTTTTTAGGTACCTATTTTAAATCCTTAAAAAATTGTGAGTTGAACCATGTTTTTTTATTTTATAGGCTTCCATTCGCGGCTTCGCCCGCCTGTTACTAACTCGTATAGAAGGAACCTATGCTATGTGTTATAAGTACTTATCAAATCATAAACTGTGTACATTCAAAGTTTCAGCCAAATCTGTTCAGTAGTTTTTGCGTGAATGAGTAACAAACATCCACAAACTATTGCGTTTATTTTTAAAGAAAAATCTTACTAAAAGTTTTACGGCTTCGACGGATTCGAACCCGCGAGATACAAGCGATCACCCTTAAGCCGGGCTGCCTTATCACTCGGCCACGAAGCCCTTGACGCCGGAGACGAAACTATCAGTAAGATTGTTTTTTTGTGTTTATAATATTAGTGGGGTTCTTAGGATAAATCCATACGCTGAGATTCGAACCTACTGTCTTTATACATTCCACTAGACCTTCACAGCTTAAAATTTAGTACAGACAGACAAGCTTTAATAACTTTTTATTATATTTTGATTTAATAGCCTAACCATTTTAGGCAAAGAAATTAGTATTTTAGTGAAGCATCCTTTGTTCTATTCTAAGTTAGTCGTAAATTATTGTTAAAGTAATTGTTTTATTAATAATGCATGTCTGGAACACCCTGTCGTGGCTGCACTGAATTTGATGAGGTTTTTTTCTTGGTATTTTATGAAGTTTTCAAATTATGGCCTTTATTGTAAATTTACACTAAGTTTGAGAATGTTTTTTTACTTTTTGATGTCTAATGAAGTATAAATGAAACACAGATTTTTTGTTTTTAAATTATTATGATAAAAAAAATGGCTACCACTTAGGAGGATATCTCTTTAATCATTGTAGTGTTTCTATGTTAAGAGTAGCTAGGTACCTACTTACTTACCTACCTAGGACACAGAATTTAGTTTTTGTACATTATGAGTTGAATTTTGTCAATAAAAGCCTGTCCTCAATATCCTTGAAACTGACAAAAGATACCGACTTAAATGGTCCACGCCCACACGTGGGAACAATTCTACCACGTGTGCTGTTAAAGCTTTCTCCAATTTGCGAGCCACGCCCCTGGGAACCAAACCTGCACTTTTGTGCCCATAAAATGGCCATGTGGTCACTTTAGACTTATTTTATTCAGAGATTCCAAATGTGTAATTCGATTATTCGAAACTAAATAGGTGTTTGAATGAAATACTTGTGAAAAAAATCATAATTTTAACTTGAAATGTGTGAAAATATGAAAAAATATGAGTGACATTGACATTTAGCGAGTATAGGCACGGTAATAGGTAGTCTTAAGATAAAAAAAATACCTATAACATTCGAATTTCAAATTGAGTGACCATTTCCGGAACACTTTTTTTTCTGTCTACCTTAGTCATGATAATTACTTTGCTAAATCAACTGGCTTATAATTTGAATTTGTTTGAGAGAATGTTACTACATAAGCATTTTATTATTATGAGTGTCTTATTTAAATGTTTTTTTTATTTGAAGAGAAAGTAAATAATGAATGAGGTACCTACGCATTCAGCAATTTTAAACATTTTAAGAAGTTACCATCTCTTTTTAAAACAACTAAACTATGGAATGTGTGGAATGTCCAGGGATAATTATTAATTATTTCTAATAATAACGATTTTCTTTTGTTGCTTTAACTTTGGTAGAATGACTTTGGTTGCATAGTCAAATACCAGCTGTGGTAGAATAGCATACTATGTTGCATAGCCAAACATTCTGCCAATGCAGCCAACATAACAATTGCAATAAAGTCATAGGGCAGATACATTCCCACGTCACCGGAGACGGCACGCGCCGCGCGTGTGAAGCAACTCTATGTGATTGCCAGTTTTTGGGGTTGCAAGCTGTAATTTTGTTTTTGCAGAATTCTAGGGTGTTATTGATTAGTTTGTTTTGGTTAAAATTGTTGATTCTTCGATCGACGCTAGACGTTTATTTGTTAACGGAGCACAGTTATAAATACTAAGCTATTTTTGTATGCGTTTTTCTTTGATCAAACTGTAAAGATTACAAATATGGTATTCGTAAGAGCTAGAGGCTAACTAGGTATACCTTATGAGGTTGATAAGGTTGGTTTAATTAACTTATTTAGTTCACTTAAAATGACCATCTTGATATCTTGAATAAATCTATTTTTTACTAGTACCTACCTACACATACAGTGTAGTAGATACTCAAAACAATGATACAATAAATAATTCTTTCAGATCAAACTTGAAAAACAAATAAAACAATATCCTCAATACTTTCTTAAATAAGTACTTACCTACTTAAAAGACAAAAAAACTTCATGAAGACACATTGGGCTCTCAAGATGACACAATAGTAAAGTTTCATTTGCCCAAATTAATGGTAATGGAAAAGTCGAGTCCAAGGCACGGAGGGGCGAGGGGGGACCGGACAGTTGGACGCATCCATCTTTATCTGTAGGTCGGATTTAGAGGTAGTTGGGTTAAGATGGCAACACTAAAGTTAATATGCACTTAGTTTTGTAATTTTATAACCGGTGAAATCAGTCGTGATCTTAGTTGGGTATGATGAACTACCCTCATTTATTATTTGTGAAATTGCTGAAGATTCTCCCGATGAAAAGAATCATTGCCCGTTTATAAATCGTCCATGGATATTTATATTTACGTGAGTACCAATTCCCTTGTTATTTAGTCAAGTACGAAAGTACTTTTGAAGTTAAGTTTAGTTTGTATAATTTAATAGAAGTAGGCCCTTTGCATGGCTTTTCTAATTACTTTAATAAGCTACAACCACACTCCATCTCAAATAAAAATCTTCACCTGGCGAAACCCAATCCAGTGAGCACGCGCCCTAGCATTGTTCTTTTTTCAAATTGTTTATTCGAAATTCGAATGGCGTGCGTTTGACAACCCTTTGTTTAATGAGGGTTCCCCCGTTTTGTTATTACCGAAAGAAGTGTTAACCCCATTGCCGGCCATATGTTTATTGATTCGGTATTGAAATTTGTTGAATGCATTCGAATTATTGTTGGAGTGTGCGTTTGTTTGTCAGGAAGTAGTTAGGGAGTTTGGAAGTCAATATCTAAAATGTAAATACAAAATATTAATGCAATTTACTACTTATTCAAAGCTTTTGCCTTCTGTTTTATGTTTACAAAATAAAGTAATTATAGGTTTGTAATTAAAAACCATAGTTCTTAAACGTTTGTGAACACAGGTTGTATTTATATGAGCTATATTTATTTACCCATGCTTAATAATGATTCAGCAATTAAGGTATCTTATTCTGAAACCTTCATACCTTCAAACTACAGACAAACTTACACAATAAAATAACTAAATAAAAAAAAAACAACTTAAAATATTCTTACAATAGTTTTAGTAGGAGGACATCTTGTGTACCTACCTAATCTAATCAATGAATTAAAATAACAACGACAGGTGCAAAACTAAATATAAAATAAGTGCTATTCGTTGATACCCTGGTCTGCTCGCGTGTATCAACCGACTGTCAATCCTAAAGGTGTCAAGCAATTACAGAACACAGGATAATAATTTTATTGCTGTTAAAAAATGATTACTATTTAAATAATGGTGTTGTATAAACTACTATTAGTAAAGTACGCTTTTTACAAAAAAGATTATCTTTTTAGAAACTTTGTTACTACAGAAAATAACATTACCTATTCGTTACCAAGATGAGATACTGGCAACATGAAAACTTAACAAGATGCGTTAAATTGTCAGTTTTGAATGTTGTCATTTTAATTTTGAATTAAAAAACATACACACACAATACCCCCATTTCAATTTTGCGTATCTCTAATGGTGACGGAGACAAGATTGCTGAAGATTGAAATATTTTTACTTAACTAGCAAACGTTCATTTAAAGTTCTACAAGAAAAGCTGATGTCAAATGCAACTCCTAGATTCATAATGCAGTTTAATGGTTCTTGTAATACCTAGACAACGGAGCCTCTTCAATTTATTCACTTACAAAAACAGCTGTTAACTTAGACACTTTACTGACTTTTACTTGAACCAGCTGTCAAATTGACTTGTTATTTCAACATGCAACACTATCAATTTATAGCTCAAATATTCGCTAACGACCCAAAATTGCCCCTAGACCGCAGTTCAAACAAAATTATAACAATAATATAAAATTTTCGTAACGAGAAATGGAGTCATTTTTGATTCTTGCACATGGTGTGAAACGCATTAGTGGTGCCACTTCCGGTCGCATAAAAAAAGTTGAGAGAGGCAATCGATTGACATTCGACATTTGAATTGTAAAATTTAGAACGTTTTCAAATGGTTCGCGCTAACGGACAACCTAAGAGAAAGGGATTCTAATTTTGAAATGCTAGAATTTACTTGAGTGTGGTTTGTCTGCATAAAGGCATACATACCTACTCCGACTGTATTGCGAAAATCGTATAAACGAAGTAGGTATACTCTTCTTTCAGAGCTAAAGAGTTAATACCTTTGATAGATATGAGTTACTTCTACTCTGAACTTCAAATTTCTTAAAAAAAAACACAATTATTTTGGAGTCTCTATTGGTCTCTGTTCAGTCCTGGGTGTACATTATTCTTAAGATTGCATTCAAAATATAGGTCGACCTTAACGGATCATTCGCATCAAATGACCAGCTTTGCTTACAATGACAGCATCGTAAGATTTATCATGAAATAGGACGCAGTGTGCGCTGGCCTTAAATCTAGGTTCGAATCGTCAGGTTGGTAATTGAAAGTGGTGGCAACGGACATCTGTTCTAAATTCAAATTCGCCGTCTGTTCGATTTCTTAATGATTATTGAAATGCCGGTTGGTGTTCTATTTTTGAAATGGAATCCGTGTTATGATCAAAGGGGTTTTGTGCGCAACAATGTAAGTTTGGAATCGAATAAATAAAATCATTTGAATGAATCTACAAAATCTTATCACTCAATAACTTGTCATCCCTTTTAGATTAGGTATTAGATTTTTCAATAGCTAGCTTATTTTTGTTTTGTTTCAAAATTCTAATCCATTGATTTAAGGGCCGGGACTCACGACCTTCGTATCGAAAGCCAAGGTACATTCCACTCGGCCAACACGGCTTTATAGCAATTAGACATTACGTAAAGACAGATCATTAGCGTGGCCAATCAATTCAAATGGTACGTGAACAGTTAAAAATGTTTTTTTTCTGTAATTAGTGCAGCTAATGGTGATATCAATCATGTGTAGTAATAGTAACGTTTTGGGAACCACCTTCAGACAATGGAGGTTCGGTTTGTTTCAAAATCAGAGTTCGAAATTTGAATAGTTCAACGAAAAAAAAGTAAATCGAAGAAGTATGTGTATTTAATCATACTTCATGACATTTTAGAAAACATTTTTGTGATATAGGTAAACTAAAAATACCGCTTTGCTCACCAACATATAGCTAACAATCAAGGTCTGAGCTGTAGTGTCCAGTCCAGTCATGAAATATTTTTTGAATTATATTATGCAGGTAGGTACCTCCTACCTAAGTACCTACCTAGTAGTTTCGGAGATTACTTACTACAGTAATCTCCAAAACTCACAAATTATTTGTAATACAAACATAACTTAATTATTTCTAATTACTTACATTAGTAGTACTTATAGAATATTAGTTGGTTTATTCAATGTTATCATTAAATTTATGACCTCAAAAGCACAAATTGATAATACATTTCTAAACTTCTATCGAATCACAGCGGCATCAGAAAATACCTCTCGAAGATATTATTTCAATTAGCATTTCCATGAAGCCTAGGTTTCCTAGATTTAGTAAACAAGTTCTAGGATTCCCAATCAGTTCCTGGATCTGATTAGCTGTGATATACCGACACGGAAATGTAAGACGTAAATCTTAAGGCGACATTTTGTTAAAGTTGAATTTCTAAAACATGATATTCTTACTCATATTTCAAAGGCACTGGGTGAACTAAAACTTCTCTTGAAAAACAGGAACAGGTCCTTGGTTCGATTGCAAGGCAAGCCACAAAATGCTGTCCATACATTGGTATTGGCGTTCACTCGCCTACGCTCGGCCAACATGTATTGTAGGCTTACATTCAGTCTCAATAACCTGTCTATCTTTAGTTTTGCTTACTGTCAATAGCTATTTGACGTTTTTTGTATGGAAGAAATGTCAAATATCTACCTGCAGTAAGCAAAACCAAAGATAGACTGGTTATTGAGACTGGCCGTTAGTTGGCAACAGCAGGCAATGGTCTAAGTCTAAGTTCTTATGTACGTTATAATCTAGAAGCATAACATAAATGAAGATTTCCGTATTTCGGCTCCATTAGCCGGCAGGTGCGTAGTAATGAGAGTTTTGCGTGCGCGCCGCGTCATTACACTACCAAGTTATCCGGATTGGACGAAGAGCGAATTTGAATTTAGATTGATATCGATTATCGATAGTTAAACGAACGGGGTATTTAGAAATAAAAATAAATAGTATTTATTTTGTTACTTATACCCTTATAACACGTACCAACATAACAAAAATATTATGACAAAAATGGTACGGGCATCACGCTATTCCGTGTGCTTCGGCAGGAACCAAAGACCTGCTGATTTGATTCAACGTTTTGTTTCCTGATATTATACGCAGTTGCATGAGACTCGATCATTTTTGTGTTGCATTTTACTGTTTCGGGAAACTCAAAAATTGACGAGTCAGTCTCAAAAATTTAAAGGTAACTTTTATTAATGGCTGATAAAACATTTATATAAATGATTAAAATGGGATAAAATTCTTGTCATCCTTTGAAATTAGTTGAAGTTGTTCTAAATTTGAATTTTGAATGTCTGAACATCTTTTGTTTGTATTTTGTCCTCGGATTATTATTTAGTTGAAGATGTTCGAAATTTGCATTTTGAATTTTGAATGTCTGAACATCTTTTGTTCAGGCCTTGTTTGTATTTTGTCCTCGGATTATTCTGTCTGAACCACAAACATCAAAACTTTATGACAATACAAGATTATTGTTACTTATTGATATGGGAACTGAGTAATAAATAATGTGTCTTTACTACCTTTAGATCAACGATCTAATCTACAGATAAGATATGATTCATCAGTTGATATGGCAAATAATTTCGCAATATCGATGACTGTCAAAATAAGAAGACGTAAAGTTATACTGTTTTGGTGTTTAGATACTATGTTTTTCTTCACCGTTTTGAGCTCGTGTTAATGTTTATGCGGTCACCACACTTTGGACCAATGTGGGGATCGATCTTTGACGGTTATTGGACATAAACGGAGCATTGCCATTGGACATTCTATTCGAAGCCAATGTTGGAACCAAGTTGAAGCCAATGTGTGGTGCCCGCATTAGTCGAATATTATTTAAACACATAAATATAACGCCTGGTAGGTACATACCATAAACTAGTTCAATGGACATTAATTTGATGTAATTATACCTACCTAATATTATCTTGACAAATGACAATGTAAATAACTCAATCCAAGTAACGGGCGCTTAAGCGTTCTGCATAAAAAAAACATTAAACAAAAACTCTTATAGGTAGTTACACGTTTTTCGATATGTTATAAAGTAAAAGGTCAGATGCCACGATAAAGTGCACAAGTGCTCGTGGGTCGGCTGGTTTCGCATCTGGTGTCACACTTCATTTAATTCTGATAATTCGACGTAGGGGAGGGTTTGGTGCAAACAAATTTTTATTCAATTGTTACGAAGAAGAAGAAGAAGAAGAAGAAGAAACACTTTATTGTACACAAAAGAAAACAAATAAAGGACATAATTTACAATAAAAAGCACGATGGGCGGCCTTGTCGCTACGAGCGATCTCTTCCAGGCAACCTTTGTAGCTGGAGCTCGTTCTTTTTTAGAACATAATCTTTAATCGTTCACAAAACAGCTAATGTTAGTCATACCTATATTATTACTAAATGCGCCCCGCGGTGTTACATGCTTGAAAAGCCGAGACCGACAGGTCAACCCAGCTAAAACAGCCTACAATCATCATCATCATCCGCAGCCCGATTTCACCCACTGCTGGGTGCTGGGCTCCATTTCTTTATGCCACTCCTCACGGTCTTGTGCCAGCCTCATCCAGTTTCGCCCCACAATGCTCGTAATATCCGCCCATCTCGCAACGGGGCGGCCTACATTTCTGTAGCCAGTTCTTGGACGCCATTCAGTTGACACCTTACTCTACCTGTCGTCATATCTCCATGCCAGGTGTCTTACGGTCAGTGTCAATAACCTATCTATCTTTGGTTTTGCTTACTGCTGGTAGATATTTGACATTTCTTCCATACAAAAAACGTCAAATAGCTACTGATATGCAAAATCAAAGATTATTGAAGGTTATTGAGACTGGCTGTTAGCCTACAAACCAGACTTTAAATCTACATACATACATAAAATCACGCCTCTTTCTCATGGGGGTAGGCAGAGACCACGGATCTAGTTGCTACGATCCTGACACCTTTTTAAATGACTAAAGTTAATGTTGTTTGTTGCAGCGGCCACCATCATCATCATTATCGTACGGAGGCGCGGTGAACGATGACGTCCGCTCCCCCGGCTCCGGCGGCACCCCCGGCCCCCTCAGCCAGCCCCCGCCACAGACCCTCGACGCGACGGATCCAGGTATGTACAAATAAGATATGTAATAATATGGCCTTATTCATAAAGATTTGACAATTTGATTTGGATTTAAAAAAAAGGGATAAAGGGACGCTCAACGACCAAGAGGCAGACCACCCGCCCGATGGTCGAACGACATCGTCAACGTGGTCGGGAATCAGTGGATGAGACTCGCAAGGGATCGGAGAGTGGCGTGATAAAGAGGAGGCCTATACTCAGCAGTGGGTGGAAATGGGCTGAAATGATGATGATGAAAAAAAATGTTTTTTTTTACTCTTAAAATGAAAAGAGAGAGCACATTATCAAATAAGAAAGAACAAACCTAACAAAACAATACCTACATAAAATGGTGTAATAATGGGTGATCTTATCCCTGAAAACAAGAGATCGCTTTCAGGGATAAGGTAACCTTTGGATGGACAGGATAAAAATTAACTGCAAATGTGCATAGGTATCTATAGAATGTACGTCAGTAGGTACCTAATAGGTAATAGAATAGAAATAGAAAATCAAACAAAATATTTGTTTCTTCCATTTTATTAAAAAAACGTGTGAATACAACTTAGAAAACTTAAAAATGGATATCTACAGAAACATAAAATGTCTTAAGTAATGTCCCGGTTCGTTTCACAGTTAAGACTGAAACATTGTAACCGCCGTGATCGTTAAACACGGCATAAGCCTCATTAGATAACATATCAGCTATCTCTATCATAGAACGTATTAAGTTTCCGCAAACATTTTTACGGTCCGCTGGCTCGAAGCTTAAAGGTCAGAGGTTAGACTCCTACGCAACTGCATCCAATTAATACGTCCTCACTTCAAGATCCGATACGTCAACACGCGTCAAGAGCCAATTCAACACTGACGGCGCACATCGTCACGTCACGTCACTGTCCGGGGCAATTTTGAAAAAAGAATTTGGTTTACGCGCGCTTGTCAACGTTCCGCCGCTCGTCGCCGCGCACCAGAATCATTCGTCGCGAAGATCTACATATGACGTTCCGAATCTCGGATCGATTGTCATGTATCCATTCTGAAATGACGGATGGGTGTGCGAGGAACGTCCACTTACGACATTACGACGCGCGACCCCACACAATAGGTATGGAGACGGCGATGCAACGCGATTATCGCATTCATATTCCTACGAGAGTCATTTGTGTGGGATTACATTGGGTTATTCAAATCGTATAAAATATTCAACAGCTTTTCATTTTTTTTTTCAAACTGTCATCAGGTGTGACTGGTTACAAAAGACGCAATCGCTGGCTGGTGTTTGACAGCTGTCAAAAATGGCCGACTCGTTGGCGCGAAAACTAACAAAGCGGGCGTGTTTTTTGCACATTTTCACGTAGTTTTTGTGTAAAAATTATGCTTTCCGCGCACGTATGTAATTGTTTGGTTTGTCGCACGGTTTTGTGCAGGCGAGTGTTGGCTAAATTGAATTTTGGTGAGCCGCGCCGCCCATCCTGATCTGTAACTAGGTTTCCTTTTTTCACGCGGACTTTTTCATTTACCTTCGTACCTTTTATTTATTCACAACAGTGCGGAAATATTGCGCAATACTCTCCACTCTACATTGATAAACGGCGCCGTGTCAGTTGTTTCTCTAGAAAAACTTGTATTATAGGTACTATCCTGATTTATTGGCTCGACTCAATATCTCGGGTTAACAGTTGACTTATAAATAAACGGTGATAATAAACTAATTGGTAAACAAAAGTGAAGCGGTAACCCTTCATAGTGATGAATATATTTATTTAAATCACGCTCTAAAGCAAACAGTAATTAGACCACAAAATATTCCGGGCAAGTCTCATCGCACCCCGAGTGCCGTAAAGGGCTAACTCGCGTTTCTGAATTATTCAAAATTCAAAATTTCCCTATAATTCAATCAGACCGTGTCCCCGCTCCCGGGGGAGAGAGGGGAGGGGCGATTATTTCCGAATTTAATATTAATTAACTGACGCGTTCGGTGGCAGTAATTACGTTTTTCAATTATCAACTGACAATTATGCGATGAAATTCGGATGAGCCGAGATGAGGCCAATTGTCAATCTGTGAACGTCAGCTTTTTTATCATGTCTGCAATTTCATGCTGTCGAAATGTTTTTCTCGTTTTTCCGATGTTAATCCGAGGGCTGATGGTGGATTCCAATGTTTTATTACACGTATGGAGTTCGAATAAAGTCATTTGACTTTTGAGGAGATAAAATATTTCAGGGCGGATGGATATTATTTAATTTGTCAGAGATATTTGCAATGTCGCTTAGCCCGTTGTTTCAATGCGACAAACAAATGTAAAAACGTCTATTTCAGTTGTAACATGAATGTTGTTCTATTTTTGTTCAATATTATTATTATAAAGGAACTTCAATAGCTTTGGCAAATACCCACGTTACTATTTTTCTCCATCGATATGCATATAAAACTCCTTACTCACTTTACTTCATTACCGAAGCCTCTTCAAACATGTAAACCGACAATCGAATTACTCCGTCGCGTAACCCGAAACGCTAAGAGTAATTCGTATAAAATATGACGATTATTTCGTTACATCTCCCTCTTCTCTAAATAAAATTACCGCCTTGTTCAGTCCCATTTTCGTCATATCTCCCCTCGAAGTGACTATTTAGAAATTCTGATCACGCTGCTTCTGACCGCTGAGTGGTCAAAAGTGGTCACAAGTGGTCACAAATGTGCCTTGAATTCGCCCAAGTCCTTTAATTTGTATCTAGTCAATATTATCAGTCACGTCAGGTGTCAGTGTACTGGGCTTTTGCGCGGCAAAATAGTTTATGGTCAATTTGTATGGGTGCGAAGTTTATGTGCGTAATTTTTGATTTGCGTTTTTATTGCTTGTCTATTTTAGTGTGATGGGAACTGTTTTGTTTGCACAAGAACTAGTTCGCTACATCAACGTCAGTTACAAACTATGACAGTTAGTGGTCGAAAATAATGTTTACACAGTCAACATTTTATATAAAATGCCATCACGTTAATGCGTTTATCTCATGAGCTACTATTTTTGTTTAACCGTTAATCCATAGACACAAGATAAAACATCTTTTCAAAAAAGTTAGTTTTAATACCACATTCAATTCCAAAAATAAATTCTTAATTCTACAAAAAAATTGTGCCAAACTCGGTATCATGACATTCGACAAATCGAGATATTAAATCGGCACTAACTCGATTACTCCCGACATGGCGATCGTACAATGAGTTGATGGAACTAAACATTCAAATCGACGCTTTGTACAGCTGTCCGATTATTCATTTGCGTGTTCAGATTGTACTTGGAGCTGGAAAACTATGTTTTTTTGAGTTGGGTTTGATTTTTGTTACAACAATATTTTTATAGGAAGATGCAAAGTTTTAGCTGTAGGTATGAATTGTAAATATGTTTAGTAGGGTTTTGACTTACGTAAATAAGATTAAAGACAGTTAATTCGTACCTACTGACTAACTCAGAGTTCGAGAAGTTGCAATTGTGACGAAATTACGATAAAGTCTTTTGTAGGGTTTGGGACTTTTGCCGTTTAAAAAATACTAACTTCTAATGGCTCTTATATTTCATAAATGAATTATTATCTTCTGAATACGAGAATTAAAAAGGGTACCTAATGTCTTTAGGGTCGCTCCTGAAAAAGCTATCGGAATGCCAGAAAGCTCAATAAATAATCAGAGCCGCAATACAGTACAAGACCATTAGCCGGCCGCAAGTAGCTCTTAAGTTAGCCAATACCCGAGAGACCTTATCAATATTTCAGACACAAAATTGAAAATTACCGGAACCCCAGAGTTACATAACTCAAACCTATCGAAACCAATAAAATATTAACTGGCGTTTTCCCGCCATTTTTCACCGGCCATTCGGTTTTCGTATCACGTCGCACCGGCACTTACACTCGATGCTAAATGTAATCATAAAATTGTTGTTAATAATTCATGCTAGAGCAAGACACCACTATGCGTTAGAAAGAGGCAGGCTGTGGGAGCAGGATTATTAAATTTTGTGAATGCTCACTTTGTATCTAATATCCGAATGTGTTTAATATTAGATTAGTCAGGGGTGCTGTGGCCCGGCTTCCCCTTGGGCGTGTTCCTTCGTGATAGATTCCCGTTACGGAATTTTCCCAGAATTATGATTGGTTGATGGTCCGACTTCATTTGGAAATGGAAAATTTGTGACTTGTGACCTTTTCGCTTTCGAGATACAACTACACCAATTGGAGATCTGCAAAGGTATCATAATATTAATAAATGACCCACCCAAGTTTTTCAACAGCTATTTTCTAGCTAACATCAAATAAAATTAAAACTTTCTTACGAGCCATTATTGTCATGTCACACGCACAAGTCCACAACTCTATTTCTAGAAATTCCCGAAAACCCATCACTCTCCCGCCTTTTAGGAAAAAACTAATCCTGAACGAACGCATTAATGTCAAAAAACCACAGACTGGATACATGTGTTCACGGAAATGAAGAAGCCCCGGGTGTAGCGTTACTTTTGTTTTAAAGTTCACTCGCTTGTGTGCTTTGGATTTGGAGTTGCATGTACTTATTACAGTCGGTTTGGCGGCCATTGTAGTTTTAACAAACATGATGATAATATATTACGTTTCTCTGTTTTGAAGACAGGCGTGCTTTTTCGACCTGATTGTTTTGATGTTTTTTTTAAAAGACTTAAATTCAGGTCAGAAATTATTTGATGGTATAAAAAATTACATGACAAGTGACAGAATAGATGACAGCATAAAAAAACTGTCATCATAATTGAAATGTAAATGATGATGACAGAATCGTTGTGAGAAAGACGTTAGACACAATTGGGGCCAAAACTCAAAAGCCAGATTTCAGTACTAATCTGAGTTCCCGCTGATTTTTATTGCAAGGATTTAAAACCAAATGCTCCCTTTAATCTCATACGCATACTTACCTACCCTCCCTGTTATACTAACAATTACCACGTTAAAAAACCAAAGGGTTGCAACAATACAATCATACAGCATTATAATTCTATTGTGTCTTGTCTATGGAATGTAATACTTTTGTATCTATGGTGGAGTGTACAATTGTAACAAATATGGCGGCGAGTTTCAGAAGATTTTTTTAAATATTTTCACAGACGAAAACTCAATATAAAATAATAGGAAATTATAGTTCACTATTCCTGTCTCTGAATAAAATGAGTAAATAAAAGTAAGTACCTACCTACCTACCTAGCTAGGTAGATACCTACATTATACAATTTTGACCTCATGGCAGGTATTTAGGTACCTACTTAGCTATATTTTTCACTACCACACTAAGTGTGTAGGTAGGTATAACAAAAGTTTTTCAAATAAAAAGATCTTTGTTACCAGAACTAGTACCTACCTATCAGTTGGAAAACAAATTAATAAGTAATGAAATATAGGTAAGTACAAACAAAATGAAAGTTATATTCTACTGTGTAGTATTCATTTTACCAGCACGGCCGTACAAACATCAAAAGGGTGCGAATTACTTTTGACAACATGAAAAGCTGTCAAAAATGACAAAGTGATTCGTCATAGACTTGACAGATGCGCGTGTGAGCGGGACAAAAAAACGATGAATAGAACAAGACGACAATTATTGCGTACACGCACCCAGTCAGAAAATATAAAGAATAAGTATTATAATAACTGCCATTGTTAGCTTATAAATTTGGATTTTTTACATACAACGTTGTTTGTATCTCGTGTCGATTGTCATGTTCCAAATTCAAATTATTATTTTTATTTTCGAATGAATTTCTGCCAGTGAGTTCTTTTGTTCGAAATTCAAATTTGAAACTTTAAGATCCGTCTAAACGTAGGTAGTAGCCGATTTCATAACTTACACACTACTTAGAGCCATTGTCAATATTCAAGTAGTCAGTAAGTAATCACTTAATTATACAAAATATTCCTTTACTCTTAAACAAAGACTTATTTTAAACGGCTACTGTGTAGAATGCATTCTTAGACACAAACCAGTTTTTCTAGACCTCTCACTTTCCTTCTAATATCAATAATTTTGGTAGGTAATGAGGTCTAGACATATTGGTAGGTATTTAGCATTTTCTTGAAAAAAATATTTAAGTAGTCTATTTGATTGTTTGTCTGTAAGGGCCGTTTGAACATAAATCAAAGACAATTTAAAAATATTGTAAATACTTTATTCTGTTCAAATTGGTATTAAAAAAATACAATGTAGAGTTAGGTAATAGTAGAGCAGCGGATTTTTGCACAGTTCTGAAAATAATTATTGCTAATGAGTTTGGTTGGACTTACCTCTAGCTACCTTTCTAGACTTTTTCAAAGAATGTTCACTTGAATATCTAAGAGAATGACTACCGTTATTTGTGAAAACAGTTACATTGATCCAGTGTTGTTTTTTCAAATTGTCCATGGATATTAATTTATTACCTATATACTTACACCAAAGATATTTCAAACTCAGTTTTAATAAAAACAAGCTTAGATTCAGTTGAATCAAAAATGTATTTATTTAGAAAAAAACAAACTAATTTTTCAAGGGGTTTTGATTCAACCATTGATAGAAATGGTGAACCTATAAATAAATTAAATAAATATCCTTGGACATTCCACAACAATTGGACAGTCCCAAGCAAAGCAATTTAATGCTTGTGTTATGGTGACCAGATGACTGATAGGTACACTACATAGATACATTTATTTTTTTGTTAATACATACATAATTATTAATTATACATAGAAAACGCCCAGACACGAAACAAATACTTGCAGATCATGCAAACATTTGTCCCGCAGCGGGGATCGAACCCGCAACCTCTGCATCTCAGGCGGGCTTTCGTCCACTGCGCCACAGAGGTCGTCAAAGGTATAGGTTTAGGAGGATAAGAAAACTTCCTAATTGGCATAATAACTAGATGTAAATTCTAGAATAGACTGAAATCAAGATAATGTAACAAAATACAGTTATTTAGGTACAAACAAAATGCAACATAAGAACTATTTAGATAGTCGAGTTAATTTGAAATTCAGCGCCATCTCGGGCTATGCGGGCACAGATAGCCAGGACGGCTGGATCAAGTTCATGGTGTACCATTTCCTTATAAAACGCTTGCAGTTCCAAAAAATAATAATAGATAGCGTTACGTGTTGCGATTTCGAAATAATGTCTCTGGAAATTCATGTACCTAAACACCAAAATTATGCCAGAATTATACATTTTCTTAGCCCGACGAATTGCCCGCAAATTCAGGATTGTTTTCAATGTTCTACATGAGGCATTCTGTACTAGTGTATTATAAGTATAATCTGTGGCTCAACTCACACCAGAAGAGCATCGAAGAGCAGCGAAGCGGACAGTTTCAGTGTCATACGAATTTAAACTTTATTTTCATTACTTTACTTATATTAGTATTAGTAGAAAAACTAATTTCTTAAACTTTCGCGATCAATTCATATTTATAAATACATGGACACGGGGTTTTATCGCGTTATTTACCTTATTTCTTTACGTCCCGACCCCCGACGTTACCTACATGTTTTTCGTTTGAGATTTGTCTGAATATTGAATATTGATCAAACCAGCGGTCTTCTGTGCCCTGTGGCGCCATCTGAACGCAAGCCGCGTCTAACAAAATTGCATTCCGAGTTCCTAGAGCTAGACCTTACATCTAGAATAACTGAGAATAATGAGATGCTGGGAAATACCTAATCTTTGGCCTAGGTGCTTAAATTGAGACTTTAAAAATACTTATGAAATAAAATGAAATATGATCACGACTGGTAGACATTTCTTTCAGATCATAAGGCAATTTTTAGATCTTTTCGAAGATGTCTAAGGGGGTAGTCAGAGGTATGTCCAAATACATACATATTTGGTACATGCCCACTTTTTGCAGAAGTTAACTTTTCATACGTGACAGGTTGCAAGCCCATCGACGCTATTAGCGAACTAACTGGTTTCCTCACTTTAAAAATATAAAATGTGATTACAGCCGTATCACAATGACGCCATGATTCATCACTCAGTTTTCGTAAAGAACTGTCAAAAAATCAATACTTTAGCAAAGACTCAAGCCTGAGTGCGGACTTTTAATACGAGCCTTAGACCATAGTTGTCATTAGCAAGTACAGATGTGAGCTCCATCGGTGCGCGAGATCTCGTTCGGGCCAAACTACAAGTTTTTTAATACTTAGTTTAGAATTTCTACATTTGTAAAATTAACGTGTCGGAATTAAAATACATGACATTTATGGACAATAACAAAATTATGATTATTTCACAAAATTATAGGTCTCTTTACACGCTAACTCTGACATTTTAAACAAATAAACACAATGCTGCAATTATTATTAAAAATAAGTTAGAATTAAGTTTTGTAATTCTGTGTAGGGTGACAAGCATTTTGAGCAACAATTCAAAGAAAATAAGTTTATACTTACGTTATTTTTTTCTGTGAATAGTTTGTGGATAGTTAAAAATGGTGTTATGATATTGTAAGTAATCGTAAATGCAAAGGTTTGTGGGGATGGATGTTTGTTAGTTCAGTTCAGTAGTCCGCGTTAAAGTACACTTACGCAGAAACTACTGAACGGATTCTGCTGTAACTTTGAATATACATAGTTTATGACCTGGAATAACATAGGCTATTTTTCCTGGTTGGTAAAACTCAAGCATAGCCGAGGAATATGGAGAAAAATAAATATATGACAGTACCTACTACTGTATGTAGGTATAAAAATATATTTAGTTTTACTAGGTATGAGTCACCTTCTCATGTAGGTAGTTAATTTAAAATATTTTAAATAAGAAAACTCATAACGCACACCATTGTTTTTGACTACTGTTCACGTGTGCACGTCTTGTAATAATGTATGTACATAATTTTTACGGATTTTAACCGAACATCAGTTACATTGGCACTTTAGAGTTTGAGAATTAATTGCTGAGCTCTTTGTCTCAGTTTTTTTTTTGTTTTTTGGCATGCCCTCTAATTATCGTTAAAATAATAATCTTTTGTTATTTTTAAGTATGAATAAAGAGTAGAATAACCTAGTTTTGACTCTAGACGTGCCAAAGTGATCTATATTGATCTTAGTGATTGTAATTAAAAGTATTTTGAAGTAGTCTCTTTATACATTACACACGGGAAATTACTCACGTAAAATTATTCTAAATTATGTGTGAGACGCGACCCCGAGGAGTGACCACACTCGTACCCAGATGAAGATTCTCCGGAAGAATCGAAACATTGTCGGTATCTAAATCGACGATAATTTTACGTGAGTAATTTCCCATGTGCTATTATAATGTCTAATACAACTCACGATAGTTTTGAAAGTGAAATAGTCTCTTTATATGTATAGCAATACATACAAGTAGGAATATAATCAACTGTCATTCCACATCGTACATAAGATAAAATAAATAAAGATTAATTTATTTGTATGTATTTGTATTTATTATCATCTCTTAGAAATTACCACAAACATCTGAAGCACGTAATGAGGAGGGATGAACAACATGTCACCAAACGAGCTATAAGTATGAGTGTGGATGGGCATGCAAGTAGAGGAAGGCCGAAGAAAAAGTGGTTTGACTGTGTGAAAGAGGATATGAATGTTAGAGGAGTAGATTCAGAGTTGACGAGCGATAGGAGTGAGTGGAAGAAGAAAACATGTTGTGCCGACCCCACCTAGCGTGGGATAAGAGACCCCACCTAGCGTGGGATAAGAGCAGGAGAATGATGATGATCTGAAGCATTAAACTTGCTTGTAGTTGTGATTATTTTATAGTTTGCAAGCATAACCGCGGGCGATGACTAGTAATTATAAAAATGTAGGCCGGTGGCGAAACAACGAATTGAGTTATTGCAATGATTGAATCTATTTCTGTATGATGCTGTGTGGTCTGGCGCTGATCGGTTCTACAAGTGGATGGTAGTATGTATCTTACTAGCTTACTCGCCCGCGGTTTCGCTTGCGTGGTACCTTTATAAAATATAGCCTATGTTCATTCGGAAAGTCTATGCTACACATCGGTGAAAGAATTTTTGAAATCGGATGAGTAGTTTCGGAGATTACCCCAATCATACAAACAAACTAACTTTAACTCTTTATATTATTAGTATAGATCGTATAGATTAGTATAGATATAGATGAGCTAGCTCTGGTGATGAAATTTTAATTTTTCCATACCTCTAGATTCAAAATCCTGTGATGACAAATTTTAGCATGATTGTTTTCTGATACATTGTATTTAGTGGCAATTCGGAGTGTCGCAAAAGCTAAACTGAACTAACTAAAATTAATGCCATCCTTTTTATTCCCATCGCTATGAAAGGGACGGCAACATTTTTAGTTAGTTAAGTTAAGCCTTTGCGATACTCCGAATTGCCACTATTACCTACTTATGAGATAACATTAGAAGATTATTAATATAAAACTACGTTCAATCGTTCGTATGAGCAAGTGGCCGGAGTTTTTTGTTTATAAAACTACAAATGATTTATTTTTAAAACAGATAACATAAAACAAAGGAAATTCCAGAATGTTATTAAATATCGATTTCAAAGTTATTTTCTTACAAATTGAATCGATTATAAAATTACGTATTCTAGACATCGTTTGCTATAACGCTCTTTCTTATAAACTTGGCGTGAGCATTTTTACATACAATAATTTAAACAGTAGTAGATTTATGACGAAATTTAAACAGCTTATTATAATAGTTGTTCTCATTCTTCGGACGATACGTGTTATTTATATAAGTGTGTTTTTATTGAATTATTTATTGTTTGTTGTGATTACTTCATTGTTAGTAGGGAAATGTAGCAATGTGTGGGATCAGAAGAGTTATGATAGTAAGCTCATAATTTTCTTTTAGGTGGTCTTAATTTTATGACTGATGACTAGAACGAGGCTTTAAACTTTTTCTTGTTAAAGTTTTTATTGTTATAATTATCATTAAGATGACTTTTTTCATGTTGATGTCTTAACCTACGAACTATTTAATGTATTTAGTAAAAATAATATAGGTTGCGGGTTCGATCCCCGCTGCGGGACAAATGTTTGCATGATCTGCAAATATTTGTTTCGTGTCTGGGTGTTTTCTATGTATAATATGTATGTATTTACAAAAAAAAATGTATCTATGTAGTATATAAGTCATCTGGTTACCATAACACAAGCATTTAATTGCTTAGCTTGGGAGTAGATGACGCTGTGTGGAATGTCCAAGGATATTTATTTATTTATTCTACCTACTTACTTGTCTCTTTGTTATTTAATTAATTCATAAATATCATTTTCATGTAACTTCCATATTTATTTATTTAGTTTGACATACTGACATAAAAAAATACTTGTTCAACTAGATCGACACTATCCCAACTTAACTTGTGTCACTTTCTGACAATAGAGAAATTAACGACCAAGGGGAGGGGTCCAAAAATGTTTTGATTAAAAATTTATTCCACCAGCGAAAAATATGGGGTCGGATGTACCCCCTGGACTGACAGATGTCAATCTGACATCAGGGGATGCTGGTAACTCGAATATGAGGAGATAGCGTTTAGGTGTTTAATATTAATGCACTGGTGTGAGTTTTATTAACATTTAGGGGCAAATAAACAATAAAAATACATTTAAAACAGGGTTTTAACACCACGTTTACTCCTTAAGCACTTAACTTATACGGTTATTGAAACTTGTATAATAATCTCATTTATTTAATGAAGTAATTATGAAAATATTTTAAAGCTATAAAATTCCTATACTCACTTCATTGATCCAAAATAATTGCGGTTTTATTATTTTGTGTAAATATAGAAGAGATAAATTTGTTTTATGTTTTTTCTATAAAATTATTTTAAGTTCTCAATCACGTGTTATTATTTATTACCGGTAACGTGCATCATCCCACTTATAAACAAATGCAGTGTTATCTTATGAGTGTTGTTGTAAAATAATGTTGTAAATCTTCTTCTTCTTCTTCCTGCCCTTATCCCACTAGGTATGTGGGGTCGGCACAACTTGTATTCTTCTTACATTTCTATCAGACGTCATCTCAGCACTTACCCCTTTCTTACTCATGTCATCCCTCACACAGTCCATCCATCTTTTCTTTGGCCTCTACACCTATATCCAACTTAAGTTCGTATTGCAAGTGGCCAACTCTGGTTACGTACGGAGTTTTTAGGCCGCTTTAAAGCCACCGTCATAGCCTAAGTAATAACAATTGTATGTTGTAAAAAAAATTTATTCATAAATAATAATAATAATTTAGGAAAAACGGGTGGCGAGTGATCTATGTGATTTATCGAAATATTTCCCTTTGCCCAGCAGTGGGATGATATAGGCTAATTAAAAAAAAATAATAATATTGAAGTGTGATCTAAATTTAAACTTATTCACTTAGATAAATATCTTATTATTTCCCCAAAGCGTTGTCACTCTAGTGCATGACAGTTGCATTCAATGAAAGGTGTACGTTAAAAGCATTACAATAATTGCGCTTGACATGCGTACTTACATAATAAATATTAATGTGTAGGGATATACGATGTGCTTTTTGATGCATTTGGACAAAGATTTTTCGTTGGTTTTTTTATATCATTTTACCATATAAATATTATAACAACAGACTTAACATTTCAATATAAAAAGTTTATATAATTTCTAATTATGAACAAAATTAATGATATTATTATTATTTCTTTAATAATCTATATTCTTATATATATATATTCTTATATTATATATATAATATAGTTCTTACTTACTATTAGTACCTACCTAGTTTTAAATTACATTTTTATAGTTAAGACTTATGAGCTAAACTCAACATTCTATGCAACCAAATTCCATACTAATAATTTTCAACAAAAATAAAAATTTCCGGCCAATAAGAATAGCAAAAAAGATCAAACATAAGCAATAAAAAATGAACTTTATGCATTGGATTTACAGGTCAAAAGGCCTGATTATTTATTTAGGAAGGGAGGGCACAATGGACAAACTATTGCTCATATTTTTCCTTAGAAACGACCACAGGAAAATGTCCTGATATTTTGCATGTAAATAATGGTGTCATTATTTATTTCTTACAGAAATCTTTTGGTAGATGAAAGCAAATAATGTGGACCAATTTTAAATTAAGTGTAATTTATCTAAATATTTCCCAATTACTTTCTTAATTAATTATTTATAATTAATATTTTCTTTTTCCTTGCAGGTAAGCCCATCATTATCACCACTTTGTCAACATAGGTAAGTTATTTGAATTGAATATCAAGTCAAAAGTAACATTGATTGGTACCTACGTAATTTCGTAATTTTCGGTGTAGGGAGTCGCGTTGGAACAGGCATTAGAATCACCTAGCATGTAAAACGAAACTTAAGTGATCCTTGAGGTCCTACAAGAATAAATGATTTTTCTTTCTTTCTTTCTTTCGATTTTAGCCGATAGAAAAGTCATTCTACTATCTACATTAGGTACATATAGGTACCTATTTCAATTTATTTATTTTCATTTTATTTGTGACTGTCCTATTTTTAAATTTTAAAAATAGAACGAGGAAGTGACCTGTAAAAGTCTTAAAGTCTTTTATTTCATAATTTCGAATGTCAATATTTATTTTAAATAGGTACCCCTGTATTCCAGTGCGTTGACCTCACGAGTGTTTAAATAATTCCTTTGACAAATGACTTTAATTCTTCCGCTATAAAATCTAAACCGAAACAAACGACTGCTTAATGCTTATCACGTGCAAACCTGCCCCTTGGAGGCCTACGGGGCCTACGACATTTTATTTAATCAAGAACACTTTTTAACATTCCTGCTATGCCGCCACGATATTTCTCTGTCGTAAAAAAATAAGGAGATTGGGAGCTTCCTGATTTCAAAACGACTATTATTATTTAACAAGAAGTTTGGAAGGAACGTAACTTATTTTAATGGTATTGTCATGAGAAAAAGTAGATTTTCAGTTTAATCGTGTTTAATATTCAAATATGAAATCATGTTTTTCGGATACTGACAGATAGGTACAATAGATTCTTAGTTAAAATAAGTTAATTAAAAATTAGACAGTCATAAAAAATTGTTAGTAAATACACACTAAATACGTCTCTGTTAAAAAATAACGCTATTAAAACATTCCGCCTAATATTTCATAAGAGCATATTAAAAGGAAATCATCTTTCTTAATTTTCATCACAATCATCATAAAATATTTTAATTAAAATGGATTTTTCCCGAATTATCCCGTCCAGGGCCGCATCTTACATTTTAGTGCGTCGTAAAATATTCTTTTTTTACTTCTGTCCTTCGTTCGCGGGCATAAATTTAAGATTTTGTCAGATTTATTAAGTAGGACTTGTGTGAATTTGTCGTAAACGTCCGATAGTATTTTACAGCCTAAGATTATTACGTTTTTTGTCCGAAAAATAAACACCTTGTCGCGGCCGCAGTCCTTTCCGTTTTTAATTTCTTTTTCGTGCGTTTTTCGATCGTTAAAATTGGTTTAAAAACCTCGGGGTCAATTAGACCTATTTTCGAAATCCCGAGATTTAAAAATTGTCGTAAAATTTTTAATCGCAATAAATATCTTTGAACAGTTTTATGTCTTCAGTGACTGCGAGAGTCTCATCAAAATGGTTACAGGAAATAAAATGTAATCGGGATGGGTTGTAAAACTCTAAATAATTTAATCGTTATGTAAAAGATGGTCACGCTGTAATAAGCGTCATTTAAAATAGTTATTTGGGTTGTAATATTGTGGAGTTAATTTATTGGGTTGTTTTATAGCTATTGTTAGTCAAAGTCGGTCGTGCGTGGCGCTAGTTGCCTTTTTATATCTATTTTATTTAGCTTGGCTTTTGTGATATTTGTTGCTAGCAATATCGCAAATAAATAGTCGGTGTTACAAACGCTTCGTTTCTATTCTCTTTCTATTATCGCTATTGTTTTGATTTGACATTTCTGACCGCTCGAGTTTTCGTCATCGAATGTCAACTCCTAATTTCCTATACATTTTTTTTTATCTCTTTTCTGCCTGTGCTTATCAGTAATGAGTTTAGTTCAAACATATATATATGTAGATATCACCAACTTAATGAATGATTAGTGCTCTTCTCCCGGTAAATGTAGGCATAGATTGCTTTGCTTCCTCATACTGTTAAATTAATGATCTATCTAGCAAATATTAAAAATTTCAAAACTTATCTCAATTTGGTTTTTTAAAAGGCTAACGTTCGCCGCAAAAAGAAGACTCAATTTTAAATGTTAAGTACAAACAGTTCGTGTGTAAATTGACATCGGAAAACACCTGAATCTAGAAACCGATATTAAAAATGCATTTGGCTGCATTTCCTTAGCTTTTGCCTTCTCCCTAATGACTGGGGACATTAGTTATCTTAAATTACGTCTGATAGGTATACCAGAGGGTCGCGAGAAAAAGTGAGGATTGAAGGGAGGGCCGAGGAGGGAATAGGAAAGGTATGAACTGGTATGAACAGTAAGCGAAAAATGTATTTAAAGATTTCATAGTTACTTTGCTAAGCGTTTTATAGTTCCGAGTCATAAAAAACAATTACAATTTTGTAGGCCCTGTAGAGTTACAGGTTTTTTTTAAAGTAGGTAGGTATCCCTGTTTTGGCTTTTTGCGGTCAGCGGCTGTGAAACAACAAAATTCAATCAATGCGTTTCATACCTATACTTATTAAAATAATCTAAGAAGATTGTTTTTTTATAATAATCTACAGTCAAATTAAAATTAGTTAACCCTTTATTTCGCAACGTTATTGAGCTGATACACTCTAAACAAAAAAATATTTAGCGAAAACCAAACAATATTTAATTGAAATGACTTTACTATATTATTTGTAATATTATTGTCAATTAATATTAAAATAATGGAGACATTCCCGTTCGCCGTTTTTTTATAAAATGCAAAATTATGAAGAGACGTCGTTGAGGCCAACGACGCCTGTTACGTTTTTATTCATAATATTGATAATTTATAATATTTTAACAATTTAGCACTAAAACTTGTTTGTTTGTAATTGCCTTCAACTGAAACGTGCGTAAATGGCATTCAATTTTGTTTTGTTTTGATGTAATTTATAGTTTATTTTGTACGTATCACCCGTAATACAGCGCGCAACATACGGTAAATTAGTTCTAGTATTAGGTGTATTATGGGTGTTACACTGCGCAACTACTAAAAAACAGGCTAGATGGTAAAATTCTTATTTTAACACTTATAAAGGATATTTACCCCTTTTATAGACTGGTATTGGATTTAAACAACATAAGTTATACAATATTTTCATGTTTTGTTGGTGTTATAGACAAAAACGCCTAAGTATTATGCTGGATTTCAATAAAAAGCATGGGGTCGTATGAAGTCTTGGTAGAAACATCACAGTCCCGGAGTGTAAATCCCAGCAGTCTTAAACAGGAGATCCACTTTGACTCCAGCTCCTTCAAAAGAGTAGTTCCAGCAGCAAAATCAAAGCACATAAATGATTATTGGCGAGAAACTAGTTCACTGTCCTTCCAGATTGCGTTCTAGTCCATTGCCAAGGCTGTTATTAGGAGTTTCTGTAAGCCATCTTCGGTACCTATGCAAAGGAAAACCATTCGTAGCTCAATTCAACCCTGAGCGACAAAAAGCATCCATTGCCAACCATCCGATAGTATAAAAAGTGGATGCCAGAAGTTCGCTTCTGGCAAACAGTTGTGAGCATAGCTCTTCTCAAGTTTGACGTCCACAATTCAAGTGGGCCTGATGAAATTCCCATAACTGCGCTTACGAGGTGTGTTCCATAGTTGGCTCTAGTTCTAACGTGTTTTTTTCTGCCACTTTTGTCCATTAGACGTAATCTTGATCTCCTGGAAGATGGTTTTTATGCAACCGATTCCGAAAAAAGGCGATCCGTCAAATGCATCTAATTATAGCCATGACCATCACCTAGCTCCATTCCAAAATAATGGCATCATTAGCTGCCAGCTCATGAGGTACTATTTGGAGGAGTACCAGCTCATAAGAGACCTACAGAACGGGTTTCTTTAGGGTCTTTCAGCTGTTGATATTCTGGTTTTCCTAATACATTGATGGAAGGAGGCAGTTTAGCCCACAATATCGATAAACCAAATGCTCCCAATGGCATAGAAAGATGGCTTAGGCCATCTTCCGGTATCCAGTAAACGAGGGAGGTGCTGATGCTGTAGAGAAGGGCAAGTCAATGTTCATTGCATGAAATTTTACCCGCATCTCTGCTTTGTGGCTAAGAAAAACTGTTGTTTATGCTTTTATTCCAAGTAGAGTCTACTTATTTTTCATGGAATGGTGTTATTTTGTGATTTAAGCCAATAAACATTTATTTTTACAATATTATATATTGCTTAGTTAGACCCCCTATGAGGACAATGTAACAAATATGATACTCTCCTTTGTCGTGCTACTTCGCTGTATGTTGCGCAACGTAACATATGTGATACATACAATAACTAAAAAAATACAATAATGAGAATTTTTTTATGTATATTTTTGATATCTCTATGAACCATATTAACATAATATTTATGAAAAATATTAAAATCGAAGAAAAAAAATCTTGAGCGTTAAAGGGTTAAGTAGGTATTCAAAAATATTGGAGACAGTTCTTTAGTGTATGGCAAATACTTACCTAATATTAATTTAATACTGGTCACAAAAGTAAAAAAATAAGTTTGGTTGTTTTTCGTCCTACAGTTTTATTTATACCTCCAAGGGTGGCCAAGAACCCAGGGTGGAAGAAAGTGTTGATAACGAGGATTCAAATAGGGCGCTCCTTATCTCTTTGAGAGAAAAAGTAATTAAGATTTTTTTGTTTTTGTAGGAAAATTAGATTCGGCCTCTTTAATGTATTTGTGATGTTCGTGTTTATTAGATTTGTGTGCATCCGATAGGTTGAAAAGGATTTGATAGCATTGTTTTGAGATTTTTGAATTTGGAATGAAAGGAATTTTTGAATGTTTGAGTGCGTCCCTGTTTGTGGGATAGGCGTGTTCTTTATTTGAATTTATATTTATTTTTTCAAATTGTTTGTTTAAGTATATGAGCAAAATTATAACCATACTTAAAGGCAAATACTGAAACACTTCCTTATGTAACCTGTGCTTATTTTTGACATTAGTGACGTTTGTCTATACAAATCGGAGAAGTAAGTGCGTCTTAAACAGTTAATCACGTCTCAACTATTTAAGCAGCGTTTCAGTACTACCTATTCAGGCGTAAGTCAACCTATTTCTGTTAACGATATTAATATTTACAATTATTAATTAAGTAAGTAAGTAAGGAATTTCTTAGTATGATCAGCCTGTAGATTTTCGGACAATAAGTACGAAAATTCTATTATTTCAAGACAGTTTTTAATTTCCCCTAAGTAATTTATATCTTGACGTTTACCGTCTCTTCCTAAAGGGACCCCGCAAGGAGGTTATAAATAACTGCGTATTTTTAAGAATTATTTTTAAAATTCTTTGCGGGTGATGGGTTTGACTGTAACTTATACATTTATATTAAGTAGTCTAGAGTTTAAAAAGTTTATTGAATGGGATGCTTTGCCTGCAGTTTCGCTCGCTGGTAGCCCGGATAAAAGTTAGCCTGTGTGTTTTTGTGTTAATCCAGGTCAAACTAATAGGTTAGAGGTTCATCTAAATCTGTTGAGTTGTTTTTCGTGAAACATCCATCCATCCTTGAAACGCGTTAAAAGGTTAACAATCCTTGTAATCTACAGAGGCACGTGCATAATTTAATTGTATGTGTAGATACATACAAGCCCCGGTCGTGTATGATCACCATACAATTGCCACAGAGTTGCAAAGGCGGGAAACCACTATTCAAATTAACATTTTTTGTTGTTCTAAATTTAAATTCTGGCTGTTGGTGGTCATGTTTTTTTTGCGTGGCGAACATTTTGCCATTTGAAAATCGAATTAAAATTGGTGAATGATTTAGAATGTTCGATATTTAAACCTCGAGAATTTATTTGATGTTTGAAAGATTATAGCATTCTATCCAATTGGGAAATGAAAGGGGTGTATGAAAATCTTGTAGGATTAGTTGTTTCTTACTTTGGATCTAAAATCTTTTAAAAGCGCTTACCTTTGCTCAAGTTACTCAGAACCAAGTTAATAATAGACTAGTTAGAACCAGAGGCACAACAGTTCAGATTTCAGAACCTGTAGCCATATTCCAATTGCTTTGTGTTGATTCATTTTCTAACTTCGCTAATCCTTTGATTTGACACTTCTGACCACGTGACTTATCGTCATTGAATGCCCATTCCTTTATATTTTTATCTGCGCGATTGTAGAAAAGTACCTAATAGGTATGGCGACAGTACAACAAAATTAGATTGTGTCGATTTAAGAGCGGTCAACCCGGCTCACTTTTCATACAAACGCTCGTACGTGATTATGCCGTTGTAACAGATCTTTCTTTTAAACTTTTGGACTAATAGGTATATTGTGCACTATATCTAGGTTTCTATCGAAACTAAAAATCAAAATTTTGAGAAACAAATTCAGTATAAGCTTCCAAAAACCTGCTTTTAGCATAAATTTTACCTGAACTTTGGCCGTTCATAATGTACTCATAAATTGTAAAAGTAAAGAAAATATTGTCATAGAAACCTCGCAAATCTTATGGAGATTCTAAATGACTAATATTTATTTTAAAACAAACTTGTAAGGCTTACTGAAAAACACGTATTTCCTGGAACACTTTTTATGAAATTTCCGCACACTATTTTTCGAGTGAGCGAGTGAGCGGCAAAAGTACCTACTGAATGCCGAGCGCTGAGGCGCTATCTCTCTTTTTTCGCTTTGTATCTTTTTCTAGCATTGCGCTGAATGAAACAACAAGCTTTTCAGCTATGCCCGCGTCGATGATAGACGCACCGGGAAGGGCCACCTTAAGCTAGCTTTTCACCCAAAAGGAGCACGCCATAAGTTAAACATATTTCGTTACTGGCGTTTTCTCCACGGCTGCACCCTTTTGCAACGTTCCAAACTTGTAAGATAGTAACTTCGGTACGCTTTTAAAGTAAAAGAGGCTTACTTCCGCGACTTAGCGCTGTTCGCCGCACGCCACGCCGAATCACTTCACGCTTCACTATTCTCGTTGTTAAGTTGCTGACTTGTTTCTATTTACCATTTTCAAACGGATTATAACTGGCCAGTCACAATTTAGGTAATTCAAATAAAGAATGTGGATTGAAGAATGGAATTTAAAATTCGAAAAGCATTTTAGCGCCAAACCCCGATTAATAAAATATAATAAACGTTTTATCATCATTACGCAGGTTAATAGTGCTGGGCGCATTGTTTATCGACATCGATGATTTACCTACGCTTTAATTATCGATGGTAAGTAGCCGTTGATCGTAAATCCGGACCGCATCGAAACCGCGGAATTAAATTGTTTTAAATTGAGTGCTGGAAAAAAGCGTGAAAGTACAGCTTGAAAATAAGAGTACGCTATAGTTAATTATAGTGTTGACATAATGTATATTGTTTACTGACAAAATATCTGTCTATAGGTACAAAATTTATGCTATCTTATTGAAATAAAACTTATTTGATTCCTCTAAAGTTCCCTTGTATTGTACCTAGTGGTAAAACTTGATAAGAGAGCTAGATAAATATTAAGTGTGTTGTTATATCTTTGCAATACATATTCAACGAATTTATTATTTTCAATAAAGTACCTTACATAAAGATAACGAAATTACAAGCTTATAATACAGATGTTTTGAACGACTACTAAAATTAATTATAACTGCGAAGCCACACAGCGTAGCAATAATTGAAATACATTTCTCATCAATAAGAAAAACAATTAAAACAAAAAACATGTTTCCCATTCTTGCGAGGCTTACACATAAACAGGCACAGGTGTATGTCATTTGCATACGAGAGACAAAGGCGCGGGTTCGGCGCGCTTCTGCCGTCCTGGTATTGTGATAAATGCTAATGAATCTAAGCTAAGGGATTTAAACATATTTTTGAACCTGTAGCATTGTATAACAAAAAAAAATACTGTTGCTGTTTCAAGTTAATATTCTAACAGGCATAATATTCTTGCATCGTTAAAATCTGTGGGTTAATCTGACAGAGGTAGTCCCATTCAGCCAACTATTATCGAAATATTACAAACATCTCATTAACATGTAAATTAGTTACAGCCCACAACAATAACGCAGTAACCAGGGAGGGCACAACAAAAAGCGTTTTAAAGGATGAAAATGAACACCACAGAAAACGTAGAGCGATTTTAATTAGAGCCTTCCCCCGGGCGACCGCAGCTCGCCATAAAGCCAAGCTTGCCAACATAAAAATATAAGCGTTTTGTTTGAAATACTTCTTATTGACTATCTTTTGTAGTACGTGATTATGCTTGAAACTCAAAGCAAATTGTATTCCACGTCATGGACTATTAATTCTGATTTAACTTCCTTACTTAAAAACGGTTTTTAATAATACAAATTAACTCGATAGGTATTTCAATTTCCTAACACGATTGAAGAGAGTTTACCCATTCTAAGTATTTCAAGATTTGTGTCAACTATGTCCCATCCCTAAATAGGTAACGTTTAAATGACGTTCTACATTTGAATTTCCAATTAAAAAGTGTTCCATTTTTTAATTTCACCTTTTGAGTCCACACTGGCAGTTTCAAACTTCTAAGTTGTAATTAAACCTTTCTAAGTTGCCTTGAGGGTAGCAGGTGAATCCGTTAAGAAAATACTTAATTATTGTTTCAAGTTAGAAAAAAGTAATTGTTTAGACTTAAAGTTATGATCGCGGTTCCGCTTGTGGCACAGATAAGAAAACTTTTATGTTTTAAAGAAATCTACAAACATTGAAGAACTAAATACTTACAAGTGTTAAAAAAATACTTAGAGATAAAACTAGATTTTATACGCAGCGAAAGTAATGTAATATATTTTTCTAAAAAAATGCTCTGTACAAATAGCTTCCTTTACCCTGACCACATACGAGACGAAATCGCCTCTAATATAATTCCCGCATTTCTTGGGATATTTTCGCAAAAGGAAAAGGCCGTTTATCATCCCCACGCACAGATTCAACCCCAGAACAAGACCGAATCTCCATAGGAATTGTCTGCGGGCAAATATCACTCGTTCAGTTTTATCATACGAATGGCCGGACCTAAATAATACAGGCCTTATTATCATACATTTGGTTCCGTGCCGCGCACAGACCCGCACGGGACGCTCAATGCGAACCGAACACGAAAGAATGCCGAAAATTTCTTGATTATCAAACTTGAGACCAATAGACCGAAAGTTGGAAAGGGTTGAAACCGAAAAACCGCAAGACAATCCCGAAATTCATTACACGCACTAGGAGCATCCTTGGAATTCACAATATTGAAATCCGCCCCCTCGGCCGCCCCAGTAGCTACCTACGCGATATTACTAAACCCCAATGTAAACGTCGCTATTATTGCAAACTAACACGAATAAAGTAAATCGCTCACTTTGCATAGAGACGCGTACGAATCGGCGAAATTTCCGATAAACTGATTCTACGATAACGGCAGTTTTCCGGAGAACTTACAGAAATAAACTTAAAAGCTCGATTTGAATAGTGACGTTCACGAACGAAACTGTCGATAAACCACAGTTCGGAAACCGAATTTTCCGCCGATTCAAGAACTAGCGCAGTAAAACTGAATCGCTCACTTTGCATAGCTAGGGACGGCCGGCAGTCGATAAAACGCAAATCTGTGATAACCGCAAACGGTTTCATATCGTCCTGAGACGTCATTACAAAAACATCGCACTCATAAACAATGAAAACATATCATAAAACAATTTATACAGTAATCCCGGGGATAATTTATGACCAGTAATATCGAGGCGAATCAGCGTTAAATCATAAAAAGAGCACTTAACTGATGTATTAGCTAACACGGGCAGCCGATTTAATAACTATTATTAGATCTCTTGACGAAATTCCCCAATAATAAAAGTGAAGCTTGACTTCCGATTACGGACATACCTCTGCTACTTTTAACGCTTCTTTCGTTTTACGATCCGTTTATTATCGTTTCACGTTTCAGTGTTCGAGTACTCATTCATTCAGTAATTTTGTTCATCAGAAGTTGCTCTATCGCAAGGCTGTTCCGATATTCATAGACAATAAAACATTGCCAGTTGATTTGGATGGCGTGATATACTCATACGGAGAGATAAAATGTATCATTCGTTCGGTTTACGGGCGCGCCAATCGTAAAGAGTGCATCACTTGGAGTCGTATGCCACCACACGAACATGTGTCGTAAAGAGACCTCTTCGGCTAACAATTTCCTGATGGTCTGTAAATAGTAAGTTTATTGTCTTTTTATGAGGTACTCGGACCGTAAAAAGGAAATAAAAGAGCACCGCCGATGGTGATAATAAAAAAAAAAATTTTCGACTCATCTTCGTGATTATCTCTCTCCGTTTTACGAGGGTGGCGCGAGTGCGAAAGGGACGGAAACGTTTTACAGCGTGTCGTACCGATGTGACCCTTTCGAGTCGATGGGGGTAAAGGTCGTAAAATGGGAGCATAAGGATAATGTTTTGGGTTTCCTATACTGCGCTTCATTCATGATTTCGTTTTAGTACGCGCTCTAGACATGTAAATCCGATTGCTTCCACGACGTCGATACTCATATTAGAATCGACATTCCCCCATTACAGCTGTACTACATCCCTAATAGAAAAAGAAGCGCGCTTCCGCATTCCAAATTCATATATTTAAAAAGTTAATTTAAAAATGGATTAGCGCGCCAAAATCCGTACGGAGAGATTCAAATTCGGAACGGTGTGATAACAGTACCATTAATTGCGTTTAGGGATGGGACAGTGCGGGGCGTCCGGACTTGGTAAGTTCCGACACTCCATTTGTTCGGCTCGAGTGAGCCTGACGGGACGCATCCTAATTCTTAAAGGGCCATCACCAGACCTTTATGCGTTAATAAAGTTGCGATATAAAAAGAATGGAGGCGTCCGAGGGTGAAAGACAGAAAGGGTAAGTTAAGTGCGCGTTTAAGACGATGTCGAGGGCGTGCGAATTTGTCAGGCCATAGACTGTGACCGTTCAATTGTACTGTTATTAAAGACAAGAGATCTCGTTGGGGATGGTTATGAGGTGCTCCTTCCTGTTTATACAAACATTGTGAGATTAACTTCTGGAAAAAGGGGAATCAGTCATGTTTACCTACGGCTTTCGTCTTACTGTTTATCTGGTTACTCAGATACTATGTTAAGGAGTTACAACGATAATATTAACAAGACTTGAACTGACTGTATCTACTCCAAGTGCAGTAGACACTTGGGCATCAATAAAAGATCCGAGGGACAGAAATCTAACACGAAATCAAATCTTCGCAAATTCTTCAGGAAATAAAGATTTGAAAGAAAGTTATTGTACTGCGTTAAATCACCACCATTACTAAGATCTTAATGATATTTGTCGTAATCACCGCTAAACTCTTTACACACAATAGAAAACAATAAACCACTTAAAATCCCAGGTGCAATCTTATCTTAAGATATGATTAACCCAAAAACTCCCATAAAGTCAAATCCCACTGAACGACCGTAAAAATTTGATTGCCCCCGCAAAAATGTACCATGAAACAAAGATAACCGTTGGCCCTAAACAAAGATGGAGGTTATAAACCGGCAGAGTGTTTTATAGCTCGTTTGAGCTTTATTTAACATCCTCCCATACTGATTTTATTCTGGCGTCTTGGTGTCTGAAGAGCCCTACAGGGGTGAATTTGTTGGCTTGTAATTACAAGGATTGAGGAGTTTTACTTTCTTTGACATGCCTTACTTTGTTCGACTGGCTTCCCACTAAAGCTTGACTGTTTAGATTATTTTAGATTGTAAAGGGATCGCTTTAAAAAAAGCTAGGCCCACACCTCCAGGTTCTTGCCTGATTCTTTTCCTGGTGTAAGGAGTCGCGTTGGAACAGGCATTAGAATCACCTAGCATGTAAAACGAAACTTAAGTGATCCTTGAGGTCCTACCAAAATAAATGATTTTTTCTTTCTTACTTTCTTTCAGTTGCACAAGATGGTATGGAGTGACTGGTGTTGATTTTCATTGGCAGTTTACTGAAACTGAAATACAGCTGGACTTTTACAATGTTTTCATTCATAATATGAATGCAACTGCAATTAAGATTTAAGTACTTTTGTACATCATGCCCTTTAAACAAAACTGGCTTACAATCCAGGCAAATTGGTTTTAGTCAAAAACATAAACGCCAAATGTCTCCAAGTAGGTAGGTACTATACTTTAAGGAACATCAGAACTCTAAGACTTCCAATAATACATCTTTATCTTTACAATCTCAGCTTGGCATCGAGCACTGCTTGCTAAAAGCCCCATTCCATAATGGCAGCCTCTTGTGTTCAACATTAGGTACCTAAATTCCTTACGACTCTATTGTCGTTAACATATCGGCCCTCCGACCTCCACTCAACTTAAAAACTTATTCCAAAATCTTATAAAACTTTTGTTGTAAGTATATCGTTGTAGAAGACAACATCACTAGCTTCTCAGTAAAAAAAAACAGCAATGGAGACCCTCTCAGATTCAAACCGAAAAAAACCTCAAAACCGACACTTGCGCATTGTAATCGAATAATCGCGCACTCGACCAAACCGCGTTAAGTTATTTAGAATCGAGTCCCCTCGACACTAGTAATCGAGTTGAGGCCCACTTGAGCCGAGTGTTACTTTGTTAGCCGATTTTTGCGGGCCCTGAGTGAGTGGAGTGAATAGTTATACGCAAATGTCTGTCGTGGCTAACCTATTTGAAAAAAATGGTGATGAATATCGCTACTAAAATTTGAATAGGTAAATTGAATTATATACAATAGGTACTTAGAGATCCATTTTGCATTGACATTGGGCTGGCTATATATTGCGCTAGAGAATCTGTTTTTCACCTTTTCATCCGTTAGTAGAAAACGCAATGTAGACAAAACACTTCTTGGACTAGTAAAGAAAAGATCTGCGAAATGTAGCAGAGACTTGATGATTAAAGCCGTGAAGCGAACATAAAGCATATTTGCTGATGATCATGGTCTAATGTCTTAATAATGATAATTATATAATTGGCAGTTCGGGTTCGGATGACATAGATTGTGCATAGTGTATAGCATAAAATTCTTAAAGGAGCTTTTTTAGAATTCTACTTATACGGTGCTCATAAACTTACCCATAATGAACTTGTAACACAATTAGTTACAAAAGTAACTCTTAAATGCTGAATTATGTATAAAAAGAATACAGTACCTACGCGGTAAAAACGACAGTCATTTCACTATTTAGAAGCACAATAGTGAGAATGCTATCGTAGTGACGTGACACATCAATAATGAATTCCGAAAACGATACTAGATACTAACACGTTGTAAACAAGTCGAATCTCACTCGATTCATTGCTATTCCAATGACGAGACAATTCGATTTGAATATTTTGACGTGAGCTTCGAATACTAATGGGGACAGTTTAGCAAGTTATAGATTTTTTGTGAAACATGAGAATTTTAAAATGATATGAGAAAATCATCGGTTTTTATTATAATCTAATATTACCGGTTTTTGAGCACAATGTCTGTTGATAAATAGAATAATTATAATAAAACTGACATAAAGATGAAAGTATTAAATATCATACAATAGGTCTATTTAGTAAACTAATTTATTTAATCTCTTTCATCCAAACACACTATCCAATGTGTAAGCATGCGAATCGTTCACAACTGTGTTTATGGGCAGTAATATTTTACTTAGCAATAAAAAAAAGCGTTAATTTCAAAAAAACCTCTTAAACATTAAAACGCATTAAATTTATAACGTTTTTAAATGTGATGTTCATGTGATGTCGATCTACCAGTTCACTTGTTTCAAAAATGGAATTATCTAATTAATGTAACTATGAATGAATATGTAGTTTCGTTAATTTTACTGAACTAGAGGATATACGATTTCATTGTTAACGACTTATGACAACTCCACAAGCGACGCTATGGACTCAACTGTTGGCATTTAAAATATGTGACTTTTTACCAGTACAGTGGTTTTTGAGCACTGTAAAATGGCGGGAAAGCAATCTGTCGATCGGAGCGCGAACAGTAATCAATGTTCCTCCGACGACGACGCGTGGGTGACGGATCCCAGGTGCTATTTCGTTTATAGGCTCATATACATTTTACTTTCGAGGTTTGGTGCAGGATATTCCACGACTGTACAAAACTGTGCGTATAAGTAAACAGTTCGTATGAGTTGCCAACTTGAGACGGAGTTTTTAGGCTGCCTAACCTAAGTATTGTAGATATCTATTAAGGCAAATCTTAAGGGTAGTCAGAGGCATACCCAAATATACTCGACACAACTCAATGAGGACTCTGAAATCCAGTGCGTTTAAATATTATCTCTGAACTTAAGGCAATTCTCTAAAAGGGTAGTCAGAGGCATGCCCAAATATATACTTGACACAACTGAAAGAGGACTCTGAAAACCAGTGTTATCGTTTTTGGTATTTCAATTTTACGTTTCAATACAGTGTAGAAAATTATTGTACGTCAGACAGAGGTGTGTTATAAGAGTATAACTTACTCTTCACCATGTCATTGATGTAAAACAATGTTCTGTCATTAAATAAATGAGAACCTCATTAAACTTGGTAATGCAATAGTCCATTCATAAGTTCCATCAAAACTTTCGTGCGTCGCTCAAAATTAATTAACTACAGTGACATGAGTTTTGGCATTTGAAAAACTCAAAATCGGAAATAGAACAGATGAATAATGACACATACCTAATGAATGTCGTGTGAAACTGTCAGTCGTTTTAATTAATAATGTTTTCAGCCTTTCGACGCAGCTTTCGTAAGACAGACATTTGTATTTAATTATATTTGTTGTCTATCTCAGTAAAAATGCTTTGACGTAGCTTTGAAAGCTTAAAGTTTATTAATGATTGCTGATTTCTTTTGGATGTGTTAATGTAATTTCTCGTGAGAAAAACTAACAAATTATGTCACAGAAATGTGTTAGCTAAATGTCATCAAGTGTTTGTAAAGTCGGTGTCAAAATTGATAAAACCGGTTTCAGAAACGGTTATGAATAAAAAAACCTTCGTTTTTTATCTTCATTTTGATTGCGTTTTTTTTTTCATAAAACTGAGATTTCGTTTTAGTTTTTGTTACTTACTAATTACTTATTTGATAAGAAATAAAATAATGTATTTCGAGACACAATTTAACCACAAAAAAGCTCCTCAAAAGTTTTTATTCTGTTAAAACATTATCTTACTGTACATACTAGAACATACCGGATACAAAGATAAAACACTCGAGAAGTCGAGATTAGATTTTTGAAAATAAATATAAAGTGGAGTATTTACACGGGAACAAGAGGTCCCTGTTCTCGAGTCAATGATGTTTGTTCAAACCACTTTAAACTGAATGCATGTTGCTGCAGTAATCCGTAGGAACAATACCTACTTGAGACTGTGTACTGTCATTTTGAGTTTTATGTTCACACATTGTCGTTTACACAACTTACTCCACACCACAGTCCACACCTTCAGAATCGAATCGAATCGTCGCGTTGGAACAGGCAGTAGAATCAGTAAGCTTCTAAGACGATTCTATGTGATCCTAAGAGAGAATCCTAAGAAGATCTTAATAAAAGATTTTCGACATTAGCCTAGCTTTTAAATCGTGTCCTCGTGATGAGCATTTTCATGATCTTATTGAATAATATATCTTTGTAATAATAATGTAAAAATGTTTTTACTTTGGCACTTTAATCGTTGATTAAGTATAGCGTTGAACTAAAGCAAGTGCTTATTTATGTTAAAACTAATAGCAAAGCTATGTTTGGTCCTTAATAACCGCTATGCTCTGAAGTTAAGCTATAAAATTCTGATTTTATGCTCGTAATAATACAGCGCCATATTGTTATCACGAAATTCCGCATCACTTCGAAGGCATATCTTGGTATCAACACTGACCGGAGATTAGATAGCGGATGCTGGATCAACGTAATATTTACTTACCAAAGACAACACTGTATCTTTCCTTTGAACCGACCTTGTTATGAATAACACGGGTTTACACTTTCCAAACAAGAAGCATATCGAAAACACTGTATAATTTAAACAAACCTACTTCTATTATTATAATAAAACAGGTTTTCCACTGATAAGAAATAGTTAATAACTTTGCGGAATTTAAAGTTTCAGCAAAAAACATATTAAAAAAACCGTTAAACTTTTAAACTTTTTTTTTTTAACACTTCCCGTCCCTACGCATGTCATGGAAACTGCATTATAATGACATCGTTACAAGGTGCGAATGCGCTCTCGATTATAATTATTCGAATAATCGGTAACGCACCGATAATGTGCCGAATTATAAGCGGAACAGACGCAGAATAATAGCTTGTCTCACGCGAAGTGTCTATCAAAATTATTTTCGTATGGGGTGCATTTTCCCCACACATTTTTGTATGGGGTGTCCTCTCACCTTGGACACGCAACCGTCAATGCAATAATTGTTTCATTATTCTTCTATTAACTCCAGCGATGCGGTAATTTATCTTAGGATTTCGTGTCCATCTGTGTTACATGCTAGTGTGAGCAGTGGGACACTGCGTGGGGAAGAGAATGTATTTTGTTCTACTGTTACTTGAAAACTACACCTTTACGATGACTTTTTCAAAAATAGAATCATGTTGCATCACTAGTCACTACAATGTGAAATTACTGATTTCAAATTAGGCAATAATAATTGCGAAGCAGAATGCTTCGCTATTCCAAATTCGAAAATTGCTTTTAACTTTTCAATCAAATAGAAAACTTTTGCCAGTTTTGTCTTACTCCAAATTTGAACTCTGCTGCATTTCGAATGAGGATTGGAAATGGAATGTTTCAGCAATTTTATTTTCTCATTTAACTGGATACCATAGACTTAACGCTGTAGCTTAGACACCTCATCATCAACATTTCCGCTCAAACTATTCTCCTAGTACATTCTGCAACTATTACTTTGCTAATAAAGACACGGCACACGGCGCAGCTAAAACGCGGGGCGTCGCCGCCACGCCCCGTCTTTACGACCTGCAACTTACTTGTACGAAACTGATCATAGACGTTAAATAGGAAAGCGCTTCGGAAAATGAGCTTTTTGATAATCCATTGAGACTGAATTACAAAGTCCATAAATACTAAGAAATAATGTTTTTTGTTACAATGTCCCATCAACTAGATGATTCATTATTTTATAGATTTCTTTTCTATTCACTTCTGTGTAATGTAGAAAGAACATCTAGGTAAGTATATACCTACCTATATGTATGTGTGGATATTACCTATTTTACATTGTATCTGTCTGATTTGAAAAAGTTTGGTCGTCTTCAGTTGTAGTCCCAAGTAACATTTTTTCGACACCTTGGTTTTGAAATATGCTTATAAGTCCTCAAATGGTAATATTCTAGTTTTTGATTTAACTTCAAGTTCTAACTTAGTTTTTTCAATAGCAATCAGCTCCTAGGCCTGAATAGTTGTTTGAAAAACCTTTTAGGCTTCCAAAAGAGGTTAATATAAAGTTAGCATACTAGCTAAATGGTTCTAAGAGCTTATGGTTCTAAAATGGTTCTGTCTTAGTTTTAATTTGGCACTCCATCATGCTAAAGTATGGCTAGTTGGTTGTACAATGATGAAGATGCAACCCAACCAGGGCCTATTCAGAAACACATTTTGCTGATATTCGTAAGAGTAATTCAAAACCTTTGCAAGGCTTTTAGGTTTTTTTGTTGATCAATTCTAGTCTCTTTGGCAAAAGTTAAGATTAATTGGAATTTAAAAATTCTTTTTGGTATTTATGAGGATAGTTTCTAGTCCTAAAATCTAAGGAAGAGCGTTGTAAGAATTTTTTTATGCGTTTTGGATCACTTTGCAACTATACAGGTTGTTCTGGCAAAAAATTATCAACAGTGGTATAAACATTTTATTTAATACATAGTAATTATTACAACAGTATTATACTTAGGTCGACAGACAGACCGATGCTTATTGTAATTGATCATTATTGATTTTTTAAGGATTTTGATATATCGACGTGGCAAACAATAAATCTTACCGATTCATATAGGTGTCATGGATAATTCAGTTGTGTACTTTTTCGAGCAACTAATGTTTGATCAAATGTATTAGTTTTTAGTCCATTTACCGCATGTGACGTTAAGAAGAGCTTTTTATTTATGTGTTTGTTATTATGCAAAAAAAAAACAAAAAAAAAATGGGAAGTAATAAATTGGTTGGGTAATCGGTAATCGGTGAATAATCGTTTTGATTATCCATGAAGTTAATAGGTACTATTTTAACTTACATTTTTAATTTTTCAGTATTATAAAGCTTCTGTATGGAAAGAAGCCTAAGTATTATTATTCTTCTTAAACTTGCTCTTTAAGGTGCCTGTATATGGGTGAAACTAGCGCCACCGCCTATTTATTTTATTAATACGTTGAACAAAAGAATTTAAAAAAATGAATGTACAGTTTGTGAAAACAGGAGAAGTAGCGAAAACAGAGTTTGGTGGTCACCAAGTGCAACTTCGCTACTCCTCCTAAACCATACAAAATAAAACTATTACATAGGTATTAAAAATAAGCTTATGATAGGTTACGCCTGCTTTAGGCGGTGGCGCTAGTTTCACCCATATAGGCATCTTAACCGATTTGCATCCAACTTCCATTGTTCCATTCCTTTCCAAAGTTTTTAAACGTCTTGTTCGTGGTCAGCTTAGTTTCTTCCTTATCAAAAATAACCTTCTCAATCCTCTCCAATCTGGTATCCGTCCCGGTCATAGCACTGTTACAGCGCTTGTTATAAGATCACTGACGACGTAAGATCTGGAATGGAGAATGGTCAGTCTTCTTCTTCTTCTTCTATCGTTTCGATGTATCAACAATTAAATTATCATGGTCTGTATATCGGTGGCGTTTACTAGGTCCTCTTGGTTGCATGCAGCTGGTAGGGCACATTTATGGCATACAAGTAAATGCGCCATATCCGGAGCGGCAGCTCCAAAATCACACTGGAGTGGTGTAGCGTCTCGGAATCCCCATTTTATCAAATTCTCTCTGCAACGGCTAACTTTAGTTCGGAGTCGGTTTAACGCTTTCCACATTGGCCATGTCAGATCAAGGCCAGGTGGTAGCTGATCGGCTGGAGGTAATAAAATCTGCGACGCCAGAGGAAATCCACAGCTCCAATCGAGCGGCTGTTGCATTCTTTTCCGTAGGCGAGGTTAGCCCTAAGAAGCTCCTACGGCTTTTTAACCGTACTGGAGGCATCTGATAACCGTATAGTGGATCTCGCCTGGCTGTCTCCTGCTTTCGTTTATCGATAGAACACGCTACCTCTCTACGAACTTCAGGAGGGGCAATGCCTGCCAGCGGATAAAGCAATTTTAGAGGCGTGGGCTTAAGGCATCCGGTTATAAAGCGGCACGTTTCGTTAAGTGCTACTTCAACCATTTTTGCGTGAGCAGAGCGGTGCCACACTGGGCAAGTAAATTCACCTGCGGAGAAGGACAGAGATAAACCGGTCGTCCGCAAGACTTCAGGCGCCTCACTTCCACCTCGTGGAAGTGAGGCGCCGTAGGAGATTGTTCCGAGTTCCTACTGTTTGCTTGACTTTGAAGCAGTGGGATTTATATGAAAGGGCTCTATCCAGCATTATGCCCAGTCTGTTGACTAACTTGAAATATCTAGACTTGGTCAGTTGACTAACTTGATAAAACTTGGTCAGTTGACTAACTTGAAATAACTAGACTTCAGTAATGCTTTCAAAACTGTAGATTTTGACCAATACAATATGATTCATTACGCTCGCATAACATAACTTCATCAGTGGTTGACTGGTTTCGCAGTTATCTGCTTGGTCGTCGGCAACGAGTTCGAGTTGACGATACCTTTTCGCCTTGGAGCCTTATGTTGGCCAGTGTACCTTAGGGTGGCATTTTATCTCCTCTTTTTCTCGCACTTTTTATTAATTCAAATCTTCTTACTTCTTCGTACAACCTTTATACAGGCGATCTTCAAATGTATATGCAGGCTACGGTAGATGTCATGTCTGATGCAATTAGTAGCATTAACAAGAACTTACTTTGTATCATCTTCAAAGGATCTGAAATGCTTAAAACGATCTCTTCAATCAATCTTTGTATGTAGAAGAGTTACATACAACGAATGGAAGATTGGTCGGGTGCATAAAAACCAGGAAAATTAAAACAACAAAAACGTAGTAAAAAACTTACTAAAGTAATTTCCTATCTGTAGGAGTTCACCTGGAATCGTTCAGTTACTTACCTACTGATTTATTTTGTATGTACATACCTATCTCTATTTCAATATAATTATCATTAGACCTGTGTAGGTTTAAGTTAGTTTTACAATAATTTATTCGTTTATGTAGTTTATTATTAGGTACTTTAGTAAGTTTTTTACTATATTTTTGTAGAAGTTTTATTTTTCCTGGTTTTTATGCACCTGACCAATCTTCCATTCGTTGTATGTAACTCCTCTACATCCAAAGATTGCCTGGAAGATATCGCTTTTAGCGATAGGCCGCCCATTGTAAATGTTTTTGTTATTGTTTAAATTCTGTTCTTAGTGTAAGTGTAAATAATTTTTATTAATTTAGATGAGAAGTAGTGAACCCCTTCCAAAATTAAACATCCTATATGGAGAAATCACTCACAATGAGTAATACCTAATGGTTTCAGCAAGCTTTGGACACTGATCTAAGTAGCCGCATAAAGTTGTTAATTAGGCCAATAAAGCTTATCGCAGGCTAATAGGCATAACATAGATTACATTTGACTAAATAACAACCAACTAGACCTGACTATTACTATAAAATCCTGAATTAGCCTTTAAATATACCAGTAGCTCCTAGTTTAGTATATTGAAAGTCCTTTTGGTAATTTTTAAGTGCAAAAGAGCTAGAGCCATGGCTTTTTTATCATAACTTAGTTAAATCTCAAACCTTTAGGTTCTGGTATCAAGTCGGCCATTTTATTACATTAAAATCTAATTTCGTAAGCAATTAAATTAACATTTTTCGCTATAATAAGATTTTTATTTCAGTTTTGTGATACACATAGTTAATAATATTTAAATTTCTGATCCTTTAAGTATTTTTTTGTAAAAAAAAATTATTTTTTTTAATAAATTATTGTACCTAAATTATACAAAATGACGTATTTCAGAGGGCCCGTAAGTTTTATACTGGGTATCGAGACCTATTTCATCGACAAAGTAACCGTCGCAGTAAAACTGACCAATACGTTCAGTGATAACAGTATCATAATAACCTGTCTCAATAAAAATCACTACGAATTAAAGTCGCCATCATTTTATTTATTCACATGTCTTTTAAAGTCTTAATAAACCTAATATAATCTTTATGAATCCCAAAATAGCCTATTTTATATTTTCGTAATCCAATTTGATCTCAAAATGATCTTCAATTAAAACTTGAATTGGACTTACAAGATTTTTTCTATGTCAATTTGAGTCTAATTCAAGGCTTGCATGTAAGTTCTGTTAAAGACTCAGCAAGGCCCATTGGGTTTTGAGAAGGTTAAATTTAGTTTCTGGGATTTGCTTTTTTATCCTGACCACTTAACGCCAAAACGTTGTGCGGAGGTTCTGTATGTTGGGCCCTTTTGGACTACAGGATAAATTGAGAAGGTTATTGTAACGATCTGGAGACTAATCACCCAGAACCTTGAGACTTTCTAAAAAGGTTCTAAAACCTTTTTCAAACCATTTCAGAAACTAAAATGTTACTTGGGGTGGTAAGTCACAGAACAAGTTACTTTTCCTTCGACGAAGTCTCACGAAAAAAGCCGAACTCCTAAATACGATGACGTATTAAAATCATTGATAATCGGCTTTTTCCTACCTTGCATTGCACCCCAAGTATAAATAAACGCAGGTTGCTCAGATTAATTAGTTATTTTAGCGAAAGAGGGGCGGGCGCGGGTGTTAAAGCAATTACAGTGATGCACGCGATGCTTCAGGGTAGGTTCCGATGGGGTAGGTTTTGAAAAAAGTCTGACTAAGTAATTGAAAAGAAAAAAAGCGATGTAGAATGTCTCAGTAGTAACTCCTAAAGCTGTTAAAGCAGCTTGATCTTAACTAGAAATATTCTACATCTAGGTAAATGTCTTGATCATTTTATCGTCTATGCTCATGCTAACTGATCTTCTGGTACCTTAAGCCACCATAAAAACAATCCCGTCTTATCATATGTACGCAACAAAAACGGGTAGTCGGGTCGGCACTATCTTTACTATATTTACTTGGGCTAATCTAAAATGTTATATCTATGCAAACATACTCACTACAAATTCTTTGCCGTCACTTACTTCTTTGATCAGGTCGGGTCATTGACCAGGATCTGTAATTTAAACTTCGAACTCTTGGGATGTTTGAAATTCGATTTTTTTTTAATGTTCTGTTTTCAAATTCTTCGATTTGAGGCATTTGAGTTGAGCCTTGAGCGTAAGTTGAAGATTGTTTGTATAGGTCGCGCCACGAAAAAAGAGCTCTGGCTGTCAAACTGCGCAGTGGTCGATGATTGGTGGAGAGGTAACGCGGCGCACTTCATATCATTGATTTAGCGAGTGCTATTGGTTCGTCAGCGAGTGAACACAAGCGCAAACATACCCCCGCTACATCCCCTCAGCGCTCTTTTTACGTGGCGCGACCTCTACCTAAATGTTTGTTGACAATAAATTGTGAAAGGAAAATGAAACAGTAAAAAAACTAGTTCAAAACCATTCGTCAATCTTAATGTCTTTCAAATCAAATCTAGTGTGTCAATTCAGAGATATTTTTACTACTTGACCTCAAACTGCATCAGCACAGCGTCAGTCCATCAAGCTTCAAACAGCCTGTCGGCTACCAGGCGAGCAGAACCAACGAGGAGTGTTTACTTTGATCTTAATTAATGTATCAGTTCATTACGCCCTGGTATTTCTGCTTCGTGTCGCACTCTTTGAGACAAATTGGGAACTATTTTTGGAGTGCAGTTTTGAAGATGTTTATGGGATGAAGCCAGGTAGGGGGAAATTAAGTAGGTAAGTATAATAAATATACGATGATGAGCTTATCAACTCTGGTTAAGGTGTCAAGTAAGCTAATTGCCAGTTAAACTGAGGAGTAACAGATTTGTTACATCGCTGAACTAAAAACCATCTGTGATTTCTATGAAAGTGAAAACATTGTAAATGAAGAAACTAATCAAAATTTTAGGAAACCATGTCCTAAAAATATGAAAAAAATGGAGTCCAACCATCTACTAGGCGGTCTTATCACTAAAAGCGATCTTTACCAGACAACCTGGGAATGGCTAATGAATAATGCACAAGTTAAAAATAATATGGGGCATAGTTATAACTAAATTATCATTGAAAATATCAAAGTCAATGTTATTCATTTCTTTTTTGACTTTCTTCATTTCTAGGAAAGAACAAAACAAATTCTAGGTAGGTATTATTATTGTTCCGAGAAATAGATTAGGTATTAACCCTTTGAGCACACTGCTTTCAGATAACACAAACAACACAATCTAGAACATTCTTCGTTCGATTCCAGTACCTACTATAACTTGCCTTTATGTCGCCTATTTGAGTCACACTAGCCATTTTAGATATTTTTAAGGTGACCTGAAATTAAAATAAATCTGCCAAGTGTGAGTCGGACTCGCGCACGAAGGGTCCTTAGACATTTTACACAGCGTCATCTAGTCCCAAGCTAAGCAACTTAGCTTGTGTTATAGTAACCAGATGACTGATTTACTTTGATACTCACCTACATTTTTTTGTAAATACATACCATACCAAATACATATGTTTTTCTATCTACAATGTAGATAAAAAAACATCCAGACCCGGAACAAATATCTGCAAAACATACAAAAAATTTTGGCGGGGATCGAACCCGCAACCTCCGCGTCTCAGGCGGCCTTCGCCCACTGCTCCACAGAGTTCGTAAACAAAATATTTTTTTATTTCAATACCTACTTCGAGCTGTCGCTGTCTGCTTCTTCCCATGTTTTCCTTCGCCATACATTTTAATCGTTTTTCTTTTCGTAAATAGCAGTTAATGTATCGGAACAAAGGAACTGTTACTAGGAATAGGAGCCCGTGCGTCCTTTGATTCGTTAAAACAACAAATACACTCCTTTATCCTGCTTCCGCCCTGGTACTTCGACTTGAAAAGTTTTTTAAATAATGTGTTAAAAGTATAAGTAGTATAAGTATAAGTGTGTATTATTTAGTAAAGTGAGAGGGTGAAATGTTTAGAAAAAAAGCATGGTTCAGTGCGGGATAAAAATGGATGGCTTTCTTTAGGGCTGATGACGTCATGTAATTTTGTTGGTATTACCATTAGGTACCTATGTAAAAGAAATAAAAGATTTAAAAATTTTGTGATAGGTAAAACATTACAATCAATTAGGTACAATCAAGGAGATACTTAATGGATTTAGTAATTAAAAATTTCACAAAAAGATTCGGCCCCAAAAAGTAAGGTAGTATCTATGTAGGTAGGTACGTACTAAAAGTAACAAAAGGTAGGTAAGTATCTAAGTATTTCTGGGTTCATGAGAAAAATGTTAAGTAGGTAGGTACTTACCTAAACATTTAAAGTAAGAAGTGTAACCTGCCAATAGTTTCGTTTCGACCCTAAAAGTAAGTTTCCCTAAAAGGCCCTACTGAAAGTCAAAGAAAATCTGTCTGGGTTTATAAGCAAAACTACTTCAAATCAACGTTTAATGAGAAAACAAAACTATTAGGTACCAGACATGGCTACCGGATTACGGAATTACATTACAGATTTATGAACAAAAACAACGTAAACTTTTCTCAATGAAGCCGACTTCGCTAAAACATTACAAGAAGTTATTATAATAACGTCAAAGTGAAAATATTGCCTCTCATCTTTACTGCGTTTTACGTTTAAGCTTCTAGTGCTGTTTCTAATATTGCACATTTAGAAAATACATCACATAAAATTATATACCTAATGAACTAATCGTGGTAGAGCCTACGAACAATGGTGGTTAATTGGCGCCCTTTGTCCGTCCGAATAGAAAATTTTCATGTTCGCCGTCGGTCGAGTTTGCCGCCATTTTCGTTTTATTGCCAGAGTTCTAAATGTAAATCACTTGAGCTTTGTATTGAGACAAGCTACGCTTCAGTTATTACGCGCGATGATTTCATTCGTTCGCAATTCTTTATTCAAAATTCATTGTTTATTTTTTTGGAACGCAAATTTCAGCCAGATAAAAGACAGTTCTATTTTCAAATTTAAAAAAAGTTGCATCATTCATATCACAAACGACACCTTTGTTTAACAATGATTTGTTCTATTTTCAAATTACTTTCACGTTCCGTTACTGGGAACTATGAAATTCGGCTCGTCTTTGATTCAGCGTTTAGCTGAACATTGCTGGAACCGACTGTTTGTTTGTGTGACTGTAAAACTGTTAGAATCGTAAACGGTCGTGTGTGGTCAGCCCTTACGACGAATTTCAACAGATGGGTTGAGATCAAAGGCGTACGGTGATAAAAAACCGTTGATGTGAATTAAAAAGTAACAACTTAGTAACATAGTAAATAGTATCGACTTAGTTCTTGTGTTTTAGTCTATTGGATGACTTCTTAAACCTACCTACAAATTTTGAGATTATGTCGAAAATGTCTTTATTACAAGGGATAGAAGCGATTTAGTCAAAATAAAAATGTAAAAAATTGAGTTCGTATGATTTAGCGGCCAACTGCGGGGAAGGAGTTAGATAAAGAAGCTTAAATTCCTCCGTCATGGCTTAAGCCACGATCGTCAATTTAATGTGTAATTCGAAGCACGAAAGCGTTCAGTTGTTATTACCAATATCATATCCATTGACCACGCAGAACTTCGCTAATTTCGATGATTCTATCAAGAACGAAGCAAGCTACACTACACACAGATTTATTAAGATAGGTAGGTACATTTTTTACCGGTTAGCTCATACGAACTTACTTACCGGCTATTTAAGTCTTTAAAAAAATGTTGGTCATACCATTTCCGTTCAACATTGTTCCAAATTCAAAAATCGCCAGAGACTATAACATTTTGCATTTATAAAATAATGTGAAACAGAATAGATAGATTTTCTTTCTCGTTACACGCAGTAGATCCCTATAATGTTGGGGGAGCGTTTCCATTTTCCAGGTATTTTCCGCACTCCATATTGGCGGGATTTGCTGAGCCGCATAGTCGTGCACGCTTTTTGATGTCTATCCGGCTAAATTGCTGAAAGATTTGTAAATGTTAGTTTGCAAGTACAAAGTCATAATCTTGATCATCTTTTTATTTTCCATTTATGGCCATCAAATCTATAAAATGTGTCATCTTTGTTTGCTAATCTTTATTTTGTAGACTTGATAATTATGTTTTAATTTTAAAAATTAGTTAAGTAAGTACCTAGTTTTCAGAGCTTTACTTCCTCAAAAACTATTTCATTAAGTCAATCGGTACTTTGTTTTTTGTGAATTATTTTAGTTAAAAATATTAAATTCTGATATATTTAAAGAACCTTTAAAACATTGGGCATATTAATCAAATTATTTAGTCCTTACAAATTAATTTTAAAAGTAAAACTCCTAAGCTCCATTTACGTCTATTCTTTTATCTCTACTCGTCCACATCACAGCTCTAGCTCCCGGCGCAATCATTAGGCGTGCAATCCTCTCTAGCCGTATGAGGCCCTGGTACGCTGGGGAACTATCGGCGAATTTTCCCTTATTTCTCCGGATTTTCCCGTATTTTCCGCCAAAGAGGGCGAAACAAGGGCTCATGTTATGTTACACAGCAATTCGTACGTTGAAAATGCACGAAAATGCTAGTAAATACACGAAAACGGCGGTAAAATTGTGTACTCGGTGAAAATGCTGGGAAAAGTGAACAAAAGTGAGCTCTTAGTTCGGTGTTAAGCAAATTAACAATTAGGGTTACGAGTTAGTTAACCTGTATGTAGATTGGTACACAACCACCACAAATGATGTCTCGGACAAATGAAGGTACAATGTAGTACACCTACTTGGAATTAGAATGGGGCGAATTATTTGAAAAGAGAAACTCTTAAAAACAGTGTTCATAATTCTTTTTTCGAATCGTCAATACAGCAATTCCCTGTTTATTATTGGTCCAAAACACTTCGGTTTTTATTTAAACAGAAGACATCTCGCTTATCCGTTCTAAATTCAAATTACTCAACGCTTTCCTATTTATAATTATTATAACCGGTCTGATGTTCCATTATCAAATGTCTGAAGCCATCGCGATATTAACCGGGATAACCGGTAAACCGGGATTACGCTGAGACCCGGATACAGGGATTTGCTCGATTCGGGCAACAGTCGAAATGATAAAAGATACGGATATGTGAATGTTTTCTTTTAAAAGGTATTTTGGTGGTGATATTTTCGGGGTTGTTTGTTGAGGAGGATTAAGTTACGCGAGTTTTTTGTCTTTTTAAAATCCGCCTTGAGCTTTTATTTTGTATTAGGTACCTACGTAAGTTTGAGTTACTTTACGTGGTATGATAGAACTCTCTCTAGTATTTAGAAAATTTTGAGACTCGCCGTTTTATTTGAAGTTCTTAAATACTACTATTATAGTATAGTCTGGTATAGTCGTTTTGATTCTTACATGGAAATTATTTAAGGCTGATTTGAGGCTGATTTTGATCATAAGTTTTATAGACTCTGGTAGGTATAATACCTACCAAAGTCTATAAAACTTATGCTAATCATTTTTTGTCTTCTTCTTCATCTTTGATTATCTTGTCATTATTTTTGGTAATACAAATGATAACATAGAAGATAACATAACATACAAATGAGCTTAGGATAACAGAAAATCTTATTATTACCTATTATGTTTTTATACCTTATTAGTTTTTAAAAGCCCGTCTACAAAAAAAATGTCTATGGAAAGTTCGCGTTTTTTATTATTTAAACAAATTGTAAGGTTTTATCATCTCGGGTACCAAAAACAAAAAAAAATGTCCCTTAAAGTAATTTCCATCAGTTTTATCAAATCCAAAGCCCGTGGGACACCAGGCTCGCATGAGCGTGTAGAGGTCCCGTATCGGCGTACAAGTGATCGCACTTAGCCGCGTCTCTGCTATCCTGGTGCCGTATCTGCGCTATCACTCAGCGTTGCATTAGGCGTGGCTTAGCACAAGTTACTGAACGGGTAGGGTTTTTGTGAGTGCGCAAATTTTGAAAAAAACAAAAATAAAATAATATAATTCATATATCGAAGGTTTGTCTACTGAACAAAATGTATAGGTACTCTTTGACGACCTCTGTGACGCAGTGGGCGAAAGCCCGCCTGAGACGCAGATGTTGCGGGTTCGATCCCCGCTGCGGGACAAATGTTTGCATTATCTGCAAATATTTGTTTCGTGTCTGGGTGTTTTCTATGTATAATATGTATGTATTTAGAAAAAAAAATTATCTATGTACTTTATCAGTCATCTGGTTACACAAGCATTAAATTGCTTAGCTTGGGACTAGATGACGCCGTGTGGAATGTCCAAGGATATTATTATATTTCTAAGGAAAAGTATAGAGATATAAAAACCGATGACACTGATGACCATCAAAATATAATTATTGGCAAAAGATTTTTGTTTTACAAAGCCAACACAGATAATTTCTTTTTTTAATACAATTTTTTTATTTGTTGCATTAATTGTTGAAGAACGTTCTCGATAAACATCCGATACCGTCCGAAACAGTGCTAAGGCTTGTAATAAATTGTAGACGACACCTTCTGCTCGCCTGGTCACTCCGATTAATGTACTCCAATATTTAAATACATTCTCTTGCATTCAGTCACTCAGATAGGACCTATTTTATATATTAACATAGATTTAGGGAAGACTGATAATTATATAGATAAATAATAATTGAGTGTGTCGTTTACTAAGATGAAGATTCTCTAGATGAATCGAGACATTACTGGTTTTTATTACTAGATGTGCCCCGCGGGAATACCGGGATCAAAAGTAGCCTATTTTTTAATCCACGGTACAAGCAATCCTGGTACCAAATTTCATTCAAATACATCCAGGAGTTTGAGCGTGAAAGAGTAACAAACACACATACTTACAAACTTTCACCCTATAATATTAGTAGGATAGAAGGATTATTAGTAGGAGGATTGGTACTTAGGTACTTAAGTACCTACTTTTTTTACAAACTTTTTAACCGACTGCAAAGAAGGAGGTTCTATTGTTCTCTGTATGTATTTTTTATGTAAGTATATATAAAAAAAAGTAAAGTATTATATCAGTCATCTGGTTACCATAATACAAGCATTTAGTTGCTTAGCTTGGGACTAGATGACGCCGTGTGAAATGTCCAAGGATATTTATTTATTTATTTAAGTATGTTCACCGATTTTTCAAGTAAAAATTATTATGATAAGTTGCAATTGAGTGATCAGTAGGTACAGTATGACACAATATGAGCGTCGCAATGCAAATTTTAATGCATCCGGTCTGTAAATAGGCGAGCGAGCCCGCGGTTTGTACTATAGCTATTAAGACTCCTACGAACTTGCACGCAAACGTGTTCGGACAGGCTTACATTGGGGTAGAAATTTAAATTTTATTATTGACTTTAGTAGGGGAAATGACATGAAAAAAAAAAAGAAATATGATCTCGACTGTATACCAGGGAGCGGTAGACATTTCTTTCAGATCCTTTTAGGCAATTTTTAGATCCATTTGAATGTCTAAGGTAGTCAGAGGTATGTCCAAATGTATATTTGGTACATTCCCACATCTTGCACACACATTGGAGGTAGGCAGAGACTACGAACAACTTGCTAAGTATGAACAAATAAAAAATAGGTTAATTATAAAAATACTTAAGCTAGGCCCACACCACCAGGTTCTTGCCTGGTTCTATCCCTGGTGTAGGGAGTCGCGTTGGAACAGGCAGTAGAATCACCTAGCATGTAAGACGAAGCTGAAGTGATCCTACCAAAAAAAACGATTTTTCTTTCTTTCTTTCGAACCTTCAAACACAAAAAACAAATAATTTAAAACTGCTGACAACAAATAACTTATCACCCATCTTTTATTTCTTTCCTCATCGCAAATGACTAAACATTCTTAAAAATATAAAAATCAAAGCCAGCGCCATGTAACCGCCGCGCGCGCAGTAAGTGGAATCGTACCTACATTTCCAAGTATGGCGGAGTCACCGGACCCAGTTACACCACGCGACTTAAACCGCTGTTTTTTTTTTGTCATGGATTAAACAATGCGGGTCGCAGTCGGCCAAGAAAACGTTGGTCTCGGGTTTAATGGAGAATGATGTGAGAGTTTGAAGGGCAGTGCTGGTTGCAGAGATAGGAAGATATTTACCCGGCAGTGGGGTTTTAAAGTCTTTAAGCCATGACGGAGGCCTTAAGGCGGCCTAAAAACTCTGTCACCAGAGTTGACTACTTGTTCGTACGAACTTACCTACTTTTAGTGAGGTAGTGGCAATTCGGAGTGTCGCAAAAGCTAAACTAAACTACCTAAAATTAATGCCATCCTTTTTATTCCCATCGCTATGAAAGGGACGGCAACAATTTTAGTTAGTTAAGTTTAGCTTTTGCAACACTCAGAATTGCCACTATTATGAGTTTGTAAAATAAAATGGACTAAGTAAGTAAATAGATTAACACTTATTGTACACCACATGGATATTACATCAACAGACATAGAATATTTAAAATAAAGTACAATGGTCCTATCTAATCAAAATTATATAGTAGGTATGTTTTAAAATGTTCTAGCTAGATAAACGCCCCTTTCTTCTTCTTCTTTTCGTATCACTAGTTCTTTTGAACAAGTGTGGTGAAACGATTTTGAGTGCGCCTAAAACGCCCCTATGGCCTTCTGAACCTATACAATAAAAATTCTATGTTAAGATGTTTAACTTTAATGAACTTGTTGAACATGCTGTATCTAATTTTGAGGATTTTATTTTCTTTGCTAATTTGGTTTGGATTGAACTGTTCAAAATTAATAACAAGTGGTCTTTACGCATTTGGTAATAAATCATTTTAATTGAATATTTATAACAAGAGTATGCTCGTGAAAAGCTTCATAACGAAATTAAAACACTTAAGAGTCACCAAACTTAACTCTTGTGCGCCTTCACACGTTAACACGTCACAAATCTTTGAGTTTCATAAATTGAGTCTATTAATAGGATTTTTTATTTGTTTAAAATGAGATAAAACAATATGACTAAATTCCATTAGTAATATTTTTGATTTTTAATGATAGTTTATTTTAATTTAATGTTAATCCACCGTTAAACCGTTGACGCAACTTGCCGTAGCGTGCTCAGTCCGGAATGTAAATAGAATTACAACGGCACAGTCAACCATACTCCCTGCTACTCCAACCTCTTTACACTATCTACAACTTCCTCATACATCGCACTTTCACTACGCAGAACATCGTCTACCCCCTTCAAAAACGGCAGTGGATCATCAACATTACAAAGCTATTGTTGGTGGCTTTATCGTCTCTCTTATACATTGAAGTTTTACAGCGATTATCAAGTTTATATTTCCTTCGAAACCAGCAGTAAAATCAAAACAGTTCTAGAGGTTTTGTATTAGAACAATCCTGATACGACTAACTAATGTTGCAAGTACATGTCATGTCTAAAACTACAACTACTTAGAATACTCTCTAGGAAGTCAGAAATGGTTGACACGCGCATTTAAAGAGTCTAAAGGTACAGCGAAAAATTCTGATTAAGTTTAAAAATAGCACGAAATAATAATTATTTAGCTGTAGGTACCTATTTGTAAGTCGACATTCAACCTATAATCATACATTGTACCTAGCTTGTTTAAGTACCTACAGACTGGATTCATGTTATGGGTGTTAAAATAAGTGATGCAATGTAATGAAGATTTCTTATTTAGGTAATAATACAAACAGATCCAATAACTAGGTATGATTAAGCAAACGCTGAAGTAGACCGATTACTGTCATTCACCTGTCAAAATGTCATATTTCGATAGTCAACTGTCAAAACGTCAAATTTCTCATGATAACACTGATAATGACAATCTTTGAGTGATTGATAAGATTTGGGGAAATGTAGTTTATGTCTACGTAATCAAAGATTGTAGAGCTAATCTGAAGATTTCATGTTCAGAATGCAAATAAAAGGATTGGTTAGTTGTAAAATGATAATCGGTCAATATGTGAAAGAAATAATCTGTCGTTATCTACATTTAAACTGTTTAACCACTCGTTTTTATTTAAGAGAACTTGGGTCTTGTAATTTAATAGTTTGAAAAAAGAATTGAATTCCAATTTTGAATTTGGAACCATGTTTAGAAGGGATGTCGTTATGCAACATAAACCACTTACCAAGTAAAATAAATCCCATTTCCCATTCCCAAGACTGAACCCACAAAATATAATTAAAAACAGATAAACAATCCTAATTAAAGCCATATTTTATTTTCATGTGTCGCTAACAGTTTTTTTTCTTTGTTTCAGACGCAATGGGTAAGTACCACATATGGCAGACAACGGGATGACACAATGATACAACTTCTCTAGATACGTCAAAACAAGTTTTATAAAAAACTAGCTACAGTAGGTACCGGAGTAAATCATTACTATCAAGTGATAATGATGATGAAAAGAAACCTATATTTTTTCCTGTGATGTAATCTGTTCAGGCATTAAGACGTGAAAAGGTAAGAAACAGAGTTATTTATAGTAGGGCTTAAACTACTATTTTAAGCAGGAGTAGTGAGATTAGCATTAAGTCGAGTACGTAAAATCAATTCGTAGTTTCATTATAAAAAAAACTTGTGGCTTGAAAGAAAGTGGCGCTTCCAAAGATAAATCATCATTGGCTACCATGAACCCAGACAGACAGACAACAGGAAGGCGCATAAATCAAAAGCGCGTAAAGATCATGCTAACAAAAATTCCAATCTTCATAAAACTCGGAAAATAATTACTTGGTCCAGGTTTTTTTTACTTTTCAGAGTTTTTTACGCACAATAAGTCAATCGGGCAACACTAGGAGTCGTCGGATTCGCCTCGCGTCATAAACTTTGATTAGGTCATTAAAGAACGTTAATTTATTAGCGTTCGAACTCTCATTTGCTATAAACATGGTAAAATGACCCATAAAACTTTTATGCTAAAGTTCCTTTTGATATAGGCGAGGCAGAGATCCTATGACCTTTTCACCGGCACTTTTTGCGTGTAATCGAACCTTTGCTGTAATTAAGCTTACCGTGCGGAAATGTAAACTGATGTTCGAAATTTAAAATTATTTTCCTTTCAGCCAGGACTTATTTATACTGACGTTCGAAATCTAAAATCTATTTTTAAACTAACCAGGATTCAAATGAATTGTCGTATTAGTGTCGCTTTTGAGCTCTGAATAAAATATTGCAGCGGATGATCCAAATTAATTTTGCATATACGTTGCACAAAATAAATTAAATTCAAACAATATCAATCGGACATGAGAACACACTCAGTCGTTTCGCTATTTATCATAAAACACCAAACTGGCCAGTGTCGTAGCTAGGGCTGTCTAAATTTATTCTTTAAAAATATTACAAATATAAATACTTCAATGAAAATGTCGTATTGGTATTTTTGTCCTATACACGTTTCTAAACCATTGATCAGATATTTATGTAACTTTGGTAGAGTGCTGCTTTGCAAGGGTTTTTGACCCAAAAAATCTGCAAAATAAAAGAAATAAGGCAGTACATACAAACGGCACCTTCTTCAATTCGTCAGTTTTTTTAAATAATTTTTTCATAGTTTTTTGGTTTATTCCGTTTATTTCCTCCTGGCTACATCTCTGAACAGCACTCTGAAATTGAAGTATTCCCTCACTCTCGCACCTGCGCCGAAAGAGCGAGATGAATACTTTTCTTTTTTCAAATCGTGTTATCGAGTTGTTCGTCTGTATGTTGATTTGTTCGTATCGACTCACAATATTAATTACAAAGAGCTTTGTTTCTTTGGGTCCATTAGGGTCTTGTTTCAACGTTTTTGGTTCCGTATAAAAAACCTATATTGAGTATTTTTTTTTAATGCGTTTAGTTCTCATAACGCACATAGTTATGCTCTAGGTACCTACAGGCTAAGCCGTGGGTTGCCCTCTTGCAGAACGCACCGCAGAGCTGGGAGAATGTGAAACAGGCGCGATTGTTTTTTATATAAGTAATGTATTTTTAATAGTTCTGTACTAAAAATATCCCTTATTTTTAGAGAGTATCGCATTTAGTTCGCTCTTTTCTCAAGTAAACCCTTAATAGCTCACCCACGGATCTCCAGCAATGATTAATGGTTCCGTACAAGAAGTAATAGTCGGACATACACAGCAATGCCTCTGATTCTATCTATTGTTATTACAACTTGTTAATTATAGCGATAGATTGGTTTTATACTGATTTATCTTTTGGGGAGAGAAATAACCGAATTGAATCTGATAGAAATCAAAAATTTTTCTTGCTTTTGCATAAAGATGATAGAAAAATTTAAAAACACACTTCGAGGTTATGAGAAAAGAAAAAACAAGTATGTATAGGTATAACAAATACCTATAACTATAGTATAACTCAAGCAAACGTCTTAAATAATTACTAACGAAAAGATATACGTCTACTTGATGTAAAATATTGAATTTATATTTGACTGTTTACTAATACGAGTATAAGTTGTAACTAGTGGCAATTCGGAGTGTCGCAAAAGTTAAACTTAACTAACTAAAAATGTTGCCGTCCCTTTCATAGCGATGAAAATAAAAAGGATGGCATTAGTTTTAGTTAGTTTAGTTTAGCTTTTGCGACACTCCGAATTGCCACCACTAACTAACTAAGTTGTATTTAAAAGAAAATGTATCATGTCTTAATAGGATGCACTTACAGCAGATCCTAAAAGTGATAAAACAAAAGATCTTGATAATAACCTGAACAAGCAAAAAGCAAAAATACCTTGACAATTATCAATTACAGCACTTAACTATATCAACAACAATTATTGTAATAATTGTAATTGTAGCAAATTATGACGGCAGATGCAGAGCACTTGGAAGTCTTGGAACGATTAGCACTGCTTGTTGCCAACACTTTTATTGTTTATTTATGACATAAAATGGCGTCGTAGGTGACAAGTATTAAAAATTTTATGCTTTTTCTGTCACCTCCGCCATCTTGTATGATAAAAATATTACTCGGTACTAGAGTTTTGTAAAACAGAGGTATGGATAAAACATTATGGAATTCAGATTTTATTGTGAAAAAAATAATACATAAAGGAGTATTGATTGATTGAAATTAATAATTTTATTCATTTGTGAAGGTGAATGAGTGAATGATTCTGTTGTGATATCAATACTTTTACAACTGATTGAACATTGGCTGACTTCACAGCTTCAATAACAAAACAGAAAAATGAAAGCAATGAAACCGAGATGGAAACGTCCAATGAAATCAAAAACTCACTCGTTCACAGCAAGGGAAATTAAAATTCCCCGCCAAAAACGACCAAAACCAGCAGGAACGAACCAATCGAGAACCGATTCAAATTTCGAACCGTTCTGTTCAAGATGGCGACCTTCGCAAGTCGTATATCAATCATGATTTACACGGCCGCGGTCGAGGTCGTCGACCGACCGAATTTCCTTTACAAATGCACTCCGCAAGTAATTTATTTGTTACCATCTATTATTTTGTAGACTCACAAGGTCCTTAACACAGCTGACATTAATATATCATTTTACGCGCAACGGGCGCACTCTGTCTCGCTCTCGTGTACGTGTTTAGCGTAGGAGGGAACAAGACGGCGACAAGGGGCAGAGTGGTTTGCGTTTTCACTTTTTGTAGTAGCAATATATTTGATCAGCTGATCGTCATGACGTTTACTGCTCCAGTGTCAGTGCGTTATTTAATTCATAATTTATATTATAGTGGTTTTTTAACCAGTGTTGTGTAGGTCGTGGTTTATTTATGTTGAATATTTATCTAATACCGGCCAGTGTGGTCTTTCCGAACGATAAATTTAAAGAGCTGTGGTTTTCGGTAATTTCGCGTTTATTTATTTATTAATTTATTATAAATCAATGCATGTTAATTTACTATAAATTAAAAAGCTGGTTTGGTTTTATGTGTGAATTTTCGGTTATATTGGGATAGTGTCATATTGCATAACACGTGCCAAAATTATGGTTGTTTACCTAAAATTTAGTGCCCAAATTTTAGCTACCTTGTTCTGCGTTTAAAATGTATACTTTTTTAATTAATTTCTTCAGAAGCTTCCTAGCCTTTTTTGACTTGATTTAAATTTGTAAGTATCAAAAACTCAGATCATTAAGTAGTCCTACTTCAGTTTGGTAATAAAAATGGTAAACAACTGCATTAGATCAATAAAAAATGTTATGTTGAAAGAATAGCTTCAGTTTTCAGTCAATGATTATTATTACCAGCCAGCTCATAGGTAATAGAATTTCGGAAACAAGCAATTTATTCTTAGCACGGTATTTGAAAAAAGAATCATGTTAAGGCGCGTAGGGTAGACCGGGTACAATAGTAACACTTTTTGTTTATCGGTCGATAGCACAAAATCTGTCAATATATCTTGTACTGTATATAAATATTTAAGAACCTACATTCAATACCTTCATGATTTTCTGTTTAAAGTTTCAGTAAAGGTTATAGAAAACTACGAAAACTGAGGTTGAATCAAATAAGGTCCAGTGTTACAATTGACCTGGAGTCCGGGTCAATTGTACCAATATTTCAAAAAGCAATAAAACATGGTAAAAATGTTTAAATGATATATATGCTATCGTATTAGTTTTTTTATTTAATAAACAATCAGTCTAATACATTAAGAACTCAAATTGTAAATATTTTTTTGACAAAATCAATACACAAAGTGTGATGAAATTCAACATTAAATTTTCTCCGCTTAAAACAAAACAAAATAATAATTCTTGATTTATCATAATCGTCTTGGCTTAAATATTTCTTCTGCGTCTCTAATTAGTCTCTAAGCTTTATAATAATAAAAATATTCATCAAGTTGTTTTTTGTATGGAGGTACAATTGACCCCTGGTACAATTGCCCACATTAGAATCATCATCATCATGATCATAAAAACAGAATGTTCATAATATTTTACAAAATTAAAATGATTTAAAGTTCTGAACATTAAATTATTTGTTTACCTCTTTAGATATTGAAATACCTAGCACGTATTTTTTGTCGTTTTACTATTATTTTACTTCTTTATATGCTTTTCATGCTTTTTTTATACAGAAAAAAGGTCTTTATAACTACGGTCTGTTTTTTTTTTATTCTGGTTTGTGGCATCTGAAAGAAATCGTTTTATAAAATTAAAATAAACGCATACATAGTAACTTATTAAAAATAAATATATAAATGAGTGTTGGGTCAATTGTACCATGGGTTCAATTGTAACGTTACAATTGACCCCGTTGATGGTGTTACAAATGACCTCAAGGAGACATTTTGGAAACATCACTAAATTTTTCAGACAATTATTAAGAATTAGGCACAAATTATACGCAATTGTAAAGTTAGATATCTACACGAAGTCATGGTAGCAACAGTTTTTCAAAATATGATATAGTAATCGAGTGACAGACTAAAATATCGAGTAAAAAACTTTACTCGGTCACCTCGAAAATCGAAAAATCCTTCCTGACACGTCAGTTTCACAGATAGCGCGCTGCTAACTAGTGAGCAGGTGGGGACATGCAAGGCGCTTCTTCTGACGTTCGCGCATATAGTAAAAGTTGTCTAGTATTAGAAATATCGTTGATGGTACTATTGACCCGTGCTACTATTGCCCCCGGTCTACCCTACACATACCTAGACAATCTAAATATTTTTTTCACCCGTTTTTACTCGAAAATCACAAGCACATTTAAATAATACCTACTCCCACAGATAATAAATAACGCTATTCGTAAAGGTGCGTACACTGCGTGCTACACACGTGGGCCTGTAAATATTTTTGGAGGCAATCGATTTCCGAAAAGCATTCTACCCCGCGTCGCGTCGGCCGTCGGAAGATTAATGTGGATACGCCTGCTACTTTCGGTTTTTATTTATTTGTTTTGTGGGTAGTGAAAGTTTGCTATGATGGAACAAGTTGAAAATGTTTTTGCTTTTTCGGGTTTTTGGTCTTATAGTTAGAATAGGTACCTACTATTTGTAATACCTACTTTGAAAAATTTGAACAATAGGTACTTAGATGTTGAATTATCTACTTAAAATTTGACGTAGGTACTTATGTTTCATTTATTCAACAATGGATAACTTAGCTAATGATCTTTGTTAAATAATAAATATATAAATAATTACAAATAATTAAATAATTAAAAACGAAATAATGTAAAATTTTAATAAAGACATGTCCACGTTAACCGACAGGCATTAGCGCGTATCGCACGGGCTGGCATCATTAATCTACGTGACAGTTGAAAATTTAGTTACAGAGGGTCGCTCCCCCCACCCCCGCTCAAATGTAGCAAGTTTTTGAGGTACTAACAACTAGTTTTAGTTGACTACGCTCATTACTAAAGTTGGTAAAAATATGCGGGTTGCGTAGTAAATGAACTGAGTATTCGGGTTAGTTTGGATCAAAACTAAAACGTTAAACTAAAGTTTTGCTAAAACTAAGTCGATCAGAATCATTGAACTAGCATAAAAATCGGATCGGCATCCAATATTTCTTTTTTTTATAATTAAATAAATTTGATTTCTAACAAATTTTGTATCTAGTAGCAATATTCATAATGAATCAAACAAACGCTAATGTAAATCCACCTTAACTCTCTTTCCATGATAATTATGAATAAGTTTAGGTCTATTTGACTCTGTCAAAGTTCATAGACCTATACTTATTATACTTAAAAAAATGGGACACATTTATTTTTAAATTCCTTCCTTCAATAATGTGGTTTTGAAAGTAAGTAGTTAGCCATACAGACATTTTTTTATCAAGCATACAGCTAGTGTAAAAACACCTTAACTTTTTTCAACCTGTCAAACTAGAGACCACAATCCAAACTTTTCGGCCACTTTCAAAAATGGAACGCGTTTATTTTTAAATTGTTTCTATTATAGAATCTCGTCTTGAAAGTAATTAGCTGCGTCGCGTCTGGCGCTGGCAGGCGCCGCGGGGATCCGCAACATCCTCGCTGTCCTGCTAGCCTGGTACTTTGCGATCGATCGCACTGAACTTTGTTACATATGGAGCCCTGGTATTATGTTTAGACTTTACATCAAAATATTTCAAATAATATATTTAACTAGCGTCAAGAAACACTATTGGCAGTGCATAGGTACCTACTTACTCAGCGTGACCCTTGACAGTTCATCGATTCATGACTGAAGCGTTTATACTCTTACACTCTTTGTTTAACGCGTTCTCTGCCGCAGGCCGCAGGTGCGTGAGCACTGTACTTATTAAGCGGTATTATTCGTCAATAAAAATTCAATGATGAACTGAAAACTACAGTTCTATATACTAAATATTGAACAGGACAATTGAACACCTAAGAATTTTATACTTCATCTTCGTATTCTAAGAATTTTAATACGTAGAAACACGTTCAAAAATAACATCTATTAAATACAATGTAAGGTATAATTCCACTGATCATAGAGTAGGCTTAACGTAGAGGCAACAATACCGCGACCCCGTGTCATACCCGCTTGTAATTTTTCTCCAAGTCGGCATGAATAATCAAATTTTTCTATACGTTCCGCATTTACTCCTATCAGTTCCTATACAGCCTAACTCCCGCCGTAAACAATCGGAATCAGACCTTTATGTTCGAGCATAAAGTCTATATTTAAGCGCGGGTTGCTAGGGTTGTGAAATTTATGAAAATGACGGCTCGCTTGTATGTTGTCCGACCCTCGTGACTGGCACAATTCTGTATCGGAGTGTATTTTTGCTTTTTTTATTACATTTCTGTGGTAATGTCGGGACTATGTCACTTTTGGACTACTGTTTACGCAAAATGAGCTTTATTGCCAACTGTTTGACTTCAATATTCATTTGAGTTCGAAATTTAAAAAGAAAATACGAAATTTGACAACTGTCAATTTTTTCTCTCCATGTCATTGAAATGTCATATTAAAATCGATGATATTAAATCATATAATTGCGTGCTTTCATACGAAAAAACCATAGAAACGATTACTAAAGACGTATTTATAGGCTTACGTCAAAATACAACCATAATTTTTATTGCTAGTGTCATTTCGACATCTTTCAAAATTAGGGTAGAAATCATTTAAATCGCAAAATAAAATACAATTCTATCTTCAAATTGACATAATGTTTAGATGTGTACGATATCAAACGGTCGTAAAAATACAGACAGACACCCGAATTTCAATTAGACATGATTATTGGGGCTATAAAATCATTGATATAATGACATGACAGCCCTACTTAAAATCATTGAATGGTTTGACAGCCCTAAACATGACAGTTAAAAACGCGAAGTCATCCATCGAATTTGCTCGCGACTGTACAAGGAACTTTTGTTACCGACTGTACACTATCAAAATATCGTTGGAACACACCTATATTACTTGCAATTTTGTACTACATTTTTTTAGTAAATTATCGGACTTGTGCTTGCTGCCTGTGAACGAATTGAAAATGTCATGTCACTAATCTTAAGTGAGTAGATATTTAGTGACACCGGCTTATTACTTGGACATTCCTCTGACTCTGACTAACCTTCAGTGTGTGCTTTACTTAAAGTATCCTTTGCTAACCAAGTGAAACACACAGAAGTCTGCTAGACTACTAAAGTTTAAAACAAAGCATATAGGTAGGTTACAAAACCAATAGTTTGACGTATCCTGACAGACACTAACGTGGGTCTGACATGCTCCCATTTCTACAGGTTGTAACATAACTACTCCTCAAATCGATAGAACAAAGTTCTGTTAATTTACACGTTACACGTCGTTAATCATAAAAAGCGTTTCGTCCACATTCGTAACTAGGCTTCGTAACTGGTTATGAATTTGAAAAAAAACACTGTTTTGTAACCAGTTACGAAATAAGTTCGTATGCGTAGGTGCCCAACTATGGTAACGAAGTTTTTAGGCAGTATCAAGGCCTCAGGGGGCGTATCATCAGTTTTCGACTGGTATTAGTTAACTATTCTCGCTCACGTGTCAAGTATTCTAAATGTATGGAACTTTTAGTTCATGCAAGTTACAGCCAATCTCAATAACCTATCTATCTTTGGATTTGCTTACTGTCAGTAGCTATTTGACGTTTTTTGTATTGAAGAAATGTCAAATATCTACCCGCAGTAAGCAAAACCAAAGATAGATAGGTTATTGAGACTAGCCTAGCTAGAATACTTGACACGAGAGCGAGGATAGATTACTAGGTATACCACACAAACCGCCGGTAACCCTACTGTTGTATAACAGTCATTGTAAACTTCTTTATCACCCAGTACCAACAGAACAACAAGTGGTAGGTATCAATCAAAACAATTTTATAATAAAAAATTGGGTTCGTCGACCCACGACGGAAGAACATCCATTAATGTCGCGCGCGCTTTTCAACTGACAGCCGCTGTCATTTCTGACAGCTGTCAAACGTGGCCTTGACATTGGCCGATCAGTGGAGCGATTCGTCTTGTGACGTCATAGGTCCTATGGTTAGTATGATAAACCTGTGGAACTATAATGATTGACTGTGTGTGAGGTTTGATTCTCTACTGTATTGTAACGAGTAGCTCACCCCGGCTTCGGGTAAAATAAGACCAAAACCTTTTTATAGGCCTTTACGTCTATTTCAGACGGTTTCTGATAAGCACTTCCTTGAATGAATGAATGAATGAATTAAAACTTTATTGTACACAGAAAAAAACATACAGCATACAACTTAACAATAAATATTGTACCTACAAGGGCCTTATCGCTGAAAGCGATTTCTTCCAGGCAACCCAGGTTCCTTGTGTGCCTATATAAGCTAATTTACGTATAACCATTTAATGAATTAAATGGCAAACTCTGGTGGAGTTTTAAGGCCGCTTGGAGGCTTCTTGCATGGATTATCTACTGAAGGTTGTTTAAAACTAGGCTCTGGGTTACTGAATAGAAGGCTCGAATTTGTGTTAGTTACTTCGTTCTTCATGGTTTTATGGAGTTTCCTGGAAGACACAGCCTACAATCATTCAACGTCTAACTTATTTGATACAAAATGACTATTGAAAGGCACCATTTAAATTTTACTAAACCAACTTTCATTTTGTATGAAGAGAGCAATTTCATACACTTTCGAGGTATATTTTTGTTCATAACTCCGAAGATCTTCAGCAGATCTTCAAATTTTTTTAATGGTAGGTACCTCGGGAGCATACTCTTAAAACAAAAAAAGAACTTTCAAAATTGAAACACTATTGACAGAATTATCGGTGAACACACTTACATGATAAAAATAACTAACAGTGTAACATAGGACCTTCTTCTTTGAAGTCAGTTAAAAGGACAAAGAATTCACAACATCCCATCATTTTCAACATTCAACAATAATCCAGAAAAAGCGAAAAGCTGCATTTTTAAAACCGCTTCGAAGCATTCCTAATTGCTCCCGCCCTGGCTTGGGCGGGCCGCCCGCCCAGCCACCCTTACACCCATCAAAATACAGACTATATTCCTTTAAACTCCATCCCATCTTGTTCTATCCAAAACTTGGATAGACTTCGGAATGTCGTAAGAAAAACGGAGCTGTCAATGGAAAATGTGTCTTCTGATGATTGAGGGAGGGGTGAGAGCTGCGTGGGGGGTGGAAGGGTCGTTGGCTCGCCTTAGGGGTGGGTATAACTCATAGGTATAGACGGTCAGATCGATACGGTATACCTAATAGTGTTTGTTTTCGAAAAGGCTGAGGGTGGTATGATTCATCAGGAAGTTGGTGGAGGAAAACATTGCTACCTGTTATATCGGAATTCTAATTACTTGGTTACGACCTCTGTGGCGCAGTGGGCGAAGACCCGCCTGAGACGCGAAGGTTGCGGGTTCGATACCCGCCGCGGGTCAAATGTTTGCATGTTCAGCAGATATTTGTTACGGGTCTGGATATTTTTCTATCTAAGGCCGGTATTCAGAGACCTGACTCAAGCGTCGATTTGAACTCGGTTCAGCGGAACTCTGCTTAAGCATTGATTCGTTGCTTAAGTATCGTTTGTATTCAAGAACGTTGCTTGAGTAAATGCTCAGCTAAATCGAGTCTCAAGTGTCGATTCCTTTTTGTTTATGAATTCAGTCTGTTCTCATTTACATTTTTAATTTATTTTGTACTTCCATTCCGTTATACGCAGAAATTCAAAATGCCTGGATGAAAAATTAATGGCGACTCTCGAAAGTGAAGTAAAAATAACGTGTAACGGAACGACTTTAGAAAACTGACAAATTCATTCATTCATACGTCAGTCGTCAAGCAAGTCAATCAAATTTCAACAATCGCCAAATCGCGGGATGAAAATGTGAAATCAATGAATTTATTTTTACGCTTTGACCAAAGACAGGTAATACTGCTTGGTTATCGGCGGTACCTAGTGCTTCTTGCCCTGGTCTGATGCATCATGTAGTGTTTGTAGACACAAACGTTGTGGAAGATAGCACCAGCACTCGTTGAAGATGACGAGACACGAAGGATCTCTCTCAACAAGCTTAGCCTGGACATGATCTAACGATTAGCTGTTTCCCGTGACTCCTATAAACGTTTTTTTTAATACGTTTTAAATAAGTGTGTGTAAAATATTAAATAAAAACATTATGGTAGTTTTGTCAATATATTTTTTATTTTACCCCAGCCAAACCAAATGTGTTTAGGTTATGTACGTAGGTAGAATTTTCGACATAAATAAAGTAGGTAAGTAATCCTTATGAGTACCTACCTACCAAGACTAAACTAATAGTATTCTTTTATCTGTGCTAATACTAACTATAAATTCACAAGTCCTTATAACATTTGTCTGTATGAAACAGAAACAAGGTCCCCATGCATATTTTGAAGTCTTGTCTTGTGTGTCCGTTATTCTAGCATGCTTAGATGACCTCGAAAATACAACGAATCGAATATATTATCCATTTTTACTGAAAACAAAACAAAAATGCTATCTGAGTAAATGCTCAAGCGTGGTCCAGACCACTCTCAAGCATTTACTCAGATTCCTTTGAAAAATGTCAAACTCAAGCATCGATTTCACTTGATTGAGGTTTTTGAATAAGGAATTACTCAGGTGAACTCGACTCAGCTGAACTCTGATCAGCAAAACTACTCTCAAGTAACGTTCTTGAATAAGAAACGATACTTAAATCGACGCTCAAGCACAGATCGACGCTTGAGTCAGGTCTCTGAATACCGGCCTAAGTATACTATAATAATACCTATGTTTTTACAAAAAAAATGTTTCTTTGTAGTAATCAGTCATCTGGTTACCATAATACAAGCATTAAGTTGCTTTGCTTGGGACTAGATGACGCCGTGTAAAATGTCCAAGGATATTTATTATTTTAGATGGTCTATCATCATATCTTCATTATCATCATCATCCTTACTGTATGTTTATTTTATACTAGCTTACTCGCGGCTTCGCTTGTATGGTACCTTGATGAAATATAGCCTATGTTCATTCGGAAAGTCCATGCTTCATTGGTGAAAGAGTTTTTGAAATCGGATCGGAACAGGCAGTAGAATCACCTAGTTTTAAGAACGTGTCATGTCAAAGTGGTCTATATACGATCGTACTGAATAAATACATTTTGAATTTGAATTTAGATCGGATGAGTTTCGGAGATTACTTCAAACATACAAACAAACCAACTACACCTTTTATAATCTATACTAATATTATAAAGAGGTAATGTTGGTTTGTTTGTTTGTTTGTATGTTTGGGGTAATCTTCGAAACTACTCATCCGATTTCAAAAATTCTTTCACCAATTTGTAGCGACTTTCCGAATGAACATAGGCTATATTTGATCAAGGTAGGTACCACATGAGCGAAGCCACGGGCAAGTTAGCTAGTATTAGTATAAAAGTATAGAAAATGGGTAGTATTGATGGTAGCAAGGTTGTGCATACTATGTTATACCCTATGCCTTGGTCTTCCAGACGATCGATGTTGCCAGCCAGTTAGCTATCGGGCGGCCATTAAGGAAATTGCTTTATGTGAGGACCCCGGACGACTGTGCTTCGGGAAACGCCATTTTTAAACCGAATTTTAGAATATAGTGCCTTGAGAAATAGAATGTATTTTTAGGACACCCAGTAACACGAATGTAAAAATATGTTATTCAAAATGAGTTGGTATTGGTAAGTACATAACTTTGTTTTTCTTTTTATCAGGATATAATAAATAAATAAATATCCTTGGACATTTTACGCGGCGTCATCTAGTCCCAAGCTAAGCAACTTAATGCTTGTGTTATGGTAACCAGATGACTGATATAATACTTAGATACTTACATTTTTTTTGTAAATACATACACATTATAGATAGAAAAAAAAACCCCAGACCCGGAACAAATATCTGCAGAACATACAAATATTTGTCCCGTGGCGGGGATCGAACCTGCAACCTCCTTTTCTAAAATCCGTTGACAAGGCTGGGATTCGAATCCACTATCGAAAGTTGCAGCCAAAAAAAATCCTAGAATATCATAGACAGCTCATACGAGCTTACTCTGAGGTACCAGGAACGCAGAACCACCTGTGTACCTGCCCCAAGATGTCCCCGCTCTCACGATAAATCAATGTTTTTCTACAGCTTTATGCGATCCTGGTATTGTGCTTATCCGTACCCCCTTTTTTATAGCCGATAAATCATTTGGATTTGAAAATTTGGATGTAACAATTGTGATACAATTTTAGTTCGTCGTTCGTTCGTTCGTATGAGCAAGTGGCCAACTCTGTTGACGGAATTTTTTGGCCGCCTAAAGGCCTCCGTCATGCCGTTAACGTGCCCTCCGATGCACGGAAGCGCTCAGCTGATAATGCCACTTGCGGTCACCCATCCAAGTTGTGACCGCTCAGTGCTTAACTTCGATGATCTATCAAGAACGTCTTAGCAAGCTTAGCGTCTTAGCAATTTTAGTTAAAAGTTGCAATACTCAGTTGGACGACTGGGAATGGATAGTACAAAGTTCCCAGTGGTCTTACTAGTAGGTCGATTGGGATGGAAATAAAGCCTTACCTGGTAAGATACTGGTAATTTTATTTTCCAATAGACTTACCAGTACCTATTCGTTAATTACCAGTAGGTACCTAGTCTTACCTGGTAATGTACGATTCCTATATCCAAGGGTAGTCAAAAGCACGTCCAACTAGAAAATTGGTGCCTTACATAAGCGTTTTAAAAGTGACAGGTTGCAAGCTCTTCGCATAAGAATACTAAACTGTCTTCTCACGGTGTTTTCCTTCACCATTTCACAAGGTTTTATATAAGTTTTTATATATAAGTTTGACGACCTCTGTGGCGCAGTGGGCGAAAGCCCGCCTGAGACGCAGAGGTTGCGGGTTCGATCCCCGCTGCGGGACAAATGTTTGCATGATCTGCAAATATTTGTTTCGTGTCTGGGTGTTTTCTATGTATAATATGTATGTATTTACAAAAAAAAAATGTATCTATGTAGTTTATCAGTCATCTGGTTATCATAACACAAGCATTAAATTGCTTAGCTTGGGACTAGATGACGCCGTGTGGAATGTCCAAGGATATTTATTTATTATTTATTTATTTAGTTAAACATAACTCTTGTTAGTGATTACCCAACCACATCATTAAAGGTGGGTAACTATTTTCATTCAGTAACCAATCATTAAAAGGCAATTAAAGAAAACAATGTAAACGTTTCGCGTTAGAACACCAATTAACATACATAATTCTTCTCTTTTCTGAATTAAAACAATCGGTACAGTCAGCTGCAGAAGTTGTCAAAAAAAAATCTTTAAAATTATGACTGAATCAAATTACTTTCTGAGTTCGAAAAAGCACAAGAATTAAGTAATTGGTTTGTTGTGGCTGTATTAGTTTTTATATTGCTTAGAAATATGACATTATTTTGGACTTTTATTAATTTTGGTATTCTAACCACTCAAAAATTTTGAAATTTTGAATACTGGCAGTTTTCAATTTCATGATAAATATTCTAATGTAAAATAACAAGTAGAAGTAAAAAGTATTCGAATTGACATATTATTGTTAAGTCAATTAGAATACTTTTAGACTATTTTATTGATTGTCAACAGTATTCTGAATTTTTTAATGAAAAATCTTACTAAAAGTTTTTTTTTTACGACTTAGATTTTCGAGTAAGATTTTTCATTTAAAAATGATATACCTAAGTGTGGTTTAACACTATAATCAAAAATATCTACAGGATTCTGAATGGTGTACATCTCCCTTTAAACACTGAAGGGTCTAAATAAAAATTAGCTGTCAATCTCTCGCCGACTGTACCAAAAAGTTCTGATCCTATCATTCGTACAGAATCGTGTATTTTAATAATAGTTTGAATCAAAATCTCCCATAATTTACCAACCGTCAATTATTCGTAACTTATAATTATTCGAATAACTAGTAATTATTCGAATACTAGCAATTATTCGATTCTTTCATTGTTGCCTGTTCTGTGTTGAAGAAGATTGTTTAATTCATTTAGACGCCTTAGTTTTAATTGGATTTAAACTTCGGGTAGCAATTTGAGTAATTGGTGCAGAATTGCGAATATCTTGACAGACAATAATTTACTATTTATACAATTTTGAAAAGACCAAGATTCTGAAAATTATACACTTTATAAAGACTTTTAGTTCACTATTAAAATACCTACTTATTATATACAAAATATAATATACAAATAAGATATATTTTATTTTATTAAAGCTGGGCAAAACGTAAAAAAATCAGAACTAAAAGTATGTCAAAAATGCAATTCTTAGTTCTAAGTTACTAAGTCTAAGATCATTAATTTTCACTTTTTGACATAACTTTAGAAATATCACGTCTGTATTTTCAATGTGCATTGGTTAAATAAATCGACTTAAGCTAAAACAGTTATTTAATCTGTTGCTATGCTATCTCTTTTCATTGACATAAGAGCAAAAAGATAAAAACATTTTTTAAATCTATATGTCGCCTGGTGAAAGGATAGTTCGTGAAATAAGAAAGTTGGTACAATTCGACACACCATATTTAATCCGACTTCACAATTATTTTCTTAGGGCTAACACAACACTGTACACTGATACTAGACTGAAACAGACTTTGAACAGACGCTAAGTTAACAACGAAACGTGGACAGTTCCGAGACGTCTTGACTCAGTGGCGATCGGGCAGCGACTGTCAAGCGACTGTGTGGCGCCGATCCCTTCGTTGAGTTATAACAGCTCGACTCTGTCAAAGCGCAGGGTAGATGGCGCTTGCGTTTCGTTTTCAACACGATATTCATGACCGGATGCGACACGGCCATTCTGCGAAGACACACGTCCTCGTGTGTTCATTATGCATCTAAAACAATCAAAACCACAGCACAGATTGCGTTCGGCCAATCCTGTCTTAGATTTAGTTCTAACTAAAGCCTCTCTAACGTAGCTCACTATCTTTTTTAAAAACTAGATAGGTAAAGCAACTTTATCGACAACAGTACGTTTCCAGATAAAAATCACCTTACATTTTATTTTAACAAACAAAGCAAAAAAAAGATTACAAAGTTCAAGTAACCATTGAGAGAAAGTACCATTGAGAGAAAGAACCATTGAAAGTCTTTATTTACAATGTCAACAACATAGACCAAGTTTGTATTAACCAATCAAACCCCAGGTGTTTCGTTCATGATCAATTTGCCACACACGGACAACACACTGCTCTTCCCTAAGGAAAGCCGAGCCATACACAGACTCTACGGTCTTCGCTACAAGGCTAGACCCGACTGTACTACCCAGAGTTACTGCATTCCGCTTACCCACGGACTACTCACAAGGAGTCGATACCGATTTCTACGAGCTACGGCTACAAAGTAACCTCTGGTACAGTCTCCGATCAGTGAACCCAAAAACCTGTGCTTAACCTTTCAGATTAAACTTCAACATTATTCTCAACAACATCATCTACAACGTCAATCGGTACTTTACTCTCTGGTATCTTTCTTACAGGTCATAAGCGTACGTACTTGTAAGTGCGCTTAGTAACTAGGGACTTAAGGACAACTTATAGACTTTTCCCCTTCAAAGATAATATCAACAATTTGGAACGGTCCTCTCTGTACTTTAACATCAAGTTTCGTCTGAATTTTCAACAACAACAAATTTATAAACAGAAAACTTACTAACGTTTGCCTTAGATTTATCAAAACGTTGCTTGCCATAACGCCATTGAGGTAGAATAGTAACTCAATGCATAACGCGCATTTCTTTTCTATTCCTAGAAGTTAATTGTCTTGTCTCGTCAAGGTCGATATTCAGCTTCCGAATCAAAGTAAAAAGTAACACGCTCACCAGATAGTCATCCGATAGGATTGCTGATACTGCACAGATCCACCTGACTCTGTCGTGTTTGCTGCCGCTCTAGTGTTGCTGCTATCACATGCACCAACTACTTTTACCAGAAGCATCATTTACAGTAGTGGAAGCTAAAGAGGAGCATCACACCTGAAACAAATAACATCCGGCACGTTTGGTTGTTGCTTTCAAAAGAAATAAAACAAGAAAAATAAAACGATTACATGACCTTTTTTAAATCCTGTAAGCAGTCAGTTACTGCGATGTCTTCATCTTCACATCCGAATCATTGTTGTAATTTACAGCAGGCTTTTCCACTATCGTAGCACTTGAGTGAAGTAGAACAAAAGATCGGTTCTTCTGCGATAATCCACTTGCATGTTGTCCCAGGCAGGACACTTTTTATGAGATAGCGGTGAAAACATTGGACGTTTCTTCATTACAGCATCATTTGAATCATCTATTGGATCCTTTCTCGTCGATACGGAGATTTGTTCAGCACTCAAATCTTTTCTACTCAACCATCAACAACGTGATAACACGGATAGCATACGCGGCATACGTCGCATTATCAATCGGTTTGCCATTATTTAAAAAAATGAGGGTAGCACAATCTCGTTTCAATGTCGCGCTTATCAGAGTCAAGCTCGAGTAAAGTCAGCTTGTCGTCACACTCGAAGTCGTAGGGGCGTCGTAGTCCTCAAGACTTTCATCAGCGCTTGTTTTTGCTGATTTTGCGAATCGAATATTACCGCCACTGTGAGTCACTATCACTGCCGCACGAATTATTCTTTCCACGAATAGATCCTTAAAATCGCTCCACGTCATGCCAGGAAACGATATCGACGATAGCCAGGATGATGCTTCGCCCTTGAGCGCGTGGCTTAAAGCGATCATTAGTGTTGGTCCTTGGCGGTGTTGATCACTCACACACATGTCTGCGGTTGTTATCCAAGCACGGGCATCGATGTCTCTTTTTTTCGGGTCAAAATCAGGAAGGCGAATCGAACTCGAAGATTACCCACATCTTTTATTGCGTGCAGTAGTGCCATGAAATTACGATTTTATTGCATGATGCCATTTTTCTTCACCTGTGCCTATATTTTCTTCACGTGGCTGATCCGTGATCCGGGTTACATCCCACATCTGATGTCGCTAGGTGATGGATTTTTCGTCCGATATTTTGCGGTCTGTGGGCGATGTGCGGGTATTCGTGAAATAAGAAAGTTGGTACAATTCGACACACCATATTTAATCCGACTTCACAATTATTTTCTTAGGGCTAACACAACACTGTACACTGATACTAGACTGAAACAGACTTTGAACAGACGCTAAGTTAACAACGAAACGTGGACAGTTCCGAGACGTCTTGACTCAGTGGCGATCGGGCAGCGACTGTCAAGCGACTGTGTGGCGCCGATCCCTTCGTTGAGTTATAACAGCTCGACTCTGTCAAAGCGCAGGGTAGATGGCGCTTGCGTTTCGTTTTCAACACGATATTCATGACCGGATGCGACATATATTAACAAATCTTTATGGATAAGACCAATATTATTCTAGATCTTTTATCTGATCTAATAATTTATTTACAGAAACTAAACTACTACATATTTACATAGCACAATATACAATTAGAACCAGTTCAGCCTCCTAAGGATCGTTACAAACGATATAAGTAGCTCAACTGATCCAAACCACTGCCAGACGGAAGCGTGCCCAAGACACTGGCAGCATTGCCGCGCTGGATGGCAATGCTGATCTTTTATTAAAAAAAATAAGCCTTCTATCATAATACAAGGCATCCTTACTTTTTTCCCCGACGTTATGGGCTGTACATCCGCGTATGATTAGCATACTATCATACATGTATAGTATATTGCTTCCTCACTTGGGGTAGGTACTGGAACCCTTATAAATATTATGATATCGCTTTTGAACACGACGATACTGATATTGTGTGTGTGAAGATAATAATCACAAAACATTGACTTTTAAAAAAAATATGCTACAAATAATAAATAAAAATAAATAAATATCCTTGGACATTCCACACGGCGTCATCTAGTCCCAAGCTAAGCAATTTAATGCTTGTGTTATGGTAACCAGATGACTGATAAACTACATAGATACAATTTTTTTTTTGTAAATACATACATATTATAAGTACATAGAAAACACCCAGACACAAAACAAATATTTGAAGAGATACAAACATTTGTCCCGCAGCGGGGATCGAACCCGCAACCTCTGCGTCTCAGGCAGATTACAATTCTTAAGGTTCGTAATAATAATTAAGGGTTAAATGGATAAAAACTTAAGACCAACCGCTGCTAGATTTTTTTATTTACCATAAAACAGAATACCTACTCCAAAATTGATTCTTTATTCTTTTTTCTTTATTCTTTATTCTTTATTGTACACAAAACACATAATATAAAATAATACACAGAGAAAGGACATGTACAAAGGCGAGCTTAACCCTAAAAAGAGTTTTCTTCCAGCAAACCTTTAAGGCAAGAGAGACGATAAAAAGCATTATTGTTAATATTTTGGTGCTTACTCCAACATTTTGATACCAAATGTTCAATATACATGGAAAACAAATTGTCTAATATTCAGTTAATACTTAGGTCAGACACTTGCGAATTTTAGTAACTAAAAGTAGGTAAATACAACCTCTACTCAAGATCGGTTAAAGGTGTGATTCAAAGCATTTGAAGCGCTCGTGGCGAAGCTTGCTAAGACGTTCTTGATAGATCGTCGAAGTTAAGCAACGTTCTGCGCGGTCACTACTTGGATGGGTGACCGCAAGTGGCATCATCAGCTGAGCGCTTCCGTGCTTCGGAGGGCACGTTAAATGGTCGGTCCCGGCTTTTAAAGTCGTTAAGCCATAACGGAGGCCTTTAGGTGGCCTAAAAGCTCCGTCACCAGAATTGGCCACTTGCTCATACGAACGAACGAACGAAAGCATTTTTAAATGAGATTGAACTTAAGCTACAGTTTTAACTGCATTCTATACGATCCCTCCCTCACCGGTTATTAGAATTTTTCGCATTATGAATATCGTCGCGAGGGCAAGACCAAGGGGAGCTACCAATTTCACAGTAATTCTTGTTTAGAGTGCCACCTTATTTCGGTTACAAGATTTTTAGTATTTGTTTACGCGACTTTCGCCCCGCGCTGGCAACATTGAGGTAATTTTGCCTTTTTTCAACGATGTAATTTGACTTTATGGGCAAGTTTGAGGTACAAACTCAAATTGGTCGTAAAATTGGAGTCGGTGTAGGGTTACCTTTAGTTTGGTTTAACTGAATTGGGTGTACTTATCTTTATTTTATTGTAATAATGTGTTTAGCTACTGCATTGTATGCAATCGGTTGTTGAATATCGATTATCTAAGTAAATGTAGGTATCTCAATTTCACTGTTTCTTTATACAACACTTTTTAAAGACAAAATTCTGATGAGTCACATTTCAAAAAGGTTTAAAAATAAAGAAAAGTGAATGAAAATAGATGCAAAATGCAGATATAAGGTCAAGGACTTTTATTTCGAAAAAGCGCTCGTTCGGGGCGCGGCGTCATTCGCTATCAATCATGCATGCACCATTGCGCGCGAGCTTTTGTTCGAATTTCGAATTACTTCAAAAAAGGAACATAACGTGAAAGAAATTATGGCGGTTGAAATTCGAATTTCGAGCCCCCCGCGGTGTTGCCCGCTGCACCTACTGCACCGGAACATAATTGTTATTCAATTAAAAGAGCATTCATCCCTTTGTTTTAGTTGATCCAATGTTTAAAAAGAGCAGCGATCCCTTGCTGTTTTTTATTCATAAAAACTTTAATAATGTAGAACTGTTTGCGGTATTGCCACGTCATGCAGCAAAATATATTTATACAGTGTGACACCGTTAAAAAGTAGCGAAATTGTTAATGGTGTATGATATTGCCTCCCCTATTTTTGGGGTAAGAAAAGACTGGGGTGGCAACACCTTCGCTCCCATGAGGTGTTTTTTGAGATATTTTTTTCTTTTTTTGCGTAATGATGGCAAGGTCCTGGGAGAGTTGGACGAATCCATTAGATAGGCGGGAAGAGCTTAATGTAGCATTTTTTTTAGAATCGGAATCGAAAAGTGTCGCATGTGTCGTAAAAGACATTAGTACGAATTGTAATGTTTTTTTCGTTCCTGTGAGGGTTTGTTACGACCGTCTTGTTAACGTATTTCTGTATGTTTTGTGTTTAATCGGTTAAGGTCGAAGCGAAGATCACTGAAGGTGGGAAGGTCGAATGTCACTTTGTGGCATCATTAATAACATGAAAATTTACCTACGTTGAATGTCTGATTGTCTATCTTATTAACGCATTTTTTAGTTACGTGTAGAAGAAGAATGTAGAAATTCTGTTATCTCGGATCTTAAACAAACCTGTTAAGGTTTTTAGATGTCGTAGATTTGTTTGACATGGTATGGGTAGTAGTTATAAAGTTTTACCAGAAATCGGGAATTGTACTTGATAGAGAAACTAAGCCCGGCTAAGCTGAGAGGATGGTTTAGGTGCTGGGCAAGCCTATTCCATCTCTAACAGTGTCCCGTTGAGTGTAGGCAAAGGTTGTCACCCTGACTCTGTTTAAATTATCTAGTACCTAAAGATGTAAAAGCCTGAGTTAGTTTACTTGGACAAATGTTTAAGCTCAAAGCTTTAGGTTTCTGCGATATTATCATGTCATTTAATTTATACTTATCTGTAATATTGTTGTTTCAGGTAAATGGTGTCCATCGCGGCGGGAGTGGTCCTCGCCGCCGGACGTGGCGCGGCGCGTCTATTCCTCCGTGTTCCTCGGCAGCCCGGGAGAATACCCAGGTAAGTGTTGCTAGCTTTTTACCCGAAAAATGTGGAGATTTATTGTAAAATAGATTTAGTGGCAGTTGGTTAATGCGTTCGCTGAAAGTGTTTATGAGTATGGTTTTATAAAAACGGTCCCCTCGATAACCCAAAGACTAACCAAAATAGTAAAGAAAAAAACAAAATAGTAAGGAAAACCAAAGATAGATGGGTTATTGAGACTGGCCGTAAGCAATCTACGCCAAACGAAATTAATTCATCTATGTTAATAACAAAGTTCTCCTTGTACCGCACAAAACTAAAGAATGCTATTTGTAAAATGATTTATGAGCAGACTTGTAACAAATAAATATCAATGTCACGCGTAATTATTTTGTTATGTTATATTTTTTAAGGTGTCTTTCATGGAATTTGTAAAAGAAATATGGATTATCATTAATAATTTGTCAGTCTCACATTTTAGTAAGCCATCCAGTAATTTACAAAAATTCCCGACAATCAGGGAAATGTTTTTCAAATAGCAACACAAAAATGACGGAAAATTTGAATCTAAATTTCGAAAATTCGAATGCAGCGTTTTGATTTTGAAATTCTCTAGTGATGTAACTTTATCGCGAACGTTTGTTTATCGAGAGCCCTTGAGTACGGAGCGGGGCACGCGCATGTGACAGACTCGATCAATCATTCTTGTTATCGTGCGATCTCTGTCATCTCGGTGTTGCAAGGTCGCTAAAAATACAAGGGCCTAACCTACATAACGGAAAATGTTGCTGATAAAAAATATTGGAAAAACCATTACGAATATGCATATTAAAAGATATGATGTAAAAGTATTTCAGAACCATCTAAGTCATTGCATTTATTTCTCTGAAAAACAGTTGTAATAAATTTACGAAAACTTTTTACTCTACAGCAACAAATTAATCCCAACCCAATATACTAACGCCATCTACCGACCACCGCACACACCCAGCTCGCTATTATTACACCAAATTACGCGCTATCACCTCGACATAAAGTTTCAATTACATCGACAACGAAATGCACTTGCAGCGTTAAAGCACGCGACGATGGCCGATATCCATTTCACTCTGTCCCGTTCAATGACGCCCGCCTGTCTCGCTCTTGTTTTAACACGTCGGCGTCATTGCCTGTGTCCATTACACTATATCAATTACCGCTTGAACTCGCTTTGAGCTCACTCCGATTAATACACTATTTTTAACCTTTTACCTCTTACCGTGAGTCAGTCAAGTTACTCTTTAGATAGGTATATTATGTACTTACTAAATTTGCGCAGAACAATGAAAATAGTTTATTGGGAAAGAAATATGGCTCGCAATTTTAACTATCGACGGCAATTGCGATTTTCATCTAGCGCTACGAACGTTGAAGACGGATTAACAGTGGATAAAGAACCAATAAAAAATGTAGAAAAGAGATGCTTTGAGTGAATCGTATCCGTCTTCAGCGAGAAGGAATCGAACGCAGAGCGAGCGAGCGCGATCCCGTCTTTACGACGTGCGAAAGAGATAAAACAATTCCTTATGTCGCTATTCTTAAGTCGTTTGCGCGCTCGAAATGGTACTTTACTTGCAGACATTAAGGTCGCAGTTTCATTGTTATGATCGGGTATTGACGATTGTGTGGTATTGTAACGGAATGTTATAACTTCATTGCGCTACTTTCGGGATTACAAGCTTCGCGTGTAACGAATAGGGTTGTTTTTTGTTTGCGCTATGAATGGCGCGAAGTTTGGTCGGTTGCTATGGTGACCCGGAATGCCTGAGCCTGGGTTACCCACTTCATTGCGTTTTTACCTAAATCACTAACAAAAACAATACTCTCAGAATAATGAGCGCGGCGTAAATATGGGAACGTAAGAACAGCTGTTTCGTGTTTGATTTAAGTAATAAAAAAAAAGCACTAGGTATAGGTACATACCTACTTGACAGTTAGATATTTTATCGTTTTAAATCAAGTAACACAAAGGATGGTATTAAATCATGCGGAATAGTAATAAATTAAGAAAATGTGTTATTTAGCAAAACTTCTTCTTGAATAGCAAATTAATATCGCTTGTCACCTTCATAATAAATCATACATTCAAAATCTAATTTAAATTTTCTAAATCCGAGAGAGAGATAGAATATAATGAACCCAAGCGCGAGGAAGAGGGCACTAAATTGCTCAATTTGTGTTCGGCTCATAATGCGTCTTTTTTCAAAAATGCAATGAGATCGATCGCTGGCCATGTCCGCAAATTAGGCCCAGAATCGTTGTTCGTTAGCGAGCTAAGCGAGCAGAAAGGTCGTAACCACCAGTGTCTTCAAGCTGTAGTGGCTTCAAGCACCCGGTTCGAAGGACCAAAGTGCAGTTGGCGTTTTATCTTAATCTACGCGAGAAGTCAAAGCTTGCCGCTGCAGAAATGTATTTTAGTTCGCGAGCGATGTTATTTTATATGTGGTTTTACTACGGGTCTCGGGGCTCATTCCAGACCTTTTAAAGTACCTAGTTCCCGCGGTACGGGGCACTGGCGCGAAAATTGCACTTAGATGTGTTTTAAGAGCATTCGTCTGTACCTTTAGGTTAAAGATAGGGAGTTCTTAGTAAAACAATGCTAAAAGAATAAGTGGGAGTTGTGCACTGTAATAGTCTAGCAATTAAGTGTTTCTAAAAAACTAAACAGCTATTTTTAGAAGAAGAACTGAAAGAAACACTGGTGTCAATTCAGATGTCGCGAAAACTAAACTAAACTAATTTGACAGCACTAATAATTATTATGTTTTTTTAACGATTTAATTGCGCCCACCATTAGCGACTGTCCACATAACTTGCTGATGTTTAAATACTTATGTCGTGGACACTCAGTGTTCTCAATTTCATAAAAATAGGTTCAACCGCTGAAAATGAAAATGAAGTAGGTACCTACTTAGATGATTAATTGATGTTTGGTGTTTTTAAGTTTTTCTTTGGGTCGTTGTTTTCCCTTACCATTTCAACCTGGAACCACATGCACATTTGTCATTACACTTTGAGGTCTGGGTTTATCTAAGCTTAAATTATGTTCGTTGTTTTCCCTCACCATTTCAACCTGGAACCACATGCACATTCGTTACACTTTGAGGTGGGTTCTGGGTTTATCGAAGCTTAAATTATGTTCGTTGTTTTCCCTCACCATTTGATTCTATTGCTCGTTGCACGTACTACATGGTCTCACAGTTATCTCGACCGCTTAACTGCAGCGAATCTATTCTAGCAGGAGATAGCAAACACTTGCAAACCCGTTTTTCTCCGGGTAAATTACACTCTGTGATAGTGTTGCTAGATGAAAAAAAAAATTACAGAGATAGTACCTACTGAGTCAATTAAATAATAAAAAAAGTGGTCAATAGACTTGGCTGAGGTCATGGGTTTCCACACACTTTTTTATATGCTGCTGGACAGTTTTGAATGAAAGGTACCAGGATTGCTTATGGATGGATTAAAGAAATAGGCTACTATTGATCTCGATATTACCACGGGAACTATTCGTCGCGGGAAACACTGAAGGGCGCAGCTAGTAATCAATAAATTGTATTCAAAATAGTCTTCGATGAACAGTCCAGTATTAACCATTTGGATATCATTCGGCAGTTATATCGCATAACGCAATCTCTTCCAGGTACTGTAATAGTTTTACAAGACAGTTGGATATAAACACTTTAGTTCTCCAAAATGGATGGTGAACGCTTGAGTTCATTTCGCTTGAAATTCCACTTAAAATTTTACACTATCAAAGTGTTATTTCTTAGTAAAGTTTTGAGTTATCTATAACTAGCTTACTCACCCGCGGCTTCGCTCGCGTGGTACCTTGATAAAATATAGCCTATGTTAATTCGGAAAGGCCATGCACATCGCAGAAAGAATTTTTGAAATCGGATGAGTAGTTTCGGAGATTACCCCAAACAAACAAACAAACCAACTTTACCTCTTTATAATATTAGTATAGATATAGATATAGGCAACTGTTAAATTATCATTGATTGTGAACGATACTTCAGGCAAATTCAAAGTGCCAAATTTATAAACAAACACTCATAAAATAATACTCATAAAATAGTTTTTTGACAGAGTTAATTGTAAGTACCTAGGTACTTACCTAATTTATAAGTATTGAAGGCAGTGATCACAAATCCTTAATAATTAGGAAAAATTTATAAAAACCAATAGAGATTATTTTTAGACTTTTAAATTGACCGTAATCAGACTATATCAATTTCTCAGTATACCATTTGGTACGATGAGAAATACTATCCTTTATTTACAGCCGTGTTCGGATTACTCAATGCTTTAGAAGAAGTAATATTCCCCATTTTCAGGGTATTAATGTCGATACACAATCATAAAATATGTGACATGTCATGGCAACTCAATAACTTCGTTTACGGAAGTAGCTGAGCGCAGCTCGTAAAATCCTCGTAAAACTGGCAACATTAATAATGAGAGTCCATTCCGATATCTTGTGCTTGTGCTGTGACTATATTTTTATGCACGATATGGTTATAATGGAATATGTTGTGTTTTACTGCGCTGTAGGTAGGAGAGGTGTGACTGTAAATAGCATGTCCATTTGAACTCTGATTAATTGAACCTAGGTACCTAGTTAGGTTGGGAAAATTTTGAAAATTGGAAAAAAAAAATTAAGCTCTGAATACATAACTAAAGGTGCCTTAACTTCGCCGTGCAAATTTTGTAAACAAGCTATTACTCAATGTAAATAGTTGTATACAGGCTCCAAAAACTTCTTGGATCCTGTACTTATTTGTCCATTTGACGACTGGTAGCGCAGTGAGCAAAGATCCGCCTGAGACGCAGAGATTGCGGGTTCGATCCCTGCTGCGGAACAAATGTTTGTATGTTCTGCTAATTTTTCTCGAGTCTGGGTGTTTTCTATGACATGTTTTTACAAAAAAATATATAAATAGTATAGCAGTCATCCGGTTACCATAACACAAGCATTAAATTGCTTAGCCTGGGACTAGATGCCGCTGTGTGGAATGTCAAATAATATTTTTTATAAACTACAGGGTTATTCTTCAGTAACAGTTAATGTATTTGTTCGTAATTTGGAACAATCTATCTGTCCTGTCGTGGGCGCGTGAGAATGCAATTTGTACCGAGCTGGCCGATTCGATTCTATGCTAATACAATGAACTTTCGTTTATGCTAAACTCGGTTCCCATGGCCTTCGACCTCGGAGCGGGTTCGATTCCAGGCTGGACAGTGTATGGACTGGGTTCATGGAAAATCACTGTAAAAAAAGCGAATGTTCATCACTCAGTTTCCATAGAGAACTGTTAAGAAATCTTAAAGCACAATGACTTAAGTCCTAGTGTAGTCTCTGAATACGAGCCTTTCATTTGGATCAACCGTGGTTACTTTGTTGTCTTTGACTTTATATTTTATACATGGAGCTTTTAATATCTGTAGTTATCTAGAAAAAGTTATCGGTTTGGGTCCAGTTTATGAGCAATTTAATAGCACGCACAAGTACGGTCACTCACTATCTTCTACATGTAAGCGCGATTCAGCAACACACCCACGTCTTCATTAAAACCAGTATCTACAAAATCGATCTCGTTACGAACAATGCAACAAAAAAATACAAGAAACGTAACGTCGCACCAAATGAAATAAAACCTCAATCAAAAATCTTAAGGCATTTGGTATCATAACCGGAGCGTCGACCGTCGGGTTACACGGCCGCGCTCAAAACAAAACAAAAGAGTAATAATATAACGCACTAAGTATCCGTCTTAAAAATACGCCTCGCATTAACGGGTGGGGGAATCCGGACCGAAGGACCAGCGCGTAAGGTCGGATGTTAAACGCGGGGGTGTGAGTGAGGGGAGCGGGGGACGCGGCGTGATGGATGGCCCAATCAGGCGGCATGGCGGTGCCGCGCTAATCGAGCAGTGCGCTCCGAGCGTCCGACGCACACACACGCAGCCACAGATCGCCCGACGCGATTACTGAAAGCTCGGGAACTGATCATGGATTTCTTTAGATTACTGGCCCAATAGTTATCCACCTTTTTACGTTAGTCTATTGGACCTTATAAAACTAGCCAAATGAGTTTTCAACAAAGCCAAAGAAGACCAATCATTATCATGGAGTTCTTTAGAATGATTACCAATACTTCATCAACCTTTTTAATGTCAGTTTAATAGACCTTCCAACGTCAAATGCTTCATAATTTCCAATGTCGTAATCATGAGACAGTAACTCTTGCTGCATCGACCCTTTTGATGTAAGACTATTGTTAGCCTTCAAACTTGCCAAATGGTTTATCGATTCTTTCAATGTCATCATCACTGTCTTTTTGGATGTCAGTAGCTCCCAACACTAGAACAATGATTAATCGACTCTTTCCATGTCACCACTGAACATAACAGCTAAATTTTGAGCTGCAGCGACCATTTCAATGTCAATTCCTCTTACCAAGACCTAAATGAGCGTTGACTCTACAATATCTTACAGGCTTTGATTCATATCTACTAGCTGACACACCTGCTAAATTCTAGCCAATTTTGTGCTACCTTTACTATGTTTTTGGTACGTTGTCGCTGTCCTATCTTTTGGACATAATAGCCAAATGTTCTTCATACTCATACAGCTCATTCCTTCCAGCTTCCATGGACTTATTGACTTACTTTGTTTTCCAATGCCACACAACTTGAAGCAATTGATTCTTTACACAAACCATCATTGTCAATTCTTGATTGTCAAATTTGACATTCTAAATTCATAATCATAGTTTAATTTGACTGTAAGAGGTCAGCGAACTAGAATGAAGGTTCTATTACTTATGTTATCAGAATTCATGACTGTAAGGCGAGTCAGAGTAATACTTCAGCTATGTCGATTAGTTGTAAGGATGTCGTTTCAAATTCACAAAATCGATGAGAAACAGAACTGGGGGATGAATATGTCTATATCCGGATCGATATCCGCCAGCTGTTGTAAACAAGTGGGGAAAAAACGTCTCCCCCGTAGGGCTATTAACGGCCACGCGACTAATTTCGGGAGCTGTCACCAACAGGAGCACGTGGACCCACGGACAAGCACTAGCACGATCACCTGCAAAGATACAGAACTAATTAATAACGTCACTGGATCTTTATAAATCAACGAACAGTTTATCCCAACTCTAATCCCGACAGAATTGAAACGGATCTAATGAAACGCTCCAAAAAAAGCTACAAGTCGATGCCTTACAATCATTTTAACTTTTTTTCTCGGCGATCGCTCTCGGCGTATTTTTTTATTTTTAATTCTGTCTCTGGAGTTGTTTCTTTTCTATCTTGCCTTTTCATAAATATTTTAAAATCGGATTCAGTCGGGGACAGGCGAGGCGAATGGATTAGAATTTAGATATTTTCGGCGGGTAATTTATGCTTCTCTTTGTTGAGTTATGAATAATGAGAGTATTATGATTCTAAGCTTCAATATCTACGTCAAATTGATCACAATTTCAATCGGATTCCAATTTCAAAAAAATGATGACAGTTTTTTTAGGTTATTGAACTTGCAAGTCATTATGATTAAGTATTTCGTTTGCAAAGTATGTCACAACTATATTTGAAGCAAGTAAGGCAAGTTGAGCAGTGTTTGTTTTCCTGTGTAATATCATTAGCTTGCTTTGTTAACTGCCACGGACAGATCCACTCAACTTCTATTGTAGTTTTATTGACCGTGCATTTGAATATCGTGCGCCGACTAGTAATGGCCGGGTATTCCTCAATTTATTGTAATCCAATTTTAAAACGGCCCATTTAAATTCCTATACAAATGATCTCGACCATAAAGTACCAGCAGCTATTCCAAATATGTTCCGTTTAAAATGCCCTTAACTAAATTAATCTCAACAAAAAAGGGTCAATATGATAAACCGACGTCAATTTTGACAGGTCGTAGTTATGTTTGACCAAAATTATAGTAATTTTGTAATAACCTTAAAATAAACGTTTTTTGTAAGTTTATGATGAAAACTGTTTTATAATAGAGCAGGAATGCGAAGAATGCGCTCCTACTGTTGTATCCTAATGTTGGATATTTTTTATTATTAAGTATTCCTATATTTTTATTAATACTTATTAAGAAGTTATGAATCAAGCATTATTTCAAATTGTGAACTATTATTATTCTTGTAGGTACTCGACTGGAGCAAAAACTAAAATTTTAATTCCAACGTATTCTTGAATCCAGAATAAGTATAATCCAATATCTGTAGGTATTGATAGATTATTGTACCTACTATCGATAGACTAGCTGCAAAACGCGGTTTCGGTTTCACGTAGGAAATTTCACACAGGTAAATCTATCATGTTTCCGTGATTGAGCCTATTATTTGTGAGTGGTATCTCCCTAACATTTTTATATTTCTTACTAGTAATAAATACAATAGTTGTCTATGAAAATAATCTGTAATTATTGCAAAGATAACATTATAGTTATTTTACGAGCTTAATAAAAACATCAAGACAATTAAAAGCCTATTCATTACAATCAAGTGAGATAATGAGAAAAACTGATTATCATCAAGATTTAAAAGCAATTTGAATGTATCCATTAGTTATCTAATCAACCTTAGTTTTCTCAACTTCCGTAATCACAATCAATTTTGCGCCATTTTAGAATGACATTTCAAATTCCGAACGTCAAGTATAACAGTCGATAAAATGTTTTTTAATTGTATCGAGGATGACAGAGACGGCATTTCTTCTTTTTTTCTGAAACGTTTTGTATCATCCGCCCGCCGGCCTACGGTCACTTTTTGTCACAAACAATATTTTTGCATCAAAATAAAGACAACTTTTTATTCATAAGCCTTTTCGAGCACAAAAATAATAATGAGATATAAAAATCGCGAATTTATACGAAGCCTGCCGGGTCCCCGGTGACTTTAATATCATGATTTCTTATTGCGAGAAGTTAAATAAACTTTGAAACGAAAATTATGTCCTCTGCACAAGGGCCGGCCACAGATCACAATAAAAACTGGGATTTGACAAGATTTAAATTGTAATTCAAGTTATTTGTGACATGCATCTTATTGCTTTTTCGCTACGCTCATGTTTATTGCGTTTTGTAGTTGCAGTGCGTAACTGCGACTTAATCCTGACGCAGGTCGAACGAAATTAATAAAATACATTCCGACTTAATGATGTCAAAAATGTTGTAATATTATCCAGTGATTTTCGATAATTCGTTACATTATTTTTCAAGACGACTTTTGACAGTTGTTCGAATCACGCCTCAATAGCACTGATTTAATAAAAAAAAGGAAAAATATTTAAAAAAAGAACACTTACTTATAAATTTCTCTTTCCCGCCTCACTGTCAATAGGTACCTACCCATTAATTCCAATTTCATATTTTAAATACAATAGCAATTTATAATGATCATGATCATGAATGATCATGAATCATGAATAATATTAATAGATTTATTCAGATGCTGATCAGAAATCCAGTAGAAACGCATATTAAGTGACCAATTTAAAATCTATCTCTGTGTTCCCACAATTCGGTCTTGCCAGCTAACGGGCAACACCGCCGTTAGCTGGCAACATTACGGGAGATTACGTCTAATGTGATGTGTTGGTGATTTGAAATAATCACGCAGATTACCGGACGAAAGGCTAATCAATGTATAGTAGGTATTTAGGTAATATAACACGTTGTTTGATCAATACCATAGCTACGCTAAATCTGTTAGATTTTTTTAAGCCCAATAGATAATGCCTTTTTAATAGCTCTTGGAAAAATTATACTATTTTTTCTTTCTTTCTTAATAATTATGGTTTGAAATTTTACTAGAACATGTAATAATAATTAAAACATTTACTTACTACATGTAATAATATTGTAATCATAATATGCCATGGAAGTTTAGTCTCAGTTTACCTTCGAGTCTCATGTTGTACGCATTTACGTACCTATCTATTTAAAATTCTGTGATGGTCTAGTCTAAAATAACTTTTCAAGATAGGTATTATTATGAATAAGATATTTTTTGAAGAAAAAAACTGTTGTTACTGTCTTGACAATCGTGATTTGACTTTGTAGGTCCAACTGGAAACAACACAAACACAAAAAAAAATGAAAAAAAAAATTGATAGGTAAACCTAGGTACACAAACAACACAAATGTATACAGTCGAACATAAAATCTCCTTTCCCAAATCGTTTAAAAATAAAGAACGTGGATTGATTTTTTTCATTCCAAATTTGAATTAAGTATAGTCAACCCCTCAACGGTGTGTTTTGACTAGAGATGGGCGTTTTCGTTATATTTTGACATCGATGCGTATCGTTACCAAGTAAGGCGCATCCGATGCCGGCATCGTTTTTTTAGGCATCGATTCGACTATGGAATTTGCTAAAGTTAGGTGCCGGCTGAAGTCTGCTTAAAGATACTCGGTAACGGTGCCATAATGATAACATTTGTTGCTATTTAACGAAACTACTTCTACTCAAATACATATACCTACATATTTTTTACTAGTAGACGCCAGCGGCTTCGCTCGCGTGGAAGGTACTTACCTAAATAATAAATAACAAACTAACTCACTTTTGCAATTATAAATTATCTAGCTATGATAATGTAATGTCAATGTCTCATAACACTTTCGCAAACGCAATCAATTCAATCAATCAACCACCGATCGTAACGAGAGTGAGAGAGCGAGCGATACGTTGTCGGTCGTCTTCGGTTTGTGGTGCCGGCGTGTTGCCGAGAGCCGATGCGATGCGAAGTCAGTCAAGTCAACTCACACACAACTGTCTCGCTCAGGTTTGCATCGGGTGTTGCGGGCATCCGTTTTTCGATATAATGGCATCCGTTGCCGGCATCGTGTACTAGCATCGTTGTTCAAAAACGTTTTTACAAAAACGACCATCTCTAGTTTTGACGCACTTTACGTTGTGGCGGGACTCAAACAACGTTTGCTAAATAGACCGCAACCCGGTGATGCCTTGTTACACGCAGTAAAAAATAAAACAGACTATAAAACAAGCTAACGAGGCTAGAACCATACCATAATAGTGCGGTGAGCGTGCAGACCACATTTTGACGCTACACTAACTTCAAATGCTAAATATATATTATAGTAGGTACTGGATTACCTATAGTAATACGAGGTAATATTGATCTATTTCAAATGTAAGTACAACCGAATAATAGTGGCAATTCGGAGTATCGCAAAAGCTAAACTTAACTCTGTGGCGCAGTGGGCGAAAGCCCGCCTGAGACGCAGAGGTTGCGGGTTCGATCCCCGCTGCGGGACAAATGTTTGCATGACCTGCAAATATTTGTTTCGTGTCTGGGTGTTTTGTATGTATAATATGTACCTATGTATTTACAAAAAAAAATGTATCTATGTAGTTTATCAGTCATCTGGTTACCATAACACAAGCATTAAATTGCTTATCTTGGGACTTAGATGACGCCGTGTGGAATGTCCAAGGAAAACTAACCAAAAACGTTGCCGTCCCTTTCATAGCGATAGGAATAAAAAGGATGGCATTAATTTTAGTTAGTTTAGTTTAGCTTTTGCGACACTCCGAATTGCCAAAATTTATACTTATAATTTTAACACCTGTAACTTACCATGTTCAAGGCAAATAAATGAATTTGAATTTGAATAACATTTTCGACCTACGTCATTAGTATTCCTTGAAGAAGATTTAAGTGTTGTGGCGTTGCTTGCTAAGAAGTTCTTGATCATCGAAGTTGAGCAACGTTCTGAGTGGACAACTTGGATGGGTGACCGCAATTAGCATTATCAGCTGAGCGTTTTCGTACTTCGGCGGGCAGTTAAATTGTCGGTCCTGGCTTTTAAAGTCGTTAAGCCATGACGGAGGCATTGCTCGAGATGGCCATGCTCGGGGTTTCTCTGCGGGATCGAATCAGTGGACGTCATATGGCTGAGATGATGATGATGTCTTTGAGTAGGTACTTATTCAGGGGAATTAACAATAAAGTACTTAATGGCATAACACATACTTACAATGTAGAACATAACATTCCATAATATGGCAGGTTGCATGTAGATAAGAAATGCATTAAAACAGATAAAAACCTAAAATAGGTAGGTAAGTATAGGTACCGTGAAACATGCCAACTTTGCCACCAAGGGTATCTTTGCCCGAAAATCAATTTTTAAGCAAATCTTTAAATTCCAAAAGTATCGGAATACTAATAGTAACATTTATTGACTTAGATAGAAAGTAGGTTATGTGTCTAGTAACACAGTCTATCAGGTTTGTCGCTAACTTCACTCAGTCACTTTTTAGAACTTGTAGAATGTGGTGCGTATTTTCGCGGGCAAATTTTAGTACAAGTTCTAAAGTTAATTGTGCGTGATGGCGAAAACACAGGTTAGTTTAATTTATATTAAGTTATGCAAAAACACTTTAAGAGTATTATATTTTATTATCATTGCAGAAGGTCTTTTAAAACTAAAGTTATAATGGTGGGTAAAGTTACCCAGTGATGTTGCGATCTACTACTGACAACATTACCCGCCATCAAAATAAGCTTAGGGTTGGCACTTACGAAACTTATTATTTTTATTATTCTATAGTACCTATTATAGTATTACCAGTGATCGGAATAGGTAGATTATATTGGCCTAAACTTCAAGGAAGTAGGTAAAATGTGAATTCCTGCCTAAAATTTAAAGCGAATTACAATACTTTGCAGAAAAAGAAGAAAAATACGTTAAGATCAGTTTACTGAGATGTGCCAACCCTAGTACTTTTAAAAAGCGAAATGCGGTTTGTATGAAAAAGAGGAAAAAAGTTAGGGTAACTTTGCCCAGCCACTTTGGTAGGAAACCTTTCATGGTATCGTTTTCATTTATAAAGTAAACGCCATTTTTGCCAAAATTCTTGTATTGGACTTTGTGCCATCTGTATAGAGGCCTTAGTTGCGTCAAAAATCAATGTGGGTAATGTTGGCAAAAAGTCCAGATAACTTTGCCCGCCATCAAAATGAATAAAATACTTAATTAAATATTGATGAATAATAAAATCTGATAAAATAATACATGCTCATTATCTTTTAATTGCAGATGCTAAAAGAAAATACTTACGTTCCCATAGAAAAATTATCCAAAAATTTAAATTATTCGAAAAATGTTGGCAAAGTTGGCATGTTTCACGGTACCTAAGTACCTACTTTATTTTTTCAACTTAGTAGGTACCTATATTTCTTTGTAGGTTAGTACGAGCTGATTTACAAACGAAAAGGTAACCTATTTCTATCATAACTAAGTGTAATTTCCAAGAAAAATGCTTTACAATCAACATTATATTTTAGTTCTCAAGTTAACCGCTAGAGGCGCTGTTCAAGTTTTCATAACACTATTTAAATGTTTCATATCGACCATTTTGCTCAGTAATAGTAGATGCTAGATACTTTGTAACTAGTCCATTAAAATTACCGCCCCAGGCACTGGTAGATAGCCGATAATTGTTTGAAATCGATTTTACGCTTGTGTTGTGCTACTCGCCGATAGATGGCGTTAGTAACTGACATTATCTGTAGATCAGTTTGTGAAATGAAATAGTTTCGACTAGCAACTTCAAGACTTTCAAAGTGCCTCGATACAAATCTACATAAACAAATTGATCGCAAAAACACCTAAACATTGTTGTCTTTGATACAGTTTACTTATTATTTTTAAAGGTAAATTGCCATTTCCCTAACTTACTTTCGGAATGACAACTTGAGTAGGTAACTACTTAGGTAGGTACTACTTGTACCTATTTAATGCCATTATTCTAAACGTAGTCGTTGGTTCATCTAAGGCAGCAGGAAGCGAGGTATACTAGGCGAGCATAACATAACAGGCTGCATTCCATATTCCGCGGTACCTAGTAATTGAACATCGCATGCAAATGCGGCGCGCGCCATCTCCTCAATATTTATGCCCTCCTGGTACTCGGCAGGTGGAAACATGCCCTGGTTATTATTGTTTACTTGTTGCCGTTTTATTTACTTGAAATACAACCGGTTTGAAACAAAGTCTTTAATTCCATACAACTCTGATACAGGATTCTTAAATGTTTTTAACTTTGTAAGTGGAAGGTAAGGTTTAATGGTAGGTACCTATTTGAAATATTATTTTCGACATTAAGAGGGGTACATAGACTTACATTATACAGTTTTTGTCTCAAACTGTAGATAGACTATAGACTACAGGTACCTACCTACTCTTGAGTAAGTAATAGTGGCAATTCGGAGTGTCGCAAAAGCTAAACTAAACTAACTAAAATTAATGCCATCCTTTTTATTCCCATCGCTATGAAAGGGACGGCAACATTTTTGGTTAGTTAAGTTTAGCTTTTGCGATAGGTACTCCGAATCGCCACTAATGTCAATTCCAAATTTGAACCAATGCGATTCCACAATATGCAAGCTTGACACATCTTGACGTACCTACGTTTTTGACGTCACGTCTACGTCTATTTCAACTCGTCCATTGTCGACAAATAGAGCGTTTCTCCGAAGGACACTTCGCGACGCATAAATCTGCGCAATACGCATAAATTAACATGTTAACGACTTGACGACACTACGAACTAAATTACTTACTCCGTTACAAAACTGTCAACTGATTGACAACTAAACTGTTCCAGAAACTTGTAAAGCAGAGAAACTGACATTATGTGTCAAAGTGATCTAACTATGAGTGATGTAAGTTACAAAAATCTTTCAGTTGACCTGACGCCTACATAACGTAGTAGTCATCAGTAATTTCAACATCAGACCTTGTAACAATAATTTGCATCCAAATATTTTCCATTGAATTTTACCCATAAATTCGGGTGCCTCCGAACGCTGGCAAGCCAGAGCTGTCTTCCATTCGAATTTCGAAATCCTCCAGACTGACAGTGACGCGGCGACGCCGACATTCCCGCGTTATTTCTGACGCGTCAAAACTTGATGAAGAGGAGAGATGCATGTAATTAAAGCACTTATGACGTAATCCTAAGGGCGGGAATCGTTGATCACAGCTGTCACATCTTGGGATCAATTTGGCTGCAGCGGTGTAATTTTGGACTTTATTTGCATAGTCCAATCAGCAGAAAATTAATGGACTGTCAGACTTCAGTGTCACTCATTGAACCAGTATTTATAACGACTTGTTTTTCACACTCATTTGTACCCTTTCAATGTTTTGAAAAAAAACAATCATTATCATGCAAAAAAATCTAGTCTCTACAATTTTGAACCATACCTATTAGAATATTTTTAAAATTTTAAAGGTTATGTCCATTATGTTATAGTTTATATTGAAATGAAGAAGCCATTACTTGGCAAGGTGCGTGCCGTGGGCGTACCACCCTGACAATGGCTCAGTGACCGCGGCAAAAAGCGGCGCATACCGCCCACCTCGTTGCAATGACGTATCTTGTAATAAACTCGTTCTCTTTTTGCAAAGAGTTCGTATTTCAAATAATTTAAGTAATAAGTTTTTAAAAATTATACCCCAGTTCTTATTTCAAATTAATAGACAAGTTCTTGGGAGAAAATACTCAGTTGATGATGTTCCAATTTCAAATGTATAAAAATGCAGAACAGGTCCTCCTATTTTGAAAAGATATTGAATGGAACGTTCTTGTTTAAACATTCAGGGGAAGTTCTTATTTCAAATTCATTTTTTCTCTACATAGCCTACAATAATTCTGCTCTAGATTGTCTTCGCGTAGACATTTTACTTTTAGATAGACCCACAACAAATGCAAGAAAATCTATCACTTTCCAGACTTATTTACTTAGTAAAACTACTAACTAATCTAATAAAAGCTCTGACAAAGTTATATTCAAACAAACAAAACCATCAGTAAACATTCTAGGAACCTATAACCAGTGACAGAACTAAAATGTCCACATTAAGCACATCGTAGTGTCTTTATTTACGGGCACAGTCGGCATCAATCCCCCGTTAATTCATGGATTATTTCATGCAAAATTGCATTTAAGACGCGAGCCGTTAATTTTAGAAATAATTGCGAATACTGAAATACCTACGGCGTTTATGACGCGAGCGAGTGACAGTAATACTTGTGTTGCTTGATTTATACAACACCTATGGCACGAAAGTACCAATGGGCAAGCGCGGAGTCGTAAAACGCGAGCTTTATAGCCGGCGATCACTGCTCAATTAAACTGAACGCAGTTTAGTACAATTAGAACAGAACTCGAACGCATCCTAATTCGACATTTGAGTTTGACAAGTAGTGACAGCTGGACGTCAGATTTAGAACGAAGAGTTGCGTGTTTTCCGCATGCATCACAGTGACACTTCTATTTTCAAATACCTACATTCGAAATTAAAATGCATTCTTATCCTTAAAAGTACAAGTTGTTTGATTATAGCGCTCGTGGCGAAGCTTTTATTAGCTTAGCAATGCTAAGATCAAAGATGTTCTTGATAGATCGTCGAAGTTCTGAGCGGTCAAAGCTTGGATGGGTGACCGCAAGTGGCATTATCAGCTGAGCGCTTCCGTTCTTCGGACGGATCATTAAATTATCGGTCCCGGCTTTTAAAGTCGTCAAGCCATGACGAAGGTCTTAGGCGGCCTAATAACACCAGAGTTGGCCACTTGGCCCACTTGCCATCGTTATGAAACAATAACTCGCAATAAACATGAGCTCTAACGGTGATGGAAAACATCGTGAGAAAACCAGTTAGATTTTTATAGCGGCGATAGGCTTGCAGCCTCTTTGCTAACTTCTGTAAAAAGATACCTACACCAAAATGTGTATTTGAATCTGACATACCTCTGTCTACTCCTATAGAAAGATACACCAAAATGTGTACCTACCTATCTTTTTACAGAATGTCTATTACTCAAAGACATCTTCAAAGGCTGTTAAACCCTCAAAAACCTTAAGATAAGATAAGATAAGATACATTTTTATTGTAAAACTGTTGAATGGTTACAAAGAATGTCCATCCCACCTGGAATACCTACAGTCGTAAATGTTTTAAAGAACTTGCAATTACAAATTGGAAGTGTGCATTTGCACCAATGGTGTGCACTCAACGGTAGTTAGTATTCATTTATTGCATTTATACATCCTTCTGATTGCTATAATGATCACGAGCATATTAGAGAGATTTATTAAAGCGCTTTGCAATCGCTTTGTATTCGTAACTTGTAATCATTGACTGCACTGAATTCGATATAATTTTTATTTCGCTGTATTTGTATTCTGAAGCTCTTTTGAGCCGGAACTTGGGCCTGCTGGGAAGTTTTTGAAGAAAAAAAGACATACATACATACATAAAATCACGCCTTTTTCCTATGGAGGTAGGCAGAGACCACGGATCTACATGTAGGTAGAATAAAATATTATATTAAGTAAATTAATAGAAGGAATAAATATGATCTGTTGATGTAAACCAATATCTAGTTTCTCAAAAGAATTTAAAACTCCAATCTGATTGAGTGATCGTTGTCCTTTTAATTAAAAAAAAATTCTACACACACGTAAATTCTACTCTAAGCTCTACAGTCTACGTAATAAGGTATAAATTCCCTGAGAATAATAAGATAGTATGATACAATCAAATGATCGGTAAGGGCCGATGACACTGCGCCGTTTTTGATAATACTTTTTGTTTTTGTTAGGTATTAATTTACGCGCCGAGATGTAAGATACCTCGGTACCTGGTGATGGTTTGATATGAAAAGTTGGAATTTAAAAGGTAGGTAATGATTTTCGATTTTAAAATGGCGTGTATCATTTTTATTGTGACACCATTAAAATACCATCAAGGAATTGAAGCGGAATAATTAAATATAATCTCATTTTCTTCGATGTTTTTATGATATTTTTTAAGTAAACCAAACAAGATGAGATAATTGAAGTAAGAAGGACTTAAGTCGTTTATTATGAGATTATGAGCAACTCTGGTCTTTAAGTATTTAAGATTTAAGTCTGCTTTCTTAGTCAGTATCAGATAGGAATAATAAATATACCTATGCACACTTTCTAAGATTAAAAATATAAATGAATAAATAAAATTTTTAAATTAAATATCTTACCAAAATTTGGATTCCGGGCGGGATTCGAACCTGCGATTCTAGTTCCCCGTAGAAGGCCATAACAAACTTTCACATAATTTAGAATAAGCCAAGTGCAGTCGGCTGCGGTAGCCAGCACCGCCGCCCACGCCGCGTACGTACCTACAAGGAGTACAGGACAGATATTAATCCACGCTGTGTGAGGGCCCGATTTATGAACACCACGCGGACATGCGAGCCTGGTACTTGGGATTAATCAGATGATTGTTATTGATTCGATTTCGACTCCTAAAGACGTTTTTTTTAATTGTAATTCAATAAATAGTCACAATAACAGCAAAAAACGTCTTTTAATTTCAAACACAAATTTATTTCTTTAAAAAAAAGAACAGTGTATTTTATTTTTTAGTTTTGTGCAAAAACAAACACAATTTTACATCATTACTGTTAATTTTAAGAGCCTGTATCCCTTGGGTACACTCTCAGATATCTTCTTCTTTTCTTTATTTTGGCCTCGCACGGATTGTGCCACGCATTTAGCCACTACCATGTCATTTAATTCAAGTCAGTACCTATAGTCAAGTCAAAGTCAAGTCAGATATCACTCAAAAACTTTGTTTTTATCATTTTATTATAGGAGTGCTTTATTTATTTATGAACAAAGAAACACACAGGAACAAAAATATCCACACTTCTTAACCTAAACAACTAAATAAATAAAAGGAACTCTGTACTGTATTCTATCCAAAATATAATATACTAACTAAAGATAGAAGACAGAGTTCAAAAACTTTTGAATTTTTCTTTGATCGATTTTTTTGCATTCCTAAAGTGAAAGTGACATTTACGTCAATACCGTTTCGAAAATCCACGTTTCCCTTCACAATCAAAAGAGTACCAACCACCGGACCCCCCGCCATCTTTATCTTTATCGTCGATTCAAGAAATATTATCCCCATTTTGATTGGTCCAAAATCATAATGAGATTGTGTAGTAAAAATAAAATGGTATTTTTAAATCGTCTCGAGTGGATTGAAATGTCGTGTTAATTATAAGTAATAGCTCGGGTTATGATTATGACTTGTTTTTTTATTAATACTTTACGACATAAAAAACACCATCGTCTATTTTTGTATGGGATTTTATCTGATGTTTCATTATCTCAATGATTTACTGGACTTTTATTGATGAAGTTTTTTGACGGAGAGACTTGATGAAAATATTTGTCAAAAATAACTACTTATTATCTATATCCAGAAGTTGAATAGTCGTACGATTTTTGAAAATCATTTTCACAAAAATTTTAAAACTTTATACAATCAAACGTTACTAATTTGTAAACAATGACTTACAGTCATATTTTCTAAAACATGTTAATCAATTAATAATAAAATATCACGATCGTATTTCCAAGATGCTGTAGATTAAATTCTTTCAGATCTTTTATAGTCAATTAGATCCCATGAAGATGTCTTAGGGGTAGTCAGAGGTTAGTCTAAATACAATTTTAGTGTATAAAAATTAAACATTAAAAAAAAATCAGATTCATTTATAATTTTTTTTTTTTTTTTATAATCAAAATCAAAGATTTTAAAATAAAAACATTACCACCATCTGTGATACACAGTACAATTTAATAAATTCATAGTTCTTAAAAGTCAGTTGTCAACTTGACACCCTCGGAATATTTAGTAGCATCATCGAGTCACCCATTACTTAATCTAAAATATTCACCGCATTAATACGTGTGCAAATCAAAATCGCATCAAGCCGTTAGTCCGTCAGTCTGTCAGTCACCACAGATTAAAATACAAGTGCAGAAGATTCACTTCGCGAAACTTTCATTTAAATAGCGACTCAAACTTCGATGCAATAAAGTGCAATTTAGTTCGCACATGCAGCTCTTGCCGATCGTCAAATCATGCTATCTCATTCTTACATAGTTCATTCTTATGATCACGACTGTATCCTAGGTAGCAGTAGACATTTATTTCAGATCTATAAGCAATTATTAGATCCTTTTTGAAAATGTCTAAGGGGGTAGTTAGAGGTATGTCCAAATACATATTTGGGCCCGGATATTCTTTACAAACAGCAGAATGAGATACTACAGCAGAGAGAGATAGCCTGCTGTCTGACAACCACTTCATTGGCACAGTTTAACCCCATTTAAGCCAGGCGACTTAAAAACATAATGCATTAAGCCCGTCACACACGTAGCTATAATATAATATATAGGTAATTACTATAAATTATAGCAAGGCATATTATGATATATTTTCTATACTATATTCAAGTGACCGCACACGCAGCTAAAAATATTAGCTGCGTGAAAATTTGTATAGAAAATATATCGTAATATGCCTTGCTATAATTTATAGTAATATATGTTGATCGAGTGGTGGCCAAGAGAGAGCTATAGAAGCAGGGGCAGACCATCAGCCCGGTGGGTGGACGATATAGAGGCCATAGAGGGAAAGGCATGGATGCGAACGGCACAGGGCCGATTAGAGTGGCGTTTGAGGGAGGAGGCTTATACCCAGCAGTGGGCTATCATTTGAGCTGCCAATGATGATGATGATGAATATATATTAGAGCTACGTGTGTGACGGGCTTTATTTTGCGCCTTGCATCGGACTTGATTAAAAGTACGTCTGAATAAAATGATTTAACACAACGATGCAATTTAACCACTTTGGAATCATCAGTAAAACGAATGTAATGACTATTCGTTAAAACAAAAAACATAAATTATTAGTAGGTATATCAGTCATCTCGTTACCATGACACAAGCATTAAGTTGCTTAGCTTGGGACTAGATGGCGCTGTGTGAAATGTTCAAGGATATTTATTTATTATTATAATTTATGTTTAAGTAAATGTAAACATCTACTCAGCTCGCTTAGCTACCTATGTTACGTTTAGACAATCGTTTTAGAATAGCAACAGAATAAAATGTATTGGAATTGACATTCGAATACGAAAAGTCACGAGAAAAGAAGTGTCAAATCAAAGGAACAGCGATGATAGAAAGAGAATAGATACGAAGCGTTTGTCACTTGACTACAGGCTCTGATATAAATTCAGTTTTTGTTTATTTGAAGATTTTTAGGGGTCAGTCAGATCACGTACAGATATTTATCAAAAACTTTCACATTTTTTTACTAGCCAAAAACTATAAGGAAAATGCAAAAGTTAGATAAAAATATTGGATTTTTATCTAAAAGGCACCTTGTTAGATTATAATTAATTTTAAGATCTGCCTAATTATCACATCTAATTAAATCGAAGTGGAATCGGAAGCATTACATAAACCATCCTAAATAAAGATCAGTACAATCTCAGCTCGTATTCCAAGACGTTACGAGGATAGCAATAAAGTACTCGTATCTCGCTATCGTTTTAATGAAAACCGCCGGTCGATTGGACCCCAACGCTTAAAATATGCGATTTTTATCAGTCCCACCCGGACAGGGTTAAAAATATGCAAAAATCAGCGCTCGGGGTGAATATTAAGCAATGTAATTTTGTATAATATTCCACAATTAAAATTCAAATTGAAATCAATGCTCGGATGAATGGGCTGGGCGCGAATGTTAACCTTTTAATGTTATGGCGTTTTTATCGAGATAAAACTCCAATTATAGGAGTTTAGTAAGTTGTAGGTAGGTACTTTCTTACTAAGTAAGATGTGAGTATTTTAAGTAAGTTCGTGAGTGAGGTTTTGCGTAGGTATTCGAGTGTTCTCAAAATGTTAAAATTATCTTGTAAAGCGTTAAACATAGCTTGTGAAGCCTAGATTTACAAAATAAAATATTTTTAAATTTGAAATCGAACGCGGGTCAATCCTGCATTTTAAGGCTGGCCTCACACAGCCGGAAAACCTATCTGAATTAAGAATCTTAATTCAGACTCTTAATTCCGGCTCCCTCAACTCACATTATCTTAAAAATTGAGATAGATCAGTAGTCTCTTGTTTCACGACACACGCAAACGTCTCGAAATGGAGGAGGAATTAATACTAATCGCATTGCTATTGGCTCAATACTGAAAAATTCATAATCTGAATTCAATATATCGTCACTGGAAATATCACTTAACGTAAGGGACAAATCCCTGTTTTTCAGGAGAGCCAAAATAAGATTTTTTTTTTGGAAATTGATCTGTATCTTTTTTTCCTGACATCCGATTTGAATACTTCAAAGAGCAAAGTATCTTAGTTTTTCAGCACCTTTCTTACTATTATTTAAAAAATGTGAAAAAACTTATGGTTTAGGAGATAGCCTGTCCCTTACCGTAAAATTCAATGTAAAGCTGTACCTTACGTTATTCAAAATGAAGGTGAAAACAGTCTGCGATGATGTTAGGAACAACATATTAAATAAAGTAATAGGTAAGTTTAGCGTAAGGGTCTTTTATTAGTTTTCATTTGTTGTAAGTACATACAAACCTAGTAATATCACCCTTATTACTATCGAATTAGAGATCAAACCTTTTCGTATCTGTGTATGTGAGAAGAGAATAGAAATGACCTGACCAATTAAATCTACAATTTTCTATTTCGATGCCAGTTTTTCCTCATAATTAGACTAATTAGGTTTTAAATATTAGATAATCAGCCTAAAAATATATTTTGACACCTAGTGAGTAAACAGGAGGTTTCATAACGGCTTTGCAATTAAACGCAGAACAACAAAAATATATTTAAAATCTTTAATGGTAAGGACAAGTAGGTACTGAAAACAGAAGAGGAATATAAATATTGGTGAATTGTGTTTTATAAATAAAGAATTGGATATCCTAAGAGTAGAGGTAGACCAAATAAAAAAACTGTACGTAGGTAACTGTAGTGAGAAGGAGGTGTTACCTACATCTCCTTCTCAGGACCAGTTGTGAGAGTATGAACTTGATAAATTGGAGGCTTTGCTAGATCAAGACTCGTGCCCAATGCAGGAAAAGCTTGCAGAATCATTAGGAGTTGACCAAAGAACAATTTCTATACGTTAAAAAGCCGTTGGATTCTGTCAAAAGCATGCAATTACTCCAAGTGAATTTAACGTAAGGGACAAAAAAAATCTCAAAGATAGTTACAAGTCCGTTACGTTAAATATTTATGACTAATCTGTCTAGAACTTACTAAAAAAATGTGATGTAAGGGACATTTTTTTAAAGATATCAAAATTCTGAGTATGCCAGTCGATAGAGCGTCGAATTTTAGATCGAACTGCATATTTAACTCATTTTCGACAAAATGTCCCTTACGTTAAGTGATATTTCCAGTGACGATATCGTCACTGGAAATATCACTTAACGTAAGGGACAAACCCCTGTTTTTCAGGAGAGCCAAAATAAGATTTTTTTTTTGGAAATTGATCTGTATCTTTTTTTCCTGACATCCGATTTGAATACTTCAAAGAGCAAAGTATCTTAGTTTTTCAGCACCTTTCTTACTATTATTTAAAAAATCTGAAAAAACTTATGGTTTAGGAGATAGCCTGTCCCTTACCGTAAAATTCAATGTAAAGCTGTACCTTACGTTATTCAAAATGAAGGTGAAAACAGTCTGCGATGATGTTAGGAACAACATATTAAATGAAGTAATAGGTAAGTTTAGCGTAAGGGTCTTTTATTAGTTTTCATTTGTTGTAAGTACATACAAACCTAGTAATATCACCCTTATTACTATCGAATTAGAGATCAAACCTTTTCGTATCTGTGTATGTGAGAAGAGAATAGAAATGACCTGACCAATTAAATCTACAATTTTCTATTTCGATGCCAGTTTTTCCTCATAATTAGACTAATTAGGTTTTAAATATTAGATAATCAGCCTAAAAATATATTTTGACACCTAGTGAGTAAACAGGAGGTTTCATAACGGCTTTGCAATTAAACGCAGAACAACAAAAATATATTTAAAATCTTTAATGGTAAGGACAAGTAGGTACTGAAAACAGAAGAGGAATATAAATATTGGTGAATTGTGTTTTATAAATAAAGAATTGGATATCCTAAGAGTAGAGGTAGACCAAATAAAAAAACTGTACGTAGGTAACTGTAGTGAGAAGGAGGTGTTACCTACATCTCCTTCTCAGGACCAGTTGTGAGAGTATGAACTTGATAAATTGGAGGCTTTGCTAGATCAAGACTCGTGCCCAATGCAAGAAAAGCTTGCAGAATCATTAGGAGTTGACCAAAGAACAATTTCTATACGTTAAAAAGCCGTTGGATTCTGTCAAAAGCATGCAATTACTCCAAGTGAATTTAACGTAAGGGACAAAAAAATTCTTAAAGATAGTTACAAGTCCGTTACGTTAAATATTTATGACTAATCTGTCTAGAACTTACTAAAAAAATGTGATGTAAGGGACATTTTTTTAAAGATATCAAAATTCTGAGTATGCCAGTCGATAGAGCGTCGAATTTTAGATCGAACTGCATATTTAACTCATTTTCGACAAAATGTCCCTTACGTTAAGTGATATTTCCAGTGACGATATGTGTGTGTTGCTCTATGCAAATGTATAGGATTACGTGCGTTATGAAGTCATAATCTTAAATATTCAGACCAGGAATTCCGGATGCACATCAGAATCATTCTTACAGATCGATCTGAGAAATTCATAATCTGAAAAAATCAGAATGTATGTGGATCATAACGACTTTGTATGGGATTCCGGCCTTTCTTAATTAATAATATGAATTCAGATTATGAATTCAGAGACGAATTCCGGCTGTGTGAGGCCGGCCTAATTCTTACATTCCAAATTCAAAAGTTATCAGCGTTAAAAGATACATAGAGTAGGTAGGTATTAAAATTGATAGAAAAAACAATAACATTTATTTAAAACCATCGTTTGAAATTGAAATTTCCAAAAAACAATAAAGTTTATTTAAAATCATCGTTCTAAATTTGAATTTCCATGTGACTCAAGCCAGCAACATTCTAAATTCGAATGTTGACGAGACGTTATACCTAATAGTATATTTTACAAGCGTTCGCTACGAAACAAAGCGTCACTAGAACGTTTGACGTTTCAGCGAGGATCTCAGCCCTTAATGGACCATAAAGGCACCCCATAACTCCGCTATCCCAGGATCATTCGGGTGTTATTCCCTCTTAATTGGCCGTTCCGCCCGGAATCGTCAATTTGAGATATTAAACTAATTTTCAATGCGTAATCGCGGATACGTGATCTGTATAGGGTTACAGTTAAAGGTGAGGTTCTGAAAAGTATGGGTAATTCAAGACGTGTATGTAAATAATGAGAATCTTAAAACTTGATTAACCTGATTATTTTTGAAATCGGATGAGTAGTTTCAGAGTTCCCCAAAGATACAAACAAACCAACTTTATAAAAAAACTAGTTATAAAAAAACTAGTTTGCGTGGTGCGGTTTTCTTTTTCCATGTTTCGTGACCCTTATAAAATTTTGAAAATCCATAGGAGATCTAAAATATTTTATAAACCGCTATGGGAACCCCTAAATCAGTATAAAAACCCTTTAAGAGCCCTAAAACATTAAGAAAAAAAAAAAGAAAAAAAAAACAAGTTATAAAAAAATACTCAATGTCAAATTCAACGCTGTTAACGTTATTATAACGTTACTGTCTTATAAAAAGCGTGTCTTAAACACACGTGTACTTAAAATCTTGTGATATCGTTTATGTGCAATATTTCGAGTTTTAAACGCAATTTAACGATTACTGCAATACCAAAATATCGCGATTTTATGGTTAATTTGCAATAAAATGCTACCTACTGAATATAATAACTAGTATAATACAGAATAAAACATTTTTATCTGATTACGTTGTAGGTACATATAGGTACTTAGATATTAATGCGACTTGCGGTCACCCATCCAAGTGGTGACCTCTCAGAACGTTGATACTAATACTATCAAGAACGTCTTAGCTCTAGCTCTAGCTTCTAAACTAGAGATGGGAAATTTTAAAAGACGAAATATGTGATTTATATTTTTCGTACAAGTAAATTTTGAAGAATTACACGAAAAATATAAATCTTAATGTACTTACTTAATATAATATAAAACTTAATGTAGGTACTTACTTATCTAACAATTTTATCGATTTATGACTATTGAATACATATTTGCGTATTAGAAACTAGTTATTAGATATTTTATGTTGAAAAAAGTAACTAATGTACAATATTTGCTTTCGCTTTGTACATTAACTAATTTCTTAAGGGGCGCGTCTCTAAAAACGCGCGAACAGGCACTTACCATTTTAAAAAATAAACTAATGAAATCACTTCATAGAATGACAATAAAAAAGAATCGAGTTCTCAATAGATGAGTCTACACTAACACCGTGTGATAATTCTAAAATAATCCTTAATTTTTGAGAAAAAAATCGTCAAAATCCATCAAAAACATCGAAATCGACCTTTTCTATTTGAACTATTTATGATATTATTGTTGTTATTATTGATAATATTTTTTGATAAATCGTGAGTCAAAATAGTAGTCAATACATTCACCGTGAATGTTTTTTACTAATTAAAACCAAAAAGCATTAATCTGAGCTTAAACATCATTAATTTTTTTTGCAGAATTTTTTTCCCGCCGCCATACATTTTAGTATGAAGCAGTGCCTGACGTAATTGTCTTTTTATTAGAATACACGCTGCAGAAATATTCAGAACCCGCTGGGTTTCCAAAGTGACCGCACGTCCGTCATAGATCTCGCCGAGCTTCTTTTGTTTACTTTGGACTAGAAAAAGGGTGGGTTGCGAGTGTTGGAAACTATCTGTACCTATTCATCGAGCAAGTAGACGAACTAGGTAGATACGTGACTTTTACTTTGTAGTATTTTTTCTTTTGAATAAATTATCAAACCCTAACCAATGAACTATATAGGTACGAGTTATGTCGTAACTTATTTTTTTACCTATTTCAGAGAGATATGGGAAAACGTATAGAAAATTACTTTAAACACAAAGAAATTAAAGAAGTATTAAAATAATGCAGTAAGCACCCACATATAATGCACCTACTCATCTTTTTACCCGACCGTAGCAAAGACAAAACATTGTTGTGTTTTACCTTTTTTTATTTATTATCTCGGACCTCTGTGGCGCAGTGGGTGAAAGCCCGAGACGCAGAGGTTGCGGGTTCGATTCCCGCTGCGGGATAAATGTTTGTATGATTTGCAAATTATATTTTGTCTCCAGTTTGGGTGTTTTCTATGTACAATAATATGTATGTATTTACAAAAAAAAATGTATCTATGTAGTATATCAGTCATCTGGTTACCATAACACAAGCAATAAATTGCTTAGCTTAGGACTAGATGGCGCTGTGTAGAATATCCAAGGATATTTAAAAAAATACAAAAATTAGGTATGGAAGAAAAGTTAAAAATGATTTAAGTACCTTGATTGTATCTCGACTATCACTGAGAAAAACAAAAAAATTAACAAATAAAAACAGGTTCAACAAGGTAATTCATTCATCATCATCATTGGCAGCTCAAATTATAACCCACTGCTGGGCATAAGCTTCCTCCCTCAAATGCCACTCTAATCGGCCCTGTGCCGTTCGCATCCATCGTAGTTCATTACAGCTAAAATATCTAAGGTTCGGGTTTCCGATTTATTACGATTATTCAACCAGTCTTACTACCGACATTCCACTACAGAGTGAAGGCCCGTCACTCATGGTCATCGTCCCCGTCCCCCCTTTTATAACTAACAGTTTTTTTTTTACTTTATATAAATAAATAAAAAAAACCTGCAACACCAGGGATCGATTTATAACATAATTGTTGTAACAGTTTTATGTGGATATCGAGTGTTCGTATTTTTGTCTCATTTCCGATCCGAGACGGATTTAATCGAAGTATTAAATAGGTATGTTTCGGAGTACCTACTGTAAATAAGTTGAAGCCGTCCTAATCTGTACATAATATATTCCATGTTTGTACTAAATTGTCTTATAAGTAAACAAATAATTTTGATAAACGATTTTTTATCTATTATTGCACATTTCTCATATTATTATTATAACACAGAACATTGGTTTGACAAATTATCTTCAATTTCTCAAAATTTAAAATGATACCAAGAAGCATACACTGTGACCCAACCCTTTGCCGTGCTGGTAACTAATTGCAGGCCGCGTGTTGCTAATACATTGCGTGTTTTATTGTGATATTTATATACATCTCACAACGACAAACGCGTAATGGATGTGTAACTAGTGCGAAACTTCGAAAGTAGTTTTATTCGTCTTCAGGTTGTAAATGCTAATTTCGGGATGCACTTGTGTGAGTAGAAAGTGTCAATGTAGGTGTTAATCAGAAATTCCCACGCTCAAGGACTGCAGGCTTAACCTAACACCCGATTCCACCAAGCGTTTCCAAGCACCCATTACGTCATATCAAAGCTGAATGTTAAACAAAACTCGTCTTTAACTCATAGTGATAAAGTTCAATCAAAAACAGCCAATTTTAATTAGCCCCCCCGTTCGGATAAGGGTGTTTGCAAATAGGAGGGACTGCAAGGAAGCCAATCCATCAAATCGGAACGCATTACGACACCACGGTTGTCGCCCTTAGGGATGTCACCGTCCGTCTCTCAAGTTATCGATATCGATGATTTTTTCATCGACAGTAAAAACCTTGGCAAAAACGTATTTTCTCAGTCAGATGGCAAGAGTTGCTTACACTTAACGGGACACTAGTGCCTGGGACATTGTTAAGATGGAATAGGCTTGCCCAGCACCTGAACCATCCTCTCAACTGCCGGCAACAGGAAAGACAATGGTCAATAGGGGCTGACTAGCCGCGGGTTTCCTCACAATGTTTTCCATCACCGTTCAAAGCTCGTGTTAAAGTGCATGTACATTTTCCGACACGAAAAGTCCATTGATATACAGCCGGATTCGAACCCACGACCTTCGAATTGAAAGTCGAAGTAATTATCCATTATGCAAAGTGAAATTTTCGATGTATGTGGAAACTTTTAATTAGCCTTCCCAGTAATAGCATGATGTTTTTACTCATGTTATATTGTATATCTTGTCAATAGTTTTGCATGCTGTAAGTTTTCTTAAAATTGTTAAAATAAAAATAAAATAAAATGTTGTAGAACAATATCGACTAGTATTGATAGTTCTCAACAATATCAACTAGTATCGATAGTTCCCACAGAGGGCAGCACTAAGGCGCGTGCGCTAAGTTGATTGGCGTAACTCGATCCTGCACTCATTCGGCACTATCGCGGTGCGCGATAAATCTCGCAGGAGGGCCTCTAATGACGAGGGTGCTGTTTTGTCTTTGTCTTCGTTAAAACAGCGCAAGTTCGTTCGTTCGTTCGTATGAGCAAGTGGCCAACTCTGGTGACGGAGTTTTTAGGCCACCTAAAGCTCCGTCATGGCTTAACGACTTTAAAAGCCGGAATCGACAATTTAACGTGCCCTCCGAAGCACGGAAGCGCTCAGCTGATAATGCCACTTGCGTTCACCCATCCAAGTTGTGACTGCTCAGAACGTTGCTTCACTTCGACGACCTACCAAGAAAGTCTTAGCTAGCTTCGCCACGAGCGCTTCGTAGCTTCGTAGCGCAAAAGTAAAGAAGCACAATTTAAATCTTGTGTTTGTTATTAAAATAAAATAAATAAATATCCTTTGACATTCCACACAGCGTCATCTAGTCCCAACCCCAAGCTAAGCAATCTAATGCTTGTGTCAAGGCACTTATTGAAATCTTATTTTTCACAATTTAAATCTTGTGTTTGTTCATCATCATCTGCCACTTTTAACCCACTGCTGGGCGTAGGCCTCCCTTCGTGAATGCCATTCGCCTCTATCCTGCGCTAGTCTTGTGTTTGTTATTAAAATAAAATATATAAATATCCTTTGACATTCCACACAGCGTCATCTAGTCCTAAGCTAAGCAATCTAATGCTTGTGTCAAGGCACTTATTGAAATCTTATTTTTTTGTTACAAAAGCTCTGTCGTTTTTGGAAATTATGAAGCATCATTTTGAAAAGTAATTTTTAGTAGTCAACGAACTTTTCAATATTAAAAAAATCTAAACTGTATTTTTTTTCTGTACAAAAATGTTTTTAAATGATTACTTTTTTGTTTTTGTAAAGAGTGTTTTCGAAGTGTCTGTTCTGATTTATTATGGAGTAAAAGCTGCTAAGTTTACTAACCCAAGATTTTAAAATGTAAGATCTTTATCTAAACCACATAACAACTTCTCAGACAACAACAATTTAAGAAATATAACTTTAATTGTCATCACCGTTTTTATAAATTTATATATTTCTTAAACAATGCTGATACTACAGAAAAAAGATTGATTTTTTTCTATAAATTTTTCTTTTTTTTTCCAAATATACAATCAAATAAGGAACTAATAAACTGGCAGAACTCAAAGGCCAGACCGCATCCCCCGGTGTCAGGTTGCCAATCGGCTTACAACGCCACGCCATGGGGCCCAGGGACCGGGGCCACTATGGGAAAGGATTACTGGTAATGAGCACTTCGCTGCTATTGGCTGTAATTGAAACGTGCAATTGAAATTCCTATTTCAAATATGCGAACAAGCGAAAACTAAGTCATTCTCTTTTTGAAATTGATTCGTTTTTTTTTCATAACTGAGCGTTATCTTTTTGAAAACTAAGGCATTCTCTTTTTAAAACTAATTCGTTTTTATTTCATAGCTGAATCGTCTTTGTTTCAAATTTGGAACGATATTGGATTCTTCTTTTGAAATACAACAGGATTAGTGTACTGTACTGGTTGGTTTGTTCATTCTTTTACGCACTTAATACTAGAATGTAGAATGATCTAAGGGGACTTGATAAGCACTGTGTTAATAAATGATTTGAGATAGAGGAAATACAGGTTTTAAATAGTTCACAGTCCTAAAAAGAATTTCGGGTCGGTATTTTAATAAAAAGGTCTCCCTTTAGCAACAGAGTCAACTTCAAGACGAGACATTCCAACATTGTTCATCTCAACTTATTGCAAATTCCCAAGTTAATTTAAACTGTTCTTGACTTTTCGCACGCAACTGTTTATATTATACACATTCATTTGGGGTGTATTAGTGAGTATTAGGGGTAGGGGTGCCTTTTAGGGGTAGTGCGTGGCCCGGAGATGAATTAGAGGATTACTCCGATGCAACTGCACTCTGATTTAACACCCCTAGTTGTACAGGGTGTTAATAAACTTAATAAGCAAATTATCTTTGAACTATCCATATTTTACGACTTTACACGAGGTAAAGACACGTACCTTTCACATTCACTAGTACTCGCTTACTTTCCAATAGAATGTAATATCAAATTATGCTAAAGTATATTACAATAGATATTTTAAAACTCATTTATAATTTGTTTTAGTAAAGCGATACGAATGTTAAAAATCTTGAACGAATAACAATTACAAAGACAATAATGTCATTGTTTTTGTCAAAATGTAACTATTTTATTGTCTCGTACACCCTATACGTATCGAGGGGAACGATGTAATGGTCTTAAAGTAATTTTATTACTTTGCCCCCATTACCATCACAATGCATGCTACCGGCACGCGAATGTCGATATCTGAAACATCGATAAAAATTTAAATCTTCTTTCGCATCACTATTTTTACGTATAAAAGTTGAAAAGGATTAAATTTGGAATATTGATTCTGAGAGGTACTTACTCTTCTCTACATCTCTTTCTCCATTCTCTACATTAATAAAACTGTAACACGTCGATGTCTGTTGGTACTTTTGAGATATTAATGGAAAACTAATATTATGGATCTATAATAAAGCAACAGAGGCCAATGATGTTAAGCCAGTATGGATGTTTGTTCCCGCATCACGCAAAAACTACTGAATGGAATTGAATGCAGTTTTCACCGATGTATTGACAGAGGTCTAACTTAAAAAACAGGCGCTATTTTCCGCAGGTTTACCCCTTTGTGGTGTCAAAGTTTGTATAGGAACGTTTTAAAGGAAAGTGAAATTAGATAGAAACTCGATGTGTCAAAGTTTTTTTGGAAAGTAGCGTGTACAACACGCAAGCGAAGCCGCGCGGGTCTACTAGTTCGCAAATAGGTTTAGGAACAAGAACAATTATTATTTATTTAAATCGACGAAACGAAAAACGAAAGAACGTGGCCAAATAACGCAAGCAAGCAGCTAGTTTTTTATTGAAGTACCAGGAGCTCAGAGACAAGAAGGAGCTAACACCCCAGCTGATTCGATTTGTTCCTGTCACGATGAATATTTGATTCGGCTCAGTGCACACTAATTTGTTTATCGTGCTCGCTACGGGTATCCTGAATTATTTACAAAAAATACTTTGGGAGTCGCTTCGCGTGTGTTTTCTTGTATTTTTATACAATTAAATAATGCTAGCTTCAAAGTAAAGTACCATTTACAATTTCGTACCAGAGAAAAACGAGTTCTAAATCGATCCACTCTTGACCGCATAATAAACAAACATTAAAAAAACACAGTGCAATAACCTCCTGCTATTTGGAAGTCGGTTAAAAATTCGCGTTATCGTAACACCCCATAAACAGTACCTACTCATAATTGTACAGACAGCACAGAACGCAAGTGTTATAACGTGGTAATGTACCAGGCAATCAGAAATCGTAGGAGATACCTTCCTACGCTGCGTCTGGCATATTAATTAGATCCAATCCAAGTTGTATTTATTTAATCACCTGCCACGATTCGTATCTTACTATGCTTAATTAATTCTGATGATTCCACGCAAGTTATGATTCGAGATTGTATCCTTGTTAGCTTGTTTTCTAAACAGGCTTACGTTTAAAACTACAGATATTTACCTACATACCTACTACATACTATATTATTATACTCAAATGAAAAAGCTTACTAAAACTTTATGACTTCGACGGGATTCGAACCCAATTCTTTTAGAATTCCTTTAGATGGCACTGATCGGTGCTATAGCTGAAATTATCATCTTTCTGTTAATTTGGTCTTCGGCGTCATAGGCTTCGTGGCCGAGTAAGGCTAAAGGGTGATCGCTTGTATTACGCGGTTATTTTGATGAAATTTGGTACAGATATATGTAAGGCTTTGGGAAACATAGGCTACAGTTTAAGTACCACGCGTGAAAAACCGCGGGAAGCAGCTAGTAATTGATATGTTGTTACAGGCGACGCCAGCAATGCCAGCATCGGCTCCGGCGAGGGCACGGGTGAAGAGGACGACGACACCAACGGCAAGAAGAACCAGAAGAAGCGAGGCATCTTCCCGAAGGTGGCCACCAATATCCTCAGGGCGTGGCTCTTCCAGCACTTAACGGTACGTAATATAATAATGGTCTTATTCATAATGGTCAATTTAACGCGTTCAGTGCCCATGACACATGTGAATGGTGCGTCATTGGCACTGAACGCGTTAAATCTTTTTTCTTGTTAAACTATTTGTATTCTAGTCGATCCATGATAGGTGTGCAAAGTTTTCACTTCGAAGCAACATGCACATGTGCTTCATGGGCACTGAACGTGTTAATATAGGTTTAAAGAGTGTTTTTTTTTTGTTACTCTTATGTCAATGAAAAGAGATAGCAAAACGTAGAAGCCCTCACGGCTAAAATGTGGTTTTTGTAATGATCTAAAAACACACTGTCTTTATTCATTGCAATCATTGTCAGTATTGAAAAATTTATAGTCCCAGTGTTTAATTGAAACGGTTCCGTTCAATTGTAGCCGTTTTAAACTTTTACAGAACCTATGGTTTATTGCTTCGAGTTACAAAATGTCGGACAATAGACGCTTTTGTGAGACAGTGTGTAGGAAATGGGTTATTCAGAGGCAAGTCTAATTCTGAGCTACGAGTATGTAGCTTATTTTAAAAATGAATACTTTTGTATTGAATTAATCGCAAAGACATTTTTTGAATGTAAGTAAGTAGTTTTTTAAGGTAAAAATGCATCCACTTTAGTTATTTTTAATCACATAATAGAACGATCGATTGACCTACCGAGTCTTATACAAATTGAATTAATGGTTCGTTATTCAAAAACATATATTTCTTGAAACATACGCCAAAGTTGCAAATTGGCCGAATTTGCAACAATTTTTGGAATGGTAAAGGAATTATCAATAAGTAGGTAAGGTAGATACTTATAAGTAAAGGATAATGTGTTGTAAATATAAAAACGACTTTCACATTGAATTGGCTCGAAAGGGTAAGAAAAAGTCCACTTCTCTCGAACCGAAATCTTCATTTGAAATCTAAAAACATTAGTAAGATCGGAACTAGTGTCACAGATCCACTGTTGCGTAGTAATTTCTAGAATGGGTTTCGCGGGGTTCCCCCGGGGGTGTGTGGGGTGCAAGGGGGTGCCGGGGGGTGCAGGGGGTGCAATTTCATTACCGGCCCGGATCCGCGCCCATAAATCACAGCCCCGAAGAAGCTTCAGCTCAGGTGACGCCAACTCCTGAGCCCGCCATTCCTGTTTCATTTAGACAGATCCCAGTTTCTTTATGGCTATGAATTCCTGGTATTTTCGAGCTTTAATTACTTTACCAGCTTTTACAATTAGCCAGATAAGTACCGTAAAATAGGCAAGATTCCGAAAATTACGCTGTAGATGTCTTCTTAAAATAGAACGATTTGTTACATTTCTTTTCTTACCGGCCAGTGAAAATAGAACGTCATAAAAGTAGGTACTTCAATATTTAATGTTCAAAAATGGATTGCTTGTTTAGTTACTGTATTCGAAGTTTAAAAAGTAACCATCGACAATCGAATTAGGGAGCTTTTAGCGCGTTCCGTTTGGCGTTTTTGCGCAGCGCTGTCCGCGCCCATTACCGGCTTCCAAATTACTTATAATTGCTTCGCTTAGCGCTAAGTGCTTTCATTACCCGCCCTGTAAAACAGTGCCGTGCGCTGGCACAGGATATGTCAATGTTAACTCTACAGCTCTTCCTAATCCATTTTTAAACAGAGCTTAAATCGTGAATTCGCTCCTAAATTGTTTGCTTGTCCGTGTAATCGCATTCGGATTCGAAGCGCTGGGCCATAGACAAACGGAATTGGCTTAAAAGAGCATTCGACCCATATATCGGGCGTGAAACTGCATAGCTGTCAACGTGACGTTTGTAATATTCATTCGATTACGCGTCGCGGGAAATGGAACCCGCGCGGTGACAGCGCCACCTGCCGCCGCCGCGATTGGTCGCGCGTTGGCGGGAAACAAATGAATGCAGTGTTCAAATCCTTGACCACAAAGGTCGAGTGTCGAGCATGGTCGGTTTCAGTTTGAATATGAATCGATATGCGATTACAAAGTTGCATGGACGTTCGTTTGAATTAATTCACAATTTAGACGGAAAGAGGAACGAACAGATACGTTAGAATTTAGAATTTGAATTCGGAACAGTTTTCCGTGCGGATAGGTTACAATGAAACGCAACTCGTTCCGAATTTCAAATTGAAAAAAGAACATTCTAAATCCGAAACCGCTGTTTTATTTACGCGCGTACGTAAAAGTTTACAAGATTGTATCAGTAAGATTAACAGTTCTAAAATAGCGAATACTAAGAACATCGTGTTTACACGTCATGACAGCGCATTCATCAAAGAAACGTTTGGAATAAGCTTGTCTTACGTTGTTAATCACAGAATCCTGAACCACAGCTAAAATAATATAGCTTTGACACTTTTCTTTCAAATCTGAAAACAATTTTGGCATAACTTTAGTAGATTATACCTACAAAAACTAAAAATTCATCATTTACAAATCGGTTTTTCATAATTATGTCTTGAATCAATGATTTTTAATCTCATTTTATTTCTTACACTGTCGAATCACTTCTGAACATGTCAGATAAATATATGAATAGAATTTAACAATATATTTACAAGATCATATTAATTCAAATACATAGTTCAATTAAAATGTAAGTATAATATTTCAACGACTTTTTCTTATCAAATTATGGTTAACAGTTCTATCTAGTCTTGAAAATCTGAAGTCAGATCCGTGAGCCTGTTTATAAACGCTATTCAGAAACCCAGCTGCTTCGTCACAGCAAACCCTAAGTAAATGAAAGTATTCAACTGCGTAGAATCTTCCCTCGCATTACTTTCTTAGACGCCCGTGGAAAACCATATGTTCTTTCCCGAGACCGCTTTGCACCCTTATTCAAAAACGACACCAAATCTTATCTGAGTAAATCAGTGAAGACTGGCAAAAATGAAAAACTTATGATAATTTTGAAAGCCGACACTGCTAGACTGCCAGCTGCCACCTCATTTTGGTGAAATCACAAAATAATTTCTTATAGCTCTATTTGTGTTGTATAAGAACGGTCGCCATGAAAACTGGCGCAAATATGTCTAATTAGGGGTAGTCAGAGATATGTCCAAATACATGTTTGGTACAACATTCTGAAAAATGTGAGCACCATAATATTGCCAAGTTGAAGTTAGCAAGACCGTTTTTATTGAACACCTAAATATAATTAATGACTCATTGTAGTCATTTTACAAGTGGTCACTTAGAACATTGTCATCTTAAAAACCTCAGTACCTCAGTCACCTCAGTACCTCAGTCAACTCAGTACCTCAGTCACCTCAGTACCTCAGTCACCTCAGTAGGTACCTCAGTCACCTCAGTACCTTAGTCACCTCAGTACCTTAGTAGGTAGGTACCTCGGTTACCTCAGTTCTACCAAACAACCTCTTACCGAATAAGGCGACCAAACTGTACCAACGCAACTCTTTCTCAGCTGCTACCAACTAAATCTCACTTAATGCCCTACCTGAGACACGTACCGAAACGTCCCGAAGAAATAATATTGAATAACGCGGAGACTTACGACCGACTTAGGACAAATCCCGCGGCCTTAAGCCCCGGGGGAGGCCTAAAAATAATTATAAGTCCCGTAATCCAAGACAGCGAGACAATTTCATATTGTTTTTGTATGTTGCGTTATTGTTTGCGATATTTGGCGACTGTTAACAAAACGTGTGATAAAGTTGTCTAATCTTCGTTATTTGTTCGCAAGACGCTAGACCAATGAGGAATGGATATTAGCTACCCGGTATAAGATTTGTATAAAGAACAGTTTTCCGATTTGAATGCTGGTTGGTTACAGTTTTAAATTTGGAATTCCTAATTCCAATTTGAAAAAGGAACATTTAAATGAAAGATTGATCACTCCTGAAATTGATTTCTCGCATTTTATTTTACAACCATAACAAATATTTTAAATTTCATCTCTGAGACAAACGCGCACGTAAAACTGACATTCTAAATTCAAATTCTAAAATCATAAACAAGAGATATTTCCATAGCAATATTCTAGTATCTTAGTAAGACCTAGACCGAGCTGGATTCCTAGGCGCGTGTTGAGTTACCGTCTTAAGTTACCTTTGAACCGCCGCGGCTCAGCCATCTGGAAGATACCTATATATACCTATGCATCGAAATATTTATGATCTTACTGATAGTTTCCTCTTCGGCGTTATAAGGTTTCGTGACCGAGTGGATAAGGCAGCCCGGCAGACGTAAACCGAAGACGTAAACTTTTAGATACTTAAGTTTTTTATTTAGACTCCTAACTTTGATTTCCTAACTTAATTATGATCACAACACAACTGTATTTTCAAGATGCAGTAGACATTATTCTTTCAAATCTTTGAAAATTAAAAAACATTCTTTTGAGTTTTTTTCCCGAATTTTCAATTTTTTTTAGGGTGTAATTCGTTTCTATGTCCCTTTTATCTAAGCTTATGTTTTTTATATGCGTTTCATAATAGTCTATAAAAATTCGAATATTCTAGACTAGACAATTCTGTTAACGCTGTTTCTGTAAATTACCTACCTCTTTTCGGAATTCATATGAAACTTTATCTTTGTTTTTTATTTTAATAAAACTTTTTCAAAATATTTTTTATCGTTAATGTATTTACTTACCTACGTGATTTTGTAAATTGCGTGGGTTTCATCTATCTACGGATAGCATGTCCGATCGGTAGCTATCTTCGTTATTACCAGCGCGTGCCATAAACATGACAAAACATCGCATGTGCGCAAGCGCAGCTCGTAAATAATATCATAACATGAACACAATACTATACTTACTAGCATTCGGCCGCGTGTTATTTACCTGGATAAAAAGTAGCTTAAGTATTATTCCTATAGGTATGGAAAAATAAAATCAAATATTGGGATCAAATGTAGCCTATTTTTTTATCCAGTGTATAAGCAATCCTGATACCAAATTTCATTCAAATCCGTCTAGCCGTTTGAGCGTGAAAGAGTAACAAACACACTTACACACTTTCGCACTTACCTACATTACTCACACACACAAAATTTCACTTTATAATATTATTAAATAAATAAATACTTAAATAAATATTCTTGGACATTCCACACGGCGTCGTCTAGTCCCAAGCTAAGCAACTTAATGCTTGTGTTATGGTAACCAGATGACTGATAATACTACTTAGATACATTTTTTTTTCTTTATAATATTATTGAGAATGAACCCGCGACCGTAACTTCGAGATTCTGTCGCCAGAAAAACTAATTCCGGCCGCAAATTCCCAATATTAATAAATTCTCATCTCGGCCGGATTCCCAGCAATTTGCCCACGGCAAGGGCCAAAGCAGAACTTACGATCTTCCTTACCCTAAATAAGGATTCAACCATTTTAGCGGGTTGCCTTTGTTTTGCTAAACTTTTGGAGTAAATCAGAGTGAGTGCTGAGAGAATCTTATTTTTATTTATAAACTAGCTTATTCGCCAGCGGCTTCGTTCGCGTGATACCTACATTGATAAAATATAGCCTATGTTCATTCGGAAAGTCCATGCTACACATCGGTGAAAGAATTTTTGAAATCGGATGATTAGTTTCGGAGATTACCCTAAACATACAAGCAAACAAAGCAACTTTATCTCTGCATAATTATTAGTATAGATAATTTAATATTTAAGTTCCTCTCTTTTTAGAAGTAACTTTTCTTACCTACAACTTAAAATTCTGTCCAATAAAAAAAACTTATTTTAAAATTCGAATAATAAAGAACTCAAAGTCTTTAGTATTCAGTTTATCAACTGACAGCTACAATTCAAAATTCGAAGGCCCTTCAAAATCATAACAAACACAACTCAAATTCAAAATCGGAACACCGTCCCTCGCATAGTGCCGTCTCAGTCCTATTTCCGGTGGATTTCCGACGGCCGGCGGAAAAAGCGGGTAGTTTAGGAATCTTATGCAGGAAGTAAGGAAATGATTTCTGTCCCGTGGACGTGGATACTTGAAGATTCGAATGCGTAATGGGATTATGTTGTACACAATGTATTTTTATTGTTTTGTTGCGACATTTTTAGACAATTATTTTTGTTTCCACAAACAAAATATTTGTTATTGACAATTTTTTTCTGATGAACAAAATGCTGTAATCTAGTTTTTTACAACATCTTGTGAGTTTTTGACAAAAATTAAAAAAAATCAAATAAAGGGTCTTTTTCGACTTTATTGTGTCATACCATAATCGTTCATCGTGCTATGTATGATGTCAATAGGAACTTTTTGTGTTGAGAGTATGAAAGGAAGTTCAGGGTAAATAAATAAACATCCTTGGACATTCCACACGGCGTCATCTAGTCTCAAGCTAAGCAATTTAATGCTTGTGTTATGGTAACCAGATGACTGCTAAATTACATAGAAACATCAATCATCACATCACACACAACCACACCCGGAACAAATATCTTCAGAACATGCAAACATTTGTCCCGCGGCGGGGATCGAACCCACAACCTCTGCGTCTCAGGCGGGCTTTCGCCCACTGCGCCACAGAGGTCAGTAAGGAAAATCGGAAAATTCCACCATTACAGGGCACCAGTCACAAATACTTTCAATATCACAACTTATGTGAATGTTTTCCCAAGAAAGGAAAACAAAGCCATAATTAATATTTAGCAATCTGATCCACGCAGAGTAAAGGGTGCATGTTTGCGAGGGTAGCGGGTTCAGTTCCCGGATAGATTACGGGCTATCGTGTTCGTTTGCTTAGGATTAAGGGAGGGCACTTTTGCTTGTTTGAAACTGGGAGTTTGTTGTTTGAGTTTTTCCCATTTTGGACAGCTATTCTGACGCCTGAATACTGAACGATACTTAATGTAAGTGGTGCTTATCTATACGGTCTCAAATATTTATATTTAAGTGTTTCTTATCTTTGACATTATTTGACATTTTGTCTATGCAAACCTAACAAGTAAGAACGTCTGAAATGTTTAATACAGTCCTAAATATTTAAGTAGCGATTCAGTTGACGTTAGTCATATAGTAAGGGAAGATAGGTTGATGAGAGCCCTTTACTATTTCAAGGATGCGATGTAAGTGTGGACTTGTATCTGACTACATTTTAAACCTTTAAACAATCTGTAGTATCTAAGAATCTAAATCAATCAGAACAATTTGTCAATAGTTTGAAAACAAGCACTACACATTTAGTTGGGAAACACCCGAATTCTGCGCGCACGAACGCTAATTTAAAATTTGGGAGCGTATTAACCATTTAAGACGTTCTTACATGTCGTTTTTGTATAGACAAACGTCAAAGAATGTCATAGACACACCACTTCACTAAGTAGCATTTCACGTAAGGCGTAAAGGCGCAAAAACTTTGCAACAAGCAACCTTATTTACCAAAAGCCTAAAAAGTAAACCAAAACAACCATATTTCGAGAACCCACCAGAAAAACACCATCAAATCACGCACAAGTACCAGGCGGGCATAAACAAGAAACAACTATCATAAAAGTACTGACCAAAATTGGCCGTTCCGTATCGGCTCGATCGGGTCAGGTCCGAGGGTCCAGCCCCCCCCGGCCCGGAGGGGGGAGGGGTGTCGTTAAGATAAGTTCATATCTCAACTCAGGTTACGGTATAGGGGTGTAGGTGAATTTTGTGGTTTTAATTGCTATTTAGTTATATTAAACTAGCTGAACATAAAGTACACAAGAACAAAGTGTCTTCCCCTTAAAGAGAGACAGTAAGAAACGTGCTAATGAGCACATTCTTAGATCTAAGCAACTTTATAAAACTAAGTCCAAATCAAATTGCTCATTGGCCTACTTGGCTAGATTGTAATTTTATTAGCGTACTGTTTCTTTAAATGAGCGCTATAAAAAAAAAAAAAAAAAAACTAGCTGCACCCCGCGAAGAACAGCGCTTCTTCACCTGGCTTCTTCACCCCCTCGTGAAGCTAGCTTTAAGCTGAGTCTGGACCTTTTGACAACGCCCTTAGGCAGAGTGCCCATGGTACTTTAGTTACCTACGTTTTTGTTTTAATATTTGTTGCCTTAAGCTCTGTCTTTGTATTTTGATTTGTACCATTTTTGTGTGTGTTGTCAATAAACCTTTTCTTTCTTTAAGAACAGTTCCCGTTCCCGTGGAAATACCGGAATCAAAAGTAGCCTATTTTTTTATCCAGGGTATAAGCAATTACCAAACATTCAAATCCGTCCAGTTTGAGCGTGAAAGAGTAACAAACTTTCACATTTATAATATTAGGTTAGTAGGATTTATAATAATATAATAATAATAATAAAAATGATTATTTCTTGTCATATAGAAACATTTACAAAAAGCTAAAAATAAAAATGCTACAAAGAAAATGGTCATCACTCAGCATGTGCAGTGCAACAGTAGAGCAGATGACGATTTACTTATAATGACGTATCTAACGTAGGTCGTCCGCCCGCTCGATGGGTCGACGACATTGTCAAATTAGCAGGTGAAATAAAGAAAGAAAGAAAAAAATCATTTATTCTTGTAGGACCTCAAGGATCACTTAAGTTTCGTTTTACATGCTAGGTGATTCTAATGCCTGTTCCAACGCGACTCCCTACGGTCCATGTACGGTCGTTCATGATTTACTGGCACTGACTGGCACAGAATAGGGGAGGTTGGCACAAGCGAATAGAGGCCTATGCCCAGCAGTGGGATGAGACGGGCTGCACATGATGATGATGATGACGTATCTAAAAAATTCGTAAAACTAGTAAATCGCATCTCCCTCTCCGCTCGCTGACGCTCGGCGCACGTACCCGAGATTGGATTACATGTCGCACCTTTAGAATAGAAGTGACTTAATCCAAAAAAACTAAATTTTGGGAATCGACAAAAGAGTGAAATAATGTGTGACCCTATCCTCTTATTTTTTTAATTGCTGCTAAATAGCTCAAAAATCTTTAAAAAACTAAGTCGATTTAGTGAACATAAACATTTAGCAATTAGTTGGTATAATAAATAATTAGAAACAACATGTTTTTCTATATTAAAAAAATTTTTGATTCTAAAAAGTCACTATTTAACCTAATTTTATTTTAAAATTTTGGTTTTGCAAATTATAATAATGCCTCAATTCTGATTGAGTAAAGATAACAAAAAATTTATGAATATTAAAATGACATTAACACAATTGAGTCACAATAATGTCCGGTAGTATCGGAGTTAAAACAGTACCAAAGATAAATCGGTCAGTTTAATACTAAAAAAACATTCAGTGAACTTACCGAAAAATTTATAAGAAAGATGGCTTAATTAAAATTCGGTCACTGTCTTATTATTTGTACAACGTTCTTCTTCTTCTATTCGCACAGTAAAACAGCACAATCCTGTAAGTGGCATTTTTGTCCCGACGCAGACGGTTGTTTTGTTTGAATATGTAAGAGACCGAAATATATTTTTGACCTGTTCCTGCCCAAAAGTGGCGCTTTTAAAACTACAGAACTGTAGAGAATGTTGTGTAGGGTCATTTTCTGCCCCAAACTCATTTTTCAAGTTTTTTGAATTAGGTCACTTCTATTCTAAAGGTGCGATGTATGATACGGAATGCATATTTAAACGTATCATTCGTAAACCTATACCTTGATATTTAAACCTCTGGTAACTTGAAATCTATAGCTTGGAATTTTTTCGCTGCATTTGAAATAAGCTTTTGCAATTATTGCTTTTTTAAAGACAATTAAACTTTATCTTGATTAGGATTTTATCTCTCTTAACTTATATAGTGTTTACTTTTATGTAACATAAGTTCCCGTGGTGAATATCGGGATCAAAAGTAGCCTATTTTTTAATCCAGGCTATAGGCAGTCATAGCAAATTTCATTCAAATCCGTCCAGCTGTTTGAGCGTGAATAGTACCTATAAATACTATATATATAATATTATTTATTATATTTTCAATATCTCTCATCACGTGATCCTGACATTAATATTCTGTGGTTACATTCAATTCTTTATGTCCTTTCATTTGGATCCAAAATGTCCCTTCCCCGTCCCTTTCCCGTCCCGTCCCGTAAATAAGACGTAACCGAAACGCCATAACTTACGCTCGCAATATCCGCGCAAAAATCCACTCTTTGATTAATGCATTCAGTTGTCACAGTTATATTACTCTTATATAACCCTGTACAGGGTGTACAAGAACTGTCGACAATATTGGAGTACTGTAGAAGGTTTTAAGATGCTTTTAAAATGACTGAAAACAACGAAAAACGTATTGAAATAATTTATGGTTATAGGTTTTATTTCCTAAAATGTTATTATTTTAATTGGTAAATACAATAATAATTGTCTTTCCATATGGCCGACTTAGCTGAGAGGATGGTTTAGTTAGATGCTGGGCAGGCCTATTCCATCTCAACAATGTCCCAGGCACTACAGTGTCCCGTTAAGTGTAGGCAAAGCTTGCCTCCTGACTCTGTATAATCTAGTATAATCTAGTTGTTATTTTAATTGTATTACTGTTATTCTGTAAAAAAATACAGTTCAACAAAGAACCTCCTCTTTTAACACGGTTAATAGAAAGTTACTTGTAAAAATGGTTTATGAAAACGTGTCACTAGTTAAATTTTCCGTAAATGAAAAATCTTACTAAAAATTAACAGCTCCGGTAGGATTCGAACCTGCGTAACAAGCCGAGCTGCTTGACCACTAGGCTACGGAACCTGTACGCCGAGAGCTGAAACTATAGTAAGAAGATTTCTCGTTTAAAACACCGATAACTATACAATTTTCCGTAGTAACTGTATCCCACCCATAACGCTCTACATCAGGTGGAGTTAAAGAAAATCTAGGGTATATTAAAAAGGGTCGCCTGTACCCTATTTATGTGGCGTGACACCTGCGGGGGTCATATTTGAGATCCTTATAAGACGCGTATTTCAAGGACTTTACCTGCTCCTAAATGATTTGTACAATGTGTGTTTAATAATATCTCTATGGAATTAATATTCTTTCCCTGGTGAGGGAGTCGCGTTGGAACAGGCAGTAGAATCGGGTTCGTGGCTTAAGCCCCCAGTGGTCGACGCCCCTGTGGTGTACGCCCCCGATTCTATTAATTGTGTTATTATTATGATTTGCACACCTAGTTTTAAGAACGTGACATGTCAAAGTGGTCTATAAACGATCAATAAATACATTTTGATTTCGTTTTTTTTTTTTTTTTTGAATAGCTTAGTGCTTCTGTGCTTCGGAGGGCACGTTAAATTGTCGGTCCTGGCTTTTAAAGTTAGGCCATGACGGCCTTTAGGCGGCCTAAAAGAGGGCCTAGCCAACCGGCATTCGCTATGAAGCGATTCGATTTCTATCATCGCTATACCTTTGATTTGACATTAATAATCGCTCGAGTTTTCGTCATCGAATGTCAATTCCTATACATTTTTTTTAGTTTCTAACCGAAAGCGATTGTCGAAATGTAACATGGCTAGGGCCTCAGAGGTAGATATCTAAAAAACCCTATGATAAATAATTATGTAGGTATCACAAACTGTACAATCAATTTTGTAAAATTCCTTTTATTTTTATTTGTTTTTATTTGTTTTATTTTCAACGTATAAATAAGATAAAATAGGTGGCGGCGCTAGTTTGACGCATACCTACAGACACCTTAAGTATTGAAATGAAATAAAATGAAATGAATGAAATGAAAAAAGCTTTATTGCAATACAACATAAGTGGTAGTAGTAACAAAATGTAAAATATATAAAGATAAATGCTGTTGATTACAAATTGGCGGTCTTATCGCAGATAGCGATTTCTTCCAGACGACCATTTACTAAAACTAAACTAGAACTAGGTTAAAAAGTACGCTAGGACCTCTCATCGCGTACCAAGTTGCGCAGTGTGGGCTTTTTCTGTCCCTTGAACTAGTGTATAACTGTATCTCAAGGGTCAGTTTCCATCAACACCGTATTACTACTAGCATAGTATTATTTTATCTGTGGTATTACTTAAGTATTGACTTTAGATAGTATTACTAAATATACTATCAGTATTATTGGTATTACTTAAGATAGTAATACCTTGTTTAAGGTATTACTATCTAATATTGTGTATGTAGTAAAAAAATTATACCATTTTAACCTTTCTGAGGTGTTGGTAACGACTTTAATATTGTTGTGACCTAAAGTTGCTAATTAGTAGAAAAACGGTTGACTAATATTACAATTATTTATTTTATCTTTGACATATTAATATGTCTAGTACTATCTTTAATACATTCCTATAAGAGTAATAATTTAAGTAGGGAATAAAGAAGTATAATGGTATGAACAAAACAAAACGGAAAGAAGTGACAAGCTATAAAAGAAGTATTTCTAGCATAATATATAAGCCCGGTAAAGTTAAAACATCCGGAAGACCACTTAACATAAAAATCCGTAGGTACGAAAAAAAATATACTAATATTATAAAAAAAGCTTTTCACAGCAACTCTCGAGGAAGTTTTTAGGAAATTGGCACCGAGCTGGATTGACAAGGGGGTTGTTTTAGGCGAGCGGCGATTGAGTAATCTCCGTTTCGCCGATGACATAGTTCTATTTTCCTCCTCAGCCGCAGAACTTGGCTGCATGCTGAACGATCTAAACCAAGCTAGCCTCGAGGTTGGACTTGCGATGAACATGTCGAAGACCAAGTTAATGACCAACAGCACAAAACGTAGACTACACGTAGAGGGGGTTGAGATAGAATATGTCCATGAGTATGTGTATCTCGGCCAAATAGTCTCTTTCCAGGCGCGACAAGAAAAAGAAGTTGCTCGACGCACCGAAAACGCATGGAAGAGATATTGGTCGATGAAACAGCTTATGAAAGGCGAACTACCACTCTGCCTCAAACGCAGACTCATGGACATGTGCGTTCTCCCCATCCTCACATACGGTGCACAAACTTGGTCTTTGACAGCTCAGCAAAAGTCCAAGCTTGAGGTGTGTCAACGGGCTATGGAACGCAGTATGCTGGGTGTTCGGTTAACAGACCGAATACGAAATTCCGCACTGCGTTCCCAAACAAAGGTTTATGACGTCAGCAAGAAGTCCGCTCAGCTCAAATGGGATTGGGCCGGCCATGTCTGCCGCATGTCGGACGACTTGTGGGCTAAGACCACAACCGAATGGGTGCCCAACGCGAGACGTCCGCGTGGCAGACCACCACGGAGATGGCGGGACGAGTTAGATGTGCACCTTCCAGATTGGTCAACTGCGGCCAAGGACAGAAAAATCTGGAAAGAAGGGAGGGAGGCCTTTGCCCTGCAGTGGGACAATATGGGCTAGAAATAAATAATAAATATTATAAAGAGGTTAAGTTAGTTTGTTTGTATTGTAACGAACTCCTCATCCGATTTCAAAAGATCTTTCACCGATGTGTAGCATGGACTTTCCGAATAGGCTATATTTTATCAAGGTACCACGCGAGCGTAGCCGCGGGTGAGTAAGCTAGTTTAAAATAAAGAGCAATAATAACAATAATAATTTATTTAATAATCATTGATACAAAGATTCAAAAGACAAGTACCTAAAGTAAAGACGATTAAAAAGACAACTATGGTGTCATATAGCTCATATCTTGTCTCCAAGATCCTGGAGTCCAGTTCCACCACCTGCCCCGAGCACCTGTTCCAATAAATGCCACACGTCGATTCCACGTCATTTATAATTGGAATTTAATTATCATTGGATATTATTAATTGGCAATTGTTATATTATTTTTATGAATTGAATATTGCATGGAGGTCGGTTATTGAGAAGCTGTGTAGAAAGAAAATATTTTGTATTTTTTTATTAAATTGATAATATTTTATTAATGAGTGGTTTTGTAGGTTGTGCTTATTTCTTTAAGTAGTCATTTTTTTATAGTCTTATATAAGTACCTATAGTCTTTTCTACATATTTTCTATATATAGTGACGACCTCTGTGGCACAGTGGGCGAAGGCTCGCCTGAGACGCAGAGGTTGCGGGTTCGATTCCTGCCGCGGGAGAAATGTTTGCATGATCTGCAAATATAACTTAGCTTGGGACTAGATGACGCTGTGTGGAATGTTCAAGGATATTTATTATATTATTATTATATATAGTATTAGTAATTTTCTATAAATATTATCTTATAAAAATCTTTGAAAAGTAAAAATATTGTTAATTATTTATTGATCGTTATAAAATAATTTAAAACTTTGCTGATTATAACTTCATAAGAAAACCTTATTTTTTTTTACTACACGAAATTTTCTTGGCAGAAAAACGTAAAAACACAGTTCACACTTTAAAAAATGCAAGAATTGAAAAAACCATTTTAAAAATGCATCGTGTGTCCGACTGTCCGTCCGTAATAGACGAGTGGTCAAAGTGTTTCAGCTTATGAATAACTAAAGTAACCCTTCAAGCGTCGGTCGGTCGCAAGGGCCCCAGTTCACCTTTTTATTGAGCGGGTTTGTTTCGGAATTTAAAGTGTTGTCGATAGGATCATGGATTTGGTGTAAATAAATAATGTGGGGTGTTGGTGTTTTTTAAAACTGTTTGGATACTGCAGGTCAGTTTTATAACTAAATAAACTTGTAAACATGTAAACCACTCGTTAAAGACACTCAAAGGATCTATAAGAGTAGACAGAACTTAGTAAAATTTCTAACATAACCCTAAAACTGTTTAGGAAAACACTTACAGCCAGTCTCAATAACCTATCTATCTTTGGTTTTGCTTACTGTGGGTAGATTTTTGTAATTTTTTGTAGGGAAGTTATGTCAAATATTTACCAGCAGTAAGCTAAACCAAAGATAGGTAGGTTATTGAGACTGGCCGTTAATAAACTTGTTACTAGTGGCGATTCGGAGTATCGCAAAAGCTAAACTTAACTAACCAAAAAATGTTGCCGTCCCTTTCATAGCGATGGGAATAAAAAGGATGGCATTAATTTTAGTTAGTTTAGTTTAGCTTTTGCGACACTCCGAATTGCCACTAATATCGATGTAAACCAGTCATCGTAGATACTCGTAGAAAAAGTCTAAAACATTTATAGCCATTTATAGAAAATTGAAAAATGATTACACATTTTTGAAACAACAGTTTCTTTTTATAGTAGTTTTATTAAGTGTAAATAAATATTAAATGACAAATTAAACATTAAAAGTTAAATTTAGTGTTAAAGACCCTCCTTCTCAGAAACAGTCGTAATAATATTGTCATTTAGTTTAACAAACAGCAAACTTACTGAGTAACAAAGACTCGAACTAAAACTACACATTCCCAACTTTATTTGCGTATTATGCATATGATTAGTAGCTGCTACTTCGAATGTAAGTGCCTTCTCACATGCACACTGTTGTGTAAATATTTTCAACATTAACAGTTTTTTCACCAATTTTCAGATAAATACAGTCAGCATAGCCAATGAATATAAACATCTTGAAACAATTTTATCGATATACTTCTGAAAATTTTGAAAATCAATCTACACTCTAAGGTAAAGAATTAACACTAGCGAGTGATTCCCGAGAATCAGTAAGTCTTAGAGCGTTTGTCAACCGCCGCCGTCACCGGGACGTCAACGAGAAAAAGGTGACGGCGCCGAAGTACTGATACATAGACTAACTATAGCCGCGTGTCCACCGCAAGGCCGTCACATCATCTTAAACTCGACCACCGGTGACGGCGCCGGTGGACAAACGGCCTTAGAGAGAGTGCTTTTTTCTCATTGACATTTGATTGACAATTTTCAACAAAAGCAGCCATTTGAGACCCAGCAAGTCTTAGATAACAAACAGGGTTGTTTATTTTGTTTTCCTGTAGCGGTCTCTTGCGCACACGAAAAGGCCAAACTTGAGCAGTAAATTCGAGTCTAACAGAATGGGTTACACGCGGGAATTTTTCCCAAGACTCACCATTTCCTGCAAAAGTTGCTGCAAGTAATCTAAAGTTGGGTACCAAGGCAGAAGCTATTTAGATGCACATCTTAACTCGGTCGTATATCTAGATTGTGAAAGTTACCCGGCCAACTCTGAAAGTGTTTCCGTTTTTTCGAGTGTGGACGGTAATCTGATGGGAGTAAATAATTGTTTGTTGGAGTTTAGTGAAGTCTAGAATAGGTTTCAAACTTCAAATAATAAATAACTTGCTCTACCCTCTGCTAGAAATTAGGCTTCTTTATCACGTCATTCTTACCGGTCCTATTGTTTAGGTAAAAGTCGGGATCGACATTTTAACGTGCGCTCCCAAACTCCCAAGCACGGAAGCGCTCAGATGTTAATGCTACGTTCTGAGTGATAAAAACTTGGATGGGTGGCCAACCCTTTAATCTTAACGATCTATCAAGAACGGAAGAAGCTTCGTCACGAGCGCTTCATTGTTTAGGTGATGACCCGATACAACCCATTTGAAACTTATTATAAACATGTATATTGGTGAAGATGGTAATATTTATTGTTATGGGTAAGTACTTTTATTTCTGAATAACTACAATGAAATCTAGAGGAAGTAATAAAGGTACAAAAATACCTACAATGACATCGATAAATTATTTGTCTAATTATTAGTGGCAATTCGGAGTGTCGCAAAAGCTAAATTAAACTAACTAAAATTAATGCCATCCTTCTTATTCCCATCGCTATGAAAGGGACGGCAACATTTTTAGTGAGTTTAGTTTAGTTTTTGCGATACTCCGAATTGCCACTAGAATTATAGGTACTTTCTAAAAATATTCATACTAAATATTCATACTAAATCTTCATAATATCCACACCATTATAACACACCCTAAATAACCCCAAAACAGGGTCAACCGGGATGTATTTATTTAAGTTTAATCCACCAATACACACCAAATTTGCATAGACAAGCGCTGCTTCCCGCTGATAATGTGTATTTGCCCGGATGAGTTATTGGCCCGCGATGCTGACGGCTTGGAACCTGCTATCCTGACGGTGTACAAATTGCTGTTTAGATTTTTAATGTGGCAACAAATTTAGTCGGGAAATTTAGTGATACCTCGGATTTTATAAAACATGTTACATCAAAAAACAGACTCATCTGTTTTTTGATGTAACATGTTTTATAAAATCCGAGGTATCACTACCACAGTTTTTTTAAATGAACAATTAGTTTATCACGACTAAATGCCTAAGAAGCATTCGTTCATCTATTAGTTTACGGGAGCAAATAAAATTATTAGCTTATTATGAAGCATCACATGAAAAGCTAGTATTTTTAAAGGTGGCTATGGACTTGCAACCTGTCACGTGAAAAAAACAAAATAAAACCATGAACCAATTTAAACTTAAAACCTTTTTGTCATAGAAAGAAAAGAAAAATCATTTATTCTTGTAGGACCTCAAGGAACACTTAAGTATTGATTAAGAATATTTGGAATACATAATTCAACAAAGTCTCTGAGGATTACATTTGCAAGTAAAACTCGCTTGAACTACACAAAACAAACACAATGCGACTCAATTACAAATTACTCAGCTACCTTAATCCAATTTGTTTTGTTCATCCCCTCATTGTTACATTGATAACCAAATTGCCATAAATCATGACACTCACCGGCACTCGCTTTTTATCTCAACTATCTCATTTCCCGGCCTCAGTCGTGCCTGCATAATTCTAGTACCAGGGGGCCAGATAGGGCAGGAGCTTAGCTAATCAGAGCCGTTGGGCGATTAAACCCGGGCAGATAATGCCTCTCGCGCGATCGGCCGCTGACCACCTCGGGACTTCTGACCGCCTGATACCACCCTTGAGATTTCCCGATAATCCCCGGCTTTTCCTTGCTCCATTTGACATTTGAATAGAGGATTAGTTTGGGCAATTTGAATTATAAACTTACTGTCATTAGACTCTTAATGTGTCTGCCTTATCAGGTCAACAAACTCGAAACACAATCAGAAATTATAAATGACTCTTGCAGTACCAATTTAAGTAAATTATCTAAAACTTACAACCTTTATTCTGATAACAAGAAAAAAAAAGAAAAATCAGCCAAATATTTAGTTAGAGCATGTCTGGTAGTACTTATTACTTTTATTTATTTAAATAGACACACATTTTTAACACTTTTTCTTTAAGAACAGATCACGTTATAGCTTATTTCGTTTCCAAAATATAATAAAAAGTCGTCCTAAAAGGTCCTCGTAAAATATCTTTATTTGTTCTACAATCATCGTCGTGATCGGGTTAATATAAAATTAACTATCCAACCGATTGATCGGTGATAAACCAGTGGGGTATTTTAAGTTTACGATTGTTGGGTCATTTGGACCCGTGTTTCAATTACTTGATGTTATGGGTCTGACGGACCACATGATGTTTAAAGGGTTAAGTTTATGTGTCTTGGAAAATATTTTGCTAATTATTAATTTTGATTGTTACAGGTATGTCGGCAATATGGTTTGTACAATTTAAAGGCGCTCGTGGCGACGCTTGCTAAGACGTTCTTGATGTATCGTTGAAGTTAAGCAACGTTCTGAGTGGTCACTAATTGGATGGGCAGGTGGCATTATCAGCTGAGCGCTTCCGTGCTTCGGAGGGCACGTTATCTTTACTTTTGAGTATTTTTCAAGAGATTTAGATAGACAAGCCTAAAAGTATCCGTTTTCTGAGAAAGTTCGTGTTTTATCGAAGCCAGGACTCGGCGACATGTTTAATTTTGTTTCAAAAAATAACCGCTAGGGCTTAGGAGGACAAAATAATATATAATAAGTACTAGATAGTTATATTTCCCTGAAAATTCCCGGCATTAATTCCCGTATTCCCGCGCGGTATATCTCGGGATACTCTTTTCCCGCCAGTTCATAACTCCGGGAATAAGTAAAGTTTAAGCGCCATTACTGGAATTGGTTGGACACAGCTAGATATGAACAGCTGGACATCTTGTACGTAATTGTGAAACTCATTGAATTTGAACATCATAGAAGGAAAAGTATAAAGAATAATAAGAATAATAAGTATTAAGAATAATAGTAGTAAGAATACCATCAAAAACAGAATACGACATCTTAGACGACATGACAGCTTTATAAGGAACATCATAAAAGGAAAAGTAGAAGGAAGGCGAGGAAGGGGAAGACCGAGAATTAATTACATAAGTCAGATAAAAGAGAAGTTCGCTGTCATGTCGTATCAAGAAGGAAAAGAGATCGCATTGGAAATAAGTATATGGGATAGTGTCGTGAGCCTCGTTACGTTTTTGTTTTAGTAAGAGTATAGTAGATTGACATGAAGTCTCAAAGGACAGATAATGGTTGGAGGGAATTGTGGGAGACCTTTGCCCAGCAGTGGGACAATGAAGGTTGGAAAAAAAAGAGTATACCGCCAAGAGTGGCGTAAAAGAGAAGGAATTTACCCAGCAGTGTGTGTTATCGCCTGAGTAGATGAGTATAATAAAAAAAAGCTTTATTTTTCTTACACAATTTTAAACTTACTAACATAATTATCTTTTGAATTTAAACGTTTTTTAATAAACAAAAGTATACCAGCTGGTATCGTCTTGGTCTGTGGCGGTACGTCAGGACGGATTTGTGCGAAGGCAGCCGTTGGGAGAATCCACTAAAAATATCCAAAAATATATCCAAGCGGTTACCAATTTTGATAATGCTGGATGGGGATTAAAATGGAATTTAAATGGAATTTTAAGGCTACATTATTGCGATGATATAATTTAGGATTTAAAATGGATTTTTCCTTCATAGTCAACTGTGTCTCCAAGGCGCGGTATACAATAATCAAAGCTAGGCCTTTATTTTACTAGATTTATCAGTGTGGCAGTATCAGCTGAGCGCTTCTTATGGCACGTTTAATTGTCGGTCCCGGCGTTTAAAGTCGTTAAGCCATGACGAAGGCCTTCAGGCGGCCTAAAAACTCCGTTACCAGAGTTGGCCACTTGCTCATACGAACGAACGAACGAAATTTGATGATAAAAACTGGGTAGTAGACTGGTGGTAAAAAAGATGCTCATTGACTTGCCACGGGTTTCCTCAAAAATTCCCTTCGCCTCACTCCTGTGCGCATAAAAAGTGAACAAAGCCACTGACCGAAGCTATATTCAATTACCTAAGTACTAAATTACTAGAAATCTAGGACTTGGACCATAAACAGGTCAAGTCTAGGCATTAACAAACTACCAATACAGTCCAGGGATCAGCCGATATCTAAGAAACAATTACTTAACCTGTACCCCCCTTTACCCCTGCCCCTACTACCCCTACTACCCGTACTACCCCCTTTCACCCTTAAAGCCATTTTCATAATGCACCGCCCGTTTCTTTAAAGTTAACACTTTAAATAATTGCCTTATGGGCCCAGGTGGAGAGGGAAGCGTTTTAAGGAAGGGTTAGGTGTAATGGTTTTACGGGTCTTTTAAGGGTTTTTGGGTTGGCGTAGACTGTGGGTTCGAAACTTGGCAGAGTTTATTTAATTTTTCGATTAAAAATTATTGGTAATTATAGAATGTGCGTCGACGTTGAGAAGGCCATCAACATTATCGTTTTTTCATCCCACTGCTGGGAATAAGCCTCTCTTTGTTTCTGCCACTTGTCTGTCTCGCGCCGATCATTGATAATGATCGATGATGACAGCTGTAAGCGATTTTAGCAATATCGCCGACAAAAATTACAAATATAAAAAACTTGCTGTGCCCATAGTTCCCGTTCCCGTGGGAATACCCGGATCAAAAGTAGCCTAGTTTTAAATCCAGGGTATAAGCAATCCTGGTACCAAATTTCATTGAAATCCGTCCAGCTGTTTAAGCGTGAAATAGTAACACTTTTGATCCCGGTATTCGCACAGGAACGGGAACTATTCACCGCGGGTAACACCGCGGGGCGCAGCAAGTTATAAAATAAAGCCTTTTCACAAATCTCCAAATCTTACAACTTGACACCCGCCACTTCCTTGCCAAAATTAGGAAGATCTGTCAAAAGAAACTATTTACTCCACAGTTGCCGCTGACAACTAGAACATTAGTCCCCCCCCCTCACCCCCACCCCCACCCCTGCCTACCCCCTTAAAACGTGCAGTCTAGTCGTTAAGTGCACCTGACTTCACCCGTTAAAAATATTTAAATACTGAAGTTCGTGAACGTTTTGATTATGGGTTTGTGAATCGAGACTTGGTAGTAATTGAGGGCCTCAATGTTGATAGTAGCAGTTTGGTTCCCGTGGCGGGACAAATATAAAATGGTAGGCTTGAATAAATATCCTTGGACATTCCACACAGCTATTGAGTCAAAGCTTTGTAAAATGTGTAAATATGTTGTATGTTCTGCAGAAATTTATTTCGGGTCTAGATGTTTTTCTATCTATAATAATGTATGTATTTACAAAAAAAATGTATCTAAGTGATTATCAGTCATCTGGTTTCCATAACACATGCATTAAGTTGCTTAGCTTGGGACTAGATGACGCTGTGTGGAATGTCCAAGGATATTTATTTATTTCGAAGCATGGAAGCGCCCATCTATGAAGAAACGAATTTGAATCATATTTATACATTCTCAAGATTTTTTATCACTAAGCAAAATAACTCGATCTAATTCAAATCAACTTGTTATAAAATAACAAACAATTTCTAAGATAACTTTACAAAGCAAATATAGATAGAAATTACAGATTTAAGATAGACACAAACAACTTAGACGGCTGTGATTGGCTGGCTGCCAGACAGATACACTATGATTGGTCGCAGACTTTTGGGCGTATTAGGTATCTATATTAGGCATTAGGTAGTCCTAGGTTTTCCGTCTAGGGTTATACCTAGCCTAGACTAGTTTTTTACGAATTGGCGAAGTAAATAGACTTTTTGTAAGACGATTTGAAATGAAAGAGACTTATGACTAGCAGATGTTTTAAGATCTTGATTTGTTCGTTCTGATTTTGACATTGAAGTCTCTTTTAAAATGTGTAGGGGTAGTCTGAGCCATGTCTAAATACACATAAGTCTTGTATCCGTTGTTATACAACACTAGCTGCGCCTCGCGGTGTTACCCGCGGAGAATAGTTCCCGTTCCCGCGGGAATACCGGGATCAAAAGTAGCCTATTCTTTGATCCAGGGTAAATGCAATTCTGGTATCAAATTTCATTCAAATCCGTACAGCCGTCAGAGCGTAAACGAGTAACAAACACACTTACACACACACAAATTTTCACCTTCATAATAGGTATTAGTGTGAGTGTGTGATTTAAAAGATATCATAATAACATAATATATAACAGTAGTTATGTGATAGTGCCTAAAAGCAAAGACTAATAGAGACCAAAATCTACTCCAACACTTACACTCGCTATACCTACATCCGATGCATTCAGACGTCGAACAAAGTCGAACCCACGACCTGAAGCATTATTTCAGGCCAATACAGACTCAAAACCCTGCAAAATGTACCCCAACAATTTCACACTAAGGCCGGGTACACACCGGCGCATGAAGACGTCGAAGGGACGCTCACAATGGGCGCGGACAATAGCGCGATAACCGCGCCACTCCGTCACTCCGCTGACAGGGTTATCGGGCAGCGCGGTGTAAGCCACGAGCGGATGGAGTATCAAAAAATATGGGATTTTGAGTGAAATAACTAATTTAACTAATTTGAAATAACTTTGTATTTTGTTTTATTGATCTCAGTAGAATAACGCTCGTGGCGAAGCTTGCTAAGACGTTCTTGATAGATCGTCGAAGTTAAGCAACGTTCTGAGCGGTCACTTCTTGATGCAAGTGGCATTTTCATCTGAGCGCTTCCGTGCTTCGGAGGGCACGTTAAATTGTCGGTCCCGGCTTTTAAAGTCGTTAAGCCATGACGGAGGCCTTTAGGCGGCCTAAAAACTCCGTCACCAGAGTTGGCCACTTGCTCATACGACGAACGAACGAGTAGAATAACGCTTTAGATTTAATTTCTGTAATGTTATACGAAGGTGTAATTAAATAATTGTCTAATTACAAAATCTTCGTGAGTTTGTACAAGATACTGCGTGGGAAAGGTCACTTCACGTATGACCCGGGTATTGTACTCTTTTAGTGGCCATCATGTTTTTTTTTATTACTTATTTCGACTGGCTTCCCACTGAAGCTTGACTATTTAGATTATTTTAGATTGTTAAGGGATCGCTTTTAAAAAAAAGCTAGGCCCACACCACCAGGTTCTTGCCTGATTCTTTCCCTGGTGTAGGGAGTCGCGTTGGAACAGGCATTAGAATCACCTAGCATGTAAAACGAAACTTAAGTGATCCTTGAGGTCCTACAAGAATAAATGATTTTTCTTTCTTTCTTTCTTTCTTTCATTTCTCTATAAACCCTATTGGGTTGAAATTAGTATATTTTTATCGAATGAAATGTTGGTTAATAATACTTAAAGCGCACTGACAATTAATTAATAAGATATATCAGGTCTAAGAGCTGCCTGTGTATTATAAATAATAATAAAAAATAGTTCACCGATTTTGAAAATTCTTTTTAAACAATTGAACTACAAAACGCTCCCAACTTAAACCGCACCAGCACTACAGCGTATTGTTAATGTGGTCGTGAATTCCGCCAGTGAACACGCCTCTTTATGTTTCGTACGTTGATTGGGTTTATCGGCCGGTGTGTCGGCTACCTAACAATGCCTTGCGAGATACCCTCAGTGCTTTAATTAATGCCTTGTTGCTGAATGTCAAATCTCTTGTAGATAAGCTTATAATTTAGTCTAGACATAATATTTGAGGACTGGAAACTAGCGCTTAAGCAATCTATAGGGTGAGGGTGCTTACGATCGCGAAATAAATAAAAAGTGCTGCTTTAAAAGGTAATTCGAAATAGTTTTTGTGAAAAAAAAGTACTTAGTTTTTGCGAAAAAGTGATGAGTCATCCTCAAAAAAAGTCAGCCTGTATACTGTAAATGCTGAGAGGCTAACTTTATTTCTGTTACTCGTTTGCACCTAGTGCCTATTTTATGTACTAAGGTACTATTTTTATGAAAATAAATAATTTTCAATTCTATTCTAGATTAAACTTAAGAGACCGAGAAGATTCCATGTCTTTTCTAAACACGCATTAGTGGCAATTCTAGATGTCGCCAAAACTTAACTAACCTAATTTGACAGCACTAAAATTGATGCCATCCTTTTTATTTCAATCGTTATGAAAGGGACGGCAACATTTTTATTCACATGATCTGATGACTGTATCCACAAAGCGCAGTAGACGTACTCTCCGATTCCGCGGCAGAGGTTAAATAAGTTGCTATGAAAATGTCGGTTTATAGCGAACAGCACCATTTTCTTTACCATTGCATCAAATGAAAAATGAAAAAAATGAAATATGATCACGACTGTATCCCGGGAGCGGCAGACATTTCTTTCAGATCATTAGTCAATTTTTAGATCTTTTTGAAGATGTCTAAGGGGGTAGTTAGAGGTATGTCCAAATACAAACATATTTGGTACATGCCCACTTTTTGCATCATAAAGTATTTAATCAAATTATCTCGTTTGATTCCGTGATTTTCGTAAACTTAATTTAATTCAAACATTCTGCAACTACTAGGATACCATAACCGTTAGAGTTCAAAGAAACAGCGAACAAAGTGAAACCAGTCCGTTTGATTGGGCCCGTCTTGCCACGCTTGCCTGAGGGCGCACTTTGTGTATCAAAGCTTTGTGCTCTTGTCGATTTCTGTTCGCCTGGTACTTGGTGACGTGACAGCATGAAATTTATCCGAGATTGACGTTAAAGGGTTATGTCTTCAAAGGAAAAGGAACCAGCGATCGAAGAATTGATCCATTGATTTGACTTATAAAACTGTTGGTAGTAAACAAGACAAGCTTCCGATATTCAGGCATCTTTTGAAAGGTGATGGATAATTTGAAAGCCCATTGCGGCATTTTCGAGTCCTACCAGCGCAGTATTTTCGTAATTCTAAAATCTTCATATTTTTCTACCTTTAGACCAGTAAATGGCCGGCTAAGCTGAGGGGATGGTTTAGGTGCTGGGCAAGCCCATACCATCTCAACAATGTTCCAGGCACTACAGTGTCCCGTTAAGTGTAGGCAAAACCTGCCTCCTGACGCTGTATAATAATAGTTAAAATTATCACAAGAGTCTAACCAGATAATCCATAATCTGAACTATAAAACATTTAAACAAGGAAATTACCAAAATCTTTATGATTACAAGCAACATTGGATCATTAAAATATATTATCTCATGTAGAGAGGAATTAGTAGGTTGAAAAGATATTAATAAAATATCTTCGTACATTGATACAAAATACATTTTGAAACGTAAAAGTTACACTGCAATGCAAAAAATTGTCACACACCGCGCGAATGTCAATAAAATTTGATCTTTACGCGAGATATCTCGAATAAAACGGGGCGCACTTTAACTCGTTCGAAAAATGAATTTTAGTTTCCTTTTTTTAAACACGGATTCGAAATCCAAAAAGTTAGATCTGTTACGAAAATAAATATTTATTTTGTATGGTTTATATCAGATAAAAGAGAAGGTCGCTGTCATGTCGTATCAAGAAGTAAAAGAGATCGCATTAAAAAGAAGTATATGGAGGAAATTGCATCTGTAATGACAAGAGCTGAGCTCTTAAGTTTTATATATGGTTTATAAATCTTGTAACATTTCAAGTTATCCGAAGTCACGATAGCGCTAAGTTGTAAATAATAATTAGTCATTCGTTTTACAATGATAATCAAGTCCAGTAAACATCATAGTCCAGACTCAAGAACAACACTCATGGATTTTGATATCGAGTATTATAGCTATGCAAGTCTCTCGGCAGAAAACTACCAAAAATTCGAGGGTTAAACTTGTTTCTATCACGACTCAAGTTTCAGTACGGTTTAAAACCACGAAAGCATTATCGCATTTCAAAGGGGAGCAGTAACATCATTGCCACCACTTCAACCGCCTTCGGAATCAAAAACATCGGCTCCACGTGACTCGATACAATATTCAATCACGGAGAACAAAGACAGCCTCGCCTGTATTCACTTTTCCCGATTTTCTCCTCAATCCCCCGAATAGTGTGAATTTAAATAGCTAACAGGTGACTGACGCGCTATTTTAAGGTTTAAATACAGTTTTTAAGCGTGGTTTTCGGTCGATTGACAGCGCTGTCGCAGCGTTTTGTTCATAGCCGCATTCAGCTCCAGACAGACTAGACAGTGATTAGTCAGCACGTGTACGCTGTCAGCTGATTTTAACGTCTTTTTACACGTCGAATTTTCTTTTTCAATGACAATGTAGATTTAAGTAACGTGTTGCTGCCTTGTCACCGTCGGTGGTCTATGCAATGACGAGAAAAGGCATTGTGAAATCTTCACGGTGTATTCATAATTATCTCAGTAGGTTTGTAAATTATCCGGTTTTGTGTCAGGGCATAAAACAGCTGTAACACTATTACCGACACATTAACAATGGCACCGCATTCACCCCATCAGAATCCCTCATAAAAGCAATATCGTATGACATTTAACGCTCCCAACAAAGATGCTCTCACTAAAAGCCACCGCTATTAGAACAAAATGGTCTTTCAAAATTATAATATCAATTACCGATGCATTAACAATTCATATCAGAAGTCAGACGTAGCAGAAACAGGAATCTCATATACGTAATGTTATTATTGTGTGAGCGAGACGGTGAATGCGGGGGGCGCGGGGGGAGACAAGGCAGCCGACGTCGGAGAGCTGTCAAAATGTCAAATTTCAGAACGTAGCTCGGCGCAGCAACTTCAAACGTGCCCCTACCGTTGGCATGCAGTGTACGCTCGCTACCTCTAATATAGTTATGGCGCCCTGGTACCCAGCGCGTTAATATTCATGCATCTCATCCGAGTCTTCCTAGGAACACGGAGCCATTTTCGTGAAAGCCTCGCCCGGACTATGAATATGAATGAATGATTCGTTCGCTTCTTAGATTAAACTTTTGGATGCGGTCGACCGTTGGATTTCATTTTGCTGAAAGTTTTAACTTCCGAGGCGATTGAATATTGAATGAGGGAATGTAGCGGCTATATCTGGAATCACATTTTAATTTTTGATTCGAGGTCAGCCGTAGCGGTCTCAATGTACCATAAACTATTGTTTTCATCCGCGCGCAGAACAGCAAAATCGTCGAATGTTTGGTTAAAAAAAGCAAATTTAAATTTCGTTTTCCATCCGCTGGCGGGCATCAGCGTCCATTTGCAACAAAGTAACCGACTAAAAATGAAATTGAAAATTCCGATTCTATTTCCTGGTAAAACAGGCGGTTCCTATTTCATCTCAAACCGACTGTCCCTCACCCTGACGTGAGGATATTGGCTACTGCCCGAAAATGAGAAGCAAAGAACAATTTCTGACGTTTCAATATGCACTCAGCGATACTGCTCAATTAAAAAGAAATCGTCCCACGAATTTCCACTTTGTCTGTGAAACTCGCGTCTTATTACATTTCGTAAATTCCTGAATAACAAGCTCGCACTTGACTTGCGGTATTTATGAATGTCAATCAGAGCTGTCACAAGTGACAGTAGTCAAATCCCCCAGTAATAACGGAAGGACGCGCGTTCCCAATTTGAAAAACACACGTTTGCGTTGTTAGTGCGCGTGCTTCGGTGATTAGTGTTTTTGAAAATGGAATCGGAGATCGTGTCGCCTTCGGCCGTGACGCCCACAAGATGGCCGCGCTAATCATCAAGCATTGGCGGGAAAAGAAATGATATACAATTTTATTGAAGCGATGTGTTATTACCGACTGACCCTGTAATTATTAGAGTTCGCGTGGGAAGGGATAGAAAAAAACCATGAAACTCGTTTTGGGCTCGTGCTTGTCGGTTCGTGAGTGGATGTAACCATGTGATTGTTTTCTAACATAACTCGTTTTAATGAATGAGCGCTTTCGACATAAGCATTCATCTAAAGATATATCTAACTTGTAATTTACACTTCATTACGGCTTTCGTAGAATCATCCTTTTCTCTTTTCTCATTAGTATCCTAATTTTGGGTGGTTTTAAAGCATTATGGTTTATTATTATTTGACGACCTCTGTGGCGCAGTGGGCGAAAGCCCGCCTGAGACGCAGAGGTTGCGGGTTCGATCCCCGCTGCGGGACAAATGTTTGCATGATCTGCAAATATTTGTTTCGTGTCTGGGTGTTTTCTATGTATAATATGTATGTATTTACAAAAAAAAATGTATCTATGTAGTTTATCAGTCATCTGGTTACCATAACACAAGCATTAAATTGCTTAGCTTGGGACTAGATGACGCCGTGTGAAATGTCCAAGGATATTTATTTATTTATTTATTATTGAGGTAACATTCACGCTTTTATTTTGCGGAAGACGAAGAGAAAAGTACCTATAGTATATTTTAATAAATTATGTAGTTTAATACTCATTCGTTTCAGTAAAATACTTATGAGTAGTAAGGTTTTTAGTGTAATACAAAATAAGATTTATTTTCATTCTCTTCCAGTCTTAGTTCGATAGCCTAATTATCTTAAAAAAGCTCATTTGCTTTACAGTTCTAAGTACTTAAGACTATTAAAGCAATTATCGGTATCCTAATTCGGTCCAGTGCCCAGATCCCGGTCTAGATTGACCAGGGCCATTATTTCAGGCTGGGTCCGTCGGAGCCGATCCAATCGACTGATTTATCGGGTGTCGTGGCGATGCTCATCCAACAAGACATGTTCCGGCTAAACGTCTTAGTCTAGCGTCTTGGGAATCAGCGAACGCTATATTTCGACCGTAGGATTGAAGGCGGGATGGGACAGCGGGAGATTGATAGACTGACGATTAGAAGCCGCGAGTTCAAATCTATTAGTGCAAGTTTTGGATTCGCCGGATATACACAACTTACTATTACTATTATTATTGTTTATTTACAAGTACCTGTCAATGTAATAATACTTAGAGACTGTTAAATTATGACGGAATGACAAAAAATAAACTAGAAAAGCTTGTAGGAATTCATTTACTCCTATCATAATCCATAATTAATAACAGAAAAAGGTTTTAAATCAAGATTAAATAAGACTCAATACAACATTGTCATGGTCAATCTTCTCGACGGTAGAAATATTGTAGTGCGGAATTAAAACCCTAATTATGTATTGGTTTGTGATATTTTATCCAATTCTAACGAATAAACCTTATAAAGCCCTTATATGCAGCAGTATGTCCCTAGTCCCCACTATTACTGTTAAAGCTCCAATTATTTTCATCATCTCATGCCAAGAACGGTGAAGAAAATCACCGCGAAGACCGCGGCTTAAGCTTCATATTCCGGACACTACATTTAGAAAGCAAGGCTTAACCGACTTAGATGGGATTAGTGGAGTTAGAACAGTGTCATGTTGGAAGGATTAACATGTGATAGGCTAATTTTAGAAAAACTAACACGTCGGAAAATAATCTATAGAAATAATAGTTAAATATTCCTTCTGCTATATTAGTTTATATATTAGTGTATAGTTTTCAGTTCAAGATAATGTTCATTAGTTAAAGTTTAACTGAGGCGATGGAGTTTTTAGGCCGCCTAAAGGCCTCCGTCATGACTCAACGACTTTTAAACTCGGAAATGACAATTTAACGTGCCCTCAGCTCAGCTGTTAATGCCACTTGTGGTCAGCAATCATGGTGATTATGACCGCTCAGAACGTAACTTCAACTTCAACGATCTATCAGAATGTGCAAGTTAATTTTGAACGTTGTAAAAACATGTTATTTAATATTATGATAACGATTGTATCCATCCTGTCCCTGGGGGCTAAGACAATGTTCATTCAGATCTTAGTTAGGGCATAGACGATTAATATCTAGATATTAATCGTCTTTGGTTAGGGCATAAAAAACATCTATTTCCTTTGCTCTCTAAGCTATTTTTTGGAATTTACATCATCTATGTAAGTATACCATCTTCCTCATGTCTATGGTTCCTTAGTCCTGATCAAATCTTTTAGAACTGCCGCGTCGGCATAATTGCTCATCAAAATAGCTCACGTCCCATTTATCAGAAATCTCATCAAAATCGGAAGCATTTTCGATCAATTTAAGTGCTAGGACAAGGGTCGCTAAAGCCCGCCCACCCCTCGGGCTGTGACATCGCTTTCGCGTGGCACCAGGCGCTCAGGAACGCGAGGAGACGCCCGTTAGGTGATAGTTGACTCGTGTTTCTGACTTGTCGCTTGTTAGTGACCTTTGTGATGCCTGGTCATGTTCGCTTGGCTCTGGGCGTTTTTGGTTTGGAGTTCCGTAAGTGACAATGAGATCACGGGTTTTTAGACGGTCTTTTGGGTAATATTCAAAATCATTATTGAGCGTATTTGGTTGACCACTCTGCTTTTCAAATGTTCATACTATTGCTGTTCTTTATTTTTATTTCGAAAGGAGGGTTTAAAAAGTAGCTTGTTTTGATATAAACCCTTAGTTTTCAGTCAGATTTAAACACATCGAAACTAGACCGATCAATTTTAATTTTGAAGATTTACCATTTTACAGTTTTTAATGCTATAGGTCACAGTGACAGCAGTTGCTCTACCAGACTATGAGATTAATATGAATGATACATCTTTATGTAATTTCTTCGAAAATATGCATACGGAATTTTGAAAAAAAGAAAGAAAAAAAAATGGTTTGACCTCAATCTAGGTTCGAAATTCAAATATATTCAAAAGTTTAAGCGAAGTCGGTACGACTGCGACTGATATATTTTTTATACAATCAATTAGTTTCTAAGTCGAGTAAAATGTCATAGAACTTCTCACTTAATCCACCTAAAGTTCAAAATTCCAGTGAAACTTATAGCTAAAGAATTCAAATCGGAACAGCGTTCGAATTAAATTTCTCAGGAATCTTGTTAATAACATACCGGCTTGGTATCGCAAGTCGCAACTACCAGGCAAACATAGGGCGGCGAGGAATGTTCAAATATTTGCCGGCGCCGCCTCTTCGAGATACCTCTCCGTCCCTCCTAGTTGTTATGTAATCCTGGTATCTCGGAATAACAATTGTAATGATTTTTTGAAATAATAGAGGGGATTTTGAGCTCTACGGTAAATATTTAACAGGAAAATAGACTTACTTGCCAAATATTCTGAATTCCGTTATATTATAACAAGAAGTTTACATAACAAGAGATAAATAAAGAAAGCTATATAAAGGTAGGTACTTATATTATATTCTAGAATACCTACACAAGCTACCTATGATCATTATCCTCATTATTATCACCAACCTCCACGACTGGGCAAAGTTCTCTATTTTCTTTCAAGAAAGTAGGTAGGTATAACTAAGCAAGATACGCCCTGAACGCTCACAATTTGGGCACGATAAATTGTCGGTTCCGACTTTTAAGTCCGACAAGCGGAGGTCTTCAGACGGCCTAAAAACTCCGTCACTAGAGATCATACGAACTTACCTACAAGGTTAGTTCGTATGAGCTAGTGGCCAACTAAGCTATAACAAATTTTAGTTTCCACGTCCATGTATATCAGTTACTTGCCCACACATCAAAAACAAACAATAGCTCACGCATCATAAACTGAGCCACGTTCACACCAATAACTCACGCGATGATTTACGGATCTATACGTTAGATACGGCGCGCGGATACGGAATACGGATACGGAATTTGTCGTGTTTATGCGAAACGTGCGCGAGCATGCTTGTTCGCCAAGTAGGCGTGATTGATAGAGGATTATTGGGATAAATTATTTATGACTTTGGTTGTAACTAGGTGTTTTAGAGATATTAAATGTATGTTGAGTATATAACATTAGGGATTTAGGAAAAAGTTTTAGGATTAATATACCTACCCAATTTAAAGAGGCTACATGTATGCTGCTTTATTTATATTTAAATTACATTATTTGTTTGTGTGATAAAAATGTGTTGTCACTGTTTTTAAAAGTAGAATTAATAATTGGGGTCTTCTCTATTTAGAGGTTGATTAGTTTTTCTTGAAGGCTAGGTAGTTTTGTTTAAATGATGTAGTTTTGTTTTTGTTTAATTTAAAGGGTACTACACTTTTTATTGTATTTGATTCCTGAATGGACAAATAACTAAAATCAATAAAGAAAATATATGTAATATTAAAATGTCAAAATATTAAATTTATGAATTCGTATTATTAAAACAATATTGAGTAACCTATGGTATCTATTTCACTTGCTAATACAGTGCCGCAGCAAGAGAAAAGGCTGTATATTAAATCAATACTTATTACCATTCAATTTCTGGCTACAGCCGGTAAATAAACCAATGAAAGTTATAGCATATTGAAATCAATTTAATCTAGCTATTCCAACCGCATATGAATTAACCAAAACGAATCAACCTATTACTAAAACGATCTAGCTAATACCAATCTATCCTCAAATCTCATTATGCTTATCTCGCGCGCCGACTGTGTAAATGCGTCCGATTTATCGACACTACAGTATCGATTCATTTCGATTCGATTCATTCGATACACGTATCGATTATTTATTCGCTCGCAGAGCTAATCAATGCGACACTCGATTAATTTATGCATCGGATTCGTTTCGGTTGAAGGTATTAGTTTTTTGTTCGTTATTCAATCAATGTAGCGCCTATTTTGTATTCAAATGTCGATATTTTCGAATTTCGAATTTGATTTTTGTATTCGAGATACATTTTTAACATTAGATTTTATTTAATAAAATATCATCATTTAGTCACGCTCGATTTGAATTCAATTTTAGAACATCCTACATTTTATTTTTACATTCTATTTTTAAATTTGAAACTGGAATCCATTACCGAAGTTTCCTTTTTCATCACAGATGCCTTAAACCTTCTTTCGCGAAACTTTTTTTAAAAACTTAGATTTTTTGTGATCTAAGCGTGGCATGACAGAGGCACAATGCTCCGTTTTTGTCAACCTTACCGTCCTTTGGTTATTTATTGCGCGACTCGTATGCAAAATATAAGCTGAATTGACACGGGGTAGGGTTGTCACTAAGCAAGTTATTTTTTATCAAATTAAAATTTAAGAGTCTGTCGGCTGGCTGTATACTTAGTATATTGACATTAACTATCTATTTTCTCTCCTACATAATCGTACTTAGGTACATATTTTTATGTAGATTAGTAAAATATTTCTATACTATTCCTACTAACTAACATACATGTAAAAAATCTATACAATATTGTTAAATAAACTTAAAGGTTTCTTGTCAGTTCTTTCTATCAATTCTTTTATCGAACTAGCAGCCCTAACATTCATTCAGGCAGCATCTGTATCGCTCACCTCATGAATATTGCTCTTTTACATATATTTTACATACTATATCGTTTATTTTACATATATTGTCAAGCGTTTGAACTCGCCGCGTGCGCCGATGGATGCACTATTATTTTGTACAATTGGCAACACTGATTTCCGCGACATGGGGGGAATGTGGACTATATCACTGTGAGTTAGGGGTTGTAATTGATTGAGATTGTTTTGTATGAGACAAGATTGGATGGAAACTGTACCGGTTTGACTCAGAGTTAATGATACGGTATTCTTTGATGTTGCGATTGATATGCAAAACTCCTTATTGTTCACTTTGGCCATTTTTTACTTTTTAAAAGGATTGCAAGCGATGTGAACGAAAAGGAACTTGAAAGGCCGCCGCTTGGTAAACAGAAAATCTACTTAAAGTAAAGCTATTTATAAACAGAAAGAATCAATATACGTCATACAAGCTTCTATCTTCTATTATTTTGTTCCTTGGAAATAGTAGTCATTATTTAAATCTTTTTTATAAAAAAAATTATATGTGGTGCCTGAATCTTCTTTTATTCTAACCTATTAGAATAAAAATCGTACAGACTTTCACGTTTCATTCGAATTATCTCTGCTGTGTTTGCTTCCACAATTTTATTAAAATAACTACAAACTTAACCTAAATTCATATTATCCAAACTCCAAAATACCAGGACAAACAGACAACAGCCTCTAAATTCTCTCAATAGCTACCAGGCTCGCATAAACACTAGAGGTTCCGTCCGTACCTTCAATAGTGCTGTCAATGTTAGGAAGTCGGCTAACGCGTCACGTACTGTCCCAATTCCATCAATAGCACACAGATGAGGTAGGTGTTCTGTTTAGATATTTCACTGGGTCACCAAATTCACCAAATAGCTTACTAATAATTTCTATTGTTTATGTTCTTCGTATGAGGTAGTGGCTAAAAGAGTTTTTAGGCTGCCTAAATGCCCCCATCTTGGCTTAATAACTAAAAAGCCGGAACCGATAATTAACGTGGCCTCCGAACAAGCACTCAGCTGATATTACAAAAAAAAAACTGCTTCCGGTCACCCAAATTGTGCTCAGAACCTAGCCTAACTTTAACGATCTATCAAGAACGTCTAAGCAAACTATGCCACGAGAACATTAATAAGAAATGAAGAATTAAATCCTAAAATATTCAAGTTCTGCGTTATTTATTGTCCGTGTAAAAGAGTTTAGCAAGAAAGGTGTTTTTTCAACTGCAAAACTTTGTAGTAGAAACAGTTCTAGCTAATTTCTAAAATCAATGAAGATCGCAATTTAAATAGTAGGTACCAATGAAAAGTAGATAGATAAAGAAAGTAAGTTCATTGAGCAAGTGGCCAACTCTGGTGACGAAGATAGATAATGCACTGGATCCGTATTGTGACTCTATTTAGGTTATACCATTATTAAAGTTTTTGTTTGAATTGACTGATGTATAAAAGAACTAGTGACAAGCAGATTCCCAGTGATGTACCAGGCGAACACAGCACAGTAGGAGTTACAGTATACAGCTATCTCATTTCCTAGCCCAGTTGCGGCTTCCGAACGGCCGTCAGCGCGGCTCTTCCGGCTCGCAGATTAGTATCGACGCTATTTACCGCCTCACTAGCGCTTTGTTCTATTGCTCGATTCAGCTTCCAAGTTTGAATTTTCAAAAACAGAACGAATTACTGCTGGCTGCACAGAAAAAAATACATAATTGTATCTTTCTTCTGAAAATCTGAACTGAACTAACTCTAAAAATCGTTTGGTGCTTTTCTAACTTCGAAGAAACCCATCAATTTAAATTTCGAAAATCGATTTTAATTGAACTTTAAGCGTTTCCAAGTTAAAATTCTGTGAAATCAGAATCTAAACGTTTCGTCATCAATATACATTTCGAATCAAATATAGATTGGAAACTGGCATCGGCAATTACAATTCATGTTCGACAATGACATTCGAATTCGCATTTTCTGATCTGAATTTTCACCGTTTTTGAAGTGAATTTCGCGGTTATCGTATAAAAAAACTATTTCAGTCTAAACCGACGACCGCTCTGTCCATTACAGATTTGCATAATTTAAGAGCGATCCTGTCGCGGTGACTCCCGAATTGGGCATTTCAATCTTGCTTGAAGTAATGCTTCCTGCATAAGCTTCCTGCGAAGCAAAAAAAGATGGCGCTGCCATACATGTAAACATTTGAGCTCCTTTTTGTTTTGTGATAATAAAATATAAAAAGTCCCTCTCCAGGCTTATAAATGTTTGGAACAATGAGATAGTAACCCAAATACAGTGAACAACTATTATCTTACGTTTTTTACCACGGATAAACTGAGAATTTGTGATTATTGGGACAGGGACAACAGAGTGATTATAAATAGTGGCAAAGAGTATCTAAAGTGAAGACAACAGACAGTGAACACAATACAATACCTTTTTAGTGTACAGAACGAGGTTTATAAAGTACAATACGTGAATTTGGTGATAGTAAGACTCTTATCATAATATTCTTCTGACGAAAGTGTAGGTACTACGCTTCACTTACATTATTTTTCTACCTTCACAATCTGTATCACTACGCTCATAGTCATAACGATCACAACGCATCCTAATAACTAATTTCGCACTCGGTAGTAGAAGCACCGATGGTCGTGTGCATACTACGGTCGCCTCACAAGCTGAGGCCGGGAGAACGAATCTACGTTAGAGGAGTGAAAATTTTGCTCGAAATTTTTTATTTTTTTATTTCCACATAAGTAAGAATATCTTAAGAATGCCGCTAACTCGTAATCGTACAATTATACAAGATGCGGAGAAACAAATAAAATTGCTAAAAAATGACTTACAAAAATCACAGGAGCTAAATATAAAGCTGATCAAAGAGCAGGATGATTGTGCAGACGAGTATAAAAATCTGATCACTCAAATTACTTCGCTTAAGGCTTTATTAGCTAGACAAGAAATTCAACTCGTAGAATTGGAATCTAAAAATACAGAGCTATCCGACCAACTACAAAGACGTATTCAAGACGTGACGGAATGTGAAGATGCCTTGAAGATCATTCAAATGCATGAAAACAACGCATATTTATTTGAACAACTCCAAAAAACGATCCAGTCAGAACATGAAATATTAATTAAATGTTTGAACAGTGAAGTAGATGAACTCAAGAGTAAAATCATAGAGCTACAGCAAGAAAATTTGGATCTAAGAAACTGTAAGACCGAAACAACAACAAAGCCCATGAACATAGAAAATAATGTAGTACAAGCTAAAAGGAAGAATACTCGCCCAAATAAACCCAAGACAAAACCGAAGAAAAAGATGATACAAATCAATGATACAGACACTAAGATGTCGAATGTATTAACTTTAAAATCTAACCAGGCAATCGAAAATATAACTGAATACGAATACAACACAAATATAAATGACGAACTAAACCAAAGTGTCGGAACAAACAAAATGAATGAAGACACCGATCAAGCTCAACATACAGGACCAACTACAAATAAGATCCAAAAAAACAAGATGTTAATATTGTGTGACAAATATGGGAAAGGATTGGCGGAATACATACACGCAAACACCACAACCCATAACTCCGTCCTTTCCATATGCAAACCGGGCGCTCCTATAAGAGAACTTATAAATAATCTGCCCTTACTTACAAAGAGTTTTACGCAAGGCGACGACGTAATAGTTATTGCGTCAAATTATAATAAACATAGCTTAGAAACTGTAAAATACATTAAAGACCTGTGCTCATTTAAAAAACTTAAGTGTCAAATAACCACTGTTCCATATCGAGAAGTACATAGCAGCAGAGACGAATTAATTAACAATGACATATATTATTTCAATACTGCCCTGTATAATTTAGCTAGCCACTCTAATGGTATGTCGCTAATAGAATTAAATATTAATAATAAAATGTACACGAAGAGGACTTACATTAACATCAAAAAATATCTAGGCCAATTAATATTACATAACTCATTGTATCAATTTACGCATATTTATGAAAATATAATTATATTAACAGACAGACAACAACAAGACTCCACGACAACCAATGATTATTTTTTAGACAAGTCGCTGACGAAAGTGTTGATAACATAGAAACATTTGAATCCAGAGTTATACACAAATTAAAATTAACTAGACGAGCTAACTATGAGAGAACCATTAAAGTTTTGCATCAAAACTGTCGTAGCATAAGTAATAAAGTAGTTATATTGCAAGGCATTGCCGATACATACAATCCAGATGTCTTAGTATTTAGTGAAACTTTCCTGAATGAAAATAACGTCGGTAATATTGTTTTCCATGGTTATGCTCATGCAAATTATGTTACAAGGAAAAAGCGCATACATGGCGGAGTTTCGATATTTGTAAAGAGTAGCCTTAAGTATAAAAAATGTGCTTATATTGATAATCTTTCGGTGGAGTATCACTGTGAATTGACTTCGGTATATGCAATTACTAGTGATAATGTAGATACTATATTAATTGTAGGTATGTACAGAACTGGGTATGGTGATTTCCAAATAATGAAAAAAGTACTTATAAAATTGTTTGATTATTTGTGTAGCGTTATAAAAACCAAAGTTATATTAATGGGGGACTGGAATGTTGACTTCCTACTAGACACAACAAATAAAAGAGTTCTCAACGATATTATGCAACCAAATGGATTTAGAAATGTCGTTGATTTTGCAACTAGAGTAGAAGGCGATGCTAAAACATCAATTGACTTTGTAGTGACAAATATATTAAGTAATGAAATGCTGAGTGTGGCACCTTTGGCTACAGGGGTTTCTGACCACGATGCTCAAATAGTCAAATTTCAATGGGAAAATAAATGTATAAAGAAGTTGTACATCGAAAGTCGTTCATTTGAAGCACATAAAATAGAAGATTTTTGCAATGCAATGCTTTCCTATGAATGGAATGTTTTATTTGACTCTTATGATCATGATACATTTGAAAAGTTCATGAGAAAGTTTTCCTATAATATGAATATATTTTTTCCTGTGACTACCAAACGGAAGAAAGCAGAGCGTAAGTGCCCATGGATCTGCGATGACATTATACAATTACAACGTGACATAGATGACTTATTTATAATAAAAAGACAATATCATGAACTTATCTCAGATACTTGTATTATCGAAAATAAAATAAAACACAGAAATGACCTTATCTATAACGAAAAGAAGAAATACATAGAAAACCGCATACGAAACTCGCGAAATCCTAAAAAGGAAGTTTGGAATGTTATCAAAGAAGACACCAATAAAGCAACAAAAGAATGGGAATGGGAATTACATAACAGTTCAAACAAGCCAATTACAATAGATGAAATTCCTAATTATATAAACAACTATTTTATTGGAATCGGAATAGAACTTGCCAACACTTCCAAGCCCTTAACAGAAAAAGCTCTCGGTTTTTTAAAGCTATATTATAATCCAATAGTCCCAATACCATTTCAATTCCAATGTGTTTCAATGGACGAATTACATAAGCTAGCAAAGAAAAAGATAGACAATTCTGATACTAAAGATTTATATGATGTTTCAGGCTCACTTCTATTTAACATCATGCACCATCTAGGCGAACATATTTTATTCCTAATAAATAATATTCTCCTGTCTAACGAGTATCCGAAATCCCTAAAAAGGGCAAGACTAACCCCGCTTTATAAAGGAAAAGGAGAAGCAACGGAAGTTAATAACTACAGGCCTATTACTATAGTACCAACGATATCAAAATTAATTGAGGCAATTATGTCAAACGCTCTTATGGAACATCTTAATAAAAATAAAATTTTATCGGCATGTCAACACGCCTACAGACCGGGAAAATCAACGATATCAGCTACCTTAAAGTTTATGGATAATGTTATTATACATCTAGAAGATAAAAAAAAGGTAGCAGGAATATTCTTGGATTTGTCAAAGGCTTTCGATTCAGTAAATCATGACCTTCTTTTACGGAAGCTCGAAGCTTACGGAGTTGCTGGCAACAGCCTTCAACTGATACAATCCTTTCTTATCAACAGGGAACAAACTGTCGAGATTAGAATGTATGGAAAAAGATCAAGATCAGCACCCAAAGTTTCAAATATAGGCGTCCCACAAGGATCCTCATTGGGAAACACACTTTTTATAGCCTTCCTAAATGACCTTGAAAAAATAAATATAGCAGGAGACTTAATACAATATGCAGATGACACAACAATTATAATAGCAGCTGACTCGAATGAACAACTACAAGAACGTATTAGTACTGTAATTGACGAACTGAGTAGTTGGTTTAAATTTAATGGACTACAACTCAACGAAGAAAAAACTAGCATAGTTTTTTTCAGTGCCATTGCACCTCAACGCATACAGCCTGTACATTTGAAGAGTGGGACAACTATTTGTAGCTCTACATTTGTGAAATTATTAGGTTTCTATATTGATCCAGCATTAAACTGGAAAGAGCACATAGATGTCACGTGTAAAAAAATGGCTACCGGGATATATGCCTTAAAACAACTAAGAGCAATGACATCACCAAAAAATCTTAAAGAAGTGTACTATGCATATATACACTCAATATTATCCTATGGCATTATCATGTGGGGGAACGCTACGGATTTTGAAAGAATACTAAAAATGCAGAAACGTGCCATTCGGGTATTGATGTGCGCAGGGCATAGGGAATCGTGTAGAGAGAGCTTCAGAACCTTGCAAGTGCTAACATCGGTAGCAATGTATATTTTTGAAAACATAAAGTGGGTGAGGAAGAATTTAGATGAATTTGAAATAAGAGGTGCCAACAATAAAAGAAGTATAAGAATAAAGATGCAACTAAAAATAGAGTCACATTGAACGATCTAGTGGACTGTATTAAGCGAAAACGATATCAATCCGAAACAAATCACAAACTGAACATAGGGCGGTATGGACACAAACTAACAAAATTCCACTAACCTGGACGCACTTCCTCCTGGCGTGGGATCCAGCTGTCAGCAAGCGTAGCGGGATCGTCTCTGCTCGAAGATGGGTCCGATCTCTTACCAAACTCGGCTTCGCACCACCCAACTAGACACTATACATGCAGCCTGGATCAAGGCGGCTTGTGAAACTTGTTAGTGCTGTCACACCGACCACACGAAATTGTACAGTTTATGAATAATTAAATAAATTAGATAAAAGGAACCAACAATTCGAAAAAGGAACCAGTATCCGCGACAACGACACGACAACGACTTCTCTGTTCAACGTTTGAATTGTAACTCAAATTGTAACCGACTATTTTTTACTATTTCTTTTGACAGTGACAGAATCGCCCGCGATGACATCGACATTATTATGCCAAACCTGAACATTCCGGCCACCAAAATACACAGTATTTTAACGCGATTAAAACAATAGTAGATACATAAAACGAAAAAATTAGTAATAAATTAAGCTAACCGAAAAACAAAAATTATAAACGAAAAAACAAATTTTTATACACTACACCTGACTTAAGTGGAGGTGGAGGACGTCTGTGGAAGCACACAAAGCTTAACGACAGGGCGTTTACACTCTCCAGACGCAGTATGCAGTGTGACAACGCGACAAATGTTGTCAGCACCCAAGTGGAGCTGGGTCACACGGCCAAGTTTCCATTTCATTGGACTGCATTGCTCGTTTACAATTATCTTGACGGAAGAGAAAAGTAAATTAACAAAGTTGGCATTATTAACCGTGAACAAACTCATCCTCTTTTGTTCCTCGAAAGCCGATCCACCATTTAAAACTGAGGATTGGGACCAGTTTTCCCGCGGGCGCGACAACCAAGGCGGACCCGACCACCATGTTTCACGGCCGCCTAAATCAACGGGTAACAATCCTCGAGAACCGTGATCCGCTGGGTTGTCAACTATAGAAGCATGTCGCCAGCAATCGGGGTTTATGCTATCGTGAATCTCAGTCACTCGATTGGCGACAAACGTTTTCCAACGAGAAGGACAAGATTTGATCCAGGTCAGAGCGACACTGGAATCAGACCAAGCGAAAACGTTGTCCAGTCGATGAATTTCTTCCAATGAAGACGCGACAGAAGACATGAGATTCGACAACAATACCGCGGCCATCAATTCTAAGCATGAAATAGAGCGCTTACGAAGAGGTGCAACTTTCGATTTAGCGCCACATAGGCGCACAACTATGGATTGATCCTCACAAATCGCCCGGCAATATATGACGGCGCAGTAACCACGCTCCGACGCGTCACAAAAACCGTGGAACTGGAGAATCGTGAACGAAGGGACCATCCTACGATGTAGCGATATAGTGCTCAACGACGACAACTGTAATTTAAATTTGAGCCACTCAATTGACACATCTACAGGAGCTTCCTCTTCCCAATCAACACCGGACAACCATAACAGTTGCATAATGTATTTCGCGAGAAAAACGACAGGTGACAACAATCCCGATGGATCAAATATCCGGGCTGTGTCCGACAAAATTGAGCGTTTTTTACACCGGCCACCAATAGCCGATGTTTTGAATGCGAGATGATCCGTCGTGGGCGCCCACAACATCCCGAGAATCTTCAAGGACACGTCTTGAATCTCTTCGAAGTTATGAACCGGCTCTGTGTATAGATCTGAAGACGGCAATCCGCTGAAGAACTCTTCGTGATTGGAGGTCCACTTGCGAAGATGCAAACCAGCCGACGACAAGATTTCATGAAGGTCTTGGCGGATTTGGATAGCAGATTCGACAGATTCTGCTCCAGACACGACATCATCCACGTACGTATCTCGGTTGAGTATGGCTGCGCCGAGTGGAGCACGGATCCTAAACTCAGTGGCCAACCGGGCTATACACCACCAGAGTGCCTGGTAAAGAGCACATGAAACCCTGGTAGAGAGCACAGATGGTCGCCATAGGATGCGCTGATAGTCAACGTCCTCAGGCGCAACGAGAAATTGACGATACATCCTTTTAATATCGCCCGTGAACACGACAGCATTCCAACGGAAACTTATTAAAATATCAAAAATGCTCTTTTGCAGTTTAGGACCTGAAAGCACCTCGTCGTTCAAAGATTTGTTTTCGCCGTCCCCTGCACTAGCATCGAAAACCGTCCGAAGAGGTGCGGTGACAGAGTCCGGTCTTAAAATCCCGTGATGCGGAATATAATATAATTTACCGACATTCGACGGCGGAGGATCTACCTCTTCCATGTGGCCACTTTTGGCATAGTCATCCATGAAGTCCACATAGGCAGTCCTAAACTGGGGGTTAACTTTGAACTTACGTTCTAAATTATGAAAACGCTTTAGAGCGATTTCCCGAGAATTCGAGAATTGAGGTTTATTCTGAGGTTCAACGAAAGTGAGTGGTACCACTAAATCCACTAACCTATCCTCAGAAGTTCGACGACAAGAAACCTGCATATAATTTTCAGAAACCAACTCCGTTTCTGACAAGACAATAGGTTTGGGCGGGTCGACAGTTTCTAATTCCCAACACCTTTTAATGGAGTTATCCAACGACAAATTCGACACGAAAAAACAATTCTTTTGTTTACCTCCAGAATTGCAACGAAAACGAGAAAATTCCTTACTATCAACAGTGCATTCACCCATCAGAATCCATCCGAAAGTAGTAGGAATTGCAATGGGCTGGCCTGGACTACCCTTGATTAAACCAGGCCTCAATACCGACGCAAGAATGTTGACACTAACCAGCATATCCACCGGACCTGATTTGTAAAATTCAGGGTCAGCAAGGTCTAATCCTTGGATATGGTGCCATGACGAGAAATCAATTTGTCCAGATGGCATATCTGAACAAATAGTGGAGAGGACAGAGGCTTCCAACGAAACTTTATTTGAGAAGTCCCTACTAGTAGGAATCAACTCACAGCTGACCGACCCTTGTGTAGCAGTTGAAACTTGACCAATACCGCTCACAGACTGACCATGATGATTGAACTTCAATCCTAAACGGCGTGCACAAGACATGGTAATGAAGTTACAGGCACTTGCACTGTCAAGCAGAATGCGTACACGAACAAATTTGTTCCATTTATTTTTAATCAAAACGATAGCTGTGGAGAACAGGGCCTCCGTATGTGGGGTGTATGCAGCTAAAGCTACCTGGGAGCTTGGATTTGACTGTGAGGGTGCAGGTGCAGGTGTGGGATCTGATGCAACTTCTTCAAAGTGGAGCAAGGTATGATGATCATTACCACACTTACTGCACTTAACCTTTGCATTGCATTTCTTCACTGTATGGCCTGAACGCAAACACAAAATGCACAATCTCTTTTCCTTTACAGCTTGGAACCTCACCATCGGAGACTGTTTTAGGAAACTCGAGCAACTATCTATCCTGTGCCCTGCCTCATCACAATTCATACAACACTCTGTTTTGGCAACAACAAGCGATGTTTTAGTTTTAAAAACTGGTTTATTAACAACAGGATTTAACTGTTGTTGACTACAATTATCTAATGCACGAGAACGTTTTTCGACAAATAACATGATATCCTCATAGTCGGGGATGTCTACATCAGAACCCAATTGGAGTTCAAAGGCTTCTTTAGTTGCTGAATCTAATTTTGACCACAGGAGTTGAAACAGCATAAAATTCTGGTCAGGTAAACTATATTTTGACAGAATAGCCAAATTCTCTGTAAAGGTCCGATGCACTCTTTCTAACTCCGAACCACTCTTATTTTTAACAACTTCACAATTTAATAATCGATTATAATAATTAACTGCAATATTCCTCTTCCTGTCATAATATTTGTTTAGGGCCTGATATGCCACTAAATAATTAAAATCTGTCAGGGGGTAATTTTTAATTAAATCATAGGCTAATCCCTGCACACTCGACAACAGGTAGTGCAACTTCTCCACATCTGGAATATCCCTATGATGGATTAAAGAATCATACAACTCCTTAAACGACACCCAATTTTCCAACTTTCCATCAAATGCATTTAAACTTATTTTTGGGAGTTTTGCTAAGTTACTGTGCGGAGTCTTTATCTGGTTTGTACCCAACTGCTTCAACCGCGCCAAAACACTGCGTACTTTGGTGTCAAAGTTAAGTGTATGCTTAAACTCCGTGTTACGATCCGCTGTTGGCGTTCCAACCAACAAGTATTTTTGAGCGGTGTGAAATTCTTGAGCTAGTACCGAAACGTCTTGTTCGCAGACTCCGACCAAGTCTGAAGACTCTAAATGTTCTAATCTCATGAACGCGTAATCACGAGCGATTCTGTTCACATCACCTACTTCAACATCCTTGCTACTAGCACCTTTTCGTGTATCTATTGGCATCTTTAATAATTAAGTTGTTATTGCAATCACAAATAAAGAAACACGATATTACACTAAACAAAACACAAAATACGAACTTTTATTTGTTTACTTTAGTGTAAATAGTAAGTAGTGGCTATTTTCACGACTATAGGGATGTCCTACCAATGAAGCATTTACTAGTGATGAGGTATTGACCGATTCGATTGATTGCAAATTTGATGGCCGATTGTCAACCAAACGTCAAAGTCACTCGATTAGTGACATTGACCGAAACGACAAATTGTTTGACAGACAACCATCAACTCGCAAACTACCGGCAACAATTATTATAACGATCAACGGACAAAAAATATTAAACTACCAACTACGAGTAAAATTAATTATCTTCACAAAGAAACTACGTAAATTTTAATGGAATAACGTTCCGAAAACGAAAATAAAACGCTTTTACATAGGTAACTTTACTTTAATCCGGCTCGAAGGACCAAAATGAACGATCTAGTGGACTGTATTAAGCGAAAACGATATCAATCCGAAACAAATCACAAACTGAACATAGGGCGGTATGGACACAAACTAACAAAATTCCACTAACCTGGACGCACTTCCTCCTGGCGTGGGATCCAGCTGTCAGCAAGCGTAGCGGGATCGTCTCTGCTCGAAGATGGGTCCGATCTCTTACCAAACTCGGCTTCGCACCACCCAACTAGACACTATACATGCAGCCTGGATCAAGGCGGCTTGTGAAACTTGTTAGTGCTGTCACACCGACCACACGAAATTGTACAGTTTATGAATAATTAAATAAATTAGATAAAAGGAACCAACAATTCGAAAAAGGAACCAGTATCCGCGACAACGACACGACAACGACTTCTCTGTTCAACGTTTGAATTGTAACTCAAATTGTAACCGACTATTTTTTACTATTTCTTTTGACAGTGACAGAATCGCCCGCGATGACATCGACATTATTATGCCAAACCTGAACACACATAGACTAAATTTATCAAAACGAAGACCTAAAATTATGGGTGCCAAACTGTACAACAAACTTCCCCTGAAGATAAAACTAATACAAAGTGACATAAGTTTTTTGAACAGAGTAAAATCCCTTCTTCTGAGTAAAACGCTATACAGTGTCAAGGAATTTTTAGAGAACGACTATAGTCATTATGACACTGATACTCGCACCGCAGACTGACATATTATGAGTATATTAGGTACGGATTTTTGGGGTACAAAATGCTATAAGTAGGTACCTAATAATACTAAAACTTGAGTTCGAATATTTGACCCTAAGTAGGTATATCCAAAATTATTTTATTATTATTTTCCATTTTCTTTTTTATTAATTTTTTGACAACGCCTCTATACAGCGAATAAATATCAAAATGTTATTTTAATTGTAATACTTAGTATATAGAAATATTGAAAAATTTGTAACGAATGTAAACCTTTTAATTGACGAGTCATGGTAGTGATACTTAATTGTACTTTAACTATGTATTTTATTAATGTGTTACTTCCGTGCCAATAAACGATTCTATTCTATTCTATTCAATTCTTTATTCTCCATTGAACTGCAAAAGCAAAAATGTTCTCTATATCTGGCCGAAATTGACAGGTGTCTTTCAATTAGACCTGCGGTACTTTTTAGAGTAGAACGTAGGTAGTTCAGTCCTGACCAAATTAATATTTAACTTCACCGGTTACTCCATAGTATCATTCATAGATATTTGAAAAGGCGGCACAACACAAACGACCGGTATGGAAATAATTCAAGTTGAAAAACAATGTAAGCGCATTCACTTTCGCACATAAACTACGCATAAAATAAATAAAACAACTAGGAGAACAGAAGGACACGTAGGGTTGCGATAGTGCCATCCATCAGCGGGTCACATCGATAGGGTTAGGGCCTCCGCACCTTTATGCGTCCCTGGTGGGACATAAAGGCCCTGTATACGGGACCCTAGTTTTTTGACGTCTATTTGTGGTCGGTTGCGACCCTATAACGACTCTTGCTGTCCTTTGTAAACTATTTTATCGTGTACGTAGTTTACTTACTGTTTACCATTTCATTCTATGAGGAACGTGTTTCTTACATCGTCAGAATGTAAGAGAGAATACGTGTAGATGATTCTCACAAGCGTCGTGTGCATAATTTAGTTCAATCCGAGTGTCACGTCGAGTCGCCGAAAAATTTAATCCATCACATAGCTCACGTTCTCTTTGCCGCGAAACGGTTCCTTCGTTCGGGAACTAAAAAATTCAAATATCGAATGTAGTGTTCGCAGAGTTTCGTCGTTTTATTTTCCTAGAATTCTATTTGAAATTCGAATTTAACAATTTTAGACTGGTTTTCTTGAAATGCTTAATTTAAAATTCAAGTCATTATTTTTAGGTCTCAGAATATTTCTTGTTAAAAGTTGCTCTGCATTTCAGACATTTTCATCTAAAATATTCTGTATTTTAATGAAAATGGCTCTTATCTAGAATTTTAACTTTCCCGAAAATTCCCTTTAAGATAACCCTCTCCCAAGACGCCATGATTTTTATTTTTACGGCACGTCCGGAAATCACCAGGGCTGTGAATATATTATTATTGTTATGGCAACACCGAACGCGGGAAAATTGTAAAATACGTACGACAGAAGAATTATGTCTGTATACGCATATCATTAGGGAATTTTCGGTTTTCGCTCGCGACGTGTTGAATGAATATTTTAGCGGATGTTTTTCTCGTGAAGTTAGTGTTTGAGGATTATGTCTTTTCTTTGTGGATGTTTGCTTCGAATGTTTGTGTAAAAATGCTAAGAATTTTGCAAGTTAGTTCTTTGTTTATTGGCAACTTTACAACTTCCTTTGCAATTCTAAAAAATACTTTAAAAACATTATTGTAGTAGATGGGCCCCAAGAACGCCATTTTACCTTGTGCTTTGGCATGTCAAATCTAGCTTCTGTCGACGACCTTCCTCAAGTTGTAACTCTACTAAGACAGGTTTCAATAAGTAGGTAAATATTTAAAACTAAGGCCTTTTTACATCTTTACTAGATGATTTGTACAGAGTCGGGAGGCAAGCTTTGCCTACACTTAACAGGACACTGTAGTGCCTGGGAAATTGTTAAGATGGAATAGGCTTGAAAAATATTTAAAATAACTTTCATTAAACATCAAAATTGTTTATGCAAACATCGTAACGACATAACTTCAAGAATATGGCAGCCAATGATTTGATTTATCCTTCAGTAAATAGCAAAAACTCCATAAATTGTCAACGCTCCCCGGCGTCCAAGGCATCGATTATTTATTACTCCTAAAAGCAATACCGTGAAGATACGCGAAATCCTTTCTCGAAATAGATCTCCGTATGCACCAGGGCATCATAAACAGTATAGAGTTATCAAATTTCGTTTCCCGTCCGCCGTAAATCACGCTGGGCATTAAAATCTCGATTATATCGAAGAAAAAGGCTAGGGTTGCCAGTATTGAGTTTGACAGATGGCTACATTTTATTTACATACGATTAGCTGAAATCGATACTTTTATCGAATACGTATATCATGGCAATGTCATGTATACCTACCTACTGTAATACTTTAAAAACATACCTAACTGTTTTAGTAACAAAAAGATAATAGTGGCAATTCGGAGTGTCGCAAAAGCTAAACTAAACTAACTAAAACTAATGCCATCCTTTTTATTTCCATCGCTATGAAAGGGACGGCAACATTTTTAGTTAGTTAAGTTTAGCTTTTGCGACACTCCGAATTGCCACTAATAAGTCTCCAAAATTATAAAAATATACTTTAAAATTGTAAAGTGAAAATGCTAAAAAATACCAATAAAATTATTGACAAGTTGCTTTCAAATACAAAAAAGGTCCTCGTGTTCTTTAAAAATGCCAACAAAAACTGTACAGCATAAACTTAGCCATCCCGTTAGCTTGGACGGTAAACTTATCATTTTTCCGTTTTTGTTAGCCTTTAAATGGTCTTCATAAATTTTTGGATGCTTTTTTGGTGATCACCGAAAAATTTCGTAAAAAAACTGAATTGCAATCCAATCATAAGGCTGATAACACACGTGGACTAAAATAAATAAATATAGTAGGTAGGTATTTATATCATAGAATAGTAATTAATAATTAGACATTTCACATAGTACCTACCATCATAGCTCCAAAATAAGCAAAACTTGAAATATGAGAACGTATAAAATATAGTTATAAAATAATTAATAAGAAATACAAATACTTTATAAAACTTTGATATTTTACCATGAGTAAAAAATATAAACAAAAAAATGCGTTCATCAAAAATATTTAGATTACGATCCTTTCTTTTTCAATAAATTATCATAATTTGCATATTGTTTTTTTTGAGAATACAAAAATGTTTGCAATAAAATAGCTTCTAAACCTGAGTGATTCCAGTTTTGTGTAAACATTTACAGGAGATGTAAACGATGCATCCTGCGTCTTATTGAACGTATGACGGATGCATTAGCATCGACAACAAGTCAATAGGATACGAACAATAAACATACCTCCCATGTTCACAATTTTAGGATGTGATGTGTAGTTTTTTTGTCAAAAATTTTATTAAAACTTTTGTCAAAACAAAAAAAAATTACAATGTTTTTTTCTCACGCTTAATTTATTTCATAGAAATATTTATTTCATTAGTATCATCAACATTTTTTTTTCTTATCACTTATCTTCTAATTACCTAAGAACCTATATGTTTTTTTTTCAGATGTGTCAGGTACTCCCATATACATAATTCCTAGGTACTCATAATTATACAAACGTTTAATCACTAATATTTGAAAGTACCTAGATAGTTGATTACTGTTTCCTCACGGTGTTTTCCATCACCATTACTAATTTGTGTAAAGTTTGTGTAACAAGAAAAATTACATTTAAAAATCCTTCGCATTCGAGATTCACAAGCTCAAAAAATGTAAAACAAAATATAACGCGGTGCCTTACGAGTAACTCATGACGTATCAATTTCATGTGTACGCGGCCTTATCGGATCATCTCGGGGTGTCCCTTGCAACTGAATCCGAGCCGGTTCCAAATCATTTTGAATTCTTGAACAAAAGGGATTTTTCGTTTTGGAATTTGAGTCTGTTGATCTATTGGTAAATGAAAGGTGACGGTGCGTAGACAAGTGACAAATGTTTCGTATCTATTCTCTTTCTATCATCGCTACACCTTTGATTTGACATTTCTGATCGCTCGAGTTTTCGTCATCGAATGTCAATTCCTATACATTTTTTTTATTTCTAATCGAAATTGTCGAAATGTAACATGGCTAGGGCAGCTGAATCGTTTCTCAAGCGATAATTTAAAAGAATTCCCAACTTTGCTTAAATATCATTGAAACTGCATCCTCGTGGCGCGTAATGATGGTGATGATGATGATAGCCTATGTCCCTTTGATACAATCTATATCCATGCTAAATTTTATCGTAATCTGTGCAGTTACGCTGCGAAAAGGTAAAACACAGAATGACTTTCACATCTATAATATTACTTAGTATGGATTTAAGTGTGTAAGTTACTAAAACGCTTAAAAAAGGGTGATTTCCTTTATTGAGGCATCAAATGAACTCTACAAAAACGTAAACAATCTACTTCATGAAATTTGCCCAAGGCTGGGGATTCGAACCAGTTAATAATTTACGCCAGGTACCAGGGCTGCATAAAGTAGAGGCGGTCTCCCGGGGACGGCGCGAGCACGCCAAAAACCAATAGCATTAGGAGGTACGTGCGGTCTTGTGTGCGAGAATAATTATACCTCTTTTATCTTTCTGAAGTCCTGGTATGTTGTAAAAATATAGTTATTGATTTATCCTGGTAACAATGACTTAAAACTTCAGCGCAATGCTGCCAGTGTCTTGGGCACGCTTCAGTGGCTTGGATCAGTTGAGCTACCTATACCTATAGATAGTTTACAACAACTCTTAGATTGCTCAACTGGTTCTAATTGCATTTTACAGTAAAATTGTCTCTCAAAATATACCCATGGATTTGGAAAAAAATATTGGTAGTGACTAGGTACAGTCAGCGTCAAATTTATATGAGCATCTAGAGTAGTCAAAATGATCTGAAAAACATAAAAGCAACTTGATATACGCAGCTCGAATCATCATATTGTTGCAAGCACCTATAGCAGCTTACAGCTCCACTCATATTAATTTGACGCTGACTGTACTAAGAAGTTATTTATGATAACAATATAAAATAAAGAAAGATTTTTTCCAATAACGGATGTGAGAATTTTAATAAAAAGGTTTATGATGCTTAAATCATTTCCCACACATTCTTTGTAATCATTTTACGATTATTATCTACAAATATGATGACATTTAATACTGTTATAAAAACATATTAACTCGTTACAAGTTAATTAACTACCTACACATTAATAAAACTTTATTACAGATCAAATTGATATAACCACAGAATGTAATAGACACAGTACTATGAGACATAAAACCCTTAAAGTCATCGAGGTATTATTATAGAGTCACAATCTAATAGCTGACAACACTCAAAAAATGTGCGAGAAAATTACATTTGACATTTGAATGTAGGTAGACGATAAGTATACCGTTTGTTTGTTTTAATGTTCTATGTCGCTTGTACGCAAAATAGAAAAACTCCGCGCACTACGTAGCGTGCGCCGAGTTTTGGCGTTTACATTTTATTTGTTTGATTGTGGCTCTATAATACTACCTCGATGCTTAAAGTCGGGTAAACCCTTTTTAACTGGCTTAAAAAAACGATTAAGATCTCGTGTAATGTGTAAAAACGGACATAGATTGATAATGTATTCTTTTGTTTCAGCATCCGTACCCTTCCGAAGATCAAAAGAAACAATTAGCACAAGATACAGGGTTAACGATACTACAAGTTAATAATTGGTGAGTGGTAGATTAAGCATTTTAATTTATAAGTCATAATTATCTTTACCGTTATATTTTTATGCTGTAAACAACTATGTTTAATTGTACTAGCTAATTCATGTAGCAAGACAAAATGTTGTTAAGGTGGTTATCTTGTTAATTCTACAATGACTTTTACTTGCTTTGACATGTCTTACTTTGTTCGTCTGGCCTCCCACTGAAGCTTGACTATTGAGAATGTTAAGGGATCGCTTTTAAAAAAAGCTAGGCCCACACCACCAGGTTCTTGCCTGTCTCTTTTCCTGGTGTAGTAGTGTTGGAACAGGCATTAGAATCACCTAGCATTTAAGACGAAGTTGAAATGATCCTTGAGATTCTACCAAATTAAACGTTTTTTTTTCAAAAATATAGTACCTTCGAACAAAGTACTTTATTGTCAATATCTTAACATGAGTTTCACGCATAACTTGTTAATACAGCACAAGTGAAGTTTCTGTTTATGCTAAAAATAACTTTAAGCCAGGACAAAAACCGTTAAGCGGCTTAACGACTCCGGATTGGCTTAATGCTAAAAAAGACACGACAGCGACCGTTAAGTGACTAAAGAACTGTCATCCGGTCAACAACTGAATAAAAATTAACAAATTTAGCGACACACAGCTATAGTAAATAGTTCAATCTTGATCATTATAGAAAATAGCAATCACCATTTAGATTTATCAACAAAAAGCATCGTTTTAGCATTTCCAATATCAGATGAACTTTAGAAACGGTTTGTAAAAACGGACTTTTAATCTAAATTGCTTATTTAAAGTTTAATGTAGCAAAACGTAGGCTGCAGTTGCCATTTAAAAGGATTTTAGATCTTTTAAAATGTTTTAAAAAGTTTGGATGCATAGTTTTCGAATTGTAAAATCAGAATTAGATTCGATTGACCCTTGACTTGTCAAATTAAATTATTTGTAATGTAAGTAGGTAGTGTACTGATAATACTCGATATTATACGCAATGAGAATAAAAACACTACGTTTATATTAGTGGCAATTCGGAGTATCGCAAAAGCTAAACTTAACTAACTAAAAATGTTGCCGACCCTTTCATAGCGATGGCAATAAAAAGGATGGCATTAATTTTAGTTAGTTTAGTTTAGCTTTTGCGACACTCTGAATTGCCACTATTATACGAATAATATATGATTAAGTATTTTATAATTATTATTATTTAATTATTTTATGATTCTAAGAATCAGATATAAAAAAAGTCGCGGCAAAGTTATGTAGAATGGAAAAAGAGATCGCATTGGAAAGAAGTACCTAATTACCTATTATGAAGGAAAAAACTGACAAGAACCTAAGCTCTTAAACTTATAATAAATAAACGAATAGAAAAACAATCAAATTAAGCCCAATTCATTCGCTCGTGAGAAAAAAACTATCATTGCTTGAGCTATCATTGCTCTTCGAGTACTGTCAAATCAAGCTACTGTCATATCTGTCAAGTTAAGTGCCATTAAAGCTTTTTAATATCAAGATGTTTATAATATTGTAAGACTGCCGACTTGATTTGTGTGAATGTTTATTTGGTACTTCAAGTGATTGTGTGTTAGTTTATTTCGAGTGAATCCAATAGTATTGTATAGGTACTTAAAATTTAATCTCTCACGGTCAGATAAGCTTTTAAGATTTTCTTGTAGACTACTTATAAAGATGAAATGACTTATTATAAAGATGAAAATAGTACGATAAAAGCCTTTTTTATTTAAGCACTAGCTTACTTGCCCGTGGCTTCACTCACGTGGTACCTAACTTGATAAAATATAGCCTATGTTCATTCAAAAAGTCCATGCTACACTATGGAATGTTAACTTCTACAAAATGTGGGCAGTACCAAAAGTGTATATGGACATGCCTCTGACTACCCCATTAGACATCTTCAAAGAATCTAAAAATGTCTAAGAAGATCTGATAATATGTCTACCGTCTCTCGGGAACACAGTCGTGATCATATTTCTTTTTTTCTCTTTTTTAATTCCAAAACAACAAAAACTCACGCGCAACTCCAAATTACAAACCTCCGCTATCTGATCGCAAAATGCACACGCCTGATTTGCAAACATGCGTGGTAATGCACATCTTGAGCCGCCATTTTAGGCAATAACGAGGGAGAAATGACCAATATACCTCGGACTTTATCGCCGCTTCGACAAATACAAGGATACACCCACTAACATGCTTAAGATAAAATAAATTGTATAAATCAGGAGTTTCACATCGTATGTCATGAGATTTAAACGGCTTATTATTTTCGGGATTATGATTTTATTGAAGAAAGTGTAAAAATATGCTCAAAAGCTTGTTGAGCTATCTAAAAACGTTGTATAATAAAGTATTTAATAATAATTTCAAGCTTTTATGCGTTTTAGATGCCTATAATCTATCAAAGTCTTGTGTCAGTAGCTCATACTAACAACATTATTTTCTATTTAAAAAGATAGGCAACAGGCAAAGTTTGTGTGTGTGTGTAAGTAAGTGTGTTAAATATTTCACGCTCAAACAGCTGGACGGATTTGAATGAAATTTGGTACCAGAATTGCTTGTCAAAAAATAGGCTACTTTTGATCACGGTATTCACACGAGAACGAGAACTAATCACCGCGCAACACCGTAGGTAGCAGCGTACCTAACAAAATAAAGGTTAGAATATGATGTTGATGATTTAAAGTAAATTTAAGGCCATTTTCAGAACCCTCTCGTGTCGTTCCCACATCAATACCAAACAAACAAACCTTAGTATCGACAGCCATGTTTATAGTATTCAGCGACAATAATAAACGAATTTTATGTAAGGTCTAGATCCTTAGGTCATAAAGATGTGAATTTACCTCAAGAGGCTTTAGATAATCATGTTAAATCCGAACCAGCGTAACCAGACACGTTGACGTTCAACTTCGCTTGGGAAACGAGAGTTCTCTTTGAGGTTGTGGTATCAAGTTATGCTGGTTCTTGGCCTGCTGTTTTCAAATGGAGGGAAAACGTCAGTTGTACGGTTTTATTTCTTTGCCGATTTCACAGAAACGATTATTGAGGAAAGCTGATTAAAGACAGCGCAAACACTTTTATGAAATAAATAAAATAAATATAAATATCCTTGGACATTCCACACAGCGTCATCTAGTCCCAAGCTAAGCAATTTAATGCTTGTGTTATGGTAACCAGATGACTGATATAGGTACTTACTACATAGATATTTTTTTTTGTAAATACATACCTACATACTATATACATAGACAACACCCAGACGGCTTTTACCCACCGCGCCACAGAGGTCGTCAATATAATTATAATAGTCTTGTTTATTAATAGTAATAGTAGAAATAAACATAACTGTTACCATCATCTCTGTATCATTCTTTGACTTTTTTTTTATTTTCTAGGCCCAGTAATAACCACTCTTTATTTTTACGCCTAAACTTTAGCTAGCAAACTTTTTCACATCCGTCATACTAGGCACCCATCCTCTCATTAACTTATGACCTCCTAGTACAATAGTGTGGTCTGAGTGACGTGAGGTCTGAGGTCGGCACATACCTCCGCATTTCTGAGCGCCTGGTACCGCTATACTAATTATACTTGTAATTATTGTTTAAAAATACTTAAACGGGTATTTAGTTGAATAATTCTATTTGAATACAAAGCCTGTCAGGTTTAATTGCTATTATTAAAGATTTTATTGAAGTAAAAATAAATAATTATCTACTTTTTATGTCGAAGGAAAACTGTGGGTTGTCAATATTCTGATAGACAGAACGATGTACTTGAGACTATAAAAAACATTGACTTTAAAATGTTTGTAAATTGTAAGGACATGCCTCTGGCTACTCATTGCACCTATCTTATACGTTTCAAATAGTCTTATACCTACTTAGACCTTTACATCTTTACTAGATGATTTATACAGAGTCAGGAGGCAAGCTGTGCCTACACGTAGGGACACTGTAGTGCCTGGGACATTGTTGAGATGGAGGCTTGTAGCACCTAAACCATCCTCTCAGCTGCCGGCCATATCCACAGGAAAGACAATGGTCAATACGTGTGAGGCCGACTAGCCGCGGGTTTCCTCACGATGTTTTCCTTCACCGTTTAAAGCTCGTGTTAAAGTGCATTATATCGATTGATTTCAATCATTTTGAGATTTTGGCGTAACGAAGTTTGCCGGGACAGCTTGTGGGTTATATTCGAGTCCCTTGTAACAAAACATCAAGTTTTAGAAACAATTACTTATAATGACGACATCTGTGGCGCGGTGGGCGAAGGCTCGCCTGAGACGCGGAGGTTGCGGGATCGATTCCCGCCACGGGACAAATGTTTGTATGTTCTACAGATATTTGTTCCGGGTCTGGATGCTTTTCTATCTATAATATGTATGTATTTACAAAAAAAAATGTATCTAAGTAGTATATCAGTCATCTGGTTACCATAACACATGCATTAAGTTGCTTAGCTTGGGACAAGATGACGCCGTGTGAAATGTCCAAGGATATCTATTTATTTATTTATTTAGTAAATAAGTCTCAGATGCACGGTCGCGCGCAAGCTCGCCACCCGTCATGAAGTGCCCCAACGCCACCTGTTCACACAGAGGGTAATGGTTGAACAACGGTTAACTCTTTAATCGAGTGTTTGCATGATTAACGGGTTAATTTGGGGTGGTTTTATGTTTTTTTTAAGTAGTACAATTAGTAGTTCAGTTTCTGTCATAATAATTATCATGTCTTCAGAATCAGAATCAGAAATATTTTATTGCAAAACTGTTGTGCAATGGTAGATCTAGGTAGGTAAAAGTTTATACATCTGTCAATTTCGGATGTGCAACATTATGATAATTGGTTACCCAGTTATTAGATATGCAATAATTTAGTTTTAATTCATATATCATTTAGCCCTTTACAAGTAATAACCACCACAAAACAACCCTTAAGCATCAGGTAATGAATGTAATAAGTTAAATGTAGGGTCATGCGTTACATAGTAATATTGCTCTCAAGGGTACCTATTACTTAAGCAAGGGTTGTGTCTGTTTGTGATAGAACTAATACTAAAATCACCTTAGAATCACCTAGCATGTAAGACGAAACTGAAGTGATCCTTGAGGTCCTACCGAAATAAATGATTTTTCTTTCTTTCTTTCAGTCACTGCGCGATTTTGTATAGCTCGTAACCTGTTCACAGCGCGATTTATAAACGCGAGGATAATGTCCACGGTCAAAGCTTGCCGACTGCCCCTTGATTGTGTAAACTTGTCTCGGATTGTATTGAAGTTGAATCAAAGCAAAAATCACAGTAAATCTCCAAAACAACTGTCAAATATAACAGTAATGAAATAAGTTACTTAATCAGCGTTAAATCTGACAGTTGTTCAGCGATTTACTGTGATTTTTGCTTTGATACAACTTGGATACAATTCGAGACAAGTTACACAATCAGAGAACTGTTCGCGTTTGTGTGCGTTTCATTTTGTGTTGTTGATATGGTGTGCTCTAAGGCCTATGTTCGATGTTTTCCTTGATATAAATAAAAACAGTATTCAATAACGATACCCCAGTGAATACCTAATTGCGTCCCTATGATGCAAATACAGATGTCTTTCCCTCCATTGTCACTTGTAATTGATAAGACGGATTTGAATTTTAAATTACTTGAGAGATCTCCTTCAATTTCCCTCCGATCTGTATTGTTCGGGAAATTCTATCGTTGTAAAGAACGTACATTTTATTTAGCCGCCAGATTTGGTGTAAAGGGTACCATGCCGTTTTCTCAGGTATGGTATTATTGGTAAGTTCTTTCATCAGTCTCCTATTAATACTAGTAGTTCGCCCCGAACGAGATCTCGTGCAAGTGTGTTTGTTATTCTTTGACACTCAATCGGCTTTACGGATGTGAATGAAATTGTGTGAAAATGTGAATAACCTTTCTCTCATTAATTTTCTCGTAGAGCCCACAAATAAACATGATTATTTCCAAGCACTTAAATTAAAAAAAAACTCTACATACCTAAATACTAAAAAGAGGCCAACACCCAGCAGTCGATGAAGTCTGCAAATAATGATGATGACATACCTAAGATACTAGACTATACTTAGTGCTTCTTTCACGATCTTCAAGTAAAGTTCCGAGTAGGCTAGTCACCGAGTAAAGTGTCGAGTAACCTCTAGTCGCATTTCACGACGTTCAAGTAACACTACTCGTAAGTTAAACTGGCCAGTAACTCATAACTTTTACTTGCCAATTAACGTTACTCGTTAAGTTACTAATCAACACTTTACTTGAGGATGGTGAACGAAGCCCTTAGTGTGTACTTGTATGATATTGTACTAAGATACGCATCTAAGAAATATTTCAATATTTGCATTTACTTCAACAAAATCAAACACAGCAGCAATTCGTTGGAGCTCGTTAAAAACTCGATTCTAAGAATCGATTCGTATCTCGATTCTTTATCGATAGATATCGGTAGACATCTGCGCTCCCACGGCTCCGCCAGTTTCAATTTGATGGAAGTTGGTGGTCTTTGTCACAGGGAATAGCTAAATAACTGGTTCAGTTTTGAAAATACTGTAACTGAAGTAACGAAACAAATGTTCGCAAAGGTTTTATGAATATAAATGGTTTGTGAAGTGTTTTTTTTCAGGTTTTTATAGAACTTTATTTTTCCCATTTTCACTGAGCATTCTTTTTAATTACAGTGTCCCGTTAAGTGTAGGCAAAGTTTGCCTCATGACTCTGTATAAATCATCTAGTAAAGATGTAAAGGCAGTCTTTTTAATAAATGATAAAAAGCGTCTTGCATAAATAAACACTACATACCTACGTTTTACGGTGTATGTACTGGAATGATAAAATTATGATCTAAGAAAACTATAATTTGTCGGTTTGTGCAAGTTTTTACTATTAAATCTTACAACTGTTCATTTTTTGATGGTTTAGTTTATGTGTACGATTCACAGAAAATAAAAATATAAAAAAACTCTTCTGTTGTCAATTCAGGATGAGAGAACTTCTCTCCTCTTTTCCGTGAAAATAATAATTTACAAACACAGCTGTATATTATACGCTGTGGCGTTTCGAAGACTAATGTAATTAAAGACATTTGCATCGATGCTATGCGCTCCTGGTACTTTCAACATCGTATACTCCGCTTACTTTGTCATTACTTCATTAATTAGTGACCTGTTTTAACTGATTATTTATGAAACAAATATCATATTGATATCTAGCACGAGCTGCATTGAGAAAGAAAGCAACGTAACAAAACAACCAATTTTGTTTCTTTTTAAAAATAAAGCATTATTTACTTCCACTAAAATAAATAAAAATCCTTGGACATTTTACACGGCGTCATCTAGTCCCAAGCTAAGCTACTGATATAATAATACTTAGATATTATTTTAAATACATTATTATATAGAAAAACATCCAGACCCGGAACAAATATCTGCAGAAAATGCAAAAATTTGTCCCGTAGCGGGGATCGAACCCGCAACCTTCGCGTCTATCATCATATTAGGTAGGTTTATATCATCTACTTTTCTTTCAAAATGATTATTGTCTTCACAATAATCTCAGTTAATTGCCTCAGATACCTTCCAACAGAACAAAGACGTTATACAATCTATATTCGATTCAGGAATCCATTGCCCTAATTTGTGGATCCAATCCACAATATCGATTACTGTTCATACTCGAATCGAACAATCGAACTTCGATAGAATATTATAGTGATGGACCTAGGAGTGGTGATGTTGTGGACGCAATATTAATGATATTGAAATGTCTAAAACATGCAATGACTATTGTCTGGAGTCTAGACAATAGTCATTTTTTTTATTTGTGTCCTGTTGGGCAAAGGTATAACCATCTCGTTTCCTTTCTTTCAATCACAGGCAATATGCAAATAAAGAAAAAATGGGTTACCGCAAGTTGCATTATCAGCTGAGATCTTCCGTGTTTCGGAGGGCAGGAGGGTTAAAGTCGTCAAGCCATGACGGAGGCCTTTAGGAGGCCTTAAAACTCCTTCACCAGAGTTGGCCCCTTGCTAATACAACCGTAATTTTTTTACGTTCAATGTGGATGGGATCAATTTTGAATCAATTGTAGTAAATTTGATCACTTATCACGTCCATGAACAAACACTCACAGCAGTACAACAATGTCGCTATGCCTACCGGCGGCCATGTTTAGAAGACAATAGATATTTGTAATTTAGTTGTGATATTGTATCTCGTAGATAGCGACAGGTACTAGCATTGTAAATAGTCCCTTATAACTAGCTTCTGCGTGCGACTTCGCTCACGTGGCATATCAAATAGCCAATATGGTATACTTATTTAAAATTTCATCCCAATGGGTGGCTGGTTACGGATTCTACCGCCTGTATAGCTCACTTGAGGACACCCATCCAAATTGTGACTGCTCAGAACGTAGCTCTTCAAAGATCTATCAATAATTACTAAATAGTTTACACCACGGGCATTTTAACAAGACCAAAAACTCATCATTTTAAGCCATGACAGAGGTCTTAAATGGAAATATATTTCAAATTATATCATCAATTATACCTCTTTATAATATTAGTATAGATTGGTACATAATAGTGGCAATTCGGAGTGTCGCAAAAGCTAAACTAAACTAACTAAAATTAATGCCATCCTTTTTATTTCCATCGCTATGAAAGGGTCGGCAACATTTTTAGTTAGTTAAGTTTAGCTTTTGCGACACTCTGAATTGCCACTAATGTCTTCAACTCACCACGGAGATGGCCACTAGCTCAATCGAACTTACTTATCACCCACTAGCTCAAACGAACTTACTTAGCATTGGTACATAAATCAAATATTTCCCAGCCCTTGATATACTAATATCCAATACATTAGTGGGCATAGACTACCTAGTAATCTAGTGTAAGCTGCTAAGCTGCGGTCATACTGTACTTACTCCTACTATATACTGTACAGTTTATATTATGTGTTTGACTGGCTTCCCGGAATTTGAACGTAATGACTGGCCATGTATGAGAAGAGAATGGCATGTAAATAGAAGAGTGCTTGATATGCATGTGGATGGATATATGGGTAGAGGTAGACCAAGGAAAAGATGGATGGACTGTGTGAAAGTTGACATGAGTAAGAAAGGGGTGAATGAGATGGCGGCTAATAGAGGGAAATGGAAGAAGAATACATGTTCTGCCGACCCCACGTAAGGTGGGATAAGGGCAGGAAGAAGAAGACTGGCTTCCTGGATTTAACGGATTTTAATGTAAAAAGCTTTTGAACTAGCTGCGCTCCGCGGTGTTACCCATGGTAAAAAGTTCCCGTTCCCGTGGGAATACCGGGATCGAAAGTAGCCTATTTTATCCAGTGTATAAGCCTGGTACCAAATTTCATTTAAATCCATCCAGCTGTTTGAGCGTGAAAGAGTAACAAACACACTTACATACACAAACTGTATACTTAAAGTTTTCACTTCAAGTTTTCACGACTGTATTCCTAAGATGCAGTAGAATATTCTTTCAGATCTATAGGCATTTTTAGATCTTTAATAAATGTCTAAGGGGCAGTCAGAGGTATGTCCAAATGCCCTTCACAGAAGTTTATTCCATTTAGTAAATACTTGGAAAGTATCGCTGCACCCGGTATTAGGGTACCGTAATAAAATTGGAAAACGGAACTCATGTCACAGGTGAACGTAATGTCATTACGGACAAGTGGGGTTTTATTACGGGGGATGTTTTAAGGCATTGAGTGTATTGTTATTTAATCTTGAGAAGGGTTGTTTTTACTTTTTCGGAACATGTGTAAGAGACTTTACTTTTTCTCTGTAATTCTTTATTAGTTTTAATGTAACTCTTCAAATTTAAAATGGTATTTTACTACATCTAGAGAATAGAATATAATATTACTTTATTGTACACCATAAAAGAAACAAAACAACTTAGATACACAAAAAAAAGTGATAGAGATAGGTGTTTTTTCCATTTTTCTTAACTATCGAGTTAGAAGGCGTTGTTATTTTTATTTTTGCCATTTTTACACCAAGTATCACAGCTAGACAATTTCAGGCCTTAACAAAGACTCAGTAAATGCTAGGGTGTTTTTTCCTGAAAAGATTCACAAAAACCCCCTAGTCACTTTACAAGCTAATTTATTCAACCTATCTACTTCTTTACATCCTACTCGAAACACTTTTCGCATTCAAAAGTGCGAGATTGGGCAACAACACTCAAGATGGGCCGATAACGGGCCCCAAGCCTCGCTAGGCCCCAAAACTCTCAAATAGACCATCAGGAATCACTGATGCGCCGGGCCCAAGGTTTACGATCCCTGACGACCGTAAAACAACTTGCGAACGACACTTAGGTTTAATACCCCTGGATTTTTGTTTTGTAGCCCGTTTCGTGATCTTTGAGGTAGATTTCAAGTTAATGCTGGGATAAAAAGTTGATTAGTTCATAAAATTTGTCGCGTGGATTCAGACACTTTACGATTGCGAAGATTTTATTAGGCTTTCTAGATTAAACTAGACTCTTGGGCTATTACAAAAGCTATTGTCTCAAACTCTGACTTTATAAAACAACTAGCTGCGCCCCGCGGTATTATATTACGCGGCGGTGAATAGTTCCCGTTGGAATACGCGAAAAGTAGCCTATTCTTTGATCCAGGGTATAAGTAATTCTGGTACCAAATTTCATTCAAATCTAACCAGCCGTTTGAGCATGAAAATGTAACAACAAACACACTTACCTACACACACACAAATTTTCACCTATATAATATTAGTAGGAAAACGGAAGAAAAGAAATATACATTGTACATTGAAACAATCATGAGCGTATTCAAATCCCTACACCGATCCCCCAGTCTTATGGGGTCCATATTGTAAAAACAGGCTATTTTCCATTTCGTAGGTCTGTTTAGTGCTCCTCAGGCGCATGTGCCATCATGGCTGCGATTCGCGGTGGGAAACTCACGGGTTTTTGTGTACAGAACCATCGCGCGTTTATTGTTTATTGCTTGGCTATATTTTTGAGGAGTTTGTAAGGTTTAAGTGTATGATAGTAGAGTTTGGTTTTTTTTTTGTAGAATTAAATATAATACATAGAATATAAGTAGACATAGAAATGAATTGCATAAATTAAGTGGATTTTGCAACATTAAATGATTGTGTAAGAATACTTTTTAGGTAGGTATTTTCGCTTCGGCCGTCTACGAAACCGCAGCTTCGTAACCAGTTACGAATTTTAGGTACTTACTTTACTTACCTAGTTCTAACAAATGAATAAATAATTTTTATGTTCATTATAAAAAAAAATTGGGTGTTTACTTTTGGTAGGTGTTCTGATAATAAACTTTTTACTTATATTTTTTTTTAGAAATAAAAGTCGGTTTATTGTTCTCTTTGATGTAAAATATGGCTTTATTCCAAACAGCAATTAATGTCTGCAGTTTCAATAAAAAACACTAATAAATTAACATTTAGGCATTTATAATTCTTGGTTTATATAAAACGTTTCAACAACCAAAACAATTGCTTAAAATAATTGTACCTATTCTATTTAGCACACAACTACAGACAAAAAATAAATCTAGCGATTAAAATCAGAATTGAATAATAATAAAAAAATTGTAAAACTCACGCAAAAAGGTTGTTATGTCAGGTTTTATCAGTTCCACAAAATCTGTAGTCATTTAAACCCGAGAATTCTGTTTAATTCTCCTCAAGTTATGCTAAGTCTCTAGAAATTTGCTAAAATAACATGACCATTTGTTTTATCTATTAATCTCTAAAGTTGTAAAATAATACTAGTTAAGATATTCCCAGATTTGTTGTAGACTTCTAAATTGTATTTTTTTGTTGTAGTTCCATATTGTTTAAAGTCTTATACTACGAGTATGGTAAGTAGGTACATAAAGACCATTATAAGTTTTCCAAAAATTATGTACCCGTTGGGTATTTTTCATTGATAAATTGATAAAGACTAAAACTATTTAGTAGTAGATGATGATGTCATGTGATTTTATATTTTTTTTTAAGAAACAATGATTACAAAAACGTCCGTCCATAAAACACACAAAAACTCACTCAACTTATTTTTTTTACACGAATTATTAAATTTTTTTTACCATAATTAAACAAAATAAATTTGATAACACGTAAATCTCGGAATGTTACATTCGACAATCCCATCGAAGGGCCTGTCCCGGGGCGAGCGACATTACCAGTCGTAAAGGGCGCGAAGAGGTCGCTTAATACGTCGCTAAGTGTTCGGGGATCATCGGAACTTTTTGTGCCTGGACAAGAAAGCTTTTTAAAATGGAGAAAGGGCAGAAAATGCAGTTAAATAAATACAGTGGTGTGCGGTTTTTAATTTAAACGAAGTTCTAAGATGTCACTGAGCTTGGATGACTGCTAGTGACAACAGCTGAGCGCTTCTGTGCTTCTGAGGGCATTTAAGTCATTCAACTGTCTTTAGGCAGCCTGAAAACTGCACCTTAGTAGTATGTAATATACGTATGGGTATTACTCGCTAGAGACTGAATAATACTTTGATAAATGAAAAATCTTTATAAAAAAAGATTGTACTAACCTTAGAGCGAAGGCTTTGTTAAGAGGAATTTAAATGTCTAAAGACTTGAGAGAATATCAAATGAGATGACACATGAGAAGTTACGTAGGGGTAGGCAGAAAGTAATTCTTAGACTTGTCATAGCCATATAATAAAATATGAAAAAAGTGAGCATTAAAACGAAAGGTTTTCCTAGCTTATAAAACAGCCGGGTACTTGCAATAAAACAATCTTAAAATCATCTTATTAATACAATCGTAGTAACAACGAAACGCACTCAAACAAAGGCGGAAAAATTCAATTAACATCACAAAAGCGCTCGTAATTTATTCACACAAAAAGCCCTTTTAATTATAATTAATATTTACAAGGGAGGAATTCTTGAGATCTGTATAGCCAAGGTGTTCTTTGAGACTGTACTGTGCTTTTTATTTTTCCTGCATTTTCATAATTTTATTAAAGGTTATTTTCTTGTTATTTCTATTATTTGCAACAATCTATTGCAGTGTTTGTCTGCTCTTGTAAATATTTCGTAAATTATACATACTTAACTATTGAAAACATTAACTAAACAATTTGATATATTAAATGGCTTTCCACACATTAAAATAGTTAAATATAATACTACAGAAGAAAAACAAAATACATATTTATTTTATGACTTGCATAATCTAAAGTCAAAACAGCTGGTAAATAATGTTGTTAGCTTTTTCATTGATAAGAAGAGAGTTTATAAGTACATTTATTTATTAAAAATAAAGCATCCCGTGGAGATATAAAACTTACTTGTTCCATTTTCAAAAGCTTACATTTGAAAAACAAACTCTCTTTCAAAAATAGAATACCATGTTCAACCGACTGAATTTCAAAAAAAGAATTCCCGAAAACGTTAACCTTCCCTCTTATCCGTAGTACGGGGGCGGTAAAGATCCTTCGTCTAAAGGCCTTTAAGGGACTCCCCGAGTTATCTCGGCTACTACCGCCGTAAAATAAAGGTTTACTAGACCATAAAGAAAATTAAAATGAATTATTTTGACGAGTGTAAGGGGAAACCCCGTCTTTATGAGCGAGAGGTGAATTGTTATAGCGCTATGAAAGGTAATTGTTTTTCTTGTAATTCTAAGCTTGTGGGAGGATTAGTTTTGCATACTGTGTTGTTGAATTGTTTTTTGAATCATTTGTTTAATTGATAGCGAGGTCTTTTAGGGTTTTATTTGATACTTTTGACCACTGATGGGCCTTTGAACATGTTGTAGATGGAATTTTTAGGTATCTACGTAAAATATGTACCTACCTACTTATTAGCACATTTTTTTCTAATAAGTACATATTTCTTACGAATATTACTTATGAGAACTGTTATAGGTACGTTTGTAAAAATAAGCATAAAATATGCAGTAAATGATATAACTTACCTCAAATGTCAAATAAAACGGTTAGGTACCTACATTTAGTAATATTTATTCTTTAATCGAGCATATTAAAGTGTATGTGTTTTCTATGTAGGTATAATATGTAGGTATGTATTAAAATGTTTTAAAGTAGTCTAACAGTCATCTGGTTACCATAACACATTAAAAAAAATATATAAACCTAAGTAATCTAGCAATAAGTTATGTTAGTAAGTTTAGGTACAAAAAAAGATGATAAAATGTTTAAAATAATTATAATTTGAATCAGACTAAAAATAGAAAATCTTATAATACAATACAACTTATTTACCTAATATAGTAAACATTGTTCTAAACTTGTTAGTGCCAAAACAATCCGAGGGCTAGTTTTGCATATTTTGACGGTAAATTAATTATTTAGATGGTTGCTTGATGCGATCTGAATTGATTCGCCTGTTTAATGGTTCAGAGTGGATTAGTGGGGTCCTGTTCATTGGTTTTAGGATTTTGGTAATGATATTGATGGCTCCATTACGTAAATATAGCGCAATAAACAAATTAATGACGTTTTTGAATGATAGAAAGATCGTGGTTCTCAATTCAAATTACTTACATAGTCATTGTGATACAATTACCAACTTACAAAAAAAAATGGTTGGTTGTCCTAGCACGGCTTTAATCATCGGAAAGTTGTTCTTTAGTAAAATGATGTTATTTCTGTGATAAATAATAAGGTAATCCTAGCACGACTTGCATCTTGAGAAGACACAAAGGTACTTATACAAATGAATAGGTAATATCGAGCATTATGCCTACTTACAGCAAAACTTAAACTTATTCCAATAGCTAATATAGGTACCTACATTCAAATTAAACGTTCTTTGAAAAGTTTTCTTGCACTAGTCTAAAAGTTGCATCTCCATTACTGGTTTAGAATTCCATTCTCTACAAAGAACCGAATCCAATGCCTCAATCGTAAGAAATAAGATGGCTTCCCAAGATACTATCGGCTTCGATTACAAGAGGGAAATGGGAGTTTTATCACGGGGACCTCGGAACTCTTGGAAACACACGGCAGAGTTTTTGGTAAAAGTTTTTACTGCAAAGTTTTTAAAAGAATCGCTTTAGATTTTTTAGAACGAGGTCTAATCTTTTGGGTCTGCAATAAAGTGCTACTTTGAATCAGGTTTTGCTAGTATAATCGTAAGTAAATTATTATTGTAAGTTCTAATCAGTCTAACGTTATTTGAAGATGGATTAAAATTGAATTCGGCCAAAAACTTTGAAAGAAGAACAAAACAATTTAAATTAAATTCATTCCTTAGAAAAAAAAAACAATTGCTTCAAAATCTAATTCCATATTCAAATATTATTATCATCCGAAATTTGAAAATAAACATCTGGTAGGTACTTGATTCAAATTTTAAAATAGAACATGCTTGATATGATACTCCAAAACCGAAGTTTTAACAATAATGTTTCCACACTCAAGTCAAAACAACATTTCAGTAGCGCGAAAACAATCCAAATATCGGGCATTCCGCGCATACAGCCCGCGTAATGAAAATAGTACGTAGACGTTTGACCGGGGGCGGGAGGGGGATGATTAATTGTCTAGGAAGAGTGGCTTTCTCATAAGCCGTTTGTATTTTTGTGATCACGCTACAATTGATACGTTTTAGATCCTTTAAGACCCGCTATAGTAAATAGATGCATTGAATCTGTTATAAAATGAAAATGGTTTTTATTTTAGTAGAATGCAACGGTATTGGTAGCATGCATAGTCATACATTACCTTTTAAAAGTTCAACTGCTGAAAACGACAAAAAGTATTTTACGATTCAAAATTGGAATTACAATAACAAACTCCGGAAGCGAGCGAGTGCGCCCGAACGCACCCGAATCTCGAAAATTGCCGTCAGGGGGCGACACAGGAAGATGTAATGATGTTTGTCAAATGGAAAATGAGATAGGGAAATGTCGAGTTCAGCTGAATTTGCAACCTTTTCGCTGACTACCCTCAAGCTTTGTACGGTATTTTATGTGAGTTACATTATGTTACATGTTCGTTGTGTTAATGTTTTTGATAGATTAATGAAGCAGTTACTAATAAGAAATGTTTTTTTTTATTGTCTATCGATCGATCCTTTATCAAAATATGATCAATTTGTATTTTTGTACTTAAAAGCAATGAAAGCAACACTGAAGGAAGTCGCCAGAATTGTTCCCTAGATTAATAAATTTTCAATTTTCTAGAGTAGGTATGTAGGTATAGGATATTTCGTTTTCTCTCTATTTAATTTAATAATTATTTCACAGCAATGTTTTGCCCTTTAGATGCTATGTTGCCATTTAATAAAATGAATTGCTTCCTTTGCAAAGTAAACGAATACTATTAAAACGTGTAAATTGATATCGCAGGACCACCGAGAATGTAGCAATGTATTAATTACCTACAACTAGTTATTTAACTTAATAGTCGTTTCTTAGTACCTACCTACGTAAAATGTGAACTATTATAATAGATAGGTACCTACTTATGCACTAAGTTTTGATTGTTATGCAAAAATACAATTAAAAATACAAGCTCTACATTTTAAAATTCGAAATTAAATTAACAAAATGAAGCATGCGAAATTTAAAAAAACAAAATTGACAAACAGACATTCCACATTCAAAAGTTCTAATTCAAATTGTCGAATACAAAAAGGATTGTAGCGGAACGGGTGCGTTCATAAATCTTCGCGTCTCAGCAGCTGATGTTCGGAGCGAAACAGTGCTATCGTGGCAGTGCTGCCATTTCAGCGCTTTATACGTTAAACCCAACGCAGTTGTGGAGTATTTGAAAAACCGAATTTAAACCATCTTTTGTGTTTAAATTTCGAAATGATGCTTACTTACGAACATAAACATAATATGTATAATATGATCACGACTGTATTCCCAAGGTGTGGTAGATAAGTTCTTTCTGCTCTTTTAGGCATTTTTATCCTGTGAAGATGTCTAAGGGGGTAGTCAGAGGTATGTCCAAATATTTACTTTGTACATTCCCACATTTTGCAGAAGTTAACATTCCATACGTGACAGGTAATACTTAATAATTAATTCAAAAAGAATACTTTACATTTTGACCCGTGTATCAAGCGCTTTCATTGTCATGTCAGCGCTGAATAGAATTTGGAACTGGCAACACAGGTTTGCGAAACAGCGCTATCGCGGGCGTGCGCCGCGCAGATAAAATAAATGGAGGAGCGGTGAAAAATGATGACGCGTCGACGGCGCGGAAACGGAAGGGGGTCAGAGCTTTGTGCACTTTCCGAATGTGCGGATCTTTGTAATTATTTGCATTCTTGGCAGAGAACACTAGGACACAAGAAAACAATTTTCTTTTCAAAGTTTAGGAGCTATGTTAGGAATTTTGAGCAAAGTTCCCTTTTTGGGGAAAGAACAGAGAATACTAGAATACAATTTTCTTTTGTTTAGAACGTGGAGCTCCAAATGCTAGTTTGAATGTCGAATGTTTGTTTCTGTTTTAGGGAAAGATCGTGTGTATGACGGATAAAGTTGTCAAAAGACAGTTTCTTTGAGTTTTTTCATTCATTGTTTTGCTACGAGACTGTTGGTTGTTTTAACTGAATCTATATTTTGCTTTAGCTAGAGATTCTAACATAGATTACATATTTCCACACGTCTTTATAATTATAAGTAGGTACCTACCTAAATCGACGATAATTTTACGTGAGTAATTTCCCGTGTGCTATTATAATGTCTAATATAAGTAGGTAGTCCAATAATCATGTGAAGTTGTTCTACGTTAGGTAAGTTTATAATAGATCCTAGGAAAAGTTTTTCTCAAAAGAACTTGATATACCTACTTAAGTAAGTACCTTATCTTTATAAAACTCCGTTGAACATATAGATATTAATAGAAGGGACTGATTACAATAAAACAATTCAAATGGCACGGTTAATAAGCAGTTGTATTATCTGTGGCAGAACTATCTGACGGAGCGCCGGCGCCCGCGGCTGATGCTAGTGATGGGCTAAAACGTCAGATTGTATAAACAAAATGGCCGCCAGGAAAACTTTTTTATTTGGAACCGAACAGTTTTTTTATAAGTGGATAATAGTGGCAATTCTGAGTGTCGCAAAAACTAAACTAACTAAAATTAATGCCATCCTTTTTATTTCCATCGCTATGAAAGGGACGGCAATATTTTTAGTTAGTTGAGTTTAGGTTTTTCGACACTCAGAATTGCCACTATTGTTATATCAAAATTGTAATCATAACGTTGACCTGTATTTAGAATGTTTTTAAAAAATATATCTTTTTGACATTTTATTATAATCTAGTGCAGTTTCTTTCTAAATCTGTCTTTACCTACGAGAAAAAATGGGCATTAATAAGAGGAGGACATTAATAGCATTCAAAATAACGTTTTATGTTCAGTCTGTTATAAACATCACTTTAAGATATCAATGTGCATTCATTCTTCTATCTTATTGATGAGTTTTGTTTGATGTTTCTTCTCAAGTAACAAACATCGTGTGCTAAAGATTATCTAAGTCTATTTTTTGCTGCAAAACGGATTTAGAAAATCTTTAGCATCTGTGAGATTATCAAAACACGAACAAATTACATATTCACTTAAAATTTGACACAGATTTGTCTATGGAACATTATTTTGCGAGTTTTCCCATCCCTACACAGCCGGAGGCGACCAGCCCTATCCAACCCCCGTTCGTTTGTTTGTACGGTAGCGTTGAGTCTACCGCAAATTACACCATTTAAATACATTATACAGGGAAAATAGAATTTTAAACATTACTGAAGGAAAATTGATCGTAGCATGTTACTGAGTAATGTAGACTATGTAACGGGTACCTGCAAAGATACAATTTATTTAATAGTCCTAAATTTATGGTCTTAGGCTGAATGTGAAAAACTGTTCGGTCGTTCTCTATAAAAAAAAAGAAAATTCGAAATTCAAACATTCGTATTCATTTTTCGGTTACCTTACTGGGTTCAGGGACTATCTACAGTTCAAACTTCGAATCGAATTTAATAATAGAACAATTTACTTACAAAATGTGATCCATTTAATTACTTACGTAGACACTACTTTACTTACGTAGAGAACTCTTATAAGAGTTGAACTATGTACTTAATGTAAAATGTGTGTTAGTAGGTAGGTATCCAATTTCACTGTTATTTTTAAATAAGCCGAACCAAAGCCTTCCTTTAAAAGTTTAAATGATCAGCTAATTCCTAAGCATCAGCAACAAGCGATTACCTTCAAAATGAATGTAAATCATATGTAAGCCCGATCTAGGCTTACAACTGCTGAGCCATATTTGGTGATGCTCGCTGCGCTTGCAAATTGCGACAACACATTGTTCGAGACCTCGGGTCCCGCTGCCCTGATATGGGCAGAGATAGCGATCGGAATGGTATCAGATTTCTAAGAAGTCGTGTCTCAGTGTTTAATTGTTATATTTGATTGCTTTATTATTTTATAGGGACTTTATATTATTTTAGTTCTGTAGACGGGCAATAGTAGGTAGAATGAGTTTATTTAAGAACTGTTACATAATATTATCGCGTTATAGGTAAATTAAGTAATCCGAGTGAAGTGAAATGCATGATTTGAAAACGTATTCGAAATGCGTACATTTTGAGCCAAATTATAACTTTTTATATAAATTTTTCACGCGTTCCAAATTTAAAAGCTTGATGAAGATTGATGGTCTTAAACATTTGAAATATCATGACGTCTCGTTCTTATTTTAAAATCGCGCTGTCAAATTTTCCGCGCTAATAAAAGTGGTTGCCAAATGCATTTCAGAAACTTGGATGAATGTCGCGAGCGATGCCAGTTCTGAAATCCGGGAAAAATTTAAAAAGCTTAAGCAACGCTTTCTATTTCCGTAATACCTTTTATTGTGATAGAGACATAAATGTGTTTAGTTATAAAACAAGATTACCATCGCGATAAAACTTTTATAAATAGTAATAATATCGATATAAATTCGTTTTAAACGTTCCGTTAGACGCAATAGATTTATACGCCTTAAGTTCTGACGTTAAGCGTTTTGTAAAATGGAAAAAATAGCTATAAAAACTTTATATAAATAAGAAGAGATTAACAAAAGTACACATATATCACAAGGTCCGGTAGTTAACAATATCCATCAATTAAAAATAGGTATTTTTATGTGTCGTAAATTATTCGGTTTGTGAAAACAGTGATTCCTTTGTAATAGTATCGGTTGTTAAAGTTAGGACGTAAAACTGCGTGTTATGGAACGTTTTATGTTTTGACAAGTGACATGTAGCTGTTGTTGTCGGGGTGAGGCGCCAACCCGAATAATTTTAGAATGATTTACTGCCTTTTTTGAACTTCGTGTAATTTGGTCAGCCTCGGATTAGGCATATAAACTTTCTGTTTTGAATGAGTCAATCTTTTAGTTGTTTAAAAAAGTATTTATAAGCCACTCGAAACTTTAAATATAACCATTTAAAGTTTCGAGCGGCTTGATAAATAGGTACTTTTTTACTAAAACTTCGAGTACTCTGCTTTTGTTTTTCTTTTCAGTTAACTACATCGTAAGAAATTATTTAATGCATCGGGACTACCTATAACTATATTTAATAGCGGTAAAATCACATCTTTAATCTTTAAAAAATATTTATTTTTTTTGAATACCTACCTATGACGTAGGTTTGTTTGGACACTTTGTTTATATTTCAATCACTATTATTATTTAGTTATTACTCAGTATTCCTTCCATCCACTACAGTTACTGTAGAAGTAGATTATCTTCTCTCATTATATCTTCTATATAAATAATATAATCACAACTGTATTCCCAAGATGCGGTAGACAAATTCTTTCTCACTCTTTCACAAAAACTAAAAGTAATTTTCGATTTTTTTTAAATGCAGAACTCTTTTTTTTTAAATCGAGCACGCAAGTCCTAACATGACTTTTGAATAACTCATGGTTTCAGACTTAGCCTCAGTCATCTAATCTACTCTAGTAATATTATAAAGAGGTAAAGTTGGTTTATTTGTTCGTTTGTATATTTGGGGTAATCCCCGAAACTACTCATCTGATTGGAACTACCTCATATTTTAATATCAATATTGTACTACTTTCTGGCAAATAAATGAATTGAATTGAATTGATTTCAAATATTCTTTCACAGATGTAGCATGGACTTTCCGATTAAACATAGGCTATATTTTATCAAGGCAAGCGAAGCCGCGGGCGAGTAAGCTAGTCCTGTAATAGCTCTAACTCGTGATACTAAGGTACAATCGGCCATCCAAAAAGGTGACACTACCGTCGCACCTGCAGTAATTACCTCGTTACAAGACAAATGGAGCAACCCTGGCTCTAACTTATGCTGCAGGGCGGGCGGCTAATAGCTAATATCGCCGCCTAATGACCAGACCCGTCTTGGGCGTAATGCGCCACGCGGGACAACTACCTCCTAGTTATGCTCTCCTGGTAATTTACTATTTCTATTGGTAAACTTGTTGGATTAATGGCCTGATATGGGACATGGGATCGGGTAGGTATTTATGATTTTCTGACCCCTGTCAGGTTGGGTTTTGAGTTGTGGTGGGTTGTTCTTGACCTTAGACAGGATCCCTAATAAGTATACTGTGTTTATAGCTTAACGCGATCGCTGCCAGGCCTTTGCCCTGTTGAAGCCTGCTCAGTATTATGTGGATGGTGTAGGGAGTCGCGTTAGAACAGGCAGTAGAGTCCCCAAGTTTTAAGGAAGTGGTTTATAAACGATCGTACTGAATAAAGAAATTTTGTGTTTGAGTTTGACCATGAAAACGGTAGACAATTTCTAGGGCCGAAGCACATACATAATATGCTACGTTGGCATGGCACTTAACATGTCACCATGAATACGGTAGACAATTTCTGTATAGATTCAGTTCGATGATATTGTAGGTAGGTATAGAGGTAGTGATTTGGCACATGTCCATATTAGCAAGCACTATATCTCATATGAAACGTGACAGATAGCAAGACCGTCGTCGCTTCTTTCACTCCTACCAAAAGTTCTACAAAAAGATTCTATTGACATACCCAATATCTTTATGCATTATCACTTTCAATATTGTAATGCTTAGACCAAAAAGTGTTTGCCAAAATGTCAAAGGAAACAAATAATGTGTCCCAAGAATCTTACGACAAGATAAACGCAGACATAAAACCCCCCAACAGGTTTTTCCGTCGCTATTTTTACGGTTATTAACCAAATAAAGAGTATGACCTATAAAGCAAGATCCATGAGAACCCCATAACATCTCGTCAGCGCTTGATTCACGGATTCCCTGACAATTCCACTTTTATGACGTATTAGTGAGACGTCAGTTTTATGGCGCCATAAAACGACCTATGTTCACTTGTTGAGTTTACGAGCGACAACAACTCTACCTTATAACCTTGACGTAAAGTCCATAGTTGTGTGGCTTGTTTTGACACTTGACAGGTGATAGCTGTCATTTTGTATTTAAAATTAGAACGTGGCAATAGATCTTAGCTGTCAATCAAACAAACAAACCAATGATGTACTGCACTGGTTTTGACATTTTTAATTTTTGTTTTTGTTATTTTAATAATGAACAGTCACATAAACTGTTGTCATTTAAAATGGTTAATAATCTAATTATCGGACAGCGATTTTGTTATAGATACGTACCTATAGGAAGGAAACATTATAAATAAAAGTAAATTAACTATACCTAAATAAATATTTGTAAAAACGTTGCAATTTCTTATATAAGTAATAGCATTTACCTACTTAGATTTCTACAGAGGAAACCTACATTTTTTACCTTTCACTATACCTACATACTTACAACGAATACGTAAAGATGGTTAGTTATTAATACGTAGGCATCTCTCGGTAAAGAAACGATAAATCTATATGTAAAGCTTACAATTCAAAACATCCGATATTTGAACCTACGACCTTCGTATTGAAACGTAAAATCCCACTATGGAACACGGCTCTTTGACCAGTTCCCAGCAAATTACGAAACATAACAAAGTTGACAGCGGTAATCACGACTGATAATCACAGTAATATATCCGGCACATCACTAGCTAATGACTTGTAATGCAAGCCTAATTGGACGTGGATGCAGCACTTCCCTATCTACCTTTATTAAAAAACTAGTTACTGCCCACGACTTCGCTCAAATGACACTTGGATAAAATTAAGGCTATATAATGTTAGTTTACACACACTTCACTGCACACAATAATTTTAGTTTCTATATACTTAGTGAATTTTCAGAATCGTGTCAGTAGGTCATAAGATTACTTATTAGTCATTAATTACAGACAGACAAGCAATTTTTTTCTCTTTAATTTTATGGATAAATTTTCGAACCGACCAGTTACTTCAATAAATAAGCAAATTATTCGTTCAGAATCTACCTCTAATTGGATTATGTTTATAAAAAACAAAAATAGGTTAACGTTCTTCATTCAAAAACTTAAATAAAAATGTATTCTATAGAAACAAATTCTGTTGATACAATATAAATTTTATTCTTATTTCAAAAAACAAATAAAAAAATAGAACACAGAAAAAAGTTAAAAATCTTTCAGTGATGGGGCAGAGTAATCGTTGTAATCGCGTAATAGTCCCAATCGGTGTAATTCCCGCCATTCCCGTAATCGAGGCGTGGCGCTGGCGTCGCAGACAATGACGTGGTAATAGCCATCGGCCCTGAGTGCAGAATGGACCACGTTAGAGTGGTTTAAATGGTCGAAACAAATTAAAACGTTGGTTTAAAACATGTGTTGTTTATTGAAAATACCCTCTGGTAATTGTCTGTGAATTTCGAACTTTCGTTTTGTTCTTGTTGATTTCTTGTTCTGTAAGTTTAACTTTTTAAGTAGGTAGGTACCTATACTTTTTTTTAACCTCAGTATTGTCACAGTAAAATTTTGACAACGCTTTTTACGTTTTTATGTTACGTTTTATGTTTTTCACAGTTCTTATATTACTAGGTAGGTAGTAGGTACTAAATGGTAGATAAATTATCTCTCGTTTGAGTAAGCATCCAGGATACAAGCCCAAAGTTAGTAACAACAACTTAACCCAATAAAATGTCGTCCAAAACCATCCAATCACAAAGAAAAGGCAAAGATTATTTTCGTGATACGTCACAGCAATATCGCCGATTGATACTCCAAGATGAGATCCCCGGGGATTCGAATATAAAGAAAAAAAAACACCAAACTATACTACATACATATTTAACGGGGCGGGGCGTACCAGGCGAGCAGAAATTGAGCAGCGTTATCGTATCGAAATCCTGTATCTGGGACGGCGGTCTCAGAGGAAATCATTGGGAAGGCATCCGGAAAATTTACCGCATTCCACCTCATGTGGAACACACCTGCCGCTTGCTTATGCCGCCCTGGTACGTGATCTATTCCGTAGATATTGCTTTTTCGGTTTTCTTGCATTGTCTACCGTGGGAACGTGATAATGGAGTTGGAACCTTTTACACATTTAAATGGGTTTTCCTTAAGAACGAGGTATTCTAAGAGACAAAGAAAGATAAACTACACACAGCCGATTTCTACGCAGATCATCTCCAAAATTACCTAATCTATGATCAAATCGCGTGACAAGTGTCAAATGAGGAACAAATTCGACACTGTCACGTGATTTGACCGTTGATTTGTTAATTTATGAAATGAACTGCGTATTCCTTGCGCAACACAAAATTTGTCGCTAAATACGCTTATTGAACTGTCAAAGCCTTTTAACTGTATTAATGTACACCTATTAAACGAGCTTAAATATCAATCGTTCTGGAAACCACCCTTAGGGCAGTGAGCTTATAATTTACACCTGTCATAATTATAAAAAACAGTAACGTTTACATCAACCTCAGAAGTGCCATACTTTCCCATTTTCACCAATTTTCGTAATGGCAACTCAACTGACAGTACAGGATCTTCGCTCTGCGCGCTGATTGGTTGAACCGTTGCGCACGCGCCTCTTTGTGCTCACAATTGGCGTAATTGCGAACGATTTCACTCAGACAATGGCCGTTGGAACCTTTTCGCTTTTTGAACTTTGACGTTTTGATTGTGCTTAGGCCTATTTGCTCCATTTTTTCTTTTTTTGTTTGACCTTAAATTAGTGACAAAGTAAAACATTTAGAAGAAACATGATTGTATTGAAAATCATACATATGAGAAAATAAAGTTAAGATAATATAAATAAGCCAATCGTCCACCGCCGCTAACTAAACTAAGTTAGTTTAGCTTAGCTCGCATAGTTGAGCCAGTTTCTCATACAGGTGCGTCCACCGCAAACTATGCCACAAACTAGGTACCTACTTATGCCTAGCTAAGCTTACTTTTTCGAGTTTAGCTCAGCTTAGTTCTTAATTAGTTTAGCTGGCGATGGACGTACTTCTTTAAAGTTCAAGAAAAAATTTAAGATTATTAGAATAAAAAGTAACAATATATTAGGACAAATCACACAAACCTTAAACATAATCATATTGCTACGGCACGCTCTCGTATAAGAAAACTATAAAACAAAAATATTATAAAAATAATTATGTGTCGGTACCTATATAATTATTGTGCCTAAATAAATCTGTCCATTTGTAAAGCACTTTCTTCCAAGCGAAACCAAAAACCCGGAATCTTTGAAGCGCGGTAACTTCCTCACAAAATTAAATTACCTCAACCTCAAATGTCACCTAAAGGGCATAGTTTGACGCATCACAAACTGCTAAGCACCCAGTACAGTCAGCTACAGAAGCACTAAGAATTCGAAATTATTTATCCAAGCCGCAACATCCCATTGGCAGGATTCGTTTAGTCCTAATCTTTATGTAAAACAGTAAAAGTGTTTAACTGGTCGAAAATTTGAAAACTTTTTTTCTAATTGTTTTTCTCTTAAAAGCCTACTTCCTACGCTTTCTAAATTACTTTTTCTAGATTTTAGTCTTTACACTGTCATATAGACAAATTTAATCGCTATTTGTTCAGCTTTTGACGATTGTTTATTTTTTTGATTACTTATAAAGTAACATAACATCATCTCGCTTTAAGCTTAGGTACTCTCAACAATGACCCTGCCATGTCTCGAGTAGGATTGCTAAATAAACTAATATTTAAAGACAGCTTCCAACTTCTAAAGCTGATTGTACCTCCAACAACCGGCAAGTCGAAATGGGCCAATTAGAACACATTGTCAAATCGTATCGCAACCGCAACGCAAAAATACCAACTTGACATTTGGCTCAATAGTAATAGTTGCGGTTTACTTACGTGCGTGTAATGACCGCGGTTTACGCGGGGGCTTCGCTCGTGTAATGACTTTCCTGTGGATACTTAAATTCTACACAGCCAAATCTTAGTCTTATTGCATATAGATTTACAGCCAATCTCAATAACCTATCTATCTTTGGTTTTGATTACTGTCAGTAGATATTTGACGTTTTATGTATGGAAGAAATGTCAAATATCTACCCGCAGTAAGCAAAACCAAAGATAGGTTATTGAGACTAGCTGTTAAAAGAATTATCGCCGATCGGCAGGACACACACTGCGCTCCAACAGTCATGATGCTGCTGGAGCAAATGCTGAGGAGTAGCCTTATTTTCTTGTCACTCGATTGTCAATATTTCTCATTTCTGTTATGCTCTTGTATTATGGCGACGTTTCTTGCACAATACTTAAGCGCGGTAACACCCATGTTTATGTTGATGGTTTTTTTTTTATTCTATTCTATTCTAAGTAGATTGCAAAGCGAGATGATGAGAGGTGGACCAAGGCCATGACTGAATGGTGGCCGAGGATGGGTCAAAGAAGTGTGTCCGGTGGCGAGGTGGGTCGATATAGTCCACGTCGCAGGGCGTCAATGCGACTAGCACAAGACCGTAGTGGATGGCACAAACTTAGGAAGACCTATGCCCAGCAGTGGGTGAAGTCGGCCTGTGGATGAAAAGACGAGGCCATTTTTCCTTTGATTTCACACTTCTGATAGCATGACTTTTCGATACCTATCGAAAGTCAATTCCTATACATTTTATTCTATTTCTAAGTGATTGTAATGAATTACATGACATAAAAAAAAACTAAAATCTCCGTCACCACAGTTGGCCACTTGCTCATTCGAACTTACTTACTTCATGACATAAAGGAAAACTATCTAAACTTCTTCAGTCATGATATCCCGATATTTTATTCTCAGGTTTCGAGCACCACCCAAAAGAGTTAATTTTCGAAACTATTCATTCAAACTAAAACGTACTCCAAGCTTCGATCGGCTGCATATTTATAAATTCCCATTACTCTGTCGACATTTTGAATAATTAAACAGACTCTGGCCGGGCGCCTAAAGCTAGACGCAGCTACCCCTTTCATGAATAATTTGATTTCAATTCAGATAATAGATCAGTCAGTACCTACTCGTAGCGGAGAAGCCTTCGAAAACTGTGAAAGAAAACATCACGTTGGAACGTAATAAAAAGCGCGTCTTTATCGCGTTAATCATCTACAAATTATTACCATTATAAAACAAACATTAAACTAAACTATGAAGCATGAAGTAATGATTACGTATGTAATAAGTGAGTTATCACATACGTATTTTCATAACTTCGTAAAATAAGTAACCTACTTAGCCAATTATTAAGATACTTAATGTACGAATAATATTGTGCTAGGTATATCAGCTACGCCCAAAATGAGTAGACTGTAGAAACTATTTTTTGTAGCATCATTTAAACACAGTATAACAATAAATAACATTTATTTTAATACAGAAATAGATCTTAAAACACAACGATAATTTATTTTATGAATGTACCATTGCTTGGCCTCAACTCCTTATTTAAAAAAATACCCGATAAATAACACTGTATAAAATTACCAACGCAGCAGTAAAACCTTGGACTTATATGAAATTCTAAATGCAAAACGTCCAGCTAGCACCTTCTAACAGCTAAAAGCACCTACTAAAATAATACCTAATAGTATAAGTAAGGTATTTGAATAATATAAAATGAGTTGTGCCACGCATGTGCACGACACGCGATGTGGTCAAGAATAACCACCACTATTATGTAGCATTACTGTGACCATTCATTGTATGTTAGCTAGATTTCATTAATTTAGTTTTCTTTGAAGTAACTGACGCATTTAAAAATTAAAGTTACAAAACTTCTGTTACAAAACTTCTGTGACACAAAGTGTATTTATCGCGTTAGTTTTTCGTTTTTTGTAATGATTATAGGTACCGTTTTTCAAAAGAAATTAGTAGGTACCTAGTTATTACTCCAATGGATTTAGATTAACACTGGCTTCGAAATTAAGTTTCAAGTGGGTTTAGTCTGAGTCTTAAAAATGTAAGGAATTATCCGAAATAAAATACTCATCATTCAGAATGTTTTAGGTGCTGGGCAGCCTATTCCATTTCTACAATGTGCCAGTGACCCGTAAAATGTAGGCATAAAATTGCCTCCTACCACTGAATAGTATAATCATCTAGTAAAGATGTTATAAGCCTATGTTTTTCAAACACTCAATAGATCTTTCAGGTTTGTTCACTAACTCTCAAATCATTTCCAAGAAGTTATTAGATTGTTTAGCAAATTGCATGTAGCAAAGGGCCAAGACTGAATGGGACGCACACCTATTTTCTCGTGTTATTTATTTAGTTGTTCTCATAAAGATGCGAACACACGCCCGGGGCTGGACTAAGGACGAATTTATCGTGTCATTACAGGGTTAACAAGTTTCCGAAACCTTTTACCCGGTAAATAATATAATTTACACCTGTTCCTGTAATTATGCACTCAATAAATGACGTAGTAGTTTTCGCAGGAATCTTAATGATTTGAAATATCTTTATTAATATTGACTGTCATTTAAAACTAAGTATAGATTTACTAAAAAATAATGATTTTGCTATATTTCCTCAAGTTTTTTTGCATTATTTTTTGTAATAACTTCGAAAGTTTTTACATAAGTAGGTAAGTATAAATATTAAAAGCAATCAAAGAAATTTTGTTTAGACTTTATGTTCAGAAAATGTGTGTAGCTTCTGACAAAAATAATATCCTAACTATAGATCGGGTACGAAACACAAACGATGCAAGTAGCCTAGTCTTTCAAAATTTTCACCACAAAGACACGATAAATAATGAAAGACGCGTCTCCATAATTTGATAATAGACAAAAAAGTTGCTCTACAATAGTTTTGGTCCGTCCGCTCGCCGCTAGATGGCAGCATCCCGGGCGCGACAAAGCGCCGCGTCACCATGACACCCCGCTCGGCTCGTTAAGCTGACACGGTGCCTGTCATGATTTTGACAGTTTTTGACTGAGACATCGATAGTGCCCTGCTTCGTTACCTCATGGGCGGATCTTATCGACTGTTGGTTTAACTCGTGTTAGTTCATTGTTAGGATCTTTTTTTCGTGAAATGTTTGATCTTTGCGTTAGATTTGTTTGTTTGACGTAAGGAATTGATTTGTAGTTTTCTGCTAAGTGTTATTTCGATGGTTTTGAATGGCAGTTGTTAAATGATTATTGCGATAAAAATGGCACATTGAATACCTAAGTAGATGTTTCTATATTTTCAAGTACCTATCGGCCTTTTATTTGTCTAAGCTCTTTTCAGATTTCATTTTCTTTGGTTAAGAAATGTTATTTATTAATCATATTTGCTTTTAGAAAATAAAACATCTTAAATTTCCCCTAACATAAACAAACGTAAGCTGTAATGACATAGAAAGTCGCAATTTCGAATTCATAAGGTAGCAAGCAGGTGTCGCGATACATCCCGTATTCATGGGCCGATATATCATAGCCATCCCGGCGTTAAAAAAGAAAAAAAAAGAAATGCCCCCAGTTTTCCCGCCTTGACGTGCAATTATAAAGATAATAACGTTTTCACCTCGGCGGGCGTTTTTATTTGTGCCTTTTTGATTTATAACAGTTCGTGGAGTTCGCGACGTGATACCGGAGGATTTGAATGCCGCCTGTTTATGCGGAGTTTCAAAGTTTTTGACTTTGACAGTTTTGAAACGTCGAAGCTTGCTTTGAACTTTACGCAGCGATTCAGACTCGCTTTTTGCAAAATTCACAGTGTTTATCTCCACATTTGAATGAGCTGACTAAATGGAGCAATTTTGAACGTCGAATGGTTTATAATAGCAAAAAAACGACCCGTTCCCACGATCGAACGCTACAACAAAACGATCTTTAATCTGTGGCGCGGCGGTCGCGTAAACTATTTTGATTAGAATGGCATTCCCGCCAAAAGTAACCTCAAAAAACCGCCGCCGTGACATTTTTCAAGATGTCAACCCGGCCGTGGTTTTTGCGAGTCACATACCGCGCTCTCGCCTTGAAATCTTAATTCGAAATTGGGAGAGACCATAAAGAAGCACCGATTTATAGAGTAGCTCATTGAATCGCGAATGATTTGCTCGATCGGAAGATAGATGGCGTTGTAAACGACTTCATTATGTCCTGCAAACGAACTGTACACGCTTACTTCGCAGAGGCATGCGTTTTCTTAGAAAGTCTTTTTGTTTTTAGCTGCGCTCGAGCGAAGAGGTTCCGCGTGGAGGAGTTAATCATTAATCACGGCCCCGCAGCGACCTGCGTAATGTAATACGGCCGTGCGAGATAACATTATCGTAAATATAGTTTTACAAAACGGCTCGTACCTACCGCGCAAAACAAAAAGGCATTACGTTTCCCACAGCGCGACACCCGAGACTCGGGAATTCGCGTCGCAATCGCTGCGCATTATCAGAATTTACACCCGGTAATAACGTATAACCTAATCCTTGGCTCGTTGCGCGCCTTTTTTCGAAAAACGAACGCAACGTCACAAACGAAGCGGGAAAACAAAGCGTCGATCAAGCCCGTTCTCTCTCACATAAATCAGTCGGACGAGAAAGGGACAGGTGCACAGACGGCGGGCACCAGTCGATTTTATAAATGGGCGGAGCTCGCGCGAGACGTCCGCATCGACGAAACAAAAGAGCGAAAAGGAAATAATAGTTGGGTGCAAGGTGCAAGAGTGGGACGGAGATGACGTTTTTTTCTAAGGAAATGCCGAGGCGGTCGGGAAATCTCAAGAAAAGGCGGCTCATGCCCTGTTCATTAGCCGGCCACTGTATTATTTATGTAATGCCCATTATGAAAGTTAATTTACTTGTACGTAATGAACGTCAAATGTCATGAAAATTGTGTCTAGTAAAGCTATTGGTGAATGAACGTGTCGACTCTAAGGTGAAGGTTATGCACAGGATGATTTTGAATGTTGAAGAAAACTCATTTTATATACTTACCTAATCAATAGTTGCGAAGACACCAAAATTAAATTCTATAGAAAATATATTTATAGAATTCAATTAAGTACCTATATTTAAATAACTATATAATTTTGTTGAATAACAAAGTTATTTTCAATATTGACCTTAAAATTATACCGTAATTTAATTATTAAATTGAACAGCGCATCTGCTAATATTTACCTACCTATAAGCATCGGTGTCAGGGCTACATACCAGTAATCACCAACCTCGTGATCACAAATTGTCCGTCAAATAACTACAAACACAATAACATATAATTTACAATTACACAAATTAACAACAATGGTGCATTCATTTCAATAGAAACGGAACAAATTGGATAATTAGACCAATTTACGTATCACTGACTTGACTGACGTGCTTGACGTGAACTTTGATAAAAATTACAAGCGATTTGGGTTACACTTTCTGATTACAGAAACGTTATTTGTTTTTATTTCTCTTTTTGTGAGTCGTTTCCGTGTCTAATCTATAAACACGCAATTTTTGACATAAAACATTGAAGTTACGTTTCTTTGTTGTGATTAAGGTTTAATTAGTTGGAACTCTTTTTAAAAGTTATTGTTATGTTTTTACAAACTATAAAATATACGGACTTTAAACTGTGTTGCAGAATAAAATTATTGACCCTTTGTACCTAATTACCTACCTACATAATTTTAAAATAGGTAAGTTAGTAGGTGTTGCAGAACAAAATTGAAAAATCCTTTGTACCTACCTAATTACCTAATTTAAAAAAAGGTAAGTAAGTAAGTACCTATTTAATAATAAAATAAACGACTCGGTCATTCCATGCTCCAAAAAATGTACCTAGGTACCTTCTGATATAAAGAAAGAAAGAAAAAAAAAGCATTAATTTGACACACACACAAACTAAAACAATACACAAAAACATAATTTAAAAATACGCAATGTGTCCCAAATAGGCGTCCAACGCAGCATTTGCTGTTTTGCAAGACAACGCTGATCTTCCGTTGGAACCTTTTGCTAAGTCACAGATGTCCTTTTACATAGGTAAACTACTAGGTACTTAAAGGCACTAAGTGATAGAAAAGAAATGTATATTCGCCAATATTTTAAGACGTAAACACTTTTGCTAATTAAGTTTGTGGGGTGCACAGCCCAATATCACCACTTGAAGTAATTCTTCGATAACTAATAATACGGAACCGTTTAATATCAAACCCCCAATTTAAAAATAAATCATTTCCCCCCATTTTTGCAATACGCGCTCCATTACCAATTATTGGCACCGATTACCAATTATTGGTAGTGATTACCAATTATTGGCAATTTTATACCGCCTAATCATAACATGATTGGTCTCGAATCACGTGAAAATTACATGTTGTGTGCGAATTAAGTATTGTTTTGAAAACATTGCACGGTTGTGTTAAACTTCACCATTTGAACAGAGTGTTCTTTTGTAGCAATTTAATGTAGAGCAGTTCACTTCTTTATTTTTTTACATTATACTCATGATACTTATAATTATTTTTAGTAAAATTAAGATTTATGACATCACAGTATTGTCTTTATATTTTTGATGATTTTAACGAGTTAAAGAATTAGAAATATAATTTTAGACAATTATTTATGTTCAACTTTGAATACTTACCAACCATTACAGATAATTAATTCTAAGGCGTTACTTTAGGCACTCTTGTAGGTATTTTACTAGAATACCTATAACCTACAGAAGTTATATTTTGCATCAATGTTCAAATGACCAATCAAGGTATTATACCGTCTAACTCTAAACCAATCAAACCTTTCAACAAGAAACTATTTTCTCAAACACCCCATATAACACACCTCAATTCAAAACTACAATGAAATTATAGTTTCGCTAACTGCCAATCGCATGTCTCCACGTCATTATCTGGATAAATGGCGGGAATTTGCGAATTCCGACTTTGCGTTTTTATAATGCGCCTAGAATGATTTAAATTGCCGGTAATCGGAGGTCAGTGAACCTGCGAGAACCACTTTTTGTGCACGTTTTTATGTTGACTTTTTATTTGTTTTATTTCTAGCGCGAACTAAAACCCAAATATTGTTTACATGTGGGAGGTCTCTATTATTACATCTGTGGTTATTCTCCTTAAAAACTCCGTCACCAGAGTTGGCCACTTGCTCATACGAACTTACTTACTTACTTAAAATATTTTGTAATTGAATACTTACTATACTCTATAGCTAACCACAGTAAGCAAACCACACCACAGTTATTAGATAGAGCATAAAAACTGGTCGGTGGACAGTCAGTAAACTAGGAAACTACCAAAATTACCTTTGTCATAAGTCATCTTAGTTCTGCTAATCGCCACTAGTAGCGCTGTTGTATTATATTTCTAATTTTCTTTTTTTGTTTTGCAGGTAAGTTGAGATCTTCAAGCATCAACTATGAACTAAAATCTGGTATGAATTATTATTTTTCTAAGTGCAAAACTAAAATGAAAACATTGAAATACCTAGGTACCCTTTTAAATGGAAAATCAGAATTTTATCGCGTCATTTACCTTTTTTATTATTATTTCCCGACCTATTTTTTATTTAAAAGTGTGAATTGTGATTGCGAAATTTTAGAAAGAACATTGAATGTTCTAAAAAGTTGTAAGTACTTACCTAAATCAATCCTCATAATGGTGACCAAGCAAGCATATTAAATAAATATTCTTCGAAAAAAAAAACTATTTGAACCGCGTTGTGTTTGAACTTCGAATTTGCCTTAGGTAAACTTTGTCAAGCCTAATTTCTATTATTGCCTTAGCTTCGTCCTATATGTACCAAATATGTAGGTATGTATTTGGACATACCTCTGACTACCCCATCTAAAAAAATTGCCTAATGATCTGAAAGAAATGTCTACCGGTCCCGGGATACAGTCGTGATCATATTTCATTTTTTCATTTTTTTCTTCGTCCTATAAAGCAAGGCAAGCATCAAGATGTAAAAACAAAAATGTATTCACGAAACTTCATTATCCCATGAGCCAAAATGTTAATTTTCCCATGACATGGTACAAAACACCATAACTTCCTTCGATTCCCTATCACGGGTACCAGGCACACATAACCTAATAGGTATGCGTCTACCCGAATGGATTTGAGATAACATCTCGATATACGAGCTCGTATTTGTCTCGGGGCATGTACCTTGTCTTGTTTAGTAATCTGTGGGCAACTTACAGATTTACTTGCTACTAATAAAATAGAAAAACCATTTAATAGGTAGATTTTATTTGATGTTCTGGCTATTAGTTGTGGGTAAAATTTTCCAGGCCTCGAAATCTCTCTAATACACTTTAAAATTTATTCATCACGTCAAATTTTTCAGCTGAAATTCATTGACAATAAAAAAAATAGAAGGATAATTGAATTAAAAAAAATCTTAACCGACTTCAAAAAAGGAGGTTTTTTTTTCTTTTCCTTGACATTCCACACAGCGTCATCTACGAGTAGGTTTTTCAATTCGACCGTAAATATTATATTATTATGTTTGTTCGCGGATAACTTCGTCGTTTATGAACGGATTTTGATGATTCTTTTTTTTTTGGAAAGAAGATACTTATTTCAATGGGGAATCGCAAAAAGTATGAGGATCTGATGAGGGTCTTCGGAGTTATGCACAGAAATGCACCTTGAGTGCAGGAAATTGCTCTCTTCTCACATAATTGAAGTTTGAATATTTTTTATGAAAATAAAAGAGCACCCTGTGTTAGGTTTATCTTTAGACCGCTTACAGACAACGACGTTCATGCAGATAAATCATTTTTTTTTATAATAAAAATGAAAAAAAATATTTCAAAATCAGAAATAATAAAATTAAAAAATTATTATATATATTTCAGTAAGACCTCAAGGATCACAGAGAAAAAAATAAATGCTAGGTGATTATTTTGCCTGTTCCAACGCGACACGAAAAAGAATCAGGCATTAGCATTTTAGACGAGTCACTCCACCTCAACAGTTCTCTAGGCAAAGCATGTTAGGTACATCTCCATTAATAAATCATCTAGATTCTATAACTTGAGACCTAAGTTAATTTCTGTAAAAAATCAAGCATGTAACCGAGCAATAACTTAAGTTGAACTTAAAAATAAAAGGTTCCGTTTCGCGTGGGACTCAAAATAAAATAATTTAAGATTACCACAGTCCCCTGCTGTGCAGCCTTTACTCATTTTAACTCAGAAATCAAATTAAACGTATAGGTTTGTATGTTTGTACGCGTTTAAGCATACATTAAAGTTGTAAGTAATAAAAGAAACATACAATTAATTAAATACTATACACCTACATACTAAAAGTTTTTTTTTATTTTATTCAACCTACATTGTCCCACTGCTGGGCAAAGGTCCCCATACTAAAAGTTAAATAAGAAAATTATAAATTAGTTTTAATCGATTTCAAAGAAGGAGGTTCTATGTTCCAATCTAGAATAGAATAGAAAAACATTTTATTTACATCACTCACGCACATTACAGGACATTTACAAATTAAAATATTTATTTTTATGTGGGTATGTCCACTGATTATTCCATCAATATTATTTTAAAGAATATAAGTACTCCTCAGGTGGTCCTAAAATTGAGGATCTGATGAGAATCTTCGGAGGAAGATAAATATGCACCACAAGAGTGTAGGAAGTTGATCGCATCTTACGTCATTAAGTAAGTTCGTATGAGCAAGTGGCCAACTCTGGTGACGGAGTTTTTAGGCCGCCTAAAGGCCTCTTGGCTTAACGACTTTAAAAGCCGGGACCGACAATTTAACGTGCCCTCCGAAGCACGGAAGCGCTCAGCTGATAATGCCACTTGCGGTCACCCATCCAAGTAGTGATCGCTCAGAACGTTGCTTAACTTCAACGATCTATCAAGAACGTCGCTTCGCCACGAGCACTTCAATCTTATGAAATTTTGTGAATAATTAATGTGCCATTAGTGGCAATTCGGAGTGTCGAAACTAAAATTAATGCCATCCTTTTTATTCCCATCGCTATGAAAGGGACGGCAACATTTTTGGTTAGTTAAGTTTAGCTTTTGCGATACTCCGAATTGCCACTAATGTTAAATTAAATTTCTAAGTATAATTAATAAATAAATATTCTTGGGCATTTTACACAGCGTCATCTAATCCCAAGCTAAGAAATTAAATGAAAGATTATGAAACACTAAAATTCTTTCTTAAAAATATTCTAGCACTTGGTTTAAACCTCTGTGGCGCAGTAGGCGAAAGCCCGCCTGAGACGCAGAGGTTGCGGGTTCGATCCCCGCTGCGGGACAAATGTTTGCATGATCTGTAAATATTTGTTTCGTTGTCTGGGTGTTTTTTATGTATAATAAGTATGTATTTACAAAAAAAAATGTATCTATGTAGTTTATCAGTCATCTGGTTACTATAACACAAGCATTAAATTGCTTAGCTTGGGATTAGATGACGCTTTGTGGAATGTTCAAGGATATTTATTTATTTTAATCTGTGACTATAGAATTTTAAAGACTATAGGTAATGTTCAAGAGAAACCCGGGGAGCCCACTAGTTCATAATATTAATTGACCAAAGAGCACCTTAATGGCACACGACAATAAAATCTGAAAGAATCATAAAATAAAATTTACGGCAACTTAAGTTTTACGTCGCAGTCATCGGGAGAAATTGGACATTTCCACAAAAGTCCTGTAATTAAGCAATTTGCCTACTAATTAGGACACATAATTGGAAGCATCGTAAAAATATACTTTATTATTTTAAATGTTTTCGCCCATTTGACCGAGCTTAATGAAAACGTCAGCAATAAATTTGTATTACGACAAAGTGTATCGAAATCATCGCGCTCAATTTAAATCATTACAATTATCGAAAATGTTAAAACTACAATAAAAATATGGCAGGTTGTGTGCTTTTACGATAACTACCTATAAAATGGAGATACGACCGAGTAGATTACATTTACGGCTCTGTAACACTTACTCAATGACGTAATAAATTGATAATCGTTAAGGGCCACATTCGTAAAATGACATTTGATTCCCTTTGATTCGAATTTACGGGTCCGAGCCTCACGGGTCATGCCTTTTTGTATCTGTGGGTTTTTTGTCCGGTTCTTAAAGCTTAAATTTCTGATGTTGATCTCGGAGGTGCATACCGAACATATTTGAGGTTATTTTTTTATTTTCCCTTCGGCCAGCGATATAAATTTGATAGTACACGGATGCCTTCGTATATCTCCAAGACCCGGCGGTGAATTAGTGTAGGTAGTGTGAATTACAGCCGAAGATCGACTTTTGGTATGTCTAATTTGTGATGTATCATTTTGAGGTGAGTGAGGCGAGCGGAAGGGTGGCAAGGCCGCGCACGCGCGCTTTGGCCGCACTAGGCCGCACAATGCTGGCCCCCGCCTGCGTTATTGTCCAACAATGCGTGAAATGCTCTGACAAACGATGACAGCCGCCCGGCCAGCCTGGTGCCGCCGACCTCCTGCGATTTATGATATCCTATTACGAGATTTAATGACACTAAACGTCAGCCTGCTCTGTTTGCGTCGTCAGTCATAAGACTCGTCCGGCAAAGCACGGATCGGAGCCGTGAACGGAATACGCTCAGCGACTGAAAAATTACCATATCCCGTTGTGTAAACAGCCGACAATCTTCCCGTTGTCAGAAGAGTCCGAGCCGAGCTCCGAGCGCCAAATATTTGCCAGTGTCTCATAAATTCAGCGGCGCCCTGCGCGTCCCGGGATAACATACATAATGCGCGCTCCACGGATCGGTAAACATATTGTAATGGAAAACGCCGTCATTGTTTACACTTTATGATGTCCTCGTGTTGTAAAGTGACGGCGCGGGCCCGCCGCGCGCGGCAGCGGTGCGGCAGCGGCGCGGCGTGCGGTGACGGAGGTCTGGGGGCCCGATAACAGAATAGTTTTCGCGTAAATTACCATCACGGCTTATTAAAATGTAAGGCGGCGGGACGTACGGCCGGGGCGCGAGGTAACTCGGCCTAATCCCAAACCTGCTGCTAAAATATTCGGAATCCGTCAAAACCGTAAATCGCCGCCTTTGTATGCGGGCCGGGGTCGTATTTACGAGGCGGCGGAGAGCTGCAGATAGCCCGAATTAAACTTGAATTTAAAACCATTTTATATTAGCTAAGCTAGCTTAGATCGCGGCGCTGCCGGCGCGTGAGATAAGAGAATTGGCCTGTCAGACGCCGGATGATATATTTGACCAACATTTCCATACCCCACTCGGCCCCCTTTCCCCTATTTTCATTTTGTACGTGTCTGCTCCGCCGCGTATCTATAATGTATCCTTTCTGTTTAGGAGTTACATTGAATAAAAAACGCGAAGGTGAGAAGGGACGTTTATAATTTAATGGACTACATTCTGACACGTCAAAGTGACAGGGATGACTCTTTGATGTTAGCTGGTGTTTGTCTGGTTTGAATAATTAAAAGTTTTGGCATCGGGTCTGTGCATATGAAAATGTCTGCAGTGTCGGGGGTAATCTCCCGTTTTTACTGCACTGCGCTGTAATTGTTATTCTGCGTATAATGAGGATATTATTTTACACTTCGATGGTGACGGATATCCTTTGAGCATCGCCCCCGTTTCGGGGTAACATTGAATTTCTTGAAATTTTGGCGTAAGTTGAAATTATATGTACAAGTCAGAGTTCTTTTTATTATTTAGTTGTTTAGGTTAAGAAGTGTAGATATTTTTTGTTCCTGTGTGTTTCTTTGTTCATAAATAAGTCTTTTAACGCAAAAAGTCAGTCAATGCATAAAACAAAGAACACTCAGAACCTTGCTAGAACTCAACTCATCTAAGCATTCAGTTTTTTGTCGAGGTCTTTTTATACTTGAGAAATGACTCAAACTTGACAAGAGTCTTTCAAAACTATCGTGAGTTGCCTAGACATTGTATTAACACAACGATATTTTTATGTGAGTAATTTCTCATGTTAATATACCTAATTGACTTTAGGCATTTTCTTTGTTTTAAAAGGAGCTTTTTCTGTGTGTCATTCATTTGTATTATATTTTCTAAGAGAGAAAGAAAAATCTCTTATTTTGGTAGGACCTCAAGGATCACTTCAGTTTCATCTTACATGCTAGGTGATTATAATGCCTGTTTCAACGCGACTCCCTACACCAGGGAAAGAGTCAGGCAAGAACCTGGTGTTCTGGGCCTAGGTTTTTTTTAAAAGCGATCCCTTAACTATCTAAATAGTAACTTCGGTGGGAAGATAGTCAAGTAAAAGCACCTAATTGTAAAATTAAGAAGATATTAACACCTCAACAAAATGTTGTCTGGCATCACACGCTGCACTTGGCTGAAGTGGTAGGTACCTATTGCTACTACTATCTATTCTCTCCCTTTTAAAAAGTTCCCACATTTCAGTGCCTCAAACTAGAAATTCCCAACGGAAGCCAATATAAACCTTCCAATCCTTCCATTATAAAATAATTTTAAATCTCAGAATCGATCGCCCCTAAATTTATTCCCTGAAGTTTCGGGAAATCCTTTTTCCATCGTTCCTTATCCGCGCGATAAATCAGTCGGCCATTGTGTCGCTGGCTAATGTACACCAGGCATTATACGAGAGGTCTTCGTTGCCACGTTCAGAGTCAATAGATGGGTGACTGGAACAACGATAAGCATGACTTTTAGTAAGATTTTTCATTTTCATTTTCACCAATGGACTTTTTGTGTCGAATAATTTATGCACTTTAATACGAGCTTTAAACGGTGAAGGAAAACATCGTGAGGAATCGTACTATACCTACATTTTTCTCGTATAAGTACCTACCTACATGTCCTCCTAACTTCGACCCTGCGCCTCGTTACAGAGCCCAGTCATTATATTTTATTGTTCTGATACTCGGTATGACATTTTTGACATGTTAACTTTCACGGCGTGGGTGTCACCGCGAAAGTGTGAAGATAGTTGTGATTTATTTCTGTTTCGCCACAACCTCCTACATACATTTTTATCCACCCAATTTCTAAGTTAGTTGGTAAATATCTTACCTTAAAGTGCACAAAATATCAAGTCAAAGATATAATTTAATAGTTCAAAAGCGTAGGCATTATACAAACAGCTAGGTTCATTCTCTCACGACGCCAAAGCTTTTAACAAAGCGCTTGGCCGCCGTCCAACAAATCGACATATCGAAACCCTTCGCTAGATGTCGCTGTAAGAACCACAGAATATAACGGAAACGAAGAACCCACTAATAAATCCTCCATGTATATTACTGGATTGGCACATGAGACGATTACCGAATTTTCCGGACCACACTGCGTCGGATACATCTGTCACTTTCTAACATCAAAGTATCAGTCAAGTGGGAGCGAGTGGAAATATGGTATTGGCATCGACGGGATGTCCGCGGCAGTTTTTGGTTTTAGCAAACAAAGGAATTAGAGCGATTCGCGCAACTCCACGGGAATTTATGGACGGCCAGTGACCAAATTTTCCTTTTTTCCCTCTCATGTTTGCCGGGAAGACGGGGAAACGTCCTGATGTTATTCGCCGGCTACGTATGTAGTTATTGCGACAAGTTATATGGGGGCATTACGTAATGAAACGCCAGAAATTCGTATATTTTAGCGAATAGCCCGCTTTTGCACGGCCAAAAAACATTTCCATTCGTAGGTACGCAATAAATACTTCACAGTTTACTACGGAAAACATCAAATGGACTTTTGCAAAAATTAGTCAGCGTAACAAACGTTTTTCACAAAATTGCAGTGACAAATAGAGGGAAAGGAATGGGAGTTTTGTGTAAAATTATTCCGATTCCGCGATTTATTTTAATGTATTTTTGTCAGCGCGATCTGATTGCCAAGTCTATTAAAACTTCGTTGCAACTTGGCGTACCTTTAAATTCAAACGGTAAGCCCATCTGATAAACTTAAAAAAAGAAAAGTTCAAGAGTGACTTTATCTATGGCCCGTTAATACTCCAATTAAAAATAAAAAGTGATGTTGCTTGACGTTATCTTTGTTGGGTTGGCATTATTGAATTTTTATTTTTTAAATTTTGAAATTCGAAGCTTGCATTCGCGCCATCAATTTTGCGTGTATCGTGTGTGACTGGCCATTGATCTTAACGCCCACGCATGAGCTTCTTCGTCTACATTTCATTAGCGTGTCTACAACTATCGGTAGATTATTTCTTATCGTAATTAATCTTTATAAATCCAACATCTGTCTTACTTAATCGGAGACCACCTGAACCAATTCAATACCTAGACACTTGTTTTATAACTTCAAGCCTTTTTTGACACTGTGACAGTGCAATTAAAGAAACTTAATACAATGTCTTTTTACTTAAGTACCCATAAATAAAATGAAAAAAAAAATACTATCCTTGTCAAAGTACTGCTCTTCTTACAAAAAATACATGTTTAAATACCTATTTTTGATTTGCGTTATCTATTTCAACATAATAATGCTTAAAAGCTTAACCCGTTCTGTGTCTACACAAACATTAACACTTTACACCGCTAGATGCTATTATTTATTTATCAGAACGCATCACTTTTCCGTTCCCCCGTCAATTTGACAGCTGTCATTTATTTTTCTTTTTCACTGCTCAAGCGAGCTTTGTTTTTGTTACGTTCTAATGGCGATTGGCTTCGCTGTCCAATTGAAACAGATATTATTATCATCATCATAACGGTTACAATGGTAGGCTTCACGTAATGATACGAATTAGGAACTATAAAAACCGGTAATGATCTGGAAACACGGTCACGCCATTGGTGTTTTGTGTTCGGATAAACACAGTATTGTTAATTCTAACTGTATGTTTTCTCTATAGTTTGTATACTTAGTGATAAGATAGAACTTAAGTATTGTTGTTTTGTAAAAAAAATGCATGTGACATGACACGCATTTGAATTCGAATTTCAAAAAGAACGAACGATACAATTTTTCAATTCGAACAATATTCAAATATAGAATTTGAGATAGACTTTCATAAACATGGCTGTTTTTAAATTAAACATTAGCACTTTTTTTTACCTATAACTAGGCTAGTTATTTTAATTGAGATAAGGTATGTAATGTAGGTAATGATAGATTGTAATTTTAAGCTAGATTAAAAACTCAATTTCGCATACATTTTAACTAACAATATTGGTAACTTTTAAACATCCAGCATAAACATTAACAAAGCATACTTTATTCAGGACGCTGCTAATTTTCCATTAACTCTTACACGCCAGAATGAGAAAAATCCCCTTTGTCCCCATTCCGGGCTAAAAATTTAAATAGGCTTAAGTTGGTACACAATTATGGCCACTTTGGCCGAACAAACAGGGGGATGGTATTCAACCCTACCCATCATATGATGACGAGATTCGGGTTACGGATTTAACACCTGAGCCACTTAAAATATAAAACTTTAAATGGCGTCGTGTAATACCGCTGTTGTTTAAATTTTTGTTGTTTAATTCGGTATGAGAATGAAAATCAGTAATGACGCTAGTCAATAGATAGATAGATCGTTTTATTGTAAACTGTTGAAATTTTTATAAAGTTGGTAGGTTTGTGTTTAAATATAGGTAAGTAGTGCAAACAGTTTGCCTTTTCGGACGTACAACATAGAAATACTTAACTCACAATACATTCAAAAACTGAAAAATTCCTGCAGATCTGATATAAATATATTGCATTTTCAAAATTTAAGTAGATTTGCCAAAACTCAGTTTTCATATTAAAAATGAGATTTACCCGCGAATTCCTATCGCATCAGATAACCACTCCAATATTAATCCATTCAGCCCAAGACGCACGAAAAGGTCGAAAACAAAGGCCGGAATTTACGTTTAAAAACATAAAATACCTAAAGCGGGTCCCGTATCTATCCTATTTAGATATTAATCTAAACGAAAAAGCAAAGCAATTCAGAATAGGCAACAAGCTAACAGAAGGGACTCGGCAGTAATTGGCCATTTATCATGTTGAAGGGGTAAGGGCTGATTCTGCCGCCCTGGTACTGGCCCGGCGACACGAGCCTTCCAAACCGACCTACCGCTTTTATACCTACGTGTATTAATACTGAAAAATGGTTTAAAACACTTTTAAATTTTTTAAAAAGAACACCATGTAATTGGAAAAAAATGTTTTTTTGCTGCGTGCTTTTTAATGTTCTTTTATACCTACCTAAATGTTTAAAATAGTTTAGAACACTTTCAAAATATTTAAAAAACAGTAACGCCATACCACGTGCGTGTTTTTTAATGTTTTAAAGTTATACCCCTTCGCATAAACGTTTGCGCAAACAATTTTATGTGCAAACAATGATACAATATCACTAACTCAGAAACGCCCATCAAATTTGCAAATAGACAATAACGGTCACTTATAATTACATACCTTTATTTAACCCGGCAGAATCTAATAACCGATACGAACGCAATTTTCGACAAAGATTACTTCCCCCACCCCCCTCCCCCTTACCTAAGCACACAGGTGGTAAAGCGGACTCCATAAACCCTGATTAAGCTCGGTTTAAAATCCAACATTTTGGGTTATAATGAAAGTTTCTTATCAGAAAGCGCCCTGTTTTGAGTTATGGCCGTTTGTTTACAATCCCCAAATGTAGATACTTTCTTGTCTCTGCATCTCGGGTTTTTGTTAAAATTTTGAAACTAGTTTTTTATTAAAATTATAAAAACTAAAGGGTTTTTTATTTTGTTGGGGGTCAATTTAGTAGGTCTTACACAAATGACTTATTTTTATTTAACTTGAAGCAATTAACGAATATGGGTACCTATTATAAATATTTATATGCTTCAACTATTTAAATATGTAGGTAAGTAGGTACTTATAATTTTTTTTTATGATCATCAAAAAAACAAGTTTAATCATGTTATTTTTTTCCTATGAAGTTTCTTAACAAAAAACCAATAAGATTAAAAAAGGCGTTTCTTTCTTCGTTACGAATCTAAAAAAACACTCAAGCCTTACAGCGTGAGGAGGTGATAGATTTAATTAACGGGACACTGTTGTAGTGCCTAGGACATTGTTTAGATTAAATAGTTTTGTCTAGCACCTAAACCATCCTCTCAGAAAAAGAAAGAGAGAAGCTATAGTGCCTATTATATTCAATATACAACAAAGATAACAGCACAAACCAAGACAAAATAAATTCATGTCGATTACCTTAAAATATTCATTGAGAGATAAAGAGAGAGACATCAGTCACCCCAGCCGTGATTGTGGAACGACCCGAGTTAATTTAAGCCTTTTGTCTATGGTGTTGTGATCGGAAAAGTTAACTTGTAATCTCTATGGCTACGGTCGCTTTGTCTATGACAGCAGCTGTATGTGGCTAATCTTTGTCAATGTTTTTTTTTACTAACTTTTTGTTTTTTTTTTGCTAACAACTTAGATGTTTTTAGTTAAACTTTCGTTTGCGTTTCTTTTATGCTTCCAACTAGTTCATCAGTTTTATTTTATATTACTGTGAGACATCTAAATTACTTTGACATATTTTGCTTTTTGTGAAATTGTGTAATTCTTAAAACTGTTATAGGAAAATCATCAAAAAGTCCGTAAGTCTTATTTAAGAGCCTACTATGACCTATAACTTCCTCAAACGGCTTCGGAGAATTATTCTTTAATTTAATTATCTACAATACTGTATTTTACAAATTGTGTCATTTGTAATTAAAACTTAACGCACATAAACACAGTGTATCGAATTTGCTACACTGACAAATTGTACACACAAAAATGAAATTAGTCCGTTTTCTTTAAACAAGGACCTCATAAAAATCATTTAAGTTAGTGCATTCTGCCACAGTCCGGTGCCCGCTGTAAATTAATGTACCATAAAATAATCATTACAGAGTATATTAAGACGATAAAACGAAAATGTACCAATTAAAATAGACTTTTATCACATTGAAACGTCTTGTAGTACATGTAATAAACGAAATAATATACTTATAAAATGATAATTAACACCGTTTCGACGCATCAAACCGCACATTTCGGTCGTTACTATAATACCGGTTCTCCTAACCGGTGAAACAAGAACACAAAGAAATCGTTTAAATACCCTCAATTTCTTCTAAGAAAAGATACAGATAGTCCAAAATGGCGCAAGAAAATGTCACATCACTATGCAAATGCCCTCGTAATTACCGAAATATTATCTTTACTTCCATCTCTAGATCGTCTTGCTATTTCAACAATTATGTTAATGGCGCAATAATTCATTAACCTGCGTGGAACGGAACGCAACTGTACGTCACAGCTCACAGGACGTCATAATCCTGCGCTGGATTTGGCGAAGCAGCGACAAATCCGTGAGCGGACGGTAAACTTCGGTTATAAATTCAGGAGCGTCTGTTGGTAACGCAGTCATACGTAGGTATTAGACGGGACTCAAATTAATACGAGCCGGCGTACGCCACCTGCGCCTCGCTTGTTTCTTTCCTACAAAATTAACTCCGCGTAGTTGGCAACAATGGAGCCCGCCGTAAAAGTTTTGCACTGTTATTTTTTTCTCCGGCAACTGCGGTGGCTATATTTCAAACTGTCATACTTAATCTTTTTATCAAAGTTTGTTAAATGCCATAAGAAGTGCACCCGTCTGAGGCGGAGCTCTCATCTGCTCTCTAATTACGTTTTGAGTTTGTTTTGCGAAGTTTTATTATGGAATTAGAGTAGTTTAGATGACGCTCTAAGTTATATTTAGTTGCTTTTGTTGGAGAGCTTCTGCAATATTTACAAATAAAAGCATTATGTATATGAAATCACACGCAGAGTATTAAAATCGCTGTTTCACTTTGCTCATAGCAACGTAGCGATGTAAAATACATTCGAAATTCTGAACGAGATTTCAATACTCGGGTACAAACATTTGCAGTACGTCCTAAGAGAAGTAATACCAGAAAATCTAACTAATTAAAAGCCAACGGTTGTTTATTCAACATTTCGCAATACCAGGCGAACAGCGGGCCTAGGAGCGAATAATTTATATTTAATTTAAACAAGACGACATTGGTATTCGGTATACGAGTGCGTAATTAAAATTCCTGCCGCGGTGGTGGCGCCCCCCTCCCCCGCGCGCCCTCGCGACAGTTTTCGCGCCAATTTCAACGCGCCCGGAAATTAATTGTGACAGGAAGACGCGGCGGTCACATCCGCCCACGTTCCGTTACACGCATTGTGTTTATCGGCCACTGTGTCCGTTCGATGTTCAATAAAAATATTCATCCGTGTCATGCGAATGAGTTTAAATGATACTGAATTTAAATATCGAAATATGCTTTTTAATTAAACTCCTGTGACCAACGACCTCGCGCCGCTTTTGGCTTATCCCCGAGATGTCATTAATAAATATGAATTTTTGAATATCAAACTGACCGATTCTAATGAGCTTAGAAGTTATTCATAGACGGATCTTTACAAGTTTTTTTTACAAAAATGTGTGTACCTATACTGGCCACTATATTAGTTTCATAAGAAGAATAAAGTTCGTTTGATTTATACGTGGCTATTAGTTAAATACATTCATGTGTCACAGACGTGGTCGCATCGATGTAATCGGGTCTCGACTGATTATTACCATCGTTAAAAATTCTTATAAAACGGGACAGCAATTAATAAGTGTCAAGATTAACATTTAATTAAATAAACGATAATATCGTCATAATCCGAAATGCACATAATGATTTTAAGTTATGATTATCGTGGCTATCTCGATTTATAATTGATGATGACATTTGATTAGCTTTACGATGTTTTTACCAATGCAAATAAATAAGTCATAAATTAAAAATATGAGAGAATTGTTAAAATTGCTAACGATTCAGCATTTTTTACTAGTTTTTTTTCAACGGCGAATTCAAAGACCGGCGCTTTTTACTGGCCATTTTCTGTCAAAACTTTCGAGAAATTTGAATACTTAAGGAATTCAATGCCGCCAACAAAACAAACATGATAATTACGCATGAAATATCGTCGCATACACGTCGCTAGACGAACTACTAATGGCTACAAAAGTGACCATCATGATGCCACGATAAAGCCTGTAATAAATCAACAGGCAATTAACTGTACCCACTAAACGACTAGATTTATTAATAAGTTTGTGACCTACAAATGTAAACTCAACGCAAATGTACAAAAACATCCCAATAATAATAGGTAATAGGATTTCGAATCCCTTTTTAAGGTCAACATAAGAACTAAGTATTTCAATCTTTAGCAAAAACAGATAACTATAAATTTCATAGACTCAAGAGGAATTTTCTAACACTTAATACCCAATATATTTTCAATTACAGATAAAATATATCTCAAAGTATCGCATTGAAAACAATGGCTGGCGACGACAGCTCAATGAAACCACGTATAAAATTATGATTTATCTCCAATTTAGGAATCATAACGAATAGATTCCAACACTCGATAATAACGTAAATAAAAGCATGGTTGTATTGAAACGAACGTAAATAAAAGCATGGTTGTTTTAAGGGCCGATGCCATTAGAGGCCCTTAGCGGGTAGTGTCTCGATCTGAGATGCCACCGGATATCGGACAATTGTTACTGGCCAGCGTGAAGTTCGCGACAACGAAAATAAAGTTTAAAAAGAATGATTGAGCATTATGGTCGTTCCTTTTTTAAACAGATGCGAATCAAAAATGGAATGGTTGTAAATAAAACTACACAGCAGATACCATACACTTCAGTGTAATGGACAAAAAAAATCTTTGTTCAAAATAGATTTCTCTCTATTTCCTTTTTTTTTTTTTTATTCAGAATAACAGCTACTTTGGAAAATTAAATGTTTTGATCATACATTCTGCTAGGTAAAGCTACAGTATGCAAGCTAAACAGTAGCTAAAATGCAAACGCAGGTGCGGTCTGAGCTATAACTATGTACCATCTCATCATACCAAGCCATTAAACTAATGCACCATTATAGAGCCGAGTTGAATACATTGTTACTCCAGACATAGTCTCTGAATTGTTTTTTTAATGTTGGTATTGCACCTCTTTACAGCACAATATTTTATACAAACGCTTTCGCATTTTTATTTATCTACTTTAATTAATCAGATACTTGTTTGATACAATGTAGTAGCTACCGGAGCGTAGTAATTTTTTTACAGAAACAGAAGCTCCCAATTGTATAATCGTGCATCAAGCAATTCATCATACTTTTTCACGCAGAAAATAAATTGAAATAAAATAAAAATAAACTTTTTAAGATTTCGCGCATCATGCGTCATCACGACTGCATGACTTCGTTAGCGCGATAAAAGACTGATGCACGCTAGAACGGAACGCGGCACAATCAAGGGCCTTATCTCTGCCAGAAAAAAAAACAAAACTGCGCTTCGGCATTGTTAGTTCCACGATTGCGACATGGCGATTAAGCAACGTGCACCGCTAATTTGAGTGTGGCTTACACGCGAGCACGCCATTATCGGGAGTAAAAAGTGCATTTCTCACAGGATAGAGACGTCTACGGATCGTCATGACGTCACTCACCGCAGGTGGTGACCGCCAAAATTCCGACATCATTATTTTGACAAATGGTGCTGCGCGTAACGGAACGCGAGATAGCGCCCGTGTGTGGCGGGCTTTACTCTTCTAATTTATTAAAGTGGAGATTTGAGTTTGGAATAGAAGTTGTTTGTTTTTGCTTTTACGTTAGATTTAGGTTTCTATTTCCCGTGATTTGTAATTCGAATTTTCGACTTTGTTTTGACGTGGAACGTCGTGCTATGACGCTTTTGTAAACATCATCGCAGCTTTTTGATGCGTTTATTTTTATCGTTTTCAACTGAAACAACACACAATCAGTCAGTAGGTATTTTCCTTTAGATCGAATCCAAATAAAACGCACGTACTACTTTAGGTACCTGTGTAAGAGATTTTCTTCCACATATTTCTGAATAATTTGTGAACAGGCTCGCATAGATCGAAGACGGTGAGCGTCACGGCAATCCATCAGTGCAATTAGTTCGCGCGCGCACCGCAGCCGCCGCACGGCGCTGCTGTCGCGCTCATTAGCGGTCGCCTGAAACGCTGATGTGCGCCTGGTAATGTGGGATACTTGAAATATTTATGCGTGTCTACTCGTAGGCACCCATTTCGGTTAATACGTTACCCATTAATTACAATCAGAGAATGTACTAGGTGAGAGGACATAGTCATTTGTAGTGTTAATACGTTTTATATCTAAGTACCTATTGTTAGAAATGTATCAACTAGGAATGAACCTTACTACTGAGATATAAAATAAACTTGGTTTCAGATTCAGATGTTCTTTTTCTAAGGAACATTGATTTATTTCACAACCTTTCCCGGTAACTCCCAAGTAAAATATTCGCATTCCCAAAACATTTCGGACCAAACTAATTAGGTAACAAATTACAAAATACGGAACAAGTTAATCAAAACCTGAGCCCATAAATAAAATCCCAATTCTCCAGATGTTGTCCCTAAATAAGGGAGTTTGCACCTCAACCCTACGCTTAATACGATATAAATTCGCGTCAAGCCATCAACGCAACGTGGCGCGGGGTTAGGTACTCTGACCCTGAAGGCTAGGGAACCAGCGAGGATCACGCCTGCACATTATCAGAAAATAATTTATTTTAATGTACCACCAATAAAATAAACCAGATATAAAAAATAATTTTCCACTTTTTAGGAACTGAAGTGCATTCCAATGTGCGGTAACTTTGCAAATCTCATTTGCATTGTTACAGAAAAAATGTTCTATTTTCAAATATATTTTGATACGTAACAACTGAAAATTGATCTTTACTTCGTTCTTTTTTCAAAAAATCTAATCGCGGTTTCATAAATATTTCTATACTTTATTGTTTTTAACGTGATCACGTTCCCTAGCCTCAATATTGCAACTGTTTAGACATGTCACCATCTGCCGAGATATTTATAGTACAGTCTGCGTATAATTACGGGGTGTTAATTACTGAATCTTGGAATAATTGGGATCATGCTAATATAATTACAGCGGCAACACAATGTATTGCCGTTCGACGAATGTTATTTTCAAACTTTGTAGTTTTAAACAGACTTAATTTTGATGAAATTCTTTATTGTCCTAGTTTTACAGTATTTTATAGATAAGAATGCGTTCAATCGTAATATTTTTGAAATTGTACAATAACTGGATTCTTATTTCTTTGAGTCCTTCAAGTTCCGTAATTTTGACATAGCACCCCAAAGTCAAAACTGTTCCCCAATCAAAGAATAAAAACAAATCTGGACCCTAACAATTAACGCGGGACCATGTGTTACTCATTTCTCTGATGAGGACCAGAGGGCCGGAGGGACGGAGGGGCTCGATATATTGCGTCCTGTAATTACTCCCATCGGAGGATTAGGAGCAAATTCCTTAGAATTGCATTTGCTTGCGGCCATTTTGATTTTTATGTTTTAAAAATTTTAATGTGTCTGTTAAAATCGGTAGAACCATTCAGATTTAAAATATAATTTACAGTAGGTACTCTTGTTATTCTTAATCGAGGACATCATAGTATAATATAATATATAATCATAGCAAATTTTACAGTAGGGAATAAAAACGGTTTTTATTAAAAACTACTCAACTTTAACAGAAAGTGTTTTTGTATTGTTTACATTTCTTTAATTAAATACAAATTTTCTATGACAATAAATTCTTACAGTTCAAGAAGTTTGCAACAGTAACGGACATTCAACTTTTTTCACAACAACAATAACAATATAGTTTTGTTATTTTTTGAGAGAGTCAAGTAATTGTCTCCTAATAAAGGCGAAGCCCCAATAACCGATACTGTCCCTAGTTATAATATTTATACTCTAGCGCCTATAATTGCCTGCTTGAGGGCAGTTTCCATGCGCGGCAGGGCAGCGGGATTCATGAAAAATATTTATTGTCCATCCGGGATTCCCCGGATTCCGGGATTAGACGAATTTGTACGTGACAACGGCGTGTGGCCTGACCTTTTGTTTTTGTAGGAAATATCTGGATGGAGACATCTTTGGATTGGGAATGTTGCTAAAATATCGACTTTGTTTGGGAACTTTCGTTTCGATGAGCAAAACTCGGAAAGGTGAATTGTAGAAAGAACTGTAGAACGTGTAATTTTATTATGGCTTCTATATTTATTCATCAAAAACTTTACTTTTACTGTACAGATAGAAAAAAACTAAGACACCACCAAGACCTTTTTATATTTTTTTTAATACTTTGATTTTTGAAGTTTAGGTTAAGTTTATTTAAAATACAATGTAACAATTGTTACTCAATAAATAATTTAGTTGATAGGACACAATATAATACTAATACTTCAAAAACATCCATAATTTAAGTCAACATTTTAAATCCTAGTAAAAAACCTTGACATCAAAAATAAAACCACAATTCCACTAAGCCCATCCACTTGCTACAATCAGATTATACAAATGCAATGAGTTCGCTAAGTTGAGAAACAAACAGAGTCGACAAAACATACCGAAGCTCTAACATAATTCATTATTAGCAACTTGTTTTTGTGCGGCTGGCGACTTTCCCTGTTTGGACTTTTCTCTTGCGAAGGGATGTTTCATTAACACAATGAAATGTTTTTTTGTCGATGTTTTGGGTCTACGTACCCAAGTAGAAAAAATAAGAGGAATTTTAGCTTAGTGTTTTGTCTGATTTTTAGAACAACAGCATTCAACTCTTGCAAAATAAGATTTTTCTAATACCTAATTATAGTCAGTAAATCTCTATCGATACAACATTTCGTAACCAATACCAAAGGCGTTCGATTTTTGAACTAAAAGATTACGTTTGACAAGCATCAATTAGCTATTTCTAAATTCGAATTCGAAATTCGAATGAACTTCCACTGTTTTTAAACTTCGAACTCCCCGCTACCCGGATAGCCCGAAAATCCTTACAACATCAAAACATTGCACCTAAGATGGTATTTACGTAACAAAAGGAACCGTTCCGGCAGATTTGTAATCGTATCGCATTGAAAGGGTGAATAATACCCGGCTTTTCGAATACCGGATCCCGAAATCCAGTGGCATAGAGATACCGGGCATAGCTCTGTGATTGATAGTTGATAGTCCGAATTTCACATGCATTTTCTTTGTTCCCGTTTGAGATAGCGAGCAAAAAGAAATGGTAATCCCTTTTTTTGGCTCTTCTGTGCGTTCTTGAGATGTTTTATTATTAAGTTCACACATTTAAAATACTTTGTACCATAAAGGTGTTCCAAAAACCTACCCTTTTGCAAATCGTAAACGCTTAAGTAACTTTAATATTGTTGACTGTAAAATTAAAGACAGACAAAGTTTAGCTCACGTCTTAGGTAGGTACTTTCATTCAGTTGTAAAAGAAAAATTAAAGGAGACAGACACTTCCAAATTGTGATTTAACACGTATTCTAACAAGTTTCAGAGGATTTTATAGGCTTATAGGAACCACCCCTTATCCCTCAGCCATCGACATCTTCAAATATCAGGCACTATATCAACATACGCAGACGCTGCCCTCGCTGACCACGGCTATCTCCGAGCGGCTTTATGAAAACTAATGCCTTCATTTGCCGGCCCCGGTCGCTGCGATAAGCGATGTCGCCCTGGTACCGGGATTACGTTTTCGGGTGCCACTGATAAAAGTTTGGGAACTTTTGGATTCGGGTTTAATTTAAATGGTGGAATTAACTGTTTTGTAGTTGTTTAAATGGCTATTCGGGGGAGTTATGATGATAGTTGTAGTTTCAAGCAAAATAATTTCTAACGCGGACAGCTTTGAACCGTTAATTTAGGAAGAAAACCTACACTTCAAAATAACAGATTAAAAAAAAAGACAATACAATATAACAACTTTTTGAAAATGGAAGAACATGGATTAAAGTTACGTTCGATATTTAAATTGGGTTTATCTTTTTTTTCTTAACCCTTCAATGGGTGTTAGAGTATTCAAATTCGAAGTGTATGAATGAAAAGAACAATACGACTGACCTGTCGGAAACACAAACAGTATCGCTTCTAATACATTACAGAAACACATAATTTCTACAGAATCTACAGCAAAAACCTGCCCCTAAGGGCGGTGCCTTGACTTAAGGCTTAATTAGGGAAAAACTGTATTTATTACCTGCCCACCTGCTGTTTACCCGCCTAAAGAGCGAGGTAACTATTGCTTTACCTAACGAAAGGAATTACACTTGAGGGTTGCACGCCATTACTTTTGATTTAACTTGAAGGTTTGGGTCAAAAAACTCATTTGTTACTGCTACGTAAATAATTAAGCGACATTTTGGATCATTGCAATCAATAAATAGTGTGAGAGCATTGATTATTTACTTTTCGAGATACCTACTACTCGAAGACAATTTTTGATCAAGAATACAAAATTCGATTTTTGTATTTAGTCATGTTGTGACAATTTAAATCTTTTGAAACAGTCATGGTCATGAATGTAAGCACTGAAAACGGGATATTAGTTAGCATGTAGCTTACCTACCTATACCTAATGAAAAATTGATTTAAAATAGTACCTAAACACAAGAATAAAAATAATAACGTCTATAATTTTACCCTTTGCAGTTCAAATAATGTTAATTATGAAAAGTAGGCACATGTTTCGATACACATTTGTTTTCACAGTGACGTCATTCAACTGAAAACGTCATTCGCTCCGTTAGTAACAACTCCGCATTAATTCAGCGAAGTGGATTTCAATAATTACTTACACAAATAAATTACCCGAAAACTCGGCAATTCAACCCCTTCGTTATTTAATTCCCGCTCAGGTAATTAAAATCCAAAAACTTGGTACAAAATTAAATTTTATACTGTGCCCCTGGTATGCTGTGTCCTTATTACACTGAGACCCTTGTAGACGTGTCCTCACGATCAAATTGCCTTTTTAACTTTCCCTATTTAGGGAAAAGCCGGGAAATCTCGCAATTGTAATAATAAGATACCAGGACATCATGAGCTCGAGTGGTTTGACTATTATGGTTATGTGAAATTTTTCGCGGTAACAATCTCCTTTAAGTGCGTCTATGTATCTGTTTAGTTGAGTCTCTTCTTGTTTATTTTTGTTGCCTAGTTTTAAATAAAAAAAGCTACTCTTTTCGTTTTTACTGTTACTTTTTATTACTGGTAATAAATAATATGAAATGTAATATTATTGTATAAAGAACTGACATTTTCGACACGCAACAAGCCACATTATGCATTAAAACTAAACACCCAGCATAAGCTCTCAAAAGGGTGCGTCAAAATCTTATTACAATTAGTCCGATTTGCATACAAAATAAATAAATCAGACGCATGTGCATGAGTGCACTCACAATAGAATAACATCATATCCATCTCACTCTCTTCCTTTACAAAAATAGAGAAGGAGGACTCTATTTGACACCGCTCTCTGTCAACCCTTCACTGCCCGAGGCCGGTCGCAGCGATCGCCGCTGCAAAATTAACGAATCCAGATCACTATGATTTATGATCCGTGATCCCCCGGTTATCGGGGTCGACCATTATGTTACAAATAAAATAAATACATTATAGAAATGCAAATGCAAGCTATGCGCCGGAATTGTAATTTTGTTGTACATTGTAAAGCTTTTGTGTACGAAATTTATGACGTAGCATTTCGGTTTGTATTTTATTAAACTAATTTTCCATCGCTCTATTAAAATGTTAGGTCCGCACTGTCATACGAGTCCACTGTGAAAATTAAAATCCGTAAAACATAAATAAACCAAGCGCGTTAATTACTTGTTTTGAATGGCATTAAGCAAATTTACCATTTCCAAAATGACTGCCATCTAAGTCAAAGTTAACCACAATTAAGGAAATGAAATAACCATTTCAACTGTAAAATTGCTCATCCAGAACATCTTAAACGCCATAACCATTCCGAAAAGCAAAATAACACCAGCAACGCCGTCAAAATTAATACAAAACGCGATTTAGCAGATACCCTCTTAAGCGTCGTAAAATTTGCCGTTTTTATCCAACCCCTCCGGTAGGCCGGGGGTGCTATATACCCTTCTCGGATGAAGAGTTAATGAACTAATCTAGATATTAACAATACATTAGACGCATCGGACGCGCTCGCCATGTTTCGACAAAGTAATTACTTTGGCCCTTACAAGGGATAGTTAGACCCCGACGGGTCGCTTCACGACAAAATTTTCCAACTTACATTGAAGGGTTGGCGTAAATTGGTGATAATTTAAATGTTTATTAAAATGTTTTGACTATATTAGCTACATAAGTTATCCCTGTCAATTACAACACCCGGACAAGTTTCGGGACATAATCACTTTTATCGATAATTGCAAGTTTCAATGAATTGCAATTTCCCAATTTTCATCATATCCACCATTTTAAATTGAAATAACATCGAAAACAGTTGCAATTACGATACAATTATCCGAAAAACTAATCGAATAACAAAGCAATCGGCAGTGTCTGGTGTTTGTACAAAATTCATGTTGACAGTTAATTTGGAAATGCATCCAGCGAGATACCTACACGGCACCAGGGGCCCAGAGGCGGGAGATTACTTATTCAACAGACAAATAACATATTGCTTGTGTAATTGCTCGAAAATATGACGCTGCGATTACATTATGTACCCCTGGTAATGGAGGGTTAATAATTGTTTACGAAAAAGGAAATCTTACTATTCAAAATTTTGAAATTCGAATTCGGTATCTCTACTTTTGTCTAAAAGAATTAGGTATAAAACTCCAGCGTCTTTCGAATTCCTATTTAATTTTCAAATTAGAATCTTCAATTTGTTCTCTATTATTGAATTATTTCTTATTTGTGTTTTCTTTTTTTCCAGGTTCATCAACGCGAGACGTAGGATAGTTCAGCCAATGATAGACCAGTCAAACAGAGCAGGTAACATTTTTTTTATACGTCTACATCGAATTAACTTATAATTTCAGGACAACAATTATCATAGACAATTTTATAATCTCTACAAACAAAGTCCAATTTCCGCTGTCTGTACGCTTAGATCTTTTAAACTACGCATCATCATAGTCAGAATTATTAAAGAGAAAGTTTATATACTTAATGTAATAGGTAGGTACTTACAAGCATTATTATAGTCGAGAAAAGACCCATGCGAAGCCGGGGCGGGTCGCTAGTTACCTACCTATAAAAAAGTCGACAAAAATCTAATTAAAATTAAAATGAATTTTTATTTCTTAAAGTTTTGGTCAGTTAACTCGCCAATAGTCGCCATAAATATTTCATTTCGTTGTACCGTCCGTTCAGTACCCATTTACAATTGGAAGGCACGTTCCGACTTTGAAGTCTACAATCGAGTTTGCTGACCACAAAGTGGAGTGTGTAGATGAAATAGTATGTAGACCAACTGATATGTCATGTCACTCACTATACATTGGGACAAACTTAATAACTAAAATTAAACTTAAAAACAAAACATACTACTATAACTATTCTACGTGGGCCCATTGAATACTGACCTCTCACAGACAAGGTAATAAAGCTCAATTCTCATTAAACTAAATAAAAATAAACATTAGTACTTCTGAAGTTTAGGAAATTCAAAATTCGAACTAAAAAGTTGGTACACTTGGATATTATGAAACGTATAATATGCGATATTGATACTCAGAGTGAGCAGTAATAAAGCTTATAATGGCTTGAAAATATAATGGCTTGATAAGTCACTTTGATACCACAGACTGTATATTTACGTACCTCAAGTGTTTTAACTCGGAAAAGCTCTAAGTACATGGCGTAAAGCGTATATTTCCTTAAAGTGAGTGGAAAGTTACTCAGGCTTGCCATAGCGCAGAATAAATAATAGTTGCCATAGGTAGGTTCATAGAGTATGCACGATGCAGTGGGGTCCCGCGAGGCGTCTTCAAGCTTTTAGTGCTGACCGCTCGCAAGTTATGCGGCCCTGGTACCAGCTGCGCTGAAGTAATGTCTGGATAGACAGAATTTAGTGGCGAAAAGTGCTGAAACAATAATGCTCGTTTATGATGAGGAACTTTGGGATATCTAGATGGTAAACTTAAAGTTTTTAAAAAAAAATATTTGAAAAATCATTAGTAACATAAGATTTCCTTTGTTTGTGTCATCAAACACGGTATTGTGCTAGTCATGTCCTTTTACAAACACGTGGCAGTTAGACAAAATTACAATGCAGGTAATCTTCACAACATAAAGTGGTATTTTCAGCAATACCAAGCCAATGCGAAGAACACAAAGTAATTGCTAATAGTTACGAATGTTTAGACAAGTTCCAATCGTAAAGAATTCGATAACTTACCACCGGACCACTTGACCAATTCCCAGACAAAACACCACTAACAAAAAACGAAAACGCCATTCCAATAAAAGGCTCGCAAAAACCTCGCCACAATATGAACAAACGATTCTATTTTTACTTTGTAATTGTAGCAAACTCGATAAAACGGACACAAAAATTCCGGGACGAAAAAGGGACGCAAAAAGAGCTTACTCTTGCGAACAGCAAGAAGGGTAAAAAAGAAAAATGTCCGAATTCGTTGACCCGTCCCGGCGATCCATCACTCCCCCTCTATCGGCGATGTGTGCCTTCATCTAGATACGGATGTTGGGATTAGAATTAGAAATAAAGACCTTTCTCCATTTATTTTTTCCGAGCGAACGGTTTTAATCTCGATGGAGAATGACGCAGGTATGAGACTGACAATATTCAATTATTGACAGTGTACCAAAGGTATCAAATATCAATGACTAGTATTTGAATAAGGGAATTTTCCTTGAAATTATAAACTTTTATGGATTTCAACGAAAAATTAAGCGTGCTGCATCGACGCTGTACAAATAGCTTAGTAAAGAAAGTTCGTATGAGTAAGTGGCCAACTCTGGTGACGGAGTTTTTATGCCGCCTTAAGGCCTCCGTCATGGTTTAACGACTTTAAAAGCCGGGATCGACAATTTAACGTGCCCTCCGAAGCACGGAAGCGCTCAGATATTAATGCCACTTGCCATCCAAGTAGTGACCGCTCAGAACGTTGCTTAACTTTGACGATCTATCAACGTCTTAGCAAGCATCGCCACGAGCGCTCGAGATATAATAAATACTTTCTGATTTCTTACTAACTCATGGTACCGTCCCAAGAAAGAAAAGCTATCTGTCAGTTAAAGCAACAATAATCAAGGCTTACTATCTTTACTAGCTGTTAACCAGCAGATATTTACAGCAGTTAAATACGTTTGTATGTAAACGGAGATGATGAAACAATCTCTCAGTAGAGAAAATCGTAAAATTAGTCAAAACCTGCGCGAAAACAATTTAATCGCCCGTATGCTAAAGCAAATAATCTATAGCCGTACACTCCGTAGCTATACTCGTAGTTCGATTGGCGTCGAACGAATTGTAATTTACAGTCGCGCGGTAATGGGCGCATCACGGGGCAATTTATGCCCTTATAATAAATTCATTAGCTGGCGGCGGACGAGGCATTGACAACGTTATGTCCTCAACGGAATAGTTGCCGCAGTTGCCGGTCTGTGTGAATAATAACGTGTGTTTTGACAGGGACACAAAGGACTGTGTGATATTCGTGATATTCAATGTGATATGTGAAGATCGTTTGACTGGATAGACGAAACGTAAATGCAAAATTTTATGAATGGCATAAGAAGTCGTTAAGACAGCGCATGGACCTAAGGTAGCTTAAACCGTCATCAGTACCTACTGGTCATTAATTTCTAGACTTTGCGTAGAATAAAAAAGGAAACGTTAAGACGATTCGTTTATTTCTCTCTAAAAGAATTAAAATACTATGAATTGACTTTGAAACTACCAAATCAAAAAATATTCACGATATCGCTCTACGCTAATGACATTTGGGCCATTTATCTAATACAAGAAAACAATAATTTTAAGATACACAAGCCATCATCATCATTATCCTTTTTAAATTTAGAACTCTTGTAAAACGCCATAATAGCGGTTTAAAAACTTCGTCGCCAGTGTTGTTCACTTGGTCATACGAAATTACTTTTAACGACAAATCTTTCACGTTACCTCTTTCTTCGATTAGTCTCAACTCTATAAACAAAGTATATACAATCCCAAATATCCAGTACATAATATAATATACAATAGTAAATGGGAAGGTTGGCTTGACCGCAGGAAATGCGCCCATTTTCTTCAGTCCATTGCCAAACAATTTTCCATCTCTCGCTTTTCCATTTTCCGAAATAACCCGAGCGTATCCGAATGTTTCGTTTTGTTCTCGTATTAACTTTATAGTTTCAAGAATGCTTTCTTCACATTGGTTTTCGGACCAAAAACTTGGCTAAGGGACTGCCTCCACGGGCGAGTGTATCGCGACGATTCCGTCCTCCTATCATCGAGTAATTTACACTGTAAGGCGAATAAAATAAGAATTAAATTTGCTTGTCAATGTCACTCGTAGTATCGTCGCGATGAAATCGCCGTGTGGGGAGACGTTCATAGAGAGTGTATAGAAATACGTGGCGCGACGATGATATCGCCGCGATTTTCACGCTCGTGGTGACGGTCCCTTAAGGTATCTGTATGCGTCAAACTAGCGCCGCCGCCTATTTTATTTTATTATTACGTTGAACAAAGGAAGCTTAAAAACTTCCGAAGCCTAAAGATAAACTCAGCTGTTACCACGGCTAGCGGTCACCAATTCTTTGAGTAAGCAGAACATAGCTGAAAGAAAGAAAGAAAGAAAGAAAAAGACGTGTGGCACTCGGAGACTGCAGCGCTAAAGCTATTGCATAGCATTTTTTCGGAGTGGGGGGTGTTAGGTTATTTTCGTAACGAAATTTCTGGATTCGGTCTTCACGCTCAAGGCATGCAATAGCTTAAAAATCGTTTATTTTGGTAGGATCACATAGATCACTTCAACTTCGTCTTCCATGCTAAGTGATTCTAATGCCTGTTCCAACGCTACCCCCTACACCAGGGAAAGAGACAGGCAAGAACCTGGTGCTGTGGGCCTGGCTTTTTTTAAAAGAAATCCCAACTATACAAAATTAAACTATTACATAGGTATTAAAAAAAAGCTTATGATAGGTTTCACAAACTGTACATTCAATTAAATTTACAATTAAATTCCTTTGTTCAACGTAATAATAAAATAAAATAGGCGGTGGCGCTAGTTTCACCCATACAGGCACCTTAACAATCGAATAGTCAAGCTTCAATGGGAAGCCAGTCAAACAAAGGCATGTCAGGCAAGTAAAAGTAATTGTAAAATTACTTGCTTCATTTACGAGATGTGTCTACCCTCGCAGTTCGACTATTATCTGAACATACGAGTACAATGTCATTGTGCAGATCCGTTTCCAACTGATCCTAATAGGATCGGATCCTCACAAGACTACCGCCACTAAATCATAGTTTCCTGGTATCCCCGGGGCCGTTATTGCTTCCTGCTGCCCTGGTAGCTTTATGATTGAGAGACATCCTATTTAATGTGTTTTAGTATTGTTTTTAAGTTAAAAAAGTAGGTAGTAAAATACTTAGTAGAATGAGATTTTAAAATAACTTGCTATTTGTGAACCAGATCTATATCACTTTTTGTACTTGCAACTAATATAATCGAAAACTCCTATACCTACAGAAAAAAAATGTTTTGGAATTGGAAATAGACATAATAAAAAATATTTTAGTTCAATACAGTTTGATAAAAAGTAAATTTATAAGTTTGATTGAGCTAATCGCTCACTTACCTACTTAGTGTTGAGCTCATTAGATCAAAACTATAATTGGCCAATACCAACTCTGTTATCCATTACGACTTAGCCAGGACCAAATTTCCCAGGACCATCTTGCACAAAGAGCTAATTTAAAACATAAATCTATTCAACAAAAATCAATCGCAGAGTCCGCTCAATTTTGCCACAAAACTGTTATGGTTTCCGAACGCAATATTTCCAAGGGATTATCAATAGTAAGTAATGGCGTTCCCCCATTATGGGCGCCGATTTCCGCCTGTGCCCCATACTCCATGGCTTTTATGTGGCACGCACCATTGCTTCACGAGAGGGACAAACATCTATCCGGGATTTTTTTCTTGTTTTTGTCGGACTTTTGTTTTTAAGTTCAAAATATATCTCGGCTGTATTTGTAAGAACCGATGCACACCGCGTTTTTAGAATAGTCACTGTTTGTATGGTAACGCGCAGAGATAAATATAAATAAATAGAACACATAAATGACACGTTGACTGGCCAGTCCCTAAATTGTTTAATTTACTTTTAATGATAACGAAATATTATTGTAATGAAAATAATAAATTAATGTTGGACCAAGATGTTGTTTCGGCTTTCGGCCTCAAGAAATATTAGCAGAGCATATTGGATAACACATTTCGGCCAATATCACACTAAATTATAAAGGTGAAAGTTCGTGTGTGAATTTTTGTTACTCATTTACGCTCAAACGACTCGACGGATTTGAATGAAATTTGGTATCAGGATTGCTTATACCCTAGGTTTTCAAATAGGCTACTATTTACCGCGGATAACACCGCGGAGCGCAGCTAGTAAATAATAGACACGAATCTAGGTGATTGCACTGCCTGTTCCAACGCGACACACCAAAAAAATAATCTACGTCTAATCTAGGCTACGGGTTTCGTGCCTCAGTGTAATTGAGATGCATAAAAAACTATTCCTAGCAATATAGTCCAAATGGTATCGTTGACCACACAAGCATCAACAGCCAGCCTAATTAACCACTCAGTGTTCTACCCCGCAGTGTTCCCTCACGCCGGCCCCAGCGGCGCGTACAGCCCCGAGGCCACCATGGGCTACATGATGGACGGCCAGCAGATGATGCACAGGCCCCCGACGGACCCTGCCTTCCACCAGGGCTATGCACACTACCCCGCCGAGTATTACGGCCATCACCTTTAATGCAATGCATCTTTGTACATGTAAGTATTATTGTGATTTCCTCCTCAATTGGTCCTTCATTGCTGTGGAATTACGAAGCGCTCGTGGCTTGCTAAAGATTCTTGATAGATCGGTGAAGTTGAGCAATGTTCTGAGCGGTTGCATTTTGGATGCGTGACAACTGACCAACCATCTGAGGGCACGTTAAACTGTCGGTCCCGGCTTTTAAAGTCGTTAACCCATGACAGGAGGTCTTTTGCCTAAAAACTCTTGACTTTATTGTAACTTCCTCCTCTTCAATGTCTTAGGTACGCTTAGATAATGGATTAGAGAATTTATATGATGTATAAATGCTTGCATTGCTTAATGTATCAAATCCAAGCAACAAAGCCGGCTCTCACGTTCTTCTCACTCAAATTTGTCAGCTTCGTATCGTATCCATAATTCATGCACGTAATTCATTCGTAGAAATCCAATTAAAGTATGTAAATGACAAACCATTATCGTATACCTTACGGATATTGTTGCGCAACCTGCACTCGGGTACAATACATTCCAAGCGATGGTCGCCATCCATCCACTCTTTCGGATCCCAATAACAATAAAATGTAATCATTATGTTCGTTTCAGATATGAGTAACGGTCACATCGTCCGGCCTCCGCCGGCCGCGGCCCTGCGCACGCGCCGGCCGAGAGGCGCGTGATACTAGGAGAACGATGCTATGTACATACATACAATAACGCGAAACATTTTGTAATATTTGAAACAGTATACGATCTCCTAAAATTAAGATTTAAAGTCAACTTTAATATTAAAAATTTAATGTAAATGTAAAAGTGACATGGACGCTGCAAACCGGTGCAATCACCTATAAATAATAGAAACGAATGGTTTTATCCCTCGGAACAATAGGAGAGAAGTTGATGTAACAATAAAGTGGTTTGATAGTTATCGTATAAATATTTATAGCTAATTGTGTATTGTTATTACGTAAATATAAATAAATAATTGATTAGTTGTAAGTTGTAACTATCACTGGAAGTAGGGGGCGTTGTCGACAGAACGGTTATTGATTTGGGACAATTTTTGTAAAGGAGTAGGTCTTAGGTATCATTTAAACATCAAATTTTGTTACGTGGATGTGCAGAGGCCGAAAACCAACATGTATAAAACAGAAAAGTGTAGATTGCTACTTGAAATCGGCATGTTGATTCCATTGGCCGAATTCGGCGTGATTCGGCCTCGCCCGCCCGCACTATGCAATCATTTTCTTCGGATGTGTTGCAACAGTAATACTTGATTCACTATTTGATATTCTTGAAGCTCAAATCGTACTTCTAAATCTAATGTCAATTTAAATGTCCGCGCACTCCTTGTTTATATATTTACAGGTATTTAATGTTCGACATACATATCTTTGAATTTGATAATATTTATAAAATAATTGTACCATTATTTCTCCACCTTGCCTTGGTGTTCGGTATAGCACAATTGTAACCAATGTATACGATCTTAAATGAGATATTTTACGATGTTAAAGAGATTTTTAGGTATATTTTGTCTGTGGATGATACCTGATATTGCCTTTGTTACCAGGAGACCATAAACATTAAGAATTACAGTTTAAAAATAGAATTGTGTTCAGCGAGCAGTTTAAAAATAGAATTGTGTTCAGCGAGAGTGAAGCAGTGAGATGTATATTTTTTAAACTGTAAGTCTTATTCGCACGTCGTTTGTTTTTGAACATGGAATTGTGTGAATGACTGATATGTGAGCTTCTCCTAGATCTTTAATTTGACGTTTATCAGAAGTTCTGTGGTGTAACTCAACCATTGTAAAGTTAATTTGAAACTCGCTACAGAACTTTACTATGAGTGTTAAAATACATTTAAACAATGTTTTTAATAAAACATGAAGCGTATACGAATCAGCAATTTTTCATATAATTTAAAGTTTTATGCGAGAAGTCAATTCATAATTTTAGCACTCATAGTAGTTAGTATACATATTTCAATAATCACACGAATTGTATTATAAGTAATGCGATGCATTGCAGCCTTATCTCAAGTATACGAATGAAAAGCTAAAACATTTGGACACACTAGCTATACGACTAACTAGGCTATGTCAATATAGCTGTCAATTTTTACAAAAACCTAAATGACAGTGAATGGGAACATTCAATAACTTTTGTTGAAAACTGCATTTCTGTAAATTATATTATGTAACAAATTTACAACAATTTTGACATAACCTACAAATACGAGAACAAGCTTTATATGTAAAACCACCATGTCTTTTCACGGTGCGGTTGTTACAACGCTAATGTAGGTATATTTGCTGATTATATAGATTATATTATGTTAAATGTGACGTTAAATATATATTTTTAAGGTGCTGTTTATTGAGAGTAGATCACGATAGTGGTTTAGCATTTATTCTTGTAAATGTCGATTAGTTTTCTCTTAAGCTTATCGAGCAAGCTCTCAATGTAATAGCATCTTAAATTGTTTTAATTTTAAATAGATCACACTATTTTCAACTTCACCTAGAATTTAGAGCAACCGCGCCACTAGTTTCCTCTAAAAATGTTGTAAATAATTATCCTATATTTTTTGTAAATCGCAGTTTTTTTTCTCAGTATTAAACTATTAAATTTCTCAGCACTTTTCCCGCAACAGTCTGTTAATAATTTCACATTATTGTTATTTGCATTGCGTGTAATATATTTTTATTAAGAGAAAAATCTTAATTAATAGTTATTAGGTATTAATGTATTAATTGAAGATTTTTATTTTGATTTTTCTCTTTATTATAATTATGTACATTATATTATTTCGAAGTCATCATGGTATTGTAAATATAGATACTAAAAAGCATTGTTCGTCTGTCAGCGACACATTAATTGTGGAAATTTTTAATTATATATTTGTATTGTATAATTTGGCGAGGTAATTATAAATACATAAACAACAGGTCGGTTTGTACATCGGAGCTGACGGCGCGGGACAGTGTCGGCATTATGAATGCTACGAATTGTGTAAAAAATATTAAAACCTAAAAAAAATGTTTCTTGTTTCATTTATGCATAACCTTTCGCATAAATCAGGATATAGGTGATATTTAAATATTTTTTTAACCAATTGCTTCTAGTTTCTGCTTTAGTAAGTTCTACTAATTATCATATCAAAAGTAAGTACTTAGTAAAAGCGGAGATTTATTTTCAGAAACTCAACAACTTGATACATAATTATTTAAGAACTTAACAAAATCTAAGAATTATTATTAAATTACTTAGGGATGATAAAAAACTATTATGATTACCTACATAATTTAAAGTTATTTTGAAAACGTATTGATCAACATAATAGGTATTATGTATGATGAAAACAAACAATGACAGAATCATTTTATATCAAGTTAACTTAACTTTACTCGTAACTTTTATTCTGCACCCCTATTTCCGAACAATCAAATAAAAACTTACAAAACTGTTACTCAAACATTTCAATCATATTCCGTGGAAGTTATAAATTATTCCGAACTATCGGCAAGTTTGGAGGTGTTTGTCTCAGTCGCCAACTCAGCACTTATTCAGAAGAATAATATCATGGTTCACTTCTGCATGAACACTTCTTTCACACTTTACACATTCAAATAAAGAAAAGACATTTTGTATTTTAGAACGCAGTTAATTTTTTTTTAATTCAAGTCAGAAGTTACTTATTTTTTATTTCATCAATAAAATAACAGAAATAAAAACTGTCAGACTTAATACTCCAATCTTATTAATTTCAAACAGAGACTAGGAGCAATACCTACTTCAAGATATAGGTAGGTATACTATGAATGATTTTCAACAGATATACCAGTGTTGCCTACTCGCTCATACCAACGTACTTACCAGTACTTACTTACTTTTTACCAGATATTAATGAGATAATAAAAATAAGTTCTAATCAAAAGATCGGCAAAGAGATCAGTGGAAAATTATCACAGAAACCTTTGGCAAAGAGAATCAGACAGTTGATAAAAAAAAAATTGCCAATACTGGAAACTTAAACCTACTGGCTAGGCCATCAAGTAATAATAAAAGTTGATATTTGACATTTCACTCTCTCATTTGTGAGTACCTAGTCTATGACAGCCACAGTTCATTGACCCACACTCCACAGGTTCGCTTGTAATTTATCAATAATTAAAAGATTCGTAGCGCTACGGCGTAGCAGCGTAGCGGCGTAGCGGGCGGAGATCTAAAATGGCGGCTGACAGTGAGTAATGGCTCGCCGGGACGGGTCCAGTGACGCGTCCTTAGGGCTGCCACGGATACTTACTTTAGGATATAGCGGGTTTGAATCCCGTCACAAGAATAATGACAGGATTTGAATGCATTGTGGTCTGTTTTTGGAGTAAGCTGATAAGAATACAAAAGATACATTGATATAAAAATGGTTTTTCGTTATTACTAGTAATTGACTCCGACTTCGCTCGTGGATCATACGGGTGAGTTTTTTCGGTGCCTTATAGAAAGTCAGCTCTCGCCGTACTGGTTCCGTAGCCTAGTGATCAGGCAGACTAGCTTAAGAGCAATCGCTTGTATCTACGCAGGTTCGAATCCTGCCAGAGCTGTTAACTTTTAGTAAGATTTTATAATGGAATACTTTTTAAATCATCTACTAAAAGATGTCTTTTACAGATCTTTTACTAGAACACACACAGTGTGTGTTAAAAGTTGTAAAATTTTTTACTAGGAGATTTATACAGCGTGGCCTAAATTGTTTTATTTAATCAGCGGTATTACAAAGAGTCCCGTAAGATGCCGCAGTGCCTGAAGACCAAGCTTTTTAACCAGTGTATCTTGCCCACCATGACCTACGGTACCGAGACTTGGACGCTCACTCAGGAGACTGTGCACAGAATGCGAGTCGCACAACGGGCCATGGAGCGCTCCATGCTTGGTATCACTTTACTAAACCGGGTTCGTAATACGGAAATCCGACGTCGTACCAAAGTGGTAGATGTTGGGGACCGTATTACGAACTTGAAATGGAGTTGGGCAGGGCACTTGGCAAGATTTGGTGATGGCAGGTGGAGTAAGGCCCTAACTGAATGGGATTCACTAGACCTCCTGGCGGACCACCTGCTAGATGGATGGACGACATAGTTGCCGTACAGGATAAGACCTGGATGCAAAAGGCCCAAAGTAGAGCTGATTGGCGGTTATGGAAGGAGGCTTATGCCCAGCAGTGGGTCACAAAAAGCTGAATATGATGATGATGATGATTACAAAGAGTGACAACCCTAGGTTTTTTCCTAGCGGCACAGTAAGCAACGCACCGATTGTATCGCGGATGCTCGGAGCGGGCCATTTGTCAACCCGGGGCGGGGAAGATGCTGCGTCGATTCCTTTGCACTACTGCTGGATTCAACCACCCTGTATACTTATAAACACACCCTGTATAAGTATAGTTACACCCTGTATATATAGTTGCGTCTGGTATTAATAAGAAAATACACCTTGTATTGTGTATAGTTACCCTGTATATTTATAGTTACGTCTTAAGAAAAGACACTTTGTATTTGTAGAAACACCCTATATACGTAGTACCTACACCATAAAAAACTTAGTTCTTTTTCTAAAGTCAATGCACTTTAAATCTAGCTTGTAGAGCTGAAATCGGTGAAGAAAAACATCGTGAGATAACCAACCAATTAGCAATCTCATAGGTAGGTTTGCAACCCGTTACATTGCAAACTAATATCTAGCTAAAAAAAAGTGATTCTGATGCCTGTTCAAACGCGACTCCCTACACCAGGGAAAGAATCAGGCAAGAACCTGGTGGGAGGACCTAGGTTTTTTTTTAAAGCGATCCTTTAACAATCTAATAGTCAAGCTTCAGTAGGAAGCCAGTCAAACAAAGTAGACAAAGACAGGAGACAATGCATTAGTTCACGAGCGAGACAGAGACAAGAGAAAGGTTTTTCTTTTCATTTATTCACCATAATGTCATCACGACAATGACTAGTTATCTAATAATGCCCAATTCCTATATCCAACGTACGAACCGTCGATATATTTGAAAAAAAATATGAAAATGAAAAAATATTTATTTCAACAAAACAGAGAATCCTTAAACTAACGCTTAAGGTGGCCCTTCCCGGTGCGTCTATCATCGACGCGGGCATAGCTGAAAAGCTTGTTGTTTCATCCAGCGCAATGCTAGAAAAAGAAGCAAAGCGAAAAGAGAGAGATAGCGCCTCAGCGCTCGGCATTCAGTAGGTACTTTCGCCGCTCACTCGCTCACTCGAAAAATAGTGTGCGGAAATTTCATAAAAAGTGTTCCAGGAAATACGTGTTTTTCAGTAAGCCTTACAAGTTTGTAAAATAAATATTTGTCATTTAGAATCTCCATAATATTTGCAAGGTTTCTATCACAATATTTTCTTTACTTTTACAATTTATGAGTACATTATGAACGGCCAAAGTTCAGGTAAAATGTATGCTAAAAGCAGGTTTTTGGAAGCTTATACTGAATTTGTTTCTCAAAATTTTGATTTTTAGTTTCGATAGAAACCTAGATATAGTGCACAAGATACCTATTAGTCCAAAAGTTTAAAAGAAAGATCTGTTACAACGGCATAATCACGTACGCGCGTTTGTATGAAAAGTGAGCCGGGTTGGCCGCTCTTAAGAAGGTAACAAATATGACACATGCAGGAGACTCATGTTTCTATAGAAACTTTGTATAACACAAAATATATGACACTTTTTGACAGATAACATCGTTGCTATGACGATCGACCTACGGTCATCCGTACGTTGGATATAGGAACCGGGCATTAGAGGTTAATAATAAGGTTCAAGAGGCTCATAGACGAAACCAATGACCAAAGGGCTGGTGCTTACCTCGGACAGAGGATAAGTATAGCAATCCAACGAGGTAACGTTGCCAGCCTTTTGGGCACTCTACCTGCGGTCGGTGACCTGAACTCTGTCTTTTATCTTTAGTTAAAATACTTATATATTTTAGATAGAATACAGAGTTCCTTTTATTTATTTAGTTGTTTAGGTTAAGAAGTGTAGATATTTTTTGTTCCTGTGTGTTTCTTTGTTTCTTAAATAAATAAAATGTACATAAGGTTAAACGATGTTTTACTATTAACGTTGAAAAGCTAGAGCATCATGGCGACTTCGGAGGCCGGAATTTAAGGCAAAGCGTGGGCATGTTTATTGGTTAATTAAAGTTTTACGCAAACGGGACGGTTCGCAGATTAGCACGGGATTAACTAGATTTTAAACAGAAAACAGACATACTAGTGTCAATTCAGATATCGCAAAAGAAAGAAAGAAAGAAAAATCATTTATTCTTGTAGGACCTCAAGGATCACTTAAGTTTCGTTTTACATGCTAGGTGATTCTGATGCCATCCTTTTTATTTCGATCTTTATGAAAGGGACGGCAACATTTTTAGTGCTGACAAATTAAGTAGTTTAGTTTCATTTTGCGACATCAGAGGCCTTACTCGAATTCAACGAAAACGAAGTTTCGTGACAATTTTCGGGTTCCAATTATGTTGGTGAACTATTACGAATTCAGTATCCACCAACATAAGCTGACCCCGAAAATCGACAAGAAACTTCGTTTTCGTTGATCCCGAGTACGGCATCTGAATTGACACTATTATGGTCATAACTTTATTCCCAAAACGCAAAAAAAATATCTCAGATATTTAGGTATTAACTTGGAGCCCTTGAAGATGTTTAGATTGAGTTCATATTATTTAAAAATGCAGATATAAGACCTAACTTTCGTTCATGTTCATTTACTTATCAACTTAGCAAGGCTTTAGAAACAATATTTAATACTATCAATTAGAATATCTACTTGTACTTAGGTGTTATTTGCCGCGCCTACCTAGATATTTAGAAGTTTAATGTAATTCATTAATCAACACTGAAATACTGTATCAACCTTTTAGTTGCAAATAAATGAATATTCTTTTTTTTTCTTTTTAATAGTTTGAACAAAACAACCGTATTTTGTAATTGACCGAAATGGATTGTACTTTGATTGATATTCGACGTTAGGCTCTTGACCAATAGGAATTTAAGTAAATTAGTAATTACAAACCGAAAAAAAATATTTTGTTACTATTTAAAGTGATGATAATGAACTAAGAAAACAAAATACGTGATTTCTAAAAAATCTAATCTTGCAAACAAATTATGTATATTATTTTCTGACTTCTCTGCCAACTCTACAATATCAAAAACACCTGAACAATAATCCAAGTTCACAATTTATCTGCGACTCCCGATTGCCTCCCCTTAACTACGGCGCGTAATTAACGAAATAATGGACAACTGCGCCTTAATGAGAAATAGAGATTTATGGCCGTCATAATTAAATGATTAAAGAAAATCACGATTGAAGATAAAACAGTTGACAAGAAGAAGCGCTCGTGGCGAAGCTTGCTAAGACGTTCTTGGTAGATCGTTGAAGTTAAGCAACGTTCTGAGCGGTCACTACTTGGATGGGTGGCAAGTGGCATGATCAGCTGAGTGCTTCCGTGCTTCGGAGGGCACGTTAAATTGTTGGTCCCGGCTTTTAAAGTCGTTAAGCCATGCCGGAGGCCTTTAGGCGGCCTAAAAACTCCGTCACCAGAGTTGGCCACTTGCTTATACGAACTTTAGTTGACAATTCTTATAACTTTATTTCACATTAGAGTGTTGGAACGTGTTGGTTCCAATACTTCAATGTGGGGTTCGTTCTTGGACGGTTATTGGACACAAATGGAGCATTGTCATTGGCCATTCAATGTTGGAACCGAAGTTGAAGCCAATGTGTGGTACGTGGTACGTGGTACGTGGTACGTGGTACGTGGTACGTGGTACGTGGTACGTGGTACGTGGTGAGTATCAGTCATGATCCCTCATCAAGTGACCTCCTCTCCAAAATATTTGTCTGCGACCGCGCCAGGACTCTGGACCTAACAATTTGATTAGCCAGTGCAACATGCTTCTATACTTCCTGCTGAGTGTGCCTTTAGCACTGGTTTATAAACAAGCAAAGTTGCAAGTGTCAGGTGAACTCAGGTGTAAGTTCGTGCGAAATTTATGATATAAATATAAATAAATATAAATATAAATATCCTTGGACATTCCACACGGCGTCATCTAGTCCCAAGCTAAGCAATTTAATGCTTGTGTTATGGTAACCAGATGACTGATAAACTACATAGATACATTTTTTTTTTTTTTAAATACATACATATTGATTGTTGATTGTCCAAAAGTTTGCACAAGCTTTGTAGGTAGTTAAAAAAAAATTGGCCATCAAGAAATATCATCATCTAAGTGGAAACTATTAACTAACTAGTTTTCTGTCAATCTTCAAAACAGTCTGCTCCGATCTCGAAATGTTCACGCCCAAATATTACGAAGACTGGAATTATTATTATTCTTCGTAATATTGAAATTAGGTACCCCTTTTTTCTGCACCCTTTTTTCGAAATAAAAATAAAAAACTATATTATTATTATTATTATTTATTATTTTTAGCCGTTAGTGTCCCACTGCTGGGCAAATTGAAAAAATTAATGAATTTTTAAATATGTTAGAGAGGTGAACCAAATACGCTGATTTTGAAGATTAACTCAATGAGTATAGGTAAACATCCTAAGTACCAACTATGGACCACAATGAATTAAGTATACAAAGGGAGGCTTACCCAGCAGTGAGAAACCTAAGATGACTAAAACCTTACAATTGAACTTGTTAATCACTGTAGTTGTATCTACACAACAATTAATTACTTCTGACCAATCACAAATTTGCGCACTCGCTAACGTTCACAAACCAGTGCTAAGCACTAGTGCGTGCGTCTCGCAGCATGACGTGTAGCGGGTTCGATTCCATGTTACACCGCGCTACAGGGTGTGCCGTGTTTAGATCCGCGCTAATGATGGATAGACGTATATTGTTTACAGGGTGATGCGTCTTAAAAAACAAAAAATAGTTAATTACTTTCGATGTTTTTAAAACATAATGTTCATCATAATCTTTATAACTTAATTAAATATTGTGACGAGACAGAAAGAGAGAAACTTACAAGAAAGAGATGTAGGTAGATGTATTGTTCTCGCACAAAATGTCACATGTCGTTGAGTCGTTGTCGGCTTTGCCAAGATTAAAATTAAGCCAGGATACGTATTTTATGTGTCCAATTATGCTTTAAAAAAAATCTTAATAAGATCTAATAGTAGTGGTAATTCGGAGTATCGCAAAAGTTAAACTTAACTAACTAAAAATGCTACCGTCCCTTTCATAGCGATGGGAATAAAAAGGATGGCAATAATTTTAGTTAGTTTAGTTTAGCTTTTGCGACACTCCGAATTGCCACTACTATTGCTATAAAATATATCAATATCCAAAAAAAGATGGTGTAACAACTGTTCAGACTTGCGTTAGACAAAGGACATTAACAAATATGACCCTTATTTGCGTAGTCCTATAGCTTAGACTTAAATAGCTATATAATGCAAAACCGCGCCTACAGATTCAAAAGGGATTTTCTCTATTTTCATTCATTATTTGACAGTGACATAAGAAGCTCTCTACCAACCTTCCTTAATGGAGAGGCACAGAGAAACCTTCTTAATGAAGAGAGATTCTTTATCTCAGGCACAGAGAGAAATAATCAAAGCTTAAAAGTTCTATAAGTTCTAGAGTTCGATTTCGATCACCTGTATAACAATGTTTAGAGAATGATTAATAAGCGCTCGTCTAGAACCCGGTTACTGTTCCGCGGTACGCTCCACGTTAATTGTGGACGCATGCTGCCAATGTTGCTGTGTTAAAGATAGCATGCGTGTGGGTATGTATACTTGGCCTTTACATCATTACTATAGAATCAATATAGTATTATGTGGTACAAAAGGCTATGGTTACAAAAATGTCAAAAGTCAAATATTCTTTATTCAATTATGACATGGTAGTGGCTAAATGCGTGGCACAAACCGTGCGAAGCCAAAATAAAAAAAAGAAGAAGATCATATTACCACTTTGTGACGTCACACACATCCTTTAAACTAGGGGATTTATAAACTGTCTTTACGATTTCTTGACATCCCAATTGTGATAGCAACTCTGTCACAATCGAGTCAGTCACAAAGGATCAGTTCGAATCGTCCTACATGCTAGGTGATTCTAATGCCTGTTCCAACTCAAACTCCTTGCAACAGTTGCCAACATGCTCTTTGCAGTTGCAGCCTGTCATGTGTGGAATGGTTGTGCAAAGTAAATATTAAGCTACCTTCAAGAGGAGTCGCGTTGGAACAGGCATTAGAATCACCTAGCATCTAAGACGAAACTAAAGTGATCCTTGAGCTCCTACCAAAATAAATGATTTTTCTTTCTTTCTTTCTTCCTTTCCTTCGACATCTTCAATGAAACTTGCACTTCTTAATGATTTGATAAAATGTCTACTATCCTAGTCATCATTTTTCGTTTTCTAATTGTGACAATTTCTCTCGTAGCTGAATCTCAATCAGCTCAGTAGGCGCTACAATTCACCAATCAGAGGCTATCTTTTTAGTCAGTAGACCTACTGAGGACCGGAAGTCAAGCTCTAAGCTGTGACGGCGAAATAAATCCTATTTTAAAACCTGGCTGTAGAGATAGTGCTGTGCTTTCGGTTATATCGATAAAAAATACTTAGATATTCAAAATAAATTTAAAGAGTTGGATTGATGGAAGTTTAGGGTAGGGACACAGTGTAATAAAACCCATTGTGTCATTGCATCCCTACTTTAAACATACCCTACATTACCACCCTACCCCATTGTACCTATGATCATTTCTTAAGAGCGGTCAACCCGGCTCACTTTTCATACAAACGCTCGTACGTGATTATGCCGTTGTAACAGATCTTTCTTTTAAACTTTTGGACTAATAGGTATCTTGTGCACTATATCTAGGTTTCTATCGAAACTAAAAATCAAAATTTTGAGAAACAAATTCAGTATAAGCTTCCAAAAACCTGCTTTTAGCATAAATTTTACCTGAACTTTGGCCGTTTATAATGTACTCATAAATTGTAAACGTAAAGAAAATATTGTCATAGAAACCTTGCAAATCTTATGGAGATTCTAAATGACTAATATTTATTTTACAAACTTGTAAGGCTTACTGAAAAAAACGTATTTCCTGGAACACTTTTTATGAAATTTTCGCACACTATTTTTCGAGTGAGCGAGTGAACGGCGAAAGTACCTACTGAATGCCGAGCGCTAAGGCGCTATCTCTCTTTTTTCGCTTTGCTTCTTTTTCTAGCATTGCGCTGGATGAAACAACAAGCTTTTCAGCTATGCCCGCGTCGATGATAGACGCACCGGGAAGGGCCACCTTAACCAATTGATCATATTTTTATTCATAGATTAGCCGAAGCCGATAAAGCTTAGGAGATGGCTTATTTGCTGGACAAGCCAAATTCTATTAAACGATGTCCCAGTCACTTAATCATCATCTTGTTCTTGTCAGGAAATAAGTTAGCTTTCCTTTCTATCAGCAGCAATGGACTTGAATAATATGACTTTAGGTATTGTACACCATAAAAGAAATAGAAAAAACATAACAAAACAATACCTAAAACAGTGTTACAATGGGCTTATCTAAAAAATAGCTAAAAACGATATCTTCCAGGTGGACCTCCCTTGAATGGACTTATAGGTTTTAAGATTATAATTATGTTATTTGTAATTTTAAGGCCTTTGCCTTGCAGTGGGAAACATCAGGCTTACAATAATAAAATAATAATATTTGTGATCGATCATCTCTCGTTTTTAGAGGTAGGTAGAGATGTCAAATAAATGATTATTTATCGAACTTTACCAATGGCTACGAGTACATCCCTAGTGCCGGCTGCAACTCTCGTTAAATGGGCCGGACAACTGCGACCGGACCCGCTCGGACGGTTCCCGAGTTTCCGGTTTAGCCGGAATTATTGTTATTGTTCGCCATTGTCTTTGAAGCGCGGTTCTAAGAAAATTCATTGAATAAAGTTGAAGAACCGAAGAAAGATTTCAGGCTGAACGTAGAAAAACGGACTCGATTCGCCAAAAACTAAATTTATGATTATAGTCTTTTTTTAAGTAGGTAAGTAGACGTTAGTGGCAATTCGGAGTATCGCAAAAGCTAAACTTAACTAACCAAAAATGTTACCGTCCCTTTCGACCATAGCGATGGGAATAAAAAGGATGGCATTAATTTTAGTTAGTTTAGTTTAGCTTTTGCAACACTCCGAATTGCCACTATTACATTACCTACTGTAACATGAATTATTTTTGCAAATCGACACTTTTCTAATCATTTTAAACGATCTAGCTCAACCGATCCAAGTCACTGCCAGTCGGAAGCCGAACTTTTATTTCATTGAAACCACGTGATTCTATCGACAAGGTGATAAATTCGTCAAAAACGTTAGCTAAAACATTCAGACGTGCGGAACCGACGCGGATGTTGCGACAATCTAACAAACCGTCGAATATAAATATACTAGTGTCGCGGCGCGATGGACGGCGGCGGTCGCGCGACTAACGGCGGGCCGGTACAGATGGCAACACAGAAATGTGACAATGCAATTTGAAAAAAGAATGGATGAAAGTACTTTGTTTGAAAATATTAAAACCTTTTTAAAAAGATTGAAGTTTTCAGGCCATAAATTATGAATGGAATAGGTACTAGTCTGCCTAGCTGAAAATTTCAGCTAAATCCATAAAATACTTACTTATGGCCTTATTCATAAACATTTGTCAATTTAATATAGATTTAAGGAATACATTTTTCTTGTTACTCTTATGTCAATGAAAAGAGATAGCAACAGATATAATATCCGTGTTAGCTAGGTTTACTGAACCAATAAGTAAAAGGGGGTTAGTTTCCGCTTGATAGAAGTAACAAACATCCACTCATCCACCCAAACTTTAGCATTTACAATTAAAAAAAAAATTATATGTAGGTAGAGTAGTCAAAATGATCTGAAAAACACAGAGATCTAGACGCACATATCAATTTGACGCTGACTGTACCTATACCTACATAATTATGACCATGACTGGGAGTCTCGCTCTCAGGGAGCAGTGACATATTCTTTCAGATCAGTATTTTTAGATCCTATGAAGATATGTCTAAGTCAGAGGTGAATGCCCTAAATATTAATATCCTCAATTTTATTACATATCATTATATTATCGTTTTAATTAATACCTACATAATATCTAAAAGAGAGGTAGGTATCTGTCAGAGGTAGGTATGTCCGAAACATAATTTGGAACATGCCCATATTCATTCCATACGTGACAGGTTTCAAGCCCATCGACGCTATGACAAGGATCTTTGGAGTTGCGAAAAAAAACACCTCGATCGTGCAGGAAAATCTCTGTTAAAACGCAATGGAATTCGATTTTTGAATTATATAAATTTTTAAACTGGTTAAAATGCAATCGAATTCGATTATTGAATTTTATTAATTTTTATTTTTAATTTATCTACTCGTCAATTCAATCTATTCTGCTATTTGTACAAACTGCATACAGATCGCTTTCCGCGCGGCCGGCTGAAAAATGTAGTAGTGCGATAGACGCACGTCAGCCGCGGGCCGCGCGACAAACGTGCGTGCCGCGCGACATTAGTCACGTGTACCTGTAACCATTTTGATTCTGTAAACTCCTGAACACACTTTCAATGCTATATCTTTGTTTGAAACATCATTTCGGTTCGATTTAACTGTTTGGTATAGGACCAGTTTTTTTATTCAAAAAAAGAATGTAAAAAAGATTCAAAAGTACATTCGGCAAACAGTTTTTCAACTTAACCTTGCTTTTTTACTGTTTCAAAATGAAAAGAACATAGACTGCTGAAAACCTTTAGGCAGTCTCAAATGTAGACGTCTCGCGCTACCACAAAAACCATAAACATTAAAATCATAAATGATTTATTTCAGGTCTTCAGAACCCATAACACTTATTGACTTTTATGGAAATGCAGTTCCTAAACAGCACATTCCGATTCCGTGCTGACGATGTCAATGCCGAACAAGATAGATGTAGCCACTCGCCCTGTTTGACTAATGCATGTCTTGGAAACAAACCAACGAAAACTCAACTCTATTTACACGACTGAAAGATAAAAGTAGCGACTTCCCAAAAAATACTGGCAATACTGCCGACATTCAAAAAGAAAAACAAAACGTTCTATTTCCAAACTTTGTTCTGCGCGATAAAGTTAATTTTCGAGCCGTTCTTATTTTGAATTACTGCTGTTTGGTATCGATGACCGATTGTTTACATCGATTCTGTCTCTATCGCACGTAAGGCTTAGTGTACCTATATTGCTATCTCGTTTTCTCGTACGTGACTGGACATTCAGTTGCTCGCTTGATTCTGATTATGACACAAAACTATAAATAGTTTTTGTACAAAAAGTATCACTAGCATGTAAACCAAAGACGATTAATATCTAGAAGACAGACAAAGGCCATACACAAAATCGTAACCCGATCCCGCAGTACCAGATAGCCTGAAAACTTTAAAACATCAATTTTATCCAAGAAATTTCAATACTTAGTAGTAGGTAGCAACAATATTCAATATTTAAACATATTTAACTAGAAAGTAATTTAAATTTCTTGGTTAAAATTGATGTTTTAGAGTTTTCAGGCTATTTTTTAGGGTTACGATTTTGTGTATGGCCTTTGTCTGTCTTCTAGATATTAATCGTCTTTGATGTAAACTAAATTAAGACTTCTTGCCATTTTATAACTTCTTTAGAAAGCACTACAGCTCATTTTGTTTCGTCAAATCTATACAACCCTATCACAAGGCATATTTCTAAAATTGATTTCTATTTTATTTTGGATCGGATCAGAAGGTAATAAAGCTTATTTTTCCTTACAGTCTGATACAAAGAGGCAAAATACAGGTTTGACAATAACTAGCAGGATCTAGGAGTTGTTCTGATTGGGATATTGAAAGATACAGGCATATTGATTTATGAGCTTCATAAAACTGGCTTAGAACACCCGTTGACTGCAAATTAGAGCCAACTGGCTGTATAATGACAACATTATACAATAGATAATAAATAAGTCATTGAAAATATTTGGCAAAATTTCATGATTTGAAGACAGGCAATTGATAAAGTTAAATAGATGTTTGAAATCAACAGAATGGCTCAAATCTGTATGTAGGTAACCTATTTTCACGTATGGTAGACATTATAACAGATCTCACTATTACTTAGTGTGATTTTTTCACAAGGATTTTTCTATTTTCTTTTGTTATGGAACAAACCAGTGTAAGTACAAGTCTAGCCTTTCACACGTCATAATAACACTTTTAGAGCACTTTGCACACGTTTAATTGTAACCTCGAATAACTTAAACTCCTGAAAAACTTGTAGGTACTTACCTACTTAAAATTTTCTTATTTTGTGACCAAGAAGCAACCAGTGTGCGAGTCAAGCCTACCCCGTCATAACAAGTCGTCTATAAGGGCACCTGTACACATCTAATTGTAACCTCCGACGCGACGATTGCCGCACTCCATATAGGGCCATTACACACGTTACAATTATGAGCGAGGCTGTTTGGCGGAGCGTTACGTAGCGCAGGCAGAAGGGCTGGCACAGTGAGTAAGTTACAATGGCTATAAAAAGTAAGTAAGTTCGTATGAGCAAGTGGCCAACTCTGGTGACGGAGTTTTTAGGCCGCCTTAAGGCCTCCGTCATGACTTAACGACTTTAAAAGCTGGGACCGACAATTTACGTGCCCTCCGAAGCACGGAAGCGCTCAGATATAAATGCCACTTGCGGTCACCCATCCAAGTAGTGACCGCTTAGAACGTTGCTTAACTTCGACGATCTACCAAGAACGTCTTAGCAAGCTTCGCCACGAGCGCTTCAAGAAATTATAAAAGGGTTTGTTACCGTAGGTAAGATGTACCAACTATGTATTTGGACATACCTCTGACTACCCCCTTAGACATCTTCAAAAAGGATCTAAAAATTGCATTAAGATCTGAAAGAAATGTCTACCGCTCATGGAGTACAGTCGTGATCATATTTAATTTTTCATTTCATTTCATTTTTTATTTGTTACTGTAAGTAGATGGTTAAAAGAATATTGGAAAATGTGTTTTGCATCTAAACTCCAAATATCCAACTAACTATTATAAATCTATTCCACCTTCCGTTGACATTAAAAAACAAAAACCATGATTCAGAACTTGTATTTGAGGCACATGCCTTTGTTTGACTGGCTTCCCACTGAAGCTTGACTATTTAGATTGTTAAGGGATCGCTTTAAAAAAAAAGCTAGGCCCACACCACCAGGTTCTTTCCCTGGTGTAGGGAGTCGTTGGAACAGGCATTAGAATCACCTAGCATGTAAGAAACTGAAGTGATCCTTGAGGACCTACCGAAATAAATGATTTTTATTTCTTTCTTTCATGTTCCGTGCCTGTGCCTATGTACCTACCCTATGTATATACGAGAGGCTAAAAGAACATGAACCAAAAACTAATCACGGAAATCCAATTCGTTATTCGTTTTCTGTTACTACCGGACGGAGACAGGTCATAAAACATGTTCCAATGACTGTGCTTGATCTGCGTTCCGTTGTACTAGCTGAGATAACTACGAGCTGTGGTACAGTTATCTTACAGCCAGTCTCAATAACCTATCTATCTTTGGTTTTGATTACTGTCAGTAGCTATTTGACGTTTTTTGTATGGAAGAAATGTCAAATATCTATCCGCAGTAAGATAGATAGGTTATTGAGACTGGTCGTTAAAGTATCATTCAATTAACTACACGTTAATATTTTTTTATATTGACATTTACGATGAACATGGAAAAATGCCATAAGTACCATGTATTGTGTCATATGTTCCATGAGAATGGTCGATTGTGTCCCGTGTACAAAGTCCCATGTTCCTTTGTTGTGCCAGCTGAGCTAGCGGCGGAGGCTGTGGTACAGTCGACTTAAAGTACATTTCCTTCATTTCGGAATTCCCTCTCACAATCATTGTAGCAATTTTCCGGAGCATCCGTCGTGAGGCCGCGGGAGGCGGTGCAGGAGACAGCGGGATAAATACTACGTCATGTCCTTTCAAGATTTTAATTTATTTTATTATATTAACAGTCCTCAATGTCCCACTGCTGGGCAAGGGCCTCCCCCCACTCTCTCTATTCGTCCCTCTCCAGCCGGCGCGGAATTTGGCGAGTTCGTCCCTCCATAAAACTATTTTTTTTTATATAATTTACAATGCAATGACAGTACCTACTACAAGACCAAATCGACACGGGAAAGCATCTAAAAATAAATACATTATAATAATAACTTAACGAGTAACCATCCGGGAGCTTAGACAGAGAAAATAGTGGCAATTCTGAGTGTCGCAAAAGCTAAACTAAGCTAACTAAAATTGTTGCCGTCCCTTTCATAGCGGTGGGAATAAAAAGGATGGCAATAATTTTAATTAGTTTAGTTTAGCTTATGCGACACTCCGAATTGCCCCCACTGTATACTTATAATTATGTTTGTATGAGCTGTCGATCACGGCTTTTAAATCGTTAAACCATGGATAAGAACATAGATTAGAAAAACTAAAAAAGGAAATCCGCGTTAGTATTCTAAGTGTAGTAGCATCTAGATAGCTGCGGCGGACGAAGGCACTGGATCGGCGTGACTGGCGAAAGTGGGGGGAGGCCTTTGCCCAACAATGGGACAGTATGGGCTAGTAGTAATAGTAATAGTACTAAGTTACCAACAGAGTAAGGATTCAGGTAATTTAAGGACGGATGGGCCGGAGAAAAAATACTTTCCTATGACAATAGCCTGAGCTGAGGTCCGTACTATTAGAAATTAAACTAGTTTTAACTATGAAATGAAGATTTATTCTAGATAATATAAAATACACGCGCTCTACTCTAACACAGTTGCCGCCAAATCTAATGTCAGTCAAGTCAAGTGAGAAAAATTAGTGATGGGACACATAGCGCTCTTGAGTAGTGATGTGCTACATCGATTGAGTAGGTTTCCGATTTTCTTCCGTATAACAGTACCTAAGTGATGCCCTAGCGCATGTTGCACCAGTCTAACTATTTATGGCATTGAGTCTTTTGCTCATCATAGTCCGATAAAGCTGCAGTGATCAACTCACAGAACACACTCACTTACAGAATAAAAGTATACTGGGGGCAATTCGGAGTGTCGCAAAAGCTAAACTAACCTAATTAAAACTATTGCCATCCTTTTTATTCCCATCGCTACGAAAGGGACGGCAACAATTTTAGTTAGCTTAGTTTAGCTTTTGCGACACTCAGAATTGCCACTATTGTATACCTATGAATAAAAAAGTTAATAGAGCTTTTCAATAAATAAAACTCCTCAGTGTTAAGTAATCGTATTTAGACTCATTTTAGCTCGTGGTTAAAAAACAAAAAAATTTTGGTCACTTAGGTACCTTTACGTGAGTAATTTCGTTTTTTTTTCAATATCACATAACGTAAGATTCGACCCACCAGCTCCTGAACTATCCCGCGGGTGTGAGGCGTGGGGGTGTCGGGGGGTGTCGGGAGACGCCGGGGGGTGTCGGGGGGTGCTGTGACGTCGCTCGTGTGAAAATTACATTCCGGGCGCGGCTCGCATATCTATCACCAGCGAATTTAACTTTAGTCTCAGGAATCCAAGACTACTTACTATCGCTAGTCCTGGGAATTCACTATTGGATGTGTAATTTAATTTTTACATCACTTACAGTCCAGCATTTACAGTGTGTAAAAACCATGGTAGGTAGGTACGTGGAGTTATTTATTTATTTATTAATGGGACGGCATCATTTTTAGTTAATTAAGTTCTGCTTATGCGATACTCCGAATTGCCACTTTTGAAAACTTAACATGCTAAAATATCGAACGCTCAATTTCTACTGTTTTTAGGTAGTATATAGTGGCAATTCTGAGTGTCGTAAAAGCTAAACTAAGCTAACTAAAATTGTTGCCGTCCCTTTCATAGCGATGGGAATAAAAAGGATGGCAACAATTTTAGTTAGCTTTAGTAGTTAGTAGTACTAGGTACCTATACCTAGTCTAGTTCAACCTAATGTCTATAAAACTATCCTACACTAAAGCCGTAGCTTTTTACGAGCTTCATTCGCAATTCTTCAAATTGGACGACCAGTAGTTAGCTCTCCTTTACTTTTCAACTAGCTGCGCCCCGCGGTGTTAACCGCTGTTAATAGTTCCCGTTCCCTTGGGAATACCGGGTTCAAAAGTAGCTTGTTTTTTGATCCAGGGTATAAGCAAATCTGGTACCAAATTTCATTTAAATCCGTCCAGCTGTTGAGCGTGAAGTAGCAGGCGCAGTAGTAAATAAATAAAATTACCATAACTAAATAACGTTTTATCATAAATAGTCTAATGGAAAATTCAGTGTCTCCGTGTTTAATCACGGCCACGTGATGATGATAATGATTATTTTAATGTATGAACTTTCTTTGTAGCATTTAGCGTAACTCTACAAAATTTTGACAAAAATCGCTACTCCTAACGCCATCTAGTGCGGAATAGCTGAACTTTCTATCGCAGTTTAGAAACCTTTTTTTTCATAAGAAGCAAGGTTTGTAATTTAATTTAGTGAATAAAATTATAGGTAAGTACGGTAAAGAACCATTTAGATTCTACTAAGTTATTTTACTGGCATCAATAATAATGTTTTAAAATTTCTGAAAATACACCTGATTTAGGTACCTATAGGTAAATGTTGAATTTTGTTGTTTAGAAAAACAAAATTATCCCACATAGGTCTCTCACCTCCTCTTACTATTCTTAAAATTAAAATTAGTCAAATTAAGTATTATTAAATGTAATATTTTGTAAATATTATTATTAAATATTAATATTATTATTATTAAACCTACCTACCATTTACCTATGACATCGGGAATAGACGAGGTTACCAACCTCGTCTCTCGGTATTACCAGTATTACTTATAATTATCTTAGACCTTTTTTGTATTTAATTAGACACTGGTGTGACTAATCAAATTTCCAATCATATATTTTTAAATCTAAATTTAAAGGCCACGTTGGTTTTTTTGCCAAATCCGACTAAACACCAAGATTGATAAAGTTGTTCATATTTTTTAATAATACAAGGCAAGTTGTTGTACAGTCATTCTGCCAGAGCCGATTTGGATGCATCAACTATTTTTGTTTTTTTTTGTCGGTAAGATGTAAGGGTATTGTTACATTGTACGCTAATGTGGCCATTGAGAGTGATGCTTTATATGTAGCTAGATTTAGTAGTCGATTATTTTAAACTCACGTTTATGTCCGAATAATATTATAGACAGAACGCCCTGTGGATTCAACTGCATACTTTTTTTAGTGTAAGTACCTATTTAACTTTTTAATTACCGCTAATGGGCCCTCAAAACTCCGTCACTAGATTAGAGAAATGATTTATGTTTTTTTTTTATAATACCAACATCTTTACAACTTTTTTCTCTGAAACAATAAAGCTAGAAAAGACCATAGTACCTATCATTGACTCCTAATCTATATGTCTATTTTTATAAAATGTCTACCAACCTTAGGAATAGCAATCATGATCCTATTTTGAATACATGCACCTGCCTTTAAAAGAACGTTGGAAGAAATAATTCGATAAAAATAGTACTTACTTATTTAACCAGTCCCAATAAGCCTTAGGCCCAAAAATAGACGGTTATAAACTATCAATTAAAAATAACTCCTTATAAGGCGTAAGCCTCAAAAAACTGCCAGTTTACACCGGCGATTAGTTTTTATGCTGCCTGAAGGTCTGCGTCATGGCTTAACGTCTAATCAGAACCTATTTACTCCTGACAAGCCTCACTTTGCTCAATTGCCGTCTTACTGGAGCTTGATAAGTGGATGGTTCACTAAAATAGCTAGGTTCCAAAATATCTAGGCTCCAAATTGCTAGGCTCCAAAAGAGCCATGCTACAAAATACCTAGATAGGCTCCAAAATATTTTGATCTTTTGTAACGATCCTTAGGTGGCTCAACAGGACCTAATTGTATTTTCTAAAGTTAGATAAATCTTAAATTAGATAAAAAAAATGTATCTATGTAGTATATATCAGTCATCTGGTTACCATAACACAAGCATTATATTGCTTAGCTTGGGACTAGATGACGCCGTGTGGAATGTCCTAGGATATTTATTTATTTTATTTAAATGTGCAGGTATACCTACCAAGTAGTTTATATAGTTTCTGTAAATAAATGTAGGTGTGAGACCTGTTATAATAAAAAAAATCCCTTGTACCTATAATTTCAAAATACTTCTCTCCCTATTCAAACCTATATAGGGACTAATGGCCCCATTAAGCACTAGTAAACCTTAGCCCAGTCCATTAGCCGTCCAATCAAACCACGCGATTTATAATTACCGCGGGTCAGCAAACAAAACAAGCCGCATCAATGGACAGTCAGCTACAGTAAGTCCCGAAACTATAGACGATATATCGTGCTAAATATCGTAGTTTACTTCCAAACCGAAATCGATAGGTACATAGCATAGTTGTACAGTTAGACATGTAAATATGTAGTAGTTTAGTTTCTGTAAATAAATTATATAAGTCTAGCATAGTGCATAATCGTAGTTCACCATTATAATTATCTAAGTTGCTAAAATTTTCCGAATTCAGTTTCTACCAACAGAGTCTGCGCTCAGACTTAAGTCCTCGCTCAAGTGTCGAATTTTTGACAGTTGGTTATGGAAACTGAGTGATGAATCACCACTTGAGACACGCTTAGACTAGTATTAGACTTAGGCTAGTATTTAGAGTATGAACTCTGAATACTTACTAGCCTAAGAGTAGGGAAGGATCTTGGAAAAATCACTAATAGCGATGGGTAGGTACAACCACGTATTAAGTAGGTACAGAGTAGGAAGGTACTTTGTATAATATGGAAGTTTACCGGTTGCAAGAGGAGTAAAATAACTTGGCATAAGCCAGTATTTATCAAAGCTGCTAATAATAATTATGATGATCTTGCTAAGATTTTAAATACTTATAACAGTTTGTGGATATGTTTGTTATTCAATCATACAAAGCTAAACGGGTTTAAATTAAACTTATACCTGATAAAGTAATAATATAATATATCTAGGTCGTGACTATGTAGGCATAAGTATCTATAGGTAAGGCTACATAAAAATATGTTGGTATTATGAGAGTAAGCCGTAAAAAAATATTTTACCTAGGTATAATAGTAGGATAATTTATTAATCACCACGCATCTGATATCGACTGTACATAACTCATTATTTCATTTTAATATTATATATTTTCATTTCAACCATTACGCCTCACGACCCGTGCCTAAAAAAAAACTTGTCTGTGGTCCAAGACGCTCGTTTTCTTTCTAATAAAACATAATTGGTTTTAAATGGATAGGATTGGCGGTGGTGAGACTGGGAGCAATTTACTGAGGCACTTATTAACGTGCCCTCACAAAAATTACTCCATGCATATTTATAAGGTGACCAGCTTCGTTTGAATGTAAATGGCTAAGCGAAGTATGTGGGGAATATTTTTACTGGCTTTTACCATGTTATATGAAGACTGAAGTGTTTTTAATAGGATTACGGAATCTTTTAGAGATAAACAAAACATGATAAGAACTGGAGCCTTACTCGGGATCAACGAAAATGAAGTTTCGTGACAATTTTCGGGTTCCAATTATGGTGAACTATTACGAATTCAGTATCCAAAAACATAAGCTGACCCCTGATTTAGGCGGCCTAAAAACTCCGTCACCAGAGTTGGCCATTTGCTCATACGAACTTACTTACTTAGCTGACCCCGAAAATTATCACGTAACTTCGTTTTCGTTGATCCGGAGTAGGTCTCTGTATTGACGAGGCACGGTAGACGGTAAGAAGTAGGTATAAAGAGTTAACCAAGTTTTTTTAATTATAATAACATTTAACGAAACTTTTAAGTCTTAGCTTTTCAGCAACCGTTGCTGAACGGTTGCTAAACTAACAATCAGTAGGTAACCATCTACCTACCAGTCCTTCTGAATAACTGTTTTTCGTGTTGAAAAATTACTTAGATATCTATGCACATTAGGTACCTACCTACCTACTATCACGAGCCCGAAACGGTGAAAGAAAACATCGTGAGAAAACTAGTTATTTTTCTAGCAGCGTTAAGGGCTTGAAACCTGTCTGCAACATATGGATTGTTAACTTCTGCAAAATGTGGGCATGTAGGTACCAATAATACCACAATTAATGTAGGTACTAAGGTTTTTTTTTTAATATATTATAGCTGCGTGTGCTGGTCACTTGAATATTTGTATAGAAAATATATCGTGCCTTGCTATAATTTATAGTAAGATTACATTTATTATAGCTACGTGTGCTTCTTCAAAGTACCTACCTATCTGGAAATGCCTTTAGATCTGAAAGAATACGTCTATACCGCGTCTTGGCAATACCTAAAGTTGTGATCATAATTTATTTTTTAGTGTTAAACTAGTTAAGTACCTATAGGTAATAATTAGACGCTTTTAGTGCAATAAAAAACCTTAGTAGGTATCCATTGATCAAAATATTAGGTCTAAAAAAATGAAATGAAATGAAATATGATCACGACTGTATCCCGGGAGCGGTAGACATTTCTTTCAGATCATTAGGTAATTTTTAGATCTTTTTGAAGATGTCTAAGGGGGTATTAGGTCTAGATTAACCTTTCCCACTAAACACTAAGCAGGTGTTGATATGCCCACCTTTACCGTGCAGGGGGCAAAGCCTATGGCCATAAACATGGCTACCAGCCACCACGCTACCCCATAGATTATGAAGATACCGAAATGGGGCGTGCCGATGCAATTGTTAATTATTTCTGTGAATCATACGTTTAATACTTGTTGGTAGGAATAGATAGTTTGCTATTGGTGTCAATTCCGATGTCGGAAAAAATAAACTAAATTATTTTGACAGCACTAAAATTGATGCCATCATTTTTATTTCGATCGTTAAGAAAAGAATGGTAACATTTTTAGTGCTGTCAATTTAGTTTAGTTTACTTTAGGTAAGTACCTACTGATTTTAGAAAATTCAGAGAGTCCCGTTGAGTAGGTACTGACCATTATTTGCTGTGGTTTTGTCAAAAGAATGATTCTTGTTATAAAGTTCATGAACATTGTCTTTTAACAACAGCGTCCTGTGCAGCGTTTACCTCCCTAATACCTATGAAGAGTAGGTACTAGAGTTATTTTTCCAGTAGGTATGTATCCAACGACAAACCTCAATCAGAAATGCGCCGATCAAAATGTAAATGTCAGACCTTTTTTGCAGACCGCATAAACTGCCTATAAAATTACTACCCAGTTTTTATTTTTAATTGCTATGCCATGCCACCGTCTTGGCCGGGGGCCGCCCAAGCTCAGGTTTTGAATAATGGCGCGACCGCACGTGATTGGCTGGTGTGGATGTTCTAAATTTGAATGTGTATTCGATTTTTATTGCTCTACCATTTTGTATGTAGGTAAGTGTAGAACTTTGCATTTTATTTTTATTTTGAGATGCAGACTTGATGGGGGATTTTACGCGTTTTACAAAGCTTTTGATGTTTATTGTAGGTAGGTACTTAAGTGGAGAACCGGAATACTACTACTGGTGGTAACCGGCACGGTGGAAGGTAAAAGACCTAAAGGACGAAGCCCTAAACGATGGGTCAACCAGGTGTCGTAATATCTACAGATGCCGGTGAATGCAGCCCTCCAACAGGCAACCGACCGAAATTCCTGGAGGAGAATACTGGCTATGCTACGTCGGCAGAGTCACGATCCTCAGCAATGAGGGACCGATTGAGGAGGAGGACCTACCGACCTACAGCTAATTAGCTAGCCTAGCTCTTTTAAGACCTACTTATACGGTTGAATCCGTTTATACGGATTTAAAGTAATTTTTGATTAAGTTAGAGATGCATTTCATTTCAATCAAAATGATAAATAAATGGAAGAGACCATTATAACTACCAACTCGTAGATTTGTTCCTATACAACGTTCGCAGATCTCAGTGTAAAAACATTTTCAGAGGTTGTACCTATACTTCTTGTCTGCTTTTACTAAGCAGGCAGTAGCCAAAGTAGGTATTATAATTATACCAGGTTAGATTCTCTTTGGTACCACCACCTTATGTGACCTAATGTGTCATGCAAAGAGAATATAAACACTACTGGTGTCATGTTTTGAGTTGGTTTTGGGTAGGTATATTCAAAGAGAATAAAAACACGTATATTTTCCAATATTTTCGTAGGTGCTGTTATATTAAATTTATTGAAATTTCTTGAAAATCAATTTCTGTGATTTAAAAATGTTTTCACTCAAAACGGTCCAGTTATTGAAATCTACACCCAATGTTGAAAGATTGTCTTGCCTGATTCAGTGTGATTTTATTAAAAATAACATGAAATTTCATGAAAGTTTTTGCAGCAAACTTAGAACACAGTAAGTTCAGTTGGTAATAATTTATTGTAGCTATTTTAGTTAGGTAATACACTACGGTCAATATCAGACAGAAGTAGGTACTTAAGTAGGTACCTATTTTTTTTTTTTATTTCTAGCCCATATTGTCCCACTGCAGGGCAAAGGCCTCCCTCCCTTCTTTCCAGATTTTTCTGTCCTTGGCCGCAGTTGACCAATCTGGAAGGTGCACATCCAACTCGTCCCGCCATCTCCGTGGTGGTCTGCCACGCGGACGTCTCGCGTTGGGCACCCATTCGGTTGTGGTCTTATTAGCCCACAAGTCGTCCGACATGCGGCAGACATGGCCGGCCCAATCCCATTTGAGCTGAGCGGACTTCTTGCTGACGTCATAAACCTTTGGGAACGCAGTGCGGAATTTCGTACCTATTCGGTCTGTTAACCCAGCATACTGCGTTCGTTAGGTTCGTTAGGTACCTATATAGAAGACTTAAAATAAATCATGTAAGGTAGGTAGGTTTTTTCTCTATAACAGGTACCTACCTAGATAAGTATTAGATAGTATACCTACCTATATACCTACTACCTATCACTTGAACCGTTCTGAGCACTAAACGTTCTGAAACACTATCAAACAATTCAACATTTAACATTATTAACAAAACTAGATTAGCAAACAATTCAAAATTACCTAAAGTGGGTACTTAGCTTCTCTTGTTGTAGTTAGAAGGTAGTTTCATGCCCTTCAGAAAGTATTTTCAATTACCTACTTCTTAGGTTAATTAAGTACCTAGGTACCTACCTATAGTCTACTCCACTATAACCCAGCGGCCCTTATGCTTTTCACAATAATTTAATCCCTAGGCCTCGCAACTCCTCAAGCTGGGTGCTAGGCCGCCGCGAGGCCCTCGACTGGCGCGACGTGGTCTCCGAGGCGGAGCAGATCGTGGGCTACCCCACCTCCTTCCTCAACCTGCGCTGGCTGTTCAATGATGAGATCGCTAATACTGCTATACATTTGAGGAAGCTGGTTAGTTAGTAGGTACCTAGATCAATAATGTGCCTACCTATCTATATCTTAAGTAAGGGAGTACTAAGCCACAAGCTTATGGCTTGTGGCTTACTTTAGTGGCGGAGTTTTAAGGCCGCCATTTAAAAAAAAATGTATCCTGAAAAAGTGGATTCACGTCACGCATTTGTTCCCCGAAGACAGTCGGAGACGATGGTGAAGATGGCGAGACAAGCTAGATGCATCGAATCAAACTGGTAAACTGTTTGCCCAGCAGTGGGACTGATAGGTTAGTAAAAAAACATTCTATGAAATATCATAGAATGTTTTTTTACTAACCTATCATTCTAATAAGAATATGACCTTTTATTGTTATATGTCTTCCCCAGGTGGGCACCAACCACCCACTCCTCAAATCCGCCAAGAACCTCCTAATTGGCTCCAAGAGCAACCTCCAGTCCGTCGGTCTGATCGTCCTCCTCGTCTCCAAGGCTGCCGGCGTCGACCCTGAGGAGTTCTCCCGGGACCAGTACGATCAGGGGGTGCTGCACTCTCAGAGGGCCTTAGCGGAGATCGTGGAGATGAAGAGGACTGGACACATGATCCATAAAACGATGGTGAATCTGCAGGAGAAGGAGAAATTGGGGGAGAAGTATAAGGACTTACTGTATGGGAACAAGATCTCTTTGCTAACTGGTGAGATAAAACGCAATTGTCCTATTTCTGACCACACTCTAATCGTGATTTAGCAGTTTGTTTTAGAGTCATTAGTGGCAATTCGGAGTGCCGCAAAAGCTAAACTAAACTAACTAAAATGAATGCCATCCTTTTTATTCCCATCGCTATGAAAGGGACGGCAACATTTTTAGTTACATAGTTAAGTTTAGCTTTTGCGATTGCGATAAAAATGCTGCTGCAGTGCTTTCTATATTCTGAGCTGCAGTGCTTGTTTCTCTGAATATTTATTTAGTCAGAAAAGTTCAAATAAAATTAACAGGACTTCGACCACTATCACAACGTATTGACATAATTCTCATTTTTTTTCAGATTTTCATTTACCTTAACCCAACTTAATTTCATCAAAAACCACAATTTCAAAGTTACTAATAGATACCTACTCTCTACTCTAGTAAAGAGTATCAGTAACTTTGAAATAGTGGTCTTTGAAGACCGATGAAATTCTACTTACATAAGGTAATGTATCTCCCAGGGGACTACCTGCTAGCCACCTGCCTGCAGCACCTCGGAGGTTTGCGCAACAACGCGGTAACGGAGCTGATCTCCACAGGCCTCCGCGACCTGGTGGAGGGGGACTTCCTCGGCAAGCGGGACAAGGACGACAACAGTCCTCTACCGACCATGCCTAAAGGTGAGGAACCTTTATTTTACCACGCTGACTGTCACGTCACCGGGTTGTTTAAAGGTTTATGTATGCGATAATCTAGATACCTACACTAGACTCTATTGTGACTCCCTCGGGTAAAGACTCTATTGTGACTCCCTCGGGTAATAGTCACAACCTGCTCAGATACAAGGCAAGGTGAGGATACTGGCCATTGCGAGGGAATTTCGGAAAACCGATAGACAGTGAAGGGAGGCCATGATGAGACTGACTAAACTCTTGAGGATGATAATGATGTTGGGCAAGTGCAAGTACTCGTATATCTATCAGACAAATACCCAGTCAATAATGGTGAAAGAAGCTCGTACAAAGTCCCACAATCATATTGAAAAATGTTTTTCAAAAACAAAGACAAAAACCTAAATAAAAGAGTGATAAAAGGGTGACTTAAAAAAAAGTATCTAAGTATTCAGTCATCTGGTTACCTCACAAGCATAACATGGGACTAGATGACGCCGTGTGAAATTTCCAAGGATATTTATTTATTTATTTAAATTTCAGGATGCAACGACGTCGAACGCAATTACGACTGGGAAAACGAGAACAACCTAGAAAAGCTGGGCTCCGAGGAGTTCCTAGGACAAGGCAAAGACGAGTGGGTGATGAGAACCATGCTGACATCAGGCAGTATGTTGGGAAAAGGCTGCCAAGGGGCCATGAAGCTTGCCAACCGCGGCGAAGATATGGAGAAAAATGCGTACAAACTTGGAGGGCATCTGGCTATACTATGGCAATTGTATCTAGACGTGAAAGACTTCTTCACCCATCCGTATTCGTACTCCTTAGTCAACGCGCCAGTTATCTTCGCTTTGTGGGAATACCCTCAAGTCTATGGTCACATTTTGGAGGCAAAACTTGAGGATAAGCAGATTGAATACAAGCAGTTGTATTACGCGGTGTTGGGGACAAGATCCTTGGAGTATTTGACCATGTTTTTAGATGATGAGCTGGCTGCTACCATGAGGTATAGCGAGCTGTTCCCGGTGGAAGACGCAAGGAGTGCTATTCAGAAGATGGCGTTGACTATCCATGGAGAGGCACTTCAGTACATTGACAAATGAATACAGATGATTTATTTATATTTTCCCTTTTTTTTCTAATGACCTCTTGAAAGTAGTGAAGCTCGTGTTAAATTAAGCCTAAATAATTTCATCAAAGATTAACCAATGGTTATAGTTGCAACTTTGTAACGCTTTAGAAAGCTTGTCGTTCTTGATAGATCATCGAAGTTAAGAGATGTAATAAGTACCTAGCTTATTTTGGTAGATACCTACCGCTGAACGCAAAAAAACATGGGAACATACGAAACTAAGGATTCTGGCCCTGATTGATGATGATAAAAATACTCAAATGTTTTATCACAACTCCACCACATTTATTTATGTAACATAATAAACTTTGCAACAGGTAACAGTAACACAAACATAATTAAATACATCTATGCAATAACATTCACATACAATGCGAAGTTTATTAAAACAAACATCAAAAATATCACAAAATGCATAAAGATATGATTAGGTATGTATTTTGTAAAAAAGCGAATCTCGCTTAGTAACTTGCTCTTAAAATTAAATTAATTACAAAATAACTTTGTACTATCACCAAAAGCGTCGCTTTACCAATTTTGAAACAGTTTAGCTTGCAAGATGTTAGCGAGTTGATCCTGCCCTTTTTATTTTGACCAATCGAAGTCATAAACATCTAAAAGCAATAATTGTTTGATGACTTTTACCATTGTTAAAAACTTACAAAAATTACAAAGCACAGAAATACTTTGTTGCTATTGGTGTTCGAATGTTGTAAAGCGGTGTAAACTGCTAGTTGCGTCACAGAAAAAGCACCCTTAAGGTGGTAAAGCGGTGCTTTGGGTGATAGTACATTAATTGGGGCCGATGGGCGTATGCACGCGGCGTTTTATTACGGCACGTTTGTATGTTTTGTAGATGGTGACGCGCTACACAAAAACTTGCAATGACTGCGTGTTCAAAAAATGTCGTATTTAGGCTCTAAGAACACATTTTAAACATAATTTAATACATAACATGTAATCAAACACATACATACATTGAAATGGTCCTTCTATCGTTAGGTTCTTTGTCTACATTCGATTTAGTTTGCTTTCAGCCTCTGAATAACTCTGCAAATTACTGCTTTATATTTTTTAACACATAGAATGCAGTTGGCGCACATTTTGTACTTGCTTTAGGCCTCATTTGGAAGGCACCAGAGAGGGTGGCAGTAAACAGGTAAACCCTAAGATCAACACCTTAAATAATAACAACTACAGAATTTAACCAGAATTTATATAAAAGAGAATATTTCCCTAGTTTGGTAATGATTACCCGCCTCTCCATCTTTGGTCTGAGAAACAAAAAGGAATAAAATGTTTAGTCCTTTAACTTAAACTTTTAACATTTGTAGACGAGATGTTAAAACTTAAACGATCTCTGATAATTGGCAAGCTTGCCTAATCTTGCAATAGACAAATAATAATAATACAACCATGCACCTAGTATAGTATCTGGACGAACAGTGAGCATGCCGCCGAGAGGGACAAAAAATGCAGTGAATCCATAGTCTCGTAGTACAAAATTCGGAGCATCAAGTTTCTGGCCATACAAAAAACGGCACGTGATGAGGGACAAAAGATCTAATTGCTTTGTCTCTTTTACTCACTAGAGTGTTGTATATATTCTTCTTTGTTTTTGTGTGACTGAGAATGGAATATGCATACTTATCTATTTCTTTCTTTCTCTAAGAATACAACAGTAGCAAAATATTCATCTAAAATATTCGTGATGTTTGCATGTGTGTATGTCATGACAAAATATCTATTATTTGCTATTATTTCTTATTTTTTAAAAGTGACAGTTTTATAAAGTTTTTATCAGCCTCTTAATAGTATCAATAGACTCGCTCTCACCAAACATTTCCACATATTCCGTTGCTTTATCAGCATTCTCTAAGTACAACAACCTTGTCCGTTCCACTGCATTTGTCTTCAATATATCTGATTTTAACGCATCAAAGTCTACTTCACTTACATTACTAACATTTTCTATCACATCATACAGTTTGGGATTGTCATTGATAGCAAACAAAACTGGTGCACTTGTTAGGGATAAAATTTCCTTTTCTGACATAATTTTTTGAAATTCCGTAGCAGCTTGCCACGCTAGACTGAGATGGCTGCCGAACTTATAAGCGTTTTCCTGCTCTTCGTGCCCTAAACCTGATAGCAAAACAGCACCTTGGCAGCCCCGGCCAAATAAAGACCCACCATTATACATAGTCCGAAGTGTCCACTCCCTAATTGGTGACCCCAATGTATCAACAACTTCCAGTGGTAATGTATCACTGCATATTGTGTATGTATCAGAGTTCTTAACAGGTCTGCCTGGCAGCGGCATGTTTTGTGCATCTCGGCGCCCAAAGAACTCACCTTCACTCAAATCTCTTAATGCTGTTGATATTATGTACGATAAGTCTTGGTTCTTCAATCGTGCGAGCATACCATTGGCAGTGACGAGTAAGTAGTCCCCAATTAGGATGGCTATTTTGTTAGCAAATAGTGCGGTCTCATTGTTACTCTCTCGCTCGCTTCTAGGTATGTTTAAGAGTCCTCGGTGAACGTAATGTCCTGTGCGTATCATTTCGGTCAACTCTGCAAGTATTCTCTGGTTTTCAACCATAGTGTTTGTTTGTATATTCTTTTTGTCAGGTGTAGCAGCTTTTGAAAGGAGAAGAATCACCAAACCCCAGGGTTGTAGATTATTGTGCTCGTTATATAGGAGTGTTTTCACGGTTTTCACAATGGGGTGATTGCTGTCCACCTAAAATAGACATTAATTTTAAAGAATGACAAATTCAAACATCTAATTACTGTTTAGGAAACTATAATGAAGGATAATTATTTTAAGAACAAATAGCCTTGTCAGTTACTTCCTATTCAGGCAATGTTAAGGTGAGCAACATAATTGTGGATTATGAATGTTTGTAACCTTCCTATGCAGTCACATGGTACAATATTGCATAATAAAAATATTTGATTTACTCCCATTTACAATAATCGTAGCTTAGAGAACGAATTGGGTTTATAGCCATATTATTTGAAAGTTAAGTATTTAAAGACATTTTATGGTTTTAATTTAGTTTTAGAGCAAATTATCAGAGAATGTTGAACTTACAACTTTGCGCAAATGCATGGCTAAATTAGCGAATTCATCACTCAATAGCCACCTCAAGTTCATAAAAGAGGTCGGATATCCAACTATCTTCTCTGCTTCTTTTATAACTTTGCTCCAGTGGGCTACAGGAGGCCGAAATACGAAGTCTTCCTGTGTGAGGATAGGCATGGTCGTCTCCAAGCGAATTTGCTGAGAAAACAGTGCCGTACGGCGTAAGTACCGCATGAGGGTATACGTCATGATTTTTTGTTTTATTTACAATACAATCTGTATACTATCACATTTATTTTGAGAAATTTTGTAATGTATTTGCAACAAAAACACTGTACAACTATACTTCCGTCCGAGATCGCGCGCGCACTCTATCTATGTCATTGCGTAATTTGACGTTTATTTTTGCGTTCAAAAATAAAGAAACATGGATTACACAACTTTTCTTGTAAAACGGTATATAGTTTGATAATTATTTTTAGTCAAGATAGTAAGTATAAATTATTGTAAAAGTACCTACACGAAGACATTGATCGATTTAATAAAAGATCATAAAAATGTAGTGTCAAGATAGTGAGATCCAATTTTGAACGAACATTATTTTATAACCGTCTCGATCTGCCACCCGCGCAATTTAAAAATATCTAAACGATGAAGATGTACGGTACGTGGTTTGGTTTGGATATTATTTAGTAACAAACACTCATCTCATTCATGTTTTTCAAAATCGTTCTAAGTTAGTCCTATTAAAATGACTATTTTCTTTTTTCACAAATACGTTGTATGTGGCAAAGACATCCCTAACAAATTCCTATTAAACTAACTCCCTCCCTACTAATTAGAGCATTAATTTTAGTAGTAAGTTTGAAATTGTTGAAAGAGATACTATATTACCTACATTGTCACTATGTCTAGGCCTAAAGCTTGGTAACTGGGACCGGTTCTGCTGGATAGGTGTGCTGTAGGTATAAGATCTAATCAAGCTCTCAGCAGGGCGCCTGCACACGCTGTGAGCTCCGTGTGATCTACAGACTTGCGGTGGAATGTACATGTACCTACAATATGAACATCGAGCTAGATTGTTGAATGAATTACGAAGTAACTACATTTATTGCGCGGTTAACCTTTCGAGTTGTAGTAGGTAGGTAGTATCGGTAGGTAGACACAAAGATTACTTCTGCTAAATACCTACCTGCGTAGCTAATTTGAATGTTAGAGTCGGTCAAGTGCGAGTAGACAGCGTTTATTTATTTTATTCGCTAGGGAGTGGATAATAAGGGTCCGTGGATTCGGCTAATGGCGCTACCCTGACTGTTCCGGGTCGGGACAGTCGAGGTAGTTCTATAGTTTAGTTAGGTAGGACGAGTCGGGAGTCCCGACTCTTATTTATTTATTAAGGCAACGCCAACTGTACTTAACTATAGAATGGAGTTTGGGCTTGTAGCTCGTAGAGTAGTATTGTTCTGCGGGTTTAGGGATCCAAGGGCAAATATTAATTGGTTGCAATTGTTAGGAGTCATGGCAAAAGATTACGGCGCACGTGGATCGAAAATCGCTCTCCATAAACATAGGACTTTTTTCTAAACATTATTTTTCTTAGAGTTTTCCTTGTTGGAAACCAACACAGAATCTTAGTAAGAAAGAACCCACACTTTATCATATTTGTCCTTCTCATGTGATTAAGAATTTAAGATACCTACAGTAATCGGCGGCAGTGTAGGCACAAAAAGTTTCTATACCTACACGTAACCTACCTATAGGTAACACATAGGCTCACATCAATGTAGGTAGGTATAATCATTTTAAAGGCCGCAAACAAAAAGACTAACTCATCGTAATTACGTTTCGTCTCGTCGTTCCAATTAGCCACATATTTGGTCACATGATAGGCATCACTCGGCGAGACGCACCTTAAATAATAGTGGGAATAATTGAATGCACTGTCTTTGCCAAGCCGCTACCGAAAAGGTAAAAAAGATTTACGTAAGGTAGTGAAGTAGCACACTGAGAGCGAATTTACATAAAGTCAATGATAATAAGTAGGTACCTACCTACCTGAGTTCGTATGATCAAGTGGTCAACTATCTGGTGACGAAGTATTTAGTTAGGCCGTCTAATCCGCCTCCATCATGGCTTAACGACTTTTAAAGCAAATTTACCAGTGTCGGTTCCGGCTTTTAAAGTCGCCCTCCATATTGGCCTACTTATGTAGGTAATTGCAATATGTAGCTGAAATTTAAGTGATAAGGGCTAAATCGATTTGGAACAAACTTTCAGTTCTAACTACGCATTTTCCACGGATTCTTTAAATTTGCTCTCACTGTGTCGCAAACCGTAGCAACGTCCTGCCAAAAAAAGCAAGATGGCCGATCAACGCAATCTCATGCAAATGCAGACGCAAACGCGCCGCCATGCGCCAGCACATTTAAATGTCGCGAGATGAGATCCGAAGGTTTTGCTCTATTTACCGGGTTATACCATTGTGATGATACCGAGGGCAAGTAATGTCGGACCCGACCGGCGGAGACAAGAGATAAGTAGGGTCGCCTAGTTGGTAAACTGACAACCTGCTCGGAGGTGCGGATTTGATTCCAAACTTGGACAAAAAAAAATATTTTTTATTTTTGATAAAAAAATTATGTTCCGTGCTAGGCAAATGTAGGCATAGTACATAAATACCTATTCCTACCTACTAATGGTACTCACAGCGGTACCTTCCTTCCTACCTACCTCGCACTTAGTCACGATAATTACCTATTCGTTTAATCTGCAAAAGGGCAATTATTATGAACAATTTTAGACGCCAAATCATAAAATAAAAAACAAGTACTTTAATGTTGAAAGAAGATCAATTTTCTGCATTCTCAATGTGCATTTCTGTTTCTATCTACATCCATAATAAAAAGATTCTACGAATCAGAACCTCCTTTTCTAAAAGTCAATTAAAAATAAAAACCATTTAGCATCTTACAGTTTATTGATCATAACGTGCTGGAGTACTTGCTGACGACTTCTCTGTAGAACGTGAAGATGAGTTCGCTGGCCGCGCGGCAGCTCGCTAGGCCCTCCTTGTAGGCCGCCTCGCTGAAGGTGCCTTCCGTGAAAGCTGTCAAATAGAAAAATATTGATAACTATATAGCTGAATAGTTCCTGTTCCCGTGAGAATGCCGGGATCAAAAGTATCCTATTTTTATATCCAGGGTATAAGCAATCCTGGCACCAAATTTCATTCCGTCCAGCTGTTTGAGCGTGAAAGAGTAACAAACACACACACACACACACGCAAACTTTCAGCTTTATAATATTAGTGTGACTAGATTATTCGGTAGCGGCTTCGCCCCCGTGGTACCTAAGTACCTGGATGAAAAGTAGGTAGCCTATGTGTTATTCCAGGTCATGAACTATGTAAGTAGGTATATACTATGGTTAACTCGTGATAGACCCCCTGGATACCAAAGTACTTACCAGAAACGAGACTCTTATCCCGTCCATCAAACACAAAGTTCAAGATAGCTCGCGATTTCAGCAGACCCTCTCCGCTGGGTTCCAGGGTTATGTTTCCCTTCTCGTCGACCCCGCAGGACACGGCTGCGAAGGTGCTCCTCATCATCACGCCGGAGTTTAGCAAGGCGAGGCAGCAGGCGTTGATGCAGCAGGTTAGAAGCTGGGAATGATTTCAAATTATCATGATTGCGAGATGGTATAGTTGTTCTATTTTACGAAGTCCGTTATCAATGAGCAGGTGTATCTAATTCCTCTAGAATACCTGTAGATGGCGCTCATCGGTGCTTTAACCGAAATATCTTACTGATAGTTTCGTCTTCGGCGTCAAGGGCTTCGTGGCCGAGTGGTAAGGCAGCCCGGCTTACGGGTGATCGCTTGTATCTCGCGGGTTCGAATCCCGTCGAAGCCGTAAAACATTTAGTAGGATTTTTCATTTAAAAATGAAATACCTAAGTGTGGTTAACACTATAAGTAATCAAAAATATCTACACTAGTGTCTATTGTGTTCACGTCAGATTAAGGTAACGAGTACAGTACCATCAGCATGACAACTAAGCACAAAGTAGGGGCTAAATGGACTTTACAACTATAGTAGAGGACGTCCACTGGCATGATGGGTTGACGACATCCGCTGGCTTGAATCCAGGTTTCCAAGGCCTGGATTCAAACCAGCTATATCTTTTTTTCGTAAATACTAACCCCACCATAGTCTTCCAGCTCTTGTATAGTAACAGTGATGCCGGCGCGAGGGTAGAGGCTGGCAAGAATGGCTGTAGTGCATGATTGTCTCACTGCATGCTCCTTATATCTGAATAAAAGGAATCATATTTGTATTATAACCTTATTTTGTCATTATCAACATCATCATCATCATTAGCCTTCAATGTCCCACAAATATGAAACCGACCTGTCTGCAACCGACTGTCTTCCACTTTTTGTGCTGTATAATACTTCTATGGTGGCCTGTGATGTGTTCTGGCTCTTCATTTGAATGTCAAGTGGGCCATTAACACTGACCAATATTACTGTGTCCCCTGAAACATTATGGCTTAGATTATGAATGAGGCATAGGAGGTTATTATGTTAGAATCTTAATAACTGGAGATTTGTCGTCTCTGGGACTTCAGGTAAGTACTTAAAATTATTTTTATTGAAGATGGACTTCCGCAAAATCAAGCCTGAATCAATTAACTGTCTCTGGATCTCTTATCATATGGAAAGATGCGGCATTTTATGTGTGATAGTGGAAGCTTTATGCGTTCTGGAGCGGTGCTTTAGATGAGTTTATCATGTTAGCTAAACAGTGGGATGGACACCCTACCTTGTGCTAAAATAGCCGAACCATCTGATTTGTTTATGAAATTCATTTCACATTTCAAAGGCTTGAGCTTGTAGTCGTGAGAATTATTTTCCATCACCATTATTGCTAGAAATCTAAGAAAACTCCGTAACTAAAAAAAGGAGTTCAAGTTCGAATTATTGTGTTTACAACACGCCGTCTTCTCACAAAATCCAAAATTCCAAACAATACAAAAAATGAAAACAGAAAACATGTGTGTGAGCGAGCGACAGCGACAGTGACGTACATGCTCTTTGGTGACGTTTTTTGACATCTATTTTATTCTATTCGTTAAATTTCAGAACGAAAGTTTAGGGTTGCTATAATAATATGAACTTCTCCCCAAATTCTACTGAACTTAATTGATGTTAGTTTTATCTTAGTTTATTATTTACAAAAACTAAACTTCTACAATATTTAAATATCTGTACAAACACAATTAATTTTGTGAGATATTTCATGAGCGTTTTATTTATTGCTATAAATAACTAATAATTTATTTACAGAAACTAAACTACTACATATTTAAATACAATCAATTGATCCAAACCACTGCAAGACGGAAGCGTGCCCAAGAGTTTAAAAAAAGTGAGTGTGACTAAGTTTGAGAGTTTAAAATATATCTACCTACCTCACCTCATTTTTGTGGATTCTTTACTGACTTAGGTGATTAGGTCACTTTTATTAGGTCGTCCTTTAATGCTGTCAATGTCTGTCAGTGACTTGACATGACACGAGACACGACGATTTCAGAAGATTTTTTCTGCAGTGTTTTTATTTTATTGGCGAAGTAAAACTAATTATTCTAGTGCAGAGATACTAAACAAATCAAGATGAAGACCCGATTTAGCACATATGATATTATGTGCATGGTCACAGAACTGCAAAGGTAAGAACGAAATATTTACAAAAAAAATAATCAAAACATCACATTTCCACAAGCATCTACAAAACAAATTGTTGCATGTATTCGTCACATTGCAATGCAAACTGCTCAGTCTAATAAACTACTAATGCTTTACGTTAGAAAAAGAACAGTCCCGTCCGACATCATAGAATTGCACTAATCTATTTTCAGGCTAGTAGGAATGCGAGTGAACCAAGTCTACGACATAGACAACCGGACTTACGTTATACGTCTCCAGCAGTCGGAGGAGAAGGCCATTCTGCTGCTGGAGTCAGGGAACAGGTTCCACACTACATTGTTTGAGTGGCCTAAGAATATGGCTCCATCAGGGTTCACTATGAAGGTAAACAAAGAAAATATTCTTGTGTAATACATGTATAATGATACTTTAAATACAGAATGATACATGGATTGTTTTTAAAAATAAATATGCAATTACAATATTTCTTTTCACCTTTTTGAACAACAAAACAATAAAAACATGCTAAAAAAATTGCATCACCTAGCACCCCAATTGCACAATAGTTTACAAGCTTGAAGCTTAGTCTACCTAGTCAAAGTTTTGAAACGTAAAAAAATTTGCTTTATTTTATTTCAGCAGCTATAGCTTCAACAATATTTAATATCACACAATCATTATGTAGTTAACTTCTACAATCATTTTTAAAAAATATTAACGGGACTTAATCGCGTATTGAAATCAATATTATTTATTTACCTCGACGTTTCGATGACATTACAGTCACCGTGGTCATGTACTACTAGTAGACTACGAGAGTCTACTCGTAGGTAAATAAATAGGTAATATTGATTTCAATCTGCGATTAAGTCCTGTTAATATTTTTTAAATTTGTTTTCAAGTCGCGATAGTTTAAAAAGTTTTACAATCATTTTATATCTAACATCTTTATTTAATTTGATTCCAGCTACGAAAACATTTAAAGAACAAGCGTCTTGAGAAACTATCACAGATCGGCATCGACCGAGTTGTTGACCTACAGTTTGGCAGTGGAGAGGCAGCTTACCACATTATCCTGGAATTGTATGATCGGGGCAACATTGTACTCACTGATTGTGACTGGACCATTCTCAATGTACTTAGACCTCATGTTGAGGGGGATAAAATTAGGTAAGATTCTACTAACAACTTTTAAAACCAGACATTATAATAGCACACGGGAAATTATCTGTCTAAATCGACGATAATTTTACGTGAGTAATTTCCCGAGTGCTATTATAATGTCTATATAACTCACTATATAGTTTTAAGACCAGTCTCAATAACCTATCTATTATTGGTTTTGCTTACTGTGGGTAGAAATTTGACATTACCTCTACTAAAAGTGTTGAATAACTACCGACAGTAAGCAAAACCAAGGATAGATAGGTTATTGAAACTGGCTGTTAGTCAACTAGCCACACCCCACATCCAAATGGTCTATAGTCTATATCTGGGTATTTTCTATGTATAATATGTATGTATTTACAAAAAAAATGCATCTACGTGCCTAATTTAAAAGTCATCTGGTTATTATAATTATCTATTTATTATAGTTCAGGTATTTAAGGTCAGCCATTTAAAACTAAAAGGTGGTGCCGGCAAAGTGGCTGAAATATTGGTAACAGCAATGCCAGCAATATGGCTGAATTAAAAAAAAATTAAAACAAAATGTTTATTTTTAAAATATTTGCAGGTTCGCAGTAAAAGAGAAATATCCACTGGACAGAGCGAAAACTAGCTATGAAGCGCCCTCCGGAGAAGCACTTAGAGAGATCCTTGCTAAAAGCAAACCGGGGGATAACCTGAAGAAAATTCTCAATCCTAACCTAGGTATGAGTTCCTTTTAATTCTACAGTCAATCATTTTGTATAAGCTTAAAAGCAAAAGTTACCTATACTTTTTTTATTCCTAAGTAAAGTTTCAAGTCAGCTAACCGTCAGTAAAAGACAGCTAATGCACAAGGGTTTTATACAACATCTCTGTAACACTCATTAGCAGATATTTTTACTGAGTACATACTTAGTTTAAGAAATAGTGTAAATATTCCGCTTTAGAGTCTAAAAATGCATAAACCGAGCGATAGCATTAACCGAGTTTCCATGCTTTAGAGTAATACTTTATGATGTTAAACTCAGAGGAATACTAGAAACTCTATCTTAAAGACCTTATTTCTCCTCAGAATATGGATCAGCCATCATCGACCATGTATTACAAGACGCTGGCCTGGCCGGCAACATGAAGGTAGCCAAGGAGCCAGGCAAGGGCTTCTATATAGAGCAGGACTTGGAGAAGCTGGTCACAGCTCTGAAGCAGGCGGAGAAACTCCTGGATGATGCTAAGACTCAAGTGGCTAAGGTACTTGACAGCATTAGTTAGCCGATTGTATAAACATACTAGCTTCCGCACGCGGCTTCTTCTGCGTGGTGCCAATATAAAAAAAACCTACTGCTAGCTATGCTATGGCCATGATCTACACTTATTCCACTGGTTAAAGCTTCATTTTATCCATGAAGACATTGAGAATTATCTTATTGCTTTCCTTTAGAATAATATTATCACTAATTACACACTATAAACTAAAAGAAAAGACGTTAAGGGAAGGTTCATATCTGACGGAACATGCGTCGCGTATTATACGCCAGAACAGACAAATGTATAGAAAAACACTTGACCGTTCACACTCAACCGATGATACGTTAGTACGCTGGATGATACGCTCGGCGTATTTTACGTCATATTGAACCTTTCCTTAGTGTCACTAGGTTAGAAAGCTTAATCAAGTGACACTATACGTCTTTTCTTTTCAAGGCGAGGAAGTCCAAAACAGGAGGTCTATGTCCTGCATGTGACCTTAAATGACATTTCTTCATCAGCAACAGCTGATTTAAAACCTGCAGTGACAACTGACTTTGTCCTTAAAGAAGACTTTGATCTTAAGCTACAATTGCCTTCATTGACCCTAAATTACTAGGGATTTGAATCTTCTACTACTTTGACCTCCAGGGCTACATAATCCAGAAGAGAGAAGAGCGTCCAAACCCCTCGGGCGGCGCCCCCACCTTCCTCGTCACCAACCAGGAGTTCCACCCGATGCTGTTCCTCCAGGCGCGGACCCTGCCTCATGAGGAACACGAGACCTTCGACAGAGCTGTGGACGAGTTCTTCTCTGCGCTGGAGGGGCAGAAGATTGATCTGAAGGTATCAGACTTATATTAAACTTTTGTGGGTTGAACTTGAGATTGTGGTGTCGATCGCTAAGTTTACGTGCTTCATGCATTACACACAAACATAAATATTATATTATTGTATAGTTGTTCTAACGTGCTTCATGCATTAAGCCCGTCACACACGTAGCTATAATATATATTAATATAAATTATAGCAAGGCATATTACGATATATTTTCTATACAAATATTCAAGTGACCGCACCACTTGAATTATTGTATATATGCCTTGCTATAATTTATATTAATATATATTATAGCTACGTGTGTGACAGGCTTTACACACAAACATAAATATTATATTATATATTAGATATTCTTATATAGTTGATCTATCTCACGAAGTCCGTTTAGCCCCGACTTTGCGCTTAGTTGTCATGCTGACGGTACTAACTAATATTGAGGCACAAGAATAGGAAATTCAGAATACCTAAGATTTTTTTTTTTAACCTACATTCTTCCACTGCTGGGCAAAGGTCTCCCCCAATTCTCTCCAACCATCTCTGTCCTTTGAGACCCCATACCCAATCTTTCTCAAAAGCGTCGAGAACGTCTCCACGAAATTTTTAATAAAAGAAAATACCTGACAAATGTTTGCATGATCTGCAAATATTTGTCTCGTGTCTGGGTGTTTTCTGTGTATAATATGTTTACAAAAAAAAATGTATCTATGTAGTTTATCAGCCATCTGGTTACCATAACACAAGCATTAAGTTGCTTAGCTTGGGACTAGATGACGCCGGCGCCGTGTGGAATGTCCAAGGATATTTATTTATTATTTATTTAATACCTTCATTTGTCCGCAGCAAAGACGATTAAATCTAGAAGACAGACAAAGGCCATACACAAAATCGTAACCCTAAAAAATAGCCTGAAAGCTCTAAAACATCAATTTTATCCAAGAAATTTCAATTACTTTCTAGTTAAAAATGTTTAAATATTGAATATTGTTGCTACCTACTACTAAGTATTGAAATTTCTTGGATAAAATTGATGTTTTAAAGTTTTCAGGCTATCTGGTACTGCGGGATCGGGTTACGATTTTGTGTATGGCCTTTGTCTGTCTTCTAGATATTAATCGTCTTTGGTCCGCAGACAGTACAGATAGAGCGCGAGGCCATGAAGAAGCTCCACAATGTGCGGAAGGACCACGAGAAACGCGTCTCCTCTCTGGAGGACGTGCAAGTGCGAGACCGGCGCGCCGCGGAGCTCATCGCGAGGAACGAACCCCTGGTGGAGCAGTGCCGCTTGGCAGTGCAGGCCGCGCTCGCTAACCAGGTACCTACCCCCTATCATATAGTGCGAGCTCATCGCGAGGAACGAACCCCTGGTGGAGCAGTGCCGCTTGGCAGTGCAGGCCGCGCTCGCTAACCAGGTACCTGCCCCCTATCATATAGTGCGAGCTCATCGCGAGGAACGAACCCCTGGTGGAGCAGTGCCGCTTGGCAGTGCAGGCCGCGCTCGCTAACCAGGTACCTACCCCCTATCATATAGTGCGAGCTCATCGCGAGGAACGAACCCCTGGTGGAGCAGTGCCGCTTGGCAGTGCAGGCCGCGCTCGCTAACCAGGTACCTGCCCCCTATCATATAGTGCGAGCTCATCGCGAGGAACGAACCCCTGGTGGAGCAGTGCCGCTTGGCAGTGCAGGCCGCGCTCGCTAACCAGGTACCTACCCCCTATCATATAGTGCGAGCTCATCGCGAGGAACGAACCCCTGGTGGAGCAGTGCCGCTTGGCAGTGCAGGCCGCGCTCGCTAACCAGGTACCAGGCCTCTGATTGTGTAACTTGTCTCGGATTGTATCCAAGTTGTATCAAAGCAAAAATAGTAAGGCTGTGTCCCCAGTAGGCAAACTGTTAGCGGCCGACTGAGTGCAAAATTTTGTTTTGCTGTGAGTCGGCCGCTCACTGAGACAGTCGGCGCGCGTAACGCTGCAATCTGGGTAAAGTGAGCGCAAACTAGCAAACTGTGGACACTCCATTTCAAATATATGGAAGCGCGTACTAAACCGATACGCCGCAAACTCAGTCGGCCGCTAACAGTTTGCCTACTGGGGACACAGCCTAAATCGCGAAAACAACTGTCAAATGAATGAATGAATAAATGATATATAACTGTCAGATTTAACGCTGCTTAAGTAAATTAGTAAGTAACTTACTTAATTACTGTCATACTCTGACAGTTGTTTTCGCGATATACTGTAATTTTTGTTTTGATACAACTTGAGTCGCGTTGGAACAGGCATTAGAATCACCTAGCATGTAAAACGAAACTTAAGTGATCCTTGAGGTCCTACAAGAATAACTGATTTTTCTTTCTTTCTTTCTTTCTTGGATGCAATCCTGAAGTGATCCTTGAGGTCCTACCAAAATAAAAGATTTTTTTTTTCTTTCTTTCTTTCTTAATGAATCCAGCCAATCAAGCCACTTGACATTGTATTCACTTTCCACAGATGTCATGGGACGACATAAAACTGCTAGTGAAAACAGCGCAAGAGAATAACGACCCTATAGCCTCTAGCATAAAGCAGTTGAAGCTAGACAAGAACCACATCTCGTTGTACCTGAGCGACCCGTACTCGCACGACGGCGAGGGACTGGAGCCCTTGATGGTGGACGTGGACTTGTCGCTGACTGCCTTCGCTAATGCCAGAAGGTAGAATAGAAATGAAATGAAATGAAAAAAAATGAAATATGATCACGACTGTATCCCGGGAGCGGTAGACATTTCTTTCAGATCATTAGGCATTTTTAGATCTTTTTGAAGATGTCTAAGGGGGTAGTCAGAGGTATGTCCAAATACATACATATTTGGTACAAGCCCACTTTTTGCAGAAGTTAACTTTCCATACGTGACAGGTTGCAAGGCCATCGACGCTATTAGAGAGCTAACTGGTTTCCTCACGATGTTTTCCTTCACCGTTATAAGCTCGTGTTAAAGCGCATATAAATTTTCGATGCGAAAAGTTCATTGATGCACGGCCGGATTTGAACCCACGACCTTCGGATCGAAAGTCGAGGTACTAATCCACTTGACCAACACGGCTATAAGTTCTGTAATATGGATAAAAAGCAACTTTCTTCCAGGTACTACGACCAAAAGCGCGGCGCAGCGAAAAAGCAGCAGAAAACGCTGGAGTCAGCGGATAAAGCGCTTAAAAGCGCTGAGCGCAAGACGAAGCAGACGCTTAAAGAGGCGAACACGGTCAGCAACATCATCAAGGCTAGGAAGACTTACTGGTTCGAGAAGTTCTACTGGTTTATATCTTCGGATAACTATTTGGTGAGTGTATAATCAGAATAAAAATGAAGCGCTCGTGGCGAAGCTTGCTAAGACGTCCTTCAAAGATCGTCTAAGTTAAGCAACGTTCTGAGCAGTCACAACTTGGATGGGTGACCGCGAGTGGCGTTATCAGCTGAGCGCTTCCGTGCTTCGGAGGGCACGTTAAATTGTTGAATTGTTACATTGTTGGATTGTTGGAGCCTATTTTTTAGGCTTCTTTTGATCCCGGTGTTCCCACGGGAATGAGAACTATCCACCGCGGGTAACACCGCGGGGCGTAGCTAGTTACATATAACTTACACACTCACACACTTTCACACTTACATACTTACACACACACAAACTTTCACCTTATATTAGTGATTCCCAGCGGTCTACTTGTTTATTTATTTTTGATTTTACCTTTTTAAACAAAGATAATGTCTCCCAGGCATTGAGATGTATTAAAGAGTCACAATCTAATAACTGACAACACTCAAAAAATGTGCGAGCAAATTCAATGTTCTACAATGGCATTTGCCATTTGAATGTAGACGTAATATCGTTTGTTTTAATGTTCAATGTCGCTTGTACGCAAAAAAGAAAAACTCTGCGCACTACGTAGCGTGCGCAGAGTTTTGGCGTTTACATTTTATTTGTCTGATTGTGGCTCTATAACACACCTCAATGACACATATTTTAACTGTCTATCTCTTATTATAATTACCTGACATACCTAATTATTGTACACCGACCTAAGTTGGTAACATCAAAGACGATTAATATCTAGAAGACAGACAAAGGCCATACACAAAATCGTAACCCGATCCCGTAGTACCAGATAGCCTGAAAAACTTTAAAACATCAATTTTATCTAAGAAATTTCAATACTTAGTAGTAGGTAGCAACAATATTCAATATTTAATCATTTTTAACTAGAAAGTAATTGAAATTTCTTGGATAAAATTGATGTTTTAGAGTTTTCAGGCTATTTTTTAGGGTTACGATTTTGTGTATGGCCTTTGTCTGTCTTCTAGATATTAATCGTCTTTGGTAACATAGAGGCTCTACTTATATTGACCAAGAACTGTAATGTTAACCTATTTTGAACAATAAAATAATTATGAATTATGAATGCTCCCAGGTGATAGCAGGTCGCGACCAGCAACAAAACGAGTTGTTAGTGAAGCGTTACATGCGCGCGTGCGACCTTTACGTCCACGCTGAAGTGAGCGGCGCCTCGTCAGTCGTCGTCAAGAACCCGGCCGGGGCGGACGTGCCCCCGCGGACGTTGGCGGAGGCCGGCCAGGCGGCTGTCGCTTACAGGTGAGCTTCTATCGCGGGCCTTGGAGCGTAAAGACCGAATCCAGAAATTCCATAACGAAAATAACCTAATGCAATAGCTTTAACGCGGCAGTCTCCGAGTGCCACACGTCTTTTTTTAATTACTTTGTTCAACGTAAAGGCGGCTGTCGCTTACAGGTGAGGCTAATGCTGTTTTTAAGCTATTGCATATATCGCGGGCCTTAGAGCGTAAAGACCGAATCCAGAAATTCCATAACGAAAATAACCTAATGCAATAGCTTTAACGCGGCAGTCTCCGAGTGCCACACGTCTTTTTTTAATTACTTTGTTCAACGTAAAGGCGGCTGTCGCTTACAGGTGAGGCTAATGCTGTTTTTAAGCTATTGCATAGCTTCTATCGCGGGCGTTAGAGCGTAAAGACCGAATCCAGAAATTCCATAACGAAAATAACCTAATGCAATAGCTTTAACGCGGCAGTCTCCGAGCGCCACACGTCTTTTTTTAATTACTTTGTTCAACGTAAAGGCGGCTGTCGCTTACAGGTGAGGCTGATGCTGTTTTTAAGCTATTGCATATATCGCGGGCCTTAGAGCGTAAAGACCGAATCCAGAAATTCCATATCGAAAATAACCTAATGCAATAGCTTTAACGCGGCAGTCTCCGAGTGCCACACGTCTTTTTTTTTATTACTTTGTTCAACGTAATCTATACTAGTGGCAATTCGGAGTGTCGCAAAAGCTAAACTAAACTAACTAAAATTAATGCCATCCTTTTTATTTCCATCGCTATGAAAGGGACGGCAACATTATTAGTTAGTTAAGTTTAGCTTTTGCGATACTCCGAATTGCCACTACTATCTATCTTTACTAATATTATAGAGAGGTAAAGTTGGTTTGTTTGTTTGTATGTTTGGGGTAATCTCCGAAACTACTCAACCGATTTCAAAAAATCTTTCACCAATTCGTAGCTTAGACTTTTCGAACGAACATAGGCTATATTTTATCAAGGTAGGTACCACGTGAGCGAAGCCACGGGCAAGTTAACTAGTAATAAATAAAATAGGCAGCGGCGCTAGTTTCACCCAAACATACACCTTAAAGTACCGAACAATCAAGCTATAGTTCGTGCCACGTAAAAAGGATTCGAGGGATTCGAACCCGCGAGATACAATCACCCTTAAGCCGGGTTGCCTTACCACTCGGCCACGAAGCCTTAGACGCCGAAGACGAAACTATCATAAGATGATATTAACCGATGAGGTTATGTGTATACATTACAGCGTGGCCTGGGAGGCGAAGGTGGTGACGCGAGCCTGGTGGGTGTCTGCGAGCCAGGTGTCCAAGTCCGCGCCGACCGGGGAGTACCTCGGGACGGGGTCCTTCATGATCCGGGGGAAGAAGAACTACATCCTCACTGACCAGCTCAGCTTCGGCTTCTCCTTCATGTTCAGGGTATGTGGTAAATATAAATATCCTTGGACATTCCACACGGCGTCATCTAGTCCCAAGCTAAGCAATTTAATGCTTGTGTTATGGTAACCAGAAACTACATAGATAATTTTTTTTTTGTAAATACATACATTATACATAGAAAAACAACCAGACCCGGTCATCATCATGTCATCCTGTCATCGTCATGACGACCTCTGTGGCTAAGTGGGCGAAAGCCCGCCTAAGACGCAGAGGTTGCGGGTTCGATCCCCGCTGCGGGACAAATGTTTGCATGATCTGCAAATTTTTGTTTCGTGTCTGGGTGTTTTCTATGTATAATATGTATGTACTTATTTACAAAAAAAAATGTATCTATGTAGTTTATCAGTCATCTGGTTACCATAACACAAGCATTAAATTGCTTAGCTTGGGACTAGATGACGCTGTGTGAAATGTCCAAGGATATTTATTTTATTTATTTATTTATTATCATTAAATACATCCTGGCATAGTCCGATAAAAATATTGTTATTCTAGCTGGAAGACAGTTGCATAGAGCGTCATCGGGACGAGCGGAAGCCAGCGGCGGTGGAGGATGCCGCCTCTGACGTCACATCCTGCCAGGAACAGGACGAGGAGATTGTCGTGTCCGAGGGAGAAGATGGTATGCTCTCTTTATTAACTAGCTTACTCGCCCGTGACTTCGCTCGCGTGGTACCTCGAATAATTTCAAGTATAGATTGTTGGTCCCGATTTGGAGTCGCTAAGCCATGACGGAGGACTCCAAACAGGCTAAAAACTCCGTGACCAGTCAGCCTATAGTCTGGTCGCAAGCATGAATTTCATACAATGACCTCTTTGCCTACTCTGATTCTGGTTGGTTTGCTCTGTTGCGGGCTGTTGCCGAGTTATGATAGCATTTAGTTGCTTCACTTGAGACTAGATGGCGCTGTGTAAAATGTTCAGAGATATTTATTTATTATTATTTATATTTATTACTGATCCAAAGTTAACAAGCTACTTACATGTTCAGCTGTAATATTTCCTAATTACTTCCCTTTTACAGATGATTCCGAGCCGGACGAGTCAAGCACAGCAAAACTCGACACAATCGCAGAAGAATCGCCGAGACACACACAAAGAACAAACAATAATATCAAAGAAACCATAACAACTGAAATTTTACCCCAAAAAGATAGCTCAAAAACTATAGCTCAAAAAGATGCTGAAACGAAACAATCTGTAGCCCAAAAGGAAGCTGATACAACTCAATCTATCGGCCAAAACTATACCGATATGCAATCCATAGACAGAAAAATGACACAGCTCAGAACCGACAAAGAAGAGAAAGATAGTAATGACCAAAAAATGTCGGAAAGCCCAGATCGCGAGAAAGAGACAGAGGCAGGGGAGAGTGAGATGGGAGATTCTTCAGATGATGAGTATCCCGATACTCATATAAAGGTGGACCATGGGACGGGGGAGGTGACACTGAAGTCCAAGGTCAGGACTGTCTCGGAAGCTTCGGATAGGAGTGAGTATGTTATGATCACGAATGTAAATAAAAAAATTAAAAATAAATGAAATACTTATGATCACGACTGTATCTCGGGAGCGGTAGACATTTCTTTCAGATCATTAGGCAATTTTTAGATATTTTTCGAAGATGTCTAAGGGGGTAGTCAGAGATATGTCCGAATACATACATATTTTGGTACATGCCCACTTTTTGCAGAAGTTAACTTTCCATCGTGACAGGTTGCAAGCCCATCGACGCTATTAGCGAGCTAACTGGTTTCCTCACGATGTTTTCCTTCACCGTTATTTCCTTTTGCGAAACAAGGGTTAATTAAATAGATCACATTGAGAAGAGTATGTCCAGCCTTGATCTGCTTGTCAAATAAACAAATTCTTTCAGATCTTTTGCATTTTTAGATTCTTTAAAGTCTAAAGGGGTAGTCAGGGGTATGTCCAAATATTTTTTTAGTACTTGCCCACATCTTGCAGAAGTTAACTTTAAATACGTGACAGGTTGCTTTTTGTTTTTTAAAAAAAATTAAAAAAACATTTTTTTTTTCTTCTGTTCATCTTATAAAGACCCTCCATATTAAGTCAGTGAGCGCTTCCGTGCTTCGGAGGGCACGTTAAACTGTCGGTCCCGGCTTTTAAAGTCGTTAAGCCATGACGGAGGCCTTAAGGCGGCCTAAAAACTCCGTCACCAGAGTTGACCACTTACTCATACAAACTTACTTTTTTTTTATGTCAAATGTACAGACATCGACGTGTTACTGTTTTATATGTAGAGATAAAATTGTAGGTGACGACAAGCCCTCATTCCCATCCCTCCCGAAAAAGGGGGGTAAGAAGCCGCAGAAGCAGGAGCCGAAGCAAGAAGTTAAGAAGGAGACCTCGAAGCGCGGACAGAAGGGGAAGATGAAGAAGATGAAAGAGAAGTACAAGGATCAGGATGAAGAGGACAGGATCATGGCTATGGAGATACTCCAGGTACTTATATATTTTGACGACCTCTGTGGCGCAGTGGGCGAAAGCCCGCCTGAGACGCAGAGGTTGCGGGTTCGATCCCCGCTGCGGGACAAATGTTTGTATGATCCGCAAATATTTGTTTCGTGTCTGGGTGTTTTCTATGTATAATATGTATGTATTTACAAAAAAAAATACTTATCTATGTAGTTTATCAGTCATCTGGTTACCATAACACAAGCATTAAATTGCTTAGCTTGGGACTAGATGACGCCGTGTGGAATGTTCGAGGATATTTATTTTTTTATCTTTGCTTTCCAGTCTGCCAAAGAGGAGAAGGAGGCTAAGAAAGCGCAGAAGAAGGCGGCCGCTAAGGGCGGCAAGTCGCGGCAGAAGCAGGGGCCCAAGATACCGCAGCCAGCGCCGCTGCTGCTGGAGCTGTCAGACCCTGAGGATGGAGAGGAAAATCCGGAGCCTGAGGTATTTAAACTGGTTTATATTGACTACTAGCTGTGCCCCGTGGATACCCCCTTCCCGTGGGAATACCGGGATGAAAGTAGCCTATTTTTTAATCGAGGATATAAGCTATCCAATATGTAAATAAATATAAATCAAGTCAAGCTTCAGTGGGGAGCCAGTCGAACAAAGTAAGGCATGCTTTTAAATTGAATTTTACAATATTTTATCGCGTAATTTACCTTTTATTATTTCCCGACGTTTCGGCTGTGTTGCAAAATGTAAATTACGCGATATAAAATCCTGTAAATTTCAATTTAAAAGCATGAATTGTGATCGCGTAACTTTAAGAAAGACTAAAGTAAGGCATGTCAAAGAAAGTAAAAGTAATTGTAAAGTTAACAAACACCTCAACAAAATCAAATCAAAATCAAAAAGTATTTATTCAGTACGATCGTTTATAGACCACTTTGACATGTCACGTTCTTTAAACTAGGTGATTCTACGCCTGTTCCTGTGTTAATGTTGTGTAAATGAAAGAAAGAAAGAAAGAAAGAAAAATCATTTATTCTTGTAGGACCTCAAGGATCACTTAAGTATCGTTTTACATGCTAGGTGATTCTAATGCCTGTTCCAACGCGACTCCCTACACCAGGGAAAGAATCAGGCAAGAACCTGGTGGTGTGGGCCTAGCTTTTTTTTAAATGCTATGAACTGGTTGCAGGTGGAGCAGCCGGGTCCGGACGCGGATGCTGAGCTGTTGTCTCAGCTGACGGGCGCGCCCGTCTCGGAGGATGAGCTGCTGTTTGCGGTGCCCGTGGTCGCGCCCTACTCCGCCCTGCATCACTACAAGTAAGGCTCAACTCACACCAAAAGAGCGGCGAAGAGCAGCGAAGCGGAGCGCGGTTTCAGTGTCATACGAATTTGAACTTTATTTTCATTACTATAATACTTATTATCGACATACCTCTGACTACCCCCTTAGACATCTTTAAAAAGATCTAAAAATTGCCTTATGATCTGAAAAAAATGTCTACCGCTCCCGGGATACAGACGTGATCATATTTCATTTATTTTTTATTTTTCTTATTATCGCATGAGAAGCTCTTCCGCGCTTCCGTGCTTCGGAGGGCACGTTAAATTGTCCGTCCCGGCTTTTAAAGTCGTTAAGCCATGGTGCCTTTAGGCGGCCTAAAAACTCCGTCACCAGAGTTGGCCACTTGCTCATACGAAAACTAAGATTTCGTAACTGGTAATGAATTGTATGACTTGTCCAGGTACAAAGTGAAGCTGACGCCGGGCACGGGCAAGCGAGGCAAGGCCGCCAAGACCGCGGTGCAGGTGTTCTTGAGAGACAAGGCCGCCTCGGCCAGAGAGAAGGATCTACTCAAAGCTGTCAAGGTAATATCTTAACAGGTTAGCTGTCCCGAAGCAAGTTTCGATCTTCTTTGTACACGTCCTCGTAGTAAATAATGACAGCTAACATGAGGCACATATGCCTCATGGACGTACCAGTGCAATCACCCATGAGGCACATGTGCCTCATCGGACAGCTAACCTGTTAAGGTCTTATTCATAAAAATTTGTCAATTGAATATAGATTTTAAATGTTTTTTTTCTTGTTACTTTTATGTCAATGAAAAGAGATAGTAACAGATTTAATATCCGTTTTAGCTAATATAGGTTTACTGAACCATTATGCATAAGGGGGTTAAAATATAACACACACATTGACATAGAAGAACTTCTCTTTTCAAGTCGTTAAAAAGTAAAGGTTTTTCAACATTTGACGACCTCTGTGGCGCAGTAGGTGAAAGCCCGCCTGAGACGCAGAGGTTGCGGGTTCGATCCCCGCTACGGGACAAATGTTTGTATGGTCTGCAATGTCCCAGGTGTGTCGTTAAGTGTAGGCAAAGCTTGCCTCCTGACTCTGTATAAATCATCTAGTAAAGATGTAAAGGCCTAAGTTTATACAGAGTCAGGGGGCAAGCTTTGCCTACACTAACACTGAAGTGGTAATGGGACTTTGTATTCATCTGGACAAGTTTAGTGTTTGTATGTTCTACAGATATTTGTCTCGAGTCTGTGTGTTTTCTATAATATGTATGTATTTGCAAAAAAAATATCTATGTAGTATATAAGTCATCTGGTTACCATAACACAAGCATTAAATTGCTTAGCTTGGGACTAGATGACGCTGTGTGGAATGTCCAGGGATATTTATTTATTTATTAACGTGTTTTGCAGGAGGAGAACGTGGCACGAAACTTCCCCGGGAAAGTGAAACTGTCCGCTCCACAACTGCATAAGCATAAGAAATAGTGTTAGCGTAAATCTTTTGCTATCACAACTAGAATCAGTTCACACTAGTGTTGGCTATCCATGGTTAATCGACAGTCGACTATCGATGGTTAATCGATACTCAATCGATATTATGTTTATGAAAAGCTATTGTAAATAATGTAAGTACTTGTTTGAATTAAAGTTAATTTGTTCTTAAGAATCTGACTATTTTTTTTTACTACTAGCGGCCGGTTTCAATATTAAACTTACGAATGATCGTAGATTGATCGCCATAGCAACTTTGTTTAGAAAACAAAAAATGTAGGACACTTTTTGACAGATAATGTTACAATGGCGACAGATCCACGGTTATTAGTAAGTTGAATATTGCAACCCGGCATAAGTTGTGTCATTTTTTATTTATATGACGATATATGACGAATACTGAAACGCTAATTAATGTAAGTGGTGCTTATGTATGACATTATTTGACGTTTGTAACAAATCTGACAAGTAAGAACGTCTCAAATGATTTTCACGCTCCCAAATATTTAGGTATGTATGGTGAACTTTATAGTGACCTCAAAAACATTCGAAATAAAAATCACATATAATAATAAACATTTATTCTCTGAACTAAAACCAAAATACACTCTAAACTAGGTATGATATCTAGTCCTCTTCCTCTTCCTCCGCGAAGCCCTCCCCCTCCCCGGGGAGCTCGGGCGGCGGGGGCGGGGGGAGGTGGGCGATGCGATACGCCTGGATATAATAATAATTACATACAAACAACTTAAGTATATCTATACTAATATTGTAAAGAGGTAAAGTTGGTTTGTTTGTTTGTGTTTGGGGTAATCTCCGAAACTACTCATCCGATTTCAAAAATTCTTTCACCGATGTGTAGCATGGACTTTCTAGGCTATATTTATCAAGGTAGGTACCACGCAGGCGACGCCGCGGGCGAGTAAGCTAGTATTATTATTAGCAGCCCTCAGTGTCTCACTGCTGGGCAAGGCCACTCTCTCTCTTCATTCGTCTCTCCTGCGCTAATATGGTCCAGTCAGCGCGGAATTTGGCGAGCTGTCCCTCCATCTGGTTCGCGGTCTGCCACGACGTCGTCGAGACGTATCAGGGCTAGTATATTATATCAAATAATCAGTTGCCCTTTTTTTTCAAACATTCAAAAAGTTTTAGGTACACATTGGTCAATGCGTCTTCGAGTAATCGATTAACATACTTTAGAAATATTCTGACGATTCCCCTTTTTCGAAGTCTGTATATATTATAGGTCGCGCCACGTAACAAGAGCGCTGGCTGTCAAACTGCTCCGTGGTCGATGATTGGTGGAGAGGTGTTGCGGCGCACTTCATACCATTGATTTAGCGAGTGTTATTGGTTCGTCAGCGAGTGAACACAGGCGCAAACATACCCCCGCTACTTCCCCGACCGCGCTCTTTTACGTGGCGCGACCTATAGTACCTAAACTAGGTACCTCTTCATCCGCGAAGGTGGGGTCCGCCATCTCCATGACCTCGGGCCCCACGGGGTACTCGTCCTGGGCCCGCGGCAGCTGCAGCGGACTGAAGTTGGGCTGCTGCAGCTTCAGGGCCCAACCCACGTAGAGGCACTCCGACTTCCTGAACATGAACATGGCTGATAGGTAAGACTTTGCCCGAAAGTCATTTTTCATCGGGAAAGTAAGTAAGTCAATAGAAAAAAATATTTATATGTATTCCATCAACATAAACATCATCATAATGTAGTTTATCAGTCATCTGGTTACGATAACACAAGCATTTAATTGCTTAGCTTGGGACTAGATGACGCCGTGTGGAATGTCCAAGGATATTTATTTATTCATCATAATTTCAGCCCATTTCCACCCACTGCTGGGTATAGGCCTCCTCTTTATCTCGCCACTCTCTCCGATCCCTCGGCGAGTCTCATCCACTGATTCCCATACATTATTGACGAACATAAACATGGGTAACAGAGAGAAATACTTATTGAAAAATGAGTGACAAGAAAATAAGGCTACCCCTCAGCATTCGCTTCAGCAGCATCATGACTGTTGAAGCGCTGGTTTTCAGTGGCGCCAAAAGGACAAGTTATTTACACAATAAAGTTCTCAAAGAAAAGTATAACATGTATATACTAACTTCCCATTAGTAGCGTAAGCGACAGCCCCGGGCCACACTGTACTGCGCAGCACGGCGACGGCGCGGTCGGGCGCGAGCGCGGAGCTGATGCGTGCCGTCCACGCGGTGAGACCCTCCACTCGCGCGTCTTCCGAGAGCGGCGTGAAGAGGGGCGGACCTGATTCCGGTTCCATGGGCGGCGGGCCTTCGTCATCTTCTTCTTCTAGACCTTCCTCCTGTGGTGAGTAAAACACAACTAGTCTTAATAGTGGCAATTCTAGATGTCACCGAAACTTAACTAAACCAATTTGACAGCACTAAAAATGTTGCCGTCCCTTTCGTAACGATCGAAATAAAAAGGATGACATCAATTTTAGTACTGTCGAATTGGTAAGTTTTGGCGACATCCAGAATTGACACAATATCATTGCAAGAAACTTTTACCTTTTCAGTAGTGGCAATTCGGAGTATCGCAAAAGCTAAACTTAGCAACTAAAAATGTTGCCGTCCCTTTCATAGCGATGGGAATAAAAAGGATGGCATTCATTTTAGTTAGTTTAGTTAAGCTTTTGCGACACTCCGAATTGCCACTAGTAGGTATGTCACTTGTAATTTTAGCAACACTTTAGAGAAAGTTCCCCGACCGCGCTCTTTTTACGTGGCGCGACCATGGAAAAATAGAAGGGAGGTCTTTGCCCTGCAGTGGGACAGTAGGTATAATGGCTGAAAAATTAAAAAGAAAATGACCATGTTAGGTTTGTAGGGTTGAAATTTGTCGTCTAACCATCCCAGCATTAGGGTTCCACCAGATGGTCCGGCCCTGCATGAGGATATGCCGGCCGTGGTGCACCCAGTACGTGAAGTTGGAGTCCAGGAGATCCTTCAGCGTGTGACCCTGGTAGAACGGGTTAGGGTTGAAGTCTAGGTCACCTGGGGATAACAACATTAAGTGACAAAAAAAATGGTCAGGCAGCTCGGTTTAAGAGCAATCGCTTGTATCTACGCAGGTTCGAATCCTGCCGAAGCCGTTTAAGAAGATTTTTTTAGGTTAGGTGATTCCAAGGATGTTAGACAACCAGTGACATAAAAAAAACCTTATCCTTAAAACTTAAAAGGTTAAGGAACATGTCCTGATACATTTAGATAATTGTGGCTATTCGGGATATCGCCTAAACTAAACTAAACTAATCTGACAGCACTAAAAATGTTGCCGTCCCTTTCATAACGATCGAAATAAAAAGGATGGCATCCAGAATTGCCACTAGTAAGTAGGTACTTAAGGTATGTATCTGTTCATGCCCTTGGATAATTATGTTTTTATAATAATGAATTGTGAAATTAGGTAATTGTTAAAAATAAATTAGATATTGACTCGCTTGGACGATCTTTGACCTGATTGATATTGTGTGCTAATTAATTTAAGCAGGTAGGTAGGTTAGGTACCTACCTGTAGGTTAAACCCTTTAGTTTGCAAGTGTTTTTAACCCCACAAGAAATTTAAAATACCTAAGTAAGTATACGAAATAGGTACCTACCTACCTACCTATAGTTTTATTATGAGCAGCCCGCGTTTCCAAAAATGAACGAAAAGTAGGTACCTAGGTAGGTACCTATGTAGGTTCATGAATGAGTTTTAAAGCTGATAATGTATGGGTAGGGATAGGAATCATATTAGAAAGGTATCAGCAAGATCTATATCGTCCTTGGTATCAGTATCAGAATAGAATAGAATGAATTTATTATCATAGGTGTACCTACCTAATACACATTAAATTCAATGAGTAAGTACTAAGTAATTATAAATTATGAAGTGAACAAACTATGACTCGTCAAACAAAACAATTGATTGCCCAAAAGTTGGCCTTCAGATTAATTATAAAAAACATTAAAATACAATAGGTACCTATTCAATTCAGTAAGTTCGTTTCGTATAAATCACGAGCTGCGCCCCGCGGTGTTACCCGCGGTGAATAGTTCCCGAAATAGTTCAAATGTAGCCTATTTGGCTACTTTTGATCCTGGTATTTCCACGGGAACTCGGTAATCCAGGGTATAAGCAATCCTGGTACCAAATTTCATTCAAATCCGTCCAGCTGTTTGAGCGTGAAGGAGTAACAAACACACTTACATACATGCACACACCCTCACACAAACTTTCACCTTTATAATTACTGTGAAGTGTGATAACAAATGACAAAACATGATAATAGTGGCAATTCGGAGTGTCGCAAAAGCTAAACTAAACTAACTAAAATTAATGCCATCCTTTTTATTCCCATCACTATGAAAGACGGCAACATTTTTAGTTAGTTTAGTTTAGCTTTTGCGATACTCCGAATTGCCACTAATATGTACCTCCCCCTTCTTCCATGTCAATATCTTCCTCCTCCTCCCCCGAGCCGAAGGTGTAGAAGCCCTGCGGGGAGATGGCGGTGGCCGCGGCGATGCGAGCTATCTGCGCGCGCAGGTAGTTGCGCTCCGTGCCTTCGAATGGAGGGAAGGATTGGACCTGTATGTGATCGTTTATCTTAGTTTTCTGTTTCTACCTGCAACTACAATACTCATCATCATCATTGGCCTTATACATCTACATGAGATGATTTATGCAGCATCCGATTGGGAAGTCCGGCACTTACGTACATGGCTAGTGAGGCCGATACGGGAGCGACAGCTACGTCCGCAAATTTAACCACACCTACTACACTAATAACGGTATGGTACCTAATCAACCTACAATCGTTATTATAATAAAAAATTTAAACATAGAGCAAGTTTATAAATGAGTGTACGGAACAACAGTCAACAATATAAAACTTATAAATAAATATGGACCCAACTGTGATCCTTGAGTAACTCCAGTGTTCCTACTCTAAATATGTGCAATAATTAAAAACCAATAAGGATATAATTCGTTTTATCCTAATTCAGCATATGCTGAATTAGGATAAAACGAATTACATTCGCCAATAAACTTCTTCACACAACGACACATTGCAATCACAAACAGGGTCAATTTCAAAAAATATTGCAGATGTTAGAGTCCAATGCTTTACCCGAATCCCAGTAAGTTTTTTTATATCAGTAATATACCTCGGCATCCAGATCCCCAGTCATGCATCGCACCGTGAGCCTGGCTACTCGAACCTGTTGCGGAAGTAAGTCTGGAAGGGATATCCACTGTTCACCTGGGTTGTTGCATACCCAGTACACCTAGGAGATATTTACGGATAAGAAATAGGAAATAAGTTATTATTGAACAGAAGTAGTCAAATCATTTTGGAATTGGAATAGACAACAACAATAATATTATTGTTTGCTGGAGACACAAACTTTGTATTTGTTATCTCTCAGTAATTCATCATTATAATCATCATATTACATCTCGCTAAAATAAATAAAACTAGATCTCTGTTAGAACTTCTGTTACGGACGACTCATAGAAATAAGAAATTTATATGCTAAAGTACTGATTGTTGTCTTTTATGATAGTTAGTTAATTATTGTCTTTTTATGGTAGTTTAATTATAACAAATAACTTACGTGTAGGAAAAAGTTATTTTACTAGCTATGTAAATAATCCGAACGGTCACGCCTTGACCACCGGACCCCTAGACAATTTAGAAAGAGATAGTACGTTAGAAAAGGAAAGTAGATCCATACCTGGACTTTGACCCTGTAAAAAGGCCTCTGATTGGCGGAAACAAAGGAATTACCGACCAGAGGTTTTTAAGAATCGTAATAAAAGTAGGAACATTTTTCATGTAAATTCAGTTCGATACAAGCATCAGTTCGAGATATACCTAAGAAGAAAAGTACAAATTGTGAAGCAAAATAGCCTAAGGAAAAGAAGAAATAAATACAGTCCACTACACCTTTAAGAAGAGTTTTATTCGACCCGACCCAACTGTAGGGCCACCCCTCACAGTTTTTGTGGTCCTCCGGAGTCGGATTTGAAGAACCGAAGCTGGATTTTGCTGATCATTTGAAGAAGTTCGTCAGTCTGCCGTCGCCGCCGTCTCGTCGCTGCCGTCTTGTCACCGCCGTCGCCGCCGCCATCTCGCCGTCGCCGCCGTCGCCGCTGTCATCATCGTCACCGCCTTCATCACCTGCGCCGTGTTAGTCTGTGGAGCATCAAACCTCACGGTGCTCCTGAAGACCAGAAGACTATCATCGGGGGCACGAAGGACGTGTCCGAAGATCACCCAACGGTGCGACTGCTCCGGGTCGACGTGCTTGAAGATCACCCAACGGTGCGACTGCTCCGGGTCGACGTACTTGAAGATCACCCAACGGTGCGACTGCTCCGGGTCGACGTGCTTGAAGATCACCCAACGGTGCGACGGTCTCAAGCCAAGAGGATTCACGAGGATAAGCGGGTAACCGCGGCCTGTGTACTAAGTCCACCTAACGGTGTCAACTGGGTTAGTCACAGGTTAACGCCTAACGGCGGTGTGGTGTGTTTGTGCAGCACCACCAGCCCCAGGACGAGCGCACCAGAGCGCGGGCTGAACCTGCACTTCCTCGTCGGTACGGGCCTGTGTGGGTCGGGACTGTGGAAGAGAGCGGTTACTCCAGCCAATCTCTGAGCACCCCGTATCTGCGGACGCTCCTCTGCCGGGTGGATCCTCCCCCTCCCCTCCTTACTTTTCCATCCCTGAAGGAGCATATATCAGCCTGCGGGCTGATCCCTCCTGAAGGACTGCTAGGGGTTAGGGACGTTAGGGAGGTAGGGGTTAGGGCCGTTAGGGGCACCAAGAGCCGAAGATGCCTGTCACCCGAAGCCAGGGAGCAGCGGAGGAGAGGCTCCGAGTCTACGAGGACTTCCCTGCATCACCATCAGCAGACGCCACGGAGCCCATCCAGCCTACCACCACCCGCGCTACCACCACCCGCGTCACCACCGCCATTTCCGCGACCGTACCTTCCACGACCGCGCCACCCGCGTCTTCAGCGATGCCATCCACGAGCGGACAAGGCCCTTCGCGTGTCGTGCCGACCGAACCGGCACACGCGCCCAGGAGGAAGCCGAGAGCCCGATCAATCCGTTCGCGCCAGTCGAATGCAAGCGCCGCAGCCCGCATCAAGCAGGCAGAGCTTGAAGCAGAGGAACAACTCGCCGAGATCCGTCGACAAGAACTTCAGCTTCAAGCAAGGCTAATTCAAAAAAGGTTGGCTGCCGACATCGCTGCAATCCACGAAGACACGGACAGAGAGAGCATAGGCGCCGAAGAAACGGAAAACAGAATTAGCGATTGGCTAGCCCAAGGGGCATCAGGCAACACAGAACGCGTAAACCTAGAGGCGCCATATAGCACGATGAAGAATGACGAATATAGGAATATCCCGAACACACCGAACCGAGGAGTCACGTTCGATTCGACGCGTCCGAGATCCCCGACGCCGAACCGGCCCAGAGAGAGAGGTATAGACCGACTAACGGACGTCCTGGAGCAACTGGCACTAAGAAAACCGCCGTCTAGACAATCTACAGATCTACCTGTCTTCAGCGGTGCCTTAGGAGAATGGCTGCCTTTCAAAGCTACGATGCAGGAATCCACGGTCTTACATAGATTCTCGCCGGCGGAAAACATCGTAAGGCTACGAGCATGCCTACGAGGGGAAGCTCGGCAAACCGTGTCGGCGTTATTGTACACTGCGACCGATCCGCAGATAATAATGCGCACGCTGGAACAATGCTACGGCCGCCCCGAGATGATAATAGACCAAGCACTCGAAGACACAAAGAAGCTGCCACGTCTGGGAACGACCGCCAGCGAATTGAACGCATTTGCTATAAAATTGCAAAACATTGTAACTACGATCTCATGTCTCGACGAACGAGGATATCTGCAGAATCCCATGCTAACGAGACAAGTTACGGAAAAGTTGACTCCCCATCTGAAATCGAAATGGTGCGATTATGCTGAAGACTTCTCACGACCGAAAGAAGCAGAGATGGTAACGTTGTCTCGCTTTCTCATGAGGGAAGCGGATAGAGCCATGAGACACGCTTACACCACTTCAGCTAAGAATGCCACCACTAATTCCCGACCTCAAGAACAACAACCACGGGTGAACGATCGCAAGAGCAAGGTTGTGTATGCGGCAGCAGAAGACAAGAAAACAGAATGCTTCTGTTGCGGAGCCGAACACGTCACAACAGATTGTAGGAAACTTAAAGCGATGCCCGTAGAAGAGAGGTGGGAATGGGCAAAGGAAACTCAGATTTGTTTTCGATGCCTGAACAGTAAGCACCGACGATTCCGCTGCAAGAAGAAGTCATGCGGAGTCAAGGAATGCCGTCGACCACATCATGCGCTTCTACACGCTGAAGGTGTATCCGTTGAATCTACTCCGACTGAAGAGTCCGTAGTAACGGCAAGCGCGCATGCGTCGGCAGAGAGAGACAGAGTGCTTCTAAAAGTCTGCCCTATCACAGTACAGGGCAAGGATGGATCAGAGATAGAGACATTCGCGTTATTGGATGAAGGATCCACGATAACTTTGATCGACGATCAACTGGCATCGATGATCGGAGCCCGAGGCCCAAAGAGGGCGCTTCACGTCATCGGCGTTACTTCTAGTAACCGAGAACCTAACAGCCAATTGATCAACATCAAGATTCGAGGACTCGATCAAAAGAACTACCATCCGATAAGCGCACGCACAGTCAAGAACTTAACATTGGCAGGACAGTCGGTCGAAGCCGAACTACTTCGACAGCCACACCTTCGTCAACTGAAACCAGAACTCGTTTGCTACACACAAGCGAAACCTCGCATACTGATTGGCGCCGATAACTGGCATCTGATCGTAACTCGAAAGTTGCTATCAGGCAAGAAGAACCAGCCGGCTGCATCACTCACTCATCTCGGATGGATAGTCCATGGAGTTACGCCCCTGAGTACTCATCAGCAGAGAGAGACAGTGCTGCACTTGACATCCCAAGAAGATCAAGATCTAAGTGACCTAGTGAAAGCACACTACGACATAGACGCCCTAGGGATCTCAATCAAACGGAAGCCAATAGCAACAGATGAGCGAGCCAAGAACATTTTCGAGCAAACAGCCAAGCGAGTAGACGGAAGATATGAAGTGGGACTGCCATGGGCATCTGATGACGTCGTATTACCGCCTAGTTACGACATGGCCGTAAGACGACTCCGGTCCATCGAAAGAAAAATGGACAAATCAGAAGAGTTCAAGACAGCGTATACGTCTCAGATCAACAAACTGTTGGAGAAAGGTTACGCGGAAAAATGTGAAGAAGACCACGACCAGAACGAACGTCTATGGTACTTACCGCATTTCGCCGTAACAAACCCGCACAAACCAAATAAGATAAGAGTGGTTTTCGATGCGGCCGCCAGAACGAATGGCACATGTCTGAACGACATTTTATTAGATGGACCGGATCTTCTGCAGTCGTTGTATGGAGTCCTGTTTCGCTTCAGAAAGAAGCCGATCGCAGTAACTGCCGATATCAGAGAAATGTTTCTCAGGATCAAGATAAGACCTGAAGACCAGATAGCGCAACATTTCTTATGGCATGGAGATAAGCGATCAGGACCGCCGCAGAAGTACGTGATGAAGTCCATGATCTTTGGAGCCCGAAGTTCGCCGTTCCTAGCACACAGCGTGAGAGATCGGAACGCCGCGGAGTACAAAGAATCACACCCACTTGCGTTTGAAGCTATTACGAAGAACCATTACATGGACGACTGGGTAGAGAGTTTCGACCACGATGACCAAGCTGCGCAAACAATAGCCGAGGTACAAGAAGTACACGCTAAAGCCGGTTTTGAGTTAGCCAGTTGGAGTTCTAACCACGATCATTTGTTAGAAAACATTCCGGAAGAAGATCGAACTCATGCACCCAAGGAACTAGCAGCGAACGCAAATATATATGGTAAGACGCTAGGCGTCTTATGGATGCCAAGAACGGATCAACTGGCATTCAACACGGCTATGCCACGCGTACCCGAAGAAGTTAGAAGCGCGGCACGAACGCCAACCAAACGCGAGGCACTCGGAGCGGTCATGTCAATTTTCGACCCGCTAGGTCTATTGAGCCCATACACGATCACAGCAAAAATCATGCTTCAAGAATTATGGAAGAACAAGATAGGATGGGACGAATCAATTCCCACAGAAGAAGCATCAATTTTTGAGGAATGGCTCTCAGACCTGAAATACATCACCAATCTGCGTCTACCTCGATGTTATTACACCGGCCAAGCTATCAGTCAACAACTTCACGTATTCTGCGATGCTAGCGAACAGGCTTTCGCCGCGGTCGCCTTCTGGCGATTTAAAACGGAAAATGGTATCAAGATTGCCCTAGTCGCAGGAAAAGCTAAAGTTGCGCCGCTGAAATCACAAAGCATACCGCGTATGGAGTTACAAGCCAGCCTCATAGGTTCAAGACTGGCAAAAGAGATCATCTCGGGACATCAGACAAATCCAGAGAAAATAGTACTGTGGAGCGACTCTAAAACAGTCTTGCACTGGATTCGCAAAGATTCTGCCAGATACACTCCATACGTGGCTCATCGGCTAAGCGAGATCGCTGAGCTTACCCGGCCTGATCAATGGCGTTGGGTACCGACAGCGGTAAATGTAGCTGATGATGCCACTCGATCGGGAAATACCAGATTACGCAGCAGCGATCGATGGTTTGTGGGACCGGAATTCCTCTATGAGGACGAAGAAACTTGGCCCCAAGAAGAAGTAAGCCAAGAAGAAATCTTAGTGGCACATACAGTAGAAAGTACGCCTCTAATTAATTTCGAACGTTTCTCGTCCTACGAACGTATGGTGAGGGCAGTAGCCTATGCTCTGGCATTCATAGATAAATGCCGACGCCGAACTAAGGAGCTAGAATTACGCCACATAAAAGAAGCCGAACGTTTGCTCTTTAGAGAAGCTCAGAAAGAAAGTTTTCCGGACGACGTGAAACGCCTAGAAAAAGGTAGAAACGTGGATCGAACCAGCCGCCTCTATAAATTGGACCCTAAATTCGACGATCAGATAATACGCCTAAACAGCAGGATTAATGCTGCAACCGTATCAGAAGAATTTAAGAATCCACCGATCTTGGACGGCGCCCACATTTTCACGAGACTTTTAATACGTCACGAGCACGAGAAAAATAAGCATATGGGTCGAGAGCAAACAGTAAACAATATGCGACAAAAGTATTGGATCTTACGCTTACGCACAACGGTACGAGCGATATTGCACAGCTGCACATTGTGCAAGATAAAGAAAGCCAGCCCCTCAGTACCCGTCAAAGGTAACTTACCCAGGACCCGTCTCACTGCGTACACTCGCCCCTTTGCCCATTGCGGGATCGATTGCTTTGGGCCAATGTGGGTGACGATCGGTCGCCGCCGAGAGAAACGCTGGGGAATGCTGTTCACATGCCTCGTCATCAGAGCGATTCATATAGAACTGATCGCTAGCCTAAGTACAGATTCAGCTATCATGGCGTTACGACGCATGGCAGCGCGGCGAGGAGCTCCTACCATCATTACGTCGGATAATGGTACTAATTTTCACGGATCCGACATAGAGTTGAATAAAGCTTTTACCGAGTGGCTCCCAGCTCTGAAAACCTATGCACTCACGAAACGCATAGAGTGGAGATACATCGACCCCGGTGCACCAAACCAGGGGGGAGCTTGGGAGCGCATGATAAAGACGGTAAAAGTCGCCCTCGCTGTTACTCTAAACACACGAGCACCGAAAGAAGAGGTGTTGAATACGCTTATGATTGAGATCGAACATACCGTAAATTCAAGACCACTCACTCACGTTGCGACTAGCCCGGACGAGCCAGAAGCTTTAACTCCTAATCATTTCCTACTGGGGACCGCCACTGGTATGCCTTTCGTCGGAGAGTGTGATGCTGCAGACCGAAGAACATGGCGGGCATCACAAGCGTTAGCAAACTCCTTCTGGGCGCGTTGGGTAAAAGAGTACTTACCCACATTGGCTCCTAGAAACGACGTAAGAAAACGCCAGGAGAATATTAAACCAGGAGATTTAGTAATCATAGCGGATGGCACACTTCCTAGAAACGTATGGCCCCGTGGCTTGGTAGAACGAGTATATCCAGGCCCCGACGGGGTGGTGCGAAGTGCGGAGGTACGGACGCGTGGTGGTATTTTCAAACGGCCCTCACGAAGGTTGGTCGTCCTCCCGATGGATGGTGGTGATGGCTACGAAGATCTACGCCGGGGGGAGAATGTTACGGACGACTCATAGAAATAAGAAATTTATATGCTAAAGTACTGATTGTTGTCTTTTATGATAGTTAGTTAATTATTGTCTTTTTATGGTAGTTTAATTAAAACAAATAACTTACGTGTAGGAAAAAGTTATTTTACTAGCTATGTAAATAATCCGAACGGTCACGCCTTGACCACCGGACCCCTAGACAATTTAGAAAGAGATAGTACGTTAGAAAAGGAAAGTAGATCCATACCTGGACTTTGACCCTGTAAAAAGGCCTCTGATTGGCGGAAACAAAGGAATTACCGACCAGAGGTTTTTAAGAATCGTAATAAAAGTAGGAACATTTTTCATGTAAATTCAGTTCGATACAAGCATCAGTTCGAGATATACCTAAGAAGAAAAGTACAAATTGTGAAGCAAAATAGCCTAAGGAAAAGAAGAAATAAATACAGTCCACTACACCTTTAAGAAGAGTTTTATTCGACCCGACCCAACTGTAGGGCCACCCCTCACAACTTCGTAGGTACCTACCTCAACGTAATGTCAAAGTCGCCAATGTATGGTACCTATATACTACCTAGGTACCTACTTAGATTCTTATCATACTCTGCATCCTTATCTGTGTTATTTCTTACGCTCTTCCAGACTCTTGCTAAAAAGTGCAGAGGGACTACCTTCTTGTTGACTCCTTGTCCTGGCCTCTCCACCGGAATAGGCGCCGGTGGCTGCCACGTCGACACCGGCTCCGGTGGAAGCTTCGGCGGCACTAGCTCTTTGGGCTTGTCTTCTTTTGCTTCCCCTTCACCCACTGAAATAACATTATCATTCTGGCACCCAAACTGAAACTCAAAATGTATTTATTTAGTACCTACGATCGTTTAGACTAGTATTCTTTTATCTGTGCCACAGATAAAAGAATGTTTAGACCACTTTGACATGTCACGTCCTTTAAAACTAGTAAAACTTTAAAACTAGTTGTGATATGGGTACAATCGCCTGAAATAAACATAGTTTATTTATTTTTATTTAAAACTATTAGATTCTACCTGTTCCAACGCGACTCTCTACACCAGGGAAAGAATCAGACAAGAACCTGGTGGTGTGGGCCTAGCTTTTTTTTCAGCGGTCCAATCTTAATACTTATTATAAACTGAGTTCGAGCATGTTTAGTCTCCTAGTTATTTATCTAATTTTTCCTGTAACTTTGCAAGTGTTGAAGGGTCTTTAACATTTGTTGTTTTTAGAATCAGTAGGGTTACTGAATTCATTTATTAACTTACTAAGCTCCTTTTGTTCTTCTGCATCTTGAAGCCGCCCTTCTCCTTCGCCCTCTCCTTCACCGGGCATGTCTTTCAGCTCAAACTCCTAAAATTCAATACAAGATAAATGACAAACATCAAGTTTATTACGTGCCTAACATTCATTGCTCACTTAGTTAGCCACTTGCTCATTTATACCTAGTGTATTATTAATCTGTGTTTATACGAACTTACTTAGGTAAGTAGGTACCTACCAGTATTGCAAAAATTCTAAGGTGCTCGAAGATTTTGATACCCACGACACCAAATAACCTAGTTGGTTTGTTTCATTCGAGTTATGAGTATGAATGTGGATGGGTATACAAGTAGAGAAGAGAAGGCCGAAGAAGAGGAGTGAGTTCAGAGTTGACGAATGATAGAGGAGAGTGGAAGAGAAAAACATGTTGTGCCGACCCCACTTAGGATGGGATAAGAGCAGGAGAATGATGATGGTTTGTTTCATTAGAATCACCTAGCATGTAAAACGAAACTTAAGTGATCCTTGAGGTCCTACAAGAATAAATGATTTTTCTTTCTTTCATTCACAAACTACTTTCTGCATTACCCGTATCCTTCTATCCAACTCCTCAATCGTCAGATCGGTCTCTGCCACGTAGTAGTTCGCCTTGGTGCCAAAGATCTTGCCGAAGAACCTGACAGTGGCGACTGGCTCCTTGATGGCCAGCATGTTCAGCGAGATGTAGACCGCGTAGGCCTCGCTGTCTGGCAGACCGTATCCTGCCTAAAAGATAGCACTATTTCTTATTACTCGTGAAGCTAGCTTAAAGCTGAGTCTGGACCTTTTGACAACGCCCTTAGGCAGAGTGCCCATAAGTACCTACTTGCTTACTTACTTATTTAGCTACCTACGTTTTTACTTTTAAATAGAAATTCACAGGATTTTATCGCGTAATTTACCTTTTATTATTTCCCGACGTTTCGGCTGTGTTACAACAACCGTGGTCGCGGGCGAACTGGAGTATGTAGGTAGGCTCCGACGAGAAGCGGCAGTTTATAAAACTACCCTCCCTTAAGCTTCACAATTCGGAACGGCTGCATGTCCACCACAGCACACGACACTAACTGTATCTTTACACCGAAACTTTCCATCACGCACGACGCGCATTACACCTACTAATAACTGGATTCCATGATAACGGGAGCCTAAATCCATCCTCGCGATTGAAATTCGGATATTTCTTGATTTCTATTGCTTCACGAATTATTCGCTTATAATACTGGCGTTCGTTGGCAAGAATCTTGGGATCATGAAGTTCAATCCAGTGATTAGGCCCCGAGTCCACTAGGTGCTCTGCTATCGCCGATTTGTTTACCTGGCGGTTTTTAACTGCTGCTATGTGTTCCTTTATGCGTTCAGCTATTGTACGCTTCGTTTGCCCAATATAGGAACGGCCACAGCTACAGTCAACCTTATACACACCAGCCCCCTGATTGTGTAACTTGTTTCACATTGTATCCAAGTTGTATCAAAGCAAAAATCACAGTAAATCGCAAAAACAACTGTCAAATATGTCAAATATGACAGTAATTAAGTAAGTTACTTACAAATTTACTTAATCAGCGTTAAATCTGACAGTTATTTTCGCGATTTACTGTGATTTTTGCTTTGATACAACTTGGATACAATGTGAAACAAGTTACACAATCAGGGGGCAGGTACCTGTAAAGGCGTGACGTCTTTCGGTGATCTTAACAGCTTTGCGACTTTGGTGAAAGGAGTAAAAATGGTCTTGATAGAAAACTTTTTCAAAATATTGCCAATTTTGTCCGTTACCCCTTTCACATACGGCAAGTACGTAGGCTGCCTGCTGACATCAGGCATTCTCTCTGTAGCGCCTTTGAAAATCCTGTGAATTTCTATTTAAAAGTATGAATTGTGATCGCGAAAGTTTAAGAAAGACTACCTACGTTTTTGTTTTAATATTTGTTGCCTTATGCTCTGTCTTTGTATTTTTGATTTGTGTGTTGACAACAAAGACGATTAATATCTAGAAGACAGACAAAGGCCATACACAAAATCGTAACCCTAAAAAATAGCCTGAAAACTCTAAAACATCAATTTTATCCAAGAAATTTCAATTACTTTCTAGTTAAAAATGTTTAAATATTGAATATTGTTGCTACCTACTACTAAGTATTGAAATTTCTTGGATAAAATTGATGTTTTAAAGTTTTCAGGCTATCTGGTACTGCGGGATCGGGTTACGATTTTGTGTATGGCCTTTGTCTGTCTTCTAGATATTAATCGTCTTTGGTTGACAATAAACCTTTTCTTTCTTTCTTTCACTATTCAATTGTCAGCAGACTGAATAAAAGTAGGTACTTAATGATGCGATACTTTGAAGTAGGTACCTATATGCGGTTATCGATTTAACCGTTTTAATTAAGTAAGTATTCTTCAGATTTTGTAAAGGCAAAATTTCGCTCAAAGGACAGAGATGGTTGGAGAGAATTGGGGGGAGACCTTTGCCAGCAGTGGGACAGGTAAAAAAATATTTCGCTGTATTTTTTTTCTTTTTGCTACAGTAAAAGCACAATGGCAGGTGTTTTGTGTAGGTACCTCACGAAAGTAATAGTTATGGTCAATAAGATCAGCGATCCTGGGCTTCACGTTTTCCTCCTCCAAGTCTAATTCCTGCTCCTCCTCTCCCATGTCCTCTTTCATCTCCGACTTGCTGGCCACTAGCTGCAATCATTAATCTTTGATGCTTTACCCAATTTAGATAGCTAGGTCCCTAAGTACCTACTTACGATTTTAAAATATGTAGGTAGGTACCTAACCTACCTAATCTGCCTACCTAACCTACTCATATCGTAGGGTCTTCTCAACAAGATCAAACTGCGCGATATGGAGAGACATTGAGAGTAGGTAAGTACCTACCTATATCCTTTGTGAGATGTAAGTAATAAGTTCACATTACAATAAAGATTATTAGGTTAGGTAGGTAGGTACCTTACCGTACCTTACGTGCATTGTTACCTAGTTTGTTTTAACGTATTCCACGTTAACCTAGATTTAAATTCAATAAGTAAGGACTAAGGATCTACCTAGCTATCTAAATAATAAAAGATAAGTAGGTATTTGCATTAGTACCTACGAAATATGCTGTGTACGAAAGACAAACAGTGAACAGGACAGCCTTACCCTGAACATCTCATCTACTCTCCTCACTAGCGCCAACTGCGGTGGAGACAGGTAAACATCGTTCAGCAAATCGAAGTTCGGTCGGAACTTCTCCTGTTTTACCTCCCAGGAGTATTGTTCGAAGTTATCCACCACATCTGGAGGTTTCTGGGACAAGATCTTTTGCACCATGTCCACTAAATGATCGTATCTGGGATACAAAAGGACCAAACTATTAATGCCATCTGGAATTATTATTAGCATGGAACTACGGAGTACGGACGAACATAAAGTTTTATTGAAACAAACAACAGTGAGCGCAATTTAACTTGACCGGGCCCACAAGCCACAACTACTAGGATGCTAACGCATACCGGGCCGAACGTTGGCCCTCCGGGAGGTCGCGCATTATGAACAGTCGTTACAAAAGAGCTAAACATACCCGACAGCACGTAAAACAGACCGATATTTCCGGACTAATAGCGTCGGAGTAGTCGGTGAACAATATCGGACGAGGATACCAACCAAGGGGATGGCGAGTAATTAAAAGCATACTAAATATATAGAAGGTTTAATATTGAAGGTTTAATACTCAAAAATCTTTTTTTTTTTTTTTTTTTTTTTTTCGGACGGATTTTTATGTTAAGTGGTCTTCCGGACCTTTATAACTTCACCGGGCTTTGGCGAGTGCAGAAGGCATCTACGCCGTAAAAGTGAATTTAAGCTAACCTACTCAAGGTAGGTACTGACCTTGGATTGGACTGTTGCCATGAGAGGCAAGGCCTGAAGGGCCTGCCCTGAAGGGGCGACGAGTGCCCTGAAGGCGGGGTCGGCATCGGGCGTTGAGCTGAAAGAAAAGCATGCAGTGCATCATCGCCGCCTTAGCGGCGATGGTGCCATAGCCGCGTTAGCGGTGGTGATTCATCATCTGAAAAACCAAGAATGTGTCTAGGTCGACGGAGGGAGTCAGGGTTGTCCTGGACAATGGGATAGTCGGGGAGGTTAGAAACCAGGGGCTCTTTGGCTACTACCAAGGACGCGGAGGTACTCTATACCTATACCTAATAGCACAGATTATGTATAATACGCAAGTTTACTTACAGAGAGTCCCCAGTGGCTGCACTTTGCTGCTTTAGGAAATTCTTAGCAAGCACCAAGTCGTTGTTCAGGTCGGGCATAACATTTTCGGTTGCCGCTATTATGTCCGGCTCCAAAAGAAATGTCTGCGACATTTTTATTCCTTAGTTTCATCCAGAAATACCTAGTCAAGAAAATAAAATTGTAAGACTGCTGAAATACTGCTTGCTTTGTTTTGAGCAAATTATTTGTCAAACTGACAAATGAAACGAAATAAAAATATAAGCAATGCAAGAAGGTCCAGTAAATGTTGGTTTAGTGCTATGCATGCTTTGAGCCACAGACTACTAGGCTTTGAGCTCAGACGAAGGAAAAAATCGTCTGAGGATTTGAGAGAACGTCTAACGGGCTTTGGGAACACGTTGTATTACATGCTCTTCGCAATGCCGCCCGTTAACCTGTTTCGTTCAAACACGTTAATCATAGTGTTGTGAACACTACATTCATCCATGCATGACGTGTTGGATAATACAATATCATTTGTATTTGTGTAACTACCTTTAGCTCTTAGCTTGTAATATTACTTGATAGTGGCTAAATGCACAAGCAGTGCGAAACCAAAATAAAGAGAAAAAAAAATCACATACTAATGTCAGTGTCATTTCGATGATTGACAGTCAGCTGTTCTATCCATCCAATTTTATTTTTTCTGACAGTCAGCTGTTCTGGTTGGTCCTCTTCCTTCTTCTTTTGGTAGGTAAATTTTCGAGAAAATGGAGAAAAGTCTTCCTTTACTGATTAAAAATATCGTATATTAGTAGAATTTCAATTAAATACGGTGTCTGGAAACTGGTTTCTTTGAGAAAAGCGATAAAAAGGTTTTTGTGAACTGTGGGCCTAACCTTGCATTCGCATCAAAACAAAAACATAACCTTCAAAATGGCAAAATTCGATGCTGCATCTTTCAATTTTCGAAAGAAGTTCCCTTTCATAGCCAAGGATTTGCTCCGCTGGTTCCCCGGTCACATGAATAAGGGCTTAAAACAGATGCAGAGGAAGTTAAAAAGTGTAGATTGCGTCATTGAAGTTCACGACGCAAGGGTACCCTTTTCCGGCCGAAATCCTATCTTCACCAGTACACTGACTGGCGCTAAGCCACACATCCTAGTTCTTAACAAGAAAGACTTGACCGTACAGTCACTTATACCTCGAATCAAGGACCAGTTGAAAGCTGAACAAGGCATAAACAATGTAGTGTTTACCAACAGCAAGGATCAACTTGACCGTGGTTTGAAAGTCCTCAGACCTATGATGGTAGATCTGATAAAAGACTCCAATCGTTTTAATCGGAGTGAGGAGGCTGATTACAACGTGATGATCATTGGAGTGCCGAATGTGGGCAAGTCTTCGTTGATCAATATGCTGAGGTCAATTAATACAAGGAAAGGACATGCGTTGCCGGTGGGGGCTATAGCTGGGATCACCAGGAGTCTGATGACTAAGATCAGGATCAACAATGATCCTACCATCTTCATGTTTGACACTCCAGGTAAAATATCAATTAAAGTTTACTCAAATGAATGCATGTGTTGGTTCTTCTCGCTAAGTACTTTGCTTCAAACAAATTGAAACTATAAAAAATTGAGAGTCAAGAGACTAAAGAGAGCCCGTCAAGACCTTATTTAGCTCACAATGGAAGCAGAATACTTATATGGAACAACCACTGTGCTGTTTTTTTTATTCATGTCATTATGCACAAAAAACAATGTTAAGTAATTGTTTCCAGGTATCTTAGAGCCGTCAGTGACAAATGTGGAGATGGGCCTAAAGCTGGCTCTTTGCGCCTCTCTCCAGGATCATCTCGTAGGTGAGGAGGCCATTGCCGACTACCTGCTGTATTGGCTCAACAGCCACGGCAAGTTCCAGTACGTTGAGTACATGGGGTTGATGGAGCCCTGCGATGACATCAATAAGGTTTGTAGCACTTTGTAAAGTGGGATTAACCCATTCCCGGCCCAGCTACCACGGTGCTCTCCATAGGAGATGGCCGTGAACGAGTGCATGCAACTTGGCCACCTGCGTCATGACACTGAACGCAATAAGATAAAACTAAACATTATACCTACCGCATTATTCATAATCCTCTGTCAAAAGGCGTGTTGGTCAAGTGGATTAGTACCTCGACTTTCGATCCCGAAGGTCGTGGGTTCGAATCCGGCCGTGCATCAATGAACTTTTCGCATCGAAAAATTTATATGCACTTTAACACGAGCTTATAACGGTGAAGGAAAACATCGTGAGGAAACCAGTTAGCTCTCTAATAGCGTCGATGTCGATGGGCTTGCAACCTGTCACATATGGAAAGTTAACTTCTGCAAAAAGTGGGCATGTACCAAATATGTATTTGGACATACCTCTGACTACCCCCTTAGACATCTTCAAAAGGATCTAAAATTTCCTAATGATCTGAAAGAAATGTCTACCGCTCCCGGGATACAGTCGTGATATATATTTCATTTTTTTATTTCTCTGTCAAATTAGCACAGCTGCAAATGTTTTTTATACTCACATTTTACTGAAAGAGATGGCAATAACTGTCAATATTTTTCCAGTTTATTTTTAAGAGTCACTGAGCCTGGTAACCGATTCCAAGAGTTCACAGCGTGATTATGGAATATACACACTCTAGGTTTGCTGGTACTTGCCCCTTATCTCCGAAATCTTCCAGGTCCTAATAGCTGGTGCAGTCAAATTTAACCGGATACGAAAGACGCGTGACTACGACGGCCGCATCAGAGACGTTCCTGACCTGGTGGAAACTGCCAAGACCATGATCAAAGCCTTCCGGACCGGAGAGCTGGGCAAGCTGATGCTGGACGTAGACCTCTTGACAAAGAGGAGTGAGAGGAAAGAGAGTGGGCAAAGTCTTGAGGATGAGGAGCAGAGATTAGAAAAAGAGAATCTTTTGGCATAGAATTGTTAGAAATAACTACTTGTAAATATAAAACAGAAACAATTGTAAATATTAATAGTAAGAGTCAAATGAATCTTATATAAGCTTCCTAATAAACTTAATTAGTTATTGTATCAAGTTATCTCTTACAAAATAAAGGAGGTCCCAGCCTCCTTTACAATCAAACCTTAATTAATTGAACTTTTTAAAGCTGAACTTTCATAGAAATATTTTTAACCATTATGACACTTTGAAAGACATCATTGTCCCTGTCAAAAATCATTAACAAAACGCATCCTTCTTCTGAGACAAAACGCGAGGCAAGTTGCTAAAAATATTCCAAAGTAAATCATCCGAACAGATGCAATAAGTAAAATACTATGTTTTAAATATCAAAGTTGCTTAGGTTGGCCAATTTAATCGCCAACCAGAATGAATCCACTCAAATACTTCGAGGACATCGTCGGTTCTTTCCAGGAGTACAGATGGCTGATAGAATTGGCCAATGCTTACTACCCATTCGCTACCATGTCTAAAATGCACACTGTGTAAGTGTAAGTCTATGGACGTAAGAACGTCCCATTTTATAGGAGTATACCTACTTACTGGAAATTAAAGAAACCAAAAATGAATAACTCGTAGATATACACCAAGATTGAATAAAGTGTTTAACTGAAATGAACTATTCGAAGATCAAGAGAACCAAATCGAAGATGAAACAATCATTTTAAACGAATACCTAATTACGATGCGTTAAAGATGGTTTTAAGCAGAATTTCCGAAGAGCAGCGTCGCAAGGTGAGGCATAAGAAACCGGCTACTAAGCTACATGTTGCGCCCGTAACGAAACAACCCTCGAATGCGAGCACCAGATCAAAGTCGCTTACCACCGCCATCGCCAACGAGACCCTCACATCCACATCATCATCAACAGACGACACGCTCAGCATGATCAGCACACCTTGGAGCACAGAGACTTGGAAATCGAAGGCCGTGTCATCATCATTTTACTCATCGTCTCATTCCTGGCCCAATTATACACAGAGGTCTCATACATCTTCTGTTGAACCTAAGACAAGGACATCGACCTCTGGGTGCCCAAGTCACGAAGTAAAGACTGAGAGTAATCTCACTATGACATTGCTTGATGAAGTGTTAATTACTCCGTCTGAAAGTCGGTACGTACAGCCTCTTAATCGTCAGGGCAGCGAATCTTCGCCAACATACACGTCATGGACGCTTGAAACTTATACCAGCACTGGGATAATCTCAAGTTTTAATGGGATCAAAGTCAATTACCCTTGGAGTCCTAGCACTTTCCGAAGTTTGGAATTCAGTGATAACTACCCCAGCTCACCTACTCTTATATCTCAGAAGGGTAGTAGAGAAGGTTTTGGCAAGTTAGAATCAAGAAAACCTTTTACTCCGATGAATGTTGTGCTTTGCGAAGATGATCATCCAATGTTGGATTGGATACTTGTCAAACAGCAAGGTATACTCTGTTAGGTGTAAAAGTTACAAAAAAATTGCAAAAACATTAAATATATTTTATTCGAAACAATATAGACTTTAACTGATATAGAGGTATTCGGCACATGTTTAGTTAACTTAAACCCGGTCTCACACATTCGAACAAATCCTTGTAAATGACATGAGTGACATGACATGAGTTTAGTTTTTCACGGTACCACCCCCAGTGATACGGTGAGTAAATTTTTCCCTACGATACCACTTTAGTGCTGAGACACGGAATGCGATTAGGTTAACTTTATATTATATCTACATACAACGCTATTCTACATTGTGACCTGGAATAACACATAGGCTGTTTTTTAACCAGGTAGATACCACGCGAGTCAAGCCGCGAGCGAGTAAGCTGGGCAAATACACGCGAGGCTTGTAAATACTGAAAATAGTAGAACAATGTACGAATATTAACGTGAACGTGTGGATCGGACGTATACATAATGTACATAATTATTAGCTTAACTTAACGATGCATGACCGAGTAGTGGGTAATCAGCAAGTTATCTGTACTATCTACCGATAAACTGCTGATTTTGAAAGTTGGTTGACATTTGATAACGCAAGTAAAATATAAAGCAAGATAACTGGAATGTAAGACTCATATTATCTTTGTGCGATTTGATACTTTCCTTAAATTTACATTACTATCCTGTCCGAGAACGGACCATTTACGCACGGGAGGAGACGCGCGGGGCACTGTGACGTCACCGGGCAAGGTCGAGGCGCGGCGCAGCCATCTTCCCTTCTATCTAACCTAACCCCTTTACTTTCTCTCTGACCCTATCATTGTTACCAGCGCCAGTTAATCTGCAAACCTTGTATCACGAATAAACCAGTCTTATTCATACACTCCACTTATTATTGGAGGCCTCCTTTACATTGATCCGGCTCGAAGGACCAATGCAAAGTGGCCGCGCCTCGACCTTGCTCGCGGTGACGTCACGGTGCCCCGCGCGTCTCCTCCCGCGCGAATGGTCCGGTCTCGGACAATTCTTATAACTTTACATCTATATAAAAATCTAGTAAATAGCCGTAACAATACTTCAAAAGTTATACGTAGACAATTGAAAATCTTTCTATTTAAATCAAAACAACCCTAAACTGGAGAGCTTGTATGAATGAGAGCAAATGCGTAGAAAACAGAATCCTAAGAGGGAATTTATCATCCCCATCTATCCTGAATGTAAACATCAAGATTATTGTTATAAAGATGAATCTATTATAAGTATTCAGAGTGTGCTAAACAGAGTAAATGAACAGAGTAAATCTCTCAAATACTAGTTAGGTGATAAGTAGAATAGATTTTCAGTTGCCCTAAGCCCTTACAAATGAACAGTTTAAAAACAAACAGGTTACTGTTTAGGCACGTTGGCGATGCCGATAACAGACTTGTAGTACTGCGACTCGAAGAGGGAGTCAACCAGGAAGGAACCGAGGTCCCACTTGGAGATGGACCGGCCAGGGCTGGACTCAGGGTTCACTGTCACGATGATCTCGCGGCTTGGCTCGTCTGGAAGAAGAATTGTCTGTTACGAGTTAGAAATGTAAATTACCGTTTGAACAGCGATTACCGATTACTACCGATTATGCTTGTAGTCGATATCTATCATTATAGTGTTAATTAAATACAAACAATAAACATAGTCATGCATTGACGCAATCACCACACGAGGTAATCAATTCATTTACATTTGACGACCTCTGTGGCACAGTGGGCGAAAGCCCGCCTGAGACGCAGAGGTTGCGGGTTCGATCCCCGCTACGGGACAAATGTTTGTATGATCTGCAAATATTTGTTTCGTGTCTGGTTGTTTTCTATGTATAATATGTATGTATTAACAAAAAAAAATGTATCTATGTAGTTTATCAGTCATCTGGTTACCATAACACAAGCATTAAATTGCTTAGCTTGGGACTAGATGACGCCGTGTGGAATGTCCAAGGATATTTATTTATTAAAAAGGAGGTGTATGTACCTATAGGATTTCTCTCGACACGGTAAAAAACGAATCGGTAAAATTGAAGCTCGTTTCTCCAGCATAAATATTATTGATTTCCAAGTACCTAGATATGTTTTCCTTCACCATTCGACAGCCGTTTCCCGGAAGACAATGTTTAGCAACTCACCAGCAATATGCGGCGGGTACACAGCGACGTAGTTAAGAGCACTGTCCTTCAGAGCCACATACATCCTCCTATGGTCGTCGTTCAAGTTGTTAAACCTCGGAGGCACCTTCTCCGGCGCGTAGAAAAGGAACGCGGAGATACAAGCAGACACATTCTTGACATTCTTAGCCCTCATAGCTTCGATGATGTTCTTTGTCCCTTCAGACATGTCTGAGGTTGCCTCAAGAGCGTTCCTTGTGCCAAGAGCGATGACAACGCCATCTGTGCCCTCCACGGCGTTGTGGACTGAGTCAGGTTCGAGGACGTTGCCTTCGAAGATCTCGACCTTGTCTTTAAGATGGTCGGGGACCTTTGACGGGTCGCGCACGAAAGCGCGGACAGAAAGCCCTGGAAACACATTTGGTTTTATATCATCGGTAAGTTAGTAGAGTGAGCACTTCCGTGCATCGGGGGGCATAGTAAATTGTCGCAATATGTCGGCCTCTTTGTTAAAGTCATTGAACCAGGCGGTATATAATGTCTATCATGCATGGGAGTATTTCTAACCGATTTTAAAAAAGGAGGAGGTACTATGTCCACTGTTTGTTAAAAAATTATACAAAACTAATTCAGAAGCGTATTCATACAAAAGAGGATTTGTTGAACTTAAAAAAATAATTAAAACATGTTGTGCCGAACACTAACCAAATTTTAAATTTTAAATGAGGTGCTCAGTAAGGCAATACTTACAACTTGGTTTTGTATTTAAATAAATAACAGGATTCTATATAATTATTTACTTTGATTTATGAGTCAAAAACATTTGCTTTTGTAAGTATCTACATCTACATAATATTATTATTCAATAGGTAAACAGATTTCATACAAAACGGATTAATTTATTTTTAAATAGTAGGAAAGGTAAGTACTTATGTTATACAAACTTTAAATCATCATTACATAGTATAAAACAAAGTCGTCAAAGATTTATGCATACATAGGGATATCGGGACAGATCCCTATATCCCTATGTAGGTATGCATAAATCTTTAAAACTATGCAACGGATTTTGATGTGTTTTTTTTTAAATAGATAGAGTGATTGAAGAGGAAGGTTTATATGTAGAATAAGGCTACTTTTAACTACCGCGGGGTGCAGCTAGTTTGAATATAAGATAAGCATTTCATTTATGTAATAAGTACAAGCAGTAAGTGAGATAAAGAATAGCAAGTAAGAGTAAATAAGTTAAGATGGTAATGAGATTAAATTATTTTTTTTAAGATTCTGAGGTCAGATTGGATACCAAGGTAATAAATTTGACCCCAGTTACCTTCAGTTACTAAGGTACCTTCAGTTACTGAATGGCTAACAAGACCACCATGCCTTGACCTCCAACTAAACAGAATAGTGTTATGGTACTTAGACTACTTAGACTAGCTTACTCGCCCGCAGCTTCGTTCGCGTGATACCTACCTTGATAAAATATAGCCTATGTTCATTTGGAAAGTCCATGCAATGGTGAAAGTATTTTTGAAATTGGATGAGTAGTTTCAGAGATTACCAAAAACATACGAACCAACAAACCAACTTTACTTTTTTATAATATTAGTATAAAAGTAGGTACTTATATAGGTACCTATACTATAAAGAATAAACAAACCTTTTTTGACTGCTGCTTCCACTGCACAAAGGCCGGTAACACCGGTGGAACCGAAAATCACGATTTTCGACATATTTTCTGCAAAAAACAACAGTTATCGGTACTTATACTTACCTACAAATAATCGTAGCTATTTGATTGAGGAAATAAGAAAATAACCTGTTTTACAAACTAGCCTTGCAACTTTATGTAGTAGGTAGGTACCTAATGCACTGGATTTTTTTTTTATAGGTATTTTCCTATGTAGAGTATCAGATACCTAGGTTTATCATTTGAGAAACCACTTGAAATAATCTTTTTATTGACTTGGCGATACTGACCCGGCAACTTTTCATAAAATAATTCAAATTTACGTAATGTATACCTATTACAATTTCATCAATTAGCATTGATGGATATTGATCGATATAACAATTTGAACACAAACTGGCCTAATGAGTAGTCAGGGTATCGTAATTAATTAAAATTCTTTATATTTAAATTAACTCACAAGCAGTGGCGTGCGACCGTGATGTATTGAAATTGACAATGACAAAATAAAATAATCTTTCATTCAATTTCAATTGCCTATTTTACAATACGAATAAATAAACAAGCTTATTTTGACTGTCATAATATTATTTGTTATCTTCTATTTGCTTGGTTGATTTCATTCGAGAGTAAAAGAGACAGACAATCAAATTGACATAACTGCCGACCTTTTTAAATTAGTAGCATTGGTTTCATAGCTTTTTTTTGGACAAAAACTACCACTTTGGGAGAAAAAAAACTATCCAGGTTAAAGCAATATGTAGAAATAAATTTAAGGCTGGGCTAGCAAAAAGTAAATTAATTAAAATTTGTCACTCAGATACCGTTGTACCCAGATGTACCCTCTTTGGATGTACCGTTACCAAGAGATAAGGAAAATCTTTGAAGAATTACTATTATTTATTTCGTTTCGTTCGACTTTAGAAGTTCAGATTTGAAATGTCAGAAAAATAATTTAGGAGTTACGAACGAAACGACGCAATCCAAATCTAACCTCAAAAACTCATGCGTAAACAGATGGCAGATGTGGTGCGGATCACAGATTAGGTAGAGATACTACGGTGCGGATTATTATTTTTTAATATTTAAAAATATTTAAATTAATTAAAAATATGGCAGATGCAGAAGAATACTTTCCACGAGGTGGAAAAAAGCCTACAACTGTATTTAAGCAAAGTGCAAACGTGAGTAATTGTTGGTAAGACTTCGAAATAAATGGTACTAATTTGTTTACATTTTTAACTTTTTATTTATTAGTTTTTAGGAGAACCTGAAAAGGGTGATAAGAAAAGGAATAAGTTAAAAAAGAAATCTGAAGGTGATGATGGGTATTTATCAGATGAAGCTACCCAAGAGATAGACAAATCCACGAAAAACTGCACTGTCGGTTTGAGTTATAAGGTAACTTTATTTTGTTACTTTCCTGTATTACTTACAACTTATATTGCATAAGCTTACATTACAGACGTCCTGTACATGTAAAATCATCATGCTGTTTAAAATAATAATTAGGTATGGACATTAAAATTAAATAACAAAAACTCTCATTCATATCAATCTGTTAACAAAATACTTTCATTTTGTTGTTTCGTCACAATAAATAAGAAATATATATGTTATCTCAACTTTAACTAATTCTTATTAAAGTGTATTGTGCAACAATTTGCTTCACTCATATTTCCTACAAATAATTGTACCTGTACCTACTGTAATGTGTGTGAGTGAATTTAAATAAATATTTTTCTATTCTATTCTATTCTATTCTAATTTGAACATTCCTTTAATTTGTTACTAATGAACTCATCTTCTTTATATCTTGCTTTACAAGTTGATTCCGTTTCTTTGTGAACTCATTGTAAAATATTTTTGATCTGCCAGACAATAAAAGAAGGTGTCCTAGTACTGGGAAGAGTACGGTATGTGTATGAAACAAAAATGGTGGTGATGCTGCCATGCAAGCTCATTGGGTGCGTGATGGCTTGCCACGTCAGCGAGCCTTACAATAAGCAGCTCGAGGCTTATGTCAATGACAAGGTAAGTTTTAACTTATTGCGAGTCAAAAAAATAGTGTCATTCAAGATTATCATTATTTTATTATTTTATTATTTTTAGCCGTTAGTGTCCCACTGCTGGGCAAAGGCTTCCCCCCACTCCTTCCAGACGTTACAATCTTGTGTTAGGATCTTCCAGTTGGCTATTTTGTCGAGTTCGTCCCGCCATCTCCGTCTCGGTCTGCCGCGTCGCCTTCTCGCCGGGTCGGGTCATTCAATAAAATAATAATAAAAAAAAAACCTTTATGCAAGAAGGTCTTGCCAAAAACATAGTGTAGGTCGGGCCACGTAAAAAGTGCGCCGCATTACCTCTCCACCAATCATCGACCACTGCGCAGTGTGACAGCCCGCGCACCTGTTTTTACGCGACGCAACGCAACCTTTAAGTTTTGTTTGTTGCTCTAGATTTTTTCGTTGTTGAAATAAATTATCTATTGAATCAAGAAATAACAATGTAATAGTTGTTAGTATTTTATTTCTTAGAATTCTTATATAATTCCTCAGGTTGACAGAGTGTGCGAGTTACCAAAGATGTTCCGACCTGGTCAGTACATCGCAGTGAAGGTGCTGGAGAAAAATGAGAAGAACTTGATGCTCTCCACCATGCCCGAGCATGTGAACGGAGGGAAGCCGATTACTGATGTTGTCAAAGGTTGGCAATTTTTAAATAAAAACTATTATGTTCATTTAAGGTTTAGATGAAGCGCTCATTGCGAAGCTTGCTAAGACGTTCTTGATAAATCGTCGAAGTAAAGCAACATTCTGAGCGGTCACTTTCTTTTTACTTGGATGGGTGACCACAAGTGGCATTTTCATCAAATTGTCGGTCCCGGCTTTTTAATTCGTTAATCCATGACGGAGGCCTTTAGGCGGCCTATAAACTCCGACACCGAGTTGGCCCTTGCTCATACGAACTTACCTACCTACTTACTTATTTTGAAACTTTCAGGAACTCTGTTTCAAGCAGCTGTAGCATCAATAGAGGACCATGGGTACGTGATGGACCTGGGAGTGCCCAACACAACCACCTTCCTGCCCAAGAAGGATGTTAACCCGGACATTGATCTAGGTTTGTGTGTTGATTGTTATGTAGTACTAGGTAGTAGAGCTAGGCTGGCTTCAAATCAAATCAAATCAAATCAAAATGTATTTATTCAGTACGATCGTTTATAGACCACTTTGACATGTCACGTTCTTAAAACTAGGTGATTCTACTGCCTGTTCCAACGCGACTCCCTACACCAGGGAAAGAATCAGGCAAGAACCTGGTGGTGTGGGCCTAGCTTTTTTTTCAGCGGTCCAATCTTAATACTTCACTACTCGTGAGCCAGGTCATCCCCACGCATAAAGGACCACCTTTGAGTCTAAATGCGGAAAAGGGAGTCCCCATACATACATACATACATACATGTAGTACTAGGTGCGCCCCGCGGTGTTACCAGCGCTACTTCCCATTCCCTCATGGGTCTGGAAGTAGAACTACGCTGAGACTTGACCTTTTCAGCCACGCTAAATTCCACCCGGGCTAATGTTATTACGTAGTTTATAAGTAGGTATCGCCACCAACCTTTCTCTTTTTCTTTTACTGTGTGTGCTGAATAAATGTTTTCTATTCTATTCTATTCTATTATAGATTTTAGGATGTTGTTCTTTATATAGTACTAGCTTACTTGCCCGTGGCTTCGCTCACGTGGTACCAACCATGATAAAATATAGCCATACGGAAAGTTCATGCTACACATCGGTGAAAGAATTTTTGAAATAGGATGAGTAGTTTCGGAGATTACCCCAAACATACAAACAAACAAACCAACATTACCTCTTTATAATATTAGTATAGATGTATGTATTTTCAAAAAACATATTTATCTAAGTAGTATATCAGTCATCTGGTTACCATAACACAAGCATTAAGTTGCTTAGCTTGGGACTAGACGCCGTGTGGAATGTCCAAGGATAATTTTTTATTTTATTTTTATAGATACCCATGTATAGATTATTGATTTCGTTTGTGGGTAGTTCTAAGTTACAAATAAACTTTTCTGATTTGATTATACCAGATGTGGGCATGGTGTTATGGTGCGCGGTGAAGTCAGTGACGTCATCGAGCAACAAGACCGTGGTGACGGTGTCAGCGACCCTGGGGGCCATTCAGGGTGTGGTGCTGAAGAAGAAACCAGTGGGCGCTTTACTACCCGGCACTAATGTCGAGTTTACTGTTGAGACGGTATGTATAGGTCGCGCCACGTAAGAGCGCTGGCTGTCAAACTGCTCCGTGGTCGATGATTGGTGGAGAGGTGTTGCGGCGCACTTCATACCATTGATTTAGCGAGCGCTATTGGTTCGTCAGCGAGTGAACACAGGCACAAACATACCCCCGCTACTTACCCTCAGTAAACTTTAGGTGTACCTAGGTGCATTAAAGTTACTTACAAAAACCTAAAACTGTTTTTTTTACGTTTGTTACCTCAAAACTTTCGACTGGGTAAACCGAATTTGATGATTCTTTTTTTACTTGAAAGCTGTTGCTTATAACTAATAGTTATTTCCTCCCCAGCCCTTAGAGAACGGTATAGAGGGCATGTTATTCGGCGACACGACGTGCTACGTGCAACGCCAGCACGTGGACAAGGTCAAAGGGAGGAAGCCCACGCTTGGACAAAAGGTATGCCATAACATTGCATCTGAGATGATCTGAAGAACCGGCTGTAAGCTGCTTGTGTTCTGACGATGGTTTCCATCACATTCTAGAGCTCAATAGTCTTTTTTAAACTTTCGCGATCAGAACACATGATTAAACATATATTTACGGGTATTTATCGCTATTTACCTTTATTTAATTTTAATTTTATCCCGACGTTTCGACTGGATTGCACCAGCCGTGGTCGCGTGCAGACTGAAGAGTTGGAGGTACACCACAGCAAAGCGAAGGCATTTATTTTTCTACCCTCACTTGATCTTCATAAATGTTAATTAGGGCCGGTTCACACTAGGACGGCACACTACACTAACAGTATCTGTACACCGAGAATATTTTATTTGATGAGTACACTTTGCTATTACTGGATTCCACGAGGACGAGAGTCTGAAACCGTCTTCACGATTAAAATTAGAATGTTTCTTAATCTCAATCGCCTCTCGAACCATTCTCTTATAATAGTGCTTCTCGTTGGCAAGGACCTTTGGGTTGTGTAACTCCATCCAGTGATTAGGTCCTGAGTCTACTATGTGCTCTGCTATAGCAGACTTGTTTACTTGTCGATTTTTGACCGCTGCTATGTGTTCCTTAACCCGTTCAGCGACTGTGCGCTTTGTTTGGCCTATGTAGGAACGACCGCAGCTGCAATCAATTTTATAAACACCAGGAACCTGGAAAGGTACTACATCTTTCGGTGTACGTAGACGCTTAGCTACTTTGGTGAGTGGAGTATAGATCGACTTTATTGAAAACTTCTTCAATAGGTTTCCAATCTTGTCCGTAACCCCTTTCACATAAGGCATGAACGCTGGCTGCCTCGCTACATCTGTGTGCTTATGTTTGCGCCTGCGATTAGGATGCCATCCATTAATCCTGTATCCGTTTCGTTTGAGAACCTCCTGAACATGTTCCAGCTCCCCGGGTAGATGTTCAGGGTCACAGAGATCATAGGCTCTGTTCATAAGTGATGAAACTACTGACTCAAGATGTAATGGATGATGGTGTGAAGCAGCATTTAGGTATCTGTCCGTGTGTGTCGGTTTTCTGTACACGGTATGCGACAAAGTTCCGTTAGACCTCACCATCACTTTAAGATCTAAAAAGGCTAAAGACCTGTTTTGCTCCATTTCATAAGTAAACCTTATCTTAGGGTGTATGAAGTTGAGATGTTCCATTAGCTGATCGACTTCCTGTTGACTTCCATTGATAATGCAAAACACATCGTCAACGTACCTTTTCCAAAGTTTTACACCGTGAGCTGATAGGTTAATCATACTTTCAAAGTGCTCCATCCAGATATTGGTAAGTTCTAGAGCTCATATTTAACACGCAAAAATGTTTTTGAAATAACAATCCATTGAGGACGGTAGGCGAAGACGGGGCCGGCCGAGAAGGCGATGGCGGGACGATCTTGATGGTTTCGAGGAGTGGTGGAAAATCGAAGGCAGGGATGAGTGGAGAATTTTAGGGGAGACCTTTGCCCAGCTGTGGGACACAATAGGTTAAGAACATCCATTGGTGCACGGCTGAGATTCAAACCTATGACTTTCTGATTGAAAGTCCAGGTATCCCACTCGAACAAAACGGCTCTTGTTCGTATGTTCTTGTTACATTAAGAGTTTTGTCTACAGATCCGAGGACGCGTGCTATACGTGCTGCCGACACGGAACTGTCCATTCCTGACGATGAAGAGCATTTTCGATACCACCTACCCTGACATGGCGGCCGAGCAGACGCTGAGAGATGGAGATATCGTGGAAGAAGCGCAGGTAACACTAAGAAAGAAAGAAAAATCATTTATTTGGTAGGTCCTCAAGGATCACTTCAGTTTCGTTTACATGCAAGGTGATTCTAATGCCTATTCAAATAAACAGAGATAGGATTCATAATTATTCCATGTCAAAAGCTTTGTTGGCGAGACGAGATAGACTCATTTATTTTCTCGAGATGAGAAACGAGTTATCTCGATAATTGTCAATTTCGAGAAAACGGCCCTGTTATACGAATAACGTAATCATGTTTTACTTCCAGGTGTTAAAAATAATAGGTCGATCAGTCCAGTTCAAGCTGGGCGGCGGACACCTGGGCCAGCTCAGCCTCAAGCGGATCCAGGTGGACGAGGACCTGGCCGACGAGGAGATCGTCGCGAAGTCTTATCCCATTGGTGAGGGAACACACTATTTTACCCTCAATTTATACTTGTCAATTTATGCCCGGTTCCAAGTCCAACCCACGGATGACCGTAGGTCGGTCGTCATAGCAACGTTGTTATCTGTCAAAAAGTGTCATACAATTTGTGTCAGATAACAACGTTGCTATGACGATCGATCTACGGACATCCATTCGTTGGATATAGGAACCAAGCATTAGCTAGCTTTAAGAACTTTGATTTTTCTATTCACTCAACAGATTTACAATATAATAGTAGTCATTTCCCAGGATATCAATTAATATTATCCCAGTCTTCAGAAGTAATCACGAGTTAAAATTAAGAACCATCGAATAAAAGGTACTGAGAAGTTCACAATTTCACATAGGTACCTACTCGTATTTTCATAGAAAGTGTATGGGAATGTTGTTATTTTATTATTACAAAAACATACGATTTGATTTGATAAGCTGCTCGGAAAAAGTGTTCCTGAAATAGAGTCGATTAAGATCAACTAGTTTGTTTTTGACATAATACTTCGTGTAGGTAACAATTTTTTTTCAAAAATCTAAAAATGCAAATAGCATTTTCTTCAAGAAAAGGTATCTTGATATCCCCAAATGTTGCTCCACCCTGTATAATAAGCCTGTCGACTCTATAGGTTTTGATTTTGATATGTCTTCCTCAGGCAGCAAGCACCGAGTGCGCGTCCTCTGCTACAACCTCAGCGACTACGTGTACTCTGTGACCGACGAGGAACACATCCTCAGCGAGCAGTACTTCAGCCTGCAGCAGCTGTCGGCCGGGCAGCTGGTGGCCGCGACCCTGCGCACGCGCACACACAGAAACGCAGAGCTAGACGTGGGACGAGTTAGAGGTGAGCTGATACTTTAACCCCCTTATGCATATTGGTTCAGTAAACCTACTTTAGCTAAAACGGATATTAAATCTGTCGCTAGGTATCTCTTTTCATTTACATAAGAGTAACAAGAAAAAACATTCTTTAAACCTATATTAAATTGACAATTCTTTATGAATAAGACCATAAATAAATATCCTTGGACATTTTACACGGCGTCATCTAGTCCCAAGCTAAGCATCTTCATGCTATTTATTTATTAATAGTTTAAGACAAGCATAGAGATCATTATGTGTGCCATATGCAATTTAATCAATTTAATATTTCGAAATCCTTATTTATCTCAGAATGTGTAAATGCTACTTCGAACTTTTATCTTGGGTTATGTGTTTTAAAATCACGATTGGTAAAAGTTTTATCCATATTGGTGGCAATTCTGAGTGTCACAAAAGCTAAACTAAGCTAACTAAAATTGTTGCCGTCCCTTTCATAGCGATGGGAATAAAAAGGATGGCAATAGTTTTAGTTAGGTTAGTTTAGCTTTTGCGACACTCAGAATTGCCACTACTATTATAGCACCTAACAACAGCGCGCTTCCCCGCACCCCCTCTCCGCTAGTCCGTAGACGCTCGGCTCGTCTGTGCGAGCGCAACTCTGCCGGTGTTCGCAATTCAGTCCGCTAGAGCCACCGAGAGAAGCGCACGTACGCGCCGCGCGCATACCCGTAGCGTATTAAGTTTTCGTAAATCTTTGTAACCATTGTCTTTGTCTTGCTGTTTAAATGTTATTTCGTGTGATTGTATAATAAACTGTGATTAAATATTTATCGTTTCAATTCGTGCACTATAACTGGCAGCCTAACGTGGAGCGTAAATAAAAATAAACTAAAAGTGCACACATTACGTAAAAGTGTTAAAATTTTGTGACTTTATTTTTGGTGAACAGTTTCGTAACATTTTCAATATCAAACTTTGCGTTAAAATCTTTCGCCCAAAATCGAAAGATCGAGTGCGCGCGCGCTTGGGGTTCGTGAAGTATATTCGCTACGCGACTCGTGTTTTTACCGCATGATATTCTCACTACCCCTACGTGGCATGATGTACTCAGTATTGAGTTTTGTATTTTCATGAACACTTCTCTCGATCGAAAATTTTTTACGGACTCGAAATATTTTGTTGCGTGAATATTATTAATTTGTTAATGAGTGTTAATGGACAGTTAACGACTTAAATTAACAGTGTAAATTAGTGATATTTATCGAATATTTTTGACATTATTTTTTCATATTTTATGACTTTTTCTTTGAACAGTCTCGTGTGTTTTTTAGTGCGTAAAACACAATTCAGTTTACAAATGATACCGTTTCACGTGTGTGCGTACCTGAGCAGGTACTAGGTATTTGTTTAGCGTTTGTGAACTGTGACTGGACTAAGTTTTTAAAATAAATTCTAACGATGGTGTTAACGCGATCGCGAGCCGTGAGCCCGGCTTCTATCGACGCCCCGTCTGTCGAGGCGGTGCCCTCTTCAGCGCCCGCGCCGGAGTCTGATCCGCGCGGGGCTGCCGCCGCCGTCGCTGGCGCCGCGCTGGCGTCCAGCGCAGACCTGCAGCCTGCTGCTGCTGCCGCAGCTGCTCCGGTTGTGATGTCGACGGATCAACTCTTGTTGCTCATAAACAGGCTAAGTCGCAGCGATCCTGTAAGTACACCTACTTATTCTGGCAATTTTGCGAAGTGTACTGCTCGTTATGACGGAGAAAAATCTAGCAATGTGGAAGCTTTCATCGACGCCGTGGAGACGTACAAAGAGTGTGTCGGAGTCGACGACAGTAACGCGCTTCGTGGTCTGTCAATGTTATTGACTGGTTTGGCCGCTACGTGGTGGCAAGGGGTGAAGGATTCTACCCTAACATGGCAAGCTGCTGTTACTTCGTTGAAGCAAACATTTGGACCTAGATTACCTCCGCATAAAATTTATAGAAAAATATTTGAACGGGAACAGCGTTTGGATGAGACGACGGACATGTTCATATGTCAAGTCCGAGCTTTATTTGCTCAGCTCCCGCCGCTTACTCTCACTGAAACTGTGCAACTGGATATGGTTTATGGATTGATGCACCGACGGCTTCGTGAGAAGATTCCACGAAGTAGTTTTGTGGATTTTGCGGAGTTGTTATCGGAAGCGCGACGTGCCGAAGATATTTTCGATGAATCCCGGCCACGTACTACTGTGAACGCGGACAGTAAACCTATCCTGCCCTCAACCACCACGCTTGCGCGTCCAATGACTACGCAAAAGTCAAGACCGCTGTGTCATTATTGCAAACAGTATGGCCATCTGAAAGAAAATTGTCAGAGACTTGCCAAGCCAAAGGCAACTTCTACGGCTAAGGAGAGTACAGGCGATGGAGAGCCGCGGTCGTCGTTGGTCACGTGTTTCGGGTGCGGAGCGCCTGGATTCATACGGTCGAACTGTCCTACGTGTAAGGAAAAGAAGCCAGCCGTATCGTCCGTTACGTCGTTTCAGTCTGTGTCCGCGATTTGTGAAAGTGTAGATTCGCGTGTGCGTCCCGTGCTTGAAGTGTTAATCTATAATCAAGTAGGAAACATTTTGGTAGACACTGGTGCCAAGCATTGTATAGGTAGTGTTAGTTTAAGAGCGCATTTAGTTAAGAATGGTCATGAGTTTCAAAATTTGTACATGGAACTCAAGTATGCGGATGGGCGTACCACCGCACAGTATGTAGATGTAGCACACGTTGATGTTACGGTGCGGGGAGTCGCTCTGGCAGTTAGTTTTATTATGCTCCCTAATGCTACAGAGAGTTTGTTAGGAATGAATTTCATTCAAGACGTTGGTATGGTGTTGGACTTTGATCATGGCGTGTGGTCTGTGAGGCACGATCGGTCGCCTCAGCTGATAGTTTTCGAGAATAGGTTATCGCAGTCTCTTACTTGTTCATCTGTGGGTCTTCGCGAGGATGAGGGAACCCATCTTGGTTCGGATGAGAAGAAACAGCTGACTTCGCTCCTGAAAATCCATGAGGATATTTTTGCTCCAGGGGGAGAACCTACTCCGTTCGCCGTGCATCGCATTGATACTGAGGATGCAGCACCGATTGCGAGTCCACCATATAGGGTTACGCCCGCCAAAAAGGAAATAATTAGGAAGGAAATAGATAAGATGTTAGAAGAAAACATTATTGAAGAAGCAGAGTCAGAGTGGGCTTCACCTGTGGTTCTAGTACCAAAGAAGAACGGTGAGATTAGGTTTTGCGTGGATTATCGTAAACTTAACAGCGTCACTCGGACAGATAAGTACCCGCTTCCAGTAATTGATGAGTTACTGCAAAGTACGAAGCCGAACTGCGTCATGTCGACAATAGATTTAAAGGCTGGATATTGGCAAATCATGGTAGCACCGGAGGATCGTCATAAAACAGCATTCACCTCGCCATTCGGAACGTACAACTTTGTTCGTCTTCCGTACGGTCTCAAGAACGCACCCGCGACGTTCCAGCGCATGATGGACCGAATGAGATCTGGTCTAAAGGATGTCTGTGTTTTGGCGTACCTCGATGATCTTCTGGTAATTTCGCCAAATCTGGATCAGCACTTGAAAGATCTACAGCAAGTTTTCGACCGTCTTCGTACATTCAACTTGCAAGCAAACAGGAAAAAGTGTGTTTTTGCTAGGGAAAAAGTAACATACCTAGGACACGTCGTTTCATCAAAGGGGATTGAACCTGACCCTTCGAAAGTCGAAGCTGTGATGAATATGAAACCACCGACTAACGTCAAGGAGTTAAAGACCTTTCTGCAGACCTGCTCGTGGTTTCGGAAGTTTATTCCACAGTTTTCTGATGTGGCGCGCTCGCTGACGGATCTCACGAAGAAGGATCGTCGCTGGCAATGGGGTAAAGCAGAGCAAGGAGCTTTTGAAGAGCTGAAGTTGCGACTCTCGACTAGCCCCATTCTTCAACAGCCGAACTTCGATGAGCCGTTCATCTTACGAACTGATGCCAGCGCGTACGCTATTGGGGCAGTACTGATGCAAGGAACGACTCCGGCTGAAGAGAGGCCTATTGAATACGCCAGTCGTCTTTTGACGTCAGCCGAACGAAATTATCATACCACCGAGCGAGAAGCTCTGGCGGTGGTCTGGGCTTTGGATAAGTATCGCGGATACATTGAGGGAGCACGTGTTTCTGTGGCTACCGATCATCAGCCATTGAAGTGGCTTTTAACACTGAAAACACCCAGTGGTCGGTTAGCACGATGGGCTATGAAAATCCAATCGTATGATCTGGACATTGGATACACTCCTGGACGTGTAAATGTCGTAGCGGATACACTGAGTCGCCCGGTCAATGACAACGCTGAGGACGCTGACACCAGTCCTTGCAGTGTATGCCCTGTAGTCGTCGATTTACCACAACGGAAACCGGAAGACGTTCGTGACGCCCAGCTCAATGACCCTGAAGTCAATAAAATTATAACCGATTTTGAAAATGTCAACGACCCTCAAGCAGCTGTTCGTTGGACTGATAGAGGATACTATCTTTCTCAAGGTGTTTTGTATCGCTGTGATCCGGATGGAGAATCCGAAGAACCCCAATTAGTGGTGCCAGATGCATTACGGGCTGAGCTTATGAAGGAGCTTCACGACGCGCCCACTGCTGGACACCTGGGTTTAGAGCGAACACTAAGGAAGATTAAAGAACGATACTATTTTAAGAACATGAGATCTTATGTGGCTCAATACCTCAAGTCTTGTGACGTATGTCAATTGTATAAAGCCACCAATTTGAAACCAGCCGGTCTGCTCCAGACCCCGGTACCCCAGCAGAGATTCGAGGTGCTGGCAATGGATCTATTCGGACCGCTTCCTGAAGGGAACAATGGAGAAAAGTGGATTCTTCTTGTGGAAGATACCGCGAGTCGTTGGGTAGAGCTGTTCGCTTTGACGGATGCGACCGCAGAGTCTTGTGCCAAAGTACTTATTGAAGAAGTTTTCCTTCGTTATGGTTTGCCGCGTCGAGTAATCTCCGATAATGGAAGCCAATTCGTTTCAGCTGTTATGCAGAAAGCTATGTTGGTATTTGGGGTCCAGCAATCGTTGATTCCCGTGTACCACCCGGAAGCAAATCCTGCAGAGCGAAAGAATCGTGAACTCAAACAGCTGTTATCCATCTTGGTTGGCTCAGAACATCGACGATGGCCGACCGTGCTAGCGACAGTACGGTTTGCGCTCAATAGCGCCTACAATGAAGGACCTGGCAAATCTGCAGCTTATCTGACGTTTGCTCGTGAGTTGCGATCACCTCTATCCGTGGACACGGATTTGCGAGCGATCGTGATGCAACAAAACTTTGTCCCTCAGATAACGCCTTACCTTACTGAGTTTGTTCACGTCCTTCAAGATGTTAGACAGCGTATCGAGAACCAGCAAGATACTCGCAAGAAGGCTGGTGACCGACGTCGGCGTAACGTTGTGCCGTTTAACGAAGGCGACTTAGTTCTCGTGGAGACCCACCTTCCTAGTAACGCGTCTAAAGGATTTACAAGCAAATTTGCTCCAAGACGGGAAGGCCCCTATCGTGTCTCACAGGTCGTTAGCCCGACGTCTTTTCTTGTCGTTGATAGTACAGGGGTAGTAAAAGGGAAGTACCATGCCAGCGCTCTTACTCCCTATGTTGGCTCATCCCCTGCAGTCATTCATCAGCGTCGTCGTGGCAGACCAGCCAAGTCCAAGTCGGGACGTTCTTGTGACTTGGAGGGGGAGGTTATAGCACCTAACAACAGCGCGCTTCCCCGCACCCCCTCTCCGCTAGTCCGTAGACGCTCGGCTCGTCTGTGCGAGCGCAACTCTGCCGGTGTTCGCAATTCAGTCCGCTAGAGCCCAAGGGCGGATCCAGCTTTGGTACCAGGGGGGGGTCACATAGTCGTGGTCAAGTCCCAAGAAGTTATAATTTTTTTTTAAATCATACAATAAAGTAAAAAGTATTTTAAAAGAAAAAGCAACATGGCATTTCGATTCGCTTAAGGCCGGTCTTTATTTTCCGAGAAAGAACGCGAGCGAAGCGAGCAAAATTTTTTTTAAGATTGCAGCAACGCAACACTTGATTTTGCTTACGGTCGGCTCTTACTCTGTGTGATACGACGCGAGCGAAGCGAGCAAATTTTTTTTAAAGATAAAAGTAACGTAGCACATTAATTTGCTTACGGTCGGCTGTTATTCCGTGTGAAACGACGCGAGCGAAGCGAGCAAAATTTTTTTTAAGATTGCAGCAACATAACACTTGATTTTGCTTACGGTCGGCTCTTATTCAGTGTGAAACGACGCGAGCGAAGCGAGCAAATTTTTTTAAAGATATAAGCAACGAATCACAAGAATTTGCTTACGGTCGGCTTTTACTCTGTGTGAAACGACGCGAGCGAAGCAAGCAAATTTTTTTTAAAGATAAAAGCAACGTAGCACATGAATTTGCTTACGGTCGGCTGTTATTCCGTGTGAAAAGACGCGAGCGAAGCGAGCAAATTTTTTTTAAGATTGCAGCAACATAACACTTGATTTTGCTTACGGTCGGCTCTTATTCAGTGTGAAACGACGCGAGCGAAGCGAGCAAATTTTTTTAAAGATATAAGCAACGAATCACAAGAATTTGCTTACGGTCGGCTTTTACTCTGTGTGAAACACCGCGAGCGAAGCGAGCAAATTTTTTTTAAAGATAAAAGCAACGTAGCACATGAATTTGCTTACGGTCGGCTGTTATTCCGTGTGGAACGACGCGAGCGAAGCGAGCAAATTTTTTTAATGAAAAAAATAAAAATTATATTTTTTTTCTTTCAAAATGAAAGTATTTTGAAATTTGAAATGAAAGTATTTTGAAAGAAAAAAGCAAAATGGCATTTCGATTCGCTTAGGGTCGATCTTTATTTTCTGAGAAACAACGCGAGCGAAGCGAGCAACATTTTTTTTGTAAGATTGCAGCAACGTAACACTTGATTTTGCTTACGGTCGGCTCTTATTCAGTGTGAAACGACGCGAGAAAAGCGAGCAAATTCTTTTTTAAGATAAAAGCAACGTTAGTACCATTTTTCTTACGGTCGGTTTTCATTCTGCGATGAGGAATTACATAGGTACTAAAATAAGTTTTGTGTCGCGACGCCTATAAATATCTTGTATGAAAGGTACGTAAGAGACACTTTTCTGTGTGTCCTTTAGCTAAAGTGCATACAAGACTTACCTACAATTAATTTTTAAATAAACTTTTTTTGAAGATAAAAGCAGCGTGGCACTTTGTTTTACTAAGGGTTTTATTTTCGCTTTTATTCTCGTCGTTAAAATTAAGTAGTAAAATTTTTTTTAAGGAAAAGCATCGTAGTTTTGGCAAAAGAATCCCCTAGTTTTAAGGAAATGCCGTTTCAAAGTGGTCTTTAAACGATCTTATTACTGAATAAACATATTTTGAGTTTCCAAGATCAAAGATTCAAAGATCTTTCCGCTGTCGCTACACATACTTTCTTAAATTCGGATACCTACATCTCACTGTCGCAATTTACAATAAACTCTGAAATCGACTGCGGTCTGTCCTAACTCCTCTGCCACTTCACCATCCAGATATTCGGCTTCACCTATAATATTCTTCACCATCCACAGGCGCGGTAAAATTCAAATTTTCGATGCGTTAGTTCCCGATTAATGCGTTTGCCATCATACAAAATATTAATTTATAATAAATTGATTAAATATTGAAAGTATTTCTAAGGTATTTATAAGTACATAAAATCTCTATTGTGACGAAAAAATATATCCTTACTTATAACCATTACCTATGTTTAACGATTTTAAATAGTGGAGGACACACGGAGGACCCAGCCCAGGGGGGGGTCATGACCCCCATGACCCCCCCCCTGGATCCGCCCTTGCTAGAGCCACCGAGAGAAGCGCACGTACGCGCCGCGCGCATACCCGTAGCGTATTAAGTTTTCGTAAATCTTTGTAACCATTGTCTTTGTCTTGCTGTTTAAATGTTATTTCGTGTGATTGTATAATAAACTGTGATTAAATATTTATCGTTTCAATTCGTGCACTATACTATGTATATATTTTTTTTAAAAGTACACTGGGGGCAATTTTGAGTGTCGCAAAAGCTAACCTAACCTAACTAAAACTATTGCCATCCTTTTTATTCCCATCGCTATGAAAGGGACGGCAACAATTTTAGTTAGCTTAGTTTAGCTTTTGCGACACTCAGAATTGCCACTATTATATTACTTAACGACGAAAATTACTAATTACACTAACTTGACAAACTTACTCGCTTTTTAGTGTCTATCTATCTAATCAGCCGGTAACACCCACTGCTGAGTAAAGGCCTCTTCTCTATCACGCCACTCTTGGCGGTGTCTTTAGTGTGCATAAGAGAATATTGTTTCAGAGAACTGATTATGTTTCTTTGCAGGATTTGTTCCGGAGACACATTTGTCTGAAAGCGGTGTGTTCATCGATCCCAAGAAAACACGTGTTGCAAGCCTCACTCAGAATAAATACAAGGTACCTACAGATTCCTATCTATCCATCCACAGATTATATAATACACTAGTACAGATGCCGCATGTAGAACATTGAAAACAATCCTGAATTTGCGCGCAATTCGTCGGGCTATCCTGTTTTACCTGTGTTTCTGAGGCAGCGCCATCTAGCGTTCATGTCATGTAATTTTATTTTATTTTGTTGAAATTGATCTAGGAAATAAAGTAATGGGTTATTTTATTTCGTTATAATGAAAAAAATATATTTAAAACAGAAAATGTATGATTCTGGCATAATTTTGGTGTTTACATGAATTTCCAGAGACATTCTTTCGAAAATCGCAACACGTAACGCTATCTATTATTATTTTTTGGAACTGCAAGCGACTTATAAGGAGATGATACCCCATGATCTATCTAAGGCAGGGGATTGTCACTACGAAGTTTAGGTATTATTTACCCAACACAGGGTTACACTGTACGTACAGTGTTACATGCATAATCTCATTGGTGAAATATTAAATAAATCAAATATATTCGGCCGGACATTGCTTAAAGCGGCAAAGGTTAACGTCTACAATCAAATGTCAAATGTCATTGTAGAACATTGAATTTGCTCGGACATTTTTAGAGTGTTGTCAGCTATTAGATTGTGACTCTAGTATAGTAACTCGATGCTTATTTATTATTATTTTGTTTGTTATTGTTACCAGGTGGGTCAGAAGGTGCAAGCGCGGGTGTTGGCCGTGGACCCTTCGAAGCAGCTCCTCATCCTGACGATGAAGCCCTCGCTGCTGGCGCCGGACCTGGTGGTGCTGAAGAGTTACGAGGAGGCGAAGGTCGGCTCCGCTTATACGGGTGTTATCAGAGTGAGAATGTTTTATAAGTTTTAACAATAAAATAAATAAATCCTTGGACATTTTACACGGCGTCATCTAGTCCCAAGCTAAGCAATAATGCTTGTGTTATGGTAACCAGATGACTGATATACTACTTAGATACTTTTTTTTTTCTGTAAATACATCATACGTTTTATAAATAGGAAAACATCTAGACCCGGAACAAATATCTGTAGAACATTATCCTTCCGGACCCAAGGCACAACTACTGCTCAACTGATTGTGCCGTGGGTATATTTGATTCCCATCTACACAACTAATCATTTGTCCCGTGGCGGGAATCGAACCCGCAACCTCCGCGTCACAGGCCTTCGCCCACTGCGTCACAGAGGTCGTCAAGACATGTTTAATAAAGTAAGTTCGTATGAGCAAGTGGCCAACTCTGGAGACAGAGTTTTTAGGCCGCCTAAAGGCCTCCGTCATGGCTTAACGACTTTAAAAGCATAATAATGTTTGTTTCCAGTACATCGGTCGCGACTACCTCCTCGTGACATTCTTCAACAACGTGACGGCGTACATCCCGCGGAACTTCGTCACGCAGGACCCACAACAGAACATAGCGGATGCCTTCCATTTAGGACAAATTGTAAGCATATTGAACAAAGGTATAAGAATATAAGATTGTTTTTCATGTCAACTACAACTACTGTGATTATCATCATCATTTTAGTCCATTTCCACCCACTGTTGGGTAATATGTCTCCTTTTTATTTAACTAGTGCAATAAACTTAACAAAATCAACCCTTTAATATAATAGCTTTTCAGTGCAGTCACAATAAATGTAATACATACCTACGTTTTCACAGGTAAATTGTACGATATTGAGCGTAAAACTTGAAGCTAAGAAAATGTCCGGCAGCCTGACCACAGCGCCCTTCTCGCCAGATGTAAGTAAATTAAAGAACCTAGATTAGAATCTAGATTCTAGATGATTAATCAACATCAGGAAGATAATATATGCCTTCTCCTATAATCTTGAACAATCTCAGTCTCATTTGTATAGATAACATATTCTACCAATTTACAGGAAAGTCGTCAAAGAACTAAACGCAAGCAAAAAACCAGTGAAAGTGAATCACCGCCTAAAAAGCACAAATCTGACGAACAAACAGACAAAAAGCATAAGAAAAAACAAAAGAATGATGAAGATGAAGAAATTAAACAGACAGATATAAGTATTGGAAAGAAAAAGAAGAAACGAGACTCTGAAACTTCAAACGCAGATGATTACCTCAACTCTTACCAAGAAACAAAGAAGAAAGAAGATGATATAGCATCAGAAAGCGATGAAATAGAAACAGATGTATATGAAGAAGAATTTCTAACTCCTCACGAACAAGGACTATTGGACATGTCTGACTGCACAAACATAAAAGAATTCAAAAAGAGATTAGTAGCTATAACCAAAGCTGTAGATGCAAGGAAACGAAGGTCAGAAGTAGTAGATGAGAAAATAGCACATTTGGAAGAAAAAGGCCTCAATTCTAGAAACAAAAAATACCACACGGCTATGCAAAATGAAAAACTAACTATACAAGAGAGAATAAACAAGCTACTACAAGCTAAAGATGAAGTATTAGACAAATTAAAAGATCTAGGATATGAAAGAAATGAGAATTACAAAGAGGAGCAGAAGAAGAGGAAGTTGGAGATGAAAAAAGCTAAAAAAGATGGTAAAACTAAAGACACAGAATCACAAGTGCAAAGTGTAAAAGAGAAAGTAAATAAGAAGAGTGAGCCAGCGATAAATAAGAAGAGTGAGCCAGCGATAAATAAGAAGAGTGAGCTAGCGATAAGTGTAAAGGACAAAGTCAGAGATATCAAAGTGGTTGAAAGTTTGGAGCCGGCGTTAGAAGTGCCGAGTGCTAAGGACTTCTTCTTCGGCGACGCGCCCGTCTTGACCAACAATGCTGTTGAGGAGGAATCTAGCAGCAGTGATGAAGAGGTAAGACGAGTATTGGTAACTAGCTGCGCCCCGCGGTGTTACCCGCGGTGAATAGTTCCCGTTGGAATACCGAGATCAAAAGCCCAAGTTTTTAATCCAGTGTATATGCAATTCTTGTACCAAATTTCATTTAATTCCGTCCAGCCGTTAAATATGTATTTGAGCATACTCGTGACTGCCTCCGTAACCATCTTCAAAGGATTTTATAAGCGTTAGAAATATCTGAGGCTATGTCTACCGCGCCTTATACGCTCGTAATCAAAGCATTTCTGCGTTTTAAAACAGGATTTCAATGCATTAACACAAACTTTAAACGGTAATGGAAATCATTGTGAGGACAGGATTATGGGCGAAAGCCCGCCTGAGGCGCAGAGGTTGCGGGTTCGATCCCCGCTGCGGGACAAATGTTTGCATGATCTGCAAATATTTGTTTCGTGTCTGGGTGTTTTCTATGTATAATATGTATGTATTTACAAAAAAAATGTATCTATGTAGTGTATCAGTCATCTGGTTACCATAGCATTAAGTTGCTTAGCTTGGGACTAGATGACGCTGTGTGGAATGTCCAAGGATATTTATTTATTTTATTTATTTATTTCCTCAGACAGCGGAACAGCCGAAGAAGAAGCGCAAGAAGCTGTCAGTAGCCGACAAACTGGGCAAGCTCCGCGCTGAGGAGGAGAGGGTGAGGGCGGCGGAGGGGGCCGCGGGGGGCGGGGGGGAGCCGCGCTCCGTCGACCAGTTCGAGAGAGCATTGCTGGCTGAGCCCAGTAGCAGCCGGCTCTGGATCGCATACATGGCCTTCCATCTCCAGGTAACAACAGTCGAAGAAGCAAAGTCAAAATTCATTTTGTAAAAACACAGTGATCCCTTTACTCACGATCGCCTATCCCCAGTCATTTTCCACGTGTGGAATGTTAACTTCTGCAAAATGTGGGCAATATTTATTTGGACATACCTCTGACTACCCGATTATACATAATTGAAAGGTTCTAAAAAAATGTCAAACAAAGATCTGACAGAATATAGCCCCCTTTATACGGACACTGGGGGCAATTCGGAGTGTCGCAAAAGCTAAACTAACCTAATTAAAACTATTGCCATCCTTTTTATTCCCATCGCTATGAAAGGGACGGCAACAATTTTAGTTAGCTTAGTTTAGCTTTTGCGACACTCAGAATTGCCACTACTATCGCGCGTGGTTATAGCAATCGTGCCCGAAAGAGCTAGCGTGTAAAGATGTAACAAGGGGAAGAGATTGCGCGTACAATCCTGAGGGCCTAGCCAACCGGCATTCGCTATGAAGCGAATTGATTTCTATCATCGCTACACCTTTGATTTGACATTTCTGATCGCTCGAGTTTTCGTCATCGAATGTCAATTCCTATACATTTTTTTTAGTTTCTAATCGAAAGCGATTGTCGAAATGTAACATGGCTAGGGCCTCTGTACGCGCGGATATTTCATTTAATTTCTCCCCAGTCGACAGAGTTGGATAAGGGTCGCAACGTGGCGCGCAAGGCGCTCGCCACCATCCCCTTCCGAGAGGAGCTGGAGAAACTGAACGTGTGGCTCGCGCTACTCAACCTGGAACATCGCTTCGGGACTAAGGTAAATAAATACTCTCTCTTTCTTCCAAGCTATGTGTCCCACATGGTGGCGGGGTCAGCTTTCCTGACATATTTTTAATTTTCCTGACTAAGGTAAATAAATACAAGACGAATAAATACGGAGGGTTCGATTCCCGCCACGGGACAAATGTTTGCACATGCAAACATTTGTCCCGTGGCGGGAATCGAACAGAACATTCTGCAGATATTTGTTCCGGGTCTGGATGTTTTTCTATCTATAATAAGTATGTATGTATTTACAAAAAAAAACTATCTAAGTATTATATCAGTCATTTGTAAGTAGTAACTTTCGATGGTGTATATAGCAGTCTTTGACATTACTTTTTTAACAGGAATCTCAGCAAAAAACCCTCGAAGACGCTCTCCAAATGAACGACCCCTACAAGGTCCACTCAGCACTACTGGACATCTACGTGGACACCTCCAAGCCCCAGGAGCTCTCCTCTCTAGTTGAGCTGATGATGAGGAAGTACAAGCGGCAGGCGGAGGCCTACGTGGCGGCCGGGGCGGCGGCCTTCAAGCTAGGCCTCCAGGACAAGGCCAGGCAGGTGATGCAGAAGGCTGTGGCGGTGCTGGATAAGAAAGAACGTAAGTACACAGTGCTTATTCGACTTGCAAACTTTTTATCAACAACCAAAAAAAGGAACTTTATAATGAAATATGATCACGAGTCACGGCTGTATTCCCGAGTGCAATAGACTTAATGTTTTTAAAATTTTAAGAATAGAAGAATAGAATAGAATAGACGACTTTGGTAGGCCAAACTAAAAGCTTTGGAAGCGCTCGTGGCGAAGCTTGCTAAGACGTTCTTGATAGATCGTCGAAGTTAAGCAACGTTCTGAGCGGTCACAACTTGGATGGGTGACCGCAAGTGGCATTTTCATCTGAGCGCTTCCGTGCTTCGGAGGGCACGTTAAATTGTCGGTCCCGGCTTTTAAAGTCGTTAAGCCATGACGGAGGCCTTAAGGCGGCCTAAAAACTCCGTCACCAGAGTTGGCCACTTGCTCATACGAACTTACTTACTTTTACCATGATGGCTAACAAATGATCCTAATTAATGTTACTCTTGTTTGTCCACAGACGTGTCTATCCTAGTACAGTTCGCGCTACTAGAGCGCAAGCACGGCGCCCGCGAGCGCGCGGAGGCTCTCTGTGAGCAGCTGTTGGCCGTGTACCCGCAGCGAGTTGACATCTGTGCCACTTATGTGGACATGCTGCTTAAGGACGGCGATGGAGAACAGGCCAGGTGAGCGTATATACCTTATTTCGCAATCACCAGCTGCCCTAGCCATATTACATTTCGACAATCGCTTTCGTTTAGAAATTAAAAGAAATGTATAGGAATTGACATTCGATGACGAAAACTCGAGCGATCTGAGGCCCTAGCCATGTTACATTTCGACAATCGCTTTCGATTAGAAACTAAAAAAAATGTATAGGAATTGACATTCGATGACGAAAACTCGAGCGATCAGAAATGTCAAATCAAAGGTGTAGCGATGATAGAAATCGAATCGCTTCATAGCGAATGCCGGTTGGCTAGGCCCTCAGAAATGTTAAATCAAAGGTGTAGCGATAATAGAAAGAGAATAGATACGAAACATTTGTCACTTGTCTACGCACCCATTCGTCGTTATTTAGCAATAAATCTGAGGGACAGAACACAGCGCCATCTAGCCTACTAAGCAAAGCTATGGGAGCCAGATATCGATAGAATACATAAATACATACTTAATATTTCGTAACACCCAGACCTAGAATTAACATTGACCATAAAATACATCAATCTGGAAATCTGCTCATACGAACTTACTTATTATGGTAAAAAAAACTACCATTTACTTGATATTTTTTTCCACAGGCAAGTTTTGGAGCGTATGACGTCATTGAAGCTTCCGGCGCGTAAAATGAAGATTCTCTACAAAAAATGGATTGAAGTTGAAGAAAAGTTAGGAGACGAAGCGCGAGTGGAAGCAATCAGACAGAAAGCTATGGAGTTCATAGAAAAAGCAAAGTTTTAAATAAAATGCTGTTGACATGGTATAAAGTTGTTTTATTGTTCATACAAAAATAGGTTAGACTAAATATTTAATCATAAAAGTTTTTGTACTTTTTATTGTGGTGACGCTATTCAAAGCACAGTTTTTAGGCATGGGCGGAGGAGGTGGTCCAGTCTGTGTTCCATTTGTTGCAAATGGTGCTGGCACTGAACATGGTCTATTGCTTACAACAGAAGGTTGAAAACTACTTGGCACTCCACCGCCGTAAATAGATATCGGTGCGCAAGTATCGTAACCTAATTTAGCGTAAAAATGTTCTTGACCCTTTGTCGACAGATTAATCGTTTTCAATTTCAACGTGTTTTGACAGTATTCTTCTACGTATCTCATTAGAAAACTTCCTAATTTCTTGCCTCGCATTGCTTTGTGAATAACGACTGTCTCTACAAAACAGCTATCAGGAATACTAGGTATTGGAGTAAGCTTGCAATGTCCTAAAAGGTTTTTACTGTCATTGATTAAAATTAAATTCGTAGGCAATTCATCACGAGATGACTGCAATGTCATCATTCTTGCTGTTTCGCTTCGTGGCCATTCATCGTTTATTAAATCGCAACATGCTTTTAAATATTCTGGATGCTTGTGAATTGGTAATACTTGTAGGTTTTGAGTGTCCATTTTTCCTAAAACAATGAAAGCTCATGTTAGGGACGAGTACAAGGTATACTAATACATTTGGTAGAATTTTTATTTGTTTTACGGAAACACAAACAATCTGTCAAAGTCAAAGTGACATGTAAATGTAAGGAAATTAGGAAATGTCATGCATGTGAGAGAGATTTACATTACAGATTTTGAGGTTAAATTTCAGCTGATCATCAACAAAAGAAATCATTTTTATTTCGTGAATTATCACATTACAGCAGTAAAACCAGTTGGCATACTCACATGCTCGAGGTGTAGCAATCTCCCAGAAGTAGTTATACCATTATTGAGACCGTTATGTTCATTTTTTCATTTATTTTTTACCAGAATGAAATAGTGTGGACAGTCTCCCGCAGTGTTGATATCGGACTACATGCATGCTCTTTGTCGGACTAGCTAACAATAAACTAACCCTATTTATATCTTTTACAATTTAAGGCATTCAGTACTTGGCAAGTTATGTTGGCTCCTGAAATATTTATGCCAAGATTTGCGGTCTTGTTTTAACTTTTGTCTAACTTTTGATAAACTTTTTAGTTTGAAAATGGAAGACGACGATGACGTGCCTTCCCTTTCTGCTGAGACGTTCGCAGCCCTTCAAGAGTTCTACACAGAACAAGCAAAAAGACAGGAAATATTAGAAAAGTTAGAAGCTGATAATAAATTGAAGGAAAACATTTTGTTTGATGAAAACTGGGCAAGTTTAAAAAAAATATTTGTTATATATAGGTAGGTAGCCTCTGTTTTAGTCTTTTGTAACTTATCAAAATGTCCAATGGTGGCTATTCGGGATGTCGCCTAAACTAATTTGACAGCACTAAAAATGTTGCCATCCCTTTCATAACGATCGAAATAAAAAGGATGGCATCAATTTTAGTGCTGTCAAATTAGTTAAGTTTAGCTTTGGCAACATCCCGAATAGCCACCAATAGATGATGAATAAAAACATGTACTGAGTTTAAGATGTTCTGAGTTTAAGAATATGCAAAGTTAGACATGCAGGCTTGTTGTTAATTTAATTGAATAATTCCAGCAACTCAGTCAATTCTGGTATGATGAAGCAACAGTTCAGTCACTGGTGAAAGTAATAGACAACTCTATAGCTGATGGAGAGAAGGTGGCTCTGATATCATGTCCCACACTCTTCGTTCCCGTGAAGAGGCAGATAGGCCACAGAGCCACAGGTGAGAAAACTATGATATCTATTCAACTAAGGTGGAGGTAGGTAGGTACTTTGTATTCCTCCTTAAAATAATTGTACAGTTTTTGTATTGATTAAGATAGCAGTAGAATGGTGTCAATTCAGATGTTGCAAAAACTAAACTAATTTGATGCCATCCTTTTTATTAAGATCGTTAAGAAAGGGATGGCAATCAAATTAGTTTAGTTATTGCAACATCTGAAATGACACCAATGTCCGTGTGAAATAATGATGAGTTTGAGATTACCTACTTGCATATGTTTGTGATACACTTTGCCTTTTGAGTTTTTTAAATTTAATTTCTTACATTAACTTTTAAACTTTGTTTTTTCAGTAACTCTACTTGAGTATGACAGAAGATTTGAAGTCCATCAACCGGATTTTATATTTTACGACTACAACACTCCTGACAAAGTCCCACCTGAAGTTCTCAACAGCTATAACTTAGTAGTGGCTGATCCACCGTTCCTCTCCGAAGAATGCATCACAAAAACTTCTCAGACAATAAAATTAATGGCAAAGAACAAAATTATAGTCTGCACAGGCGCTACTATGAAAGAACATGTTGAAAAGTTGCTTAGTTTAAAACAATGCGAGTTTCAACCTCATCATAGGAATAATTTGGCGAATGAGTTTCTTTGTTATGCTAATTTTGATCTAGATTGTACTCTGAGATGATTAGACAGTCAAGTCTATGTTTTGTTGCTGACATTTGAGTATTCCGAGTGTAACATTATGTAATGTACTGGGTCCGTTTTTACATTTATAAGTTAGCGGCGTTTTTATTGATATTGCGCAAAAGTTATTTTATTTTGAACTTTGTAAACATAGGTATTTAAGAATCAAATATATTTCATCATAAAAGTTTTAGGAAGTTTCAATATGTCTTCATAACTCATAGTGCTGTTATTCATCATCAGTTGAGGAGGTGGCTCTGCTTGTGTTGTACTTTTCTCGGATGATGCCGGCACTGAACTCTCTGGTTGAAAATTACTTGGTGCTTCATCTAAAGATATCGGTTCGCAGACCTCGTAACCCAGTTTAGAATAAACATAACCTTGCCCTTTAGTCGTTAGGTACAACCTTTTCATTTTGAATGTACTTCTGCAGTAATCTTCAACGTATCTCATTAGAAAACTTCCCAATTTCTTCCCGCGCATTTCTTTATGTATGACCAATGACTCCACAAAACAGCTGCCTGGCATACGCGGTATCGGAGTTAGCTGGATATGTCCTAAAAGGTTTTCACTATCGTCGACTAAAATTAAATTCGTGGGTAATTCATCGCGGGATGCCAACATTCGAGATGGTAACATTCTGGCCGTTTCGCCTTGTGGCCATTCGTCGTTTATGAGCTCGAAGCATGCTGTCATATATTCTGGATGCTCGTGAATTGGTAATACTCGTAGGTTTTGTGCGTCCATTTTTCCTGCAATGAATGTGCATTTTGTGGATTGAGGGTAGTTAGATGCTTGGAAATAGAAGTTCTAGAAAAAAAAAAAAAATTATGTGTATTTTGAGAATATCCATGCAATTAAGTTTAGAGGAGGAAGGAAGGTACTTAAATATATAAAAACATCCGATACAACTTTAAAGTAATATAAGAGCGTGTATGAAGAATAGAAAGAGGCGAGAGGTGTGTCAGGCTAGCTACCACTACTCCTAAATCAATTCAGTATCAGTGCCAATTGGTATATGGCTGCCTATCTACAGTGACAAGACAAATAAAACTGTAAGTACCTACGCATTTTACTATATGTACCTACCTAAATATTGGGGGCAATTCGGAGTGTCGCAAAAGCTAAACTAAACTAACTAAAATTATTGCCATCCTTTTTATTCCCATCGCTATGAAAGGGACGGCAACAATTTTAGTTAGCTTAGTTTAGCTTTTGCGCCACTCAGAATTGCCACTATTACCTACCTAAAAAAATACTGATATGCAGCTAAAACTCTAAAGCGGAAATGATGATTGTAGAAGAGTGAGCAGACATCAGATAGTGTGCTCGAACATTATATTAAAAACATAATTTTGCTAATCGTCACAAACTCATTGGTCACATGATTCACATCTCAAAAACAATGCTAGAAAGTCTACGGATCTTTTCCAGTAGAAGGTTACTGGCGATGGATGGAGATTTGAGGGGCGGAGGGGCGTTTTATTTGATAATGCATGCAAACTCACCTTTATCCTCAGAAGTACAGCTCGCAATGGTAACTAGTGTATACTTACTCTGTGGCAATATTATAATTAAAAGATTAGTCATACAAGTGTTGCTATAAAATAATGTTTAGTCTTGTAGTAGGTAAATTACTAAAAGAGGAATAGCTATATATTCATTCTTTTAATCGCCGATAGATTTTGTTTTATTCAACACGAGTAGTTTAAAATTCATCAAGAAGTGTTGCTATAAAATAATGTTCAGTCTTATAGTAGGTAAATTACTAAGAGAGGAATAGCTATATATTAGTGGCAATTCTGAGTGTCGCAAAAGCTAAACTAAGCTAACTAAAATTGTTGCCGTCCATTTCATAGCGATGGGAATAAAAAGGATGGCAATAGTTTTAGTTAGGTTAGTTTAGCTTTTGCGACACTCCGAATTTAGATTTTGTTTAATTCAACATGAGTAGGTAGTTTAAAATTCATCAAGTCTCTAAAGTCGAGTAGAAAATAAAAGGGTATTTTTTTATTTGAGTACTGCAACTTTGTGTGTTCTCTAACGTCATGCTATTCTTCTTCTTTATTTTGGCTTCGCCGGCTTTTGCCACGCATGATGCGATATAATTTAAACAGACACTGACATTGACAAATCCTGACACAGACGCCATCATCATCATCATCATCATCAGCCCTTCTCATCCCACTGCTGGGCATAGGCCTCTCCTCGCTTCCGCCACTCGACCCTGTCTCGCGCCAATCTAACCCATGTCCGACCTGCAGTTCGACCCATCTTGACAGACGCCATATTTTAAATTAAAACTATAGAAGCGTTTTTAGCCTTTTGGCAAAAGCTTTTGCTAAAGGGTCCAATTCATACCAAAATTATATTTAGAAAGTCACCTGAGATTTGTAGTAGCAATGTACGTTGTCCTAAATGTTGAAATAAAACTTGTATTTTAAAACAATCCGCATTTTATTCTTAAAGTTACTAGTACACTTTGTTACAGACATTATGCTGGTTAACATTTTATTATTAGTCTCTCAAATTGATAACTTTCCGCTACAATATGCATCTCAACCATTGAGATGTATTAAAGAGCCACAATCAGACAAATAAAACGCCTAAACTGTGCGCACACTACGTAGGTACCTAGTGCGCAGAGTTTTTCTTTTTTGCGTACAAGCGACATTGAACATTCAAACAAACGACGTATCGTCTACATTCAAATGTCAAATGTAATTGTAGAACATTGAATTTGCTCGCACATTTTTTGAGTGTTGTCAGCTATTAGATTGTGACTCTTTAATACATCTCAATTATCTCAACATTATAAATATGACGACTGTTGGAATGAGTTTATTTTTGAGCCACGTTATGAGCATCCTAAGTAGATATGAAATGGAAAAATACAGCTCATTCGTTTGTTTTCCTTAACATTGAAATACTTCTATAGTGAGATAAGAGTGTTATGTTACTCAAAGGATACATTCCAGTCACCATACTTAATAACAATCATTTTTTTTATTATTTTCTAGCCAGTAGCTAAACTATGTGTAGGCCATGTGATGTTCTGGACAATTTATAAGATTACAATTCTCTAAGAAATAAATAATTTTCTTACATTAAACGGTAAATTCATCAGTTAATGTATAATGAATGAAGATCTAAAGAACACCACTGGTTACAGTTCGCGACTATTGTACTGGCACACATAATGAGGAAAAATGTTTCAATTTTATATTTTGCTGGAATTTTTGTCTCATTTTTTTTGATAGCAACGAATGTGAAGTCATTATATATGTGCCATTACAATATACAGATCGGTACACATTACATTCACTTAAATACATAAATGACAGTTCATTTGTACTAAATAATTAGGTCATTAAAACAATTGGCGATCTCTCTCCGAACGCATTTATTATTATTTTAACTATTCATTTGGGGTCTAACTATAAGGCCATCAACGTACAAGGGGTGGCTTAGGCCACTATCATCTTCATTGGTCAATACGAATAGATACATAATACACAATGATCTATTTAAAAAAAATCACGTTTTACCACAGTTTTACTTATAGGTATTTTCTGCTATCTTCTGAGCTAAAACGTAAAAACGGAATGAATCTACACTTTTTTAAAAAAGAGTTAATGTTCGTAGGTCCACAAATAATAACATAACAAAATTATAATTGATGCAACTATTTAATAGATTGGTTTGAAAAACTAAACTTGTGTATTAAGTAAGTAAGTTCGTATGAGCAAGTAGCCAACTCTGGTGTCGGAGTTTTTAGGCCGCCTTAAGGCCTCCGTCATGGTTATAATGTTGGTATTGGCCAATGAGGATTGACACCTATTCACTTTCAGTGACTAAACGAAGCTAACATACAATTTAATAAGTGTATTATTGAAACAAGCTACCTAAAATTAAATGAAAAAAATCTAATATTTCTATTGAAACACTAAATAATATTTGAGTAGTCCAATAAAATTACAGTGTACCACGTAATCCTGCACTAAAAGCAAGTGCAAAAGTGCGTGTAAACGTGGCACGCACTGTAGTACAGTGCACGATCAGGTAAGCATGCGTGGTGGCTTTCGTACTATTTCTAAAGCGCACAGAAACTATACCGTCGTGACTTTTATAAATGCATCAAAAACACAAAATAAAATATTTTCTAAGAAAATTGATTTCAAATTAAAAAAAAATAACGAATGTTTGTGCTAAAACAAATAAATACACCCGACATTCGGGCTTCTAGCGAGACAAGAAATAACTAAATAATTTGAAACACTACAAAAATAATGAAATTATTATAATCTGTAATCACAACCTATTTACAAGTTTTGTCTTTTTTCGTAAGTAAATAAAAACTAATGAAATCTAAAATAAATACCTTAACAGCAGGGATAGGTATATTAAGTCAGGGTATAAAACATTTATGTAATATTTCTCAGTGAAATTAAATTTTACCTTTTCATTTGAACAAAACAGCTAGACCGAGGCAGACGAAATAGTTAAGTGACTTAACAACTATTTCGTTACTTAAGTCCATGTACGTTTTGAACGCCATTTCAGTGAAACCTCCGAGTCAGTCTAGTCATCATCATCAGCTGAATAAATTTTAAAAAATAATCCAAACATATTTTTAAATATGATAACAATTTTCTTAATTCTACACTGTCTACAGTGCCCGCAAGAACTGAGTCCTCGGGCCAAAATCATTATAATCAGTCTATCTTGCTCGCACTCATTGAGCTTACGGAGCGACACTGTGCGTAACAGTAGATAGTCGATATCGATAAGATTTAGAGAGATTTGAGACGTTGCACATCCCTATTATTATTGACTTTATGGCCCGGGGGTCAATGACGAGTTGCCCGTAGTATTTAATACTATCCTCGATACCGAGTATTACAAATGTATGAGAATCCAGTGCAGCGCCGCTCTCGGTAACTTGCATGAACTAATAATTTCATTTCAGTTGAGCTACCTATAGATCGTTTGTAACGATCCTTAGGTGGCTCAACTGGTTCTAATTGTATTTTGTACAGTTATGTAAATATGTAGTAGTTTAGATTCTGTAAGTAAATGTTATATTCAGTTAAAAAAAATATCATACATTTAAGATATTTGACCCGGTAGCGAGGATAGTTAACTATACCACTCGAAAACTGATGATACGCCCCCCGACCGACGACTCAATTTATAACGCGAGCACTATAGTTTTAAAAGTGAAGCATATGCTTACTATTTATTATATTTTTTATTGTAACCAACGACGACCGTAGACATAAATTCAATTGAGAATGACAACAAGGAATAGTTTAAGCGTGCCAAGTAAAGCAGGGGAAGGCACTAGTGTTCATCATCAAAAACATTTTTTATATGGGATATCTAAAATAGTGATCTATTTGAGGATATTTACAAAAATAGGGCCAAATGGGGTAATTGGAAACAGGGGTAATTGTTAACATGGGTGAAATATTTCAAAATACTTGGACACGGGAATTAACATTGTATCTAAATATAATTTGTAATCTACAAAGTTTTCAGAGATCTGAAGCTGCACTGAATGTGTTATACACTACATGACTCACTAAAAACTATATTTGTGAGCTCAGTTTCCAATCACCCTTTATACATTTACTATTTGACTATATTTTAACACAAAAATAGATCGTATTGATGTGTTTTTTATACAATCTTGCAATACTTTCTAAAAGAACAAAGTACCACCAATCACTTGACTTTTGTATCTATGACGTTTTTAATTAATTATGTGAAACTTCGAATATGAACGCGTTAGCTGCGTCGGTAGTAAGAACACATTCGACAATTTGGATCTAAAAAGGACTATTATCACAAGTAACCTATTCTAAAGTTAAAATGATGTGAAACCGATATTGATGTCAATTAAAATGTCGCCAAAACTAAACTAATTTGACAGAACTAAAAATGTAGCCGTCCCTTTCATAATGATCGAAATAAAAAGGATGGCATCAATTTCAGTGCTGTCAAGTTATTTTTTGCGATATCTTTATTGACACCATTATATTGCTAAACGCGCATTACATTATAGTATTGTTTAACCTTTAACTGGTGACGTCGGGCCTCACAGGCCCGAGAGCACTAACAAAACGTTATTTCACCCCTTTCCCTGCGCGTCCCGGGTTTGTGCGTCTCAGTAGCTTCAAGTTTAGTTGCACCCAAGCCGTGACAGCGATAATAGTGTCGGCATGAGCAAATTCGGTGAGTTATGCGTATTTAAAGTTTTACTGAGGCCTCTCAGGCCCTACGTCACTTCTTACGTTACTTTTTTGTTAGTGTTATAAAATTGTTATTTGTGGTTTATTATAGCGTGAACCTGCAAACATAAAAGATGGATGATACAGAACCTCCTAGAAAATGACGTACAGTACTGGAGCAGAGAAATTCAGTTCCAAGTACCTTCTAGTAGACAGGTTTTATCGCGAACCAGTTAAAATGTCGTTCAATAAGAAGAATGGTTGTGGAGTGAAGACTCCAGTGGTTCTGAAGCTGATGATTTAGGAGAAAAGTACGTTCCAGAGAAAATCAGGAAGCTTGAAATGATTAACATATTACAATTTTAGCAAGGGAGGATGGACGAGATTGATAAAAAATGTTCAATCTAAACCTGCAGTCACCGTACACGAAGATGGCCCATGGTGATCTTTTATCGCATGCTATACATAAGTAGGTAGGTACCTACGGTGAACGTGCATGTTCTTGAAAAGAAAAGAAGCATTGAGAGAGGGGTTTTCATGAAATATTGGCCAGAGGAATGATTTTACAGCACATGAAAAGCAGAGTTTATAACTCGCGAATGTCACTTGAAATAAGATTGAACATCTGACGAATTTTGGGTTCAGATTTGCCACCTGAGCCACAAATCACGCAGAAGACGCTATAGAGATGTGCCACTTGTCTACCTAAGCTGGACCGGTAATCTTGTTACCATTGTATTTTGTGTAAAAAGCATGTATGCCTGCAGTGCGCGAAACAATTGTATCCTGAGTGTCAATAAAAAATTGACAAGTTTACCCTTTGTCAGTTTTGTAATTATAAATTTTATAAGAGATTTATGTTATTTTATACGATGATTGAAGTCTATTCTATGATCTAAAAATATTATTTTAAATAAGAATGTTGATTTTTGTTTTTTTGTGACTAGATGTTGATCTCATGTCGTTTTTTCTAACAATGCGAGAGCAAATTTTAATATGTCTGTTCCTAAATATATGTAATAATTAGAAACACATAATCGTTTTATTTAATACCTTAATATCCAAATTAACACAAATAAATAAGTTAGTCACTAATATTTATGTACATCGCGAATTATACGTATATTCAACCGAGGCCTGTCAGGCCTAACGTCACCACTTACGTTACACAAATACCACGTCACCAGTTAAAGGTTAAATATAACATTATAACATACCTCTCGAATAATTTTGTAATTTCAAGCTTTTTTAAATTTGAATTCTTATCCAGACGCGCATTATAATAGTCTTTCGTCGACATTCATATTAAAATAGCTAGATGTAGTCTTAATTCTTAGTTTAATTATTATCTGATGTTATATAATATTAGGCTTTAATTACAATAAACTGGAAGCTACACTTTACGCGAAAACCTCAAGTCATTTTGATAAAAATGGTCTTTATCTATCTACGAATTGAGTTAAGATTAGTACATCTAGCTTAGGTTTTAGTTATCACAACGAATGACAATAGTTGGAAATATCAATGTTTTTAAGAATTTCAAATCTTGTCTAATATCTATGTTTTCACATCACTGTGTTCTGAGGCCGTACTCGGGATCAACGAAAACGAAGTTTCGCGTCAATTTTCGGGGTCATCCTATGTTGGTGGATACTAAATGAATTCGTATTATTTCACCAACATAATTGGAACCCGAAAATTGTCACGAAACTTCGTTTTCGTTGATCCGGAGTAAGGCATCTGTTAGTATGAGTATAGTAATCACTACGCTTAAATCTAATAGCTCATTGAGCCACAAACGTCTATGGAACTCGCCACATGCAAAAATATACTTCTCATGTAACTATCGGGTGCTGTTTTTTACATTTTGTTTCTCAAATATATGTACAGTTTTTATAAAATTAGAAAAATAGAAAGCATTTTTTCCGATTATACTTTTACAACTTATTTCGCCTTGAAATGTACTTCAATTTGTAAATGATTTTTTCTTTACATAAGTACTAATGCAATATTTATATTATTTAGAATATGAAAGCGTTCTTAAAACTAGCAATTGAAAAGCTGGACGTGTATTTGAGAAACAAACTGAGAATGTCCTCAAATGACAAATTAACACGCAAAACTAAGGGAAGACTTCTGAGCGGTGCTTGCTAAGACCGTAAACGATAGCTCAATGTATTCAGATATAATTCTACCACTTGTAGATAAACTGATTTTATACACTAAGGGCGGCTTTAAAAAAAATTGATGGGTATTCTGTTCTATGACTAACTATATATTCGCTAAATCTGAAAAATTAAATGAAATATGATCACGACTGTATCCCGGGAGCGGTAGACATTTCTTTCAGGTCATTAGGCAAGTTATTTTGATCTTTTTGAAGATGTCTAAGGGGGTAGTCAGAGGTATGTATTATTTTATTATTTTTGTATCATATGTTTATTAAAATAAATTATTATTATATAAGTTTTCTGTGCCGTATAATACGGTCCGAACAAGCAGCGCCAAGACAACTCTACAGTAACCATTTCACAAAATATACAGACACATCACAACTTATAGAAAAATGGAAAAACATATCTAAACGTCAATAATAATAAAGAAAAACTTAATAAAACTCGTCCTTTAGGACTCTATGTATCACCTTAAAGTATATGAAAGTAGCTGAGAAAATTGTGATTTTGGGCGCATGCGCCCGTAAATAAATATTGTTTGGAAATAATTTGTCTTGTCATGTCATAAATGCTGAATAGCTAATTGTAGGTCAAGTTACAATGCATATTAAAACTTATTTAAAGAAAACTTCAGTTTAAAAGAAGTAGTGAATGTTTTTAGCAATTGTTTCATGTAAATTAATTAGAAAATATAATGTTAATGAAAAAAAAGGTAATTAATTTATTTTGTCTGAAAGGGATTTTTATCCCTTTTTTATCTTTGAGTTTTAATAACATTTGGATTTTAACTTCCTTTTCCTTGCCTTGTTTTGTTTTGTGTAAATAAATAAAAAAATCTCTATTGGGGTAAATATAATATTTTTTTTGTTTTTCACCCCTGTTTAGTATGCATATAATATATATTTTTTTAATGTAACTTGACCTATTCAACTGAACCAACAAACCAAGTCGGTATCAAGTAAGGACATCCCATCTAGCTAAAGTTACTTTACATACGAAGGCACCCTTGTTCGCTCTGCTGCTACTTTTACCCCTTTTCTGGGGGTTTTTACCCTTTTAGAGCATTTACCCTTTTTCTTTAGAAACGATTCCCCCAGAAAGTATCGAGGTAGGTGTTACCTCATTGAAAAACTTTACCCTAATTAGGGGTAAGTTTACTCTGAGGTAGGTTGGGGTAAGTTGTTCCGATTTAACACTACGTTACCCTGTATTCGAACTCGGAACAACTTGATGGTATAGTTATGTGGATGTTATTTCATTGAACTTCTAAAATTAAGGTATTTTATAACATATTTTGCAGGAAAATTATCAATGAGTCAACAGAGTATCCTTAAAAGATCTTAAATGTTTTATATTTGAGAGAACATCTCATGTTTCTTAAGTCATTGAGCAATTCCTTTGCCTGTTCGCACTATGACAGTTGTCTAACTTTAGTTAATATCAGAGGCAAATTTAAACTCTATTCCGTTGTAATACAATACCATTTGTAATAAACCACTGTATTCGTAATAAAGAATAGGTACCTCATCATCAAAATCAAGAAACTCCGTAAACCCTGATCAATTTCCCACAATAAATTTAAAGTATCAATGAAATAACATCCATCTCCCCAAGTCCTACCTATTCCGTCGTCGGCAGTAGAAGTAGAGAAGCAGCAGCAGAAGCGCGAGCGCGTGCGCCGCGGCCAGCGCGGCCGCCGCCAGGTGGGCCAGCGCCGCGCACACGAGCGGGACCAGTGCCGACAGGGCGGGGCCCGGGGCGGGGCCCGGGGCGGGGCCCAGGGCGGGGCCCGGCGCCGGCGCTGGCGTGGCGAGCTCCGCGAGACATCATCCCGTGCCACACTTGCCGCTTTCGAACACTCCCTGGAAATACATTTAAATGAGTATATTTGTTGATGATGCGTCGATGAACGTGTTTATATCTCTCGCTACGCTCAACTGTCGAACTGAGTGTGTACGGTTGAACGTCTCATTATGTAGGTACTGGTGTTACGCGAAGCATCGGATACGAACGAGCAAGCGGCACACCTGATGGTAAGTGAATATTACCGCCCACGAACAATTTATTGCAACAACAGAAGAGCTGCAGGGGGCTTAAAAAGGCCATTTTAGCAATATCGTTCTTATGTTAAAAAAAAATGCTTTAGCACTATCCTTTTTATCTCATAAGGTGCTAAATTGTATTTTTTTTAATTTTAAAAATGACTTCTATCAGCAGAATTGCTTGAAACGGCCATTTTAGGCCGCCCAGTAGGCCTAACATGTGCAACGAGTCGAGACGACAAATTCAATATCTCGATAATGTCAAACTGCTCTAACGTACTATACTAGAGCAGGAGAGACAATTTTGTCGACGACGAGAGGCATGCCGTGTTGCGCATGTTAGGCCCGCAGGTCGTTCTTTGTGCTTTAAGTAAGCGTTAGGTTAGGTTAGAGACTAATAATAATGTATATATCTAATAATGTTAGTAGGAGTATCGATACGGAAATAGAGCTGTCAACAGTTGATTAGTAGTAGTAGTTGGTACCTCTTGGTGCGGGTGGTACCTTGCGGAAGGAACAGAGGTACCTCTTGGTGCGTGTAATACCTTGCGGAAGGAACAGTGGTACCTCTTGGTGCGTGTAATACCTTGCGGAAGGAACAGTGGTACCTCTTGGCGCGTGTAATACCTTGCGGAAGGAACAGTGGTACCTCTTGGTGCGTGTAATACCTTGCGGAAGGAAGAGTGGTACCTCTTGGTGCGTGTAATACCTTGCGGAAGGAACAGTGGTACCTCTTGGTGCGTGTAATACCTTGCGGAAGGAACAGTGGTACCTCTTGGTGCGTGTAATACCTTGCGGAAGGAACAGTGGTACCTCTTGGCGCGTGTAATACGTTGCGGAAGGAACAGTGGTACTTCTTGGCGCGTGTAATACCTTGCGGAAGGAGGTGGTACCTTGCGGAAGGAACAGAGGTACTTCTTGGCGCGTGTAATACCTTGCGGAAGAAGGGCGAGAAGCTGGCGAGCGCGTGGTGCGTGAGCGGCGCGCGCGCCAGCCCGCTGCGGGCGTCGGCGGCGCACGCGGCCAGCAGGCGCCGCAGGAAGGCCTCCAGGGCTCCGCGCCGCTGCCGCGCCACGCTCTCGGAGGACCACAGCTGACGGCCCGGGAACGGGATCGCTGACACCTGGGACGACAATTAAATACTTCAAATACTTGTGTTCTAAATTTTCTGTCCATAAAATGTAAATCCGTTATTGGCTGTAAGATTAATTGTAAGAAACTATTATTGTATTATTCTAAGGGCTGTGGGTTTTGTTAAATAAATAAAATAAAATACGATGCTAGTCTCAGCGGAGGAACTCGTGTGTTATAAAAAGAACTAAGTATTTTTGAAATCGAGCACGTAAGTCCTCTCCTAAAAAACAATGACAGAGTTTTTCTCGAAGAATGAAATGGCAAGTTTAGGCACTTATAGTAACAGACGCAAGCCGCTTGTGAGAGCTAAATTGCACTTTGTTGCAAATGAATGTTTTCCGGTATTCAGTCTTTATTTAAAATTAATTTTATACAACACATCCAGTCCAGCATTGAATCCAGGCCACAATTGGCCAATGCTGGACAGCATTGGCCACAAGCGGCGCAGCAGCAGTAGTCGCGTTGGCCCCAGCACTCCTCGTATAGTACCTTGTGTGGGTAGGCGCGACGCATGGCCTGCTGCAGCTCGCGGAACCGTCGGTAGCGGCGCAGCAGCAGTAGTCGCGTTGGCCCCAGCACTCCTCGTATAGTACCTTGTGTGGGTAGGCGCGACGCATGGCCTGCTGCAGCTCGCGGAACCGTCGGTAGCGGCGCAGCAGCAGTAGTCGCGTTGGCCCCAGCACTCCTCGTATAGTACCTTGTGTGGGTAGGCGCGACGCATGGCCTGCTGCAGCTCGCGGAACCGTCGGTAGCGGCGCAGCAGCAGTAGTCGCGTTGGCCCCAGCACTCCTCGTATAGTACCTTGTGTGGGTAGGCGCGACGCATGGCCTGCTGCAGCTCGCGGAACCGTCGGTAGCGGCGCAGCAGCAGTAGTCGCGTTGGCCCCAGCACTCCTCGTATAGTACCTTGTGTGGGTAGGCGCGACGCATGGCCTGCTGCAGCTCGCGGAACCGTCGGTAGCGGCGCAGCAGCAGTAGTCGCGTTGGCCCCAGCACTCCTCGTATAGTACCTTGTGTGGGTAGGCGCGACGCATGGCCTGCTGCAGCTCGCGGAACCGTCGGTAGCGGCGCAGCAGCAGTAGTCGCGTTGGCCCCAGCACTCCTCGTATAGTACCTTGTGTGGGTAGGCGCGACGCATGGCCTGCTGCAGCTCGCGGAACCGTCGGTAGCGGCGCAGCAGCAGTAGTCGCGTTGGCCCCAGCACTCCTCGTATAGTACCTTGTGTGGGTAGGCGCGACGCATGGCCTGCTGCAGCTCGCGGAACCGTCGGTAGCGGCGCAGCAGCAGTAGTCGCGTTGGCCCCAGCACTCCTCGTATAGTACCTTGTGTGGGTAGGCGCGACGCATGGCCTGCTGCAGCTCGCGGAACCGTCGGTAGCGGCGCAGCAGCAGTAGTCGCGTTGGCCCCAGCACTCCTCGTATAGTACCTTGTGTGGGTAGGCGCGACGCATGGCCTGCTGCAGCTCGCGGAACCGTCGGTAGCGGCGCAGCAGCAGTAGTCGCGTTGGCCCCAGCACTCCTCGTATAGTACCTTGTGTGGGTAGGCGCGACGCATGGCCTGCTGCAGCTCGCGGAACCGTCGGTAGCGGCGCAGCAGCAGTAGTCGCGTTGGCCCCAGCACTCCTCGTATAGTACCTTGTGTGGGTAGGCGCGACGCATGGCCTGCTGCAGCTCGCGGAACCGTCGGTAGCGGCGCAGCAGCAGTAGTCGCGTTGGCCCCAGCACTCCTCGTATAGTACCTTGTGTGGGTAGGCGCGACGCATGGCCTGCTGCAGCTCGCGGAACCGTCGGTAGCGGCGCAGCAGCAGTAGTCGCGTTGGCCCCAGCACTCCTCGTATAGTACCTTGTGTGGGTAGGCGCGACGCATGGCCTGCTGCAGCTCGCGGAACCGTCGGTAGCGGCGCAGCAGCAGTAGTCGCGTTGGCCCCAGCACTCCTCGTATAGTACCTTGTGTGGGTAGGCGCGACGCATGGCCTGCTGCAGCTCGCGGAACCGTCGGTAGCGGCGCAGCAGCAGTAGTCGCGTTGGCCCCAGCACTCCTCGTATAGTACCTTGTGTGGGTAGGCGCGACGCATGGCCTGCTGCAGCTCGCGGAACCGTCGGTAGCGGCGCAGCAGCAGTAGTCGCGTTGGCCCCAGCACGATGCGAACCTCGTACTCGTGGTGGGTGGAGGCGCCGGCCCCGCGCGTCACCCAGCCGGGGATGCTCACTACCTCGTCTGAGAAACATTTATCATGTGAAATGTTTGGCAACTTTTGATGTGAGCTAAGCATAAATCCATAGCTTTTGCGATACTCCGAATTGCCACTTATAACAACGAAAGTTTTACTTACTAAAATCTATCGGAGGCATCAGTCCAGGAACGGGATCCTGAATAAAGAAATAGAAATAGTAATATGTAAATAAGGAGGTAGTCAGAGGCAGATACAAATTAATTTTAGTACATTTTGCATTGTGATATGGTGATAGTAGATAGTAATAAAATAAATGAATAAATGAATATCCTTGGACATTCCACACGGCGTCATTTAGTCCCAAAATAAGCAATTTAATGCTTGTGTTATGGTAACCAGATGACTGATAAACTACATAGATACATTTTTTTTTGTAAATACATATTATATTATACATACATATTATAGATAGAAAACACCCAGACACGAAACAAATATTTGCAGATCATGCAAACATTTGTCCCGCAGCGGGGATCGAACCCGCAACCTCTGCGTCTCAGGCGGGCTTTCGCCCACTGCGCCACAGAGGTCGTCAAATAAAATACCGACAATGTTTTGCTTCATCAGAACAATTCACATTTATTTTCAAATAAGACATACATTTATTAACAAAAACTAAACTACTACATATACATGACTGTTCAAAATTCAATTATAACCAGTTGATCCATCTAAGGATCGTTACAAACGATCTATAGGTAGCTCAACTGATCCAAGCCACTGCCAGACGGAAGCGGTATAATAATAAATAATGTACATTGTTCTTGGATAAATTAATTGAAAATGAAATGCAACTCACCGGTAGAGGCATTTCAATGATGCGCATATCAGCCTGTCTGTCGGGCTGACGGTCTGGCTGACCGTCTAGCTGTCGGTCCATGCGTCTCAGAGGGTCCTGCCAGGACTCCGCCGGCTCCGAGGGCAGCTCATCGTTGGACGTCGACACGTTGTCTGACCCTTCTATCTCTTGTTCCTTTAACCTGGGGATTAATGGTTTGATTTTTTTATTGTTTGGTCCCAAAAAGGTACCAACGGAAGACCAGCGCAGGTATTAATTACTTGCACACGCTGAATTGGAACCCTTTTGCAACTAAAATTTTGATAAAGGTACATTATAGGTCTGTTTTGTTTTTAATAATGTTTAGGTTAGTCTTGCGTTAATGTTAATCTTGGTTTTAATTTTAGCTGCAAATAAATATCTTTTGGCTTTTTTTATTTTTTATTTCGGGGATTCATTCATTCATACATCGTGTCAATGAGCTCATGAGCTCAGTATATTTGCGATGGCGATGAATTTAGTTTCGTAAAAAAGTGTCATTATTTTGTGTTGTATAAAAGTTTCTATAGAGATAGATCGACGGTCATCCGTACGTTGGATATAGGAATCGGGCATGAAGCCGTATACAGAAAGAAAGCTGGAAACTTATAAGCGCTTACCGGCGCTTGACAGCGCTATTAACCCGCGCAGGAAAATATATGAACGCGCCGATAAGCACTGAACGGTGCCGACAAGTTCCGACAAGCTTCAACACGCGCTGGTCACAGCTGGGCGCTGCCATTTAAAATTAAAAACAACTGCTTCAACCTGCTTCCTTTGTGTAGAACGGACCAGCGCTGTCAAGCGCCGGAAAGCGCTTATAAGTTTCTAGCTTTCTTTCTGTATACGGCCATAGAGCTTACCTGTGCAACAGCGGGTCTACAATGGAGTTGTTAGCTGGAGGTGAGTCGTCGGGGTCCGTGGCCACGTGCATGTCGCTCTCTGAGAGAGTGAGGGAGGGCGTCTCTTGTATCGGCGTGACCATCATGGGCCGGCGCGCGGGCTGCTGGTTGTCGAAGAACGAGTACTGTAACGCCATCTCCAGGCGGACGTACTTTTTCTGCAGGTCTTGCAGCACCTGGGGAATTAAATGAAAATTATTAAATAAATAAATATCCTTGGACATTCCACACGGCGTCATCTAGTCCCAAGCTAAGCAACTTAATGCTTGTGTTATGGTAACCAGATGACTGATATACTACATAGATATATATTTTTTTGTAAATACATACATATTATACATAGAAAACACCCAGACACGAAACAAGTATTTGCAGATCTTGCAAACATTTGTCCCGCAGCGGGATCGAACCCGCAACTTCTGCGTCTCAGGCGGGCTTTCGCCCACTGTGCCACAGTGGTTAACACTCAAAAAATGTGCGTGCAAATTCAATGTTCTACAATGACATTTGACATTTGAATGTTTAAATGTTCAATGTCGCTTGTACGCAAAAAAGTAAAACTCTGCGCACTACGTAGCGTGCGCCGAGTTTTGGCGTTTACATTTTATGTGTCTGATTGTGGCTCTATAATACATCTCAATGGGGGGTATACCGCGATCTGGTTATCGAGCTCGTCCTTCTCGCAGTCGTTCTCCAGCGAGGAGATGACGAGCAGCTTTTGATGCGCAACCCTCGCGCACAGCCGCTGCATCGCGCGCAGAGCCTCCGCCTCCGTCACCTGGCGACGACGACCCTCGCCTGGGGGGACGGGGGGATAAATGATAAATGATAAATGACATTTATTTGCACGAACATTGTAGCGAGGACGTGCTCTCAGCTTCAGTACAATTTTCCAACTGCCGAATTGGACAGCGAGGGGCGGGAGTGAACGCGTACGGTAGTGCGGGTTCACTTCCGTTCACAGAGTATATAACAGTTACAGATAATAATAATCTACTAAATTAGGCTAGGCTAGGGGTGCACCCTACAATGTGTTACAATAAAGTGGTCTTAAAAATACATTACTTAGTCCAAACTATGTCCTACCAAAGTTTTTGGCATGCAAATCTGTAATATGGTTCTTATTTTACAATTTATTTAATTATATTATCAGTAGGATATAAATAAATAAAAAATAAATATCCTTGGACATTGCACACAGCGTCATCTAGTCCCAAGCTAAGCAACTTAATGCTTGTGTTATGGTAACCAGATGACTGATAACTACATAGATAATTTTTTTTTGTAAATAGATACATATTATACATAGAAAACACCCAGACACGAAACAAATATTTGCAAATCATGCAAACATTTGTCATATGAGGAAGATATCTTCTTCTTACTGCCCTAATCCCACCTTACGTGGGGTCGGCACAACATGTATTCTTCTTCCATTTCCCTCTATCAGCCGCCATCTCAACACTCACCCCTTTCTTACTCATGTCAACTTTCACACAGATATGAGGAAGAAATCGAGAAAAAAATAAAATAAATGAAATATGATCACGACTGTATCCCGGGAGCGGTAGACATTTCTTTCAGATCATTAGGCAATTTTAAGATCTTTTTTTAAGATCTCTAAGGGGGTGGTCAGAGGTATGTCCAAATACATACATATTTGGTACATGCCACTTTTTGCCGAAGTTAACTTTCCATACGTGACAGGTTGCAAGCCCATCGACGTTATTAGAGAGCTAACTGGTTTTGGACAAAACATCCAGACCCGTAACAAATATCTGTACCTAGAACATACAACCTCCGCGTCTCAGACGGGCTTTCACCGACTGCGCCACAGATGTCGTCATTTAGAATTACCTGGTATTCTGCGTTTATACTTTGTCTTCTGTTTAATCTCCTCTGGCGAGCGTTCCACCGAGCTCGACGACTGGCCCTCCACTATCCGCGGCTGCAATCAAATGCCCTCATTACTTCAATGTATGTAACTAGCTTACTCGCCCGCGGCTTCGCTCGCGTGGTACTGTTACGGGGTGGGTCAGGTAAGTCTTTTTAAAAAAATACAAAATATTAGCTAGAAATATAATATATTCGCATTAGAATCACCTAGCATGTAAAACGAAACTTAAGTGATCCTTGAGGTCCTACAAGAATAAATGATTTTTTCTTTCTTTCTTTCTTTCTTTCGATTTGGTAAAAACAGAGGAAATTACTAGAAAACAGCGAAATGACTAGCCGTGACAAATACCAAAACCGAACTGTTAGAAAACAGGAATCGGGTTGCTTCCCACAATATGCCAAGTACGAGCAAGCATCGAGAATGCTTGTGAGGCCCTTTTATTATTTTACATATCGTGGGAATTAACTTCGTAACAGTACCTTGACAAAATATAGCCTATTCGGAAAGTATATGCACATCGGTGAAAGAATTTTTGAAATACAAAGAAATAGAAATACAAATTGTTTATTATTTCTCTCACAAATCACAATACATAAATAAAAATATAAAGTAATTAAGTAATTTTAAATATAAGTACAGTAAAAAAATAATGATAAATTGAAACAATCGTAGGTTAGAAGTAAGAACCGTTTTGTGAGAGACTGGTGCCTGAAATAGGTATAAAAACCTGTGCTACAGGTCACCAGTGCCCTAATACTCCACTGATTTAACAACTAACTAAACTAAGTAAATTTTGAATAAATATTTATAAATACCTAAAAAAATCCATCCGATTTCAAAAATTCTTTCACCGATGTGAAGTAGTTTCGGAGATTATGATTGTATGCTCGTGGTCAGTCTAGCATGAATATTGCATCGAGATTAGCGGATGGTATCTTGAGGTGTGACTAATCTAATTAATAATTAACGTTTAAAGAAACAATCGAAACGAAATAATATTCTAAACTAATAATCGATGTCTACACTGTACCTTGTGATAATCCTCCGTGCTGGACATATCATCGCTATCATCAGGCGGCGCGGGCCCCAGCCGGAACTTGGGTTGTATGGGCGTGACCGGCTCCGTGGACGGGGTCGGGAAAGCCTTCGGGGAGGAGGACGCTGTGTGGAAGGTGTCTTCTGCCGGCAGAGTGTTGTTGGGCGATGCGAGCGGGTCGAGGCTTAGACTGAGACTGGAAGGGAATGGATTCATTTAATTGCATCCTAGAAATCAAATAGAAATCGAGGCCGGTGTGTGCTAACGCCAAACATGATGGAGATTCGGTACGAATTATCCGTGGTCCGCCACGGATAATTCGTACCGAATCTCCAATATTTTTTTCTTTAAGGTATGCACAGGTGTGCCTGTATGGGTGAAACTAGCGCCACCGCCTATTTTATTTTATTATTACGTTGAACAAAGGAATTTAAAAAAACTGAATGTATTCATTCATATTCATATTCATTTAGGAGGAGTAGCGAAGTTGCACTTGGTGGCCACCAATCTCTGTTTTCGCTATTCCTCCTGAACTATACAAAATGAAACTATTACATAGGTATTAACAGGCACCTTAAGACTAGCTTACTCGCTCGCGGCTCCTCTCGCGTGGTACCTACCTTGATAAAACATAGCCTATATTCATTCGGAAAGTCCATGCTACACATCGGTGAAAGAATTTTTGAAATCGGATGAGTATTTATAATATTAGTAAAGATATTTACTCTGTAGGAATGAAATGGGAAATTTAGGCACTTTTATCGATCAGCACGCGGCGCTATTTGAATTAATATTTTCGCAAAGTCAGTCTTCTGTACTTGGTCTACAACGTTATTCATAATTGGTATGGTATGTTATCCCGGAAGAGGGATTTTATGACCAAAATGAACAGTTGTGTAGGTGCAAATCTTGTGAATCATATCAGTCATATCTTTTGACAAAAAAGTTTGAATATTTTCATCGCCCGCCCCCCTCGTAGGTCGCACAGGCCACTGGCCAGTGGTTCAGGTCACCGGCAAAGTTTATGGATCAGCTGATTATGATAGGGTTGCTCTGTGTTTATTTCTGAAGGAAACTAGTCATTTCTTCAATGAAAAACATCGAAATTCAAAAAGTCGTAGAAAAAATGTTGTTCACACTGATGAGGTGAATGACCCCTTTTCGGGATAACATACCAATTATGAATAACCGTGTATAATATATTCTGTGGCTTTACTGACTTCATCCTCTTGCTCCTGTAGTCTTCCCTTTCGTCCGCGGACAGCGTCCCGGCGGGCTCGTCCCGCTGCGCGCGCAGCACCAACTCTGACTTACTCCTCTTCACTCCCTCCGGGGAGGTCTCGCCGTCGCACTCTAACAAACACATACTTTATCAGTAAGACCAGAAGTACTCTAAACCGGAGAGCGTGTATAAAGAATGTAATAATATAGACATCAAGATAGATAGATAGATAGATAATGCTTTATTGTACAACAAAAGAAAGAAATAAACACAAACAAGGAAAAATTGCTAAAAAATACAAGTACAATTGGCGGCCTTATCGCTAAAAGCGATTTCTTCCAGGCAACCTGGGTATGGAAAGTAATGAGTAAAGCAGCATGAGTGATAGTGCAACAAAGCAACATTAAATTGTAAATAATATACCTACTTAAATAATTCAAATACATAAATACCTACCAAATTATAAATAAACTAATAAATACAAAATAAATAAATAAGGTCAACGTGGGGAAGTCCGGCATAGTATTCTTCAACTCAATTTCAATTTAACTTTATGAATCGAGAAACGCTTTGTAACTTGAGTTAGCGGAAAATATTGGTAATATATTAATCTACTCAAAATAGGCCGAAAACAAGGTTAATTGTAATTAACCCATTAGATAAAGCATTTTTTTTAAAACTCGGCGTGTAGACGGACTTCCCAAGCAGTTTGAGGTAAGTCCGTCTAGTCATTTCATCTCGCAATAAAATCGTAATTTGTGAGCCAATATGTATGAAAACAGTATCAAACAAAGATGAAAAACTGCCGTTGCAATTTGTGTTTCAAGTATTTGAGAGTAAGGTATACTTTTCAAGGAAAATAAAATTATATCTAACTAAGGGCAAGACCGGCATATTTTTGGTGACAACGTGATTTCAGTTCAAGTTACTTATTTACAACACATTACTAAAGCCAATTTGGACTTATGGCATTCAACTATGGGGGTCTGCTAGCACCTCGAACATAAACTACATACAACGTTTTTTTTAGCCACGAGCGCTAACGCGACCTGAGACGCAGGAATAAAACAATAAATGTCCTTGGACATTCCACACAGCGTCATCTAGTCCCAAGCTGAGCAATTAAATGCTTGTGTTATGATAACCAGATGACTGATATACTACTTATATTTTTTTTTTTTGTAAATACATACATATTATACATAGAAAACATCCAGACCCGTAACAAATATCAGCAGAACATACAAACATTTGTCCCGTGGCGGGGATCGAACCCGCAAACTCTACGTCTCATGCGAGCCTTCGCCCACTGCGCCACAGAGGTCGTCAAATGAGAGTGAATGAGGCGAAAGAGGTGTGTCAGGGATCATAGCAGTGGAGATCCGCGGTCTCTGCATACCTTACCTACCATACCTTGCCTTAAGAGGGCGCCATATGCAAATTAGTCGTCGAAATCCTTATTTATCTCAGTATATGTGAAAGCTACGTCCTTCATATTTAGGGAAATGATACTTTAAACTTTTATCTTGCGTTTTATTTTTTTAGAAACACGATTAGTAAAAGTTTTCTCGATGATATTTTTTTTTGAAAAATACATGTTTTTCACACATTTTGCTATATGTTGCGTGTCTATCGTTCTGCGCTTCTCACTCACGAGTAAAAACACTATTCGCTCTCCCGCTCATTTTTCAGCGGTATGGCACTCTCTTAAAAACGACCTTAAAACAACAAGGTTACCTTTCAGTATAGCAGGACTGAGGTCAGTCGCCAGCGCGTGTTTGAGTCCCAAGTCCTGTGTCCCCAGTAACGCGAGCTCTGCCTGCAGCTTCTCTATCTTGAGGCGGTGCGACGCGACGGACTTCACACGACCTTGTAACTCCTCTTCTAACTCCTCTAGCTCCTTTTTCTGTGAAATTAAATGGAAATTTAAAGATATTTGGACACTGGTTGACAGAAGCGTCACAACGAGATAGGCTGACGATATAGCATCCGTTACGGCCGGAATTGGAGGCGAGCGGCGGACCGTGGAGATTGTCAAGGAGGTTTATACCCAGCAGCGGGTATAGTCGGGCTACGGATAATGATGCTGATGAGCTAATTCAACAACATTAATTATTCAAAATAAGTTATTTTTTCCTAAGATAAGTGTCAGATTTTTTTTTACTTTTTCCCTCTAAAATTAAAGCCCTGCACCACTTACACCCGGAGAACATGTGCATAATGGGCACTGAACGCGATAAAGTATATCCCACTCCCTATCTCAACTCGGCGGTAACTAAGTACGTATGAGCAAGGCATTAGAATCACCTAGCATGTAAAACGAAACTTAAGTGATCCTTGAGGTCCTACAAGAATAAATGATTTTTTCTTTCTTTCTCTTTCTTTCTTTCAAGTAGCCAACTCGGCGGTGCCGCGGGACTTCTTGCACTCAGCACTTGTGCGCCATGGGCACTGAACGCCCTTAATTACTCGGTGACCTGTGTATCCACTCACATGCCTATTGACGGTATCTTGTATGCTGGAGGCGGTGTGGGGCTCGCAGTGCATCAGCAGCTGCATCAGACACTCCGCGCTGGATTCGGAAGGCGTGTCCGGACTTGGAGTTTGACTCTACAAACAAAAGAGAGACTTCATGCATCCATGGACCTAGTATAGTACCTGGACGAACAGCGAGCGTGCCGCCGAGAGGGACAAAAAATGCAGTAAATCCATAGTTTCGTGGTACTTCGGAGCATCAAGTTGCCGGCCATACAAAAAAGCGGCACGCGATGAGGGACAAAAGATATAACGCTTTGTCTCTTTTACTCACATGAGTGTTGTATATATTCTTCTCTGTTTTTGTGTGAATGAGAAAGGAATATACAGCGCTCTATTTCTTCCTTTTCTCAACTTGGTTCCAACATAATAGCCAATGGCAATGCTCCATTTGTGTCGAATAACCGTAATCGGAGCATTGCTATTGGCCATTCTAATGTTGGAAACAAATTGAAGCCCATGTGGTGCCGGCATCAAAAAAAGGAGGAGATTCTCAATTCGTCTGTTTTTTAAAGAATCAGAACTTTGGACTGGGTGAACCGATTTTGATGATTCTTTTTTTAATAGTCTTTTTTTAACCTACTTCAAAAAAGGAGGAGGTTCTCAATTCGTCTGTTTTTTAAAGAATCAGAACTTTGGACTGGGTGAACCGATTTTGATGATTCTTTTTTTATTTGAAAGCTGGTGCCTCCCGTGTGGTCCTTCTTAAGATTATCATAAAATATTAGAATCTTCAGAGTTACGAACAAAGACGCACCTTAAGAGTGCAGAAAATTGGTCACTTCTTACGAAATTGAAGTCGGTTTAATGAAATTTTAAACTTCGCCACTTGTTATTAAATTACATTTTTGAAGAAATAATTTTTATTATATCTAGTTGCCATAACAAAAGCTTAGCTTAAATTGCTTAGCTTGGGACTAGATGACGCCGCGTGGAATGTCTTCATAAATATTAGTGTCGATTGAAACTTTTGTTAAGTGAACAAAATGAGATAGTAAAATATCGTGATTTATTCGTGAAATGTCGAAATGTCGTGATTATATTTCAAGTAATGTGTAAAAAACCCTTTAATAAAGTACGTGTAAAATGTAAAATTAAAAATTTCGACTAAATAAAGCAACTATAGGGCATTATGATTTACGCACGGCAGTCTACTGGCAGACAAATAAAAATAGCAAAAACATTGCTCAAATACAAAAAATAAACATTCCCAGGGTTGGGTTGAAATTAAAAAAAGTCTCAGCACCAATCGTAGCCAGTATACTAAAAAAATAAAGCTCAATAACTCACAAACGCTGTTCAAATTGTCTCTTTCAATAACAATATTGTCTTTACAAATTAAATAACCGTCTTTACTATATACTTTACTAGATGCCGGATAAATAAAAAAACTAAAGAGTGTGTAAGTTACAGCGCTTTACTGAAAGTTGCATTTAAAATTTGATAAAAATACAAAATTCATCAAAACATAATAGTTTTTCTTAAACTGTCGCGATCACAATTCATATTTATAAATACAAGGACACGGGGTTTTATCGCGTTAAGAAATAAGCTAAATAACGCGATAAAACCCCCTTGTCCTTGTATTTATAAATAAATTCCTATAAGTATTTAAAGCGTGATATTAAATGCAACTTTTTTTTTGTTTACTTTATAGAACTAAAAAAAACATCAAAAGCCACCCCCTCCTACCTCGTCCAGCTTACACCCTTGCGCGACAAGCTCTCTGACGCTTCCCTTCACGTACTCCTCCAACTCTGCCTTTTTCCCGTCGAGTTGCGAGCGCAGAGCATTCACGTGCCCTTCTTCATTCTGAGCCTAAGGACGCAACGAAAAATAAAGCTAAAGGGTAGCTAATATAAGGCAGGATAGCTGGCACGGATAAGCGGCGGAAACAAACGTACTGAATTGTATGGGGACGTTCACACCGCGCGAACAGCGTTTTCAACGACATAACAAGCGGAGGAATAAACGTATCGAATTGCACTGATCGGTTCAAACAGAGCGATCAGATTGACGACGATTTGAGGATAAAGGTCAATTAAAAGAAAAATAATGCTATGAAACTTGTGCCTACTAGCCTGCCTTAAAGGGGTTTAGAATATAAACAGTTTGATAAAATCATACTTGGTGTGAGCAGGAAAGAACGAGCGACAGTCTTTCACGCTTTTCTTAACCTACTCCTTTAGCACATAAAATAGGTACGACATGGACAAATAAGTAAAATATGAAAATATTATACAGCAGAATTAAACGCTCTAAAAAATGCAAAAACCCTGCAATATAGGAGGGCTAAAACAGATATAAAGATATTAAACAAATATACTGAAAAGTTCGGAGCGTTACATACTGCACGCTGCTAGCGATTTCTACAATGAATTCGACTAGGTACAGTCTTCACTGATAACTTTTGAACTTACTTTGTTAAGCTTTTATAATGGACTCTCGAATACTAAAACGCTTCTAAATATTTGGCAGCGTATCAACCATTTAGGACGTGCTTTCCTGTCAGATTTGTATAAACGAACGTCAACTAAAGTCATAGATAAGCACCACTTACATTAAGTAGTGTTGCAGTATTCGAGCGTAAGTCTTAACGTAAGTCCTAAGCGAAAGTTATTTTTAACAAATAACATCAGTTATGTTGACGACTGTACCTTAATCAAGGCCCTGCATACATTACATTAACAGTTTTATCGACATGGCTTGGATGCGGTTTAGCGGTCATCGACACAACGGTTATTAACAACCAACCTTAAGTTAGCTATTTGAAATGTCGCCAAAACTAAACTAAACTAATTTGACAGCACTAAAATTGATGCCATCCTTTTTTATTTCGATCGTTATGAAAGGGACGGCAACATTTTTAGTGCTGTCAAATTACTTTAGTTGACATCCCGAATAGCCGCCATTAATAAATAAATTTAATTAATAAGATCTAAAAATTGCATAATGATCTGAAAGAAATGTCTACCGCTCCCGGGATACAGTCGTGATCATATTTCATTTCATTTTCATTTCAATAAATAAATAAAATAAAATGAGCTTTATTTCCACACTTAAATAACAGTTAAAAGAGAAGCCACCATTATGCAATTTATTTTGACAAAACCATTATAAGATTCAAGCAAGGCTGTCTCGGCAATAAACTTAAGGCCTAACTTAAGTAGCATTTATTAACTTTAAATACAATAAATACTTACATAAGATTGGAACAAGCACGTCTACAGGCACTTGTGTATAAAAGTGGTCTAGATTGAGAGATGAGAAGAATATTGCATTGTTTGTGTTCATTACTACGAGTTCTCGATTTTTCGAGAGCCATGCAAGTGCATAGTGAGTGATGAAATTCTTGGTGTTTTGCACATAAAAGTTTTGCTAAAGCAGGTATTTTTAACAGCCCAACTTCGCAAGAAAAATAACACAAATCTATAAACTAAGAAATGCATCTGGTCCATAAATGTTTAAATTCGAAACGAAACAAAACGCTAACGTTGGTTCTCAATTATCATGCATTGAATAATAAAATAGTATTTTATTGTGCGTCGTAGAGCAATCGCATTTCATACACTCGTGTTTTAGTATAATAATAATAATAATAATAATAATAATAAAGCCATTTATTTATCCTTTGAATGATTCACATTTGAATTCTTAAAGTAGGTACTTAGATTAAACACTTAGATTTAACACTACACTTTGACTAAGATAATTTATTGCATGCATTTATCTTTCAATTATAAATTAAATTTGATTTGATTTTGTAGTAAATAGTTGTCTGATGGATAAGATATTAAAGATATTAAATTATTAAAAATATGAAATTATAATTGAAACAGATTATCTTTGTTATGTAATTGTTAGTTTTGTTATATGTATATGTATATGTATATTAAATAAAATATTTATTAGGATATTAGTAAATTAAGTTTCCTTTTCATTCAAGGATCTCTGGGCGAGTAAAGGCCTCCTCTAGACTCTGCCATGTGTCTCTATCCATTGCTGTATTTTTCCAGTGTTTGCCTGCAGTTTCTATTATTTCGTCCACCCACTTTTCCATTGGTCTACCTCTTTTTCGTTTTCCAGGTGGGCCGCGCCACGTAGTTATGATTTTACTCCATTTTTTGCAACTCATTCTTGATACATGGCCTGCCCATTTCCATTTCAGTCTTCGGCAGTGATGTAGTGCATCAATAACCTTTGTCTTATTTCTTATATCAATGTTCCTTTTTCTATGTTTGAGTTTTATGTTTAAAATGCTTCTTTCCATAGCTCTTTGCGTTGTCTGTATTTTATTTGTTGTAAATTTATTAAATATCCAGGTTTGACTAGCGTAGGAGAGGCAGGGCAGTAAGCAAGAATCCATAACTTTTTTCTTATAAGTTAATGGTAAGTTTGATTTCAGAATTTCTTTATAGGCCCAGAATTTGTTCCATGTAATTTTTACTCTCCTCTCAATTTCCTTTCGGTGTCTTGTATTTCCAAATGATATTTGCTTGCCTAGATAAACATATTGTGACACATATTCCAATACAGTATTTTGAACTTGTATAGGTCGTTCGACGCTGTTTGTCATGATTTTTGTTTTTTTTGAATTTAACTCGAGGCCTATATTGTTACTGACAGAGTTTAAATCGTTAACCATGGATTCTAATTGGAGAGCCGTTTCAGAAAAGAGAACAATGTCGTCGGCGAATCTTAAATTACTCAGGTACTTTCCGTTGACAAATATTCCTTTTTTTGACCAATCGAGGCGTCTCATGATGCTTTGAAGTACTACTATGAAAATTCTTGGTGAGATAGGATCGCCTTGCCGCACGCCTCGGCAGATATTTATGTCTGGTCCGGTCCGGTCTAGCTTAACTCTGCTTACGCTTTTACTATATATGTCTTGAAGTAGTTCTATAAGGTCGTTAGGCGTGTCACATTCACGTAGAGCCGTCCACATACTATCATGGGAAATTGAGTCAAAAGCCTTGACGTAATCAATAAACGCCAAATATAGAGGGCGCTTGAGTTCTTCATATTTCTCAATGATTTGATCCAGTACGTGTATGTGGTCGGTGGTTGAAAAACCTTTTCTGAAACCGGCTTGTTCCTCTGGCTGGTATGCTTCGGTTATAGTTGAGAGGCGTCGCTCTAAGCTGGTAGACAGTAGTTTGTATAGACAAGGTTGAAGGCTAATAGGTCTATAGTTACCAATATCACATGGGTTACCTTTTTTGTAGAGTAGGACAATGTCAGATACAGCCCACTCTTTGGGTATCTTTCTTTCTTCAAGAATTTTGTTAAATAATATTGTAACGGGAGCAGTTAAGACCCATTTTCCTGTTTTTAATATTTCATTTGATATTTTGTCTGGTCCGCTACTTTTTCCTGATTTGAGTTTTTCTATGTTCTTGAAAATTTCTATTTCAGAGAATTTTTCTAATCGATTTTTGTTTATGGCTTCTATAGGCTCCTTTGTGATTTGATTTTCAGATGTACTTTGTCTTCCGTACAATTTTTTGTAGAATTCTGTAGCAGTGTGAATGATTTCAGGTCTTGAGTAGGTTTTTTGAAGTTTCGTTTGTAGGCACGGAATCCAGTTTTTATATATATTTAGCTCTTTATATCCTTTCTTTAGGCTTCCTAGTTCCCTCAAGTACTTTTCAAAGGTTTTCAATCGGTGTTGTTCGTATTCTTTTTTTATATCTCTATGAATTGATTTATATAAGCCTGTTAATTCTTTTTTTTCTTGTTTATTCAAAGATGGTTTGTTTCTAAGTTCATTTCTTCTTCTAATCATGTTTTTCGTAACTTCTGAAATAATGCTGTTTTTGGTATTTTTTTTAGTATTCTCTATTTGGTTCAGACTGTTTAGTATTCCTGATTTGATTTTTTGATAGTAGGATTCGATATCTTCTGACTCGCTGTCAGGGATGTTTCTTATCTCTTCTTGAAGATTTCTCAGAAAGCATGTTTCATCCAGTATAGTATTCAAACGGTATTCTTTTCCTGAGTATTTAGCTCTACTTTTTTTAATTTGATTTAATCGCAGTGTACCTCTAACAAGTCTGTGGTCGCTCGCAAAAGAGAATTGGTTGATTACTTCAATGTTAGTGAACTGTCTTTTCATATTTGTGAGAATGTAATCAATTTGGCTTTTATTATGCTTCGGCGACAGCCAAGTCCATAAATTCTTGAGTTTCTTCTTAAACATTGTGTTGATAATGGCGAGATTATTTTCTAAACTGAACTGGATAAGCCTTTCTCCTCTTTTGTCCCTGTTACCGTAACAAGTAGAGCCCATGACTATGTGTTCGTTAGGCAGCTGTTGCCCGATTCGGGCATTAAAGTCGCCCATGACAATTATGTTTCTTTTACATTGTTGGATTACTTCTTCCAGTTTTTGATAGAAAATGTTAATTTCATTATCTGTAGCGTCACATGTGGGTAAGTGTACTTGGATAATAGATAATTCTAGAGGTTTAAGATCAATATTCAGGATGCATATTCTTTCGGTAATTCCTATAAAGCTTTGTATGTTGTTCTTGTATCTTCTTTTTATGAGAAAACCAACTCCTAATTGCCCTTGTGTTTCTCCGTAATGGCATAAAATATATTTCTGATCTTCCATTATATTGTAACCTATTCGCCTGATTTCGCAAAGACCAATTATGTCGAAGTTAATGTTGGATATTGCTTCTTTGAACTCTATCATTTTTTCTTCGGAAAGGAGGGATTTTGCATTATATGTGCAGATGTAGAGTGATGTGTGTGATGTTGTTTGTTCGTCTAGAGGGTTTTGGTCATTGACCCCCACGGTGACCGGCCGGATTGGGAGTCGTGGAGGGACGTCACTTAGTTTTTTTGGTTCTTCTGAGGTTCGGTAGTTCTTGAAGAATGAGCAGTATTTAATTGAGATGGGCGTAAGTAATGCGTAATGTTATGAGGTTTGTTCTTTTTTGATACTTGTTTTATGTTTTCTGTGTTCTCATAATCCTTAGTGCATCCTGCTCCCTCTGGTGACTCTGAGAGGAACCTTTTGCTGTTGATAGTTTGGCTTGTTGGTTTGTGAGTATTATGATCGAACCTGATCAGCTTGTCGTAACGTAAGGCTACTTTTTTTCCAGCTTCACGCTCGCGTTGTAGCTCTTCTTGAAGATCTTTTCGTTTTTGTAGTACTGCTGGAGAGTAGTCTTCTTTGATATATATACCAGTATTGTTTAGGTTTTTTTTGTTGCGTAGTATCTCTATTTTTCTCAATGTAGTTGTTGTTGTTACTACAATCGGTCTAGTTCTTCCATTGTTTTTTCCAATTCTATAGACAGTTTCGATTTCTAATTTCGGACATGTTACTCCTAATTTTATGTTAATGATATCGAAGACCAATTTAAGCAGATCTTCATAGTTTTTCTCAGTTTCTTCAATACCAAAGAAAACTAAATTTTTCTTTCTCATTTGTTTATCTAGAAACTCTATAGTCTTTTGTTGATTTTCTATTTTCTTCTCTAAAGTTATTGTTCTGTTTTCTATTTGTTGAAATTTTTCATCCATGGTTTTAATTATAGTTTCTTTTATGCTTTGTTCCATAATTTTCATGTCTTGCTTCTGTTGTGCTATCTCATCTTGAATATTTTGTAGAGCCTTCATAACAGCCTCCATTATTTTGGTACAGGTGGTGACCTCTTGTATCGAATAGTTGAATCAAGTACTAGGATGGCCGCTAGCGAACCTCTTGAACCAAGAACTAAGATGGTCGTTCGATATTTTATTTTTCTAGCGTGGTTCCACTACTTTCCACTAGATGGCGCTGATCTCAACTTTGGTGACTAGAATGACTAATGAGATTTGTATAATTGGTTATAATTTTGTATATTTTATCTCTAGTCTTCTTGTATCACTTTTAATATCATACTAGTATCGACTGACCTTCGTGTTTGATAGTGCCGTGGTCTTCTTGCTTGCTGGTTCACCGTATCAATCACTTTTCGGCAAATCCGTTACGAAACGTTTTTTGAAGATTGTACACTCAGTAGAGATAATTTTGGGTTGAAAACAATTGTCCAGGTGATTCACAGTTCTCTTCACAGGATTAACACAACGATAAACTTTATTTTCTATTTTTCAATTATTATATCACAAATCAATACAGAGCCGATGTAAACATTAGGACGGTGGCGCCCTCTCCTCGTGTTTTAGTATAATGAGTGATTATAAGTCAATAGAAAAAAACCTTATAATTGGCTCTAGTTAATAGTGTAAAGACTGACGTTCTAAAGTTGTGGGTGTTCTAAGAAAGAAGTAGTAGAAATCATATTCTAACTAAATAAATCCAACTCGAAAGTATATCGATCGGAAACAATGTGAGAACCGATAGTAAGCTATCTGGAGGATAATGACACGTAGATTACGTCGACACAACGGGTGATTAAGTAATATCAACAAGGAACACGGTTACAGTTTAATAATGCTAAGAAAACATTCGTGTTAACTTACTGATGGTGAAACTATGTTTTTTCAGCAGGTGCTGTCGAGAAATCGGTGAACATTTAATTTAAAGTTTAGGTGTCTTATGCCGGGTTCCTATAGCCAACTAACGGATGTCCGTACGTAGGTCGTCATAGCAACGTTGTTTATTCAACACAAAATGTATGAGACTTTTTGACATAAACTACTTTTTGACACTAACTTTTACTTGTTTATTTTTATAGCAATATTTTGGTTTTGGCTGTTATTTTTGTTTAAATAATAAAAAAATAGGGTATTCATACTCAGGGAGTAAGGGGAGTAAGGGGTTCCAACTAACATCTTTCGGAACCCAAGCCAACCTCACCTGCCCGTGGTACACCCTGCCGACCAACAAACGAGGCTCTGGCGCAACACCCACCAACCCGCACTGGACCAGCGTGGTGGGTTAAGGTCCAAACCCCCCCAATCATGACTACACATAACCAACCAAGGCCCCAAGTGCTCGGCGACCCCAGCGGCTGTGCTGGCGTTGACGGGCGCCATGCCAGCCCTGGAGTCAGGGGTGCAAAGAATCTCCGAGCGAGATCCGACCGTCAAATGACCCTGGCTCACGTTACAAAGGACACCGACCTACTAAACGTTTTAACTTACAACGTCAGAACGCTTATGAGCGATGAACGTTTATTAGAATTAGAAAATGCACTTAAATATATTAATTGGGATATTTTAGGCCTAGCGGAGGTTCGAAGAATAGGAGAAGGAATAGAAGAGCGAAACGGGAATGTATTTTTTCACTTCGGAGAAACCGGCGGACTCCATGGAGTGGGGTTTCTGGTGGCTAAGAAGTGGAGGAATAATATCATCGAGTTTAAAGGCTATTCAGAGCGCATAGCTGTGCTCAGACTTCGCGTAACACCCCAGACCACACTGACGCTAGTACAAGTGTATGCGCCAACATCTGCGTATAGCGATGAAGAAGTTGAACTCTTCTATGATCTTCTCAATAGGGCTTGAGAAGAAAACAAAGGTACTTGGAACATGGTTCTTGGCGATTTCAATGCAAAACTTGGGTCCAGACAGGTAACTGATAACTGCACTGTAATTGGTCAATTTGGCTTAGGCAACCGCAATGAGCGGGGTACCAGGTTGATTCAATTCGCGTTTGGGCAGGGCATGAAAGTTGCTAACAGCTTTTTCAATAAGAAACCACTTAGAAGGTGGACCTGGGTAACGCCTAATGGAGCTACTCGAAATGAAATCGACTTTATTCTTTCTTCTGACCAACAAATAGTGAAGGACGTCAGCGTCATTAACAAAATAAAATTTAGCTCCGATCATAGACCAGTTCGAGCAAAAATCAGATTTAATTTTAAAATTCACAGGTTTAAACACTTTAATACTAAAATTACTCGTCACTCTAAATTCACTCTCTTCAAGAATTCTGACCGTTTTAATTTAGAGCTCTCAAACCAATTTTCCATTTTAAATATTAATGAAACAGAAAATGTCGACGATCAATACAAAGCAATATTAACATCAATTGAACACAGTACTAAACAGATAAAAATTACAAAAACAGATAAAGCCAAACTCTCAGAAGAAACTAAAAAACTCATATTAAGTAGGGAAAAAATTGCAATTTGTACACCAGCATATAGAATTCTAGACAAACAAGTAAAACGTAGTATAAGGAAGGATATAAGAACATTCAATTCATATTTAATTCAAATCGCAATAGAGAAACATACTTCATTGAGATCAGCCAAACAAGGGTTCACCAAAGGAAAACATTGGATTAGTAGCCTTCAAGATCAAAATGGCACTAAGCATAACAGCCGCGACAGAGTACTTGACATTTGCACAAGTTACTACAAAGCATTGTATTCTGATGTTTCTCGAAATAATGAACAGGTCACATATCATCGTTCCGAAACTATACCGTTCTTCACGGGAAAAGAAGTACACGAGGCATTAAAAACTATGAAGTATGACAGGAGTCCGGGTGAAGACGGTATAACTACTGAAGCGTTAAAAGTCGGCGCGCCCTCATTACTTCCGCATCTTACAAATCTTTTCAATTCCATATTAGACTCAGGACAGATTCCAAAACAGATGTGCCACTCAAACATTGTCCTCCTTCATAAAAAAGGAGACAAGACTAACGTCGGCAACTACAGACCTATCAGCCTGGTTTCACATCTGTACAAAATTCTTATAAAAACCATTCAGAACCGCATTGCAAAAACCTTAGACTCATTTCAACCCCCAGAACAAGCTGGCTTCCGTCCCTGCTTCTCCACATCTAATCATTTACACACGCTCAACCAAATTATCGAAAAATATTCAGAATTTCGCAAACCCCTCTATATAGCCTTCGTGGATTATACGAAGGCTTTCGATAGCGTCAAACACTCTGCAATATTTAAAGCATTAACAAACCAACATATAGATCAAACATACATAAACCTTCTCAAGATAATTTACAACAACAGCACAGCAAATATTAAACTAAACACCACAGGACCATCGTTTACAATAGAAAAAGGAGTTAAGCAGGGAGATCCCCTATCACCCATATTGTTCACAGCAACCCTCCAAGAGGTATTTAAAACGTTGACTGATACATGGGCAACAAAGGGCATTGACATCGGAGGCAAGCGCTTAACCAATCTGCGCTTTGCAGATGATATCGTCCTTTTTGCTCCATCAGCTCACGACCTACAGGGTATGCTCCAAGACCTGAGCATGGCTAGTCTTGAGGTTGGACTCCTGATGAACAGATCCAAGACTCAGTTAATGACCAATAGCACGAAACGTAGGGTCGAGGTAGATGGGCAGGAGATACAATATGTCGATGAGTACATTTACTTGGGCCAGTTAGCAAGCTTCGAAAACAGGCAAGACAGAGAAATCGGTCGCCGAATTGAGAACGCCTGGAAGAGCTACTGGTCCATGAAGGCGCACATGAAGGGAGACCTTCCTCTGACACTGAAGCGCAAACTCATCGACATGTGTATTCTGCCCGTCCTAACCTACGGTGCTCAGATCAGACGTGGTCATTGACTGAAATACAGAAGTCCAAACTCAAGATATGCCAACGAGCAATGGAACGCAGTATCCTCGGTTTTAAACGCACTGACCGAGTACGGAACAGCATACTGCGTTCAGTCACGGGCATTGCAGACGTCGGAAGGAAAGCTGCCCGACTCAAATGGGACTGGGCGGGTCACGTTGGTCGGATGCATCCCGATAATTGGACAAATGCCGTTACCAATTGGCAGCCCGTCGGGATGCGAGGTCGTGGTCGGCCAAGGAAGCGTTGGAGGGACGATCTCGACACCTTCGAGAGAGGTTGGTGGGAAATCTCGAAGGACAGAGATGGTTGGAGGGATATGGGGGAGACCTTTGCCCAGCAGTGGGACGATATAGGTTAAAAAAAAAAAAAAAAAAAAAAAAAAAAAAATTCATACTCACAGATTCGCTTCCGTTGCAACTAAGCATTGCTTTGAGCCAATAGGCAATGATTGAGGCAGACCGTACCACGTTTTTTGCAGGACCCTGTTTAGTAGTACGTGCTTCAATACTAACCTGAGTATCCTATTTACTATATCCAGCAAAAAATCGATCCGTTCGAATTTAGCATTCGGTTTTGCCAGTAAACAGGTCCAGTAAAAACCATGATCTAGTTTAGACGTACAGTTTAATAGAAGTATTCACATCGTTTTATGCTGGATTTACCGCTCGTTGATTTACCGAAAAAAACAGAATGCAAACTACTGTATGTGAACACACCAGTAATTTTTGCGGGATGCAGTAAATTACCGCTCCTGCAGAACTGGACGGCCGTATGAAAGGTCTCTTACGGCCGGTTTCAATATTAAACTTACGAATGATCGTAGATTGATCGCCATAGCAACTTTGTTTAGACAACAAAAAATGTAGGACACTTTTTGACAGATAACAATATTACTATGGCGACAGATCCACGGTTATTAGTAAGTTGAGTATTGCAACCCGGCATTAGAGTGCCTGCGGGTACTTACACACTGCGCGTGCGTGTCGCTGAGCGCGCGCAGTCGCTGTGCGCGCGCGCTGAGCTCTCGTTGCCTGGAGCGCAGCGCGCGGCGGCGATGCGTCCAGCCTCGCTCGAGCGCGCGCCAGTCGCCCGACAGCCGCCGGCACGCAGCCGCGTACTCTTTCTCCATCGACTCTCGCTCCTGCAACAATCTCGACAAGTCATCACCCGCGACAAATGAATAAAACAGGCGCAGGCTAGATAGAACAGGCGCGCGGCACGCTCCAAGCACGCCATCGGCACAGATAGAATAGATGATGAATCTATCTATATTTGCGGAGACACCGAGTACGCGCCGCAAGGGCGCCTGTTCTACCTGGCTTGCCCCTTACGCCCACATAAAGAAACGCTACTTAATAAATAAAAGTGATTTTACTAAGACGTGACGTCATGCGCTCTGATTGCTGTTTTACAAAACATGGCGGAATGTGATTTCTAATTTTATTTTATCAAAATAAATATGAATATTGCTCTTATTATAAAAATAAATAAATTTTTCATAGCAGTGAAGTTCTTCATATAAACAGATCTCTCTCTCACCTCGTCCAGTTTCCTCTGCGCCTGCAGGAGTTCCTCCCTCTCCTTGTGCCAGCGCCGCTGCCTCTCCTCCTGCTGCATGAGGAACTGCTGTCTCTCTCTCTCCAACTCCGCGCGCTGCGCCTCTATCCGCTCGCAGCGGATCTCACCTTCCAGATCTCTGTGGAGTTCACTGTACCTATGATTCTCTTTTAGTACTCATATAAACTAATTTAACTGTAAGCAATTTTGTCATAATCAAAAACAGGTAATATGCTAGCTGGAGTAAGTTTTTTTTATATTTCTGACCAATTCGTCTTGATGAAATGGCTAGACCTAGTTCTACGGAGATCTATGAGGAAGGCTTATGTCCAGCAGTGGACGTGCTATAGTTGATATGATGAGACTTAGTTCACAACAGCTGTAAAAAATGACTAACGAGAGTGTGGTGGTGTTGAGGTTCTCAGTGGAGGCGCACAGGTCGGTGGTGGACCAGGACAGCAGCGACAGGCGCGACAGGTTCATATTGGTGCTTCCCTCCTGTCGCAACTTCGCAGCTTCCGCCGGGTCGTTGTACCGGAACATGTTCGTGCGCCCGAGGAGAAGGATGCAACCTGTCGGTAACATAATGAGGTTCAGATATGACACTAACGACCAGTGACGCAGTGGGCGAAGGCCCGCCTGAGACGCGGAGGTTGCGGGTTCGATTCCTGTCGCGGGACAAATGTTTGCATGTTCTGCAAATATTTGTCTTGTGTCTGGGTGTCTTGAGTCTGCAAACATTATTTGGACCAAATTGGTGACATTTTGCAGAAAGGCCAGGTCAGAAGTACCCTAAACCGGAGTGTGTATGAAGAATGTAATGAGGCGAAAGAAGTGTGTCATGATCGTAGCAAGTGGAGATCCGTGATCTCTACCCCCATGAGAAAGAGGCGTGATTTTATGTATGTATGTATGAACTCGTTATGTATCTGCGGCATCACTGAAAACCAGCGCTGTAGTTGCTTCAGCTTCTACAGCGATTGCTGAGTGGTGACCGATTTGCTTCACTCATTTTCCTACACAAAATATTTTAATAGTACCTGTACCTACTGAAATGTGTGTGAGTGATGTGAATAAATGTTTTTCTATTCTATTTACAAAAAAAATGTATATGTAGTATAATCATCTGGTTACCATTATAATATAACACAAGCATTAAATTTCTTAGCTTGGGACTAGACGCTCTGTGGAATTTCCGAGGATATTTATTTAAAATGTCACCTTGGCTGAGCTTGGCGGGCTTGTCTATGGGCACAGTGTTGAGCCAGCACTGCGCATGCGCGGCGGGCCGCAGCGTGGCCACGCCCCCGCGCAGGGAGACGCGCGCGTGGAGCGCCAGCACGCCCGCGCCGGACACCACGATGTCGGGGAGCGGGGAGAGCTCCTCCGTGCCTATCACCGTCTCACCCTCCTGTACACAAAATATACTAATTAATTTCAAAAATATCGTAAGTTGTATTACACTCATCATGTGTGAGACGCGACCGCGAGGAGTGACCACACTCATACCCAGATGAAGATTCTCCGGAAGAATCGAAACATTGTCGGTACCTAAATCGACGATAATTTTACGTGAGTAATTTCCCGTGTGCTATTATAATGTCTAATATACTAATTAATTAAGGTGTTTGTTTAGGTCGCGCCATGTAAAAAGAGCGCGGTCGCGGAAGTAGCGGGGGTATGATTGCGCCTGTGTTCACTCGCTGACGAACCAATAGCACTCGCTGAATCAATGGTATGAAGTGCGCCGCAACACCTCTCCACCAATTATTGGCCACGGAGCAGTTTGACAGCCAGCGCTCTTTTTACGTGGCGCGACCTATAACAGCTTATTTCAATTCATTAAGGTGGTTGTAACAGTTTGACTCCTACTGTCCACAATGAACCACACTAGCTCACAATAGAGATGAGTGGAGAGAAGTAAGGGAGGCATTTGCCAACACCACCCCCAGCCCACTCTTCCTCAAGCCCAGCGCCTTCTGCTCTTATAGTATCTGTTGCTAAAACATGTGATGGTATTACCTTGAGATGGTATAGCGTCACTCCGGTTGAGAGCAAGTTGTCATCTATCCCCACTAGATGCGGCATATCCGAGTCCAACACCACCCCCAGCCCACTCTTCCTCAAGCCCAGCGCCTTCTGCTCTTGAAGAATTTGTTGTGTTTCGCGCCACTTCTCCGTCCATTTCTCCGTGAGGTGCTTCTCTTGCGCTTCTTTGCGTTGCAGGGTTGCTAGGACGTCGGGCTCCGTTTCTATCGGATCCTGTGGAAGATACATTGAAAATATCTATAGAGAGCATTGAGATGTATAATAGAGCCACAATCAAATAAAATGTAAACGCTAAATCTCTGCGCACGCTACGTAGTGCGCAGAGTTTTTCTTTTTTGCGTACAAGCGACATTGAACAGTAAAACAAACGACATAGCGTCTACATTCAAATGTCAAATGTCATTGTAGAGCATTGAATTTGCTCGCACATTTTTTGAGTGTTCTCAGCTATTAGATTGTGACTCTTTAATACATCTCAATGCCATAATATATTTTATCTATGGTAGAACAATTTGAATAAACGTCAGTCTGTGAAAATTACTACTGTTTTAATATGATGTCCGCATCAGAAGTAGCATACCGTGTTATGGTCGATCTGCTTCCTCAGCTTCTCTATCTCCTCCCTCAGCTCCCGGATGAGCTTGACGTTCGGGTCCTCGTTGATGGTGGGTTTGTTGATGATGTTCTTGGCGCGGTTCGCGTAGCGCAGCGTCGACAACGTCTCGCCGTAGTTACAGTCCGCGGGGGATATCTGACACAACGAAATTACGACTAATTTATTTTGGTTTTATATTTGGAGGCAGACCTAGGAAAAGATGGCGAGACGACCAGCTGCCCTAGCCATGTTACATTTCGACAATCGCTTTCGATTAGAAATTAAAAAAGGTAGGTATTGACATTCGATGACGAAAACTCGAGTGATCAGAAATGTCAAATCAAAGGTGCAGCGATAACAGATACGAAACATTTGTCACTTGTCTACGCACCCTGGATGCATTCGAATCAAACTGGCGAACTGTTGCCTTGGAGCGCAAAGAGTGGAAGTTGAAGGGGGAGACCCTTGCCCAGCAGTGGGACATGATAGGTTAGAAAAATAATAATAGAATAATTGGAGGGAATGGTGGGAAGGCAGAGAGGCAGAGTTGGCCACTTGCTCATACGAACTTACTTACTTTACTTCTAAATTAAGGAAGATAATCGATCGGTAAGTCGGAATTTAGAATCACGGACGATACCACTGATCGTAGATAGTTCAGTGAGCTCACCGCAGCAATCATGATGGTCTTCGAGTTCCCTCCGAGCGAGTCCTTGAGCAGCCACGTCAGCACGGAGTCGCGGTACGGGATGAACACTTTCTTCTTGTCCTTCTGCAGTCTACCTGGAATGAGTCGGTACGTTATATGTATGTGTTGGCGCAGTGGGCGAAAGCCCGCCTGAGACGCAGAGGTTGCGGGTTCGATCCCCGCTGCGGGACAAATGTTTGCATGATCTGCAAATATTTGTTTCGTGTCTGGGTGTTTTCTATATATAACATGTATGTACTTATTTACAAAAAAAATTGTATCTATGTAGTTTATCAGTCATCTGGTTACCATAACACAAGCATTAAATTGCTAGCTTGGGACTAGATGACGCCGTGTAGAATGTCCAAGGATATTTGTATTCATATTTATTTATTTATAAGCGATGGTACATGAGCTCATTTGTTTACAGAAATAATTTAGATCGAAATATACAAAACCAGGAGATAGAAAAGCGCGGGACAGACAGAAAAGACGTAAGACGAAGACGGGGCGCGGACATTTGTCTCTTCCGCGTCCCTTTCATACAAAATGTATAGAAGCGTCACGACGCAAAACATACAAAAGAGACGGGGCGCGGGCGCGACGCTTTTACGTCTGCGCCTTTCCGCGCCCCGTCTTCGCCTTACGTCTTTTCTGTGTGTCCCGCGCATAAGTATGTTTGTTACTCTTTCACGCTCTAACAGCTGGACGGATTTGAATGAAATTTGGTACCAGCATTGCTTATACCCTGAATTAAAAAATAGGCTACTTTTGATCCCTGTATTCCGACGGGAACGGGAACTATTCACTGTGGGGCGCAGCTAATAAACTATAAAGGGTTAAATTGAGTTGTTGTAGCAACTCTGTCAAGTCCTGATAAAATTGTAATATTATAATATCAACAATCTTGTTCAAAAAGTAAAAGATATTCCAATTTTACCTTCAGAGGAAAGTGGGTGTTTTATAAGTTTCTAGTGTGCCTGTCTTAGGCTCGTATTCAGAGCCCATACTCAAGCGTAAATTGTGCCTTAGCTGTGATTTATCGCTGTTTCCATAGAAAACTGTCAAAAAATTTACACTTATGCGAAGACTCAAGTCTGAGTGCAGACTGAATACAAGCCTAATGCCCGTTTTCACCAACGACTCCTAAACAGTCTCCTTACTAAGTATTACCTAAGCTAGGTGATCCCTTAAATCCCCCTCCTACCTAAATTCATTTTCACCAAGCTAAGTGACCCCTAGCGAACCACTACCTAACTATAAGTGATGTATTTTACCGATTCAATTTCATTCATTCAATTTCTGGTTTTTTACTGTCAACATGTAGGCTGTATGTTGATTGTCTATGCTTTAAAAATAAATAGTGTTTGTTTGACATCAAATTTGACATGTTTGTTTTGCTATTATACATATTATTAAAACTGTGATGAATTGGTTTCCTAATTACAATAAACGCAAGAGGGGAAGACAGTTCAAAAGGTGGGAAGACGAATTAAAGGAGTTTGCAGGGAAAACATGGATTCGAATTTCAAGAGATAGGGAGAATTGGAAGAAGTTGGAGGAGGCCTTTGCCAAGACGGGGCAATCAGATAACAGTGCTGAATAATTGTCGATGTCATACCTACTTAATTATAAAAACCATGTACATTTTTATCTGTAATAAAGGCTAATAAATAAAATACATATTGCGTTTCGAGTTTATGATAATTGTTATTTCGTGTGCTTGAACTTTTTATTGTCCTGGAACTCAATTTTTGATTCAATTTTTGTCAACAGGAAAAGGACACTTCCTTTAGTTAAGATTTATCTTCGAAAAAAGTCCACGTCCTCAAACTTTTGGAAGAAATCAATTCTCTCACAAAATATCTGTAAAAATATGGTCGATCCCATAATACACGATCTGTGATCACTTCTATAGCCTCAATAACATCAATGAAATCACTCATTTTTAATAATTATAAATATTAGCAAACATTCACAAACTGATACAACTGTCACCTATCTTTAGGACCCCGAATTTCGGCCCCCTAAATTTAGGTAACACTTAAAGCTTTTAGGTGACGGATTGGGAGTGGTGAAAACCATTTCTTTCTAAGGTGTTCCCTAAAATGAGATAGGTGTCACTTAAAATTTAGGATTTGTTGGTGAAAACGGGCATTAGGCTCCTGAACGGATGAACCCATTTATATGAGGTGTTTATGTAAGAATACTGCCGCGATTGATATGGTTCTTAGCTGCAATTATTGTATTGACTTCTGAGGAGTTTAGCAGCTAGCCGGATGAAGTCTAGAAGTAATCTAGGAACTTACTCTCAGCAGGCATGTGGCTGGACTCGGCGAGTGCTGATATGACAGACCCAAGTGTGACCAGCGACTTGTTGATGTGAGCCCCTTCCACTAATCTTTGTCCCGTCGCGCCTGTAGCGTCCGCTCTCTCACTGAAAATACAATAGTTAGATGTATTACGTAATTTTTATTTATTTATTTAATACTTTATTGCACACTTATATATAAATACAGAGTACAATTGGCGAGCATAATGCCAAAGGCATTTTCTACCTGCTAACCAACCAACAGGAAAAGTTTAAAGGCGTGCTAATTTACAAAAAAAAAGACATAGCTTAAAAACTAACATAACCTAAATATAACACATAGGAGGGCAAGTGTATACACATTTAAATATGATACATGAAATAAAATATTTATATAAATTACACTATAATAAAATATATTAAGTACTTAATGCATTTATACTAATACTACTACTTACTTTTTTATACTAATACTTTATATTTATACTTTTAATTTTAATGGCATTCTGACGATTGCCTTCAGAATGATAATAGATAATTAATAAAATAAGATGAAAAATGAAATATGATCACGACTGTATCCCAGGGAGCGGTAGACATTTCTTTCAGATCTTTGGGCAATATTTAGATATTTTTGAAGATGTCTAAGGGGGTAGTCAGAGGTATGTCCAAATAGATACATCATAATCATAATAATAATCATATTTATTGAGGAACAGTTACAGTGGCTTACAAAACTATTGAAACGACCTGCAGAAGTTTGTAAAAACTGTGTCGCAGGCATCAACGCCCTCCTCCATACTTGTATTTTAGTTCCAACCAATTTAAAGTTACAAAATTGGCATATTATTTGGTAATACATATTTGGTATATGCCCACATTTTGCAGAAGTTAACTGTCCATACGTGACAGGTGGCAAGACCATCCACGCTGTTAGACAGCTAACTGGTTTCCTCACGATGTTTTCCTTCACCGTTAAATGCTCGTGTTAAAGCCTGGTGGATTTTAAAGATTCACGCACATGTCTTAAAGTCATCTGAAAGCTTACTTGCCTACTAAAAGGTGTTCGAGAATAATATGGCGTGTGAGTGAAATGACGCTATCTATCCAATGTAGGTGCGAGTGACACATGTATATTAAACATACATACCTTCCAGTAGGCCTAACATGTGCAACACGACAAACCTTCTCGTCGTCGACAAAATTCTCTGTCCTGCTCTAGCATAGTACGTCAAAGTAGTTCGACATTATCGAGATATTTGTCGTCTCGACGCGTTGCACATGTTAGGCCTACAGGTAAATTAAGGATGTCTTGAGACGACAATATGAGTGTGTGCGAGCGAGACGCTATGTGCAAGCGAGATAGTCTTAGCTTTCCCCTTAGTCCACTAGATCATCTAGTGGATTTAGAGTAGGTGTAGATAGACTTGCACGCTTCTCGTCTGTGTAAGCGAGACAACACTATGTAGTATATAACATAGTGTTGTCTCGCTTATAGTATGAACAAGATGGTCTTACCTTCCCGCTAAGTCCACTAGATGCACCTTAGAGACGGTTTCGCAAGGCATATTGTTGTGCCTCAAGTAGCTGGCCTGTACGAAGGTGATGGTGAATATGGCGTGCGAGCGAGACGACACGTCGTTCATCTGTGTCGACGCTGTGGTTCGGTGAAGATTGCCTCGATGCATGCACTCCTGGAAATTAAACAACATTGAGACGTATAATTGAAATCAGTAATCGTATATTGTACAAGTAGACCCGCGCGGCTTCGCTTGCGTGTCGTACACGCTATTTTCCATAAAAACATTGAAACCCCATTTCAACTCTTTAAAGGGGTCAACCTGCGGTAAAATGGCGTCTATTTTTTTAGGTTTGATCTCTGGAAATACATCACTGAAAACTGCATTCAATTCCATTCAGTAGTTTTTGCGTGATGAGGGAACAAACATTCATACAGACAGACAGACAAAAAGTGTAGAAACCATTTTTATTTGCTTCTGTTGCTCTAATAAAGACCCCATATTAGTTTTACATTAATATCTCAAATGTACAGACACGATGTGTTACAGTTTTATTATAATAATATGTAGAGATAAGATTTGACGTTTTTAACCAAGAGAAAAGAGATTAACGACCGGTCTCAATATTAAACTTACGAATGATCGTAGATTGATCGCCATAGCAACTTTGTTTAGACAACAAAACATGTAGGACACTTTTTGACAGATAACAATATTACTTTGGCGACAGATCCACGGTTATTAGTAAGTTGAATATTGCAACCCGGCATAAGTATAAGAGTAATGTTTACAAACCTGTATATCATCATAATCTGAGACCAGATGCTTGGACAGGTCCTGCACGTAGGGCCCCAGCTTGGGGTGCTCCCTGACCTTGAGCGTGTGCCCCGCGTCCCCCGCGAGGAGGTCCTTGACCTTCTCGTTGTAGATCTCGAGGTAGCTGACCTCGGTGCGGTAGGAGGCGCCCGTCTCCTTGCCGGCGGCCACGCGCGAGAACAGCTGTCTGCAGATGCGCGGGATCAGACCTTGGTTGTCCTGCAATATTCGGAAGAATAGCGTCAGCCAAATGTGTGGAAAGAGTGACTGATATGACCTTAGAGAAAGTAAGAAATAGCGCGCTGTTTCTTTCTTTCTCAGTCACACAAAAACAAAGAATATATACAACATTCTTGTGAGTAAAAGAGACAAAGCATTAGATCTTTTGTCCCTCATCGCGTGCCGTTTTGTTTTATGGCCGGCAACTTGATGCGCCGAATTTTGTACTACGAAACTATGGATTCATTGCAATTTTTGTCCCCCTCGGCGGCACGCTCACTGTTCGTCCAGGTTACTAGGTTCATGGATATGACTAATGAATGAAAACAGAACATGTTGTGCAAACCCTACGAATACCCTATGGTTTTTTTATCAACCTCTTGTGTCCCACTGCTGGGCAAAGGTCTCCCCCCTTACTTCCATGACTTGCGCTTTAATGCTTGGTTTGCCATTGTGGTTCGAATGAATCATCAAATCTTCGGCTCAATGAAATTAAATAAAATTGCTATTTTCTGGTGTAGGGAGGTCATTCTTTCCCTGGTGTAGGGAGTCGCGTTGGAACAGGCATTAGAATCACCTAGCATGTAAGACGAAACTGAAGTGATCCTTGAGGTCATACCAAAACAAACGATTTGTCTTTCTTTCTTTGGTAGTGTGTTTGCAGAAGATTGCATATATATTTTTTTTATATTTGTTCTACTCATGCCGATGACTATATCTTTCCCTCTCTTGCATATGCCACTTCTGTGAGAGAGAAAGAGAAGCCACTTACGTTTGAGCCCATCATGGTAAAAGTCTTTCCACTCCCGGTCTGCCCGTATGCAAAAACGCACGCATTGTAACCTTCGAATGCGCTGTCGATCACGTCCAATCCGAGGTCTGAGAAAACCTGTAAAAGAATACTGTCATTAAATATGACTACGAATGGAAACGTATTGGACTGTGATATATCGAGTCCGAATCTAGAGAACAAAGTGCCTTTGAGTTTGGCTCTGTCACACAAATCACAAATCAATAAACGACACAGACATTGCAGCCGTTTGAGCTATAAAAAGCATATACTTCCAAGTGGTCATAGGTATTTGGACATACCTCTGACTACCCTCATAGACATCTTTAAAAGGATCTAAAATTGCCTAGAAAAGATCTGAAATGTCTACCGCTCCCTGGGATACAGTCGTGATCATATTTATTTTTTCTAGTCCGTTTGTGGATACAGCCTTAGTCTTCAAAAGTGCGCTGGCGTTCCTGGCGTCTACTTAACACAGTAACAGATGACAGCTTAAGGATTTAAAGGTTCACCTGTTCTTGAGACGCGTAGTTGGTATCCTCGCTGTCATACGACCAGTACGAATGGTCGAACGTGAAGTCTTTCGACTTCTCGCCCCGATCATTTTGCTCTTTGCTATTCTGAAATCATGATTAATATTATCATATTTAGTGAATGGATAATGCTGCTAGTGGTAGTGGGATAAACCTGAAAAAATCATCATCATTTTCAGGTCGGAGTATTCATGTCATTATAGTTCCTGACTGATCAAAACGTTTGGAACCCAATTAAATGTTGAATGTAATTAATTATTAACAAACATTACTCTTAATATGATCCTGTAATTGGATAGTTGCAAAATTTATTCTTACAATAACATTTTGGTTAAATCTGAGTTTCAATTTCATTGTTTATGGATATATATGGACTGTGTGAAAGTTGACATGAGTAAGAAAGGGGTGAATGTTGAGATGGCGGCTGATAGAGGGAAATAGAAGAAGAATACATGTTTTGCCGACCCCACGTAATGTGGGTGGGATAAGGGCAGGAAGAAGAAGATGCCAACTGCCAAGATTATTTGAAAAAATACCTTCGGTGTTGCTTTTGGAATTCAAAGTCGCCTTGTGTACACAATATTATGGTGATATCATCTGATCTCACCCAATTAAATGACGCACTTGTTTGGGACAAACTTCTATAGATCATAAAACAATGAGAAGTAATCTAATTTTACTACGGCAATAGCATCAGCTATGTTGCATATCCAAACCATAATATTATGCTATATAAAATGAGAGAACGCTAATGCCTTTATTTATGTACAAAACCTACATACTTACATAAAAATAGGATGCATAATAAAGTTCTCATAAGCTAAATTTGATGATGGATTCATTAAACCGCTTGAAGCATATACGGCTTTATAGCAAGTCAAGTCAGATCATTCTACGTGCCCTCTGAACCGAGGTAAGGTATTTCGGTCACCCATATATTTGATGTCCGCGCAGAACGTCGCTTAAATTAAATCTATAAAGAATTACTGTAATGAAAACGCAAATTCAACAACAAAAGTATCAAATCTAAACTTTAGGTATATCTTTTGCTCGTCGTCTCGTCTTAATTACAATGCATTCGTTTTTAATAACTTCTCTCCTGTAAACTTGGTTAAACAGATAGATAGATAGATAGATATAACATTTATTTGGAGAACACAGAGCACAGACGAACATTACATGTAAAAACAGGAAGGGAGACAGACAGTAGATTTAAAATTGTAGGTAAGTAGGTAAACAGATTGACATTGTTGTTTTTTTTTCTAACAGGTGTTTTATAGGTTTCTTATGAGGAGGCGACAGCTGGAGTGAAACAGTTTACAGTCGCCTCCTAATGATTATAAAATAATTTAAAGAGATTTTCAGTCAGTTTAAAAAAAATAAAACTTATATATCAACAGTCAATAAAAATACCTAAACACTTAACTAAACGGACCTTGAATGAATCCGTGATGGAGCTATAAAAACATTTAACTTGCATTTGCATTTACTTTCTAAACGTTTGGCCTCAATGACAGAAAAGCGATGCGGTCAGAAAAACGTTTTTCTTTTTTACAGCAAAACTTTCGATTCCGACACCTGGCCCTGTACCAGAAGCTAAAAGGTACGGTAACTCAAACTATACCCTTTCCAACCGTTTATTTAACTTTTGACAGCTGTAATACTGACTCAAATAGTGATACCCTGACCCGTTACCGATTCGATTTATTTTATCGATCGATTTTATTCATGAAGAAGTTTTAATCGATTTAACACACTCATTATTTACTATGAATTTCAACATTTTGCACCTGTTTATTACAAGTAGGTACCGCAGTTCATTCACATGTTTTTTATTTGAACCAACTACAGTAAGTCTAAACGATTATTTTAGATTCATTCATTTTCAGCGAATAAATTCGAACCCATTAATAGGTACGAGTACGATGGAACTGTTTCATTACGCAAATTATTTATGCATTATAACATAGGTACCTACTAACTAAGGCATTTTAAAATAATAAAGGTTTTTACGTGATTTGATATAAAAATAATCACAATAATTTTATTATAATTATGTGTTATTAATATAATCGATAATCGATTTATTTCAAAACAGTTTATAGTCGGTGGTCATTAATTACGAATGAAACATCTCTAAGTGGGCGGCACCCGTCCATGAAGTACAGTATTCCCTTAGTACATTGTATCAAAAATTATTACAATACTTTATGTGCGTGATCTGTCAAAAGTTAAATAAACGATTTTAAAGACTATAGTAATGTAATTCAATAAAAACATTCAACATAATCTTTTAACTTTGACCCTGCCGAGAGTCATTGTACCCTAAAGTCATAAAACAATTTCCGGTGCAGTTCAATATGAATCACCGCGTGTCGTGAAAAGAGTACAATTTGGAATAGCTTATTCGGCAAATGCAGGGTAATCGACATGCAACGAGACTCTTCACGCATCTACTAATTGGGGCCAGGCACGCGACTAGAACCGACGGTGTACCATAAAAAAAAGTAAGTAAGTTCGTATGAGCAAGTGGCCAACTCTGGTGACGGAGTTTTTAGGCTACTTTAAGGCCTCCGTCATGGCTTAACGACTTTAAAAGCCGGGACCGACAATTTAACGTGCCCTCCGAAGCACGGAAGCGCTCAGATATAAATGCCACTTGCGGTCACCCATCCAAGTTGTGTACCATAAAGTTAGTGCGAGTTAAAGGCTAATTTTGTTTACAATGGTTTTGGTCTCGACATCGTCTACATAATGTAGTAGCAAAGACGATTGATATCTAGATAGTAGTAAAGTTTAACTTTCATTACGTAATTTTATATTCACAGCTGTTCAAGCTGTTCTTAGTTCCCTTTTCATGGACATCTGATCAGATCATCAGACATAATAACATAGGTATAGTCACGGGCATGTCCAAATATCCATCCGGTGCACGTCCCCTGTTAGTATTAAACCAACGAGTTCTTTACGATGTTTCCTTTGCCATTTCGCACATAACTTTCCGACTACATCATAGTCAAGGCCAACACGGTTCTTATTTAAACGACGACATGTAGAGATAATATCAGTACAAAGTGAACAAGTGCGAGTTAGTTTGTCCTGAGGGATCCGTACGTACTAGATATTCTTCTTCTTCCTGCCCTTATCTCACTATGTGGGGTCGGCAAAACATGTGTTCTTCTTCCATTTCCCCTTATCAGATGCGTTCTCAGCACTCACTCCTTTCTTACTCATGTCATCCCTCACACAGTCCATCCATCTTTTCTTTGGCCTACCTCTACACCTATATCCATCCATCCATCCATCATCCGTACGTACTAGATATTATAGTGAAATATCTGTCATTCAAGAAACTTTTACCTGTATAACGGTACTGTTTTACCTTATCGTGGTACGGAATCTTACCAATACTAACCTCCCGTTCTATTTCAACAGGCGAAATGGCCTGAAAACTTGTATAAGACTTAGCCACTAGCTCAGTCGCACATAGAAAGATACGGAGCCCTAAAAACCAGCCTTGCTTATTCTGTGAATTTTGTGTAGCGCAAAATTACCCGTAGCCATGGATACGATACTATAGAATTATGCAGTGCAAGGTTTACGCAGTAACAAAGACGCGAGTTAGTCATCGAGATAGTAGTATAGTACCTCAATGGAGTCAGTAGGATTTTAAAGCAACGCGTTTGATTATTTGCAACGCCCAAGGCATCACTTTCGATCTACGCATTTTAATGTAGATGAGTGTAACTACCTACTTGTGTATAAGATCAGATAATTTTAAGACCTGTAGATTATACTGCATCACTAGAAGTGGGGACTATCCCATAAGGTTCATGTATTTTAGCTTTTTCAAATACGGTCCCAAAAATCACCATCTCGTTCGTTCGTATAAGCAAGTGGTCAACTCTGGTGACGTATTTCGGTTAGTATTCTATTCTTCTGTATTACAATCTGTAATACCAGCCTTAAGGGGCGTCTAAACGGGCTAAATTGTCGTAAAATATAGCCCGTTTAGACGCCCCATTAGACATTGATGAGAGTACTTGGAGTTCTGACAACAGAGATTTGACAGCCCTATTTTAAGCGAGCGGAGATAACTGGTCTGTCGATGACCTTGGTAAGATAACAAAGATGTTAACTCAGGCCTTTACATCTTTACTAGATGATTTATACAGAGTCAGGAGGCAATCTTTGCCTACACTTAACGGGACACTGTAGTGCCTGGGACATTATTGAGATGGAAGCTTGATAAGATAACAAAGATGTTACAAGTGTATGTGTTATCCTTTACGACTGGACGAATTTGAATGAGGTACCAGGGATAGCTTATATCCTGGATTAAGACATAGACTTTGATCCCGGTATTTCCACAGGAACGGGAACTATTCACCGCGGGGCGCAGCAAGTGTTGTATAAAGGCACTGAGTTTGAAGGTTACATAAATTAAGTTTTTATGGTATCGTAGGTTTATTCTGAATTGGCAAGAGGCCAATTTTAAGGTACCTTTTCTTATCATGAAAGTTTTGACCACAGTGTGAGTGTTGGTTAAAGTATTATAACAACGGAGTTTATGGGCCGCCTAAAGGCCTCCGTCATAGCTTAACGACTTTAAAAGCGATGACCGACAATTTAAGTGCCCTACGAAGCACGAAAGCGCTCAGCTGTTTTCATTAAAATGTATCATGCTAAGAGATAGCATGATACATTTTAAATATGAAAACACAACATTTGCTTTGTGCATACATTACTCCGTAGAGTAACGCACGCGATATGTATAGCCACACCCTTTATAGTGTTACGTATGTATGTATTGTTTATGATGCAATCAGCCATTAACGTATTGTTACAAGATTCTCCATTACAAGACCACCTTTCTATTTCATCTTTGTTACTTAGATGTTTGATGTTATAGATACTACACTATAGCCTTTCTGTGAATAAGACCGACTAACCCCCAACGTACGGATGTCTGTAGGTCGGTCGTCATAGCAACGTTGTTTATTCAACACAAAATGTATGAGACTTTTTGACAGATAACAACGTTGCCATGACGATATAGGAACCCGGCATAAGATGAGATAGTTATTTATTAGTTGACCAGCTTAAGTATTAGTCTACTTTATCTCAACAAAGTCTCAGATACTATAGCGTGCCGTAGAGTGTGACAAAGTTGCCTGGCTCTGTATAATGGAAAGGCCGGAGAAGTAGGTAATAGGTAGAAGTCCCATTTAATCCATTCCGATACAATGAAACTGTATCTCTAACCAACAGTAATCTTAAAAAACTAATGCCGGGTTGCAATATTCAACATACTAATAATCGTGGATCTGTCGTCATAGTAATATTGTTATCTGTCAAAAAGTGTCCTACATTTTTTGTTGTCTAAACAATGTTGCTATGGCGATCAATCTACGATCATTCGTAAGTTTAATATTGAAACCAGCCGTTAGAGGGTCTATAAATATTTTACCATTACAAATGACATTGATACTCGTTGACTATCTATAAGGGGCGGGTCGGCTATTTAAGTATTTGTGTGTCCATCGATAACTCGACGGTGATCCGATAGGCATTGAATTTGATAGTTAATGGTCCTAATAGAAAATGTTTGTTCGTGTATGGGTTGGTACTGAACTAATAGTTTATTATGAGTAAAATAAAACCTCGCAAAAACCATTTACTAAGCTAAGATCGGGGCGGATATTCTGCTGAGATTACGGCTCTTAAGCGAAATGGACAAGGTAAACCTAATACTTTAATAAACAAATGTTAGATAAAGGCCTGGAGTAGAGATGATGATGGTTATGGTTATACTGCCGAAACACCGGGATATATAAAATACGTCAGAATATGTGATGAATTTATTAATTTTTTACATATGAGTTAGTGGCGGGTGGCGGAGTATTAAGGCCGCCTAAAGGTCTCTATCAAGGCGTAATAATACGTAACTTCTACTAGAAGATTTAAATAGTCCTGATCTAAAGGGTGTCCAGCGGGAAATTTTCAAGTTTAACACTAAATAAAAAATAAATGTGCTTGTTAATCATAAGTTTAATTATTTCAATATTTAGTTTAATTATGCGGATTTCACGTTTTATAAAGAGTATCATCCAAATGACGCCCGTTTTATGCTAGGCACTCTTGCAGCCGACCTCTTACATTTACCTCTTACACGAGAGCAAACAGCTGGCTCAATGCTGGCAACTTCTTGTCGTTTTTGGACAATGTAAACGTTTTTGATGGCGTTCTCTGGGGTTGTTGGCCGATCAGTAACGCATGTTGTGTTTGTTCACATACCTATCGATATGAAAATGTGCTTTATCACTGAACAATATGTTTCCAAGCGTTCTTGCTGTGCGAAAACGCTCCAAAATTGTTCTTGCAAAAGTTTCTCGTAATGGATAATCACTTTCGTTGAGAACCTGCACGATTTGCATCTTGTATAGATGGAACTTTATTTTTTTCTTCAAAATAACATGCACAGTTGACTTTTTTATTCCAGTACAGGCCGTAATCTTTATCTTAATGATTTACGTGGATTTCGCATAATTTCATGTCGGACTTGAGCCACATGTTCTGGCGTCGCTGCTGACGTTGATGGACCAGGAATAGGTCTATTGAGCGTTGTGCCTTCTTTCCTGAACTTTTGCACCCACGACCAGATAATTTGCCTTCTTGGTCCATCACTAAATTGTCGAATATTAAAGTGATTACAAAAAGCCCGACGCGCTCGAACTAGTGATTCTTCGCACTTTAGGCATTGCTCGACTGCAAATGCACAGTGCGCTCCCGACCAGTGACTCATGGCGAATGAAAAATCCGCTAGTCATGCGCATCGAACATTACCACTCCCATTAAGCTAGCCTATTTTTGTTTTTGAGTAATTTTACTTTAAACTTGAAAATTTCCCGCTGGACACCCTTTAGTAAGTTCATCATTCTATTTAAAGTAGTTGTACACAAATTTCACACTCCGAAAGCAAGTAGGTAAAAAGCGGCGCTCGTAAACTGTAAATAAAATAAGTATAATTAAGTGATTAACTTACTTTCACAGCAAGTAATCTCGTTTTCTTCAAGTCCATCTGAACGCAGAGTTTTGCGTTCATGTCCTTTTCTCTGTAACAACGGTTTTTAAGAGTTAACAAGGCCATTCAGAGTGATATAAATAATGTAAATCCTATTGAGTTAAGGCTTCTTGAATCCAACAGTGAAAGGGTTGCAACATGATACATGGAGTGTTTAATGAATAAATAAATATGATCATTGATTACAACTTGACTGACCAGGTGCTCATTATCTATGGGCATGTATGGTTGGTTGAACCTCTATCTTTCTACAGATTTCCAACTTGTAAAGGAGTAGAAAAAATTGTCCGCTAGACGGTGTATTTGACATTAGCCGATTCTATGGTATGAGTCAATAATAATAATAACTGTATTTCAGGCAACTTATGGTACTTGTTATTTTACTTACCTACCTAGATGATTAGAAGTTTAATTGAACTAAATAACAACAGTCTGAAACACTGTATCAAGCTTTATAGTTTCAAATAAATGAATTTTGATTTGTTTTTGATTTTGACTTAATAGAAATAAGATGGCAAAAACGCCATCAGCACAGAAGAGTTATGCAGTCAACAGCTAGGCCATTGTACTCCTGGACTAGGGCATATTAGGGCAACAAACAAGGTTTGGTTGATTTTATTTTGGTCTATCAAAATAAATTCAAAGAGTCAAGCAAGTGAGAGCTCAAATGAAATAGCAATCAATAGCAAATGCTGAGGGGTAGCCTTATTTTCTTGTCACTCGATTGTCAATAAGTATTTCTCATTTCTGTTACCCATGTTTATGTTGATGGAAAATAAAAAAAATCTATTCTACTTGTATTCTATATGAAAATAAAAAATGTACTGCAAAATAAGAAAGAAGTTTAAATAACAAGTGATAGAAGAAAATGGAGAAAAGGAACATCTTGTTCAGTCCTAGCTTATTGGGATAAAGGTAATGTGATGTTAAGGAATATTGCAGGTGTCAAAGAAGTTCAAGTAGCTCCTAATATCAACATAAATCTAATTGTTTTCCACTAGTGATCAAAGATCTTCCATAGTTTCTGTATTTTTTACCCATTCATTGTTCTAACTAAAGCATTCTTATAACTTAAAAGAAATTTATGTGATACAATGAACAATATGAATGAGTTTTTCCCACCACATACAACCAAATAAGCCATGTTGAACCATTAAATTTGCTGAAGTTGCATGTGTGAGTCATTATCACTAGGCAGATTGTATTGAAATATTATGTTTGGTTTTTATCTGATAATTTTTGCTTCTGTTATTTTTCCTTCCTATTTTTTGATGTTTTCCCTAGGCATTTATCCTGCTTTAGACAATAATAATATAACAGTCTCTGACAAAAAAACAAATATCCAAGGCTAATTTTAATGTTATTGTTTGAATTCCTGTCTTTGAGATGCTTATTTGATTAAATCGCTAGGTATTTTTTAAATAAATCTTATTATTTTCTAATGAGAATATTGTTACAAAAATTATAAATTATGATACATTGAGGCTCCTACATGTGTCTGAAAGTAAACATATTCCTAAGACATGTAAACAAACAGTACCCATTAGAGCATGGATGTTTACATTCATACAAAAAAATGTAAACACAAACAAACAGATTCCTCCACTGATGTGGAAGTTTGGGTAATTACATCCAACTGGGGCAATCTCTTTTACATTTTTTCGACAACTTTCATCTAAAACGGCATGCCCGAGGTACAGTTTGTGCTCCAAATGCAGCTCAGGCGTGAATGTCATTGTCGCGCCGTGACATCATGACTTTTTGTTCCCTTCTGATAATAGCTCTCCAGCTTTCATACGTCTCTCATGCGTTTCTGGACACACGAAATTGTAAAGTGTATATGCTAATGAGACAAGGGTCATCAATCACGCAGCTAATGGGCAAACTAATACAAAACATTCATCGTTAGTTTTCGCAAACTCTTCAAAACATTGGGTTCGTTAATTTTATGCATAATTAGAACCAACCTTTGATTGAACGGGCGAACCCTTACAGCCACTTTCACCGAAGCCATTGTCACTCATTATATTGTTATTTGTCTTTTTTAGGAATTAAATCATTCACAATACGACACCTTCACCAAAGCGCTCTGACATTTTAAAAAATTCGATTCGATTTGATTTGACGTTCGTTTGATTTGATTGACCATGACAGCTGATGACAGCGACATTAGTGTTGCTATGATAATGTTGCAAATTCTCTACTATTCATCATTTGTATCATCACAAAAAGATCAAGTTTTGTCTTTTATTTATTAGTTTTACCACAGATAAAAGAAGTTTTACGAATACTGGAACACAAGAAAAATATTAGAGACCGCAATAATCATTTCAAACGTTCAGATATATGTTATACCAAAGATGAGCACCAGCACCACTTACATTGATAGTAGTAGTGTTTCATTTCAGTATTCGGTCGTTGGTCACTATGATTGTTCTATTTTAGTTAATAGGTTTACCTACAAAAATTACAAATTAATGAATAATTTAATGATTAAGATAATAATTACAGACTAATAGACTAGAATAGTAGGTAAGGTAATCTATTTCTACCACCAAGACATACGTTTTAGCAACTTGGCAACATTATTGCTAGTGATTGCTATCACTGCAAGAATGTTGCTAAGCGAGCTTCCGAATCGATTTTTATTTTCTTAACCATTTCATTGTTTGTCATAAATTATGTTCATCATACTCTATTTTATATAATTGTAGTTTAAACATTAGTACCTATAGTTACATAGAGGAAAAGTTGTAAAACTTTGTCTGAAATAAAAGTTCAGCTGATGGACATTTCATTCGAACTCACGTTACCTATAATCGAGAGAGGAGAAATTCCTGACTATTTTTATTTACAACACTATTGATTTTGACATTTGTTGACAGCTGTCTCGATCGATCGTATCGTACTTTTTGAGAAAAGGTTAGAATTTTAATTTCTTGCTAAAATACTTCCAAATCAGGTATTTATTTTGATTCAACTCCTGTATAATAAAACCCCGACAATCCCTTGTAGTTTACAGCACAAACCCGTATCTAAGCCTAAGTATTTCTACAACATTGTCAAAGAGTTGAAAACATTACATAATCTTGTGGTTTCCAGCAACAAAGCCGCCAAAATGTCTGACGCTCCAGCACCCGGCCGTCCCATGAAGTACCCGTACACCTTCAGCGCTAAGATCGCGCAATTCCCGCTCAAGTTCTACTTCCAGAAGCAATGGATCTGGCGCTACTGGGCCTTCGCCATTGTCCTCTCTACCCCCGTGTTCTACAAGATCAACAAAATGGGTAAGTAATTTCACGATTCTGTTTACCTTCAAAACTTCATGAGTTGAAAATAAAGATGTTCTACTATCTTATTTAATTATCCTGTAAGTAACTATCTCTAAAATCCTCAATTTGTATTATAAATTCTGATTAACCTGCTTTTCAAACTCAAGCAAATCTAGTGATTATACATCTATCAAAGAAGCTCAAGGGCAACTCAATAAGAATTTGCTTTGATGTAAAACATGGATACCTAAATATCAGTATTTGAGTAGATCGTAGTGATAGTAAAACTCATTTTAAATTTATTGAATAATCACTTGTGGTGCATAATTGTAGACAGATGTGTGTTAGCAGAAAACTTTGACGTTTATGAACCAATTTAGATGATTCTTTTTTGGTTGGGAAAGATATTGCAATGGTAGTCCCATAAAAAATTTAGAATCTGATGAGGATCTTCGGATGCTCAGAAATGCACCTCGAGAGTGTAGAAAATTGCTCTCATCTCACGAAATTGAAGTCTGTTTCAATAAAAAAAAAATATAGTTTATGATTTGCCAAGATCTAAGCCTTATGTTTCATCATCATCCGCAGCCCGATTTCACCCACTGCTAGGTAATAGGCCTCCATCTTTTCATGCCTTATGTTTCCTTACAGCAAACTCCCCCGAGAATGTCAGCAAATGGGCGGAGATCAGGAGGAAGGAGGCTGCTGAGCACCACTGAGTGATGAGTGCATACAGATATAGTGATATTCTTTCTGTAACTATTTATGTTGTAAGCGAAATATAAATCATGGTTTAGATTCAAGTGTAATTTTATTTGAAATCTTTTTCACACAAGCATTCCCTTGTAAATAATACACCTACACAGATGATTTAATAAAAGTACCACATAAAAGTATGTATTCAATTAAAAATAAATACATTATACAGAGTTTCAAAAAACAAAATAATATTTTAGCTAAACCTAGTTTTTGTTCACTTAATAATTTTGTCTCTAATGTCCTCAATTCATTAACACCATGAGAAAAGGCACAGCCACTGGATCATGTACACTTGTCTCGGATTGTATCCAAGTTGTTCCAAAACAAAAATCACTGTAAATGGCGAAAATAACTGTCAGATTTAACACTGCTAATTTGTAAGTAACTTATTTAACTACTGTCATATTTGACAGTTATGTTCGCGATTTACTTACTGTGATTTTTGCTTTGATACAATCCGAGATGAGTTGTACACAATCAGGGAGCAGGTCATATATTTTTCTCTAGCAACGGTTTCCCCCACAAGTCAGTACCATCTCCAGTTCTGGCTTGTCTCGCCCGCACCATCTCCTCAGATGTGGTTCTCAAGTCGTAAGCCCAGCCGATGGCCTCAAAGAACTCTATGAATTTGGTGGCCAGGCTGAACTGACCCAGCTCCGACGAGCGGTAATCCGAAGGGAACACGTGGTGGTAGTTGTGGAATCCTTCGCCGCTGGTTAGGGCTGGAATAACGTAAAATATTAAATGGTCTTTTAACTTATTGGTCATGCCATGCAAGACAAGAATTCTTGTAAGATTCTGATCAGATTATTTAAATAAAGTTCACTTGTCCAAGCACTCGTTGATGGACCAATTATTTATGCTTTCTTTTGTATTAAATGCTTTTTATTTTATCTATCGCTTGATCAAAGTTTAAAAGTATTGATGTCAATGCAGATGTCGCGAAAACTCAACTAAAATTGATGCCATCCTTTTTATTTCGATCGTTATGAAAGAGACGGCAACATTTTTAGTGCTGTCAAATTAATTTAGTTTTGGCATGGATGTATTACTAGAGTTTTGGCGAAATCTGACTTGACACCATTATCAGAATAATTTAACACCACACCGTTATAAGATAGGTAGGTACTGATTCTCACCAGACACAGTGATGTTCTGCGATGCTGTCATATTAACCTCATACGGCTTGAAGCCGTACTTATGCGTGTAGCTGTTGATCAGCCCCACTGCGTTCATGCTGAGCACGTAGCGAAGGACGTTGATGTGCCACGAGTTGCGCAACGACTCGCCCCACAGCAGGGGGAGGAGAGTGGGCATGATGAAGCATGCTAGTCCGCCGCATATAGCAAAGTGCCTAGAAAAATTACCTACAGTTAGGTTTACTAGTGGCCCTAGAACCATTATTAAGCTTTTCTTTATCACGCAGCCAAGCATGCAATGCCATGCTTATGGAATTGAACCCCCACTTGCAGTTATTTAGTTTGTTTGGACCATTTCGATTAAACCTAATTGAAGCGAGCCTATAAATCATCAATCATAATCATAAGTAAAGCTTTAAAAACGAGTGGAATTTCGAAAGCAATTCGAGAACAACCTTGGTCATCCTATTATTATTGTAGGTACCTATTCTTAGTTACCTAGCAACATTTCTATAATAGACAGAAGGTGTTAGGATGTTTTTTAGAGCTAAGACAAGTTCTGGAGTCTCAAACCAAAGACATCACAACAGCCGGACATTATCGAGGATTTTTTTAAACATACCGATGCTGAAAGCTTGCGACAGGATCGCTAGTGACGTCAGTGATGTCGATGCCGCGCCCGCGTCGCTTGACCTCGGGGTGCTTGCGCTGCAGCAGCCATCCCGCATGGGCAAAGAAAATCCCGCGCTTCGGGTTGTACGGGTCCGCGTGCGTGTCGCTGAACTTGTGGTGTGCGCGGTGGTCCCGGACCTTAATATCACCATTCACCATGGTTATATTGGTTTTGGTTTGAAATAAAAATGCTTTGGTTTAGAGAACTTTGGCTCACCCATGTGACAATGGAGAACTGGAAGTCCACAGACGTCATGACGGCCATCAGGATCTGCAGGGGCAGCTTGGCCTTGAAGGCTCTGTGCGACCAGAACCGGTGCTTGCCAGCCGACAAGCCTATCACTCCCACGTTGTATAGAAATATAGCTGTGGGTTAAGTGGTAGTGTCAAAATAGTTATCCATTTTGACGCTAATTAATTATATTAGGTATGTTTAAGTTAAGTACCTATGCATTGTTATTGAAGGCGCGGTCCCACTGCTGCGCATGCTATGCACGGACACGCAAACGCATTTTAGCTGCGTAGAGTGCGTAGGTGGTTTCATTTGTTTGACAATGTATCGAAACATGCGTAGCGTGTTTGCAGTGAGCACAATCACGTACCTACATAACCATATTCTGAACAAATAAATGAATCGTTATCTTTACATTTTCTTGAAAAGCGCAGCGTAGCCTCTCCGTGCGCCGCAGTGGGATCGCGCCTTTATTGAAACCTAATGGGACGGAAAGGGATAAAACAGAATTCAACTTGGAGATAGGAAGATAAATATGATAAGAAATATCTCGCAGGCGTGAAGAGAGAAAAAACCATTAAAGTCTACTTACCCAAAACAATAGTCCCCCATTTAGCGTCTGGTAGTAAATACAGAGCATACAACGACGTTAGATGGACGTACACATATAGAACCACGTGTGACGATAAATACTTTGGTTTGAAGTCTTCGGCGTTCTTCATATCAGGGACTGGTACATCAGGCAATGAGGATACTCCTTCATTATAATTGTTTGGGGGCATTATGCCCCCAAACATTTATATTATTATAATTGTGTGGGGGCAAAATACCCCCAAACAATTATAATGAAGAAGTATCCTCATTGCCTGAAAGGCTGCCGAAGAAAAAATATAATAAAGTGTTCTATATATTTAATAAAATTTTATATATTTTTAGGACAATGAATAGAAATTTTTGTAAGTTCGTAAGTTTCTAACCAAGTGATTCGTTTTAATTCTATTGACGATGTGCAATTTTTCATCGCATGTTGGTGTTTTATAAGTTAGCAGAATAGTGCTAGGTTTCACATTGCTGTGACAAAATTCTGCGTTATTTTAAGGTTGTTGTTTTATAGATGTCAGGACCTAATAAGACATTAAATTATACTTTGCAAAATATCGGTACCCATTGGTTATTTATTATACATTAATAAAGGTACCTACCTATAAAATGATACTTGACAAGTGAAATACTTTTAATGCACGTGACGGAGAGCACCGCTAATAACAAAATAACGGGCACACTACGCGGAAGATCGGTCGTTCCGTGTAGTGTGCCCGTTATTTGTACTTTATATATGCAATAACATGTATTGGCGTTCCGCCAATGACGGAATTTCGGTCTAGTGTGGCAAAGCACTAAGGCCGTTTGTCCACCGCCGCCGTCACCGGGACGTCAACGAGAACGAGATGACGGCGCCGAAGTACTGATACATAGACTAACTATAGCCGCGTGTCCACCGCAAGGCCGGCACGTCATCTTAAACTCGGCCCGAAATAATCTCGTTCTCGTTGAAGTCCCGGTGACGGCGGCGGTGGACAAACGGCCTAAGTCGTAGCAGGGAATATGTTATCGCGTTAATTGCGGTGCCTTCCGAAGGTCCCTCATAATGCTATGTCAATAAATGTATTTAGCAATGGTTCGTTCGTTCGTTCGTATGAGCAAGTGGCCAACTCTGGTGACGGAGTTTTTAGGCCGCCTAAAGGCCTCCGTCATGGCTTAACGACTTTAAAAGCCGGGACGGACAATTTAACGTGACCTGTCAGCCGTATTTATCACTTTTACCAACTCTTATGGACAGTGGACAGGGTCGAAAGAAAGCAACGGATTCAACTTTTAATTAATTTATTCGTCGTTCAAATCCTAGTCCCATATGCTATCATGGTACTGTGGGTTGTCGAACAGCAGAGGTCTCCGCGTGAGCTGGTGGGGTCGCTGCTGGTGCAGCAGCTGCAGCACGCCGGTGCCGATGGCGGCGGGCACGCCGAGGATGATGGACTCGGAGACACCCTCGATGCAGTCCTGCTGCCCGTAGTACGCCGCGTCGAAGAGGTGGTCGGCAGTCTTCTCGAACTGGAAAATACAAGTCAAAGCATCGAGGTACAATCAAGAGCCACAATCAGACAAATGTCCGAGCCAAATGTCGCTTGTGCGCAAATTTAGTTTTTCCGTACAAGCGACATTGAACATTAAAACACGACATAACGTCTACATTCGAGCAAATGTCATTGTATAGGTATGTAGAACGTTGCTCGGACATTTTTTGAGTGTTGTCAGCTATTAGATTGTGACTCTTTAGTATATTAACTCAATGAGTCGAAGTCAATAACCCGATAATCATCACTGTATCTTTGCTCTAGCACAACGTTTACAGCGTTATAGGAAGCGGTAATAAGTAGGTACCTATACGTTTATTTTCCTTATTGCCTCCATCACTCATCAAGTTGCAAACTGTCCGTGTCTACGGCTGTCATATTCTGACTGACCCTCGCTACGCTCACGTTCTCTCGCTATACTCACGCTGGCCAGGTTAAGCACGGACTCCTTCATCCTGGCGAGTCCGTAGCGTGTGATGCCGAGCACCTCTCCGCGCGCCGTCATCTGCGCGGCCAGCAGCGCCACGTGCCGGCGGTCCACGCTCATGCCGTGCCCGGCCATCACTCCCTGGATCTCGCTGATGATGGTGGACTTGGCGGCTTCCACTCCGAGAGTCTGGTATACCTGAGGAGGTTGGCGTTTTCAGAAATTTACTAACAAATGCGGGCACCACAAATTGGAGGGTTGGAATGTGTTGGTTCCAACACTCCAATGTGAGGATCGATTTTGGACGGTTATTGGACACAAACGGAGCATTGCTGTTGGCCATTTTATTCGTAGCCAATGTTGGAACCAAGTTGAAGTTAATGTGCCTGCATTAGGCAGGTTAAGAATGTTGGAAGGTGGAGAAGTTGTGGTACCTACTTGCGTTATTTATGGCAAGTCTATAGAGTAAAAAAAAAAGTAAGTTCGTATGAGCAAGTGGCCAGCTCTGGTGACGGAGTTTTTAGGCCGCCTTAAGCCGTGTATAGAGTTGATGTACTTAAGGTTATCGGGGGAGTTGGTACACGCAGAAACGTTAGCTTAAAAGCTTAGGTCAGTAACTTGCACTGAAACTTGTAAGAGACAATACACCTAACGCCTCTTTAAAAAAACAATAGCAAAAAGGGTATCATTGACTTACCTCCAGAATATTGTTGGAAGTGGTTTTGGTTCCATTGACCCCATAGGTTGCCATCACGTTCCGTAACCCATCCCCTTCCACGCACAGCTTATATCTGCAAACGCATTATGATGAAAAACCTTATAGAGTTTATGTTCGCTTATTATTGCAAGTATTCATGAATGTGACAACACCGCCGATGTTGGCAAAAAATAAGCTACCAATTTTTCAATAGCCCCTTACGATATTCACTGAGCAACTCCCTTGCCGATTGGTTGCGGAATCTTATTGCAGTCGCATCTCCTGGTAACTTAGCTACTGGTAACGTATCTACCCAGACTAGAGTCATCTTCACAACCTGTAAGACCTGGATGGACCCTGGATTACCTAGGCTTCTGGTCAATATCCTCGCAGGCTATGACAGCCCTAGAGACCTGTGGCAGCCCCTTCACGACCACGGAAGGCAGTTGTCGTGCCAGCTGTTGCAGACTCATGTTGAGCCAGCCACCTCCCTTTGCTGGCTCGGCGGACACCTTGATGGCCCAGTCCGATATGATGGATATGTTGCCCGGTTTTATTCGCAGCTTGGATGTGCAGATCCTGGGAAAGGTTAAAAGTTATGTTAGCTGTTCTTATTGGCTTAGATTTTTTTTTTTTTATTTCTTATTTAAAAATCCCCGTAGGTGGGATCTTCACGGGTGACTAGCTGGTCGATTTCGTGGTCTCAAACTGCACGACGAAAATGTACGTAGATCGACCAGCTAGTCACTCGTGTAAACACCGCATTAGACATCTTCAAAGGATCTAAAAATGACCAAAGATTAGAAAGAACATGTCTACAACACCGCGGGAATACGGTGGTGATCATATTTTTTTGCAAAAGAAAATCCGATTCTATTAACCCAGCAGAAAATCCGATTCAATTGTTTAATAAATATTTTCGCAAAGTCGGTATTATATTATGCTTCTACAATTATTGAATCTGTGGTTTTACCCCAAAAATAAAGACACTGGTATGAATGAATTAGATAAGTGTATGAGTACTCACGAGTAGACGATGGACTCGACATTGACCTCTAGACACAGCAGGCGGATGCGCTCCGCGTCCAGACGGATGAGCAGGAAGCACTCGCGGGAGAGATACAACTCGTCTATGTACGTCGTTATCTGAATGGAATGAATAAATAAAAAATAAACATCCTTGGACATTCCACACAGCGTCATCTAGTCCCAAGCTAAGCTATTGAAAGCTTGTGTTATGGTAACCAGATGACTGATATACTACAAAGATACATATTTTTTTATAAATAAAAAAAAAAACGACACGCGATGAGGGACAAAAGATCTAATGCTTTGTCTCTTTTCTTTGTCGCTCACAAGAATGTTGTATATCCTTCTTTGTTTTTGTGTGACTGAGAAAGGTATATGCAGCGCTCTATTTGGTTACTACAATAATTTTCGGATCCATTGCCAAAATTTGGAACAGTTATAAAGTACCTAAGTACATTTCATAGTATATATTTAGTAAGTACCTGTTATATGCGGCTATGTAATTACATTGTTCAAACGAAGATAAGGAAGTTTACTTTAACTTTTTTCTCTAAAGCCTCCTTTAGAAATAATATCCAGTCCACACAAAGGTTGCCTGGAAGAGATCGCTCTTAGCGATAAGGCCGCTCATTGTGCTTTTTATTGAAAATTATGTTTTATTTGTTTTCTTTTGTGTCCAATAAAGTGTTTCTTCTTCTTCTTCAAACATACCTCTCCTAAAGTGGTCTTCTCGATGCGTCCCTTGACCCTCCTCGCAAACTCCTGGTCGTCAGGGTCCATCAGCTCGGCGGTGATGATGGGCGTGGAGATGACCTTGGACGCGTTGATGATCTCCTTCACCCGCGGCACTCCTTGCGTGATGTTCATGGAGGCCACGCCGGCGAAGTGGAACGTCTTCAGGGTCATCTGGGTCCCGGGCTCTCCGATACTCTGTGGAAAGACGGTAGCTGGTTAAAACTGTAATAATAGTTTTAATAAAGCCGTGTTGGTCAAGTGGATTAGTACCTCGACTTTCGATCCGAAGGTCGTGGGTTCGAATCCGGCCGTGCATCAATGAACTTATCGCATCGAAAAATGTATATGCGCTTTCACACGAGCTTATAACGGTGAAGGAAAACATCGTGAGGAAACCAGTTAGCTCTCTAATAGCGTCGATGGGCTTGCAACCTGTCACGTATGGAAAGTTACCTTCTGCAAAAAGTGGGCATGTACCAATTATGTATGTATTTGGACATACCTCTGACTGAAAAAAACCTTGATCCTTAGAAAAAAAGAAATAAATAAAAAAACGTTTATTTTGGTAGGACCTCAAGGATCACTTCAACTTCGTTGTATATGCTAGAATCTAGCAGCTAGATGACTAATGATAATGCCTGTTCCAACGCGACTCCCTACACCAGGGAGAGAGTTGTGTGAACAAAGCCAGTATGAACAGGGAAAAGAACATATTATATTGACGACCTCTGTGGCGCAGTGGGCGAAGGTCCGCCTGAGACGCGGAGGTTGTGGGTTCGATCCCCGCCACGGGACAAATGTTTGTATCTTCTACAGATATTTGATCCGGGTCTGGATGTTTTTCTATCTATAGTAAGTATGTATTTACAAAAAAAAATGTATCTATGTAGTTATCAGTCATCTGGTTACCATAACACAAGCATTAAATTGCTTAGCTTGGGACTAGATGACGCCGTGTGGAATGTCCAAGGATATTTATTTTATTATTTGCACATGATACACACCTGTGCCGCTAAAGCGCCGACCGCCGTCCCAGGTTCTATGATAGCTCGCTGGCACTTGTCGTGGCACACGCGGATGAAGCGCACGAGTTGCGTCAGCGTGAGCCGCTCTAACTGTAGCGCGGCGACAGATCTGTGGCGCAGGCGCAGGGCACGGACCTTGCACGCCACTGTTTGGAGGAACGAGCTGGAATAACAAAGTTAAACTATTTAAAGGCATTATAATAGCACACGGGAAATTACTCACGTAAAATTATCGTCGACTTAGATTTTTACGTGAGTAATGTCTAATACAACTCACATAGTTTTTAAAGTGAAATAACCATTTAAAGGCTTCTCGGATCACATTATAACTTAGGCTCGAATCACACCAAAACGGCAGCGAAGCGGCTACAGTTTAAGTGTCATATAATTTTAAACCTTATCTTTATTACTAACTAGATTACTTGCCCGTGGCTTCGCTCACGTGGTGCCTACCTTGATAAAATAAAGCCTATGTTCATTCGGAAAGTCTAGGCTACAAATTGATGAAATAATTTTTGAAATCGGATGAGTAGTTTCGGAGTTTACCCCAAACATACAAACAAACCAACTTTACCTCTTTATAATATTAGTATAGAAGTATAGATAGGTATATAATGATATAGTATTAAAGGCAAAGCTGTATTTATACCATGGCCTTACCGATACCTGGAATTAATTGACTACACAGGCGATTTTTTGTGGAGTGATAAGAACTTTGCAGAGGGCTCGTAATTTCATTAAAACCATTCTAAAATGTTGGTTGCTTACCCTAAAACACAGTCTAGCCAGTTTATCTTTTTAACGGAGCGCGGAGATTATTAATAAGCTGGCAACACTCACAGTATTTCGTTCTTGAACTCGTCCGAGCAAGTCTTGAAGTCGTCGAGCGCCAGCGTCTCCTTGGCCGCGAGCACTATGCCGTCGCCATCTAGCGGCTCCTCATCTCTGAAACAAAAGGTTTATTGATTGAAAATTATCAATTGTGAGTTTGTGACCGAAAACTAGGAGTATTTAGAACCTAAATCGGGAGAAAGTTCACATAAAATTAATATTACAAATGCGAATTTTTGTGTACCCCTAATGTTTGTTACATTGAAGTTTCCAAACTGAACGGTTTAAATGATGAACAGAAACGAGGTTTGTGCGGGGTCCACGGGGCGGTCGTGGCCCTCCATGAAGGAGGGGTCCAGCAGACACATACCTGGCGGGGCAGCTGGCACGCACGTGCTGCAGGACCCGCGCGGGGTCCACGGGGCGGTCGTGTCCCTCCATGAAGGAGGGGTCCAGCAGACACATACCTGGCGGGGCAGCTGGCACGCACGTGCTGCAGGACCCGCGCGGGGTCCACGGGACGGTCGTGGCCCTCCATGAAGGAGGGGTCCAGCAGACACATACCTGGCGGGGCAGCTGGCACGCACGTGCTGCAGGACCCGCGCGGGGTCCACGGGACGGTCGTGGCCCTCCATGAAGGAGGGGTCCAGGGAGTCGGCTCCGTACCGGAACTGCACCACCTCACCGCGCGCGTTGCGGACCGTCATGTCGTAGTGGAGCACTAGGTCTTCTAGCGACTGGAATTTAAAAAAACACTTCTTATCCGATCGTTAAAAGTGCCATTTCATTCTTACAGTTTTACATTATAACTCTATCACTGAGCGTAAGTAGTTCTGGGACGACGCGCGAAAACTCACTTTTCAAAACAAATCCCACGATTGCCTGACTTTGTGTATTTGTATTGTAACTATCATTGCTCCGAACTCTGTTCAAAGATAAGCTAAAAAAAGGCCTTTTTTTAGAGTCAGGCGGCAATCGAGACACAGTAAGTAGTGCCTGGGACATTGTTGAGATGGAATAGGCTTTCCCAGCAGCTAAACCCCAAGATACACTAAGGTTATATTCTTATGATTCTAGCTTACCTTAACAAGTCGCCGCTGCAGATACCCGGTCTCGGCAGTCTTGACGGCGGTGTCCACGAGACCCTCGCGACCTCCCATCGTGTGGAAGAAGAACTCCGTAGCAGTAAGGCCGGTGTAGAAGCTGTTCTCGACAAAACCTCGGGCCGCTGGGATCTTGGCTAGCGGGATGAATTAGACAATGATGACAGTAATTTTATTGAGGTAAAACAACAGCGTTACAGTAAGTATGGAGCTTAATGAATATAGGTACATATAAATAAGGCCAAATGAGTTTTACACAGAAAGAAAACAATTTAGGAAACGAATACAAAAGTGTTATGTACCACTGGATAAAATATAGTATCTACAGGTTATGTCTAATTAATCAAGAATTACTAAAAAATATATATTTAAAAGGTATATATTTAAAATCCTGTTAGTTCTATTTCAAACTATGAATTGTGAACGCGAAAGTTTAAGAAAAAAAAAAACGATTAAAAATATATTTATATAATTAAAGTATGTAAGTGCTTCGGAGGTCACGTTAAATTGTCGGTCCCGGCTTTTAAAGTCGTTAAGCCATGACGGAGGCCTTTAAGCAGCCTAAAAACCCAGAGTTGGCCTTGCTCATACGAACTTACTTTATTTATCTAGTAAAATACGATTCATGGATCCTGAAAAACGTATTTAATTTTAAAATAAGAGCAAGACTAATATTTATTTTGACAAAATAGAATTAGAAATTACAGCATTCCGCCATGTTATGTTAAACAGCAATCAGAGCGCATGACGTCACGCCTTAGTAAAATAACTTTCTTGCCATTTAGTTTCGTTTAAAAACTTTGAACTTCCTACCTAAGCGTGACGCCTAAGTAAAAAGGCGCCATGACACTTGCGAGCATTTTGGCGTCAAACACGAAATGTGTTTTTAAACTAAATTTTGGGCTGATAAATGTTTCTTTTAAAAAAAGGGGTTTTTTATGCAACGGAGACCTTATACACGGTGATTCATAATTGGTATGTTATCACAATGGTATGTTATGTTATTATTGGTATGTTTGTATAAGGAGACCGTAAAGAACTTATTAGAATGGTTTATTAAAATAGGTCATTATGCCTATTGCTGATGAGCGATAGAACTAATTGTGTCATACATACAATGTCTCTCGAAATGTGGCAGCGACCTGTCCTCGAAGCCGTTGGGCACCCGCTTGCCGTTGAGCGCCTGCTGACCCACGCATGCGATCATCTGCGATATGTTGATGTTGGACCCTGCACACAACATACAACCACATGAAGAAAAAACCACTTTTGTCTACTGTCTTAACTTAATGATAAAAAAATAATAAAGGTAGAGCTAATTGGGAATTAAATAAATAAATATCCTTGGAGATTCCACACGGCGTCATCCAGTCCCAAGCTAAGCAACTTAATGCTTGTGTTATGGTAACCAGATGACTGATATACTACTAATATACATAATTTTTTTAATCTATACAAAACTTATAGTTAAATAAATAAATAGCCTTGGACATAGATATAGATATAATACATAGATACATTTTTTTTTGTAAATACATACATATTATACATAAAGACATCAAGACTGGATACATATTTGCAGAACATACAAACATTGGTCTCGTAGCGGGGATCGAACCCGCTACCTCTACGTCTCAGACGGGCTTTCACTCACTGCGCCACAGAGGTCGTTAAAAATGACTCAAAATGTTGTAAGTGTTACCACAGATAATATAATACACTAGTGATACCTTTATATAGCCGTGTTGGCCAAGCGGATAAGTACTTCGACTTTCGATCCGAAGGTCGTGAGTTCGAATCCGGCCGTGCATCAATGAAATTTCGTGACGAATAATGTAATGCACTTTAACACGAGCTTTAAACGGTGAAGGAAAACATCGTGAGGAAACCCGCGGCTAGTCAGCCCCACACGTATCGACCATTGTCATTCCTGTGGATATGTCCGGCAGCTGAGAGGATGGTTTAGGTGCTACAAGCCTATTCCATCTCAACAATGTGCCAGGCAGTACAGTGTCCCGTTAAGTGTAGGCAAAGCTTGCCTCCTGACTCTGTATAAATCATCTAGTAAGGATGTAAATGCCTGACAGTAAGTACCTTTAGATCCACTTTGCGCCATCACTAGAGGTGCATTAGTCGGGTGAAGCTCACGGAAGCAAGCTTTAGCAGCCAACTCTCTATTCAACACAAAATACATGTGTAAAACTTGCTTATAAACATACTCGTACATAGGTACGGTCGGCCAAAAATGTAGTCTACCACCCTACGGTTGAGTTTCAACCATTGAGATGTATATGTAGAGCCACAATCAGACAAATAAAATGTAAACGTCAAAACTCGGCGAACGCTACGAAGTGCGCAGAGTTTTTATTTTTTGCGTACAAGCGACATTGAACATTAAAACAAACTACATAACGTCTACATTCAAATGTCAAATGTCATTGTAGAACATTGAATTTGCGAGCACATTTATTGAGTGTTGTCAGCTATTAGATTGTGACTCTTTAATACATCTCAATGGTTTCAACGTCAAGAAACAACAAGGTCGATTTCCATTTCCAATAACATTATGAGGTGACAATTGCTCTCTACTATATTAAAAATTTACATCATGCCATGTGTCAAGTTGGAATTCTCGCAAGAAAAGTAAACCTTATCGATAATCAGATCTCACAGAAACTTTTGTCAAAACTAGTAGACCACTTTCTTGGCTGACCGTACATACACAATTGCTTTTAATAATTCGGGCGTAAGTTAAATAAATAAATATATAAATATCCTTGGACATTCCACACGGCGTCATCTAGTCCCAAGCTAAGCAATTCAATGCTTGTGTTATGGTAACCAGATGACTGATAAACTACATAGATACATTTTTTTTAAATACATACATATTATACATAGAAAACACCCAGACACGAAACAAATATTTGCAGATCATGCAAACATTTGTCCCGTAGCGGGGATCGAACCCGCAACCTCTGTGTCTCAGGTGGGCTTTCGCCCACTGCGCCTCAGAGGTCGTCGAGGCAAATAACAGTTGTAATGTTTAGTAGTAATGTTTAGGGCGACTTTTTATGCTGAGACCGAACTATTTGGTCCACACCTACGCCAGAAGCTATGGCTACTCAATACTGAACGGGGACAGTTTCTAATTTAGCTGTACCTACTTACCTACAATCTTAAATCTACTGTCTGTCTCCCTTCCTATTTGTATATTGTAATGTTCGTCTGTGCTTTGTGTTTTCCAAATAAATGTTTTATCTATCTATCTAAATAATAATAATAATAATAATAAACGTTTATTTAGATGGGGAAATTGATGTGCAAAATTATTTATTTCAAATTAAAAGTATAATAGAAGAGATGCGAGTCGAGCGCGTGCTTCTGGCGGGCGACATGAACGCTCAGAGTAAGTTTGTTAACTTAAGTTAACTAAATAACAGCAGTGTCACCTGATGCTGCTGAGCTCGCTGAGCATGACCGCCTCGAGGGTCTCCTCGGGCGTGCAGCCCGCCTGGGACTGCAACGTGCCCTTCTGCATCTCCAGGATGTAGCCGTCACACTTCGAGTACCTGCATCCACATATAAAACATTTTTACATCTTTACTAGATGATTTATACAGAGTCCAGAGGCAAGCTTTGCCTACACTTAACGGGACACTGTAGTGCCTGGGACATTGTTGAGATGGAATAGGCTTCAGCACCTAAACCATCCTCTCAGCTGCCGGCCATATCCACAGGAATGACAATGGTCAATACGTGTGGGGCTGACTAGCCGCGGGTTTCCTCACGATGTTTTCCTTCGCCGTTTAAAGCTCGTAAAGTGCTCGTAAGCTCGTAAGCTCGTAAAGTAGGTTAAAGTGCATATAATTTTTTCGAAACGAAAAATCCATTGATGCACGGCCGGATTCGAATTCACGATCTTCGGATCGAAAGTCTAGGTACATCACACTCGGCCAACGCTGCTCCATTTTGTATCTCCAAGCAACTTTGTTATACAACACAATGTGTACGGCATTTTTTGACAGATAACAGTTGCTATAGCAATAGATTCGCGATCGTTTGTTCGATTGAATTTTAATTTCAGCCGTAAGTCCGTATACAGAAAGAAAGCTGGAAACTTATAAGCGCTTACCAGCTTATGAACGCGCGCTGATAAGCACTGAACGATGCCGACAAGTTCCGACAAGCTTCAACACGCGCTGGTCAGCGCTGGGCGCTGCCATTTAAAAAATGCCAAATCATCGTCCGATGAGTCCGACATTTTGCTTGGTCTGCTTCAACATGCTTCCTTTGTGTAGAACGGACCAGCGTTGACAAGCGCCGGTAAGCGCTTATAAGTTTCAAGCTTTCTTTCTGTATACGGCCTAAGTAATCCTGTATGTTGATAGATACACACCCGCTCTCTAGCAGTTTGTTCTTGGCCTCGATCAGTTTCTTGCCGGGCGTGACGTCACTGATGCCGAAGCTGAAGCCGCGGTTCATCATGTAGTATGACGCCATGCGGGCCAGTCTGTAATCAATCAATCCATTAAGTCATCGAGGTAGTATTAAAGAGTCACAATCTAATAGCTGACAACACTCAAAAAATGTGCGTGCAAATTCAATGACATTTGACATTTGAATGTAGACGTTATGTCGTTTGTTTTAATGTTCAATGTCGCTTGTACGCAAAAAATAAAAACTCTGCGCACTACGTAGCGTGCGCCGAGTTTTGGCTCGGACATTTTATTTGTCTGATTGTGGCTCTATAGATTGTACTACTCAATTTATTCAATACAACATTATGACCCGGCTAGACAGTGGAGCTGTAATGACTTACTTTAGGAAAGGTTTGCATGACACCACAGATTATAAAATACGATAGTATAGATGCCTCATGTAGAACATTGAAAACAATCCTAAATTTGCGGGCAATTCGTCGGGCTATCCCGTTTTACCTGTGTTTCTGAGTCAGCGCCATCTAGCGTTCATGTCTTGTAATTTTATTTTATTTTGTAGAAATTGATCTAGGAAATAAAATAATGGGATATTTTATTTCGTTATATTGAAAAATATATATTTAAAACAGAAAATGTATGATTCTGGCATAATTTTGGTGTTTACATGAATTTCCAGAGACATTATTTCGAAATCGCAACACGTAACGCTATCTATTATTATTTTTTGGAACTGCAAGCGTTTTATAAGGAAATGGTACCCCATGATGACACATAATATTTTGACGAGCAGGTAGTATAAAGGTATATAGGTTCACCTCCACATCCCCCGGACGGCATATTCCTCCCCGCAGTCCCGCAGCAGGATGTAGAAGATGCTGGTCTTGTTCCCGGAGCCCAGGGTGCTCTTGTCCATGGAGCCGCAGACCAGCTCAGAGTTGCGCACTATCACGTCTAGAGGGCAGCACAGAAGGTGATAAGCATGGACCTAGTATAGTACCTGGACGAACAGCGAGCGTGCCGAGGGACAAAAAATGCAGTGAATCCATAGTTTCGTAGTACAAAATTCGGAGCATTTCCGGCCATACAAAAAAGCGGCACGCGATGAGGGACAAAAGATCTAATGCTTTGTCTCTTTTACTCACAAGAATGTTGTATATATTCTTCTTTGTTTGTGTGACTGAGAAAGAAATATACAGCGCTCTATTTCTTACTTTCTCTAAGGTGATAAATCAAGTAGAGGTGTTAATTATCTTGTTCATTTTACAATTACTTCTACTTGCTTTATCTTGATCGCTACCTATAGATCGTTTGTAGCGATCCTTAGGTGGCTCAACTGGTGCTAATTGTATTTTGTACAGTTAAGTAAATATGTAGTAGTTTAGTTTCTGTAAATTTTTAAGATTCTTTATCTATCTAATATTATAAATAGGAAAGATTTGTATTTTTGTATGTAACGAATAAACTCAAAAACAACTGGACAGATTTCAAAAATTCCTTCACCATTAGAAAGCTACATTATCACTGTGTAACATAGGCTATATTTTATCCCGGTACTCCCACGGGAATGGGAACTACGCAGGTGAAACCGCGAGGCACTGCCAGTCTTTATAGTAGATACTTACAAGAGTCCTGTACGCACATATCCTTATTGCCTGTGTAGTTCTTGCCTTTCGTTTCGAGATTAGCTTGCACCTTGCACTCTTTATTGGGTTTCATGATCAGACTGTAACAATGGGGGCAATTCGGAGTGTCGCAAAAGCTAAACTAACCTAACTAAAACTATTGCCATCCTTTTTATTCCCATCGCTATGAAAGGGACGGCAACAATTTTAGTTAGCTTAGTTCAGCGTTTGCGACACTCAGAATCGGGGGCAATATACATTTATTACAACAAACTCGATAATTCCCAAGCACGATAGACATTCGTCAAAGTCAAGCAGCGTCGAGCTTGTTAAGAATAAATTAAAAAATGAAATAAAAAATGGAATATGATCACGACTGTATCCCGGGAGCGGTAGACATTTCTTTCAGATCATTAGGCATTTTTAGATCTTTTTGAAGATGTCTAAGAGGGTAGTCAGAGGTATGTCCAAATACATACATATTTGGTACATGCCCACTTTTTGCAGAAGTTAACTTTCCATACGTGACAGGTTGCAAGCCCATCGACGCTATTAGAGAGCTAACTGGTTTCCTCACGATGTTTTCCTTCACCGTTATAAGCTCGTGTTAAAGCGCATATAAATTTTTCGATGCGAAAAGTTCTTTGATGCACGGCCGGATTTGAACCCAGGACCTTCGGATCGAAAGTCGAGGTACTAATCCACTTGACCAACACGGCTTTTTAGGAATAAAGAAAGAAATACCTGAATATCTGCTTGCCAGTCCAAAGTCTCCTTGGCTTCAGGACCGCGGGCGGAGGCAGGTCTATCCTGAGCGTGGCATCAGGTCCGGCCAGCAGGCAGGAGGCCAGCTGCGAGGCCTCTTCACGAGTGAAGAAGGCGTCTCTCTGCGTCATCAGGTAGCCCCCGGTGATGAAGTCCTGCGTGGCTGCTATTAGGAGCTCGCCGTTCCGGGGGGTGACTAGGTTTGATTTGTTCTGGAGGAAACATTTAGATGTATTATAGAACCACAATCAGAAAAATAAAATGTAAACGCCGAAACTCTGCGCACGCTATAGTGTGCAGTTTTTTTTTTTTGCGTACAAGCGACATTGAACATTGAAACAAACGACATAATCGTCTACATTCAAATGTCATTGTAGAACATTGAATTTGCACGCACATTTTTTGAGTGTTGTCAGCTATTAGATTGTGACTCTTTAATACATCTCAATGGGAGGAAAAATAAATTCAGAAATTCTATCGTGTTTTTAACCCCCGAAAAATAGGGGTATCAAACTCATAGTTTGACCGTTATGTATATGTGTTTATCTTTAGCGCCGTAGCTAATATACGATAATAGTTCAAGGATTATTGGACATTCCACACAGCGCCATCTAGTCCCAAGCTAAGCAATTCAATGCTTGTGTTATGGTAACCAGATGACTGATATACTACATAGATATTTTTTTTGTAAATACATACATTTATACATAGAAAACACCCCGACTCGAGACAAATATTTGCAGATCATAAAAACATTCCCGCAGCGGGGATCGAACCTCTGCGTCTCAGGCAGGCATCCACTGCGCCACAGAGGTTCTTGCCTGATTCTTTCCCTGGTGTAGGGAGTCGCGTTGGAACAGGCATTAGAATCACCTAGCATGTAAAACGAAACTTAAGGGATCCTTGAGGTTCTACAAGAATAAATGATTTTTCTTTCTTTCTTTCTTTCTTTCTTTCTGAGGTCGAGTAGTATGTAACTCACCCCCATCAGTATGAGTGCCTCGGCCCTCGCCTCCTCGGTCTGCGGGAGATGCAAGTTCATCTCGTCGCCGTCGAAATCCGCGTTGTAAGGCGTACACACGCACTCGTTAAACCTGCACATATCAACACAATAATAATTAAATTCGAGATAAATACCGGACCATTAGTGTACTCATAAGTGAAGAAAACATTGGTGTTAGTTCAGATGTCGCCAAAACGAAACTAAACTAATATGACAGCACTCAAATGTTGCCGTGCCTCCATTGAGATGTATTAAAGAGTCACAATCTAATAGCTGACAACACTCAAAAAATGTGCGAGAAAATTCAAAGATCTACAATGACATTCGACATTTTAATGTAGACGTTATGTCGTTTGTTTTAATGTTCAATGTCGCTTGTACGCAAAAAAGAAAAACTCTGCGCACTACGTAGTGTGCGCAGAGTTTTGGCGTTTACATTTTATTTGTCTGATTGTGGCTCTATAATACATCTCAATGCGTGCCTCTCATAACGATCGAAATAAAAAGGATGGCATCAATTGCTTAGGACTAGATGACGCTATGTAAAATGTCCAAGGATATTTATTATTTATTTATTTAATTTTAGTGCTGTCAAATTAGTATAGTTTAGTTTTTGCGGCATCTGCATTGACACACCATTTCTGTGTTGCATTGACACCGATTCTGTTGCAACACACAGATGTGGCATAATAAGGTTTGGTGGCTTTAGCGGGAACATCCTTAAGAATGAAAAACAAAGCTAGGCCCACACCACCAGGTTCTTGCCTGATTCTTTCCCTGGTGTAGGGTTGGAACAGGCAGTAGAATCACCTAGCATGTCAGACGATACTGAAGTGATCCTTGAGCTCCTACCAGAATAATTGATTTTTCTTTCTTTCTTTCAAATGTAACTGTAAAGACCTTAGAGAAAGTAAGAAATAGAGCGCTGTATATTCCTTTCTCCGTCACACAAAAACAAAGAAGAATATATACAACATTCTTGTGAGTGAAAGAGACAAAGCATTCTATCTTTTACCCCTGATCGCGTGTCGATTTTTTGTATGGCCGGAAACTTGATGCTCCGAATGTTGTACTACGAAACAATGAATTCACTGCATTTTTGTCCCTTTCGGCGGCACGCTCGCTGTTCGTCCAGGTACTATACTAGGTCCATGGTAAAGACTGACCTGAAGGTCCTCTGCGGCTGCACCTTGGCTCGGTGGCACATGATGGACAGCTTGTGCAGCGAGGGCTGCCGGTTGAACAGCACCACGTCGCCGTCCACCAAGTGACGCTCCACTATGTCGCCGCACTGAATGAATGAATGAATGAATGAACACTTTATTGTACTTCACAATCAGAATCAGAATCAGAATCAGAATTTTTTTATTGCAAAACTGTTGTACAAGGGTAGGTCTTAAATGATAGGTACAAGTTTATACAGCTATCCATTTCGGATGTGCAACATTATGATAATTGGTTACCTAGTGATAAAATAACCTAGGCTAAAGTATGTAGGTAGTTATACTTTAAAATTGAACTTAAAGGATTTTATCGCCCCTTTTTTATCGAAAAGAAAAATTTGTTAGCCCAAAATTAAGTTTTTAAAACACGTTTTGTGTTTGGCGCTAAAACGCTCGCAAGTATTATTTCGCCTTTTTCCTGAGGAGTGACGTCACGCCAAGGCAGGAAGTTCAAAGTTTTCATACGAAACTAAATGACAAGAAAGAGATTTTACTTTGGAATGACGTCATGTCCTCTAATTGCTGTTTTACAAAACATGTGGCGGAATGCTGTAATTTCTTTCTACTTTATCAAAATAAATATGAATCTTGCTCTTATTATAAAAATAAATACGTTTTTCAGGATCCATAAATCATATTTAATTACTTAAGTACTTAGATCAATTTTAGTAATTCTTAAATCATATTCACATTTATATTCATATTCATTTATTGCTTCAAGTTGGTACATAAGGTCTTAAAAGTTAGGTTTGGCCGCAACAAGAGCCCCGTTGGGACACCACAATGTTTGAGGAAATAGTAGTACGTAGTACCTAGATACTATATATATAAAACTTAAGAGCTCAGCTCTTGTCGGTGTAATGATGCAATTTCCTCCATATACTTCTTTCCAATGCGATCTCTTTTACTTCTTGATACGACATGACAGCGACCTTCTCTTTTATCTGACTTATGTAATTGATTCTTGGTCTTCCCCTTCCTCGCCTTCCTTCTACTTTTCCTTCTATGATGTTCCCTATAAAGCTGTCATGTCGTATAGGATGACCAATCATTTTTCCTCTTCTATTCTTGATGGTATTCATTAACAATCTTTGCTCTTTAACTCTGTTCAATACTTCCTTGTTGGTAACCTAGATACTATTCAATAACAATAATGCAATTACCTACCAATGACTGTCATCATGCCTATTTCCACCCACCTTGAGTTCCTGCGCAATCTTCTCCCTGTTCCCGTACTTGAGGTACTTCTTGTGCGCGACCCCCCGCTGCTGCACGTAGTTGGCCCCGGGGTGCGCGTCGGGCCCCGCGCAGACCAGCGCGCGCAGCCAGCAGAGGTTGGCCGGGAACACGCGCTCCGGGTACGTCAGGATCCGTGCCACGTGGACCGGGACACCCACCTTTGTTGACCATAGTTCAAATTCAAATTCAAATTTCAAATTCAAATTTATTTATTAATTGCGATAACGCGATGTACCCACATATAGTTTAACAGTGCAAATATTGTATTAGGGTCCTCCATCATCAGCTTATCAGCATGCAACATTTTACAACATATAAATACGTACAATAATTAATTAAAATACAAGATTACATTTGAATTGAGTGATGTCAAAAATTTATAATAATAATTAAGAAACACAATAATCTTTTAAAATGTATCATTGAAGAACTCAGCAACGCTATAATATACCTTTTTAATTTGTTGATAAATTGGTTTGTTCATAATAATAATAATAAATTTATTTCCCAAAAACATACAGACTACATGAACACAGTACAATGTAACACAGGGTAGATACCTTGGATATTGATCCCAAGAACAGGCAATATTAGTAGTAGGTAAATATAACAAGGTGTTTGGTTAAAAGTGTCGTACAAAGATAATTATGGGATAATTTGATAATAATGGATTTGATGCTTAGAGAATGAAAGAAATAGAGCGCTGCATATTTTCTCAGTCACACAAAAACAAAGAAGAATATATACAACATTCTTGTGAATAAAAGAGACAAAGCATTAGATGTTTTGTCCCTCATCGCGTGCCGTTTTTTTGTATGGCCGGAAACTTGATGCTCCGAATTTTGTACTACGAAACTATGGATTCACTGCATTTTTTGTCCCTTTCGGCGGCATGCTCACTGTTCGTCCAGGTACTAGGTCCATGGTTTGATGTTTGCTAAAGTCTATGAAAAACGTCAAGCTCTACCCGTTGCACTTTGAGCAAAAACCTAGTCTAGAAGTTTATATTGACAAAATTACCGAGCAAATTAAAAAGTTTACCTCCTGGATTTGAAGATTAGGGTCTGGTGAGATGACAGTGCGACTGGAGAAGTCCACTCGCTTCCCCGACAGGTTGCCTCGGAACCTGCCCTGTTTGCCCTTCAAGCGTTGCACTAACCCACGCCCTGGTTTCTTCGGCTGAAACGAAATAAGGTTATAAGCGACCTCTGTGGCGCAGTGGGCGAAGGCCTGCCTGAGACGCGGAGGTTGCGGGTTCGATCCCGGCCACGGGACAAATGTTTGCATGTTTTGCAGATAGTTGTGCCGAGTCTGGTTGTTTTTCTATCTATAATTTATGTATGTATTTACAAAAAAAAATGTAACCAAGTATTATATCAGTTATCTGGTTACCATAACAAGCAAACAAACAAGTTGCTTAGGGTGCTATTACACTTATCAAATATCTTTGTCCAATTATGTTGTTCAATATTTGATCAAATTTCTTACAATACATTACAATACAATACATTTGATAAAGTCGTCCAATTTCTTTGATCAAATGTACATTGGACCAAGATATTTGATAAATGTAAGACCACCCTTAGCTTGAGATTAGATGATTGTTGTTGACGATTCTAGTGTGAGGGGTTAACGTCAGTTTACCGTAGTATTGGATACTGTCCTCGATACAGAGTCAAGTATCACAAATACATGAAAATCCAGTGCAGCGCCTCCCCCGGTAACTTGCATGAACTAAAAATTGCATATTGACACGTGAGCGAGGATAGATTGTTCGTTCGTATGAGCAAGTGGCCAACCCTGGTTGTCCTCGAAGGTTGAATATCTTGAAGGTTGGTTGAGGATAAAAAAAGCCGTGTTGGCCAAGTGGATACTTCGACTTTCGATCCGAATGTCGTGAGTTCGAATCCGGCCGTGCATCAATGGACTTTTCAGGTCGAAAAATGTATATGCACTTTAACACGAGCTTTAAACGGTGAAGGAAAACATCGTGAGGAAACCCGCGGCTAGTCATCCCACACGTACTGACCATTGTCTTTCCTGTGGATATGGCCGACAGCTGAGAGGATGGTTTAGGTGCTGGGCAAGCCTATTCCATCTCAACAATGTCCCAGGCACTACAGTCCCGTTAAGTAGGCAAAACTTGCCTCCTGACTCTGTATAAATCATCTAGTAAAGATGTAAAGGTTGAGGATAGATTACTATGCTACACAAAAACCGCCGGTAACTCTATACATAAATAGTAAGTTAGTTCACCTGCATAGAGAGTGGAATGCCCGACATCTCGCTGTTGATGTAGAGAGCCACATGGAGCTGCAAGTAGTCCCAGTCCTCCTGGATGAGCTCGCTCTTGCCGCCGCTCGCCACGTGCCGGGATATCACGTCGTTGATGAGGAGAATCTCTGACTGCTTCATGGTTAGGTCATCTTCGTTTCTGAAACATACATACATTGAGATGTATTAAAGAGTCACAATCTAATAGCTGACAACACTCAAAAAATGTGCGAGCAAATTCAATGTTCTACAATGACATTTGACATTTGAATGTAGACGTTATGACGTTTGTTTTAATGTTCAATGTCGCTTGTACGGAAAAAAGAAAAACTCGGCGCACTACGTAGTGTGCGCAGAGTTTTGGCGTTTCCATTTTATTTGTCTGATTGTGACTCTATAATACATCTCAATGCATACATACGTTTCTTTCCATATTTATAAACTAAGGCTCAACTCACACCAAAAGAGCATCGAAGAGCAGCGAAGTGAAGCGCAGTTTCAGTGTCATATGAATTTCAACTTTATTTTCATTACTATAATAATTATTATGATGCAGTCACTATATAAGCTCTTATAAAAAAAATAACCATTTAAATTGCTGATGTTTTAAAGACATTATGGGGGCAATTCTGAGTGTCGCAAAAGCTAAACTAAGCTAACTAAAATTGTTTCCATCCTTTTTATTCCCATCGCTATGTAAGGGACGGCAACAATTTTAGTTAGCTTAGTTTAGCTTTTGCGACACTCAGAATTGCCACTAATAGGTATTAACGCAAAATCAATCAGTCGTCCTTGCCGCGCAATGGTCACGAGCCACTTTGAGCCCTTGAGACAAATTGCCCATGAATTGAGCCAGTTCTTCATACTTACGTGCCCGCCTTGATCTCTGAGATGACACTGGGCCGGATGCAGAGGGGAGGGACCGGAAGTCGCGTGATGATTAGGTCCTCAGGCCTCGTCTTGTTGGCCGTCATACCTAGCAGTATTATATCTTCTTCGGGGATGCGACGGAATAGATTTAGCACCTGGATTTCATCAAATGAATTAGTCTTTTGAACTTGAGTTATCAATTAACAGTTAACAATAGTTAGGTACCTACCTACCTACACTGTTTTAGTATCTATATTAATTAATCTTCCTGTATATTAGTCGTTTTTTATGTTATTTTTAAGCTTTTTGATCTCACGACCTAGATTATCTCTTTGGATGTACATATATCTGTAATGATTTTGAATTTATTGAAATAAATAATTGAGTAATTGAGTAACAATCTAGTAAAAAAGCAGACAAATATAATGTTGCCGGGTGTGAACTGCGAAATAAAAAGTAGTTAAGCCTGCAATACATGTAAGCCGAGCGTAGCCGAGTGAACGCCAATACCAACGTATGGCCAGCATTTTTAGCTTGCCTCGCAATCGCTCGCCTCGCCTAGCTGAATCCAGGCAAGCGCCGACGTGTAGAGTTTATTTGTATATAATAGCTCGTAGTCGCTCTCGTCTACCCGCGAGTACGGTAGCATTTGTCTTTGCATCAATTTGCCTACGCTCGCGTACTACGTACTACGTAGTCGCGTACTACGTAGGCTCGGCCAATTTGTATTGCAGTTTTTTATATATTTTTATTATAGTGCTAAACCACTTAGGTATTTCATTAGAAAATGAAAAATCTTACGAAAAGTTACGACTTCGACGGGATGTATTGCAGGCTTTACTGAAATGGCACAATATAACAGACATGCTGTGACTTTAGATTGGTTGAAATTATATTGTATTTGAATTGAATATTATACTGTCGGAATTTTATTATCAACTGCAGTTTGGATTAAATATAAATTATATTTATAACTATAGGTCATAAGTTTGCATAATAATATTGAAGAAGTTTCACATACAGCTATACCTACTTCTACTTTTCTTTTCCTACTCTTTGATTATCCTTACCTCTAAAGGGCTCATTTCAATAATCAGTCCGCTGTTAATCATGGTGGCCAGCTCTTTATTAGACTCCTTGGCTTCATGAAAGTCTTTAAGAACTCTCTTCACCAGCGGGTCTGTCGGCTTCTTGGCTCTGTACTTATCGTGGATAATCTTTAGTATGCCTGTAATGTGTTTCAAATGTCATTATAAGCAATAATGTGTTTTATATTAGTAACTAGCTGCACCCTGCAGTGTTACCCGCGGTAAATAGTTCCCGTTTCTGTGGGAATAACGGCATCAGAAGTAGCCTATTTTTTAATCCAGGATATAAGCAATTCTGGTACCAAATTTCATTCAAATCCGTCCAGCCGTTTGAGCGTGAAAGAGTAACAAACACACTTACATACTTACACACACAAACTATAACCTTTATAATATAGTAGGATAGGATTTAAACAAAGAAATACTAAATAGGGATAGTTTAAGATAAAAACTATTTCAACATATTGGAATTTTAAAACAATATTAATTTACCAGCAGGACTTTTTTTCACCATGCCATTGATTGTATCACAGTGTGGGCATTTGTTTAACGGCTTGGTTTTCTTTAAGACAGCTGCTCGGAGCGTTTTCTTGTGCAGGTAGGACAGGTCTGGGTTCAGGAATTTGCGGCGGTAAGACTTTTTCAGAGGCTCGGGCAGAAGAACTTTGGCACATTCCTGTAAAAAAGAATGTAATAATTGACTTGAATGTAACAAGAAAAAAAAGGAATTAAAAAAAATAATAATAATAATAATAATTGACTTAAGATTATACAATCACAATAATAGAAATACACGGACCAAAATAATGCATACATCTAAAAGCAGGACCTTTTAAAATTTATGCATTATTTTTGTCCGTGTATTTATAGAGAAGAATAGAATGTTTTAAATTGTGAATGAAATATAATGTGATAGAAATTTCAGTTTTTATCAGCTAGTGCAAGCTTTATCTGGTGAAGTGAAAGCATTTTATTTGTGTGGGTTAAAAGTCTTCTATCATAGCTTCAACAGATGTTAGTCTGCTTGCTGCAAGCGCCTTGTTTTCCCATACTGACTGCATGAAAGCTCGCTGTGAAATACGTTACATTATGCCCTGTAACACCGGTCAGTACCCACCTTAATACAACCGTCTATAGTTTTGAAAGTGAAATCAAAATAGTCATCATCTCAGTCTAGTGTAATCGCAAACACTGCTGGATCCAGGCCTATATTTCCTCGTAATTACACCACTTATTCTGGGCAGTTTTCTCATTTTATATTTTACAAATCATACCTTACAAATAGTCTGCAGTATGCAGATGATGGACCTGAAGTAGCCGACATGGAACACAGGGAGGGCTAGCTCTATGTACCCGTAGTGTCCCACACACTCCGCCAGTCCAAGGCCACATGTGTCACAGTTGGCATCCTTTTGGTTTGTGCCCTGGAACAATTTCAATAGGGCATTATGAAGAAAGATCTATTCACCGCAGGGCGCAGCAAGTGATTATATAAAATTTAAGTGAAACACTTTAGGTACTACTCTGCAATACATACCATCCTCCGATCAAGCACACCATAAGCAGCTGGCACCCTCTGCCCATCCTGAGCATACAGGTTCTTAGTGATCACCTGGATATGAGCAGCTTGCTGGATAGCGGAGGCGCTATCCACATTGAATGTTACATGGGAACTACAACATAAATAAAAGATAATAATTTGAGCTCAGTTTAAATATTTGGAACAAGCATGTTTTAATGTAGGGTTAGCAGTTTTATTTATTCCATTTCCTTAGAAAACTAGTCAATATGTAAGGCGCCAGCCGCCATGCTACGATGTAAACATAACATAACCTCACTCACATCTTCCTCCCGAAGTAAGTTTCACGGTATTGCTCCTTCGGCATTTTGAAATAATTTGTAACCACTATAGCGCGCATTCACATCATTTTGGCTGAAAAGTTAACTTTTATTTCAAAGAAGCAAAGTAAACGAGTGAAATTCGACAAAACAAACTCAAATACAATACAACAAAACATGAAAACACGGCACAGCACAGATGATTTGATTTGACAAGACAAGACACTGACTGACAGTGACAGTAACAGTAGACTATCAAAACTATGTACTCAGCAGACCTGCTTGATTTGATTGACTGACGCAATTTTTATGAAATTGAAACTTGAACGCACCTTTAAATAATGTTGCCACCTAAAGATTAAGATAACTACTAATCATGTTTCGTTGTATGAATTTATAAATTAAAATATCACGTGAGCTTAGATCATTATTTTAAATACTTAAATAATATTCACGCGTCTTTCATAAGTGGGTAGGCAGAGACCACAGATTTCCACTTAAAATTTAGTATTAGTGAGGTACCTACCTACACTGCTAGTGTCGTGTTAGTAGTGTAGGTTAAGATTCACCAATCAAAAATGATTAGGTAGGTACCTACCTCAAGTACAAATACCTACCTACTCAAAATTTGTCAGTTGTGATTATGTCTAGCAATTCTTTCAAATAAGTACGTATTGTATGCTTCAGCCCGGATTACCCCTGCTCCGACTGGTACACACAGAGACTGACAAATCTTTAAACAAGCCACACTCACAGATATTTGGCATTAAGGTTCGCATTCCTATCTCGCGACACAGGAATGTGAACCATAATGCTTAAAATACCGACAAAAACGGGATCATAGTGTAGGTCACGCTTGAAGCCATGAGTATATTCGTAGTGGCCCGGCGCAATCGCTTGTATCATCGCGGGTAAAATTTTAAGATCCTAGACGTCAAAGGGATAGTTAGAGGTAGGTAAGTCTAAATACTTAAGTACCTACACATTTTAAAGATTTTGCGGAAGTTAGCATTTCATGCGATAATATTATAATCGATGATCGAGTCACTATTATTTTAGAATCACTAGCGTTTATTATCTACTAGTTTTCTTTATTGAAGACATTAATTTTATGTGACAGATATCGGATCACGCGTCGCGTCGCTCTGACCACCCTGCGCCGACCAACCAGACGAATCAAATTTTTAAAGTAAGAGACAATCATACTATGACATGCAAATCAACAAAAGTTTAATAAGTCATCTTCGAACATCCCTCCAATGAATGCATTTTTTTTTTTTTTTTATCTAACCTATGCTGTCCCACTGCTGGGCAAAGGTCTCCCCCATTTTATTTATTTTAATTATTTATTTTAAGCCAGTAAATTATGTTTAATTGAACTTTGGACTTCTGAACTAGGTTTATGTCTAGCACCTGTCTAGCTTTCTACCATTTTAGTAGAATTTTTAATTACCGCATTACTGTTAATATTTTTCTGGCGTAAAAAAAAAGCGCCTCAGCGCGCCGTTTTTTGGCTTGTCAACCGAAACCACGCAACAATTTCCCATTGAAGAGTTCATAAAAACCCACCAATTTCCCCATGTGATCTCCAGTGGAATGAAGAAACTAATGCGCTGTGCAGAGTTTAGTGATATTTGACTCAAGTGTTCTCGAAAACTATTTTCTGTAACTGTTTATCTTCTTTCGCACCGAAGTGAGTGACCCACAACTCCTACCATGCCCCTGTTGAAAAGGACAGCCTTCGAAAAATCTTCGGCGTCGGAGTATCTTCGGGACGACGATGAGGTCTTCCACTGCGAGATCACCGACGAGATATTCAAAGACTATGAGTGAGTATCAACAAGAAGTGTTTAGCCGCCAAAATTTCGCGAAATAAGTTTGAGAAGTAGGATTTTATCTATTGTGCGGGACGGCTGGCATTGTTAGCGTGCGGCGGCGACCGCGTTCCAACGCGCGGTTGTCACGATTTTTGCTATTTGCGTCATTTGCGTCAGAATTATAATCATGTTTTCCGTATTATTATTTCTAGGGAGTACTGTGAGAGGATTATACTGGTCAATTCCATGGTGTGGACATGTGAGATGACTGGGAAGACCAACTTGACGTATTCAGAAGCCTTGAACAGTGAGAAGGCAGCAAGGAAGCAGTTGAAAGACTTTCCTATGGAGCTTCGAATACCAATTCTGTATATTGCAGAAAGAACCAACCGGTGTTCCTTTGCTGGGATGTCTGAAGACATTTTCAATTTTGTGAGGGATAGATACTTTGTAGGAGAGACTGTGGAGGCTTGCCTGGACGGAGAAAACTGGCGTGAGGCCCACATTCTCTCTGTGACAGCACAGAAGCAACATCCTGACAGGTACTTCATGATTCCTAGCGTTACTGCTATTGATTTCTACTAGCCTATTTTATTAGCTAAACATTTGTAGGTATAAATGTAAAGAAATAATTGGAAAACAAATACCACCCACTATTTTTTACATAAATAAATAAATAAATATCCTTGGACATTCCACACGGCGTCATCTAGTCCCAAGCTAAGCAACTTAATGCTTGTGTTATGGTAACCAGATGACTGATATACTACATAGATACATTTTTTTTTTTTTGTAAATACATACATACTATAAATAGAAAAACATCCAGACCCTAAAAACTAATTTCATTAAGTACAAAAGACTGTCTGAATTAAACTGAGAAATGCCTAGGTTAGGTTATGTTGCAGTAGTCAATTGTTATTTTCCTGTCACTCTTAAATGTTTGTGAGAGAAATTAATGAATGATTTTGTTTTTGATTGATACTGGATTTAGAGGCTACTAAGCTCTTAAATATTTAATCACAAACCTGTTTTGTGAGAAACTGGTGCCTGAAATAGGTATAGAAAAAACCTATGCAGGTCATGAATAACAGATAAACCCTCAAAGCCTTATCTTCCTTCAGCAAAGCAATGATTCCATCTTTGTGCTACTGCTATGAAGTGGAACAGTATGATGACTCTGACGCAGCAGCCGAGGGTCAGATAGGCACGGCTCCGTTTGACCGTGTCCGTCGACGCAAAGGCGTGTATACCCGCGATAAAAGTCGCCTCTTCCTTAAACAGTTTGTTGAAGTCCGCCCTGGAGGTGTTATTGGCATCAAGGTACGTGGAGATTACTTGGACTTACTTTTATTACCTTGTTTTTAAATCACCTGAAGTATTTAAGGGTTCTTTAGTCTTTTACAGTAAGCGCAATATAATGTGACTGGGCCGAACTTAGGCCCTCCAGATGGTCGCGCATTATGAACAGTCGTTACAAAAGAGCTAAATAGACCTATTGACAGCATGTGAAACAGTCAACACTGTGACACTAAGCGCAATAATTATTTAAGGAGTGAATTATTATGTTCACTCCTTAGATTGTGCTTGCTGTAAATAACATCAAAGGAATGATACAGCACATCCTACTATTCTACTAACAAAGTTATAACAGTCAAAGCTTATTAGAACTTTTCAAAATCAAACACAAAAAAATCATCATTCATTCTGACTGTTTCCAAAGTATTCTCATGTCTGCTCCAATTAAATTCTCGTTGACAATCCCATTCAAAACCAGTTTTCTTAGCCTTGACCTACATTGAGGTAGGACCCCTCCTGTTATGATATCTGTTTTCAATAGTCAAATGATATGTTCTACAATTCAATGACAATATTCTGAAACCCAAATGAGAAGTTGATGTAAAAATAATTTCATTCATAGAATTTACAGTTCTTGACCTTGAGCAATCTCGACATTTTAAAGGTTTACTCACCTCATTTCAAGGTCCTAGAAAAAACTATGAAGTGTTCTTGTACTGTGTTGTATTATACACATATTGTTATATAATTTTTACTATCTGCTTCTATCATCACATGTGATTTTGCTTACAAAAACATTCTTATTACAATGAACCTATGAAATACTAATCTTAAACCAGTAATTAATTGTAGACATATCACTATATTAAAATTATGAATATTTTCCTTAATTTGACTGATATTCTTGAAATAATAATAAAGTAGCTTACTCCGCCGCGGCTTGGCTCCCGTAGTAGAGGTCGCGCCACGTAAAAAGAGCGCTGAGAGAAAGTAGCGGGGGAATGTTTGCGCCTGTGTTCACTCGCTGACGAACCAATAGCACTCGCTAAATCAATGGTATGCACAGATTAGGTAGAGATACTAGTATGAAGTGCGCCGAGTTACCTCACCACGAATCATCGACCACTGCGCAGTTTGACAGCCAGCGCTCTTTATACGTGGCGCAACCTATGCCTACCTGGAGTACCTAAGTAAAGAGTAGCCTATGTTTCCAGGTACTATGGATATTCCAAGCTTCAGCCTTATCCGTTCAGTAGTTTTCGAGTGAAAGAGTAACAAACAGACATTCATACAAACTTTCGCGTTTATAATACAAATCGTCCTTGATAATACTCATCATTCTCCTGCCCTTATCCCACGCTAAGTGGGGTCGGCACAACATGTTTTTCTCTTCCACTCTCCTCTATCACTCATCAACTCTGATCTCTCTCCTCTTACATTCACATCCTCTTTCATACAATCCATCCACTTCTTCGGCCTTTCTCTACTTGTATACTCATCATTCATACTCATAACTCGTCTTTGATAATACTATAATGGGATAATAAATTTTACATTTGTGTGTAAATTTATTAATTTCTAGATTTTCCTATGGAACTGACATAGTTTTATTGTAAGACTTAAAGTCCCTAAATAAAATTAGAATTAAAAAAAAAAAATTATTTGTTTTATTATGTTTTAGAAAACAACACTAGAAAAGTATAATATAAGCAAAGTGAACTTCAACCAAATATTCACGGGGAAGCCACCTGAGTTCCCCTCATCAAAGAACCTCCCGAGGCCCGGCCCCTCACCAGGCAAGAGCCAGCCCAAGCCTGGGTTGGCTATCAAACTAAACAAATCAGTGGGCAAAATCAGTTCTAATAAGAAAGGACAACAGTCTATGGACAAGTTTTTGAAGAAGACAGATAAACCTGAAGGTAACTATGATTAATTAATTGAAAAACCATTATAAAATTATGACTCACTAGCTAACTTGCCCGTGGCTTCGCTCACGTTGTACCTACCTTGATAAAATATAGCCTATGTTCATTCGGAAAGTCTAAGCTACAAATAGGTAAACAATTTTTTTTTATTCCTCTTGTTTCTTGCGATCTGCCAAGATTGGCATTTAGCAAAGAGTTGTGTCCTGTCATCATGCCATGTGTTTCTCTTATTAAGTCTTGTAGGGTTCTTCTCTTCAGTCTTTCAAAAGTTGAGGACTTTTTTATCAGGCTATTCGCCAGTTGATTGAATCGAAGAAGAATCAAAGAATTTTTGAAATCGGATAAGTAGTTTCGGAGATTACCCCAACCAAACATACAAACAAACAAACAAACAAACCAACTTTACCTCTTTATAATATTAGTATAGATTAATAATTTATTTATATTAATTAAAATCCCGGTGGGTGGACGATATAGAGGCCATAGAGGGAAAGGCATGGATGCGAACGGCACAGGGCCGATTAGAGTGGCGTTTGAGGGAGGAGGCTTATACCCAGCAGTGGGCTATCATTTGAGCTGCCAATGATGATGATGATGAATTAAAATCCGTCGTGAAAAGATTCTTCAACTCATTATGGGTGTATTTGCTATACGATATCTCACCGCCTTTAATCTACCCATAATTTAGCAAATTCTAAGGTATGCATAAAACAGACAAGATCACCGAGTTAAGAGGTTAAACTGATTGATGTTACAGCTGGTAAACCAAAACCCCCCGCTAACCCCGCTGCGAAGAAGAGTGCGCAAGAGTTGGCGGAGAAGATGCGCCGCGCAGAAGAGCAGATGCGGCAGCGGAAAGAAGATGAGAAGAACAAGAAGAAGGAGAAGGCATCCCGATTGCAGGCATACATGAAGGAGTGGCAGAGGGTCAAGGATGATCTAGAGTTAGAGGACCATAAGGTGAGATCGTGAAAATAATTAAAATATTTGTCAATGTGCAGTGGTTTCAGAGATTGGAGGTTAGACCTAAATAATTTGTCAAAATTAAATGAAATGAAATTTTTTCACGGCTGTATTTCCAAGATGCTATCTGCGAAATCGACATTTGTTGCCATCACGGCTAAACTGTTTTTTACTGTCAAATCTGACAGTTGTTTTCGGGATTTACTGTCATTTTTGACAGTTTATTCGTGATGGCGATGAATTTCGTTTCGCTACAAGTTAAACAACAGCCCCGCTGACGTACCACTGCTGCCACCTAGTGCATGAGTTCAGTAACTTCAGAAGCGCTTGTGGCGAAGCTTGCTAAGACGTTCTTGATAGATCGTCGAAGTTAACTACTTGGATGGGTGACCGCAAGTGGTATTTATATCTTAGCGCTTCCGTGCTTAGGACACGTTAAATTGTCGGTCCCGGCTTTTAAAGTCGTTAAGCCTTGACGGAGGCCTTAAGGCGGCCTAAAAACTCCGTCACCAGAGTTGGCCACATGCTCATACGAACTTACTTACTTTTACTTTTTAGTTCAGAAACTTACCTGTTTACTTACAGATACTACCAAAAGGCACACCGATCGAAATCGACGGCATTTCCCAAGAGCACGTTGGTGATTTCCTCTCCGTTCTGGAGTTCGTGCACACGTACTCCGAAGTTCTGAAAGCTAAAGATGCATTCCATCACAAATTCGACTTGGAGATGTTCAAAAAGTCGTTGACGTCAAAGGAACATGCGGGCGCGTTCAGTGACCTCATACAAATGTTTCTGACGACGATATTCTCTCTGCAAGAGGATGAGGCCGAGGAGTATAATGAGAATAAGGGCATCCAGTTATCTACTACTGGTAAGATATATAAATAACTAGCTAACTTGCCCGTGGCTTCGCTCACGTGGTACCTACCTTGATAAAATATAGCCTATGTTCATTCGGAAAGTCTAAGCTACAAATTGGTAAAAGAATTTTTGAAATCGGATGAGAAGTTTCGAAGATTATCCCAAACATACAAACAAACAAACAAACCAACTTAACCTCTTTATAATATTATTATATATATATAGTATAGATAGTAAAGATATAAATATGAAAGTTTTTTTGTTCTTAACGCAGCAACAGACAAACTGAACAACCAATGGTTTGTTGACATACGGCCAATAACCTATCTCTTTGGTTTTGCTTACTGACTGTAGGTATTTGACAGATTTTGTATAGAAGTAATGTCAAAAATCTACCCACAGTAAGAAAAACCAAAACTTCAATTTTAAAATTACAAATCCTAATCAAATACCTTTTTAGATTTTGTTATGTTTAGCCAAGATGCTGTATGAACTAAATCTCCCATTGTTTTAGTGATATCTAGATGATGTAACTTTTAGTAATTTAAGTTTGAAGCGGCGTTATTTAGCAATCATGATCTAACGTTATAGAACCCTATAATTTCAAAACTGAGGTCCTAATTCATTTTACAGAAGATACAGCTCCCGATACTGCGATCGGTGTCACAAAGGCAATAGAACTGGCAACGAAAGCTAGCAAGTGGTCGCAAACCTACCTGGGAACACCCCTCAGCAAGTTGCCATTGGATCCTACCACTGTCAGTGAAGTTTTGAGGTAAGTTTTATAAGTCACTTTGCCTTGATGGCCTAAGAAAAGATGGATGGACTGTGTAAATTCGGATATGTGTGTGAAAAATCTTTATTAGATTTACTAGATTATTGCGTTCAATTATCAAATCATGAATTCATGGATGGATGGATGTTTGTTTCAGTTTCACGCAAAAACTACTGAACGGATTAAGCTGGAACTTGGAATATACATAATTTATGGAATAAATAAGCTAATTTTTATCTGAGAAAGTACCACTCGAGTGAAGCCACGAGCGGACAATAGTTAATCATATTTCTGTATTCCCAGGTTACACTTCCTATCATCAGGCGCTGCAGCTGGCAACCGCTGCGCAACCTGGCGCTACCACCAGCGAGGAGGCTACAGCAGTCACGACGACGCGGGACTGAGGCTGAGGGTGTCTCACCCGCACCTACTGCGCCGTCTCGCTTCCTCACACGTCGCGGACTTACCTCTAGGTGAGTACCTGTGCCTCTAGGCGAGTATCTGTGCCTCTAGGGAGTACCTGTGCCTCTAGGTGGGTACTATGTGGAGGCTACAGCAGATAGCGCATTATCGGCCTCAGAATAAGTACTATATGAATGAGGCTGTACACTACTGAGCCACTAGTTATGTGCACTATTTTTATATACCTCGGTCACAACTTGGATGGGTGACCGCAAGTGGCATTATCAGCTGAGCGCTTCCGTGCTTCGGAGAGCACGTTAAATTGTCGGTCTCGGCTTTTAATGTCATTAAGCCATGTCGAAGGCGTTTAGGCGGCCTAAAAACTCCGTCACCAGAGTTGGCTCATACGAAAGAACAAACGATATACCTTGCTTACTTTTTTGTTTGTACTGTGTTTGAATAAATGTATATTTGTTGCAGCCGATAAGTTCTTGATACTACAATGCTTGATGAACCAAGTCCTGAGCTACGCGACGGTGCGTGACGTCATAGAGGAGAAGGTGGAAGAGTTCAAGAATAAGAGACAGGAGCTTAGGATGTTACAGGTTATTAAAATACAACTCACACTATATTTAATCTTTTTCCTTCGGAGTGTCGCAAAAGCTAAGCTAAACTAACTAAAATTAATGCCATCCTTTTTATCCCCATCGCTATGAAAGGGACAGCAACATTTTTAGTTAGTTAAGTTTAGCTTTTGCGATACTCCGAATTGCCACTAGTAGCTTACTCGCTCGCTCGCATGGTACCCTTGATAAAATATAGCCTATGTTCATTCGGAAAGTCCATGCTACACATCGGTGAAAGAAATCTGCGAATAGATGAATTGCTGTTCGCTTGTCTCGCTAAAAGTCTAGAATCACATCCTCATAAATAACAATATCTTACAGATAAACGAGCGGAAACGCGAAGCTCAAGTCCTGGCTTCCAAACAAGAGCTGAACAAAGAGGCCAGAGCGAAGAAAGAAGAGAACAAACTGATTGGTGATAAGGCCAGATTAGTAGACGAGGAACTTAAGGCAGCCATTGAGAAGCTTGTTGCAGAGAATGACAAGAAGAAGAAAGAGTTTGAAGAGAAGGTGAAAGAGTTGCAGATGGATCTCTTTGAGTACCTGTCTTATGTTGGTGAGTTTATAGATTGGTGGACATAAAGTAAGTAAGTAAGTTCGTATGAGCAAGTGGCCAACTCTGGATTGGTGGACATAATGCAGCACTATTTTGCCCCAAGTAAATCTTACCCTGAGAGCTAACATAACTGTTGTAATAATTATGTAGGCATGTGCTCTGGATATTTTAAAGGATGTCAAATGCCTTCTTAAAAATATTATAACCTTTAAATGAGTAATTGTACAAAAAAACAGTCAAAAAAATACACTGGTCAATGTTTACATTTACAAAAAATATTAAAAAAAAAAAAAATCTTCACATATTGATTTTAATAATACAAAACATAATGTTTATAAACCTACCTTTTAACCAAGACAATAGTGGCAATTCGGAGTGTCGCATAAGCTAAACTAAACTAACTAAAAATGTTGCCGTCCCTTTCATAGCGATTGAAATAAAAAGGATGGCATTAATTTTAGTTAGTTTAGTTTAGCTTTTGCGACATTCTGAATTGCCACTACTGTATCGAAGTTAGCTTTAAGTTTGTTGAAAACCTTACTTCTTATACCCTAGGCACGGACCGGGCGTACCGTCGCTACTGGATACAGCGCAGCCTCCCCGGCTTGTTCGTGGAGGCGGGCGCGGAGCACCGCGGGCCTTGCCGGGACAAGCTGGTGTCTCCCGCGTCCCCGGGGGAAGACACCCTCGCGTACGTCACCAAGCTCTTCGAGACGCAGAAGGAGAAAGGTTCGTTCACACATCGAGACAGGATAAGATGGAGATAAGTTAGTACGACGGTACCTACAGATGCTAAATAGGTGAGCGACACCATATTTTCACTAGATTAGCTGGTGTCGCACGCGCTACACACACACAACCAACATCACTCACACACATACACAAACATCAGCCTACACTCTCACTTACCCTTAACACAAACAAGAAAACGCTAGTGCACTTCACTACCAGTTTTTAGTAGCCAACAAATTGCAACTGTTTGCAACGAAACTTGCGTAGTAAGCCAGGTTGTAAATTCAGTTTCAAGTAATATCGCCTGGGCGCGTAGACAAGTGACAAATGTTTCGTATCTATTCTCTTTCTATCATCGCTACACCTTTGGGAGTCGCGTTGGAACAGGCATTAGAATCACCTAGCATGTAAAACGAAACTTAAGTGATCCTTGAGGTCCTACAAGAATAAATGATTTTTCTTTCTTTCTTTCTTTCTTTGATTTGACATTTCTGATCGCTCGAGTTTTCGTCATCGAATGTCAATTCCTATACATTTTTTTTAGTTTCTAATCGAAAGCGATTGTCGAAATGTAACATGGCTAGGGCAGCTGTTCTCTACAACGCAAGCAAACTCTATCTCTCTTTATCTTCTATTCCAGGCGGCAGTGACAAGGAGAACGACTCAGCGGCTAACTCGCGCGGCAACTCGCCGAAGAAGCCGTTGAGCAACCTGAACGGGCTCACACACAAGCTGAGCGGGCTGGAGGCCACGCTGCAACAGCTGCGGGACCTACTCATGTGCACGGGGGATATCACCGGCTGTCATGTACATGGCAAGGTACTAACAATATAAGAGTCCACTAGTACTGAAAAACACCAGAGCCAACTCTCCTAGGTCCTAGGAAGCTGTCTTGTGCATGGCAAGGTATGAAGAAGCCGCGACAGCTCCTGTAATGTAATACTTTAACACAATGTACCCGCAATATCTATGCAGTCAAAAGTTTCACGTTTCAAGTTCCACGTCAATTGAGTGTTTTTTTTTTCACTTTCCTGTGAAGGGATTCGGAAGGATTTTGTTTTCGCGATTTGCTGTCATTTTTGACGGTTTACTCGTGATGACGATGAATTTCGTTTTGCGACAAGCTATTCAATACCCTCCGGACCATCTGACCACCATGAACTTGCCATGGGTGGTGACTTGGTATTTCTATATCCCAACTGATACCGAACTATAATATCCCGACTGACCAGTGAATAACACAGTACTACTCCCATATCACCACCAGTGGTGAAAATTAGCCCTACAGCGTCTATAACGGTAGATAAAAACGTTGATAATTGATCTGGCCAGGCCTTTTCATGAAGTGTTTCTTCGATCTGACCACATGTTACAACACGTTTTACATAATTTCAGGGTGAGTTCCGTCCCCGCTGGTATGTGTTACACACGGAGGAACAGCTGACGGCGCTGATAGCCGCCCTGAACAAGCGCGGCCTCAGGGAGAACGATCTGAAGAGCACTCTCGAGATGGAGAAAACTAATATACTTCAGTATATTGCAAAATGTCCGCTATACCAGCTCAATCCAACCGCTGCTTCTGTGAGTAGTATTTAATTTCACATTCATATCCTCAGTTACAATGATCTTTTTGCTAGATTCGTAACTGTAAAAAACCCATTAAGAATATTATTATTACACTGATCCATTCTTCACTAAGTGTTCTCCTTCAGAGAGCACCGCAGAGCAGGGGCAGGGAATGTATTAAGGATGATTTGTCAGTAGCTCAGTTTGCTAATGCATATTGATAGGAGGCTATATTGATTTCGTAGCGAGTTCTAGCGCCGGCAAATTAAAATTTAAATCGTAATGACTTATAACAGTACTTTTCCGCTTTTTCTTTTAATAGAGTGTGTACGGTTTTAGCTTGTTTCAAATTTAAAAAGATGGAACTTATCTTAAAGTTTTTTAAATCATCATCATAATAATCATGTGCAGCTTTTCTACGTACCAACACCAGACTAAATGTTGGATTAATACATTTTTCTCCCCCAGCCGCCCGCAATACCCACGCACCGTTTTGGTCTCCGCAAGCAGTTCCAGCCTTCACTACCTGTCCCAGCAGACAGCACCCTCAGCGAGGCTCTCGAGCTGTCTCTGCGGGACCACATCCTGGAGCTGGAAGAGAAGATCTTCCACGGCTGTCTGGGCGCTATCAAAGTCAAGGTAATTTATAAAATTGTACCTAATGGTACGTAGCATGTGGCGATCCGTGGTAATTGCCTAACCCCATGGGAAAGTGGCGTCATTTATCAATTTAAAGCTGCGCGTCGCGGTGTTGCCAGCTGTGAATAGTTCCCGTTCCCGTGGGAATACCGGGATCAATATTAGCATTTTTTTTATTCCAGGGTATAAGCAATCCTGGTACCAAATTTCATTCAAATCCGTCCAGCCGCTTGAGCGTGAAAGAGTAACAAACACACTTACATACTTACACACACACAAACTTTCACCTTTATAATATTAGTGTGATGTGATAGTATGATTTTTTATTCCAGGGTATAAGCAATCCTGGTACCAAATTTCATTCAAATCCGTCCAGCCGCTTGAGCGTGAAAGAGTAACAAACACACTTACATACTTACACACACAAACTTTCACCTTTATAATATTATTGTGATTAGTGTGATGTGATAGTATGATTTTTTATTCCAGGGTGGGTATAAGCAATCCTGGTACCAAATTTCATTCAAATCCGTCCAGCCGCTAGAGCGTGTAAGAGTAACAAACACACTTACACTCACACAAACTTTCACCTTTATAATATTAGTGTGATAGTGTGATTTGTTATCTTTAGGACCGAGAAGCGTGGCGCGGCACTATAATGCTGCGTGGATACGACAAACAAGCGGACTACTTATCGTGGGGCCCGCAGCAACAGTACAGGGACGATTACCACTTGCCCGACGGCGTACTAAAACTACCCACCGGTTAGTACTGTCTCCTGATTGGTAACTGATTTTGTAAGGTACGGGCTATCTTGTGCTACATTGCGACCTGTGAAAGATGACAGCATGACACCTTTTCATTCACTCAGTGCTGTCAAATTAGTCTTGTTTAGTTTTGGCGACATCTGAATTGACACCATTATACATAGAAAACACCCAGACACGAAACAAATATTTGCAGACTATACAAATATTTGTCCCGCAGCGGGTATCGAACCCGTTATTCTGAATAATGGAGTAAATGTGAGTAAAACCGCAGTCCAAATCATACAAAATATATTCCAGACTCAGAGAAATCAGAAACCCCAATAGCAGAGAACAAGTACCGCGACCCAGGGCATTACCTCGCGCCTAAAGTGAACGGCATCAACATCAAGGTGGAAAACGACACCAGCGCCAAGGCTGACGTCGTGCGCGGACTTGCCTCTGCCTTGCTCCAAGTGTCGCAGGCGATACACCATAAATACATCAAGAGGCCACTGGGTATGTACAAACCAGAGTAGTTAATTAATAAATACCAGCAATCTTTATAGCTTTTGTCGAGAATAGTTTTGTAGATATTTTTGATTTTAGTGTTAAACCACACTTAGGTATTTAATTTTAATTTTTATTTAATAAGTAGAATCCTGCCGAAGTCGTAAAACTTTTAGTAAGATTTTTCATTTAAAAAGAGAATAGTTTTTTTAATTATCTTGAAGTTCACATGTTGCTACGTGTAGCAAACTAGAATTTATTAACCCTTCGATCTTGAGTACTATTTATCCGCGAACTTTCTAATGCTTTCTAATGACGCGACCTTCAGAAAAATGATTAGCAAAAAATAATTCGAACTTTTTTTCACATTCCGTTCGGTAAATATCTCCATAAATAATTTATTTACATGTTTGTATTATTGGTTTAAGCTATTATTACGAAAAACCTAATAAAAGAAAGAAAAACATAGATAAAACACGCGACCTTGATATTACGCGTTTGCCAATCTACTATGAACCTTATTGGAGTGACGTATAGACTAATACTACTATAGCTATTTATACGAAAAATGGCGCCCACAGATTGTAATGTGATTTTCTTTATAATCTTTCATTATTGACACTGACATAAAGGTTGAAATGAGTAGAATATTTATCATTCATTCGAATAAACACAAGTTGTTCAAACAAAAGTAGTCTGTAACAGGGTGAAAATACGGATTTTTTTAGTTTATGTTCATGCGACAGCCGGTTTCCGCTTGGGGGCAGAGGTTAATTTAAAACAAACTGTCGCCATCATTTCGAGCTCTTGTATAGCTCAATAGATCAATCGCACATCAATGCATTCTGGTTATAAAAAAACGCCATCTATATTTAAAATATATTAATCCAGAATTTCGAATGCACGCAGATTAGTATGAAGATTAAAACTGTTTTTATTACTTTACTAGTCCCTGGTACAAACCAGTGTTCACTAATATTTGGCGCTTAAATTAGAGCATTCATAAGCAATTCGAGCATACTTTTTTTATATTAAATAATCAATTCCATCTGCCCAGGTCTTGATGAAAAGGAGCGCAAAGACCGCGAAGCGCGCAGCAAGCCTCTCGACCTGGAAGCCCTGGCCCGCTGGGAGGTCTCCCTCATGGAGTGTAGAAGTTTCGCGCAGGTCGTGCTACATCTACTAGCACTCGACAGCAGCGTCGCCTGGTCCTCCAGCATACTGCACGCGAGCTGCAGGATATGTAGACGGAAGGCTGACCCTGATAATATGCTGCTCTGTGATGGCTGTAATAAGGGACACCATTTGTACTGTTTGAAGCCGAAACTTAATGTGAGTTTTTGTCTGACAAAATTAGTTAAATGAAATGAAAAAAAAAAAAGAAATATAATCACGACTGTATCCCAGGGAGCGGTAGACATTTCTTTCAGATCTTTATGCCAATTTTTAGATCCTTTTGAAGATGTCTAAGGGCAGTCAGAGGTATGTCCAAATACATATTTGGTACATGCCCACATCTTGCAGAAGTTTACTTTTTCATACGTGACAGGTTGCAAACCCATCGACGCTATTAGAGAGCTAACTGGTTAAGATTAGTTACGAGCGTTATTTAGGGGGGCAAAGGCATTTTCTATAGACTTTTCTGTCCCTAGCTTTAGTATCTACTTATCTATGCTGATCAGAATAGTAACAATAAACACTATTGTGACATACAAATGACTACTGATGGAAACCCCACTGTGTGGCTGCCATATGCCTGAACAAATAGCTAACAAAATATAACCATTTCTGATTTCATGTCTTACAGTCGAGTGGAAATAGAATGGTAAGTGAAATATGAAAAAAAAATGAAATATGATCACGACTGTATCCCGGGAGCGGTAGACATTTCTTTCAGATCATTAGGCAATTTTTATGTCCAAATAAATATGTATTTGGACATACCTCTGACTACCCCCTTAGGAAGTTAGGTGAGTATCACAAAATATGCTTTCACTGTAACTTGTTTTTGACTTTCCTTTCTAAAATGCTCAGTAAAAGCATCTTGCCCAAAATGTCATGCATAATGATAATTGTTAATTCCATCTTTATTATGTTTAGACTGTACCTGAGGGCGATTGGTTCTGCGACCATTGCAAACCGAAAGAGCGGACGCCGCGGAAACGAAGGAAACTCTTCACGGAAGAGGATATTGAAGATGAGCTGAATAGGTACCTAATATATTTTATTAAAGCCGCGATGGGTTTAAAAGTCCGTCTCTTGATTTGTAGACTAGGAAATGCGACCTCTCAAAGGTCGGTCATCACACAAATTATTTCAGCATAGAATAGAATAGAAATAGAATATAAAATACTTTATTGCACACCATATACAAGAATTTATTTATTTATTTTATTTATCTCTACCAGACAACCTGTATAACCAGCTTATAGTGAACGGCTACGAGCCTAGGTACACTACGTTTTACGAACGAGCAGTCACTGCGCGATTTTGTCACCTGCTAGCTCGCACCGCGATCACAAACGCGTGGATAGTGTGCACGGTCACAGTTTGCCGTCTGAGTTTTGTTCGTTACGCATTTGTATCGCGCAATGCCTGCACGTTCGAAAGACAAAGTGAGCGCAGGCCCTACATTGTCTTACTGTAGTGTGTCTGATATATCATGTTTATTAATATTTTATTAAAACGTCTCATATATTTACGAAAATTAAATAGTTGTAGTTAACTTGTGCTAAATATTAATGGTTTATTAGATCAACAATAAATTCATACCTGTTTGGAAGTGTTTTCCTCAATTTCTAAGCTTTATTAGTGTTGGTTTCACGAAACAATGTCACAGCTTGGTTTGGAGGTTATTTCAAAGTCAATGGAACAACTCAAGGCATTGTTCAAGCAAGAAATGGACCAGTTGCAGGAAAGAATTGACAATCCGTCTTCGCCACGACCACCTTCTACTACTGCTAGCCTGAATACAGACTTCACCTCTTTTAGGAACTTTGTTATGAGTGCACTTCAATTGTTGCAAGATCAACTTTATGTTGTCAGCTGTGAGGTTGATAACATTGAAATGCGAAGTCGACGCAAAATTCTCCTACTACATGGAGTTCCTGAAGAGTCCAAGGAGAACACCGCTGATGTAGTGGTTAAGGCAGTCGTCCATAAGCTGAAGATAAGTGGCTTCACCAGCACGGCAATCAGTCGTTGTCATCGTATGGGCCGCTCAACAACGGGTGATAAACCAAGGCCTATACTGTTTAAATTAGTAGATATTACTCAACGCACTAAGATCTGGCAGGCTAAGACCAGTCTCAAGAACACTGGTATCACTATGTCAGAGTTTTTGACTAAGACTCGGCACAACACTTTTATGGCTGCTAGACAGCGATTTGGTGTATCCAAGAGTTGGACCCAAGACGGCTCCGTGTTCGTTGTCGGAGGGGACGGTGTTCGTCATCGTATAAACTGCCAGCGGGAGCTCGAGAAAGTTTTAGAGTCAGCGCAGGATACAACTGCTTCTAAACCGGCGCCAGCGTCGATGAAAATCGCTAAAGAGCCGGTCGCAACCTCGTCAAAGACTAGGCGGGCCTGCACAGTCGTTAAAAAGTGATTTCCTGTTAGCATACGAAGAAGTCTCATTGTTTTTTCACTTTTTTTATTCATTATACCTTCACTTCTTGTTAAATGTAAAATAATTTCTACACTCATTTTTATTCTTTTTTCATTTGTTGGGTTACGTTGCGATTGACTTGATTTGATTGAACCACAACTTGTAGATGTCAAAGTCATGTCATGTCAATTTGTCAGTTGTCCATGTTTGATTGGGCTCTGATCTGAGGTTTTTGGCCCGGCTAAAATAGCTAGAAGTGAGGGTTTTTATTTGTTTTTATTTTTTATTTTTATTTTAGTGATTTGTTTTATACGTAGCTTAGAATAAATTTAATAGGTAGTTTTTCATTCATTAGAGCACTGCAAACAGGTGTGTTAATGTAGAATAAATTACAAAGTTATTATATTTAGTTTCATATTTTACTGGTACCTACCTTAAGTAGGTCGTAAACTTTATAGTATTTAGGTCAAACTGTAGGTATTTATTTTATAGTTTTATTGTAAAATTATTAATGCTTAATATCGTGGCGGGTGATGATGGTGATGATTATTTATCTTTCTCCTCATGTAACTCTGCTAGTAGTGATGATGACAGTTTTATTAGTCTACCTTCTCTTTCAGATAATCTCCATTCACAGTTTTCTGATGTACCGGGGAACTTCAACATTGTTCATATCAACGCGCAAAGTGTTCCAGGTCATTTTTCTGAAATGTTAACAACCTTTGATGACAACAACATTCATGCTATTCTTATTTCTGAATCTTTTCTAAAACCTTGTCTTCTTTCAACTACTTACACTATACCTGGATTCCGTCTTATTCGCAATGACCGAACTGGCAGTCGCGCTGGGGGTGTGGCTATTTATCTTCGTTCTCATTTCCCCTTTTCGATCATTAGTATGTCTCCACAACCGGCACCTCTCGCGATCGGTGAACATCTATTTCTTGAAGTAACCCTTTCTCATACCAAGATTCTTCTTGGTGTCTATTATTCAAATTCCAGTCACAATAATTTCTTTTCTTCCTTTGAAAACTTACTAGTAAACCTTATTCCTTCCTATGCTCATACTATTATCATGGGTGATTTCAATTGCTGCCTTTTAAAAAATGATAGTCGCAGTTTGTCTATGAAATCAGTTGTTAGTTCATGTAACCTTTATGTTCTTCCCCTTAATTCTACTCACCATGCTCCTAACAATCCGCCGTCGTTACTAGATCTTATAGTTGTCTCCTCTCTTGACCATGTTAGTAAGCATGGCCAGTACGCTGCGGATTGTTTTTCTTATCATGATTTGATATATATGTCATATAAAATACGTCCCCCTAAGGCTAAGCGGAAAATAATTCTCCAGCGTAGTTTCGGCAGTATAAACTCGGAGGAGTTTCTTTGCGATGTTGGAGAAATAGATTGGTCATCAGTCCTTGTTGCTGATAGTATGGATGACAAAATTGCTATATTTAATAATATCGTGATTCAACTTTATGATAAACATGCCCCGTTCCGTGCTATTAAACTTAAGCAATTACCAGCTCCTTGGCTCACAGATGAAATAAAAGGCTTCATTCACAAAAAGGCAGCTGCCAAAACTAGATATAAAATTGATCCTAGTGATAAAAACAAAAAAAAATATTTCAATATACGTAACCGCTGCAATAGGATTTGTAGAGATGCTCAGCGACGTCATATACATGATTCTGTTTCAGATGAGAATCCAGCGAAAGTTTGGAGATTTCTGAGAACACTGGGAATAGGTAAATCTCGCCAGGATTCTACGCCTAGTGATTTAGATATTGAATCCCTCAACCAACATTTTACTTCTTCATCTGTGATAAGTGATGTAGTTAAGAACAATACGTTGTGTTATCTCTCCTCTTTACCAACTCCTGATCATTCTCCTTTTCTCTTTAATGAAGTCACCGCTGTTGATGTACGAAAGAGTATTCTGTCTATCACGTCTAAGGCCGTTGGGATTGATGGCATTAGTCGTAATATGATTGTCCCCATTCTTGATTGTATTGTTCCTATCCTCTGTTATCTCTTTAATTTTTCCCTTACTACAGGCAATTTTCCAAAAATTTGGAAAGACGCACAAATCATCCCCTTACCTAAAAAACATAACCCCAAATCTTTTTCCGAATTCCGACCCATCTCCATTTTACCCTTCCTGTCTAAAGTTATAGAACGACTTATATTTAATCAACTCAACTTCTTTCTGTCCTCAAATAGTCTTCTAAATCCCTTGCAATCTGGCTTCCGTAGAGGCCATAGTACTGTCAGTGCCCTTATCAAGATAACAGACGACATTCGTTTGGGTATGGAACGTGGGCAGCTAACAGTTTTAACTTTACTAGATTTTAGTAATGCGTTCAACACTGTTAACTTTGACATTCTTCTTGCGTTGCTCCGCACTCTTAAGGCATCTTCAGCGGTGATTGATTGGTTTTTCAGCTATTTACATGGCCGTCGGCAACGTGTTCGACTTGAAGATTCCTTCTCTTCTTGGTCTAATACGACTGCCGGTGTGCCTCAGGGTGGCGTACTATCACCTCTTCTCTTTGCTATCTTTATAAACTCTATCTCTAACAATCTTTCCTCGTCTTATCACCTCTACGCGGATGACCTGCAGATTTATACGCAAGCTCCAATTAGTAATATCGCTGATGCAATACGTCAAATGAATACCGACTTACGCCTTATTGCTGAGTGGAGTAAGCGTCATGGACTGCAGGTAAATCCGACAAAAACACAGACTATTTTAATAGGTAGCTCGCGTACGCTCTGCAACATTGATTGGTCGGTTCTCCCACGTGTAGTTTTTGATGGAATTACTATACCATTTAGTGAGACCGTCAAAAACTTAGGAGTAATGTTTGATCGTACGCTTTCCTGGAGCGCGCAGATGGAGGTCACCAGCCGTAAGTTGTTTGCGTCAGCTGGTTCTCTAAGAAGGTTAAGAAATTTTCTCCCTACCGCTACCAAAATCATGCTAGCTCAATCTCTCCTTCTTCCAGTCTTGGATTATGCTGATGCCTGTTACTTGGATGTAACTGAGGAGCAACTAAATAGGTTGGAGCGACTCCAGAACGTCTGCATTCGGTTCATCTTTGGTCTGAGAAAATACGATCATGTCTCTCCTTTTCGCAAAAAACTCAAATGGCTTCCTATTCGCCAGCGCCGGAACCTGCATATAGTCTCTATTCTTTTCTCAATTCTTTTCAACCCATTCTCCCCTTCCTACCTCAAGGAAAGATTTGAGTATCTTCACTCTTCTCACGTCTCATCTCTTAGGTCATCAAATAACCTGTTACTTAGGTCTCCAATTCAGAGAACTTCCTTCTATAGTGGCTCATTTACAGCTCAAGCTGTTCAGCTATGGAATGATTTGCCATTAAGCATAAAACAGTCATCATCACATCGCACTTTTAGACATAAGGTGCATGGTCACTACCTCTCACTCATCGCTGATTAGCATTAAGTTTCTTCCCTCTTTCATCTCTTTTTATTGTGTATGTATTAGTCTATACCTATTATTATTATTATTTTTTTTTATTTGTGTATTAGGTTTTTATTAAGTATGTAGATAGTAATTTTTAGTGCCTATCTATATCTTTTGAAATTGTTTACTTTTTAGTATTAGGCACACCGCCTTCCTGCAAATTTTCCTTTACCCAAATGGTTGCCTGGAAGAAATTGCTTTTAGCAATAAGGCCGCCAGTTGGTTTCATAATTTGTTCCTTGAAATTGTTACTATTATAGTTTAAAGAAATCAATAAAGAATTATCTATCTATCTATCTATTAATGTTTCTGTGGTCGCCAGCGAGGAGGAAACATTCGAGATGGACTCGGGCGTGTGTGGCGCGTGCGGCAGCGGCGGACGCCTCGCCACCACGTGCTGCACGTGCGGCGCGCGGTATCACAGCGAGTGTTGCGTGCCGCGCCCGCACCGTGCCGCGCGGCGCTGGACCTGCGCCACCTGTCTGCATCCAACTAGAGGTGAGCACGCTAGCACCACGTGCTGTACGTGCGGTATCACAGCGAGTGTTGCGTGCCGCGCCCGCACCGTGCCGCGCGGCGCTGGACCTGCGCCACCTGTCTGCATCCAACTAGAGGTGAGCACGCTAGCACCACGTGCTGTACGTGCGGTATCACAGCGAGTGTTGCGTGCCGCGCCCGCACCGTGCCGCGCGGCGCTGGACCTGCGCCACCTGTCTGCATCCAACTAGAGGTGAGCACGCTAGCACCACGTGCTGTACGTGCGGTATCACAGCGAGTGTTGCGTGCCGCGCCCGCACCGTGCCGCGCGGCGCTGGACCTGCGCCACCTGTCTGCATCCAACTAGAGGTGAGCACGCTAGCACCACGTGCTGTACGTGCGGTATCACAGCGAGTGTTGCGTGCCGCGCCCGCACCGTGCCGCGCGGCGCTGGACCTGCGCCACCTGTCTGCATCCAACTAGAGGTGAGCACGCTAGCACCACGTGCTGTACGTGCGGTATTTTTTTTTTTTTTTTTTTTTTTTTATTTATTTGGTTCACAAATCGAAAATAACACTTAACTTTGATTACAAGACTTACTCAAATATGCTCATCGGTGTCTTTTCTAAAAACAGTGAACACTGCATGCCTAATGAACTACAGATATGAAGAAAAGTCGTTGAAATAGTCGCAGGACTCATCTGTTGTGGCACATAACCATATAATTCAAATAAAGATACATTGGTGCCTTTGTAAAACAATGTCAAATTCAGATATAAGTCGCTTCCCGTAAAAAGAAGTAGCGGGGGTATGTTTGCGCATGCGTACACTCGCTGACGGACCAATAGCACTCGCTAAATCAATGGTATGAAGTGCGCCGCGTTACTCCACCGATCGGACCTAAAATCGACTACTGCGCAGCTTTCCCCCCGCGGTTTTTTTTACGTGACGCGACCTACACCTATGATATCGAGACTTTAGTTAGTACTTCTCATTGTTAGTATTATATGATTTTAGGGTCGAGACTTTAGTTAGTACTTCTTATCGTGTATTATATGATTTCCAATAACTAAGTTTAAGTTGGCATAGTGTTAGTCTAGCATACTAATGTGTTGTTGTGTTGCGAAGAGACGTCGACGCGGCGCTGCGCGGCCACCGCCATGACCAACATCCACCAGTACGCGCGCGCATTGGACGACTCGCGTCTCTCCTCCGGTTTGTGACAAACTGCACGGACCATTCATGTTTCATTTCACAACACATTCTAGGTTGCGAACAAACAATGCACGGACCATTCACGTTTCATTTCACAACACATTCTAGGTTGCGAACAAACAATGCACGGACCATTCACGTTTCATTTCACAACACATTCTAGGTTGCGAACAAACAATGCACGGACCATTCACGTTTCATTTCACAACACATTCTAGGTTGCGAACAAACAATGCACCGGACCATTCACGTTTCATTTCACAACACATTCTAAGTTGTGAACAAACAATGCACGGACCATTCACGTTTCATTTCACAACACATTCTAGGTTGCGAACAAACAATGCACGGACTATTTAATTTTTCACGTTTTCACAACACATTTAAACCATTTCACATTACATTAAAAAAGGCTCGCTCATAATACTCATACCAATTGCTTGATAGCGGATAACGCTTGTATGAATTCATCCTTACATCACGCATCAGACATTGTCTCATAACATGAAGAAACATAATTTTATTGGTTATCGCTAGCTTTTTGGTTTCTTGGTCTTCATCTTCTGACACTAACCTTCTTGATTTGCGTATTCTTTTGTTTATAATTTTACCTTCATGGTAACATTCTTATTTGACCTGGGTCATTGTTTTTTTCATGATCGAATTTGCGAGGTCATTGGTCAAAGTAAATATCATCAAATGTATAGAACTTATATCATACGCATCTGTAACATGAGCAGATTTACGTGAAGCGAATTGACACCTCGAATTTGGCTGTAACGATAGTCAGTGTGTGTAGTGTAGTGCTGAGTAAAAAATATGATATTTAGCTTGACCATATTACCTCGAATAGTTTTTGTTCTATTTCGAACCATATTTTTTTTTTAGTAACATTACCTACCTTCCAATTTCTCTATTATTTCAATGCTGTAACTTTTATTTGCAATAATGCAGTTATGCATTGGCATGGAACTAACAACGCCATGTAGCTATAAACATGCATATTATCTTGACGACTGACATCTTACCATTAATGTCATAGATTTCCCGATAGATGAGGAAACATAGAAGTTTTAAAAGCAATAGTTGGTATTTAACAATGCTCACTTACGGCCGAAATATTCAATCCGACAATCGATCGCAGATCTATTGCCATAGCAACGCTGTTATCTGTCAAAAAGTGCCATACACATTGTGTTGTATAACAGCGTTGCTATGGAGATAGATCTGCGATTGATCGTCGGATTGAATATTAATTTTGGCCGTTATTCGTTGTAGTAAATGATTGAAAGACCGCCATTATTTTCAATATCCAATAAAAAGCAGACCTTACTGAAATTAACACTCTGTAATCAAAATAAAACAAACAATCATCCACTTTTCGATCCAAAACTCGACGTCAAGATAAAATGCTTATTTTTTCTTATAAATATTCAATGAATATAGATGTGTTTCTTTTAAAACAGATTCAGAAGACAGTGAATTCAACACGGCGTTGGGGAAGCTGAAGAGTCGAAATACGAGGAATAGCAAAGAGACATCGCCCGTTGTGAATGGAAGCTCTAAGAAGTCGCGCAAGTAAGTATGAGGAGTTTAACAGGCTCTCTGCTTTTAAGCCAAGACGGAAGCCTGAGTAGCCATGTTAGCTACTAGTTCATATGAAAATCTATATTAATATCTTCTATATATTCTATACTAGCTGCGCCTCGCGGTGTATGGTTCCCGTTCCCGTGGGAACCGGGATCAAAAGAAACCTATTTTTTAATCCAGTATAAGCAATTCTGGTACCAAATTTCATTCAAATCCGTCCAGCCGTTTGAGCATGAAAGAGTAACACACTTACATACTTACACACACACAAACTTTCACCTTTATTATATTAGTGTGATTGTGTGATGTATATTATTAAGTAACATTTAATTAACCTATTAAAGCATCTAATGAGTTATAATAGATGTAGAACTTCTAATTTTATATTGTTCTGATTAGATTAATCTTGGGACATGTAAATAAATTTAAATTTAAGTTTTATTACCCTTTGAAGGTATGGAATTTATTTGAATAGGATTAGGAATCCTTGGAGCAACCATTAATGAGAGGTTAATTAAAATGTCTAGATCACAAAGTTCTAATGACCAACCACTCTTAAACCACTCGGCCACGGAACCCATGACGTCAAAGCCAAACCTATCAGTAAGATAAGCACTGATTAGCACCATATCTTTTATCTTTAAATTATAACTACCGATCTTCTACACGTGTCTGACCTTCCGTTTGTTCGAGTTTCAGGTTATTTATAGACAAATTCTATAGTTTATTGATTCATAAATTACTCATGAATACCATAGAATGTGGTTTTATCTTAACTGTTAAATGGATAGGTACTATTACCATTTTAATTCTCATGTCAAGGGCTATCATCAAAAATTTAACAGCCCTATCAGGGTTCAAGTAATGTTTTTACATATTCAAGGCAAACTGCTAAGACGTTCTTGATAGATCGTCGAAGTTAAGTAACGTTCTGAGCGGTCACAACTTCGATGGGTGACCGCAAGTGGCATTTATATCTGAGCGCTTCCGTGCTTCGGAGGGCACGCTAAATTGTCGGTCCCGGCTTTAAAGTCGTTAAGCCATGACGGAGGCCTTAAGGCGGCCATACGAACTTACTTACTTTTTTACTGCTTTTATTAGCTACTTTGTCGAAAAAACAACAAAAACAAAATCACGATCAAGACGTGGTAGATCTTTGAGATATTTACACTTGAACAAGTGGCATAATAAACAAACTGTTTTAAATTTCTTAAGAGAGCAAACTCTTTTTAGGGTTAAGCTCGCCTTTGTACATGTCCCTTCTGTGTGTATTATTTTTATATTATGTGTTTTTGTGTACAATAAAGAATAAAGAGCAATTTCCTTCACTCGAGGTGCATTTTTGCTTATATCTCGGAAGGTCCTCAACAGTTCCTTAATTTATTATGGAACTAAACTCGGAAGTAAACTCTTTCAAAATAATATTAAAGTACAATAAATAAAATAACAAAGCTCTCCTTACTTTTGGGCTGGATGATGCTGTGTGAAATGTACCTCAGGCCTATACATTTACTAGATGATTTATACAGAGTCAGGAGGCAAGCTTTGCCTACACCTAACGGGACACTGTAGTGCCTGGCACATTGTTGAGATGGTATAGGCCTGCCCAGCACCTAAACCATCCTCTCAGCTGCCGGACATATCCACAGGAAAGACAATGGTCGATACGTGTGGGGCTGACTAGCTGCGGGTTTCCTCACGATGTTTTCCCTCACCGTTTAAAGCTTGTTTTAAGTTTCGTGTGAAATGTACAGCATTGTAAATAATGTGTAATTTATTTGTTTTATTCAAGCTCATCAATATACATTCTTACAGTTATTTAATTTGCAGATCGAAAGAGGAATCGGTCACCGAAAAAGGAAGTTCAGGGAGACGGTCAAAACATTCACTTACGAATGGAATCCACGGTAAGTGTCTTGTACAAACTGGATCAAACCTGTTTATACTGGCTAATAATATTTTGACGGTAGAATAGAGTATAAGGCTCAACTCACACCAAAAGAGCAGCGAAGCGAAGCGCAGTTTCAGTGTCATACGAATTTCAACTTTATTTTCATTACTATAATACTTATTATCGCATAAGAAACTCGAACGAGTCGCGAGGATGCCCGCGGCTTCGCGGGAATTCCGTAGAATTCCAATAACTTTTTAGTTTCGTTTTACAATGTTTATTTGAGTCACATTACATCCTGAAATTATTGACTTGACACCTTATGATAGGTTTCACAAACTGTACATTCAGTTTTTTTAAATTCCTTTATTCAACGTAATAATAAAATAAAATAGGCGGTGGCGCTAGTTTCACCCATACAGGCACCTTAAGCTGGTCTAGCCACTGCTACCTTTTTATTATGTTACGCTGTATATGCTTTTTAAGGTGCCTGTATGGGTGAAACTAGCGCCACCGCCTATTTTATTTTATTATTACGTTGAATAAAGGAATTTAAAAAAACTGAATGTAGTTTGTGAAACCAAGCTTTTTTTTAATACCTATATAATAGTTTTAATTTGTATGGATTAGGAGGAGTGGCGAAGTTGCACTTGGTGGCCACCAAACTCTGTTTTCTGTGCCATACAGGCACCTTAAACCGCGTGGCCTACTAAAATAGATTAGAATTTGTTAAAAGTTAACTCAAATTAGATGATCAAGGTCTATATTGATAACTTAATTGAATAAATTACTTTTCAATTAAAAATGAAATAAAATGCGGTTTATGGGTGCTTAATCTTTCGGTTTTTATTGTTAGTGGGCAATGGGTGTGTCTCATGGAATGTTAATGAGATTAAATGTGACATTCCATTTATTTTAACAATGAACAGAGTGGCGCTGTTCAACAGCTCTGTGAATAACACTAAAAAGCTTGCTTGAATCAGCTTTTTGTTTCTTGAATCATTTTTTTAATCCCAACATAGGATGTCATGTGTATATGTCTGTCTGTGGCACAGTAGCTCTTAAACGAGTAGATCGATTTGAATGCAGTTTTTTTATTTAAAAGTATGTTTTCCTTTATCATTAAAATAATGTAAGACATTTATATAATTTTATAGACGTTATTATGTTATTTTACCTTCTAACAACAATCTTATACGTATAGAAGAGAAGCCCGCCAGCAAGAAGCGAAATAGCCGGCGCGAAGCAGAGGTGGCGCTCCACGCGGAGGCTTTGGAGCAACTCGTGCGTGACGTCATGAAGCACAAAGACTGCTGGCCCTTCTACGAGCCCGTGTCTTTGGAGGAAGTGAGTTAAAGTGACGAATAAAATAGGCTGCATGAAATAGGTTGCAAATAAGTAATTTCGTGATAAATACCCGTTTACAGGCATATTTTATTATTATGTCCTGTAGGCCTAACATGTGCAACACGTCGAGACGACAAATTCAATATCTCAATAATGTCAAACTGCTCTAAAGTACTATGTTAGAGAAGGAGATAATATTTTGTCGACGACGAGATGATTTCTCGTCTTGCACACGCTAGGCCCGCTGATCGCGAAACTTAGTGATGATAGTAGATTTTTGTTTCTTTGCTGAAAGAACGCCATCTTTCCGAGAACTCTGAATAACCACACTCACCCCTTATCCTTGAATAAAGTTACGTAGCACACTAAATTTCATGACACTGTGGACAACGTTTAGAAGGCTAAAATTTAAATTTTACTTATCGCCATGACATGGCGAAAGGTGTATACCCTTTGAGTTCCCATACAACAAACGTGATTTGTGCCGTTTTTGGCTCGATATTGCGAGACTTGATTGAGACGATGAGACATTGAGACGCTTGAAGTATTCACAAAACGGTACGGAATCCTTCGTGCGCGAATCTGACTTGCACTTTGCAGATTTCTTTTGAGTGACTGTATAGGTCGCGCCACGTAAAAAGAGCGCTGAGTGAAGTAGCGGGAGTATGTCTGCGCCTGTGTTCACTCGCTGACGAACCAATAGCACTCGCTAAATCAATGGTATGAAGTGCGTTACCTCTCCACCAATCATCGACCACTGCGCAGTTTGACATGACAGCCAGCGCTCGTTTTACTAAGCTTGAATTCCCCAGGTGCCAGATTATCTGGAGGTGATCGACACCCCGATGGACTTTAGCACGATAAAGAGCAAGTTGGAAGGCAACGAGTACACTGCAGATGAGCAGCTGATAGAGGACGCAGCACTCGTGCTTCGGAACTGCTTCGTCTACAACCGACCGCAGCATGCCGTCGCCAAGTTAGTACTTCTAACTTTACATTAAAAAAAGAAAAGAAAAATCATTTATTTTGGTAGCACCTCGAGGATCATTTCAGTATCATTTTCATTTCATTTTTTCACAAACAATTTCACAATCGTATTTGAATGTTATCTTATAAACTAAAAGCAAATAAAATGGACTAATAACAATAATAAGCATAATATAAAACAATTATTTGCAAGCGTCTTAGATGCTAGGTGATTCTAATGCCATTTTTACTAGATGATGTATGAATACTATGAATAGGTATATAATAAGTTATTATTATATACCTATTCATAGTATTATAAGTTATAACATAACCTTCTTACTTACGGCCGGTTTCAATAATCAACTTACGAATGATCGTAGATTGATCGCCACAGCAACTTTGTTTAGACAACAAAAAATGTAGGACACTTTTTGACAGACATATTACTATGGCGACAGATCCACGGTTATTAGTAAGTTGAATATTGCAACCCGGCATTAGAGATTCCTCTTACTTACCTATCGAAGAAGAAGAAGAAGAAGACTTATAGATATCCTTATAGCTTCCGTGCTTCGGAGGGCGCGTTAAATTGTCGGTCCCGGCTTTTAAAGCCGTTAAGTCATGTCAGAGGCCTTTCGGCGACCTAAAAACTCCGTCACCACAGTTGGCCACTTGCTCATACGAACGAACGAACGAATAGATACCCATATTCTTTTTACTTTACCAGATCGGGTTGCCGTCTCGAGAAATACATCAACAAGCGCTGTGCTGACCTGAGCCTGCCCCCTCTTCCTGAGATACAACTCGAAGAAGAAGAAGAGGGGCCCAAGAAGAGACCCGCGGCCTCCGACGAGGGACCCAAGGCCAAGAGAGCGAAGCTCAAATGATCCGTGGCTCAGCCGTCACGGCTCAAAGACTATCAGTGCTACTGACACTTACCTTACGGTACAAACTCGTGTAACCTCATAAACCTGCTTCAAATTAGGGTACAATCATCTGAAAGTTTTAAACGATGCCTTATGTACAGTGTAGTGTTACCGAATATGATGGTTTATTTTGATGTTCTTACATTTGTATAACTTAAACTTCAATACGGGGTCGATACATTTAAATATGCATTTTTATTTATCAAAGGTTTGAAAGTAATGTTGCTGGTACATCATCGCTTGTGTAAACCTTTTGTAATGCTGAAAGTAACTGGTATATCATGGTCGCAAAAGTTATATAATAAGTAATATTTATTTATTGGACATGCATGTAAGTACCTACATATTTATATCGATTTTCAAAGTACACCTACAAATACAATGCAAAATGTTCAAGTAGACTAGATAAGACTATGAATGTAAATTTTCAAGTGATTAAATCATATGATGAGTGAGTATTTCACAAAGACCTCTTAACGTCGTGTGATTTCCATTCCGAGATTCCAGTGTTTAACTTAATTTAACTGAAAGACAGCCGATGGCATTTTGTTTTAATTTGTTATTGATATTGTAGATGGTGATAAAAGCGACAGGCTGCTTAAAAATTAATCCCCTTATTCCATTGAGATGTATTAAAGAGTCACAATCTAATAGCTGACAACACTCAAAAAATGTGCGAGCAAATTCAATGTTCTACAATGACATTTGAATGTAGACGTTATATCGTTTGTTTTAATGTTCAATGTCGCTTGTACGCAGAAAAGTAAAACTCAGCGCACTACGTAGCGTGCGCCGAGTTTTGGCGCGGACATTTTATTTGTCTGATTGTGGCTCTATAGATTGTACCTCAATGCCTTATTCATATTGGTTCAGTAAACCTACTTTAGCTAAAACGGATAATAGTGGCAATTCGGAGTATCGCAAAAGCTTAACTTAACTAACTAAAAATGTTGTCGTCCCTTTCATAGCGATGGGAATAAAAAGGATGGCATCAATTTTAGTTAGTTTAGTTTAGCTTTTGCGAAACTCCGAATTGCCACTATTAAATCTGTTGCTATCTGTTTTCATTGACATAAGAGTAACAAGAAAAAAACATTTCTTTAAATCTATATTAAATTGACAAATATTTAGGCCATAAACCTTGGCCAACTGTAAAAATCGACTGTATGTCCAGTTGGTCGATCCTTCAGATGTGAAACGGCCATTGGACAATTATTGTTTATTGTTTTTTAAAGTAAATAGAATTGAAAATGCATTGCACGAATTTATATTCTTATTAGTTTTTGAACTCTATTTGCTTTGAGTACACACAGACAAGCAGAGATAATTTAATGTCGTTTTGTATAATCAATTGCAGTCAACTACAAAAGTTGATTAACAGTTTTTTTTTATTTTTTTTTGTTAAGGTTAGCCTACCCAGTGCGTCTCTCATCGACGCGGGCATAGCTGAAAAGCTTGTCGTTTCATCCAGCGCAATGTTAGAAAAAGAGGCAAAGCGAAAAGAGAGAGAGCGCCTAAACGGTCGGTCGGCATTCGGTAACTTTCGCCGCCCACTCGCGGGCGGTCGCACGCTAGGCCTGAGCGCTCGGTTGGTTTTCGGTAATTTTCGCCGCACACTCGTGGGCGGTCGGACCTAGGTCGAACGCTAGGCCTGAGCACTCGGTTGGCATTCGGGAACTTTCGCTGCACATTCGTGGGCGGTCGAACGCTAGGCCTGAGCACTCGGTTGGAATTCGGGAACTTTCGCCGCACCCTCGCGGGCAGTCGGATGCTAGTGTGAGCCATCCGAGCATTCATTCTGAGCCATTCATGTATTCATTAGGCCGGCTTTACACCTGTGAGTTTTACTTACGTAAGTCACTTATACTAAGCTACTTACGAGAAATTTTCAAGTGTAAACACTCATTGTAAGTGACTTACTGTAATTTTTACTACTTTCGTAAATTGGAAAATTACAAGTCTAAACGATCTCGTAAGTCGCTTAGTAAGTGACTTACGTAAGTAAAACTCACAGGTGTAAAGCCGGCCTTAGCCAAATAATTTTTTTTTATTATGTGCCTAAATATGGTGTGCAATAAAGTATTTTATATCTTCTACCTATTCATGAAAATAATATCGAAAAAAAACAAAAAAAGTAGAGATAAAATAATTTATTTTGTTTATGAACTAGCAGTAGGTAGGTACTTGATTCCTTTTTTGTTTTGCGAGTCCATTCCTTTTTTTCATTCGAGCCGAAAGACGTAAACGCTTTTTGTTACCTTTTCGGAAATCTGGCTGAGTGTGATCTGTGGAGTAGGTAATCAGTACTTAGGTAAAACATCGATTTGTTGTTGTTTGAAAAAAATTGCCAGTTTGACATTAGCTACATAAAGGTATTAGGTAGGTGGTACCTATCTTGATAGGTAGGTAATGGAGAAGTTTCCCTTTTATTTTTTTTTAATGTGAATAAATAGTCCTAAGCATTTAAATAAAGATGGTGAAAGAATTTTTGGAATATCTTGAAAATGACAAAGTTATTCAACTTTTACGGCGGCTTAAAAATAATAGAATCAAAAGGCTGAGATTTCCGCGTGTGACGTCACTCCATGCGAGACACAGATTAGCTTCAATGTAGTATGACAAAATTTCATACGATTCCCGCTTTTCTGCGCCGCGCCGAACTAAAAACATTATTCAAGCTTAGAAGTTTGTTTTTCATATTTTCTTTTTGGACATTATGGAAGCTATATGCTATATGCTTGTTTAATATTGTACATTATATACTAACTAAAAAGTGATCTTTTGATGATTTAGTTTAAAAGAATTTTAAACTATCGAATAATCGAATCGAATTTCGATTAATTAATTTTTTTTTTTTTTTTTTGACAGATTTTGATGTTTACCTATTTGTATTGTCATTGCATACCTACTGCACACTTATTAATGATCGATGACAATACAAATAGTTAAACATGAAAATCTGACTTAACGCGTTCAGTGCTCATGACGAACATGCAGATGTTGCTTCAAAAGTGCTCCTCCTAGACTTTCCGTTGTGAGCTCAAATGAAAGACCTTCATGAAATCTACTTTTTTTAAGTTTGACAGCTGTCATCGAAAAAGTAGATCTCATCAAGGTCTTTCATTTGAGCTCACAACGGAAAGTCTAGAACGAGTAGTTCTCGAGATATGGGTGTTTGAAGTTTGACAGCTGTCATCGAAAAAGTAGATCTCATGAAGGTCTTTCATTTGAGCTCACAACGGAAAGTCTAGGAGCAGCACTTTTGAAGCAACATCTGCATGTTCGTCATGAGCACTGAACGCGTTAAGTCAGATTTTCATGTTTAACTATTTGTATTGTCATCGATCATTAATAAGTGTGCAGTAGGTATGCAATGACAATACAAATAGTTAAACATCAAAATCTGACAAAAAAAAAAAATTAAAATAAAAATTAGTTAGAAAAAAAAATAAAAAGTAAAAATAATTAATTAATCGAAATTCGATTCGATTATTCGATAGTTTAAAATTCTTTTAAACTAAATCATCAAAAGATCACTTTTTAGTTAGTATAAGTAAAGCCTTTTATGTACAATATTAAACAAGCATTATACCCTGCTTCCATAATGTCCAAAAAGAAAAATGAAAAACAAACTTCTAAGCTTGAATAATGTTTTTAGTTCGGCGCGGCGAAGAAAAGCGCGAATCGTATGAAATTTTGTCATACCTACTAAATTGAAACAAATCTGTGTCTCGCATGGAGTGACGTCACACGCGGAAATCTCAGCCTTTTGATTCTATTATTTTTAAGCCGCCGTAAAAGTTGAATAACTTTGTCATTTTTCAAGATATTCCAAAAATTCTTTCACCACCTATTATTGTTAAGATATTGTTAAGATCTTGCTAATAAAATTAAAAAAAATGAATTTTGATGTTTAGGAAACTTCTCCATTGGTTAGTTGTACCAAAGACGATTAATATCTAGAAGACAGACAAAGGCCATACACAAAATCGTAACCCTGATCCCGCAGTACCAGATAGCCTGGAAACTTTAAAACATCAATTTTATCCAAGAAATTTCAATACTTAGTAGTAGGTAGCCAATTGAGATGTATTAAAGAGTCACAATCTAATAGCTGACAACACTCAAAAAATGTGCGAGCAAATTCAATGTTCTAAAATGACATTTGAATGTAGACGTTATTGTTCAAAGTCGCGTGTACGCAAAAAAGAAAAACTCTGCGCACTACGTAGTGTGCGCAGAGTTTTGGCGTTTACATTTTATTTGTCTGATTGTGGCTCTATAATACATCTCAATGTAGGTAGCAACAATATTCAATATAAAAACTAAACTAACGAAACGAAACTAACGAATTTAACCGCTGTCATCAATTTGATGCTTGCAGGAAAAGTTAACGGAGACATTACCCATATGCTTTACGGGGCAAATTTGTGTGCCCTAAAGAAAAAGGACGGTGGCATTCGCCCCATTGCAGTGGGTTATACCTTTCGTCGCATAGCCTCGAAAATCTGCTGCAAAAACATTCTACCCCAACTGACTGCAAGGTTTCAACCAGCCCTGCTACTCTGCAAAACGAAAAACGAAGTTTCGTGACAATTTTTGGGTTCTAATTATGTTGGTGAACTATTACGAATTCAGTATCCACCAACATAAGCTGACCCCGAAAATTGTCACGAAACTTCGTTTTTCGTTTTGCAGAGTAGCAGGGCAGTACAGCTAGGTTTCGGCAGCAGGGGTGGATGTGAGGCCGCCGTTCATTCAGTAAGAACTTTTTTAAAAAGAGATGCAGGTGAAGTACTGCTGAAGGTTGATGTCAAAAACGCATTCAATTCAGTAAATAGAAACACCATCCTAAATGAAATTCTAAATTGTTGTCCTGAAGTTTTCGACTACCTTTTTCAATGTTACGGTTCAGAATCCACTCTCACTTATAAAACGCATAACATTTCATCATCTACCGGCTGCCAACAAGGTGATCCCCTAGGTCCTGCAATATTTAGTCTTGCAATCCATTCTATCATTTCTGCGTTAAATTCAAAATTAAACATTTGGTATCTAGATGATGGCACTTTAGGAGGCGATTCAGAGACAGTTTTATCGGATTTAAAAACAATTATCAACAAATTTCATGACATCGGTTTGGTTTTAAATTTTTCTAAATGTGAATTATTTATAAATGAATCCATTCAACATTCCAAAAAAGATGAAATCATTTCAAAATTCCGTTTTTTGGCACCTAACATCAAAATTATTACAAAAAAAACTCTACGCCTGTTAGGTGCCCCAATTCTAGATGAATCGTTTCCATCATTCATCACAGAGCAGCGTGCGAAATTCGATGATTATTCTGAGCGATTATCCAAAATTCACCGTCACATAGCTTTTCATATCATTCGGTTTTGTCTTTTTGTGCCTCAGCTCACCTATGTTCTTAGATGCAGCCCTCTTTGGAAGTTTAATGACCTTCTATCTAATTTGGACGATGCATTAAAAGATGTTCTAGTTAAAATTCTAAATTGTCCCCTGTCAGATGTTTCTTGGTGTCAGGCCACTCTTCCCATAAGGTTTGGTGGTCTAGGCATTCGTAAAATTTCTAGTGTGTCTCTTCCGGCGTTCTTATCCTCTGTACATAGCACATCGGCCCTTTTTTCAAAAATCATTAATGCTTCTTTAGGTAACATCAAAATTAATGCTATGGACGAAGCTAAGAATGCGTGGGCTTTAATCTGTCCAACTGAATCGATTCCCGAGAAACTTCACCTACAGAGACATTGGGACGAGCCTGTTTGTAAGAAGATGCAGCAGGACTTAATTGATTCTGCTGCGACTCTAACGGACAGGGCTCGTCTTATTGCCTCTGGAACTCGGGAATCTGGTTTCTGGCTTCAAGCCTTGCCCTCGGTGAACTTAGGCACCCTCTTGGACAACATAACTTTTTCTTTGGCCATTAGTCTGCGTATTGGAGCCACGACCAACGAGCCCCATCAGTGCCACTGCGGTAGCGCAGTCGATCGTCAAGGCCATCACGGCCTATCCTGTCGACGCTGTGCAGGCCGCCTTTCCCGCCATGCCAGTCTCAACGACATAATTCGTCGAGCCCTTGCCACCATTAACGTGCCGGCCATTTTAGAGCCGAACGGTATCGCACGTGATGATGGTAAACGGCCTGACGGTATGTCGTTGATTCCTTGGAGCCGTGGGAGGCCGCTGGTGTGGGATGCTACTTGCGTGGACACGCTGGCGGCGTCTCATTTATCGACAACCTCCAAGGTTGCGGGTGCAGCGGCGGCAGCAGCAGAAAACATCAAAAGGCGGAAATATACATCTATCGGAGATGGATATATATTTCTGCCTTTTGGTGTAGAAACTTTAGGATCATGGGGTCCAGAGGCGTGGCTTCTTTATCGTGAAATTTCCAAGAGGCTAATAGACGAAACCAATGACCAAAGGGCTGGTGCTTACCTCGGACAGAGGATAAGTATAGCAATCCAACGAGGTAACGTTGCCAGCCTTTTGGGCACTCTACCTGCGGTCGGTGACCTGAACTCTGTCTTCTATCTTTAGTTAAAATACTTATATATTTTAGATAGAATACAGAGTTCCTTTTATTTATTTAGTTGTTTAGGTTAAGAAGTGTAGATATTTTTTGTTCCTGTGTGTTTCTTTGTTTCTAAAAAATTAATAAAACTCTATAAATAAATATAAAAAAAATTTTAGGTAATTTTAACTAGAAAGTAAGTAATTGAAATTTCTTGGATAAAATTGATGTTTTAAAGTTTCCAGTCTATCTGGTACGGGTTACGATTTTGTGTATGGCCTTTGTCTGTCTTCTAGATATTAATCGTCTTTGGTTGTACATAAAACTGTAGTAGGTAGGTAACTAGGTAGGTACTATAAACATGATGTGGTCAATAAAAATAGGTTTGATATTTTTTAACACTTAGCTACCTACTGTAGCTCTTGTATAATTATTTAATTATGTAAAACAATCTAGGTACTTACTTACCCATTTTACACAACGACTTTTTTTTTAAATAAAATCGAACAAAATCTTTATTCAAACAAAATCGGTGTCCATAGCAACTAATGTAGTACCTATGTAAAACAGAATTCACTAAAAATAAAATGCAACAACTCATTCGCGTTATTCACGTAGTACGCGCTGTCAAAAAAAAATCAATATCTACCAAGGAAGATGATTACCTATCTACCTACTAACTGACAGACACTCTGAGTCTGACCAAAGAGAATATCGCCGCCCCCACAGAATAATATCGTAATCGACTATTACGATAGAAGTGCTTTTAATCGAAATAATTGTTGTGGAGGCCCAAATACACCTTGTCAATTTTTTTCAGCCGATTCGTACGAGTAAATACTAATATAGACTATGAATAAGATACTTTTTATTGTGAAATTACTAAGTTTGCATTAGTACATAAATAAATAATTTCAAATACAATGTTTTTTCTGGTATTTTGATTAAATATAACGAAAAAACCATTTAATCTCCATATACATACGATGACATTTGTATTAGGATATTAATCGGTATCGGATATTACACTATACAAACTTAATTCACTTGCCATGGAAAATGAACGTAATCCAGTTTTACGATATTTGTTACAATATATTAGAGCACCGAATAATGTGGTACCATTACAATACCGAAACAATCAATATCACATTTTTGTAGTCAACAATATCGCGTTTGACTATTACTATGCAGGTCACTGTCGACGAACGATTTCCACGAATAAAATGGTATTGTTATATATTACAGTAAAAAAATGTGTTTTCAATTCTAGTAATATTTATTTTAACAATATCTTCGTTATGGTAAATTATAGATTTTTTTCTGTAATATAATATTATTTTTGATAATTTAGGCTATGTTTTCGTATATATACGATCTTTCTACGTTAACTAACTGAAAAGTTATAGACCAAAAACGGTTTTTAATTCTCCTGTAAAATTTGTATTTTTCGATTACGATATTATTCGGTGGGGGCGGCGATATGAATGGCGCATGGCGGCGCGGCGCTCGTCATTGAATGATTCAACCGTCTCACTCACCCCGCCCGAACTCCGCACACACGACTCGTCCCCCGCGCACCTCACCGCCAAGTGTCTAACAGCAAGTGAGAACGCGATAACATTGAACGAAAAATAGTGCGCGGAAATTTTATAAAAAGTGTTCCAGGATATACGTTTTTATCAGTAAACCTTACAAGTTTGTGAAATAAATGTTTTTCATTTAGAATCTCCATAAAATTTGCGAGGTTTCTATTACAATATTTTCTTTACTTTTACAATTTATGAGTACATTATGAACGGCCAAAGTTCAGGTAAAATTTATGCAAAAAAGCAGATTTTTGGAGGCTTATGCTGAATTTGTTTCTCAAAATTTTGATTTTTAGTTTGTATAGAAACCTAGATATAGTGCACAAGATACCTATAAGTCCAAAAGTTTAAAAGAAAGATCTGTTACAACGGCATAATTACGTACGAGCGTTTGTATGAAAAGAAAGCCGGGTTGGCTGCTCTTAAATTTGTTTTTTATATCAATAGTTTAATTTATTTTGATTTTTTAAATGTTTTTCAACTTTTGTAGTTGAATGTTATATGAATGGGATTTATTTATCTACAAATGTATGGAGAAAGCCGATTTTATGTATTGAGGCCTCTATAAAAAGAGTCTACAGAAAAAACAAAAGTAAAAGTTGTAGCAATGCCGTCGTTAATTCAACCTCAGTTTAAAAATATCAACATTTATTATGTTTTACTGTAAAATATATTAAAAAATATTACAAAATTTGAATATTAGATTTTCCACGGTCTAGTTCATGCTACATGGACATCAGTCCATGTAGCCGTGCAAAATTTTAGCAACATTTTTTATCAATAAAATGTTGCAAAATTTGACTATCAGATTTTGCACGGTCTAATTCGTGCTACGTGGACTGATGATTGCTTGTGCATTTGATTAAACATACATTTACGGGTATTTATCGCTATTTTAATTTTAATTTAACCGCGACCACGGCTGGTGCAATCCAGTCGAAACGTCGGGATAAAATTAAAATTAAATAAAGGTAAATAGCGATAAATACCCGTAAATGTATGTTTAATCATGTGTTCTGATCGCGAAAGTTTAAAAAGACTAATGCTTGTGCATTGTATCTGAGCGTCTAATCTGCAAAACGAAAAACGAAGTTTCGTGACAATTTTCGGGTTCTAATTATGTTGGTGAACTATTACGAATTCAGTATCCACCAACATAAGCTGACCTCGAAAATTGTCACGAAACTTCGTTTTCGTTGTTCCGGAGTAAGGGCCCTGAACCTTGTTTGATCCAAATTAACAGCCACACAAGATTCAGTTAAGTAAAATTGAAAAATGTACGTTGTGAGTTTCATAAAGTGACGTTTGAAAAGATTGGGTGCACTCCAAACGATTTAAATGTTTTATGCGATTCAGTACAAGGCACATATCCATAAATTATAAGATGTTTAGCCAAGAAACAGCATAAATATGGCATTGTGAAAACCAGGACAGATTAAAAACTGTTTTATAATTGCAATTTTAGACGTCAACTCATAATTTGTTGTAACAAAATGTCAATTTGTATGTTAAAATCGCTGTAAATTGTTGATTTATTTAGTTATACTTTTAAAGACCGCTTATGTGAGAATGTAAGTTATTGATAATTAATTTATTCGTTCTGTAGTAATTACTTCACGCTTTTCGTAAATAAACTCAAGTTTTGATTCAGACTGTCGTTGTCTTTTAAACCTGATGAAACAACATTCGTTCTAAATGAAACTACCTGTAATAGTAAAAAGATTAGTTAAGAAAAGACATAAAAATAGAAAAAGAAATAATAAATATTAAAAAAACATTTAATTTAGTAAATAAACTTTTTAATCTAATTAATTCAAACACATATTTGTGCAAGAGCCACTTCTCATAGCAAAACATGTTTAATGACGGGTTTGTGTCCACGGATCCCGGGATCAGATTAATTGGCCACTGATACCGCCAAGTTTTATCCACCGATACCGGGATCGGTTTCCAATGAAAAACGATTAAATATTTTTATCCACTGATCCCGGGATCCGTGGCTACAAAAAATTACTTAAAGTAGTTTTGGAAACGAATCCCGCTTGTAGTGTTTAGAAGTTTAAATTAAAACCAAATGTTTATTATTGAATATGTTACATTGATCAATAAATTATTTTAATAAATTTAAAATCACAGGTATCATAGTGCTCAGTGCAGACAAGGTGCTTAGCATAAAATAGTTTACATTTCAATTTATACTTAGTGTAGATCCTATACTATACAGGATGCCCCACCCTGTACATAAATATAAATCTAAATGATTTTATTATTATGTTTGTCAACTTTCGTATCTCGGAACTATGGAGCCCCGGACCTTTGATAGGCATGTATGGGGCCGAAGCCAACACACAGAGGCCCTTTTGACAGTTTTGATGTTTTTGTGATGGAGACACATACCGGTGACTACCCTGAATAACACAAGAAATGCATCCAAAGGCAGTCCTCGGTCTGTGCAGGACTATTAAAAATGTGGGAAACTACTACTGGGCTATGGGGGTGGGATGGTAGTGGACTGGTTACCGGGGAACTATGGGGACTATGGCACCCGCCGACACAATTTATTATATATTTATATTATTATTATTAATAGATCACGTCTCTAAAAATGTTGCTATCTACGTATAGCTTCCGTCGCCTGTCCGCTTCGAGCGCTCCCTCACCAAATCATCTGACGCAGTCTTCAGGTCATACGCCCAGCCGAGCCACGCGAAGAAGTCGATGAACTTATTAGTGGGGTTGAGGAGGTTGTCACCGAGCTCTGCCGCGCGGTAGTCGAAAGGGAACGTGTGATGGTAGTTGTGGAATCCTTCTCCGAGGCTGGCGAGAGACACGCCGAGGTTCTGCAAGGCCACGATGTGCCTGTCGTACGGCTTGTTGCCCCAACGGTGCGCCGCGCTGTTGACCAGGAAGATGCTGTGAAGGCTCACCATGTACCGGGTCTGGTTCAGGTGCCAGGCTACCCAGAACTCCTCGCTCCACAGCATCGGGATGAGGGAAGGCAGAACGAAGCACGCCAGACTTGCGATCACCATGAAGTGGCTGTGGATTTAAAATAACATGATAGTAAAAAAAGTGGGAATAGAGTAAGGATAGAATCCAGGCTCAGACTGAGCCAGAAGGGCCCTGATGGTGCAAGTCAGGGGCCCGTGCCTGGATTAAGGTAGATGGGATACCACCTTCTATCCTACAAATATTATAAAGGTGAAAGTGTGTCTGTGTAAGTGTGTTTGTTACTCTTTCACGCTCAAACGGCTGGATGGGTTTGAATGAAATTTGGTACCAGAGCTGCTTACATCCTGGATAAAAATAGGCTACTTTTGATCCTGGTATTCCCACGGGAACGGGAACTATTCACTGCGGGGCGCAGGTAGTTATAAATAAATTATGAATGACCATACCTAATCTACCCCCCGTTAGCCAGGCCCGTGGGGGCCCGCAACCCTCATCTTATCTATTAGAGTCGATGTCACGTCATCTCGGCCTATCAGTAGGTAGATAAATTAGATGCTTACTCATGTTGGAATCTAAGCACGGGGTTGTTGTAAACATCCGAAAGATCGATGGCCGCGCCCTTCCTCTTGACCTCAGGGTGCTTTTGCGAGAGCAGCCATCCGATGTGCGAGAAGAACAGCCCTCGGCCGGAGTTGTGCGGGTCCGCGTCGGTGTCGCTGTACTTGTGGTGCGCGCGGTGGTCGCGCACCCACGTGATGGACGAGAACTGGAAGGCGATGGATGTCATGACGGTCAGCAAGACCTGGAGCGGCAGCTTCGCCTTGTACGCCCGATGCGCCCACAGCCGGTGCGCGCCCGCGGTGATGCCCAAGATGGACGCGTAATTGAGAATGAGCGCTGAAAAGACAAGTGGCAAATGAAATAACTGGGTAAGGCCGCCAAAATTGTCAATTTTTTTGTGTGACTTTTTGTCGTTTTTTGTTGCAGTTTCTTATGGTTAAAATATTCAATAAATTGTTGAGTATACCTGAATTATAGGTATACCGTCGAAGAAATAGATGATAGACCTCTGCTATATTAATAATATTTTTGCGAAAATCCTTAAAATAACATTTTTTATTAATAATTTAAATAAAAAATGTCTCTTGCTTTTGTGTTACGTTTTTTTTTGTGTGACACGTTTTTATCCCAAAGCTACTATTTAAACTACCAAAGTGCAAACCACAGTATTAATACGGCAACACTGTCATCCAAACAATTGAAAAAAAAAATCCAGCTCTTTTATTTCGCCAGTGAAGGAACATAAAGTGCGCGTCACTTTTTGCGGTTGTGTTCATAAAAAAAGTTTTATTTGTGATTTTTGAGGTAAGAAACAGATTTTTGAATGTTATTGTATTAAATTATTTAGCAATGAGGTCAAAAGTATACTTAAAATCGCCCATTACGGCCTAATTATAATAAATAACCGAGATATGACCTATAATTGTTTTAAAAATTTCGCTTTTGTGTTGCATTTGTATTACATTTATGTCACTTTTTTATTATTGTAACACAAATGTATGTGTTACGTAACACAGTAGATATATAAAGCCGCAAACATAGTGGTATTTGGACTGATTTTTGAAAGTATTGTGTAATGTGTGATTTTGTAGGTATGACAAACGCAGTACTTACATTTTAATATTGAAAACCTTCCAAGTGTTCAGTTAAACTGTTACAAAAGGCTCTTGAGCATCGAATTAGTTAAGTTTGTTTTACTAACGTTATCCAGCGGCCAATTGTTTTCTTCTATTGAAATAATATTATAATTAATCTATTTATGTGCATTAGTAACTGTACATTTTTATTTTAATGCCGTTAACTGCCCTAGAACGACAAAGATCGAGAAAAATTAAAAAGCTATTTTGTCCTTAGTAAAATATAGGCAGTATTTTTGTGTTTTTCTGCCTAAGGGTACTGTAAAAAAGAAAAGTTTATCTTGCATTATTTTAGGTTATTTATTTAACCATTATGAAATCACCTTTACTCAAAATATGTGTTACTTTTGGGTTACATTTGTGTAACGGTAACACAAAACCTGTTGTGTTACTTTTGTGATATAATTGACAATTTTGGCGGCCTTACCCAACTATTAAACCAACTTAATTTTTTTGAGAGAAAGCAATTAGCTGCACTCTTGAAGTGCATTTCTGTTTATAACTCTGAAGATCCTAATTTTTTTATGGTAAAAAATTAGAAACCATAAAAAAATTAGGATCTTCAGAGTAAAATAATCTTTCAAGCAAAAAAGGGAAAATAATCTTTCAAGCAAAAAAAGATTTGTTTAAATGGGTCCACTATTTGACGGAATATAATCAGTGAACGTTCGAAAAAAAAAACAGACATACCTACCTGCAGTGGAACATATAGGTAGGAACCACCTTTTGTATCGAATAACTATAGCAGTAGAAAAAAAGAGATAAGTACCTAATTTATTTGGCAAACATAGAACATGAGATGAGACAGGAAGACAGGTAGGTATTTTGTTCTCCTTTCTAGCCATCGTCACCAAATTTGCTCTCCATTTACCTATTTCTAGATACCTAATGATGGAGAAATCGCGACAAGTTCTGCTATTTTAGTAGGTATATAGGCATCCCTATAAATCTATTCTGCCTTCACCTCTTGCTATTTCCAAGTATTAAGTAAATAGAGCTTGTTTAGAAAGAAAAAAATTTTTTTTTCAATGACTAATTAAGTAAGTAATAAGTAAGCAAGTTTACTTACTAAAAACTATAGTCTGCCACCTGGCAGCGCCGGTGAACATCAGATAGAATCCATAGAGCCCACACAAATGGACCAATGAGAAGTAAACTATGTTTCCTTTCTTCAGTCTTCGTTTAAACTCCTTAGCCGGTTCTGTGACTACCCCTTCAGAACCGGCCGAAAGAGCCACGTCTTGCGCGTAAGGTGCCATTAGGTACTCCGCAAGGCTTATCACAGACAAAACTTGTGCTGTAAACTAAATAGTCTTATATATCAAGCGCCTGAGACTAGCGAGGAAGCAACCTAGGCTTTAAATATTCAAAAAGGCTAAAGGCCGTTTCGATGAAATCTACGAAATAAATTGAAAAATGTTTTTTCTATTTCGTTGTCATTTTGTATAAGTGGGCCAAATGGATAAGTAGGTACTTCGACTTTCGATCCGAAGGTCGTGAGTTCGAATCCGGCCGTGCATCAATGGACTTTTCGGGTCGAAAAGTTCGAAATTTATACGCACTTTAACACGAGCTTTAAACGGTGAAGGAAAACATAGTGAGGAAACCCGCGGCTAGTCAGCCCAACACGTATTGACCATTGTCATTCCTTTGGATATGGCCGGTTAAGCTGAGAGGATGGTTCAGGTGCTGGGCAAGCCTATTCCATCTCAACAATGCCCCAGGCACTACAGTGTCCCGTTAAGTGTAGGCAAAGCTTGCCTCCTGACTGTATAAATCATCTAAGTAGTAAAGATGTAAAGGCCTAAGTAAGTTTTTTGCATAGTTTAGAAAGAGTAGCGCAAACCAGAGTTTGGTGGCCACCAAATGCAACTTCGCTACTCCTCCTAAACTATACAAAATGAAACTATTACATAGGTATTAAAAAAAGCTTATGATAGGTTTCACATACTGAACATTCAGTTTTTTAAATTTCTTTGTTCAACGTACCTAATAATAAAATAGGCGGCGGCGCTAGTTTGACGCATACAGACACCTTAATAACTCGAGAATGGCTGGACCGCTTTGGATACATAGGAAGGTATATATTTTTTGAACTCTAATAGTTCGTAGATTGTTCGTGCATTAAAAAAACTGGTGGTACGAAGTGCGCAGTGTCAGCTTATATTCAATAAAATAAAGTAAACATACAGTATACTATATTATGAAATGTGTATCCATATTAATGTTGGCGACTGTACCCACTTAAATTACAAAACTGAAATATCAAAATGGTTTAGAAACTAGCTGACTTTAATGGAGGCAGTAAATATTACTTAGGTATTTATTTAAATAAATTACACAATCGACTTTTTTACAAAGTTAATTATATTCCCAACCCAATACCTAAATTAGAATGCAAAATATGTAAAATTGTTTTACCAAAGCCGGGACCCACAGTTTTCAAATGACTTTAGTGTCATATAAATTTGTTGTTTAATTTATGTAATGATGAATCATAATTTTATGCTTTAGCACTTTTAGCAGCCATAAAACTGACCGTTCGTTCGTTCGTTCGTATGAGCTAGTGGCCAACTCTGGTGACGGAGTTTTTAGGCCGCCTAAAGGCCTACATAGTGCTTTGAGTCTTTCTTTGTATGTATCTACCTATTTAAATGTATGTCTGTGCTTTTGTTGCCAAATAAATGTTATTCTATTCTATTCTATTCTAACTATGAACATTCAGATCATAAGCTTTTTTTAATACATTTGTAATAGTTTCATTTTGTAAGTAGGTACCTAGGTATAGTTTAAGAGGAGTAGCGAAGTTGCACTTGGTGGCTTCCTAAACTATACAAAATGACAACGAAATAGGATTCTTCTTCTTCTATATTTTGGCTTCATTTAGCCACTACCATGTCAATATAATTATTCAAGTCAAGTCAAAGTCTGAGTCAGTAAAGATGTGGGGTCTTTACTGAAGCATTACATGGACATTTTGTGAAAACTCGAAATGCAATGATATGATATCCAGTTTTGTTTCATTTGCCCACACTTATGTAGGTACGTTCACGTACACTCAACAGTTAATAATCAACCATAATTATTATTACACATTACGGTCGCTAAAACACAAGTTTCGGAAAATAAAACAAAGAGACAACATGACATCTCAAATTCCCGTCAAAAAGTGAAATCAAAGAGCATGTGGGCGTTTTTCAAAAAAAATGGGCACCCCCGAATTGTGTTGTCCACTAACTTCGACAACAAATTTCTAAGCAACCTAAACACATTTTACTAGTACGAGTGATATTTCTACTACAGCTAAGGTTAAGAATTATGTTTAAATATAAAAAATACTGAAACACATTGTAAAAATTAAAATATTGTCAAAAATGTAATTCGAAACAGCACAATTTCATATGTCCACCCTACACCTTGGTAACTTTATAGTTCATTAAAATACCCCCAAATGAGATTTATTAACTAAAGTTGCTTGCAATCGAAGTAGAAATGTTGGAATTTTAATCTCAAGTACCTATATTATAATACTGTAAAAAGGAATCTGAATAAACAATACTAGTTTAAAGTTTGTCCTCAAAAAACGAAGGTGGCGGAATTTCCGGCTAAGTAACGCCAAAAACTAGGACTACAAAACAAAAAAAATACTACCATTCTCTGCCATTATTTAGTAAGGGCAACATTACTTCCATTCCGAATACCCCATCCTCTTCTTCCCGCTTGTTTTTAACGCTTTCCGTTACGTTGTGTTGTGTGGTGTCATGGTGCAAAAAAAATGTTCCACTAAGAACGGCTCATTTACTGATAAATAATGAATGTATTAATAAGGACTTATTCTGTAGTTGCTTTTTAATTATCAGTGAATAATTTTTAAAACGCAAATGAGGAATTTTTATGATATTTCATATAAAATCATTGTCAGCAATAGTTTAAGGTAGTGATTCGTAACATCCATTACGCAACGTTTCTGCATACTTCCGTTCATTAGAAATAAGGTTTCCACATAAGTAACGGGCCATTTTTTTTGAAAACCGCCCATGTAATAGAGTGAAATAGGATTCATTTTTTTAAACAATGGGTAAAGATGATACACATACCTACTGTCACAATTTGAAAATTACCTACTTACATAATTTTAATGCATTGTAAAAATTTTATATAAAAATATAAGTACCTTACTGTGACATCATTTTCTAAAAATCATGAAATGTAGGTAAGTAAATTGATATTATTGTTGGCGACTGTACATGTTTTTGTTGTTCTGTTGGCATTGGATTCGTTTAATGCGGAACTAAAACAATAGGGATGTTGAAAACGTTTTAGGTTAAGTATAACCTTTTTTGTGTGTGGTTAAAACCTCTTTTTTATACCTAACTTGAAATTGTTATAATCTTTAAATTTGGAATTATATTTGAAATATGACGGTTTGCAAGAAAAATAAAATGACTTCTATTCCAACTACCATGGTGTTTGCTTTTTTGATAATATATAAAATACTTTTAAATAAAATATGGAAGAATATTTTACATGGTCCTTATCGAGTCGGATAGTTTTTTGTATAGTCTGCTTGCTATGCACTTAAGATACGTTTCTATTAAAAGTGCCAACGAATTGCGGTCTCTGTGGAGTACCGAGTCGGTGGCTGACCGTTCTGCGAGAAGACGCAGCCGCGGTCTGGAAACATTTCCTTTGAAGTGCGCACTGAATTGCGGTCTCTGTGGAGTACCGAGTCGGTGGCTGACCGTGCTGCGAGAAGACGCAGCCGCGGTCTGGAAACATTTCCTTTGAAGTGCGCACTGAATTGCGGTCTCGTGGAGTACCGAGTCGGTGGCTGACCGTGCTGCGAGAAGACGCAGCCGCGGTCTGGAAACATTTCCTTTGAAGTGCGCACTGAATTGCGGTCTCGTGGAGTACCGAGTCTGTGGCTGACCGTGCTGCGAGAAGACGCAGCCGTGGTCTGGAAACATTTCCTTTGAAGTGCGGTCTCTGTGGAGTACCGAGTCGGTGGCTGACTGTGCTGCGAGAAGACGCAGCCGCTGTCTAGAAACATTGTCTTTGAAGTGCGCACCGAATTGCGGTCTCTGTGGAGTACCGTGTCGGTGGCTGACCGTGCTGCGAGAAGACGCAGCCGTGGTCTGGAAACATTTCCTTTGAAGTGCGGTCTCTGTGGAGTACCGAGTCAGGTGGCTGACTGTGCTGCGAGAAGACGCAGCCGCGGTCTGGAAAGATTTCCTTTGAATTCCGCACCGAATTGCGGTCTCTGTGGAGTACCGAGTCGGGAGGCTGACCGTGCTGCGAGAAGACGCAGCCGCGGTTAACCAAAAAGAAGCATCAGCGAGCTACTCTGCTACCTGACGTCACATCTGTGACAGGAGTTTACAACCAACCGTGACGAGAAGACGTGGCGGTATCGTCGCTGGAGCGACTAGGCGGCAGAGGCTCTGTGTGGAGGTGAAATGGTTTGCCAGTGAAACTGTGAGTACAATTTGTGATCTATTTCTATTGGAGCAAGATTCAATTCAGTTTAGAATCAAAAATTCAGTCTGAACATTTCAAGATTTATTTTATTGGACTCTTAGTTTAGAATTAATTCTACAAAAAGTGATACTACGGGGAACCTATGCCCGATTTTGGTTTGATTTGTCTTGTTCACAAATATGAGTAAAATTGTAGGATTTTTCTAGAATAATGTATTTTTAAGAATTTTGAAGTTACGGTATTGATTGACATTGTTCTATTGTTTTAGTAGGTATCGTTTGATTTTCAAAAGTTTTGACTTATTCTTTTGTTAAAATGTCATCTTACGTCAAAAGCCAAATGGGCTATAAACTTCTCATTGAAAAAGATTACATAAACTTCAAAAAGTCTCCTAAAGACCGTCTTTCCGATGAAGCTTATTTGCTGACGCGATTAGAAGCTTTGGAAGAGAAATGGAGTATATTTTCGGCAACACATCGAGATATTTTGTTAAGAGAAGAAGAGTCAGGTGATGCAAAATATATCAAGGATAATGTGTATGGTTGTGTTGAGGAAATATATATTGAGTACAAAACAGAATTAAGGAAGGCTTTGAATTTAGTTAAGTTAACAAACAATACTGCTAGTTTAAGTAATATCTCGTCGAAAAGGGAGACTAACAATGTCAAATTGCCAAAGATATCGATACCGAACTTTTCTGGTTCTTACGCTGAATGGACAACATTCAAAGACTTGTATGTCTCTTTGATTCATAACAACGCTTCAATTGACGAGGTTCAGAAAATGCACTATTTGAAGAGTCATCTCACGGGAGAGGCAGAACAGCTTTTGAGGCACGTGCCTTTAACTGCAGCAAATTATGAAAAGTCATGGCTAGCTTTAAATAATAGGTATAATAACAAAAAATACTTAGCAAATTGCCTTTTAAAGCGCTTTATGAATCAACCCAGTATCGGATCCGAGTCGTGCACTGCGATTAAGGATATGTTGGATGTAATGAATGATACGATGAATGGTCTGAAGAATTTGGGTGTAGAGGTAGAGTCATGGGATACAATAATTATATACATGGTTGGTTCAAAGTTAGACTCAGAGTCACGTAAGGAGTGGGAATTTAAAATTAGTACCACGGACAAGTTACCAACTTTACATCAATTATGTGAGTTTTTAGAAACACGGTTCCGATCCCTTGAATTCTTGGAACCCAATCTGAAACCTAAATGAGATTCTTCTTACCAGAAGCACAAAGTCATGCATGCTATATCAACTGGCTCCGATTCTGCTGTTAAGCTGTGGTGTCCATACTGCAAGATGAATGATCACAAACTCACAAACTGTCAATTTCTTTAAGCTAGATTATAACGGTCGGCACTATTGTGTATAAGGGAACAGCATTTGTTTCAATTGTTTGTGTAGGAACCATTCTTTCTACCAATGCCGAGCGTATAAGTACTAGACTTTAGATATGCAAACAATAACATCACTCTTTGCTCCACCCAAGTCAAAAGTTAACATCCAAACACACGATTTTATTCAAATCAGGTTTAGAAGAAGTCCATGTAGCATTACATAATGTTGAGACGTCATGTGATGACGTTTCTAAAGTGAACGTACACTTTTCAACAAGGTACATTTTTCCTAGAAGAGGGGAAACAATCCACAGGTTCTGTTAGCAACTGCGGTTGTAGACGCGTATGCAAGCTCATAAACGTCTCTCGTAACAGAATCGATCGTGCAAATGCTGGGTCTGAAGAAGAGTTCCATAGGTGTGGTAGCTCAGGATTTGGCATCGGTGTAGATCAGGTTGTTCTTAAAGCACATCTTCGAGATCAACGTTGCATCGTATCATGATCCCAGTTACCAGCTAAAAATAATATGCACATGATTGTGTTAGGTACGTTCACTAGTTTGCATTCTTCAAAGAAGATTGAAGTTGATAATCCACAGGTTCTGTTAGCAACTGCGGTGGTAGACGCGTATGCAGGCTCATAAACGTCTCTCGTAACAGAATCGATTGTGCAAATGCTGGGTCTGAAGAAGAGTTCCATAGGTGTGGTAGCTCAGAATTTGACATCGGTGTAGACCAGGTTTGTTCTTAAAGCACATTTTCGAGATCAACGTCGTATCGTGTCATGATCCCAGTTACCAGCTAAAAATAATATGCATATGTGATAGGTACTTTCACTAGTTTGCATTTTTCAAAGAAGATTTAAGTTGAAAGTCCACAGGTTCTGTTAGCAACTGCGGTTGTAGGTATGCAGATGGATGCGTCCATCTGCTGATGAACGTCTAGTAACAGAATTTGTCGTGCAAATGCTGAAAAGTAGATGCACATGTATTAGGTATGTTCACTGGTCTGCTTCTTTCAAAGAAGATTGAAGTTGCAGATTGACCAGTGTTGGCTGAAATCACTCTTGCAGATACTCTAATTCACAAGGTCAGTAGGATTGACGTTCTATTTGATGCCGATGTGTATAGCAACATAGTTAGAGAGGGTTTGATCAAGGGTTCTAAGGGCACTCCGATTGCACAATGCACCGCTTTAGGGTGTATTATTTCGTGTCCCACTGGAAACAGTCATCTTGATGAAGGCTGAATTAGTTCAGCATTGTCATCATAATGTTATGGTAAGTGAGGATTCTTGTGTAGAGCGTTACTAAAGAAATTCTGACAGATTAAGAATGGTATCAGTAAAATTCTCACTGAGGAGGAATAACGTCGTGAGACTTTTATAGTCAAACAACTCAGAGAGATGCTACAGAATGCTATGTAGTGAGATTGCCGTTTCGTGAAGATAATTTGCTCACTGAGTGCCAGACTGGAAGAAGGTAAAAAGGTTTATAGCAAAGTTGTGTCAAACAAATTAGGTCTGTTTGTTCCTCTAGGTTGGGTAGCTCTTTGCGTCGTAAATCGTAATTGCGAAGGTCATGATCCTGAAGTTGTGGCTGGCCTGAATCGATTGGGATGATGAGTTACTCGATGAGCTTCCCTATCAATCAGAACTAATAAATGTAAGCAACTTGAGTATTCTTAGGTGGCTTGAAGCTAAATAATGATATTCTTTCGTGGTGTCTTGTCTTGTGATGCAATTATTGCCGCATACATTGCAGCAGTCTACCTGAGGACTGTTGATGTAGAATGTAACACTCATGTTCATCTTGTTGCGGATATAACAACGGTGGCTTCAACAATGCAAGTTTCGATTCTACTTCGTGAGTTGATGGAAACAGTTCTGTTGACTAAGTTAACCACGGATTAGCTTACCAGTTAGGAATTACCAGTGGATAAGATATTGTTAGATGATACGATTTGATAGTTGGTGAGCAATCATCCTTTTGCTCGCATAATGTAAGGCAGGATGGTTTTAAGTGTATATTGCTTGTATTTGTTTTTATGGCCACAGAATAAAGTTTTGATATTTATATTGTTTAATGTTATTAATCTGTGGTATTATTTACTTTACATTGTTGTTTAGCACTTTATTATTGCTAAGTATGTAAGCTGTTGTTAAATTTGTGTTTTTAAGCTTCAAGTTAAGTTTGTTTTAACTGCCTAACAGAATTCATGATGGGCGGTTATGTAAGAATAGCTGATGAAGAACGATCACAGTCGTTCTTGGTGGGCGGTATGTTGAAAACGTTTTAGGTTAAGTATAACCTTTTTTGTGTGTGGTTAAAACCTCTTTTTTATACCTAACTTGAAATTGTTATAATCTTTAAATTTGGAATTATATTTGAAATATGACGGTTTGCAAGAAAAATAAAATGAATTCTATTCCAACTACCATGGTGTTTGCTTTTTTGATAATATATAAAATACTTTTAAATAAAATATGGAAGAATATTTTACAAGGGATGTTAATTAGATTTAAAGGTTCGAAATAAAATGCATAATAATTAGATAGGTAGGTACTTAGGTAGGTATATATGTATAGGTACAAAATCATGCGATAAAAAAAATTACCTATTTACATTATATTTAAATTTAAACGATTGCCATTTTATTATAATAACTACCTCGACCCGTGCCCACTTCGTTTGTCGGTAGGTAAACATTTTTCATCAGTAGGTAGGTACGAAACGTTTTCGTTCAACCGTTTTTTGTCCGACTTTGCAAATCCGACTGCAACGAAAAAGCCTTTTAATTTAGGGTCAATATAATAGCCTTCACTCACAAAAAATGTGGCTTTCTATTGGAAAAATAATATTCAAAATCGGTTCAATAATTAGGTACCAAAGATTACCCCTACTACCTCACAAAATTCATCAGTAAAATATAATTACCTACAATATAAGTAGTAGCAAGGACGATATAAGTTTATTTATCTAGGTATAACATCCTTGGTAGTAGTACCTATTGGTAAAGTATATTATATACTATACCTACTAAGCTGATTTGGCTGAAACTTGAAATATACACATAGTTTATGACCTGGAATAACACATACCTAGGCTCCTTTTTATTGGGTTTAGTACCACAGATGCAAAGCCGCGGGCGGTTGCTTGTATCAAAAATATAGTTACTTAAAATACGTGTAGGTAGGCAAGTTGCGATACTCTTTCACTCGTAGCAACTCGTAGAGGTCGTGATTTTCCTCGTAGTAGCGGCGTAGCAATGCAGATTTAATAACACCCGGCGTCGGCAAAATATGTGCTTTTAATATTTAGTGTTTTTTTTTTTTAAATTTTATTGAAAAGATTTAAGTATAACAGAAAATAAAATAAGACTTCTTACATATTTAGGTAGGTACATAACTGATTCTGGCGTCGCTTCGACCAAATCGACCAGTTGCCCCGAAGAATTTTGAAGACGCGATGGGCCCCTGTATACCCCACGGACACTTATCTTGGCCTCCGGTGCGTAAAAAAAATCGGGGGGCTAAAAAGACCATTTTAGCTAAATCTTAATTACCTAGTAGTAGGTTGCTACCTAGCTAGCTTTTTTACGCACCGTAGACCAAGATAAGTGTCCGTGGGTAGGTATACCGGGGCCCATCGCGTCTTCATACCTATATGTTTATTTTTAAATCGAAAAATTAATAACAATTCATTATTCATTTGTTTGACAGTTTATTGTGGAAAATCGCAAAATGTCTCAAAAGAGTAATTCATTTACTTATCTGAAGTTTTTAAAGAGTCCCAGGAACATTTTTCAATTTATTTCGTAGATTTCATCGAAACGGCCTTTTTAGCGTTTTTGAATCTTCACAGTCAAGGTTGCTTCCTCGCTAGTCTCAGGCGCTTGATATATAAGACTATTATTTAGTTTACAGCACCAGTATTGTCTGTGATAAGCCTTGCGGAGTACCTAATGGCACCTTACGCGCAAGACGTGGCTCTTTCGGCCGGTTCTGAAGGGGTAGTCACAGAACCGGCTAACGAGTTTAAACGAAGACTGAAGAAAGGAAACATAGTTTACTTCTCAGTGGTCCATTTGTGTGGGCTCTATGGATTCTATCTGATGTTCACCGGCGCTGCCAGGTGGCAGACTATAGTTTTTAGTAAGTAAACTTGCTTATTACTTAATTAGGTAGTCATTGGAAAAAAAAAATTTCCAATGACTAGGTACCTAATAAAAAAATTTTTTTTTAAACAAGCTCTATAGGTATCTATTCATACTTGGAAATAGCAAGAGGTGAAGGCAAAAAAGATTTATAGGGGTGCCTATATACCTACCTACTAAAATAGCAGAACTTGTCGCGATTTCTCCATCACTAGGTAAGTATCTAGAAATAGGTAAATGGAGAGCAAATTTGGTGACGAAGGCTAGAAAGGAGAACAAAATACCTGCCTTCCTGTCTCATCTCATGTTCTATGTTTGCCAAATAATAGTTATCTCTTCTTTTCTACTGTTTAGTTATTCGCGATACAAAAGGTACCACCTACCTAGGTACCTATATGTTCCACTGTAGGTATGATGTTTTTTTACGAACTTTCACTGATTATTCCGTCAAATAGTGGACCCATTTAAACAAATCTTTTTTTGCTTGAAAGATTATTTTCCCGAGATGTTACCATAAAAAAATTAGGATCTGACCAGGATCTTCGGAGTTATAAACAGAAATGCACTTCATGAGTTCAATTGCTCTCTCTCAAGGAAATGAAGTTGGTTTTTTCATTTGCCACCTTGTCTTTTCAGCGATCATTCTCAATTACGCGTCCATCTTGGGCGTCACCGCGGGCGCGCACCGACTGTGGTCGCATCGGGCGTACAAGGCGAAGCTGCCGCTCCAGGTCTTGCTGACCGTCATGACATCCATCGCCTTCCAGTTCTCGTCCATCACGTGGGTGCGCGACCACCGCGCGCACCACAAGTACAGCGACACCGACGCGGACCCGCACAACTCCGGCCGAGGGCTGTTCTTCTCGCACATCGGATGGCTGCTCTCGCAAAAGCACCCTGAGGTCAAGAGGAAGGGCGCGGCCATCGATCTTTCGGATGTTTACAACAACCCCGTGCTTAGATTCCAACATGAGTAAGCATCTAATTTATCTACTGATAGGCCGAGATGACGTGACATCGACTCTAATAGATAAGATGAGGGTTGCGGGCCCCCACGGGCCTGGCTAACGGGGGGTAGATTAGGTATGGTCATTCATAATTTATTTATAACTACCTGCGCCCCGCAGTGAATAGTTCCCGTTCCCGTGGGAATACCAGGATCAAAAGTAGCCTATTTTTATCCAGGATGTAAGCAGCTCTGGTACCAAATTTCATTCAAACCCATCCAGCCGTTTGAGCGTGAAAGAGTAACAAACACACTTACACAGACACACTTTCACCTTTATAATATTTGTAGGATAGAAGGAGGTATCCCATCTACCTTAAACCAGGCACGGGCCCCTGACTTGCACCATCAGGGCCCTTCTGGCTCAGTCTGAGCCTGGATTCTATCCTTACTCTATTCCCACTTCTTCTACTATCATGTTATTTTAAATCCACAGCCACTTCATGGTGATCGCAAGTCTGGCGTGCTTCGTTCTGCCTTCCCTCATCCCGATGCTGTGGAGCGAGGAGTTCTGGGTAGCCTGGCACCTGAACCAGACCCGGTACATGGTGAGCCTTCACTGCATCTTCTTGATCAACAGCGCGGCGCACCGTTGGGGCAACAAGCCGTACGACAGGAATATCGCAGCCTCGCAGAACCTCGGCGTGTCTCTCGCCAACCTCGGAGAAGGATTTCACAACTACCATCACACGTTCCCTTCCGACTACCGCGCGGCTGAGCTCGGTGACAACCTCCTCAACCCCACTACTAAGTTCATCGACTTCTTCGCGTGGCTCGGCTGGGCGTATGACCTGAAGATCGCCGCAGATGATTTGGTGAGGGAGCGCTCGAAGCGGACAGGAAGCTATAGATAGCAACATTTTTAGAGATGTGATCCAATAATAGTAATAATAAAATCATTTAGATTTATATTTATGTACAGGTTGGGGCATCCTGTATAGTATAGGATCTACACTAAGTATAAATTGAAATCTAAACTATTTTATGTTAAGCTTAAACCTCGTCTGCACTGAGCACAAGTCATTAAGTGTTTTGCTATGAGAGGTGGCTCTTGCACAGATATGTGTTTGAATTAATTAGATTAGAAAGTTTATTTACTAAATTAAATGTTTTTTTTTAATATTTATTATTATGTAAATAAAATGTCTTTTCTTAACAAATCTTTTTACTATTATAGGTATAGTTTCATTTAGAACGAATGTTGTTTCATCAGGTTTAAAAGACAATGACAGTCTGAATCAAAACTTGAGTTTATTTACGAAAAGCGTGGAAGTAATTACTACAGAACGAATAAATTAATTATCAATAACTTACATTCTCACATAAGCGGTCTTTAAAAGTATAACTAAATAAATCAACAATTTACAGCGATTTTAACATACAAATTGACATTTTGTTACCACAATTTATGAGTTGACGTCTAAAATTGCAATTGTTTTAAATAATCTGTCCTGGTTTTCACGATGCCGTATTTATCCTGTATCTTGGCTAAACATTCTTATGATTTATGGATCCTTGTACATTGTACTGAATCGCATAAAACATATTATTAAAACGTTTGAAGTAGGTCAAACGTCACTTTATGAAACTCAACTAGGTTCAGATACAATGCACAAGAAATAGTCTTTTTTAAACTTTCGCGATCAGAACACATGATTAAACATACATTTACGGGTATTTATCGCTATTTACCTTTATTTAATTTTAATTTTATCCCGACGTTTCGACTGGATTGCACCAGCTGTGGTCGCGGTTAAATTAAAATTAAATTAAGGTAAATAGCTATAAATACCCGTAAATGTATGTTTAATGCGCTTCATCCTCGTGCTCCTACTAAAAACTCCTACTGATAGGAGCACCGGGACATCCATGTCCTGATGCTCCTACTGCAAAAGGAAATTGTAAAACGCTAAGTAGGAGCATCGAGACATAACGAAAATAGAATTACTTATAGGCATACTCTGATTTAAGTACAGGTGAATGCAGTTATCTATTACATATTAAGAGTCACTTCACAATGAAAGTAGATTTCTGTTTAGATATAAAACCTCGTATATATAGGTAGATATAATATTATATATATATAATTATAATATATTATATTAGTTTGTGAAATTTCTTTCTACTCGAGTAAAACTCGGAATATTCCAAGCACCCGCCCCGAGACCCTCAGGGAAAAGGTTGCTCAGACTCCCTCTCACTACTACTATTTCCTCCCCGATTTACAAATATTGTATCCCCAAGAACTTTACTTATGATGGTGACTGTGTGTATAGCTGCCTGTTTCTGTATGATGTGTATGTTTATGTTTGAATCTAATTTACTGCAATATCTATGAAGACTTTAGGCTATCATTCCTGTGGCCCCGACTACAATAGGTATGACTTCGGTAGGTGTTTTCCAGAGCCTAGTAACTTCAACTTTTATATTATATTATATTATTATTTATTTTATTTTATATTATATATATAATTATATATTATATAATATAATATATATATAAATATAAAACCGTTTATTAATAGCGGGGTTAGTGATTAGGTATAAGATTAGTTATTATTTGTTTATTGGTTGCATAAAAAGTATTTTGTTGTTAACTGTACAATATGTTATGTGATAGGAACAGGAGGAATTCAATTTAGAATATTACATTATTCCCCATAGTTTTTATTTTCAGTAGGAGCATCAGGACATGGGTGTCCTGGTGCTCCTATCAGTAGGAGTTTTTAGTAGGAGCACGAGGATGAAGTGGTTTAATGAAATGCACAAGCAATCATCAGTCCACGTAGCACGAACTAGGCCGTGCAAAATCTGATAGTCCAATTTTGTAACATTTTATATCACTCCATGTAGGTAGCATGAATTAGACCGTGGAAAATCTAATATTCAAATTTTGTAATATTTTATATATGAGCATTTTGCACCAGTCTGATTATTGAATTAAAGTTAAATTAATAATAAATTAATGAAAAATAAATAAATTAAATTAATAGTTGTGACCGGAAAAGAATAGGCGACACAATTATTCTATGGGCTTCAGACTTTCGATTGGTATAGAATTTCTCTAATAATCATACCGGTGAAATGTTAAAAAAATTGTTGTTTTAATTAAGCATTACTGGACTGAAATTTGTTAGACAACCCTTTATGCAATATATTTATTGACATATTAAATTAAATATAAAATACGTTTCATCAAATAAACATCTCGGTGAAGGTCGATGTATGACGGGATCCTATACTATTAGGTAATACCTTATTTAATGCCTACATGTATAAATTAATTATACAGTCGATGTTTTTACAAAGTTAATTATTATTGACAATTACCTAGGTACCTAAATTAGAATGCAAAATATGTAAAATTGTTTTACCAAAGCCGGGACCCACAGTTTTCAAATGTAGGTACCTACCTACCTAGGTAACTTAAGTGTCATATAAATTTGTTGTTTTATGTACCTAATGATGACTCATAATTTTATGCATTAGACATAAAACTGATCGTTCGTTCGTATGAGCAAGTGGCCAACTCTGGTGACGGAGTTTTTAAGCCGCCTAAAGGCCTCCGTCATGGCTTAACGACTTTAAAAGCCGGGCCTGACAATTTAACGTGCCCTCCGAAGCACGGAAGCATGATAAAACTGATGATAGCTATACGTTGTGGTTACTAGCCCAATTGACAGCAAGTAGTCTATCGCAGTAGCTAGTGGCGCAGTGGGCGAAGGCCCATCTGATGGTCCGTTCCACCTAGTTACATTGTAGTTACATGATGTAACCAGCTGGACATTTTTATTCCAAGTAGTTACATTATTCAATAAATAGTTAAGTCCAGTCCATCCAAAGGTTGCCTGGAAGAAATCGCTTTGAGCGATAAGGCCGCCCATTGTGTCACCTTGTATTAGTTCTTAAGTTTTTTAGTTTTAGTGCATAACTTGGTGTAACAATAAAGAGTTTTCTATTCTATTCTATTATTTAAAAATGTAACTTTAACCACAGATAAAAGAATACTAGTACTATAACGTAACTAATGAGACTTTTTTGTTCCTTTCCACCTAGTTACACCGTAGATATAATAATCAATAATAATCAATAATTTATTTCCTATAATAATATATAATAATCAATAATAATTTATTTAATTTATTTAGATAGGTACCATCGTAGGTTCAAAAGATATATTAGTTAGCTCTCGTGAGTCATGTACTTACTCTAGTACGAGGTTGCGTTACTCCTGCGATACCAAAACAAATATGTGTACCTAAGTGTAACGTTAGAGCCGTAACAGGTACAACGAGGAATAATTAAAACAAAACCGGTTATGTATTTTCTATTCTATTTATTTAGATAACTAATAACAGTAGCTAGCTTAGATAAATGCGTAAATAAAAGTAACTTTACAAAGAAACTGCCTGTTAATTAATCACTGAAACGTGATTTGGTACGAATGCGCAGTATAGACATCATTTTTATTATAAAATTTAGTAAAATAGAACATTCATTTGCTTACATTTTGAGACATTTTCCGGAACCATACATCTTCAAAAAACAGGATGAAGTTATCTTATCCTGTCTATTGAACAGGCATTAGAATCACCTAGCATGTAAGACGAAACTGAAGTGATCCTTGAGGTCCTACCAAAATAAATGATTTTTCTTTCTTTCATTGAAGAATCAGTGGGACTTGGGACATTTAGAACTATAGAGTACATTTCGCCATTATCATGCCACAAATTACAGTACCTACAGACTAAGGTCTTAATTCTAGATTTGTCAATTTAACAAAGTTCTAAATAATGTTTTTTTCTTGTTACTCATAGGGTAATCAAAAGAGATAGCAATAGATTTATTAGCAGTTTTAGCTAAAGTAAGTTTAATAGCCCACGGGGTAAGCATACAAAACTTCATCATATTCTTTCCATCTTCTCAAATTAAACTCTTCAATAAAAATGTTGTCCAGAGCGCGCATTGAAATGAAAGAAAGTCATGAGGCCACTTGGCCATGTATATGTTATCGCTAGGCCCCTAGGCCGCCGGCGCGTCCTTCAAGGCCGCGCGGTGTTCGTCCAGCTTGGTCCACTTCTCGCTGACACGCCACAGCCACTGGGCCAGCTCATAATCCTGCGCCAAGGGGGATGGCGTGGCTTTCTTCATGTCGCTGGAAAGAAATAGGACTTAATCGTTAAAAATACCATATTTCATAGTAACATTTACTGCTTGTCCTACACTATCGATATAAAAAAATAGAAATAGTGTAAGTTTTATTTTTTTTACTTTTATTTTTGTAAGTTTTTTTCCGGGTTCGATACCCGAGCTGAGTACAAGTTTTTATAAATGTATGAATGCATAAAAGCCGTGTTGGCCAAGTGGACTACTTCGACTTTCGATCCGAGGTCTGGGTTCGAATCCGGTCGTGCATCAATAGACTTTTCGCATCGAAAAATGTATATGCACTTTAACACGAGCTTTAAACGGTGAAGGAAAACATCATGAGGAAACCCGCGGCTAGTCAGCCCCACACGTATTGACCATTGTCTTTCCTGTGGATATGGTCGGCTAAGCTGAGAGGATGGTTTAGGTGCTACAAGCCTATTCCATCTCAACAATGTCCCAGGCACTACAGTTTCCTCAAGTGTAGGCAAAGCCTCCTGACTCTGTATAAATCATCTAGTAAAGATGTAAAGGCCTGAGTTTATGAATGCATGGCGGCGCATTTTGTATGGCGGAAACTATGGATTCATTTTATTTTTTGTCCCTCTCGGCGGCACGCTGTTCGTCCAGAGGCCTTACTCGGGATCAACGAAAACGAAGTTTCGTGTCAATTTTCGGGTTCCATCCAATAATGTTGGTAAACTATTACGAATTCAGTACCAACATAGGCTGACCCGAAAATTGACACGAAACTTGGTTTTCGTTGATCAGAGTAAAGCCCCTGGCAGGGCTTGGAACCGGTTTGAAATTTACCTGTTCGGAACCGGTAAAAACGTTATTTCAATGAATTTCGTTCGGAACGCAAACGTTATCGCGAACTAATGAAAAACCTCAATGAACCGGTATATCCAAGTGTATCTAAAACGCGTAGGTTTTCAAAGGTGGCAAATCTTGGCGGCTAGGCGCGGCGCTGGCGTGGACGCTCGCTACGAGGGAAAGAACTAATCATTTTCGTTCTATACCGGTATTTCGAGCAAAAACCGCTTGGACAGTTCCGCTCGCATTAACCGCTACGATAGAGGTTACGTTAGAACGTTACCGTAATGAAAAGGTTGTAGGTATTTAAGGCCAAACCGGTTTGAAATTTTTTCCGGTTTCCAAGCCCTGGCCCCTGGTACTATACTAGGTCCATGGTAAGCTAAGGGTACACTCAGAAAGAAGAAAGAAAGAAAGAAAAAATCATTTATTCTTGTAGGACCTCAAGGATCACTTAAGTTTCGTTTTACATGCTAGGTGATTCTAATGCCTGTTCCAACGCGACTCTTCACCAGGGAAAGAATCAGGCAAGAACCTGGTGGTGTGGGCCTAGCTTTTTTTTAAAAGCGATCTCTTAACAATCTAAAATAATTTAAATAGTCAAGCTTCAGTGGGAAGCCAGTCGAACAAAGTACATAGTACATATAATATACTCACACATAGTAGTCCCCGGCGCAGCGCCTGAGGGCGGGGTCTAGGGCCGCGTGGACGGCGGCCTGCGAGCCTATCTTAGCACTCTTCATGAACGGCCAGAACAGCGGGTAGATCAGGTATCTGCAGACAATGTTCACGGAAATCAACAACAAAAGAAGATAACTGACTTCAAAGTCTAATTAACGGCCGAAATTAATATTCAATCCGACAAACGATCGCAGATCTATTGCCATAGCAACGCCAATCTGCCAAAAAGTGCCATACATTAAAAATAAAAAAAAATTAAATATGATCACGACTGTATCCCAGGAAGCGGTAGACATTTCTTTCAGATCTTTTCAGGCAATTTTTAGATCCTTTTGGAGATGTCTATGGGGGTAGTCAGAGGTAAGTGCAAATACATATTTGGTACATGCCCACATCTTCCAGAAGTTAACTTTCCATACGTGACAGGTTGCAAGCCCATTTCCGCTATTAGAGCTAACTGGTTTCCTCACGATGTTTTCCTTCACCGTTAAAAGCTCGTGTTAAAGCGCATATAAATTTTTCGGTGCGAAAAGTCCATTGATGCACGCCCAGATTCGAACCCACGACCTCCGGATCGAAAGTTGAAGTACTAATCCACTTGACCAACACGGCTAATATAAAAAAAAAATATATAATATACAGGGTGTTACCAGACCACTACCGAAAACTTAAGGGGATGAAAGTACCCATCAATATGAACAACTTTTTCTAAGAAACCAACACTGTGAACGCGAAAAAAAAAACAGCTGTTTCATACACTTTAGCCAAGTAGGTATTGAACTTATGTATGGAACTGCTGTTTTTTTATCGCGTTCACAGTGTTGGTTTCTTAGAAAAAGTTGTTCATATTGATGGGTACTTTCACCCCCTAAAGTTTTCGGTAGTGGTCTGGTAACACCCTGTATATTATTTGTTGCATCTACAGTGTGTGCAATACATGCATACAAACAAGTAGTAAGTAGAGTCTGATGGTATACCTTGTGATGCTCTTCATCATGCTCATGTGTCGCGTGATCTCCGTGTCTGACATCCCCGGGTCCACCGCCACCACGGATATGTCATATTCTGGAAGGATAATAAGGGGTCATAAAGTACGTCACTATAATTTCATGAGTTTTTGACCTGCACCCCCTTCTTGTCACAGAAGGGGTTCTGTGACAAGAAGGGGGTTCGAAATTTGACGTCACAAAACTTAGACTTGTCACACCAGGGCGCGTAGACAAGTGACAAACGTTTCGTATCTATTCTCTTTCTATCATCGCTACACCTCTGATTTGTCATGATCGCTCGAGTTTTCGTCATCGAATGTCAATTCCTATACATTTTTTTTAGTTTCTAATCGAAAGCGATTGTCGAAATGTAACATGGCTAGGGCAGCTGGTTTACTTCGTCGCCTAATATTATAAAGGTGAATGTTTGTGTGTGTATGTGTGTTTGTTTCTCTTTCACGCTCAAACGCCAGGACGGATTTTAATGAAATTTGATACTAGAATTGCTTATACCCTGGATTGAACAAGAGGCTTCTCATCCCGGTATTCCCACGGGAACGGGAACTATTCACCGCGGGTAACACCGCGGGGCGCAACTAGTAGTGGCAATTCGGAGTGTCGCAAAAGCTAAACTTAACTAACCAAAAATGTTGCCGTCCCTTTCATAGCGATGGGAATAAGGATGGCATTAATTTTAGTTAGTTTAGTTTAGCTTTTGCGACACTCCGAATTGCCAATAGTATCTAATAATAACAAATAAATCTATGCTTGGAGGAAATTGCATCATTACACCGACAAGAGCTGAGCTCTTAAGTTTTTTATATATAAATCTATGCTTACCAAGGTTTTGCCTAGCAAGTTCCCTCGCGAACAGGAGATTGGCGAGCTTGCTCTGCGCATACGCAGCGGGCGCCTGGTAGTTCTTGGTCATGTTGAGGTCCTCCTTGTTGATCTTCCCGCGGTGGTGCGCGCTGCAAGACACTACCACCACTGTGCTGGGGGTCGAGGCCTGCAAGACATGACATTATATTTATATATACACTAGCTTACTAAATAATAAAAAAAACAGTTTTTTTTTAATTTTTCTAACCTATATTTTCCCAGTGCTGAGTTCAATTGTTTCCATCTATCTCGGTCTTTTGCCATGTCCCACCAACCCTCTTGAAATATGTCGAGTTCACCCCGCCAGCGTCTTCTCGGCCTGCCCAGGCTTCGTCCATCAGCCAGCACCCGGCGTAAAAAGCAAATAAATTGTTTATTCTGCCCAGTGGTACGTACCTTGAGTGTGTCCAGCATCAGATTAGTGAGCAGGAAGTGTCCGAGATGGTTGATGCCGAGTTGTGCCTCGAAGCCATCCTGAGTGACTCCTGGCGGCGGCTCCATCACGGCTGCGTTGTTGATGAGGACGTCGCAGCGTGGCTCTTCGGATTTAAACCTGAAACAGGATCAGCTAGGTCTAACGACATTCAAAAGTGGCTAGGTCTTTTTGAATGTCTATTTACAAATCTCCAAAAGGATCATGATTAAAATCAGAAATTCCACGAACATGCCAGCTAGGCTATGTGCGTATACAGAAAGAAAGCTGGAAACTTATAAGCGCTTACCAGCTTTTGACAGCGCTCGTAAGCGCTCAGGAAAATATGTGAACGCGCGCCGATAAGCACTGAACGGTGCCGCCAAGTTCCGACAAGCTTCAACACGCGCTGGTCAACGCTGGGCGCTGCTATTAAAAATTAATATACAACTGTGCTTCAACAAGCATCTTTTGTGTAGAACGGACCAGCGTTGTCAAGCGCCGGTAAGCGCTTATAAGTTTCCAGCTTTCTAACTGTATACGGCCTATTATTGTCTCACTTGTCGCGAAATCGTTTGTCGCCATCACGAATAAACTGTCAAATAAGACAATAAATTGCGAACACAACTGTCAGATTTGACAGTGAAACCATTTTTAGTCATAATGGCGAAAAATGACGATTTCGCGACGAGGTACTCAATAAACTATCATGTCTCCCGCTCTATTTAATGTCTACCGCTCCCTGGGATACAGTCGTGATAATATTTCATTTCATTTTAATTCCACGGGTAAGCAGATAGGGTTTTTTTTTAATTCAGCAGGATATTAATGATCACATTATAATCGTCTTAAAAGCTAGGCGATTCCACTGCCAAGAAACACAGTACCTACTGACCTCTTAACGAAGTCCTTGAAGGAAATTGTGGAGGCGAAGTTGTATGGCCGGCAGGAGACATATTAAACCAGTATCCCTGTAGATGGCGCTTATCGGTGCTTTAACCGATAAAATCATCTTACTAATAGTTTCAGGCCTCGGCTTACAGGATCCGTAGCCTAGTGGTCAGGCAGCTCGGCTTAAGAGCGATCGCTTGTATCTACGGTTAGAATGTTGGTGGATACTGAATTCGTAATAGTTCACCAACATAATTGGAACCCGAAAATTGTCACGAAACTTCGTTTTCGTTGATCCGGAGTAAGGCCCCTGCCAGAGCCGTTAACTTTTAGTAAGATTTTTCATTTATAATGAAATACTAAACTTGTTGTGCGCTTATGCCCAGCAATGCAATGTGTCCGATGCCCAGCTCTCAGTACTGACCTCTTAACGAAGTCCCTGATGGATACAGTGGAGGCGAGGTCGCAGGGCCGGCAGTAGACGTATTTGTTGTGCGTCTGCAGCACGATGTCGCGACGCACCGTCTCGCACTTGTCCATGTCGCGGCACGCCATGAACACCTGACGATCATAGCTAGCCGGGTTATTCAAGGAACACCTGACGATCATAGCTAGCCGGGTTATTCAAGGAACACCTGACGATCATAGCTAGCCGGGTTATTCAAGGAACACCTGACGATCATAGCTAGCCCGGTTATTCAAGGAACACCTGACGATCATAGCTAGCCCGGTTATTCAAGGAACACCTGACGATCATAGCTAGCCCGGTTATTCAAGGAACACCTGACGATCATAGCTAGCCCGGTTATTCAAGGAACACCTGACGATCATAGCTAGCCCGGTTATTCAAGGGCACTTGATCGGATTTATTTTAATCTAGCTAATCAACTATTATTTTTGACGACCACTCTCTGGCGCAGTGGATGTGCCTGAGACGCAAAGGTTGCGGGTTCGATCCCCGCTGCGGGACAAATGTTTGCATGATCTGCAAATATTTGTCTCAAGTCTGGGTGTTTTCTATGTATAATATATACCTACTAGCTGCGCCCCGCGGTGAATAGTTCCCGTTCCCGTGGGAATACCGGGATCAAAAGTAGCCTATTCTTTAATCCAGGGTATAAGCAATTCTGGTACAAAATTTCATATAAATCCATCCAGCCGTTGAGCGTGAAAGAGTAACAAACACACTTACACACACACAAACTTTCAGCTTTATAATATTATATAGTGTGATGTATTAACAATAAAAATATCTATGTAGTATATCAGTCATTTACCATAACACAAGCATTAACTTGCTTGGCTTGGGACTAGATGACGCCGTGTGGAATGTCCACGGCTATTTCTTTTTATTTTACATTTTAATGCTTTCTGTAACTGAAACTTAACCAAGTGGCGCATCCCACCCATCAATGTGGGCATGTATAAAATATGTATTTGGACATACCTCTGACTGCCCCTTAGACACCTTCAGAAAGGATCTAGAAATTGCATAAAGATCTAAAAGAAATGTCTACCGTTCCCTGGGATACAGTCGTGATCATATTTTTTTTACGTGAGTAATTTCCCGTGGGCTATTATAATGTCTAATACAACTCACGATAGTTTTGAAAGTGAAATAGTATTATATTATCTGTGGTATAGAGCACATGTTATAATGCTCTGTCCGTCCGTCCACCTGCACTCGAGAAAACTTGAACCAGACGAAGGAAAGAAGTGTAAGAGTTGCTGAATATTGGACAAAGAGGAGACAATGACACGATAGAAGATCGGTGTACCTTGGCCCCGCGGCGCGCGAAGTCCCAGGCCAACTCCTTCCCCATGCCGCTGGTGGCGCCCGTCACCACCACCGTCTTGTCCTCCGCGCGCATGTTCTTGTCGAAAGGCGAACCGCTGTATACGTCCCTGTAATGGCCGGAGTAGCAAAATACATCGAGAATGCAAACCTTAGTAAATTCGAACCATTACCTACATTCGCGTTATCTCGTAAAATATGTGAAAGTAAGAATGGCGAGTGTATTGTTGCTAAAATGAATATGATATAACCTTTATCGACAAAAATTGTGCCTCGAGTTGACTACCACGAGATAAACTAAACGGCATACTACTTGCAAAAACAAGGCACGTGTAAAAAATGATGCAGTTTCCGACTACCTACTCGCTGCTCCCAGATATATGGCGCAAATGAAGGTTAGATTTAGAAGCATTTGTATGGGAGTAAAAAGGATCAAATATGCTCAATCCAATTATACACAGTGATTCGTACTCAGTAGGTATCTTTGGATTTTAAGTCTAGAAACTTTCGTCATAGTAGGTATAGCAAGGACGATATAAGTGGCAATTCTGGATGTCGCCAAAACTTAACATAACCAATTTGACAGCACTAAAAATGTTGCCGTCCCTTTCATAACGATCGAAATAAAAAGGATGGCATCAATTTTAGTGCTGTCAAATTAGTTTAGGCGACATCCAGAATTGCCACTATAGACTTGGTAATAGCAAGGTAATGGCGGCGATTCTGTTGCAACACTGACTAGTATGGGGGGACTTTATTATTATTATTATTATTATGAGCCGTGATGATCCCACTGCTGGGCAAATGGGGGGACTATTGAAGTCAAACAAATTTGTTCACCGTCACAAAGTTTATTAGAGATGGGTCGTGGGGGGATTAACAATACACATTTACACAATACAGGTTCAGACTTTGGAGATAGATTTTACACACAAGTTAACGTTAGCAGCTACAAAACAAGACTCTTCTTACAAAATACAAAATCTCACATTCTTGTGAGCGGGAAGCGCTGTGATTGGCTTTTTTTTTAGTCTACATACTACCAACCTACTAATATACAACACCACAACGCGAGCGCGAAGCGCCACGATTGGTCTCTAGCTTACATTATTACAACCTAACAAAACTTGGTTGCGTTCAAAAATGAAATGGAATAAGGGAACCTTTAGACGGTCCCTTACACTAGTTAAATTATTCCTAAATCCGAAAGCTCTTATTTCGTTCTCGTTAAAGTTCAAAACAAAATAACAGCCTGAGTGACATCTCTAAAATTACTATAATTTAGTAAAATTAAAGTGAATGTGGATAGAATTGATCAAGACTGACTAAAACTACCCGCAAAGAAGGAAAACAAGGTTAAAAGTACCTTGTTCTTCAAATGTTATTTTCAGTGCTATGCTAGATTGGTCTTTAGCGTGAACGTAATAAAAGCTTTCGATTTTAGTCATAATTTAGTTTGTCAGTGTTGCAACAGAATCGCCGCCAGAAAGCAAACAAATAAAGAAGACCAGCGCTTTGACAGGTTCCTTGGTTCCTGCCTAAGCATCATGCTGAGTAGTAGTAGCCATTTTTGTCATTTTTCTTGTTTTACTTTCTCTTTTTATATGTAATGTGTTTTCTTAATTGTACCTAATGACAAAATAAAGATTTTTCTTTCTTCTTTCTTTCTAAATATCCTTGGACATTCCACACGTAATAGTAACTTACTTGAATATGCAGACGATCCCCGCTGAGGCGCACATAGCACTCGCGATGGTGACAGGCAGATTGGGAATCCACATGTTACCTGAAAAAACACAAATGTTACTATAATGCGCGTGTTACAATCATAAATATTATGTTACGTTGTCAACTCACCTGAATTTCAGAACAATTGAATATTATGGTGCGTTTACACAAGAGATATGCGAGTAAGCTGTGGCTAGGATTATCAACCAATAGTAAAAAAAATACAATAAACTAATACTTAGTTGAAAGTCACTTCATATTTCTAGCATCGTTTAGCGCGGCTTTACTTTTGATGATTTTTTCTTAATTTTTCCGCATATCTCTGGCGAGAACGCACCTTTATAGTAGGATGGTAAGTAAGGAAGAAAATGTAAGGCTAGATACATAAAGTAGCGAATCGCGCGCGGGGCTTGGATCAGATTGTTTATTGTACCACTCATACCAAAAGTTAGCTAATATAAAATAACAATGTTATTACTCTTTAGTGTAGCAAAACTTTAAATTAGGAGCACACTAATTCAGCTAAGCTGCTAATTAAATGCACCGTTAATTAAACATCTCTGAATTAATTATCATCCAAAGGCCGTCTGATGTCTCATTATAGCAGCTTATTTCTTTTTGAAAATCGCAATTTCGTATCCCGCGCGAGATTCACACCTAGGTAATAAAAAGAAATAGTTTTCAATATTTTTGTATTTTTAACTTACAATTCGTGTAAGGCTAAGTATGTGTGTCGAAATTACATTACAGTGCCGTCATAACTGAATATCAATGAAAATGTATGACAAAATAACATGTTACTAATTAAAAATTCGTTATGTAAAAATAATGATTTGTAAAAAGCTGCTAAAAACACAACTCTGTTCTATCCTGTACAAAGAGATTTATTATTTAATAGGAACATTATTTTATTTACACTATTAAGCAAAACATATTATGTTACAGTTTTAAAGATTTCGTCATATATTTTCATTGAACCAAAGACGATTAATATCTGGAAGACAGACAAAGGCCATACACAAAATCGTAACCCGATCCCGCAGTACCAGATAGCCTGAAAACTTTAAAACATCAATTTTATCCAAGAAATTTCAATACTTAGTAGTAGGTAGCAACAATATTCAATATTTAAACATTTTTAACTAGAAAGTAATTGAAATTTCTTGGATAAAATTGATGTTTTAGAGTTTTCAGGCTATTTTTTAGGGTTACGATTTTGTGTATGGCCTTTGTCTGTCTTCTAGATATTAATCGTCTTTGATTGAACTAAATAATTAATATTTCAGTCTGCCTGAACGGAAGAATCATGATTTGAACAAAGACAGGTAGCAAATTTACAATTATAAAGTAATTATGGCGTATCATCTATTACAAAATATAAATGTACATTTATTATTTTTAAGTATTTCTGATTACAGAATTAAACAAACAACTATTTATACATTATAAATTTATAACAAAAAATGATTAAATTGTAATGTAAAATTTATTAAGTGAAAAGTAAAATTTTATAATTATTTCGACGTGATTTAGTTACGTTACGAATTTAAGTACAATAGTTCCCTTATGTGTTAAAGCTAATGTAAATTAAGCCAATTAAGTTACACCTAATTAACGCTAAAAGGCATTTAGGGTACATCAATGTGCATTGTTAGGGCGCGGCCACACTGCCATAGACGGTATTAAGTATCTCAATTTTTTTACATTTGAGAAAAAAAAGGTTATCGACCTAGATTTCAGGGTATTCGTTAATTAGGCCGTGATCGATCAATATCCAGTAGTTAAGTAATTCAAAACAAAATATTTGTAATGTTCTTGACTTTAATTAAACGTAGGTTAACGCAGAAATGTCTCGAATACAGTTAAAAGTATCAAGCAAATAATCCTTTTTTACAAACTATGTTGGTTGGTTGATAATAATGGATGGCAACGCGGAATATACCCACGATAGAGGTTTATTTGTAGAGGTTTGATGCTATCAGTCACACGCGACGGCGTGCCGGCCCCAGGGATACTTTAACATTGATATATGTGAACGTTAAGATTTTCCTACCATTTGGTCATTTCACAAACTACATTTTAGTTAATTAATTTTACACTAAATTTACGTTACTCTAGCATGCCACAGCCTGTGTTGTTAGACTAGTTCTGTTTACATATATTTTTAAATTTTTTTAGACATATTTTAGTGATTTGCGTTACCTAAGTATTAATAATTAGAAAACTTGATAGTTTACAGCCGCTAAGGTTTAGAACTAAACAGAAAATACAATATTTTAATTATGACTTATAATTTGTACTCTTTAATACTTTTTCATTATAAATTAAAAATCTTACTAAAATTTAAAGGCTCCGGCAGGATTCGAACCTGCTTAGATACAAGCGATCGCTCTTAAGCCGAGCTGCCTGACCACTAGGCACGGACCCTCTAAGATCTTACTAAAAGTTAAAGACTCCGGGTCTTTAACTTTTAGTAAGATTTTTCATTATAATGAAATATCCAATACCTAAGTGTGGTTTAACACTGTAAAAACAATAAATAATCTTTAATATTGTGTTTATAATTTTTACTGCTCATTATGATTTCAAGAGTACACTTAATACATCTGTGTAGTTTTGAACTTGCGTGATAAGCTTTAAGCCAATGTCAATTTAGCACTACTTTTAATATAAAATTGACTGAAGTTTCATTAGTTTAACAAAGGTACCGCTTAAATAGAAGCTGAGAGCTACACAATTATTCAATAGCAGCATTGCTTCACAATCCGGTTGAACTAAGATATTGTCTCATTAATATGGACAGTTTTCGCTGACAAACGACGAATATAATCAAAAATTCAATACGTCACGTCATTACATATTCCGAGACAGTTTGCGTAGTCGGCGTATTTCTAATAAATAGTTTGCAATGACGGTTTAAAAAATAAATAACATCTTAATAAATTATCACATGTGCTTCGCTAATTTTCAGTGCAAATATAGCATTAATGATTAAATATGCATATCTTAATTTTATACTTTGTTTATTACAAAGGATATGAACCTAATAAAATGTAAAAAGCAAATAAAAAAGTAAGTATAAGACGGTAAGCTAGGCTTTGGTTTAGGAAGTGGCGGCAAGATAGAGATCTATAATTAGGTTTGGGGGAAATTTGGGTCGATAGTGTGAGCTAACCTTACACTCCATTAAATATTTATGAAAAAAACCGAAGCTAATCTTGAAGATTTACTTAAAATTTATCAAAATGGGGGTTACTGTTTCATGAGGGATCGATATTGTACGAGAAAGATGTAAAGTAAGATCTGCTTTAAGCTATCTAGATTGTTGTCTAAATTACCTACTAATTTTAAAAAGAAAAACAAATAAAAAAAAAACTAATAACTCAATTCACAATCAAATCCCCACAAGTATCTATCAAGTTTCAATTTTCAAAGATCATTTGAGATTCAAAAACACTCTCGCTATTTACAATAAATTGCTCCCCGTAATATCTACAGTGTGATGATAATCTACATCTTATTCTAATCTAACATTGAATCAGATCAAAGTAACAATTTCACATAAGTTTAAAATTATAGTGTTCTTAATGAAACAAAATGTTGTATCTTACAATACTTGCAAAATTATTGTTTTTATAAAAGTCGTGTGTAAGCTTTAGAAAATGTATAAAAGGGTAAATCAACTTCCACAATAGGGAATTTCGTAGTTGGTGGGACTCTTTAAAGTTCTGTGCAGTAAAAAAGGATCTTATTATAAGTATATACTTGGGACTAGTAAAGCGTAAATTTATTATTGTACGAGAGGCTTAGCTCCGAGTGTCGAGCGCTAGGGGCTAGTGTTCCTAACTTAGGCTTCAACATACCAAGCGCTAGTATTAAAACCGCTTGATATGTACCGACCCTTAAGCTCACTTTAATTAAGATATGACTTTTTGACTAGTTTAGGTATTAGCTAGTTTTGATGTTAAGTGCGGTGCTGCTTTTTGTCTTGCTATCGTGTGGGGGAAGAGGCTTAGCTATGCCGACGCGCACTGTGCCTCGCGGAGCACCCTTCAATGCCTGGACCGCTTGGTCAAGAGTCGCATTCTTTATGCTGACTCCATTCACTGACATCACTCTATCACCTGGAGATATTTCTCCGTTCTTCTCTGCCACTCCGCCTGGTACCAGACTTCTCACGACAATCACTGTCCCTTGTGGATCTATAGGATCCTGATAATCAAGTATAGAGAATCCGAGTCCTTGGTCCCCTTTCATTAGTTTGATGAAATCTTCTTTACTATACCACATGGCTAGTTCAGAGACGTACTGAAGAGATCGGGACTTCTTGGACTGGCTGGAGTGGTTGGTGAGGGTTGCTGTGCTGGAAGTGTTGATTGAAGAATCTGACTGAGCTTTCACAATGGTGGTCAGGTTGTTAAGGCTCCCCGATATGATTTTCCTGGCTTCAAAACCTTCACGATCTGATGCTAAGTTTATAAGCGGTCTCGGACCACTGTCTTTGCTGCTTCTGGCACAGACTATTCTGACTCTGTTTGGTAGATGTTTCAGAATAGTAACTACCTCAGTGTGAGTTAAGCCATGCAATCTATATTCATTTGCTTCTAGGAGTTCATCACCAGCTAGCAGTGTTCCCTGCTGGCCGACTGGGCCTTCTGGGAGCACAGATCTAATGTAATGATGAGGCCTCAGCTCCAGGCCTCCTTCCACATCCACGGTACCCTCTAAGCTGATGCCGAGACCATCCAACTTATTCACTTCTGCAACAATTATCTCCTTTCCCGATCCAAGACTCTCTTCCCACTTCCTCTTAACTTCCTCTTCATTGACAGCTAATATAATATCAAATCTTTTATCTAACTCCTCCTGTGTTGGTTCCTCAGTTTCTCCGATTTCTAAAACGCTAGAGTCAATTGTTGTGTTGGATTCAGGTTCAGGTTCAATTTCAGTGTTAGTATTATCAGCTTGGGAAGGCACAGGGAACCAGGAGAGGGTGGTGGAGGATGGTGATGGTGAAGCAGGGCGCTCTTCGTTGAAGATAGCTAGCTGGAGATGCTCATACTTTGGACCTCGCAGGTACCTTTCTAACACTAAGTGGACCGAGATGCCAGTGTTCCTCAACACCTCCACAGCCTGAGGGTTACTCTTATCCGCTAAAGATACACCATCTACTTCTATTATTCTATCATTAATCCTAATCTTTTTACTCTGCTCTGCACTGCTGCCTTCAATAATACTCTTCACAAAAATACCTGATAGCTCTTCTTTCTCACAGACATAGCCGGCCACCGTGATCCCCAGCCCATACACATTCTTGTTCAAATCCACATGAACTATTTCCACCTCTGGTAATGTTGGTAGTTCCACCGGTATTGTAATTGTTATTGTTGGAGACACATCTGATATGATAGGGTGGTCCGGTATTTGCAGGGGATGTTCACCAATCACACTGACAGCTGCAGCTACGAGGTTGATATCTTTCAGACCATTGATGTACTCGGTGTAGCACTGAGACAGGTCATAGACAGCTCCGTAGCCGGTTTCAATGAGGTGCCGGTCGAGTAGTTCAGGGTCTCCTAGGATTTTAGTGGGAACCAGAGCAGTGCCCGGGATGGGAGCACGCAAGGCGGTCGCGGGGTCCGCAGGACGCGCCACCAGCAGGCGCACCGAAGGCCCGGCGCCGCGAAGTACAGCCGCCACCTGCTCCGAAGTGAAACCTCGGAGGTTCACGGACCCCACTTGAAGGACGTGATCGCCGCTCTGCAGCCGGCCGTCTTTCTCAGCAACACCTCCTGGTATCACGTACTTTATGACGACACCCGTGCTTCGTCCGCCCACCAGGTTGAACCCCAGCCCATTCCCGTCGTTGGTCAGCTCGACAACTTCCACCTGCGCCCACTCGGTACTCAGCACCATGTCGCAGTGCCTCACCATCGAGCACTCTCGGTGTTACGTGATGCGCCTGACGCTGAGGTTATTCGCTCCTGGCAACTGCATCCTGGCCTCCTCTCGCTCGAGTCTGCCTCACAACACTCACGATATTGCTAGGAACACAGCACGCACCACGGTAAATCACAATTTTACAGAAAAATAATAAAAATGACATTTACATACTTGCTGAATCGGAGACAGCGAGAATGTAGCCAGCTGCAAGCGGGGTGTCCAACGAATAAAAATAAATTTCTACTACGCTCCTCCCTCGGTATCTGTCAGCAAGGCTTTTTTATTCCTTTTTATAATTACTAGTATATTTTATAATTAATAGTAATACTAAATCTGAAGAAAATTGTCTTGGATAAAAACCTCCTACCCAAACCTCCTACCCTGCTTAACTTATGGATGCCAAACTTGGGTCTACACAAACAAGATAAAAGATAAAAGACAAAATCATAAAATGTCAACGGGCCATGGAAAGAAGTATTCTAAAACTGAGAAAAATAGATAAAGTAAAAAGCACAACCATAAGAAAAAGAACTAAAGTTACAGATGCTTTATCTCATGCTCTAAGACTGAAATGGCAATGGGCAGGACATGTTTCTAGATACCCAGACCAAAGATGGACCTTACTAACAACCATCTGGAAAGGACCAATAGGCAAGCGAAGAGTGGGCAAACCCAGGAAAAGATGGAAAGATGACATTGTCGAAGAAGTGGGGGATGATTGGATGGTAGATGCCAGAGACAGGGAAGAATGGAAACTAAAGGAGGAGGCCTATACCCAAAAGGGATTCAGTGCTTAAACCAAAACTTAAATAAATCATTATGACAAAACTATGTAAAATGTAAAAAGTACTGGAATAAATGGGCTTTATTATTATTATTATTATTATTATTATAATTACTAGTATAGTATTAAATTATCTTTAGGTACAATCTTTATACGTTTAGAAATTATTCTTCATTAGACTATTAACTGTCTACTTGCTTTAAAATAATGTAAACAGTAAATTTTTAGATCTACTTACTAATTTCTTTGGTAACCCGCTTGCTCTGCTACTACTACTACTCCACCACCAATACGTGTTACAGCCACAGACTATTGACTATAGCTAAAGCTAAGAGTATAAATAAAATAAAAATAAAAAGAGCTTTATTTCCTTACCACTAAAATTAAATCTAAATACAGTAAAAGTTATTTAAGTCTAGGTTTACTTATTAAGAATTACTTAACTTATTTCTAACTATGTAGTTCTGTCCGGCTTCTTTGTCCGGTAAGGGCCGCTTTTAGCGGTATAAGCCTCCTCCAAGATTTTCCATTTTTTTCTATCTTTTGCTGTCCTTGACCACGAATTTCCGGCAACTTCTAGGATGTCATCACTCCATCTTTTTAATGGTCGTCCTCGTCTTCTTTTTGTGTCTCGGGGAATCCAGTTAGTGGCTATTTGTGACCATCTACGGGGCTCTAGTCTCTGTATGTGGCCTGCCCATTGCCATTTTAGCTCTAAAATCTTTTGTCCTACATCCTTTACTTTGGTTTTCTTTCTTAAGAGTAGGTAAGGTGAAATTAATTTTGGATTTATTTTTGCAAATTATATGAGCGAGAAGCGAGAATGTATTGTTGATAGGCACAGTTGTTGGAAACATTGAGGTACAGACAGAGCCCTCTGAGAAAATTAAAGCAACCTTTTTCACATAAATTTAAAGTTATCTTGTCTTTGAAATGTAGATGGCGTTTACGGATGTATTTATTTACTGCCATCTATTTTACTAAGGTTTTAAAAATGCCTCTACTTGTCACTAGATGGCGCTCTTAAATTCTAGTTGTTTTATAAAACATAGATGGCGTTAGTGACCCCGTTAGATATTGCCATAAAACCCCCTGCTCGCCAGTAGAGATTTGAGCTCTAAAATCTTATTTTCCTTACCGATTCTTTATTTGACAGACTTACTTCCGTATGTATGTAGATATTATACTAGGTATGGCAAGCATCCAGTCAAGAGCTGCCTGCTGACCCAAGATTTTTCACTTGGTGGCCACCGTGGCCAATAAACTCTGTTTTCGCTACTCTTCCTAGACGATGGGGGCGATTCTGAGTGTCGCAAAAGCTAAACTAAGTTAACTAAAATTATTGCCATCCTTTTTATTCCCATCGCTATGAAAGGGACGGCAACAATTTTAGTTAGCTTAGTTTAGCTTTTGCGACACTCCGAATTGCCCCCTATACCTACCTACTTACAAAATAAAACTAAGTACCTATTGGGGGCAATTCTGAGTGTCGCAAAAGCTAAACTAAACTAACTAAAATTATTGCCATCCTTTTTATTTCCATCGCTATGAAAGGGACGGCAACAATTTTAGTTAGCTTAGTTTAGCTTTTGCGACACTCAGAATTGCCACTATTACCTACAGAGGTATTACAAAAAGCTTTTAATATGTTTATTAAACTGTTAGGTTAGCCTACAACCTACAAACATTTTTTAAAAATTATTTGTTCAACGCATAGAGTAAAATAATACCAAGGATGATTTAGAGGTAGATAGAGAAGATAGAATCGGTGGCGGTGGGTGGCGTGGCGGCGCTAGTTGGACGCATACAATAAAACTACAGCATTTGCTTTATTATTTAATTAATATTTTATTCGATAATGTGTTATCTACCTACTTACATACTGGTGTTGGTGATAAATACCTATCTAATTTACATTACCATACCTATTTGCTTGTAGTTAGGGGTTTCCTTTATCTATGTAGGTAATTACCATATCCAAATTTCGTAGTGGACGACAATATTTATTGGTGTCCATTCAGTTGTCGCCAAAACTAAAATAATATGACAGCACTAAAAATTATGCCGTCCCCTTTATAACAATCGAATTAAAAAGGATGGCATCAATTTTAGTGCTGTCAAATTAGTTTAGTTAAGATTTGGCGAATTTCAGAATTGCCACTAATAAGTATAGGTACTAGTATTATTTTATCTGTGGTATAGGATAGATATTGCACCTTGGTGCAGTCAAAAGGAAAATCGCGAAAAACTATCAGTTTCAGTCACATTCTATTATGGCTACACGATTCTTATATTGGGGGCAATTCTGAGTGTCGCAAAAACTAAACTAAGCTAACTAAAATTGTTGCCGTCCTTTTTATTTCCATCGCTATGAAAGGGACGGCAACAATTTTAGTTAGCTTAGTTTAGCTTTTGCGACACTCAGAATTGCCACTATTGTCACGGAATTTAAGACACCCACACACACACATGCTATAGGTAGGCACCTACCTACCTACCTACTTATCTGACTTTTGTCTTATTCTTAGAATAGGTACATTTATTATTATTCTTAACTTTTTTTAAAACCTTATCAAAGGATCATTCTGTACACCCCGGTTTCCAAGATGATTTACAAGGGGTGGACAAGATGATACTGGGTATCGTCTTGCTCATTGCATAGGAAAATACTGGATTTTTTTTTATCATAGGTAGGTATGATAAAAAAAGTCGCATAATTAGGTAGGTACCTAGGTAGGTTCCTACTTATTAATTAGGTATCATTCATTATAGGTACATAGGTAAGTACCTACTTATTTTATGAAATAAATCCTTTTTTTATAAGTAGGTAATTAATAGTGGCAATTCGGAGTGTCGCAAAAGCTAAACTAAACTAACTAAAAATGTTGCCGTCCCTTTCATAGCGATGGGAATAAAAAGGATGGCATTAATTTTAGTTAGTTTAGTTTAGCTTTTGCGACACTCAGAATTGCCACATTTGCCACTACTCTAAATATAAAATTTTATTTAATAGGTACCTAGGTAATTATAAAAATTACCTAAACTACTTAACTAAAATACCTACCTACTAATATAAAGTAGGTAGGTATGTTTTACACACAGCAAGATATCTAAGAGCTTGCAATAGAAAATAACAATAGATAGAAAGTTTGCAATACCTATGGCAGAATATGAGTGATCTAAAGTAGGTATAGGTAGGTACTATACCTACCTATATTAGGTAGGTACCTATGTATTCTTATTATTGTGGTCCACAATAATTACCTACGTCTATGGAATGCTCTGCCGTTGTCTGAGATAGATCTGCTAGTCTGCTACCTCACTTAATATTTTTAAAAGTCGGGTACGAAATCATTAGGTATCTCACAACATCTGTGAACTGCTAATTATCTAAGTATTATTATTATTTTGTAAGTATGTACTTAGGTAATCTTTATTTAAGTAATTATATTTATTATAATATTCATTAGTTCATATTTAGTTTTTTATTTGTGTAGGTTTATTACTGTTAGTTTTAATTATTTTATGTACACCGCCGTCTTATGATCTCACCGTTCCTATCCATCCAAAGGTTGGTCTGGAAGAGATCGCTCTAAGCGATAAGACCGCCCATTATACTAATATTAAGTTGTTTTTACTGTAACTGTATATTCCTATTGTTGGTGTAATAAAGAGTTCATTATTATTATTACTTATTAGTGGCAATTCTGAGTGTCGCAAAAGCTAAACTAAACTAACTAAAATTAATGCCATCCTTTTTATTTCCATCGCTATGAAAGGGACGGCAACATTTTTAGTTAGTTAAATTTAGCTTTTGCGATACTCAGAATTGCCACCATTATCCGCTTTTCCGCTTAAGATAAGTTTCACAAACGGAATATTCACATTTTTAAAATTCCTTTGTTCAACGTAAGAAGAACCTACCTTAGGTAGGTAGGTACTTTGAACCACACATAAAATAATAAACAAATATACGTTGAAATAATTAATTAAGTAAGTAGGTAAGTAATGAATAGGTACTTAATAAAATAAAATAGGCGGCGGCGCTAGTTTGACGCAGTAGGTACGTAGGTATCTACCTACCTAAGTATATAAACAGAATCAGGGACGAATTTATACCTAAATAGCAATTTTACACCACAAGGTATATTTTATATCACATAATGTATCTAGGCACTAAATAAATAATGCACTTTGTCCATCAGCACAAATATAAATCAACATTATAAAGGTAGTAAAGTAACTCCAAAACCGTCTCAGAGAGTCTCTACACAGTTCAATCACCAACAATTTCGATTAGTCACCGGCACACTGCTAATGAACAAAATGTCACAATGTGTTCACAGTTCAAACGTTCAAAATTCCAGCGCGGTAATTAGCGGGCGCAGAATTGGGCGCCGGCGCCCCCCACGCGGGCACACTGGCGCGGCTCGCGGTCGGCCGGGGCGGGGCGGGGCGGAGCGGGGCGGGGCGGACCAATGGCAGCGAGGCACGCCCCGCGCGGGGGGGAGGCGGGGCTCGCGCACCGGGCCCCCGGGCCGCCGTCGGTCGCCACTCTCGCCCCGAGAGCCACTAGAGGCTGAGCCGTGGAGTGGCGTCGAGTGTCGGCCGGTCGGATGTCCGCGGAGGGCGGCGGCTACTCGCCGTGTCCGGCGGAGGCGCTGCCGGAGCTGAGCGCGGTGGAGCTGGCGATGAGCCTGTCTCCTAAGTCGGCGCTGCTGCAGCAGAACCTGTCGCAGCTGCAGCTTCAGCACTCTACGCCCTTCAGCGTCACCGACATCCTGTCGCCCATAGAGGAGTACCGCAAGTTGGAGCTGGCCAACAACCCGCCGTCGCCGTACAGGTGCGTGGATCGATGCCCCCCCCTCCCCCCTCACCCCGCGCGGCCCCCCCGCCCGCCGAAGGTCTCGCACGAGAGTGCTCGAGCGGCGCTCCCAGTCGAAGGATATAGTTCGGTGACGTTTGTTTGTGCAGGTATGTTGTGATTGCCGGTCAAGTGACGATGCGTGTGAGTGTGCGGTCGGCGCGCCCTCGCACTTAGCGGGTTATCGGTCGCGCCTTCTTCGGATATTCTATAATATGGACTTTGGATTATTTCAACTTTTTTTCAAATATTTCGGGATGATGCGCCATAAATATTTATATTTTAAATAAATGAAATGAGAATGGACCAACGGTGAAACCCTGCGAGAGGCCGCGAGGAGCCGCTGCAGTCATGATGGCGGTGGAGGCCTATTACCACACCATGTAGGTACCCTACTATTAAGTACCTTGTCCATCTACTTCATCTGTTTCGGCTAATTATCTCATAAGCATCTAATTAGGATCTTTGCTTTTCATTAATAAGTTTACCTAGTTAACGCAATCGAAAGCAATTTAAGATACCATTTTAATTTAAAACCTATTTTAACCTATCATAGAAAGAGTAAAAATTAAATGTGATCAACATCATACAACTTGGACCTTACATACCGGGAAAACAAACGGCATTTCCTATAGTGATTTTACCAGATTTTAATTGACTTTTAAAACTCTGAAACCTAATTATTAAACAACAGTTAGTACCTAGGTACATAATTTAGATTGTAATAGGTAAGGAGTATAATTATGTAGTAGGTAGGTACTTAAATAATTACATAATACCAATTCAATAAATTATTTTTGGATTTTAACGCTTACCTATCCGCCTACTTTCTGATATCTCGCTATACTTAGGTATTTTTTAAAATTTCAGTGTTTTATGAGCAACTAGGTAAAATTAATTAAAAAAAAAAAAAAAAAAAAACTATCCTCCTGATGATGATTTACTAATCTATAGTGCAAATATTTATAAAAAATACTTAAGATTACTTATGCAATTTTAAACTATAAGTTTTACAGTATAATAGAGCTAGGGAAAGTATATAGGTACCTATGTACGAGTTAGTACCTTAGGTCTTCTAATATTAAAAACTTTCATACTTATTCATATTCATTTATTGCTTCAAGTTGGTACAAGGTCTAAAAAATCAGGTTTGGCCGCAACAAGAGCCCTGTTGGGACACCACAATGTTTGAGGAAATAGTAATATGTAGGTACGTAACGTAGTACCTACCCAGATACCTACAATACAATAACAATAATGCAATTAGGTAACTACCAATTACTTAGTATTTTTATTACTTTCATAGAAATAGAACTAGTAAATATAAAATAAGTTAGGTAGGTAGGTTAGGTACTAATATCATAGGCATTGCTGTCTTACATCACAAGACAATCAACCAGATATTTGAAAGTCAAAGTTGTCCAAATGACGCAGTAGGTAAGTCTAAAAATAGCAATGATTATTTGCTCGTTTTACTACTTCTATAAGAAATGGTGTTCAAACAAAATCAGCCAAGTGCCAGTCTCACGTGCACTCAGGGTTCCGGTGGGTAAAGACAGATAGAAAAGAAAACTCAACTTTTTGACGAATTAAGTTATTTCAAAAATATAACAACTGCAAATGTAGATAAGCTTTAATTAGTAAAACTTTTCTTTGAATTTACCTAGGTTATTTAAAACTAAAAATGTTGCCGTCCCTTTCATAGCGATGGAAATAAAAAGGATGGCATTAATTTTAGTTAGTTTAGTTTAGCTTTTGCGACACTCCGAATTGCCACTAATGTTAGACTGTATGGTAGGTAGGTACCTAATTTATTTTAAAGTTATTCAGATCAAAGTTGCATGACTATTTTTATCTTGTCAGTAATATTATCTTCCTAAGGTTTCCTTAGGTTGTTTTGAAAACTACAACCTTCTTGTTGCTTGTTTATTTATTTTATACCTACTTAGTTGTCATTTTAACATTTTGTAACTGCTGTGTTGGAGAAACAAAAAACATTATTCGATCGATAACAAACGTAAGATAATAATATTAAAAACTAACTTATAAAAAAAAAACAACAACAGCAACACTGTTTCTTGCACTGCCTGCATGTTGGCATAAATCATTACCTAACTCTTACCCTACTGGTGCAAGCGAAAACAGATTTTAGAATGACGATCCTTTGTAGTTTGTGAATTACATGCGGCTATCAAAATATGCATAGGTACTAATAAATGATATGCATAATAATAAATCGGCATAGGTACCATAGGCATTAGGCATCTATTATTGGACTTACCTACGTTAAAATGAAATGAAATTTATTTAGAAAGGGCTTACCTTAAGTTAACATATTTTTTATATAATGTAACATATTTTATTAAGTTAACATATTTTTTATTGGTGGCAATTCTGAGTGTCGCAAAAGCTAAACTAAGCTAACTAAAATTGTTGCCGTCCCTTTCATAGCGATGGGAAATAAAAAGGATGGCAATAGTTTTAGTTAGGTTAGTTTAGCTTTTGCGACACTCCGAATTGCCCCCATTGTATTCATTAAAAACCGTTATTGAAATAATCAAACAGTCGGTCAGACCGACAGACGATAAAACAAAGTGATCTTCTAAGGATTTCTTTTCCTTTGGATTGATTGAAGGATTTACTGTTTTTTGTGCGTGGAACCCTAAAATGTAGGCACATAGTTAAACAGCAATACCAAAGACGATTAACTAGATATTAATCGTCTTTGGCAATACAAAACAATGATCTAATAGTTTGCCTCTGGTGTGTTGTAGATGTAGGTAGGTACCTAATGATTGTTTTAGGCATTACATAGGTAGGTACTTACATGAACTTTCTTTCGCATCTAGGCAAACCTATTATTATATTAAATATATTAATAATAGGCCCGTGAGTCTCATTTAATACCGAAATATTATAATATTTCGAGAAAAAAAGTAAGAGAAAAAATAATAATAATAATAATGAACTCTTTATTACACCAACAATAGGAATATACAATTACAGTAAAAACAACTTAATATTAGTATAATGGGCGGTCTTATCGCTTAGAGCGATCTCTTCCAGACAACCTTTATATATACTTATTATCGTCATTATAAGTTATTTTTTTAGCAAAACTAAATAAAAATAAACTTTGCATGAGGTACGGTCGGGCAAGAAAGTGCACTACCAGTTTTGACAAAAGTTTCTGTGAGGTCTAGTTGACGATAAGGTCGATTTTTTCTTGCACTTGAATTATGAATGACTTAAATAATTATAGTAAAGATAGCTATTAGTGGCAATTCGGAGTATCGCAAAAGCTAAACTTAACTAACCAAAAATGTTGCCGTCCCTTTCATAGCGATGGGAATAAAAAGGATGGCATTAATTTTAGTTAGTTTAGTTTAGCTTTTGCGATAGGTACTCCGAATTGCCACTATTGTCACTTTATAATGTTTTTGCAAGTGGAAATCGACCTTGTTGTTTCATAACGTTCAAATGAAACTCAACCCCTTAGGGTGGTAGGTAGACCACATTTTTCCGACCGTACACGTAAATAAACCTAACTTTGACTAAGCCCTACCTACAACAATATTTTTTTAATGTAGGTAAATATACCATATAACTAGATTTATGTACCTACAGCTTAGGTGCGGCTGCCTGTACCCACAAGTTTAGCGTAGTAGTTGTGCGCTTGCGCAACTCCGTTTATCAACATGTTTTCTTTCGCAACGCAGAACTGTTGGCCTGCGGTTTCGAAGTGACAAAACACTTACTACTTTTTTAGGGGTCTGTGTTATAAAAAGAATAACGAATCACAAAGGGGATCACCAAGATTGATCGGATTTGTTTAGGTAGGTAAATCAAGAGAGTGACGACTTAATTTGATTTTAAACAGAAAGTCTTATTTATTCATAGGTTTTTTTAGTCGGAAGAGTTGAAATTTGACGAGATATTTTAAACTGAAAACCTAGGTAGGTACTTAGGTACCTGCAGTAGGTACCTGCTACAAGAGTCGACGTTTCTGTGTAAAAATATCGAGTGTGTAGGTGGTACCCATGTGTCTAGTTATCAATATAAGGTCAAAGCACAGATAAAATAATACTATTACCTAGTCAAAATTATCATAATGGCATCTGTGCTGTGCGTTGGCTTCAGCCACATGCATGCCCATCAAAGATCCTGGATAGTCCCGAGATGCGAAATTTGACAAATAATAATAACTTTGTTATTTATAATTTTGCAGCTTTACAAATTACCTTATTAAAATTATAGATACGGAACACAGTGCCTAAACTCTACACTCGCTTATCTGAATTTCCTAAACCATAATTATTATTTACGTGTAGGTAGTTAGTTTGTTTATTTTATGTGTCAAGTGCCCATTCAAATGACACCTATGATTTTACCACTATTCAATAAAATAAACAGCGATTTACATGGTCAAATAAACTGAAATTATTAAACGAAATTCAACTGTAGAGTTGACATCGCCCATGACGTTACATAATAATCAGACGGACCTAATTTATTATAAATCATAATTTCTATCACTAAAAGCAACAACATTTATTGTTGCAGGTACGACTTTTGCCTAAACTCGATATTTTTAATTTTTCATTTCATTTTCATTACCGGCAACGGCTTTAACGGCTTATAAATTTCAATTTAGCAATGCAATAAGTGACTTTTTTATTTATTTATTTATTTCTCTTTTTTTTATTACAGTTTAATTACTTTTACTAATTTAAGATGAAAAATCTATAAAGTATCATGTTCTGTACAATTTCTATGAAGTACTAAAGCACATTAATTTCATTAGACACCCGCTAAATTATAAAACAACACTGAACAATTAAAATTATCTTAATAGAATTAGGGGCACTATTTAATCGCTGGCTCGTCACCCTGTCAAAACTCAATTTGTCAGCTCAAACATTATAATTGTGGGGGTCTGTATCTGTAGTATCTTTCTAAGGTGTTAAGGTTTAGTTTCGCTTGGATTTTGTGAAAGGGTCGGTAGGATTGCGTTAATAGGGATTAGAAAGAAGCTTTTGGTAGATAATCTGGAGCTTTGTACCATTGTTTGACGTGATGAGTTGGCGCCGGGCTGCGGTCTGATTTAGGTCAGTTTTAGGGATTAATAATGAGTTGTTTACGTCAAACTTGTTAAAAGAAAATTATTACCTACACAGAATATTTTGAGAAATAAAATCTTTGTACTTATAATCTTAGTACTTAGGTATAAATCGTCAAAAATGTTTACCTACTCATATTTTCACCATGCGCCAAGCCATGTCTACCGGTGTGCTACCGATTATATTATTATATATTTATTTATTAAATATACTTAGGTACTTATATGACTTAGTAGTACATATATGTGTATTTATTATGGAATTGCAACTTCAAGTTTTCGATAAGCGACCCAGAAACCCTTTTTATATACCTCACAAAAGTTTTGAAAGTGAATTAACCCCCTTTTCCTTCCAGGTCCAACTCCTCGGGGAGTAGCATCAACTCCCCCCTGGGCCCCGCCGCGTCCTGCGGCATGACGGCGAACCCCTACGCAGTGCCCCTTTACGGGGGCGCCCCCGTGCAGGGGTATGGCTGCGCCCCCACTGACTTGCCCCACTACGGGGACATGCGGGGGGCCGGCTGGTACCCCGCGTCCAACGACCCCAGGTTTGCCAGTGAGTCGGCGGATTATTATTCTGTCTTTTTATATTTAACCTAAGTCCAAAAAACCCCTGCAAAGGGAAGTTTTAAACTTATTTTGAACAAAAATTCTAAAAATCTCTTAGCAACTATTTTTATTGTGTGGTCGAAGGGGATTACCATTATTCAAAATCTAGAAATATAATCATTTATTATACAAAATGGGGATGGGGGGGAGGTTGGCACAAGCGAAGAGAGGCCTATGCCCAGCAGTGGGATGAGACGGGCTGCACGTGATGATGATGATGATTATACAAAATGATCTTACAGGTTTGAATGCATTCAAAAGGGCTCGAGCAAATTAAGATAACATTTTAACTTGATGAGTTTATCTTATTATACAGCACGTGTGAATTTATTAATTATTGTTCAGGCAACGTCTACGAGTATAAGTACCTATATAATTTGAATTACTTATCATTAAATATCTAGGTACTTATATAGCTTATTTACTGAGAAATTCAGCATATTTGTGGTTGTTATTGACGTAATATCCTTATGTCCACCAAGAATAAATTGGGTGAATGAGCATTTGTAATGATGTCTGATAAGTAGCTTTCTAAAAATACTTACTAAAATTTATTATAAACTCGCTGCGACCGGCGGTGAATAGTTCCCGTTCCCGTGGGAATACCGAGATCAAAAGTAGCCTATTTTTTATCCAGGGTATAAGCAATCCTGGTAACAATTTTCATTTAAATCCGTCTAGCTCAGTGGTTCCCAACCAGTGGTCCGCGGACCACCAGTGGTCCGCAGAAGCCAAAATATGGTCCGCAAATGATTTTAAATTTAGCGGGCGGTGAGTGAGCCATTAGCCGTTGTTTGCCTCAACAACGTCTGCAATCTACCCACTTTATCGTGTGCAAGGAACCTACGTTTTGTGCTGTCATTTGTTAAATTTGAGTGTCAGTCAAGGCCGCGCCACCCCTGTGTGCGAAGTGTGCGCGTTTTATCTTTTTGAGTATGTTGCGAGCAAATTATGTTATTTCTGACCGCGGAATAAGAACCAACCGTAAGCAAAATCAAGCACTACGTTGATTTCATCTTAAAAAAATTTTGCTCGCTTCGCTCGCATCGTTTCTCACAGCATAAGAACCGACCGTTACCAAAATAAAGCAAACTCAAAATATATTTATTCAGTAACTTTATAGACCACTTTGAAACGTCGGATTCTATTGCCAGCGCAGCACTAAGTACGAAGCTTTCATCTTAAAAAAAATTTTGCTCGCTTCGCTCGCATCTTTTTTTTACAAGATGAGAACGACCTTAAGCAAAACAAAGTGCCACGTTGTTTGTATCTTAAAAAAATTTTGCTCGCTTCGCTCGCGTCCTTATTCAAACCGACTCTAAGCAAAAGTGCCATGTTGATTTTATAATGTAGGTATCTAACGATTTAATTCGCGTTTTAATTTTTTTAATTACAGAAGTTAATCCTAAAAATATGATTGTTTCTTTTTAATGTCATTTCTTATTGAGTTTTTGATTAAAGTTTCAGTTTGATTATTACAGTTTATTTTTATTATATCTACGCAGTGGTCCCTGCCAACAAGAATGATATTAAACTGGTCCCTGACCAAGAAAAGGTTGGGAACCCCTGGTCTAGCTGTTTGAGCGTGAAGGAGTAACAAACATTCACACACACAAACTTTCACCTTTATAAAAGTGTACCTACCTACCTAATTCAGTAAACGGTACTGTCATGTTACATTGTAAATTTGTAATATTTTATGCATCAACCTATTTACCTACCACTTATAACCTGCTTACTATCGATTACAAGTTTTTGCTCGATGAATGCTTGTAACCCGAGATAGCACTTCAGCCGGTTGCCGTGCGATTGTCATGCGATCGTGTTATACTAATTTGGTGATTCGATATGCTTTGATACTAGGGTGATACGAACTGTTAGGCCAATTTACACGGAGATAGTTTCTCATTTCGTCTAACGTGTAACCAAAGTACCTACCTAAGTCATTACTTAAGTACTACAAAAAATAAACAAAAGTAGGTAAGTAGGGTCGCGACTCGTGGTCCCACTAATTTGACCCACTGGTGGGACAGTGTGTCTTTAATGGGCTCGTGGTCCCACTGTTTGGTGGGACCATCAGTCAACGTAATGCAGTCGCTCGTGGTCCCACTGATTTGGTCATAAGGGCTATAACACAAATATATTTGGTGTAGTCTCAGTAGAATTGATTTGGGCTCGAGAGAATAATTTGCCGCCGGCATCACCGCGCTCCGCTGCTGTTTAGGCCTACGGTGATTATTGGATTTCGTGAATAAAACCAGATTTACTTTGGAGATTACACGGCGTATTTATTACGAGCACACTGGTCAAGCAGTAATATTTTGATTTATATTCTGTTCTAAATTGCTCATTTTTAACATAATTTACCTACTTAGGATAGTCGTGAGTATGTTTATGTTATTATAAATGCGAAAGTTAGTAATTTTTTTAAATGAACTTATTCTACAAATGAATAGACAGATTTGGTTAAATATTTCTTTCATAGTTTTATTTAAAAAAAAGAGATAACTTTGTCTGAAAACAAAAATTGGATAAAACGTCGTGGATAAAAAGAAAAACTTAATACTGTAGGTAGGTACTTACTTACTTAGAATAATTGACTTACCTACCTACTAAATATTCATGCCCCCTTTTTCATAGGGGTAATTTTAGCGAGAATTTAAACTTAACATCCTTTTCCGTAAACTTATAATCCTTTAATTTAAAGTTTTGTTTTTTCTAACATGTATTGAAAAAAGATGACCAAAAACGTTAGCAGTTTTTGAGCTTTGAATAATAGATACATTTACCCGACTAAGATTTACCGTCTAATTAATCTCAACCGTTCAGCTACCACTGTTTGCAATGCACCGCCTGTATCGAGTTGCCTCTAGCAAACACCATTAGTGGACAATAAAAAATATTGAGTAAACCATCCGTGCCTGCGTCGACGGCAGGGATCTTAGATGAGTCATTTCTAAAAACAATTTGTATTCAAGAGATAGGTACATCATCATTCTCCTGCCCTTATCCAACATATTATATTAGGTACATGATGTTTTTTTTCGTATAAGAATAAATATAATATACTTAGATAATAAAAGGTTGCCTGGAAGAGATCGCTCTTAGCGATAAGGCCGCCCATTGTGCTTTTTATTGTAAATTATGTCCTTTATTTGTTTTCTTTTGAGTACAATAAAGTGTTTCTTCTTCTTCTTCTTCTTCTATAATTAATTTTCGATCCAAATACCTACAGATAAACAAAAAACAATTAAATACAAAAACACAGAGTAAAAATACTCACATAAACATTACACACTTATTACAGCATTAATGTCGTATAAAGGATTCGCACAGCATTTGTTTTGCGACTGGTTAAAATGGTACAATACTTTTTTTAACACTCTTTTGTCATTGAAATAGCAAGGACATAACAAGATCTTAATTTTGCAAGGCTGAGAATGTTTATTTTATTGTCAATCACGTCAATGGAAGGAAGGACAAGGGTTTAGTTCAAATCAACGTATAACTTTCAAAATAATTGACGTTCGAATTTAATTATTTTATAGCCTATTCTCTTCTATTCTATTGAAATTGTAGCAGTCAGGGCAATCTATCATTTATTTGCAAAATACATTAAAATTGTAGTTACAATTATCAAGATAGCTTTAAAGACACTGATTCAGCCTGCATGCAGGCGTGCAAATATGATGTCAGTACGTAGGTAAGGTAAGTACTAATTATTAAAAATATTAAGTATTTAAGTTACAAAAATTTATTACAATAATTTCAATAGGTAACGTCTTTTTGTGCAAAAAAAAGCTATCAAAAGTAGTGTCATAACAAAAAAATTGAATATTTTTTCATACAAAAGACTTCAACGCGCTCTTTTTATCATAATTTTGTTTTGTTTGTTCCTATTTTTGAAAATCGCGTAAGTTTGTTTCACTTTCATTGTTTTATTTTTCGTTTTTTTCAAGTTTTTTTTAAACATGACTTTTGTTAATTACAGGGCTCGCTCAATCACAAAATTGATCGGTCAACCTAATTATTTAATAACTTAAGTTGGTGGAAACTGAATTCGGAAGAATAACCAACATGAAAGAAAGAAAGAAAAATCATTTATTCTTGTAGGACCTCAAGGATCACTTAAGTTTCGTTTTACATGCTAGGTGATTCTAATGCCTGTTCCAACGCGACTCCCTACACCAGGGAAAGAATCAGGCAAGAACCTGGTGGTGTAGTATTTAACCTAGCTTTTTTTTAAAAGCGATCCCTTAACAATCTAATATAATCTAAATAGTCAAGCTTTAGTGAGAAGCCAGTCGAACAAAGTAAAGCATGTCAAAGAAAGTAAAAGTAATTGTAAAGTTATCAAGACAAAATGTTGTCACATCAACATGCAATGGCAAAACTAAAATTGTATGAAACCGACTTCAGTTTCGTAAGAACAGAGACATTTCCTGCACTCTCAAAGGTGCATTTCTGTTCATAACTTCGAAGGTCCTCTTAGATCCCCAATTTTATGGGACCACCTCAAGAGTGGTACCTATACTCTTTCAAACAAAAAAATAATTTTCAGAATCAGTCAGTTTGCGAAATACTCCGTGAACACACATAAAAAACATTTCTGTTCATAACTTCGAAGATCCTCATCAGAGCTTCAAAAAAATTTAATGGGACCACCTCGGGAGTACCTATAAGTACTTACATTAAACAAAAAAAGATTTTTCAAAATCAGTCCACTATTGATGCAATAGTCGATTCGTTCGTTCGTTCGTATGAGCAAGTAGCTAACTGGTGACGGAGTTTTTAGGCCGCCTTAAGGCCTCCGTCATGGCTTAACGACTTTAAAAGCCGAGACCGACAATTTAACGTGCCCTCCGAAGCACGGAAGCGCTCAGATATAAATGCCACTTGCGGTCACCCATCCAAGTTGTGACCGCTCAGAACGTTGCTTAACTTCGACGATCTATCAAGAACGTCTTAGCAAGTCAATAGTCGGTGAACATTACCTACACAGAAAGAAAATACTACATTTTAACATTAAACCTCCTCTCCTTTTTTGAAGTCGATTGGCTGGCACGTTGTATTGTTTTCGGTTTGTAGAGGGGCTGATCATACTTGTGCATAAAAATTATAAAAATAAAAAAATCTAAATCAAAATTTATTTATTCAGTACGATCGTTTATAGACCACTTTGACATGTTACGTTCTTAAAACTAGGTGATTCTACTGCCTGTTCTAACGCGACTCCCTATCATAAAGATAATCATAAAGATGACCTACTCGTATCAACACGTTTTACTCTTTGCTGTAATCTGATGCCGTCAGGAGCTCTTGTATGTGCAGGTGCGTTGTGATTGTGATACGGGGTTCCATTTCTAGATAACTGTATTTTTTATAAGTTATAAAAAGCCGTTTTGGTCAAGTGGATTAGTGCCTCGACCCTAAGATCACTGGTTCGTATCCCGGCCATACATCTACCTATGGATTTTTCGTTTCTAAGGCTCGTATTCAGTGAGTCTGTACTCAGACTTGAGTCTTCGCTCAAGTATCGATTTTTAACAGTTCTCTATGAAAACTAAGTGATCAATCACCGCTTGAAACACGATTCAAGCTTGAGTATGGGACTCTGAATACGAGCCTAAGATTTGTACATATTTGTAGTTATATTTATTTATATTTATATGTTCATTAAACGAGCTCTTAACTACAACGAAACTAGGTAGTACCTCTAAAAACTCTTTAGACATTTTCACATTTCACATTTCACCTACAATAATCTTTCATGTGAGTCTCATAAAGAAGTTGGTATTTTATAAAATGTTTACCTACACATAATATTTCAACTACCCATATCCAAGTTACAAACTAATTCCCGCCGGCTACTCGAAGTAAAGTTTGACACCCGAAACCACTCGTACTCGAGAATCCAATCTAAACAACCATTACCCGGTAGTCCAGGGAAAGTGCAAATAGAACAATGCTTTACGGATGAAGATACGATTCTTGAGAAATCGAACCAGTTATTAACCTAACTAACTACGTATATACATACACAATAGTGGCAATTCTGGATGTCGCCTAAACTAATTTGAGAGCACAAAACTTGATGCCATCCTTTTTATTTTGATAGTTATGAAAGGGACGGCAACATTTTTAGTGCTTTTAATTATCTTAGTTAAGTTTTGGTGACATCCAGAATTGCCACTAATATTGTGAATTACTGCGGATTCTCTGTCAAAAAATGTCAAAAAGTGGATTTAGATTTTGTTATTTTCAATACCTACACCAAAAATAACTAGCACATCAGCTCATAAATAGCTTATGTAGGAAAAAATGCAAACGGTAACATTTATTACGATAGATCTGTGTTGTACATAAGTGATAACTAAGTAAACATGTTTTTTCTATGTAAATATCGACCCGAAAATTTGCTCTAATTAGGTATTGTATAACTACAACTAGAGTCCTTTGTCAAAGCACAAAAGTTTGATAACTGTAATACTTACGAATGAGCAAAACCGTAACCTCAAACAAGCGTAAAATTTACAAGTAGTTAAACACCAAAATACGGCACGCTTCAAGATAAGCATCAGTAAGCCGATATTATAACGGTACAGCACATCTTTGGTGCTGTTCGACCAGAAAAAAACACGCTCTCGAACCCCGTCCACCGAATTATTAGACAAAGAATGTAATGTAAAAGGAAACGGACGTAGAATGCTACCCTGGGGCACGCCACCCGTACCTGAGGGAGCCGTGTACGCAGAGACAAAATAAGCAATTCCATCCGATCGGTCCCATGTTTGTCCACCACTAGAGTCTTGGCTGAGCAAACATTAGGCCTCACGTTCGCAAATAGCATGAGGTCGATGGAGTCCAACCCGTCGAACGCTCTCGCCCGGTCCGGCTAGCGTCTACCAAATGGTATGCTGTGCACGTATACGAATAAATATGACGCTCTTCAAACGTTGTTACTTAGACAAAAGTGGTTCTAGGAGTGCTGTCCAAATATGGTTGTAATTTTTGTAAACAAAACACTGGTCGAAATCACTAAAACATGACTTGTCCGACCAAGTATTTAGCATTACAAGCAACTCGATGAAGTGTGCTTAATTACATATTCATGTTGTTTTCTATTCACACCGTTGAGTATTGAGGAAAATCGAGTTGGAAATTGCAATTTTTTTATTATTTTTCTCGTTGAATGGATGCACTCGAGACTGCTCCAGGTGACAGTGCCAGAGCTCGCTAAAACCCCGATACGATACCTGCAGCGTTTTCAAGTGTTGCCATACATCAAACGTTCACCAACATACGGTCAGCTAGCTGAAATTAAAATTGCCGTGGGGAAAAAATAAGTGTGTGACACACTTAGTTTCCATGTAGGCGCGGCTAATACGCCGAGTGGACGCGTCAGCGGCAGACGACCGCCGTTTATCTTCCTTTAGTGTAGCAACACTGAGGGAAATAGCCGCGGAAATGTTTGCTATTTCATTTCCTGACATCTGTGCCCTGTGGCTTTGCCGCGGTGAAATTGTTTAACATGTAACGTGGAAATTTAAAATGATATTTTTATATTCGGACTTATCCGGGCATGCTTTTCTTTATGCGGACTTCTGCTGCAAGTATTTTGCTAATTAATTTAGACGAGTCGACCGTGTCGACTCGAGGCTTTGTTTTTGCGCTTGGCTTCACAGTGAACTTAACTCGAAATGGTACCTAAATTAAATATAAAATTCAACTAGAATTAGTAATCTGCTACCAATAGAAAATTAAAACCAATAAAAGTGAAACCCTGAAAGGGTGGTTTCTTTTACTCTCTTATCTACAAATTTTCAAACAATCAGTAGATAAATTCAATTTCTAAAATGTGTCAGGAATCGTTCCAATTCCGAGCCCACAGCCCTCCAAACAAATTCACAATCTTACAAAGATCTAACTGCACCTCATTTCGATGTAGCGCGCCTGATAGTGTATTTTTAGACAGAGGGGAGGTAACACAATACAGCTATTATGCCAGTTGTTTATTCACGCACAATTTGCCGGAGTTTATTCAGCGTTGGCAACACTCGTGGGGTGAATGGGTGATCTGTGCGTTGCCAAATTTAATGCGATTATTATGAACTCTCAAATACGTGACTATTTTTTTAAAGAACATTTTTAAAGTCTGTCGGATTTGGGGATGTCAAAAATTTGATAAAACTTCGTCATACTAAAATAGAAGACTGCTGTGATAACTTTTATTAACTAGACGCACCATTCCAAAAATAGGTAGGTATTAAAGTATTTTATTTCAGTACCAACCCTAAAAAGTTGATTCAGACAACCAAGAAAAACAAAATACGAGTACTTACATAGTCTAAAGATAAGTGCTTCTCCGAATATATTTGCCCAATTTGTAGGTACTTAAAGGTCCATAGATAATTTTAATTACTACTAGGCACTTCAAGAAAAACACAAAACGGCAAAATTATACAGAAATGACACCTATTTGTTTGAAAAGTCGCGGCACTTGAAATTAGTCAGCGGAACGTGACCGGCTTCCGAAACCGTGACTAACAATATTGACGGCAACTAATGGATTTGCGAAAGCTGTTTTCCATTTTGAAAGTAATCTAGTCATCGGCCATATTTAGGTGGTCTAGGTAGACCTGTAGGTATTACGAGTATATGAAGAGGCTGCACGCATATACTTACTAAGCAACTACTGTTTGTTAGCCTGTATAACATGTATAAGGATTGCCTATTGCTATTTAGTCCAAGCTATCCGAAAACATGACATCAGTGAAGCGTTTCACTCTTTTCGGAATGCGTTCAATTTTAAGATTTTTTAAGCTTCAACGTGACTATAACTTTTTTCCAGCGAAGGAACGTTGTCGAATGCTTTCCGAGAAGTGTGAATCGCACCACTCTGGTTCGTAAATGTTGATGTGCGGTTGCGTTTCGTTTTTACAACAAATGGAACACACCCATAAGTCATGAAAATGCCTAATAATGTGTACTTCGGAAAGCACATTAAATTATTGGTGCAGGCTAAGTCATGACTGAGAATTGCAAGCGGCCTGAAAACTCTAATCCCAGAGCTCACTAATATTATACCTACTCGTATTTATCATAGGTACCTACGCACCAAATAATTCAAGATAAATGTATTATTATATATTTCAAGAAGAATATTCTAAGACTAAAATAATATTGCCATATTGACACAAAATAACAGAAATAAGTACCTACAGTTTTATAGACTGATTTTATTCACCCAGTATCAGCCATGGTTAGACCCGGCATAGTGTGCGTTTGATGACCGCGAGATTGGCGTGAAATTGGCCAAGGGACAGTGGGGTGGATGTGGGGGCAGAATAATATTTAGTAGCTCACAGATTAAATTATAGTGTGCTGGGGTCAATTATAGAAGTTAAACAGTGATGCTGATGACATGAGCTTACATAAGATGGACGTATATCTTAAGTAAGCTATGACATCAGGCGTCTGCAATACGAACAGGATGGTAAATGATTGTTTTATGATGACAAAGAGGGACATACGGCTATTGGTTTTAGTAATTAATCTGATAGATTAATTACCAAATTACTTACTTACAACAAACATTTAAAAATGACATTAAAACAAACAAAATAAGATTACTATATAAAATAAAATGAACGTAGTTTAAAATAGGCATTATGATCGAGAAAATTAGAATGCTTAACAAACCATACACTTAATTATGTTGTTATACAATGTATCGCCATACAATGTTATACAATAATATAAAGTCATTTATTGAAACATAAAGCGAAATCGTTGAAATTTTTAAATCTTTACTAGATGATTTATTGTCAGGAGGCAATCTTTGCCTACACTTAACGTGACACTGTAGTGCCTGGGACATTGTTAAGATAGGCTTGCCTAGCACACTAAACCACAAAAATTGACATTGACAGATGATTCGAAGTTCGAAGCAGTTACTGGCACAAAATAAATACCACAGATAAAATAATACTATACCTACATAGTAAGTACCGTAAATGCGTACAACATGAGACTCGAAGGTAAACTGAGACTAAACTTCCATGGCATATATGATTACAATATTATTACATGTAGTAAGTAAATGTTTTAATTATTATTACATGTTCTATTAAAATTTCAAACCATAATTATTAAGAATTACCTACACCTTATACCTACTGTGAATTGAAATTTAAACCTGTCTCATGTTGTATGCATTTACCGGTACTAGATATAGTATAACGAAGGAAAGAGGAGAGGGTCAAGCAGCCAAGCGTGCAAGTGACGACCTCGGTGGTCAGTGCGACCAACTTGTGCAATTAACTACCAACTGACTTTAAAATCGAGTTTTGGGCTGCGCACTGTGAAGTGGGATTACTTGTTGGTTAGATTCATTGAATTTTTTTGTTCTTCGTCCTTCTATAAACAAAGACTTTCATTATTTGGAAACACTTTAGATAGATTAAATAAATGTAAATTATTAAATACTAGCTGCGCCCCGCGGTGTTACCCGCGGTGAATAGTTCTCATTTCCGTGGGAATACCGGGATCAAAAGTAGCCTATTTGTTAATCCAGAGTATAACCAATTCTGGTACCAAATTTCATTCGAATCCGTCCAGCCGTTTCAGCGTGAAAGAGTTACAAACACACTTACATTACATACTTACACACACACAAACTTTCACCTTTATAATATTAGTAGGATAAGAATAGTCAGATCTTTACCTACTAGATGATTTACCTATATATAGTGACAGGAATTTTGCCACTTGTGTATAACTAAAAAATATATATAAATAATCTAATTCTTGTAAAGAATATTTTTTTTATTTACAGAAACTAAACTACTACATATTTACATAACTGTACAAAATACAATTAGAACCAGTTGAGCCACCTAAGGATCGTTACAAACGATCTATAGGTAGTTCAACTGATCCAAACCACTGCCAGACAGAAGCGTGCCGAAGACACTGGCAGCATTCTTGTATATATATGTCGCTAGGTGATGGATTTTTCGTCCGATATTTTGCGGTCTGTGGGCGATGTGCGGGTATTCGTGAAATAAGAAAGTTGGTACAATTCGACACACCATATTTAATCCGACTTCACAATTATTTTCTTAGGGCTAACACAACACTGTACACTGATACTAGACTGAAACCGACTTTGCACAGACGCTAAGTTAACAACGAAACGTGGACAGTTCCGAGACGTCTTCACTCAGTGGCGATCGGGCAGCGACTGTAAAGCGACTGTGTGGCGCCGATCCCTTCGTTGAGTTATAACAGCTCGACTCTGTCAAAGCGCAGGGTAGATGGCGCTTGCGTTTCGTTTTCAACACGATATTCATGACCGGATGCGACACGGCCATTCTGCGAAGACACACGTCCTCGTGTGTTCATTACATTATGCATCTGAAACAATCAAAACCACAGCACAGATTGCGTTCGGCCAATCCTGTCTTAGGTTTAGTTCTAACTAAATCCTCTCTATCGTAGCTAGCTCTTCTACAATCTAGATAGGTAGAAGCAATTTTATCAACGTTTCCAGGTAAAAATCAACTCACATTTTATTTTAACAAACAAAGCAAAAAAAGATTACTGAGTTCAAGTAACCATTGAGAGAAAGTACCATTGAGAGAAAGTACCATTGAAAGTCTTTACAATGTCAACAACATAGACCAAGTTTGTATTAACCAATCAAACCCCAGGTGTTTTGTTCATGATCAATTTGCCACACACGGACAACACACTGCTCTTCCCTAAGGAAAGCCGTGCCATACACAGACTCTACGGTCTTCGCTACAAGGCTAGACCCGACTGTACTACCCAGAGTTACTGCATTCCGCTTACCCACGGACTACTCACAAGGAGTCGATACCGATTTCTACGAGCTACGGCTACAAAGTAACCTCTGGTACAGTCTCCGATCAGTGAACCGAAAACCTGTGCTTAATCTTTCAAATTAAACTTCAACATTATTCTCAAAAACATCATCTACAACGTCAATAGGTACTTTACTCTCTGGTATCTTTCTTACAGGTCATAAGCGTAGGTACGTACTTGTGAGTGCGCTTAATAACTAAGGACTTAAGGACAACTTAATAGACTTTTCCCCTTCAAAGATATCAACAATTTGGAACGGTCCCCTGTACTTTAACATAAAGTTTCGTCTGAATTTTCAACAACAACAAATTTATCAACAAAAAAACTTACTAACGTTTGCCTTATATCAAAACGTTGCTTGTCATAACGCCATTGACGTAGTATAGTAACTCAATGCTTAACGCGCATTTCTTTTCTATTCCTAGAAGCTAATTGTCTTGTCTCGTCAAGGTCGATATTCAGCTTCCGAATCAAAGTGAAAAGTAACACGCTCACCAGATAGTCATCCGATAGGATTGCTGATACTGCACAGATCCACCTGACTCTGTCGTGTTTGCTGCCGCTCTAGTGTTGCTGCTATCACATGCACCAACTACTTTTACCAGAAGCATCATTTACGGTAGTGGTAGCTAAAGAGGAGCCTCGCACCTGAAACAAATAACATCCGGCACGTTTGGTTGTTGCTTTCAAAAGAAATAAAACAAGAAAAATAAAACGACTACATGACCTTTTCAAATCCTGTAAGCAGTCAGTTACTGCGATGTCCCATCCATCTTCCACATCCGAATCATTGTTGTAATTTACAGCAGACTTTTCCACTATCGTAGCACTTGAGTGAAATAGAACAAAAGATCGGTTCTTCTGCGATAATCCACTTGCATGTTGTCCCAGCTTGACACTTTTTATGAGATAGCGGTGAAAACATTGGACGTTTCTTGATTTCAGCATCATTTGAATCATCTATTGGATCCTTTCTCGTCAATACGGAGATTTGTTCAGCACTCAACCATCAACGACGTGATAAGACGGATAGCATACGCGGCATAAGTCTCATTATCAAGTCAGTTTGCCATTATTTAAAAAAATGAGGGTAGCACGATCTCGTTTCAATGTCGCGCTTATCAGAGTCAAACTCGAGTAAAGTCAGCTTGTCGTCACACTCGAAGTCTTGAGGACTTTCATCAGCGCTTGTTTTTGCTGATTTTGCGAATCGAATATTACCGCCACTGTGAGTCATTATCACTGCCGCACGAATTATTTCTTTCCACGAATAGATCCTTAAAATCGCTCCACGTCATGCCAGGAATCGATATCGATGATAGCCAGGATGATGCTTCGCCCTTGAGCGCGTGGCTTAAAGCGATCTTTAGTGTTGGTCCTTGGCGGTGTTGATCACTCACACAATGTCTGCGGTTGTTATCCAAGCACGGGCATCGATGTCTCTTTTTCCGGGTCAAAATCAGGAAGGCGAATCGAACTCGAAGATTACCCACATCTTTTATTGCGTGCAGAAATTACGATTTTGTTGCTCGAGAAGATGATGCCATTTTTCTTCACCTGTGCCTATATTTTCTTCACGTGGGTGATCCGTGATCCGGGTTACATCCCACATCTGATGTCGCTAGGTGATGGATTTTTCGTCCGATATTTTGCGGTCTGTGGGCGATGTGCGGGTATTCGTGAAATAAGAAAGTTGGTACAATTCGACACACCATATTTAATCCGACTTCACAATTATTTTCTTAGGGCTAACACAACACTGTACACTGATACTAGACTGAAACCGACTTTGCACAGACGCTAAGTTAACAACGAAACGTGGACAGTTCCGAGACGTCTTCACTCAGTGGCGATCGGGCAGCGACTGTAAAGCGACTGTGTGGCGCCGATCCCTTCGTTGAGTTATAACAGCTCGACTCTGTCAAAGCGCAGGGTAGATGGCGCTTGCGTTTCGTTTTCAACACGATATTCATGACCGGATGCGACATATACATACGTATATAATCTATATATGTATTGTATATGAACAAGAATTGCTCATATGAAAGTTTTTCTTCTTTTCGTGACAATGGTTCTAAATTTGATTAGCGAGATAATTATGTAGCCAAGTTTATGGCGTTGGTTGAGGCCGGATTTAGGTATTTTTTCGTGCAACTGTGAATCTGAATCTCGGAACGATTTTCATGAAATTTATATTCAGTATGGTTTCGGGGGCAATAAATCGATCTACCTAGGATTCATTTTTAGAAAATGTCGTTTTAGTTCAAAAAAGCATGATCATCCAAGTACCTACTACAATAATAATATATTTGCATTAAACTTCTACCTACATTTATTAAAAAATACGGTTCGTTCGTATGAGCGAGTGGCCAACTCTGGTGACGGAGTTTTTAGGCCGCCTAAAGGCCTCAAGGTTATAGGCCTGAAGGTTTTTAGGCCTAATACAGTTGTGCAAACCTATCTTCTATATTTTTTTTAGCAATTTGGTAAAAGCATTCGTATTACAAAATAAAATCAGGGTAGTGAAATCAATGTAGACGATGTCTACGATTGGTCTACGAAAGGTCTACGAAAGGTCTACGAATAGCTACGAGATTCTTATGTAGCAACATTGTTTAACTCGTACACTGTTTTCCTTTGATTAATAACTTTTACGCAAAATGTACACTACCTATATCAAAAGGCATTACTGAAAATATGTATATGTTATGTATGATCTACGAGTATATTATACAGGTGAAAGTTTGTGTGTGTGTTTATACATTTATGTAAGTGTGTTTGTTACTCATTCACGCTCAAACAGTTGGACGCATTTGAATGAAATTTGGTACCAGGATTGCTTAAACTCTAGATTAAAAAATAGGCTACTTTTGATCCTGGTAGTCACACGGGAACGGAAACTATTCACCGCAGGTAACACCGGGGGGTGCAGCTAAGTATGATCTATGCCTAGCTTCTGCCCACGGCTTTACTTATAACGGTCTACGATACTCGGGTATAATATAATGTAAACTCCCATTATTGTGATAATGGTAGCGATTCTGTGCAACACTGACTAGTTAAATTATTCCTAAATCCGAAAGCTCTTATTTCGTTCACGTTAAAGTTCAAAATAAAATAACAGACTGAGTGACATCTCTAAAATTACTATAATTTAGTAAAATTAAAGTGAATGTGGGTCGAATCGATTAAGACCATTTTTACTTCTGACTAAAACTGAAAAAGATGAAAAATTTTCAGTGCTATGCTAGATTGGTCTTTAGCATGAACGTAATAAAATCTTTCGGTTTTAGTCATAATTTAGCTAGTCAGTGTTGCAACAGAATCGCCGCCACCTACCTATTTTTTTAAATTTGTTTTTAGTTATTTCAGTGATTATTATCTTCCACTTCCGAACCCACAATATTAGTGTAATCCTCTGATATTACTGTAAAAGTTAGCACTACATTTTCATAATCAATCTTTACAACATCAGATCTTCACTATTAAAACTATCGTGTCGTCGTATTATAATGTCTAATACAACTATTAGACATTACTCAATTATTAATAGCACACGAAAAATTACTGACAATAATAATTATACGTGAGTAATTTCCCGCGTGCTATAATATCAGATCTTCAATCCAGAAACGGGTTATATTATTCAGGGACGTGTCGTGGACAGCCCTCGGTTCTATTACTAAAAATTACTGACAATAATAATTTTACGTGACATTATCGACGATAATTTTACGTGAGTAATTTCCCGCGTGCTATAATATCAGATCTTCAATCCAGAAAAGGGTTATATTATTCAGGGACGTGTCGTGGACAGCCCTCGGTTCTATTACTAGTGTGTTTGTTATGAAAATATTGTACGACCACCCTGCCATGACGTGGCCTGACGAAGGGACGTCGTGGGAGATGTACGAAATATAATGTATTCGGAGTTGGAGATATAATTTGTGTAGTCAACTTGATTTGTGGAATGTAAGCGCAGTCTTAAGCTAGTTTTCCAAAACATCTACTAGTACTAATATTTGTTTGATACCTACATTCGTTATTTATTAGTTGATTTTGCAAGTTCTAAGGATTTAGTCTAAAAAACGAAGAAAATAGTCCTCGTAAACCAGGCTCACCACTGTATTCATCCAGGTGAACGGATGATAGATATTCTGTTTTGCAAGCATATAAAAATACATAAACACATAAAGTATAAACGCAACATGCTTATTATTTTGTATTGAAGTATACTTACGTGCCGTTCTGTGAGAAAATATATGCATAGGTATAGAGATAGGTATTTTAAAAATATAAACAAAACGATGAATTCTAATATTGTACTAAATTGTATACAACCATTCAAACGGTTAGTAGGTAAAGTACCTAAACTTACCGTATAGTATTATTTTATCTGTGCTCATATACTTACCTATAATTAAACTTTTTTGTGATATAATCATTACCTATTCTGACCATCCACATAATTGTTTGTAAACATCTGTTTACGTATCATTAACCGTTCCATTTCTTCTCTCATACAAATCCATTTAACGTATAGTTAAATAGCGCAACAATTCAATGAATAACCAGATTTCCAACACGATAAAATTGTCCGATCTCGTATTGACATCACAAAGCATAGCTCAGCCAGTTTTTTTTTATTTGAGGCAACGGAACAATTCGTTCAGCCAAAACGCACAATGGGAATAAGTAAAAGAATAGGGAGTAATATTTTATTGAAAGACCCTTTCGATGTTGAAGTGTTGTGTAAATAGAATGAGTGGTGAGTTCGTGTATAATGTGTGGAATATTGCTCGCGTTCGCTGACGCTACAATATAATGTTATGAGATTCTGAACTCGCTTTTAAATGCGCATATTTGAGTAAAGGCAGAGAGTAGGTAGCTCCGATAAATTTATAGGTAAAATATTTTTTTTTTTTATATTCTTCGAAATTGGAAAGGTTTACCTACCTACTTAGGTAATTAAACTCCTCAGTTGATTATACTGAAACGCTATTTTAATATTTGGGGGCGTATTAACCATTTAAGACGTTCTTACTTGTCAAATTTTATAGACAAACGTCAAATAATGTCTAAAATAAGCTTAACTTAGCGTTTCAGAATTCACATTTGTATCTATAGCGAATACCTACACTCAAATGAAAATGAAAATGAAAATAAACTGTACAAGCTATCAGGAATCTCATTTTCCATTTCAAAGTATAATTTTGAACAATTTCCGCGATAATCGTTCTAGTGTCATTATGAAAATGGCGGGTTTAAATATAATGTTGCCAGAGGGAAAATAATTTCCCCACAACCACAAAGCTATTATTTTTTTAATCAATTTTACATACCTTTGATAATGGTGCAATCTCGCAGCTGGTTTCGTATATAAATGTTATTTGGATAATGATGATGAATGACGGTGTCTCGAATTCGTTGGTTGCTATTTTTATTGTAGCGCGTCTTTGCATCGGTTACCTACTTACTATTACTAGCATATGATTTTGATAAAATCTCTTACTATTTTTTATGGAATTTATCATGTAGGTACGGCATCTAATCGACTCATTTCCACTCGACTCGATTAAGGTACCTAGTTTGCCTCATTCATTACTTACAAGTTACATACAACTTAATGCGGGCGACCGAATTTAGGTATTGAGTCCATTGAGATGTATTAGAGAGCCACAATCAGACAAATAAAATGTAAACGCCAAAACTCTGCGCACACTACGTAGTGCGCAGAGTTTTTCTTTTTTGCGTACAAGCGACATTGATCATTAAAACAAACGCCATAACGTCTTCATTCAAATGTCAAATGTTATTGTAGAACATTGAATTTGCTCGCACATTTTTTGAGTGTTGTCAGCTATTAGATTGTGACTCTTTAATACTTACATCTCAATGATTGAGTCCTAATTATAAATTAAAATAGATAACCATCAGTAATAACTATTTCCTCAAACATTGTGGTGTCGCAACGGGGCTCTTGTTGCGGCCAAACCTAATTTTTAAGACCTTAATTTATGTACCAACTTGAAGCAATAAATGAATATGAATATAATTTGCTACTTAAATGTTCTTTATAATTTTAACACAGTTCAAAGAATAAACTCCTCTAAACAAATGACAATGCAATGTCTGCAAGCGTTAGGACGTGGATATTTGAATTGAAATTGCGGTTCACCCTAGATTTTAGTGAACTAAGTAGGTAGTCTTTTTAAACTTTCGCGATCAGAACACTGATAAAACATATAGGTACTTACGGGTATTTATGTATTTACCTTTATTTATTTTTATCCCGACGTTTCTACTGGATTGCACCAGTCGTGGTCGCGGGCAGACACAAGTCTGCCCGATAAAATATGTTTTATCGTAACTAGTTAAGTATACTGCCAACGTCTGTCTTCCCAGCAGGTGCGCATTTGAACGGTTGCTTTAGTTTCCAGGCTGATGACGTCAGGCGGCGGCGGCATGGGACACGTTAACAATATGGGCGGGCTGGCGGCGTGCGCGGGGCCTGACTCCAAGCCCATGCAGTTTCCACTGGCACAGCGTCGCAAGAGGCGGGTGCTCTTTACGCAAGCTCAGGTGAGACTCAAATAGATTTTCAATAGATTTATTTATTAAACATACTTATTATGACAAAAAAATTCAAAAATTCAAAAAATGACGCTGCAATGTAAACTAATAAAATGGTAGGTACTATTTTAAAATTCCTTTTACTTTTAAAAAAGTAATCAGAGAACGCAAACGCATAATATCATACCTAAGTAAAATTGACATAACAAAATGGACACCGATTTCATCATTAGGTTTCTTTTCCTTTCACCTAAGCAAGTAGTTAGCCTGAGTAGATGTCAAAACTACCAACGATGCGCAGGAAATATGAACTTGGTTACACAATCTACTCTTTTTCGGTTAAAATGAGGGCTCTCATCAATTCTCCGCATAAAAGCAGCTCGACATACACATAGGCATAGGTAAAGTAACTTTCTGTTCAGTTGCCCCGTCAAACTGCAGAGGGGAGCTTTATTTGCCGATCATTTTACAAATAAATACTGAATGGGGGACGTTACCTGCTTAAATTCACGCTGTAAAGGCGGACATGCATAAAGCGATCAGAAAACTACTTATTCAAGAAAATCTGATGATCCTCGGCGAGATTGTTAAAAGCACGTCCGCGCATTACTTTTGGCAAAGTGGTAATTATAGGGATAACATACCTACATCTTATATATTAGTAGTAGTAAATAGGTACATCCACTTCTGAAAATAATAAGACTCCTCCTACTCACCACAAACATTATTGGCTTTATTCGTATTCGTACCGTCAAAATGAAAAAAAAATATGTAAAATATTTTTGGAACCAAGAAATACTGAACTTTCGATAAGGTTTGTTGGCAACGAAGGTCAAGTCGCGCCGTGAGTACCAAGCTTTACGAGGGGAGATTTTCCTGATCGCGTTAAACGTGACGAGTTTTATTGCTGACGATTCGGGAGAGCAGCGTCACCATGGCAACTCTATAACTAGCGTACATTAATAAAAATAAAACTTGATCTTGAGTACGTCTGTTATTCCCAATAGACTTTTTATCACTGATGCTAAATCTTTTGAAATCTTTTTCAATGACATTGTGAGTGACAAAACAAGAAACACTTAGAGGCCTTGCTAAAATGAGAGCTGATATACCTAGGTAATTAATAATGACGTTTTTGTTTTTTTATGTAATTCGAAAATCACATAACATTCAGAACGAAATAATTTATTCTGTTTTCCGGTTAAAATCGCAACCCTTGGCAATTTTTCAGTAATGTTTAAAAATTAAAATGATGAAATTGGATTTTGACCACTGAAGTCGGCAACAATGTCTGACTTCCTTGAACAGATCTCAACACAACGGTAACTAGGTAGGTAGATTTCCTCACCGCTAGGAACCCAAAATTACGTTATCACGGGCTATTTAATTGCGAAACCCACCCCCGCGCCGCCGCCCACTCGAGGCCCCGCCCCCAAGGAGGTTCTATGTAATTAATTCTATACGGAAAACTCCTAGCCAGTTTGTTTTAGTTGCCGTGTGTGTACTATAGGTAGGTATATCTAAGGAAAGTCACTGAAGCCTACTATTGGGAGGTCGCTTGTATTGTGCTAGGGACTTTTCTTTGCATTAATGTAAGTTGGTGATAGTGAAAATGAAAAAACGGAACATGTACCTAAAGTACTCTATAGTTCTTTTAACTCCATGATTGGACGTACTTATAAAAAGTCCAAAAACCCCTTCGAATGGGATCATCGCAGGGCATTTCTGGACTAAGCCATAGTTTTGTATGTCACACATTTTTCGAATGATTTTGGAGCCCGCATTTTTATTTCCTTTAAACTTCAAAGTAATAAAATTTCTCAGTAATGTTAGGATCTCGGAAATAAAATGCACTACCTTTTCTAGAAATGCTGCCATTTTCCGCATCGGATATTTTGTACCGGAAATGAATGCACCGGAAGATCTAGTTAAGCTCTCATTTTATTCATAGACTAATAAACCCTCCTTGCAGGTGTACGAGCTGGAGCGGAGGTTCAAGCAGCAGAAGTACCTGTCAGCGCCCGAGAGGGAGCATCTAGCGTCACTCATACATTTAACACCAACGCAGGTGAGTCTACTTGTATTCCGTCATAAAAAAAGCTTCAATACTACATCAACTCTACAAAACACAAACAGTACCTAATTCTATAGATTTAATCAGAACTGCCTTTTTTACTTAAAATGTATATAACACGTGTCTCTATAGTTGTTTAATGTCTCCCACATTCGTAAGTGTAACAACATTAGGGCGTCGCCGACGCCGCCTCCGGCCACTGTTGTCGACACCGAACCATAAATCACGCTGTAATCGGTTTCATGGCCGCCCCGGGCATCCCCTATCAATTACCGAACAAAACGAGGCAAAGGGCGCGGCTCGTCGATTCCCGCCTCAGGCTGCGTGTTCGCTAGTTATTCTACCACATCCGTTTGTGATTCCACCGCCGGCAGCCTGGCAACATTAGATACCTATGCGTACACGGTTAGCTCGTTAAGTTGGCATCTTGTTACACGCGCCAGGGACGCCACCAGTGGATCGGGGGACTCCCTTTGATTCTCGAGAGCCGTCGTGAGGAAATTCTCCTTGTTGTTTCGTATTTTTTCAAGTGCTGTCTCCGAATTAGTGAAAGCTCACTTTGATGTCGTGCCTAGGCACAAACTACGTTTGTACAAAGTTGGAGAACGCGCGTCGTTATTAATATTTCTGTCAGCGACACGCGCCCCGCTTTCCCACATTCGCGTGCGCAAAATTCAAATCCTTCATAACAAAGACTCGATAATCTCGGCCGTGTCAATATAAATTTCATAAACTCACTGTGTAACCCCAACAAAGGGCCGCAAACATCCATGAATAATCTCCATTTTGAGGGTGTCAACACCATTTACGGAGACGCGTTTGAATTCGCGCCAAAACAAACGTCAAAGTGAGTCGGCGGGAACAATGGCGTGTCACGGAGGCACGCAGTGATTCGCCGACTATAATGTGGTGCATTGTCATAATATTAATTGGGTCTGCATGTCGCCGGTCAAGGCATTGTTTGGAATAATTGATAGGACATGAGTGGTGCTTAATTGCGCTCCTGTATGGCAGGTATGCTTAAGCACTCATACCTGTCAAATACCTAGGCTTTGTGTTTATCTACCTATGAATTATCATTCATTTACCAGTGCCAGTTTCAATACCTAACCTTTTTTAAACTTTCGCCATCAGAACCATGATTAAACATGCGAACATGAACAAACCGCGACCATGCCTGGTGCAATCCAGTCGAAACGTCGGGATAAAATTAAAATTAAATAAAAGTAAATAGCGATAAATACCCGTAAATATATGTTTAATCAATACCTAACCTATAAATAACCACAGTAAGCAAAACCAATGATACTCGTAGATAAGTTATTGAGACTGGCCGTTGGTCTGAGCTAAAGTACACCTACTTCCTAAGTTCTAAAAACTAACCGATTCAAAAAAATACTTACTAGGTACCTAAAACTCTATTCTATATGATCATTTAAGCAAAATCGCATTAGATAACATGAAACTCTTGCTAGCTCTTAACAGCTCTGTCAAAATGGCGTTAAATAGTATATCATCAGCATCACCGATTATAACAGAACGTGATGTCTACTATTACATGCTCTTTGGTGATGTCTGATGGACATTACGTAGGTACACCTTTACTGTCACTGTCAGCCGCACTGTATCTCTTACTCAATTACTCAATTATTTATTTTCAATAAATTATCATTAAAACCAAACATTACGAGTTTCTAGATCCAACAGCAATATCACAGATGGTCTTAAGTCTATAAATCGATAGGTGGGAGAATGCCAACAGTCGAGCTCAGAGTTTAGCGCCCTGAGTATTTTTTCCTTCTAACTCCTTTTATCAATGTGTGGTTTTATCAGATAAGTAAAATTGGCGTTAAGTGTCATCACAAGCACTGTGACAGGCCGTGATTTCTGGTCATCACACCCTCGCTGTCAGGACCACACGACGCGTGCCGGCCGCGCTCGCCTCGGGCACTACCCGAAACGGATTGAATTGCACGCTTTCCTTTATTGACGCGTTAAAAAGCTTTTGTAAGCCACTCGAACTGTTTAAACGCACATAGGATGACAAGATAACAGACTGTTTCTATTGGTCGATAAAACCATTCTTCACTTTTACTAAAACGAAATACCTACAACCACGACTGTATTCCTGAGGTGCCAATACCCATTCCATTATATTATACCTACTTTTATTTATTTATGTAGACGCACAAGTGCGTATTATTATAAGATGTCCTTATCTAAATGAATGATCTTGAATTAAAAGATAACTACATACATAACTTAGATGCTGAACAAACCCTCTATGAATATAACCAGTCTTCAATCTCATTTAAAAGCTCCAACTCCCTTTAGAAAGCAAACCGAGCCAGCATTCCATTCGTGCATATTCATAGGCATAGCACAGTTTAAATAGAGGCCGCGCAATAAAGGAACTCTGCCCGTCATCCAGCCACAATATTCCGCAGTATTTGAGCCTCGCAAACAGAGGGCTCGCGTTTCGTTAACTTAAGTAAATTTCGATGTTCGCGACGCGCCGCCACTGTTGATACTGAGCTCCGGACGAACTGCCCGGTTCCATTTTCAAATGACTTTTATTTCTGTTTGTGTAGTTCAATTGACTTCCGAGGTTAATGTTTTGAACCTGACTCTAGCCTCTAGCTAACTGTAACAGTCAGCAGAATAAAAAAACGCACGCATTACAACACCCACATGATTTTAATTTTAAAAAGTTTACGTACGGTTATTGAACTCATGGGAGCTTCCAAAAAAGTGTGAAACAATGCCAGTGATACGCTAAACAAAAGCGCGCTAGAAGCAGGGCAATCCTTCCTCCTCTTTGTCTATGGTCACGAACGCGGTCTGTGGCCCTCCGGCGGATGCGGCACATGCGGGTCCTCGATTTTAATGGGAGCAATAAGATAATGGTGCCTCATGATGTTGAACAATGACGGCTTGTCAGATTGCTGTTCGCTTGCTGGACGTTAAGTAGGTGGAAGTGGTGAAAAAAGTATTTGACTTGTCGGTAGGTAGGTACCTACTCTGTTTAAACGAGGGCTGACAGAAACAAAAGGACATTAATAATGTTATAGGTAGCTTTTCAGTAAATATTTTAGTAGCTTTGCAAGAAAGAAATGTAAAAAGTTACAACAAAATTTGCAAAACAACAAAAGAGCTTGCAGGTGCGTAAGTAAGAGAGATGTTATTTATATAATTATCAGACCATCGCAATTATTTCAGCTAACCCAATATTCAAAGCAAACTCCCCCGCGGAGTCTCGCCGTCTGAACATCCCTATAATTTTCCTATAATTCCACTTCACTTTTTCTAATCTCCTAATCTTCGTGGGATTTCAATACACTTCCTGTCAAAGGCTGGCCGATTCGAAAAAAACACTTATTGCTCCGAATTAAAAAGAAGTAAAAGTTGTTTTTGATATCATTGTCCGAAATTCGAGCACAGCTATTGATCGCGACCGACATGTCAAAACAATTTTGAAATAAGAATTTTGATATCTGCGGTTGGCTCTAAAACTTTAAAATGTTTAATTAACCGCGAAAACTTTGCGTAGAATTTGGTCGATTCCTCGTCTTACTTCTACGATTATAAGTAAGTAAGCAATTTGAAAGGGATTAGTTTAAGTGAATGGAGGAGTTTTTGTTGCATTTCATTGTGAAGAAGGATTAATATCTAAGGAGGATAATGCACCTGACACAGACTCTTTGTGTGGCAGGTATGGGCGTATTATGATATTTGCGACTTAAATTCGCATTGCACCGACAGCGGCATTGCGGTGTTTGCGTAGGACTTTTATTGTTAAAAGGAACGGCTGGTCCGAGATGATTGCGGAGTCATTCTCATTTGGGTTTTATCACAGCCCCTAAATAACCAGATATAAATGTAGGTATGTAGGTATGCCCATGAATTCCAATAATAAGGTCGTCCTATTTTTAAAGCCTGGGCATCTAATAGACAGTGAAATTAGGATCGGTACCTAGATCATGCTGGCAGCATTGAATGTATTTACCTACGATAAACTATTTACCTTTGAGTAATTAATAAGTATTATTGCTATACACGCATAGATGTACGTATACGTACGACTATTTATACGTCAATCAAAAGTAAATTAAAATCAATGCACACACTCTTAAGCTTTTAACGGCTACTGTAAACAAATAAGTATTAATTTGATGGATTGCTCAGCAAATATTGACTCGGTTATAACTCACGGTTGGCGAGCAGGGGCTGGGCTACATGCGCTTAATAAATGAACTAGTATTTAAATGTAAATTAACATAAAAAAGCTGCGTACATTAGGGATTATCGTTGGTCTGATAAATTTATGTGTAATAAAAATACAGACGTATTATTTTTGAAAGTCGCTAAAGCTGGATAAAGCTTAGGACAGCTAACAAACATCTTTCCTGAAGAAACTGCTAACATGCATGCATCGTCACATAAATGAATGTGCAAATAGGTACTTAAAAATTATTGTGCATAGTATTTTTTTAAGCAAATCTGCCATTAGTATAGTTTCACCTGTAAAAATATTATAACGGCTTTTGCAAAATGACATTCACTCACATGTCTAACCTGGCAACTCCCAACTTGTCAAATAGAACACACCGTTACTTTTAAAATTACAGATAACAACGCTGCTTACGGTCGAATATACGCTACAAAAATGTGAATTATGGTTATTTTTTGCTTTGAAAATAGAATATTTTTATAAGTTACTAAATAAATGAAGGCATTGATAGGTTGTCAGACGGACGGACGGGTGTTTGTTCAGTGGTGCGTGTATAGGTGTGCTCGGGTGATGCGACAATCACATAATATTGTTATGCAGAGAATGACAAATCATGAGGCATTTTGAGATGAAGAAATAATTAAAATGAAGGACTATGCATTTAATGCCTAGTGTTTTACTGTTAAACTTATATAAACCCGAATTGTTGAATCAGGTAGGTAATATTCGATTCTAATTGGTTCGATTTTTTTTTATAGTAGAGCTACTTACGACAAAGTACCTACCGAAACGAAAGTGGTGGTATGGTAGAAAAAAAGCCTTAAAACTTTTACCTTCTTAATTAAAATCGAAGATTAGTCAAGAAAATAGCTAAAGAGAAATTCATTGTAAAACATAATTCACTAAATGAAGAGCTAAACAAACATGAGATGCGTGTATTTATATAATAAGGTGTTTCCTGATTTTCCCAGTCATGGTTCTTAGAAGAAGAACACCTACGCGTGGCCCTTCTTAAAAAAATATACATTGGACTTTAAACCGTATTTGAAACACTTTATAACCGAGAGTAAGATGGTAGATGATAGAGGGCATCGGCGCCAAAATTGACATGTATTGTCAAGACGACAGCAAGATGGGTGGCCGCCATATTAGTTTTGATTTTAATGTCTTTGCCCGTTAATTTAAAACCCAGACGTTCCGATTAACGACACTCCTATCTTTTTTAGGACTGACCGAATTATAAGTAGGTACTTATTCTAAAAACCAGAATTAAATATTTTATACATACTCACGTTCTTGTGAAATGGAATGTTAAACCATGAAAAGTTGAAACAGAAAAGTCACCATGTAAAATAATTTTACTTTCAATGCAACGCATGCAACTAAAATTGACACCGCAAAGTAGTTATTACTAGCGTATTAGAAAAACATTACGCTCGGTAGCCAAGTGGGTGTGGGCTCTCAAGCACGTAGCCAAGGCCCTTGGTCATACCCGAAATGTCCCGTCACTTGTACGAGACACCAGACGTTTAGATGTAAAACAAACAAGTGAATGGCGCTCTTACGGAGAGTGCGTGCTACGAAACACCCAGCATTATGCACAAGGATACTGAAAGAAAGCCCTCGACACGAGGACGTCCAAGGCTCGTCGGAGAGCAATAAGCGACGCCCGCCGTCGGGGCCCGTTCATTAACTCTCACCTACTCCATAAATAAACTAGCGAGCATCATCTTTCCTGGGCGCAGCGGACAAAAGGCCTCGCCTCGCAGTTCCCACCGCTACAGAGCAAACATCAAAAAATAACAAATAAGAACTCCGATAAGCTCTCGCGCCGAGTGGACACGCACTCGTGGTAGCACGTTACGGAGTTTTTATAACGGATCGCGTCAAAGTATCGGATTGAACAAAATGGCGGATGCTGTGCGCGGGAATCCTCCGAGCACACATCCATTTCGAAGAATAAACACGGAGGAAACGCTCTCGATGTATAAATAATAAATAAAGAGTATATTTTGCTGCGTGCGTAGACAAAGGCAGCGCTGAGGGGCAAACATGCTCGTGTTTATTCTTTCGTCATTAAGGTGGAGTGTTGACTGTATGTAGCGTGCTCTGGCGCTAATTTCAGGGAGGCCAGGATACTGCGCCGACTTGGACGCACTGTTGACTTTGCTGGAGATGTTCAAATGGGATTAACGACGGCTCGGAGCCTAGGGATTGTGATCAACCTAAGTATGTGTATTATTTCACTGACTTTTAGATAGGTAAGGCAACTACAAACTATATCACCGTATTTTTTCACTATCTCCTTCCCTAGTACCAAAGACGATGAATATCTAGAAGACAGACAAAGGCCATACACAAAATCGTAACCCTAAAAAATAGCCTGAAAACTCTAAAACATCAATTTTATCCAAGAAATTTCAATTACTTTCTAGTTAAAAATGTTTAAATATTTAATATTGTTGCTACCTACTACTAAGTATTGAAATTTCTTGGATAAAATTGATGTTTTAAAGTTTTCAGGCTATCTGGTACTGCGGGATCGGGTTACGATTTTGTGTATGGCCTTTGTCTGTCTTCTAGATATTAATCGTCTTTGCTAGTACCTACTAGGCTTTTCAATGGTTATATTAGGGTATTTGCATTCGGCTAGTATATAGGTAAAACTCGTTACCTATAAATGACAGTTGGTTATTGCTGTTTACCTAGTGATGGTTTCACAATAACAACTCACATCTTTGGAGGTGGGAGAAACATAATACGCTATCAGTTAAGTATTCATGTCCTTTCGCTAAGCACAATAAGAAGTGTTTTTGATGGAATTCTTTTGTTGCAGGTTAAAATCTGGTTTCAAAACCATCGTTATAAGTGCAAGAGGCAAGCCAAGGAGAAGGCAATGGCGGAACAGAACCAACATAATCAGGTGAGTCTAATTAATGCGCCTTTAAAGCCAAGTTTTAAATCGACGGGCTTACGGCATTAAGGTTAATGTTATTTGCTTGAAAATTGGTCTTTAGATTCACAAAGTAAACGTATATTAGACACACATACTTATAATAGTGACAATTCGGAGTGTCGCAAAAGCTAAACTAAACTAACTAAAATTAATGCCGTCCCTTTCATAGCCATGGGGATAAAGAGGATGGCATTAATTTTAGTTAGTAGGTATAGTTTAGCTTTTGCGACACTCCGAATTGTGTAATTTAGGATCTACAAAAGACAAATGAATAATTATTAAAAGTCCGTTACGTTCTTTCAGATTGTGAAAACTTTTAGCAATTCATTGAATCGTAATTTTTCTATACTCGCAGTATTATCAAGTCGTCAGCCAAATGCTAATGAATAATGAATATTAAAATGCGATGGCGATAAAATCGAGGACGTGACATCGCGGCCTCTTGATAGCGATCTCCCGTCGCCAACTACCCTCTAACTAATACTATAAAATCAATAAACGGGAAAAGAACAAAGGAAACCTGCTTCAATATGATTGCAAAAAGATTAAGTTCGATCATTCTGACTGATCAGATCACTCTCATTATACATTATCAATATTGATGAGTGAGAGAAAATAGTGCAAAGCAAAAAAAAACGAGGCTCTTATTCATAGTCTACACTCAGACTTGAGTCCACGCTCAAGTAGGTATCGATTTTTTGACAGTTCTTTATGGAAACTGACTCAGTTTCTCAATATCCACAAAGAACTGTAAAAAAATCGAATGTATCACCGCTTGACACACGATTTACGCTTGAGTGAATCAGTTGATTCTGATTATGTAAGTAGGTACCTACTTACATAAAAATGCAACTACATATATAAGAAGGCGTTCTTTACTAAATTAGAAATTTTAACAGGAAAAGTCTGTCGGGTCAGCCACACTAGAAGTTATATAAATAATACTTACATAGACCTAGTAATCCGTTTTCATAAACTGTGTAGGTAATCTAATATTACCCATGTCGAAAAGCGATTACAAATCAAAAGTCAGTGATTATTACGAGATAAAAAGCAGAAGGTATAAGATTTTTCTCAGACCCCGAGATACGGGTCCCGCAGCGAATCTGGCAACCCCAACGGCAATTAGAATTATATTTCCCGCCAAATCGCAGGGCTGCTACGATCGTACGTGTTGATTACATTGTGCAAAACCTTTATTTTGTGTTCTTTTGTTGAACTATAAGTTTGTAAGACTGTGTTAGGTTGAACTGCGACTGTTTGTTAGGAGTTTATAATCAATCGGCACAACTAATTGATTAAGTCTCTGTCTAAATCATAGTTAATCAAGTAGGTAAGTAGGTATAGGTAGTGATTTTGATTTTTACTTCTATTTTTTTTCAGAATGTATTACAGAATCCCATCAGGTAGCTATAGCTACTCTAGTAAACATACGTAAAAAAAACAAATAAGTACTACGACACATACTTTCTGAACAATCTGAACTCACCAGACACAGGTCATTATCTCGACCCGCAACTCTCCAACAAAAGGCGAGTGGGCATCCCTGGCGCATGTGTTGCCAGGCTCGAATTGGCTCAATTTGCCTGCAGCCGTGTAGGGAGTCCTGATCGTTAGTAACCTCACCCCCGCTATTTATATCTGTGAACATAGGAAATAAAATACTGAAATATTGATTCAATTTATCAGAAAATGTAAACTTTTATTTTTGTGTGAAGGAATAGACGTGAATTTTTGCCTTTATTCACATCTAGGGAAGGATATTTAATATCATTCAATTCAAGACTTGTGTAGGTACTAGGTACCTAATGCGTAGAAGGACTTAAGTTGCATTATGATTAAAAGTCTTAGGTATGTACCTACCTTAACTACACAAACAAAAATGATATTTCCAAAATCGGTCCACTATTACGGAATAATAATTGGTGAAAATATATAATGAAAATAAACATAAAAAAAAAATGCAGTGACACACAAAACCTCCTTCTTTTTAGTCGGTAAAATAGGAAAGCCATGAAGGTGTTGTCTTAAAATAAAACGCCATTATCATTTTGACCATCTACGCATGCTATAAAATCTCACGAACGATTGGTATTCAGGTAACTTGCATCCCTTTGCGCATGTGTTGCCAGTTACCCGTCAGCCTGAATTGGCTCAATTTGCGCGCGTTGTGGGCGGGATGACTCCCCGATTGTTAGCGCCTTCTTCACCCTCGTAATTATTGTTTTGTAACGTGTAATTTGCTCGACGGGACTGTCAAATATAATAAATTGAAATTCCAGTGTACATTTTATTATTGAGTTGGGGTATGTTGTGGCACGTTTCAACTCTGTAGGTCTTGTTAATAGTCAGTTTTCAAAAATATCTCTGACTTTCTAATACAATTTTAGGATCAGTATTTTTAAATCTGTCTACAATCCATAGTTTTAAACCTCATGACTACGAAATCCATTTCTTCCAAGATATCTTTTTTCTTATTTTATTAATAACCCATTCTTCTACAGTCCTCATCATCACCTCGACGGGTGGCGGTCCCAGTCCTAGTGAAGGACGGGAAGCCGTGCGGGTCGGGCGAGTCGTCCTCCCCGGCGCACAGCCACTGCGCCACCCCCACTTCAGGCTACGCAAGCCAGCAGCAGGCGGCCTGCAGCAACCCCCTGGTCTCCTCCTACCGCCAGCCCGCGGCATACCAGCAGCAGTGCTCAGGGTATCTACCGCTCCAGGGCCGGGCCTGGTAGAAGTTCCCACAGCTTTACCACGAGACCATGTTCAAGGAAGAGATGTATTTCGATTAGGACGGTGTGATTGGCGCGGTTTTACTTTGAGATGTCAGTTTCAGTCAGTTTACTATTAGAGTTTGTTTTAATAGTTTTCTAACTGAAAACACTTGACAGTTCTCGTATTAAGTCTTCGCTCGCTGTCAGTTTAGAATCTTTTCCAGTTTTGAAGAAGTTATTTGATAAAACATCGATTAAACTATTTGCTTAATTTTGGTAGAAATGATGAAGTTGTTTTGAACATATTAGAGACTTGCCATTTAATATATTTTACCCTAGTTTTGGGGACTTTGATTATAATTTCATTGCCACAATAATCTGCAACGATTAGTCGGTAATGTTTTTTCCGAGCGCCATGAACTCTTCCAAGAACATTGTCTCCGGTGAGGCGACGCTGGGGGCAGCTATAAAATAAACCGAACTTTGTGACATTTAGAAACTAGTGAAAACGCAGTGGAATTTGAAGTGTTTGTGAGAAGTGAACTTTTAGCTTAATTGTAAGTTTTCGTAACGGGAGGGGGTATTGTAAATATTTAGAGGTAGCATAGTTTAAGCACAAATAAGGATTTGAAATTCTTTTTCTTGATAATTTTCTCAACTTTTCTTGTGCCTAATCGTAAGATCAAAAAATTTGAATTACGACTTCAACTCTTAGCATTTCCTACTTACACAAATACTTTTTTGTCGTAACTTTTTGTGCAATACAGAGTACCTAATAAATACCTAAAGCTATAATGATCTTCTGATTAGGCCCCGTTTGAGTGCCAAACTAAATTTAGGGTTTTATTACAAAACTTTGATTTTATTACTTTCATTGAAAAATTGACTTTTTATGATATTCTGATGACCTTAAACTTTCTAATACCTACCTAATTACCACACTATTGAACTGTTGTAAAATTAAATAAAAAATATCACATCTGGTCTGCAATGAAAATAACATTACCTTCTAACCCACATTATTGTAAATAAATCATGCAAAGAGGTAGTAATTTGTTGTGTGAATAGTACATAAATAAGAAGTAGGTACATAAATTATCACAACAGTCAGTGTTTGAGTGTGTAGATAGTATGTATTGTGTAAATATTGTAGATTATAATATTTGTACCTAATTAGTAAAATAATATTCGATGAGCGCAATAAGCAAATAATAAAAGTTATTTGCTTACATTTCCACGTGTTTGGTCCAATTAAATTTATAATTTTTCATAAAAATATCATTTTTTATCACCTTAACGTTTTTTACAAATTTATATTAGGATAATTTTGACGAGCTAGTAGGTAGGTATAGATAGATTTCTATACCTACTTTCTTTTTACAAATTACTGTAGTTATATCCGTCTTAATTTATTTAACAAACTGCAAACAGCAATGAAGGCCAATTTGTTTAAATCAGCAAACCAAAAAAGTATACGCTTCATCGATAAATTATGTACTTATATAATATAAGTATTTTTGTTACATTATATAAAACAATTTTTAAAATCCCAAGGAATTTTAGTAGGTTTTACTAGCAACATCGTAAAATGGCGGAATACCGCGCTCAGTGACAATGAATAGCAATAAGCTTGAAATCTAGACTAGATTTGAAATTGTAAAATTAATGTTTTCAACACTTAATTTATATGTTCTGATGATAGATCGGTGTAAGTATTGTAAGTAGGTTTAGGGATTACGATTATTATAAAAATAATTATTATTAACAAAAAGGAATTTGTAATTATACTTATTGAAAAGTGAGGTGTAATTAATTTCGATTTATAAAATTAATAAAAATTAATGAGTTTTAATTTTTTTTATTATTTCTCTCCAGTACCTTTTTTCCTTAGCTCTCAATGATAACTTCGAAGTAGGTACCTACCTAACATTGTATATTATCATACCTACTGAAAACGTATCAAAACATTTAAAATTATATTAAACCCTACTAACACTAACAATAATGCGTGTAGGTAAGTATCTTAACAATAATAAACTTACAAAATTTACCTTAGACCCACCCGACCTTTCCATGCTATAAGCTCATTTTATTGTCTTCAATATTCCCAGATTACCCTCTAATCTCTCATAACGGGTATAACAGTTTATTCCGCATGACAACATCGACTTTGTAACAAACGTCAGTCACGGAGCGCCAAAACGAAATAATAACATGGCGTCTTACATTAAACAACATCGTAACTGTTTGACAAAAGGGATCTATATAACACTCTCACACAAAGAGTTAGAGCTCAAGTTCGAAAGAAACAAGAGTTTATTGTAGGATGGTCCGGTTTTGGGAAGTAATTTTCATAGAACAAAGGCGGGAGAGCGCACGTGCGCGGCATTACGAGGGTAGGCTAATAAAATGGTGGATTAGCTAGACGGACAGGTGAGGGCGGCGAAATTGAAAACTATTGGCCTCTTCAGCAGACAGGCATATCGCCGGGTTCGAGTTACCAAGGATTTATGTCAGTAGTGACGTAATGAGGAAATTCTTTTTGTAATAACTTGCCAGAGACGTTTTATCGAAAATTTAGTTTGTGAGGAAAGTAAATACTTAAATGAGAGTGCTCAAAGTGCAGCTGAGCAAAATGTCCAGTGTTCGATGCAAGCATAGGTAGATAGGTACTTATATTACAAAAAAAACACGTCAATACGGTTAAGTAGGTACCTACTTAGGTACCTAGTGGGGGCAATTCGGAGTGTCGCAAAAGCTAAACTAACCTAACTAAAACTATTGCCATCCTTTTTATTCCCATCGCTATGAAAGGGACGGCAACAATTTTAGTTAGCTTAGTTTAGCTTTTGCGACACTCAGAATTGCCACTATTATTTCATTATAAATGAAAAATCTTACTAAAAGTTAAAAGTTAAAGGCTCCGGCAGGATTCGAACAGGATTTTAGATGGCGCTCATCGGTGCTTTAACCGATACAAAAAATCATCTTACTAATAGTTTCAAGCCTCGGCTTAGAGGGTCCGTAGCCTAGTGGTCAGGCTGCTCGGCTTAAGAGCGATCGCTTGTATCTACGCAGGTTCGAATCCTGCCGGAGCCTTTAACTTTTAGTAAGATTTTTCATTTACTTACAATGAAATTTCCAATACCTAAGTGTGGTTTAACACTGTAAAATAATAAATAAATTATAGAATTAGCGTAGCGACATCTCTGGTCATTTGTGTTGAATGCAACTTCAATCAATGAGCAGGTGATATTCTAATATCCCTGTAGATGGCGCTCATCGGTGCTTTAACCGATACAAAAAATCATCTTACAAATAGTTTCAGGCCTCGGCTTAGAGGGTCCGTAGCCTAGTGGTCAGGCAGCTCGGCTTAAGAGCAATCGCTTGTATCTACGCAGGTTCGAATCCTGCCGGAGCCTTTAAATTTTAGTAAGATTTTTCATTTATAATGAAATTTCCAATACCTAAGTGTGGTTTAACACTGTAAAATAATAAATAAATTATAGAATTAGCGTAGCGACATCTCTGGTCATTTGTGTTGAATGCAACTTCAATCAATGAGCAGGTGATATTCTAATATCCCTGTAGATGGCGCTCATCGGTGCTTTAACCGATACAAAAAATCATCTTACTAATAGTTTCAGGCCTCGGCTTAGAGGGTCCGTAGCCTAGTGGTCAGGCAGCTCGGCTTAAGAGCGATCGCTTGTGTCTACGCAGGTTCGAATCCTGCCGGAGCCTTTAACTTTTAGTAAGATTTTTCATTTATAATGAAATTTCCAATACGTAAGTGTGGTATAACACTGTAAAATAATAAATATAGTACCTAGTAGCAAAGACGATTAGTAGGTACCTATACCTACTATACATATTTTTTCATTTAATTTATTCTAAGCTTTAGTAAGTACGCTACCTACCGGAAAAGTAAAATCTGCAGCAAAAAGACTTCTTTGACGCAGTAGTGCGGGTTTGATCCCAGCTGCGGGACAAATGTTTGTATGATCTGCAAATATTTGTTTCGAGTCTGGGTGTTTTTTGTGTAAGTAGGTATAATGTGTATGAAGGTATTTACAAACAAAAATTATATATAAGTAGTACCATCGTCATCTGGTCACCTTAACACAAGCATTAAAATATTGCTTGACCAGCTGACACTGTTTGGAATGTCCAAAGATATTTCTTTATTATATTAAAACTACAAGCATTACCTACATACGGTGCTAAGGTGGTGTCTCCCTTCACGTCCTCCCTTTGTCTGACACGTACGGAGTAGATCGATCAGAGATAATTCTGAGACGACACGAGCGGGACGGAAGGAATTCTAGACGATTCCACGACATTGTCTGTGGCACAGAAAAAACAAAACTACTGCTACCTATGTTATAGAGAGATGTTTCGTTAATTTTAATTGTTTTAGTAGGCAAATAGAAGTGGCGCTGGGCATACTTAATCGTCCTTCTATAAAACGGCTATTACTTAAATTTATCCTTTTTCTGAACAGACTTAGTAGTTAAAATAAAATAAATATCCTTGGACATTCCAATTAAATTAGTTTCTATTAAGCATATAGAGTTGATATTGTTCTTGACTCTGTAACAAAAAAGGGTTTCAAGATGGGACTATAAAAATTCATTCCCTCAGACTATTTTCCCCAGCATAAATCTATTTACCCGCGTTTTCCCTATTCATCACAATTGTGCGTTTCCTCCCGATCTGTAAACAAATTTGTGAACATTATTCCTCGGGCCATGAATGCCGGGAAGGGTGGGCCGCCATTAGGGACTTAAGATTTTCCATTCATGGCACAGCGTCTTGGAATACATGGGGTTTGGAAATTGCGTAATTGCTGTAATTATTTCATGGCTGTGTTGTAGGCATTGTTATACAGTTGGCGTTTTTCAGTGAAAGCCTAGCTAAGATCGTGTAGTAGGTAGTTCTGCAGGCAAGCATGGAATATCTTATTTTTATTCTTCTTATTTTATTATTATTATGCATGATAAGTAGGTACCTACCTAGCTTATTTGACTTCTGATCTAATCTAAAGTACCTACCTGTGCAGGGATACGCCTTTCTCCAGGTTGGATAGGATATTTTTGAATAAAACTATGAGATGCTCCTTATACGTGTAATGGTTCCCAAGATGGATGACGCAATAATAATTTTTACTTATGACAATTAGATGCAAGTGCATGATGTGCACTATTGCTAAACAAAAAGTTGTAGGCGCTCCGCGCTTCCAAACATGCCCCCGGATGTTGAAAGCTTGATTTCAACCAGAACTTAAACTTCTAATGGGCAGATTTTACTGAATGATCTTCTTATTATGCCTCCATTGGCGACACGAACATCAGCTACGCGATTGACTCCATCAGCTCCAGGATAGACAGCAATGAGACGGCCAAGCTTCCATTTTAAGGGGGGGAGGTTATCCTCCTTCACCACCACCATACTATTTGGTTCTAATGTTGACTTGCTTGAGGTCCATTTAACTCTCTGCTGCAGCTCACTGATGTACTCTTTGGACCATCTAGCCCAAAAATGTTGACGGAGTTGTTCAATCCTTTGGAATCTGGTTAGGCAATTCACAGGGCTTTCTTGAAGATCAGGAACTGGAAGTGCGGTCATGGGTTGTCCAATAAGAAAGTGTCCAGGGGTAAGCGGCGTTAGATCATTTGAATCGCTTGAAAGAGGAGTAAGCGGCCGTGAGTTCAGGATCGCTTCTATCTGAGTCAGGACAGTGATCAGCTCTTCATACGTAAGATTACAATGGCCCAATACTCTGTACAAATGATACTTAATGGATTTTACTCCCGCTTCCCAAAGGCCTCCGAAATGAGGAGAGTAGGGTGGACATAAATGGAAATTAATATTTTCATTAACCAGACTTTCAGGCAACGAACTGCAGTTTGTCTTTAAAAATTTACCTATTTCATTATAAGCACCGACAAACGAAGTGCCATTATCAGAATAGATGTCGGAGGGTTTTCCTCGACGGGCAATAAACCTGCGTAAAGCAGAAATAAAAGAGTTACTAGTTAAGTCCCCTACCAGTTCAATATGAATGGCTTTGGTTGTGAAGCAAACAAATATTGCAATATAAACTTTAACAATTTTACAACCTCGACCTTGGCGACTCGCAGATGAGATAGGACCAGCATAATCTATTCCGACACATTCGAACGGACGGTTTGGGATCAGACGCTGCAAAGGCAAGTTTCCCATAAGGGGAGACGCAACCTTTCCTTTCATACGGGTACACCTTACACACTGGTAGTAAGTAGACTTCGCTAAATTACGGCCACCGATAGGCCAATAAGTCTCTCTTATTGAGGCCAGCAACAATTGTGGACCGGCGTGCATAAGCCTGATATGCTCAGCTCTGAACAAAAGTTTTGTGAAATGATGAGTGGACTGTAAAACTATAGGAAACTTTTTATCATAAGAAAACGATGCTGCATTAGCCAAACGACCTCCAACGCGCATTACATTATCATCATCTAAGAATACATTAAATTTGATCAGCTTACTCTTAGCACCTATGGGCTTCTTATTAAGTAAAACCTTATATTCAGGAAATGACTCTGACTGTGATATTTTAATGATCAAATTTGATGCATTTTGTAATTCATCGCTATTCAGGTAATCAGTCTTTGGGATAAGCCTTCTGCATGAATTAACAAATCTTAATACATAAGCTACAGCACGTTTCAACCTTAAAATGTTTGAAAACCTATTAAATTCTATAAACTTATCAGTGCATGTGAGAGATAGGTGTAATGATATGGCGGAACGAACTTCAGGAAGTTCTTTAGCACCCGGCAGAGTAGGAGGCCACTGAGTTGCATCCTGGCTTAAAAACTGAGGACCTGACCACCACAGATCAAGACCCTGTAATTCGCTAATGTTAACACCGCGCGTAATATGATCAGCAGGGTTTTGATCCGTAGGGACATGTCTCCAAGTGCAATTCTCAGATTTTTCTAAGATTTCAACAACACGGTTGCGAACAAACGGTTGTAGTTTACCAGGTAACATCCTAAGCCATCCTAAAACTATCGTGGAATCTGTCCAGAAAGTACTATGCCTAATATCAACACGAAGTGATGAAATAACCTTTTCGAATAAGCGTACTCCTACCAAGGCTCCACAGAGCTCGAGCCTAGGAATTGTCGTTGGTTTTAAGGGAGCAACCTTACTCTTAGCCAGAAGTAACTTCACATAGGCCTTACCATCCTTCGTAGCACTTCTCACATACAAGCAGGCACCATAAGCGCTCTGTGACGCATCACAGAAAATATGAAGATCCAGTGCGATACGAGAATCGCAGACAACAAGGCGAGGAATACGCAAATCATTCAATGCTGGGAGACCTGTAATTAAATCAAGCCAAACCTGAGCAATGTCCGATGGCAATGGCTCGTCCCATGACAATTTATACACCCAGAGTTTTTGCATCAAGATCTTCATGGAAATGACGCAAGGGGAAACCAGACCCATGGGGTCGAATATTTGCGCAATTACTGAAAGTAATCCTCGTTTTGTCGGCTCTCTAGAAATAAGTGGATCTATAATAACGCAGAATTCATCTGATTCTGTCAGCCACCCTATACCTAGTGTCTTGCTTGGTTCAACAGACCCGATATTTAAATTTAAAGACGAACTAGATACAGATGGGATAGTGAGTTGAGGGTTGTTGGATTTCCACTTACGTAAAGGCATTCCAGCTGATGCAAGTTCAGCTGTCACTTTCTCCTTTATATTCAAAGCCTCTTGAGTTGAATCTGAACCCGTTAATAAGTCGTCAACGTAAAAATCGTGAACGATAATCTCTGATACCTTCTTATCACTGCATTCAAGCCCTACTTGCTTGAGGCACCTAGTAGCGAGATAACTAGCACTAGCGCAGCCGTAAGTGACGGTGTTAAGTTGGTACATCTTAATTTTGAGGTCAGCAGAGTCACGCCAGAGAATCTGTTGCAGGTGTCTGTCGGCAGGATTTACGGATACCTGTCTGTACATCTTCTCTACGTCAGCGACAAGAACGTACTTATAAAGCCTGAACCGGAGAAGAATTGAAAGCAGATCATCTTGAACAGTTGGGCCTACCATCTGAATTTTATTTAGAGAAATACCTGTAGTTGTAGGACTGCTGGCGTTAAAAACGACTCTTAATTTAGTGGTAGTACTGTTTTCATTCAAAACTCCATGATGCGGAATAAAGTACTGAGTTGAAGTAGAATCCGAGTTACATTCTGACATGTGACCAAGCGAAAGATACTCAGACATAAACTTAACATAATTTTCTTGAAAATTAGGCTGACTTTGAAACCTGCGCTCTAATGAGAAAAGACAACGCTTCGCTCGCTGAAACGAATCACCCAAAACCTCATGAGACTGTTTTAACGGAATTCGGACACAAAAACGACCGTCGTCAAGACGAGTCGTATTTTTGACGAAATGATCTTCGCACATACGTTCTTCTTCAGAATATGATGACTTAGGGCCAACTTCCTCTAGTTGCCAAAACCTTGATAACATGGTTTGAACGTCATCATCTTCATACTCATTGCAAGAATTAAGATTAGTACCTACTTTCGTGTAATTGCACATAAGAGGATATGATCCTTGGCCACCATTGATGGGACCGGAAACCAACCAACCCAGTCGAGTTTCCCAGAGAATCGGTTTATTAGATCCTAAACTAATCTTTCGCGACCCGAGTAATTCCCAAAATACATTACTGCCGATTATCATGTCTATTTCAGACGCCTTATAAAATGAAGGATCGGCAAGGGCAAGATCACCAGGTAAGTTTAAATGCGAAACATTAATTGAATGGCAAGGCACGTCATCAGTGATAGACGGCAGCACGTAGCAGAGTATATTTTTAGAGTATTTTTCATGCAATGATTTAATTGAGACACGGCACATCTTTGTCGTGTTAGTTTGAGTTTTATTAATACCGTATATCGGCTTATCAATATCTACGGAGGATAGGTTCAACAAATGACACATTCTCTCAGTAATGATACAAGAGGAACTTGCACAATCTAGTAAAGCGCGAATAATACGCTCGTGACCATCTGCGTCGACAACCTTTACCAGAGCGGTCGACAATAAAACATCTTGCTGCACCTCTGAGGGCGTATCTACACAATACGTAGTGAGAGTAAGGCTGGGTGTTTGTGAAGGCTGAGTCGGTGAGTTACACTTGACGACGCCGTCGCGGCCGTCAGTGCAAGCCTGCGAAGGATTCACTGACCCTTTAGGATCCGACACATGAACTAAAGTGTTGTGCTTACGTTTACATAACTTACAACCATTCTTTTTGCAGCGGTTTGCATAATGCCCAGCGCTAAGACAGTTGTAACACACCTTATACTGTGGGATCAGCTCCAACCTTTCCTCGTTAGTGAGGCTAAGAAACTGCGAACAATTTTTCAAAGGATGGTCACCCTTACATTTCGGACACGGTTTTACAGACGAATTATTATTATAACTATTCTCAAACATCGACTGTGACTGCGAGCCTGCAACAGACACCATAGTCTTGAGCTTACTTACATTTACATGTTTAGGTGGCTGGCTTAAAACATTACCGCGGGACAGCTCCAAAGTTTCTAAAAGATCAGCTCGGTTTCGAATAAATTCAAGAAATACGGCTAGTGTAATAGCTTTATCCTTGTCTAGACGACCTTTGCACTCCTCCCATTCGCGAAATGTTTTGTGATCTAATTTTCGAGTAATGATATGAATGAGGAGGGTGTCCCAGTACGTGGTTGGTTCGCCTAGCGATTCTAGGGCACGAAGGCTCTTATTGAGTTGATCAATTAACCGTTTTAGACTAATAGAAGACTCACTTTTAATTGAATCTACATTAAACAAGTTAGTAACATGATTTTGTACGAGTAAACGCTTATTGTTATACCTGTCACACAGTAACTGCCAAGCCACAGAGTAGTTGCTTGCAGAGAACTCGACTGATTGAATAATCACAGAAGCTGAGCTTTCTAATGAAGATCTGAGATAATGAAACTTATTAATTTCGTCAATACCGTCGTTCGAATGTATCAGACTAGTAAAAGTGTCATGGAATTCTAGCCAATTGTCATATGAACCTTGAAATTTAGGTAGATTAATGGTAGGTAACTTAACTAATTTATGATTACTACTTACTTGAGAACTCTCTGATTCATCAACTTTTTGTACCTTAGGATTACGAGACAGAATGTCCTGAGCTTTAGAAAGTGACTGATAATATATCGTCTCAAAATCATCTCGTTCACTAGTTTGTGACTGTATATCATCGCAAAGACATTCTATTTTTAATTGCACTTCGTCATACTGGTCATATAAAACTTCAACTTTACCTATTCGTAACTGCAGTTCATTTACCTGTTGTGGGGTCAAAGTACCACTCAAATCATTTAAGTACTTTACAAAGGTAGTTAATCGACCTTTAAAACTAGCTCGCTTCTTAATAAGGTCCTTTTCATCCCTCTCCGTCATTGTAAGAAACCTTTAGGAGCGGCCTGGTTATCCTGGAATTGATAAAGTACAAGATTGATTGATGCAACTTACAAATTGAAATATTTACCTACCTAAAATGTTTAATTTGGCAATGATGTAACGTTACAATTAGGGCAAATGATAACTGTAGTTTATAATTTTAACACAGATTTACAATTTAATTTAAGAATTTAATGCCAAAACTTATAAAATAAGTTTACCTTTTACAATGAAAATTACAAGTTGAAACTGCTTGAAAAATGGGCTAAATTACAATAATCTGTCGATATAATATTATTAGAACAGGTACCAGGTTATTGTTTATTATAATATGATACAATAATTAGCAATATGACTTTATTTTTGATATAAATTAGTGCAAACCTAAGTTGAGAATTAGATGTAGGAGTTTATTTTAGAGGTTATGTTACCGGTAATACAATTTACAATAATTAGTTTTCTTCCAAAATATCGAACACTATTGCCTAGAATAAATAAAGGAAACGTACCTACTTACAATTATTAATGGTGCTGAACTTGTCAGACAAACCTTGTTTCAGCTTTATTTTACATTAACAATGTCAAAGGCAATGTGGTAGCAACCTGAACAAAGAAAAAGAGTATTGGGTTAGAATACCGCGATAATTACGACCGACTGATCACTTTCCTTATCCTGGGTATCCGGCTCGAAGGACCATGTGCAGGGATACGCCTTTCTCCAGGTTGGATAGGATATTTTTGAATAAAACTATGAGATGCTCCTTATACGTGTAATGGTTCCCAAGATGGATGACGCAATAATAATTTTTACTTATGACAATTAGATGCAAGTGCATGATGTGCACTATTGCTAAACAAAAAGTTGTAGGCGCTCCGCGCTTCCAAACATACCTACACCTCTACTAGTTGACAACCATTTGTTATTACCTACTATCACGTTGGGCGCCCAGTTTATAAATTCAAAATAATTCTCTACCCACTTAGATGTTTGTTGACGGAAAACTGCTAGGTTACATTAAAATTTGCAAAACTTGAGGATACGTTGAGTACAGATGAGTAATTTATAAGGGGGGTTTTATTGCAGATACCACTATTTTATATGATGAAATTCCCGGTTACATTGGCGGCAGAATTGCTGGTGAGAGCTTGCCACCGAAGGTTGAGGACCGAGGGGCTGACTAATTAGAACAAAAAACGCGGGAAAACACAAGTACGCTTGACAGTGAGTCAGAGACAAAGAGCGCCAAGTTTTCGTACAAAAAGGTTTTATAGCAGCGGAGCTAAGCCGTTGGATTATGGCCTCTTTGGTTGAATGCACAAAGCTGATTTCCGTTTTGACTGTTGTTACTGGCTGGAACATTTATTTTCCGGAATTCAAATTTCGAATGCTTTATCTTGTTTATATTCAGCAATGAACTTTGAACCATATCCTAATGTGGCAGAATTCATTTCTGCAGAGCTTTGTATAAAAATTATGCTGTTCTCTGTTTAAGAGAGCTGCGTAGAGAAGCGCCATCGCGTCGATTGTCTCTGGCACGTTCGAGCAAAGAGGCCACAATCGATAGGGCACGAGCGTGCGTTGTAATGAATTTATTAGAGAACTACTGTTTTGATTGGGTTCACACCTTTAAAAATATTGTTTCAGTATCAGTATACCTACAGACTCCTTACGTAGGTAGGTAGGGTAGGTACATAAAAACATCATAATTAGGACCTAAAGTTTTCCAATTGCTCCTACAAACCACGAGCGTTTTTAAATGCAGTATCGGCTTTATGATCAACATCATACAATTACAGTATAGCTTTGATAATTTTAAATCAATACAATCACATAAATACCAAGAAAGCATCCGCTAAGGAAAACAAGTTATTAGTTACCTGCACAACGAAAGTATTCGCAAAGAAAATTAAATTAAATCTTCCAAGTTGGAAGACGTTGGAAGTTCCAACGTTCCGAACACCGAGGAAACAGAGCAAACTTTGTTTATTTGTAAGAAATTAAATTGGAAAATCAGCAAATGAGCTTAATTCTATAATAACCAGTTCTAAATAGATGTTTTTAAATCGCAGACAATAATAGCTAGTGTTAATTGTAAGAGCGCATGCACACGACGTTTTCGAACGAGCAGTCACCGCGCGTTTTTGTGTAGGTAGAGCGGACTAGAGCGTTAACTGCAATTTCGCAGCGCGTTTGTAACAATACAGACAGACGCGCTCTTGTAGCAATATATTTTTTTATTTATCTATAGATAAATATAATTCATATAAATAAACAAGACCGGCTAAAGAAGTCGCGGTCGTCTGTTGGTGCGGTGGGTCGACGACATAAAACAAGTCGCGGGCAATTCCTGGCTTGGCACAGCGCAGGACTGGATTATGTGGCGTTTACAAAGGGAGGCCTACACCCAGCAGTGGGTACCTATGGATGATGATGATCTATAGATACAAGCGCAAGAAATTTGCCACAACGCGCTGCAACAGCGCGTTTTTATCGACACACAGACACAACACAGACTTTTGGTTTGTATCGATACAAACGCACCGTTAAAATACGCCGTGTGCATGTGCACAGGCTTCTTATTGATGTAGGTAAGTATCGAAATATTTAACATTCCGTCTGCCAGTCACGGTGGCAGGCAGGCGAGCTGTCGACGCATCTCGACAACTCATTAAAGCGATGACGTCGACCACCAATGCTTTGTGGTGTGAGGGTTCAGTATATTTAAATCCTCAGAAATAATAATAATATAATAAATCCTTATCATAACAAAAAACTTAAACTTAACTTAAACTTTAACTTAACTTACTTACTTTTATAACAAAAAATATACTTACTTAGGTAAGTACCTTTGTAGGATTTTTTCATGTAGGTTGGGTTGGGTATATAAGGCACAATTTAACTGTAGGTAGAGTTTTAAATGCAAATATACCTATATAGCTTTGGGAGCCCTGTAGCTTGTTAACACCATGCAATGTCATGCATCTACCAGTCAGAATACTTAAATTGATAAGAAATTATAAGGTTAATCTTTTTGAAACTTAATTCAGTTATTTTTATTTTCTGCGGCCCACCTTTAGCTCTTAATATGCCCGAGTGGCCCCTGGTCCTAATAACCCTGGTTTAGAGCGTTTTTTACGTCCTGCATTGTTTATTTTCCATTATGAACCCTGAATTTCTCACCCAGCGAATGACTTGACGTTATCTACTAACAAATGCCTTTTATTTCAACCCATTCATTTCCAACGCGTATTATTTTGACAAGTATTGACAGGTGTATTATCTCCGAAAGTCAAGGCTCCTCATTATAACAATTGTGTTGTGTTTGTTTTAATGATTCTAATTTAAAGTTAGGTTAAAATATAGCAATCATTTTCTAGTGGTTTTGGATTCGATTCAGTGAAAAATAATTTGGTCTTTGGTTTCTTGAGTGGTGGTTGGAGTGGATGGACCCCACATGATGAAATTATTGCATTTATAATTGTGGATGTAAGTTCTGTGTTTATGTTTGACATGGTTGCGAAAAACTTAACTCAGTTTTTGTGTAGGTACAGTGTAGCATATTACGCAATTATTATAAGCACTACGTTTACTCGCTCTTACAAATACTTTGATCCTCCCACATTCTGAATTAATTTAACAGCATACAGCTACCTACTTGAATCGAAAAATTTAACCCATGGTCTGACAAAGGTTTTAAATACAGACTTTCAACCACTCGAGCCAAAATGGCGCGCGATTAGACAGAGCCGAGCCGTTTCGCGCGCTTTCCCACTCGGATTGTTGCCCGTTAATGGCGGTTGCAGGAACAATGGGGAAATATGGGAACATTGCACAAAGAACGTTTCCGTTTGATGTGGATTGGTACTGCGAAGCGACAAACAGCCGGTAATGGATTCTGGAATTCGGAAGGCACGTTAGAAATGGAACGAGCGTTTTAGACTAGGAACATGGATTGTAGAAACAAAAGTCTGTAAATATAACTGGCACATTCTAATTCGAAAATTAAAGCTTAGCTACCTACACTTGTCTCAGAGACTTGTATGTAGGTATCTATCTTACCTAGGTATAGGTACTTAGGTAATTTAAGTGTACGATCGTGGGTTTGCGGTGGTTTGGTTAATAAAGTCATTGGACTTATCTAATGTAGACATCAAGCTAAGAATAATTATCACCTATCTTCATAAGTCATTTCTTTCCAAGTTAATTCCTTCCTAACCACTGAATGCACTAATTTTTTTGCACTAATTTAATCTTTTTATTGAATAATTTGGCTTTTTAATTAAGATCTTATAAAAGCTCGAGCATGTGAGTTTCGTTTTGCAGATTCTATAGTACCTACCACATTTTTACCGGACGAATGAATTAAGCAAAAAGATCTCATCGACCCAGCTGCCCTCAAAATAAACGTATAAAATGTTTCCTTTCAAAATAACATTGAAAGGGTGCGATTACAACTCATTACATAAGCGCTTAATGTTGGCACCTTTCGCATGCGTGTACTACATAATAAATGATTTTAGTTCTATGTGGAACTCTTTCAGGGCGTTGAATAGCGGCACTTCAGTCGAGAGGCGCCGGTGCCGGGGGGCGATTGCGAAACAATGGATTTTTTCCAAAATACATAATAATGCTGCGTCAAATGACGCGGTTTTGTGTTTGAGCTTAGGGATCCGCATGGAGCTGCTGAGAACCCAAATCTCACACGGGCAAAGTGTGAATATTATTTAACTCTAATAAAATGACAAAATTAAATGCGATTATTTGATGTACCTATTGTTTAAAAGTTAACGTCCAAATACAACACACACACTATTGCGTGTGGTGTGGACTTACACAGTGTAGGTACGTAAATCATCTAGGATGTAAACTTCATATAATTCTCACATACCTAATAAATGTATATTTAGGTAAGTATTTAAATTTTGGTCCTTCGTGCCGGTTCGAAAACTTTGTTGCTTTCTTCGAATAACTGTATCGGCCGGCACGCAATAAAAGCCTGCGGAACCCAAAACAAAACCGCAAGGAATAGGTACTATAACACATGGGTAAACTTTAGAGATTTTTTGGGTCCGTGCTCAAGTGGAGTGCTCGAAGCGCGACCGCTGCGCGCGAATTATTAAAAGTAAAAAAATGAAAAAAAATATAGACACTCGAGAGGTCACCCGTGAATGTAACACAGCTTAACGGATAAAAGCTCTACATAAATTATTGTGCGGAAATTATTATTGTGAGGCTGACACTATTGTTACATAATATTAGGTAAGTAAACTTTATGTTTGTTAGTCTATGAGGCGACGTTAATAAGAATTAAGGAATTGATTAGAGAAGATATTGATTTTAATTTACCTAGGGTGGGTACCAATTTTAACCATACCTATTTGAAATAGATATAAAATAATTACCATACCGATATAATCAATAAAACTTAAATCTAAAAATCTTATTCATAGTGTTCATTCTCATATCTTACACATTAAGTATAGGTACCTAAAATATACCTAAACGTTTATAGTATTTTTCCCTGTAAGAGAATCAATTAAAAACCATCAAATAAAATAATTTAGACAGTAAAAAAATCTGGCACAACACAAAGTAACATAAACCGGTAGCTGAACAAAATGCATCCAATGAATGGTATCTCCCTACGATACCATCTAACCAACCGCACGACAAACGAATTAGTCTAAATAATACACAAAAAGTTACACAATAGCTTTCAAAACGAGACGTGGGCGAAATTGTTACTAAAAATGTAGCAACATCTGTCTAGAGGGGAGAAAAACTAATAAAAGTAAAACAAATGATTGTCACTACCCACAGAATCGTAAACTCTAACACAATGGTATACAGTCCAAAATCATGCTCACTGGCAATGGCGTTTATGGTGTTTGAATTTGGATCAGATAGGGTTAACGCCATTACTGTCAAATTGTGGGCCAATCGGCGTGAAGGAGCGCCGACCAATCAGTGCGGAGAGCGATGCGTGTTCCGAATGTAAAATTTGGGGGGAAACTAGAACAATTTGTAACTTTTTGTGCGCTCATCCGGAGCTGTAAGTAATTTTCATTTGTGGGTAAATGAGGCGTGCCATTATGTTTTTAGGGAGATAAAGAGCATCTGCCTGCTGCTTTTTAAATAACCTACAAAACGAGAACTTCCAGTTTATGCAATTTTTATATTGTTTGTGGTAGGTACTACCCGTAAATGATGCATGTCTGACAAAAAACATTTGTGCATAATATTGATTAGGATACTGAAAGGCTACTTATTAAAAAAAAACATTATTTATACCACATACTACTTACTAGGAATCCATTGGAAGGAATAATACCTATGGTTATTTGGTCAATAATAGATAGCTGACTAGCTCGCGCAGGTTAACCCACTAAACCAAGAATTTTTATTGTTTGCGTTTCCATAACACTATTTCGGTACCTTACAAGAAAATAAAATTATTATTTAACTTGGGACTAGATGACGCTGTGTGAAATGTCCAAGGATATTTTTTTAACAGGAGCCTAATTAACTTAAATAACCTAACGCCTTTTTTACCCGCCTGTAGGTACTAACTTTTTAAGTCGGTATAAACAAAAGTGGATTCGAATGCCTCAGTAAGATTAAGATCTTGGTCTGATCTTGGCCATAATTTCGTATAATAAATCAAACAAGTTTAACTTACTTCTGTTTCAAGAAACGCTAGACGCCTTCAGGATCTGTAAATTCAAAAGCGATTAAATTTCAAAGGACTTTCTTAACAAACATTGCTAAGAACCAATGAACTGCAAATTAAACTCAAAAGGAACTTTCGACTTACCTTGTACGGCACTTGACCTACCACATCCGTCAATCACTTCTCAGGAACAACGCTTCATCCACATTCCCATCAAATCGGAAATTGCTCATTCACACTCGGACGATTCCTCAAAGCGGCACTTACAAGTTCTCAAGACCACCATAAAGAAGTCAAAGTCATCTGTCAATTGGAATTTGAATTTGGATCGGGGAGTGATTGCGCGCGCGCCGCGTGACGTCATTGAAAGTCACGCGAGCCCAGCGTGGTCCGGGCGTCCCGCGGCTAGCGCCCGCCTCGACGGAATCATTAGCACGGAAGTGTGCAAATTAACAAAAGTTTGTCTTTTCACGCATAAGTTTATGGTGAAGTGAATATTCTAGATCTTGGGTGTGTTTATGGGAAACGAGCAGGGGCGCGGTTCGCGGCGCGACACAGTCATAGTTTCACGCTTCAAGAGGGATATTGTGACTTGTGAGAATTTTCGGCAGTCGGAGGGAAGCTGCACCTATAGGCCTTCCAGATCAGTGGATCTCTACAGGTTCGCGTTATTGGTATTTCTTTAACCGATTTTGGCAAATGTATCCATTGTTGAATGACAGTTGTTAATTTGTTAGGTATTACTATTTACTCATTTAATATTATTAATGATAAAAAGAATCGCTTAGTCCAAGCACGCTTTTCACAAGAAACTTTAATTTACAAAGCCATTAATAACAGTACCTACTATGTTACTGCGTTCCTCGTAAAAGATAGCTTCGAAAGTGAAGCTAAGCAGGTCAGCGAGCTGCAAATATTAATGAAGATCTTACATTTCTTGACAGATATTGTTACACTTTTTTAAGTCAAATATTTCTTTACTTTTACTTAGTGTAGGTACTTTTAGGTAAACTTAAAAAAAACATTGCACTACAAAGTATAATATCATAATCAAACCAGTAGCGGACTTCCGAGCAATGAATTATTAACATCCCATTTGGCTTACCTGGACAAAAAGATCTTAAAAATCTCCGTTAAGTTCTACCTCATTCAGTTCTCAAGTGGCCTCCAGTCCGTAGGACCCCTAATTCCTTTTCATGTTCAACGATTTTGTGCCGAACCTTCGATTGTGGCGCAAAAAGAAATTTAAAAAAACTATTGATCGTGCACAAAACGTCAGCCACTTCAGACGAGCTTTGTCGGCCATATTGGAAAACATTTGACGTGTACGTTACATGTTTTTAATTAATTTTTCGAATGCACGCAAAATATTGGAGTGCTGGAATGGAAGTGTTTTCAGATACAACACAATGTGCGAATTGGTAGCTGTACTTACATACATACTGCAGTATTTAGCTTCTGTTGGTCTTATTCATATGATTGAAACATTTCGTATATTTAAACATTGACTTTAACTTTAAAGAAAATGCTGTTTTTTTATCGACCTAGATTCCTATTCAAGTTTTATAGAGCATTAACTCGCTTAACAGGAATTGGAAAAAGTAAAAGCCTTATTGGAGTCCAATGTGTGTATTTTACAATATTCTTAAAAGTATTAATATGCAGCGCTAAATCGTTAGCGTGTCATTCAGATGAATTTAATCCACGGATAAATAGATCTCTATTTCAATAATATATGGGAATTTATTCAATTATACAGTCCAAAGACTCAGCTTGTTAATTGTATTTAAAAGAAATTAATTAAAACATTCATTAATCAGTAGTAAAGATGGCTTAACCTATGCCATAACCGTTACCAAAACAATTTGGTCTGGAACAAGAACATTTGAGAGGACCAATATGAGGTTTTACGGAGTTAAATCTATTGAATTTCAGTCTCCTATTTCCTATAAATTTCGTTTAGCGCCAACCACCACCTTGATTCCTCTGTCCTTGATACCTTTGGTTAGACGAGGACTCTTGTTGATTCGACCCTCCGTATTTATTTTGATGGTGACGATCTTGATTGGAACTATTTGAGCTAGAACTGTAACCCCTGTTCTGTGGAGCGTTACCACCTTGATTCTGGCTGTTGTATCCGTAGCCTTGTTGGCCGTATCCTTGCTGGCCATATCCCTGTTGGCCATATCCTTGGCGACCCTGGCCGTAGCTCTGGCTGCCTCCGTAGCCGGAGCGGTTGTAGCTCTGACTGCCTTGGTAGCCCTGGTCATGATGCCCTTGGTTTCCATATGGTACGTACCCACTGCGCTGCGGACCGTAAGATTGTGAGCGATCTGTAACAAAGAGACGTTGGTTTAGATTTGTTTACTTTTAAAGATGCAAGTAGTTTGGCTTGCTAAATCTTCTTGATATATCTTTAAATTAGATGATTAAATAAAATTGGGTAATCTCCATCTAAAGTACATTTTTGACCACGCATGACTTAACTAATCTATCTAATCTAAACAGGCCACTGGATCCCACTGCTAGGCAAAGGCCTCCCCTTCCTTTTCCATTCGTCACGGTGTAGGTCCCGTTTACGATTTAACTAGAATTATTAAAAAGGAAAACCTTTACTTCTACACTTGTAATAGAAATAATTTTAAGAACATCATATTCTTTGAAGCAAAACCCTCAGCCGTATCTTTATAAAAATCAGGGATTCCTCGCAAAGAAGCGCTCAACATCCTCTCCAGCACAAAACGTCTCATGTATTGCGACACTCAACGGCTCAAAATCGCTTGCAAATCGCGGCGGAGTCGCGTCACGCCGCGCCGCGCCGTCGCGGAGTGTTTAATCGCTCGCTTTGTGCCGCTTTAATGTTAGAAGCGCAGACCTAGGAGTCTATGGAACTAACCAATGTTGAATCGCTACACTATTAAATTAATCAATACGAACTAATAAATCATAATGGCGATCATGTGTTCTGATCGCGAAAGTTTAAAAAAGACTAGATACCTATTTGTCCCGGGTCTGGTTAAATTTTTATGTATACTCGTAATAAAAAAAATTTATCTTTTGTAGTAGGTATAGGTACTATATCAGATAACCGGTTACTTACTATAATAAATTGTTTAGCTTGGGATTAGATGACGGTGTGTGGAATGTCCAGTGATATTTATTTATTTATAATGTGCGATTGGAGTTATCAATGTACTCTTTGAAAGCATTGTCTGAAATTTTATCAAGATCTCGGATACCTGTATAAAATACATAATTAAAAGGTAAGTTAATAAATAAATTTTGTTTGATCCTTTAACTACTTCTAGTATTATGGTAGTAGGACCCCCGTCTAATCATGCATTCTAGATAATATTATTAGATTTTGGACCAACATGCTGACAGTAGAGACAATAATTTACTGCCGCTCGCACCGAAAGTGCTCTGTTTGACTATAAAGTACTCTTTAATCCCGTAAAGCCTCCCTCATATTTAACTCCGTGTAATGTACACAGTTTAATCCCAGCTTGAAGTGCCAGAAGCATCAAGTTTTGGCTCTAAAGGGATTGCTAGCAGAGGCTTTAGGTCATCGATACCCTCGCTAGGGGAAAATAAGGATTTTTATTTCCTCTTCTTTGTCTAAAGCTTTTAAGTCAAGTGTAAATAGAAAGATCGACTCTCTAAGCGCGCCTCAAAGTTAACCAAAAGCCGATATCTGCATTAAGGGAGTACTTAGTGGTCGTTTAAACCTTTTTGTAGATGGACTAGATTTGGTAAGAGAACGTTTGTAAAACATATCATGTCAAATCTAAGCACAATATATAAAATCGTAGCATGATAAAATAAGCATAGAACCTATATATTATATTGATAGTTCAGGTAATAATGCCCCATGGAGAGCGCCATATATTTTAGTGCCTCATAAAATAATATTTTTCAGTGCGAAATTAGCGTGTGTATCGCGCGCGAGTGTCAGTCATGGCTTGACAAACGAGGTCGACATTTAGTTGGTAGACGTAATTCAGGTCGCAATCCAGAACATAATGTAACAGCACAAAATCTGCATTTACACCTGTCAGGGTGTCGAGTCGTAAATAATTACGGACGGCAGCGGAGCGTCGAGTGCGTAACGAGCCGTCGCCATTAGCTGCCATTGTTCTAGACTGGCGCCCAACGTGGGGCATGTGTAATCATCAATTTATTGTTACCTTACAATAGAGGGATAAGGAATTTGCAATTATGAGACTTGTAAGGGAGATTAATACCTTAAATTGCTTTGCCATGGGTAGACTGTTTGAAGCTTTAATTGATATTAATTTGACGCCGATTTAAATTAAAATAGTTACATCCGCCATCAGGCATATCGTTTGAAAAACTACACAACTTTCTACGTAAACAGCAATAAATCTAACTCCCGAAACACTTGCACTGCATATACAAGACACGCTATATTTCATTTTAAGCCTATATTTCACATACCATTAAAACCCGTGCCTTATGCAAAGCTGCCAAAATATGACTTTGACAGTCTGGCACAGCCATTCACGCCCCAGCTTAAGAAGTGCAGAATAAAAAGAGTTGATACGGAGAGGTAACCCGGCAGACATAATAGGCATTTAATGGGAGTCGGCGCAACACATTCAGGCTGTGAAAGCGAGATGGGATGTTAGGCGCCAAAATTGTACGGTCGGACTTGAGAATTTAAGCAGTGCTAGGATTTAAGTAAAAGGAGGGACTTACTCGTAGTTTCAAAATTACCGAATAGACTTTGATAAATAAGGCGACGAACAATGAGTGCAGGACTTTATTTTTGCAAAGTATCACATCACACTTCACACTAATATTATAAAGGTGAAAGTTTGTGCGTAAGTGTGTTTGTTACTCTTTCACGCTTAAACAGCTGGACGGATTTGAATGTAATTTGGTACCAGAATTGCTTATACCCTGGATTAAAGAATAGGCTACTTTTGATTCCGGCATTCCCACGGGAACGGGAACTATTACCGCGGGTAACACCGAGAGGCGCAGCTAGTTTCACATATTATTATCAATTTTAATAGGGTCAGAATATGATTGATAATTTAATCTCAATTATTAATTGAATAAAGCTTGCGAAGGCCTAAAGAATTTGTCAATTCGTATAAAATATTGTGTAAAGATACGTAAGAAAACATTATTCTATTGAACGGTAAATTCCAACAAATGGAATTGCAATGTATTTGCTGAGTGCCTACACGGCGCACCGGCTTGCGCAGTTGTTATGTTATATTTATATGGAGTATTCGCCCGCGGGTTCACTCGCATAGTATTTGACCGGATAAAATTATACTATGTGAGGCCCCAAGCGGTAACCGGCTTCCGCATGAACATAAACTTAAAAAATCCGTATTTTCACCCAGTTACAGACTACTTTTGTTTGAACAACTTGTGTTTATTCGAATGAATGATAAATATTCTACTCATTTCAACCTTTATGTCAGTGTCAATAATGAAAGATTATAAAGAAAATCACCATTACAATCTGTGGGCGCCATTTTTCGTATAAATAGCTATAGTAGTATAGTCTATACGTCACTCCAATAAGGTTCATAGTAGATTGGCAAACGCGTAATATCAAGGTCGCGTGTTTTTATCTATGTTTTTCTTTCTTTTATTAGGTTTTTCGTAATAATAGCTTAGACCAATAATACAAACATGTAAATAAATTATTTATGGAGATATTTACCGAACGGAATGTGAAAAAAAGTTCGAATTATTTTTTGCTAATCATTTTTCTGAAGGTCGCGCCATTAGAAAGCATTAGAAAGTTCGTGGATAAATAGTACCTACCCATGGTTGAAGGGTTGCAGAACAAAATCTTACAAACTTTTATATTTATAATATGAGTACCTAGGACTAGCTGTGGCCCGCTGCGATGTATTTCGTCTAGTAGTTTTTTAACTGACTAAGCAGCTATTACTCCTAGCATGACTCCTAGATGGGTGACCGCAAGTGGCATTCATATCTGAGCGCTTCCGTGCTTCGGAGTTCACGTTAAATAGTCGGTCCCGGCTTTTAAAGTCGTTAAGCCATGACGGAGGCCTTAAGGCGGCCTAAAAACTCCGTCACCAGAGTAGGCCACTTGCTCATACGAACTTACTACTTTTTACTCCTAGCATGCAAACAAACCGTACGACGTTGAAATAGTAGTATCTACGTAGTCATATACTTGAGTACCTACGCAAGAATTGCAATGGAAACAGGTACAATGATCAATGATAAAAATATACTGCTCACGGATTGAAAAACATCTAATATATTGAGAATGTAGGCCACCTACATAACTTTTGCATCAGCTTTATTCACGCAGTAAAGGAGCCTATATATTTAATTTCTAATCACTTACCGAAATGTATCTTTTCCAAATGATCTTTTAACTAAATATCCTTGGACATTCCGCACAGCGTCATCTAGTCTCAAGCTAAGCAATTTAATGCTTGTTTTATGGTAACCAGATGACTGATGAACTACATAAATACATTTGTCCCGCAGCGGGGATCGAACCCGTAACCTCTGCGTCTCAGGCGGGCTTTCACCCAGAGCACCACAGAGGTCGTCAAATAGTTTATTTGTGTGTTATTATTTTGCTGATCCGTAGCAATAAATAGTGACCAAAAAAGGCATTTTAAAAACGGATGCCTAAAAAATTTCCACCCATATGCAAACTTGGACAGGTAACTGTGTCATGCAAGTTACAAAACAAAAGAAGGTACCTGCACGTTTTATGTAAGTAGGTATACCTACATGTTTATGTCATATCTTTATATCGAGTCGCGCTGTGATGAGCGTTCGGTATGGACGTACACAGAGCGCAGTTTTTGAATTAGTACGCTATTCGTGTTTAGCACGGCTTATCGTCGCCGCCCGATATCACTATGGGTACTAAACCGCTCATAGTCAATGAGATGTTGGCGTTTATTGTGCACGCCATTGACACCATGGACGAGATCAGCATCCTGCAGATCTGTAAATCGAACTTCAAAGAAGAAGAGGTTTCCAGAAGCAAGGCGCTCTTGTTCCAGTCACTCGGGAAAGCCGACCGGATGCCGTCTCGCCGGAGAGATGGAGGCGAAAAAAGTGTGCAGGATATAATCACCCTGCTGAAGGAAACCGATCCTAATGATGTTCCCGACTTCGTTGCAAAGGAGCTACACAAGCTGCCCCCTGTGACGTTCGATCACGTTGACGTCACCAGATTGCTGAAGGATATAACGTCTTTGAAAGTCAATCTGGGTGAACTGAAGACCAAGTTCGAGGAATCGCAGGCCACAATTGGTGAACTTCGTACTGAGGTAGCTTCACTACGTGTCGCCGCATCGGTATGTGTGTCACCTCAAATTTCTGCGAACGTCAACATGAAACGAGGAGCGCACAATGTGTCCATATCGTCGTTCGAGTCAGCGATTTTGGACGCATCGTCACCGGCTGCAGTAGGCACTATTGCACCGCGCTCCCCCCTCCCGCCTCCCGCCGCTCCGCGAGTGGGACTGACACATGTGCATGCGCCTTCTCCTGCGCGCGCCTACGCCACCGTTGCCGCCCGTGACGCTGCAAGCTGCCCCGCACCCGCAATCGCGCCCCGCCGGCAGCCTGCGGCATCCATCAAAAGGGGAGAAAAGAAGCAGCATACCAGGGCTGCCCCTGCATCAGCTCTTTCGAAAGAGCAGTGTGATGCGGAGGGTTTTACTGAGGTGGTACGGAAGCGCCGGAAACCATCTAGTCGGAACCGTTGTGGTACCGCGGCTAGGAACCCAGAGCAAGTTCCTGGCTCTGGGTTCCGAGCTGAGGTGTCTACCACCCAGATGTATGTCTCACGAGTCCACTACGCTGTGAAGGCTGAAGATGTAGTAGACTACATCAAGAAGAAGTCTGGTTTTACGCTCAGGGTCGAGAAACTAACTTCTCGCCATAATGTGAGCTTTGGTTCCTTTATGGTGAGAGTTCCGACACATTATCTCTCGACCTATATGAGTGAAGAATATTGGCCTGCCGGAGTCAAATTTCGACGATTTGTCGGTCGCCTGACCCAGAACCGTCGTGCTGACTCTGCAATTGCGTCTCACGTCGCCGGACAAACGTGTGCTTAGTTAATAAAATATTATATGTATGTTAGTCTGTAAGGTATTTATTATATGGGCCTTAGATTAAGTATTTAACATCTTGTTACTTATCTTTAGTTGCCTGAAATAAAGATTATATTATTATTATTTATAATTGAAGGATTCGTCCCTCACAGGGCGGGGCGCGGCCACGTCAGGGTATTTTCCTTTTCACAAGTTTTTTTCTTGCTCAAGCAAAACTCAACGTGGAGGATACGTCGCTACAAAGAAACATTCCTCCGTCAAAATGTCAAGTGGTATTAGCTACTTCAGGTTGGATTTCCTACATTTTATTGTTCTGAGGTTTAGGTACTTGACGTTTTTGAAGAATACGTTTTGTTTACTGATGTCAAGGCTTTGTTGCTTTTTATAGAATTTTTGAGCTTTGAAGCTTGTCTTGAGAGAAGTTTGAAGTGTCTTGTCACCAAATACTTATGGAGTAATTTTCAAAGACCTGACATTAAATATCGTAATTTTGGTACTAATGTAATTGGGTAGAAAATAATAGTTTATTTATAATAGGTTATTATTACGTTAAACAAAGGAATTTAGGAATAGCGAAGTTGCACTTGGTGGCCACCAAACTTTGTTTTCGCTACTCTTCCTAAACTATACAAAATAAAACTATTAGAGGTATTAAAAAAACGCTTATCACAGGTTTCACAAACGGAACAATCAATTTATTTAAATTCCTTAATAATAAAATAAAATACAATTTCCACTTTAAAAGGCTCCAAGTAGCTTATATTATATCAAAGTTATCACAAATGACTTTAAGCGAACAAATTATAAGTACAAAAGCTAATGCTTCCGATTTATGTAGTGAACGACACTTTAAGTGCATAGTGATATTAACCGATCCGAAAATAAGAAACCCAAAATCTATCTACAGATTTCTTCTGAACAGTGAAAATAGCAAGCATAGCTTTCTCGACGGTCCTTATCAAACGAACCATTAGACGCGAACGCGACTAGCCCAGGAATATAATGACGCCATCCAATAAACAACAGACAACAGAAAGCAGTGTAAAATTCGCAAGTTTAGCGCGACGGTGCCGGCCCTTGAGCACGCGCGGCACCGCCTCTAATTATTGCACGATAGGGCTCCGAGCACGGTAGGTTTTATCTCAAGAGTGTCTGTCAAACCGCGTTTTTGGAACCTTCCAGAATCTAGAGGGTTATTTGAATCTTGTGTTGTCTTCTTTGGCATTGTGGCAAATATTGAGCCTGTTGTCTGTATAGGTCGCGCCACGTAAAAAGAGCACTGAGGGGACGTGGCGGGGATATTTTTGCGCATATTGTGTTCACTCGCTGACGAACCAATAGCACTCGCTAAATTAATGGTATGAAGTGCGCCGCGTCACCTCTCCACCAATCATCGACCGCTGCGCAGTTTGACAGCCAGTGCTTTTTTTACGTGGCGCTACCTATACTCGTGGTTTGAGTGTAATCGATCCAATTTTTTAATAATTAGGTATTTGGCTGAGGGCTTGTTTCTTCATGTTTAAAGATCTCAACTAAAGTTTCTGTGATGCACACTATTTTTCAACATTTTAAATTTAACTTGTAGCATTATAACTGGCGGATAGGGCACCGAACACGCCTGCTTTTATCCCTTAAGTATCAGTCAGACCGCGTTTTCAGAACTTTCTAGAGGGTTATTTGAATGAATCTTTGGAATTGCGACAATTGAACCTGTTGTCTGTACTCGGTTTGAGTTCAATCGATTTGTTTTTATTAGGCTATGGGCCCGTGTATCTTTCAGTGAGAACTTAAGGTTTCTGTAAGGTAGGTATACGGCTTTCTTTTAACGGTTTAATTATACCTACACTTTAAGAGAAAATCTCTTAAAAGTTTTAACAATTAAATCGCTTCTTTTATGAAGAACACTTCACAGATCGACGAAACGAGTAGCAGAACATTATCTTCCAACAAACCTTATAATGTTTAAAATATTTTTTATGTTTTTGTCAAACTACAGAACAAGAATAACATAGTAGCTACTTTTAAAAACAAGGACATTCAAGTTCCGAAAAGCCTTAAGAGTGGAGACATCTCGTTATTAGCGCGTTGTGAGTTATTGACGTGGCGTACTCTTATTAGGATCTTCTTTTGACATTTCGTCTGTCGCACTCCATTCAAGTCCTATTGAATCAATTTGCATTTAAGATGTTTACATTTCGTCAGCTGTGTTGGCTTAGTGAAGCCTCGAATTGCAATTGGAAGGTCGTGGGTTAATTTTTGTTTTTTTACTTTCAGATTTTCATGCATCGTTCGGCGCAGGTTGTTTCTTGATAAACCAGATGGTTTATTTTAGATAGAATAGATAGATGTACAAAAATAATTTGAGGAACTTACTAGAGTTTGTAAGACAAAAAAATTGTATTGACAGCATGTAGGTAGGTATTTCTGACATACAAATTCCTTAAAGTTAAACTTAAGGAGGTTGTACTACCTAGTAGAGAGACATACAAATCACCATAAAAACCAGCTCAATCAATTTCCCATGGTCCCTATATTTATGCACACGTCAATCGCAAAATCAAATAAGCGTGTTCAATTAAAATGCCCCGTAGTTTGGGGGCGTCGGTTAATTGGGCCACGTGGCACCCCTACCCACTTGTCTTACGATTGCCCAATACCCAACTCTATCACAATGGAGTAAGAGCTAAGAAGTAGAGGATTATGATAAAATTGATTCGAAGGCAATTCAAAATAGGAATTAATTGGAAGTCACGTCAAAGTGACTTTGCTGTTGTTCGAAATGTAAAGTCAAATGTACAGCTTGTTATTCATCTGACAAAGAGTTCAAGTAATACTTTTAACAAAGACGAAAATTTCGTCCATGCTTTTACTTAGTTAATTTCTGGTCTAGAAATAACTATCAGAAGAGAATATTTTGTTTCGCAAATTGAAGTGTTGAAAGACTCGTTTTTATCCGCCTCAAGGAGTCCCCATTACTTTATATTTTAGATATCTTTATCCGATTATGGGATAAAAAGTCCAAAATACGAATTAAAACGCCTTTCAGACACCTGGTTAAAGGTTACAATAAAAAACAGCTTCCGACATTGTTGCCTAATCCTCTCCGGATAAAAGGAAGCACTTGAGCCGATCGACCCGTTATTTGAAAAAAAAAACCCCTTTGTGTTCGCAGCCCTCGATAATTATTATTTTCGTAGTTGGCGACACTGGCGCGGACAATGGCGTCCCGCGCGCTTCCTGTTTGCCCTCGCGCGCTATTACACGTCAATGCCCGCGGGACGATAGGCCAATTTGAATTTTGAATTTGGAATAATGGAACCCATTCACTGACACCAGCGTAATTTTGTTTTTCCTACACGGTTCGATTTGAAAGTAACTAATTGCTACAAAGTGGTTCTTTTGTGATCAGGATAAGTTAAGACAGGATAGGGACAACAAAACAACCTTGTTGTACAAAATTATTGAACAAAGTGAACGTATTTAGATTTTTAACTATGTATTATGAAAAAGGTAATAAAATTACCTCAACTTTAAAAGAACGTGCTCAGCTTGCTACCGCGCCGAAAAAGATCTTGGAAATTACTCGCGCAAAAAAATGGTCGATTTAGTAGCTGTTATGCTACGAGTATTATGTCTATTTCACTTTAAAAACTGTACAGTACAACTCACAATAGTTTTTAAAGTGAAATAGACCTTGAATTCCACAAGTTGTCTACCGCGCCTCGTTGCTAGTGATTTTTTTTTTAATTATTAACCGTTAGTAATTATAGATTCGTGCTTAAAATCACCCTACACTTAAACATAACTAAATTAACAGCGAGAAACAAAGCGGCGATAGAAAACAATGCGAGCGACGTCCTTACCTCATTGTTCGAAGGATCGCGCTAATGAACCCAATTGCTTTCATTTGCTAGTGCCTGGGGTAGTCGGAGGAAAGTATTAAGTTAAGAGACATATAGCTTATACCTTAACCGAAAAATATAATCTTACTGATAGTTTCGTCGTCGACGTCATTGGCTTCGTGGCCGAGTGGTCGATGGCAATCCGGCTAAAGGATGATCGCTTCGACGGGATTCGAATCACGCGGGTTCGAATCCCGTCGAAGTCGTAACTTTTCGTAAGATTTTTCATTTTCTAATGACATATAGCTTATTTGTAAAGATTCTAATTCGTTCGTTCGTTCGTATGAGCAAGTGGCCAACTCTGGGGACGGAGTTTTTAGGCCGCCTAAAGGCCTCCGTCATGGCTTAACAACTTTAAAAGCCGGGACCGAAATTTAACGTGCCCTCCGAAGCACGGAAGCGCTCAGATGAAAATGCCACTTGCGGTCACCCATCCAAGTAGTGACCGCTCAGAACGTTGCTTAACTTCGACGATCTATCAAGAACGTCTTAGCAAGATTCTAATTAATAACAAGCTATCTCGGCAAACTTATAAAATCACGCTTCTTTCCCATAGGGGTAGGCAGAGACCACGGATCTCCACTTGCTACGATCCTGACACTTCTTTCGCCTCATTCACTCTCATTACATTCTTCATACACGCTCTCCAGTTTAGGGTACCTCTGACCTGGCCTTTATCCAAAATGTCACCAATTTGGTCACAATATGTTCGCCTAGGTCTTCCCCTTCCAGATGTCCCATTTACACCCGTCTTGTACACCTGTTTTGTTAAACGACTTTCATTCATCCTCTCTACATGCCCAAACCATCTTAACATGCCCTTCTCAATAATTATTTTTATTTTTAAATTGTTAGGAAAACTTACAGCTAGACAAAGAACAGAAAAAAAACTTAACATGCACCTCTTTATCTAGATACAGGTTGCTGAAGGCCAATTAAAAGTTTAAATTAAAAGTTTAAACGTCAAGAAAACCTATGCGAAACTCAACTAATTTAGTTTCTGTCATGTTATAGTAAGTTTATGTAATTCAATTATCAACGTTTAAAAACAAGCTGGCAACACACGACGCGCGCGGGGGAGGGGAAGGTCACGTGACACAAATATAATCTGTGTGCCAACGCTGACGTAATGCCGGTACAAAGAGCCTGTTTATTCTGTTTAAAATGATTGATAGTTTTGTAATTACAGCATACTTTGCGAAGTAAATGCCAGCAGTTCATGCGTGTTTGGTTATTAGTGCGTAATTAATTTCTCTTTGTTTTTTTATGTGCTTTGAAAATTCAATAAAATGCGATGGTAAAGTCCAGTGAACTATTTTTCCGGGGAAGTGTCAAAATTTAGAGCTTTAAATTCAGATCAAGGGGATTTTGACATTCAAATTACCAAAATGCCCTTTGATGATAAAAACGCGGTGTTATCCGCGGTGAATAGTTCCCGTTCCCGTAGGAATACCGAGATCAAAAGTAGTATATTCTTTAATCCAGGGTATAAGCAATTCTTGTACCAAATTTCATTCAAATCCGTCCAGCGTCCAAATGGATTTAGGCAAATAGGCTGAGTTGTTGCCGTTTCAGCTAATATTTTTAGTTTCAATTTTATTTTGTTAGATTTAAAAATTTTGCTGAATAAACTTATTTTCTTTCTTTCTTTCCAGCCGTTTGAGCGTGAAAGAGTAACAATCACACTTACACACACAAACTTTCACCTTTATATACTCGTAGTTGGATAGTTTAGGTCCTAAACTATCACGCGCCGCCGCTTATTTTCCTAAACTTTAGGAAAATAAGCGGCGGCGCTAGTTTGATGATACAGACACCCATATATTTTTTTTTAATTTTACAGGTGTTAAAAACAGATGGTTGATTCATAAAGACTTGTCAGTAGGTTTACTTTAGCTAAAACGGATATTAAATCTGTTGCTATCTCTTTTTATTGGCATAGAGTAACAAGAAAAAAACATTCTTTAAACCTATATTAAAATGACAAATCTTTATGAATAAGAGCAAGACACTATAATATAACTCACTGCGCTGGTCCTGATTGTGCGGCGGAGGGATGGTGGCGTAGGAATCCCTTTCTCTCGGGAGATGATGCCCCAGCATCCGGTGACCCGCACTCTCCAGGCTAGCCACGGTGGTAGCGCGAGCCATGCCTACACAGATAACTTAGGCCTTCACATCTGTACTATAAGGCTGCGTTTCCATTGACGCAGAGCTGTGCTTAGCGGTGCATGAATTGACCAATCACTATGCTCGAAATCGCGGAGCAGAGATTTCGAGTATAGTGATTGGTCAATTCATGCACCGCTAAGCACCGCTCCGCACAGTTTCGCGTCAATGGAAACGCAGCCTAAGTCCAGCCATCCAGCAAACGCAATTTATTTAACAGTATAAACCCTCAAACGGGTATTTATCACGAATTTCACCTTTAATATTCGCCCGACGTTTCGACCGCGAAAGTTAAAAAAAGTTATGTAAACAAACTATCAATACTTAACCTAAAAATAACTTTCTTTATTGTTTTTTATATATATTTCTCAATTATTGAGGATTTGTGACCACTCTCACAGATAATACAGAGTGTAAAAAGACGTCTACCGAAAACGAAACGGGGTGGTACAGCACCCCAAAAGACATCTAAAGAAAAATCAGTTGTCTGAAAAATGACCGCGGGCGAGATCAGCTGTTCGCTGTCGTACGAGCGTAATATGCTAGGGTTTTACATTGCTGTTTCTTTAATTTTACTTGTTTATTTCCTTTATTAAATGATCCAATTAGGTGGATATGGTGTTATAATGTTGCACGATGAGTATGTAGCTAAAAAAAATAGAAAAGAAACTTTTTTTTTTTTCTGCTAATTATGTTCAGTACTATGGTCTGATTGCAAACCATCAGTTTTCGGTAGTAGTCTTTTTACACCCAGTATAATACTATTCTAGCCAGTCCCTTCAATAATTACTATCAACTCAGTGAAAAACCAAACCCCTAGGAAGCAATAAAATTTTAGTGTGACGGTTTGCTTAGCTACGTAATTTGCATTTAATTTTGCTAAATAGCTGAATTACAGATGACTAGCTTACTCGCCCGCGGCTTCGCTCGCGCGATACCTACCTTGATAAAATATAGCCTATGTTTAAGAATTTTTGAAATCGGATGAGTAGTTTCGGAGATTACTTACCCCAAACATACAAACAAACCAACTTTACCTCTTTATAATATTAGTATACTCGTAGATAACAATGAAATCACGATAATCTACGCTACTTCATGCTAATAAAAATACCTTTTTATATATTTATTTATTTACGAATAAACCTTAAAACAATAGTAAATATTTTGACAATTGTTTTACCTATCTGCGGGCGCCAGTTTCTCCTCTGCTCGTTATCAGCGAAGGCTCCCGGCTTCAGGACCCTGGGAGCCTCTGCAGCATCCTTGAGCCGCTTGGCCGGGAACACGAAGTCCTCAGGGTACTGCGGGTCCAGGAATCGAACGCACACCACCTGGTTCTGGAGAACTGGCTGCAGACCGATCACGGGGGATGATAGCTGCCTGTGAAAGGTGTGGTGGTCAGAAGAAAGATGGTAATGTTAAAGTGGTGGTTAGAAGATTGATGACGATTTATGCCGGGTTCCTATATTCAACGAACGGATGTCCGTAGGTCGGACACAGAAAGTGTTGGATATTAATTTAGTTTGTTATAGAGGGCAACACTAGTTGCGGTAGTTTTGAAGGTTATGTGTCATGTCAACTCATTAGTTTTACAGTTTTGATACAACAAATAGCAATTAATAAATTTGCTGGTTTTACAGCACAAAACGAACTCTATAAATAAAGTGTAGGAGATATAACACAATGTATGAAACTTTTTGACAGATAACAACGTTGCTATTGCCGGGTTCCTATATCCAACTAACAAATGTCCGTAGGTCGGTCGTCATAGCAACTGCAACCCTTGAACAGTATTTATTTTTAAGTTGTATTTGTAAGTATGTTAAAAATTCATTCAATTAATTCATTCATTCTGCAAGGCCGCACACACACATTTACCTACGGCATTACGGAAGAGCAGCGCTCCGGCAGGTTCCTCGCTTCCTGCCGAAGCATCATGCTGAGTAGTAGCCATTTTTGTCATTTTTCTTGTATCTTTCTTCTTTTTATATGTAATGTGTTATAATATGTAATGACAAAATAAAGATTTTTCTTTGTTTCTTTCTTTCTTTATTTCATTCAAGCGCACTAAAGAACATCCCACTCACCCGCCAATAATCACGTTGTCCGTACACAGTAGTACCTCACCGCGCACGCCGTCGCATCTGTAGGGATACTCCTGGTTCCTCTCTATGAGGGTCTTCAGTGAGGAACCGGAGCCCTCCTGGTACAGTCCGAGGAGGAACTCGTAGCTCTTGTTGCCCGTGGAGATGTAGAGGCGGTCGTTGCCGCGGATGTTGCGGAGCTCTGAAAGAAGAACCTGGTCAGAAGTCTGCTATAAGAAGAGTATTTGCTGAGAAGGTGCTTTTATACCGTAGACGAATTTAGGTCAGACACAGTTTGACATTTAAGTATTTTACTTTTTAATTTAAATTTTGTGTATAAATTAGTTTTAAATTTAGTGAATGTAATTATAGGTTATTGTGATTCATACACAATGTAATCATTGTTTTTATGAATAAATAAATATATTCTCGTAAGTAGAGCTAAGGAATAAATAATGGAGCAAGTACACAAGACCCGCTCAGCGGAAACATTAATTTAAGTAGCGACTCTTATTACGACGGAACAAAGTGCATTTCTGTTGACACAGTGTCACGTGCTATTCGTTAAAAGTGCCATTTCATTCTTACAGCATATCCCTTATAACTCTGTCACCGTCTCAGTACCTAGTTCTAGACGACGCGCTAAAACTAAACTTAAACAACACAAAAACTATATTTTCTGAATTTAAACCTTCGCCAGTTTTACAAGACATTTTAATAACTTAGATGAAGATTATAAATCGAATAAAGACTAGAATCGAATGAAGATGATAAAAACTTACTCTCAGCCGTCGTCAGGTCCTCATAGTAGGGCTCCAATGCTTTGAACAACCTCGTCTCGTCCACAAAAGGTAGTAAGGCCACGCCTTGCCACGCGAACTTCTTCCCGTTCAAGTCAATTTTAAAGTCAATAGGGTAGAAATCTATTATGGGCGAGAACTGTGAACAAAATATTAAAGATGAGTATAGATACTAGAATACTAGGATCAAAAGTAGCTATATTTTTAATCCAAGGTAAGGGTATAAGCAAAATATTATCAAGGGGAGGCCTTTGTCCAGCAGTGGGACACGATGCGCTAATAAAAAAAAAAAGGGTATAAGCAATCCTGGTACTAAATGTCATTCAAATACGTCCAGCCGTTTGAGCGTGAAAGAGTAACAAACACACTTACATACTTACACAAAAAAAACTTTTCTTTATAAGATTAGTGTGATTTTTGTTAGGGTTTAATTTTTCTATGACGGGATTTAAACAAATTAACCATTAACCCACTTGATTATTATGATTAGTTAGTGCACTTACAGGATCGCTCATGAGTGTAGCCCACGGCTGGGGCACGTGGGACGAGCTGGCCGCCGGGAACACTCCCATCAACTGCTCCAGAGGCCGGAACTGAAATACAACACAATAAGATCATGTAGATCACTTGGATCACATGATGAATCAACCAGGATCAATGAAAATGGTTTTTCGGCAAAAAGGGGTTTGGTGTCAAAACAGTTTTTCGGAGACAGTCAGAAATTTTTAAAAACCACTTCAAACTGGCGCAGCCTTGATATTGGGGTAGGTAGTAGGCTTGCTAACACTACCAAAGGTGTCTAGACTCTGATAACTTAGTAATTAATGAAAAATCTTACTAAAAGTTTCCGCTCCAGCGGGATTCGAGCCCGCCATGATACAAGCGAGGCCGGGCTATGTCCATGCTACACATTGATGAAATAATTTTTGAAATCGAATGAGCAGTTTCGGAGATTACCCCAAACATACGAACAAACAAACAAACCCACTTTACCTCTTTATAATATTAGTATAGATAGATAGATGTAGATAACTAATAAGGCTCACCGGCTGCGTCCCCTTCTCGAACTTGGTGGAAAGCCCGCATATATTGACGAAGTCGGAGGCGAAGGGCGCGTAGTGGTAGGGAAAGTACCACTTCCAACTGGCGCAGCCTTGGTAGTAGTAGCGGAGCACCCAGCTCAGACCGCGCACGTACTGGAGCGCCACGCGGTACCTGGGGGATACTTGAGTCAGTCATCGAACGCAATCTAACGTGATCGGGCCGAACATAGGCCCTGCGGGCGGTCGCGCATTATAAACAGTTGTTACGAAAACCTGCAAGAAATAAATATCGTGTTTGACTGATTTCCCATTGGAGCTTGACTATTTAAATTGATAAAAAAGTGCCAAACCTAGTAAGTATTATAGTAATGAAAATAAAGTTGAAATTCGTATGACACTGAAACTGCGCTCCGCTTCGATGCTCTTTTGGTGTGAGTTGAGCCTTACCTGAATTCCATATTATCCTTAGAGACCTCAAACTTGCTCTCGTAGTAGCGATCCTTGAAGCCGTCTTCCCAGAGACGCACCTCATCATGTTTGTCCTCATCTTCCTCCTCGTCCAGGCCGGCTTGTGTCGAGGTGCGCTTGCGGCCACGCGACTCTGACTCGTCTTGCTGTAGAATACAGTGCATATTTAAGGTGCCTGTATGGGTGAAACTAGCGCCACCGCCTATTTTATTTTATTATTACGTTGAACAAAGGAATTTCAAAAAACTGAATGTACAGTTTGTGAAACCTATCATAAGCTTTTTTTTAATACCTCTGTAATAGTTTCATTTTGTATAGTTTAGGAGGAATAGCGAAAAGTTTGGTGGCCACCAAGTGCAACTTTGCTACCACCATTATTACACACTAACATTCGCTAAAACACGTAAGCATTTTTAGTACCCTAAGTAGGTACGTTTATATTATGTAACCCTGTGCAAGGATAATTGTAACAATTGTTGGTAAACCTGAAATAAAAAATAAAAAATAAAATAAATAAAAACACAAGTTTCGGAAAATAAAACAAAAAGAAAACATTATTTCTCAAATTCCGCCAAAAAGTCTCGAATGAATAGCACTCACCGCAGCAGTGGCGTTCATGCCGGCCAGTCGTATACTGGCCGCCTCCTGACGCACGTTTTGCATTCTGTTCGGCCCGCCGCCATCTCTGCCTAATGCCTGTACAACAATACTATAAATTACATAATTAAATATAAATAAATATCCTTGGACATTCCACACTGCATCATCTAGTCCCAAGATAAGCAATTTAATGCTTGTGTTATGGTAACCAGATGACTGATACGAGTATACTAGATAGATACATTTTTTTTTGTAAATACATACATATTATAGGTACATAAAAAACACCCAGACTCGAGACAAATATTTGCAGATAATGCAAACATTTGTCCCGTGGCGGGAATCGAACCCGCAACCTCCGCGTCTCAGGCGGACCTTCATCGTAAAAATGTGTGTGTGTGTTAGTGTGTTTGTTACTCTTTCACGCTCAAACAGCCAGCCAGGCGAGTGATAACGAGCGATTGCAAGGCAAGGCATTTACTAAATTATAAAATACAATCTTTATTATTCATACTCCTGTAAGGTTTTGTGTCGGTAGGTTTTGGTAGAACTACTATTAAATTAAGAGCTAATTAGTAAATAAATAAATAAATATCCTTGAACATTCCACACAGAGTCATCTAGTCCCAAGCTAGTCTGTTAGTGTTAGTTATTTTACTTTTTGTTTTGTTTAATTTTAACTTTATTTTATCCTTTTTGTCTGTAATTTTTTTTACAGTTTTTTTTGTTTTATCTTTGTCTTTTGTTTTGTGGGGTGTGTGTCAAATAAACTTATTTCTATTCTATTCTATAACTGAGGTTTGACAAAACAACAATTATTAGCATATCTGAGGAGTCTTGTCTTGTATTTTAGCAAGTGTTCACATTTTTATAATATATAAAATTTTATGTTTCTATCAGTGAGAACCTGTAATTGGCTTTCTAGAGCTATTATTGTATCTACTACTGTCTACTTTAGCTGTTGGTTTTCCGAATAATAAATAAATAAATACCTGTGGAGCGAACTGCGTCTTCTCCAGCAGTCCAAAGTTGGGTCTCTGCTGTCTCTGCCTCGCCTTATTCTTGGCTCGGAAGCTGAGCTCGTTGGAGTGGCGTCGCTTGAAGATCTCGTCCTCCACGCGGCCCAGCTCCGTCATTATCACCTGCACTCGCTCCAAGTTCACGTCGCCGGAGTCTGTCAACCAACCCTGGGGATGGAGAGCATCAGTGTTATTATGTACTAGCTGCGCCTTGTGGTGAACAGTTCCCGTTACCGTGGGAATACCGGGATCAAAAGGAGCTTATTTTTTAATCCAGGGTATAAGCAATACTGGTACCTTTCATTCAAATCCGTCCAGACGTTTGAGCGTGAAAGAGAGTATAATACTTACTATCGCATGAGAAACTCGAACGAGTCGCGCGGATGCCCGCGGCGCCGCGGGAATTCCGGCGAATTCTAATACGCGCGCCTTCTCTGCGATAATAAGTATTATAGCAATGAAAATAAAGTTAAATTCGTATGACACTGAAACTGCGCTCCACTTCGCTGCTCTTCGACGCTCTTTTGGTGTGAGTTGAGCCTTACTTATATCTTGCTTACCTTAGTCTTGTAGACGCACTTCTTGTACAGATTAACAAGTCTATCCACCGCGCCCTCCCGTATCTCGAGGCTGGGCAGGTGCGGCAGGAAGTCGTTGCCCACGAAGAAGCACATGAACACCCAGTCATCCAGTGCGCGCTCGAAGTCGTAAGGGAATGGGAGGTTGGGCATCTGAAACAATACCGTTAGAATATAATATAATAGAAAAACATTTATTTACATCACTCACACACATTACAGTACAGGTACTAATAAAATATTTTATGTAGGAAATCGGTCGTCACCAAGTGGGAGCCTGAAGACGGACGGCGACGCCGAGGCAGGCCTAAAAGACGCTGGCGTGACGACATAGATGCCTTCCATGAGGAGTGGTGGGAGGCGGCTGGTGATCGAAAGAAGTGGAAAGAGATGAGGGAGACCTTTGCCCAGCAGTGGGACACATTATAGGTTATTAAAAAAAAAAATCTAGGAAATATGAGTGATGCAAATCGGTCACCACTCAGCATTCGCTGTAGAAGCTAAAGCAGCAACTACAGCGCTGGTTTTCAGTGATGCCGTTAATTGTTTATCTGTGATTTGCATAATGTGGTTAGATGTTTGTCATATTAAAACAAAACTACAGATAGAATAGGTTATTGAAACTCTACATATAATAAAACTGTAACACGTCGATGTCTGTATATTTGAGATTATAATGTCATGTCAATCTTCTTATTATTATTGTATTTACTTGGTCTCACAGGCCTCAACAGAAAACTAGCGTAGCGTAGGCTTGAGCGTGGAGACCGAATCCAGAAATTCCGTAACGAGAATAACCTAACACCCCCCACTCCGAAAAAATGCTATGCAATAGCTTTACCGCGGCAGTCTCCGAGTGCCACACGTCTTTTTGTCTGTCTGTCTGTATGGATGTTTGTTCAACGAATAATGCATTGGTATGGCCACAGATAAAATAATACTAGGTACGGCCGGAGACCTCTCGGTCAAAACAGCTCTGTAGAATGAAATACATAAATGGAAGTTGTGTGCACTCACACTAAGCTCCCTCTCCAGGTACTCTCTGAGCACGCACAGCCGCACGAATATAAAGCTGTCCTGGCAACCGAAGGCCGGGTCTGCGCCCCCCGCCGCCACCTCGGCCGTCGTGCCCGTGCACTCCTTCATCTCGTGACCTGCAATACATTTACAGTACCATACAAATAATTGTCAACGAAGCCGAGGGAGCAGTGTGGGAGTAAATACCAACCCCATTATGCATAATGGTTCAGTAAACCTTTATTAGCTAAAACGGATATTAAATCTGTTGCTATCTCTTTTCATTGACATAAGAGTAACAAGAAAAAAACATATTTAAAATCTATATTAAAATTGACAAATCTTTATGAATAAGACCACAAATGTGCGCATTTGAAAGGCTTTGGTAACGATCCCGGTTTGTATTACGAGTCTATGCTTAAACGTACATTGTGACTCAAGCGGTGATTCACTCACTCTCGTATTTATAAACAAGTCAAAGATTACTTTAGTAAAAGTAATTACTCGAGTAACGATTTTTATTCTGGTAGTAGTTTAGAAATTGCTTGATGCAAGAACTGTCTAAAGTTAGAATGCTTAGCCGAGTAATAATAGTCACCATTTCCTTACTTCACTATTTGGGAGCATATTAACCATTTAGGATTTATTACTTGACAGATTTGTATAGACAAACGTCAAATATTGCCATAGGCAAGCACTACTTACATTAAGTAGCGTTTCAATATTCAGGCGAAAGAGTATTGTATGTGTAATGCGGGCACCACACATTAGAAACCAACACATTCCAACACTCCAATTGGAGGATCGATCTTGGATGAAACACATTTTTCTTCTTTCCCTGGTGTAGGGAGTCGCGTTGGAACAGGCATTAGAATCACCTAGCATGTAAAACGAAACTTAAGTGATCCTTGAGGTCCTACAAGAATAAATGATTTTTCTTCTCTTCTTTACACAAAAGGAGCATAGCAGCTAATGTTAGAACCAAGTTGAAGCCGATGTGTGGTGCCCGCATAAGGGCTGTAATTGTTGTGTTACCGAGCTGTCCGCAGACGTCGCAGGGGCGCGGCTTGTTGGGCTTGAACTCCTCGCGGATGATGGTGAAGTTGGGCTCGTGTGTGGCCAGCCCCAGCATGATGAGGTCGGCGTCGGCGCCGCACAGCACGTGCTGGGTGTTGGGGTCGTGGTCCGGTTGAGCTGGATAATAACATTGTTTTTAATAAATAAATATCCTGAAAGTCTAGTCTAGTTCGTCTAGACTAGACGCCTTTGAGAGGGACCGGCGGACGAAGGCACTGGATCGGCGTGACTGGCGAAAGTGGGGGGAGGCCTTTGCCCAACAATGGGACAGTATGGGCTAGTAGTAATAGTAGTAATAATAGTAATCCTGAAAGTGAAAGGTGGGCGGGGATTGTCACGCCATGGGTGCCTGCAGATGGGCGACGAAGCCGGGGCAGGCCGAGAAGACGATGGCGAGGTGACCTTGACACCATTCGGGAGGGTTGGTGGGACATGGCAAAAGACCGAGAAAGATGAAAACAATTAGGGGAGACCTTTGCCCAGCAGTGGGAAAATATAGGTTAGAAAAAATATATACATTTCACACAGCCTCATCTTATCTTAATTCAGCTTGCACAAGCGCATTGTGCCGATCGTTAATAGTGCCATTTCATTCTTACAAAGATCCTTTAAAACTCTGTCACTGTCATGTAAGTAGTTTATTTACTAAACAAGCTGCCCGGTCACCCACAGAAGCGGAGTGAACTAGGCCTTATATTTATGTTGCAACCTTGTAATCTTACCTCTCTGTCTTCTAATATAGTCCATAATTTTGTGTTCCCCTTCTCCAGGTACATTTGCATCGGAGAGAATAACCTTTATGCCTTTCCACCCGGGATCACTGTTTAATCTGCAAACATGAACATAATTAATTAGTTTATTACAAGACTCTTTAAGGACAGTAGACATCCAACCTAACCTCAGATGATCTAAAAGATATGCTCTATAGAGCCCTTTTTGAGCTGGTTAAGAAATGAAAGTTGGTGAAAGTTGAAAAGAAGGTATGATAGAACCAAATAGAACTGACATCATCCCAAAGCAACCATAGTATATCATCACCATCTCTCTATTATCTCAAGTCCATTCATATCTACTTTTAAAAATTAGTAGAACAGTAATTTCTCACCTGTCATGAATATAATAATGCAAACACTTGCTCAGCCGATCCATAAAGGGCGTCCCTGGAGTGATACAGTTGGAATCAAAGTGGGCTTCTTTAGGTTTTTCCGGGGGCAAGTAGGCACCCTTAGCCTTCAGGTCATCTCGGATACGAGCGATCTCGTCAATCTTCTCCTGAGTCTCCTTGGACGCGCGGAAACGACGGGAACGCTGCTGGTTCATTTTAGCTCTTGGAGCCTGTAAGTAATAAAACCCACTTGATAATTTGTAAATAACATTTAACCTAACTGTAAGAGGGCTACTGTTTTGAAAATGACAAGCCACTATAAAAAAGTCCACTTGTACTTATATAATAACAATAATAACAATAATATTATAAAGGTGAAAGTTTGTGTGTGTGTAAGTATTTAAGTGTGTATGTTTGTTACTCTTTCACGTTCTAATGGCTGGATGGATTTGAATGAAACGGCCGGTGATCGTGAGAAGTGGAAGGATATGGGGGAGACCTTTGCCCAGCAGTGGGACAGACAATAGGTTAAAAAATTTCATGTATAAATCAATTTATGATGAAAAGTGACTCACCACTCCATCAATAGCCATGTACAGCACCTTCCTCGGCCGCACAATGCGGAACAGTCTATCAATGCACTCAAAGATAGCAACCATCATCTCGTCTTCATCTTTAGGTGCCGGTCGGTCTTCCGGATGTGTACAAGGATGGATGATGCCATTCATGTCCAAGTAAAGGTTGTCGAACTCCACATTGTTAGGGTTTGGCAGAGACGAGTCTACATACACTAACTGGCCATCTACGTCAGTTGGCTGGAAGGGAAAAACGTACTAAACAACAGGAAGAAAGAAGGCAAAAATATCTTATAATATCACAGTTATGCCGTCAGGCTGAACTTTACTTAGACAAACATAGTAGAATCTTCTTTCTCTCTAGGTCAGTCAATGATAAGCTAAGCTTTGTTGTAGAAGAAACATGATCCTGCATTTCGGGGGGTTTGTTGTCCTTCAAAGGATCCAATACAATAATCAAAAGGAGTTCAGACGTTGGGATGCCGCCAAAATTCTGTGCTACAGGACGTAACAGGATTCAAAGAGGTTATGATACGTACCCTCTGTTCAACACATTCTACGATGACGCTGGGGTATTTGCGGCTTAGCCAGCGGAAGAATGCTGGTACTCCCATCCTGAGAGTTTGGTACAGCAACTGTGTAAGCTGATTCTATTGAATTTTTCTATTTATTTTCATGTATTCAACACAAACAAATCGACGCAGATGCCATGATTTTAGAATGAATGAAAGAGAAAGATTGAAAATATTTATTTTATGTGGCCGAAAAGGGACAAAACATAATTATTTCGTTTAAAAACACCTGCGAAAGAAAAAAGTTAGTAAACTGATTGGAATTATTTGTGCCTTCCCATTATGCTCTAAGTTTCTTTGTTGTGTTTGTTATTTTGAATAAATCTTGGTTTCTAGTTGAATAACTGCAATTTTTTAAGACAAAAATTACTCTCAAAAGTAAAAACAAAAAGAAGCATTCATTCTACAGTTTACGAGCTGCACAACTGTTTTTGAACGGAAATTTTTCTAATGAAGCTTGAATGTCACTGTCAGTTATCTACTATTGGTTGTCTGTCATCTGTCACTGTCAAACTAAAATCAGCTGTTCTCTCGCGTGAAAATTTTGGAAAAATGATCAAAAGAAAAATTATTTACTTTGTAAATTATCACAGAAAACTGCTGATAAATGGCCAACTTCGAAGGTGTTATTCAAATTCCGATGGCCGAAATACAAATAACATCCAAAATATACGCAATATCGGTATATTGGCTCACATAGATGCAGGTTAGAATTGATCACTTTTGAAACAAATATTAGTTTATAAAGACTAGAATAGTATCCAGATCGTCTTTCTCAATCTATTAATTGCTTCGATCTTCCAACAGTCAACTTCGTAAACTCATAAAGTAATTAATAAATTAAATAAAGAAATATATTCCAGGTAAAACAACAACAACAGAACGAATGCTGTTCTACTCAGGTACTATCAGGTCCATGGGGGAAGTTCACCACGGGAACACCGTCACGGACTATATGGAACAGGAGCGACAGAGAGGGATCACTATTACATGTAAGAGAACTGTAATTGCTTGAACAAATCTGCCAAACTTAAAACAAACCACACACAACTGTCATACTTTGTTCACAGCTGCAGCAGTATCCTTTCCCTGGGCGAATGGTCAGATCAACCTGATTGACACACCGGGGCACATAGACTTCACCATGGAGGTTGAGCAGAGCCTGGCCGTGCTTGACGGAGCCGTCATAGTGCTTGATGCTTCTGCAGGTGACTTAAGACCACAGAATAAATATTAATGACATTAACCAACTAGTTCAGAGGCCTTTGCGAAAAAATCATTCAAATAGTGACTCTTTCTATGACACATTAAAGTGTAATTCAGGTCGCAAAAGCCAGAAATTCGGAATTTTTCTACCTAAACAGCAGAATGGGACAGGCCTGCTAAAACTAATTATAACCTAATTTTACCTATGCCTAATTTTTTATAGTTTCATCATCATAATTTCAGCCCATTATTCACTGTTGAGTATAGGCCTCCTCTTTATTTCGCCATTCTCTAATAATAAAAGGATATCGCTTATCTTTAATATCACGACTTTAATCTTTCTACATATTCCAAATTTCCCGCATCACCAGGCGTAGAAGCCCAAACGCACACAGTATGGCGTCAATCCGAAGGATACAGGGTGCCCCGATTACTTTACCTCAACAAGATGGACCGGGCGGACGCCGACGCGCGCGCCTGCGTCGCCTCTGTGCGGGACAAGCTGAGAGCGGAGACGCTGCTGTTGCATCACCCTGTACAGTACGAGGGACGGCTTATTGGTATGTTTAACTGCACCAGCGTTAATGTCCCATGTAATGCAGATGTGTGCAATATTTTTGGAGACTACCCTCCACTTGTACAAAAATTTCAAAATACGCAATTCAAGTCATTTAGGCAATTTTAAACTTTTGTTAAGAGCCTCACTATTTATCATTACGAGATTATAAGAGCTTAAATTCGTTACTCTGACGATTATCATGATAAAATGAACATTATACGTTTTTGGACCTTCATCATTTGCAACACGACTGGCCTTTTTTTGTTTTTACCGTGTGTGTGTGCCACCTAAAAGTTAGCGGTTGCCATTATAAATAAATCTTTATTTCCAGGCCTCATAGACCTCATAACTTTAGAAGAGATAATCTGGACGCAAGGCCGCGGGCAGAAGTTCGTCCGACGAAAACTCACGGAAAAAGAAGACGGTCACAAATGGGAAGCGGCCGTAACTGACCACAGACAACTCATAGACACCCTCTCGTCCATAGACGATAATATCGCCGAAACTATAATACAAAACGAATCTTTAGAAGTTGCAAAAACGGATATAGAAAAAGCTATACGCAGAGCAACAATATCTATGAAGGCGTATCCTGTTTTATGCGGCAGTTCATACAGGAATATTGGTGTTCAGACCCTATTAGATGCGGTCGTATCTTACCTACCGTCGCCCGTAGAAGGGCATAAGTTATACAAGTGTTTTGGGCAGGATCTCGCGGCGAGAGCATTTAAGGTCCAACATGATGATCAGAGGGGTGTGCTGACGTTTCTAAGGTTGTACAGCGGAGAGATAACGAAAGGACAGAAGATATATAATCTGGGACAGGATAAGAGTGAACAGGTATAAGTCGCGTCACGTAAAAAGAGCGCGGTTGGGGAAGTAGCGGTGGTATGTTTGCGCCTGTGTTCACTCGCTGACGAACCAATAGCACTCGCTAAATCAATGGTATGAAGTGCGCCGCAACACCTCTCCACCAATCATCGACCACGGAGCAGTTTGATAGCCAGCGCTCTTTTTACGTGGCGCGAACTAATATCCATATCTAAATACGTCTATTCATTTACCAAGTCTTTTTTAAACTTTCGCGATCAGAACACATGATTAAACATGTCTGCCCGCGACCACGGCTGGTGCAATCCAGTCGAAACGTCGGGATAAAATTAAAAATTAAAATTAAATAAAGGTAAATAGCGATAAATACCCGTAAATGTATGTTTAATCATGTATTCATTTACCCACTTTGTACTTCTTCATTAAAGTCGATGTCCATCGATACTAATGTATCATCACCAATACTTGTAGATTTGGAGGTAATAGTGGCAATTCGGAGTATCGCAAAAGCTAAACTTAACTAACTAAAAATGTTGCCGTCCCTTTCATAGCGATGGGAATATAAAGGATGGCATTAATTTTAGTTAGTTTAGTTTAGCTTTTGCGACACTCCGAATTGCCACTACTATCTAAATAGACTGACACACAAACCATAAAAAAAAAGGATTATATTATGCTCCATTAAGCTTTTAACAACAGCCATATAAGTTGGCATTTATTTTTATTGGCATGAGAGCAGCAAATAAAAAAATATATATTCTTCAAAGCCAATATTAATAATGGATTTAACCTGACCAAAAATGGCCTGACCAATGAGTCAATGACCACTGTGTTACAATTACAAAACACGCGTTTTACACTATCGCGTGTGTATCGCGCGGCCGGCTTCCTTTCTTCGGAGACGATTGTCTGGGTTAAGAATCTAGCAATTATTAATTTGTTTGTATTTATTTATATGTAAGTATGTATTTATTTATTTATTTATTTAATATTTATAAGTATTTTATTTACACCGCCTTTTTGCCTTCCTGTATATCCAGTTGATCCTAAGGTTGTCTGGAAGAGATCGCTCATAGCGATGAGACCGCCCATTGTACTTCATTTTAATTATTCAGTAGTGTTTGTTATTTGATGTAATGTCCATGTGGTGTACAATAAAGTGTGAATCTATCTATCTAGCAGTGAGTGTTTTTCCTGCAGATTGGATCGCTATACGTGGCTCTGGCTGATGAGTACAAGCCCGTGGAGTCGGTGGCTGCGGGTAACATCGCCGTCGTTAGCGCGCTCAAGGTAACTTTATAACTTCTCTTATTAATATCATCGTCGTTACAATAGACTGTTCTGAAACCTTACAATAACATAAAGAAAATTTGTTTTCATTCTCAAAATTTTATATTCACTAGGGTCATACAGCGTGATTTTTTTGAAAGCTAATTAAAAATATCTCATTTGATCATGATTGTTTTTAGGGTTGAAGTTATTCTACTCCCGGACAATTTCACCAACGTAAACTTAACTACGAAAATGTTCTTGTCTTGTAACTTTAGGTTCACAAAAGAGCTAGAACTTGCTAGAACTAAAATGTAACTTTGAAAGTAACTAACATTCCAACAAGTATAATACATTCAACTTAGCATCCCTGAATAATCAAAAACAGAACTCCCCAGGCCACCATGACAGGAGACCTCGTGACTTCCACCCAAGCCGCCTCCAGCAAGGCCAAGTCTACCCTCGCATCACGCCTGAAGGAGCCAGGTCAGCTAGAGACGCTGATGCTGCCCAGCGCCAGGCAGAGACTCCAGAACTTGGAGACGGAACCTAGTGACGAGGAGACGGCTGAAGTTCTGCTGGGAATAGGTGAGTCTAACTGCTGGAAAGGCCTCCGTCATGGCTTTATTACTTTAAAAGCCGGGACTGAAAATTTAACGTGCCCCCCGAAGCACGGAAGCGCTCAGATAAATAGCCACATATAAATCATCCAGTAGTAGTGAAGGCTATATTTTGTATTCTCAGGAACCACAATCCCAGAACCAGTGTTCATCTGCTCCATCGAGCCGCCCAGCATCGGGCAGCAAGCCGCGCTGGAGACGGCGCTGGCCGAGCTGCAGCGAGAGGACCCCAGCCTGAGGGTCGTCGCTGATGATGAGAGCGGACAGCTCGTGCTGGCTGGTGAGTACTATCGGGCAGCCTGCAGAATATCTGCAGAAGCAAATATTTATCCCGCAGCGGTAATCGAACCTGCAACCTCTGCGTTTCAGACGGGCTTTCACCCACCGCGCCACAGAGGTCGTCAATCTTGAATGCAAAATGTTGAATGCAATGAATTTGCAGGAATGGGCGAGTTACACTTGGAGATAATCAAAGAACGTATAGTCCGCGAGTACAAGATCGACGTGGAGTTGGGGCCGCTGCAGATAGCGTACAGAGAGGCGCTGGTGGGCACGGGAAAAGAGACCTTATCACAAGACAGGAAGATCGGGAATGTCAGGCAGCAGGTGAAGGTTACATTGTCTGCGAAGACTGTGAAGGGGTTGCCACAGGACAAGATACTGAAGTGAGTGGAATCTTCATTTATTCAGCGGGTTTCTAGCTGACCATCTCCCGAGATTAACCTGCTAAAGTGATTAAAAGTAAGTAAGTTCGTATAAGCAAAGACGATTAATATCTAGAAGACAGACAAAGGCCATACACAAAATCGTAACCCGATCCCGCAGTACCAGATAGCCTGAAAACTTTAAAACATCAATTTTATCCAAGAAATTTCAATACTTAGTAGTAGGTAGCAACAATATTCAATATTTAAACATTTTTAACTAGAAAGTAATTGAAATTTCTTGGATAAAATTGATGTTTTAGAGTTTTCAGGCTATTTTTTAGGGTTACGATTTTGTGTATGGCCTTTGTCTGTCTTCTAGATATTAATCGTCTTTGGTATAAGCAAGTGACTAACTCTGACATTTTGGAATCAGTCATGTTTGTCAGAAATCACTGGTCTGGGTGTTTTTCTATCTATAATAAGTATGTATTTACAAAAAAAAATGTATCTATTATCAGTCATCTGGTTACCATAACACAAGCATTAAATTGCTTAGCTTGGGACTAGATGACACCGTGTAATAATGTCCAAGGATATTTATTATTAAATATATAACATTTGTCCCGTGGCGGGAATCGAACCCGGAGCCTCCGCGTCTCAGGCGAGCCTTCTCCCACCGCGCCACAAAGGTTGTCAAATTATTATTATTATTTATTTAAAAAAATGTTATTGTATAAATGCTCATTACGTGTTGTAGACTGGATCGGTCGGGCGACAGCGCGGCCAACTTGTCGCATCTCCTGCCGCGCCAGCTGCAAGCTATCAGACAGGGGCTGGCCTCTGCCATGATGCACGGACCCAAGCTGGGCTGTCCCGTGAGTACTCACATATATTCATATTCATTTATTCACCATAAAGTTATATTACATAACATAGGCAAGTCATTTTACATAATTTAATAACATATATGTACTTATGTATTTACAAAAAAAAAATGTATCTATGTAGTTTATCATCAGTCATCTGGTTACCATAACACAAGCATTAAATTGCTTAGCTTGGGACTAGATGACGCTGTGTGGAATGTCCAGGGATATTTATTTATTTATTGATTTATTTATATTTAAACAACATTATTTGTAAGCGTATATCGACATAATGTATTTGTTCTCCAGTTGGTGGATGTCCAAGTGACGCTGCACTGGTGCGAGGTCGGGCGAGGCACCTCGGAGTCCGTGCTCAGCGCCGCCGTCGCGCGCTGTCTCAGGAAGGTCAGGAAGGGGAAGACCCCTTTATGCATATTGGTTTATGCTGGGTTCCTATATCCAACTAACGGATGTCCGTAGGTCGGTCGTCATAGCAACGTTGTTATCTGTCAAAAAGTCTCACACATTTTGTGTTGAATAAACAACATTGCTATGACGACCTACGTACGGACATCCGTTATCTGTTGCTATCTCTTCTCATATACATGAGCGTAACAAGAAAAAAAACTCTTTAAATCTATATAAATTGTCAAATCTTTATGGATCACACTAATATTATATCACATCACACTAACATTATAAAGGTGAAAGTTTGTATGTGTGTATGTTCGCTACTCTTTCACGCTCAAACGGCTGGACGGATTTGAATGATATTTGGTACCAGGATTGCTTATACCCTGGATAAAAAAATAGGCTACGTTTGATCCCGGTATTCCCACGGGAACGGGAACTATTCACCGCGGGGCGCAGCTATGTTATATTCCCTACCATCGCAGGTGTTCGAGCAAGCAGAAGCGGTGCTATTAGAACCTGTGATGTCACTAGAGGTTGTGTGCCCCGAGAGCCACTCGGCGCGGGTCCTGGCCGACCTCACACGGCGCCGTGCGGAGATCCAGCATATACAGCTGCGACACAGGAACAAGGTGAGGGTCACCAGAGCTGGTGATAATAAATATCCTTGGACATTCCACACGGCGTCATCTAGTCCCAAGCTAAGCAACTAAATGCTTGTGTTACGGTAACCAGATGACTGATATACTACTTATATATATTTTTTTTGTAAATACATACATATTATAGATCGAAAAACATCCAGACCCGGAACAAACATCTGTAGAACATACAAACATTTGTTCCGTGGCGGGAATCGAACCCGCAACCTCCGCGTCTCAGGCGAGCCTTCGCCCACCGCGCCACAGAGGTCGTGATGAACTGGTGGAAGCCGCTCTATGCGCTGGCCAGTCGTATGATTCAATTTCATTCAGATTCATGCATCCTATTTGAAGATCTTTAACGTTGACGGTGACAAAAACTGTGAACCACCGCACAGAGGAATAAGAAACAAAATACATCGTTCTCGTATCTCGCGGGTTCGAATCCCGCCGAAGCCGTAAAACTTTTAGTAAGATTTTTCATTTAAAAACAAAGTACATGCCGAAATGAACGCCTCTTCCTTACAATGTGTGGATGCATTTATGTGCATAACTCCGAAGATCCTCATCAGATCCTCAGAATTTGTTCTATGGGACTCCCTTAAAATATGTTCTCTCGAACAAAAAAAGAATCATCAAAATCGGTTCACAAACGAAGAAGTTATCCGCGAACAAACATAAAAAAATATTAAGAAACTTCCTATTTTTAGTCTGTCAAAAAGTCACCTATTCGTTCGTTCCTTCGTATGAGCAAGTGGCTAACTCTGGTGACGGAGTTTTTAGGCCGCCTAAACGCCTCCGTCATGGCTTATCTATTTAGTTTTGTATACAAACTCTGTTCCTTTTCACCGCTTGTAGCTTGAATATACTAATATACATATATATATAGCTTGATATACTTTTTTACTTAATATAATTAGAACTGTATTATCCAGGTGATAGAGTGCCTGGCCCCGCTGTCGGAGCTGCTGGGCTACTCGTCCGCGCTGCGCTCGCTGAGCTCGGGGCTGGCCGGCTTCAGCATGCAGTTCCACGCACACCGCGCCATGACGCCGCACGACGAGGACAAGGCGGTGAGGACCCTCACCGGCTTCTAGACCTCGCATTATGTTGGCGGTGAGGACCCTCACCGGCTTCTAGACCTCTCATGTTTTTTAAATACCTAAGTGGTGTAAATGATTCGCAATTAACCCCGCACTAGGTCAAGCCTGTTGTGGAAGTGATATATTCTATATGACGACCTCTGTGGCGCAGTGGGCGAAAGCCCGCCTGAGACAAAGAGGTTGCGGGTTCGATCCCCGCTGCGGGACAAATGTTTGCATGATCTGCAAATATTTGTTTCGTGGCTGGGTGTTTTCTATGTATGACCAAAGACGATTAATATCTAGAAGACAGACAAAGGCCATACACAAAATCGTAACCCGATCCCGCAGTACCAGATAGCCTGAAAACTTTAAAACATCAATTTTATCCAAGAAATTTCAATACTTAGTAGTAGGTAGCAACAATATTCAATATTTAAACATTTTTAACTAGAAAGTAATTGAAATTTCTTGGATAAAATTGATGTTTTAGAGTTTTCAGGCTATTTTTTAGGGTTACGATTTTGTGTATGGCCTTTGTCTGTCTTCTAGATATTAATCGTCTTTGGTATGACTGAACGCAGTATGCTGTTCCGTACTCGGTCAGTGCGTTTAAAACCGAGGATACTGCGTTCCATATAAATTGTAAAAAAAAGGTAATTATCGAACAGTCTATATTTACAAAAGGCAGGTCGATGATAAGTACGAAAATTTTAAATACCAATGACATAGTTTTTAACAGTGATATAGTTTTTATTAGACAGATCTTATGTACAGAGGATATGAGGTTTGTCACATTACGATTTTGAATTTTCCTTTAGATTTTTGTAATTGTGCAGGTATGTTTACGTTCCTTAGTTGTGATAATATTTTGTAAATAATGTTATGTTAGTCAATAAACACAGTGCGTGAATTTGTCTTCTTTTATTTCAACGTATTGCTGCCTGAAACAAAAGGTAAAAAATAATTTAGTCAAATAGACAAGTACTGACTGCACCCAGGTAGATTTTTCAACCCTTTAGTTTTTGACGAGAGTTCGCTTATAGTTCATACGAACTTGCATTGATTATATAATGCAAATAGGTGGGTTCCCAATGAGTCACGCCAGATCCTGTCACAGTGTGACTCGTTGGGATTTTTTCCCATCTGTTACTCGACAGAACTTTTTTTGTAAATGTTGTCCCAACTTGTTACACTATTAATAGTGTGACTCGATGGGAAAAAAATCCCAACGAGTTACACTGACAGGATCTGGTGTGACTTGTTGGGAATCCATTTTCAAATATCAGCAACATCAGCTGCCCATGTGGCATATCGATTGTAATTTGTTTCTTAATGTACCTAAGTAATTTGGTGTGAGCAAGTGACCAACTCTGGTGACGGAGTTTTTAGACCGCCCAAAGGCCTCCGTCATGGCTTAACGACTTTAAAAGCCGGGACTGACAATTTAACGTGCCCTCCGAAGCACGAAAGCGCTCAGCTGATGCCACTTGCGGTCACCCATCCAAGTAGTGACTTAGAACGTTGCTTAACTTCAACGATCTATCAAGAACGTCTTAGCAAGCTTCGCCACGAGCGCTACTGTTTCTCTGAAGACGACTAAGGCTCAGACACACCAAAAGAGCATTGAAGAGTAGCGAGCGCAGTTTCAGTGTCATACGAATTTCAACTTTATTTTCATTACTATAATACTTATTATCGCATGAGAAACTCGAACGAATCGCGAGGATGCTTGCAGCGCGGGAATTCCGGCGCATTCGAATACGCGCGCCTTCTCTGCGATAATAAGTAATGAAAATAAAGTTGAAATTCATATGACACTGAAACTGCGCTCCGCTTCGCTGCTCTTCGATGCTCTTTTGGTGTGAGTTGAGTCTACTGTGACATGTCTATGTAGCATGTACTATCTGGCGTGATGTAGGTACTCACTCGGAACAGGTTGTCCATCTCGTCCAACAACGTCTCGTGCCGGAAGGAGACGCGCACGTCGGGCACGTTGGTGCGCGTGATGTCGTTGCCTTCCGGCCCGTCGCGCTGGTACTCGGCGCCCACCCAGAACTGCTTCATCTGGACAATCATTGTGATGCATTGTACCGTCGTATCGTATCAAGGCGTCTACTCTGCAAAACGAAAATCGAAGTTTCGTGTCAATTTTCGGGTTCTAATTATGTTGGTGAACTATTACGAATTCAGTATCCACCAACATAAGCTGACCCCGAAAATTGTCACGAAACTTCGTTTTTCGTTTTGCAGAGTAAGGGCCCAGCCCATACCTACTATCCCATTGTTGGACAAAGGCCTCTCCCCTTTCGCCAGTCACTACGATCTAGTGCCTTCGTCTGGCAGTCTCTCTCGTAGGCGTCCCGCCATACCATTCCTGGTCTGCCGAATTGCCTGCTGGGTCCTTGTGTCAGGGTTCCACGTAGTGGAAATTTTGGCCCACAGGTCCACAGGCATGCATCGTAAGGCAAGTATTTCAAAGACAAGCGAAACGAAATAACCAATGAAATAATTATCGGGCTGATCGGTGGGACAATCACAAAGCCAGGAGGATTATTGCGGAAAACTTTTGCACAGTTATAGGATAATTGTTTTGAAATCGTATGTTCAACCCCTACAAAGGAAACACCACACCTACGATCAATGAAATGAAATTTAAGAGTATTTACCTCGTGTGAAAATCCAGACATGATGACAGAGTTCCTCGCCAGCTCGCACATGTCGCACGAGCTGAACTTCCACGCCTGTGCTGCAATGCTGTATTCTTCCATCAGCGGCTCCTAAACAAAATACTAAATTTCGTCATCGTTATCAGCTGCCTGTGGGCTCATCCTTGATCTTATACTCAAGTCTAATCCAATCCCTTTTTAACCATAACCTTTTTCACACAAGCAATTCGCCTTTTGTTTGTTCTGCTTCTTCCGCCACATCACTTCCCCATTTAAACCTGATATTTTTTTCCTCATTCCATGGTCATACTTTCTAAACCTTTTACTCTCCAACCTATCAGTCACTGGCATCACATTCAAACTCGTAAGGTAGGTACCAATTTCTTATTCAGCTCCACACATGTGGACTGCAGGGGGTCGTAAATGCTGAGGGTGTCTCGCTCTGGCCTAACCTTGGTGTAGTGGAACTGCAGCGGGTCGTCAGTGCTGAGGGTGACCCTCAGACCTCGCGCAAAGTAGTCGGGCAGAGGGTTGCGGTGGTAGCGTAGGAATAGAGAGTTGTTGCTCAGCGGGGACATCGCGATGAAGATCTGTGTCAGATAGTAGAAGTACTGCATCACCGGCACCTAGGTAGGATACAAATATAGGAGTTACTCAACTGTCCCGGCATAGTCATTCTGCTCTCTTCGTAGACTTGGGAAGCTGGAGCGGTCACAAATGCAAAAACGTGTAATAGAAAAAACTGCACGACAACTGGAAATTGTTTTTTTTTTTTGTAGCTGTTTCGTAGTCGTATAACTTTTCTAGAAAGAGGTCAGCTGATTGTGTTATGCACATGTCTAACAATTGAACCCAACCTGAAATTGTTAATACCAAAGTTACTCCTATGGATATATCCCGGAAGAGATTACGGTCTAGTTCTTTTAGAAGAGTGACTATGAAGCTGCGTATGAAGCTGAGTGACTATGAAGTGACTATGAAGCTAGTTCAAAATATTCTGAACTTGCCTTCCTCAGCATGAGACCGTGCGATATATTTTCTGCGAGCAGGAAGCCGGCGCTCAGGTGCGTGGCGGGGCCCGCCTCGCCGCAGTGGGGTCGCAGCACGAACGTGTTAAGACCTTGCTGTCTGTTGAGAAGCATGAGACTTGGTCAATGATTGAATATCTGACCATCTTACTGTAATTCACTGCTCGATATAGGTCTCTCCTGACGTTTTAATGAGTCATAAAACTATTGTAGGTAGTACCCAATTTATTTCAAAGCTGTTCACATCCAAGACGCGCATAAATGAGTTTTGAATGTTTTTATCCACCTTAAAACACCAGAAAGAAAGAAAAATCGTTTATTTTGGGAGGACCTCAAGGATCACATTAGTTTCGTCTTACATGATTCTAATGCCAACCAACAATGTGAAACCACTTGAAGTAGGGTATCTAGGTCATAAAGATTGATTGATATTGATTATTGCAGCAAACACCTCCGGTGTAATCGTCTATTACAATTTTAATCAAAATATACATCTGTAGGCGTTAAGGAACTCACTTCCTGAGCTGGTTGAGCGTCACCATGTTAGCATACATGTAGTAGAGATAGTACGCGTAGGGCGGGTTTTCCTCGTCGTCCCATTGCTCGGGGGTCCGCATGTTCTCCGTCAGGTTCGGGTTCTCGGGTTTGGACTCGTCGTCCACACTGTCGAAGCCTATCACGTGCTGGAAGTGTTGCTTTGTTAAGAACTCTTAAGGTGGGTAGGGTACTGACCAACGTTACGAGGTGTAATGTAACATTCGCATCGAGCGTGTTACGCATCGAGTTACTCGAGTTACTCGCTGGTTTCCCCGTAACACGACGTACTGACTGCACGATTGCTCGCGGTGTAACACGTTACATTACGCCCCGTAACGCCGGTCAGTAGGTAGTAGGTAGGTACCGATACCGACTTGATACCACTGGTTGCAAGCTCATTGACTACGGCTACGGCTAGTCTATTGAGATTACTGCGAGATACTTATTTTGACATTTCTTCCATACAAAAAACGTCAAAAAGCTACTGACAGTAAGCAAAACCACAGATAGATAGGTTATTGAGATTGGCTGTAAGTGTTGCTCGGCTTTAAAAAGTCGTTAAGCCATGCATGATGGAGGTCTTTAGGCGGCCTGAAAACTCCGTCTCCAAAGTTGGCCACTTGCTCATACGAACGAACGAACGAACCGAGAGACATAATTAGGTATATTCTGGAATATGTGATGAGGATACCGTAAGAAACTTGTGAAGCTCTGGGTTAGAGCTGGGGTCCACGGACACCTGGAACAGCGGGTCGAACAGATTGCTCAGGAACTGCTGGAAGTTCTTCAGCAGCTTGTTGATGCGGTAGATGTCGCTGTAATGAATTTATTTTTTTGAGATATAAGCTTTTTATGTCACATTCGTTCATGATGTCACGTAGGTACCTATGGAATGTTACTTTCTGCGAAATGTGGGCATGTACCTATACCTACGCAACATTGCATAATATTATATATTGTTTGCCTAGCGCCTCCTATCTTTGATAAAAATGCCTGAATAACTCTTTAACAATGTCTACACCATGTCATACTTCTCATTTTCATCACACTAATATTAAAAGGTGAAAGTTTGTGTGTAAGTACCTACCTATAACAAAGCTCTTAAATTGTTACAAAGTGATCCCAGAGCTCCTAAGGCTCAACTTACACCAAAAGAGCATCGAAGAGCAGCGAAGCGAAGCGCAGTTTCATTGTCATACGAATTTCAACTTTATTGACACTGAAACTGCGCTCCGCTTCGCTGCTCTTCGATGCTCTTTTGGTGTGAGTTGAGCCTAAAAGATTTTAACTAACTCACTAGAGGCGAGGCACCTGTACAAGCCAGCGCACGTGAGTGGAGTGCACATCGTTCCTGAGCGCCCACGTGGCCAGCTTGCTCCACTCATTCTTGTTCTTGCAGTAGATGGACAGCCGCGGCTCCGCGTACGTGTACTTACTCTCCTCCAGGTCTACCATCACCTCCTGGGGACCAACACTTGTTAGCTCCTGTGTTAACATGTCTCAGAGAAGCGTGAACGTAGACACGATCAGCTTTAAGCCCGTCACACACGTAGCTATAATCGAAGCGAAGCGAACGAAGATCTTAGGTGGTAACTTGGGCGATTTTGCGTTGTATGTTTGTATATTTTGTTATAATAGGTACCTACTATAAATTATAGCAAGGCATATTACTTACGATATATTTTCTATACAAATATTTAATGCTGTAAGGACCCATACTTGTTAAGGTTATGTGTTAACATGTCTCAGAGAAGCGTGAACGTAGACATGATCAGCTTTAGTGAGAAGGCTTTGTTTCACTTTCTAATGCGGGCACCACATATTGGAGTGTTGGAACGTGTTGGTTTCAACACTCCAATGTGAGGATCGATCTTGTACGGCTATTGGACACAAACGGAGCGTTGCCATTGGCCATTCTATTCGTAGCCAAAGTTGTAACCAAGTTGAAGCCAACGTGGACAATATATGATCAGCTTTAGTGAGAAAGGTTTGTATGCTCACTAGGTAGGTATCTAATGCGGGCACCACACATTGGAGTCTTGAAACGTGTTGGTTCCAACACTCCAATGTGAGGATTGATCTCTGACGTTTATTGAATACAATTATAGCATTGCCAGTGGCCAATGTTGTAAGTGTAGTTGAAGCCAATGTGTGGTGCACGCATAGAAATAGTTGGCATTTCGTGGGACGAACTGCAAACCCTTTGTACCTGGGTACTTGAAATTAAAATGGCAAAGTCTTTTAAGATAGAGGAGTACCTGCCTGTCTACAAACTTGATGAACTCAAGAAGAGTCGATCTGAAAGAGCCCTGTGTGTACCTACCTTGATAATTCTAGCAAAGTAGGAGCCATTGGTATAGTTGTCAGTCTTGAGGAACACCTCCCTCAGCCGACTCTCGCCGACAGGGTTGTACTTCGCATTGAACTTGTCGAAGCGATGGAACGTGTTGCGGTCCTGTTACAAACAAGAATCGCACAGTTCTGATCTTTCTTGACGGCCTTTGCATCTAAGCACGTTCATTCAATCACACTCAAATTAGGTATAAAGGTGAAAGTTTGTGTGTAAGTGTATTTGTTACTCTTTCACGCTCAAACGGCTGGACGGATTTGAATGAAATTTGGTACCAGAATGGCTTATACCCTGGATTAAAGAATAGGTTTATATATAAAGATAATTAAAGAACGGGAACTATTCATCGCAGAAACACCGCGGAGTGCAGCTAGTAAAGCAATAAAAATGGTCAAACAGGGAATGGTTATTCAAGTGAAACGAAAGAACTTACTGCGTGAACATCCAAGATATCTACGTTCAGGTCATAAGCGTCCAGCTGCAACTCTTCAAATACGGAGCGAAGAGTCATGGTCACGCCTGCGGTCATCGCTACCACCTTCGAGTAAAAGAAGATGATAATTTAAATGTTCTCTTATTCACAAATATATTATGAAATCATCAGATGGCAGGTTCTATACGTCGACAGTAAATCTCACATAAAGCCTGCAAGACATATTGGCCGAGCCTACGCCAACGTGAGCGAAGGCGTGCGTAGGCAAATTGATGCAAAGACAAGGAGGCGAGTGGTGGCGAGTGGACTTGGTCCCACTCGCCCAACGAAATAAACAAGAAAAAACTAATCAGGTAACTGGGACCGCGGTCCCAGTTTTGTAGTGGGCCCAGTCACCTGTATCCTCACGCTCGCGACTCCTCGCTACGATAAATGAACACTTTTCTTGGCGCTTGCCTGGACTCGGCCAGTAGGCGAGTGATATAACGAGCGATTGCAAGGCAAGCCAAATATGCAGTCGTAAACGTGGTATATATTGGCATTCACTCGCTTACACTCGGCCAACGTGTATTGCAGGCTTAACAGATTTGTCAGCCATTTGAACTATAGGAAGCCTAATAAGTTTAATAAGAGATAGACTTACCTCGTCAGCATATTTGCGAAGTGTGCGCTTGATAAAGCGTAGCAGATGCTTCTGGTTCATACACGAGGCCGCGTGGATGTGGGTATCCACTTTTCTGGAAACCACTTAAAACTTTTAATACTTACTTACAAGTTACAACAGATACTTAGATCGAAGAAATTGTACAGTCTAGGTAGGATGTGTAATGTTAGTATCGTAATAAAATCTAATGCAATTCTAATGATAGGTTTCACAGTAACGGGTGAATAATTATATCCTAACTAAAAGTACGTCACTTTTACTAGTATTTTTATATTACCTGATATTATAGAAGTCCCTGTGAGGAACTGCTTTCTGCAGAGCCAGCTCGTGAAGCTCGTTCAGAAGTGCGTGCATCTTGAACTTGGAGGAGAGGTAGCTCAGGCGGCGGAAACAGAACGATTTTCTGTTTGAAAAACATTTTCGTTAATTTGAACTGACCTTAAAATCTTTAGAAAAATACCTAGAAAGTAAGCCCAATCGATTCAAGTTGTTATGTAGTGGTCATACAGTTCATACGGTCGTGTCTAGGACGTTCTAGGTACGGCAGACACTCCCTTTAAAGTTTAGAAAGCGTCATCGTCAACCAGCGCCATGCAATGCATAGTTACGATGGAAAAACAACTTCTAAACCCCAAAGGCACTAACAATGGTCCATCAGAGATCATATCCATAAGCCGCGCCATGTCCTCCACGAACTGTTGGAAGGGCAGCACCCGGTAGGGCAGCGGTCTGCCAGCCTCCGCGTCCGCCTCGCTGCGGTAGATGGCCACCACGCCGTCCACCCAGCGACACGTGTAGTGACGGTCGGGGGGCGTCGTGCATGCCCATGGGTCTAGGTATACCCCTGGAAATAGGACCGTTAGTTATCACGATGTCGCTGGTACTAGTATTTTAGCCCTGACGGAGCCCTTGAGGCGGCCTAAAAATTGCGTCACCAGAGTTTGCCAGTTAGATACTTATGAATAATCGTTAAATCCTTATGCTAAATGACCAAATAAAAATAACATCAAAAAAAAAAAATTTGCGTTTTTGTGGGTAGTTTTAGGCAGAAACAAAATTGGCTTTGACTAATTCCACCCACAAACATCCAATCTAGTAAAATGCTACTTAGACTGTCATTTTATTAGCGAGAACAGGACACTTTTTTTTTAAAGAAGAACCTTCCAAAATAGATGAAAAATTAGGGCATCTATAACGCCATAAGTTCAGATGAAAAGCATAAATTTTATATACTTTGATTGAACATCATACCCCAGGGTTAAGCTCGCTTTCTGAGAACAACAAACCTGGTAGTATCGGTTGGAGGAGGTCCTCGTGACTTTCGAAGGAAGTCCTCATGTTATCAGCGGGTCTGATGACTGCTCTTGCTCCAACCACAGGAACTAGAAAAATAAAACTAAATATATCTCATGCATTTGCTTAGTAGGTAGGTACCTTAAATAAAAGTCTGAATATTTACGAGTCGCTTAGGAAAAAATCATTTAATAGTAATAAAATAAATAATCCTAATCTTAATCAATCATATAATTTACCTATGACGTATATTGCTACTAATTATTTTAATGTTAGGTAAAAATTCAAAATAAGTATTTAGATTGAAGCCCTGATTAAAAACTAGTGACATGAAAAGTTAGATGGAAGACTTACTCCTGGTTTCAGATCTTTGCGGGCTCACCAATACTTGAGGCCTCACCAGTTCCTCTGAAGAACAGGTGGTCAAGCGCAGATACTGTTCTGCCGCATCATCTAGATATTATCGCAGACACTCAAATAAAAAAAATCTATTCTATTCCATTCTACACTCATAAACCAAGAGCTTTTAACTTACATTATAATATATATTTATTTATATACCTAGCCTTACAGTCACCAAATGGGTCTGGGTCACTTGTGGCAGATGTATTTATTTATTTATTTATTAAGGCAACGCCAACAGTACACACAGATGTAGGTACAGAGTGGAATATAACAGGTGGTCGAGGATAGCTACTGTTGTCGAACCTGACTAAAGTTATCCTGAGAATATTTAAAACACTGTCATCAAGATTTGCAACATAGCCGAAACGTCCGTCAGGAGTCGGGACGTAAAGAAATACCTAATGTAAATAACGCGATAAACCTCCGTGTCCAGTATAAATATGAATTGTGATCGCGAAAGTTTAAGAAATATCATGGTACATATAAAGAGAAAAGTCTGGAAAATGATTGAATGGAATTGAATATTTACTGTCAAGATTCAGCAGCGCTTTGGTAAACATCCTGGACTGGTCATACCCGTGTGGCAAGCGGGTGACCTCGTGATTGGACAAGTAGTCAGCTGCGGTTGGATTGAACGACTGGCACGAGATTTCCATGTAGTTCTGACGCAAGCGCAGGGCTTCTACAAGCAGCGTCGCGGAACGGATCAGGTCTTCCATCGGCACCTGTTATAACAAGACTAAAGACTAACGAGTCTTAAAATCAGGAACAAGGCCAATCTGTCGTTTTTCTCCTAAATTGATTCTCACTCTTGATTCTTGTCTTGAGTCACTTCAAATACTTTTGGGATCATCATTGGAGTCATCTGAAAGCTAGGTGATTCTAACTCTTGTTCTTTAACTATTAACGTAAATAATCAATGGAAGAATTCATAGTAGGTAAATGATCAAAGATCCTTCCTGTAATGTGTAGTGTAGTGATGTAAATAAATGTTTTTCTATTCTATTCTACTCTTAAACTCTGCTCTATCAACTAAAAGGCCGTCTTTCAAATCCACATGTTAAGAATATGCGCAGCAATCTACACAAGTCTTTTATCTATCTATCCTGTTTCGCGGGTGGTTCACGCCTTCGCGCGCGATCCACGGGCGAGAAAGGAGAGGGCTTTCAGAATCTTTACGTAATTACCCCAGTAACATGGATCCCCTGCACCGACACCCTCTGGAAGGGCACCTCGTTGTGTATGCCGCTGTCCCCCGGCCCCCGCACGTAGGTGCGCGTCACCTCGCGCAGGTCCTGCAGGGTCTCACTGCGGTTCGCGTACACGTCGAGATCAACTGTGCTGATTGGAAGGCTGCAAGGTCATGAAATAGAGAGCTAATCTAGTACTTGTGGCTGGGGGTTCAGCCAAAGTTCAGCCAGTCTACTGTACCTATCTTTTTTATCTAATTGAAGCGCTTGTGCGTTTCAAGACGAAGTAGACACAGTTGAAGGTTTTTTCTTACCCGTGAGAATTAGTCCATTTCTTGTATTCCTTGTTCGAATTAAACATGGGACGTGGCTGCGGCTGTCTAACGGATTTGCTAACTTTTCTGGAACCGTGAGCCTTGTTTGGATTCATCTTGTTCTATTGCTGGTTTTGGATGTTTTGTATTGATTTTATTTTTCAACCCACATCTAATTTCGCGGCCTTTTGTGACAGACACGTGACAGATAGTGGATAGATGTTTGGATAGACTAGTTTTTTAGTTGTTTAAGATTACAAAATAGTTTTCTACTTCGGAAAAGGAGGTTTGTAGGTAGGTACTTACCTACATAAGTATAATACCTAACTAAACTATAAGTTGCCTAGGTGCTACTTATATCCTGTTGACTGGCAGTCTTACATCTCATTTGGAAAATTAAGTTGTAAGTAACCATTTTATAGTGCAACCATTTAGGGGGGCATTCAAGGTAACTCAGGTTTAGATTAAAAATAATAGACAAAATTGTTTTATAGAAACTATAATATTTTTTTATCAATCAATAGGTACCTAAGTACTTATGTAAAATAACTTGTAGGTAAAATAATGTACCTACCTAATGCTTACGTAACGTAAGGCAGAGTTCAACTTAATTCATAGAAAGATGACTACATTGATGACATTTTTTATTCTTAGGTACCTATACCTAGTTAAAAACTATTTTTTTTTTATACATATAGACCTCGTTTGATCAAGGTATATTACGTGTAAGTATTTAGAAATCTGTGTTAATTGTAAATACAAGTATTAAAAACAAATTACATCTACTTATATCGGTCCAGCCGTTCTCAAGTGCATTACTAACAAGCGCAAAAAGGATGACATTTACTCCAAAAACAAAGGGTACGATAATTCTCAGACCCGAGGTGCAGATAAAACTTTAAAGAACACCTAGTTTTTTGCTATAAAGATAACGCAGGGTGAAAAGGGGTAAATTAGACCAGGGATGGTCGCTTCACGCTGACGATTGGGGACGTGAAATTGGGCTGAGGTGGTGGACTCCCGGGTGACTGCTCACACGCGAAAGGTGGGTTCACTGCCTGTAAAAAAAGTTCTTCTTAATACTTACCTAGCTAGGTAAATGATTGGTTACGAGGTAGGAAATACTTTTATGTATAATCGTTCGTTCGTTCGTATGAGCAAGTGGCCAACTCTGGTGATGGAGTTTTTAGGCCACCTGAAGGCCTCCGTCATGGCTTAGCGACTTCAAAAGCCGGGACCGACCATTTAACGTGCCCTCCGAAGCACGGAAGCGCTCAGATGAAAATGCCACTTGCGGTCACCCATCCAGTGTATAATGAAGAATAGGTTCAAGACTGTTTTTTATTTTATTTATTTAAATTATTATTAGGTAGGTATATTAGACATTGATCCAATGGGTTATATTGAAGATCCCGTAGGATTCTATATTATGAAAAGATATCTGAGAAATGAAAGTTAAGCAACAATAATAATTGTAGTTAGATATGAGAAAGCAGAGTAGGTACTTACCAGGATAGATTAGTGAGTAAGTACTTAATTCATAGACAGGAAAACGACACAAACACACGACACGAAATACCTTAGAGGGTGGGTGTCCGACACCGATGTATCTACATCAGAAATAAGACAAATAAGTAAATTATTATCCGTGTAAAAATTATTGTATCTTTCTAAGTCTATAACTTCCAAAGACATAGAGTATAATGTCTTTGATAACTTCAAATTTGATGACATACTGAGTGTCAAACTGAAGTATAAAAGTAAGTATAGGTAGGTACTTAGGTACCGAAAGAAATATTTTAATATTTTAAACAACTGACCGGAAGATGTTTAAAAATATCGGAGTAATAACGTACAATGATCGAGGGACTAGGTTAAATTATAGAACCGATGTGCGAATGATCGATTTATTTCCAACAAACATAAACATTCATTTTAATATAATTTATAATCCTAGAAATAGTTACTGTAAAAACTTAAGAAATTATAACCATGATTTCTAACAGAAGCTTAAAATTATGTAGGAAGATTTATAAATTGTGGTCATCTAAATTGTCATGTGCTTCATCATCTTTCCACAAGAATCAGATTAAATTTTATTACGAAATTAACAAAATTGAAATATAAAAGAAAAATTATAAAAATAAGCACGTTAAGTTAATTAAAATTTATAGAACAACGAAACACGAAACAACAATAACAAAATCACAACACAAGCTTGACGAAACATGGTAATACATAGAACAAAGCTTAAATCTAGCACAAATGCTTAAACATAACCTACAAATAGAGGTAACTGCGACACAAATGAGTCCTCATATTTCATCGAGCACGCCGGATAACCTAAAAATGTTTAAGCGTCCTTTTTCCTTTAACCCGACTTCACTCTATTTAGAACTAAGAACTTTAGTAAACAAAGTTGTTTCTTTATATTCTTCAGTAGTTTGTGTTTGTACTATGTATAGGTACCTATATATGTCATAAATTGGTGCTCAATAACATACGAAAACTCAGTTTGTATACAATCATTTACCAAAGTAGGAAAAATAGGGAACTTCGTAGAGGAAAATTAAATGTCGCATTATATCCCAGAAGAATGTGGTTGAAATGTGTTAATAAGTGATGAAAATTTATTAATAAATATGTTGGTTGAATCATGGTCGATTTTTTTCAAGAGATACCTAAACATAAAATCATATGCCTTTCAAAGGCCATAAAGTATTTTTCAACTGTTACTCAGATACTCTTGAATGCGTTTAACTATAACTTGTGTTGGTACGCGGTTGGAACAGGAAATATAATCACCACGTAATACGGTTTTATATGTGATCTTTGAGGTCCCTCTGAAAGAAATGATATTTTTATTTCTTTCTGTCTTTGTTTCTTTCTTACGTTGGCGTCGCAATATTCGACTTACTAATAACCGTGGATCTGTCGCCATAGTAATATTGTTATCTGTCAAAAAGTGTCCTACATTTTTTGTTGTCTAAACAAAGTTGCTATGGCGATCAATCTAGGTACGATCATTCGTAAGTTTAATATTGAAACCGGCCGTTAGTCGTCGTTTCAGAATGTTTACCGACAATTTAATAACGACATTATAGTTTATGCACTAAAGAGTATGCCTACAGGATTAGGCTGTGCGTTGTCTGTCAGTTTGTGAAATGTTATTAGAAGAATAAATATTTATTTGAAGAAGTTCGAATGTATAGATTCTAAGGCAGCGTTCACTGTCGGTATTATTCTAAATTTTATTTAGATTTAAACAAGCAAGCATAGAGTATAATAGAAGTGATTTAATAGCATCTTTGTTCATAATTTATTTAGGCATTAATTGGATAATAGTATCTTTAAAAAACTGCTATAGTATGGTCGATTTGTCTAACTGTTAGTCTCAATAATCTATCTTTAGTTTTGCTTACTGCGGGTAGATATTTGAATTTGTATGGAAGTCCCTCCCTACTGTCAAATATCTACCCACAAAAGATAGATAGGTTATTGAGACTGGCCGTAAGGTACTTTAAACTACCTTTAAATTGAGGAGTTACTCTAGCAATGCAATGGCACTATCAATCTTTCATTTTCACTTATTTATCACAAGGGGTCTATTTCTTATTAGTATAAATATTGGGGCGATTCTGAGCCCTGTTTTAAACATCTCATATAAAATAACGATTAATATAGAATAAAAACTAAAGTCGAATCAGAATTCTAAATCAAAGAAACTTGTAACTTCATCACCAAACAAAACGTTTAAAATCCTGATTTTGCAAAATCACCAATTTTCATACTACTTTTCAGTCATTTTGTTAGAATTCTGAATGGGTCGACTTTAGTAGGATATCCTCTTTAGTTAAAAGTTCACGGTTTCCTAAGGAAATTCGTGAATGTGCTATATTAAGATCTACTAAGGAGAATGTATTAGTGACGTCACCCACGGTCCCTTGTGGATGTAATTATCGGCTCGCTGACAAACCATCCTGAAATATTGGTTTACATTACGACAATGGACACACACACTGTACAAATGGAGATATATATATAGGTCGCGCCACGTAATAAGAGCGCTGGCTGTCAAACTGCGCAGTAGTCGATGATTGGTGGAGAGGTGTTGCGGCGCACTTCACATCATTGATTTAGCGAGTGCTATTGGTTCGTCAGCGAGTGAACACAGGCGCTAACATACCCCCGCTACTTCCGCGGCCGCGCTCTTTTTACGTGGCGCGACCTATAACTACTGGTCTTTTTAGCATCACATTAACCCACAGGAAAAGAACAAGGTATCAGGTATTAAACCTTTGTTCTGTGAATCCATATAGGTACATATTGCAAATTAGGTAGGTAGGTAGTTATATAGGTTTTAGGGTATTTGTTAATGTTAAAAAAACTAAGGTTCTCGAGTTATTGAAGCAAGCATGGCACATTAATAATTTAAAAGAATATACAAGACATTGATATGATAACACAGAAGGATATTAAGATGAATAAGTATAGCGATAAGTAAAACGTAGCTCGATCAGTACCTATATCAGATAAGCAATAAAAAATTTGTCCGACCCAAAAGGCTATAATTATAGTGAATTCCAATTAGAGAGTTGTTATATCTCACGAAGTCCGTTTAGCCCTAACTTTGCGCTTAGTTGTCATGCTGACGGTACTCGCTACCATCTGACGTGAACACAATAGACACTATAGTAGTGACCTGGAGCGCGTCTCGGGTTAATTGCAATGTTAATTGCATCTGAGCTAACGCACACTAAAACTGTGTACAAGCATCCACTATACATTTAAATCCCGACGGTTTTCGCGAAATAGAACAACTATAAGTACCTAATTACCTTACATTTTGAAAAAAAAAATACTATTCGTAATTATTAAAACTTTTGTGGCATAATTATTTTAATTAGGTACTTAAGTATCTTAATTTCCCCTTAATCGATCTTATTTTACATTATTCCCATATTTTGCATTTTGACGGTAGGTAGACGGTCTATGATGGACCAAGGGGTAATTTTTTTTTTTAATTATTTTGCATTTTCGTAATCTCTAGGACATAATAATATAATAGTGGCAATTCTGAGTGTCGCAAAAGCTAAACTAAGCTAACTAAAATTGTTGCCGTCCCTTTCATAGCGAAAGGGAATAAAAAGGATGGCAATAATTTTAGTTAGTTTATTTTAGCTTTTGCGACACTCAGAATTGCCCCCAATACCTACACGCCTTAAGGACCGGACACAATAGTGGCAATTCGGAGTGTCGCAAAAGCTAAACTAAACTAACTAAAATTAATGCCATCCTTTTTATTCCGATCGCTATGAAAGGGACGGCAACATTTTTTGTTAGTTTTTTTATTTTATTTTTTATTTATTTAACGAATAAAGACTTAAAATATATTTAACAATATTAATACAGCATCAAGAAACCACTAGGGTTTGTAAGGAGTTAAGTTTAGCTTTTGCGATACTCCGAATTGCCATTACTCTACACAATATAGTTCACCTTGAAGATGTTAGTGAGTTCGTCGAGCAACGTCTCGTGGCGGAAGGAGACGCGGATGTCGGGCACGTTGGTGCGCGAGATGTCGTTGCCGGAGACGCCTTCCTTGGTGTAGTGGGGGCCCAGCCAGTACTGCTTCATCTGGAAGCAGGTTCACGGATCAAAACGAGAAACAAGAGGGAATAAGTAAGATTGTACGCTAGTGGCGGAGCTTCTTAGAACTCTGTTGACGACTTTAAAAGCCTGGACCGACACCCTCCAAAGCACAGATGCTTCTGTGCTTTAAAAAAAAAATCTTTATTTCAGACTTTTACATCCATAGGTTGTTAGAGGTTGTTGGTTGGTAGTTGTTGGTTGGTAGTTGTTGTTGTTGTTGTTAGTTCTTTAGAGGGTGTCGGTCTGCTGTTAGCTCTCAGCTGTTATTACCACTTGCGGTCCCCCATCTAAGCTGTGACCGCTCCAAACGTTGCTTAACTTCAACGGTATATCTTCCGTGATACAGGCTTGACCTAGTGCGGGTTGATTGCAAATTATTTGCCCTAAACTCGACTTTATACGACTTATACTTATAACTTCGACTTATATCTGCGTTTACAATGTTTTATTAAATAAATAATGATTGTTGTAACCTCGTGCGGGAACCCGGACATGAGCACGGAGTTCCGTGCGAGCTCGCACATGTCGCACGAGCTCAGCTTCCACACCTGCGCCGCGATGCTGTACTCCTCCATCAGCGGCTCCTGGAATACATTAAATTAGGAATTACTCATGCTTCATAAGTTCTAGAAAGAAATAAAATAAATAAATATCCTTGGTGGTGTGGGCCTAGCTTTTTATAAAAGCGATCTCGAAAGCCTTAAGACTTGGAACAATTTTTTTTTCAGATTTGTATTAAGGGGAACTTAGTTAGACGAAATATTTTTTCAAAACTCCCCCCCCCCCCCCCCCCTAAAATTGAAAGGACTGTAACTTCACAACGGTTAGAGATATCCATTAGGTGTTTGAACAAATATCCTTAACAATCTAAAAAAATGTAAATAGTCAAGCTTCAGTGGTGTGGAGTAACCTTGGTGAAGTGGAACTGCAGAGGGTCGTCAGTGCTGAGGGTGACGGCGAGCCCCCGCGCCAGGAACTCCGGCAGCGGGTTGCGGTGGTAGTTTAGGAATAGGGAGTTGTTGCTGAGAGGAGACATCGCGATGGAGATCTGGGCCAGGTAGTACAGGTACTGCAGAACTGGTACCTGAGATATATTACAAAACAATACGATTATACAATATACACTTCAAGTAGAACCGTCGTAGGAATTGAGGTCGCTACTTTACTAGGTACTTTTGTTATAAATAATAAATAATAAATAAATATCCTTGGACATTTCACACGGCGTCATCTAGTCCCAAGCTAAGCAATTTAATGCTTGTGTTATGGTAACCAGATGACTGATAAACTACATAGATACATTTTTTTTTGTAAATACATACATATTATACATAGAAAACACCCAGACACGAAACAAATATTTGCAGATCATGCAAACATTTGTCCCGCAGCGGGGATCGAACCCGCAACCTCTGCGTCTCAGGCGGGCTTTCGCCCACTGCGCCACAGAGGTCGTCAAACAGTGACAGAGCAGTGTTGCGTTGACAACACTGCTCTGTCATCGCCAGTGCGACTAAAAGTTTAATGATTCTTGGTAGAAAGAAATAGACATACATAGACACCAACTGTTGTCATCAGTAGGTAGGTAGTATATACAAATCTTAATGTTAGTTCACCGTAACGTCACGACGGTTCTCTTTTTGTACAGACGATAACAAAAAACTTAAGCCTTTACATCTTAAATAGATTATTTAGGTACTGCCGGTTTCTCGAACGCGAACGACGTCCTCCAATTTAACCTAAACCAAAAAAGGTTTCTCTCAAGTTTTTGCACTAGTGCTGCTCCCAAATTTTCCAAATTGTTTTATAATATATTCTGATAAAATAAATAAATAAATATCCTTGGACATTCCACACAGCGTCATCTAGTCCCAAGCTAAGCAATTTAATGCTTGTGTTATGGTAACCAGATGACTGATATACTACATATATACAATTTTTTTTTGTAAATACATACATACTTACATACATAAAAAAAAAAAAAATATTATACATAGAAATCACCCAGACACGAAACAAATATCGGGGATCGAACCCGTTTAAAGTTAAAAAAAGATAAAAGACAAAAAAAGTGAATGGTGCAATCTCCCCCACCTTCCTCAGCAGCAGTCCGTGTGAGATGTTCTCAGCGAGCAGGAACCCGCAGACCAGATGCTGCACCGGACCCGCCTCGCCGCAGTGAGGGCGGAGCACGAATGTATTCAACCCTTGCTCCCTGGAACAAACCATTTCACTAATCAGATACCTTATAAAACATACCTTTTTGGGTTTTCAGTTCTTTGTTTTAATTAATAGATAAGTTTATATTCCATAAATGTAGTTTTAGTTAATGGTTTAAAATAATCTTGCTTGCATCTCTATTGTGCTCAATTTTTGCTCAGTCTGTTTCTATCTGTGAAAACTTGTTATTAGCCTTATGTTTCTATTAACTCCTTGGTAACATGTTTGTATGTGCTGTTAGTTTTCCATAAATAAATAAATAAATAAATAAATAAATAAATAAATAAATAAATAAATAAAATACTTATACAAACTGGTACGGGTACAACGTCGGGCTAAAGAGATACGTCACGTTACTAGGAGGGTAGGTATTAAATATAAATGTGGATGGATATAGGTGTTGAGGTAGGCTAAAGATGGATGGACTGTGCGAGGGATGACATGAGTAAGAAAGGAGTGAGTGCTGAGATGAGTCTGATAAAGGGAGATGGAAGAACACATGTTGTGCCGACCCTACATAGTAAGTTAGTAAGTTCGTATGAGCAAGTGACCAACTCTGGTGACGGAGTTTTTAGGCCGCCTAAAGGCCTCCGTCATGGCTTTACGACTTTAAAAGCCGGGACCGACATAACGTGCCCTCCAAAGCACGGAAGCGCTCAGCTGATAATGCCACTTGCGGTCACCCATCCAAGTAGTGACCGCTCAGAACGGACATCTGCGCTAATCCCACATAGGGTGGCAGGAAGAAGAACAGAGATACGTACTTGCGGAATCTGTTGAGCACGGTCATGTTAGCGTACATATAGTAGAGGTAGTACGCGTAGGGCGGGTTCTCGTCGCCGCTCCAGGCCTCCGGGAACTCCACGTCCACGTCCAGTATCGGGTTCTCAGGCTTCGACTCGTCGTCCACGCTGTCGAACCCTACCACGTGCTGGAATAATACTAGTCAGCTAATTCGTAATAGGCATGGAAATTAACAATAGCATGCTAAAAATAACGTTAAAAGTTAAATCACCATTAGCGCTACTTACAAAATTAGCAGTAGCTGAAATTAACGGCAGTGCTTTATGTGTAAATTTTTAAACTGAGAACGCGCTAACGCTAAATTTACTACTGCCCGATAAGCTAATTAAAATTAGCAGGCAGTAGCAATAGCAAATGTAGCGACGATATTAAATTATTATCTTGCATGAAAATTTGCAGTCTATAGTCTTTTTTAAACTTTCGCGATCAGAACACATAGTTAAATTAAAGGTAAGTAAATAGCGATAAATACCCGTAAATGTATGTTTAATTAGCAGTCCGTTAATTTTAACACGCTAATACACCTTAAAACAAAATAATATCGCACCATTTCAATTATTTAAAAGTAGCAATAATTCCATGCCGTGAAAAGTAGATTGTGATGCAACATGCAAGGGCTGAAAGTGACCTTTCTAATGCACGAGATGGTTTGGCGCGCGAGCTTCTCCCGAGATAAACACTGCTTTTCATTTCGAATATGAGGATTTTCAATTCAATTCAATTCAATTTTTCATTGGGTTTTAGCTTAAAGTACCTACATGAAACTAAACAGTAATCGTATCAGTAATTTTACCTAAAAAATACTAGAAACTCAATGCAACTTACAGTCAAAAACTTGTGCAGTTCCAAGTTGCTGTTGGGATCCTTGGTGACCTCGAACAGCGGCTGGTAGATATTGTTCAGGAACTCCTGGAAGTTCTTCATTATCTTGTTCGACTTGAAGATGTCGCTGTGGAACAATGCATGTATCACACGTATTAAAAGGCCTCGGTTATTCATAATCTGCTTTATAACGGCTGTTTTTGTTGTTATCCTTCTTCATGAGAGCAATCGCGTTGGAACAGGCAGTAGAATCACCTAGTTTTAAGAACGTGACATGTCAAAGTGGTCTATAAACGATCGTACTGAATAAATACATTTTGATTTGATTTGATTTGATTTGCTTTGGATAGTCCCGTTACTAGCATTTATTGCGCGATGCGCGCCGTACCTACCTACGATACCTACTGTAAAATAGCCCAAAGCGTATAAAAATAAGTCTTGGTCTAGCTAGGCATTAAGGTCAGGTACTTTTACAATCGGAAATTGTCGTTGCCCTACTAACGGCCCACTTGGTCAACTTGGGCGCTTGGCCAACTTGACCACTCAGCTCTAACTAACAAACAACTCACTAGAGGCGCGGGATATGTATGAGCCAGCGCAAATTGTTGGAGTGCACGTCGTATTGTATGGCCCACTTGGCCAACTTGGCCACTTGGGCGCTTGGCCAACTTGGCCACTCAGCTCTAACTAACAAACAACTCACTAGAGGCGCGGGATCTGTATGAGCCAGCGCACATTGTTGGAGTGCACGTCGTATTGTATGGCCCACTTGGCCAACTTGGCCACTTGGGCGCTTGGCCTACTTGGCCACTCAGCTCTAACTAACAAACAACTCACTAGAGGCGCGGGATCTGTATGAGCCAGCGCACGTTGTTGGAGTGCACGTCGTATTGTATGGCCCACTTGGCCAACTTGGCCACTTGGGCGCTTGGCCTACTTGGCCACTCAGCTCTAACTAACAAACAACTCACTAGAGGTGCGGGATCTGTATGAGCCAGCGCACGTTGTTGGAGTGCACGTCGTATTGTATGGCCCACTTGGCCAACTTGGCCACTTGGGCGCTTGGCCTACTTGGCCACTCAGCTCTAACTAACAAACAACTCACTAGAGGCGCGGGATCTGTATGAGCCAGCGCACGTTGTTGGAGTGCACGTCGTATTGTATGGCCCACTTGGCCAACTTGGCCCACTCGCCGGGACTCTTGCCGTATATGGACAAACGCAGTTCAGAGTTTTGATACTTGCTCTCTTCTAAGTCTGCTGCCACTTCCTGAAAAAAAATGATCGATTGATTGATTGAAAATCGATTGAATTGTGATCATTTTTCTAAATCAAATCGTGAATTAACCTCGGAGGGGTTTTGAACTCCAATCTCTCTTACCTTGATGATCCTAGCGAAGTACTTCCCGTTCATATAGTTGTCGGTCTTGAGGAAGACCTCCCTCAGCCGACTCTCCCCTATCGGGTTATACTTGGCGTTGAACTTGTCGAAGCGATGGAACGTGTTACGGTCCTGGGGAATGAATGCACTTATAGCAAACACTGTAATACTTATATTTTTTTTTAGTATGTAAGTCAGTACTAAGTAGATTTTGTATTATAGTGTTAAACCCATTGAGATGTAATAAAGAGTCACAATCTACACTCAAAAAATGTGCGTGCAAATTCAATGTTCTACAATGACATTTGACATTTGAATGTAGACGTTATGTCGTTTGTTTTAATGTTTAATGTCGCTTGTATGCAAAAAAGAAAAACTCTGCGCACTACGTAGGTAGTGTGCGCCGAGTTTTGGCGTTTACATTTTATTTGTCTGATTGTGGCTCTATAAAACATCTTAAAATAGTTAAACCACACTTAATTTATCGGTTGTTATTATTGTACTTTAACCGAAATATCATCTTACTGATAATCTTCGGCGTCGAAGTCATAAACTTTTAGTACGTAGATTTCTCTATAACTACTTATATTATAAAGATGTAAAGAAGGTTGGTTTGTTTGTTTGTTTGTATGTTTGGGGTAATCTTCGAAACTATTCATCCAATTTCAAAAATTCATCGATGGACTTTCCGAATGAGCATAGACTATATTTTATCAAGGTATATATAGGTATATAAGTCCAATAACATGATGTGAATACTGACCGCGTGTACATCCAGCATGTCGACGGTCAGGTCGTACGTGCTGAGGTTCATGGACTGGAACACCGACTTCAGCGTCATTGGAGTGCCCTTGTGCAGCGTCACCACCTGGATTGTAGGTACATAGGTATATACATACATACATCATGCATAAAATCACGCCTCTTTCCTATAGGTACCCATAAAACAGGTACGGCATTAGGAATTGATGTCGGTTATGGGTCAAAAGATATAATGCTTTGTCTCTTTTACTCACAAGAAATCAAAACCCAGCCTTTTAGGCGCTCTACCTGCGGTCGGTGACCTGAACTCTGTCTTCTGTCTTTAGTTAGTCTATATTTTGGATAGAATACAGGGTTTACTTTATTTATTTAGTTGTTTAGTTTAAGAAGTGTTGGTATTCTTTGTTCCTGTGTGTTTCTTTGTTCCTAAAAATAAAGTAAATAAAACCGTTTTACTTATAAATCTACTAATAAATTACCTCATCAGCGTGGGTCTTGAGTGTTTTCTTGATGAATCGCAGCAGATGCTTCTGGTTCATGCACGATGCTGCGTGGATGTGAGTGTCCACTTTCCTACAACAATAATAACACAAATCTTCTATTCAAAGAACTTCAACAGGTAAAGATTTTTTAAATACCTACCTACATACAGAAAACACCCAGACTTGAAACAAATAATTGCAGACAGATCATAGGTACAGTCAGCATCAGAAGTAAGTGACATAAATAAAAAAAACAAATCTAGTTTTCAATATTATTTTCATAATATGATGTGCAACTTGGTTGCAAAATTAACTGACTATAAAACAAAATCATAAAAGTAGGAACGATAAATTTACAAAATTCCCGCTACATTTGTACAAACATTTGTCCTGCAGCGGGGATCTAACCCGCAACCTCTGCGTCTAAGGCGGGCTTTCACCCACTGCGCCACAGAGGTCGTCAAATAACTGTCAATCTTGCATAACTATAGTCAGTCATTCTGTAACAAATCGTACTCGAATACACTCCAGTGACCGGAATTCGGGTTTTCAGTGTCGGGGATTCGGGGTTTGTACTCGGATTGCGATTATAAGTACCTATTATAGTAATGGAAATAAAGATAAAATTCATGGCACTGAAACTGCGCTCCGCTTCGTTGCCCTTCGCCGCTCTTTTGGTGTGAGTTAAGGTGGCCCTTCCCGGTGCGTCTATCATCGACGCGGGCATAACTGAAAAGCTTCTTGTTATATCCCGCGCAATGCTAGAAAAAGAAGCAAAGCGAAAAGAGAGAGATAGCGCCTCAGAGCTCGGCATTCAGTGGGTACTTTCGCCGCTCACTCGCTCACTCGAAAAATAGTGTGCGAAAATTTCATAAAAAGTGTTCCAGGAAATACGTTTTTTTCAGTAAGCCTTACAAGTTTGTAAAATAAATGTTTGTCATTTAGAATCTCCATAACATTTGCAAGGTTTCTATCTATCACAATCTTTTCTTTACTTTTACAATTTATGAGTACATTATGAACGGCCAAAGTTCAGGTAAAATTTATGCTAAAAGCAGGTTTTTGAAAGCTTATACTGCATTTGTTTCTCAAAATTTTGATTTTTAGTTTCGATAGAAACCTAAATATAGTGCACAAGATACCTATTAGTCCAAAAGTTTAAAAGAAAGATCTGTTACAACGGCATAATCACGTACGAGCGTTTGTATGAAAAGTGAGCCGGGTTGGTCGCTCTTAAGCCTTAGGTTCGAAATGAGTTCACAGAATGAGCCTACTGGTTCTAGTGTGGATATGGTTGGAGCTGGGCTGACCTGATGTTGTAGAAGTCTCTATGAGGCACGGCCTTCTGCGAGGCCAGCTCGCGCAGCTCGTTCAGCAGCACGTGGAGCTGGAACTTGGAGGAGAGGTAGCTCAGCCGCCGGTAGCAGAATGACTTACTGAAATAACATTATGGGGGCTATTCGGAGTGTCGCAAAAGCTAAACTAACCTAACTAAAACTATTGCCATCCTTTTTATTCCCATCGCTATGAAAGGGACGGCAACAATTTTAGTTAGCTTAGTTTAGCTTTTGCGACACTCAGAATTGCCACTTATACCTATGTTAGTGGCAATTCGGAGTTTCGCAAAAGCTAAACTTAACTAACCAAAAATGTTGCCATCCCTTTCATAGCGATTGGAATAAAAAGGATGGCATTAATTTTAGTTAGTTTAGTTTAGCTTTTGCGTCACTCCGAATTGCCACTATTGTTTTACTGTGTTAAAGCATTAGGTATTTCCATTGAGTTACTATAGTGAAGAATCACAATCTAATAGCTGACAACACTCAAAAAATGTCCGAGCAAATTCAATATTCTACAATGACATTTGAATATAGACGTTATGTCGTTTGTTTTAATGTTCAATGTCGCTTGTATGCAAAAAAGTAAAACTCGGCGCACTACGTAGCGTCGAGTTTTGGCGCGGACATTTTAATTGTCTGATTGTGGCTCTATAGATTGTACCTCAATGGGTATTCCATTAAAAATGGACAGGTTCCGCAGAGACAGGCAGCTCGGCTTAAGAGCGATCGCTTGTATCTACGCAGGTTCGAATCCTGCCGGAGCCAGGCAAGAATCTTGCATCGTGTAAATGACAAACGTTTTTATTGTTTGTTTTTAAATGATGCATTAGTATATATATTTTAAATAAATAAATTAAAAACGATTGGCCTGAATATTTTTAATTATCACGACTATTAAAAAAGTTGTGTCACGCTATGCTACAATCACGGACGTACGTCTCACTGTAGTAGATAAAGACCTTAATTTACTCACAGAGGTCCGTCAGCTATCATACTGCACATGGTATTCATATCCTGTATGTACTGCGCCAGGTTGATGTACTCGTAAGGTACTCGCGTCTCCTGGCCCTTGTCATCTGTTGTGTACAAGTTGAAGACGCCATTCAGAGGCTTTATGGTGTAGTCTTTTGGTTCTGGCATGTGGCACTCCCATGGGTCCTTGTCTTTGAACGGAGGGTGGACTATGTGGTCTGGGGAGAAAAAACTTAATTAGCTTAATAGGTCCATTCAATTTTGATTATTTGTGAAATCTATACTTTAGTTAGTTATAAGATTGTTATGTTTACCGATAGGGCGATGTGGTCGCTCAGCGACAAAGTCCTTTTTTTAAATAAAAAAAAGGTCCATTAAGGCAACGATGGAACTGACAGACACTGTATCACTGTCTGTCAAAGAAACAAAAAGAAAAAGCTTTTATTTTGGTAGGACCTCAAGGATCACTTCAGTTTCGTCTTACATATTACGTCTACGGTATATACTCGTACCTACGTCAAAAAGCCGTAAGTTATTTTGTTAAAAATCATTCATTACAGTAGGACCTCAAGGATCACTTCGAATCGTAGGTACATGCTAGGTGATTCTAATGCCTAGTGTTTCAATCGCGACTCCAAATACACAAGGGAAAGAATCAGGCAAAAACACAAGGTGTGGGCCTAGGTTTTTTTTAAGAACACAAGTCGTGGGCCCAGCTTTTTTTAAAGAACACAAGATGTGGACCTAGCTTTTTTTTAATAACAGAAAGTGTGGTTTTTATGAAGATGTCACTAACCTTCAATATGGCTCTTCACAACCTTACAAGGCGGCACGATATTGTTCGCGTTCGGTCCATCCGCGTCCAACGTCCTGATGAAGCGCGATGTGATGTTGCAGTAACTCTGGATGGACAGCTCCGTGTACTTCTTGCGCATCTCCAGCGCTTGCACCAGGAACGAGGAAGCTAGCTGCAGGTCTTCTAGAGGCACCTGGAGAGGGTGTGCTGACTTAGTGCCTAACTTGATACCTATTGCTGGTTTGGGCCTAAAGGGCAACTAGGATAAGAGGATAGTGCCTAATGATATTGCTGTTTTGGGCCTGAAGGGGATAAATTTTATCCCCGTTCGCACGTTCGTTAAGACCATTAAATGGTCGACGTCTGTCCACATAAACAGTAAGTTCGTATGAGCAAGTGGCCAACTCTGGTGACGGAGTTTTTAGGCCGCCTAAAGGCCTCCGTCATGGATTAACGACTTTAAAAGCCGGGACCGACAATTTGACGTGCCCTCTGTAATGCCACTTGCCGCTCATAAACGATCTATCAAAAATTTCAGCAAGCTGCGCCACGAGCGCTTCATAAGCGTCCACATGAACTCACCCCCGAAGTGTCCTCCCCGCTGATGGCGACCCTCTGGAAGTGCGGCAGGATGACGTCAGGCTCCTCATCATCCTGGGCCCTGAGCCTGGCCGCTTCCTCGAACACGGCGCCCGCCTCGCTGCCGCCGAACGAACGCACCGACTGACCGCATTCTGCTGCCCTGGGGTAGTTTCGTAAACAATCAATTATCTACTCAACAGTGACTTAAATGGGGTAGTCGGAAAAAAAAAATGAAATGAAATATGATCACAATAACTGTATCCCGGGAGCGGTAGACATTTCTTTCAGATCATTAGGCAATTTTTAGATCTTTTTGAAGATGTCTAAGGTGTAAGATGTCTAAGTCGAAGTAGGTACAAAATAAACCAACCAACGGTGCACGAGATCTCGTTCAGGGCGAACTACTAGTTTAATTTATCAGGACAAGTAACAGTTATTACGATACGAAAAACTAAGTACCAATTTCATTGTTAAAAGTTCAGTGCCTTAGCATTGTTTTCATAACACGGAAACCGAAGGGGCCATTCATAAAGATTTGTCAATAATAAGATTTCAATAATGATTTTTCTTGTTACTCTTATGGCAATGAAAAGAGATAGCAACAGATTTACTAGTCCAGTATGAATAACGGCGTAAGCAGATAACTTTTATTTAAGATAAGAAGAAAACACGCAGCACGTAGAGCGAAATAACTAGCAATGAGCAGAAAAGACCTACGCCGTAGCATTCTAGCTCTACGCCGTAGACGTCGTAAGGTTAGCTATGAGCTTATCTCGCTCATGTTGACCCTACGACGACGTCTACACACGATATATGTACTATTATTTTATTTAATCTTAGTTATTTGTCAGTGTCCACTAAGTTCAACAGTGTATTGTATTCATTCACGCTTCAACCATAAACTTGGTGGAAACATAGAACTATTGGTTTCAACACGAGCGAAACCGAAGTTGAAAGCTTAGTAGTATCTAAGTACCTAAATGGGACATAGGTACATACATAAAATCACGCCTTTTTCCCATGGGGGTAGGCAGAGACCACGGATCTCTTGCTACGATAGTAAATATATAAGTATCTATTTATAAGCATAAGTATTAATATCAAACAAGTCTCTCTAAGTATGTGCGTGTCTGTCGGATCCACTTAATTGCTTTCCAAATACCCGTACCGTAGGTATTCGGATAAACGTTTGGCCAATTAATCATTTCGAGGATGATTGATCGCTCCATGCAAATATTTATCGTTTTATTAGCGAATATAATTAAATTGCCTAGTTCCATTGACAAAACCACTTTATAGCAGTTATTCTGAGAGTACCGTACAAACACCAAGAAATAGGTAGGTATTTATTATTATTAACCCTTTATAGTACAAAAATATAATTAAATCAGATTTTTCTATATCTATAGGACTTTTAGGTACTAATATTATAAAGAGGTAAAGTTGGTTTGAATCTCCGAAACTCCTCAAACGATTTCAACAATTTTTTCACCAATGTGTCTGTCCGAAAAGACTGTCCGAATGAACATAGGCTACATTTTAACAAGGTAGGCACCACGCGAGCGAAGCCGCGGGCGAGTAAGCTAGTAGTGTTTAAAGCAAAAGTGCTAATTTATAATCAACTTTCGGTTATTGTAGGTACCTAGATAACCTATCAAAGTAACCTTAAGACGTCCCACATTACTTTATAAATAGAGATTTTTCCCAATAACTAATTCCATTAAATTAATCTCAGAATGTATGTGGTAGGTATCACCGTGTTTCCACGTGGCATGTTATCAGCGTATCTTATCTTCACTATTAAATAGACCACCAACTGCGAATAGGTACGTACCTAAATCAAATATTAAAGTTAGGCAAAGTTTAGCTAGGTACTCTCCTTCGGAGACGACCGCGGCCGATCGCTCGCAACTAGCCCCTTTGCGTCATGGGCAGTGAACGAGTTAAAGAACAACTGCTTAGGTTTATACTTAGAATTTTGTTGTACAAGGGGTAATTTTTATTTCTTCCATCCAAATAAGAGATAAGATCGCCAATTATTACATTTTTATAATCTAAGTATTTTTGTGATAATAGAGTGTTCTATTGCAGGTACCTATTAGGTAGGTATAACTAATTTAATATATTAGGGTTAGTTGCTATTGTTTTTGATTTTCAACGGGGCGCTGTCGCGAGAACATCTAGCTAGATCTTATTAGAACGGATGCAATTTTATCACATTTAACACATTTTCATAAAAAGTTGTCACATTTAGCAAGGCTTTACTTACCTATATAAATTTTCGTTCATAATGTCAAAGAAAAGAGATGGCAACAGATCTAGCAGCAGCGTTCTGTATAATAAATCAATAGGTTTCCAAAATTCCAATTTCTACTAACAATTTTCAAAGAGCAGGATGAGGAATCGATCCCGTTATCGTAGGATCGTACTAAGTCGAGCACACCATAGGATAACACAATAAGGCTCAAAATTTGGTACCCATTATTCCATGACGATGTCCACCGCTGACACTCCACTTTGCTTCCAAACATCACAACCACAACCACAAAATTTTCCAAAACTTCTCCCGATAGGTAGATCAACTTTTTACTTCACAAAGCAGTTTGCCTGCACAAAAACTATTCCCGCCAAAAAACTTTTTTAATCCGGAACGCGGCAACTCAGACTACAAATTTTTGAATTTAGAACGCTTTAAAATCCGAATTCCACGCTTAGACAATTCATTTCGGAAGGTTTTACTAAAACGGCCAAGTCAGTGTTGTTAAGAGACATGTGATCATAAATGCAGTGACATGACGAGTGGCACCCCATTCTGCGGCGTCAAGGTTGATCCAATTACTGCCTTCACCCCGGCTGGGTTTGTTTATTGCAAACTCGTGTACCTACCTATAACGTTCGTTTTGGTTACAAGACTTACAAAAATTGTATTTTTGGGCCCGGTAAATACCTATATAAACACTAACAGACTCCAAAAAAGGAGGAGGCTCTATGTAGGTAAATATTTGAGGATCTGATCAGGATCTTCTATATTACCTCGAGGGCGCAGGAAATGTATTTCTGCGCCATAAAATATTTTTTTTAATAATATCCTTATGCGATGAAAACCACGTTTTAATGCTTTGCTAGCTGAGACATCAAATAACAGAGTTTCATTGTCGACAGTGAAGTAAATTGTATTGGCTCTATTAAATTGGCTAGACGGCCAAATTGCTCATAAAAGGGATGGATGAGTAGCATTATTGTTCCTATTCCTAGGGAGGAACTGTTTTCTGGGTTGAATCCAGAACTGCCATAAATATGTTTTTAATTCGAAATAGAGACAACCCGATCAAAATGTAGCTGGCTATTACTGCTCTCACAGAAAAAAACAAAACATTTAAATTTATGGAACTAAAATTCGTTACGGTGGTGGGTAGGGTAACCACAAAAATGCAATATAATGGAAAGTATCGTACTACATTATGTATCGTACTTAGTAAAGTTTAACGCTCGACTTGGAGGGGGCACTGCTGTGCCCAGATCTAATGTTAGGTATTAAAATTAATCGACTAAGAATTATATACGAATAACCCAATCCTACTAATATTATAAACGCGAAAGTTTATATGAATGTTTGTTAGTCTTTTACGCAAAAACTACTGAACATGACCTGGAGTAACACATACTTAGTCTACCTACTTTTTATAGGGGTATGTACCACGCGATCGAAGACGCAGGCGGATACTAGCTATTCATAATATTACAAAAATATACAATCCCCTGATCCCACGAGGGGCACGACACGAGGCTTTGATTGTGTTGTAGCTAAGTGGTTTACTGCGAGTACAAAAGCTTTTAACTGAAAAACAGTTTCGTAAATTCAGTGACCTGTTTTCAAATGACGCGCGTCGGCACGTGCCGGTCGTGTGTCAAGTTCAAGGACGCACAAATCAAATTACCGCCTTCCTAAACGGATTTCATTGGGTTTATGCAGTTGCTCACGCTATTTGTGTTGTTTTATTATCAATTGTATTTTATTTTTATTGCCCTCACCAGCGCCTCACGACTGTAAGCACTACAAAAACTTATATGTTATTCATAATGGTAATAATAGACTTTCGATAGTACGTCAGCGAATTCTGTTGTCACCGTAGTAGGTAGGTACCTACCTAAACAGAAACGTACAAACATGTTTAGCAATTTTTTGTACATATTCTGATAATCCTTAATTTTCCACCAATATTATAAATGCGAAAGTAGCTCTGTCTGTCTGTTACGCTTTCACGCCTAAACCACTGAACTGATTTTGATGAAATTTGGACTAGACCTTGGGAAAAGACATAGGTAGGATACATTTAGTCCCTTCCACGCGTCAAATAATGACAGAGTTGTTGTAATACCTACGTTACTAGGATAAAAAACAAACACAAGGATAATTTCAAACAGGACAAGAAGTTAGAGAAGGTTTAACCGTTGACGTCACACATCCTTTCATGTAGCTCATTGTACCGTGACATGAAAGAAAGTGTAAATATAGATTGGTCCCTAGTCCCTGCGGGTAAGACTTACTTTACGTTCAATTGCCGCTGTATGAGAAGCTTCTTCTCAATTTGCTCGATGGGGAACTGTGGAACCTCGTATGGCGCTGACAGCTCGTTGGGGAGCTCTCGGGGTGCTTCGGCCCCTACTGCTGCAGACGGGCTTTCGCTGCCTGTTGATAATTATAAACGGTTGGTATAAATGCTAAAGCCGTTGAAAATGTAATATTATGGTTGGTCGTTAACTGTGATAATATGATGAATGTTATCTTCATGGTAAATTAAAATATGAATCAAGGCCGCTAACGCCATTGCTCTGGCTGGAAGATCCTATGATTATTGTTATTCTGTTGTTATTATAATAATAGTTCAGGATAATTATAAGTAAGTATTTTATGGTACCTATTTTTACAATTTTATTTTCATATTCCTAAGTATTTAGTATCATTAGGTTCATTTTACAATTTCCAATAAGTGAATCAGTATTTCATTACTTAGAAATAATAACGGGTACCTACCTACAATTTCCTAAAAAAATTAAAAGCTATTTACTTGTTGATAACGTATCACATTCACAGCTAATCCCAACAACTAATCACAAAAACCATATCAAACAATCTTCTGAGTTGTAAATTCCTAATCGGCATCGATCGGTAATAATCGGGCATTCCAGTCACAACACTAGTAACGACGCGAATCATGAATCGTAAACCTTCCATCGCAACACGCAAAGGTATGCAAATCAACCGATGTGAAAAATATTATCGATGAATCATGACTGGTTGGATTGAAGTCAGAATTTTTTATTTGCTTATGATTTTTATTGACGTTTGTTTCTGCTTAGCTAAGGTTAGGACGCCAGTGAGTCATTTTATTTACTACATGCAAATAGCGCTTTCAAATTATCATAACAATGAGGTCTAGACTTGGTAAAGGAATCTTCTGAACAAAAAGGGGAAAACTGATGCCAAAGTGCGAAAAGTAACAATTTGGTTTGACATACAGATTATACAAGATAGAATTAATACAATAATGCAAATCGTAAAAGAACAGCAGGATTGTGTAGGGGTTTGCCAACTGGCGATATCGAAGGACTTACGCATTGCGCACAAAATTATTATACCTACTTACCTACGCTATAACAAGCTTCCTGTGTCGTGCTTTTATCTGAATAAGTATCAATAAGTACCTACTATGCTGTTAAGTTAATTCAGTAAGAGTTACTTATACATTTTAGAGTAGGTATTTAGGTACCATACTTAGTATAAAAAAAACTATCTTAGATTGATAAAAAAATATCAGTGACGCGTTGTTGACTATGTTTCCAACCAGGGATTGATATATTTTATAAAAATAATAATTTGAAACATTTCGTTTAATTACTTAGGTACATACAAAGAATGTACCTACTTATAATTATAATAAAAGTTACTTATTACTTAATTGCATAATCAGTGCAATCAAAGTGTAATTTTAACACAGTTCAGTTCATATACACCTACCTAATCATAGTCCTGCCCCCTGATGGTGTAACTTGTCTCGGATTGTATCCAAGTTGTATCATAGCAAAAATCACAGTAAATCGCGAAAACAACTGTCAAATATGACAGTTATTAAGTGTTAGTTACTTACTAATTTACCTAATCAGCCTTAGACAGTTATTTTCGCGATTTACTGTGATTTTTGCTTTGATACAACTTGGATACAATCCGAGACAAATTACACAATCCAAGGGCTGAGCAATCGTGAATGTAATTAGTAGAACAGTTATTTCAGTCTACTAAAGGAGTTTATCTTACGTCGACTCTTATCTTCGTCGTCCTGGTCTTGAGACGGTTTCCGCACATGCCAGAGATCCTTATCGAAACTATACATCTTACACGTGGCACATAGATCACTGTCTCGAATTAAAGAAACAACCCGAAAAAATACTCTTCATCCAATTATCTGTGAAGGTTATCAAGTGAAAAGTTGAAACTTATGATGTAACGGTGTAAACATCGTCGTAACAAAAATTGAGGCAACTTCAATAACAAAAAAAATAAAAACTATTAAATTATAGAATTATTTAAAACACGTTTGGGACAGAAGCGATAACATTGAAACAAACTTGATAATGGATTCCACAATACGTCCTAGGATATTATTTTTTGTTTACATAAATTAATTTGTTATAAGTGTGATTTAGAATATGTACATACAAGTATTTATTGTAGTCTAAGTACCTACCTCAATAACAGACACATAATTACTTATGTCATTAAATAATATATGTTTTTGCTAGGCATTTTATCTCTACTACTTACACCTACTTAGTTTGTTGGTTACACCAATATGTTTTTGCTTTTATCTAGGTAGTTAGGTAAGTATAAGTACCTACCTACACCTACTTAGTCGGACCACAGCGAAAATTAATACGAACGACAGCAAAATAAATATTGACGATGAAATACCTAGGTATGCAAAATATGAGGAAAGTGATCTGACAACTTTGCGGTCTGCATAAAAGCTAGCAACAGAAGCTAAAATATTCAAGCATTTGACCTACATGCCCGGCCGACCCTTCTCGTCAAACAAAGCAATACGAACAGCTGAGACGTGACGTCACTGATACTTATACAAGACTGCTTATGGCTTGCCGATCATAATTTACATTCTTCGTCCGACTTGGTTGCAAGGACATTTTGGTGGTTATTTTCCAGTTTGGTACCTATGTGCTAATTATGTTTTGTTTGAACGTTCGGACCGAAATGTTGTAGGACCTCAAGGATCACTTAAAAAGTTTCGTCTAACATGCTTGGTGATTCTAATGCCTATGTCTAATGCCTATCTAATTCTAATGTCTATGTTTACTTCTCAGAGTAGGTACCTACCAACATAATATATTTGTTTATGTTGTAGGTAGGTATATATCAAATTTCTTATTAAAATGATAGCTGTTATGATTTACGTTATAATATATAACACGTTCCATGCACAAGGCAGAAAACTAGGGCTTGGAATGGTTTAATTAGCCCTTTTATTACGGCACTACTAACCAAGAGACTGTAACCGTAATCCAATTGTGGACAGCTTATGACCTAATTCTGGATGGAATTTGTTATTCTGTTAATAGACTAGAGTTTATTCTTAGATAAATAACAAAAAGATGAGATGACTGATGATGTTAGCAATGCTGAAATTCTGTCATGACTAGAAAGAGTTGGTAGCAATTTAATTATCAAGAGAAGTGACTTGAATTGGGATAGGTCTTCGCTTAGAATGATGGGACATAAAATATTGTCAAGATAATGTGCCTACCTACTGGAAAAGGACCTCCTGACCCTCTGAAGTCTGAATGATTGATAAGAATGTACGAAAACACAAATTGTGGAATAAAGTCGAAGCGTCGCAAAGTAACTTGAACTTTGCGGTTATCGGCCGGAATTAGGCGAATGACGTAAATTAATCAATACCGGGCTATGTGGAAACTAGCACACAACTGTTGATCTATCGGTAATTATATGCGCTTTCACCAGCTACACTTTCATTCATGTCGTTTTAATTTATTCAATAATGTTTATCAGGTACCCTTGCAAATTATAAGACGTAGATCACTCATAACAACTATTAAAACAAGTCGTGTCATTAAAATCAAATTAATATATAAGGTTTTTTGAATTTTTTGTAAAGATATATGAATTTGAAACGTTTATTATAAAATGTTGACCCTGACTGAATACCTAAATGCTATCGCATTGCAAGTTAGGTACCTACGTGGGCATCCTGCGTGAAACATAAAAATATTTTGTTTAGATAACAAAGAACACCTTACTAAACAGCTGTTATCACAAAACAAGTTTCAACTTCACGTTATGATACAAAATTATAATTTAAACGACAATATTGATGATCGCGATGTAAATGAAAATATTGCGAACCAATTTCGAATCAGATTTCGAGGGCTCGCGATTGAAAACCGGTGTAAAGTGTTCCGACCGCGCAACACTACCGGCGAACGCGGACTGGCATGGACGACGCTGGCCGCGGCCGCCTCGGCTGCAGAGACCCAACGACCCACGAGTGCGCAACGCTAGACACATACGCAGACCCCGGCACTGATGTCATGACAATAACATGACAACGATTAAAAGTAGGACTTACCTACATAATGATTTTATTTTCATTTACAGAAACTAAACTACTACATATTTACATAACTGTACAAAATACAATTAGAACCAGTTGAGCCACCTAAGGATCGTTACAAACGATCTATAGGTAGCTCAACTGATCCAAACCACTGCCAGACGGAAGCGTGCCCAAGACACTGGCAGCATTGCCGCGCTGGATTGCAATGCTGATCTTTTGAGCCAAATAAGTGCCAGCCCTCGGATCACGCGTCGCTTCGACCAGACGCCCCGATAGAATTTTGAAAACGCGATGGGCCCCGGTACCCCACGGACCCAGGGTCTCAACCCCAAAAGGTTCAAATATGTAAACCCTATCTAGATTTACATACTTGCGCCTCTTAAGATTCTCAGCCGAGTCTGCCGCCGCGCCAGGCTTTACTGATGTCCCCGGAAGATGTGAATGCGCAAGGGTGTCGACGCAAGTTGCATCCCACACCAAAGGCCTTCCCCTCTCCCAAGGGACGAGAGTCATACCGTCGGGGCGCTTGCCGTCGTCACGCATCAGACCGCTCGGTTCCAGAACGGCTGGTACATTGGCGCCGACAAGCGCTCGACATAATAATAAAATTAAAAAATTAAATAATAAAATTATAATTTTTAAATTAGTTTTATGGTTACTTATTAGTTAATTTTTTACATACCATACTTACTTGTCACATTATAATTTAGAAATTTACTAAGTAGGTAATTATACTAGCTAGATAGTATATAGTTGTACTTAGATGGACCAACTATAATATTTCCTTATTTTAAATTTTAAGTAAGTACCTACCTACCTAAGTAGGTACACTTAGGTATAACTTAGGTAAGTAGGTACCTACATTAAGTACCTACCTATAAGTTATTCTATTTATTTCAAAAATTACAAATGTTACTTTTTGACATCACATTACACAATAATTTGTAATAGGTACCTATAGATAGATCTTATTCTTTAGTTAGGCAATAACAATGTTCTTACACACAAGCTTTATATTTTAATTAATCCAGCACAGACCTTGGTCATGGTCACCCTATCAAATTATAAAAATAATAAAATAGAATTTGAACAAATGCGTAATTTCGCGCCAAATGTTATACCTTCGATAGCTCAGTTGGTAGAGCGGTGGACTGTAGAGGAAATCACTGTCATCCATAGGTCGCTGGTTCAAATCCGGCTCGAAGGAGTATCTTTTTGCAATTTTTTTCTTAAGACATTACTTCAGCAAAAAATTATGTTATCAAAGACGATACAATCATAGTAATACCTAGTTGATAAGTATAAAATGTGCAATTTACTACTGTAGGTACAAATTTTACATCTTAATCGATGCACTCAAAGAGCATGTATAGTATGCACTGTGGACTTGTTGCGTGCGTTCAATCGCATCGATAAGTCCAGTCCAGGTAGGTACCTACCTTTGTATGGTACCTACCTACGCACCTATATTCTACTTCGTAAGTAGGTAGGTACTAGATTGGCGCGACTTGAGTTTGTATGGGTGTGGATTGTGTGTGGCATTGTATTGATTGAGACAGAAATGAAAATCAAATCGCTGTTCATCGATGCTAAAGTGTGCTGCTGTTGCTGTGGCCCCACTACTTACCATCTTCATCATCAAAGAAAGAATTTGTCAAGATGCATGGTGATCTTGAACCGTCTTGTACGCCTCTCGAAGACATTTTTAACAATCACTCACATTCACTTGGTACTACCTACATACACTTCAAAGGAAAAATACTGTAACTAACGATATTCTTGGAAAATTACATTTATGCGTGACCGTGCGATTGGATCGAATTGATTCAAGACTTGCAGTTTTAAGCCGTGATACCTAAGGTCAACGTGGGGAAGTCCGGCATAGTATTCTTGAATTCAATTTCAATTTAACTTTATGAATCGAGAAACGCTTTCTAAGTAACTTGAGTTAGCGGAAAATATTGGTAATATATTAATCTACTTCAAATAGTCCGAAAACAAGGTTAATTGTAATTAACCCATTAGTTATAGCATTTTTTTTAAAACTCGGCGTGTAGACGGACTTCCCAAGCAGTTTGAGGTAAGTCCGTCTAGTAATTTCATCTCGCAATAAAATCGGAATTTGTGAGCCAATATGTATGAAAACAGTATCAAACAAAGATGAAAAACTGCCGTTGCAATTTGTGTTTTAAATATTTCAAAGTAAGGTATACTTTTCAAGGAAAATAAAATTATATCTAACTAAGGGCAAGACCGGCATATTTTTGGTGACAACGTGATTTCAGTGGTTGCAAACATTTTTACGAATTACTTCCCTCAATATTTTTTTATAAATAAAACATAAAAAAATAAACGAATCTTTATTTGTGTAAGAAATTGGAAATGATAACTACAAAATCATCCTTTTAAATAGAAATTTACAGGATTTTATTTTATTTTTATTGTATGAATTGTGATCGCGAAAGTCTAAGAAAGACTATTACAAAATCATCCTTAAAATCCATGATAATGATAAAAGGGGTTCGAATTTTATTCAAATCCTGGCATAACCTATCCACTACCTAACTCAAAATGGCGAAATTATAAAAGAAGAATCAGATCTATGTAATAGAACGATCATTGTCTATAAAGTCCGTGCCAATTCCAAGCTGCTTGCTGTGTAAAATTATCTAAAATAAAATAAAATAGGTATGTGCTTAAACATTCACAATTTGTAAGCAAGGACTGTTAAACGTAATGCTAGTCCTACTGCATACATTCCAGTGCATATGTTTCAATAATTACGTAGACAGGTGTATAATAAAAAAATACTACACTTCTAATCATACTGTCTAAAATAATTTAAAAAATGTGAACTATTGAAAAGGTTGACAAAATCTGATAAAAAGGCAAGACCGGCATATGACGGACTTGCCTTATCCATGGTAGACGGACTTCCCAACTTGAAAATTTGAATGTAATATTTTTTCAATCGGTAATAATTACTAAATTAATGCCTAATTATTGAATCGAACAGCAGAAATCAAATCTTGGATCTGCAAATGCCTTACGTTATCAAAGACAATCGTAAATTTCCTTAGATTTTCCGATTTTTTTTAAATTTTTCGACAAGACGTCAATCTCCAACTTTGTGCCAAATTCGCGCAAAAAAAAACTTGTCAAGTTTCTTACAAAATATAGATATTAGGCCATCTATGATCCCAAGTTCGAACGAGCTCCATGATGCTGTTTTACCCACCGAGTTATAGGGCTCTAGCTATTCAAATATGGGAGTTATTGCCACTAGACGGACTTAGAGCCTAGACGGTGTTCCCCACGTTGACCTTAATTAAATTATAGTTACATAGTCTTAGTAAGTATTTAGGTAAGTAGTTAAATCATTTTATCACAAGTCATTTAGCTACATTTTAGATCTCATGTAGAGCCACTCTACTAGGTAAGTACCTACACAGGGCGTTCCAAACTCCCAACTCTTTGCAACAACTTTTAGAAAATCTTTGAATGCAGTAGGCATAGCTGGGCATTAACTCGTTAATCCGTTAATCGTTAATTAACGAAGTTAACATTTTGATTAACGGATTAACTTTTAAGTTAACTTTCAAAAATGTTAACGGACACGTTAACTTCCGTTAATATGCGAGAAGTCCGTTAATCGTTAATCCAATGCATAATAGTTACCGCACGGCATCGGCACCGACAAGTACCGGGCGGTGCGTGGCAGCGAGTGAAACAAAAACTAAACTAAATATATTTTGCCGGCGCGTGCGAGTGAGAAAGAAAACTGCGAAGAGATTTGTTTCGTTTGATAATTTCATTACTTAGCGCCGGTGCTTAGAGTGACTAGTGTTTTGTTTGTTTGTTTGTTTGTTTGTTGTTATTATAAATTACTGTCAGTGATAATTTGCGTGTTGATAATTGATAAAAGAAGAGTGCAGTGTAATTTAGTTAGATAGAAAAAGTGTACTGTGCAGTGTAGTAATTATAATAAATATTAGTAGCAGCTTTTTGTTTTGCCTAAACAATAGCTCGTGATATTATCTATATCCTTTGTCAGTACCTAATCATCAGTCAGACCAGACAGATGAAGCTAAAAATTGTATTCAACTGTTTTCTAAACAGAGAATTAGCCTCGAGTCGGGTACGCGCCGACACGTGCCCGGTGCAACCTTATCGTTTTCGATTTTTTTTATTATTTTTAGTCTGTACTTAGTTTGTTTTTTCATCTATTTGCTTCCGGTTTTCCCGGCTTTGATTGGTGAAGAATGTAGAGATGCTAATTTGATTGATAGTTTCAATTCAAAGTCAAACCGACATTTTCTTTCTATAGTTTTTATTTTTTATTGTAGTGTTAAACCACACTTAGGTTTCGGTGCTTTAACCGAAATATCATCTTACTGATAGTTTCGTCTTCGGCGTCAAGGGCTTCGTGTCCGAGTGGTAAGGCAGCCCGGCTTAAGGGTGATCGCTTGTATCTCGCGGGTTCGAATCCCGTCGAAACCGTAAAACTTCTAGTAAGAATTTTCATTTGTAATTTTCTTTCTATCAAAATTCGTTTGTTTTCCGAATTTAGTGAGCCAGTTGGTCGAGAAAATGCAATTTTACACATATTAACGGATTAACGATTAACGTTAACTTGCGTTAATTCTTCCGAAATGTAACGCTTTAACGTTTAACGAAGCTAACTTTTTTTGTAACGGATTAACGTTTAACGAAGTTAACCATTTGTTTAACGGTGCCCAGCTATGGCAGTAGGTAAGTAGGTACCTATTACTTAGGCTTTTTAAATAAAATACCTAAATAGTTAAAATAGTGAAATAGTAAAAAGTCTAGGTAAATAGTTTCCTTTTAGCAAAATATATTTTCTGAGTAGGTAGGTACCTACCTACATTACTGTAGGTAGGTACTATAGGTACCTACTACCTACTCATGTAGCATAGCGTTGGGACGCCCTGTATAAAATAGTGTAAGTTTACAATTCAACAACCAAGACAACGGCCATTGATTGATACCTAACAACAACGTATTTCCTCCAAAGGCTAAGGTACCTAGGTAAGTATTCCCAATTTCTTCCAGATAAACAAATCAAACTCGAGTAATCCTAGTGAAGTTATGATTATTAATCGCATACTACCAGTATTCTTTTATCTGTGATACTACCTACTCATAAACTCCAAAACAATAGGTATATAATATACCTAGGTAACGAGGTTATCAACCCCGAGGGAATCTACCTGCAAGACTAAGCTGTGTCACGCGAAATCCTCATTGATACGAAAACTTCGCCTCAGAACCGTCGACTGGAGGTCTATCACGAGTTAATCATAGTATTGGATACTGTCCTCGTGAGCGAGTCAAGTATCACAAATGTATGAAAATGAAAATCCAGTGCAGCGCCTCCCCCGGTAACTTCACTTCCTTCCTGTAACTCTCTTGAAATCCACTATGGCGGATCGTTGATATTGTGTTCCCTCACTGTAATGTGGTGTAATTATGTGTCAATTATAATCAATAGTACCTATCTGCTGACAATATGTTGTATTTGTTCTCAATATTATGATAGTATAGTGTTGCAAATCGTATGCCGCGTATATTTATTTCTTCCCACTGCAGGCTACACAGATATACTCTGCTTCAGGTTATGGGCCCAGCACGCTTCCACTGCGGGCTACACAGATATACTCTGCTACAAAATAAAGCTTTTTTTTCTATCAATAGGTGAACATTGACTCCATGTTACTAAAGATAAGATAAGATAACGATTCATTATTTTGTTCTGAATTAAGTTATGACCCTTCACCGTTAAGGGTCATAACTTAATGAAGTTATGACCCTTAACGGTGAAGGGTCATAACTTAATTCAGAACAAAATAATGAATCGTTATCTTATCTTATCTTTAGTAACATGGAGTCAATGGAAAAATGTAATTACTATCCCCTGAAGAGTCCTAAGAGCTTATGCTGAGATTAAGATACCTATCTAAAAAATCATTTATTTCGTTCGGTAGGATAGGTATCCTACCGAACGAAATAAATGATTTTTTCTTTCACGATTAGGTAGGTAGGTACTAGGTACAAATGCTGAGGCTTATTCCTTACTAGCATAGCACCTGTACCTACGCTACGCCCTATCAAAGGTAAAATTGGTAAGTACAAAAACATAAACATAAAGGTAGGTGAGGTGGTAGGTATTCTTCCATAGCTAATTTATTTACTCCAAGGAAGTAGACACGACAATTTAGCACACCGCTACCATGTGGTAGCTCCAAGGTTGAACTCGAAGCATCTAACTAACAATACTTGTGTAAGTATGTACCTACCTACTTACCTACCCTACCATCTACCATTTCGATAGTGGTTTTACGGTTTTACAAACCTGAAACTTCTTGTTGGATTTTATTCACTGGACAGTTCGTAAATACCTATATAAAGTTTGTTTCCCTGGTGACTAAAAACTTATACAATCCAACACTCGAATCCCAGCATTAATCAACTGGTCGTGCGTGCGTGTGCGCTGCGCATCTAAAGATTTGATACTATGTTTGTATAGTCATACATTAGTGGCTATTTCGGGCACACACACCACGCCAGCCGATCAACAAACAATGTTATAGTCATAGACCTGTCCACTCACTCCGGGACGCCCAAATACTACCTACTGCCTCAGAATAGAGAAATTCAGAGCCATTGCATTGCATTAACATTGCATGATGACTATCATTGATTTATGATAATTATGCAATTATCAGATTTTAATTTCATGAGAGTTTACGTGAATACCTACAGACAGGCTGGTGTAGTAGGTATTTACTTTACTTACCTACTTAGTAGGTAGGTACTTCTCAAGACTTATATAGATCGTATAAAGGAGAGCTCAATGTAGTTATTATAAACACATCAAAAAGCTACTGGACAGGAATAACACAGCTCTGACTGCAAACCCTGAATCACAAATACAATCCGCAATGCACACGCACACTAAGACTTGCTGCAAAAACTTCTGGAATTTTCCAGATAAATTCGCGAAACCAATATGGCGGCGAAAAACCACTTGAATATTATACCACAGTCTTTTTGTCAAATCACGTCCCGTTTTGTGTATATTTTTCCGAACGGTTGGAGACAATGTTATTGTAGTGTGTTTGGGAATAGACTGAGGTTGGCTGGCAAACAGCCGAGCATGTTTTGTTCAGTTTTCAGCGATAACTTTCCGTCACGCACTACAAATTAAGGCCTGTCGCAAGATAGACGACATGGAAATTGAAACTAAAAGCAATAGGTTGCTCTGCTCTGAGCATTTACTAGAATTTCAGTCGCAAACAAAGGTAAGTAAAGATTCTTGGGTAGGTATTTGACACGTCTAGAGATTCTGATTATTAGGTAAGTACTACTTGTTAAGCATGATACGTAACTCCTTCAGTTATGAACTATATATCTTATTTATATCTACTTATATTCACGACTCTATAAAATCAGAGCACTTCACAAATGATACATTGCTGACTAAATATAACTTCGCGTTTGGCTTGTTTGCTTCGGGAAGTTCATCGCCTTGGTTTTTCAAGAATTGTATACCTACCTACGTGTTGTTTACCTATTTATGTAGGTCTATATTCGTAGGTATTCTCTGTGCGATATTTCTAAATTTAGTTGTAGATCAATTTTATATTGCTTGAATATTTTATAAGTAACCTATGTGCCATGTCATACGATTAAATATAGGTAGGTACAAATGATCTAGCAAGTCAATCAAGGTCGATTTCTTCATTTTCATTTTTTGAGGATTTGATTTGATTTGATGCCGATTGCCGATTTGATTAGGATCATTGGAGTCGATGATCCTAATCAAATCGGCATTGCCGGACACAGACACAGAATTTCACATCGACAGTGCAAGAAATTTCTCTCTTCTAGCGAAATTGAAGTTTTTAATTTTCCCTTTTAACTTTCAATGCTTTATCAAAATGTTGAAAAAAAACTAAACCAAAAAATATATTTTATTAAGTAAGTAGGTACCTACCTATAAGAATCTGTACCTACGCACAAAAAGGGAGGAGGAAATTACAGCGTTGCGAAGAACCAGTAGGCCTAAGGCAGTACCGGAATTATTTAAAAAGGACAAATGAATAGATACCTATCAGATTTGTCTGGTAACTAGCGGATAAAATAAATATGAACTGTATCGTTATCTTATCTATTAGATAACATAATACTTAGATAAGATAACAGTTGGTTTAAATAACTTCTGAACATACTTACGTGAAAGAAGTTTGAATTCTTTAAAAAATTTAACCAGTTCGAAAGAGTCTGATTGAATCAAATGGGAAAACAACATCGTTATAAATGTAGGTAAGTATATAGGTACCTAATTCTATGGAAAACAACGATTTGATAACGTAAGTAAGTAAATGATTTGGAACAAATATTCATTAATTCTAATTAGACATTACTACCTTTTCAACTCGCATTAGCACTCACTAAGCTTTACGAAATGATAGAGTACCTACCTGTATCTCTGTAAACCGAAATCAATCTTTTTGATTGGCTGTTTAATTAAACCCTTTGCCCACCAGCAAGCAACACCTATAGAAATAAAATAACCTTTGAAGAAACAGAACTTGCAGTTGAAGTTGCAAGGGCAGTGAGTTTGATGATCTGCGAGGTTCATTGATTTTATTATTATAAGTAAGCTGATATATTTAGTAGGTAGGTATGACCTACATTTCCTACAAGCTATAAACTCGACCAGACGCGCCGGTCAGCTGTGCTATTGATCTGACTATGCGGCAAGTTACAAAACCTTCCAAACCCCTCACCCCACTTTAGAGGAGCTGCGCCATCTCCTTTAGCCGGGTTACCGACGCATTAGAGCGATCCAGGCACAAACACAATTGACTGGAGTCATCCCATTCTAAAATTGACACGACCTAACACACAACCTACCGAAGGTATCACCAAAGAGCATGGGTATCACTTTGGTATGTTGTCAATAACAAGAAACAATTGCTTATCAAAACTTACTTTTGGTAGGTATCAGAAAACTCAGAAGTGGGATAAATAAAAACAACCTAAGGACATAATTATAACATGACTCATTCTCTATTTGTAATAATTTACATTTTGCATGATAATTGTGGTTATTAGTTCTGTGCAGACTGTGAAAGATAAATGAAACACAGCAGGTAGGTAAATATCAAGCATCAAGTTGCTCCTGTGTTTTCATCGACGTCATCAAGTAGCTTCGGTATTGTAAAATTACAACAATGCAACGACCACACCAGTGGCAATTCGGAGTATCGCATAAGCTAAACTTAATTAAGTAGGATGGTTGACCCGGTAGTTGACCAGGCACCGGTGGTTGACCACTCGCGGCATTAAGTGTAAATATTAAGCTTTCCTGCCATTATCGTTCTTCTTTAAGTAATTTATATTGTTAAATCACTTTAAACAAATCAACCTATCACCTTGCCGTGAGAATGAGACAAATAGTGTAGCCTAAAATTTCGATTTACTTCCGCTTGTCACTGACACTACTCATTCGGACGCCATTATAGTAGTGCGCATGATTAGACAGGTGATACTATTTTATTTCTTTTTGGGTAATTTGTTGTTGAAATTCATTCAAATTATTGCTTTTGTGTAACGATTTTAAGTTTATATTTATGATTCTAAAGTAATTTTCAGTTTAACCACTATTTTTCTATCGTTTTTTTAACTGGTTAACTACGGGGACATGATTTGTCTCGATGCTCCTATGATGGACCAATTGGTCAACGACTGGGCTATTATGGTTTTGATTTTGTTCCCATTCTTTGACCAGTGGTTTGACATTGAGGACCACGTAAAAAATATACATTGTTTCTGTGATTGACCAGCTTTTTTTAAAATACGTTTTTTGTACGTTTAAGAATAAATAGGTATAGGTAATTAATATGAATATAATATTATAATTTAATTCAAAAATTTAAAATTTTGTTATAATTATTCAATTTCGTAAGAGATACATTTACTGCACTCTCAATGTATATTACATAACTCCGAAGATCCTCATCAGACCATTTTTTTATGGTTTCACCTCGAGGGTATCCTCTTTCGAACTAAAATCGGCTTACTATTGATGTAATAATCGGTGAACAGACATTAAAAAAATACATTTCTGTTCATAATTTTGAAGATCCTCATCAGGTCCTCAAATGGTTTTTATCAGACCACATCTGGAGTATTCCCTTTCAAACAAAAAAAAATACAAATACTAGAGATGATCAAATAGGTATCTTCCTTTGATCTGATATAATTTCGTAAGATTTATTTTTATCTTTTGATTTGAATTATACGTAAAAAGCAGTTTTTTGAATTGTTTCTTCTGTTTATAGCAAGGTAATATATTATTCCACTCATATAACCTGTTATAATGATCCAACTCTCATGGGTAGACCTTTTAGACTGTTTTTTTAAAAATGGTTTACCTCTGGTACAAAACTTTTCAACTACTGGAGCTGGCTGGTCAATCTAGGGTACATTCCAGTTTTTGGACTTAAATGTAAAAAAATAAATAGAAAAAAAAAGAATTTAGGAGTTCTTATTTTCTAATATTAACTTCAATAAAACAAAGCTTCATATAAAACCTTAACTATCAGCAAATCTTGCACCTAACGTACATAAAAAAATGTTTTGGTGAAAATTTGTCCTTAATTGGTTTGGGACCGGGACAACCACCCTACCTACCTATCTAAAAATGTTGCCGTCCCTTTCATAGCGATGGGAATAAAATGATGGCATTAGTTTTAGTTAGTTTAGTTTAGCTTTTGCGACACTCCGAATTGCCACTAATATGTACAGAAAAAGGTCATTTATCAACACGATTGATATATTTAGCGTATTATTTATTGATTCTCAAAACAATGCCCCTTGCTAAGCTTAAGCCGAATATGACCTGCCCATCCTAAAGGGTTTAATGTTTTCTTGTTTGGTATTTTGATTGAAAGGCTAGAGAAACAATAACAAAGTGTTATTGTTTCTCTAGCCGTGCCGGGGGCGTAATGTCAATCGATGTAAGTAGATAATTAGTTCTTTTGTAGGCAGGTTCATGAAGGGCAATAAAACTTCAGTGTAATTTGAAATCAATTACCTTCAGACTGGGACAGTGCCAGCCGCCAATATCAATAAATTGGTAGGCACTCTAATTAAAGACATAAACATGAGAATTATACCTACCTAAGCGCAGGTGCGCAGTGTTGCAGACTTGGGGACATAAACAATTCCAATACTCACCCGATCTATGGCTCAAGTGAGGGGTCCGTCTCCCAGGCTCCTCTTCCTCAACATCTGTATCGAATGAAAACGGAAAATTCTTCGTGGAACCCACGAAGCCGTTCGCCATGTTCGAGATAATAAACACGTCGTCCCCTTTACGCTATAACCAACATACTGCGGGCCGGCTTTGCTGGAAGAACCTTCTACGCATACTGTATATGTATACCTAACTAGCAGAAAAGCGCTGCGCTCGATACCGACACTTCAAGTGTCGATTTATGCGTAGAACCTTTCAGCGGAAAATCGCTTTTCCTTATCTCGTTTATTTGCTTTTGATTAAGAAATATTCGGTTGAATCAGACGATGAGGCACGCGCGTGTTTCGTTCCGCCGAAACACAAGTCACCTTTTGCTCAAAATACACTTCGAATGTAGGTAAACTGCAATATCACGTAAACAGTGAAGTCGTCACTGCGTCCGGTCTCGTTTTTCTTTGTCTTCGTGTTTTACATACTATAGGTATATACGTAATACCACATAATATACAATAGTAGTTCTAAAACAATTGGTCACGGACTGCTAAACTTTTACATTTAAATAATAAGTACTCACAAATGTAGGGTTTATTATTTCGAAAGTGAAACGTGGCGGGCGCCTAAAACATTTTACTAGCATGCTTTGAAACCAACATGCGATATTGCTATTAATGAAATGAAAGGCGCCAAATTTATCACATTTCCCTTACAATACGTTGACGACCTCTGTGGCACAGTGGGCGAAAGCTCGTCTGAGACGCAGAGGTTGTGGGTTCGATCCAAAGAGCATGGTTCGATCCCCGCCACGGGACAAATGTTTACATGTTCTGCAGATATTTGTTCCTGGTCTGGATGTTTTTCTATTAAGTATGTATTTACAAAAAAAAAATGTATCTAAGTATTATATCAGTCATCTGATTACCATAACACAAGCATTAAGTTGCTTAACTTGGGACTAGATGACGCCGTGTAAAATGTCCAAGGATAATAAATAATTAAAAATACGTACTTAGGTGCTACAAAATTAAATATAGGTAGGTACTTTATTTTATTATAGTAATAGCACAGATAATATAATACGGTTTCTGAATACTGAAGTTGAGTATGTATACTTGAAAAATGTTTTGACATAAAATTTAAATAAATATTTTACAATACTTACTGGTTTTCTTAATATAATATCATCATTGAGAGAGATCACAATTCTCCACATTAACATAATTTGTTTAATGCCCCATAGGAAGTTTCAATAGTAAAATAACTCAAAAGACTGTCTCTAACAAATAATTTATTGATTAATCTTCTTAAACAAGCATTTACATAGAAATTCCTACACTATTCACTTCACTTGGCCTTGGGGGCTTGCTCATCGATGGAGTCCAGTTTGGGTTCCTCGAATTTGAAAGCAGGGAATGAGGTCATGTCAACACCGGAGCCACCTCCGTACTGCTTTTCAAGCTTTTCAAACTCAGTCTTGAGCTCCTTCTCGATCGCTGGGCTGGGGTCCACAAGTTTTCCACCGCTGAAAACAATTTTCTTTTAGATGGATGTTTGATTTGCATTTTCTAAATACATATTAAATTCTGATATATATTATATATATTAAATAAGGTTTCATCAAAATGAGGAGTTCTATCTGCAATAAAACACTTAAATAGGGGATAATATTTTTTATAGTTAGATCTAGTAAGCGCAATTTTACATGACTTAGGCCCTCCAGGCAGTCACGCAGTATGTACATACAGTCTGAAAGAGCTAAACAGACATATCAACAGCACATGAAACAAAGATAGTGATATTTCGGACCACTTCATTGCTTCCTCGTAATAACTATATTACTCTGGCCAACTTAGATTGCGCTTACTGTATCTACAATATAAAATGAAAAAGATAACACTTAGGATCTTACCAAATCATCTTACCTTTCAATCAAAATTTCTTCTATCTTGTTCTAATCTTGCAAATGCTAATGAATGTTAGGAAGTTCAGTAATATAAATAACTGGCTGGTAATAGAGTTAAAATATATGACAATAAGATAATAATGAAGAAGCAAGACGGAAGGACAGTGTTTAACTGAAGAAAGCAATAGAAGTAAGGAGTTCGGTCAAGGAATAAATCAATAGGGAACTTACGCGCTCTTCTGCTTGTATTCCCGGATTTTGTCAAGGAACAGCTGCTGGATTGGGTCAGTGGCCTTCTGCGCGGCAGCCAGGTTCCTGGTCACCATCACGGAGCGGCTGACTGCCCGGAGGCCGACAAAAGAGGAGGTCAACATCTGAAACACCAAAAACTTAACCTATAACACAAGTTACATAACTTCACAAAATATACACAAATACATTTTATTACTTTGAGATCCTACAGTAAATTATTACCAGTCAGATCGGTAATAGTATTTTCGTAAAGAATAAAGAAATACTGCACCTTTTTGTGAATTTGCCTGTTTCAGAAAATCTGTCAGTTTTGACAGTATTTTTTTTTTAATTTAATTTGAAAAGTGAGTGACATTTTTTTTTTTTTTTTGGCTTCGCACTAGTTGTGCATTTACCATGTACATACAATTGACTTTTATTTACAAATTTATAAAAGAAGAAAGGAAAGAAAGAAGAAGAAACAAATTATTATACAAAATATTTTGGTTTCATTCATTCATGAATGTCAAGGATTAGATCTCAGAAGAAGGAAAGATAGATTAGATACACTCACGTCTCACGGTCAATCAAACTATAAATAGTGCGAGTGCATGCGAGGTCGCGAGTCAGCGATTCGCCAACTCGTAACCGAAACTCGGCATGCAAGTGTAAACTCGAATCAAGAATAAGAATACGAATACGGTGCATTCGCATTCTACTCGACTCACCGATCCGTTTGGCTGCTACCGCGAAGCGGATCCCATCCGGTGTAACCGATCCGTTTGGCTGCTACCGCGAAGTGGATCCCATCCGAGTCAACTCGAGTTGCGATTCGAGTTAGCGGCCGAGTCAACTCGAGCTATCCGAGTTGGAATAAAATCAACTCGTAACATCGCTAACGTTAAGGCTTAAATAAATTGATTTGGAGCAGTAGGTATCTAGTTCACTAAATAGAGGTTCTCGTGAATGATATCTGGGGGCACGGTAGGGAGGGCCCCAAACAACGTGTCATTCATTTAACTTCCAGCAAACTTTGTTCATTTGAATCGTGAATGAATGACACGTTGCAATTGCATGAGTTAGGTATGTCAAAGTCATTTATTATTTTGACGTTTTGTCAGCAGGATGTCTTGTCATTTCAATCGTCAACAAAGAAGAAGAAGAAGAAGAAAAAGCAAAGCAAAGTAAAATTCATTTCGGTGATTTGATTTTTTATTTCGGTCGGTCGGTGTCACAGAGTACTATTGTATATCTGAAAGTCGGTGTTTTTGTGGACTTGTGGCAGTGGTTGGTTATATTCTCTTTGCTTGTGGCGAACTGCAAGCAGGCCAGTTTTGGCTGGTTAGGTTAATCTACTCTTGTGGTCAATGTGTTCTACTATTTGAGTGGCTATCTGCATTCAAACATAATGAAAAAATATTAATTTGCATCTGTCTTATCACCTACACTAAATCTATATCTCATCATGGAGCGAGGCAAAATGCCTTCATCTGGTCGCGGAGGCAAAAGCAAAGGGCCTCAACATCCTCAGGATATCTTCGCACTGGGCACCAAATCCACTGTGGTGGTCTCAAGGGACTCGGAGAAGAGAGGCAGTATCCATAAACCATCTACTAGTGGTAATATCCTCAAACTACTATTCATTAACAAAATGACTTTAGCAAGAAATCCTTCTTCATCTAATTCTTTAATTCCTACTGGTTCCAGGTGTAGAAAGAAAGCGGGAGAATTCTGGGTTTGGATCACAGCCTCCGAGCAAAAGATCCAGGATTGGCTCGCCTGCTGAGGCTGTAGGAGGAACATCACTGGAAGTAGACCCTGTGGACTTAGTGCCTAATGTACTACAGGCTCTGGATACTCATAATTCTGACAAACTAGTGAGTTTTTCTATATTTTTCACTAGTCAATGTAACATCAAAATAAATAAATCATACCCATCTAGGTTCTTTTACTCAATTTTTTTTAAAAACCTACTGAGGTACTGAATATTTGAATTAAGACTCACTGCAGTCATAAGTTTATCATTATCATCATCATCTACAGCCCAACTTCACCCACTGCTGGGTATAGGCCTCCCTAAGTTTGTGCCATCCATGATCCTGTGCCAATTGCATTCATTAATGCTCTGTGATGTGGACTATATTGTCACCACACCTCACTACCAATCGCCTGACACTTCTTTAAACCTTCCTCGGCCACCATTCAGTCACTCACTACCTTCCTCCACCTGTTGTCACCTCACATTGCAAGGTGTCCTGCCCAACTCCACTAGAGCTCCATTATCGTCCATCCAAAATCTTGTACTTTCGTCTATTTGTTAACAAAGTATCAAATTTCTTTTAATTTTGAATTTATGATTGTTTTCAGTTGGGTCTACTGACAGGGTCTATCCGTCTCCTCAAATCCCAGCGAGCAAAACCAGATCCAATTCTATGCATGAGTCTACTCTACTTAACTAAGATCAGACCAAACATGTTTGCCCATGAGACCGTCACAAACATCCTCTGCACACTGCTGAAGAGGGAACAGGGAGCCGCGTTTAAAAACAAGGGCAACCCACTGGTGTTTGTGCTGGCTTGCAACATGCTGTACGCTGGGCATCGGGAAAACAACAATTGGCCAGATGTTTTCATCAAGGTGACTAACAATTATTTTTATAAATAAATAAATAAATATCCCTGGACATTCCACACGGCGTCATCTAGTCCCAAGCTAAGCAATCCAATGCTTGTGTTATGGTAACCAGATGACTGATAAACTACATAGATACATTTTTTTTTCGTAAATACATACATATTATACATAGAAAACACCCAGACACGAAACAAATATTTGCAGATCATGCAAACACTTGTCCCGCAGCGGGGATCGAACCCGCAACCTCTGCGTCTCAGGCGGGCTTTCGCCCACTGTGCCACAGGGTCGTCAAATGAAATGAAATTAAAAAAAAATGTAAGGAAATATGATCACGTCTGTATCCCGGGAGCGGTAGACATTTCTTTCAGATCATTAGGCAATTTTTAGATCTTTTTGAAGATGTCTAAGGGGGTAGTCAGAGGTATGTCCAAATACATACATATTTGGTACATGCCCACTTTTTGCAGAAGTTAACTTTTTATATTATTATTATTATTTATAATACACAGGCAGCTCTTAGAGCTGATGCGTGTATATCTTATTAGTCAGTGCGCTTTAAATATTTGTCCAGTCTATTTTTAAAAGAGTTCACTGAGGGGGCACTGATCACTGAGTCTGGTAAACGATTCCAAGTGTGTACGACGCGATTAGACAATATGTGCTCTCTGGGTTTGCTGGTACTTGGCCCGTGTTGTAGCTTCAGTGAGTGTCCTCTCAGTCTTGCATTGTTGTTCATGGTATATAGTGTCCGTGACAAATCCGGAACACTATAATGGTTGTTTAGGATCTTATAGGTCTCTATTAGATCTCCACGCTCTCTACGAGATTGAAGGGTAGTTAGTCCAAGTTCCTGAAGTCGTTCCTCATATGCAAGTTCTTTAAGACTAGGTACCATTTTCGTAGCTCTTCGTTGTACTCGTTCAATAAGGTGAATGTCCTTTTTGAAATATGGGCTCCAAACCTGGAATGCATACTCCAACAATGGTCTAAGATATGTCTTATACAGCTTCAAAAACAATTCCCTGTTGATGTATGCAAAAGCCTTCCTTATAATGTACATTATAGAATTTGCTCTCTTCACAATCTCAACAATGTGTACATCCCATTTTAGATTAGTTGTGACTATGACTCCAAGATCTCTTTGTCTATCCACCTTTTCAAGGGAATTTCCATTGATGAAATAATTGCATTTGGGGTTTTTGCTCCCAATATGCAGCACAGTGCACTTCTTTTCATTCAGGGTGATAAGCCAGTCTTGAGTCCACTGGTGTATTCTGTCTAGGTCTTTCTGAATTATGTTTTGAGCGATGAGTGGATTTCCCATGATTTTAGTATCATCAGCAAAAAGAGATTGCTGAGATTCAATGTGCTGGTCCAAGTCTATCAGAAAGATTCCAAACAGGATCGGTCCAAGAACAGATCCTTGTGGCACTCCGCTGCTTACTTTATGAGGCTGTGACTGAGCTTCACCAACCCGGACTTTAAAGGTTCTTCCTGACAGGAATACCTCTATCCATTTTAGAAGCCTACCTCGGATACCAAAGTGTTCCAGTTTGGAGACCAGCCTCTTTATTGGGACTCTGTCAAAGGCTTTTTCATAGTCAAGGTATATAATGTCTGTCGGTAGATGTTTGTCCCAAGCTTGTGTCCACATGTCCAAGCAGCAAAGTAGGTTTGTGACTGTTGAGCGACCTGGTATGAAGCCGTGCTGTCTATCAGATAGCACTTTTTCCCTGAATAGAAAGCTCCTGATTTCTGTGGCAATTATCTTCTCCATAGTTTTGCAGATAAGACATGTTAAACTTATAGGGCGGTAGTTGGCTGCGACTCTTTTATTTCCTTTTTTATAGATAGGTGTTACAATAGCTTCTTTCCAGTCGTGAGGGAGCTCTCCTTGGTCAAATGAGGTGGTCATAATGGACGCCAACCTTACACATATAACTTCACTGCATCTTTTTAGCAGGATAGCAGGAATTTCGTCAGGGCCCATAGCAGTATCTTCTTTCAATGTCATAATGGCTTTTCGGACTGAGTCTGGTGAGAATTCTACATTGTCTAAAGATTCCACAACCCTAGGTGCTTTAATTTGTGGGATTGGTAAATGAAGCGGTTCCCTGACATATGACTTGTCAAATTGTTTCGCGAATAATTCGGCAACGCTTTTATGGTCTCTCATCACTATACCAGTTTGATCATCTAGTAGCGAAGGCGGCACTGATACCTTGGATGCCAACTGTTGGCGGATGTAACCATAGAAGGACTTGGGTCCGCTATAAACAATCCTAGTTTCAAACTTTATTCTAGCTTTTCGTACTTCAGACGTCAGTCTATTATTAGCTTTACGGTACTTTTTATAGTTGCTCTCAGTTGTTACAAGTTGGTATGATTTCCAAGCCTGAGCTTTTTCATGTGATAGTTTGAGAATATATGGTCCTATCCATGGTTTATTTTGTCTATGCGTTCCTTTTTTTCTTTGAAGTGGAATATGAGATTTTATAATAACATGCGTTAATGATTTGAAGGAGTTCCATGCTGTTTGGATTGGAGTTGAGTCGGTTATTTCAAATTCAGAGTTTTCAAAGTCTTGTTTCACTACATTGTAGTCCGCATTAAGAAAGTTATGTCTTAGGATTGGGTTCGATTTATGATGCTTATCTTGTGCAGGTAATTGTAGAGTAGCAAGAAGTACTTGATGATCACTTTTTCCAATATTTGGAAGATGTTCAAGCATAGTACATAGATTCTCCTCATTACATAAGACAAGGTCTAAAAGAGATTTTTGCTCGTTCCTTTGCCTAGTTATTCCAGTTACAAGTTGCTGCAGGTTACTATCAAGAAACATCTCAATAAATTTTTCATGCAATTGGTCATGCCCATCAGTATTCGTAAGGGGCCATTTGATGCTTGGTAAATTGAAATCTCCCATTATAAAGACAGAGTTATTACTATCAGCATGCAGGAGTGTATTAAAAAGTTCTTTATCCGAGTCTTTATATGAGTAGTTGGTGGAACGGTACACTCCGGCAACAAGTAATCTAAAAGTTCCATAAGTCATGTTTAGCCAGAGTGCTTCAACCTGAGAGTTGTTATTATAAGTATTGTGAGGGGCTATATATATAGGTATACCTCTGTGTTCGTGTGCAGCATAGATTGCAACTCCTCCCCAACCACCTCCACCATCTCTATCTTTTCTAAATAGACTATAACCTTTAATATCAATTAAACTATTTGGTATACTGGGTTTAAGATGTGTTTCTGTTATTATAATAAAAGTAGGTTTTATTTTGTTAATTTCAATCATAAGTAAGTCTCGTTTTGCCATTATTGATGCCAGGTTCGTGTAAAAAAATGTAAGTTCTACGAGATCAGTGTCTAGTTTTTTGGTGGATCCCCCTTCTTAACAATCTTTGGGGCATTGTTGACATACTTAATAGTCAGATCTGACTCACCATTTTGGATTCTCGTTTCTAACTCCTCACGCAATCCTTTAAGGAACTCCCTTTGATATGGGGTAATATCGTTTTTTACCTTAACTCCCACAGGTAGCTTTTTTCCATTCTTCAAAATGTTTAGAGCTGAACTTTTACGAGCAAAGATCAATTTCATCGGCCGAGGGGTCTGACTCGGTTTTCCAAGACGAATAACCGCTACGGGCGTTTCCGACTCTGGAATGTTTTTCAGGGCTGTAGTCACCTTCTCAAGGTCATGACGCTTGCAGGTATCCACATCAGTTCCGTTATTCAGTTCCGATACACCAAACATGATGATATTCCTTTGCCTTTTCTCACGTTCGTTGATTTCGCTAATCACAGTTTCTACGTTAAAACCATGACTCTGTGACTTTTTTAATGCGTCAATTTCATCCTTCAGTTGAGAGACTAATTTTCTGAGCGCTGGAAGCTGCCGAATTCCGAGCTTGCAATCTGGGCACAAGTACTTGAGTGTTGAGGATTGAAGCATCACCACACGTAGCTCCGTGGCGCAAAGGCCACTGCACTTTACACAAATTTGCCGATCACAGCCGCCACACACTATTTTAGGATTCTTGTCATCAACTTTAGGCACTGATGAGCAGCTCATGCATGGCACCATTTTAACACACAAGATTTTATCAAAAGTTCACTATAAATAATTTAATTCGTAATAAAACCGAGAGACGCGTGCGCACTGACAAATGCGGGTAGGGGAAAACGTGACAGGTTGCAAGCCAATCGACGCTATTAGAGAGCTAACTGGTTTCCTCACGATGTTTTCCTTCACCGTTATAAGCTCGTGTCAAAGCGCATATAAATTTTTCAATGCGAAAAGTTCTTTGATGCACGGCCAGATTTTTCTAACTACATATGCGGGTACCACACTTTGGAATCTGAAGATCAATCTTGGACAGTTATTGGAAACAAATAGAGCATTGCCATTCCAAACATTCAAATCTGTCCAGCCGTTTGAGCGTGAAGGAGTAACATATTTATATATTTAAAAGCTATTGAAATGGAGTAGGCTTGTCCAGCATCTATAACATTCTTACTTCTAAATTAGCATTATCTTCAGAAAAGACTTCAAGAAATGAAGCTGTAGGTTGGAAGACTTGAACATTCAATATAGAAATGGAAAATAGAAATATCATATCAAAAAGAAGAACATCAACTGTTATTAAACCTAATAATAAGCGCTCGTGGCGAAGCTTGCTAAGACGTTCTTGATAGATCGTCGAAGTTAAGCAACGTTCTGAGCGGTCACTTCTTGGATGGGAGATCGCAAGTGGCATCATCAGCGGAGCGCTTCCGTGCTTCGGACGGCATTTTAAATTGTCGGCTTTTAAAGTCGCTAAGCCATGACAGAGGCCTTTAGGCGGCCTAAAAACTCCGTCACCAGAGTTGGCCACTTCTCATACGAACGAACGAAATAATAGTGGCAATTCGGAGTGTCGCAAAAGCTAAACTAAGCTAACTAAAAGGAACGGCAACATTTTTAGTTAGTTTATTTTAGCTTTTGTGACACCCCGAATTGCAGTGAATGTTATATCAATCAATATCAATCAATATCAATCAATATCAATCAATATCAATCAATATCAATCAATATCAATCAATATCAATCAATATCAATCAATATCAATCAATATCAATCAATAATTTATTTATTTATGTTAGTGTAACATCTGGTTTATATATTTGAGTTTTTATGTTTACAACTATAATTCCTCAGGTTTACATAGAAGATGCCCTGAACGAAAGGTGGTGGGTAGAATGCTCATGGTGCAAGTGTCTGGTGGAGAACATAGTGACTGCATTTGGTACAAAGGTGCCACCTTCTCATCTCATACCCAGCGACAGCACTCTAGGTAATGTAGAGTTTCACCCACTTAAGCATATTGGTTTAGTAAACCTTCTTTAGCTAAAACTAGAATGGCCAATGGCAATGCTCCGTTTGTGTCTAATAACCGTAAACGGAGCATTCCCATTGGCCATTCTAATGTAGGAACCAAGTTGAAGTCCATGTGTGGTGCCGGCATTAGATACATTTGCTAAAAATTTAAAATGATCTGAATGGTGGTGTGTGGAGGTGGTGGTTAAAATAAAGGCAAGATGGAGAATATATTTGGTGGAGGTTTGTGACTATGGCGATTTGCTGAGGCACCTTATTTTTACAGGAACTATGTCTCCCTCAGGGTCGGGGTCGCCGCTCATCAGCGCGGAGGAAGAGGCCGAGCTCTCTGAGCTAGACTACTCCGTCTTTCCAAGGTATAACTGGATCCCTAGGATTAAGAGTCACAGTATTTCTAGCTAATGAAAGAAAGAAAGAAAAATCATCTATTTTGGTAGGACCTCAAGGATCACTTCAGTTTCGTCTTACATGCTAGGTGATTCTAATGCCTGTTCCAACGCGACTCCCTACACCAGGGAAAGAATCAGGCAAGAACCTGGTGGTGTGGGCCTAGCTTTTTTTAAAGCGATCTCTTAACAATCTAAATAGTCAAGCTTCAGTGGGAAGCCAGTCAAACAAAGTAAGGCAAACGCTTCATTTGTTGTAATTTTGACGACCTCTGTGGCGCAGTGGGCGAAAGCCCGCCTGAGACACAGAGGTTGCGGGTTCAATACTCGCCGTGGGCAAATGTTTGCATGTTCTGCAGATATTTGTTCCGGGTCTGGGTGTTTTTCTATGTATAAATGTATATTAAAAAAATATATCTATGTAGTTTATGAGTCATCTGCTTACCATAACAAGCATTAAATTGCTTAGCTTGGGACTAGATGAAGCTGTGTGGAATGTCCAGGGATATCTATTTAACTGACGGTAACACCTGTGCAGGTATTCCAGCAGTCACGTGACCGTGGAGCACTTGGTGCTGGCGGCTATCAACGATCAGATCCAGAGACGGTCCGCGGCGCCAGACAATATTGGCAAGGGGTTCCTTAAGCTTCTTTCGGCCACTTGTGGCTTTCCTGAGGTATGTATTTATCTCTGCATATAATAAAACTGTAACACGTCGATGTCTGTTCATTTGAGACTAGCTTACTCGCTCGCGGCTTCGCTCACTTCGCTCACGTATACAACGTTATTCATAATTGGTATGTTATCCCGGAAGGGAGGTTTTGTGACCATGAAAATGAACAGTCGTGTAGGTGCAAATCTTGTGAATTCCAATTTTCAGTTTTTCATACAAAAACTTTTTTGTTACATCTTTTGACAGAAAAGTTTGAATATTTTCATCGCCCGCCCCCCTAGTACGTCACACGGGCCACTGGCCAGTGGTTAGGGTCACCGGCAAAGTTCAGGCATTGCTCTGTGTTTATTTCTGAAGGAAACTTTGCTAGTCATTTCTTCAATGAAAAACATCTAAATTCAAAAAGTCGTAGAACAAATGTTGTTCACACTGATGAGGTGAATGACCCCTTTTCGGGATAACATACCAATTATGAATAACGTTGTATATCTCCTGGGCCTGCACTACATGTCTGAGATTACAGCAGGATTTAGAGTCCTGACTCTGTATACATAATCTAGTAAATCCTACTTTTTGTATCTTTCACATTTGTACCTTTTGTAATCCCAAATTGTCACATCCAGATCCGAATGCTATCAGCAGTGCGTCTGGAAGGCTGGCTGAACTCTGGCAAGCTGTGGCGCTCCGGTCAGGAGCTGCTGGCGTACGTGTGCGTGAACTGCGACGCGGTCGGAGCCACCGCCGCGCGGGACCAAGAGGTGCTGGGACAGCTCGCTAAGATGCGCCTCAAGACCAAGCCGCTGCAGGCTGCCTACCAATCCTGCCTCAGGTGTGTAGCTTGCAGCCATAGTTACTGGCGAGATGGAGTGACGACAGATGTACTAAGACTTTTTTTACTCTTATAAAACATGCAAACGGGTATTTATCACGAATTTTATCTTTAATATTCACCCGACGTTTCGACCGGATTGCACCAGCCGTGGTCGCGGGAAGACTGAAGTATTGGAGGTACCGCCACAGCAAAGCGAAAGCGTTTATTCAACTACCCTCATTTGATCTTCATAAATGTCAATTAGGGCCGGTTCACACTAGGACAACACACTACACTAACAGTGTCCACATACTGAGATGATCTCACATGACGGTACACTTTGCAATCTCTGGATACCACGAGGAACTTTTCTTCTTACCAAGTGGTAGTCGAGACAAAGACAAGGTAGTACGGGACGTCCACCGGCACGATGGCTTAGTCTAGCAAGTAGCAGACACGAAGGGAGGCCTATACCCAGCAGTGGGTACAAAATAACTGCTGATGAAGTCGAAGTTAGACCTAACCCCAAAAAACACATAAACATTTATTTGCTCTACCTCAAGGATCACACAACTTCGTCTTACATGCTAGGTGATTCTATTGCCTGTTCCAACGCGACTAGCGACTATCGGCAAAGGCACTTAGATTAGGTGTAGGGATGGTCATACATGTCCATTCAAAGTTTGATTAGTAAAAACAAAACTGACAACTTATTTATTTATTAGGATTACCAATGAGTAACAATATATCAATACTCTGCCCATGTTTACTGGCAAATGTTACGTTTATGTTTACAGCTTACACAATTTTAATTTAATATGACGATAACAAAAGCATGAAGTTATTCATGCTGACATAAGAATTAACAGTGAAACCCATGAAGCTTAATAAAATCAAATCAAATTGTTTATTATTTTTTCTCTCACAAATCACAATACATAAATAAAAATACAATACAATTGATAGATTAGTACTTAAAGAATAGGATTTAAAACTTGAGTAAAGTATAATAATAATGAAGGGATGTTAAACTTGACAATAGTGGCAATTCTGAGTGTCGCAAAAGCTAAACTAAGCTAACTAAAATTGTTGCCGTCCCTTTCATAGCGATGGGAATAAAAAGGATGGCAACAGTTTTAGTTAGCTTAGTTTAGCTTTTGCGACACTCAGAATTGCCCCCATTAATCACTTAAGAGCAGCCAACCCAGCTTTCTTTTCATACAAACGCTCGTACGTAATTATGCCGTTGTAACAGATCTTTCTTTTAAACTTTTGGACTTATAGGTATCTTGTGCACTATATCTAGGTTTCTATATAAACTAAAAATCTAAATTTTGAGAAACAAATTCAGCATAAGCCTCCAAAAATCTGCTTTTTTGCATAAATTTTACCTGAACTTTGGCCGTTCATAATGTACTCGTAAATTGTAAAAGTAAAGAAAATATTGTCATAGAAACCTTGCAAATCTTATGGAGATTCTAAATGACTAATATTTATTTCACAAACTTGTAAGGTTTACTGATAAAAACGTATTTCCTGGAACACTTTTTATAAAATTTCCGCACCCTATTTTTCGTTCAATGTTATCGCGTTCTCACTTGCTGTTAGACACTTGGCGGTGTGGTACGCGGGGGACGAGTCGTGTGTGCGGAGTTCGGGCGGGGTGAGTGAGACGGTTGAATCATTCAATGACGAGCGCCGCGCCGCCATGCGCCATTCATATCGCCGCCCCCACCGAATAATATCGTAATCGAAAAATAAAAATTTTACAGGAGAATTAAAGACCGTTTTTGGTCTATAACTTTTCAGTTAGTTAACGTAGGAAGATCGTATATATACCAAAACATAGCTTAAATTATCACAAATAATATTATATTACAGAAAAAAATCTATAATTTACCATAACGAAGATATTGTTAAAATAAATATTACCAGAATTGAAAACACATTTTTTTACTGTAATATATAACAATACCATTTTATTCGTGGAAATCGTTCGTCGACAGTGACCTGCATAGTAATAGTCAAACGCGATATTGTTGACTACAAAAATGTGATATTGATTGTTTCGGTATTGTAATGGTACGGTACCACATTATTCGGTGCTCTAATATATTGTAACAAATATCGTAAAACTGGATTACGTTCATTTTCCATGGCAAGTGAAGAAAAGAGAAGAAAGAAGAATATGGTACTAATGCAAACTTAGTAATTTCACAATAAAAAGTAGGTACCTATCTTATTCATAGTCTATATTAGTATTTACTCGTACGAATCGGCTGAAAAAAATTGACAAGGTGTATTTGGGCCTCCACAACAATTATTTCGATTAAAAGCACTTCTATCGTAATAGTCGATTACGATATTATTCGGTGGGGGCGGCGATATTCTCTTTGGTCAGACTCAGAGTGTCTGTCAGTTAGTAGGTAGATAGGTAATCATCTTCCTTGGTAGATATTGATTTTTTTTGACAGCGCGTACTACGTGAATAACGCGAATGAGTTGTTGCATTTTATTTTTAGTGAATTCTGTTTTACATACTACATTAGTTGCTATGGACACCGATTTTGTTTGAATAAAGATTTTGACCGATTTTATTTAAATAAAAAGTCGTTGTGTAAAATGGGTAAGTAAGTAGATTGTTTTACATAATATACAAGAGCTACAGTAGGTAGCTAAGTGTTAAAAAATATCAAACCAATTTTTATTGATCACATCATGTTTATCATCATCATCATCATCATATTCAGCTTTTTGTGACCCACTGCTGGGCATAAGCCTCCTTCCATAACCGCCAATCAGCTCTACTTTGGGCCTTTTGCATCCAGGTCTTACCTACCCTGTACGGCAACTATGTCGTCCATCCATCTAGCAGGTGGTCTGCCAAGAGGTCTAGTGAATCCCGGGGCCACCATTCAGTTAAGGCCTTACTCCACCTGCCATCCAAATCTTGCCAAGTGTCCTGCCCAACTCCATTTCAAGTTCGTAACACGGTCCCCAACATCTACCACTTTGGTACAACGTCGGATTTCCGTATTACGAACCCGGTCAAGTAAAGTGATACCAAGCATGGAGCGCTCCATGGCCCGTTGTGCGACTCGCATTCTGTGCACAGTCTCCTGAGTGAGCGTCCATGTCTCGGTACCGTAGGTCATGGTGGGCAAGATACACTGGTTAAAAAGCTTGGTCTTCAGGCACTGCGGCATCTTTCGGGCCTTAAACACATCTTCTAACTTACTGAACGCAGCCCAACCTAATTGGATGCGCCTAGCAATCTCCTTTGCTTTGTGTTCGGTGAAACAATGTCCAAGATAGATATAATGATCCACTATCTCCAGTGTCTCACCACTAACACTGATGGTTTGTGTTGAGGCACTGGAGACATTAGTCATAACCTTAGTCTTGGACATGTTCATCTTTAGGCCCACACTGAGAGAAGCCTGGTGTAGTTCCTGCACCATTAATTGCAGATCTTGCATATTTTCGCTAACTAGGATTAGGTCGTCCGCGAAACGAAGGTGCGACAAGAAGACTCCGTTGATATTAATACCCCTTTTCTCCCAATTTAATAATTTAAAAATGTCCTTATCATGTTTATAGTACCTACTTATTACAGTTTTATGTACAACCAAAGACGATTAATATCTAGAAGACAGACAAAGGCCATACACAAAATCGTAACCCTATCCCGCAGTACCAGATAGCCTGAGAACTTTAAAACATCAATTTTATCCAAGAAATTTCAATACTTAGTAGTAGGTAGCAACAATATTCAATATTTAAACATTTTTAACTAGAAAGTAATTGAAATTTCTTGGATAAAATTGATGTTTTAGAGTTTTCAGGCTATTTTTTAGGGTTACGATTTTGTGTACCTATGGCCTTTGTCTGTCTTCTAGATATTAATCGTCTTTGGTACAACTAACCAATTACCTACTTATCAATATAGGTACGTACCTAATACCTTTGTAGCTAATGTCAAACTGGCAATTTTTTTCAAACAACAACAAATCGATGTTTTACCTAAGTACTGATTACCTACTCTACAGATCACACTCAGCCAGATTGCCGTAAAGGCAATAAAAAGCGTTTACGTCTTTCGGCTCGAAGAAAAAAAAGGAATAGACTCGCAAAACAAAAAAGGAATCAAGCGTAAGAAATTTATTTGCCAACTCTAAAATGAATACCTACCTAGGGAGGTACCTTTTTAGGTACCTACTGCTCTTTTTTTGATTGTAGCAAACGGGACGCAGGAATTTTTACATAAACCTATCTAAGTATTATTTATACCTAGGTACCTAATTATTATTTTATATCTTCATAGAAAACTGCTGAAATGAAAAAAGGGGCATTGTCTCATCATTATGAATGAGCTACTTTTGCTGTGAATGAGTATTGGAACGAACATTAAATAGCGAAGAAAATACTATAACCCTAGACTTACCTAGATAACTCTCAGGCGCGGGACAGACAGAAAAGACGTAAGACGAAGACGGGACGCGGACATTTGTCTCTTCCGCGTCCCTTTCATACAAAATGTATAGAAGCGTCACGACGCAAAACATACAGAAGAGACGGGGCGCGGGGTGGCATGCCTGCCGGGCGGGTCTCGCAAGCTCGCACGCTCGCACTGCGTCGCGTCCGCGCCCCGTTTCTTCTATATAATTTCAAAAGTCGCGTCCGTGTCACGTCTCCGCCCTGTCCGCGCCCCGTCTTCGCCTTACGTCTTTTCTGTCTGTCCCGCGCCTAACTCAATGATTATTTAGACAATGAACATAGGAATGAAGGTTTATTTTATTTTCTAGGCTTATAAATGAGAACAAAGAAAACATTGACAATAATGATGTATCACGGCTCAGGTAAGGTGGAAAGCAAAGTGGAATTTGTGCACCGTGGTAATGATTATTGGCTTGTTGTCGATTCGGACAAAATATATTGGGACGCAATGTCCCAATTAATTGACACTTTTGATTTTAATATTTTTGTTACTGTCGATTCGGACACCATAAAAATAGCTGCATTGTACAGTCAGATAAAAAACGGCGGCACAGCCTTTATGTCATAGAAACGAGATGGATAGGTATACGGTAGGGCATTAGGTTTTTTTTTTGAAACGCGAATAACACAATCTGTTTTTTTTACCTAACTGTACCCAACAGCTTCAGTAATTTGATAGTGTCCAAATCAACATAAAAAAAAAACATAATTAATTGGGACACTGTGTCCTAATAAATTTTGTCCGCATCGTCAGCAAGTTTGATTATTATGGTGACTGCTACAGGGACACCCTACATAATTATGAATTATTTTAGAGCTAGCGCACACGTTGAGCTCTTAGAAGACATTGAAGAAGTTTCTGTGGATGATGATATATCATATTGTGTAACGCTTGAAGTACAAGCCATTGTACATAACGAACAAGGACGCGAATGTCAAACTAGGTAGGTACAGTCGGTAACAATAGTTATTACTCTAGGTACCTATTTCATATACATTATATATAGTAGGTATGCACAAAAAAAATAATTTAAAAAAATAATTGTATTTTTTATAAAGAATAGGTAGGTACCTGGGTGGATCAACTATTTTATGTAAAATCGTGTCCCTGATATAAAAAAAAATCTTGAAATGTACTGTGTTTGTTTAATTGCTGGTTTTACTATTTAATAATTAAATCAGATCCTATGTAGTTATAGCTATTTATCATTATGTTTAAAATTTTAGATAAAATATATAAAAAAAAGTTGTGACCCAGTAGACCAAAATTGAGTTTCATACAAATTCTAGCTATCCAAAGTAAAGTGTCTAACATAAAGTGTGAGTAATATTAGACAGTGGACAGCTAGGACAATAAGGACCTGATCTGGTAGTCGAATGATTGCATTTAACCTTACCTTACCATCATATGGACGTGGCCAAATCATTCGTGGCTCGGCGCGGGAGTCGGTTTTTTTATTGTGGATCCGCTGACTCACGATTAAATTCCGGTTAATCACGGTAAACCTTTAACTTTTTATAGGAATTTGGTTATTGTGTTGTGAAATTTAATTCTGGAATGCTTTGCATGCATGTATTTCGTGATATTTATATTGTTTGTTGAAGAAAACATTAAAAAAACCGTAGTTTTTCTCATGGGTCACAGTTCCACTGGCTCACAAAGACAGTGACCCAGGAGACAATTTTTGTGACCCAAGAGATATTCTGCACAAAATTTTCCATAATATCTAAGCGATATAATATGCAGAATAGCAATATTGGGTGAAATTAAAGCAAAATTACAATAAAAAATAAATTACACAAAAAGTTGATTCATGTCATGACAGAAAATAGTTGATCCACCCACCTACATAAAATTGGTTTATTGTTTTAGGCTTACCCAGGATAGGGTACCACTTCAAGAAGTTACTGTAACAAATGAAGCACAGGATAAGGTTTTTGATGAAATTGAGATCATGGAATATGACCAATATCATGAAAATATTGGTTGCAGTCTACCATTATCATCAAGGTCAGTGATTTTTTCACTACTGTGATATAAAAATAGATACGTCACGGTTTGGATTTTGTTCATGTTGAAGATCTAAAACTATGTTTATTTTTTGTAGGCAACATCTTCAGCAAAATAATGGTGAAGAACTAGCTGAAGAAGAAATCGACTATTCGACCAACTTGAGCACACCATCTTCATCAGTCAACGAGCTAAATGTTACAGAAGAACAAGAACATGTCAATAAAACACTTTCATTAGAGGGGAATCGATTAGTCGACATCGGCCATGTTTTCAGTCAGCTTGCAACCATGTCTCATCATCCATTTGAATGTAATTTCACTTCTATGAATTTTATAAAAGAAAAAAGGGTAGGGTTCATGTCGAGCTTTCATTTTGTATGTAAAATGTGCAAGATAGAAAAGATAATATTTTCTCAACAAACCAACCAAAAAGATTATATAAATGCTAGTGTAGCAGAAGGCATTTTCCAAACTGGGAATGGATACGCCCAATTGGACGAAATATGTGCTTGTTTAAATATGCCAAATATGTCTGAGCGTTATTATATAAAAATATGTAGTAAGTTAGGCGATTTACACAGAGATGTCGCTCTGCAATACATGCTTGAAGCAGGCAAAGAAGAAAAGCAATTAGCAATAGAGCAAGGTGATATCAATACAGACGGAATACCATATATAACCGTAATAACAGACGGATCTTGGGGTAAACGAAGTTACGGGACAAATTTCAATTCCTTGTCGGGAGTTGGTTGCATCATAGGGTTTAGGACTAAAAAAATATTATTCATTGGGGTCAGGAACTCTTATTGTGGCATTTGTGCTGTAGCTGCAAAGCGGAAAACTGAAGTTATTGCTCACAAATGTTATAAAAATTGGTTTGGCCCTTCAACTGAAATGGAAACTGATGCGATCGTAGAGGGATTCAAAATTAGTGTTAGTATGCATGGACTACAGTATTCAAAATTGATTGGCGATGGTGATAGCAGCGTATGTAATGCTTTGAGAGATGCAATGCCCTATGGACCAAATATATATATAAGAAAAATAGAATGCTCCAATCATTTGATGAGAAATTACTCAAACAAATTGAGAAAAATTGTGAAAAAGACGGAAAATAAGAACGGACCAGTACCTGTCACACTGCGCAAGGCACTGAGTGACCGTATTCGACGCCTACATAAAGCAGTAACTGGAGCTATAGAACACTCTGCAAAGCTGGACTTGCCACTCGAAGGAAAAATAAAGAGCTTGAAAGAGACCAAAAACGTGACATGGACCGTTCAGTAGGTACTGAACGGTCCATGTCACGTTTTTGGTTTGCATAATTCGTGCAAGAATTATTTTTGCAAAAATGAAAATATAGTGGAGATGAATTTGGTTCCTCAACTGAAAGCGTGTGGCATATGGGTTGACATTTATGAAAGTCTGGGATGGTTGACACAGAATGCAGAAAGTCTCCTTCTAAAAGAAACAAATAACCCTGCAGAACATTTTAACTCTATCATAGCGAAGTTCCTTGCTGGGAAGCGAGTAAACTTTTCCCTTCGAGGAACTTATGAAAAAAGATGCTACGCAGCAGTTTCCGAGTACAACACCAAAGACTACACGCTAGTGCAAGAGATACAAAAAAAAATTTGTGACGACAACATTAAAAATACATATTTTACTCAAAAATATGTGACAAAAAAACAAAAGGTAATTCAAAATAAAAGAAAACTGAGAGCTGAAGATGCACTACGGGGGATAAAGCGAGCAAAGCGGTCAAAGCCGGCAGACCAGCATTACGGCAACGTAATAAGTGAGCCTGATTTGCCGATGGACGTATTCATTAAAAAAAAAACTGAATTCCTTGAGTCGCTACAAAAGACACCTTCGGAAATATTATCATTAGAAAGAGATACTGTTGACCAATCTAACTCCGATACATGGATTGTGGAACGTAGAAAGAGGATAACTGCTTCAATAATTGGTAAAATTTGTAAAATGAGGCCAACAACTCCATGCACGTCCATAATCAAAACAATGCTATATTCGACATTTACTGGAAATGATTCCACAAGATATGGAAAGTCAAATGAATCAACAGCCCTCAAAGAATTTGCAAATGAGCTCAATATTGCTATCACTCCTTGTGGGTTATTTGTTGATGATGACTACTGTTTCCTTGGTGCAAGTCCAGATGGTTTGATTGGAGACGACGGAATTGTAGAAATAAAATGTCCATCTTCGGCTTCTGCGTTGACGCCATTAGAAGCAATAATAAGTAAAAAAGTTGTCTTTTGTACAGAAGCTGAAGGTGGTTTCAAATTGAAAAGGAACCATAATTATTACTATCAGGTCCAAGCCCAACTGAAAATTGCAAAGAAGAGTTTTTGTTACTTTGTTCTTTGGACGCCCAAGGGATTCTTGTATGAAAAGATATACAAAGATCCAACCTTTTGGTCAGATGATAAAATATTGAAAATGACGCAGTTTTATTTTAAATGTCTTCTGCCAGAAATTATTGACCCCCGTTTTCCACGCAAACTGCCAATAAGAGATAGATTCGATGATTCTATTAGTTAGATGATAACATATTTTTCTAATTTTTGCAAGATTGGCTTGGTGTCGATTCGGACAAAATATGTAAATTAATAATAATAATATGTTAATTAATAACAAAAGTGTAAATTGGGACGCAAGGTCCCAATTTACACTTTTGATTTATTTTTATTACTGTCTGTGTATGCTATGATAGAGTTAAAATGTTCTGCAGGGTTATTTGTTTCTTTTGGAAGGAGACTTTCTGAATTCTGTGTCAACCATCCCAGACTTTCATAAATGTCAACCCATATGCCACACGCTTTCAGTTGAGGAATCAAATTCATCTCCACTATATTTTCATTTTTGCAAAAATAATTCTTGCACGAATTATGCAAACCAAAAACGTGACATCGATCGTTTAGTACTGTAGGTCCTCTTTCAAGCTCTTTATTTTTCCTTCGAGTGGCAAGTCCAGCTTTGCAGAGTGTTCTATAGCTTCAGTTACTGCTTTTGTAGGCGTCGAATACGGTCACTCAGTGCCTTGCGCAGTGTGACAGTTACTGGTCCGTTCTTATTTTCCGTCTTTTTCACAATTTTTCTCAATTTGTTTGAGTAATTCGGTCCGAATCAACAGAAAAAAATATTAAAATCAAAAGTGTCAGTTGGGACACTGTCCGAATAAATTTTGTCCAAATCATCAGTAAGGCCAGAAATCAGAATCTTCTCAACAACTGGGTTGTTGGTGTTTTATGATTGTATTGTTACTAAAGTGTAAAAAATAAAAAATATATTAAAATATATTTGTTTTTTTTTTCGATATTATTTTCATGAACAGGTAGAAGATATAAAATACTTTATTTGCACACCATATTTAGGCACATAATAAAAAAAATGATATGTCTATGTCTAAAACTAATGAATACATGCACAGATTAGGTAGAGATACTACGTATCAGATAATATGCTATAGGAAAATGATGTATGACATTTCTTTTTTTTTACTGCTACGCCGGCACTGAGCAGAATTATCATTCTACCCATTCAATGAATTTGGTAGTATTCTTTAGTTCATTAAATTTAATAAGCTTATGGGAAGGAAGGTGTTGATAGAAAACAACGAAAGTACAAAGATAATCATTTATTTTTCGATTGATACTCAGCAATATACTTGCTTTTCTATATTCATTATAGATTGTTCTGCATTTTGGTGTCAGTGTATGAACTGCGGTCACAACTTTACGCTTTTTATAGCTGAGTGTTTGTTTATCTGAAAAGAGCATAAACATTAGGTATTTACTTCAGGCATAAAGGCTGTAGGTATGCCTGCTAAATTGACGTCTATAACATTGACATGGTCGACAACATAGTTAGCAGGTCATACATGGTTTAGAATGGCACAGAATAAGGAGGTTGGTACAAGCGAAGAGAGGCCTACGCCCAGCAGTGGGATGACACGGGCTGCACATGATTATGATGATGTTGAAAGACTTTATAGCTTTGGCGCACTGCAATAGCTCGATGCTACAAGCATACCTATTAGATAAGCATTGGGGAAATAGTGGCCTGAAATATCATAAGGTTATTTAAAAAGTGGGTACCATGCAAGCAAAGCTGTGGGCAGAATCTAGTATAAACTAACATTATTGTATGCTCGTCTAGGTACCTATCAACAATTTTTGATATTTTCTTAGCTCACAAGTCTATTATTCTTACCTGTGTTGAAATGCTCCTTTCTACGTCTACATCTCGTGAGCTATGTGCTCCTTTCTTGCATACAGGTGATCAGCAACTGGATTCACACTCTCTGCTGTAAGCATTGTCAGGATTTTAAAGTAAATGTGGTGTCAAAGTTGGAGTTTTTAAATCTCGTCCAAGAGAAACAAGTTCTCAACGTTTCACTGTTTTCTACAGTCGAGCCACTTTTTGAGTCGTTGATTACACACTGGGAATTTATGTAATACAGCGTCCTTACGCAAATTTGTAAATAAAATGTTTGTTGTTTGTTGATTATAGAATAGATTGAACAAAATGCAGAGTTTTGACCACAGACTAGGTAGAGAGAGACAAACACAATCATTCAATAGATCTAGATGTCATACCTACATAATTTTCTGATCAAAGCATAGACTAAACACAAGTCCAAGCTTTTGACTATGAACATTTGAATACATGAATGGCTCTGAATGAATGCTCGGATGGCTCACACTAGCATCCGACTGCCCGCGAGGGTGCGGCGAAAGTTCCCGAATTCCAACCGAGTGCTCAGGCCTATCGTTCGACCTAGGTCCGACCGCCCACGAGTGTGCGGCGAAAATTACCGAAAACCAACCGAGCGCTCAGGCCTAGCGTGCGACCGCCCGCGAGTGGGCGGCGAAAGTTACCGAATGCCGACCGACCGTTTAGGCGCTCTCTCTCTTTTCGCTTTGCCTCTTTTTCTAACATTGCGCTGGATGAAACGACAAGCTTTTCAGCTATGCCCGCGTCGATGAGAGACGCACCGGGTAGGCTCGCCTTAAGAAACTATTTATTTTCACGTGGCTAAGGCTGGCGCAGGATCGATCCAAATGACAGAAACGAAGGGAGGTCTACGGTACAAAATGGATAATAATGGTGATGATGAAGTAACTATTTTTAACTAAGTGTTTTAGGCGGCCTAAAAACTTAGTTACTAGAGTTAGCCACTGGCTCACACGAATATACACATACTTCTTCTCTGTTGGTCATTGGTTCTTGTAACAGAATTATGTTTGGCGAAACATCGCCAAGTCTATGACGTTGGACGTACAAGTCGCGCCACGTAAAAGGAGCGCTGGCTGTCAAACTGCTCCGTGGTCGATGATTGGTGGAGAGGTGTTGCGGCGCACTTCATACCATTGATTTAGCGAGTGCTATTGGTTCGTCAGCGAGTGAACACAGGCGCTAACATACCCCCGCTACTTCCACGACCGCGCTCTTTTTACGTGGCGCGACCTATAACATACTGGCCATTGTCCTCAGAGAGATGATATCGGAGTCGCCGGCGTTACTGCGCAGCGTGGTGACGCACACTATCTACAACGAGCTGTCCAGCGTGCGCTCGCCCAACAACATGGCGGTGCTGGGCGCACTGATCGCGGCGCAGCCCGCCGCCGTGCCCGCCGCCATGGCCGACACGTACATGGTGAGTGCACGGACCCGCCAGCATCAACAACATGGCGGTGTTGGGCGCACTGATCGCGGCGCAGCCACGATAACTTATATATCTAGTTTTACTTACTGTAGTTAGATGAGTATATGACATCCAACCAACAGTAGCTACGCGAGATCTCGTTCGGGAAATGATAACATGTAGTCAATGCAAGAAAATGAGAATTTATCCTCGTCTGATATGAAACATGTAATTCCCAGGAGCTGATGATGCGTCCGGAAGAGTACCTCCGTCCGCTCCGTGCGCTGACTCGCGAGTGCGTGCGTGGGGGTCGCGTGGGGGCCGGGGGGGTCGGCGCGGCGGGGGGGCTCGCGGGCGAGGGGGGCGTGGCGGCGCTGCTGCCGCTGGCCAGAGCACTGGCTTCTCCCTCGGCTGAAGGTACACTATTTATGCGTCCGTCCCACATAGAAAGAAAGTAATATAAAGCGCTTTATTCCTGCTTTGTTCCTTTCTCAGTCACACAAAACAAAGTGTTACGGCACTTTCGTTGTTTTTGAGTTTTGCATGAAATGTATATTCATAACTATCTATTGTACCTACATTCATTAGAGTCAGTCGCAAATAAATCACTCATACGCACGGACGTTTTTATATTCATTAAATAAGTACGCAACCCAAAGCAAACCCTAACCACCTCAACACAAAGATAATGCTTTTAAAGTTGATCCTAATCAATCCTGTTTTCCATCAGGGACACTTTTCCACAAGTAACTTACCAAATCAATTTCTCAATCGGAATTCGGAACAAACTTGTCTTCTTTCTTTCTTAGTGCTGGATCGTTAGCACACGTTCCGTGGGGGTGGAATAATTCTGTGATCGTATGGTGAATTGTAATGCGTATATATTTGTTCTTGTACCGGCAGAGGGTATTGAGGCCGGTTCGCGATGTTTAATGCACACCGATAGTTCAATTCTTCGTACTGAGCTTCCAGAGATGCCTCTTGTCTTGGGGCCTCGACGGATTGTCTTCGAGCGCAAATTCTTTTGCGTAGAAGGAACCCTGCTAATACAAGTGTCGGCAATAGAGCTATTATTCCGATAACAATGAGCATTGTATTACTTAAGTTGGAAGTGTTTATGTTTTCTTGATTTGATGGTGCGTCTGTTTGCATCGCTGGCTTGTATAAGTCGTTGCCAGTTGCATGCCTTAAGTTAGTATAATACTGCTCTTGCTCGGTACCTTTCATTACTCCATTGTTTTGGTATCCGTAGTTGTATCCCTGTTCATCTTTGTTTACTGGGTTCGGTGTTTCGATTCGTGTCGCTTGCTTGTTTGTGTCGTGAGTTGCATCGTAGCTAGTGGGATAATACGGCTTTTGTCCAGAAACTTTCATCGGTATATTGTCAAGATAACCGTTATCTTGATACCCGTAGTTGTATCCCTGTTCTTCTTTGTTTACTGGGTTCGGTGTTTCGATTCGCGTCGCTTGTTTGTGTGTGTCGTTGTGAGTTGCATCGTAGCTAGTGGGATAATACGGCTTATGTCCAGAAACTTTCATCGGTATATTGTCAAGATAACCGTTATCTTGATACCCGTAGTTGTATCCCTGTTCTTCTTTGTTTACTGGGTTCGGTGTTTCGTTTCGCATTGCTTGCTTGTTTGTGCCGTGAGTTGCATCGTAGCTAGTGGGATAATACGGCTTTTGTCCAGAAACATTCATCGTTATATTAAGAGTAGAATAACCGTTATGTTGATTTACGATGAATCTCTGATCATTCGAAATGGGGTTGAAGTTGTATGCATTTCTTCTGTGGTTCAAGCCAGCTGGTAAATAGACTGAAAATGAAAATAGAAGAACGTTTGTGTGTTTTTTCATTTCTTTGGTGGGATTCTTTTCTGAGGTTAACAAACGGTTTCTCGAACGCAGATTATCTTCAAAATTAACTAATCAACTGTCAAATCACGTGACAGTGTCAAATTGCTCCTAATTTGACACTTGTCACGTGATTTGACCATTGTTTAGCCGATTTGGAGATGGTCTGCGTTCGAGAAACCTGTAAGTCTGCCCCTCTACTCTATAAGCTAAAAATGATGCATCATGACAATCATCGCAGGTCAGCTTATGTTGGTTAATCTTTCGAATTCAGTGGTTCCACCAACTTAGGCTGACCTGCGATTATTGGCACGATGCTTCGTTTTCGTTTTGTAGAAAGACCTACTGAAACTGTGAGAGTTATCGAAAAGTCAAGTCAAGTCAAGTGTTAAGACTTTATATACAATGTTAAGGCTTTATAATAAACTAGCTGCGCCTCGCGGTGTTACCCGCGGTAGTTTCCGTTCCCGTGGGAATACCGGAATCAAAAGTAGCTTATGTGTTATTCCCGGTTATAAACTATGTATATTCCATGTTTCAGCCAAATCCGTTCAGTAGTTTTAGCGTGAAAGAGTAACAAACACACTTACATACTTACACACTTACACACACACAAACTTTCACCTTTATAATATTAGTAGGATATTTTTTTTTTTTTTTTTTATTAGGTTTTCAAAACTGGACGATACACATTATACATGATTGCTTGACAAAATAGGTAATGAAAGCTAGTGTACGACCTTCTCGATGAGAACACAGCTATATAAATTTAGTATCGTTTTCTTCATTGACCCGTGCGAAGTCGGGACGGGCAGCTAGTATAATACAAAGCCGTATATAATTCACAATATACAAGGAAATAGTACAACTAGCCTCAAGTTAATCGATAAATGTTATTATAAAATTACTGACTTTTTAAATGATAAAACCTTAGACTTAAATTAATTCAATGTCAATGTAACCTATTCTATCTGACCAAATTCAATATAAACTAAGTAGATAATATATTATGACTACATTGTAATAAACTTTAAAATATTTAGCATGCCAACAAGGCAAGGACATGAGTTCCGTGTATAATCCTATTTTAAGATCTTGTATACTACTTTGTATGATGTATACCACCATGTACCTGGCAAATAAATGAATTCTATTCTATTCTATTCAAGTTATGGACAACACCCTCAAATAAAATAACTTAAATCTTGGATTATGTACAAGATGGCGCTGTGTGAAATGTCTTAAGATATTCTTTGACGAAGGATGGTGGGACTCGGCAAAGGATAGAGACGGTTGGAAGAGTTTGGGGGAGACCTTTGCCCAGCAGTGGGACGAGACAGGTTGATAAAAAAAAATCTTGGATTACGTAAATTACGTTATAATATGAAAAGCTACAAATTAGTTATCATAATGATAATTACCTGTAGGAATCTCAGTAGCTACGAATTTCAATAATATTAAAATAAAAAATGGCACCATTTTTCCTGTTTTCTGAACTAAGAACTTTATCCTACAGCTCGTGAAGGAAGTCTAATGCAATTATGGCGAGCTTCTTATTCATCATATTTTCCTGGATTAATTATAATTATGAGATCATTATTATTTACATTAAGTTGTGTACTTCATGTACTTCTTTCTACTTTGTACTTTGTATCTGCGACTATACCTAGATGACTAAATAGTAACTTCGACGCGTTATTTAGTTTTTATTTTCTGATTTATGTTTAAGGTATTTTGATATATAATACTAAGTCTGCAGTAGTAACTAGAAGTATAATAAATAAAAAATTGTTACAACCTACATTTAACAATGAATATGGTAAAAGAACTTCTGAATATATAATACCCAGTTTAATTAATAGTTTGCCAGTTGAATTAAAAAATAAAATAACAACAAAAAATATTAAGTATTATTTAAAAAAATATTTCATTGAATAATGTTATCTAAACTGGAGCACCTTATACAATATTCACCTTCTCACTCGCATCGCATGTTCTCGCTCGAACTACCATAAATGCTTTTTTACGGTATGCGCACAGACAATGGCCTGTGCGCATGTGTGTGTAGGCTAGGCGTGTAGTACCTATCATCACAACATGTTGTTTTCAAGAAATATTATTCTTCATCATCATATTTTAATCTGTTTAGCTATGTACCTACTTATACAAATGGAACCAACCTTATAATTTTTTTTTTTTTCTTTGTTTGTCTAACCGAGAACTGTATGTCTTGTTAAACTTAACTTAAGTTTTAAGGCATATACTAACCAAAATTGTAACTGCATGTAATAGATAAATAAATAAATAAATAAATAAATAAATAAATAAATATGGACTTAGGTACTTAGGTAAATACAATCTGTTAAAAATATACTCTCCTACAAACCCACTCAAATAGTACTAATAGTAAATTATTGTTCTTTACTCTTTAATGTTTGTTGTGTTAAATATTTAAAATTGAATAGGTAAATAAAAATACTTAAATAAGTATACTAAAGTGCAGAACGCATTGCAGCTGCCGCGGCGTACGCCTCAGCATCCACCGAGATCCGCGAGCGCGCGTTCCTGGCGCTGGCCGAGCTCTTCTGCCTGTGCTGCCTGGTGACGGCGGGCGCGGCGGCGCATGCGCGTGCGCACGCGGACCAGCGCGCGCTGCTGGCGCAGGTGGCGGCGCTGCAGGCCGCCGCGCTGGGCTGGCTGCTGGAGGCGCAGCGCCCGACCAGGCACGACTTCCAGCTGGCGCTCAACAAGGTAGGTACAGCTGTCCTCTTATGATAAGGGAATGCTGAGCTCTTAGTCAGGAGGATGCAAAAGAGGTGACTTCCAGCTAACGATCAGCAAGGTGACTATATCATCTCATGATGGCGGTGGAATGCTGAGCTCTTATTCAGAGAGATTACTTCCAGCTGGCGCTCAGCGAGGTACTGTGCTCTCATGACGAATGGTGGCTTAGTCTGGAAGATGCGGTACAGTCATGGCAGTAAGAGATACGACTTATTCCAGCTGGCTCAATAACTTGTCTGTTTCACACGCGGACGGTGAAATTGTGAGCTCTAATTCTGTACCCCTAGATTTGTCCAACTACGCGCGTGCTAGGGTATTGTCATCGAGGTAGTATTAAAGAGTTACAATCTAATAGCTGACAAAGCTGACAACACTCAAAAAATGTGTGTGCAAATTCAATGATCTACAATGAAAAAACAAAAAAAAATGACATTTGACATTTGAATGTAGACGTTATGTCATTTCTTTTAATGTTCAATGTCGCTTGTACGCATAAAAGAAAAACTCTGCGCACTACGTAGCGTGCGCCGAGTTTTGGCGTTTACATTTTATTAGTCTGATTGAGGCTGTATAATACTACCTCGATGGGTATTGTATATAAAATGTGAAGTTGTGGATCCTTTGTTCCAGATAATGTTCGTGGAGAGCGCGGAGTCGTACAGCAAGGTGGACAACTGGCCCCCGGAGTCTGAGCGCGCGCTGCTGCACCGGCTGTGCTGCGAGGCGCCGCTGCCGCAGTACAACCTGCTGAGGATCATGTTTATAGGGCTCTCTAAGGTGCACTATAAAATAATGTTATGTTATGTTATGAGCCTGTTATGTCCCACTGCAGAGCAAAAGCCTCCCTTCCTTCTCTCCATTCATCCCTGTTTTGGGCCACTGTGGACCACTGTGGATAGTCTGCCCGCGACCACGGCTGGTGCAATCCAGTCGAAACGGCAGGATAAAATTAAAATTAAATAAAGGTAAATAGCGAGAAATACCCGTAAATATTATGTTTAATCACTGTGGACCAATCCTTTAGATGGGCATCTAACTCGTCTTTCCTTCTACGGCGTGGTCTGCCGCGAGGTCGTTTTTTGTTAGGAGGCGTCCACTCGGTAGTGGCCTTAGCCCACAACGTATCCGAATCGCGGATGTCGGGCAGCAAGCGGGTAGACTAAAATGGGATTGGGCAGGTCACGTCAGCCGCATAAAATAATAATCATAAATAAATATCCTTCGACTTTGCTTGCTTCCCCACTTCCCCAACAGCGACGGCCACGTGGTAGACCCAGGCGGCGATGGCGAGATGAGCTTGACTCCTTTAATAGAGACTGGCTCCAATAGGCACAGAACAGAGATCAGTGGAGGGAGGGAAGGGACGCCTTTGCCCTGCAGTGGGAAACGTCAGGCTTATAATAATTTATTTATTTATTTATTTTAGGAAGACCATCGGCACAAAGTAATGAGATAATAACTTAAACTAAGACTACTAAAAGGCCATTTAAAGGTCTCCTATAATAATAATAATAATTTGCTCGCTCCGCTAGCGTATGGGTGTTACAGGGGTGCCGATGCGGTGCTTGCCTAGGGCGCTCTCTACATTTAATCTGCCTCTACACATATTATATGTCGCTGGTACAGCTATATCATATCATATCATATTTTATTTAATAAAACATTGTACACACAAATACAAAGAACAAGTAATTAAGTAAGTAGGGCAAATATTTCACAAATTAACCCCGCACTAGGTCAAGCCTGTATCGCGGAAGTCAAAGTGAGATTTATAATACAACTAGATACTATGTCTAATATAAAATTTGGACTATTGCTATGTGTACTTTCTTGGTAGACCACGGGCAAGGACTGAGAACCTCCTCCTTTTTTGAAGTCGGTTGGAAATTGGGTTATTGTTTCCAGGAGCTACCAGTGTCATCAGCCGAGGTGTTCTCGCTGGTGGAGCAGCTAGTGCGGCGCGCATGCGCACTGCCCGCGGAGGACAATCCCTTGCAAGTGGACAAGCTGGAGGTACCAGAGTATCTCTTCCAGTTGTGCGCCTTCGCGCCGCCTGAGAACATCACTATGCCGATCGGGTAAGGCTTATTTAACGAGTGTATGAAATAATATTGAAATCGGCTTTAATATCGTAAGAGAGCATTTTCCTGCATACTCGAAGTACACTACTGTTCATAACTCAAGATACAAAGTCCTCGTCAGATACAAAAAAAAATATGGCACCACCTATTCAATCATATTTTTTTCAAAATCTGTCTTTTGACGGAAAAATGAGTAACAAATACATAGCAAAAAAATACATACAGAGGAACATAGAACTGCCTAGCCGTCTCAGTATACCGCGGGCGCTGTAGTGTATTGTGTTATGGTTTGTTATAATAAATAATAATAAATAATAAAAATAATTATAATAAAAATTTATTCATTAACTTAGTGCTACAAGTTACAATAAGTTTGTTGTAGGTACAGTCCGCCGCCGCTGGCCATCACGTCGCTGTACTGGCGCGCCTGGCTCGTGCTGACCATGCTGGCGGCGCACAACCCGCACGAGTTCGCGGAGCGCGCCGCCACCACCTACCCCACGCTGCGCGCGCTCATAGAGACCTGCATCACCAAGTGAGTGTAACACACAACCCGCACGAGTTCGCGGAGCGCGCCGCCACCACCTACCCCACGCTGCGCGCGCTCATAGAGACCTGCATCACCAAGTGAGTGTAACACACAACCCGCACGAGTTCGCGGAGCGCGCCGCCACCACCTACCCCACGCTGCGCGCGCTCATAGAGACCTGCATCACCAAGTGAGTGTAACACACAACCCGCACGAGTTCGCGGAGCGCGCCGCCACCACCTACCCCACGCTGCGCGCGCTCATAGAGACCTGCATCACCAAGTGAGTGTAACACACAACCCGCACGAGTTCGCGGAGCGCGCCGCCACCACCTACCCCACGCTGCGCGCGCTCATAGAGACCTGCATCACCAAGTGAGTGTAACACACAACCCGCACGAGTTCGCGGAGCGCGCCGCCACCACCTACCCCACTCTGCGCGCGCTCATAGAGACCTGCATCACCAAGTGAGTGTAACACACAACCCGCACCAGTTCGCGGAGCGCGCCGCCACCACCTACCCCACTCTGCGCGCGCTCATAGAGACCTGCATCACCAAGTGAGTGTAACACACAACCCGCACCAGTTCGCGGAGCGCGCCGCCACCACCTACCCCACTCTGCGCGCGCTCATAGAGACCTGCATCACCAAGTGAGTGTAACACACAACCCGCACCAGTTCGCGGAGCGCGCCGCCACCACCTACCCCACTCTGCGCGCGCTCATAGAGACCTGCATCACCAAGTGAGTGTAACACACAACCCGCACCAGTTCGCGGAGCGCGCCGCCACCACCTACCCCACTCTGCGCGCGCTCATAGAGACCTGCATCACCAAGTGAGTGTAACACACAACCCGCACCAGTTCGCGGAGCGCGCCGCCACCACCTACCCCACTCTGCGCGCGCTCATAGAGACCTGCATCACCAAGTGAGTGTAACACACAACCCGCACCAGTTCGCGGAGCGCGCCGCCACCACCTACCCCACTCTGCGCGCGCTCATAGAGACCTGCATCACCAAGTGAGTGTAACACACAACCCGCACGAGTTCGCGGAGCGCGCCGCCACCACCTACCCCACTCTGCGCGCGCTCATAGAGACCTGCATCACCAAGTGAGTGTAACAGACAACCCGCACCAGTTCGCGGAGCGCGCCGCCACCACCTACCCCACTCTGCGCGCGCTCATAGAGACCTGCATCACCAAGTGAGTGTAACACACAACCCGCACCAGTTCGCGGAGCGCGCCGCCACCACCTACCCCACTCTGCGCGCGCTCATAGAGACCTGCATCACCAAGTGAGTGTAACACACAACCCGCACCAGTTCGCGGAGCGCGCCGCCACCACCTACCCCACTCTGCGCGCGCTCATAGAGACCTGCATCACCAAGTGAGTGTAACACACAACCCGCACCAGTTCGCGGAGCGCGCCGCCACCACCTACCCCACTCTGCGCGCGCTCATAGAGACCTGCATCACCAAGTGAGTGTAACAGACAACCCGCACCAGTTCGCGGAGCGCGCCGCCACCACCTACCCCACTCTGCGCGCGCTCATAGAGACCTGCATCACCAAGTGAGTGTAACAGACAACCCGCACCAGTTCGCGGAGCGCGCCGCCACCACCTACCCCACTCTGCGCGCGCTCATAGAGACCTGCATCACCAAGTGAGTGTAACACACAACCCGCACCAGTTCGCGGAGCGCGCCGCCACCACCTACCCCACTCTGCGCGCGCTCATAGAGACCTGCATCACCAAGTGAGTGTAACACACAACCCGCACCAGTTCGCGGAGCGCGCCGCCACCACCTACCCCACTCTGCGCGCGCTCATAGAGACCTGCATCACCAAGTGAGTGTAACACACAACCCGCACCAGTTCGCGGAGCGCGCCGCCACCACCTACCCCACTCTGCGCGCGCTCATAGAGACCTGCATCACCAAGTGAGTGTAACAGACAACCCGCACGAGTTCGCGGAGCGCGCCGCCACCACCTACCCCACTCTGCGCGCGCTCATAGAGACCTGCATCACCAAGTGAGTGTAACAGACAACCCGCACCAGTTCGCGGAGCGCGCCGCCACCACCTACCCCACTCTGCGCGCGCTCATAGAGACCTGCATCACCAAGTGAGTGTAACAGACAACCCGCACCAGTTCGCGGAGCGCGCCGCCACCACCTACCCCACTCTGCGCGCGCTCATAGAGACCTGCATCACCAAGTGAGTGTAACACACAACCCGCACCAGTTCGCGGAGCGCGCCGCCACCACCTACCCCACTCTGCGCGCGCTCATAGAGACCTGCATCACCAAGTGAGTGTAACACACAACCCGCACCAGTTCGCGGAGCGCGCCGCCACCACCTACCCCACTCTGCGCGCGCTCATAGAGACCTGCATCACCAAGTGAGTGTAACACACAACCCGCACCAGTTCGCGGAGCGCGCCGCCACCACCTACCCCACTCTGCGCGCGCTCATAGAGACCTGCATCACCAAGTGAGTGTAACAGACAACCCGCACCAGTTCGCGGAGCGCGCCGCCACCACCTACCCCACTCTGCGCGCGCTCATAGAGACCTGCATCACCAAGTGAGTGTAACACACAACCCGCACCAGTTCGCGGAGCGCGCCGCCACCACCTACCCCACTCTGCGCGCGCTCATAGAGACCTGCATCACCAAGTGAGTGTAACACACAACCCGCACCAGTTCGCGGAGCGCGCCGCCACCACCTACCCCACTCTGCGCGCGCTCATAGAGACCTGCATCACCAAGTGAGTGTAACAGACAACCCGCACCAGTTCGCGGAGCGCGCCGCCACCACCTACCCCACTCTGCGCGCGCTCATAGAGACCTGCATCACCAAGTGAGTGTAACAGACAACCCGCACCAGTTCGCGGAGCGCGCCGCCACCACCTACCCCACTCTGCGCGCGCTCATAGAGACCTGCATCACCAAGTGAGTGTAACACACAACCCGCACCAGTTCGCGGAGCGCGCCGCCACCACCTACCCCACTCTGCGCGCGCTCATAGAGACCTGCATCACCAAGTGAGTGTAACACACAACCCGCACCAGTTCGCGGAGCGCGCCGCCACCACCTACCCCACTCTGCGCGCGCTCATAGAGACCTGCATCACCAAGTGAGTGTAACACACAACCCGCACCAGTTCGCGGAGCGCGCCGCCACCACCTACCCCACTCTGCGCGCGCTCATAGAGACCTGCATCACCAAGTGAGTGTAACAGACAACCCGCACCAGTTCGCGGAGCGCGCCGCCACCACCTACCCCACTCTGCGCGCGCTCATAGAGACCTGCATCACCAAGTGAGTGTAACAGACAACCCGCACCAGTTCGCGGAGCGCGCCGCCACCACCTACCCCACTCTGCGCGCGCTCATAGAGACCTGCATCACCAAGTGAGTGTAACACACAACCCGCACCAGTTCGCGGAGCGCGCCGCCACCACCTACCCCACTCTGCGCGCGCTCATAGAGACCTGCATCACCAAGTGAGTGTAACACACAACCCGCACGAGTTCGCGGAGCGCGCCGCCACCACCTACCCCACGCTGCGCGCGCTCATAGAGACCTGCATCACCAAGTGAGTGTAACACACAACCCAAGTAACGAATATTGAGCAGATTCCAGATATTTTATTTTTCTTCACATCAGGATTGCCAGCTTTATTGAGTTAGATATCAAGATAGCAGGTCCATTTGATGGTGTAGTGTAGGATCAGCTGACACTTCAGCAATCTTAAATTGAAGAATCACTATGCAAAACAAAATGTAGATGCCCCCAAATCTCTCTTCCGCCAGTCATATTTAACACCTGTAATATCACTTACCCTGCAGCAAACCCAGCATAGAATGGAACAGCTCAGTGGTGGAGACGGAAGCGGAAAAGGCAGCCATCTTGCAACTAGAGACCCATCTAGCGGCCGCCAGCAACGCCAAGCTTCCTGTCACAGAACACACGTCGCGGCTGCTCAGTCAGGTATAAAAAAAACTCAGGCCTTTTACATCTTTACTAGATAATTTATACAGCGATAAGAGGCAATCTTTTAGGTATCATATTTATATTCATGATGTTGTTGTTGTTGTTGTTTTTAGCCTATACTGTCCCACTGCTGGGCAAAGGCTTCCCCTCGAGTTTTCCAGTCTTTTCGGTCTAACGCCATTGCCTGCCACTGATCATTGCTAATTCATTGCTTATTCATTATGTATGTTCTATTATTGTTTACAAAGATTTTTCTGTTTTGATTTTATGTACATGTTGTACCCACAACTTTAATCAGCTTTCCCTATCCTCAAAGGTTTGCTGGAAGAAAAAATATGGAAGAAAACAATAAATAAAATAAATAAATAAAAATAAAAACTCTAGTTAGGGTTAAGCTCGCCTTTGTACATGCCTTTTAATTTAGTTTTTTATATGTAATTTTTTGTGTACAATAAAGGATAAAAAATCTTTGCCTACACTTATGGCTGACTAAGCTACTGAGTATGAACAAGTGGGCATCTACGGTGACGGAGTTTTAAAGCCTCCGTTATGGCCTAACGACTGCTGTTACCGAAATGACGCGCCTACCGAAGCACGGATGCAATTAGACATGTATTTTAGTATCGCTATATTCTGCCCTTGGATTGTGTAACTTGTCTCATGACGTATCCAAGTTGTATCAAAGCAAAAATCACAGTAAATCGCGAAAATAACTGTCAGATTAAAGGCTGATTATGTAAATTAGTAAGTAACTTACTTAATTACTGTCATATTGGACAGTTGTTTTCGTGATTTACTGTGATTTTTGCTTTGATACATCTTGGATACATCATGAGACAAGTTACACAATCCAAGGGCAGAATATAGCGATACTAAAATGCATGTCTAATTGCTTCCGTGCTTCAACAAGTTACACAATCAGAGGGCTGTCGCCTGTTCCCCAGCTGACGAGCATGGAGCCGACGGGGCCGGCCCGCAAGCCCCCGGCCGGCGTGGTGGAGTCGCTGCAGTCCCTGAGCGCGGCGCTGCGGCTGGGCGCGCTGCTGTGCCGGCAGCCGGCGCTGCTGCTGCAGCTGGTGGAGCGCCACGGCACGCGCCGCGCCATGCCCTGGCTGCACAGACTGCTGCGGCAGGACCGGCTGCAGCTCAGGTATGAAAGATGATGGATACCAAGAAGACAGGCAAGAGCTTTACACAAAATCGTAACCCTGAAAATTGCGTTCGAAGTCGTCTATAAGTTGTTCACATTGAGATGTATTAAAGAGTCACAATCTAATAGCTGACAACACTCAAAAAATGTGCGAGCAAATTCAGTGTTCTACAATGACATTTGACGTTTGAATGTAGACGTTATGTCGTTTGTTTTAATGTTCAATGTCACTTGTACGCAAAAAAGTAAAACTCGGCGCACTACGCAGCGTGCGCCGAGTTTTGGCGTTTACATTTTATTTGTCTGATTGTGGCTCTATAATACATCTCAATGGTTTTGCATGATAATGTGACGCAGACAGTTCCATATTAAATTGAATCAAACTTCAAAATCAATTCGGTTCCCAGCGTGCTCCCAGTGCAATGCCTCTGCGAGTTTCTGTCGGCGGGGGGCGGTGCGGGGGGTCCGGGGGAGGGGAAGGCGGGCGAGCTGTGCGCACATCTGCGACGCACCCTGCACGACACGGAGGAGGGAGCGAGAGCGGTGCTGCACTACTACACGCAGAGGCTGTCTCACTCGCACGCTGCCACGCGCGCGCAGGCCAGCAGGGTGAGTGGGGGGGACGTTAGTACATAGCAACATAACATAGGTCGCGCCACGTAAAAAGAGCGCTGGCTGTCAAACTGCTCCGTGGTCGATGATTGGTGGAGAGGTGTTGCGGCGCACTTCATACCATTGATTTAGCGAGTGCTATTGGTTCGTCAGCGAGTGAGCACTGGCACAAACAACTCCCCTTAGCGCTCTTTTTACGTGGCGCGATCTATACCCAAAATAATTGCATATACGTGGAAAATCTTAGAATTTTGAGTTGATTCTCTGATTTTTTTGTGTATCTAGATTTACAGCCATTTTTCTTCTGTTAAAATTGACTAGATAGAATTTGCTTTGTATATTACAGGGTTTGAAACTGGTGCTAACGGAGACAGAAGACGCTACAGAAATGGATTATAATGCTGACGTCAGTCCAGAGTGCGTATCTTAAATTTCTAGCTCCAATATTCGTGCTTAACCTTGAGTCACTTCCTGTCCCAAGGCCGTTTGCTTTATGTTTTTCTTCACCACTCCGATGCTTGCGCCCTCAGCCCTCCCTATTAGGCTCAACTCACACCAAAAGAGCGGCGAAGACCAGCGAAGCGGAGCGCAGTTTCAGTGTCATATGAATTTCAACTTTATTTTCATTACTATAATACTTATTCTTCGCCGCTCTTTTGGTGTGAGTTGAGCCTTAACGCTCTCGTGAATCGCTCGTGGCGAACACGTATTAACCATTGTCCTGTTGATATGGCCGGCTAAGCTGAGAGAATGGTTTAGGTGCTGGGCAAGCCTATTCCATCTCAACTATGTCCCAGGCACTACAGTGTCCCGTTAAGTAGGCAAAGCTTGCCTCCTGACTCTGTATAATCTAGTAAAGATGTAAAGGCCTAAGTTTTTATTTCTTCTTCATAGAGAATGGCTAGAGTTGCTGTGTTCTCTGCCCCAGTGGGAGGCAGTTTGTGAGGAAGTTATACCGAGGCTGCGCGCGGCCTGCTTAGTGGAGTGCGTGCCGAGACATCTCGCCGCCTACATCGCCTTCCTGGCTAAGCACGTGCGCGCCGCGCCGCATCTGGACCATACCGATATTGTGCTCGTGAGTATACAAGCTGATCAAACGGCCATCGTGCTCGTGAGTGTACACTCAGAGGCTAGTGCTGCTGTATACTTAGTGGAATGCGCGCATCACCTGTAGGCCTAACATGTGCAACGCGTCGAGACGACAAATGAAATATCTCGATAATGTCGACTACTTTAACGTATTATGCTAGAGCAGGACAGAGAATTTTGTCGACGACGAGAAGGTTTGTCATGTTGCACATGTTAGGCCTACTGGACCACACGGATATTAGTGCTCGTAAGAATACACTTGAAAGCAGTGACTGGAGTGTATATTCTGCTATTGCTGCTGTATACTTAGTGGAATGCGAGCCGCGCCACATCTGGACCACACGGACAGTGCTCGTGAGTATACGCACCACTAGCCATAGTTCGGCAGTCTCTAGGCGTTAGTTGAATCAGGCGTGACTTTGCGGAAGTCCATCTTAAGATATTGAACATTTCAGAATATCTAGTCCTCCTCCGCTAATTTAATCTCAACCAAATCGTAAGGTTTCCTCACGATGTTTTACACAAAACTATAGTCACTAGGCGTTTTTGTGTAGTTTTGGTAGACTGCTTGCGTTTGTACCGATTGAAAATGCGAGGAACGTGTGCATGGGTCACTGCTTGCAAGAATACGCCATGTATAAGTTGTAAGCGTTCAGTTTCCGTGTGCAGGAGCTGAGCCAGGTGCTGATGGAGCGCACGAGTGTGGTCTCGCGCGTGCTGGGCACGGGCGAGGCGCGCGAGGAGCTGCGTGGCTGCGAGCTGCAGCAGCACCGGGCGCTGCACGCGCTCACTGCCATCCTGCACGACCATCTGCAGAAGGTAGCTAACACTAGCTCTGATGGAGCGCACGAGTGTGGTCTCGCGCGTGCTGGGCACGGGCGAGGCGCGCGAGGAGCTGCGTGGCTGCGAGCTGCAGCAGCACCGGGCGCTGCACGCGCTCACTGCCATCCTGCACGACCATCTGCAGAAGGTAGCTAACACTAGCTCTGATGGAGCGCACGAGTGTGGTCTCGCGCGTGCTGGGCACGGGCGAGGCGCGCGAGGAGCTGCGTGGCTGCGAGCTGCAGCAGCACCGGGCGCTGCACGCGCTCACTGCCATCCTGCACGACCATCTGCAGAAGGTAGCTAACACTAGCTCTGATGGAGCGCACGAGTGTGGTCTCGCGCGTGCTGGGCACGGGCGAGGCGCGCGAGGAGCTGCGTGGCTGCGAGCTGCAGCAGCACCGGGCGCTGCACGCGCTCACTGCCATCCTGCACGACCATCTGCAGAAGGTAGCTAACACTAGCTCTGATGGAGCGCACGAGTGTGGTCTCGCGCGTGCTGGGCACGGGCGAGGCGCGCGAGGAGCTGCGTGGCTGCGAGCTGCAGCAGCACCGGGCGCTGCACGCGCTCACTGCCATCCTGCACGACCATCTGCAGAAGGTAGCTAACACTAGCTCTGATGGAGCGCACGAGTGTGGTCTCGCGCGTGCTGGGCACGGGCGAGGCGCGCGAGGAGCTGCGTGGCTGCGAGCTGCAGCAGCACCGGGCGCTGCACGCGCTCACTGCCATCCTGCACGACCATCTGCAGAAGGTAGCTAACACTAGCTCTGATGGAGCGCACGAGTGTGGTCTCGCGCGTGCTGGGCACGGGCGAGGCGCGCGAGGAGCTGCGTGGCTGCGAGCTGCAGCAGCACCGGGCGCTGCACGCGCTCACTGCCATCCTGCACGACCATCTGCAGAAGGTAGCTAACACTAGCTCTGATGGAGCGCACGAGTGTGGTCTCGCGCGTGCTGGGCACGGGCGAGGCGCGCGAGGAGCTGCGTGGCTGCGAGCTGCAGCAGCACCGGGCGCTGCACGCGCTCACTGCCATCCTGCACGACCATCTGCAGAAGGTAGCTAACACTAGCTCTGATGGAGCGCACGAGTGTGGTCTCGCGCGTGCTGGGCACGGGCGAGGCGCGCGAGGAGCTGCGTGGCTGCGAGCTGCAGCAGCACCGGGCGCTGCACGCGCTCACTGCCATCCTGCACGACCATCTGCAGAAGGTAGCTAACACTAGCTCTGATGGAGCGCACGAGTGTGGTCTCGCGCGTGCTGGGCACGGGCGAGGCGCGCGAGGAGCTGCGTGGCTGCGAGCTGCAGCAGCACCGGGCGCTGCACGCGCTCACTGCCATCCTGCACGACCATCTGCAGAAGGTAGCTAACACTAGCTCTGATGGAGCGCACGAGTGTGGTCTCGCGCGTGCTGGGCACGGGCGAGGCGCGCGAGGAGCTGCGTGGCTGCGAGCTGCAGCAGCACCGGGCGCTGCACGCGCTCACTGCCATCCTGCACGACCATCTGCAGAAGGTAGCTAACACTAGCTCTGATGGAGCGCACGAGTGTGGTCTCGCGCGTGCTGGGCACGGGCGAGGCGCGCGAGGAGCTGCGTGGCTGCGAGCTGCAGCAGCACCGGGCGCTGCACGCGCTCACTGCCATCCTGCACGACCATCTGCAGAAGGTAGCTAACACTAGCTCTGATGGAGCGCACGAGTGTGGTCTCGCGCGTGCTGGGCACGGGCGAGGCGCGCGAGGAGCTGCGTGGCTGCGAGCTGCAGCAGCACCGGGCGCTGCACGCGCTCACTGCCATCCTGCACGACCATCTGCAGAAGGTAGCTAACACTAGCTCTGATGGAGCGCACGAGTGTGGTCTCGCGCGTGCTGGGCACGGGCGAGGCGCGCGAGGAGCTGCGTGGCTGCGAGCTGCAACATAAGAATAAAAAACAAAGAAGAATATATACAGCATTCTTGTGAGTAAAGGAGACAAAGCATTAGATCTTTTGTCCCTCATCGCGTGCCGTTTTTTTGTATGGCCGGAAACTTGATGCCCCAAATTTTGTACTACGAAACTATGGATTCACTGCATTGTTTTGTCCCTTTCGGCGGCATGCTCAATGTTCGTCCAGGTACTATACTAGGTCCATGGTATAATCAGTGGTTTGTGAAACTTTCTGTAGGTGCGCACATCCAGTCCAGATCCCGCGAACGAGGTAGAAGAGGGCGTGTGGCCGGACGGGGAGCGCGTCACGCTGCAGTGGGGAGGGGGGCGGCGGGCCACGCTACACGTCGTTGTTGCGCACGCGCATCTCAAGCTGCTGTGCCTCGGGCCCTCCGTTTGTAAGTTTGTAACGTTTTGGAAATTATAAGCTAGAGGAGTCTAGAAGGAATGAGTGAAATAATGCAAAGAGTTTCAATAAACAACTTTTATTGATGATCTGGAATAAATTATAAAATTGGGCGCCTTTATAAAATTAAGAAATTATAGATATACGATGCTACGGCTAGCTTAAATGAGAAACTTAACTATTTAGGGTTCACAGGGTTCGTGGAGAGCCAACACGATCAGACTTTTACCAGCAACCATTTACGTGGAAACTTAAATTTAAATTTTACTGCTGAAGGCAGAACCAGAGGTGTGTAGATTGATTTGTAGTTAGTTTGAGAACAGCACAGAAATAATTAAGAACTCAGCCGAGAAAGAAGTTCCTCGAGACTGAGGATACCGTGGAGAGGTTCGCAGTGGCCGGTCTCAGAGGAAGGGGGCCCGCTCACTGCGAAGACAGCACCGCTCCAGGTGAGATCCCGTCCGCGAGGTCTCGGCTGGTGACTCGAGAGGTTGGTGTATAAACTAAAAGAAGAACCAGAAGAAGAACGAAGAATCCGAAGAACGAAGAATCCGAAGAATCCGAAGAACCTGTTGAACGAAACGTTCATTACTCACTGACCCGTGACCACGTCATTGAGGGATTGGCAGTGAAACAAAAGATAACTTACCCCGAACGGGGTTCTTTATGGCGCCGAGAAACAGAGCTGAATCCTCAGCTGGACTCTGTCGCCGCGTCTTCGCCGGGAAAGCACTCGCCAGGGCTTCCGTCCACTCGTGGGTAAAATGATGGATATTCACTGGGAGGACACCACGAGTTCGGCTATGCGCACGCGCCGGCGACGAGTCCTACGGCAAAAACCACCAATATTTATTCCCGGCTTCCTGAATTGGCAGCCGTCGATAGGAAATCCATTATAAAGATGCTTACCAGCTGAGATGTAATTAAAATTCACTGATTGTTTTCGAAAGATAAAAGGAAGGACGTGCCCAGGGCACTCGATCTAACCAAAGAAAGAACCGGGTTTCCAGCTCAGGGAATACCTGGATTCCCAGAAAACCATAATTGATTCCGATATTTAAATTTGTTTACTATTTCAATTTCACAACGAAGGTTCAATGAACTTTGATGAAGTGAAGCACAGCCAAAATATCTGAAATGCGAATTTGACAATTCTAAAGATCTGACACTGAAACTAAACCTGAAACTATAAAAAAACTAAATTAATGCTGGCCGGAAAGAAACAAAAACTTGGCGACTTTCCAGTAGCCGTGTCTAATCCGGCAACACTATAAAACGAGAATGTTAATTATATTTTACATCTGTCACTGTCCTAATGACAACGTGACAGATGACATACTTACTACTTTAAAATACGTAGCCATAATGAAGTTAGTGAACCGAAACACGATAAAGGCGGGAATATTTAAAAACACCATTACAAGTTCAATTGGTACAATTTACTACGACAGTTTTCAGCATTCAAAACTGTAAAAAAGAAAGAACAATCATTTATTGTGGTAGAACCTCAAGGAGGAAACTGAAGTGCAGTTTCGTCTTACATGCTAGGTGATTCTAATGCCTGTTCCAACGCGACTCTACACCAGGGAAAGAATCAGCCAAGAACCTGGTGGTGTGAGCCTTGCTTTTTTTTAAAAGCGTTCCCTTAACATTCTAAATAATCAAGCTTCAGTGGGAAGCCAGTCAAACAAAGTAAGGCATGTCAAAGCAAGTAAAAGTAGTTGTAAAATTAACAAGATAACACCTCAACAAATGTTGTCTGGCATCACTGTCATTAAAAAAATATTTGATTTCATACTTAGAGAAAGAAAGAAATAGAGCGCTGCATGTTCCTTTCTCAGTCACACAAAAACAAAGAAGAATATATACAACATTCTCGTGAGTAAAAGAGACAAAGCATTAGATCTTTTGTCCCTCATCGCGTGCCGTTTTTTTGTATGGCCGGAAACTTGATGCTCCGAATTTTGTACTACGAGACTATGGATTCACTGCATCTTTTGTCCCTTTCGGCGGCATGCACACTGTTCGTCTAGGTATTATACTAGGTCCATGATTTTATATCTTCAATATCAGATGCCATTTCCAGACGACACAAACCAGACCATGTACTCCTGGCTCCAAAACGTGTGGGTTGGGAACGAGGCTCCGAACGCGTTACATACAGACTCCCACCTCGAAGCCGTGCTGCTCCCTGATTGGCTGAGACTGCACCTGGTCCGGTCGGCTCGGCCGCCGCTATTGGCTGCTGGCTTGCGCGGGCTGCCGGCCAATAAGCTGGCGCTGTTTATACAGACGTTTGGCATGCCCAGGACTGCTATGAGGTGAGGATTTCTTGTGTGAAATTAACTTTGAAATGACACCAAGTTAAAGGTGTATGCAAATTTCCAGCTTTCTCACATTTATAAATACATAAACACGGGGTTTTATCGCGTTATTTACCTTGTTTCTTTACGACTTATTTGATAAGGTAAATAACGCGATAAAACCCCGTGTCCATGTATTTAGAAATATGAATTGTTATTGATGTTTAGGAAATACTATCTCAAATTTTGAGGTTAACCCATTGAGATGTATTAAAGAGTCACAATCTAATAGCTGACAACACTGAAAAAATGTGCGTGCAAATTCAATGTTCTACAATGACATTTGACATTTGAATGTAGACGTTATGTCATTTGTTTTAATGTTCAATGTCGCTTGTACGCATAAAAGTAAAACTCTGCGCACTACGTAGCGTACGCAGAGTTTTGGCGTTTACATTTTATTAGACCATATAAAGTCATTGGACTATTTTAGTTTTTTTCATTTATTGATTTGTTTTTAGTGCATTACTAGCGGCATTAGACGCGTGCCCTGCCAACGCAGTGGTGAGGCTGGGCGTGGAGCGCGGCTACATGTCGCAACTACTGCGCGTGCAGCGAGCGCGCGGCGCCACGGGCGGGGCTGCCTTCGCGGCAGCGTTGGGGTTAACACACCAGGTCTACCCGCCTGGTGAGTTTACTTACCCTTTTTCACTAATTTGGCGTACAATGTTCAATATAACAACGTAATACAGATTGTCCCATTAAGGTTTGTGACACTTTTTGTCATTGTGATTCGAGTTTTCGATAATTTTACAGCTGAATCACAAACTAAGCATTATTATTTTTGGATCTCAATGTTGTCGCCTACCTTTACTTTTATAGTAAAAAAGTTTTGTACTAAGGAAACTGTAGGTATATTTAAAAGTTTTTGAAAAACATTTAGCTTAATTTACATTTATTGTCAAGACAAAGGTGCCAAAATGTTGTCACAGCCTGCGAAATTAGATTATTTTATTTGATAATTTTTGAATATTTAATGAATATTTAAGTGTTAAACCACACTTAAATATTCATTATAAATTAAAAATCTTACTAAAAGTTACGGACTCAATTTGAACCCGCGAAGATACAAGCGATCGCCCTTTAGCCGGGCTGCCTTGAACCACTCGGCCACGGAACCCATGACGTCAAAGCCGAAACTATCAGTAAGATGATATTTCTATTGGATAATGTTAAATTCCATTGTTACAGATGACGACTTGTTCGCGGAGAAGTCGCTGCCGCCTGAAGACGAAGACGATTGTTACATGACGGTGACGCCAGCGCCGCTGCAGATAGAGCTGGTGCCTTCCCTGCTGTCCACCGCCTTCGCCGGAGCCACCTCCTTCCAAGGAGACATGGACACTGCCTTCATGCAGCTGGTCCAGGTAACTATAACAAGATGACACCAGGTCTGATAGAGCTGGTGCCTTCCCTGCTGTCCACCGCCTTCGCCGGAGCCACCTCCTTCCAAGGAGACATGGACACTGCCTTCATGCAGCTGGTCCAGGTAACTATAACAAGATGACACCAGGTCTGATAGAGCTGGTGCCTTCCCTGCTGTCCACCGCCTTCGCCGGAGCCACCTCCTTCCAAGGAGACATGGACACTGCCTTCATGCAGCTGGTCCAGGTAACTATAACAAGATGACACCAGGTCTGATAGAGCTGGTGCCTTCCCTGCTGTCCACCGCCTTCGCCGGAGCCACCTCCTTCCAAGGAGACATGGACACTGCCTTCATGCAGCTGGTCCAGGTAACTATAACAAGATGACACCAGGTCTGATAGAGCTGGTGCCTTCCCTGCTGTCCACCGCCTTCGCCGGAGCCACCTCCTTCCAAGGAGACATGGACACTGCCTTCATGCAGCTGGTCCAGGTAACTATAACAAGATGACACCAGGTCTGATAGAGCTGGTGCCTTCCCTGCTGTCCACCGCCTTCGCCGGAGCCACCTCCTTCCAAGGAGACATGGACACTGCCTTCATGCAGCTGGTCCAGGTAACTATAACAAGATGACACCAGGTCTGATAGAGCTGGTGCCTTCCCTGCTGTCCACCGCCTTCGCCGGAGCCACCTCCTTCCAAGGAGACATGGACACTGCCTTCATGCAGCTGGTCCAGGTAACTATAACAAGATGACACCAGGTCTGATAGAGCTGGTGCCTTCCCTGCTGTCCACCGCCTTCGCCGGAGCCACCTCCTTCCAAGGAGACATGGACACTGCCTTCATGCAGCTGGTCCAGGTAACTATAACAAGATGACACCAGGTCTGATAGAGCTGGTGCCTTCCCTGCTGTCCACCGCCTTCGCCGGAGCCACCTCCTTCCAAGGAGACATGGACACTGCCTTCATGCAGCTGGTCCAGGTAACTATAACAAGATGACACCAGGTCTGATAGAGCTGGTGCCTTCCCTGCTGTCCACCGCCTTCGCCGGAGCCACCTCCTTCCAAGGAGACATGGACACTGCCTTCATGCAGCTGGTCCAGGTAACTATAACAAGATGACACCAGGTCTGATAGAGCTGGTGCCTTCCCTGCTGTCCACCGCCTTCGCCGGAGCCACCTCCTTCCAAGGAGACATGGACACTGCCTTCATGCAGCTGGTCCAGGTAACTATAACAAGATGACACCAGGTCTGATAGAGCTGGTGCCTTCCCTGCTGTCCACCGCCTTCGCCGGAGCCACCTCCTTCCAAGGAGACATGGACACTGCCTTCATGCAGCTGGTCCAGGTAACTATAACAAGATGACACCAGGTCTGATAGAGCTGGTGCCTTCCCTGCTGTCCACCGCCTTCGCCGGAGCCACCTCCTTCCAAGGAGACATGGACACTGCCTTCATGCAGCTGGTCCAGGTAACTATAACAAGATGACACCAGGTCTGATAGAGCTGGTGCCTTCCCTGCTGTCCACCGCCTTCGCCGGAGCCACCTCCTTCCAAGGAGACATGGACACTGCCTTCATGCAGCTGGTCCAGGTAACTATAACAAGATGACACCAGGTCTGATAGAGCTGGTGCCTTCCCTGCTGTCCACCGCCTTCGCCGGAGCCACCTCCTTCCAAGGAGACATGGACACTGCCTTCATGCAGCTGGTCCAGGTAACTATAACAAGATGACACCAGGTCTGATAGAGCTGGTGCCTTCCCTGCTGTCCACCGCCTTCGCCGGAGCCACCTCCTTCCAAGGAGACATGGACACTGCCTTCATGCAGCTGGTCCAGGTAACTATAACAAGATGACACCAGGTCTGATAGAGCTGGTGCCTTCCCTGCTGTCCACCGCCTTCGCCGGAGCCACCTCCTTCCAAGGAGACATGGACACTGCCTTCATGCAGCTGGTCCAGGTAACTATAACAAGATGACACCAGGTCTGATAGAGCTGGTGCCTTCCCTGCTGTCCACCGCCTTCGCCGGAGCCACCTCCTTCCAAGGAGACATGGACACTGCCTTCATGCAGCTGGTCCAGGTAACTATAACAAGATGACACCAGGTCTGATAGAGCTGGTGCCTTCCCTGCTGTCCACCGCCTTCGCCGGAGCCACCTCCTTCCAAGGAGACATGGACACTGCCTTCATGCAGCTGGTCCAGGTAACTATAACAAGATGACACCAGGTCTGATAGAGCTGGTGCCTTCCCTGCTGTCCACCGCCTTCGCCGGAGCCACCTCCTTCCAAGGAGACATGGACACTGCCTTCATGCAGCTGGTCCAGGTAACTATAACAAGATGACACCAGGTCTGATAGAGCTGGTGCCTTCCCTGCTGTCCACCGCCTTCGCCGGAGCCACCTCCTTCCAAGGAGACATGGACACTGCCTTCATGCAGCTGGTCCAGGTAACTATAACAAGATGACACCAGGTCTGATAGAGCTGGTGCCTTCCCTGCTGTCCACCGCCTTCGCCGGAGCCACCTCCTTCCAAGGAGACATGGACACTGCCTTCATGCAGCTGGTCCAGGTAACTATAACAAGATGACACCAGGTCTGATAGAGCTGGTGCCTTCCCTGCTGTCCACCGCCTTCGCCGGAGCCACCTCCTTCCAAGGAGACATGGACACTGCCTTCATGCAGCTGGTCCAGGTAACTATAACAAGATGACACCAGGTCTGATAGAGCTGGTGCCTTCCCTGCTGTCCACCGCCTTCGCCGGAGCCACCTCCTTCCAAGGAGACATGGACACTGCCTTCATGCAGCTGGTCCAGGTAACTATAACGCATGATAGGACGCAGTGCGCCGAGTTTTACTTTTTTACGTACAAGCGACATCATAACGTCTACATTCAAATGTCAAATGTCATTGTAGTACATTGAATTTGCTCGGACATTTTTTGAGTGTTGTCAGCTATTAGATTGTGACTCTTTAGTATAGTCAAAGACGATTAATATCTAGAAGACAGACAAAGGCCATACACAAAATCGTAACCCGTACCAGATAGCCTGGAAACTTTAAAACATCCTACGACTATCCATCTACGTTACAAATTTTATCCAAGAAATTTCAATTACTTTCTAGTTAAAATTACCTCAATTTTTTTTTATATTGAATATTGTTGCTACCTACTACCAAAGACGATTAATATCTAGAAGACAGACAAAGGCCATACACAAAATCGTAACCCTAAAAAATAGCCTGAAAACTCTAAAACATCAATTTTATCCAAGAAATTTCAATTACTTTCTAGTTAAAAATGTTTAAATATTGAATATTGTTGCTACCTACTACTAAGTATTGAAATTTCTTGGATAAAATTGATGTTTTAAAGTTTTCAGGCTATCTGGTACTGCGGGATCGGGTTACGATTTTGTGTATGGCCTTTGTCTGTCTTCTAGATATTAATCGTCTTTGCTACTACTAAGTATTTAAATTTCTTGGATAAAATTGATGTTTTAAAGCAGGGGTCGGCAAGTATTTTTAGGTGGGGTCCGGATAATGTGGGAAAATATTAACGAGGTCCAGAAAGAAAACAGATAATAATAAGGGTCGATCTTTTAGCGAGCAAAATTTTTTTTAAGCTTGAAGCAACGTAACACTTGATTTTGCTTACGGTCGGCTCTTATCGTGTGAAAAGACGCGAGCGAAGCGAGCAAATTTTTGGAATGAAAAAAATGAACATTTTTTTTTTTCTTTGCCATGCATTTTTTTTTGACATGCCATTTCGATTCGCTTAGGGTCGATCTTTATTTTCCGAGAAACAACGCGAGCGAAGCGAGCAAAATTTTTTTTTAAGATTAAAGCAACGTAACACTTGATTTTGCTTACGGTCGGCTCTTATTCCGTGTGAAACGACGCGAGCGAAGCGAGCAAATTTTTTTTAAAGATAAAAGCAACGTAAGTACCTACCATTTTTCTTACGGTCGGTTTTCATTCTGCGAGGAGGAATTACATAATAAAATAAGTTTTGCGTCGCGACGCCTATAAATATCTTGTATGAAAGGTACGCGGAAGAGACACTTTTCTGTGTGTTTGGCTAAAGTGCATACAAGACTTGTTACAATTAATTTTTAAAGAAACTTTTTTTTAAGATAAAAGCAACGTGGCACTTTGTTTGGGTCGCTTTTATTCTGTTAAAAACGATGCGACCTTAATGAGCAAAATTTTTTTAAGAAAAATCATCGTAGTTTTGGCAAAAGAATCCCCTAGTTTTAAGGACATGACGTTTCAAAGTGGTCTTATTACGATCTTATTACTATTCAGTAATTAAATTAATATTTTGTAATTAATATTTTTAATAAATTATAAGAATTTATTAAATTGATTAAATATTGAAGGTATTTCAGTACATAAAATCTATATTATGACGAAAAAATTTATCCTTACTTAAAACCATTACCTATGTTTAAGAATTTTAAATAGTGGTCCACGGAGGACCCAGCCCAGGGTTCCGCCCTTGGCTCGTGAATTGCAAGAACTGTACAACACATTACAATATTTGGCGGTCCGAGGTTCGACCTTTCGCGGTCCGCATACGGACCGCGGTCCGCCTGTTGCCGACCGTTGTTTTAAAGTTTCCAGGCTATCTGGTACTGCGGGACAGGGTTACGATTTTGTGTATGGCCTTTGTCTGTCTTCTAGATATGAATCGTCTTTGGTATAGTAACTCGGTGCGACCACAAGATTTCTCCATCCGCAGGTGTTAACCTCTGAGATAGCGCTGGTGAGGGTGAGCCCGCACGCCGCCTGTCCGTACCTGTCGTGCGTGATCACGTTCCTGCAGGCCTGCGCGTGCGGCGCCGGGCCCGCGGGGCTGCTGCGGCGCGCGCCGCACGCGGCCTGCATGCTGCGCCCGCTGCGCGCGCACCGCGCCTCCGTGCTGGCCGAGGTGAGGGGGCTCTATAACCTTTTGATGACCTCTGTAGAGCAGTGGGTGAAGGCCCGCCTGAGACGTAGAGGTTGTAGGATAAATATTTGCATGATCTGCAAATATTTGTCTCTAGTCTGGGTGTTTTATATTTATTTATTGGAGATCCAGCAGCTTTCTTAAAACAAAATAACAATGTAATAGCTATAGGAAGCAGTGTGAAACGCGACCGCGAGGAGTGACCACACTCATACCCAGATGAAGATTCTCCGGAAGAATCGAAACATTGTCGGTATCTAAATCGACGATAATTTTACGTGAGTAATTTCCCGTGTGCTATTATAATGTCGAAAACGATGATGTTATACAATATGAATAGATACATGAGTATGTACGTAACAGTTTATAATATGTACCATAACACAAGCATTAAATTGCTTAGCTTGGGACTAGATGACGCCGTGTGGAATGTCCAAGGATATTTATTTTTATTTTTATAACGTCAATTCAAAAATAATGGCTGATCGGTGCTTAACCGGATTATCATTTTATCCAGAGATAATCCGGTTAAGGAGATAAGGTTCACACTATTTATACCGACTTTTCTAAGGCATTTGACGTGGTTGATCACCAGGTTTATAGTTCAGAAACTTGGTCACAGCCTCTCAGCGGAATTTGTGGTTCACTTTTGAGGTGGTACAAATTGTATCTCCAAAAACGATCTCAACTCGTTATGGTGTGAGGTATCAAATCATCACCGAGAGTTATTCTATCCGGCGTACCTCAAGGCTCGCATTTAGGACCATTGTTGTTTCCTTTCTATCATCAATGAGTTGTGCACCAATGTAAGTTTAAGTTATCAGATGTTCGCAGATGACCTTAAGATCTTAAACCAATACGCTCATTTACTGACACGGTTCATCTGCGACCGGATATCAACTCTATCCTGACGTATAAAAAGGTAAATTTTACATAGACGTCCATACTGGAGTGCAAGCGAATAATTGAAGATGTACGAGGCACAATGCTGGCAACACAGCGCTGTAAGAATATGCGATTATTCTTACAACACGGTGTTGCCAGCACATACTCGCAAATCTAAGCATACGGTTACCGGCGGTTTCTGTGTAGTATAGTAATCTATCCTCGCTCACGTGTCAAGTATTCTAAATTATGGAATTTTTAGTTCATGCAAGTTACCGGGGGAGGCGCTGCACTGGATTTTCATACATTTGTGATACTTGACTCGGTATCGAGGACAGTATCCAATACTACGGTAAACTGGGCTTTAACCGTTGAAATGAACTTAGTTAGGTTTTTCTTAATAGTTTGTTCGGTTTCAGACGGCGGGCACGTTGCTTCAGCAATGCAAGTGCGCGACGGGTCCCGTGGTCAGCATCCTGCAAGAGCTGGCGCAGGTGACGACGCTGCTGCCGGTCAAGCACGAGTCGGACATGCCGCGTTTACCGCCTAATGCTACCAAGGAACAACTTATTGCTGGTCAGTTACGAAAAACAATCCAATATGAAACCTTAGTATAAATTAATTGAGTTTCTTTATTATTATTGTGTGCTTAGGTTCTTAATAATGTTTTTTTAACAGTGCTGTGCGTGCCTGTTATGAGTGCACATATAATAGTATTTTAATATAAAATAGGTTATATTTTTTATTTTCCATCAACAGAAATGAGAGATTCTTATTTTTTTTTTCTTGTAGGACCTCAAGGATCACTTAAGTTTCGTTTTACATGATAGGTGATTCTAATGCCTGTTCCAACGCGACTCCCTACACCAGGGAAAGAATCAGGCAAGAATCTGGTGGTTTGGTATTGACCATCGAGTGACAAGAAAATAAGGCTACTCCTCAGCTGCCCCAGCAGTATCATGACTGTTGGAGCGCTGGTTTTCAGTGGCGCCAAATGTATTTTATTTTACTTTTGGTGTTGCCCAAAATAAATAAATCATCATCATCATCACGTGCAGCCCGTCTCATCCCACTGCTGGGCATAGGCCTCACTTCGCTTGTGCCAACCTCCCCTATTCTGTGCCAGTCTAAACCATGTACGACCTGCTGATGTGACAATGTCGTCGACCCATCGAGCGGGCGGACATAAAATAAATAAATAAACCATCAAAATGTTCGTCACAGTTGTGGAATCAGCGACACCGAGTACTCTTGAAGAAATCGGCAGCCGCATCATCGAGAGCCAGGACACCGGCGTCGTCGTGGACGTCATCACCTGCCTGCTTGAGAAGAACCAGGAGGGATACTACGACTCCAAGGTATGGCCAAGGACGATATAGATACCTACTAGCTGCGCCCGAGGTGTTATAGGTCGCACCCATTGAGATGTATTATAGAGCCACAATCAGACAAATACAATGTAAACGCCAAAACTCGGCGCACGCTACGTAGTTTTTCTTTTTTGCGTACAAGCGACATTGAACATTAAAACAAACGATATAACGTCTACATTCAAATGTCAAATGTCATTGTAAAACATTGAATTTGCACGCACATTTTTTGAGTGTTGTCAGCTATTAGATTGTGTGTGACTCTTTAATACATCTCAATGGTCGCACCACGTAAAAAGAGCTTGGTCGGGGAAGTAGCGGGGGTATGTTAGCGCCTGTGTTCACTCGCTGACGAACCAATAGCACTCGCTGAATCAATGGTATGAAGTGCGCCGCAACACCTCTCCACCAATCATCGACCACGGAGCAGTTTGACAGCCAGCGCTCTTCTTACGTGGCGCGCGCGACCTATACCCGCGGTGAATAGTTCCCGTGGGAATACCGGGATCAAAAATAGCCTATTTTTTAATTCTTAAGAATTTTGGTTTTTATTATTTTGGTCGTGTTACCCATTCAATGCTTTCAGAAGTTACTATGACAGATCTGTGTTTGTTACAGATAAAATCTGAATTGGACTGCGAAGTGCCCGCTCACGTGTTCTCCGCTAGAGGGCGCGGCTGCGGCTTGTTGCTGGACTGGCTGTCCGAGCTGCAGAGAGAAGATAACCCGGAGAGACTGGTGAATTTTTGAAAATATACGAAATAAACTAAATTTAATTTTGAGAAAAATTAAAAATAAAAAGCTCTTCGGTTTTACCCGCGGTGAATAGTTCCCGTTCCCGTGGGAATACCGGGATCAAAAGTACTTATTTTACAATCTAGAGTATAAGCAATTCTGGTACCGAATTTCGTTCAAATCCGTCCAACCGTTTAAGGGTGAAGGAGTAACTAACATTCACACTTACACACCCACAAAAGCCTATTATTTAAAAAAAATGAAATGAAATATGATCACGACTGTATCCCAGAGAGCGGTAGACATTTCTTTCAGATCCTTTTACGCGATTTTAAGATCCTCGTTGAAGATGTCTAAGGGGGTAGTCAGAGGTATGTCCAAATACATATTTGGTACATGCCTATTATTTAATCCAGGGTATTAAGCAATCCTGGTACCAAATTTCATTCAAGTCCAGCAGTTTGAGCGTGAAAGAGTAACAAACACACTTACGCACACACAAACTTTCACCTGTATAATATTAGTGTGACTATCTAACAGTTCAATCAATGTGCCAACAGTCCTCACCGAAATTGAGAGGATTAAAAATAAATATGCAGAACGGCTTTCTGTTCATCCTAATACCCTTGCAAAATAACTCCTAAGGCTGCGTTTCCATTGACACGGAGCTGTGCGGAGCGGTGCTTAGCGGTGCATGAATTGACCAATCACTATGCTCGAAATTGCGGAGCAAAGATTTTAGAGCATAGTGATTGGTCAATTCATGCACCGCTAAGCACCGCTCCGCACAGCTCCGCGTCAATGGAAACGCAGCTAAAGCCCCCACTGACTAAAGCCCCTACTGACGAACAGATTGAAAAAGAGGGATGTTTTCTGATAAGGTAGAAGAGGCACTGGCCTCTTCACCTTTCATGCCATAAAGTCACCCAACGGATCAGCTTATAGTCTTGTGACTGATCGCCGATAATATAAAAAAAAGGAAAAAAAATAAAAATCTAACAGATGCGGCTGATGTTTGGGCGTAGTGGTCGCGCGGCCGGCTCTTCCGGCAAGTGGGTGGCGTTACTGGTGACGTTGCACGCACACCGCGCCTCCTGCCGCGCGCTGCACGCCTGCCTCGCCGCTCTACTGGGGAGCACGTACGTATATGTACTCAGGCCCCTCTTACTGGGCCCTGGGCTAGGGCCCAGTGGGGCCCCACTATTCCCCTTTCCCACTGGGCCCTGGGCCCTGACCCAGTGGGGCCCCAAAAGTCACACAAAATAGTCCCCTCCTCTAGAGACGCCGCCGCTACCACTGTGCCAAATGGTCCTAAATCATTGAGATGTATTAAAGAGTAAATCTAATAACTGACAACACTCAAAAAATGTGCGAACAAATTCAATGTTCAACAATGACATTTGACATTTGAATGTAGACGTTATGTCGTTTGTTTTAATGTTCAATGTCGCTTGTACGCAAAAAAGAAAAACTCTGCGCACTACGTAGTGTGCGCAGAGTTTTGGCGTTTACATTTTATTTGTCTGATTGTGGCTCTATAATACATCTCAATGTCCTAAATCCAGCAATATTGGGGCCCCATTATTTTAATGTGCCCCGGGCCTCTAATAGATTAAAGATGACCCTGCCTACTCACAGTAATCAGCAGTGCGATTCACGTATCGGAATGCACCGATCTTTAGCTACGTCCACACTGTGCCCTATCATCTTCAACTTTCGTCGTCATCATTCTATTCTCCTTTCTTTTGGCGCAATCAATAATTGAATGCGTCAACGAACGCACAGTGTGGACGTAGCTTTTGACGTCTCTTCACGTCAACGTCAACATCAGAATATTTTCGAATCAGATGCATTGCGAGAAGTGTGAATCACCCCACAGGGCCCTATTTTCCATATGGAAAGCAAGCTACTACTAAACTAAAAACTTTTACCTGCTGTGAAATGTTTCTTAATGTTTATTTCCCAAAAAAGACGAACACAAAAGTCACTTGAGAAACAATTATGATTTGCTTCAAGTGCGCCCATATTTGCATCCCTTATCGTCACAGTCACCATTAATTTTGCAGTGAGTGGAGTCCATCAGCAGTGCTGGACTTCGCGGAGACCCTGGTGGAGAGCCCCCGCGTGTGGCAGGGCCGCGACCGCCACACGCCCAAGCACGCGCGGCCCCGGGACACTCTGCGGCTCACATACAAACAGGTGCTCATAATCATAATAATCATAATCATAATCTTTATTTCTCTTTCGACATGTACATGCACTTAGATTCGTCATACCCGGATACTGATAACGCTACTTCATCACCTTTCATCAGGTGTTTCATCGACCAGCTCTCTAACTTTGATGTTTAATTTCCAACGTGTAATACTCAATTTACTTGAGTTTTACATCTGTTCTGAGCGCGTAGTGATGGATTTTAGTAGGTAATAAAGTGTGACTCGTCCACAGCTGGAAGTCCTGGTGCACTATATAATGTGTGAGGCGTCCGCCAGCGGGTCGGGGGAGGAGATGCGACGCAGCATCGAGAGACGTCTGCCGCTGCTGCTGCGCTGCTGCCGCGCGCGGCCGGCGCTCACGGCGGCGGCGCTGGCGGCCGCGCGGGGGCAGCCTGAGCTGCTGCTGCTGCTGCACATGAAGGTACCTACTGCCGCTGCTGCTGCGCTGCTGCCGCGCGCGGCCGGCGCTCACGGCGGCGGCGCTGGCGGCCGCGCGGGGGCAGCCTGAGCTGCTGCTGCTGCTGCACATGAAGGTACCTACTGCCGCTGCTGCTGCGCTGCTGCCGCGCGCGGCCGGCGCTCACGGCGGCGGCGCTGGCGGCCGCGCGCGGGCAGCCTGAGCTGCTGCTGCTGCTGCACATGAAGGTACCTACTGCCGCTGCTGCTGCGCTGCTGCCGCGCGCGGCCGGCGCTCACGGCGGCGGCGCTGGCGGCCGCGCGCGGGCAGCCTGAGCTGCTGCTGCTGCTGCACATGAAGGTACCTACTGCCGCTGCTGCTGCGCTGCTGCCGCGCGCGGCCGGCGCTCACGGCGGCGGCGCTGGCGGCCGCGCGCGGGCAGCCTGAGCTGCTGCTGCTGCTGCACATGAAGGTACCTACTGCCGCTGCTGCTGCGCTGCTGCCGCGCGCGGCCGGCGCTCACGGCGGCGGCGCTGGCGGCCGCGCGCGGGCAGCCTGAGCTGCTGCTGCTGCTGCACATGAAGGTACCTACTGCCGCTGCTGCTGCGCTGCTGCCGCGCGCGGCCGGCGCTCACGGCGGCGGCGCTGGCGGCCGCGCGCGGGCAGCCTGAGCTGCTGCTGCTGCTGCACATGAAGGTACCTACTGCCGCTGCTGCTGCGCTGCTGCCGCGCGCGGCCGGCGCTCACGGCGGCGGCGCTGGCGGCCGCGCGCGGGCAGCCTGAGCTGCTGCTGCTGCTGCACATGAAGGTACCTACTGCCGCTGCTGCTGCGCTGTTCAAGAAGATATATGAAATACCTATTGCCGAACCTGATAAAAAAACTCGTGTCAGCTAGTGGCCAGCTCTGAAGCTGCGTTCACATTTTGAGTGCCACCGACGCACACAATATACTTACAGTTGACCTGTGATGCGGTCCTTTTCGCAATGTTCATCAAATTAGACAGCTAGGTAACGTTTGGTACGCAATAGTCACGTGCAAATCTCTCAACAATGTGTCCATTCCAGGTGCCGAAGATCCGTCAGCTCCTCGCGGAGTGCGCCGAGCGCCCCCCCGTGGAGTGCCCCCTGGCGGCGGCGGGGGCGGCGGGGGCGGCGGGGGCGGCGGGGGGCGCGTGGCGCGGCTCCACACACGCGACGGACCGCGTGTCGCACGCCGTGCTCAGCGCGCTGCCACACACGCATCAGCACGGGAAGGATAACGAGCACAGGTTCGTTCGTTCGTTCGTCGTATGAGCAAGTGGCCAACTGTTAATGCTAGTCTAGAATATAATCGCGAGAACCTTTAATTGGCTTCCTATAGCTATTACATTGTTATTTTGTTTTAAGAAAGCTGTTGGATCTCCTATAAATAAATAAATAAATAAATAAACTCTGGTGACGGAGTTTTTAGGCCGCCTAAAGGCCTCCGTCATGGCTTAACGACTTTAAAAGCCAGGACCGACAATTTAACGTGCCCTCCGAAGCACGGAAGCGCTCAGATGAAAATGCCACTTGCGGTCACCCATCCAAGTAGTGACCGCTCAGAACGTTGCTTAACTTCGACGATCTATCAAGAACGTCTTAGCAAGCTTCGCCACGAGCGCTTCACGAGCACAGGTGAGAGGCACGGACTGGGACAATGGTAGCACTCCACCAGGTTCTTGCCTGATTCTTTCCCTGGTGTAGGGAGTCGCGTTGGAACAGGCATTAGAATCACCTAGCATGTAAAACGAAACTTAAGTGATCCTTGAGGTCCTACAAGAATAAATGATTTTTCTTTCTTTCACGACGTAGTATATGAATGACGAACTCCCTCTTTCCCCTGGGCACTGCGCTTGAGGGGGGCAAAATGTTCGTGTGAGCTAGAGGCTAACTTTATGGACAGTTTTAATGCCGCCTGTAAGCATGGCCGATTTTAGCACTATCAGCGTCCTGGGCGGGATTTCCGCGGCGGTCCGAAGAGCAATAAAATGATCAGCTCCAATGGGATATAAAACGTTATGGTGCTCCTGGAACTGGAACTGCAACCTGGCGCCTCTGTATCTGGCGCCTGGAGCGCCCTGCCCTAACGCCGCTACTGCCTGTAGGCTTATACTTGTGTTATAGTATCTGTTACGTACATACTCATGTATCTATTTATATTTATTTATTTATTTTAGGAAGACCATCGGCACAAAGTAATGAGATAATAACTTAAGCTAAGACTACTAAAAGGCCATTTAAAGGTCTCCACGAATAGTGGCAAAATAGGTAACAAAAAGACAACAAAAGAAATAAACTTAAACAAATATATAACATGGATACATTACCCACCTACAAATTACCAATAAAAAATAAAAAATGCACACATTGTCACTATAATCGAATCACACGCAATCACGTCGCTAACATGATACACACCAATAAGGGAAATATTATTGAATATTTATGCTGCTTTATCAAACTCAATAGGACGCTCATGGGTCGGCTTATACCGATCAAAAAACGTGTCATTGAGCTTTTTTTTAAGAGATGCTACACTGCAGCAAAATGGATCAAGGTCATGCTCCCTGTCAAGATCGATCGATATTGTATAACTTCATCGTTTTCACTGTTAATGCTAGTCCAGAATATAATCGCGAGAACCTTTAATTGGCTTCCTATAGCTAATACATTGTTATTCTGATTTAAGAAAGCTGTTGGATCTCCAATAAATAAATAAATAAATGTCTGATTGTTCCACAGGGTGGCCCGTCTCGACAATGGTATCCGCTCGCTGTGGTCGCGCTGCGCTGGCTCGGGCGCCCGGGCGCTGCCGCTGGCCGCCGCCCTGCTGCGCGGCGCGCTGCCCCCGCACGCCCGCCAGCACGCCGCCCTGCTGGCCGCGCTGGAGGCGCTGCCTGACGCTGAGCTGTTCGCGCCGGAGACCAGGTATGTATGCTGGTCTGACAGATACGCGGACAACGAGAGACGGGAGAGAAGGAATATTTAGTTATAAGAAAATGGAGAAAACAAACACGGTACCGACTCCACTTAGTGGAAAAAAGGCTAGGAAATCCTGATGAAAAAACACTTCTTCCACCGTCACTACCAGATACGAAGTTAAAGACTAAATTCAGAAGTACAGTCGATATTTTTGGCATCGTCCTACAATATTTGTTATTCCACTATCGGATAGTTGTAAGACAGTTCGTTCCTTGCAGATGTGAGATCCACAGTATCCTGGAAGGGTTCCTCTCGCTGTGCGCGGCGAGCAAGGCTGGCGGGCTGGGCGCCATGCTGCACCGCGTGGCTGCCCTGCTGCGCCGCTACCTGCTGGCCAGCCCGGCGCACGCGCAGCAGCTGCTGGCTGCGCACGCGCATCTACTGCAGTGAGTACCTTATACAATCATGGACTTAGTACCTGGACGAACAGTGAGCATGCCGCCGAAAGGGACAAAAATGCAGTGAATCCCCATAGTCTCCGTAGTACAAAATTCGGAGCATCAAGTTTCCGGCCATGCAAAAAAACGACACGCGATGAGGGACAAAAGATCTAATGCTTTGTCTCTTTTACTCACAAGAATATTGTATTATATTCTTCTTTGTTTTTGTGTGACTGAGAAAGGAATATGCAGCGCTCTATTTCTTTCTTTCTCTAAGTATATAATCGACACTTTGTTTATTGGTCGTTTTGCTAACTTTTTTTAACTTTCGCAATCAGAACACATGATAAAACATACATTTACGGGTTTCCACTGGATTGCACTAGCCGTGTCGACCACGGCTGGTGCAATCCAGTCGAAACGTCGGGATAATATTGAAAGTAAATAAAGGTAAATAGCGATAATACCCGTAAATGTATGTTTTATCATCTTTTGCTAACTGATTCTTTTTAAACCCGCAAAGCGATACACCTGCAGGGGTATTGGGTAATTTGTCTCGAATTGTATCGAAGCAAAAATCCCAGTAAATCGCGAAAACAGCTGTCAAATATACATGCTGACAGTAAGTTACTTATTTAGCGTTAAATTTGACTTTTGCAGCAAAGCAACGGGAGCCAATCCAAGAATCAGATATTTAGGATTTAGATTTAAAAGTTAAAAGTTTCCGACTCGACATTACAAATATCATAAAAGTCGACAACTGCATTCGATTTTAGAAGATCTTCTAATTCAATGCAGTCGAAGAAAGTATGATTACCGCTTCTAGAATATCAAACCGATGCTACGTCTAGTTATGTTATCACAGGTCGATCCCAGCGCTGAGTTCGCTGCAAAGCGGTGAGCTGTCAGCGCCCGCGTCCGCCTCGCCGCCGCCGCAAGCGCTGCTAGCGCTGCAGCGACGCACTGACTCACCGGAGAACCTGCACTGGCATTTACAGGTGAGAAATAAAATATGATCAACTACTAACAAATTTAATTGAAACAGGTAAGGTAAGGATTTGACGACCTCTGTGGCACCGTGGGCGAAAGCCCGGCTGAGACGCAGAGGTTGCGGTTTCGATCCCCGCTACGGGACAAATGTTTGTATATGATCTGCAAATATTTGTTTCGTGTCTGGTTGTTTTCTATGTATAATATGTATGTATTTACAAAAAAAATGTATCTATGTAGTACGAGTATATCAGTCATCTGGTTACCATAACACAAGCGTTAAGGTGCTTAGCTTGAGACTAGATGACGCTGTGTGGAATGTCCAAGGATATTATGCTGCGTTTACACGCTTGCGAAGGATTGGCAAACCTTCGCAAACCACAAGCGTCCACAATTCTCGCTTGGAATTTGGAAGGCGTTTACACGCTTGTGACTGCGTCAGTGTTCTACGTACAGTACATCCAAGCATGGCGGACGTCGATCTTGTATCGGCTGTTACCTTTGGTTTAACCTACTTTTAAATTTTTTTTCCAGGTTTTTTTTAAATAAATAAATAAATATCCCTGGACATTCCACACAGCGTCATCTAGTCCCAAGCTAAGCATTTTAATGCTTGTGTATGGTAACCAGATGACTGATATAAGTAGGTACTACATAGATATATTATATTTTTTTGTAAATAGGTACATAAGTAGGTAGGTACATATTATACGTAGAAAACAACCAGACACGAAACAAATATTTGCAGATCATACAAACATTTGTCCCGTAGCGGGGATCGAACCCGCAATCTCTGCACCTCAGGCGGGCTTTCGCCCACTGTGCCACAGAGGTCCTCAGAAAAATGTTTTCGAAAAGTTGTCATCAATATTTATTTTTTGGATTTTAATTCCTTTACTGGCTTTCCCATTAACTGGGCAAGACGACTTCAAGCATCTGCAACTTTTTTGATATTTTTGGTAATTTTTCAAAAACGATAAACTCTCTTCGTTCGACCAGCCACTCATTTTGAAGTCAGAACTAGACGTGCGTTCGCCACGAGATCACAGCGGCTACTAAACGCGACGCAATCGATTGCCGCAATCGCCCTTTGATTTGTGTTCAAAAACCGACACTAGACCCGATCGGATACAAGCGTCTACAAACTCACGCAAACCAACACAATCACCCTCTTTACACGCTTGCGATTGCGGAGGCTTGCCAAGGTTCGGCAAGCGTGTAAACGCAGCATTAACAAGCTCGACATCTGGCTACAAACTAACAAAACAGTGCTCAAAAAGATTAGCCAATCATAAACTACCAATGACTGTTCCAACACTGTGTGATATAGACATATCAGCTATAGCTGCTCGTCTATCATCTAATAAATAAATAAATAAATATTTACTTATTGTTTATTAGAAAGAAAGAAAGAAAGAAAGAAAGAAAGAAAGAAAAATCATTTATTCTTGTAGGACCTCAAGGATCACTTAAGTATCGTTTTACATGCTAGGTGATTCTAATGCCTGTTCCAACGCGACTCCCTACACCAGGGAAAGAATCAGGCAAGAACCTGGTGGTGTGGGCCTAGCTTTTTTTTAAAAGCGATCCCTTTACAATCTAACTAAAATAATCTAAATAGTCAAGCTTCAGTGGGAAGCCAGTCGAACAAAGTAAGGCATGTCAAAAAAAAGTAAAAGTAATTGTAAAGTTAACAAGATAAACCTCAACAAAATGTTGTCTGGCATCACACGCTACACTTGGCCGACTTAAGTGGTAGGTAGGTACCTACTTATCAAGGTAGTAAAGATATTGTATACCATCAACCGTCGAGGGGCAGAGCGACATCAGGCCACGTAATTTTATCATTAATAAAAGCCTCAATGGAATAATACGCTTTCTCTACAAGAATATTCTTTATGTACGTTTTAAACCTTCGAGTCGGTAGGTTAGTTACGTTGATTGGGAGTTTATTGTAAAAACGTACAGTATTTCCCATAAAAGAACCGTTTACTTTTTCTAGTCTAAATTTAGGCACACATAGTTTATTTTTATTTCTAGTGTTAATTTTGTGCACATCATTTTTTTTCTTAAAGTTGTTTATATATTTGTGAGTGTGCAATAAGTTTACATAAATATATTGCGAAAAAACAGTAAGAATATTTATTTCTTTAAAACGCTCTCTTAAAGAGTCCCGACGTTTCATTTTGTAAATGGCGCGGACAGCTCGCTTTTGTAAAACGAAAATAGTCTGAATATCTGCTGCTTTACCCCAAAGAAAAATACCATACGACATCACACTATGGAAGTAACTGAAATATACTAACTTAGCTGTTCCTTCGTCAGTAAGTTGCCTAATCGTACGCACTGCGTAAGCCGCAGAGCTAAGCCTACCTGCAAGTGTTTCAATATGCGGACCCCACTGCTCCCCATTAGGCTCAACTCACACCAAAAGAGGGGCGAAGAGTAGCGAAGCGGAGCGCAGTTTCAGTGTCATATGAATTTCAACTTTATTTTCATTAAGTATAATACTTATTGCGCTCTACTTTCTCACTCACTTAATGCGCTCCGCTTCGCTGCTCTTCGCCGCTCTTTTGGTGTGAGTTGAGGCCTTAGTGTATATGCGTGGTGGGCACTGAGCATTGAGATGTACAATCTAATAGCTGACATCACTCAAAAAATGTGCGAGCAAATTCAATGTTCAACAATGACATTTGTCATTTGAATGTAGTTGTTAAGGCGTTTGTTTTAATGTTCAATGTCGCTTGTACGCAAAAAAGAATAACTCGGCGCATTGTAGTGTGCGCAGAGTTTTGGCGTTTACATTTTATTTGTCTGATTGTGGCTCTATAATACATCTCAATGGCACTGAGAGAGTATCGTTCGTGTTGCAGGAGATAGAGTCATGGGGCGTGCGCCGCGGGGGCGCTTGGGGCGGCGCGCAGACGGCGGCCAGCATCCTGCGCGCCGCGGCCCCGCTCGCCGCGCATGCGCACGCGCCGCTGCGGGCCGCCGCGCTGGCCGTGCTGGCGCGCGTGCTGCCCGCCGTCACAGACACGCAACCAGGTCAGTTATTTATTTTAGGAAGACCATCGGCACAAAGTAATGCTCAACTCACACCAAAAGAGCGGCGAAGAGCAGCGAAGCGGAGCGCACTTTCAGTGTCATACGAATTTCAACTTTATTTTTATTACTATGATACTTATTATAGCAGAGGTGCGCGTATTCGAATTCGCCGGAATTTACGCGGCGCAGCGGGCATCCTCGCGACTCCTTCGAGTTTCTCATGCGATAATAAGTATTATAGCAATGAAAATAAAGTTGAAATTCATATGACACTGAAACTGCGCTCCGCTTCGCTGCTCTTTTGGTGTGAGTTGAGCCTAATGAGATAGTAACTTAAACTAAGACTACTAAGAGGCCATTTAAAGGTCTCCACGAATAGTAACACACGCACGTGATTTTTTAATTGAAAAAGTATACCTACTCCCGAGGTTTAAACATTTTGAGAATCTGAAGATTTTCGGACTTAACAGAACCTCGAATGTGCAGTAATTTACTCTCTCCTTACAAAATTGAAGTCACTTCACTTCACTTCTTCTTTGTGGCTACTGTGACTAGTGATGTCACAATTCTGCCAGTGTCGGGTCCGTTCACGCTAGTTTCATAAACTTTGAGAGGGTAGTAAAATAATAATATGGCCGGTAAAAATGAGTATTAAAAAAAAAAGAATGTCATTCATGAAAATTAAAGTCGGTTTGATAAAAATGTTGTTTTGCCATTATAACTCATGGATTCTCAACGTCAGGTGTCCAAGCGATCCTGGAATGCCTGGACTCGAGCCTGCCCGAGGTGACGCAGTGCGCGCTGGACAAGCTGCCGGAGCTGGTGCCGGGCCTGCAGGAGCACGCGGCGCGCCTGCTGCTGCGCGTGTTCCAGCTGGGCGTGCAGGCCAGGCAGCCTGTCGAGCCCTGTCTCGCCAGGTGCGTCGCGGCACTCAACGCGCTGAGGGGATGCTAGGAACAGCTGGAATTGAGGGGATGCTAGGCTAAGAACAGCTGGAATTGAGGGGATGCTAGGCTAGGAACAGCTGGAATTGAGGGGATGCTAGGTACTAGATTCAAGTCACCGCGTCTAAGGCCCATAACATAATGAAACATTTTGTACCGCATTAAAACGCGCGCCTGACTTTTTCTGAAAACTTTTCATGCCAATATTCGCAGTATGTTATTAAACTGTTACGAATTCAGTATCCACCCATATAAGCTGAACTACGAACATTGCCACGTAATTTAGTTTTGTGTGCAAATGTTACTTAAGATGTTAAAGTAACTAGTATATCAAAGTGACTAAATGATGATTAATTGTTTTATAGGAAAACTAATTAGAATTAAGTTTGTTCTGTGTATAAATAAAAAATAAAACTGAAATTTATTTCATTTTATATTAAAATATTCCTTATTTTTAACATATTAAGTACAATGACAATATTGCACCACATTTAAATTAAAATGCATTGACAATAGTCAAAATAAATCTCCCACTTTGGTATCTATGAATTAATTAGAGCATCTTAGAAGAAAATAAATATTGCAAGCACAAGAACCCGGACCAAGCAGTCATATCTGTCGCACACACTATCACCAATCGTTGGAGCCAAGATCTGTGAACATTTTGTCCTTGATTTTAGGTTTGGGATCTTCTGTTATTTTCGTATCCACAGCACCTACTTTGCCGAGTATGTATTCAAATTCTGAAACAAAAGATCATTTTGTTGAGATTGTAAAGAAGCATTGCAAACTTTTATATGGATTTTGATTCTGATTCAATCATAATATAGAAAAGAAAAGAAAGAAAGAAAATAAGTTTATTCAGCTAAAAATTGTATAACTGACAAAGATAAAAAAAAACTAAATTGAAACTAAAAAAGAAATAAAATAAAATAAATATTAGATGAAACGGCAACAACTCAGCCTATTTGCCTAGATCCAGAGATCAGGCGCTGTTTTATATAGCTGCCTCCTGATTGTATAACTTGTCTCTGAACAGGCATTAGAATCACCTAGCATGTAAAACGAAACTTAAGTGATCCTTGAGGTCCTACAAGAATAAATGATTTTTTTTTTTTCTTTCTTTCTCAATTGTATCCAAGTAACAATCACAGAATCGCGGAAATAACGGTCGGTTGTTTTCGCGATTTACTGTGACTTTTGCTTTGATACAATAGAGACAAGTTACACAATCAGGAGTCTGATCAGATTTGGATAGAACTGCAGGTATACATCACTCTCATATCTAGCATCTAAGCATCTTTTAGGCTACGTCCGCACAGGCAGGCGGCTTGCTTAGTGCCTAGAGCCTAGCTAGAGGCTTGCATCCTGGCTACTTGCTAGGATACACAGAGGCCGCACTGAGAGGTGGTTTCCTTGGTGAAAACTGATGCAATTAATTCTAGAACATTCGTTTTACTAAGCTAGTCGCTAGGTGACTCGCTAGGCTCTAGGCGCTAAGCAAGCCGCCTGCCTGTGCGGACGTGGCCTTAATCAATTTTGAATCTTACCATCACAAGTCAACGCCGTTCCTCTCAGCTCATGAGGTCCCAGGAACTGCTTCTTCAAGTCACCCTCGAAGTACACAAAGACACTGGGTAGGTTGCTCTCGGGGAAGTTAGGGATGCACGTCTGGGCTACTGCCTTCAAGAACTTGGTGTATGGATACTTGGCGGCAAGCTGTTTCATATGCTGGTTGAGCAGTGCACATTGCTGGATGCTGGAATTTCAACAGTGTAAATCAGTATCTGATGTTACTCAGATTAAATCAAGATAAAGATCATTTATTTGCATAAACATGTGTAAATATGATTGAGTTATGATGGTCGCATGTACTTGATGGGACACAGGTAAAAAAAAAATATGTGGAGGGGGTGTCTAAAGGGGCAACTTTGGCTAAGGTCAACGACTTTTTTGTATAAAATCGTTAGGTTGAAGTACTAAAGCTGAAATAATAAGGTCAAGGTCACTGACCTTTGACCTCAAGGTAAGTAACCTTTTTTGGAAAATCGTTAGATTTTGCTAGGGTTAATGTTTATTATACAATAAAGTTCAAAAAATTCCTTACTAAGGTATAATAGACTCTAACCCAATAATTTCCTATGTTACTTCCAGAGATACAAAAATGCAAGTTTTTTTTTAGTTATTGTCTGAGGGCTATTTATCTAAACTTACCCTTGTTTATACAGGTGTATGACAACCCAAATGCCCTCTCCAGCCTTGTTGACCTCTTGCACATAGTCCTGGCCAGAGATTTCCTTTACATCCACATAGCGGGGCTTCTCCGCCAATCTCTTCATCTCAGCGATGCGCTTCTGTCTGTATTCTTGGATGACTGCTTCATCTTCCGAGTCCTCGAGCTCATCTAAACCATCAAGGTCCAATTCTGACAGTTGTTTGTCTCCTAGAATTTGATAATACAATAATTAATTAAAAAAAACTTGAAATTTTAGGCAGGAATTGATAATTTGTTCGTGTTTTTTATTTCTCTTGGGATATTGAGTCTGTAACTCATCACATTGCTCTAATAAGCATCATAAAAACAACAGGTGTTCCCTAACCTACAAGAACCGATTGACAAGTTACTACTTACTCTCATTTTGTTTGTTCTGGATGGTCTGCTCTAACATATTGATGATCTCATCTTCTGAGATTTCCTTCTCCTTGGGAGGCAGTATTCCCTTCGCCCGAAGGACATCGTTCCATTCTGTGTCCTCATTTGGATTCTATAAATAAATATAAGAAAGTATAAACTAATGCAGTAGTCGAGACTTAGGGGTCTTGTGGGTTTCTTATAAGTAAGGGTCTTGTGGGTTTCTCGTTACCTGCATTCTATGAAAAGTTATTACAAAAGAAAATAATATTATTTAGATTATTTCTGTCCCGTAATTTGACACCGATGAGCAATCAATAGGGTATGAAGACTTTGACATTAAGATTGACATGACATGACAGCACAGCAGCATGACATGACAGTGACTCAATCAATACATAGCAACACTCAAAAACAGGTTTAACTTACTACCAATAATTTGAATAATTTTAGGTTCAGAATTGAATAGAAAATAACCAATATCAAAGTTGTTTCTCATCGGTCATAACTTCACACAAAATTTTCTTAACGGGATAGGTTATATGAAGAAATAAAAATAACGGTAGAATGTTTTATCTTTCCTATGTCAGGAAATTTGGAGTTTTGACAGATGACACGTTTATTTCATCCAATTGTCTTCCAAATCAAAAAGTTGTCAAACGTCTTCGTCGAGTTGGAAAAATTAAAAATTTCATGTCGCTATGTTCAGTCGAGTTTTGTTGCTCAATTCAAATAAATAATTAAATTGAATATGGCTGAAAAAGGGCATATAATCGAAGAAACAAATTACCATGAGGGAGAAGGTAAATTCTGTTATGTTATTATTGCGTAGGGTTGTTCAGTGAGTGACCGCGCGTTCGCTGTGCCAGACGGGCCGAGTGGCTGCGCCGTACCCTCGTGTTACCTTTGTGACATTGAAATTGGGTTCTTTTTATAATTGCTGCGTGGATTGTGGTGCTGGTGTGCCAGGAGCGGAGTGTGCCACCCGCAGCGCGCTTTGACTGCGTCCCGGGTCCCGGGTGTTAGCGAACATGACCGGAGGAGCGGACAGGAGCCTGGAGACAGGTATTCAATGTTTATGTTGCACCATACGTACGTAGCTGTTAACATGCGCCAGTCTAATGTTACTGTCGCGATTTAGCCGTTTTGCGCCGTGAACTTTGCTCTGTGATGATGAGGCACAATGTAATAAATTGATCATTATTTGTTTTTTAAAGGACTATGAAACCATGACTTTGCTAGCTATTTTTATTCATATTGTTCTAATTTTCAAGCTAGAAAAAATATAGAATTTTATACTTACCTGCAGAAAGAAAGAAAAATAATTTATTCTTGTAGGACCTCAAGGATCACAGTTTTATTTTACATGCTAGGTGATTCTAATGCCTGTTCCAACGCGACTCCCTACACCAGGGAAAGAATCAGGCAAGAACCTGGTACAGTTGTTGGTATTGTTTTTATTATCTATCATATCACAATGATAACTAGTCAAAATAATCAAACAATACACAAAGACTTTTCTGAATGTCACATGAAGACCTCCGTAGTTGTAGGTGCTATTATCAAAACAAACATTGCTGATAAAGGTCAGAAAGACATGCAAATCATTAATGTGTTTTTAAGACCTTTTTGTTAAGCAAAAGCCACCTCTATCTCCTTGTCTCAAACTAAATTATTATTTAAACTCTTGAGTCAACCTATAGTTCTACTTCTAGTGGTGAAGAGAAATGTTATTATCCAGATAAAAGTACTGTTTAAATTATGAAGATGATGATAAACATGCTGTCATGCAATAAAGAAGAATTCTCATTTTTATTGTGGAACGATTCTATCTGTGATATAATAATTATATCACCATGACAGTGATAATAATTTTTTCTTCTTTTGTATAAGTGTGCAATCTTCATGTCCACTTGGCCAGTGGTTATGAGTAGCAGTATTTGAGTAGGAATGCATTAGTTAAGGCAGGATTATCACAAGTATCTGTGGCATGGACTGCTATGGCCCGCCACAATGACTTTGCATATTATTTAGGACTCGGATTCAACTGAGACTGAACTCGGACTAAATTGAGGCTCAAAATGTTAGTTAGTTTCTTGCAAAAGCATATTTCAATATGTAGATTTTAGTCGGAGTAATTTTTTCTGATTCTATTTGTATAAATCGAACGAGACTGTTGGATATTAATATCTATTATTTTTGCCTATCATGCCCTTGTTTGTTGTAATTGTCTATATTTGCAAGTCATCTTGAGTATCATCATCAATACCTATTCAGTCCATTGCTAGACAATCTTTGAGGCATATCTCTGAAATGTAATGTATCATGATTATGTGTGCAAGCTAATAGGTGAATATCTTTTTTTCATAAATTTATTCTACTTGTAAAACTTGTTGCACACATCTACTTGTAAAAAAACGCTTTTCCCTTTTACTAAATCAAAATGCTTCAACATTACAATATTCTAATTAAATAATTCTCGGCCTAAAAACTCCGTCACCAGAGTTGGAATGAATGCTTAAATAATGTTGTTTTTCAAAAACCAGTTTTACTCTATTTTTATTTGTGAAGTTAGTACTTTTCTATCAATCCAATAAATCCATTGTTATCATCATTTACAACTTGACATATCTATTTGCTCAAAACCTTCCACTGTCACTGCAAAAAAACATTAGAACAAAAAACGACTGTTTTTATTCAGATGCGTTCATATATCGTCGCTGTAGTTGGAAAACTAAATAACTAACACATTTTGCCAAATCGACTTTATTGCACCTTCATAAAGTCCAATTCAAGCTGCATCTTTCTGTGTTACTAAAGTTTTGATATCATATTTCAATAAAAAAATAAATAAAAATGAACCTGTCAAGACGTCAAAGATGGAAAAATGAATTTTGAAGTAATGATAAAAAAATAGCGAAGGAGAAGTAGTTAACTCGGCAATAAAATAGCTAAGTGTAATTATGCGTTACTTTGCGGCGAATAAAATGCATAAAGTTACTTATTCAGTTTTCCTTCGATACATTTCTACGCTGTACAGGAACAATGCAGTTAGGAATAATTAAACAAGAGCATTTATATAATTTTCGTGTAACATGATTGTGTTTATAAGTACCTTTTATTCAATTTTCTACTAAATCTCTCTAACTGTTTGGAATTTTAGATAATGTAAAATTTAATAATATAAGACTTTGTTCAATATTATTGGACCAACAGAAACACAAAATGAACACAAGCAGAAACACAAATGGTAGAAATGATCGGAAAAAGAGGCAGTATAGAAATTGCTTCATCGAACGATGAAGAGACTTAACACAAATATAATTAATAACACTATTAAGGCATATAGAGGCCCAAAAGTCTTTCGTAGAAAAACTTGTACTGGATCTAAACAGTTATTAAAACTTAAAGATGATCACGGAACTACTGTAACTGATCAAAGCCGAATCGTAACCATTGTGGAAGAGTTCTATGGGAAACTTTACGCATCGAATGCAGCAGAACCAAACTCACCTGATGGCGTTAGAGCTCCTCCAATTGAACACCATGACACGGAAATCTTATCACCTATCTTGCCGTGTGAAGTTACAAGAGCTCTCTACGCCATGAAGACAGATAAATCTCCTGGGGAGGATGGAGTTACTATCGAAATACTTAGAGCAGGTGGAACTCCCGTTTTTAAGGTTGTCGTGGAGCTCTTTAACATGGTTTTGTACGAAGCTCACACACCGGAACAGTGGAAAAATGCAATAGTACACATAATGCACAAAAAAGGTGACATTGCAAAATTGAACAATTACCGTCTAAATAGCTTACTATCACACAGGTGTACAAGCTGTTTGCCAAAATTCTCACTATTCGCCTCACACGCCAACTCGATGAAGCTCAACCCGTAGAGCAGGCTGGATTCCGGAGCGGTACCATCGACCATATCCACACGGTAAAGCAGCTGCTGCTGATGGAGAAGTGTCACGAGTATAACAGGCCCCTTGTTATGGCCTTTGTCGATTACGAGAAGGCCTTCGACAGTGTCGAACATTGGGCCGTGTTCCACGCTCTCCATAGCTGCCATATCGATTCACGTGGATGTGCTCCGGGAGCTGTACACGTCAGCTACTCTGCAAACTCGAGTGCATAGTCTAACGAATCCTGTACTTATTAAGCGAGGAGTGAGACAGGGAGATACTATTTCACCCAAGCTTTTTACAGCAGTTTTAGAAGATGTACACTTAAGATTCGCGGATGATCTTGTTCTTTTTGCAGAGAGCTTCGAAGATCTCCAGCTCATGCTACAACATCTGTATGATGCGTCTTTGGAGGTAGGGCTAAAGATGAATATGTCCAAGACGAAAGTGATGGGAAACCTCTCCGGCACCGCAGTTTCTGCTGTTACAGTTGGAAATGTGAGGTTGGAGATGGTGGAAAAATACATTTATCTTGGACTTACTCTATCTTTTGGCAAGGACCATAAGAAAAAGGAGTTCGAAAGGCGAGTAGGTACAGCTTGGGTGGGCATTCGGAAAATTCGACGACATTCTAAAATCTGTCAACGTCCCACATGTCTGAAGACCCGTCTATTTAACCAGTGTGTATCGCAGTAGCCATAAAAAAAGAAGTGAAGTGAACCAGTGTGTACTGCCCACCATGACTTACGGTGCCGAGACATGGACCCTCACCCAGGAAGCTGTGTACAAAATGAGAGTTGCTCAGAGGGCCATGGAGCGTGCCATGCTCGGCATTAAGCTTGTAGACCGAGTTCCCAATACCGAGATCCGAAGACGAACCAAGGTCAAGGATGTCGGTATCCGGGCAATGGAACTCAAATGGAGTTGGGCTGGGCACCTGGCAAGACGTGGTGACGACAGGTGGTGTAAAACGTTGACAGAATGGTTGCCGAGGACTGGCAAGAGAAGCGTCGGACGTCCAGCAGCGCGATGGGTCGACGATATTATCAGCGTCGTGGGCCGGCAGTGGATCAGGCAAGCGCAGGACCGGGAGAAATGGCAAGAACGAAGGAGGCCTACACCCAGCAGTGGGAAAGATTGGGCTGCGGATGATGATGATGATGATATTTAAAAACAAAGAACTAATTTTATTAAAATCCTTACCCATGCCATGGGTAGAATAATAGGGAAATAGGAGTCAAATAAATAAATAATAGGTCATATTATTAATTAGATAGTGTAGGAAAATTAAATAAAGGCACTTAATGTTAGCTTTTTTATGTTGTATGGAGAACATTGACGAAGAAGAACTAAACAACTGACATGAAAAAATAAATAAGTGCTTTAAAACTTTGAAACTTTGTTGAGGGAAAATTACATAATCGCTTTTTATTTTTTTTCTTACAAACAAATGAGCTAACGTATAAGACTGTTAGATTGAAAAATAGGTTAAATAACAATCTATAACATAGCAAAAGATGCATAGTAAAAATGTTACCAAATAAATTTTTATAGCCATTTAACACGCAAAAAAATAGTAAATTGCGTTTTTCTCCCGATTTTGGTTTTGTTAGTTATTTAGTTTTCCAACTACAGGGACGATATACGAGTATAATCTCAATTGATTAAAACACAGCTCTTTACCGGTTGGTTTTTGCATCAACTTGTTCAGGTGTAATTATAACTTGTTTTTCTGCTGTGATTGCAAGTCCATTCTGTGTTGTTGATGTGTCTTATGCATGACTAGATATTATTATGGGGCCAATGTTGGGGTGTTGACTGCAATTTTCTAGCCTCTGGCATCTCTACATTGTTGGTTCATTCGTTCGTTCGTTTAAGCAAGTGGCCAACTCTTGTGATGGAGTTTTTTTCGTCTAAAGGCCTCTGTCATGGCTTAACATCTTTAAAAGCCGGGTCCGACAATTTAACGTGCCCTCCGAAGCACGGAAGCGCTCAGCTGATAATGCAACTCGCAATCACCAACCCAAGTAGGGACCGCTCAGAATGTTGCTTAACTTCGACGACCTATCAAGAACTAGCCTGGACTAATGTAAAATGACCTTCTAAGGCCTGCAAAAAGTTTAGCTTCTATGCGGCTTCAAACAAATTTTATGTTTTTTTTATCAATTAAACCATATTAATTATATCCTTGGACAATCCACACGGCGTCATCTAGTCCCAAGCTAAGCAACTTAATGCTTGTGTTATGGTAACCAGATGACTGATATACTACGTAGGTAGATACATATTTTTTTTATAAATACATACATACTATAGATAGAATAACATCCGGACCCGGAACAAATATCTGTAGAAGATCAAACATTTGTCCCGTGGCGGGGATCGAACCCGCAACCTCCGCGTCTCAGGCGGGCCTTCGTCCACTGCGCCACAGAGGTATTATAAGTTAGTTAAAAAGCTTTCCTTACAAGTTTTGACAAACCTGTTTAATAGATGTTTTATAAATACCTGTTTATTTATATTTCCTAACATGCTAATGGGCACTTAGAATTGAGGTCTCCCTCCGAGTGTGGGTTAGAAAGTAGTGTCACTGCTTATGCAATGGCTTATCATTTTTTACCACCAGCTCCTTGCATACTTGCTGTGGTATTTGTTTAAATTGTAAGCAAACACTTAAAATTACTTCAACCACAGAGCAGAAAAAATGAGGACGAATAATGGCTTAAAACAATATCAATTGGAATCGAAATATAAATTCATAACATAACACAGACGAAAATATGACCGTATACATCATCATCATAATTTTTAGACTGTATCATAGCAACTCACTGTTTGGCGTTATAAACGCATAGATACGATACAATATGGCGCCAGACGCTATAATCTGTATAAGCTTTTGCCCAGCGCTGAACCAGTAGGATTATATACAATTTATTGCTTCTATAGCATAAATTTGTAAGCAATGCACAAATTGTTCGAATAGTAGAATTGCATGTATGCTATTGGGTCAAATAAAAGTAGGCTCTATGTAAGTAGCATAATAAACATTTTATTTAGGCTGAGCTGTGTAATCGTGTCAGGATCGAGATTAATAAATACCTAGCCTTAGCATATAAAACACTACTATGTTGCTGTGTATCGGAAAAAGTTTAATTCGTGTCATCCCTATTTATTTTCCATACACATTCATCCCAATCTATCACTTAAATAAATAATACCTAACAAACTAGGAATCAGTAACTAGCTGGAACTGCAGAGGTGGAAATAGTTATCCTACCTGAACACGTAGGTGTTCAGTGCCCGGGACGCACACGTGTCATACGCTGTATTTGTTCAGGCTGTTACTCCTTAGAAGAGTATCGCAGTGCCGAGGCAGGGAATGTGTCTGTTCCTCTGGCATCATCATTATCGGACCTGTCCCACATAATTTAGTACCACTGTGATTTAATGCAGTATTAACATGCATTCACTGCCTTCCGAATGGTACCTGCAATAAACATTAAACACCTTTATTTATTTTAAAGCATTTGAATTGCTAATTCCCTCTCTATAAACCATTACATAAAGTTCAAATTACTTAAATTTATAACATCATCAACCATTAAGATTTATCTCAAACGCTCGCTAAGTTAGTTAGCAATTTAGACTTTATGTGAATGATTTTAAAGTTTTAAGGTTTATTTTATGCTGTGTGTGGTCGTAAACCAACTGTGATCTTCTGCATCCTAAGAAAGTCCAATTTGCGCAGTCGTCTGATGACGAATCCAGTTTCTGTTTAACTTAACTGCTAATATGTGAAAATATAACAGTTAAACCGTAGGTATCTGGACTGCTAAAACATGCTAAAATCACATTACATAGAACCCCGTTAGATAGATATTTACGACGAGTTATCGACAACGAAATTCCGAGCGAGTATGACAAACTGCCCTGCTACTCTGCAAAACGAAAAACGAAGTTTCGTGACAATTTTTGGGTTCTAATTATGTTGGTGAACTATTACGAATGCAGAGTAGCAGGGCTGGGCCCTTACTCCGGAACAACGAAAACGAAGTTTCGTGACAATTTTCGGGGTCAGCTTATGTTGATGGATACTGAATTCGTAATAGTTCACCAACATAATTAGAACCCGAAAATTGTCACGAAACTTCGTTTTTCGTTTTGCAGAGTAGACGCCCTGGTCCTATTGCGAATTTAATGTGTTTCTTGTAGGATTTCTGATCAGAATTCCCTAAGTGGTTTAAAAGTAAACGTCAATAGTTTTCTAAGAATAACATAATTAGGGCAAACCTTTCATTTTGATACCATTATTTTACGAGTTTTATATAGTTCTTGAGAAGACGGCGCCAAGTCGATCACTACATCGCTTGCCAAATCATAAATTCCAATAGCTAACGCTTTTATGCCATTCTCACTAAGTCCAGAATAATCAATGCGTTTGTTGATACGGATCGAACGTTACCTTCGTGCACTTAGCATATCTGTACTCTATAATCCTAAATGCTTAAAAGATCTGAGAAAATGTCTACCGCGCCTTAGGAATGCAGTCGTGATCTTGTTTAGTTTCTGTTTTTTTTTTCTTGACTCTTATTTGCTAACTTAAAAGGCGAAAATTGCCTTTTTTTTCTTGATAAGATAACTAAACTAGGCTGTGGTTTTAAGTAGACTAAAGTTGGTTTTCTGTTTGTGTACATAATAATCTAGGTTATAGATTTCCTCCAGACGTTTATAAATAAAATATTTGAATGAATACTAATGCAATATGATGAACCACACGTCATATATCATTACTCATACATTACGTCTGCAGAAGTCAGAATCGAGCATTGGCGGTTTACCAACACCGTTCCTCCCACACACAATTGATTGGGAATTATCTACAAACTCTGAAATGTTATTTGAACTGTTACATCTGTTATACGGCCACCATCTATCTTGGACGGTTATTAGACACAAACGGAGCATTGCCATTGGCCATTCTATTCGTAGCCAAAGTTGGAACCTAGTTGAAGCCAATGTGTGGTGCCCGCATTATGGAAAGAGGCCCCAAAGTTGGAACCAAGTTGAAGACAATGTGTGGTGCCCGCATTATATTTATATGCAGTTTCTACATAGTTTCTACAAGGCGCGTAAATAATGCAATTATCCTAATGTTATTCGTATCGAGCGTTGCATTTCCTAGGCCAGCTTGCTTCACTGCTGTTAACTCTATTGTTTAGATTTATGATACTACTACAGGTCTTTGTAACGATGTTCATTCACGTCATAAGACCTTGACTTTCGGCACACCTACACTTATTACTATTACTTATTCTGATATACCAATACGCTTCGTATGTTTATTATTCAAATATTAATCGTATTAATAAAACGAGATAAAATCGATGACTGCAGTAATACATAATGTCTCCAAAATAAAACATACAGATTCCCAGAAATTCAAAGTTATCGAAATTCGCAGAACAATTCGGCCCTCACTCAACTCAAACTAATAGCACATTCCTGTTTCTGAGTATCAAGTTGCATGCGGTCACTTGTATGGTTTGCACCTAATCTTGCGATTAGCTGACCACATCCGAAGACATAATGAGTCTGGCTCGGTAGCCTGTTGTTGTACCAGATAAAACTGTGCAAACATTATTCTGATTACCATGCACATAACTCGATGTTGCTAATCTGTAAAACTACGATTATTTACTGAACTTTATTGTTTCGTCTGATGTCTGGAGACTTGCTAGTTTATTTTTATCCTTATTTGAATTTAATAAAAGCGGTAACTGGAATCTTAATATCCGATGTTAATAAATTGTGAGGGGCAGGTACATGACCTTTGCGGGTAATGTCATAGCCAAAACTGGCTCCAAAAAACAAGATTCTGAACAAGTTTTAGAAACGATACGTATATTTAGTTGAATGAACCTTATAGCCATAAATAAAATGCGCAGATTTCGTGCCATACGTAAGAAATATACATGGTAGTCTCTTGCGTTGGCTATTTACTAATGTACTTATGTCCTTGTATTTATTTGCATACGATAAAATTGAAAGGCGCTAATCGTAAATTCCTTTGGCTGCAGTTCTTGACCAAGTTTTAACTGAACGTTCTGTTCTCAACCTTGCGTGTTCTTTTGTTCCAAATAAGTGAATATAACTATGAGCAACACTGGAATGGACATTCTGAACTTTTTGAAAGAACAGGGCTCGACGAGTATCGAAATCTCATAAATATTACGATTATAGCCTTAGAATGGTTGGAGCTTCTCCAAGAAACAAGCGGGTTAATGACATGAATCCGAGTTTGGGCCCGCGCCAGGCCTGTGTAAGAAATGCATCTCATAATCTTTCAGAGTATCTAACAGGTGGGAATGTGTGGGAAGACGTTATCGACGGCAAATTCCGGCGAGTTCCTCATTATGAGTAGAATAGTTGACCTCTACCGATTACCGTGATCTTTTAATTGCTATTGCGTCAATACAGCGATTGGAACAAATGTTGGGATTGGCTTTGAGGTTAGCTCAATTGGCAAGATTCGTATTATGAATAGCGCAATGGTGTTCCTCAAATATCCAGGTCAAGGGGCTCCGATGTACTCCCAATTGTCGTTACCCGTTCCGCCTATCTAGAGCAAGACAGATTTGGTTCAATAGGACCATAAATCTACCGGATCCCTCAAGGACCTATACTCGGTCCAGTTTCTTATCTCTTTTATATTTTATTGTTGTAATAAAATTTTGCACGTTGTTGTAGGCACAGTAGTGGGGAAGCTGAGTTTAAAGCTAAATTACAAAGACCTTCCGCCGGTTGTTACATGTAAGTTCCGTGTGAGACTTCTGTTCTTCTTAACTCTTCGCAATCATGCAGCTAATCTTTCATATCATTGTATCTTCTCACTGTAAATTATTTGTAGAGCAAACACTTGCGTCATTAGACCATATTGTCTGTATATTACTATTTATCAAAGTCATCTGTTACATCTGTACTTATTTTATAAAAGGGTATTTCATTATTTTTGTGTTATTATTTATTTTATAATTTAAAACACTGCACTGCATCGAAGTTAAAAGTTAAGTTTCTGCAGAGTTAAAATATTGTATTCACATATTCCGTGAGCACCTATTTTTTGAGCACCCAAGCTATTCCCATCAAAATTTTGACGTGGTGCTCAAAATGGGAACACGGGTCGCATGTATCCACCTGTTGATAGCTGTCAATAAGATTATCGTGACACACACTTCAAAATTGGATTAGGGCCGTCGACACTTACAAGATACAAACAAGTACGTGTTTGTGAACATGCCATGAACTATTGCACTGTTTGTATTGATGTATGTATGTTACATCACAATGTTGTTTTACATTTTAACCAACTTCAAAAAAGGAGGAGGTTCTATATTCCTTTGTATTTATTTGTTTTTACGAATGTTACCGATTATTCCGTTTATAAACTGATTTTGAAAATTCCTTTTTTTGTTTGAAAGAGTACAAGCCCGAGGTGATCCCGTAAAAATATCTGATAAGGATCTTCGAAGTTATCAACAGAAAGGTCCTCGAGAATGCAGGAAATTGCTCTCTCCTTACAAAATTGAAGTCGGTTTAATGTTTTTTATTTATTTTTCCGCTTGTATAAGGAGGTACCAATAATCGCCTCTTAAGGCGAGCCTACCCGGTGCGTCTCTCATCGACGCGGGCATAGCTGAAAAGCTTGTCGTTTCATCCAGCGCAATGTTAGAAAAAGAGGCAAAGCGAAAAGAGAGAGAGCGCCTAAACGGTCGGTCGGCATTCGGTAACTTTCGCCGCCCACTCGCGGGCGGTCGCACGCTAGGCCTGAGCGCTCGGTTGGTTTTCGGTAATTTTCGCCGCACACTCGTGGGCGGTCGGACCTAGGTCGAACGATAGGCCTGAGCACTCGGTTGGAATTCGGGAACTTTCGCCGCACCCTCGCGGGCAGTCGGATGCTAGTGTGAGCCATCCGAGCATTCATTCAGAGCCATTCATGTATTCAAATGTTCATAGTCAAAAGCTTGGACTTGTGTTTAGTCTATGCTTTGATCAGAAAATTATGTAGGTATGACATCTAGATCTATTGAATGATTGTGTTTGTCTCTCTCTACCTAGTCTGTGGTCAAAACTCTGCATTTTGTTCAATCTATTCTATAATCAACAAACAACAAACATTTTATTTACAAATTTGCGTAAGGACGCTGTATTACATAAATTCCCAGTGTGTAATCAACGACTCAAAAAGTGGCTCGACTGTAGAAAACAGTGAAACGTTGAGAACTTGTTTCTCTTGGACGAGATTTAAAAACTCCAACTTTGACACCACATTTACTTTAAAATCCTGACAATGCTTACAGCAGAGAGTGTGAATCCAGTTGCTGATCACCTGTATGCAAGAAAGGAGCACATAGCTCACGAGATGTAGACGTAGAAAGGAGCATTTCAACACAGGTAAGAATAATAGACTTGTGAGCTAAGAAAATATCAAAAATTGTTGATAGGTACCTAGACGAGCATACAATAATGTTAGTTTATACTAGATTCTGCCCACAGCTTTGCTTGCATGGTACCCACTTTTTAAATAACCTTATGATATTTCAGGCCACTATTTCCCCAATGCTTATCTAATAGGTATGCTTGTAGCATCGAGCTATTGCAGTGCGCCAAAGCTATAAAGTCTTTCAACATCATCATAATCATGTGCAGCCCGTGTCATCCCACTGCTGGGCGTAGGCCTCTCTTCGCTTGTACCAACCTCCTTATTCTGTGCCATTCTAAACCATGTATGACCTGCTAACTATGTTGTCGACCATGTCAATGTTATAGACGTCAATTTAGCAGGCATACCTACAGCCTTTATGCCTGAAGTAAATACCTAATGTTTATGCTCTTTTCAGATAAACAAACACTCAGCTATAAAAAGCGTAAAGTTGTGACCGCAGTTCATACACTGACACCAAAATGCAGAACAATCTATAATGAATATAGAAAAGCAAGTATATTGCTGAGTATCAATCGAAAAATAAATGATTATCTTTGTACTTTCGTTGTTTTCTATCAACACCTTCCTTCCCATAAGCTTATTAAATTTAATGAACTAAAGAATACTACCAAATTCATTGAATGGGTAGAATGATAATTCTGCTCAGTGCCGGCGTAGCAGTAAAAAAAAAGAAATGTCATACATCATTTTCCTATAGCATATTATCTGATACGTAGTATCTCTACCTAATCTGTGCATGTATTCATTAGTTTTAGACATAGACATATCATTTTTTTTATTATGTGCCTAAATATGGTGTGCAAATAAAGTATTTTATATCTTCTACCTGTTCATGAAAATAATATCGAAAAAAAAAACAAATATATTTTAATATATTTTTTATTTTTTACACTTTAGTAACAATACAATCATAAAACACCAACAACCCAGTTGTTGAGAAGATTCTGATTTCTGGCCTTACTGATGATTTGGACAAAATTTATTCGGACAGTGTCCCAACTGACACTTTTGATTTTAATATTTTTTTCTGTTGATTCGGACCGAATTACTCAAACAAATTGAGAAAAATTGTGAAAAAGACGGAAAATAAGAACGGACCAGTAACTGTCACACTGCGCAAGGCACTGAGTGACCGTATTCGACGCCTACAAAAGCAGTAACTGAAGCTATAGAACACTCTGCAAAGCTGGACTTGCCACTCGAAGGAAAAATAAAGAGCTTGAAAGAGGACCTACAGTACTAAACGATCGATGTCACGTTTTTGGTTTGCATAATTCGTGCAAGAATTATTTTTGCAAAAATGAAAATATAGTGGAGATGAATTTGATTCCTCAACTGAAAGCGTGTGGCATATGGGTTGACATTTATGAAAGTCTGGGATGGTTGACACAGAATTCAGAAAGTCTCCTTCCAAAAGAAACAAATAACCCTGCAGAACATTTTAACTCTATCATAGCATACACAGACAGTAATAAAAATAAATCAAAAGTGTAAATTGGGACCTTGCGTCCCAATTTACACTTTTGTTATTAATTAACATATTATTATTATTAATTTACATATTTTGTCCGAATCGACACCAAGCCAATCTTGCAAAAATTAGAAAAATATGTTATCATCTAACTAATAGAATCATCGAATCTATCTCTTATTGGCAGTTTGCGTGGAAAACGGGGGTCAATAATTTCTGGCAGAAGACATTTAAAATAAAACTGCGTCATTTTCAATATTTTATCATCTGACCAAAAGGTTGGATCTTTGTATATCTTTTCATACAAGAATCCCTTGGGCGTCCAAAGAACAAAGTAACAAAAACTCTTCTTTGCAATTTTCAGTTGGGCTTGGACCTGATAGTAATAATTATGGTTCCTTTTCAATTTGAAACCACCTTCAGCTTCTGTACAAAAGACAACTTTTTTACTTATTATTGCTTCTAATGGCGTCAACGCAGAAGCCGAAGATGGACATTTTATTTCTACAATTCCGTCGTCTCCAATCAAACCATCTGGACTTGCACCAAGGAAACAGTAGTCATCATCAACAAATAACCCACAAGGAGTGATAGCAATATTGAGCTCATTTGCAAATTCTTTGAGGGCTGTTGATTCATTTGACTTTCCATATCTTGTGGAATCATTTCCAGTAAATGTCGAATATAGCATTGTTTTGATTATGGACGTGCATGGAGTTGTTGGCCTCATTTTACAAATTTTACCAATTATTGAAGCAGTTATCCTCTTTCTACGTTCCACAATCCATGTATCGGAGTTAGATTGGTCAACAGTATCTCTTTCTAATGATAATATTTCCGAAGGTGTCTTTTGTAGCGACTCAAGGAATTCAGTTTTTTTTTTAATGAATACGTCCATCGGCAAATCAGGCTCACTTATTACGTTGCCGTAATGCTGGTCTGCCGGCTTTGACCGCTTTGCTCGCTTTATCCCCCGTAGTGCATCTTCAGCTCTCAGTTTTCTTTTATTTTGAATTACCTTTTGTTTTTTTGTCACATATTTTTGAGTAAAATATGTATTTTTAATGTTGTCGTCACAAATTTTTTTTTGTATCTCTTGCACTAGCGTGTAGTCTTTGGTGTTGTACTCGGAAACTGCTGCGTAGCATCTTTTTTCATAAGTTCCTCGAAGGGAAAAGTTTACTCGCTTCCCAGCAAGGAACTTCGCTATGATAGAGTTAAAATGTTCTGCAGGGTTATTTGTTTCTTTTAGAAGGAGACTTTCTGCATTCTGTGTCAACCATCCCAGACTTTCATAAATGTCAACCCATATGCCACACGCTTTCAGTTGAGGAACCAAATTCATCTCCACTATATTTTCATTTTTGCAAAAATAATTCTTGCACGAATTATGCAAACCAAAAACGTGACATGGACCGTTCAGTAGGTCCTCTTTCAAGCTCTTTATTTTTCCTTCGAGTGGCAAGTCCAGCTTTGCAGAGTGTTCTATAGCTCCAGTTACTGCTTTATGTAGGCGTCGAATACGGTCACTCAGTGCCTTGCGCAGTGTGACAGGTACTGGTCCGTTCTTATTTTCCGTCTTTTTCACAATTTTTCTCAATTTGTTTGAGTAATTTCTCATCAAATGATTGGAGCATTCTATTTTTCTTATATATATATTTGGTCCATAGGGCATTGCATCTCTCAAAGCATTACATACGCTGCTATCACCATCGCCAATCAATTTTGAATACTGTAGTCCATGCATACTAACACTAATTTTGAATCCCTCTACGATCGCATCAGTTTCCATTTCAGTTGAAGGGCCAAACCAATTTTTATAACATTTGTGAGCAATAACTTCAGTTTTCCGCTTTGCAGCTACAGCACAAATGCAACAATAAGAGTTCCTGACCCCAATGAATAATATTTTTTTAGTCCTAAACCCTATGATGCAACCAACTCCCGACAAGGAATTGAAATTTGTCCCGTAACTTCGTTTACCCCAAGATCCGTCTGTTATTACGGTTATATATGGTATTCCGTCTGTATTGATATCACCTTGCTCTATTGCTAATTGCTTTTCTTCTTTGCCTGCTTCAAGCATGTATTGCAGAGCGACATCTCTGTGTAAATCGCCTAACTTACTACATATTTTTATATAATAACGCTCAGACATATTTGGCATATTTAAACAAGCACATATTTCGTCCAATTGGGCGTATCCATTCCCAGTTTGGAAAATGCCTTCTGCTACACTAGCATTTATATAATCTTTTTGGTTGGTTTGTTGAGAAAATATTATCTTTTCTATCTTGCACATTTTACATACAAAATGAAAGCTCGACATGAACCCTACCCTTTTTTCTTTTATAAAATTCATAGAAGTGAAATTACATTCAAATGGATGATGAGACATGGTTGCAAGCTGACTGAAAACATGGCCGATGTCGACTAATCGATTCCCCTCTAATGAAAGTGTTTTATTGACATGTTCTTGTTCTTCTGTAACATTTAGCTCGTTGACTGATGAAGATGGTGTGCTCAAGTTGGTCGAATAGTCGATTTCTTCTTCAGCTAGTTCTTCACCATTATTTTGCTGAAGATGTTGCCTACAAAAAATAAACATAGTTTTAGATCTTCAACATGAACAAAATCCAAACCGTGACGTATCTATTTTTATATCACAGTAGTGAAAAAATCACTGACCTTGATGATAATGGTAGACTGCAACCAATATTTTCATGATATTGGTCATATTCCATGATCTCAATTTCATCAAAAACCTTATCCTGTGCTTCATTTGTTACAGTAACTTCTTGAAGTGGTACCCTATCCTGGGTAAGCCTAAAACAATAAACCAATTTTATGTAGGTGGGTGGATCAACTATTTTCTGTCATGACATGAATCAACTTTTTGTGTAATTTATTTTTTATTGTAATTTTGCTTTAATTTCACCCAATATTGCTATTCTGCATATTATATCGCTTAGATATTATGGAAAATTTTGTGCAGAATATCTCTTGGGTCACAAAAATTGTCTCCTGGGTCACTGTCTTTGTGAGCCAGTGGAACTGTGACCCATGAGAAAAACTACGGTTTTTTTAATGTTTTCTTCAACAAACAATATAAATATCACGAAATACATGCATGCAAAGCATTCCAGAATTAAATTTCACAACACAATAACCAAATTCCTATAAAAAGTTAAAGGTTTACCGTGATTAACCGGAATTTAATCGTGAGTCAGCGGATCCACAATAAAAAAACCGACTCCCGCGCCGAGCCACGAATGATTTGGCCACGTCCATATGATGGTAAGGTAAGGTTAAATGCAATCATTCGACTACCAGATCAGGTCCTTATTGTCCTAGCTGTCCACTGTCTAATATTACTCACACTTTATGTTAGACACTTTACTTTGGATAGCTAGAATTTGTATGAAACTCAATTTTGGTCTACTGGGTCACAACTTTTTTTTATATATTTTATCTAAAATTTTAAACATAATGATAAATAGCTATAACTACATAGGATCTGATTTAATTATTAAATAGTAAAACCAGCAATTAAACAAACACAGTACATTTCAAGATTTTTTTTTATATCAGGGACACGATTTTACATAAAATAGTTGATCCACCCAGGTACCTACCTATTCTTTATAAAAAATACAATTATTTTTTTAAATTATTTTTTTTGTGCATACCTACTATATATAATGTATATGAAATAGGTACCTAGAGTAATAACTATTGTTACCGACTGTACCTACCTAGTTTGACATTCGCGTCCTTGTTCGTTATGTACAATGGCTTGTACTTCAAGCGTTACACAATATGATATATCATCATCCACAGAAACTTCTTCAATGTCTTCTAAGAGCTCAACGTGTGCGCTAGCTCTAAAATAATTCATAATTATGTAGGGTGTCCCTGTAGCAGTCACCATAATAATCAAACTTGCTGACGATGCGGACAAAATTTATTAGGACACAGTGTCCCAATTAATTATGTTTTTTTTTTATGTTGATTTGGACACTATCAAATTACTGAAGCTGTTGGGTACAGTTAGGTAAAAAAAACAGATTGTGTTATTCGCGTTTCAAAAAAAAAACCTAATGCCCTACCGTATACCTATCCATCTCGTTTCTATGACATAAAGGCTGTGCCGCCGTTTTTTATCTGACTGTACAATGCAGCTATTTTTATGGTGTCCGAATCGACAGTAACAAAAATATTAAAATCAAAAGTGTCAATTAATTGGGACATTGCGTCCCAATATATTTTGTCCGAATCGACAACAAGCCAATAATCATTACCACGGTGCACAAATTCCACTTTGCTTTCCACCTTACCTGAGCCGTGATACATCATTATTGTCAATGTTTTCTTTGTTCTCATTTATAAGCCTAGAAAATAAAATAAACCTTCATTCCTATGTTCATTGTCTAAATAATCATTGAGTTAGGCGCGGGACAGACAGAAAAGACGTAAGGCGAAGACGGGGCGCGGACAGGGCGGAGACGTGACACGGACGCGACTTTTGAAATTATATAGAAGAAACGGGGCGCGGACGCGACGCAGTGCGAGCGTGCGAGCTTGCGAGACCCGCCCGGCAGGCATGCCACCCCGCGCCCCGTCTCTTCTGTATGTTTTGCGTCGTGACGCTTCTATACATTTTGTATGAAAGGGACGCGGAAGAGACAAATGTCCGCGTCCCGTCTTCGTCTTACGTCTTTTCTGTCTGTCCCGCGCCTGAGAGTTATCTAGGTAAGTCTAGGGTTATAGTATTTTCTTCGCTATTTAATGTTCGTTCCAATACTCATTCACAGCAAAAGTAGCTCATTCATAATGATGAGACAATGCCCCTTTTTTCATTTCAGCAGTTTTCTATGAAGATATAAAATAATAATTAGGTACCTAGGTATAAATAATACTTAGATAGGTTTATGTAAAAATTCCTGCGTCCCGTTTGCTACAATCAAAAAAAGAGCAGTAGGTACCTAAAAAGGTACCTCCCTAGGTAGGTATTCATTTTAGAGTTGGCAAATAAATTTCTTACGCTTGATTCCTTTTTTGTTTTGCGAGTCTGTTCCTTTTTTTTCTTCGAGCCGAAAGACGTAAACGCTTTTTATTGCCTTTACGGCAATCTGGCTGAGTGTGATCTGTAGAGTAGGTAATCAGTACTTAGGTAAAACATCGATTTGTTGTTGTTTGAAAAAAATTGCCAGTTTGACATTAGCTACAAAGGTATTAGGTACGTACCTATATTGATAAGTAGGTAATTGGTTAGTTGTACCAAAGACGATTAATATCTAGAAGACAGACAAAGGCCATAGGTACACAAAATCGTAACCCTAAAAAATAGCCTGAAAACTCTAAAACATCAATTTTATCCAAGAAATTTCAATTACTTTCTAGTTAAAAATGTTTAAATATTGAATATTGTTGCTACCTACTACTAAGTATTGAAATTTCTTGGATAAAATTGATGTTTTAAAGTTCTCAGGCTATCTGGTACTGCGGGATAGGGTTACGATTTTGTGTATGGCCTTTGTCTGTCTTCTAGATATTAATCGTCTTTGGTTGTACATAAAACTGTAATAAGTAGGTACTATAAACATGATAAGGACATTTTTAAATTATTAAATTGGGAGAAAAGGGGTATTAATATCAACGGAGTCTTCTTGTCGCACCTTCGTTTCGCGGACGACCTAATCCTAGTTAGCGAAAATATGCAAGATCTGCAATTAATGGTGCAGGAACTACACCAGGCTTCTCTCAGTGTGGGCCTAAAGATGAACATGTCCAAGACTAAGGTTATGACTAATGTCTCCAGTGCCTCAACACAAACCATCAGTGTTAGTGGTGAGACACTGGAGATAGTGGATCATTATATCTATCTTGGACATTGTTTCACCGAACACAAAGCAAAGGAGATTGCTAGGCGCATCCAATTAGGTTGGGCTGCGTTCAGTAAGTTAGAAGATGTGTTTAAGGCCCGAAAGATGCCGCAGTGCCTGAAGACCAAGCTTTTTAACCAGTGTATCTTGCCCACCATGACCTACGGTACCGAGACATGGACGCTCACTCAGGAGACTGTGCACAGAATGCGAGTCGCACAACGGGCCATGGAGCGCTCCATGCTTGGTATCACTTTACTTGACCGGGTTCGTAATACGGAAATCCGACGTTGTACCAAAGTGGTAGATGTTGGGGACCGTGTTACGAACTTGAAATGGAGTTGGGCAGGACACTTGGCAAGATTTGGATGGCAGGTGGAGTAAGGCCTTAACTGAATGGTGGCCCCGGGATTCACTAGACCTCTTGGCAGACCACCTGCTAGATGGATGGACGACATAGTTGCCGTACAGGGTAGGTAAGACCTGGATGCAAAAGGCCCAAAGTAGAGCTGATTGGCGGTTATGGAAGGAGGCTTATGCCCAGCAGTGGGTCACAAAAAGCTGAATATGATGATGATGATGATGATAAACATGATGTGATCAATAAAAATTGGTTTGATATTTTTTAACACTTAGCTACCTACTGTAGCTCTTGTATATTATGTAAAACAATCTACTTACTTACCCATTTTACACAACGACTTTTTATTTAAATAAAATCGGTCAAAATCTTTATTCAAACAAAATCGGTGTCCATAGCAACTAATGTAGTATGTAAAACAGAATTCACTAAAAATAAAATGCAACAACTCATTCGCGTTATTCACGTAGTACGCGCTGTCAAAAAAAATCAATATCTACCAAGGAAGATGATTACCTATCTACCTACTAACTGACAGACACTCTGAGTCTGACCAAAGAGAATATCGCCGCCCCCACCGAATAATATCGTAATCGACTATTACGATAGAAGTGCTTTTAATCGAAATAATTGTTGTGGAGGCCCAAATACACCTTGTCAATTTTTTTCAGCCGATTCGTACGAGTAAATACTAATATAGACTATGAATAAGATAGGTACCTACTTTTTATTGTGAAATTACTAAGTTTGCATTAGTACAATATTCTTCTTTCTTCTCTTTTCTTCACTTGCCATGGAAAATGAACGTAATCCAGTTTTACGATATTTGTTACAATATATTAGAGCACCGAATAATGTGGTACCGTACCATTACAATACCGAAACAATCAATATCACATTTTTGTAGTCAACAATATCGCGTTTGACTATTACTATGCAGGTCACTGTCGACGAACGATTTCCACGAATAAAATGGTATTGTTATATATTACAGTAAAAAAATGTGTTTTCAATTCTGGTAATATTTATTTTAACAATATCTTCGTTATGGTAAATTATAGATTTTTTTCTGTAATATAATATTATTTGTGATAATTTAAGCTATGTTTTGGTATATATACGATCTTCCTACGTTAACTAACTGAAAAGTTATAGACCAAAAACGGTCTTTAATTCTCCTGTAAAATTTTTATTTTTCGATTACGATATTATTCGGTGGGGGCGGCGATATGAATGGCGCATGGCGGCGCGGCGCTCGTCATTGAATGATTCAACCGTCTCACTCACCCCGCCCGAACTCCGCACACACGACTCGTCCCCCGCGTACCACACCGCCAAGTGTCTAACAGCAAGTGAGAACGCGATAACATTGAACGAAAAATAGGGTGCGGAAATTTTATAAAAAGTGTTCCAGGAAATACGTTTTTATCAGTAAACCTTACAAGTTTGTGAAATAAATATTAGTCATTTAGAATCTCCATAAGATTTGCAAGGTTTCTATGACAATATTTTCTTTACTTTTACAATTTACGAGTACATTATGAACGGCCAAAGTTCAGGTAAAATTTATGCAAAAAAGCAGATTTTTGGAGGCTTATGCTGAATTTGTTTCTCAAAATTTAGATTTTTAGTTTATATAGAAACCTAGATATAGTGCACAAGATACCTATAAGTCCAAAAGTTTAAAAGAAAGATCTGTTACAACGGCATAATTACGTACGAGCGTTTGTATGAAAAGAAAGCTGGGTTGGCTGCTCTTAAATACATTTCACATACTAGCAATTCTTTCACTTAAACACTACCCTGAATATCGTAGCTTTTGTATTCTATTATCTACTTCTGTGAATCTTACGTGAGATGAATCTATTTAAATATTACTTTACAACAGTCGTCTTCAAAACTCCATGACAAGTAATACAAATCCTAGACCAAGTCAGCAAGTGCTAATTCAAATGAAGCCGCTAAGCCAACGACCTCACAAGTAGCTAAACAAGACGGCTCAAGAACATGAGTGTCGCTGACATACAATTTACAAAGCACGCCTCAATGGGCTACCTCGCAAACACGCACAGATTACCTACTACGTAGAACAGGGAGTAAATAGAACTACTTCAAAAACTGTAAGGTATGATAGTGGTTAAATCATATATACATTTAAAAGAGGGTATTTACCATGATTAGTGGATTTGAGACGAAGGTTAGTCCGTTTCGCCTGTCAGACTACCTACATACTGACAAAAACTTTAGTTGACCGTGATCTTGGCGCACGCAACTGTGTTGAAATATTGGGAAACTCATAAATCCATAATATCCTGTTTAAAATGTTTATAAGGTTCAAAATGTTTTAATAGTTTAAATTAAAAAGTTTTGTCTAATCATCTAATGGAAATTATCAAACGGAGCCATATTATAAACTTTACACCGTGATTTGAATTTTCGGTTTTACGAAAATGTACCTTGATTGCCTTTTTGCTTGATCACCTACTTCCTTATAATCTTAGATCGAATTTAGCCCTCACGCGATTAGCTTTGTTACCAACAACTTACTTCAAGTTTCAGGTTTACTTTAATTTTTTTTACTGTATTCTGTCTGTGATTTTGCTTACCATGGTTAAATATTTGGGATTACTTCCATACTAAAAATTAAAAATATCTTACCCAGCAAGCAAAATTACAGTTAGGATATTTGAAACTGGATAGAAGTGGTGTGCGTTTAGTACTCGCTACTCGGTAGCAACGTTTTACGCCCTGTATGTATTCGCAAGCGTTCTTGCGCTGACCTTCTCAGTATTTCCGGCATTATCCTTTATTATCTTCGGTTTCATCGGATACACAATGTTTAATTCTTCCTCATTGCAACAGATTTGATTGCTAACTCATGGCGTTTTAGCACAAAATAAAATATTTTAGGTGTAATCATGATTTGCAATGAAGATTGTGATGTCAGTATGGGAGAAAAGTGTATCAGGGTCGTAGATTTTTTGTCTCCGTCTAAATCGGAATGAAGCATAATGTATAAATAAGTACCTACAGGCATATTACATTATGTCCAGAATGAGTATCTAAAGTTTGCTTTTGTAAAAATTAAATAAATCTTAGTTAGGTATATGCTTTTAAATGTTTGCACTCGGCACAATGTTATCTATAAGATTTCGTTGTGGAATGTTGTCTAACATCCGTTACTCAGTAACCCTTGTTAGTTGTCTAGACTTGGTATTTAAATTATTTTATCTGAATCCGTTGACCTTTTCGAAGAATTCCTTTGCGGATTTAACGCAGTATCGCTTGTAGTTGAAATCTCAGCAGTTAGTGAGCTTCCTAACACACAAATACCTACCTTTTCTACCATAACTGTTCTTTAACTTAATGTTATTGTTAATTTGGACCTTTCTGTTACCACACTGTCCCGAGAATCTAGTTATTTCTTTTTACAACTATCTACGTTCTAGTTTCAATAGGAATAAAGCGGTTTTATGGACTAGATACTTTGTAGTTTTCGAATTAAAAACTTTTTCAAAATGCGAGTCGATGAAAGTTAATAAAAGTGTGTGTATTCAAGTCAGGGGCGTGTATCACTGTTGTCCAGTACTGCAAATTGCCTCATTAGTATTGCAGTCATAGGTGATTAGTATACGTGACTCCTTGTTAGTTGTGTCACTTAGCATGCGTTTGATTATAATATGCCCACTAACAGCTAGTTTCAAAAGTATAATCTATCTGTGGTTTTGTTTACTGCGATGTGTAGTTAGATATTTGTCATTAACAAAAAAGATTAAGATAATTTAATTTAAAAAAATGTAGAGATAGCAAGGACAAATGAACGCACGCACTAGGCCAAGACTGTATCACGGGAGTCCATTACATCTACTATACTAAGGATATTTTACTACAGTAAGCAAAGCAATATTGGAGCTAGTACGAAGGTATTACCTAACTAGCCGCCCGCCCCATCTATGCTAGATTTCATATACGTAATACTATCTATGCATGTCTGTCTATGCTCATCAAGAACAATATAGTTTTACCTCATTAAAAACCTAAACCTTTAAAAACTCTAAACATTTGACGAAATAAAAATTACTCTGCTTAAATCACACTAGCAGACCCGCGCGGCTTCGCTCGCGTGTTGTATACCTACCTTAAACACTGGTCGAACTGAATGGCTATTTTGAGAAAAGAGAATCTTGATAAATGGAGGTGTACCTACATAGAAGGGATTTCTAGAAATTAAACTCATAATAGAGTGAATGAATGGAGTAAAATCGAAATTATATCACTACACAAAAAAAATGTCACGTAACATTTATTTTCATAACTACCTCTCAAATGTGAAGGGATCATAGGTTGTATTAACTTGTATTTAAAGTCGCTATCTACGTTGATTTTGCTTACGGTGCTCATAGAAAAGGCTGACTGTTTGTCGGTTCATATTCTATGGTCTGGCACAGTTCAATCTGCTTGCAAAATATTCTAGAAGCTATGGTGCGAGCGCAGCCAGCTAAACTTTTTTACTGTCACTTGATTTTGCTTACGATTTTCATAAAGAAGCTGACTGTTGGTCGGTTCCTATTATGGTCTGACACAGTTCAATTTGCTTGCATAATATATGGGAAATTTTAAACGGGCTTAGCGATTTGCTTGAAACTCTGTTGCAATACTTAAAAACAAAAGCTTCGAACCAAGAACTTCTTTGACTCAGAAGCGAGCCGAATTTTTTTAAGACAAATGCGTCATGTGAAATTTGGTTTTGCTTGTAGTAGTATGGTTATCATAGAAAAGACTGGCTGTTGGTCGGTTCTTAATCAATCGTCTGATACAGATAAATTTGCTTGCAAAATATTGAAGAAGCTACCGGGCGAGCGAAGCGAGCTTCAATGTTTGCGAGCGTAGCGAGCCGAATTTTTTTTAGACAAATGCGTCATTGATTCTTAATTTTGCTTATAGCTAAGGCTGACTGTTGTTCGGTTCATACTCCATCGTCAGACACAGATAAATTTGCTTGCAAAATATTGAAGAAGCTACCGGGCGAGCGAAGTGAGCTCCAATGTTTGCGAGCGTAGCGAGCCGAATTTTTTTAGGCAAATGCGTCATTGACTCTTAATTTTGCTTATTCTGCTCATAGATAAGGCTGACTGTTGTTCGGTTCATACTCTATCGTCTCACACAGATAAATTCGCTTGCAAAATATTGAGGAAGCTACCGGGCGTGCGAAGCGAGCTTCAAAGTTTGCGAGCGTAGCGAGCCTAATTTTTTTTAGACAAATGCGTCATCGACTCTTATTTTGCTTAAAGATAAGGCTGACTGTTGTTCGGTTCATACTCTATTGTCTGACACAGATAAATTTGCTTGCAAAATATTGAAGAAGTTACCGGGCTAGCGAAGCGAGCTTCAAAGTTTGCGAGCGTAGCGAGCCGAATTTTTTTTAGACAAATGCGTCATTGATTCTTAATTTTGCTTATAGCTAAAGGCTGACTGTTGTTCGGTTCATTCTCCATCGTCAGACACAGATAAATTTGCTTGCAAAATATTGAAGAAGCTACCGGGCGAGCGAAGTGAGCTCCAATGTTTGCGAGCGTAGCGAGCCGAATTTTTTTAGGCAAATGCGTCATTGACTCTTAATTTTGCTTATTCTGCTCATAGATAAGGCTGACTGTTGTTCGATTCATACTCTATCGTCTGACACAGATAAATTCGCTTGCAAAATATTGAAGAAGCTACCGGGCGAGCGAAGCGAGCTTCAAAGTTTGCGAGCGTAGCGAGCCGAATTTTTTTTAGACAAATGCGTCATTGATTCTTAATTTTGCTTATAGCTAAGGCTGGCTGTTGTTTGGTTCATACTCTATCGTCTGACACAGATAAATTTGCTTGCAAAATATTGAAGAAGCTACCGGGCGAGCGAAGCGAGCTTCAATGTTTGCGAGCGTAGCGAGCCGAATTTTTTTTAGACAAATGCGTCATTGACTCTTAATTTTGCATTTTTTGTATTTTAAGTGTTACAACTGATTTTGTCGTACAAATCGCTCTACCTTTTAATATGTTACACTTCAAACTTTATCACCGAATTTAACTTTATAAAGGTTTTAAAGAAAAACCCTTAAACAATTGCCTATTTATTTTGTAGTATCCATACCGAATTTCAAGTCAATCTCACCTCGCTTTAATACATTCCACTTCAAACTTTTAACATCCAATTTCATCCATTTTAAGGGTTTTTTTGTAAAAAATAAAAAAAAAACAAAATAACGCGTCTATTTATTTTGTTTTTTAAGTATTGCAACAGAGTATCAACCAAATCGCTAAGCCCGTTTAAAATTTCCCATACAAACTTTGACACCACTTTTTATCCCTTTTTAGGGTATTTTTTGAAAATTCCTGAAACACGTGTCCAACCATTTTGTATTTATAGTATCCAAACCGATTTTCAAGCCAATCGCACCTCCTATTAATACGTTTCATTCCAAACTTCGAAACTGGATTTAACCCTTTTAAAGGGTTTTTTTTGAAAAATCCTTAAACACGTATATATTTATTTTACATCGTTAATATTACTACCAAGTTTCAAGCTGATCGAACTACCCATTAAAAAGTTCCCATACAAACTTTGACACCACCTTTTACCCCTTTTAGGGGTTTTTTTGAAAATTCCTGAAATACATCTAAATTTATTTATCATTTATAATATTTATACTGAGTTTGAAGAAAATCGCTTCACGCATTAAAAAGTTGCATACAACGGTTTTCATCCCTTTTCAACCCTTTAGGGGTGGAATTTCGAAAAATCCCTTCTTAGTGCTCACTTTTGTTTTAAAAGGAAGCTACCTTCCAAATTTCAGCTTCATAGCTTCAGCGGTTTGGTCTGTGCGTTGATTGCAGAAAAATGCTTATTGTTTTATATATATTGATGAACTCACGAAATTTGCATTCGCTCTCTTTTAATAAAGGTATAGATTACTAATGGCCTGATCACAATTTATTAAAATATTAGCTAACTTTTTAGGTATTGTAATGAAATTTATTTCCCTAACTGAAGTAACTGGACCATTCGAAAATTATTCATGGGTGGTTTAAAAAACCCCCAATATTATCTCTAATGTTTCTGGTACAATGCTTGGTTTTTGTTGATTCTCATGGCCATATTTAGCGTTAACTTTTCATTCTGACCTCAGGACAACTGATTTATAACTACGTAAGGAAAAATCAAATCTTCCCATTAGGACATTCATATTTCATATATCTACCTACAAAATGTCATTATATTGACTCATTATATTAATCATTTGTGTCATTGTGCTTAATCGGCTGAAGGAAAATCTGAAAAATATACATCCTGGTCGTAGTATCGTACTTCAGTCAGGCAGTATCAGTACCTACATCAATACATACCTATAAAGATAATAATAAGTTGCAAACTTTGTATGTTTGTTTGTACCAAGTAATCCCTGGAAGCAAAGATCTAATTACGTAATTCAAATCTCGACTTTTCAGATAAAAAAAAACACGTATTAGTTGTAAAAGTAACTATAGTAATATCATTATATCTTTCAGTTGCTATAATATTTAGCTGTATAGATCAGAGAATGTATTTAATATGAAATCAAGGTTCATACGACCCACTCACCAAAATCTCGTTTATCTCCATCGATAAGTTTCCGCACTGAAGCTACGATCTACCTAATTCATATCTTTATTTTTATCTTATCTTCATTTATTGCATCTACGTTCCGAGTATATTTTACTGAAATGTACATCTAAAGTATACTAAATTAACGACATAAATTATTTTGAAAACATTCAACTTAGTCTTTTACATGAGAAATAGGTTCTATTCTATCATTAGTTTTCCATCGTATAGTATAGCGTTTTTTTTTATGTAGCCTGTGTTCTACTGCTCTCTTCCCTTGATCTCTCCAATTACCACGTTCCTGTGCCATTCGGACCCACGCCATTTTAAAGGCATCTATGTAGTTCGTCGTGTCATCTCTTCCTAGGTCTACCGCGACGCCGTCGAGCCTTATACCTACTTTAGTTCAATAAAAATCAACTTTCCTCTTATTGTCTGCTGAAATTGTATATAATATACAAGACTGTAAACTCTGTAAAGTACATCCCATCTCTTTAAGTTCATGTATATGTCTGACCTTCGTCAATGAAGCCAAAGTTGCCGTCCGAAGGTTTATATGCATTTACTTTCACCACAAGCGTGTTATGGTATTAAAATATGTGTGAAATCTTTATGAATACGTGTCTTTGTTTGATTTTTATCAAGTTTCTGTCACGCCTGTGATAATTATTATTCTAGTGTTGGTTGTATTGACTGTATCTATTATATCTCGCTGCTAGTTGCTACGTGTGCTTTTAATGTAGTTTGGATTTAAGTTTTTATTGTATCTTATTTTGAAATCTTTGTTTCAGTCAAAGACGATTAATATCTAGAAGACAGACAAAGGCCATACACAAAATCGTAACCCGATCCCGCAGTACCAGATATCCTGAAAACTTTAAAACATCAATTTTATCCAAGAAATTTCAATACTTAGTAGTAGGTAGCAACAATATTCAATATTTAAACATTTTTAACTAGAAAGTAATTGAAATTTCTTGGATAAAATTGATGTTTTAGAGTTTTCAGGCTATTTTTTAGGGTTACGATTTTGTATATGGCCTTTGTCTGTCTTCTAGATATTAATCGTCTTTGGTTTCAGTATTATTCTGTAAATGTGTATTTTCTTGTCATCATTGTTTCTATTGTGTGTCATATGCCATTAAGTAGAATTAAGTAGTTGATGAGTCATCGTCAGACAAGCGCTCAAAGGTTTAAAATACTTATAATACATTCTAGACCTTTGACTTTGTTGTTAGCATCGAACATCTCTTTGTTTGTTTAAACAACACTTTTAATGTTCTTAAGTCCCTTCACAAACAAAATTTAAGCTTGCGGAAGTTAACAATTTCGTTTATGAAAGCGTCAGAATCTTTACCACAAAGAAACTGGTTACTTTTACTTCAAATCAACACTCTTTTGTGGGATGCGGCTGCATCTAGCCTATACCTACCTAGTCATCTTTGTGAACATTTGTGACCGATTCTGAACTGAAACATCGCTACATCCTTTTGTCATATTGCAAAAAAGCAGTGCAAAATTCGAGAAAATACAAAAATCTCTTACTCCCACCTCCCATTTTGGGCAACACGATCCTGCGATCCGTGTGTATTTGCCATCTCCAAGGCATCTTACTTGTCCTGCTATCTAGTGCGTCTCTCACGCTATTGTCTCTATTGAGTTAACTATATTATGATCTTAGCGCATAGATCAAATATCTTACTACAGTAACCCCCGGTTCCTATATCCAACGTACGGATGTCCGTAGGTCGGGTCGTCATAGCAACGTTGTTTATTCAACACAAAATGTATGACACTTTTTGACAGATAACAACGTTGCTATGACAACCTACCTACGGACATCCGTACGTTCGATATAGGAACCGGGCATAAGCAGAACCAAAGATAGTAGACATTAAACATGTTCCACGTTTAAAATTCTGAGGCTAAAATGGTTGTTGCATTTCAGTGACAGAGAAGCCGGCGCCGCCGCCGCGCTCGGGCCCGCACGGCGTGCAGGTGGTGAACACGGGCCCCGAGCACACGTTCGTGCTGGACGAGGAGGCGCTGAGTGAGCTGCTCCTCCGCGAAGATGTCAAGGATCGCTCCGTGGTCGTCATCTCCGTCGCCGGCGCCTTCCGCAAGGGCAAATCCTTCCTGCTGGACTTCTTCCTCAGATATATGCACCATAAGGTGAGACGCCCAAAACTGGATAGATGTAGTTAAAAGATTGCAGGCTGTAGTTAATTCTCTAACGCCCGATTCCTATATTCAACTTACGAATGCCCGTTTATCTATCTCCATACATGTTATACTAAAATAGTAATGTGAGGTCTACATAGCATACCTAAATGTTTTTCCAAGCCTAGTGTTTAAGTTGCTTTAGGTTAAGGTTAGTTTTTCAGATTAAGTTACTAAACAGAAACAGCATTTACATAAGAGCCGAATTAGACATATCTATCAGTAATCGTCTAAAGAAAACATAAAATTGTGTCTAGGAAATAATTCTGTTTATACTTGAATTTGTTTTAATTAGTTTAGTAAAATAAAGTCGGGTAATCTGTTGGCATACCTCAAGGTAGGCCCCTGGCCCCTTTGTTCATCGATTTTGTGTCAATGTTACAATCAACAGAACGAAACTGTCTTTCGTCTACCTTGCATTTAAATTTAAATAGGTTTTGAATTACAAATCGGGCGAGTGTATCATTTGGTGAATGTTTGCCAATTTCGTGAGCCCGGCGTAGTTATTTTAACTAGGTGATGCTATGTTGTAGATAAAAATTATTTTGTCAGTTCCTTCTTCAGACACCAATTCCTCTATTTATTGATTATACTTACTATCGTGGTGCAACGTACTGAAGTGGGTTTTGTTTGACCTCCGACACTAAAGACTTATTATAAGCAATAGCTGCGCCTCGCGTTGTTACCCGCGGTGAATAGTTCCCGTTCCCGTGGGAATACCGGGATCAAAAGAGCCATATTTGAATCCAGGGTATAAGCAATGCTGGTACCAAATTTCATTCAAATCCGTCTGGTCGTTTGAACGTGAAAGAGTAACAAACACACTTAGGTACACACTTACACACAAACTTTCACCTTTGTAATATAAGTGTGATGTTGGTTGTCAGTACGGCGCGGGCGGCGGCGGCGGCGACTGGCTGGGCGGGGAGGAGGAACCGCTGGAGGGGTTCAGCTGGCGCGGCGGCTCCGAGCGGGACACCACCGGCATCCTCATGTGGTCAGAGGTCTTCAAGGCCACGCTGGATGATGGAGAGAAGGTATGCCTATTACACATGTATTTTGACGACCTCTGTGGCGAAGTGGGCGAAGGCCCGCGTAAGTTTCGGGTTCGATTCCCGCTACAGGACAAATGTTATCGGAGTAACGTAGGATGGCTTCGTGTTTCGTAGTCTCTCTGACTAGAAGAAAGGATTGTCTAAGCTTTTCTAAAATAGCACAAAATAAAAACGTGGTTAAATGATATCACTTGTGCCTTAAATAAACATAGTTAATTTAATTGTTTATTTATTGTTATTACCGAGTCATTTTTATTATGCTTTTTATATCATTTTTGTTTTTAAAAGTAGGTACAATAAAATTAAATGGATTTCATGCAATATTTGATATTGCTTTCACGGTATCTTTGACACGGCACAAATTTCTAGAATTTTATTTGCTATTCCAGGTAACAATCTATACCCAATTTGCTTATCCAAAACGGTCTGGTTGCAAGAAATGTTTTATTTTATAGATAAAGCTGTTAATTTTTCTGTTGTCAGTCAGCTCAGTAAATCGATTGTTTTGATAACCTGATTTGAATTCAGTATCAGATTGCGATCTTTGCAATATTGTATGTATATATATATGATAGCACATTCAATGCAGGCAGCACGACTCAAGACGTAGGACCTTATCGCAAAGAATCATACGATTACTTTGCACTTGTTTTCAGCTTAAGCTATTTTAGGTAATAAAATTATAAATGTTAGGCTCTTGAAGGTGGTGGAAAACAGTGCCGTATTTGGGCATAATCCTTCAAACATTATAATCAACTAGCTGCGCCTCGCGGTGTTACCCGCGGTAGTTTCCGTTCCCGTGGGAATACCGGACTCAAAAGTAGCCTATGTGTTATTCCCGGTCATAAACTATGTATATTCCAAGTTTCAGCCAAATCCGTTCAGTAGTTTTAGCGTGAAAGAGTAACAAACACACTTACATACTTACACACACACAAACTTTCACCTTTATAATATTAGTAGGATAGTAGGATAGTAGGATTGTCTTTTTTAAACTTTCGCGATCAGAACACATTATAAAACATATACAAACGGGTATTTATCACGAATTTTACCTTTAATATTCGCCCGACGTTTCGACCGGATTGCACCAGCCGTGGTCGCGGGAAGACAGTCTTCCCGCGACCACGGCTATAAAATAGGTGATAAATACCCGTTTGTATATGTTTTATAATGCATTCTAATCTACACCCCATATAAACATTCGCGTTTATACTCGTATATCAGTAGGATAGGATATCCACAATAGGACTGAAAGAAAGAAAGAATCATTTATTCTTAGGATCTCAAGGATCACTTAAGTTTCGTTTTACATGCTAGGTGATTCTAATGACTTTTGTTATTACAAGTACCGGAAGCAGACGTGTATAATACCTAGGTATTTGCCATGCCTATCTAGAATGTTTCTAAATATACTGTTATCCTAGGTGGCATAAACCAGCTGGAGACGCAGGGCGCATTCAGCAATTCCAGAACCTTCCATTCCAAATGTATTCCATTCCATGTAACAGTGATAAATATCTCCCAGGTGGCGATAATTCTCCTGGACACGCAAGGCGCGTTCGACAGCGAGTCGACCGTGCGGGACTGCGCCACTGTGTTCGCGCTGTCCACCATGCTCTCGTCCGTGCAGATCTATAATCTCTCGCAGAATATCCAGGAGGATGATCTGCAGCATCTGCAGGTGAATAGAAGCATCCTACTAGTCCTATATAAAACTTGAGCTCAGCTCTTGTCGGTGTAATAATGCAATTTCCTCCATATACTTCTTTCTTTCCTACTAATGGCTTAGTCTAATAATCCCCTTAAAGATTCCCCTGCGAAGGGGATTATTAGACTTTTTGTCTACAAATCCCCTTACAATCGGATTTAGCTGAGGCAGGGGATTATTAGACAAAAAGTATAGAAATCCCCTTAACCGTAATTTATGTTGGTGGAAGGGGTTTATATAAAGGCGAATATAATTGAAAAGCAGCAGTACCTATTGGATGCGACTGGCACAGGATCGGAAAAAATGGCGTGAAAATGAGGAGGCCTATATACTCAGCAGGGGGTAGGTCTGATTAGATAGATAGATTATAAAAGTGAAAGTTTGGGTGTGAAAGTATGTAAGTGTGTTTATTACTCTTTCACGCTCAAACGCCAAAGTACAACAACTCACTTTTCAACCTGAATGCTTAAACAATTTGATTCAGAATGCGTAAATGAATCAAATTGTTTAAGCATTTAGGTCCAGATGACCTGACTACACCGGGGACAGTACAAAAATCTTCCTAAAACGTTGTTCCAGCTGTTCACGGAGTACGGGCGACTAGCGCTGGAAGACAGCGGCCGGACGCCCTTCCAGCGGCTGCAGTTCCTCGTGAGGGACTGGAGCTTCCCGTACGAGGCGGCCTACGGGGCGCAGGGCGGCATGGACATCCTGCAGCGGAGACTCAAGGTACATATACCTCGCGCCACGTAACAAGAGCGCTGGCTGTCAAACTGCTCCCAGGGGGAATATCATCAGTTTTCGACTGGTATAGTTAACTATTCTCGCTCACGTGTCAAGTATTCTAAATGTATGGAATTTTTAGTTCATGCAAGTTACCGGGGGAGGCGCTGCACTGGATTTTCATACATTTGTGATACTTGACTCGCTAACGAGGACAGTATCCAATACTATGGTTAACTCGTGATAGACCCCCTGGTCGATGATTGGTGGAGAGGTGTTGCGGCGCACTTCATACCATTGATTTAGCGAGTGCTATGGGTTCGTCAGGGTAAGGAATTTATTAGGCCGTGACGTCATAATTACTCATTGCACTCATTCGGGGCGAACGACTAGTATATATTATTATAGACTGTATATAATATTGTTGTTGTAGGTGTCGGACAAGCAGCACCCGGAGCTGCAGTCGCTTCGGAAGCACATCACGTCCTGCTTCTCCGAGATAGCGTGCTTCCTGCTGCCCCATCCCGGGCTGCGCGTCGCCACCAACCCGCACTTCGACGGACGACTGATGGGTAAGCTACCACTCAACATGTAGAGGCGTATGTTTGAACCAAAACTACTAATATATAGAACTAACTGCGCCACGTGGCGAATAGTTCCCGTTCCCGTGGGAATACCGGGGTCAAAAGTAGCCTATTTTTTAAATACATACCTACTTAAAATCACCGGAGAGTGTGTATGAAGAATGTAATGAGAGTGAATGAGGCGAAATAGGTCAGGATCGTAGCAAGTGGAGATCCGTGGTCTCTGCCTACCCCCATGGGAAAGAGGCCTATTTTTTAATCCAGGGTATAAGCAATCCTGGTACCAAATTCCATTCAAATCCGTCAAGCTGTTTGAGAGTGAAAGCCAAAAATGAACGTAAAGTGAACCGTCTGATTCTACCTTAAGGGCTGGAAGAAAGTGATAAATGTTCGAATGTCCTTCCAGACATCGAGCCGGAGTTCAAGCGCAACCTTCAGACCCTGATCCCCATGCTGCTGGCCCCGGAGAACCTGGTGCCCAAGCTGATCAACGGGCAGCGGGTCAGCGCGAGGGACCTGCTGCAGTACTTCAAGTCCTACATGAATATATACAAGGGGAATGAACTGCCGGAGCCTAAGAGCATGTTGGTGGTGAGTTCTATTATACAAATACTCATGCTTTTCAATTGAATTTACTTACTTTCTTTGACTTGCCCTACTTTGTTCGACTGGCTTCTCACTAAAGATTATTTTAGATTGTTAAGGGATCGCTTTTAAAAAAAAGCTAGGCCCACACCACCAGGTTCTTGCCTGATTCTTTCCCTGGTGTAGGGAGTCGCGTTGGAACAGGCTTTAGAATCACCTAGCATGTAAAACGAAACTTAAGTGGTCCTTGAGGTCCTACAAGAATAAATGATTTTTCTTTCTTTAAATTGAATTTACAGGATTTTATCATGTAATTTACCTATTATTATTTCCCGACGTTTCGGCTGTGTTGCAACAACCGTGGTCGCGGGCGAACTGGAGTATGTGGGTAGGCTCCGACGAAAAGCGGCTGTTTATAAAACTACCCTCCCTTAAGCTTCACAATTCGGAACGGCTGCATGTTCACCACAGCACACGACCAGCTGGCTGACAGATGCCCTACACCGAGACGAATGGAAAAAGGGAGGCCTTTGCCCAGCAGTGGGATCCAGTGGGCTGTTATGATAGATTAGATAGATAGTGATAAATACCCGTAAATGTATGTTCTATGTATGTGTATTATTCCAGGCGACCGCAGAGGCTAACAACCTGACGGCCGTGGCGGAGGCCCGGGAGGTGTACACCACGCTGATGGAGGAGATCTGTGGAGGAGCCAAGCCCTACCTGCAGACACAGCTGCTGGAGGCAGAGCATGCCAGGGTCAGGTGAGGGGATATCACATCATTTTACAATAGGTATAGGTCGCGCCACGTAAACAGAGCGCGGTCGGGGAAGTAGCGGGGGTATGTTTGCGCCTGTGTTCACTCGCTGACGAACCAATAGCACTCGCTAAATCAATGGTATGAAGTGCGCCGCAACACCTCTCCACCGATCATCGACCACGGAGCAGTTTGACAGCCAGCGCTCGTTTTACGTGGCGCGACCTGTACTCATATATTTTATGCCCCACACTATTTTATATTTTCCATTAACCATCCGTAGGTTGTCTGGTAGAGATCGCTTCTTAGCGATAAGGCCACCGGTTTTAGTGTTTTAGTAAAGGTTTTTTTTTATGTATATTGATTGATGTATTTATAAATATTTATAAATTCAGACGACCTCTGTGGCGCAGTGGGCGAAAGCCCGCCTGAGACGCAGAGGTTGCGGGTTCGATCCCCGCTGCGGGACAAATGTTTGCATGACCTGCAAATATTTGTTTCGTGTCTGGGTGTTTTCTATGTATATTATGTATGTATTTACAAAAAAAATGTATCTATGTAGTTTATCAGTCATCTGGTTACCATAACACAAGCATTAAATTGCTTAGCTTGGGACTAGATGACGCCGTGTGAAATGTCCAAGGATGTTTATTTATTTATTTATAATATGGTGTGCAATAATTATTTTCTTTCTAATTAAATCCCTACGTCCCTGCTAATATTATATTATGCGAAAGTAACTTGTTACGCTTTCACGCTTAACTACATGTTTTGATTTCAGAGACAAAGCACTACACGCGTTCCACGCGAAGCGTAAGATGGGAGGCGAGGAGTTCAGTCAGTCATACCGCACGCAATTAACGCAGGTATTTCTACATACATACATAAAATCACGCCTCTTTCCCGTGGGGGTAGGCAGAGACCACGGATCTCCACTTGCCACGATCCTGACACACTTCTTTCGCCTCATTCACTCTCATTACATTCTTCATACACGCTCTCCGGTTTAGGGTACTTCGGACCTGGCCATTCTCCAAAATATAGGTATTTCTATTGATATAATAATTAATAGATTATAATGCCTTTTTATTCCAGTACTATTTTACATTTTACATAATTTTATATACATATTATGTTATGTTATTATGCATTGAATCCCCATTGACGACCTCTAGGCCCACACCACCAGGTTCTTGCCTGATTTTTTCCCTGGTGTAGGGAGTCGCGTTGGAACAGGCATTAGAATACCTAGTTGACATGTCAAAGTGGTCTCTAAACGATCGTACTGAATAAATACATCTTGATATTGATTTTTTTATTTTGATTTCTATATGTAAGTATTTACAAAAAAACAATGTATCTAAGTATTATATCAGTTATCTGGTTACCATAACACAAGCATTAAGTTGCTTAGCTTGGGACTAGATGACGCTGTGTGGAATGTCCAAAGATATTTATATTTATTTATATTTATATTTTGGACCTCCCCCAGGACCTAGAGGAGCAGTTCAACCAGTTCAAATCCCACAACGAGAGCAAGAACATCTTCAAGGCGGCGCGCACGCCCTCCGTGTTCTTCGCTGTGGCCATGTTGTTCTACGTGGCCAGCGGAGTCCTAGGGCTGCTCGCGCTCTACCCGCTCGCCAACCTCTGCAACCTGGCCATGGGGCTGGCGCTGCTGACGCTGGTGCTGTGGGCGTATATCCGGTAAGTTTCTCTAAACACATTCCCTGCCGCAGCTCCACTGTACCCGGACCTGCCCCTTTACTCTATAAGCCAAAAACGATGCATCGTGACAATCTTCGCAGGTCATCTTATGTTGGTTAATCTTCCGAATTCAGTTTCCACTAACATAAGCTGACCTGCGATTATTATTCCATTATCACTGGTGATAGCAGGCCTATCCCACTCCGCTGTTGGGGTAGAAAAACTACAGCAAAAAGTTACCGGTTACCTGTTAAGTTGGTTTCCTCACCCGGAACTTACGCGAGTGACAGTGACAGATATATAATGGATAACTGTGTAAAAATAAAATGGCACGATTTAACGATCGGCACGCGAAGCGCGTCATGTTTTGAATATTTTCGCGAAGTGGGTCTTTGTCTTCTGTACTAGTTCTATTTATTTATTCTGTAGGTTAATAAGTATAAACAGCCATGGTGTTTCTTAACCTGAAAGATACGAAAATTGTATATAATCGTGATTTAATTATGTTATTTATTCAAATTGTTTATATTTGATTTACATGTTTTAATGTTGTGTTACAGATACAGCGGCGAGATGAGAGAGTTAGGTGTAACTATAGATGAATGCGCCAATGTGCTGTGGGAAACAGTGAGTAATGTTTTAAAACATTAGATTATACTTGGGAGGCCAACCCTGGAAAAATAGATTTTGAAAACATACATTTTATATTGCTTATATCGTATTAGTTCCAAATGGAAGTAGCTCTAATACTGATAGTATCCCCAGCTCTTGAGACATTCAAGATCATTCAAGATGAAGCCCAAGTTAGCAACTTGCTAGATCACACATACTTAGCTTCGTATTCAGAGTACGTGCTAGCGCGAATCGTGTCCCAATCGATGATTCATTATTCAGTTTCATTAGAGAACTGTCAAAAAGTCAATACTTACCAAAATCTCAAACCTGAGTGAACTGAAGACTGAGCTACGAGTGAGATACGAGTCATAGTTATAGTGTAATGAAACAACCGAGCCTGGTTTTACAGGGTTTTATTAACAACTATCTGCGCCCTGCTGTGTTACCAAGTTAAAAGTAGCCTTATTATACATATAAACCTTCCTCTTCAATCACTTTATCTTTAAATAAAACCGCATCAAAATCCGTTGCGTAGTTTTAAAGATTTAAGCATACATAGGGATATAGGGACAGAGAAAGCGACTTTGTTTTATACTATGTAGTGATGACGGTACTTGTACCTACATTATACGCACGAACCTACCCACAACAATAGTCTTCCTGACTCACTCGTAATCTTGTCCGTCATTGCAGGTAATGAAGCCAGTCTACCAGACATGCCTCGAGAAAGGCATGGAGCACGCGGCGGCGGCGGCGGCCGAGCGGACCCTGGGCCCCGCGCCCGCGGCTAACGGGAAACACAAGCACTTGTGATGCACCGGTCCCGCACGGCCGCGCCCCGCCCGGGCCCGTCCCGCACGCCCGCCATCCTGACACACACAACCTGACAGTTCTACTGACATATAACATCATTCTGCTGCCCTTATGCCAAACTGAGTGGGGTCGGCACAGCGCGTTAAACTGATATATGGTTGAAAAACCTTGTGACTACAACAGCTAGTGATCAAGTTGAGATTCATTTGAAATGGATCAAGTTGACAAAATTAAATCATGATTCGATTGACAGATGAACCTTGTGATGTCAAGAAACTAACAAATAAGATAGGATCAGGAAGGAAAGTCTTCAATTAAAACTGACAAATCAAGTTGAATAACCTTGCAGTATGTCATTTATACTACTATAGTTAAAGTGATCAAAAAGAAATCATTTAACTATACATTGGGGGCAATTCGGAGTGTCGCAAAAGCTAAACTAAAATTATTGCCATCCTTTTTATTCCCATCGCTATGAAAGGGACGGCAACAATTTTAGTTAGCTTAGTTTAGCTTTTGCGACACTACGAATTGCCACTATTAACTATCTAAAAAAATTACCTAATCAATGTTCAAATCACGTGACAAGTGTCAAATTAGGAATAAATTCGACACTATCACGTGATTTGACCGTTGATTGGTTACATTCTGAGATGCAAATTAATTTATTTGTGTTCGATGAATCGGCTGCATGTGTCACAAATACAAGCTGTCAAGTTACCTTTTAAACCTGTCATTACATGGTTGTTCTTTTGGTTCGTGTAGATATATAGCTGTCAAGGAGTGTTATGGTGACCGGTCTGTGTGATGTGGTCAGGTAGTGCAAGTGAGTGTTGAGGTCGAAATATCCTCAAAAACCTGTAGTTGTACCCGTGGAAACTGAGTGTACTGAATATGTACTGGAGTGACTGTTGGGGGTAGTCAGGTGCGATTTCCGTGTCTTGCTCAACGATGTTAATATTTAGCATCTATATTTATTTAAATCTTTAAATGTTTTCAATCTTCTGTAGATAACCGATGAAGTTCAAATTAGCAATTTTCTGTTTTCATATCGATTTGTTGTGTTCATTTTAGAATTCAATGGCTGTATAGAATCATGTTTGTGCAATTATGGAAATCAATGGCTGACATAAATGAGTTTGACAATAAAACGATCACGGAAATCAGCACCTTATTTTAAAGTGCAAAGTGACTATTATTCTTCCTTTGAGTGTAATGTGTGAAAATTGTATTTGGGTCTGAATATATGCTCACTGTCTGTCGGATACTTAATTATTGCTAAAAGACGAAATGTACTGTGAAAAAATAACTAAACTTGCATTTTGTGAGGAATATTTTCATACTAAATAAATTTAAATTACTATTTACAAGGGTATTTATCGCGTTAATTTATTTTAAAACTTATTCAGATTACATTATAAATGAAAAATCTTACTAAAAGTTAAAGGCTCCGGCAGGATTCGAACCTGCGTAGATACAAGCGATCGCTCTTAAGCCGAGCTGCCTGACCACTAGGCTACGGACCCTCTAAGCCGAGGCCTGAAACTATTAGTAAGATGATTTTTGTATCGGTTAAAGCACCGATGAGCGCCATCTACAGGAATATTAGAATATCACCTGCTCATTGATTGAAGTTGCATTCAACACAAATGACCAGAGATGTCGCTACGCTAATTCTATAAATTATTTATTATTTTACAGTGTTAAACCACACTTAGGTATTGGAAATTTCATTATAAATGAAAAATCTTACTAAAAGTTAAAGGCTCCGGCAGGATTCGAACCTGCGTAGATACAAGCGATCGCTCTTAAGCCGAGCTGCCTGACCACTAGGCTACGGACCCTCTAAGCCGAGGCCTGAAACTATTAGTAAGATGATTTTTGTATCGGTTAAAGCACCGATGAGCGCCATCTACAGGGATATTAGAATATCACCTGCTCATTGATTGAAGTTGCATTCAACACAAATGACCAGAGATGTCATGAAATTTCCAATTCCTAAGTGTGGTTTAACACTGTAAAATAATAAATAATTTATTCAGATTAAGCGAAATTCTCAATTGCTGTTGGCTAAATCTCCTGACGTTTTGATTGTCTTCACAACTTCACGTCGGGTAAAACACGCGATAAATACCCGTGAAAATATTTATCTACTTAAATACTAGTTGTAGTCACGAAAGTTTATGGTAAAATAAATATCCATGTTGTGAAACTTCTGCAATAAAGCATTATTGTGTGATCTATTGGATCTTCCAATCATGTTCAATTTAAGCTGATTTAGGCTGTATTTCTGGTGGTTAAGGCGTAATATTCAGTGTTTTATCTTGTCGGATAAGTGATCGAAGCAATACCTGGTGTGGATTCTATGCAATTAACTCGGCGTTTCATTCAGTATAATACTTCAATTGAGTAACTTTTTCTCAGAAATGAATATCAACACCACAGGCTAGTGTCCACTTAAAACGAAATTGACTGTTATAAAAAGTACTATTTGACGTTTTCATATATTCTGTACTACGCTGATGCTGTGTATATATTATGTGACACTATTATTTTTAAAATTATGTGCACAATAAATAAATATCCTTAGACATGTCTAACTTTACAAACTCAGAGACATCAATTGGTGGACACTGGCTTGTATCATTTAATAATCAGAATGACATTGTCCGGTGAAGGGGGATTATTAAAATTAATTGTTTGTACAGTTAGTGAATTTTAATATAGCATAGTGTTTAATGGTCATTACATTACTTACACTGCACCGCTCCAGCACAGCTCATTGCTTGTCAATAGAAAGTAGACTTTGAATTGGGCGCTGTAAATTGTACTTTTCAGAAGCAGCCAGCGTTTTATGCGAGCCATAAGCATGTTATTTAAAAGTGTATTTACAGTGTCATCTTTTAAAGTTTTTTTTTTTATAAACAAAGTAATAAGCTGAGTCGGAATGATGCCGTGTTAATGAGCAAAAGATCGGAATATGTAAAGTTATTTACCTAAAGTTCAAGTGTGGAAATGAGTTGATAATACCTCCTTTACAATCCCGAGATGATGATAATGATGTTTAAATTCCGGTTTATTTTCATTATTCATTCGTTTAATTATCATCTCTGTGTGACTTCCACACTGGAACTTTAGGTAAATAATGTACCTAAATATACTCTACCTACATAAGTATTCCGATCACTGTTATTGAGTGATGTCCCTAATGCTTCACTGGCCTGCCCTTAAAGTAGGATTTAAGTTTCTGTTCGTTTGGGCTGAGGAAGCATTGATTCTTAAAGAATAGCGCTAATTTTAAAACAGAAGCAATTTTGGTCGTCGTTCGGTTTTGTGTGGGCTAAGGGCTTTCACAGACAGTCGGTTTGACATAATAAACCAATGATGGTAGCTTGCATAAATCTTTGGAAACTTAAAAAATGATAGTATTACCATCTCTGAATAGATATCAAAGGTTTTAATTTTAAATCGCTTTTGTGAGGAAAGGCTTTTGGCATGAACCGAATGGCGAACTGTATAGTTAAAGTTAATGTAAAGAAAAATTATGTTTTATGTTTGCACAAATGTATAACACGTATGTTATGTTCACGTTTCTGGATTCGGTTAGTTTTCACTTGTTATAGGACACTGCAGTACTTAAGCCAGTGGTTTAGTAAACAGGGTGTTTTACGACGTGTTTAAAAGGAAATACAATCATATTTTGCATGAAAAGAGAATACCCTTTTTATATAATCAAAATTGTTATTTTTCTTTTAAACGCCGTATGTTTTGTCCGTTACAGAGATGTTTTAACCTTCAATTATGTGTGTTCATTTAAATATTTTATACACTTGTTTACAGATCTTTTTTCAAGATTTTAAACAGTCGTTGACTCTAAAACATGAGCATGCCTTGTCGATGTGATTTCAGCATGTAACCACTGTTTCATTTTAAATGTGTGAAACATAGATTTTATCATGTATGACGAATATTATCCTAAATCAATATTTTGTTTGTTTGCTTTTAATAAAAAGCTAGAGCTAGATTTATGCTGAAATTAACCAACGTTAGAAGTGCCAAGTTTTGGGCATGACATGACAGGACTTGTGTGCGGCGTAAGTCTGGCGCCGGCTTTAGATCGTCGGAGTTTCTTTCGATCGACTTTTGTAAATAGTTTTTAAATTGAGAACATATCTTATTTACTGTGGTTTTATACTAGACAAATAAATTTATTTTTCTAAAATATGTGCCAATGTGTGGATATCGTTTCGGCGTAATTCGGCGGGAGTGGGAGCAAAAGTTTTGTTGTGAGATGTAATAGTTTATTTTGTTGATTTAACGGAATAAATTTGGTTTGTACTATTAAAGAAACTTGTATTTTTAATACATTATTTAGATATTAATTGCAGGTTAGTAAATAAATGAAGGCTAGCTTACCGTAGAATATTATTTATATAAGTAAGTTCGTATGAGCAAGTGACCAACTCTGGTGACGGAGTTTTTAGGCCGCCTATAAAGGCCTCCGCCATAAAAGCCGGGACCGACAATTTAACGTGCCCTCCGAAGCACGGAAGCGCGAGGCCGTAGGTAGCAAATATGTGGTTTGAATCGTATTAGATCTCAAAATCCGTGAAAGATACCACCTTATAATGTTTGGAGAAATTAAACTTTTATCTTGCGTTGTGGTTTTTTAGAAACACGATTGGTAAAAGTTTTCTCGATCATATATTTTTTTGAAAAATACATGTTTTTCACACAGTTTGCTATTTATCTCAGGAACAGAACGCTATTTTTGTTGGTTTTATGTTTTGACAAATAGCCTAGAAGTATTCATTTAGTTCTGGTTTTTTAATTTTTCGATTGCTTGTTTAATTAACTTGTAATTAAATAAAAACTGTTTTTTCGCTATAAATTATGTTGCGTGTCTATCGTTCTGCGCTTCTCACTCACGAGTAAAAACATTATTCGCTCTCCCGCTCATTCCTCGGCGTTATGGCACACACTTAATGCCATTTGGCCACTTGGGTGTCCGCAACACATTTAAGTTGTGACTGCTCAGAACGTTGCTTAACTTCAATGGTCTATCAAGAACGTCTTAGCAAGCTTCTTCACGAGCGCTTCATGTATCGTCATATTTATAATGAAAAAAAATGCTATAGAATTAGAAAGACGAAGACAAAAAATAAGTTTTTATGAAAATCGGTACCTACCTACATAATAAAACGAAATTATTTATGTTTCAACTTTATTAGTCTTGTTGTTGTCATTATACAAAAAATATATTTTATGACTTAATGCACAATAGTTTAAACATATTTTTGAGCGGCTTAGGTATATTTACAAATACAAAAAATAGTGACTAATTATTATTATCATATCGTAATTATTCGGAAGACTTTTTGTTAGACATTATAGCTACCCTATGCAAATCAAATTGTTGTAATCAGAAAACACATCAATGCATAAGTTTATTAAATTTTCTGTAGTAATGAGATATTTAATTTAATTAAAAATTAAATTTCCATAAGTACTCAGATCAGGCTAGCTTCAAACTAAGCAGATCCAGAAATCAAAGCTATGGCAAACAGATTACAGAAAATATTTATAAATTAATTACCTTCTAGGTATTTTTTATACAATAAGTACATACTTACAATACTTTACACCCACATTTGCACAGACTTTTGCATTAGTTATAGGTAGTATAATTAGTAGTCCATTATAATTTGGCACTCGTCATCATGACTGCTTCTTGGAGCCGCTCGATGTGGTTAAGTTGTAGGCAGCGACTGCTGGGTTACCGCTCATAGAATCCATCGCTACCCGAGTAAACTGGAATAATTAAGAGTATTTTTAATGGTTTAATGGTAATACATTTTTCTTACGACTTTTACAACATAATTATTAGACAATATTACAGAAGACTGACTTCGCAAAGTATTCATGTAAATATCGACTCTTACTACGTCGCAACAACGTGCAATTCAGATCGCACAAGCGCCTTGTGCCTATCGTTAAGTGCCTAAATTGGCAATTCTTAAAGAGTTATCCAATAGCTCTCACTGTCACAAGTTCGTATGAGCAAGTGTTTTTGTTGTGGAGTTTTTAAGCTTGTCACTGAGACGCGCGGACACGCGTCCAAGTAGGTACCTAAAAAGCGAAATTTTACTATACAGCGGAATGGAGAGAGAGAAAATATTAAATCTTCTACAGCCTATCTTATTTCTACATATCAATGAATAAAGATATTTTTATCTCAAGATAAAGTTTGGTAAACTTACATATCCACGTAACGTGTCTGCGATCTCGTCCAACTGCGTGCCAATATCTCTCATGTTCCCCGTTATCCTAAAGACAAACAAAAACATAGTTAGCTACAAAATTATATTGCTGTCATAGAATCCTAGAACGGTGAAGTGAAAAAAGAGTCATGACATAAAAAAAAATTGGTTCTGATAAGGACCTTCGAAGTTATGAACAGAAATGCACCTCGAGACTGTAAGACATTGCTCTCTTCTTACGAAATTAAAGTCTTTTTATATTATACTAGCTAACTCGCCCGTGGCTTCGCTCACGTGGTACCTACCTTGATAAAATATAGCCTATGTTATTTCGGAAAGTCTAAGCTATAAATAGGAGAAAGAATTTTTGAAATCGGATAAGTAGTTTCGGAGATTACCCCAAACATACAAACAAACCAACTTTTCCTCTTTATAATATTAGTGTAGAAGTATAGATTAAAATGTAAACATTGTCTTGTTCCAAGAGCACTAGTAAGGCCCTGTTCCACCGCCACAAACATCAAGACCCACCTATCTCCAGCTCTCACCTCGTGTACACCCAGAGCAGCAGCATCACCAGCGCGGTGACGGCGGCGCCCTGCCCCAGCGCGACCAGCGTCTGCAGGCCCAGCGCGCCGCCCAGCAGCGCCAGCACGTAGCCCAGCACGGCCAGCGCGCTGAACACGGCCGGCGTGCCCACTAGCTTGAAGATGTTCTTCCCCTCGTTGTGTGCTCGGAGCTGCTCGAACAGTTCATCTAAATCCTGGAATTGATCATTTGTTCAGCAAAGTCTTGAATAAGTATTTAAACAGAGAAACATGTTATGCCCTGCTAAAAGGAACATGTAGGGTCAGGTGTCCAACGTTGAAACACCTAAAATTCAAAGTCTCATAGATCTTTCGTTTCTACCGATATGAATCTAGTTTTTTACAGGTATACAGGTTATTTATTTGAGTATTGGATGTCATTTATAGTTTTTTCAATTTATGTATACACAGGCCATAAAAAATAAAAACTAAAAAATTAGAAATGTTTCACTGTGTACACGACCGTGTACACAATGAAACACCATAAATTAAACAATGAAACGTATTAATTTGTACCGGATGTTTCCATCATTGTTAAATTAATGTCAAAAATTTATTGTATTTAATAAAAAAAGGTTTTATTCAAAGTTAATACGCTATCAGACTTTCCAAATTACATAAAATAGGTAAATGACCAAAGAAATTAGTTATGTGCAAAAAAAAATTCTTTACATAATGAAAATCATTAGTTATTATATTTCTTTTTATAAGAATTCTAAAAATAATACTTCATTACAACAAAATAACAACATAAGAATAGTATGGTATCCATAAGGTACTAGTTAATTAGACTCTAATAGTAACCTAGTAGGTTACTATATAAAATACTGTTTCACTGTGTCCACTGTGCATTTGTTTCATTGTTGACTACCAAGGGTATCTTTAGTAATCTTATTTTATTTTTACTACATTGCATCATTTTACTAAAATGTTATAGTCCACGTTAATCTATGAAATATGTCCGATGTTAGGTAATCCTGAGAAATATGAGATATGCTAGCATAACTAAATGTAAAATCTTGAAAGAAAGCAGAAAATTCGTACTTTTTTGTAAAAAAATTGAAAAAAGCTCCGCAAAAAATCTTCTTTCGCGCGCCATCGACGCAAACTGGGATATAGCATGAGGTTCGAGGGGGGCTCCTTATGCGATAAACTGCAAGATCTGGTAACGTCACATTTCAGAAATATCGCAAAGTTTAACTGTGTACCACTGTTTCAACGTTGGACACCTGACCCTACCTACCTACCTAACCTACCTACGTAACATTTTTATTACATTTCGCCTTCGGAAAGGCGGTTCTATGTCTAGCTGTATGTTTTGTATTTAACTGTTCCCGCGATACCTTGTTTATGCGGCCACTGCCTGCCAATCACTAAAGAAGAAATATTAATGTTTTTCCCTAGTTATTTTAAACTATGAATCTTATCTAAGAACTAACTACCTACGGGTTCGATATTTAGTTATCTATGATACACAAAGCAATATTTGTTCTCAATTTATCAGCTGTAGGTACTCACCTTAATCAACTGCACTCCATATCTGTCCGCCAGGTCCTGCCCCCCCATCTTCTTCCTAGCATGGAAGGCGTGCAGCGCCTTGTCCCTGACCCGGCGATGCTCCTCCTCCAGCACCCGGGGCTGCATGTACGGCTTGCTGCCGCCGCACACCTCCTCCATCAGGTCCTCGTAGACGTCGCGCGCGTCCGCCGCCGCTGACAGGTTGTTGGCTTCTGCTGTCGCCTGGGGAAGGTAATATGTTGTAACTTAATCAATGCGAAGAAGCCAGCTCTGATTAATTAGTTATAAGGCCGCCTAAAACATCCATCAGGCTTTATTGATCATCTTAAATTAATAACCGGGTCCGACACATTAACTCCGTTAACTGAGGTGACCGTTAGTTAGATTAGAGATGAGCCGTTAGAGTCCGTGCGCACAGAAGCGCAAGGATTAAAATAATAAATAGGTACCTTAGGTATGAACCTAAATGCTGAAAGGTACTAGTGTACTACCTATCATCATCATCAGCAGCAGCCAGATTTCACCCACTGCTTGGCATAGGCCTTCGCTTTAATTTGTTCCTACCTGATTTAAATGTTACTATCCTGATTTGTGCTTAGTTTGTATTTGAAAAGCTGTCTTACTGGTAAACAGATAGGATAAATACCTCCAATATGCTCTTAGGCTCCGGCAGTTCGCTACCGTTGAAGACCTTCAAGTAGACCTTGAAGTAGTGCAGCAGGTCTTTAGCTCTCACCCGCTGCCCCTCTATGAGCTTGGGCACCAGTCGCTCCGGAGCCAGGAGCTGTGACACCAGGTCCTTCAGGCTGGCTTTGAACTCACTGCTTATGTCTGAGGAGAATGCATGTTAGCTTAAACGAACTCTCGATTTGCAATATGTACGTATTGGTTTTGAGCTATTTGATGCTTAGGTTATTGAAAATTTAATTTGCAGTTGTTTGATCTGCATCATGCGTGTTTGCAATGACTGACGTTAAACAAGTGCAAGCGTACTTTACTATCTCAAACAATGTCCCCAAGGTAATAGGATCCTGTTCAGTGTTGGTAAAAGTCTCATAAAGTTGTATAAATCATAATTTATGAAATAGTAGTTCTATTATTTGTTTTCCAAATATATCCAGCAGATGACGCGAGTTTTATACTCCCAAGTTTCTAAAAATATTCAATATTAACAGTAGGACTAATATAGATGCTAAAATACCTAAATGTTAAATGTATTTTTAACGAAAGATCCATCCCATACCATACCTTTAAGGTTCCCGTTGAACTCCGGGTTGGTGGCGACGCTGAGGCCAGGGTGTGGCATGAGGAAGCACTCCAGCTCCTCGAAGCACGCCGCGATGTACTGCCTCAGGGTCTGCAACTCCTGGTGCTGACCCTCGTGAACCTGATAAAATGATAACAGGTCAATAATATTCATTCAATAACATCACTGATTTACTTGAGCCTTTAGTTAGAGCTAGATGAGCCATTTGCTACTGTTCACGCCGATCTGTTTCCGAACGCGTCAACCCTTCTTTATGATCCGTGGTTTTGAACGAAACAGATTCTCGGTGACAGCTACCAATAACCTACCAGCGCCATGACGTGATATTCTGTCAACCAATCACACGAGCTATAAATCACGTCATAACGGACAGCGCGGGAAGAAAGCCACGCCAACAATGACAAGCCAACTTCTCTCCAACGAATCTAGACATCATAACCTACAGTAGTTTTTCTTAAACTTTCGCGATCACAATTCATATTTATAAATACATGTACACGGGGTTTTATCGCGTTATTTACCTTATTTCTTTACTTCCCGACGTTTCGGCTATGTTGCAATAGCCATGGTCGCGGGTGGACTGGATTATGCTTCAATTTGAGTTTCGTTGTGTAGCGGGTGGGTAGTTTTGTATCACTGGTAAAACTACCCTCACAGATCTTCAGAATTCGGATCGGCTGCATTTACACCGCAACATACCACACTAACAGTATCTTCACACCGAGAAGTCATATTACGACGTGCATTGCATCTACTAATCACAGGGTTCCAAGATGATGGGAGCCTAAAACCATCCTCACGATTGAAATTCGGATACTTCTTGATTTCAATTGCCTCACGAATCATTCGCTTATAATATTGGCGTTCGTTGGCAAGAATCTTGGGATCGTGAAGTTCAATCCAGTGATTGGGCCCGGAATCCACTAAGTGCTCCGCTATCGCTGATTTATGTACCTGGCGGTTCTTAACTGCTGCAATGTGCTCCTTTATGCGTTCGGCTACAGTACGCTTAGTTTGGCCAATATATGAGCGACCACAGCTACAGTCTACTTTGTACACGCCAGGTACTTGTAACGGTATGACATCTTTCGGCGATCTCAACAACTTAGCCACCTTTGTTAGAGGAGTAAAAATGGTTTTAATGGAAAACTTGTTCAAAACATTACCAATTTTATCGGTTACTCCCTTCACATATGGCAGATACGTAGGTTGTCTGCTTACATCAGGTAATTTACTTCTTCTCGTACATATTGGCTGTCTCTTTCTTAAACCTACATAACCATTACGTTTAAGTACCTCCTGAACATGCACCAGTTCTTCCTCTAAATGTTCAGGGTCACAAAGATCATAGGCTCTGCTAGTTAAAGAAGAAACAACCGATTGTAAATGACGAGGATGATGATGAGATGCAGCATGTAGATACCGGTCTGTATGTGTTGGTTTTCTATAGACTGAGTGTGCCAAGGAACCGTCAGTCTTCACCATTACCTTAACATCAAGAAAAGCCAAAGTTCTTCCTTCCTCCCTTTCGTGAGTAAACTGTATTTTAGGATGGACTGAGTTTAAATATGTAGTCAAACGCTCAATTTCATGTGCACCACCCTTCAATATACAGAATACATCATCAACATATCGTTTCCAAATCCTTACACCATAGGAAGCTAAATCTAAAAGACTCTCAAAATGTTCCATCCAGATATTGGCTAAAACCGGCGCAACTGGGCTTCCCATAGCCACTCCGTCAATCTGAAGGTAGTGTTGTCCCTGGTATAAGAAGTAGTTACCATCTAAACAATTCTTTAGTATAACGATATATTGTTCCGGAAGTTCAAAATAACTTAACTTCTCCTTTACCACTTCAATGCACTCTGTTATTGGAACATTGGTGAATAGGGATTCCACATCAAAGCTCACCAAAATATCACCAAGCTCCATTTTTATGCCCTTGATAATGTCAATGAAATGGCGAGAATCTTTAACAAATGACGATGTTTTCCCTACGAACGTCTGTAGAACCGCAGCAACATGTTTAGCCAGCGTGTAAGTCGGTGAGTCAATTTGACTTACTATTGGTCGTAGGGGTACACCTGTCTTATGTACTTTCGGTAAGCCATACAGTTTCGGCGGCTGCACAATTGTAGGCTTATGAAGGCGTTCAAAATCATCATCTGCGAATAAGTCCCTATGTTCCTGTATAATTGACCTTATACGCTTTGTTACTCTAGCCGTCGGGTTGTACGATACCGGCTTATACACCTTTTTGTCACTGAGCAAATGCCGCATTTTTGTGTCATAACCAGTGGTGTCCATCACAACAGTTGCATTACCCGCGATAAAACCCCGTGTACATGTATTTATAAATATCATAACCTACGTTAACTAAAAACTAATTTAATTTCCTAAATTCTAAGATTGTAATGTAATGTGTCGTACCTACTAAACGCGCATTAAATCAAGTTATAATCAAAAACTATTTTATTCATAAAAGTTTGTTCCCTATCCTGAACAGCTACGAATAGCGTGTTGAATCTAGGCATTGAAAAGAAGTTCGGGGACTAAGCTTTCAGCTCAAGTTGCAGAATATTTAGCCACCTCAAAACTGCACTTGCAATATTCGGATTCAGACGCTCAACATAGCCTATGATTTACAATACTTTATTACGAATAGTTCTTTTTCCTTGCATCCTTTCTTACGGATGATCCAGATCACAGGTCTACTCACTTCCAACCGCTTGTTCAAGAGCCGCTTTCCCCCCGCCGCCCCGTATGGGTACTCGTACGGGAAGCTCCAGTCCCTCACGAGGAACTGCAGCCGCTGGAAGGGCTTGCCTTCGCTGCTCTTCTGCACCAGCCGCCCGTAGTCAGTGAACAGCTGGAACATACAATATGAGGCATTTTACTTTATGTTGACTGGTGGTGTGGTTGATAAAATCACCAAGTGTCGCTAAATTTCTGGTCGGTTGAAGAAATATTTCCATGATCAGAAGGGTGGTAGGTATAATTTGTTTCGATTTTGAATGTTGTGGTAGTTTCTGATGCCAAAAACACCTACTTCCAATAGGATAAAAGTCTTGGAAACTTCTAGAATTTGGTACTAAATTTAAATACCCATTTTTTAAAAAAGATTCAGAAATCATCCTAATGAATTAACATGACCTGCCTTTAAACTTCTAGAACTCTCTAAAACAGCACGAATAGCATTTAAAAAAGCAGCTTTCAAGAGCCGAGACTTTTAGCTAGAGGTATTCAAAGGTATTCAAAGACTAACCTGCAAGTGCTGCAAGTCGTCCTCTTCAATATTCTGCGAGAGATTGTAGACCTGGACGGAAGAGAGCATAGTGGAGAGCGCGAACACAGTGGCATTGTCGCGTACTGTTGACTCGCTGTCGAACGTGCCTTGCGTGTCCATCAGCAGGATCACCACCTGGAAATCAAGAACATACAATACCATCTGGCTGATAAAGATTAGGTATGTATTTTTCTATCTTCGTGTTCAAATCACGCCTGGACTGCATTAGATGAAATTTGGAATAGGGACATGACGAAGAACAGGATTTATGCAGTAATAAGTGGCAATTCTGAGTGTCGCAAAAGCTAAACTAAGCTTACTAAAAATGTTGCCGTCCCTTTCATAGCGATGGGAATAAAAAGGATGGCAATAGTTATAATTAGGTTAGTTTAGCTTTTGCGACACTCCGAATTGCCCCCATAATGTACCTACCAATACCAACCTAATAATAATGTAGGAAGTAGGGTAAGTTACTATATAACCAAAACTAATTGGGTTAGGTTAGGTACATTTTAATATACTGAGTGTTCAAGCATCAAGTCCAAGCCTTATGCTTTCATAATAGCAATAGCACACCTTTACAATTTGATATATTTATTTACTCAGGCGTTTGCCATCCATTTTATTGATTACTTGTCAAATCACTCTCTCGTTGTTCCCTCTGTATTGTATGGACGTGTCATACACACAAATATTAAATTAAAAGGAATTATCTAACGCTGGAGTTTAATTTATCTAAAGAATTAGGCTCCCTTATGTTCTAAACCTGAACATAAATTGGTGGCCCATGAGGGGAATATAAAAACAGAAAATCAAGAAACTTTGAGATTCCCCGTGGTTGGTGAAGGACTTTGGACTTTGAAGATTTTTTCGAACCAGAACGAAATTCAAGGAGTTCAATTTATCAAGATTACCGGTGAAGTTATTGGTCAGTGGATCAGCTAAAGATTCACGCCTGCAGCTGGAGTCTGAGAAAAGATAAGTGCCCCTTCCTTTGTTCTTCCTAACCTTTAATTCATTATTAATTTCCTATCTAAATTGTCCAACTTGTGCTAAACAAAATAATAAACAAGTTAATTAAAATCAGTGTCAATATAATAAAGAAATACAGTTAATTACGTTATATAAATCAATAATTTTAAAGTGAATACGTTGCAACGTGGTCGTCACGTCACGTAGGCCATTGTATTTCACATCGTAAATATCAATTAAATTAACTCTAAACCTCGTTCCTTGTTATAAATTCACTTTATTAACGTGACTTGTCGGCGCGTTACAGGTTTAAAATCAGCTGAGCGGTTTGAGCTAGGTGATACGTCATCTATTGTTTGCCGGCCGGCGAACTGCGCCGCGTGAGTGGTGCTGTGCGGATCGTCGAGATTGCAAGGAGCGTGAGAATAAGAAATTAACTTCCTAAATGATGTCGAAAGGTGACGATAGTGCCCCAGTTTTGGAGGAGTTATTTAGAAAGCGTAGTTCTGTAAAGGGTCAAATTACAAGGTTTAGGAACTACTTAATAAGTCAAATACAAAAAACTCAGTTTACCGCTATTGAATTAACTGAATTACAGTTGAAACTCCAAAAGATTGAGACATTGTCGGTACGTTTTGACAACTTGCAAGAAGAGATTGAGGTCTTAAATCATAAAAACTTAAAATCAGAGTTAGAAGAACGCGAGAGCATTGAGCATGAGTTTATTCACAATATTGCTGCAGCTAAAAATACTATTGATAAATATTTAAAATCAGAAAATGAACAAAGACGGGAATCTATTTTAGTTCCTCAGTGTTCTCACGATCGCAAAGAGATTGGTGTTAAATTGCCTCAAATAAATATTGCTAAATTTGATGGTTCCTATTTCCGCTGGCTTGAATTTCACGATACATATAAAACTCTAATTCACGACAATGACAAAATCACTGCGATACAAAAATATCATTATTTAGTCTCGTATTTAGAAGGCGATGCTGGAAGAATTATTTCCAATTTAGAAATATCGTCCGATACGTACGAGGAGGCTTGGAAGTTGATTTGTGACCGCTATAATAACAAAAGGCTGTTGACTAATCACCATTTAAATGCCTTGTTTAGTATTCAACCGGCCGCAAATGAAACTGAAAGGTCTCTTCGGTTTTTAGTGGATACCGTAACAAAAAACTTACGTGCCTTACGCAGTCTAGGTCAGCCCACAGACAAGTGGGATACACTCATCATTTTTATGATGTCGTCGAAATTAGATCCTCAAACACTAGCCAAATGGGAGGAACATAGAAACACTTTCACTGATCACCCGACTCTGAGCGATTTCTTTAAATTACTGACCGACCGCGCGGACGTTTTAGAATCACTTAATCGAAATAAAACTACAAATAGCTATAATAAAAATGTATCTGAAACGTCACGTGGTATTGTACAAACTAACATCTACAAAAATAATAAAAATCAAAATAGCAATAATAGAAATAACAATAATACAAACTACTACAAACAAGAAAAAATAAATCAAACAAAATCATTCGCGAGTGTACATTACGAAAATCAAAAATCGTCTTACATTTGCGTTATCTGCGGTAAGGATCATAAAATATATGATTGCGCCGTTTTCAAAGACAAAGGTCTTACGGAACGTTTAAAAGACGTAAGGCTTTATAAATTGTGTTCTAATTGTTTACGACAAGGGCACCCTGAGCGCGAATGTCGTGTGGGACCTTGTCGCATTTGTAATAAGAAACACAACTCCCTGTTACATGACGCAGAGCAGTCAGTGGCAAACCACGCCTCCGCTGAATGTGATCAGGACGAAATAGCTGTAAACTTCACTAAACAAAACTGCAATGAAGTTTTGTTGTCCACCGCGTTGATCGAACTAATGAATCCCGCAACAAGGGAGACACAAAAGGTTCGTGCGCTGTTGGACTGTGGTAGTCAGTCTACCTTTATAACGAAACGACTACAGCAAAAACTATCACTCAATTCATGTCCCATAGACGCACTAAAAGTCATTGGGATTGGCAATAATTGTTCAGATAGGGTAGTCGAAAAGAGTGACGTGCAAATAAAGTCACTTCATACACAATTCAGTGTGTTATTGTCATGCTTCGTGCTAAACGAGCTAACAAGCAACTTGCCGAGATCTGCGATAAACGTAGATAGGCTAAAGATACCTGACAATGTTCAGTTGGCTGACCCAACTTTTCATAAACCGGCGAGCATAGACATGTTGATCGGTGCCGACGTTTTTTGGGACATTTTAGGTAACGAGGTGAAATCTCTTGGCCCTAACGTGCCTAAACTCCGTAGCTCTAAACTCGGATGGTTAATATCCGGCCCGATCCATTCGCAAAGTACTGTGAGTCATGTCCAATGTAATCACGCCGCTATGATAACAAATAACTTGTCAGACGAAATAGATAAGTCATTACAAAAATTCTGGCAATTGGAAGAATTGCCTAATAAACAGATTTTAAGCGAAAGTGACCAGTTGTGTGAAAAACATTTTTTACAAAATACCACAAGATTAAGCGATGGTCGGTTTTGTGTGAAATTGCCCTTAACGACTTCCCCAGATTGCCTAGGTGATTCCTACGGTCTAGCGAAACGGCGATTATATAATCTGGAGAAGAGGTTTAAACGAAATCAGGAATTAAAAATAGAATATAGTAAATTCATTAAAGAATATGATAATCTCGGGCATTTATCTGAATCAGCGATAATAAAACCGGTTCCCTCCTATTTCTTTTGTCACCATGCAGTTCTGAAGCAAGAAAGCGAATCGACAAAGCTTCGTGTTGTTTTTAGTGGCTCGGAACAATCATCATCAGGGTACTCGCTAAACAATATCTTGATGGTTGGACCGAACGTTCAGGACTCATTGTTCAGCATACTTATTAGAGCGCGTCAATACAAGTACATATTAACTGGTGACGTTGAAAAAATGTACAGGCAAGTTCAAGTGGCTGAAGAAGACCGCGACTTGCAGCTCATAGTATGGCGGGAAAATGAGACTGAACCTATAAAAACCTTAAGATTAAATACTTTAACATACGGAACCGCAAGCGCAAGTTACCTAAGCACGCGCTGTCTAAAGCAATTAGGAGAGGAACATAATGACTCATTAATAAAAACAATAATTAAGCACGATTTCTATGTCGATGACCTTATTACAGGCGCCGACGATGAACAACAGCTAAAATATATACAAAACGAAGTTACAAATACAGTGCAATCAGGCTGTTTTAATTTAAGAAAATTTAAAAGTAATTTGAATAATCTATTTACAAAATCTAACATTGATACAAAACAAAACTTAACAATAAGTGAATCATCAAGCACTCTAGGGTTGGGATGGTGTCCGACTAGTGATACGTTTAACTTTCCAATTAAAAACGTAACTCAGCCAGATTTAATAACAAAACGTGTCATTATGTCGTCGTCATTTAAGATCTTCGATCCTTTAGGCTTATTGAGTCCTTGTATCATACAACCTAAAATGTTGTTGCAAAAATTATGGAAACATAAATTAGACTGGGACCAGCCGGTTCCATTCGAACTGAGAAACGAATGGGAACGATTTGCTAAAAATATGTCGTTTCTTAGAGATCTACAAATTCCTAGAAGGGTTCTGTGTGATTCTCCTAATAGCATTGAAATGCATGTATTTAGTGATGCATCTCTAAACGCATACGGCGCATGTATTTATATGCGCTCGACAAATGCAAATGGTCACATCACTACTCGATTGTTGACTGCAAAATCCAAGGTCACGCCATTGAAACCGACGACGATTCCTCGCTTAGAGCTCTGTGCTGCGCTGCTCGCTGCTAGACTGAGTAGGTTGGTCATCGCATCACTTCGCAATATAACTACGCGCGTCGTGCATTGGTGTGACTCAAGCATAGTACTTGCTTGGATAAACAGCGATATAAGTAAGCTAAAGGCTTTCGTTGCGAATCGTATAAGCGAAATTAAAGAGCTTACAGACAAATCGTCTTGGCGGTATGTACCTACCGCAGCCAATCCTGCAGATTTAATTTCTCGGGGGGTGGATGCCTGCCAGTTATTATCCTTGCAAATGTGGTGGATCGGCCCTAGTTTTTTAACTAAAGACGAGTCTGAATGGCCCGTACTAAATAATAAAATAGAAAATAATTTACCGGAAATAAAATGCCATACTGTAACTATTAAAGAAAAAATAATAATATTCGAAAACTACTCTAAATTGATAAAACTACAAAGAACATTTGCTTACGTAAAGAGATTTATTTACAACTTAAAAAATAAAAATAATAAAATAACGGGAATTCTTACTGTCGATGAATTGAATGAGTCATTTCATTCGCTTTGTGTTATGGCACAGCGCGAATCATTTGCAATCGAATATGATTGTTTAAACAGCAATAAACCTTTACACGGTAAATCTAAAATATTATCTCTGTCTCCATTCTTTGACAGTAAGGGTTTGATCAGAGTTGGTGGACGTATCAGTGCTTCAGAGTACCCCTACGAGAAGAAGCATCCGATTTTAATGCATTCGTCACACCATCTAACAAAATTAATATTTGATAAGGAACACTTACGTAATATGCATGCAGGTTCACAACTACTGTTAGCCGCTGTGCGTGAGTACGTATGGCCGGTCAATGGTAGGTATTTGTCTAGGCGTACCGTAAATAAATGTGTACGATGTAGACGTTTACGTGGTAAGACGTTGGTACCTAAGATGGGTAATCTTCCTTCTCAGAGAATTACACCAAATTACCCATGGGTGTCTGTTGGTGTGGACATGGCGGGTCCTTTCCACATACTTAATCGTAAAGGCCGAGGTAGCCGTTTGATAAAATGTTATCTTTGCTTGTTTGTTTGTTTACGTTACAAATGTATACACTTAGAAGGCGTAAGCGATTTATCTAAAAATTCTTTTATAATGACACTCCGTCGATTTATTGCTCGTAGAGGAAAGCCAGCGGAAATATTCTGCGACAATGGTGGTAATTTTGTAGCTGCCGCGAAAGAGATAGGTGATTTTATAAAGACCAATATTGACCCTATTTCTGATTTTGCAAGTCAGGAAGGTATAAAATTCTTTTTCTCACCCTCCTACGCGCCCCACTTCGGTGGTATTTGGGAAGCTGGTGTGAAATCCGCAAAGCACCACTTACGACGCGTGATGGGAAATAGTCATCTGACATTTGAAGAGCTGTCAACTTTGTTTGCTCAAGTGGAGGCGATATTAAACAGTCGTCCCTTGTGTCCATTGTCCTCTTCTCCTGACGACCTTCTTTCCCTCTCCCCAGGGCATTTTCTGATCGGAAGACCGCTGACTGCGTTGCCATCACCGCCTCTAGAAGACCGTCAAGATAGCTCACTACAACGCTATGCTCGGATTGAACGAATCCGCCAGCATTTCTGGCATAGGTGGCAGAAGGAATACATTGCTGAGCTGCAACAAAGGACTAAATGGAAGGCCAGCTTTGACAACCTGAAGCTCAATGATCTCGTCCTTCTTCAAGAAGACAATGTACCTCCTCTTTGCTGGCGTCTCGGACGAGTGGCTCGTCTTTTCCCTGGACCAGATGGCGTCTCAAGAGTTGCAGACATCATTACGGCGAAAGGCTGCTTGCGACGGCCTCTTACTAGACTTTGTCCACTGCCCACGGCTGAAGATTTTGTTTAATAGTAGATTTTCCAATAATTGCACGTAAATTTCAATAAATTCTTCAATTTTGTTAAAATAATGTAGGTAAATTAGGTCTTGCCATTTGTTAGTAAAACTACCTTTTTTTTTTTTTTTCCCGGCGCGGGAAGATGTTCAAGCATCAAGTCCAAGCCTTATGCTTTCATAATAGCAATAGCACACCTTTACAATTTGATATATTTATTTACTCAGGCGTTTGCCATCCATTTTATTGATTACTTGTCAAATCACTCTCTCGTTGTTCCCTCTGTATTGTATGGACGTGTCATACACACAAATATTAAATTAAAAGGAATTATCTAACGCTGGAGTTTAATTTATCTAAAGAATTAGGCTCCCTTATGTTCTAAACCTGAACACTGAGTTCTGTATAGACCTGAATGTGTTTTACTCTGGGTTCCCAGGGTCCCTTATAATTTTCCAACAACCGCAGCAACTTGATCACAGTCTCCTTGCTCACCTCTTCCCCCGAAGGTAGCGTGGCCTTGAACGGCTGCGACCAGAGCAGCAGGCCCGTGGTGTGACGGTCGGAGCCTCCGCGCCAGCTGAACCCCTTCAGCGGCTCATCTTCAGCACCCAACCAGTCGCCCGATACCTCGCCCAGACTGTACTGGAAGGATTTAGGGTCATTTTGATCATTTTTATTTTAATGCCAAAGCGTAGACTGCTATACCTAGCTATAGGTATACCTACCTATTGTGAAGATACCTTTATTGCAAAATGAAGCTTTTTCTGTAGCACCAAGGTCTATGTTCCATAGATTGTGAAAAGTAAGAAGGAAGATAAGAGCGTCTATGCCGTCATGCAGTGTAATTAATCCTACTAATATTATAAACGCGAAATGGATGGATGGATGGATGTTTGTTACTCTTTCACACAAAAACTACTGAACGGATTTGGCTGAAACTTGGATTATACATTGATTATGACTGGGAATAACACATAGGCTACTTTTGATCCCGTTATTCCCACGGGAACGGGAACTACCGTGAGTAACACCGCGGGGCGCAGCTGGTGAAGTAATTATAGATCTACAAACCTGTTTATGAAGATATCTTAGCAGAAAGTCCAGAAGGAACGACTTGCCCTTGCGGAAGGCACCGGCTACCGAGAGCACGACCACGGCGCGGTCTCGCACGTCCTCACGAAGCAGCAGCGCACTCAGCGACTCCTCGTCCAGCTCGAACGTGTGCTCGGGGGCTGGCGTCACCACCTGAATGCCCCAGCCTGACTCCAACGGCTCTGGCTTACCTGTTAATGAGAATTAATATAATAACCCCCTTATTCATATTGGTTCAGTAAACCTACTTTAGCTAAAACGGATATTAAATCTGCTGCTATCTCTTTTCATTGACGTAAGAGTAACAAGAAGAAAAAACATTCTCCGGGTTCGATCCCCGCTGCGGGACAAATGTTTGCATGATCTGCAAATATTTGTTTCGTGTCTGGGTGTTTTCTATGTAATTTTTTTTTTTTCAATTCTATTCAATGATTCTTATTCTTCTTGGTGTCAACTAAGTGCTGGTGTACCTCAGGGTGGCGTTTTATCTCCTCTTCTCTTTGCAATCTTTATTAACTCTATCTCTAAACAACTCTCTTCTTCCTACCACCTTTACGCAGATGATTTACAAATCTACACCCAAGCACCAGTGGAGTGGTTAAGTGAAGCCATTACCTGTATAAACGGTGACCTAGACAACATTTTTGAGTGGACTGAGTCCTATGGACTGGTTGTAAATCCCAATAAAACTCAAGTGATAGTAGTAGGTAGCACTAGAATGTTATCTCGCGTAGATTGGACAAGCTTACCTAAAGTAGTGTTTAATGGTACTTTCATTAAAATTAGTGAGGTAGTTAAGAATCTTGGTGTGCTCATTGACAAAAATTTGTCTTGGGGACCTCAGGTTGCGGCAGTTAGCCGAAAGATCTTTGCTGCCTCTGCTTCCTTGAGACGGTTGCGAAATTTCCTTCCAACTGCTACCAAAATTGCGCTAGCTCAATCTCTTTTGCTTCCTCTTTTAGATTACGCTGATTCCTGTTTTATTGACTTAACTGAAGACCAACTTAACAAGCTTGAGCGTCTTCAGAATTTTTGTATTAGGTTTATTTATGGCTTGCGAAAATACGACCACGTATCTGTATATCGTAATCAGCTTGAGTGGCTGCCTATCCGCCTTCGTAGAAATTTGCACATCCTTACACTTCTTTATAATATTCTTTTCCTTCCTTCGACTCCTCTTTATCTAAAGGAACGCTTTGAATTTCTGCATCTTTCAAACACCCGTTCCTTACGTTCTACGGAAACTAGACAATTAAAAACTCATGTTCACAGTTCTGGTTTTTACGGGAATTCGTTTACTATACAAGCTATTTCTCTCTGGAATGCGCTTCCCGTCTCAATCAGATCTGCTAAATCCCTTCCTATTTTTAAAAACCTGGTTCGTCGTCATTACTTATCAACAGTTTGCTCATTGTCATTGTAATTTCTTTATTATATTATTCTTTACGTAAGTATATCTTATTTTTTATAAATGTATTTATGTATTTATGTAGCTATTATATATACTTATTATTTATCTGTGTATTTCGCTAGGTATATGTTATTATCTATGTATTGTTTATTATATTTTGTAGGTATTTTTATTGTGAATTATTTTATTTAAGTATTTATGTACGTTTTTTTGTTTTTTTTAATATAAGGTTTGTATTTCTCTTCACAATATTATTTATGTACGCCACCGTCTTCACCAATTAATTTATATCCTGTCCATCCAAAGGTTACCTGGAAGAGATCGCTGTCAGCGATAAGGTCGCCCATTGTTACACTTGTTTGAATGTACTTATGTTTATTTTATTTTGTTTCTTTTATGGTGTGCAATAAAGCTATATTCTATTCTATTCTATTCTATTCAATGACGCTGTGTGGATGTCCAAGGATATTTATTTTTATTATTTATTCTTTAAACCTATATAAATTAACTTTATGAATACGACCATAAGATTATAGATACTGTAGGTACTTGAAGATACAGTTGTGAATCTGTCTACATTTTTATAAGCTAATGAGCCAACTCTAGGGTCTTGGTGGTGGTTAGTTCTGATAAAGTTTAAGGCACACTTGAAGGCCTCAGTCATAGCTTAGGTAGAGCCGACGACGACCGATTATGTGATGACATGAGATGGGTTCAATTTCCGGGCGTATCTAAACTATCATCAACGCAAATCATTTTTCGGGCGTGGATACTTCACCTGGGTCTAGTTTGTAGTCAGAGAAAAGGAGATCAAAGGTAACACGCAAGTTTATTATATGGGCCTCGTTCACCATCCTCAAGACTTGACTTTTACTTAGTAAAGTGTTGATTAGTTACATAGCGAGTAACGTCATTCGTTCTATGCGCCAAATGTCAATTAATGTCAATATAATCGACACTTTACTTGGTGACTATAGCTTACATGCTCTTTGACTATAGCCTACCATATGCTCTTTGTAGCCTACTCGGAACTTACTTGAAGATCGTGAAAGAGGCACTAAATATTATAACCAGCAATTCAGACATGTCTGCAGCAATCTGTGAAAGGTCAATATCGCAAAGCTATATCTTGACCGTGTCAATATTAATAGCATAACAGTGACTCATAATGAGGTATCTGTGTGTAACGTCATGGCCAAATGCTACTATTATGTTTGTAAAAACTTGTTTCACTTAAATTTTGTACGTTAGGTAGGTACAAGTTTATAAATTACAGATTAAGTATAGATTTTAGTTTTTCCCTCAGCGGCCACCTCGTCAGAGTAAATAATGTTCTGTGGCGGCCACTATCCAGCACGATACGAGACAGCACGATAGTCACGTATTCCACAAACATTTCAAAACCAAAATCACCCAAATCGGCGCAGCCATTCTCGTATTTTAGCGAGACAATTAGTGTAAAAGTTAATTGCAAAAAAATACAAAGCATTAGTTTCAGATTATCATAGGTAGGTACCTACTAAATAAATGGTAGATACCTAACGCATTCAAGGTTACAAAAACAACAGACAGGTCGTAAGTATAATTTAGTCAAAATACACAATTTTAATTAGGTAGGTATGTAGGTAATCTGATATGTACCTAAGTACATGTAGGTAGGTACCTCATTTAAGTGTCGGACAATAAAAAATGATTGTAGGTAGGTACTAACATTCTTAACTACAAACGGAGCCTGACACCGGCTAATAGGCTACGTAACCTAGTTCTAGTATTTGGTGCAGATAAGACAGTTTTTATTAAAAACTGCATCTTTTTACGTAGGTACCTAATAGCCACAGATAAAATAAAGGTACCTACTTAAATACAAATAGAAAATTAGGATCTTATGTAGGTACCTACTGAGATTATCATCACGCACGGTGTCGGTGATGGCGTAGTGGGACGAATGTCGCTGGAGCTGGAGACGCCAGAGAACGAATTCGATTATCGCGGCTGGAGAAATTTGTTATTGATTCAGGGACTTCGAGCTATTTGTACCTAGTTCACTATTAGCCGTTTCTGAATGTTCTGAATGTTAAAAATTTATTCATGAAATTGTTTTTAAGGTACCTACACATATTATCTGAAATACCTAGCATATAACACAGGGCATCTTAGTGTAAAGATTACTTAAAGCGAATGTGTATATTTTAATTTAATGGGCTAGTTAATGGCTGATCTATTGAAGTTTATAGGCCGCTTAAGACCTTTGAAAGCCGTGACCGACAAATTGAACACGCCCTCCAAAGCACGGAAGCTTGCATGTCAACCACTTGCAACATCGTTTATTCTTAAATCAAGAACGTCTTAAGAAAATGAACAATTCACTACAAAATAAAAGAGAACAAGGTATATCCAACCATTTTAGAACGAGAGCTGACATTAAACTAAGTTAATTATATTTGATGCACGGTTGAGATTTGAACCCGCACTGCCTTCGAATCGAAAGTCAAGATTCTCCTACAACTTTTACCATTCGCCTCGAAAAGGCAAACCTTACAGGTAAATCGACAACACAGCAATATTTATGTCTAATTTTAGTTATCTGTGTCATGCCTGTAAGTACGTTTATGTAAACATTAAAACTTTTAACGTATTTTTTTATAAAACTCCGTTTAAACTTAGCAATCAGAAAACGCGTTACTTACTCGTCATTTTCATAACAAAAAACTCGTAATTAGTGCACAAACGTAGAACTATCACACATTTGGTTATTTTACGTGATTTAAAACAATTTAACGCGCAATAGGTCGCGACCACACTGGCGGAATCGAGGTCGCCGAGTGATGTCAGAAACGGCGTAATACATTATGATGTCATGCAGCAGCAGGTTTCACATATTGTGTGGGCCGAGGGCGAGATTCGAGCGTGTAGTAGGTATGTACCATATAACATAACACACCTATCGTGAGTTGTATTAAAGCCCTATTGGGATGAACTCTATAGACTTGGTCTGGCTAGGACTGGATGACTTAACTTACATTACATAGGTACGTACCTACACCTAAATAATAATTAAGCCTCTTTCCCATAGGGGTAGGCAGAGAGTAGACCATGGATTCTACGATCCTGACACACCTCTTTCGCCTCATTCACCCTCACAACAATTTATTTTTTTAGCTGGAAATTCGGGGAAGGTTAAATAAATCCATTCTATTAGTGAGTACCTTCTGTTACAAGTGGTTCACAAGTTACCTATACTATACATAAGCCGATAAATACAACATAGGTATAATAAGCTAAAGTAATGTATACTTATCTGTATCACTGATGTAGACAAGCATAGTTATTTTAACTAGACCATGAAATTCCAGTAGGTTACACAAATCATGCGTGAGCTACTTGCAAAGACTTACAAATAGGTTTTATGCGATTTTTACAAATGGACAGAGATATTTCGTGTGAAATGCCGGGCCCTGCCGCCGGGCCAAATCGCTTTCGCTCTTACAGTTTTTAATTAAAGTAATTTAAATAATATTTTTTTTACCTTGTTTGACGTACCTACCTAGTAGTTAAATGGGGTTAAAACGACGTCGCGCGAGTCTATAGATAGTGTATCTTTGGTTGGGGTCTGCACTTATTCGTAGTATCATACAAAAATCAGTCCTCTTTCAGGAAGAATTTCCGTTTCCTACGATCCTGGCACACTTTTTTCGTCCCATTTGTTTTCTCTCATTGCACTCTCGCCGTATACCGTACCGTATTTATTCGAAAATATGCTAAATAAAACAAAATAGTAGTTCAACTAAACATTTTTTTAATGACACTGCTATATTCTTTGTTCATCTTCTCTATCCTGGGCTTGAGTTCTCTGGCGCGGAGCTGCGCCGCTTTGTCGCTCGGGTCCAGCTGAAGCGCCTTTTGTATGTCGTTCCACGCCTCTTCATACATCTAAAACAATTTATAATTTAAAATAATTGTAGCCTTTTTTTATAATATCGACTTCAATTTTGTAAGAGCAATTTCTTGCATTCTTGAGGTGCATTTCTGTTCATAATTCCGATACTCATCAGATAGGTACTCAATTTTATTTTTGGGACTACCTCAGGGTTTATATTTTTACAAAAAAACAATAAAGAAACGGAATAATAAATAGATTAACATACCTACTTATAACAAATTCATAGTGGAACATAAAATCTAAAAGTTTCCTTGAAGTCGGTTATAATCAAAACAAAAATACGACTGATGTATAATGCGTAGAAATTATCTCAAATCTTTTACTATACTTAATTTTATTTTTTTCTTTTACAACTGTATATTGCAGACACTTTTTCGACTCCGTATACGGAGGCAAGTACCTCTTTTAAGTTTAATTTATTGTAGAATTAACCAAGCTAGGGGGAGTTTAAATACCTGCAAATGTGTGTAAGCAACACAGCGTCTGTATAGAGCCTTAACACTGTCGGGATGGAAGGAGATGGCATGGTTGCTGAGCTCCAGGGCTGCTTCATACTCGCTGTACTGGAGCTGACAGTGTGCTAGGTTGTTGTATAATTTTACCTGCAAGAAATATAATTATTATTATTAGAATACAAACATATACAAAATATAATTATTGCTAAAATCAACATTATATAGAGACAGATTGCAGGAGGTCCCACAAGGCATAAGCCTGTATTGCGTAATAAATGTCTACTGATAGCTGGGAATACAGTTGTGATCATATTTCATTTAATTTTTTTTATTATACCTTCAAGTCTATCAGCTCCTTGACCTTCTCCTCATCAATGACCTCTGGATCAAACGGCTCGATAGCAATCAGCATTATCAATGCTTTGTGGAATCTGCGGAAAGCATCAGGTATCCTCTTTGCCTTCACAAGGTCTACTCCTTTCTCCTGAAAATGATTTATTATGAGTTAAGATCGAGATGTTTTTTGATTGTTATTTTAACACTAAGCCAATACACCACAAATTAACCTAGTAATTACCAAATAAACTATTTAAGTTATTGGTTATTTAACTGTGCTTCGATACTCATAGTATACAAATCTGGATATGAGCAATGAATTTTTTCTTTGCTTGGAGCAAAAGAATTGTATCTATTCTACCTGTATCTCTGTCTTGTTTACAATATCAACTATTTCTAAACATAAGTTTTTAATAAATTACTCATTGATTTTTTTATCAGAGCTAGAAGACATAGAAATACATAGGTACCTTGTGATACAAAGCAGCATCATACAGTCTCTCCCACCCCCACTCACTGATGAGCTGTTCCTCTGTCACCTCCTTCAACTCCACCCTGCATCTGATCTCATTCACCAGCTCACCGTTCCCATCTCTATACACCATGCGTACATCACTAGTCTCGCCACAACACATTTGCTGCAGAATCAACTCAAAATCTTTATCAATAAAACAGTCGCAATCTCCTATCAATACATTTCCATTGAAACTGCTACTGAAGACATTACTCTGGTGAAAGATCTGAATCTGAGCCTCTTCGCCTTTTGTACAAGAGACATCGGAAACAATAATCTTGCATCGGGAATCTTCGAAAGGTACAATGTTATAGTCCCCTGGAGATACAAGTTTCTTGAATAATTCTCTATCAGAGCGTGAAGTGATGATCTTTTCTGAGTACATTTTAGAGCTGTGGATACTTTATTGAGACAAACTAAACGTAATTCATAAATTATTTAAAATGCTCTTTGGATTTGGATTACTCTGGATGCCGAAGCCGAACCGAAGGAAGGAAGGGAAGAGATCAAGAGACAAAAAAACTTGACATGTAATGAAAACAAATAAGTTCGTTACGTCACAGAATCAGGGAATCAGTCAATGTCAAAATAACAAAAGTTGCGTTCGGGAACTACTTACACTTACATTACACAACCACCTATCGAGCCATTAAATAAACAAAATAATAATTAAATTAAATATTTAGGGTCGTCCGCCCCGTCATGCGTCATCGCAACCGATTAGGAGGACCATATAAACAACAAGCATAAACAATCGTTAGGAAAATATTTGAAAGGTGAACATGTTTTGATGTTTTTATAGCAATCTTCTAAAAAGTAGTTTCATTTCAGAGTTTTCCCTCCGTTGATTTAATAGTAGCTAGAACGTACCAGTTATACAATAGTACTCTGTGGAACGTACCCTGATGACAGTCAATAATTTTATTACGTTCCATTAGATGCAATGCAAAGCAACGAATTTTTTTGGAACTCTTAATTTAATGTAACGTAAAAAAAATATTGTATCATTTACGTAGTAAAAATTAACTCAATTTGTAAACGTTAATTGGTATTATTTTAAATTTATTTTAGGGTTATGTTTAGTGTTTACTACATAAATTAAAAATTAAACAAAATCCAACCTATTTGTGAAGGACTCCATTCCATTTCATTTGTTTATTATTTTTAAAAATGTCAATATCAATCAGCTGTCTAGCAGTCAGTTTGGAATTTGGAATGGGGCTGAATGGGTTATTGGATTCGATTTTTATTTTTGAGTTATTTTTATTTTGATTGTGTATGAAAATGGTGCGGACTGCGTTTAAAAGAAAAGCCTGTATAAAAAACTAAAAAGAAAGACCAACGAACTTGAGTTGTTCATACAATTTAATATTATTATTGACAGGCAAAGGTTTTGTAGATTTTCACAATTATCACACTTCGTAAGTACAAAGTGATTTTGATTATTATTTATGAAGATCATTATAGATTTAATGATAGTTAACAGTTATGTAACTCCTCGCTCAAGATTCACCTTGGAATAAGACATAATCTGACTTGCCAATTGCCATATATATATAACCTCAAAATACCATTGAAGTTCCAGATAAATTCATAAAATTTTTCAGTAACTATGTCCCTGCTCCTGAAGAGTGTTTGGCGGAACGTGTTGAGAGGAGGCCCTCTCAGCCGCTCTTCGCTCACGCCAAGAAGCCTCTCCTCCGGCAGTAAATATTGTTTTCTTTAATTTCAATGTTTTTATTGAAACAACCGCATATTTAGATACTATTGGTAGGAATTCTTTCGTTTGTCTGGAAAGTCTGAGAATCCTTAATTTGAAATATGCATTTGTTGTCTTAAATTTGCAATAGACCTTAGAAATCACATAACTGTTTTTTTACATAGTTTGTGCTAATATCCACCTTCAAAATATTAGAATGAGCATAACTCATTCTTTCCCTGGCTCTCCACTGAACGTGTTACAATGCACAGAAAAACTCATATGAACAGCTTATACCTACTTAGCCCTAGCATTTTCCCAGTACAAAGCTTAGTCCATGTATGTGGGGTGATTCACACTTCTCGGAATGCATACAAATATTTTTGAAAGAAAGAAAGAAAGAAAGAAAAATCTTTATTTTGTCATTACAATTATTATAGAAAACACATATATAAAAAGAGAAAGATAAAACAAGAAGAATGACAAAAATGGCTACTACTCAGCATGATGCTTAGGCAGGAACCAAGGAACCTGTCAAAGCGCTGGTCTTCCGTAGCGCCGTAGGTAAATGTGTGTGTGCGGCCTTGCAGAATACACACATTTTACAATATTATAAAAGACAGTAAAAGCAACTAAATAAATATTATAAGCAGAAACAAAAACAAATATTTGGACATTCATAACTAATAATAACTAAGGCAAGAATAGGCAGAAACAGGCAAAAGGGAATGCTAGTGGCAGAACAACACAGTGTCAAGCACAGAACGGCTACTTGTTTGTGAACATAATTGGGAATTTAAAAGAAGTTTTTTAAGATTAGATTTAAACGAATAAATAGAATTAAGATTTTTTAAAGGCGGGGGCAAGTTATTCCAGCATTTCGTGGCAGCGTACCTGAAGCTGCCACGAAAAGCAGCCGTTCTATGCTGGTATCCAACTAAACGTACGGCATGGCGTACGAGGCGACCAGAAAATTTAAGTTTAGTGTATAGATATGGAGGCTGCCTGTTCTTAACTATACCAAATAGCAACGTGGCAAAATGTAAAAATCGTCTTGATGACATATTCAAAAGTTTATTATTATTTATGTAAGGGGAGATGTGTGCTCGTGGGGGGATGGGGAAGCAGAAGCGAACACAAGCATTCTGGATGCGTTGAATGAGTTTTTTTGAACGAGCAAGCAAGCACTCCCCAAACACATTATCGGCGTAGTTAAGTTTTGAAAGAATTAATGAGTCACATAGCTGAATTCTAATATCAGTATTTAAATATTCCCGCATTCTATAAAGCACTGACAGTCTATAAAAACAGTTGCTGACAGTTTGCGTGATATACTTTTCAAAGTGCAGTGAGCCATCCATTAGAAGACCCAAATTTCGAGCTTCATCAACTCGATCGAGGGATATGCCATTAACGTTAACTACGGGACTCTTCTCGATTATAGCAGCTGTTTGTTGCTTGGTTCCAAGAACCAAAAACTTTGACTTGGTAGGGTTCAAAACCAAGGAATTTGAATTGCACCAGTTCACTATGTTTTGTAAATCTTGGTTCAACCTATCTACTGCGGCACTAATATGAGTTGGTTTTGAGGACGTGAAAATCTGAAGATCATCGGCGTATATATGGTAGCTACAATTTTCAATACGGGAAATAATGTCAGCACAATACACAATAAATATTATTGGGCCGAGAATTGACCCTTGGGGGACCCCACAAGATACAGGGAGAGTATCCGACATAGAACTCAAGCCATCCGCTGTACGCAGTTCAACGAGCTGGTAACGATGAGTGAGGTAACTGGAGAACCATGTGGTCACCGCAGAGTCAAAACCATAGTAGGTAAGCTTAGAGAGGAGGAGCCGTATATTTATAGTATCGAATGCTCGTGAAAAGTCTAGTAAGGCCAAGATAGTACCCTCACCAGCATCCTGAGCAGCCAATATTTCATCAACAACATCTAAAAGAGCAGTAGCAGTACTGTGGTTCTTCCGAAAACCAGATTGCTTAACAGGTAAAATATGATGATCTTCCAGAAATTTGGTCATTTGAATGCAGATAGCTTTTTCCACTATTTTCGACAAAAATGGTAACAAACTAATTGGGCGCAAATCTTTTAGCTGAGCGGGGTTAATAATTTTAGGTACTGGCTTAACTAATGCCGTTTTCCAGGAAGTCGGGAATGTTGAAGTTATGATCGATGTGTTGACTATATTAGTTATGGTACCAAGCGACTGCGGGAGTGTTAATAAAATCATATCCATGGATAGACCATCAACACCCATAGCATTCGTTGAAAATGATGTGATTATTTTTCCAATTTCAAATTCAGAAAGTGGAAGTAACTTAAAGATGTTAGGGCCATGTCTATTTAATTCAAAATAAGATAAATCAGCATTTTAGTTAAATTGCTGTTTTTTCAGTGAAAAAACATCAAAGATCTTCAAAATCTGATGCATTCCGAGTGTGAATCACACTGCTACGCTGGTCCTTTCTTCATCTTTGCCTCCTGAACCACTGGCACTTACCCTGGAGCTAAAGCTGTATCCATTATGCTCAACTGTCGCGCGAGCCAACCAAATGTTCGAGTTTTCGCCACGCGTATAGATCGCGCCACGCAAAACAACCGCTGGCTGTCAAACTGCGCAGTGGTCGATGATTGGTGGAGAGTTAACGCGACGCACTTCATACCATTGATTTAGCGAGTACTGTTGGTTCGTCAGCGAGTGAACACAGGCGCAAACATACCCCCGTTGCTTCCCCTCAGCGCTCTTTTTAGGTGGCGCGACCTATAGGTGTCGGTATAGTTTCAGAGCTCCGCGGTGGCAAGGCCGACCCGCTGGCGGCGGAGATCCGGTCAGCGAGCGGCGCGCGCGAGGTACTCGCGTGCGTGCAGGCGCACTTGCCGCACATGACGCATGCGCACATGCTGCAGGCGTTGCGCACGCTCTTTCTACTGCATAAGCAGCACCAGTGAGTCATACATACGCCTTTTGAACATTTATTACATAGCCAATGTCCATCTCGAATAATGCACCTCTAAATTTTTTTTTATTCTTCATTTTCCCACTGCTGAACAAAGATCTCCAGTTGCTATCTCTATCGATCTTTTGCCATGTCCTACCAGTCTCCCTTATAGGTCGAAAAAAAATGAAAACATCACCCCAAAATTTCCTCTGCTTGCCTTGTATCTTCGTCGTCCATTCAAATGATGAAAAGTCATAGGTGCAGTGGCTATGAGGATTACTCTCCATACTCAAGAGTCGCGTTGGTCGAGGGATGTCCCTCGAATTAACACCAGCTTTAAACTGCGAACGAAAACATTGTGGGGACACCTGCGGCTTAATCGGTACCCACGAATATATCCTGTTGATTTTGCTAAGAGGATGGTTTAGGTGCTGGCCAAACCATCATAACAATATTCCAGGATAATGATGATGATCATAACGATGTTCCGTTAGATATAGGTATGCATAGATTGCCTCCTAACCTAACGCTGATTGTACCTACTACATATGAACAAAATAAATCGCTCTAAAAACGCAATATACCTAGTTTCAACAAGTACCTATCGCGAACGCAAACATCAAACGTAACACATTTTTTTCAGATTCACAGAATACGACACAGAAACCATAATCCGTGATCCGACCTTCGGTCTGCTCTGTCAGAACTTCAAGAAATTCGCGCGCGAACTTGACGTCAACGAAACTATCGAAGCCACCAAAGTATTATCCTACCTCCGAGTTCCAGCTGATACAGTCATCGTCCAGACCCTACTACAAATGCTGCGCTGCAACATCAACCTATTAAACCTACGACAGACTATGTTCTTAGACTTCATCCTCGGACAATTTGAAAAGACTAACCACTTAGTAGACGCGCTTAGATTAGCATTACCCTTAGCATTTCAAATTCATTTACCTTTAGAACTTGACAACCAAGACTTACCGCTCCTGAAAGATATGTTAGCGTACTGTTGCACACGAAACTTACCTGATCGATGTATCAATAACGTGGTCACTGGGTTACTGTTACATGATCAAGCTATAGACGCGCAGACAGCGAAGAATATCATCTGGTCACTCTGCCAAGTGAATTGTACAGAGGACAAATTCCCGACACGAGTTCAGCTACTCCACATCTGTTACGATATCCTAGCTATGAAGTTAGATCAGTTGTCTTATGATGATGTGTTGAGGACCACAGCTAAGATGAAGGGGAGGATCATGGAGAAGCATCCGGAGTATTATCATGAGCAGCTGATGGATGCTGTGGCGGATTATGTGATCAAGAGCAATGTGGAGTTTGACAAGGGATTGCTGGTTGCGAGAGTGCTGTCGCGAATTGTAAGTTGTTTGCGTTAACAGAGCTCGATTCAAATAATTAATCACGCGGAATTTGAGGAACTAACGGAAAATTTAGGGCAATTTAACTGCACACGTAGACTCTAGCCCCACTCTTAGGCCGTTTGTCCACCGCCGCCGCCACCAGGACGTCAACGAGAACGAGATTATTTCAGGTCGAGTTTAAGATGACGTTACGGCCTTGCGGTGGACACGCGGCTATAGTTAGTCTATGTATCAGTACTTCGGCGCCGTCATCTCGTTTTCGTTGACGTCCCGGTGACGGCGGCGGTGGACAAACGGCCCAAAGGGTCCTCTTTCGTGAATCATTCTTTACTTTGTCTGTCCTGTCACAATTTATCCTAGATTGAATACGAAACTAGAAATCTGCAATATGGTCATAAGACAAATGATGTCTTTTGGACGTTTTTCTGACTGTCTTCTTTAGACATCTTTGAAGAATTTTAATCTGGTAACCAGAATGTGTATCCTTCAGTGTTCCCTATTTTGGATAAAAGTAATATTGTTATTCCAGGCGCACACCCACCTAGGTCTAATGGAGCACCTCTGTCTCCAAGCCGTCTCTTCCCCGGTAACCCTGGCCAACGCTCGCACAAACATCCTCTTCGGCTTCATCAACTGCCTCGCCAACAACAACTACACGCCCGACGTCGACCAGTGGACGGAAATCCGAAGACAGATCTCACTCAACCCCATCCTGGATGGCAAGAACTTCGCACTGCCCTGGGCGAAGTTATGCTTGGAGATGGCTTCACTTGGACATTACGAAGACAAGCTACTCCAACGGGTGTTCTCACAGGAGTTCCTGGATAATTATCTAGGAAGAGATAATAATGTGCTTGATTATCTTCAGTTGTTAACTCTTCATGAGGCGGTGAAAGCGTTTCATAGTGAAGAGTACAAGTTGCCTCCGGAGACGGTGGCGAAGGCGAAGAGTGTGTACCCCGTGAACTCGTTAAATGAGAGGCTGGAGGAGTGCGTGGCGAGAGGGCTGGGAGGGAAGGAGTTTGCGGTCAGGAATGTTGTGCTGCCTACTGGATTTGTTGCTGGTAACACTTTTAATTTTAATAAAAAAGACATCCCTATCTGTTTAATTGTGATTTTACAATATCATCCTCCCTTAAGAGCTGTCAACCCGGCTCACTTTTCATACAAACGCTCGTACGTGATTATGCCGTTGTAACAGATCTTTCTTTTAAACTTTTGGACTAATAGGTATCTTGTGCACTATATCTAGGTTTCTATCGAAACTAAAAATCAAAATTTTGAGAAACAAATTCAGTATAAGCTTCCAAAAACCTGCTTTTAGCATAAATTTTATCTGAACTTTGGCCGTTCATAATGTACTCATAAATTGTAAACGTAAAGAAAATATTGTCATAGAAACCTTGCAAATCTTATGGAGATTCTAAATGACTAATATTTATTTTACAAACTTGTAAGGCTTACTTAAAAAAACGTATTTCCTGGAACACTTTTTATGAAATTTCCGCACACTATTTTTCGAGTGAGCGAGTGAGCGGCGAAAGTACCTACTGAATGCCGAGCGCTGAGGCGCTAGCTCTCTTTTTTCGCTTTGCTTCTTTTTCTAGCATTGCGCTGGATGAAATAACAAGCTTTTCAGCTATGCCCGCGTCGATGATAGACGTACCGGGAAGGGCCACCTTAACCTATACACTTAACCCTGTTAATCATAATGATCTTATAAGCTTACTATAGCTCAGATGGCTGTTGTATCTGTTGCTTGCTACCTCTTTTTATTGTACACATTCTCTTCACATTCAACATTCTCTAACTAAAGCCTAGTAAAACTGACATAATTATCATTAAGAATATTGGGGTTAGTTTGATGTATTTTAGATTTGTGTGTTAAAGGTTACTTAATAACAATGTATTCGTTATTATTTCAGACGTGCTAACGTGCGTTAAAGGAGGCTACCCATTGAAACTGAACCAAAATAGCAGTGATTTGAAAATTCCTATTGAACTGTTAAATCTACCGCAAGATGCTATAGTGTAAGTAACATAATAAAGTCAATTACAACTAATGATTACTAATTAAGTTTTACGAAGTGTTATAAAATGTTTTCTTAGATTTTTTTGTATTCATGATTAGAAGATTACATAAAAGATGTTTAAAAAAGTAATCAAAGTGAACGCGCACGTCTTAATATATTTTTGGCGAATATGGCGAATCTGACCCAAATTCCAAATTCTGAACCAAATTCATCATCTCATAACAGTACCTACTGACTGGTTTCCTTGCGATGTTTTCCATCACCTTTTAGAAGCACGTCTGCAAGGCCGAGATTCGAACCTACGATCTTCGTGTCGAAAGTCAAAACATTTCCACTCGACTCGTTAGTCAATAATCTCATGCTTAGATAAAGTAAGAAATAGAAGAGCGCAGCTATTTCTTTCTCAGTCACACAAAAACACAGAAGATTAGGTTACATTACAACATTCTTGTGAGTAAAAGAGACAAAGCGAAGAGTAGGTATAATACAATTCTTGTCAGTAAAAGAGACAAAGCATTTTATCTTTTCTCATCGCGTGCCGTTTTTTTGTATGTCCGGAAACTTGTTGCTCCGAATTTTGTACTACGAAACTATGGATTTACTGCATTTTTTGTCCCTCTCGGCGACACGCTCGCTGTTGTTCGTCCAGGTATCTACTATATTAGGTCCATGCTCTCATGCAAATATAACAGCAAGTTATTGTTTTGAATTTTGCAGGATATGTATTCTAAACTTCACATCAGGCTGTTTCTCCATGAACAGCAATCGACTTCGCGGCACATTCCGTCTACTTCTAGATATTCTAGAGAAGCAGGTAAATATATATTTTTTATCACGAGAAACGCGTCCTAAAAGGAGCTGAATACACTGTTGGGCATAAGTATCTTGTTTGTGCCAACCTACTGCCATTTATCATACAAACTCTTTATTTGTTCATATTTTGTCATTGTCGTCATCCATGGAAATCCCAATTTTATTGAATACCTGGTATAAGCTTCCCTTTGACACTATCTCTAAGGAATATAAGGTTAGTGTGTAGCTGCCTTAGCCATACCACATATTTCATATTCAACTGGACATACCTCTGACTACCCTCTTAGGAAAAAAAGGTCTAAAAATGCCCTAAGTTCTCAAATAATATGTCTACAACACCTTAGGAATACAGCTGTCATGATCATTTTCATTTTTTTCATATTTAACTTTCAAATGAACATGGCTCAAAAGAATGTTCTTTTGTTGTCTTTTATCAATCGAAAGGGATAGCAGTGAATTTAGTCCATAGAGTTGTAAGCACAATATGAATAAGGGCGACATTTTTATTACCACAATATTTTCCTTCTATGTATCGTTTTTTTTTTCAGGGCTACATAGCAGTGGGGCTAAACATTAACGAATGGCTACATGCGCCGGCGCATGAGAGGACACCATACCTGATGCGAGAGATTGGCTACAAGTGTGGGGAAGTGGGCATGAAGCTATCTGTCACTTGAAGCGCGGCAAACGCACCAAAGACTGATCTCGTTTTGATGTGCGGGGAGAAATTTCTATGTAAATAAATGACGTTTTTGTTAATTTTACTTTTTTCTTTGAAATTGTTAGCCACCGTACCGCTGGGGGTATGGACTGTGGTACCGTGGGCCAGTACCTACTACCAAATAGGTCGTACGTAGCGTAGCGCAGTAAAGCTGAGCTGTGTATGATGAAGATGAATATGTCGAAAGTAATGGGACCCTAAAATTATTATTTTACTGGCCTACTTGAACCAAATTGCAGACCGAAAGTTCTGGGCAAAAAGTAAACAATACTCGGCCTTTCGTGAAATGAAACGTTCTAAAGGCTGAAAAATTTATATCGGAATTTTAATATTACTTGATAGTGGCTAAATGCACAAGCCGTGCAAAGCCAAAATAAAGAGAAAAAAAAACATTGACAATGACAACTTTATGTCAAAACAATTTACGAATTTTACGAACGATGTCTTCTCAACTCAATTTGCGACTGCGTTGTTTGTTTGTTTACATCTACTAAATAATTCATTGTTTTGAAAGCGCAAACGCTCTTATCGCAGGAAATGCCGGCTTGATAAAAAACATCGATGTATTCTGTTGTAAATTATATTTAGCTAGTTATAAACCTAAATAAGAGTGCAAAATGGGTGTTCAAAAATCAGTAATGGTTTTGCTCATTTTCGGGCTGTTTTTTTCCTGTGAATGTAAATACGGGTACGTGGTGTGGTTGGAGAATAAACCAGTGGCTAAAGTGAGCAACTACTTCGCGGATATACCCGATGTGCACGTTGCGAGGGCTACCTACAGCAACGAGATAAACTCCACTGGGTTTGTACTTTAGAAACTTTATTAGGACCTTTACAAAATTCTAAAATGACTGGACGAAATAAGTTTACTTGCTTAAAGTTGAGAAGTAACGAAGTAGTACTTAACTGAAGCCAATGAAAACATACCTTTGTAAATTCGAAATTCTAAGGCCGCCCAAAGAACTCCATGATAAATGACCCAGACTAAACCACAGACCTAAAACACGGAATATGCTGATGCTATAATGATCCTCTATCCTATTTGCCAAGCGCGTTTGTTGCTGACAGATGACTGGGCTCTTGGGTAGGTATTAATAATAAATAATAATAAATAAATATCCTTGGACATTTCACACGGCGTCATCTAGTCCCAAGCTAAGCAATTTAATGTTCTTCTCTCCTTAATCTCAGGCGGGCTTTCGCCCACTGCGCCACAGAGGTTGTCGGTATTACTATAATTACTCAGGTTCTGGCACAAATCTAATAATCAGCTCACACAAACTTCTTCACTACTACCCAGATGATTCTACTCTTTGTGCCGCTAAGTTCTGTAGTCTCTGGTTTCCAGCTGGGCATTCCTGGAGCTCCACACCTCGCAAGACAGCAGTGATGAGAAGCAGGCATATGGAGCGGGGTTCCTGGAGGGCTTCCTGACAAGAGATCTCATTTGGTACCACTGGCAGAACATGTTAAAAGGGTAAGGAAAAACAAATGTGAAATAACATAAAAAACTATTTAAGGAAATAATAAGAAACTAAGATATTATTTTATACAAGCTGTACCTTATGGTGAATAGTTCCCGTGGGGATACTGGGATTAAAAGTAGCGTGCCCTATGTGTTAATCCAGGATATAAGCTATCCTGGTACCAAATTTAAAACAGTCCAGCGGTTTGAGCATGAAGGAGTAACAAACATTCATACTTACACCTTTTTTAAAACTGATTCAGTAATTTTGATTACTTAAATCCAAGCTCAATCAAATTGATTCTTACAAATTATGAACGAAATAAAAAATACCTAATTACTATATATTAGCAAGATGTCTTATGTTAGGGGTAGTCACAGGCATATCTCATAATTTATGATAATTTCAGATATTGTTACAACAAGACTGATGTGTGTGGTCTGATTGAGCAGTTTGTTGACACCAATGAGGAGTACATCGCTAAAATGGTCCATGACAACCCTGATGACCCTTACTGGTACCAGGTATGTATACATAATAATCTTCTTACCCCCTTGCATATTGGTTCAGTAAACCTACTTTAGCTAAAACGGATATTAAATCTGTTGCTATCTATTTAATTATATATGTATTTTCATTGACGTATGAGTAACTGATTGAGTAGATGGCTCACTGGAGTCATGCACATCCTGCCACTAACACTACAACACACCTGCTAAAAGTAATAGAACTGAGATTGGCGATTCTCAATTGGAGAGTGCAGAATGGTTGGTTGAGTAAACTCAGGCCTTTTCATCTTTACTAGATGATTTATACAGAGTCAGGAGGCAAGCTTTTGCCTACACTTAACAGGACACTGTACTGCCTGGAACATTGTTGAGAGAATAGGCTTGCCCAGCACCTAAACCATCCTCTCAGCTTAGCCGGCCATATCCACAGGAAAGACAATGGTCAATACGTGTGGGGCTGACTAGCCGCGGGTTTCTTCACGATGTTTTCCTTCACCGTTTGTTAAAATGCATTTAAATTTTTCGACACGAAAAGTCCATTGATGCACGGCCGGATTCGAACCCACGACCTTCGGATCGAAAGTCGAAGTACTTATCCACTTGGCCAACACGGCTTTTGGTTCGGTTGAGTAGGCTTCTAAAAACTTAGCCGCTTTGTCCATAGGTGCAGGCTAACACTACACTTTACTTTTACTTTTTTTGACATGCCTTACTTTGTTCGACTGGCTTCCCACTGAAGCTTGACTATTTAGATTATTTTAGATTGTTAAGGGATCGCTTTTAAAAAAAAGCTAGGCCCACACCACCAGGTTTTTGCCTGATTCTTTCCCTGGTGTAGGGAGTCGCGTTGGAACAGGCATTAGAATCACCTAGCATGTAAAACGATAATTATGGTGATCCTTGAGGTCCTACAAGAATAAATGATTTTTCTTTCTTTCTTTCTTTCTTTCTTTGTTCTAGAAATAAATATGTTTGCAGATGAAACTATACTACATCCAGCTGGAAGGCCTGGCAGCAGGTTACAACGAAGCCACAAAGAACGCATATGAATGGCTCACCATAAGAGACATACTGTAGGTTTGCCTTTCCTATCAAATTGTTTACCTGATAACTTATAATGATTATAATGATCTCTCACAACATTTCTTTGTAATAGAACCGACACTTATTTTTAGATTATTTTTAACTGCATTTATTAATTTTTAAATTCATTTTATTTTCTTGTATTTATAATTATTTAACTGTATGACGTATTGTTTGTGAGAGAAATAAATACAAAATAAATTATTGTTTATTCACACAAAAATAAACTTATTAAACTTTAATGATAAGTGATAGATAGCTCAGTTCATAACACAAGCACTATAGTCGAAGTTTTATTTAAAAAAAATGATCACAATGAATCCCAGGGAGCGGTAGACACTTTCAGATCTTAATGCAATTTTTAGATCCTTTTATAGATGTCTAAGGGGGTAGTCAGAGGTATGTCCAAATACATATTTGGTACTTGTCCACATTTTGCAGAAGATAACATTCCATATTGTGACAATGGCGTCAACGGGCTCCGTTGATGCTATAAGAAAGCTAACTGGTTTTCTCACAATGTTTTCCTTCACCGTTTAAAGCTCGTGTTAAAAAGCATATACATTTTTCGCTACACACAAACCGAAAGTCGAAGTACTTATCCAATACACAGGTTTAAAAGTTTTTATTTATTATGTGTAAATTAATGCAGTTGTATTATCCATGTTTGTCAAACTGTCTACTTTCTAGCTGGATCAACATGCTGGGCGACCTGGACGATCTGGCCTTCGCCCTCACGATGCCGCGGGAGACGCCCGAGGGGATGCTGTTCGGGGAGCACTGCTCGGGGCTGGTGAAGCTGCTGCCGGGGTTCCAGGAGCTGTACGTTTCACAGGTCACCTGGAACAGGTCAGCGTTTCACCATCTCTTTTATCTTCAGTTTGTTCGTTCGTATGATCAAGTGGCCAACTCTGGTCACGGAGTTTTTAGGCCGCATATAGGCCTCCGTCATGGCTTAACGACTTCCGATAATGCCACTTGCGGTCGCCCATCCAAATTGTGGCCGCTCAGAACGTTGCTAACTTCGACGATCTATCAAGAACGTCTTACCAAGGTTCGCCACGAGTGCTTCAAAAAAATGTCTTGGACACGTGTCTTCTCATGAGTTGTCCCCCCCTTTTTCTTTGTCATCCCCTTTTGTGTTGTTTCTTGGAGTTCTGTTAAGTTTTTGGTCCATTTTTCTTATTTTTTAAGTTTAAGTGAAATGAAATGAAAAAATGAAATATGATCACGACTGTATCCCAGGGAGCGGTAGACATTTCTTTCGATCTTAATGCAATTTTTAGATCCTTTTGAAGATGTCTAAGGGGCTAGTCAGAGGTACATCATGCCCACATCTTGCAGAAGGTTTAAGTCACTCTGTGCCTTTATCCCCAGCTATCAGTCCATGCTTCGCTTCCAGAAGATGTACGTGCTGAAGTACCGAGTGTCCCCCAAGAGTAAGGAGCTTATACCGGGCTACAAGATGTCGCTCTCCTCATATCCTGCCTTTATACAGGTAAAGGTGGCAATTCTGAGTGTCGCAAAAGCTAAACTAAGCTAACTAAAATTGTTGCCGTCCCTTTCATAGCTATGGGAATAAAAAGGATGGCAATAGTTTTAGTTAGGTTAGTTTAGCTTTTGCGACACTCCGAATTGCCCCCAATCAGTACTTTATCTGTGCATTTTAGAAGACCTTGTTAAAGAAGAATAGACAATACGGAAACAGTGTTATGCGAGACTGTATCGAGACATTGTTTGGACTTTTAAGAATAATAAAAAAATTGCCAAATACATCAAGTCGTTCAATGTTTTGTAGGTATATTTCTTGTTGATATTATAACTAGTGACCCGCCCTGGCTTCGCACGGGTGGTTCTTGTTCTATAATATGTATGTATTATACATATAAACCTTCATCTTGAATCACTCTATCTATTAAAAAACCGCATCAAAATCCGTTGCGTAGTTTTCAAGATTTAAGCATACATAGGGATATAGGGACAGAGAAAGATGATGAAGTGATATAGTGATGAAATGGTTTAGTATAGTAGTGACCGCTCAGAACGTTGCTAACTTCAACTTTCAACGATCTATCAAGAAAGTCTTCGCAAGCTTCGCCTCGAGCGCTTCAATTAAATAAAGGTTTCATTATAAATGAAAAATCTTACTAAAAGTTAAAGGCTCCGGCAGGATTCGAACCTGCGTAGATACCTACAAGCGATCGCTCTTAAGCCGAGCTGCCTAACCACTAGGCTACGGACCCTCTAAGCCGAGGCCTGAAACTATTAGTAAGATGATTTTGTATCGGTTAAAGCACCGATGAGCGCCATCTACAGGGATATTAGAATATTATTGAAATTTCCAATACCTAAGTGTGGTTTAACACTGTAAAATAATAAATAAATTATAAATATAGTTTGTCAGTCCACAGACGACTTCTACATACTCTCGAGCGGGCTGGTGGCCGCGGAGACCACCATCGGCAACAGCAACCGCACGCTTTTTGAGAACGTCAACCCGGTCGGACAGGTAGGTGCAGGTTTGATTCTCGTACAACATTGTTATTAGCTTTCACGGGGAGAGGTCCGTGGTATTATACCTTAAGACCTTAAGACGTCCTATTATTTATTACTAGCCTACTCAGCCGCAGCTTCGCCTTCGTGGTACTTACCTGGATAAAAAGTAGCCTATGTGTTATTCCAAGGTCTTAAACTAAGTATATTCCAAGTTTCAGTAAAATCCGTTTAGCAGTTTTCGCGTGAAAGACCACACCCACAGAAAAATCCGACTAGAACTTCCACAGATTACAAAAATAAACAAACTCTTCCCATTTATTGTATTGTTATGGTATATAGAAATATATTTTTAGAGATTATAGAAAGAAAGAAAGAAAATCGTTTATTTTGGTAGGAGCTCAAGGATCACTTCAGTTTACTTTTAATTTCTTTGACATGCCTTACTTTGTTCGACTGGCTTCCCACTAAAGCTTGACTATTTAGATTATTTTAAATTGTTAAGGGATCGCTTTTAAAAAAAAGCTAGGCCCACACCACCAGGTTCTTGCCTGATTCTTTCCTTGGTGTCGTTGGAACATGCATTAGAATCACCTAGCATATAAAACGAAACTTAAGTGATCCTTGAGGTCCTACAAGAATAAATGATTTTTTCTTTCTTTCTTCTCTTTCGTCTTAAATGCTAGGTGATTCTAATGCCTGTTCCAACGCGACTCCCTACACCTATTTACGATTATGTACAGGTATTGGAGTACGCCCGAGCCATGGTCGCTAACCGGCTGGCGAGGGACGGCCGCGAGTGGGTCGAACTCTTCAGGAAACATAACAGCGGCACCTACAATAACCAATGGTGAGTGTATCTTCATAGCAGATGACTATCCCATCAGGATGGCAGTCATGGGCAAAACTTTGAAAGAGGCGCCCCGAGGGGGGTGAGGGTTTAAAGGTGTAAAGCAGAACCTCCCAGCCGGTGGAAAGAAAGAAAGAAAGAAAAATCATTTATTCTTGTAGGACCTCAAGGATCACTTAAGTTTCGTTTTACATGCTAGGTGATTCTAATGCCTGTTCCAACGCGACTCCCTACACCAGGGAAAGAACCTGGTGGTGTGGGCCTAGCTTTTTTTTAAAAGCGATCCCTTAACAATCTAAAATACTTAATCTAAATAGTCAAGCTTCAGTGGGAAGCCAGTCGAACAAAGTAAGGCATGTCAAAGAAAGTAAAAGTAATTGTAAAGTTAACAAGATAACACCTCAACAAATGTGGAGGCATGGCGGTGGGGCATGCTCCTCTGATGAGGCGTACCCCCCCGGTGTGGCGTGCCCTTCTGGTGGGGCGTGCTCCACTGGTGGGGCGTACCCCCCCCCTAATGGGGCGTGCTCCACTGGTGGGGCGTAACCCCCCCCGGTGGGGCGTGCTCCACTGGTGGGGCGTACCCCCCCCTGGTGGGGCGTGCTCCACTGGTTGGGCGTACCCCCCTGGTGGGGCGTGCTCCACTGGTGGGGCGTACCCCCCCTGGTGGGGCGTGCTCCACTGGTGGGGCGTACCCCCCCTGGTGGGGCGTGCTCCCCTGGTGGGGCGTACCCCCCCTGGTGGGGCGTACCCCCCCTGGTGGGGCGTGCTCCGCTGGTGGAGCGTGCTCCACTGGTGGGGCGTACCCCCCCTGGTGGGGCGTACCCCCCCCTGGTGGGGCGTGCTCCTCTAGTGGGGCGTACCCCACATGGAAGGGCGTGCTCCTCTGGTGGGGCGTACCCCCCCTGGTGAGGCGTGCTCCACTGGTGGGGTGTACCCCCCTGGTGGGGCGTACCCCCCCTGGTGGGGCGTGCTCCACTGGTTGGGCGTACCCCCCCTGGTGGGGCGTGCTCCACTGGTTGGGCGTACCCCCCCTGGTGGGGCGTGCTCCACTGGTGGGGCGTGCTCCTCTAGTGGGGCGTACCCCACATGGTAGGGCGTGCTCCTCTGGTGGGGCGTACCCCCCCTGGTGAGGCGTGCTCCACTGGTGGGGCGTACCCCACATGGTAGGGCGTGCTCCTCTGGTGGGGCGTACCCAACAAGCATTAAATTGCTTAGCTTGGGATTATATGACGCTAGTAAAAAAATAAAACATCTTGTATTTTAACCGTGTGTTTTGGTTAAATAAATTTGTACTTGATCGTGCAGGTACATAGTGGACTACAACAAGTTCAAGGCCCGCTCGGCCGGGGCTCCGGGCGCGGTCTCGCCCGGCTTGCTGTGGCTCGTGGAGCAACTCCCGGGATACACGGAGGCGGCTGACTTGTGGGTTTACCTCAAATAACTTACCCTCAACTCACACCAAAAGAGCATCAAAGAGCAGCGAAGCGGAGCGCAGTTTCAGTGTCATGTGAATTTCAACTTTATTCTCATTACTATAATACTTTTTATCGCATGAGGAACTCGAACGAGTCGCGCGGCGCCGCGGGAATTCCGGCGAATTCGAATACGCGCGCCTTCTCTGCGATAATAATTATTATAGTAATGAAAATAAAGTTGAAATTCATGTGACACTGAAACTGCGCTCCGCTTCGCTGCTCTTCGATGCTCTTTTGGTGTGAGTTGAGCCCTACATTGTCCCCATTAGGCTCACAGTTAGCGGCTGACTGTTCGCTGATTTTAAGTGTGTGCCATAACGCCGAGGAATGAGCGGGAGAGCGAATAATGTTTTTACTCGTGAGTGTGAAGCGCAGAACGATAGACACGCAACATAATTTATAGCGAAAAAACAGTTTTTATTTAATTACAAGTTAATTAAACAAGCAATCGAAAAATTAAAAAACCAGAACTAAATAAATACTTCTAGGCTATTTGTCAAAACATAAAACCAACAAAAATAGCGTTCTGTTCCTGAGATAAATAGCAAACTGTGTGAAAAACATGTATTTTTCAAAAAAATATATGATCGAGAAAACTTTTACCAATCGTGTTTCTAAAAAACCATAACGCAAGATAAAAGTTCAAAGTATCATTTCCTTAAATATGAAGGACGTAGCTCTCACATTATACTGAGATAAATAAGGATTTCGACGACTAATTTGCATATGGCGCTCTCTTAAGCGCGTGAGTGAGCTTACTGCCCCTCTATAAGCCAAAAACGATGCATCGTGACAATCATCGCAGGTCAGCTTATGTTGGTTAATCTCCCATAAATAGTTTCTACCAACTTAACGCTTGTGTTTTGGTAGATGACTCATTAAAAAAAAAATATGTGTCTAATGTAGTATATCAGTCATCTGGTTACCATAACACAAGCATTAAATTGCTTAGCTTGGGACTAGATGACGCCGTGTGGAATGTCCAAGGATATTTATTTATTTATATTTATTTATTTATATTTGTTGGCAGAACTTCCGAGTTAGTCCGTACATCATACTTCCCCACCTACAACATCGCGTACTTCCCGCGCGTGTTCAACCTGAGCGGCGGAAACCTGCGCGTGCGCACATACGGAGACTGGTTCGGGTACCACACCAACCCACGAGCCAAGATCTTCAAGGAGAAACAGGTAGGTTTAGTAAAAAGGGTTCCTAGGTCAACGCGATGAAAATATGTTAGAATAATTAGATATTTTTTTAAGTTTGTAAGTACCAAAACCGGGTTTTTTTTTTTAATTTCATTAATTTTTTTAACTAGCTGCGCCCGCTGTGTTACCCGCGGTGAATAGTTCTCGTTCCCGTGGGAATACCAGGATCAAGTAGCGTATGTGTTAATCCAGGATATAAACAATCCTGGTATCAAATTTCATTCAAATCCGTCCAGCCGTTTGAGCATAAAGGAGTAACAAACATCACACTTACATACACACATAAACTTTCACCTTTATAATTATTTGTGTGATTTGTGTTATATGAGCTTGCTTTTTGCCAAATTTCTTTATTTTGTGTATCTTGTATGTCATTTACTTAGTAGTTCTGTAAGTACGGAACCCTCTGCGTGCGAGTCTGACTTGTACTTGACCTGTTTTTTATTTGACATCCTCTGAAGGCCAACATCCACAATCTCCGTGACATGTACCGTGTGATGCGTTACAACGACTACAAGCACGACCCGCTCGCTCGCTGCGCCTGCGCACCTCCCTACTCCGCCTGCAACGCTATCGCCGCTAGGAACGATCTCAATCCTGCTAATGGTAAGTATTTCTTCAGGTAAGATAATAAAAGTAACTCTAATACCTATGTCAAAGCCAACAACCAATCTGTCTGGCGCAGCCGGTGGGATGTTTTTTCTCTTAGGTCAGCTGCGAGGCCGCGCCGGCTACACAATTTTCAAACTGATGTCATTAGGATTTCGTGGTTGGTTACATTCCAGCTTCCGGAGGATCGTTTCAATCATGCGGGTTCGAATCCCGTCAAATTGATTATTCTTGATGAAATCACACTATCACACTAATATTATAAAGGTGAAAGTTTGTGTGTGTGTAAGTGTGTTTGTTACTTTTTCACGCTCAAACAGCTGGACCGCTTTGAATGAAATTTGGTACCAGGATTGCTTATACCCTGAATTAAAAAATATGCTAATTGATCCCGGTATTCCCAAAGAAATGGGAATTATTTACCGCGGGTAACACCGCAGGGCGCAGCTAGTGTTTTTATAATATAAGATTGGTATTGCTTCGTCCAAAGGTTGCCTGGAAGAGATCGCTTCTTAGCGATAAGGCCGCCCATTGTACATTGTTAGGTACTTAGTTTTTTCATAAGTTGTTAATTGTATCTTATTTGAGTGTACAATCAAGAATTTTCATTCATTCATTTTCATTCATTGCTTGTTCCAGGCACATACCCGTTCCGTGCACTAGGCCACCGCAGCCACGGCGCCACGGACGCCAAGCTGACGAGCTCGCGCCTGCGCACTGGCTTCCTCTTCGTGGCCGTCAGCAGCCCTACACACAACATCTCCAGGGGAATACCGCCCTTCATGTAACTATACACACGTGCCTGTTTCCCTTGCACTGTCCCCTATAGGCGCCACGGACAAGCTGTAGGTCTACTCCACAAAACGAAAACGATGCATCGTGTCAATAATCGCAGATAAGCTTATGTTGGTGAAAACTAAATTCGGAAGATTAACCAACATAAGCTGACCTGCGGTGCTTGTCACGATGTATCGTTTTTGACTTATAGAGTAGAGGCTGGCTCCTATTCGTGATCGTGAGCTGCCCTATTATCTAATTTCCTTAAAACACACATTTGTTATTTGTTTATCATTATTTAACATTATTTTATTTATCTAACCTTTATCATTATTTTTAACTGTATTTATTTTAAAAATTTATTGCTTTATATTTTTATATTTATGTATTGTGAGTTGTAGACCTTTGCCCAGCTGTGGGACAGCATAGGTTAGGAAAAAAAAATGCGTTGTGAGAAAATTAAATAAACAATTTGAATTTGTTTTTCAGTCACTATCATTACAAAAAGTGCTTTCACAAAATATTTTTAAACATTAGTCTTACATATCAGCAAAGCCTCTTGAGAAATAAACTTTACTGCAATTGTGTTTAACTCTAAATGTCTTCCAGGTGGAGTCAGTTCGACATGGGCCCTCACATATCGCACGCGGGACACCCTGACCTGTGGATGTTTCCGCCGCTTCTACACCACTGGGAATGGGCGTGAGCCTGATTACAGACTACTTGGAATCTCATACTAGTGGCAATTCGGAGTATCGCAAAAGCTAAACTTAACTAACCAAAAATGTTGCCGTCCCTTTCATAGCGATGGGAATAAAAAGGATGGCATTAATTTTAGTTAGTTTAGTTTAGCTTTTGCGACACTCCGAATTGCCACTATTATCATTATAATACATCGTCGGACTGGTTATAGGCAAGGTGGCATTTGCCAGCTGGGCCCTAGGTGGCACGGGGCCCCCACTCTGGCTACAGGCCCTATGGTTACATGTCTGGCTAGGGGGGAAGGTTTGGTGGACTTATGAATGAATGAAGGGATGTGTTGCCACCACAGATAATATATATACTAGTAGTTGCCATTTTTTGCCACCCCGGCCTTGAATACATGTATAATCATATCCAGTAATTATTATTGTGATATTCAAAAGCTAGCTCAAGGCGTATTCTTCCACGTTGTTTCAATCGTGTTTCTGATTAGCATGGAAAATATAAATATTGTTGGCGACAGATTTTATTTAGTGATTGAGCCATTCCATCCGACTTACATATGTAGGTATTATAATCTCTCCAAATTTTGTTATGTATTAGGCTCAACTCACACCAAAAGAGCATCGAAGAGCAGCGAAGCGAAGCGCAGTTTCAGTGTCATACGAATTTCAACTTTATTTTCATTAATATAATACTTATTATCGCATGAAAAACTCGAACGAGTCGCGAGGATTCCCGCGGTTTCGCGGGAATTCCGGCGAATTCCAATACACGCGCCTTCTCTGCGATTCTCACTGAAACTGCGCTCCGCTTCACTGCTCATCGATGCTCTTTTGGTGTGAGTTGAGTTAAGCCGTAATCTGCATTTAAGATTCTTTGTAACAGTCTAGCTAGCTAGGAGGCAAATTCAAACACAACCATTAAGTAGGGTTGTTTTAAAAACGATGGTTAAACCAATGCAAAGTGACTATAAACAAAAAGTCTGTAGAATATTATGTCTATGCCATATCACTTGGGAGGGTCTAACATTTAAAATGAAATATGTAAATGAACAATCATAGCTATATTTAGGTAATTTGATTAAGATCATGTAGACATCTGTATTTTATATCTACTTTTAAACATATATTTGATAAATAAACATTATTTTTACATGAAAGTTTTCTACTTCAACACACATTACAATCTAAATCCTTACTTATATATATACATCATATTGAGAAGCTAAAATCATACCAAGATCTCAATTGGATACTACCAATCAATTTATACAACTACATGCAGTATAGAATAATTTCTGCTCAATGGGTGTATAAAATCATGAGATATAAAAGAATGGATAATAAAATGGAATGAATATATGAGTATTCTTACACAATCTATACTTATTTCTCTTTCAATTAATAATTTACAGGAAATATTTATAAAGCAAAGTCTACCTCGTCTTGCCAAGTCATGGTCCTTTATTGTTAACAACACCCTCAAATCTACTCCCTTGGGGTATCATTGACAAATAGCATTTTGTTAACGACACCATGGTAAAGTTGGGTTAGCATAATAGTTTAATAATATTATATTGAACCAGTATACTCCCAATGGTTCAAGAAATACAGATTATGTTTGAAATAATAATGATTATTGAGCATCATCATCATTCAAGTTAAATAAAAATTATGTTTGCAAGATTTTTTTTTACTAGTTCCAAGTTTATTTTGGTATATAAATTTATATAAGGGCAACAACACTATTCATTAGTGGTGTCGCTAACACTGTATTTGTCAACGATACCCCTAGAGTGTCGTTAACAATGACCAATAATGGTGCGACCAACACTTATCTGGGCCATTTTGCAACTCAAGCGCATCCTACTTGACCAAGTATCTTTAAACTCATTTATTAAAATAATAATATATTAGATTTGACATAAGTACAAAGTACTTTCCTCAAAATAAACCAAATACAGTTCATTCCAAATAAGGCTTCAAGTTTCCAAGATCATTAATTTGGTACCCCATTCCATTGAATGTAGCAAACTATATTAACACACACAAGGGTGTAATAACATGGTCTATTAAGTATACAGTCAAGTCATAAAAACCTTATGAGGTTTATGCCAGATAACAAAACATTTTAGGGATCATAATCATGATTGCACTCTCAAACTTTAAACTTTCTGATCCTCTGAGAATGTACAAGGGGGATGTCTGAGTCAGCAAGTATTGTATTCAATGCGTGTCCACATTTTGCATCTTAGCATTATTTTGTGCCAAATATGTATTGCCAACACATTCTGCTTCTATCTTTAGAGAGCATGTTAAATGTCCATCCCTGAAGTTGTTAAGCCATGACAGAGGCTTTTAAGGGGCCCAAAAACAACATCATCAGAGTTGGCCACTTGCTCAAAAAATCATCCTTTACCAACACAATTACATTCTCCTACTCTTTGTGCTTGATATTAATTACATTACATTGTTGTCATCACAAACCTGGTTGGCCGGATTATTATACACAAATGAACTTGACTGTATGAAATGTACAAGGTACCTAACATAAGGTAAAATAAATAAACAAGAGAATATTATTCTAAGGAGTTGAGCATGAGTAGTTGCTTCAGGACCTTAGTTTGTGAAGTCTCCCGGATCTCTCCAGCTAAGAACATTTCATCCACTACAGTGTAGACCTGCAATTTTTAAACGATTTCATCATAAAAGTAATGAGAACATTATGTGAAAGAATAAAACAATTTAATAATAAATAAATATGCTTGGACTTTCCACAAAACATAATATCCAATCAAAATATTTTAAACTGATGTGACTGAGGGTGTCTGTTAGAACATGTTTCACCGACTCTACACAATTTATAATGTGAGCCAAGGGCAGGAGGATTGTGTCTCATAAATGTTCCTTGCATCAGTCAAATTGAATCATAAAATTTCAGAAAATCAATATCCTATAGTCGGTTCACGAATTCGAGTCCAAAAAGTTAAACAAAGAGGATACCAGAACAAGAAGTCTTCTATAGATTTTTTTCTATTAAACAATGTAAAATTGTTAACTTCACTCGGAATTTATAGATTTTATTATAAACTAGCTGTGCCCCGCGGTGTTACCCGCGGTGAATTGTTAGTTATATAAACTTAAAAAGGTGTTTTTTGTTAAATACTTATTACGCTACTACTGGCCTATAGAGAGATTTATGTTTTTCTTGTTTGACTGAGCTGTCAACGTCACTTGTGTGTAGGATTGTATTCGTAAAGGTTTGGTTTATTTTTATTTTAATAATATACAAATTTTACCAAGAATTCTTATTTAATTTTACGTTGAAATATAACAAACATCTAATAGGTTATGGGCACAGATACGCTATGATATATATTTTCAATGTAAATCTTGAATAAAGAGCAAGATTAGTACCGATACGAAATATTCTACACCGGTCGAGATGGAGGTTACCAATTCGATGAAAATAGAAAAGTTTGATGGCAGAAACTTTAAGCAATGGAAGTTTCAAGTGAAATGTGCTTTAAGAGCCAAAGGATTAAACATTGATTTGGTAAGACCTAAAGAAATCAGTTCGCAAGTGCAATGGAATAAAGATGATGGGATGGCCATGTTTATTTTGACGTCGTCAATGGATTTGAACCAGATATCCCTTATAGAAAACTGCGAGACTGCGAAAGAAGTACTGACAAAATTAGAAGCCATTTATGAGCAAAAATCAGAATATAACAAGATGTTAGTTCACGAGAAGTTTTATCAATATTCATACTGTGCGTGTGATACAATGGCACAACATGTCTCCAAAGTAGAAGGCCTAGCTAAGGAACTACGTGAAACAGGTGAGAAGATCAGTGACACAGCAATAATGACAAAGATTCTAAGCACACTACCACCAACATACCGTTCGCTTAGACAAGCTTGGTTGTCACTTGATGAAAAGAGTCAATCAATTCAAAATCTCACATCACGCTTAGTAGATGAAGAAGCGAGCCTAGCCAATGACACGGCTTGCAGTGAGACTGCATTAGTAACCACAAAAGGAATATCTAAAACAAGATCTAGTTATGAGAATTCAAATGAGCAGAGAAGTCATAGATTTGTGTGCTACAACTGTGACAAGAGAGGTCACTTTGCAAGAGACTGCAAAATGCCAAAGAGAAGATTTAATAAAAATCAGAAGCCCGTTGATATGGTAGCATACAGTGCTGAAAGATCTTCTGTATCTGAAGATGGCGAAGAAGCATGGATATTGGATAGTGGAGCATCAATGCATATGACATTCAGACGAGACTATTTCTGTGAATTGAAAGAGTTTCAAAGCTATGACATTAACAAAACAGTTCAATTAGGAAATAAGCAAAGTATTCAAGTATGTGGCGAAGGTACAATTTTGTTAAATAAATTTGTAAAAGGAAAATGGGAACAATGCAAACTCGAGAATGTCCTTTATGTACCAGAACTACGGAGAAATCTTTTTTCTGAAGGAGCTGCGACTAGAAAGGGTTATGTCATAGTGAAGAATAATAAAAAAGGAATGATATTGAAGAATAACATAATTGTCATGTGTGCACAATTAACAGAAAACAATCTGTATGAATTGGAAGCCAGAACAGTAACTGTCAAACAAGAAAGTTGCAATATTGTACAAACAGATATTAAAGTTTGGCATGAGAGATCTGGACATTTGGACGAATGTAGAAAACCAGCAGAAAGACAGAATTTTACAGTATTGAGTTTTGATCAAGAAGGAGAAGAACTAGCAGTGTTGCCACCCTCACTGAATGAAGATCAGAATAATGAGTCACAAGAAATCTCATCCAATGAAGATAGTATGAAGAGTATAGAAGAAATAAATGACAGTTATCATCCTCCGAGAGCTATTCATGTTGAACAAGAAGATCAAAGAAATATCACGTTGCGTCCTTGGAAAGATAAAAGGATGGAAGTGAATTTGACTAAGTTAGAGATACCTAACACAGATGAAGAGGCTATTAATGGTGCCAATTGTTGTCAATGGAAGAAAGCCATAGCTGAAGAACTTCAGTCACATGAAAGAAACAAGACTTGGATATTAACTGAAAGAACTCAGAAGAAACCCATCACTTCTAAATGGATGTTTAGTATTAAAGAAAATAGAGATGGAGAAATAGATAAAACTCGACGTTTTACCCAAGTGAAAGGTTTGGACTATAATGAGATTTTTTCCCCTACTAGCAGGTACAGCATCGCCGCGAGACAAGACCTTCAAATAGTAGAGTTTGATGCTAAAACGACTTTCTTGTATGGTGAGTTATCTGAGGCAATATACATGAAAGTGCCAGAGGAAGTGAAAGCCCAACCTTCAAAAGTATGTAAGTTGATCAAATCTCTATATGGACTTAAACAATCTGCTAGATGTTGGAACAAGAAATTTTGTTCATTTTTAGCTACTTGTGGATTTAAGCCATGTCCATTTGATAATTGTGTATTTGTTGGATATTTTAATACTTAATATCAATGTTTTGATTCCTGACGTTGATTAGTGTTAGGCAAAGATCTGTTTTATCTAGGTAAGTACTGTATTAAATGCTCTAAAACGGAATTATTAGATTTAGATTTTAAAGTTTAATTCATTTATTGGAATGGAAATAGATAAAACAGAAGGATGTATATATGTATAAGTCAGAAACAATATATTAAGAAAGTGATTGATAAATTTACTTTATCAGATGCTAAGAGTAGCAGTACTTCTGCTGATGTAAATGTACATTTGTGTAAGAATACAAGTACTATGCCGATTGATTTCCCGTATAGAGAGGCAGTGGGAGCATTGTTGTTCTTAACATGTGTATCTAGACCAGATATAGCATAAGCTGTGAATGTTGCAAAGAAGATAGTTGATATTCAATATGTAGAAAGTGCATGTCAACTGGCAGATTTTCTGACCAAAGCTTTGCCTGTAAGTAAATTTAATTATAATAGAGATGAGGTTATGAATAAAAACTAAGATTTAGTTTAAATGTGTCAAAGTAGTTAAGTATTAGTACAATTTAAAAATGAAGTTAAGTTGTTGTTATTTAGAATTATTGGTTTACACCTTGTTAGTTTATGTGGGAGTGTTAGTTATATAAACTTAAAAAGGTGTTTTTTGTTAAATACTTATTACGCTACTACTGGCCTATAGAGAGATTTATGTTTTTCTTGTTTGACTGAGCTGTCAACGTCACTTGTGTGTAGGATTGTATTCGTAAAGGTTTGGTTTATTTTTATTTTAATAATATACAAATTTTACCAAGAATTCTTATTTAATTTTACGTTGAAATATAACAAACATCTAATATGAATAAGTTAATACATTTTTTTTACGATTTCAAAAAAGGAGGAGGTTCTCAATTCGTGGACTGGGTAAACCGAAGCTTTATATTATTTTTTTGATCTGATGAGGATCGTCAGAGATATGAATAAAAATGCACCTCGACAGTGCAGAAAATTACTCTCTTCTTACGTAATTGAAAAAGTTTTAATATTTTTTTAAATTTTGCTCCTTGTTTAAGACCAATGCGTCATTTGTCACTTGATTTTGGTGCTCATAGAAAAGGATGACTGCTGGTCGGATATATGGTATATGGTCTGACATAGTTTATCTTGCTTGCAAAATATTCAAAAAGCAACCATGCGAGCGAAGCGAGCTTCGTACCAAGCGAGCGCAGCGAGCCGAAGTTTTTAAGACAAATTCGTCATGTGAAACTTGATTTTGCTTAAGGTGCTCATAGAAAAGGCTGACTGTTGGTCGGTCCCTATTTTTTGGTCTGACATAGATCAATTTGCCAGCAAAATATTGAAGAAGCTACCGTGCGAGCGAAGCGAGCTTCAAACTAAGCGAGCACAGCAAGCGTCTTAATCTCGCGAAGCGAGCTGAATTTTTTAAAAACAAATGCGTCCTGACGTGACACTTGATTTTGCTTATGGAGCTCATAGAAAAGGCTGACTGTTGGTCGGTTCCTATTCTATAGTCTGACATAGTTCAATTTGCTAGCAAAATATTCAAGAAGCTACCGTGCGAGCGAAGCGAGCTTTCAACCAAGCGAGCGTAGCAAGCTTCGAACTAAGCGAGCATAGCGAGCCTTTTAAACCGAAATTAAAAAAAAAATGCATCATGTGACACTTGATTTTGCTTATAGTGCTCATAGAAAAGGCTAATTGATGGTCTGTTCTTATTCTATGGCCTGACATAGTTCAATTTGCTAGCAAAATATTCAAGAAGCTACCGTGCGAGCGAAGCGAGCATCGAACTAAGCAAGCGCATCGAGTTCCTTAGACTCGAAATTTTTAAGACAAATTCGTCATGACTGACACTTATGTTTGCTTATGGTGCTCAAAGATAAGGCGCTGGTCGGTTCCGAGCAAAGCGAGCGCAGCGAGGATTTAGAATTACAGCGATCCGAAATTGTGGGAAATTTAATAAAATAGCGATGATGAATGAGGTCCTGGTACCTATGTTAATTGAAGACACAAATTTAAACTTTGTTCTAATGGTTTATGTTGAGCCAGAAATCTTTTTATCGGAGATTTATCTGCGTACATAAGTACCAATTCCGTGAGATTATCGGGTCAAAATAAACAATATTTGAAATCCGTTAAGCCGTTTGAGTTTAAAGAAGCATAATTTAAGTATTTTGATAATCTCACGGGAACATACGCTTTTAAGGGATTTAAAGAAGCCTATGAGATGTGTTAATCCAGGATATCAACTGTCCTGGTATCAAATTTCATTCAAATCCGTCCAGCCGTTTCAGCGTGAAGGATTTATAACTTTGCTTGTGCTGCCATCTATTAACATTATTTGGCTAAAAGTTACGTTTTCACGGCAAAACTATTTCGATGAATAATTTCGTTTATAATCTTACGGAACCATTGCTTTTTTCAGGAATTTAAGGTAGCCTATTTGTTTATCCAGGGAATAAACAATCCTGCTATTAAATTTAATTCAAATTCCGGGCGTTTAAGCGTGAAGGAATAGTAACTTTGCCTGTGCTGCCATCTATTGAAATTATTTTGTTACTTTTTCACGGCCAAACTATTTTGTATAAACTATTTTAATGAATTTGATTAATAATCCTACGGAATCAATGCACTTCTCAGGAATTTTAAGTAGCGTATTTCTTAGTTCAGGGTATAAGCAATCATGCTACCAATTTTCATTCAAATCCGTCCAGCCGTTTGAGCGTGAAGGAGTTGTATTTTTGCCTGTGCTGCCATCTATGGAGTTATTTTGCCTGACAGCTACCTTTTGCACGGCCAAACTACCGAAACTATTTTGATGCATAATTTGGTTTATAATCTCACGGGAACACTGCACTTTTCAGGAATTTAAAGTAGCTTATTATTTAATCAAGGGTATAAACAATCTTGCTACCAAATTTCATTCAAATCCGTCCAGCTGTTTGAGCGTGAAGGAGTAATATTTTTGCCTGTGCTGCCATCTATAAAGTTATTTTGTCTGACAGCTACCTTTTGCACGAATCCCACGGGAACACTGCACTTTTCAGAAATTTAAAGTAGCCTATTTGTTAATCCAGGGTATAAGCAATTCTGGTACCAAATTTCATTCAAATCCGTCCAGCCGTTTGAGCGTGAAAGAGTAACAAACACACTTACACATAAACTTTCACCTTTATAATATTAGTGGGATAGTGGGATTTCATGTCATTTAAATGTAAATGACATTTCGCTCATCCGGTGCAATAAAGACGCAATTACAGTAAACATGATTTTACAGGAGAGACAATTAAAGATTGTAATAGTCCTAACATGGTTTTGTTTGAATATTTTTATTATTTTTTGTTATAATAATTTTGTATTGGACTTTTAGCTTGTTAACTGATTGCAAAAATATTAAAATATTACTATAGATATACCCTAAATACACCGTTTAAAATATTACTACTTACAATTGCGTCGTTCTTGTCCTAGGATATACAATTTTTAGCCAATTATGTCAAGTTATTAGGATGAAAACCAAAATCAAAACAATAACTTTTTGGCAGTCTTTATTAAAATCAACTCAATTACACTTATATTTAGTAGGAACTTAGTTTTATTAATTGGAATGATGTGGCTAGCGCCCTTTGGGCACGGAATCAGCTAGGTATGGCCGTTGGACCACAGATGCTATTTGCCCTGTCCTCAAAGAGTGGGTGTATTGCAACCACGGTACCCTCACATTCAGACTGGTACAGGTTTTAACAGGGCATGGGTGTTTTGGGTACCTACTACCTGCACAAAATAGCTAGAAGAGAAGTTAGTACAACGTGTCATCACTGCGGTAGTCGTCATGATACAGTGCAGCACACTCTTGAAGAGTGTAGTGCCTGGTCGACGCAGCGTTCAACGCTAATGTCTTCCATTGGGCAGAATATATCACTACCAAGTGATTATAGCCATGCTTGACAATGTGGGACCCTGGGAGGCCATGGTGAAATTCTGCGTGGAGGTTATGTCTACTAAGGAAGCAGCGGAACGCCTTAGGGAACTGAACCCTCAGGCTGATCCATGCCGTAAGTGGAGAACCGGAAGAAGGAGAAGAGAGTTTAATCGCCTTCTTCCGCTTAACGAAGGCCAGCAGGATTTGAGAGCGGGGAGCCCCAACCCTGCATTGCACAGGCCAGCGATATCAGAGGATGTCTCCATTAATCGGGGAAATCCACCTCCATCTCAGGGGGAAAACCGAGGGGTCCGCCTAAGGCGGGCAATCACCGACCGAGCCGCGGTAGAATCCAACCGGGACCCCGTGACTCTGTCAATTGCCGGTGCAGCAACGTCAGAACACTCATCTGATGATGAATGGTTCGACGAAGCATCGGCAGTAAGGTGAGTGAAGGAGTATCGGTGGGCGATATAGCCCCACTTAGCTAAGTTTTGGCGGCAGCGGCCAAACTTTAGCTCGGAGTCGGTTAAGAGACTTCCAGGTTGGCCACTGCAACTCGTGGCCAGGAGGCAGGCACTCAGCTGGAGGGAGGCAGTCAGATGGGGCTGGGTGTTTCGAAGACCACAGATCGCATCTGGTATTTGTATGGCTTCCGTCAATGGGGCTTGTACAGCGTAGAAAACTTTTACGACTCTAAACGAACCCGAGGTAGTTGATGGTCGTAAAGTGGATGACGATGGTCATTTTCTTGTTTGCATTTTTCTACGCTTTTTTTTCACGCAACCTCACGCCGGACGCTGGGGGGTGCAATGCCTGCTAGCGGGTAAAGTCTTGAGGAGGGTAGGTTTTAAGCAGCCTGTAATCATTCTGCACGTGTCGTTTAGGGCAGCATCCTGTTTCGCATGTGCTGACCGGTGCCACACTGGGCACGCAAATTCACCCGCGGAAAAGGATAGTGCCAGGCCAGTAGTGCGAAGCACGTGAGGTGAGGACCTAGTCAACGAAAATTCTGAAATATGGTATTATTATGAGAATAACCAACACAAATGCAATAGACCTAAGTACATAGGCATGAGTGAGTTTATATACCATTTCCTTGGGGTTGATCATTGATTGACTACACTGATTGTGGAAAATGGAGGAGCTACATATCCTTGCTTCCCTAATTGGGCTAATCGTTGTGCACGGTTTGCCATAGTAAACTGAAAATCAAGAGAGTTAGGTAGGTATCTACATAACAAACACGAGTTGGTAGGTTTTTATTTTTTTGTATTGCTTATTTTCGACGATCTATCAAGAACGACTTAAGCAAGACAACCACGAGCGCTTCGATATCTACAAAATAATATTGACATAAAGGTCAGTTATGTCAGTATAGTAAACGAAAGTATGGTGCAACAACGACAAAAGTTACAGTTGCGTCGTTGTTGCACTAGAAAAGTACAAAATAAACTAAAAAATAATTGTCACAATTACCTTTATGTCAACACAGCACCAGAAACAAGCGTTCTCGGCGGCTCCCCGCGCGCAATTGACCAATCGGACGTTCTTGTCACTAGCACGCGCGAATTTGTGCAAATTTACCGTTGGCATAAGTGCCCTCTGGTGGCTTTAAATTAATTTACCTTTACGTCGTTTTTGCACCGGATTAAACTAGCTATTTTGTGATATTTGGCATTCTTATCTCCATTTTGAAAAAAAATACAATTACGTCGTTATTGCACCGGATGAGCGATTTGTTTGTTACCTTTTAGGACTCTAATTCGTGAACCGACTACCTATAGCTAACATACAGAGATAAATACAGTTCAGATAAATTCTTTCATCATGGCGAAAATTGGCTAGATTGTCCTATTGCTACTGCTCTTTCTACAGCTTTTTTTCACTGAGATAATCCCGTTACAATCATCATGGGCACACACTACCTTCATTTTAAAATAAAATGAAATCTTACCTTATAAAAGTTGAAGACTAAGTCCAGCTCGCAGACATTGTGGAAGTACTCATTCAACACTTCAACAAAGTTGTGGATAGCCTCCAGATAGCAGAGGTTGTTGTCGTTCACATCCACGCATATGCAGAAATACAGGCCCGCGTATCTCCTGTACACTATCTTGAAATTCCGGAACTGAAAATGGTAAGAAAGGTATCAGCTTCAACGCTCGTTAAACGATAAATTGGAGATTTTTAGAGCACTTACCTCGACGAAGTTGGTGTGTTTAGCGTCCCGAACTGTTACAACAGCGTGTACTTCCTCAATAAGCTTCTGCTTTTCATCATCATCGAAATTCATGTACCATTTTGCCAGCCGAGTCTTACCCGCACGGTTTTGGATTAGAATAAAGCGAATCTGCAAAATAACGGGAAACAATAAGAGATATACGAATTGCTTGTTAATTTATCGGAATTATAAACAATTCTAAAAGCTTACCATTTTGTTTTTAGCAATTTTTTGAGAAATTCGGCTGGTTGACGCCTCCTATTTCTCTATTTCGTTGATTTGATTTCGTTCGTATTTTTTGACAGGAAGAAAGGCAGAAGTTGACGTTGACATCATGGTTGACATGACATTGACATTTCTTCTGCAAAAACGTCTTTCCTTCTGAGAAAAACGTCCATTTTTCCGTTCGCTGGAAATTAAAAAATATTAACTAAATATACCTTATAAGTAGTACATACATGATAAATACATATTTATTTGATTGGTTATATGAAATACATTTATTTTTATTCATGGAAAATATGAATAAAATGAATGATGAACAAATTCAAATTAAATTCAACGAGGGAAAAAGTATTGTCTATGAAACATAACTCAAAAAGTGTTGCCATGCTTTTGCTTATTCTACTATTTAGGAGATATCTATACTTCTCACTAGTATAGGGTAATTAAATTTTGATTACATGTAACATGTAACATCTGTAACATTACTTATTACAGATGTTACAATTTAAACAAAAGTACCTTTTTAAATTATTTATGGATTGTTCGAGCATTTAATGTCCTAGCTATAGACTATATAAAAATGTTAGAAATTTAAATTGAGTACTTGCAACATCGAGTTGTTTTTCATTCAACCAATTTTTCAGTGATTTTTTGACGTCGTTGGTACTTGCTCGTTTTATTGGTTTTTATAAATTTTCCTCCATGTAGTGCTTAGTTTTTCATAAAAATGCCTGAAACGTAGGTAGTCAGTAGGCAAATAAACAACCGAAACCATAGATGACGCCCACGAAGACCACGACAACCGAAGTAGAAATGGTGATACGAAACCGAAAAACTGTAATGAAAGACGGGATCATGACAATGTCGGGCATCGGTGAGCCTTCCGTTTTCCACGCGCTGGTCGTGATCTTCCTGGAGTTCTTCGCGTGGGGTTTGCTCACGATGCCGATCATCTCCGTGTTGAACGCCACATTCCCGGACCACACGTTCCTGATGAACGGACTCATCATGGGCATCAAGGGCATCCTATCGTTCCTGTCGGCGCCGCTCATCGGCGCGCTGTCCGACGTGTGGGGCCGCAAGTTCTTCCTGCTGGTGACGGTGTTCTTCACGTGCGCGCCCATCCCGCTGATGACCATAAACACGTTCTGGTTCTTCGCTATGATCAGCATCAGCGGCGTGTTCGCCGTGACGTTCTCGATCGTGTTCGCGTACGTGGCGGACGTCACCACGGAGGCCGAGCGCTCGCGCGCGTACGGGCTCGTGTCGGCGACCTTCGCCGCGAGCATGGTGATCTCGCCCGCGCTCGGCGCCTACCTGATGGACCGGTACGGAGAGGCGCTGGTGGTGGCGGCGGCGACCGCCGTGGCCGTGCTGGACGTGTTCTTCATAATGGTGGCCGTGCCCGAGAGCCTGCCCGAGAAGGTGCGTCCGGCCGGGTGGGGGCCCGCCATCAGCTGGGAGCAGGCGGACCCCTTCGCCGCGCTGCGCAAGGTGGGCGCCGAGCGCACCGTGCTCATGCTGTGCGTGGCCGTGTTCCTGTCGTACCTGCCCGAGGCGGGCCAGTACTCGTGCATCTTCGTGTACCTCAAGCTGGTGATGGGCTTCGACGTGGTGCAGGTGGCCATCTTCATCGCGATCGTGGGCGTGCTCAGCATCGGCGTGCAGGTGGTGCTCGGGTTCCTCATGCGCGTGCTCGGCGCCAAGCACACCATCATGGTGGGGCTGCTGTTCGAGATGCTGCAGCTGATGTGGTACGGGTTCGGCAGCCGCACGTGGATGATGTGGGCGGCGGGCGTGCTGGCCGCGCTCGGCTCCGTCACGTACCCCGCCATCAGCGCGTACGTGTCGGTGAACTCGCGTGCCGACAGGCAGGGCGTCGTGCAGGGCATGGTGACGGGCGTGCGCGGCCTGTGCAACGGGCTGGGCCCGGCCATGTTCGGAGTGATCTTCTACCTGTTCCACGTGGACCTGAACGAGCAGCACGCGTCGCAGCCGGGCGAGGGCGGCTCGGAGCACGCGGAGAGGTTGGTGCCGGGCCCGCCCTTCGTGCTGGGCGCGCTGCTGGTGCTGTGCGCGCTGCTGGTGGCCGCCTTCCTGCCGGAGGAGGGGCGGCGCGAGGGCGCGGAGCTGCGCTTCGAGGTGGAGCGGGGCCGGCGCGCGGCGGGCGCGCTGTCGCCGCTGATGGCGCCCGAGTCGGCGGCGCTCTAGCTGCCGGCGCGCGCCGCCCGCGCGGCCAGCGTCTGAACGGCGTGCATTTACCAGGTACCCGAGTGCGAGTGAGTGAAGAGTGCGCGCGACCGCTTACGATGTTTTCTAAGCTTTATATCTATTTTTATATTCCCGAATCGCAGGGGGTGTGTACATAGTTGTGCGAGGTTCGGATCGACGTCGTTCGGTGGCGTCGCCGGCTGACTCCGGGTGCCGTGTTGTGATACTTGACGGAGCGACCGCATCGCTCGGTCCGCGATGCCGATGATGACTAAAGATATTGAAAGTATTAGCGTAAGATAACTTCAAGTTCTAAGATGTCTCCTGTCCGATGTAAATGCTATAAATTATCGTAGTGTTACCGTTAAGAGTGAGAGAGATTTATTAGTATGTTTGTAAATGAGAGCTGGAAGCACTTTCTAGGCTAAAACTTGTAAATTGGTAATGTTTTAAATTGTCCCATAAGTGTAGGCGTTCGGCTTCTGCCTGCATTGACTTCCATCATTTATCTTCTAAAAGTAGAATCAGATAGCATGGAACCATTGATGCTTAGACAAATAAGATGTTGCTGGGCCACGTCAATGTGAGGCCTATAAAGATCTCGATAGTTCAAATAAAATAGGTTTGTAAATAAGGAACAATAAAGTATTCTCTGGATATATTGAGTTTCTATTGGAAAACAGCATAAAATAATCAGGGTGATGCATGATGACTTCATGATTTCATGAGCAAAAATAATGCTCTAATTGGAGACAGTATTATAGAGGTGAGTGAACTTGTAAACAGCTATAGATACAGCTACGTTTCTGTAAGGTCTTTTGAATGTTAACAATGATTTGTATTAGCAGATATAATATTTTTAAAGCAGTAGGTGCTAAAGTAGGTTATTGCTGAATTCCTTTACAATATTCCGCACAATGATTGTCAAGTCCTTTTGTTAAGGGCTTATATGAAATCCTTTCACAGATATCACTAGATTTTTACTCAGGAATTCTACAGAAATTAATTTCTTATGTGAATTCACAAAAATGACAATAAATGTGAGGATATCTATCACGCTTCGGAAACAGACGTAAGCCTGTATGTTGTGAGTTATGTATGGTTTACCTACTGAACATTTAATTTGAAATCTTAAAAAATTTTTGTCTTTAGCTTCACTCATGCTAAACTTTTAATCAAATTTATTCTATCTATTATCATTTTAAGACCGTCTTATAATCCTCTTACAGCTCAGACGGCTGTTAAATCTTCATTAGTTATGTAGATATTAGAGTGAAAAAACATTCTCTAAGTCTATGTTAAAGTGAACCTTAGTGTACTTTATTTATATATATTATGAGAACAAAGAAATACACAGGAACAAAAAATATCTACACTTCTTAACCTAAACAACTAAATAAATAAAAGGAACTCTGTTAAAGTTGATGTTTATTATTTAAAAATAATGGATCATGGATGTAAAGTAATCACAATCATTCATGCAGTTCCCAAACAAAAGCTCTGCTTATTTTCGGGCTAGATGCTGTGTGAAATATTAGAAAAATAATATTATAACAATGTGTGGCATACAAATTCCTTTCAGATTTTGCCATTTTTACACTTTTAGATCCTTTGAACTTGAAGATGTCTGGGATAGTCTAGTCAGAGGTATGTCCAAACATTTTTGGTACATACCTACCCACCTTTTGCAGAAGTTAAACTTCCATAACAAAGAGCATATTCCATAATGTGACAGGTTGCAAGCCCATCGACGCTATTAGAAGGCTAACTGGTTTCCTCACGAAATATCAAGCATGCATGATCCAACTGAAATTCTAGATCAGAAGTGTCTTATAGATTTTTATGAGTTAAATTTAAAAGTTGAAGTGCTCGTGGCGAAGCTTGCTGAGACGTTCTAGATAGATCGTTGAAGTTAAGCAACGTTCAGAGCGGTCACTACTTGGATGGGTGACCGCAAGTGGCATTTTCATCTGAGCGCTTCCGTGCTTCGGAGGGTTCGTTAAATTGTCGGTCCCGGCTTTTAAAGTCGTTAAGCCATGACGGAGGCCTTTAGGCGGCCTAAAAACTCCGTCACCAGAGTTGGCCACTTGCTCATACGAACGAACGAATAAGTTAAATTACATTAATTTCCTACGAATTAACATGACGTCAAAGTTAAAATTACTGTTGTTAACTACAATTAAACTACAAACCATCAGAATTCACAATACATTATTTTATTGTAAACCTTTTATTGTATTGTAAACCTCTTTGGTTGGTATCTCGTAAAGCAATTTACAATGGTGTTTTACTCAGAGCAGCCATTTTTATAAGTCAATACTTAGGCAATATAGGCATAGGCTAACCTAGGTATTATTCATAGCGTCAATTTACCAAGAGGCTTGGGAAAATGTTTTTTCTTGTTACTGTAAGGAAAAAGATGGCAACAGATGTACTTAGCAGTGTTTATGTTAACATTTTTTTACCTTTATGAAAGTAAAAGGCTTCCGAGCTTCGGAAAGTTTTCCGGCTTATAAGTTGTCTTCAGGCGGCCTAAAAAGTCCGTCATTTGAGTTTGCCACTAGCTCTAATAATCGAATAATAGTATGATACATGCATAGGTAGGTACATAGCTCAATCTAATCCATTATCAATAAAATGAAGTTTCTAATGTTAGGTCTTTCTATACAGAGGTTTGTGGAAAATTGTGCTAGGTTTGCAAAATTTTCACCACATTGTTTTTTTCTATTCATGCTTATTAAGTTGTGAACTTGTGACTCAAAAACTGTTTTACACTAAATCCATGTTTATGGATAAAACAAATCTATCTTTTATTCTTGCGTCCTCCCACGGCCTTATTTTCATGGCCAAGCTATTGTCTTTCTAGTGTTCTTATGCTAAAAAAAACAGGCTCACGAGTCACGACGCTATCCCTTGGGATGCAAGGCAGACATTCAAGATTCTTTGTAGATATCTAGGGGGCTATTACTTTACCGGATAATGTCTCAATTCGTTTAGAGTGCGTGAATAAAAAAGCCACAAAGTCGTATAAACATAAACATATAATAGGTATTCCTGTCGTTTAGCAAGCCTTCGCGGAGATTTCCATAAGATTCGTATTTTTCAGGGATACAATAACTTACCTCTGTTTATTGGTTTTGCAACATTTTGGGTTCTTAAAGGTACCTTTTCTTTTGTAGCTTTACCTAGTTAGAAAGTTTTGGTCTTCAGGCAATCGTTTTATTTTGAAAAAAAGTTAAGTATTTGTTAAACAACTTAGCCTTTTATATTTGTAAAAAAAAAAAGTTGATCTTAATCGACTCTATTTACCAGCAGGTTGGTACCCAATCAAATCGTAACTGCGCGATTTTGTGTAGCGCATCACCTGCTAATTCGCATCGCAGCGCGTTTCACAAACGCGAGGATGGTTAGTGCAGTCACAGCTGCACCTGCATTTTGTGCGCCACGCTTTTGTATCGGGCAGTCACTGCGCGTTTCATTTGTGTTTGTATCTATTTAAGAGCGGTCAACCCGGCTTACTTTTCATACAAACGCTCGTACGTGATTATGCAGTTGTAACAGATCTTTCTTTTAAACTTTTGAACTAATAGGTATCTTGTGCACTATAACTAGGTTTCTATCAAAACTAAAAATCAAAATTTTGAGAAACAAATTTAGTATAAGCCTCCAAAAACCTGCTTTTTGCATAAATTTTACCTGAACTTTGGCCGTTCATAATGTACTCATAAATTGTAAAAGTAAAGAAAGTATTGTGATAGAAACCTTGCAAATGTTATGGAGATTCTAAATGACAAGCATTTATTTTACAAACTTGTAAGGCTTACTGAAAAAAACGTATTTCCTGGAACACTTTTTATGAAATTTCCGCACACTATTTTTCGAGTGAGCGAGTGAGCGGCGAAAATACCAACTGAATGCCGAGCTCTGAGGCGCTATCTTTCTCTTTTCGCTTTGCTTTTTTTTCTAGCATTGCGCTGGATGAAACAACAAGCTTTTCAGCCATGCTCGCGTCGATGATAGACGCGCCGGGAAGGGTCACCTTAAGGTCTAAAATTGACGTGACAGTGCCTAAACGCCCGCGGTTACGTTTGCACCATTGATTTGCCTCATGAAACGGTAGGTATGTGGCAGTTAGTTTTTTTAGTGAAAAAATGTAAACATGCTTTATCTCCTTTCGCGGTTTCTGGTAGGTTCACTAAATAGGTGCATACTTCCTAGTAGGACGATCACGGATGGAAGGCTTAGGAACGACCTCTTTGACCCTGAAACCGCAGCTTTCTCTATGAGTGACTGCCTGTTCTATTATTCATTGTCTGTTCCCGTCAGGGCCGTAGCTAGGGCTTTTTATGAGGACCAGCCGTTATCTGCCCCCATTTCAAGTGGCTTACCTTTTCTTAAGGGTTTATTGTAACATAAATTTATGTCGACTTTGCTAGCAGACTAATATTTTAATTTGTATCGTTTGTTATTCTATGATTGATCTCAAAGAACCAAAAGTATTATCGCCTAATTAGCACGTTCGTCTAAAATTGTGTGAATTTTTGTGATGCGGGCACCACACATTGGCAACGTTGGAATGGAACCAAGTTAGACGGTACCTACCTATGTGTCATAGATATTTGTACGGGAAAATATTTTCCTGTTAACATATTTACGAGTATAGTTGATGGTACAGAATGACTAATAAACACAAACTTTTTAAACTTCATACGACATAGCCCCATTAGCCCCTTAAACTATTCTCGCTACAACCACGTCTCATTAGTGTCATAATAGTTTGTCGGGTCGTGCAATATTTATCAGGATAAGTTAGGATTTACCCAGACCAAGCCAAAGATCGCATCGATGTATGATGTCACTTCACTTCTTATTTTATGGCTACTGCGACTTTGATTGCCACAATTCTGCCAGTGTCCGTGATATGATGTTCAAGACGTGTTCCCTCGACGGAATAAATAAATACAAATTAAGTGTGGTTGATCTGGTTTGAGTGATTTTGATTTTGATTGCGTGCTTGCATACCAAAATATGACCTTAGTGAATACTGAATGAATCTGAATTTGCTCAATTTTACGAGTAATCTATTGCGTGCTAAGGTTTATCTTAAAATGGGTTTAATGTGTATTTGGATACGCCTCTGACTACCCCATTTAACATTTTCAAAGGATCTAAAATGCCTAAAAGATCTGAAAGAATAATATGTCTACAGCCTTTTGGAAATAGGGTAGGTACCTACAGATACAGATGTGATAATATTTCATTTTTATTTAGGTTTAATGCGTTTTGAATTGCCTCGCCTGACGAAGGACCTCAGACATATCGACTTATTTTCTTCTTGAAAAGTTTTCATTTCGAACTTAAGATCGACTTACATACTTACTAGCTCAGAATAGCTGTATTCTGAGCTTACTAGTACTTTTATAATTAAACACATTCCCTGTTTTGGCTGTGTAGTGCTGCACGACAGCCTTCTCCCGGAGCACATGTGCGTCGTGGACACTAAACGCGTTCAAAAACAACAGGACACAACGTATGCCTAAACGCTAGACTTTGTTGGAACTTGGAATATCTTATTTTATGTAGGAAATATGAGTGAAGCAAATCACTAATCAGTCACCACTTAGCAGTGTCTGGGTTAATGTTAAGCTTAGACCAACTAAGTATTATTTACAAATTCTAAGTAGGTAACTAAGTAAGCATAAGACGGTGTAGGTTTGTCAAGAATGTGTAGGTACCATTGTCAAAGCCAACAGAAAATAAATAGAATAAAAACACTTTATTGTTGTTGTCTGAAACAACAATGCCCAATCGCACGTATCTCCCTGAGCCATGCCTTGCGATGTTTTCCGTCACCGTCCTGTCCTGAGCTCTTATTCATATACAGACAATCCGAATCGTAAACCCATTGACGCAAACAATACAGCTGAGTCTGTAAAACCTTGCTATCTAGTCTTCGAAGCGTAACCGAAGTCAAAATGATTTCCTCGAAGGCTTGAGACGCAAATATCTTTACTTCCTTATTGCTTGCCGTATTTTGTGATTAGTTGCGTCCCGCAAGTTTACCCTTACGAAACCAATTGCTTTTCGGGATAAAAAATATGTCAACATTTAGGAATAACTTGTATCTTTCTGTCCTTGTATTGTATTTATAAAACATATGCAAACGGGTATTTATCACGAATTTTACCTTTAATATTCGCCCGACGTTTCGACCGGATTGCACCAGCCGTGGTCGCGGGAAGACTGAAGTATTGGAGGTACCGCCACAGCAAAGCGAAAGCGTTTATTCAACTACCCTCACTTGATCTTCATAAATGTCAATTAGGGCCGGTTCACACTAGGACAACACACTACACTAACAGTGTCCACATACTGAGTTGATCTCACATGACGAGTACACTTTGCAATCACTGGATTCCACGAGGAAGAGAGTCTGAAGCCGTCTTCACGATTAAAATTAGGATACTTCTTAATCTCAATCGCTTCCCGAACCATTCTCTTGTAATAATGCTTCTCGTTGGCAAGGATTTTTGGATTGTGCAATTCCATCCAGTGATTGGGTCCTGAGTCTACTATATGCTCCGCTATAGCAGACTTGTTTATTTGCCGATTTTTGACCGCTGCTATATGTTCCTTGACACGTTCAGCGACTGTACGCTTCGTTTGGCCTATATAGGAACGGCCGCAGCTGCAATCGATTTTATAAACACCAGGAACTTGGAAAGGTACCACATCCTTCGGTGTACGCAGACGCTTAGCCACTTTGTTAAAAGGAGTATAAATCGACTTTATTGAAAACTTCTTGAAAAGGTTCCCAATTTTGTCCGTAACCCCCTTCACATAAGGCATGAACGCTGGCTGTCTAGTTACATCACTGTGTTTTAGTTTGCGTCTGCTATCTGGATGCCATCCATTAGTCTTGTAACCATTTCGTTTTAGAACCTCCTGAACATGTTCCAGCTCTCCGGGTAGATGTTCAGGGTCACAGAGGTCGTAGGCTCTGTTCATAAGTGAGGATACTACTGACTGGAGATGTAATGGATGGTGATGTGAGGCAGCATTCAGATATCTGTCCGTGTGTGTCGGTTTTCTGTACACAGTATGCGACAAAGATCCATTGGACTTAACCATCACTTTTAAATCTAAAAAGGCTAAAGATCTGTTATCCTCCATTTCATACGTGAACCTTATCTTCGGGTGTATGGAGTTAAGATGTTCTGTCAGTCGATCAACTTCCTCTTTACCTCCATTAATGATGCAGAAAACATCGTCGACGTATCTTTTCCAGAATCTTATACCGTAAGCTGTCATGTTAATCATAGTCTCAAAATGCTCCATCCAGATATTGGCAAGTACAGGAGCTACAGGACTACCCATAGCTACGCCATCAATCTGGAGGTAATGTTGCCCTTGGTATAAGAAGAAATTTCCGTCTAAGCAGTTCTCTAGTAGACAGACATACTGGTCAGGAAGTTCATGATCACATAATCTTTGCCTTACAACATCAAGACAATCCTTCAAAGGAACACAAGTGAAGAGAGACTCAACGTCAAAGCTCACCATTGTATCTCTGGGTTCCAACTTCATGTCCTTGATGATGCCGATGAAATGTCGCGAATCCTTGACAAAAGAAGATGTCTTGCCCGTAAGCGGCTGCAGTATACCAGCAACATGCTTCGCCAAATTGTACGTAGGTGAGTCCACCTGACTAACGATAGGTCGCAGGGGCACATTGGATTTGTGAACTTTAGGTAATCCATACAATTTGGGTGACTGTACTATAGCTGGTCTATAGAGGCGGTCAAAAACATCTTTATCAAACAAGTCAACATACTCGTGTATAACTGCCCTAACACGTTTCGTGACTCTTGCCGTGGGATTATATGAAACCGGCTTATACACCTTTTTGTCTTCAAGCAAACTCCGTATTTTAGTGTCATAGTCTTCTGTCTTCATTATAACGGTGGCGTTGCCCTTATCCGCTTTAAGCACGAGAATCTCATCGTTATTGCGTAAGTCCTCGAGTGCTTGTAGCTCACCCGCCGTTACATTAGACTTTGGAGGTCGACATTTCCGTAATATAAGGGAGACATCCTGTCTTAGCGTTTCCGCGTCATATATTGTATTGCATTACGTGTCTTCTTCACGTCTTGTATTTTTTTTATTGCAAAGTGATTCCAGATGTTATTTTACAATAATGATAGATTTTGTCCTATCACATGCACTGCTTTCTGCTAAATATTAGACTGTAGGTTTCTGTTTCGTTTGTGACTGTGTGTCGTAAGCGTAACGTAACGATCAATGTTAGTCTTAGGTCATCGCTTTGTCGATCTCATTTGATGTTGTCACAAATGTTTTTGTTGTATTTGATCATTTCTGAATTTAAATGATCTTGAATGTCTGAATTTTAATTCTTAGCTAGTATGTACCTACTTATAGTGAATTAGGTACCTACCTTACCTACTTTTGATAAAAAATATATTTTCTAAAATGTCTAGTACCTATCCCACTTCTGATATCGATAAAAAGATAAGAATCTATGAACTAAAGAGCTCGAGTTAAATACCTACCAATTAGGCAGGGGGACGAGACGTAATGCGGTATTCTTTCATCTCCTCGTACTTTCTAAGCCAACCTACACAGAGCTGTAGTATCTGTATGAGGTTAGGACGTCGGTCGCTTGGCAACGCTTTGGCGCAATACCTTACTCGATAGCTTTGCCAAAACTCTTCCATTTTGTTATGAAAGCTCCATAAAACAATTTTAATTATTCATAAAGTTTTGAAGAATATTTTCAACTGGTTTTAATTTAACGTTGTTGTTTGTTCGAATTGAGGCAGAAACAGGTGTATCTTAGCACTAATAAGTACCTAAACATTTTCAATGTCAAAGGTGCTAGGCAAAAACACGAACATAATGACTCAATATGGGTCGTTGGAGATACGATAGTGACTAATAGGTTATCTGATTAATAAATACTTATGTTATCAATTTAATGATAAAGTACCTACCTACTAGGGTAAGATTCTGTTGTGCAACTAATCACACAGCTCTTAACATTATCACTATCCTAGGGTGAGGTACTAATGTTTCAAACAATTTATAACAAACGTGTTAGCTATTTTATCATTGCAAATGTTTGGACGTGACCAATTGAAGTCGATACGCTTATATACGTAGCACGAAATGGATCTAACTAAATTGTAGTTGGTACTTTTCATTGCACTAACAATATAGTAGGTACTTACATAGACAAGAGCTAGAATAATATTCTCACAGTTTGACGTTAAATCACAATACCGCACCTAGTAAGTACCTAACCATGAACGAACCTAACCTACCCAAGAGGACCCAGAGGTTTAAAATGTTTGATGTAGGTACCAGTTCGTGAATACACACAAAATCAAAATCATTAATTCAGTAGGACCTCAAGGATCACATTGAAACGTGACGTTCAATCTCAATAATCCGTTGTCCAGTGAACATACAAAATCACGTCTCTTTCCCATGGCTCCGAGTTTCTTTCTACGATGACACAAAATAACAGTGAAACGCTTATGATTGTAGTGTGTGAACATGATATTTACCATACCAGCAGTTATTGTTAGATAAAGTATTTTTCCATCCTCCCTCTGTAATCATTAAATATTCATAACCCGAGTTATCTATTCAACAGATGAAACAAATCATCACATTGTAGTAAAACATTTTATTAAGTAGGTACCTACTTATTAGATATTTCAAATACTGCATCTGCTAAATCTGTTGTCATATCGTTTCATAAATGTCTAACGAGGACAAACATTATTTTACTTACCTACGTAGCGAGCAAACTCAAACTCAAAAATCATTTTCAGTATGTAGGTATTACCTAAGGTAGGTCCAAGGTTCACCTCAAGATCTTACTAAAGTAAAATAAAATACTAACCTCTTCCTAACGCTGTCGACCTTTTTGGATGATAAACAGTACCAAGAGTTCCCTTACATAGAGGAAACCAATAGCTATACTATACCTATAAGTACTTTGCTACTTCGTTTGTTTGTAAGGAAAAGTCTGCCGACCCCACTTAGTAGAATAAGGGCAGAGAATATCAATGTCAGATGTATGAAATATGATGACTGTAGGTATGCCTGGGTATGCCAATGTGCGATAGAAATTCAAATATTAAGTCACAATAATTCTTTGAAGATATCCGAAGGCGTAGTCAGGGACATGTCGTAAGTCGAAAGTTACCAAGCCATACAATAATTTAATCAACGGATGTAAAACCGTAATTATAAAATCCGTAGGTACCTCATAAAAGGTACCAATTTTCCAGGCAACAACGTAAATATCGTCACTCGGGAAATTACTGGCTATAATTACAAAGCATGGCGATGATACTACGTGGTATGCGGTTCACTATACTTGTATAAGCGATAAGTTTATCGGTATTATTGTGAGTCAGTAGATAAGTTGCGAAAGAATGCCGCGTTCGATATATCAATAATGTGCGACAATGTACGAATGAGGACAACTCGACCGTTGGGAGATGTGACGTGTGGAAAACCCTTGGTTTTGATCGTGACCTATGTAGGAATCTCCGTTCAATTTTTACGAAATGAAACGCTCTTATAGAGAAAAACTGTAGCCCTCTTAGTAATAAACAAAGATCAACGAAGTATTAACTTTAAGTTGTATTTGTATGTTTATTCTGTGTACAATAAAGTGCTAATTCGTTCATTCACTCACGTTCTTTGTTAATCTTCGTTTATTAATATGGGGTAGGACTTTCAACTACTGCTTAAAAGATCCTGAAATTCTGAAGACATCTTAGAAAATGTCCGAGTATTATTTTAGAGTTAGTTTAATTGTTTATTCATTAAACATAATATAGTAGAGACCACTTTGAAACGTCACGTTAAAACTAAGTACTTAGGTAAGAGACTACTGCCTATTCCTAACGCGCCACACCACCCAAATAATCAGGCAACAACACGATGGTGTAGGCCCAGCTTTTTCTCCAGTGGTCCAATCTTAACAATATAAACTGAGTTAGAGCATAAGTACCTATAGATAATAGGTAGGTAGTAGGTACCTATGAAGCAGCCTACGCGGTTACAAAATGGACGGGTGACCACAATTGGCATTAATAGTCATCACATCAGGAACATAGAACCCCTCGTTTTTGAATTCGTTTATAAATAAGTAGTACTTAATAATACTTACCTAGAAGAAACTTAGCCCGAACCGAATAACTGAAACGTTACTTGGGTGGTTATCTACTATGACATAATTTTGCTGTTTGTCTATACAAAACTGACAGGTAAGAGCGTCCTAAATTAATGCGCTCCCAAATATTTAAGCGCAGTATTCGAGGGTTCGTTCGTTCGTTCGTATACTTACTTATATGAGCAAGTGGCCAACTCTGGTGACGGAGTTTTTAGGCCGCCTAAAGGCCTCCGTCATGGCAAAAGCCGGGACCGACAATTTAACGTGCCCTCCGAAGCACGGAGTTACTCGTTATTCGGGGGTTAGTATCTCAATCATTCAGAAGCGTCAAGCATTCTGGCAACATTACTATACCACGTTGAGTAGCGTGCTAATTAGAATATTTTGTATTTAGCAGGTAATAAGAAGGTCACTCACATTGTTAGCATTCACGCCGACGCAAAAAGATCATTATGTATGTAGGTACCTTAGGTGTTTTATTTTATCTTTGTTACCTACGTAGATAATATAAAACATGCAAATATTTGACAAAACATATGATTATTTAGGTAATCCATATTTCAACGGAAACTTTATCGTTGATGTTTTGTTAAATTAGGCCTCTTGCTTTGCATGTAGGTATCTACCCCAACCATTGTGTTTTAACGTTACGTACAGCGTACCTACGTACTACATAGGTTAAAAAGGAACTCTTGGTTGTCCGTTTGTCCATAATCTGCATAATTTTCCTGTTCTATAAGACCAAGTGGGATCGAAAACGATTCTTCTTATTCCTCATGACCGATCTCTCCCCTATCTTGAAACATGCTAAACAATCTTGCCCTGAAATCAATAATTTAGATCCATTTCATATTATAATCATAGGCTAAAAAAATATGTAACATAACATCTATAATTTGGTGTTGTTAATAGTTTATTTATTATTTTACAGTGTTAAACCACACTTAGGTATTGGATATTTCATTAATAGTGTTAGTCAAGCCAAGGGATCCAAATTCGTCACTATAAAATAATTATAAAAATGATTAATAAAAAATAATTTGCTTCATTATTTACAAGAATTTATTAAGACCACCATAATAATAATGATAGATCTCCAAAAAGACAACCTCTCGGTCTGTGCTCAGCCCATAACCCATGTCACTCAAATTGAAAAAAATGTTTGTGACAGTCTGGCTACATTAAATTGTATTATGTAGATTAAATAAAGCATTTAGAGATGTAATATTTGGTTGGAGTTTTGCCAGTACATTTGCAATGCCCCATACATACCTACCATACTTACCTATAATAATATTGCTTTAGGAATAATAATTGTTGTTTGTTTATGAGAATAATCTCTAAATTTTTCTCGTAGACAAACAAATTGTAGGTTACGTGGCTGAATTAAATGCTTCAGTTCATCGGCTCACACGGTTTTATCGATCGTCGACCGGTTTATAGTATTTAATCCAATTCAATTCATAATTTCATAATTCATAATTATTTATTGTTCAACATAGGTTAACATTACAGTTCTTGGTCAATATAAGTAGAGCCTCTATGTTACCAACTTAGGTCGGTGTACAATAACTAGGTAATTATATTATGAGATAAACAATTAAAATATGTGTCATGCAACATTACATTCATTAAAAAATAATTACTTACTACATAATATAATTAACATGTGGCTTATAAATTCCATCACCAGAAATATCTGCTACCTACTACACTAGCTTATCTTTATTTTAGTCTAAGGAGGACTAGCTGTCTTAATATGTTCACTAGAGCCTGCTACCTACCTAAAATTACTTTGCGCTCGAAGTTTCGTATTAAAATAAGAATGGTATTGTATTTACTTAGCTGCGGATAAAACGTTACGCCCACGTCAGAGCAGTGACGTCATCTCGCCGATCTGATTCAACGGCACGCGAGCTGTCGCCAGCGCGACATTATTGCCTTCAAATGCTCTTCATTTCGTTCCTGAACATTGTTGTACATACTTACCTAGCTTTTTTTAATGTGGGTTACCTAATGATTTATTTATAGCATTATAATTGAGGTCTAGGAAACCTCCAAGGCCATTATGAATAAGAGTAGGTATGTAAGTAACAGGGTTTAGGTAATTTCTTCAAAAACACTTGTAATTTCCTCGTTTATATCGGGATAATGTTTATTTTCTCTATGGGTGGTTGATCATTCGAATCGCGCGTAATCGTCTCAATAGTAGCTACAGAACCCGTGAAGTAGCAATCCAGTCGGGCTCCAGTTTTACGAAGCCTTAAACAATCCATTGAATGTTTTATTGCCGCGTCCACGAACGTAGGAGTTGCCTTCGTGCATCCTTTAGGTCAAGATCTTATTCTCGTGTAAATCAATAGTTTAATTTACCCAAATGCTGAAACTTTTAAATCGTTACCTTGATCGATGTCTTGTCTTGGATTGAACTAACAAGGTACCTACCTACCTGCTCCCTCTATTACTAGCTTCCGAACTCAGTTTGGTTCACGCGATACTTACCAATTTTGCCTATGACAAGTAGGTACCTATGACATTTAGTGGTAGCTAGCTTTCCACTTGGCTGAAATGGCTATTCGGAATTTTTAACAATTATTAAAGATTGTCAAAAGGTATTTGGGGAAAATCTGAATCAGGTTTAATTAAGTAAACCATAAACATTAACATTACCTACTATCGATATCATTATGAGAGTCCCGCGACTAGTTAGCTGATCAAATAGCTGGTCCATGACTGTGGACTTATAAGGAGGTCACATACATACAATCGGTTATTGGTGTAAGTATTTCTATTATTTTGTCTTTTAATCCTAAAAATGATATCGATAAACAAGTCATCAAGTTTCCATTAATTCTTTGATAAAAACACCTTATCAGTCTACTCAACTTTTATCAATGTTACGTTTTCTTGGTACTACCAAAGACGATTAATATCTAGAAGACAGACAAAGGCCATACACAAAATCGTAACCCGCTCCCGCAGTACCAGATAGCCTGAAAACTTTAAAACATCAATTTTATCCAAGAAATTTCAATACTTAGTAGTAGGTAGCAACAATATTCAATATTTAAACATTTTTAACTAGAAAGTAATTGAAATTTCTTGGATAAAATTGATGTTTTAGAGCTTTCAGGCTATTTTTTAGGGTTACGATTTTGTGTATGGCCTTTGTCTGTCTTCTAGATATTAATCGTCTTTGGTACTACGGACGGCTAGAGCCGGAATGATATTGTTCTGTTACATAAGAAATATAAACCTGAAATATAGGTACCTACCTATTCGTAATCTTGTGGTATTAGGATTTTTTTATGACAAGTCCAATATTGTACCTTGGAATTGTAACCAAAAGCTATTTACTTAGTTAAAACCCAGAAAAATATCTGGGGCTAACTGTCCCAGTTTGTTTGCTTATGGTTTCTTTTCAGGACGAATAAACGGGTTGCGAAGCAGATTTTTCGCCTATTTTTCCAATACCTACCTACACAAGAAAATGAAGACGTTTCACTTACCCCTTTGTTTATTTTCGGAATGGCTCTCCCTTTTTAAGTTACTCTATGGAAATGGCTAAAGGCAACGCAACTATTCATCCTTTTAGGTTTATTACTTATTTTAAACCCTTTCCCGTTTCTAAATCCAAGACAAAGGAAACATTTTTTACACTAAAAAGGTAGGTAGGTAGGTACCTATTATAGGTAAATATGTTTCATTCATCATTGTTTTACGAACACAGTTGTTCATCCGTTTAGTTCTAACGAATCATGAATGAGACCCACCCAACTCACACTTGTCACACTCACACGATTGAGGAAGACCCAAGTACATAATGCGCCGTTCCGATCTACGCAACTTGTAACAATAACATCCTGTACCAAGCTTCAAAGCTTGCCATGCGAACGATGGGGACACAGCCTGCCATTGTAGTGCCAGCTGCCTATCTTTGTTTGATTGACACTGGTTTCGTCATTAGGTATGCGACGCAGTAAAGAATTTCGCTTTCGCGAGTAGGTACCTCAATAATATCTTTGTTAGTGCCAAATAGGAAAGTCATTTTGTTTGTGAGTTGCCTTTTTAGCTCGATGTTCAAAGTTAGCAATGCATTATGAACATCGAACTCGATGAAATATTTTATTTGTGTCAACGGTCAATTAAACTTTCAATGAGTAGGTACCTACCTACCTACATACATAGTATTTTAATTTGCGTTACTAGGCCGAATCGTACTGTGACTAAGGTACTCAGTTTGGTACTCAGTGTTTCTCGGGCGTTCAGTAAACGTGCCCTAATGTACCCAAAAGTTAAGCTGCGATCATAATGGCCATAACTATGAATATATCCTGACTAGGTATAGTAGGTAGTAGTTCAACGTGGAGAAGGAGGAGGAGGTGCCTTTAAATGTCGCTTCTAAGAGACAAGGGCCCTATAGACCGATTGTCTAACATGAAATCTATCAAAAAAACACCACCCTTTGAAGCCAGTGAACGACTGAGACGAGACAATGAACTTGACCTGACCTACTTCGTGTTTGACAACTTCTAAAAACATTATCAGGTTCATTTTCATAACCAACTTGGAGTTTATTATTTAAAACACATTTTACAGCTCTCTTCTAGCTAAGATATTGACCATTGTCAGCCATTGTCTTTCCTGTGGATATCCAATATAATCCAATGGTCATATGGCCGCTCAACTGAAAGGATGGTTTAGGTGCTGGGCATGCCTATCCATCTTAACAATGTCCCAGGCACTACAGTGTCTCGTTAAGCGTAGGCAATGCCTCCTGACGCTGTTTATATCATCTAGTAAAGATGTTTTTTTTTCTAGCTAAGGGAATGAGTTAATCAACGCTAAGGTAACGATGAAATAAAACCCTAGGACGTTTTTTTTTAAACCACGTTTTTCAAACACGCCATCACTGCGCGTTTCATTTGCGTTTGTATCGATACAACGCGTAACCAACCAACGTAACGAAGTGTAACCAGGCTCCTACTATGTTCTCGAATACGGGCCAACCTCAGTTTAAAACTGACTGGACAAGTGCTTTGTCAATATAGGTACGTGCGGAACTTGGCAATATCACAAAAAGATTCGACACCGACTACCCACTCTGATTCTACGATTACCTATGTAAGAAACGAAAACTCTGTAATCTGTGCACGATTGCTATAAATCTTAATAAGTATCTCGATAACGGGACTCGAGGAGTCCCATTCTCAATTCACTCACTACCAATAAAATAAACATATTTAGCCTACATAGGTACCTGAAAGTAGGTTGGCACGTTTCCGGTCCAATTTTCAGTCACAGAAGGACACCCCCTGGAGAATTAAGACGAAAATTCGGTGGAAAATAATCATAATTCATTACTTTAATAATAATTTACCTAGTATAGTACTTACTTACCTATTATTGTGCTTTAACCTATCTATTGACTAGAATATAGGTAGGTAAGTACTCGCTCATTTTCCGAGCTTAGGTGGTTAATGTTTTCTAAGAAGATTGCAGATTCTGGTTACGAAATTTTTATGCCACCTGCAGAGCCGACTAAAAGTAAGCGCTTATCTACCACAACCCTTCCAAATTGATATCAAAAATGCATAATCAAGCTTCTATGTAGAAAAGGCCGGATGCCCTGGCCGCCATCCGACCTTGGCCATGGAGGTTGAACGGTCGCGACAAGGTGTACAGCCTCATCGGTATTGCAAATCTGGTTTCCTATTCAAGTGCATTGGGTCACAGACGTCAATCGAGCTACAACTCTAGCAAAAATTATACAGCTACGTAAAAAGGTAACCAAGACCCTAGCTAGTAGGTGTAGGTTAGCTACGGTTGCCATCTAATAGTAGTCTATCGTATCCTGACTAGGCTTTGATGGTCAATGATGTTTTTTTAAATCGATGAGGCTTTTTAATAGAGGGTTAAAAAAAAACTCAGAGCTTCTAGTTAGTTTACTAATTCCTAGCAAGCAACACAGCCAAGGATAACATTTGTCATACATAACTATTACATTACTAACTTTGGGTACCTACAATAAATTATTGCTTGTGTGCAGATACACGTTCAACTCGATATGAATTTATAGTAATTTCTTTCCCCTTACGGCCCCTTGTTTAAATTAGGTCAGGGCTACCTCAAGGGGCTATTCTTGGGCCTACATCGTTTAGTCTTTACTGGCTTCGCAATCGTAACCAATTATTCGCTGTAGGCATTATAGTGAAACCTAGCATGGTGACATCATGCATAATTAACCAATCGACAGGGGAGATGCTTGAACAAACACCGCTTTCAATTGTGTTTTATAATAATTACCTATTGAATCGAATAATACATCCTTGTATTGTAATCATTTATTTTGGTTTCAGTTAACTAAGTAGGTAGGTACCTACCTACTAATGGAGGAGTCGCATTGTGTTATTTCGTCAACAACGTCACTTTGACAACTAGGTAGTAGGTAGGTACGTCTTTTCGTTTTTAATTTTGCCTCTTGTTTGAAGTCGGTTAAAAACGTAAGACCCAGGGCTTACGGAATAATTTTAGTAGAAAGTTGTCTATGGTTGTCGATGTCGTGCAAACCAGCCTAGAAAGATTCTCTGGAAGATTGTCCATCAATCCTCCTAGAAACCAGCCCAAAGATCTAGCCATTTTTTTATGATCAAGCCAAAGACTACACCCGGCAATGGATGGATATCAGACTGTCTGTAAGGTCAAACGTTTAAACAAAACATGATAACCACATTACATATTCATGCTTGGAATGTAGACTATCTGCAAGTGCACCACGCTCCAAGGCCGGCCTTCGCACGCTAGGAGCCCCTCCACGCCAAGGTCGACAAATGCCGGTAGGTCAGGAAGTTTCACTATCATGCGGGCGCGGGCGGAGGGTTGGAAAGTGTTGGTTCCAAGTTTCCAACACTCCAAAGTGGAGATCGATCTTAGACGTATATTGGCAAACGGAGCATTGCCATTGGCCATTCTATTCGTAGCCAATGTTGGAACCAAGTCGAAGCCAATGTGTGGTGCCCAGTGCATCAGTCGAGTTGACCGAAATCGTACCTACCTCGACTTTCTGAAGCTTGCGAGTTCGAATCACCATTTATTTTACGATTAAATTTTTAAGCACTTTGACAAGAGAAATGGTAAAGGATAATAATATATTCTGTGTCGTGTCGCGCACCACAAAAATGTTGTGATGAACAAACAACAACAAAATTAACCAACCCGAACTGATCCGTTAAATTTGATATCAGTTTAGGATTCCCCGCTGACTAACCCTTAAAAATAATGGCCCTGTAAACATTATGTACCCACCTACCTACATATGGACACAGATAATATAAATATAATACTATAGATATAGGGCAAGGTTTCAACCGATAGAGCAGCCGTCTCCTCTCGCTCACTTACCTACGTGCTCGGCGTTTCAATTAGGCACATTATTGTTGAAAGCCTAGCTTTTTGTTTGAATGCATAGAGGCCTAGTCTGTAAGCACTTATCATAGGTAGGCCCTACAGTCTACCTACATTTAGTCGAAAATACAAAAAATTCAAACGTCTCACGAATTTAAATACAGGCAAAGTTGCAAGCCCATAACTATCTAGTTATTAAAATACTTGTAGGTACTAGACAACCACAATTCTTATACAAAAGTTTAATAAAAAAATTGTATAAACACAATTTGCTGCATCTATGCGCCTTTTGTCGTCCAAAATAAATCTTAATAAGATTTATAAGTATGTACTTACTTACTATTACTACCCCTTTTGAGGAGACAGTAGGTACCTATCTACTCTACCTAGTGACTTTGTTTACCTTATCATTACTTACCATACATTGGTACCTTCATTGTATATCTACTACTCTTCGTTATCATAGAATTTCGTAATCATACAGTAAAAGCCTTGCATTACCTTTGATTGTTCTAACCAAATTGTAAAAGTCACGTGTACGACAAACTATAATTTTTTGTTTACTCCCCTATCTTATCTATCATTCGGTAAACGATGTTTCAACAAAACAATAACGTACACGGTTGTATACAGCGTGATACAACATAATTTATGCACATCAAGCACGTATTTCCTGAATTTAGGTTGTATAGTCAACCACACCACGATTTAAGTAGGTAGGTGGTACCTTACTATACATTTTTTTTTGGAGAAATATTTTTTGTGCTTCGATCGAATTTCTACCCTTGACTACGCTACACTTGACGAGAAAATTTCGTCACAATCTTTTGTGACGGAAATCATATGCATGTGGCACATAAATACCTACCTACTTATAAATAACGGAAATAATATCTAAAAATGATACATAATTTGAAGAGGAAACTATCTTTATTCCGCATCGGATTAGAATCAAACTAACATACATGATTACTAAATACAAAATGGTACAGAAATAACTAAAATGCCCAAAACAACAATACACACGAAAAATAATGAGTTTTCGTCAAACATGGCGAGGATGTTAAGCGGTGCGCGGGTAAAAATCGACCAATAGCGATACACTTCGTTTTATTAGTTCCGCATAATGCAGCTCTATGATTGGCCGATTTTTTCTTCTCGCGACTACTATACTTCCACACAATCTGATGGCAAACTTCATTCAAAATTGCCATTCACAAGAGTAATATCTTTCAGAAATAAAGACATCTCTATAACTAATTTTTGTGGGTAAAAGGTAAATAAAATAAGGTAATTACGCGATAAAGACTCGAAAAATTAGTTATAATTATGTCTAATCAGTCATCAATTATGTGAGACATCTCTTTTTTAAACAACAATTTAAACATTTTAGCTTTATGTTAGAATTTATCAGACTAAAATAGTTCATACGGCAAAAACTAACTTAAAATAGTTAGTAAAATATAATACTAGGTATCCTATTTACAGACTAAGGTCTATATTTAAGACTTTGTTATTGCTTTTGTTAAGACACTATAAAAAAATCTTAAAATTATAAGTTTCAATGCAAGGTAAAGTTAAAATAGGGCTAATACAAGGATACGTGGAAAAATAAAGAGTACAAGCAAAATCAAAGTAAACAGAAACGTTTTACAAAGACAAAGAATAAAGTTTGAGATTATAGAAAACTTAGAAATACATTAAACTTTTTGCCTTTCTTAAACAGGCGGATTCGAAAAACTTGATTGTAACGAGGCTTTACTTTTCATGATTTTTACAACGTGGAAAGGTGGAATAAAACTACACTTGAAAACGATAATTGTACGATAAATCGATTGTCACTTTGCAAAGGCGCGTAGGATTGTAATAAAAAAGCGATTTTTAAATTTTCTGGAGTACCTAGTTAGTTATATATTGGGGGCAATTCGGAGTGTCGCAAAAGCTAAACTAACCTAATTAAAACTATTGCCATCCTTTTTATTCCCATCGCTATGAAAGGGACGGCAACAATTTTAGTTAGCTTAGTTTAGCTTTTGCGACACTCGGAATTGCCACTATTGTTTATAGCAATATATATAACTTAGGTCTTTACATCTTTACTAGATGATTTATACAAAGTCAGGAGGCAAGCCGGGACACTGTAGTGCCTGGGACATTGCCGAGATGCAATAGGCTTGCCCAGCATCTAAACCATCCTCTCAGCTTAGCCGGCCATATCCACAGGAAAGACAATGGTCAATACGTGTGGGGCTGACTAGCCGCGGGTTTCCTCACGATGTTTTCCTTCACCGTTTAAAGCTCGCGTTAAAGTGCATAATGCTATAATACCAGAAATATTTCTAATTTCATTCACATAAAATACAAAAAACATTGCGGGTCATGTTTTTCGAAAAATAGCGAGTAAAACAAAGGCTCGCGAATTTAAACCTAGGAGAAGGCGGTAGGTTTGAGTGCAAATCGCAGTCGGTTATTTTCAGGTATTTAAAAAACTAGAGATTTCAAAGACCTGCTTCGATTCTACTGTAAAGCGACCATGCTGTTCACGTTACTTAGGCTCAACTCACACCAAAAGAGCATCGAAGAGCAGCAAAGCGAAGCGCAGTTTCAGTGTCATACGAATTTCAACTTTATTTTCATTACTATAATACTTATGGTCGCAGAGAAGGCGCGCGTATTGGAATTCGCCGGAATTCCCGCGAAGCCGCGGGCATCTTCGCGACTCGTTCGAGTTTCTCATGCGATATAAGTATTATCGTAATAAAAATAAAGTTGAAATTCGTATGACACTGAAACTGCACTTCGCTTCGCTGCTCTTTGATGCTCTTTTGGTGTGAGTTGAGCCTTAACAGCACTCGATTACATTCACTCAAATCTTAAATGTCCCTCATTCTCATCTGCAGCTCGAACCTCCTATTGGTCCTGACTCCTTTGATAACAGTCCTGTTATTCTCCGTCCTTTTCACACTCCTCCTGTCAGTAAAGGACTTCTCTCTCATCACGGTCTGCTTAGCAACTTCCCGCCTTAGCGACGTCGCACCAGCTAAGGAGGGTAGAGTTGGCTGTCTCATCAGTCCATTAGGTTTATTTTCCTTTGGCTTGGTTTGAGTTTTGCTAGGGATGCTGAAAGGGTTGACGTCTAAGTTGAGTTTGAATCCGAACCTTGTGTACCCGGGGTTCAGAGATTTGAAGGTTGGGAGTGATTTTATGGGGGTTTCTGGCTTTTTTGGGTCTTCTTTGGGCTTTTCTGGTGCGTCTTTAGGCTTCTCTGCTTCGATTGCTTTGTCTGTAAAAGATATTAAATAATATTATACGGGATAATCTCATCTTATACGACATGATTAAAAAGCCTAAGGAACATCATAGAAGGAAAAGTAGAAGGAAGACGAGGAAGGGGAAGACCTAGAATTAACTACATAAGTCAGATCAAAGAGAAGGTCGCTGTCATGTCGTATCAAGAAGTAAAAGAGATCGCATTGTAAAGAAGTATTATGGAAGAAAATACAAGAAACGGTACCTATTCCTAGACATTTTTTTACAGATCTTTTAGGGAATTTTGAGATCCTTTGATGTCTTACGGGGTAGTCAGAGGTATGTCCAAATTAATATTTGGTATATGCCCACATTTTGTGGCAGTTTCCATACGTGACAAGTTGCAAGCCCATCGACGCTATCAGAAAGCTAACTGGTTTCCTTGAGATGTTTTAACTACAAGGAATTGATTTTCATGACCACAAGTGTAGTATATCTACTTCAGGGTCCCAACGGGATGTACTGATTGATTGAAACCACCTGTTTCTTGGACTGGAAGAATCCTAAAAAGATAATCAATATGTATGGACTTATATCCCTTTCTCAGGCACTACAGTGTTTCGTTAAGTGTAGGCAAAGCTTGCCTCCTGACTCTGTATAAATCATCTAGTAAAGATGTAAAGGTTTAAGTTATATCCCTTTGGAGGGATTGCAAAACTTTACAATCCTAATCCCAAACTAAACCAATGTTATCAGTAGGGTTACCGTCGGTTTTTGTGTAGTATAGTAATCTATCCTCGCTCACGTGTCAAGTATTCTAAATGTATGGAATTTTTAGTTCATGCAAGTTACCGGGGGAGGCGCTGCACTGGATTTTCATACATTTGTGATACTTGACTCGGTATCGAGGACAGTATCCAATACTACGGTAAACTGGCGTTAACCCCCAGTATCACGTTTGATATAATTCACGTTTTCCATTCCATACTGTGTTAAGGCATAATGACAGTTTAAAACTCACATGTTTTCGGCGAATTACGCGCATTGGAGCAGATAATATAGTTTTAATGAACCTCTCATTTGATGATAAGCACGATAAGAGCGATTACTATCTAAATGTAAAAACCAGTAGGTATATTTTCAATTGTATCTAATTTTCCTGTTGATTTTATCGAGAGTTTTTTAAGGTTGAAAATATAGTTTTATATTAGGTATTAAAAATTAAGAGTCCGGCGACGTGGCTCGGCAAAATTCAATTCCCTGCGCGTTCAAACATCGACACACGACAAAATCTTGGTGTGCTTGTCATTTTGCATCTGTGTGCGTGAGCGTGCGTGACACACGCACACAGACGCACTATTAGAAAAGGTTAAAAATGTATTAAATGTAAATGCATGGCTATTTTGCAAGGAATTTGCTTGTCTCCCGTAGTCCCAAAAATGATGACTGAAAATTGTTTTTATTCTTCACACAGTGTTGTTTTTCTGTTACTAGACCATATAAGCTATGTTTCTTACAGAAGGAAACTTAAAATATCGTAGTGTTTAATACTGTATAAATATTAAGAAAACATGTCTTCTATGATGTAAAAATATGCAAAATGCGATTCGGTTTAATTTCACTTTAGCTAAGTATTTTGAAAAAAGCTTCTGACAGAAACCTAGATAAATGCTATCCTAATACGAATAATAGCATACTATGCTAAAGATATGCTCAAATTTCAAATGGTTATGGTATTACGTTTGTATGGGGAACTCGTACAGCGCAGAAGCCTTAAGATCTGAAAATAATGTCTACTTGGGAAAACAGTCGTGATCAAATTACGTTTTCATTTCAATACCATAGGTAAATAAATAAATAATAAATAAATATCTTTGGATATTTCACACGGCGTCATCTAGTCCCAAGCTAAGAAACTTAAAGCTTGTGTTATGGTAAGTAAGTAAGTTCGTATGAGCAAGTGGCCAACTCTGGTGACGGAGTATTATATATAGTGTTATGGTAACCAGATGACTGATATAATACTTAGATACATTTTTTTTTTGTAAATACATTCTTATTATAGATAGAAAAACATCCAGACCCGGAACAAATATCTGCAGAACTTGCAAACATTTGTCCCGCGGCGGGATTCGAACCCGCAACCTCCGCGTCTCAGGCGAGCCTTCGCCCACTGCGCCACAGAGGTCGTCAAATATATATATTATATAGGTTCGCTAGAAGTGTACCTTTAGGGCTGATCCTCCCCAGCAAGTTGGCGGGTCCCGTGGGCGTGAGCAGCAGCCTGGCACGGCGCGCCTTCCTCTCCTGGCACTCGTCCAGCGACTCCATCTTGCTGAACTGCTTCTGGTGCAGCGCCGCGAAGTTGGGAAGCTTCGTGCGCGACGGCTTCGCTTCCGACTTCTTGGATGGAGTGGTGGGCTTCTTCGGTGTTGTGGGTTCAGCTAATTTCGCTTGGAAGAATAAAATTATAAGTGTTAAAATAGTGTTTTGTTTTTATCAAAGCTGTTTGGGTAAACTGCCCTTATTTTGGTATTTGGTTCCTACCACGTGCTGCCCACTTTCATTTTGCAAATATTGTTGTTACGAGCTCTAAACGTTGAAGGAAAACATCGTGAGGATTACATTATGTACTCTAACAGATCCAAGGTAGCCAAGTGAAGCGTGTGATGCCTGGCACTTTTATCTAAGCAGTAAATGCCTAATCATTTCCTAAATTACGAAAACTTGTTTACTAAAACTTGGCTATTTCTAGCCTAAAGCATATGCTTTCGCGATCACAATTCATAATATTTATAAATTTGGCTATTTCTTTTTCTACGTTGAACCCACTGTTCATACAAAGCTCTGTAGCAAATTGTTGCTCTGATTTCTTAACAGAAAGAAAGAAAAAGAAAAGAAATACGATCACGACTGTATCCCGGGAGCGGTAGACATTTCTTTCAGATCATTAGGCAAATTTTAGATCTTTTCGAAGATGTCTAAGGGGGTAGTCAGAGGTATGTCCAAATACATACATATTTGGTACATGCCCACTTTTTGCAGAAGTTAACTTTTCATACGTGACAGGTTGCAAGCCCATCGACGCTATTAGAGAGCTAACTGGTTTCCTCACGATGTTTTCCTTCACCGTTATAAGCTCGTGTTAAAGTGCATATAAATTTTTCGATGCGAAAAGTTCATTGATGCACGGCCGGATTCGAGCCCACGACCTTCGGATCGAAAGTCGAGGTACTCATCCACTTGACCAACACGGCTTATAAATATATAAGGAGCGTATCAGTTAGTAAGTTATTATATTACACCCCATAACTGAAATTATTGTTTTACCTACGATAATACGATTATGATTATAGTTTATAGGCTTACAACAGGTAATTATAATAATAACTAATAATAATACCTACCTTATTACCGTTTTTATGAGTTAGATAAAGATATTATCAAAGTAGCGCCTGGCATTAAATGCCGCGCAAAACACATAGAAAAATTCTATTGCGCATATTTAGGAGCATCTGCTAAAAGAAGCCCTAAATGTCCACGGGAATGACACTTTTTCTGCCCCGTTGTAAAGAAAAAGTAGCATTTTTTTTATGAAAGCGACTTTAATTTCGTAAGCGCAATTTCCTGAACTCTTGGTGCATCATAACTATGAATATCCTCATCAGATCCGCAATGATTTTATTGGACCACCTTGGGAATATACTCTTCAATCAAAGAATTTTCAAAATCTGTTCACTATCGACGGAATAATTGGTGAACACATAGAAAAATACATACAGTGGAAACTGTGGAACATAGAACCTCCTCCCTTTTTGAAGTCAGTTACAAAATAATATGCATTGTTTTTACACAAGATTCGTTTATATCCTTTTTGTTTTGAGTGACCGAAGGAATATCCAGAAGTCTATAGTATTCAAAAGGATCTAAAAATTGCCTAAAAAAGATCTGAAAGAAATGTCTACAGCTCCCTGGGATACAGTCGTGATCATATTTCATTTTTTTCATTTCTATAGTATTCAATTGTAGGTGTATGAGGCTTACCCGAAGCGCTGGAAGTCCTAGGGCGCGCCAGGCGGTCCACAGACTGCTGCAGGCCGTCAGCGAGTCGCTTGCGTTTGACTCGCGCGTCCTCCGCGTCGCTCTGCGTGTAGGATCGCTTGCGGGTCGGACGACTGTCTAGCGACACTAGAATAACATACTCTGGATTAGGTAACGTAAAGTAAACATTATAATAGCACATGGGAAATTACTCAGTGTGAGACGCGACCGCGAGGAGTGACCACACTACCCAGATGAAGATTCTCCGGAAGAATCGAAACATTGTCGGTATCTAAATCGACGATAATTTTACGTGAGTAATTTCCCGTGTGCTATTTATAATGTCTAATACAACTCACGATAGTTTTGCAAGTGAAACGTAAAGTTCGTATGAGCAAGTGGCCAACGGAGTTTTTAGGCCTCTGTCGTGGCTTAACGATAAAAGTCGGGACCGAAAATTTTACGTGCCCTCCGAAACGGTCAGTGGTTGCACACTATTGCCACTTTTATGTTTCTGAATAGAGTAGAATAGATTAGTAAAACATTTATTTACATCACTCACACACATTAGATGTGAGGACTCTTAAAATGAACAGTCATAAGAACTGATTTTTCGTTTTAATCATGGGTTCGAATCCCGACTATGCACAGATGCATGTTGTATCGCCATTTGCGAATATGAACAAACACTTATTAGTTTAAACGGTAAATAATAATTGTAAGGAAACTCATTGTCTAATCAGCCCTCATCTACCCACTGCTGGGCTTCAAGTCTTCAACTCACTTCCTGACAAATTACTTGCTAAATAGAAATAAATGAGTACTTATGACAATCAAAAAGTCATTTATCATAGTCAAAAGTAGAAAACACTCACCACTCTCATCAAAAACGAAGCTCTTATTAGATCCTTTTAAATTGGACTTAATAACTTTCCTCCTATTCTGCATCACCACAGCAGGGTTGTTCACCGGGCTGCAAAACATGACCCTCGTCATACGAGGCTCGGCTAGGGAAGACCGTCTCTTCTCAATAGATCTGGTCACATTTAACACACTCTTTTCTTTTGAAGAGCTCTTAACATGGAACGGTGTGAAACCAGGGGATGGTAGAGACATTCTTTTAGTCGGGGTTCTTGTAAGTGAGGTTTTTGGCAGCCCTGTGACCTCGGGTTCGTCTTTAGTAAAGGTGCCTTCACGTTTAAGAGGAGTAACTGGTACTGGTACTGTTTCTTTCAGAGTGGTGTCCTTAATAGGAGTTTTTGTAGTGTTCATTACAGATTCATCGATACTACTCTCAATAAGCACGGGAGTGGTATTAAGTATGTTTTCCTCGTTCTTTGATTCGTCACTTGTTATACTGATTCTTGAAGCATCAGATTTGTCCAAAGTGATCATTGAGTTATCGGAGCTTATGAGTGATGATTTGGAATTTTTGTCAAAAGTTGTGTCAAGTTTTTTCTCTTGGTCAAAGTTAAAAGTGCTGTTTACATCAGAGTTGGATATTATTTGTGATGATAGCCGTAGTAAAGATTTTCTTTTATTTTTAATATCAACTTTGTCATTATCAAAAGTTGTATTTATTTTAGTTTCTCTATCTTTGTCAAATGTATTAACAGACTTGTCATTAAGTTCTGTATTGTCTTTTTCATAAGTTGTGTTTAGGGATCTCCCTTTCAAGTCATTATTGGTCATCGGAGAGGATATTTCATTTGCAGATTTAAAAGGGGATGAGGATACATCAAAAGTCATATCAACTATTGATTTTTTCTTTTCATTCAGAGGCTGAGAAGTGTTTGAATCTTTTTCAAACGTTGTGTTAATAATTAATTTAGATTTCTCATCTGCAATTGGTCTTGGGGAAGAACTTTCTGTATTAAATGTAGAATCAATATTTATCTGATTCAAATCTTCCATGTCCTTTTCAATAGTAATTACTGATTTTCTTTTAATTATGTTTTTTATTGGAGAAGATTGTCCTGTTATCTTGATACTAGATTTTCTTTTTTTGCCTTTATGACTTAGCTCAACTGAATCTTTCTCTAAAGTTGTATTCAAAGTATCTTCAATTGGTTTAATATCTTCAATATTAGTATTTGCATTTGTGATTGACTTTCTCTTGCTTTTTCGAGAGGAACTTGTTCCTTCCTTTTTAGCAATATAGTTTTTAGTAGGTGTGGTTTTGTCAAAAGTGATATCTTTTAATGAATTTCTTGAAGTATTCAATTTTTCCACTTCAAATGTAGAATTTTCACTTTCCTTTGTGTCTACTGAGACAGCAGCCTGTCTGATGCTAGATTTACGCTTTCTTTGTCCTCTAGTAGGTGTATCAACTTGATTTTCAATCACTTTTTCAAAAGTTGCATCATTATTTTCAGTACTCACTTTAACACTAGACTTTCTCCTTGGTTCTTTTACTGTCACTACTTCTTGTGTGTTATTCAGTTTCACAGAAGATCTTGTTTTACGAGTCTCATTTATAGGACTATCATTTTCAACAGCTGTTACAGTATCATGGTTAATTTGTGAGACAGTTTCTTCATATTTTTTAGTATTCCGAGGGCTGCCTGCAGCACTGTGGAATGAATCAATGGACATGTTGGATTTGTTTAAGTTAGGGGCTTCTTGTACAATATCCTCAACTATCATAGAGCCTGATCTCCGATCTTTCTTTTTCTTAGACTTCTTTTTTGGCACTTTAGCTTCTACAGTCTCGACAATCTCTTCAACTTCTTGGTTCTCCTTTTTCTTCTTCTTACCTTTTTTTGGCTTTGGAAGATCAATTTTGGTTGGTTCTGCATCCTGAGGGAGCACTGCAGGGACATCTTCTGAGTTTTCTTCAAATTTGCGAGTCCTACGAGTAGATCGCACCGATTTCCTGTTGTCGACTGCAGTCTCACTTTGCGTCGAAGAAGCAGTGTTCCGTTCTTTGAGCGCATTCTTCCGCAGAGCACGGATCGTTCTCTCCTCCTTGCCATCGACGGTGTCGACTCCATCATCCGCTGGATATGCGACGTAATGCCGCTTCTTTACCTTAGGACTTACATTTATTTCGTCGAAATTCTCTTTCGTATGTTTACTTCTTGTTTTCCTTTCGCTCTTCGTAAAGTCGATTTCTGATTTTACAGTATCCTCATGAAAAGAGATGTGGATTCCTGAAAATATGCATAAATTTCAAAGATTTTCAAATTACAAACCGCAGCAAGCAAGCAGTGGTACGATATAAATAAACATACTTTTTCCTGATCTAGTAGACATTTTTGAGTATCCACGTTATTTTGTTGAAAACTTTTTGAGAAGTATGTATAGTAACATTTATTTATGTTGTGCACTATTTGTTTTGTTCTTCGTCCGTTTTTAACTTTTTACCGTTCACAATCAATAAAATCAAAACAGTTTGAATTTTTTTGATCGTTGATGGATTTGTTCACAGAGTAAAATTTAAACTTCCACATTCCACTTGATTGAAGCCATAGACAAGAGAAGACATCAAGCAAGTCAAAAAATTTGATCAATCACTAGTACAACGTTACAAAGTTGTATTTTATAACGTTAGTTGCCTATAGAAAGTAAGAAATAGAGCGTTGTATATTCCTTTCACAATTAGACAATTATTTATTTCAACTTAAAATAACATTTCAGGTACTTAACCTAAGGCGTTATTCTAACAAATGAGTTCAATTACTATTCACATTTAACAAATAAATTCACAGTCACACAAAAACAACGGATCGACATTCTTGAAGCTTCGTCGGCGCCTCTTCCTGCTTCCCGACTACATACTGTTCTGAAGGCTGGTGGACGGGATTGCCATCCAGGGGAGAGTGCGGTATTTCTTGAAGAAAGCCGTTAATTATAAAATTTGACCAGGCTCGACCCGCTACACCTCTTAACTTCTTTTTTTTTAAATTAAACTTGTTAAACCTATACTTTCGTTTTCTTTCTTTTCCTTTTTTTTCTCACCATCCCTACTGTGCCCTACTGGGAGACGTGACAAAGAATTTAATATACAATATTATTCTTGTGAGTAGAGAAAGAGATAGAGCATTAAATCTTTTGTCCCTCATCGCGTGCCGCTTTTTTGAATGGCCGGAAACTTGATGCTCCGAATTTTGTACTACGAAATTATGATGGATTTACTGCATTTCTTGTCACTCTCGGCGCGGTAGGTTCGTACTTAGAAAGGGGTAACACGTCAAGTGGATATTCAAAGCAATTCAATTTAATTTTCATTCATTCATTCAATCAACCGCACAACCTCAGAAGAAGGAAAGATATATTGTTAAGATATATATTCTATATATTGTCAATGGTTCACACATAGTTCACAGTCACAAAGTAAGTAAGATTACATGCTCTTTGTTTGCGCTTTGCGCACACAAAGTCTGTGCTGTGCAACTGTCATCTTGCTGTCATCACTCATCAATCAATCAAACAAAAATCAAAATGTTCCGTGTTGTGTTAACGCTATGCAAGTCGAGTGCAATGATCCCCCCCTGAGTATGCGTAGACAGTTTTTGTCTAATAGATTTTTTTATAAGATTATCCAAAACTCTAATCACCCTCTTCTTCCAAAACTTCTCCGACTGCGCAACCTTTTTGATCCCAATCACTGTGAAAAATTCCCATCCCTTCTCCATAGTTTTGTTAAATACTCCCAACTTCCAAACCCTGTCATTCAATTCCCATCCCACCCACTATATTTAACTGCATATGAAGCCCTGGTCTTTCATCCTAAGGTTTTACCTTACTTTGAGATAGACAAAGACTCAGTAAATTCTAATGGTTTATTCTTGGAGCAAATCAATACTAAATACGTTGGTTGGCATATCATCTTCACTGATGCATCCAAAATATCACCAGCTAGCCATGTCGGTGCAGCTGTTTGGATCCCCTTTACCTCAATATGTCTTACCTTTAAATGTTCCTCTATTTCTTCTGTTTTCACCGGTGAAGCTATTGCTCTTCTAGAAGCTCTTATGTTTGTGAAATCCCATAATTTAAACAAATCTCTTATCCTTTCTGACTCAAAAAGTTGTCTTCAGTCTATCCTATCTAATCCCTTTCGCTCTGCATCCCGTTTCCCATGTATCCTTAAAATAAAAGAACTGCTTTATGAGTGTCACTCCCTAGGAATTGAAGTTGTCATTGCATGGATCCCAGGTCATACTGGAATCGCTGGGAACGAAATTGCTGATTCCTTGGCTAAAACAGCTACTGAGACAGGCTCCTTGGAGCACACCAACCCTTTTTCCCATGACTTGTGCCTTCTTCCTAAGCTTGAATTATCAAAATCTTGGACGTCTGCTTGGAATATCTCCAAAACAACAAGAGGTAAACACTACGCTGACATCCAACCTGATATCCCTCCAGCGCCTTGGTTTTATAAATTTCGAAAAGCTAACAAAGTAACGACGTCTACAATTTGTCGACTAAGGCTAGGTCATGCATGTACGCCTGTATTTTTGGCCAAAATTAGGATTAGGAATCATTCATTGTGCGAATGCGGTCTTGACGAAGGAAACGTGGACCACATATTCTTTAACTGCACAAAATTACGACGGTCTCTCTATGACATCCTACCCCCTGATATTCCTCGTCCCACTTCTTTTAAATGTATTCTGTCTCAAATCTTTTCCCCCTATATGAATTTTATTTTATGTAAGTTTATAACTGTAAATAATATTAAATTATAATTATCATAATACTAACATACTTAACCTAATATTAGTTGTAGTTTAGTAACTAACTGTGTCGTTATATATGTTGTGTTGTCTCTTTTGTTTTAGAATCATCACGATGTTGAAAAATTTTTAATACTCGCTCTAAATAAACCGGCCATATTATTATTCACTACCCTCAAGCGCCTCAAGCAAAGTTTACGAAACTAGCATTACACGGACACTGGCAGAATTGTGGCAATCAAAGTCACAGTAGCCATAAAAGAAGAAGTGAAGTGAAGTGAAGTGTTGTGTTGTGTTTTTGATCGAAGAGAGTGAAATGTGTTTTCTTTGAAAATTACCAGGAAAATATATACTAAATACCAAACTAATAATGATAATGTTGTTAAAAGATTGCAAGTGTTTTTTAGAGACGTGAAGTTTCTCCATTCAAAAGGAAACTTGTTGAAGTCGGGCGTTGGTGTAACGTCAATTAGCCTGTGACTCAATATTCAAGAATACACAATGGGAAGGCACAGTGGCATAGTCCTCACCGTATTTCTTTGTATAGTATTTTATTGCAAGAGTGAGCGCGGAGACTACATCGGGTGTTACCGACTGAACCTTGAAAATGTGTTGAATATTCACACCGGGCAGTCGGTGGACGTGTGTTTGTCGGCGTGCGAGCAAGTGTACTATAAGTACGCTCTGATTGGCAACGAATCGACGTGTTTCTGCGGCAACGCGCCCGGAGCGCTGCAGCTCGAACCAACCTCGTGCAATGTTTCTTGTCCTAAGAATAATACTCAATCGTGTGGCGGGGATAATGCCTGGAGCGTGTACGATACTGAAGTGAGCGCCCCCGGCCCGCCGGCCTCAGTAACTGTACGCAACATCACGGAGACCACACTCCGAGTCCGCTGGACTTCTCCCTCTGCTCACTCCTTCATATCGGCCTATGTCATTAGAGCCACTATTGTCCAAACTTACTCAGATCTCTTACTAATTCCTCTCGAATGGAGAGTCTCAAATGAAACTTATCAAACTGAACTATTGAATCTACAACCAGGCTCCATTTACAATATCAGTGTAGCTGCAGTAAATATGGATGAGGAAGGAGTAAACATGACGGTGGAGGCTGAGACAGTGATTGGAACACCTGATCCGAGCCCTCCTGACATAGAAATCAAATCAAGGCATGGGGACAGAATGGTTGTTCATATTACTGAAGCTAAAAATGTAAATGGTCCCGTATCTATGTACAGAATAGTGGTTTCCATAGAGCTGTACCAACAAGGTGTCAAAACTGACACTCTTGGAAACTATTCCTATGCCACAGATAATGGTGTTCCTTATTACATCACAGCTGAGCTAGACCCTGATGATATTGCCCATGATTTTATAGTTGGAGACAGAAGAACTTACAATGGTTTTTACAATGCACCATTACCGCTAATTAGTGACATTGATGTGTCTCTTGGTGTTGTCAGTGAGAGAGGGCATGTGAAGAAAATAAGATATGCAGAAACTACTAACAAAATAATACTGAACATCAATGAGCCTGAAGAAGTGAATCCATTGGTGGTAGCACTTGGAGCTGGGATAGCTATTGGTGTGGTGCTGCTGCTTATTGGCATAGGGCTGCTCATCATATTGAAAAAGAGAATCCATATGGTCAGGTTGGAGAGAGGATCTCAATCAATGCCACTGAGTCTCAGCGAACCCTGCATGGAAATAGAAAACTCTGGCTTCATTCAAGATGAAGATGAAAGGGTAGACTACTACAGCAACTTAAAACGCAAACTATGGAACATACCTAGAAACTTCATTGACATTGATATCTCTTGTGTGGTGGGACTTGGCAGCTATGGGAAGTTTACAAAAGGAAAGGTCCAACAGGGTGGACACACTCCCACCTTAGTTCAAGTTATATCAGACAGGGAACTTGAACGGCCAGACAAGAAGCTGATGCTGCAAGAACTGGATCTGTTGATTAAGTCTAATGAACACGAAAATGTGCTCTCTCTGATCGGAATCTGCGAGACAAATACTACCCTCTTTGTTGTTTTGGAGGACATGAAGATATCTTTCAAAGAGATGTTGCTTCAGAGCAGGCAGAGGGACCTTCAGAACAATAAGTTCTGCCTCATCACAGAGAGTAAGCTGCTGCAGATTTGTGTAGACGTCGCTCGTGGGATGGAGTATCTTCACAGCTCAAAAATAGTTCACAAGCGACTCAGCTGCCGGAACATCGTCATCAGCGACAGCGGAGTCGCCAAAGTGGCAGGATTCGGCCTCTCGCACATGAGGCCGCTGCATGAGACGCCCGACTACACGAGGTGGACGTCGCACGAGATGCTGCGGCAGTCACGATTCAACCCGAAAGCTGATGTATGGTCATTCGGATGTTTTATGTGGGAGGCTCTGACGATCGGCGCCACGCCCTACTCCCACAGCGGGAACAAAGATGTAGCGGCTAGGATATTGCGAGGAATGCGTCCGTCCCAGCCTTCTTACGTAGGCGACGAGCTGTTCCAACTTTGTCTGCAATGCTGGCAAGTGGACCCTGACGAAAGGCCTACATTCTCGTCCCTAGTGCAAGAGCTTATACCGTTCGCCGAGGCGCAGGGCACTAGAAACCTGAGCTTCACTCATTACAACGGCTTCGATTTTGAGCCGCATATACATCAGTACGAAATAATCTCATAACATTGTATTCATTACTCTAGATTAGAAATGTAATTAAGACATTATTGCAATAAGTATCCAAAGATCTTGTACTCTTCTATTGCCATGTCGGCGCTTACTCAGAAGAGACTTAAGTGCCTGTGTGCCTAATTTTATATAGGCTGATACTAATCTAAGCAGCTTTAGATAGTAGTACTTACTAATTTTAATTTTTTTATTAGATGACAGACATACCTATCTAGTATTAACCCTCTATGGCCGTTTTTTGAAGAGTTGCAATCTGCCTCATTTCTTTTGTTACCTCCTATTAGGAACCTTAAATTTTGCATGCATAATCTATATTTTACATGCTCTTTGAATCTATACATATAGTCTTAATATTGACAGCTTTTGTTATTTCGAGAAATAGGCACTGAGTTTCAAGAATATTTGACAATACATTAATTACTTTGTATTAGCTGCGTTAGGTACTTAAATCATGTATTTTTGCTGGTTAATTTTAAGACTTATATTTTTCGACTTCTTATAATGCAGTCATTAATTACTAGTTTTGCCCAACAAGGTAAACTATTCGTATTATTTTCCTCATCTGTAAACAGAATTATCAACTGTCCTATGATGTAGATATTTTTAAGATTTTGTAAACTTTTTTAGATACAAGATAAGTAGGTATGTAAGTAGTTATTTTTACAGTAAGTAAGTTTGTAGTGTCAAGTCAAAAAATTATAAATTGAAAACGTCATGACGTTTAACGACATCAGTAGGTACCTTTAACACGTCATGACGTTTTCAATTTATATTTTTTTGAAGGCGACGGACGTATTGCATTTAAATAGCGACGATTAATGTAGTAATATAGTTGCTTAACTCTTTGTAACGCTTTTTGGTAGGTACTCGTATTTATTGGTACTTACATTGATTCCATTTTTTATTGTTTATATGCTATAACATCTAGCTAGGTACATACTATGTTTTATTGATCTGATTTTTTGTATTTTATTTACATTTTTCTATTTTTAGTTTATAAAATTAACTTACTTAATCAATTTGATGATTTTAATGTTATGAAATCCGTCCAATTTTGTATTATTTTTCAAATTTACACTAGGTATGTAGGTACTTATTTAATCAATTTATATGCAAAATCGAATAAACAAATAAATATTATCCAGGTATATTATTTTGTTTAACTAAGGCCTAGATAGTAAAAGCAGTTTCTACGTATAACAGTGGGTTCAACAAGTCACACTAGATCCTGTCACATTACGAAACGTTAGAATCGAGTCACACTGTGTAATGCGGGCACTACACATTGGCTTCAACACGTTTCAAGGTGATCCTTGAGGTCCTACTGCTGAATAAGACTATTGAGTTTGAATGATGACATCCTCAAAATAACGATAGGGTTTGGGATATTTTACTCGTAATGTCAACATTAAGAGCGGCCTGGGGCTGTCTGTTTTTGAATCTATAAAATCTTAGGAAGTGATCGAAGTTTAATGATATTCAAAAAAAAAATTTGATGATGATTAATGTTTCTGGCTTCGAGTGAGCACTTTCTTTGGAGCGTTAACTTATTGTAGGTACCTCTTGGCTCGATCACTTAACACATAAGCGCACCAAACGTCACCAACGCGCCGCAAACCCTGCAACATCTCCAGGGTCTTTTATATGTAATAACTGCGGTCGAGGCTGCCACTCCCGCATAGGCCTCTTTAGCCACGAACGAACGTGGTCGTTTTCGTTATTAAATAACTTCTGTAACTTGACTGACGTCACCTAAATCATCTGCAAAAGATGTATACAGGCCAATGATGATGACACACCTATATAAATACTAATGGGACGGGTGATTGAATGGATAATGAAAACAACGAATGTATTTTTAAATTTATTCAATGTTAATAATATAGACAATGTTCAAGGTACCTTTGAATTGGTTTTCGAGCTTCATAACACTAAGACATTATAACCTTCCATTTTACCTCTTATCATTTAACATTGCAAAATAACACTTCATTTAAAAATCAATCTGACGTTACATACAACTAACTAAACAAATTATAAACATTGACTAAAATATATCAAATTTAAAATTCAAATTAATCGTAACATTTTCAATTTAACTTAATTTTAATTTATTATCGTTACATAAACATTGCAGACCCGTTTACAATAAACAAAGTTAACAAAAAATAATAAAAATAAACATTTCCACCACTGAACCCCGAGCGACAACACTCTCCGCGCTGCGGCGCCGGCGCACGCGAACGGATGCGTACGCGCACCGCGGCCGAGCGGCTGTCTATACATACTTATAATACGCAACAAGTTATAATTCAATAGAATTAGTATAACATATCAATCTCAACATGTGTAAAGGTCGATGAGACACGACTGATCGGCGCTGAGACTCGGTCCGCGGTGGCGGGCGGGCGCGGGCGGGCGGCGGCCGCGCATGGAACCGAGTGAATGTCTTTAATGATTATAATTATACGACCGTGTAGTACCTACGATCGATCCCTACCTCTGGGGACGCGTTCGTGACGATGTCAATATGCGCGAGTTGATTCCTCAGTCTTTAATAAATTGATGACAATGAGCAAGGAGAGTAACGTAAATGAAATAATGCTATGCGATTATATACAGAGCGCGGTTGCCGCGGCCCGCGCCCGCGCCGAGTGTGGATGTCTTATGTCGAGTTCGACTTGAACGCACAGCCATTTTCCTAAACACACTATCGAACCTTACCCTAGCCTAGCGCACCCATAGGCTGCCACCTTCCGTGTATACCCACTAAACTACCTACTAAGTAATTACGATAAACCACTCTATCAACAAATTCAACAACATTTAGCTATTAAAATTAAGGGAGGATGAGATGCGGCTCGCGCCACCTTCCGCGGGCGCGGGCGGCGCGTCCACGTGACAACTAGCTACCTTAGCCCTAGACAAATACCTTAACGTAGCGGCGATGCGATGCGATGCGATGAGGGGTGATGAGGGGGTGCGGTGAGGTGCGGGGGTGAACACTACCGTGATGCTCGTGACTCTACGCACAACAAGAATAGTAAAGGGCCGCTAGAGACCAGCGACATGAGGTTAGCGTGCGGTCGGAGCGAGCGCGGGCCTCGCTGCGTCACTGCGTGCGGGTGTCGGTATCACAGAAACAGTTGAAACCTGCCCTGCAGGCGCCACGGAGCGCCTGCCACATACAAAAATACTCGGGACGACGTTGCACTATTTATTATCCTTCCACTCGATACACTATTCTCAGATAAGTTATCGCACTTAAATTATTTTTTTGTATTTTCGATAATATACTCTCAAATATTGTAACAACTTCAAGTATAACAACGTTAACATTTTTCCAGTTTTTAAATTATCTATACATATCCGTAATATTGTTAATAATAAGACAATTTTAACTAACTAGAACTCGAGGACTATTTAATAGCCGGCAGTTCTCAATCGCGCGGGGTCCGGCCGCTGGTCGGACCGCAGCCGGCAGAGCAAGGGTATGTAACAACAAGGAAGAAGGGACCAACACAGACTACCCCCACCGAGTCGGGCGCGGCTAGAGAACTGCCGACGCGATAGAGGCAAGTCGTACACTTAGCGATAGAGAAAGAAAAGTAGACTAAGAGATTGGAAACTATATCTACCCCCCTGAGCACGCCCAATTCACGATACCGAATGAAAAACCTCGGGAACCGAATTATTTCGTTTAATTGACGATTTAACTTACGCGTACCGTATTCATATTTCCAATAAAATTGAGCTTGTAAAATCGACGTTGACTGGCGTGATGCGTTCAGGCATTCGCCGACACGGCCCCATGTCACCCTCGCGATAGCAGCACCGAAGAAGGCAACGCAACCCCGAAGATCCTGCAGGAGCGGGAGCCGGCCTCAGATCGAGACGAAGACTGCACAAGCTGTGCCCATCCATGCCATGTAACGTCACGTGGCCACGTGTTATGTCGATGTCGTGTCTGTCCGTCGCGAGAATGACATCAATACATATTAATTGACACAAGACGATATCTGTACCTACCCCCAAATATACATATATTTAGTAGTAGAGATGAGAGAAAAATTCGAAAAACACCAGAGAAATCGAACAGCGATACCTAATACACTTTAAAGATTGAATATACATTTATAACTATCTACTCGTTTGAATGCAACTACAACTGCGCAATGTTACCTACATAACACACGTTTATAGACGTAGTAACAATACCACAACGTATAACGAGATGTCGTTGGACAGTTGAAAACGCTTAAATCGATCTAATTCTATGCTCACCGAACGCTCGGCGCGAAACATTCGCGGACAAAACCGTCTCAATTCCGTTTTCTTATAACTACCGTACATAAGCCGATTCAATTAAATGTATTATGTTCTTTTCTTTTGTACTTCATTCCTTTTGATAAGTATTCGACCGCCTTCGGAAGGTGTAACTTAACATGTGCAATATTGGCGCCCGCCGCGTGGCGGCTCCTTTATTGGCGCCCAACGCGGGGCCATGACTACGGCCGGACAGCGAAGACAGGCCTAACAACAGAGCGCCTGCGCGGTTTCTACAACGATGGCACTTCTGAGGTAAACGAACACAACTTAAAACTAGTCTCGCGCGGGCGAGCGGCCTCGGCTTCAAGAACCTTGACAATGTGTAAACGATCACAGCTGTCTCGCTGCGCTCCTACAGCGAACTGCACTGAGAGTGCGACTACTGCGCCTACGGATCACTAACTCAAACATGCTGGCTACGAGACGGCGCATTCAAAAATAAACTTTCAATTACATAATTATAGTTACTGTAAATAATAATATATTATCATATTGTCATCTTGAATATATAGAAATCTGCTTTAAAATGTTTAAAATATGTAATCATCTACTATTCTGGACATGCATTATTATTTAAATTGTACTTACATCGTAAGATAATTTTAGACCGACAGATGACGAAATATAATAGAACATTCCTAAAGAAAGAAAATAAAAAACATTTAAATTTACAAAATGTATAAAAAAATAAAGATCTTTACCGAGAAATCAGGAATGACGAAATCTGCTATCCAGATTCAACAAAATATTATGTCAATAATAAAAACAAAACTCTACGTGCATGCAACTTAACACGGTTACAATGTCACTATCAATTTCAACGTCCCATCAATAAACTTATGAAGCAACTTTGGTTAGGATTAGGACATCATTTGGTAATTCCTAGTATTGCGTTGCTTTAGATTGCACAGCTCCTCGGCGCTCGCGGTAAACGAATGTACACAAGTACCAATAAACGTCTTCTAATTCTAACGATGCCGTATAACTAAAACAATAACTTATCAATGGTAACATTTACAATGAAATCAAACTTTTTAAACAATAAGTATGTTGTGGCGAATAAAATACAAAAATAATATGTGCATGGAATAGGAATTTCCGTGATAGGACATATCACAATCGTACTTTTTTAAATCTTAAACAACAACCTGCCGCTAGGCGGAGGAAACAAAACTTGTCATCACGATGTCAAACGTAAAATATAGCAATAATAATTATGCTCAACACTATACAGGCGTTAATTAATATACATAAACATCTATTGTAATCTAACTCATTCGATACGGGTCTGGTCTGTTCGCTCGTGCAGAAGCACCCGACTTTACAAAGACGCCATTTTGTATTACCATCTCACTTTAACTTACACAAACTTAGGAGAGGAATCAAAATGGCATCTTTTAAAAACATAGCCACTACAAGATTGTGTTAAACTTGTAAATCTATCACACAAGACGCGTATCGAAGCTGCGTAACTAATATTCTCTGTGAGACAAAACAAAACAACATAAAACTAGAAGTCAGGTAACTCGCGCCACTTCTTGGCGACGCGGCGCTAGCGGGCGGGACTCGGTCATACAACAGCGGTTTGACTAGAACTAGTGACTCACTGCACTTTGTACAACAGCTCACGGACAAAAGGCCTTTTGTTAACTGTACTCAGTGATAATGACACTCTATACACGACATGTTTTCAGAGGGTACTATTAACGGTAGAGGTAATTGTACTTAATGTATTGACTGTAAAGATCGATAACACTTGCTTTTGTATATCGAACATCATTAGCACTATATACAATTGAATAATCAACAGTTACAATCAATTTATACCAGCAATACCTAAACATCTACCTATAACATACTAACAAGATCTAAAAAAAATCCTGACCTTGGATGTCCTCCTAACCATACAAACACATGTGACACTCAACATAAAATTCTGTTGCTTTTGGACTCCAAGAATCAATTACCTTTAAAAGTCTTGTTGTTTACACATTGTAACACTATAATATCAGACATTAATGTAGATTATGTAGTGGCTTAAACAAGGCTAAAGAATCAGGCTGCAATGGCCCGAGAATCAGGTTTTAGGATCAAGTTAGGTGTCTTTATTTGTGACATGACATTCTTTTATAGTTACTCGTAACTTAAACAAACTGCTATAATGACCATAGGATCCAGATTTAAGGATATAAATCTCTGCTTCTACAAAAAAACCCTCAGTGTACACAAAGGCTGTCTTCATAATGTATCAAACGTCTTACGTGGCTTTTGACTTTAAGGTCTGATAAATGTCTTTTTTGTGATTTTTAAAGGTAACTTCACATGGCTTTGTCACTTAGCTTACTTGTAAGTCTCGTGGCTTGTACAAAGTGCCCGTGGAGTTTACTGCATGAGCTGGGAGATGGCGTTGTGGCGCGTGCGCTTGAGCTCCTCCTCTTGGATCTTCTGCTCGATGAGGTAGTGCGCATTGCCGATGGCCGTGGCGCTGCCTGTGATTGTGACGATCCGGTTACGCGTGCCCGGCGCGAATGTACCCTTCTTGGAGATCTGAATGTTCGCGCCGGACATCTGCTGGATCTCAACCAGGCTGCGCCCGCCGGGGCCTGGAATTGGGAAAGAGTCGTTAGGATATGAGAAAGTTAATGATGGCGTTTCTCGAATTATGCCCGGTTCCTATATCCAACGTGGAGTTGGCCACTTGCTCATACGAACGAACGAACGGATGACCGTAGATCGATCGTCATAGCAACGTTGTTATCTGTCAAAAAGTGTCGTACATTTTGCGTTGTATAAACAAAGTTTCTATATAGATAGATCGACGGTTATCCGTACGTTGGATATATAGGAATCGGGCATAAGTCAAGTGAAGTCTAGACGAGTCAAATCATTCGATTGGCATTCTTCTTTAGCTTGGTTATAAGATCTTAGATGAATTTCCGAAACAAAGGCTAGACTCCAAGCCGTTTTTGCCGCCCTCGTTCTTCAAGGCATATTTCGAATCTTTCTTTTAATAAATTAAGATTATTAAGAGTCCCTACCTATCCTCATCGAAGTAACGCCTTTAGTCATAAGAGCTTACTAGATTTTATTCCTGTAGTGCATAACAGAGATACAGAGCCAGAGGGTCTTGACTTTCGTCTTGCAACTATATTTCTGCTGAATATAGTTGGCGCCCAACACGGGGCAAATTGAGTACAAGCAGTTCAAGTTTAAACTTTGGGAAGCTAGACTAGAGAAAGGAAACTCACCCAATATAGCTCCGACGATGACCTCCGCGATCTCGACGTTCTTGGAGTCCTTGGCGCCGCCGTCAGCCGGCGCGGGGCTCTTGCTGAGCGGCAGCAGGCCGGCCTGCGGGAAGCCCTGCACGCCGCCCGCCGACAGCGAGATGGGCGCGACCGCCGCTGCGGGCCGAAGCGCCTCGAATGCAACCTCCGCGAAACGCTCTAGCCCCCCCACCCCTCCCCCGCCTGCGGACGCACTCACACGTCTACGAGTCGCTGCTGACTTCACTTCACACTTACTAAAGAACGTTTCGCGCTGTTGCCGAGAGAACATGTGTTAGCGTGCGCCGGCCGCACAGCAACTGCCTTTCCGCGACCCCCCTAGGTGATGCTAGTGTACGTTCAAACTAATCCTATGCCTAGTAGGTACAATATATCTGGACTAACTATACTTATTTTCTGGTAAGTATATAACGAATCTTATCTTAACTCCCGTATAAGATAATAAGGCTACTTTCTTAACCTACGACCCAACGACCTATGATTCGTAGGTGATGCTACTTTGTTTTAACTACCCCAATTACCCCTAATAACACATAGACCCAAATAATCCTAAATAGCCACCTCAAGATTATACGGGTAAATCTTCAAGTTATGCTTAAACGCCCTTATTCTAATGCCCTTTATCTTTATATATCTTCTTGTAACCTATCTAAATTGCCGCACCTATATCGCACCATTGAATATTAGCTACTGAGGAAATTACAATTTCCTATTGACATATTTGCCCTGCGCAGTGGGCTAGAGAGTTTCGTGGGTTTACATTCATATTTTTGCTTTCCAATGATGGACAGCCAGTAATCGTGAAGTTCGAAATTTGGATTTTTAACAATAAAAATAACAAATACTATCAAAGTTTAGCACAAATTTTGCTATGATAATATCTTAACTTGATAGCTCTTGGATAAATTTATCTGAAATCGCGTGTCTTTACGCCATTCCACTTCACGTAAGGTTTCGTGTTCGACTTTGCGAATTGCCTTTTTATTACTCGGCTGTCCTGTTTTTTTGTCTCCATAAATCAGCTCGTCTATACATTTAGGTTCTTTTATTGTCCTCGTATCTATGATCAGTTCAAGAATAAAACATTACAGAAATTTAATGGAAAGAAATAGCACTCACTGATCAAGCAACTACAAGAGTGATCAAATGTAAAACCCATAAAGTTCTATCTCTACCAACGCTATGTGAAAGTGGTTGTGTTTCGAATCTACGCAAATTCTACTCAAAAACAGAACGTTTGCAAAAAATAGTCCATGCATTGTGTTGTTGTTGCAACTAAACCGTAGCACTAGCATTACCCACTCGACTCGCGTGAATCCAACTTTATTTTAACTCGTCAATGTTGGCAGCGCTGTGTTGCGGATTTGGAAGAGAAAAGATGAGGGAAAGAACAACTTATTGTATTTTAAAAACTAATTGGGATGGCAACTCTGGGAATCTTTGGCGCCGTAATCGCACGCACACATTCTATTGGTTGAAATAATGCTGACGTAATGATAACGCCAGCGTATTCGGCTCTGATTGGTTGTTATTGGCAAGCGACGCTTACACCATCCTCTTCTGTTCTAAATATATTATACTACTGGCTTTTGAGACTATTATACTGTAAATATTCATTCCAGAAGTTAACTGAAACAATATAAAAGACGCGTTTGAAAATGTAGTTTCACGATATTAAAGTTCTAATTCAATAAGTTGTTCCTTCTATAGTTTTATTTATTATGCTGTGGACAACATAATATCTAAACTATGTAGAAAAGAAATCTAAATTAATCACATTTGAATTGAATTTTGGGCTTCAATATTTTTTAATATCAGTTTGTTTTTTTTTACTTGATTACCAAAGCGGCTTGAAATCTTAGACGCACATTATTTATACGGATTCGCCGCCAGGAAGTACTAAGAATGCAAGCAATTTGCATTTAATCCGATAAAAAAATAATATGATATTTTTTGGTAATATTTAATTTGTCCACAGCATAAATCTGTTATGTATTGCCGACAGATGGTATGAGAATAAGCGATGTCAAAAGAATTTTGAAAACGTCGAGCTATCAGTATCAAATACTCGGTAGTTATAAGCCAATCGGGTTAATTTACATCAGCAATACAACACATAACTTTAAAACTAAAACATGCACATAATAAAATAAATAAATTATCTATTTACGACCGAATTGTATTGCAAATGCATGACACTTCCGAAAAGAGTTCGCAATGGCGATTTAAGACCGGTTATTGTGGTCTATCATCATAACTGTCATGTTTTAGAGTTATGGAAGTAATATTTAGACAAAAATCTTAAATGATGTAGTTGTGATTGAAATAGTGCATAAAATGTTATTATGTGTGAGCAACTGTACATAGCAATAACAAGATAAAACATCTTTGTGACTATAATTTACGAAAATAAAACACATTTTTGTAATACAACCCGGTCACAGTGAAAACTAAAAAGGTGTAGTAAAACGTTAACACGACAGCCAATCGAGTACCATAGTAGAATGAGAAGCAAAGAATTTAGAATTTCGAAAGCGATGTGACAGAAAGGTGTCTGTGATAGTCACAGCCTTACCACATACGTCTCAGGCGAACGCAAAACGCTCAGTAAATGTTCCAAGCGGACACTGACAGCCGGCAACAGCTGTCAGTTTGACAGCTGGCAAACCACCTGTCAGCCTGACAGCCGAGTCAGTTTGACAGCTGTCAGTTCGAAGAAAGAGCGCGAGCGAGAGTGCAGGTCAATAGCTCAAGTTAGGTGTTACTATCTACAAGTTAGAGTATACCCCGGACAATACACATTGGACACAGACGAACCATGATCTCTAAAAGCGAGATTTCCATTTACAGCGTGACCCCGTACCAGATGACATCCACAAGCATAATCCACAGATTGAAAATATCCTTGTCTCTGAGACAGGGATTATTTCAAAGGTGTAGGTAATGAGTTGTCTTTTGGTACGGCGGCTAGTTTTACGTATGAAGTACCTACCCGCATTCTCACTAGCGCCAACCTTCGTAATTCGGCCAATTTGTAGCCCAGACGTACCTAATACCATTGTGTTGGTACAAATACATACAATTTAGTTTTCCGAATTCCTAAAACAGAGCTGGGGGTAGCTCGTTGTGAGCAAATAATGTCATGAACACTAAATAATTTATAACATAACAAGTGTATATAACAAAGACGGCAACAGCGATTTGAACAAGGCATCCAAGGTCAATGATAACTGATAAGTATTATTTATTACTGTAATGATATTAGTTCTGCTATAACGTCTTTGTTCAAATACACAGTGAACAGAGGCTACAGTTATGTAAAAGTACTTGAATCGAGCAACTAATTAACGGATGCAAACAGTTCCCATATATTAGACCTACCTCTAACGAGAAGCGCCATCACTGTAGTATCTATTGAATTTCAGATTGATTTAGTGATTTTATGGAAGAGAACCTAAAATATGCCATGCAATTCAATAATTTTCATCGTTTTTGAATGCAGATTTCGTTGAAACAAATGACAAATAAAAATTTAAAAGGTTTCTGATTGGTTCGCGGGAGAAATAAATATATATTATACTATATAAACTTTTGTATATATATTTGAACATAACTATAGCCTCATCTGGGTGTAGGAAGTCTACGTGTGAGGGTAGTAGGAAGTGAAGGTAGTGGGGATGTCTAGAGAGGGTAGTCTGTATAAAACTGGTGAGAACATAGGGTGCTCCATTGGCAAGTAATTACAATTTGCATGAAAAGACTAGCTATTAAAGATACGATTAAGACTTTTTATTATCTGTTTGAGTTATTTAGTTACCAATATTATTGCCAGTGGATACCTTACTATTTGTTTTAGGATGGCGTTTATCAACACATTAACCATTGTTTAAAATAATGAGCATTATTTGATATAAAGAAACGTGGTTAATATATTGAATAACAACATCAATGTCAAATATTTGCTATATCATAATTTAAATAACAAAACAAGGTCATTAAGAAATCAGAAAATAAATTTAAAAATGCGAAGTTTCGTATAAAGAATTGTACTACTCGTTCCTGAAAATATGCAACAATGTTTGTAGAAGTGTAACCATATTAACTTTTATAAATATGTATTTACAAAAATAACTATATAAATATCAGTCATCTGGTTACAACACAAGCATTATATTGCTTAGCTTCAGACTAGATGACGCTAAGTGGAAAGTCCAAAGATGTTTATTTATTTCTAAAACCTTTAGCTCAATAGTCAAAGCATATATTTGACATTAACTTGTCTTAAACGCCCTAGTATGTTAGGGAACTGTGTCATATGAACATCTGCACCTAACAGTCAACTAACAAATTGCAATCTAAAAGAAAATGTTGAAACCAGTACCTACTCTAAACTGTTGCCAGCTTAAAGATATACCTACTTATTTGTGTAAATTGTGAATATATATCGGCTAGTTTTCAATAGATTATTGAGATATTACCTAAGATTTATAAGTTCAGTTTAGTCCTTGCTCTTCAAAGATAATTTAAATTTTCGCAACTACCCTAATTTAACATGGAAAAAGCAAAAACAGTGTAGGTACCTCGACGTTTCGATGACTACAGTCACCGTGGTCACGAGTAGACTCAGTGTACCACGGTGACTGTAATGTCATAAGTCCCGATAATATTTTTAAATATGTTTTCAAGTCGCGATAGTTTAAAAAGTTTTATTAGAAACCATTTAAAAAAATGATGAATGAAATCGATACAGCCGTTCTCAATTTACAGCGTGACCAGAAGAAATAGGGATTCTTTTTTCTATACCTACTATAGAGTAAACCTCCGAGCTACTTTGACGAAACGAACCTTTGACGAAACGCACCTTTGGCAAAATTGGCTTTGACGAAAACCAGTTTTGACGATACGCATAAAACACAAACCTACATCAGTTCGACAGTTAAATGCAGATGTGTATGTAATGTAGACTAACCGAGTCCAACTGGGCTGATGGGTCCTATATACCAACTATACAACGTGATTCATAATTGGTATGTTATCCCGGAAGGGGACTTTGTGACCATGAAAATGAACAGTTGTGTCGGTGCAAATCTTGTGAATTCTAATTTTCAGTTTTTCATACAAAAACTTTTTTTGTTAAATCTTTTGACAACCCTAAGTTTGTCAACACTGTAACACCTTTCCTACTAGGTTCGCACAGATTGAAAATAGTAAATACCTACTAATAATAAAAATGCCTACTAGTTCGACAGTTAAATGCAGATGTCCATAATGTGTATTGTGTATGTAATGTAAACTAACCGAGTCCAACTTGGCTGATGGGTCCGAAGACCTGTTGTGCTTCCTGCTGCAGCGGGAAGTAGGCGGCGGACATGGGCGGCGCCGGCATCGCCTGGGGCAGCGCCAGGCCCAGCACGCCGTGCTTCACGAGGAGGGAGAGGGCGGCAGATATCTCCGAGATGCCGCCCTCGCTGTAGCCAGCTTGGCGGAGGGCCACCTGGAGGGAACGATACTTGTATCACTTTGTGTTAGATATGTTATGCATGTGTGCCTTGTCAAAGTTCAATAAATCAGTGCAAAGCTAACCAGCGATCGTTTCACTTGTCTGCCCCTCAGCTCGCATATTTAACACTTTGTTAAGTTTGTTTTTTGTATGGCCGGAATCTTGATGCTCCGTATTTTGTACCACGAAACAGTGGATTCATTTTTGTCCCTCTCGGCGTCACGCTCGCTTTTCGACCAGGTGCCATACTAACCCCCTTGTGCATATTGGTTTCGTAAACCTACTTTAGCTAACGGATATTAAATCTGTTACTGTCTCTTTTGATTGACATAAGAGTAACAAGAAACAATTCCTTAAATTTATATTATTACTACTAGCCCATACTGTCCCATTGTTGTGCAAAGGCCTCCCCCCACTTTCGCCAGTCACGCCGATCCAGTGCCTTCGACCTCCAGTCCCTCTCAAAGGCGTCTAGTTCATCCCGCCATCATCAAATTTATATTAAACTGACAAATCTCTATGAATAAGACCATAGGTTTATGGGGTCAGGCTTGTTACTCACCTTGATATGGTCTAGCGTGTGCTGTGTGAGCGGTGCGGGCGGCTGGCTGCCGGGCGGCGCCAGTGAGAGCGAGAGGGACAGCGCGCCCAGCGAGCCAAGCCCGGCCGCCGCCGCCGCCGCCGCTCCATTCACCAACACCGAGCCCACCCCGCCCACTCCACCGCCCAGACCGTGGTTCTGGAATAGGGGATACCGTCTCAATTAGTCCTTAAAGACCTTAGAGAAAGTAAGAAATAGTGTATATTCCTTTCTCAGTCACACAAAAATAAAGAATATACAACGTGATTCATAATTGGTATGTTATCCAGGAAGGGGGATTTTGTGAACATGAAATGAACAGTTGTGTGCAAATCTTGTGAATTCTAATTTTCAGTTTTTCATACAAAAACTTTTTTGTTAAATCTTTGGACAACAAGAAGCATTTTATTATTATTTAGTTTTTCTTTACTAAAGTAAAGAGGTTCCGAGATTCCCGGCACAGATCCTGCGTTCGCCTCCGAAGAGAGGAGCGCGGGTAAAACTGGGGCTATGTTAGTAAAATTTGGAATTGATCCAACTCTTTAAAAAAAATACGTAATAAACAAACATAGCCCTTAGATACTAATTAAGTAAATTAAGTATATTAGGTTTAAATCTGAGAGGATTAATATTAAATGTATCGATAAATGATTGTAATGTCAATTACCCGACTGAGAAAAATGAGGGTAATTATTATGTTTCTGAGAGAAGCAATTGAAAAAGCCGTGAAGTCTCAGTTAAATCGATTCGCAATACTGTTACGTCAAGCTGATAATATTATAATCGCGAATGAAAATGTAATTGATAATTCATATTCTACACGTGGTCGAATTGTTCTGAAAAGTAAATTATTAATAGTCCGAAATACCCAAAACTGTATATACTTCCCCAAAATATACATTGATACGTACCTCCGACTTAATGTTGGACTCTAAACTTCCGAAAAGTGACAACCCGGTCAAAATCTGTTCATTAGTATTAGTGTGATACTGGAACAAACAGACAGGCAATCAGGGCGTCTACTCTGCAAAACGAAAAACGAAGTTTCGTGACAATTTTCGGGGTCAGCTTATGTTGGTGGATACTGAATTCGTAATAGTTCACCAACATAATTAGAACCCGAAAATTGTCACGAAACTTCGTTTTTCGTTTTGCAGAGTAGACGCCCAGGACCGGCCACACAAGGCCTCTATTCCAATTGAATATATAAATATATACGAATATATAAGTATATTCTAATATCACACTATTTATCTGGGTTGCTATTGTCAGTTTCACACTTCTAGAGTGAGTGAGCGTGGTCTTACCTCGACACATTAGTTTTTATGGAATGTTTATGAACGGCACAAGATGGTGGAAAACTGACAGATAGTCAGCTCGATACTACATATCTACGGCTTGCTACAGTACATAAAGGCCAGCTGATACTGGGTGTAAAAGACTACTCCATAAAACTGAAATTCGGACTTCAAACCGTGCTACCTGATTTGAGATTTCGTATCAGGAAATGAGAAAAAATATTTTTTTAATGTTAATGTTTATATTTCTCGTGAACTGATTGTTAAATTGTGGTCATTGACATGCCTTTTGCTAATACAGCAGCATGGTCTGAAAGCATCCCCATTTCAGTTTTCAGGAGTAGTCTTTTACACCCAGTATACATTGTCTTTTATTGTGTCAAAATACCAAAAAACCTGTACATAATATTGCGATTAACTTTCAATTTCACAAAACACCGATCTTTTGATTAGTGTAAGGACTTTGATCATATAAAGCTCGGACATTTCCATATTTCATGGACACCGTAATGTAGAACAAGTAAAAACGAAGTTTAGACAAGAGCCATAGCCATTTTAGCAAGAGATGACAAATTAAGGGACTTTGCGAACTACCACGTAATACCATGACCACTTCAGGCGCGGAAAAGTTACAACTTCGACAAGATTAGAGCCCGCGATGATGCATTGCCCGGGCTGCCTTCACCTCGGTCACAAAGCCTATGACGCCGAAGACGAAACTCAGAAAGATGATATTTCGGTAAAAGCACCGATTAGCAAGTGCGGTTTAACACTATAATACCAAATATAACTACAAACAATATTTCGGCATGGTCTTGGTATGGTGTGGTCGGCAAAATCTTTAAGCACTAGGCCACAACATATAGTATAGAATCTACAATATATAACGATAGATAGATATAGATGCAGGTTAGTTAAGTGTAGAGCATCGAGGAACGGGCAAGGGGCGTGAAACCACTTTAACACGCTCTCAAGTGCCTTCACACGTGTAGCGGCGTTGATGTGACCGTACAATAGCACTTATTGCAAAGAAATAAGGACTAGGGGAGGAATTGGTTTGCATATAGGTACAGCAGGCACACAAAATACAGACATATTCGTTTTTTATAGTGGTCTTTTTGGACTTTTCCTGAGTGTGATTTTGTGACGATCGAATTATGTGGGTCCTTAGTTTTTATCATTCTAAAAGTACAAAATCTCATAACATAATTAGCGAGTTTATCAATTCCCATCTTTAGCAACAGAAACAGATCCCATCCAAATATAAATCCGCTATCATAGCTAACTACTGTCACGGCATGTTGCTGTATCAAACATTCCTCAACCTTTAAGTTGCAGACCAAGAGCTAAGATAAGTTAGCTTAGCTTAGCTCGGACGCAGTTTATCATAATTGTGTAATAGTTTGCAGTCTGCACACAATTATGAAAACCTGCGTCGGCTACGCAAGCTAAGCTAAACTAACTTAGCTTAGCTAAGCTAATCTAACTTAGCTTAGCACTTGGTCTGCAACTCGCACAGAGTATCAGAAACATCATGCTTAGTGCAAAATCCCTCAACCATTTCAAGTTAAATTTCGAATCGATCTATTGCTTCTACTTTTCTTGGTTAATAGTTTTCATTAATTCAATCTGATAAGAGAAAAATCACAACCCTCGCTAGCATGTTAGTGCAGAGCATACCGAGATGGTTTCTCGTCTCGACAAAATTTGTCACATTTAAAATCAATAGATAGGAAAGACCGAGATGGTTTCTCGTCTCGACAAAAGTCACATTAGAGATCAGTAGACAGGAAAGGGTGGCATCACAAGACAGTGGTCACATAAGCGCCGTCACAAAGCATACAGAGTTCCCGTGAAATAGCGTGTTGAAGTTGTCACCACCTCGGTCACCTCGGCAGAAGGCACGGCGTACGGCGAGCCGGTCGGATTGTAGTTGGCGACGGGGCCGGCCACGTCGGCGTACGACACGTTCGGACACGACCCGGATTGGGGGTCGTCGACGACCTTCTGCAGGATCATCACGCATGCCTTCTTGTTGTTCTCTTTCTCGCCTGGAAGGGAATGTTCACTGTTAGGTATGTGCGAACTATGTATTGTGTGTGAGGTGTGGGTAACTCTGCTGACGAACATTTTACCCCGATTTTACTGCCGGAGGCTTTGTGCTGAAGTGAGAGAAGGCTGAAAATATATTGATATTTAACTTCATCTGTTTTTGAGTGTAGAAATAATAGAACGCAAATATTCGCGTTCTATTATTTCTACACTCAAAAACAGCTGAAAAGTTGCAATTTTAACCCTAGATCACTACATATTAGTCTCACAGGCGACACGGTTCCCGCACATTCGCTGTTTTGGTATGTTCCCGACACTCCTCCGCCCTGCCGCGCTCAGTACCTTCCTTATTTGGTGTTTTAGTACCCTGTGCGCACGCATTACGTTTGCACGCATCTTACTTCCGGAGTTTTAGCGGATTGTTAGTCTCACAGACTAATGACTAGTGATTACGCATCTAAAATAACTCTAGGTAAATTTTAAAGTTTTAGGCCAGTATCAAAGATATCTTACAGATTGAAAATGTCGTGGCTAGTACTTCTCAAGCACAGCTAAACAAGCGAAAAATTTGCGCAGTTTGCCCATATCAGAAGCACAGGATGACCAAAGTCTATTGCTACTCCTGCAGGAAGGTCATTTGTGGCGAGCATATCATTGCTGTCTGCTCAGACTGCCAGGAATAATATTTTAATATGTTTTATAGTTTTTAAGAAATACTAATACATGTTCTATCATGTTACCTACTTTTTTAACTAATAAATGTCATATTTAGTAAATTACTGTAGTTTTAGTTTGTTAGTCAGAATGACTAATATTTAGTGACTGAGTAACTCGAAAATATGTTTAGTGATCTAGGGTTAAATAAATAATGGCTCCTTGGATTACTTATTGTCTAAGGGAAGGTTCATATCTGACGGAACATGCGTCGCGTATTATCGGTCGCGTAACGCCAGAACAGACAAATGTATAGAAAAACACTTGACCGTTCACACTCAACCGATGATATAGTTATGATACGCTCGGCGTATTTTACGTCAGATATGAACCTTCCCTAAGCTTCCATAGTGTTTTAGCTTGAGGGATGTCAGAAAAACATAACTTGCTAAAGTACCTATGCATGCAACTGCGTAGGGATATTTAGTTTCTACAGCGTGTTTATTCCAAATTAATCTTGTTATACTATAGAAGGCTTGTTTCACCATATCAAAGTAAGGTACTGATTAGTTGCTTCCTAAATAACCTGTTTGGCAAGTAGGATCAATAACTCATAGATATGCCATCTGGTTAATACCATCGCTGATTCCGGTCGAAGCTGTGCGCGCGGTACTGCACATTATAACTGTTATACTCGTAGCTAGCTATTAGGATATGGTGAAATGTTTAGTGGACTTAAGAATAATACTGCTCAAACGGCTGTTAATGCCCGGTTCCTATATCGAACGTACAGATGACCGTAGATCGATCGTCATAACAACGTTGTTATCTGTCAAAAAGTGTCATTACATTTTGTGTTGTAAACAACGTTTCTATAGAGATAGATCGACGGTCATCCATACGTTGCGTAGGCATCGGGCATAAATCTGTCACCTAATTAGAATGTGACTGACAAGAAAAACATCCTCTAAATCACAAATGACAGATAAATAATGGAGTAACTATCCCACAAAATCCTCGAGAAAAACCGATTCAATTATGTCAAATTTACATAAAGCTATCGGTGACTCGTCAAAGAAAGAAAGAAAGAAAGAAAAATCATTTAAGTATTCTTAAATGATTTTAAGGACCTCAAGGATCACTTAAGTTTCGTTTTACATACTAGGTGATTCTAATGCCTGTTCCAACGCGACTCCCTACACCAGGGAAAGAATCAGGCAAGAACCTGGTGGTGTGGGCCTAGCTTTTTTTTAAAAGCGATCCCTTAACAATCTAAATAGTCAAGCTTCAGTGGGAAGCCTGTCGTAAGTAAAGCTTGTGTATAGCCTTTGAACAAACATAATAAGTAGTCAAGGGTAACCAGTGCTTCGCTCGTCTAAGCGTGAATATAAGCATCACCTGTATATATCACCACTTTGCCATGCCTTCCTCTCGAATACGCTCCAGCGATTAACAATTCAGACAAACGGCAAAACTCATTCCACAAGCCATTAATGAACCACACTGATATAATTGGCCTAATTTAAACCAAATAGCTTACGAGGTTTTAAAAATATAATAATGTTAACGACACGTATTTGAATACGCTATGTTTCGTGGCCTACATAGAGTAACGTTGCGCTGGCAACGCGTCAATGTTTGAACTGCTGAGTGATTAGATAAGTTTATGTCACACGTTATGTTTTGACTTTCTACTACATTTATATCCAACTAGCTGCGCCCTGCGGTATTACCCGCGGTGAATAGTGCCTGTTCCCATGGGAATACCGGGATCAAAAGTTGCCTATTTTTTAATCCAGGGTATAAGCAATTCTGGTACCAAATTTCATCTAAATCCGTCCGGCCGTTTGAGCGTGAAAGAGTAACAAACACACTTACATACTTACACACTTACACACACACAAACTTTCACCTTTATAATATTAGTGTGATAGTGTGATAGTGTGATTAACTAAACAAGTGGCAATTCAATTACGTTAGAACAGAAGAGAGCATTTTCCTGCACTCCCGAGGTACATTTCTGTGCATAACTCCGAAGATCCTCATCAGATCCTTATAAATTTTGTATGGGACCCCCCTTGGAGTATCTTCTTTCCAGCAAAAAAAGAATCTTCAAAATCGGTTCATAAACGATGAAGTTATCCGCGAACAAACATAATATGTAACTGTATATTCCTATTGTTGCTGTAATGAGTTCATTATTATTATTATTATTATATATATAGGTATAATAATAATAAAGCTTTATTTAATTCCACACACAAAAATAATAATAGTAAATTAATAATAACAAGAAATTGATGAAATTTTCACAAGCATTAGTAATTAAGATTTATAAAAAAAAATATTTCATCAGTCGTGTATGGACCCCTTTTGGGTAAAAGTCTCCTCCTATATATAGGTATAGCGACAACATAATATATAGATAGAGCGACAGATGCGAAAACAGTCGTGAATTCGTGACCATATTTCGTTATTTCATTTCATAATCTTCTGTATACAACACATTCAATTTTCTTTCTGTGCTTATACATAATTAATTACATACTTACATAATTAATGTTTTAGGAGCATCCATTACATATTTATAGGAGTTTTAGCTCTCTGACTAATTCATCATCGCTGAGCGGAAAGCATCGATAAAACTGAAATTTGATTGGTTACCATTAATATAACAACCAGCTATTAAGACTGAATTTTACGAAATTCAAAGGGGTTCAAAGAGGGTGAAACTTTGGTATGCGTATTTTTCGACGGATGTTTGATTTAATATTCAATTTAGTTTGTGATAATAATATAACCGTGTTTTTAAAAATACTTAATACATTTTACTTTTTTTTTAATTAAGAAATAATATTTAATAGGATGATAGTGTATTTTCATTTAATCTTAACCTGATCACTGATTAAAATTTGAATAACTTTTGTTTTAGTACAACTTTGCCGACTTGATAAAGCTTTAAAAAGAATTCACAGCATTTCATATCCACATTTTTCATTCAATTGTCAAACGAATTCGTAGTTTCATATTCATTCACATTTTGAAACAAAGCATTTTCGAGTTATAAAAAACAAAGAGTTATAACTGTGATCTGTTTATCCGTATAGAGTTACAGAACAGCGCGGATCCAGGTCACGGGTCGCGTGGCTCACGTTACAAAGGACGGCCGCGATCCGGTAAGCTGCGTCAGCTCTTATTATTTCCACCAATCAATATAGCTCACTTTATCATTTCCTTTCCCTAAAAACGATTTGGCTAATGGTAGGATGACTGCTTTCTTGGTTGGTGATTTTGATAGTATTTCTTGTCTTGCGAAAACTGGTTTATCGTGAAACATTATCGGTAAACGCTACAGGAAGACAGAAATACATAGACGTGGGTTTTATCGCGTCATTTACCTTATAATGTGTCCATGTCTTCTTCTTCCTACCCTTATCCCACTACATGGGGTCGGCACGACATGTGTTCTTCTTCCATTTCCCTCTATCAGACGTCATCTCAGCACTCACTCCTTTCTTACTCATGTCATCCCTCACACAGTCCTTCCATCTTTCTTTGGCCTACCTCTACACCTATATCCATGTGTCTTAAATCCATCTTAATGCGTCCATGTATTTCTAAATATTAATTGAATCATCAATTATCCAGGCGGAGATGGCGAGACGAGCTGGACTTTTTTGAAAAGGAATGGGCCCTCATCGCTGAAGACAGACAAGTGGAAAAAGAGAAGGGAGGCCTTTGCCCTGCATACACACAACAGGCTTAAAATAATAATAAAAATAATTGAAATGGCTAAAGTTTAAGAAAGACTATGGAGGACATTGAAAACTCACCCACAACGGTGATGCACCGCTCCTGCAGCGACAGCTCCTTAGCCTTCTGCGAGATCTGGACGTAGCTGCCGCTCTGCTCCTTGATCTGCTTGATGTAGTTGCCCCCTTTGCCGATTATCATGCCCGCTGTGGAGTTCGGCACTAGGATCTTCACCTGGAAGTAAATACATAGTTTAACCTGAATGGGGTCAAGATATGAGTTGAAGAGAGATTAAAGGGTGTTAACCAATCGATCGATAGTTGTTGGTGTGGGAGACATCGATCGACCAATCCATTCCACAATCAACCGATGCCATCGATCAGCGATAGATCAATTGGTCTCAAAGAGATTAGGTTTTTGGTCAAGCGATTGGATCTTCCAAAAAGTAAACATAATCGAAGATGAGTGAAGTGATGATATCCTATGAGATATCGCTAAACTACCAAATTGAGGCTGCTGCATACAATGACGATAATAAATACGTCTAGTGAGGACTTGTATAAACTTATCAGCAGCAGGTGGGTTTGGATAATGATATAATGATAATAATCTAAATTCGGAACACAATCATTAGGTCACGTAAACATTGTATTCACAGCCAATTACGGAACAGTTCCCGATTTACAATCTAGATGGCGCTATTATAAAATAACGTGTTCACAATCCCTCTTCAAAAACAGAACAATGGCATAAAAATAAGGTACAAAGTGGAAACAAAAAGGAAATGGATAAAAAGGCTGGTAGCTCTTTCGGCCTTCTCGATAATTGTATCCCAAACAACCTGCCGTAATCTCATTACGGAGGGCTGTAAACATTTCCTCGTGTAATGTGATTGTACGTGCACGCGCCCATTAGACGTGATTGAGCGACCTTCGAGCCTCCAACACTTACAAGTGCTATTGATTTAAAACTCAGTACACACTGGCTATGCCTACTAGCAAGACGATTTATGACGCACCGTTCAAGTTATATTATAAGCTAAAATTTGCCCGCGGCTTCGTTCTGGTATCTGGATAAGGGTAGCGTAGGTATGTGTTGTTCCAGGTCCTTAACATTTTATAATCCAAGTGTCAGGCAAATCCGTCATGAAAGAGTAACAAATATCCATCCATCGTCTCAAACTTTTGCATTTATAATATTAGTTGGAAGTTGTTGGTCATGGATTAGTGTTGTAATGTAATACCAAAACAACCTAAAAGGAGATTTTCCCATTTAGAGTGTGAAAAAAGGTGTCGGTGCGCAATCCGGAACGACTGAAACAGTTTTGGAAAGTGCGTTCGTTCAGCATCAGTACCTACAGAGCATTATTTTAATGTGCCAAACGCCAGACCACTCGCCCGATGGTCGAAAGTCATAGTGAGCGTAGTCTAGAATAAGTTGATGAGACTCGCAAGGTATTAGAGAGAATGGCGTAATAAAGAGGAGTCGTATATCCGATTTAAATTTCCACTAACATAATGCTGAACTGCGATTATTGGCACGATATATCGTTTACGGTTTTGGTAGTAGGGGGAGATTATGCTGCCCGAGTCGCACCGCATCGACACATCATTGTCGCATAACGAAAATGAACTGTTTGAAAGCGAACTTTAACTATTAACTGCTAGGATGGTACCAAGGTGTTCATGACATCAGCAAACAAGAGTGTGAATTGTTGGAATCTGGTATCTGATTAGACAATGCAGGCAAGTCTTTTAACACTTTTTTTGACGTTCTATAGCATATCAATTCAAAAGTTTATATGTTTGCATCAGTGGTTCAGTGCTACCTAAATCTCGTAAAAACATTATAAAAGATCGTAACAAGTATTGTATGCCACATGAACTTTATACGATTCGCGAGGTAAATAAAAATATTTCATTACGTTATTAAGTAACGAGAAAATTATCAAATAAATACTATCATGTCAAGATGATATTATATACATCTTGACATGATAGATAGATAGATAGATAGAAAATACGTTATTGCACACCATTAACAGAATAATACCATGGTCTGAAAATAGTATCACGATAATATCGTGTCGTACGGTGTAAAGTTGCATAGTGTGCACGGGGGCTTACGGAATGCTATTGATTAGTTGGCTCGGTAACTCTACGATATGTCGGCATTTAAGGTCAGTGGGGTGAAGGCGATAACATTATAAATTCCATTACTTTTTTAGTTCCGCTGAATGGTTACTTACTTTTTGTTGGGTTTAATGTTTATCTAAATGAAACATGATTTGTAAATACTTGTAACGTGTTGTAACTTACGGTTTAAGATTTCTTTATTTCTCAAAAAGATTACAATAATCAATTACTGAGAAACAGTGGTAACTTATTCTAGTTAATTAAACATGTAGTGAGCGTCAGAGAGACATAAAAATACATGCATTAAATTTAGCAAGGAGTATCTAGCATAGCTAATTAAATTCCACACTAACAAACTTGTAAGTAGTAATAAAAAATAAATGCACACGGAAGCGCTCAGCTGATAATGCCACTTTCCACCTATCCAAGTAGTGACCGCTCAGAACGTTGCTTAACTTCAACGATCTATCAAGAACGTCCTAGCAAGCTTCGCCACAAGCGCTTCAAAATCAACAGTAAGAAAGTACGTAACTTACTTTAAAATCAATGAAACAGAGGTTGGGACTATAGACCTTGATACTAAAAAAACCCACACGAATTCTATCGATTAATGCACTCTGTGATCATTTACTTACAAAAAAACATTGCAGTTGCAGACGAAAATACAAAGTAAAATAACAAGCAAAAAAAGCATAATTTAAACGCTTTGAACTTGCCTTCTTTGTTATTCTAAGCAACTCAATTAGCGCCAAACGAGCTTTAATTAGTTTAATTAGGATCTTCAGTTCTATCTCATATTTCATTAACTTGTTCGTAGCTCGGCGCCAGTGGAAATTGTAGAATATATTTTCCATTTGTTACAAAATAAAACGGAGTGAAATAATAAAATAAGGTTCATTCATGCGAGCTTTGTGTGCTTTTAAATTATGATCGTATATTTAGTACAAATCTTTAGAGTACAGTCAGCGTCAAAATGATCTGAAAAACATAAAAGCAATTTGATATACGCAGTCGAACTGCGTATATCAAATTGCTTTTATGTGTTTCAGATCACTACCCTAGACGCTCATATCAATTTGACGCTGACTGTACGATGTTTTATTTTGTCAATATAAATTTCGTATTTTTTACCGACCGCAACAAAGGAAGGAAAATGAATTTGCTTGTAATTATGCAATAACTTCTGTTAGTTGGAAAACTGAGTTATTTATGAATCATTATTTATTCTGTGACGTCACTCAGTTTTTCAACTAGCGGCAGTAATTATTGCAAAATTACAACCAAACAAATTCATATTCTTTTCTAATATAACAAGTTGTTACGATGAATATCGATAAAATCTTGTCCATATCTTGGTTTCTAATACATGTAGGTTGATAATGACCGAAAAAGTTCAACGAAACCTCTTAAAATTTACACTTATTCATGCTCACTTTCTATATATTAACTTCTTACTCTATAACTATCCAAACGTAATTGCCAAGCAATCCCACAAACAATTTCAGTTACAAACAAACACCAGAAGCAGTATAAAATCAAAACTAACCAAATTCAATTGAACTCGGCCCACAATACCAGTCCGCACCAATTAACTTTCAAGCCTCCCCCCCCCCCTCTCCCCTCCCCCGGCAATTACTAGAGGCTGTCAAAAACACAATACCGAATTACAATGAGCCCACTACCAGCCTCGACCTGGCTTTTGTGAGCTGAAACAAACCGGGGAGGGAGCGGGAGATGGAGATGGGAGCTTTCTTACGTCATACCAGGTATAGCGCACTCCATCTCCGCTTAGGCCTTTTAGTTGGTCGCGTGTCTTACGCGCATGACAGTGACAGAATTATAGAGAGTTATCCATGATACTAATGGATATGTGAATGACAATAGCAGAAATGGGAATGGACCGAGATACGTGGAGGGAAAAAGGAGATACCTTTGCCCAGGAGTGGGACAATATAAACTATATTGTTAAGTAATTACAAAAAAAACATGAAAATGAAATGGCAAGTTTAGGCATGTATAGCAGACAGGTACGAGGCGCTTTTGCGAGCTGCATTGCACTTTGTTTCGTCGTAGTAAAAGTATCTATTTGTTTCAAATAGCGATACAAGAAGTCTAAAAACTTCTGGTCTTCTATTATTTATTCTGTGTACTTTTTCGAAAAAAAAAATGTTACGTCAGTGAAAGAGTGGGCAAGTGGCTCAAGATATAATCCCCATGGTACCTACTATACTCTCGTAACGTAACACCTTTAAGGGTGTCTTGGGGGTAGTCAGAAAGAAATAAGGTAATAAAAACGCTATAACTTACTACACTTAGGTAAACTTAACTATCATTTAAGTTTAACGCACCGGAAGCAGCTCTGAAGAGACAGACATTATGTGACTCACTCCATAGCGTTGATAAAACATTTAACTGACTGACTAATTTTATGCGTTTTGCGTCCCACCTTTTTGCTATGAGATGAAAGAAAGAAAAATAATTTTGGTAGGACCTCAAGAATCACTTTAGTTTCGTCTTACATGCTACGTGATTCAAATGTTGGTGTACCGTGTACGTACACATGACGATCTTGTAGCTAATAGCAAAAAGGTCTAGCTAGAAGGCAATGCGCCACTTCTAACAGGACAAATGCATGACGTAAGAAACAGATCGCTAACTCCCGAAACGAGGAGGTGCGGTTTGCATGAAAACAAACAGTTTAGTTATATTTCGCTGGTTGGAAAGATTCCATTACTTTTTTGTTAAGGTGCCCATTTTGGACCTTAACGTTACCGTTATTATAGTGAACAGAGGCCGTACTCAGGATCAACGAAAACGAAGTTTCGTGACAATTTTAGGGTTCACGAATTCAGTATCCACCAACATAAGCTGACCCCGAAAATTGTCACGAAACTTCGTTTTCGTTGATCCCGACTCCCGAGTAAGACCTCTGGGTTATTGTGCTGGATATTTTCTAAAAACTGTGCAGGTTTTGTGAGGGTCTCAGATCAGTTGGCTGGCAGAGCATCAGCCGGGTGATCTGATGACCTTACACGACTGTGTGGCAAGCAGTGCATAAGACTGGCGCAAGACCGGAGAGAGTGGCGAGATAACGTGGAGGCCTATACCCAGCAGTGGGTAGATGTGGGCTGATATGGATGGATGGGTGGATGGGTGGATCCAGTACAGTGTTAGCAGTACATGCACATCATTATCACAGAATACAGAGAGGACATTATTGGGGCACGATTTTATTTTTTAGCGAAATGTTCATTATATTTTCCATCATAAATTATTCTTTCTGCTCGTCATGTTATCATTACTCAGTCAAAATATCTGATGAAAAATGTTAATCCAGTTTTTACAAGACTTCAAAATAATCCCACGTCAGTCATATATCGTGACGTATATTAAGATATTTAGCTGGTTATTTTTGTCTAGGAATCATATTACTTTGGAGAAACAATCTCGACGCTTGAGAGAGATTGGTGGGACATCTCGAAAGAGACATTGAAGAGATATGGGGAGACTTTTGCCCAGCAGTAAGTTCGTATGAGTTAGTAGACCACCTCCGGCGTATCCTCTTTCAAACAAAAAAAAAACAAAATCGATCCACTATCGACGGAGTAGTACATACGTGAATAATAAAAGATTCCGACGAACTAAGAACCTCCTCTTTTGAAGTAGCTTAAAAAGAATACAAAGGATTCAGGGACACAATAATAATTTTACTTTGTTAAAAATACATCGAGTTCTTATAGAGTTTACGTTTCAGCGTGGCTAGCAAAGAATATGACACATAATGAAATACACGAGATGGATAGAACGTGTCAGGGCGTACCGCGCGTGACTGCTTGCCTCAGGTCATTAGGAAGTGGCGGCCGTTATAATCGTCAAAATGACGAAGCTGTAGGTCTACACTTCAAAACGAAAACGATACATCGTGCAGTTTAGCTTATGTTGGTGGAAACTGAATTCGGAAGATTAACGAACATAGCCTGATCTGCGATGATTGACACGATGCAACGTTTTTGGCTCATAGAGTAGAGGGGCTGATACGGAAAAACATCGAAGCCGACAATGTTCAGGAAATCACTATTATTAGTGTCTAAAACTATTTGGAATCTTATGCATAGTGAAGTTGGTATCTGCATAAAGTTATAAAACTGAAAAGACTATCTTAAAAGTGCTCATTGAAATATTTTATTTTATTCTTGTGTAAAATTATCTTAGTTTTCGACACTCCTAAAATAACATTAAAGAGTTCTCTCCGAAAGGTCTCAGCAAAAGATCGAGACGGTTAGAAGAGTGGGGGAGACCTTTGCCTAGCAGTCATGGCTTCAGAATCGTGAGTGAAACCCAGTTAAGCGTAAAGTGCCGGCATGACGACGCTTTGTTACGGTCATCGCTTCCTAAGAACTTTAAATGACGCAACGCGGCACGCGGCAGGAGAAAAGGCAGTGAATCAATAAAGGGAAATTCATTGCTACAGTTAAGAGATCCCGAGGAAAAAATAACTATAGACACTGATTGTAAGAGTGTTATGGGCTTATGTGACACAGTTTACAAAACACGTAAACGGCGAAGAAAAACGTCTTGGCAAAAAAAATCTGATGTCACGTATGAAATGCTAAATGTTGGCATGTACTAAATATTCAAGAGCATGACTACTCCAGGTTTAGGGGATCACGACCTTCAGCAATGAGGAAATGGATGCGAGGAGGAGGACTAAATATTCAATTGGTCAAACCTCTAACTACCCCTCAGGTTATCATAAAAGGATCAAATGCCTAAAGTTCTAAGAAGTCTACCACGCCTTGGTGACAATTATAATCAGCTTAATTTTGTTGAACATAGTCACCTGTGTTGCGCCATTGATGAACTCTGAATCTAACTAAAGCCGTACAAAGTGCATGCTGAATAAACAAGACAAGTGACAACCAACAGTCACGTATCAGATTCACTAGGATTTCCTGTGATGGTTATCAGGAACTGTACCATAGTACCACAACAACACAACAGACAAACATTTATACATTAGTCCTGCGCGTTACATAGTTCATGCAAACATTTGTCCAGGACACCAGTTCACCATAGTATTGAATACTGTCCTCGATACCGAGTCAAGTATCACGAATGTATGAAAATCCAGTGCAGCGCCTCCCCCGGTATCTTGCATGTACAAAAAATTCCATACATTAACGAAACGAAATAACTAAAACTGGGGTCGAGGCAGCCGTTTCAGCATAAGAACACTTTACAAAAAAGTGTATAATATCAAATAATTGTTCTTTAACTTGACTGACGCCACCTTAATCATTTGCATGAGGTTACATAGGCCAATGATGATGATGATTCCTGATGGATATAATCTGCAAAGTCAGGGCGCAGATAGCTAAGCTAAACAAAAGAAAGTGTTCCACCTGACATTAATCACACGGGAACACTTAAAAAAAATATCGTCGATTTAGATACCGACAATAGTTCAATTAATCCGGAGAATCTTCACCTGAACAAGAGGTAGGTATTTCATTAGAAAATGAAATGAAAAATCTTACGAAAAGTTACGACTTCGACGGGATTCGAACCCGCGTGATTCAAGCGATCATCCTTTAGCCGGATTGCCATCGACCACTCGGCCACGAAGCCAATAACGTCGACGACGAAACTATCAGTAAGATTATATTTTTTCGGTTAGAGCACCGATTACCGTCGAAGTCGTAACTTTTCGTAAGATTTTTCATTTTCTAATGAAATACTTAAGTGTGGTTTAACACTATAATAAAAATATATAAAAACTATAAGAGGTAGGTACTTGGTTCGTTTGTTCGTATGAGCACGCCAACTCTGGTGATGAAATTTTTTGGCCGCCTAAAGGATCTCCGAAGCACGGAAGCGCTCAGCTGATAATGCTACTTGCGGTTACCCATCGAAGTTGTGACCGCTCAGAACGCTGCTTAACGTAGGTACTTGGTACGATCACGGCGCTCCTTACCTGCTTATCCCTATCTTGAGGCATCTTGGTGTCTACTCCTTCAGGGAAGGGTTTGACCAGCTCCGGTTTCTCCTTGATCTTGTCCATGATGAAGTCTAGCACCACCATGATGCCTTCGACGGAGCCCGTGATCAGGCATGCTCGTTCCGTTGTGCCTGCAAAGAACAACATTTATTGTAATGTTGTTTTAGTAAATTTTACGTACAATCTCATTATTAATCAGATCATCATGACGATTATTAAGAGCCCTGTATTTTGTCAGTATAGCCTCTCTAAATCACAGCAGCATTTAATTGTATATCCAATTAGCCATTTAGCTTAGAACAAGCTTTGCGCTTCTGTGTACGCTCTGCGTTTACATTTGTACTTTTGAGAACAGATTGCCTCATAAAAGTAGCTCTTCTCTTTCAAGTAAAAACAACTACACAAAGGAATTTCAAAAGCGCAAAGCTGTAGTTAGCTAGATAGCCGAAAACATTTTTCAAGTTACACGATTAATATTCTTTTATGGCATGAAGTGCGGAGCTGGCAAAGCGCGATCGCCTGGCCGGGAAACTAGGACACGACCTACATAGCGTTTGGTTCAGAGACTGGCTATGGCTAGTTTCATCGTCTCATGCTGTTCTGCCCGTTCTTTAAAAACAAATAAACAAGCATCAAACTGCTACTAATAACAATAATGTACCCCTCTTAACCCATATTAACGTTGGTAACCATTGTCACGTAGCAAGAATGAAAATCCTTTGTCATAATGTAACAAAGTACACACAAAGTCTGCAAAGGGTTTGTCTAAACGCGTTGGGTCCTCCGCGCAAGAGCCCTACGCCCTCCCACGTGGCAAAGCGACGCTTAGTTCAATGAACTTCCCTCAAAGCCTCCGTCACACTGAAAAGCCCGGTCATCCCACCCTTGCGCAACCAGACCCACAAAAATGTTACTTATGTCTGCCGAGAATAATATTTTTTCTTTATCCGGGCGAGGGATGAGCTAAAATCGTGTAGAGGAAAATCAATAAATTATCTTAGTCATATTTGGCCTTTTCATCCGCATAAGACTACTTGATGAATTGATACCAAACCATTAACTTAATATCTCGCATAAAAGGAATTAGCTAAAACATTTTGTAAAAGGTTTCCTTGAAATAAATATCCACAATTTACTTTAGAAACTGTCCTAGATTAGGAAACGATCACCGCCAAGTAATTTATCACAGCAGCAGTTCAAAGGAATTCGCAAAGCCAAACACCGCGATGCCATCAATAGTCAATCGACCTATACCGCGTCACAATGCGGAAATTGCGAACTCATCAATTTGGATAGTTGTGAAAGAAAATTGCTACAAAATCAGTGTACATGGTGTTTGTGTAATGCGTGACAGTGTCCTATTCATTCCGGGAGCGTATTGGCGCCGCAGACCGCGCCCGTTCGCGATCGATAGCACCCGGGCCTGCCGGGAGCGGGCCCGGCCCAAATCTGCTCCACTGTCACTGTTGCCCAAAGTGCGGACACAAACACCGATCCACTTCATTAACTAATCGAGTTTTATCCTCTAGTTTCGTTACTCGGGGAGTGGTTTTAATAAATAAGCTAGAATTATTGCGTGAGCGGTAATTCGGTGAGCCCTTGCCAGAAATAGACATGTTTGGCGAGCTAGCGATTCCCTGGGAAATTGTTGATTAAGCAACGAGTACCGTTTCATTATGCTAAACAGGAATACCTATTTCGTTTCTGTGGGAAGCAATTTATTCCACAAGATTCCCTCATAAATATTTCACGGCTTTGAGCGACTTGAGTGTTTTCGTTAACAGTATCGGCTGTTCGAGTTGCTCAAGTTTTTATAAGTTTATCGTTCAGCTTTTGTTTATCTTCAAATACGTTTCTGAGAGCAACAAATCGGGTCAGCGAGTACTTCGTTTTACTTACAGTAAACAACTTAACTTTTCAGTGTTCGCAATTTACTGAGAGCGAGCGAGTTCAGTTCTCCTCGCGCAAACACCGATCGATTCTGTACAACGTATCAAATACGAATTTACAAATTCCGAACGACCCTGACGTGTCTATGTCTACTTCCATGAAATATAACATTAGCTTATTTTGAATAATTCATAATATTTTATTTATTATTTTTCTTGACTTTCTTGATAGTTCGATAAATTATTTAAGCATAGAAGGAAAAACATAATGGAATCCCTTAACCGATTTACGCTCTTCGCAAAGATTGGTGTTTTCCAAGAACACGACGCCACGAGTAGAGAACAAGTTTGCCATCTTTAAGTGGACAGAACCGGAGGGAATTATGCAACCAGCAGTAGAGTCTGTCACACATACAACCGGTCCTATTGAGTAACTCCCTTGACCTTGGCGCAGTGAGCGCGGTGCAAGCGAATGTAACACCTATATACTATGACAGTAACGAGCAATCTTCCACGAGTACGGGTCATTATCATTTGGTATTAGTCCAATGCTAGTAAATGAGAACAGTGGGCCAAAAACTGTACATAGAAATAGGCGAACGACAGCTGGGCGAAATGACTGAGACTGTTCTGCGTTGGTGGCCAATCCGGTGCCAGAATTAGTCCAACGTTGGCGTTATCCGACCAATTTGAATGTATTGTTTTACAGTACGAGCTAGACAATTGGCTTGGCTCCGCAAACGGCCCGGTGTGTAGGCAAGGCCGCCGAAGAGAAATTACTATTATCCAATTAGGTGTGCGATGATGTTATTGAGTTATGGCAGTGCTCCGCGCGAGTATATTGTTTGCTTAGAATTACGAAACGCATGAATATGGAAAGGTTTATACAACGAGTTGCGGAATCATAACCCAATTAGTGATAACCTAGTTTGGTTGCTTTTCTTCGTACAAATGGGTCGTTATTATGATTTTACCTCTGAATTTCAACAGCCCTATATTTCGACAAGTCATGCATGAGTTAATTAGTAAAATGCTTCTTAGTTCTTGTACATTGTTTTATTATCATTCTGTTCTGACTAAGCCCAAAAATGTCTTTTAATACCCAAAAATAAACTACATGAATTCAATAAATTGTTTTAACTTGCTTAAAGTCACCTAACGTGAAGTTCTCTCATGCATTATGTATGAATGAAAACTATTTGTTTCCAATCCAATACCCGTTTCATTATTAACATCGTTTTTGTATTACAATTACTGAATTAATTCGATTTTGTATCCAAGTTCATGAATAACGATTCGTATTAGGTACCTTCGGAGTAACCACACGAGGGAATAGCTAAGAGAGAGTACGATATACTTTTGGGAAAAACTTTTATATGGGTTGAAATGGCCCAGGACCGCGGTTTAGTGACCCTGCGTGCGTGGCCGACAGCTCACAACTAGCCCACGTGCGTCATGGGCAATATACGCGTTAAGTATTCGGGCGTTAATGTACGTACCTATTGTGGTGTTTTACTTGTGTGCGCGAACTGTTCGCAGTCATTACGATGGAACATTGTGATGTCATTACGCGTCAACTGGTTTGAGGTAGGCGAGAAACGTTTTAGCTATCTAAATATCATAATTTATGGTTTAGAATTTGGTTTTAGTTAGATGATGTCATCTGTCTCCAGGATACGAATACTTAAGAATTTTTGAAGTCATAAAGAAATTCAATACGTTGTTGAAGTAGTCAATTCTACAATTTTTATATATTTGAAGTGATACACTTAGATATTATTTTATCAAAAATCCGTAGGAATCGAGCATTCTGATAAGGATTTTTATTTTTGATGCAATCAATTCTAATATGTTTTAGTTCACTTAGGTAAATAACAATTACCAACGGTCTCTGTGGCGCAGTCGGTGAAAGCCCGCCTGAGACGCGGAGGTTGCGGGTTCGATCCCCGCTACGGGACAAATGTTTGTATGATCTGCAAATATTTGTCTGCAGCATCCATATCTATTCTCCGTTCCAACGTCTAAGTAGTAGAAGACAATGCATCTATCCAGAACTTGGTTGAATACAACACCGGCGTGTATTGTGTTCTACACATTGGTTTCAACTTAGTTTCAACATTGGCTAGGAATAGTATGGCCAATAGCAATACTCCGTTTGTGTCCAATAACCGCCCAAGATCGATCCACTCATTAGAGTGTTGGAACCAACACGTTACAACACTCTGTGTGGTGCCCGCACTAGAGAAGTCAGATCGTAGACAGGTGCTTCGCAACGAATAGGTACTAAATTTCTTGCCAATCAATGCAAGCATTAATTGCTCGTAATGGTTGACCTTTGTATATTTGCAACTTGACATTTTCTATTAAGAAATCGAGAGACACAATATTTTTTCGAATTTCTTACTGAATTGACTACACTGGATTGCAGTTTATACGAAAAAATAAAAATTGTCTTTTTTAAACTTTTGCGATCAGAACACATTAAAACATAATTATATTTACTGGTATTTAGCGCTATTTACCTTTATTTAATTTTAACTCGACGTTTCGACTGGATTGACGTCAATACACCCGCGACCACGGCTGGTGCTATCCAGTCGAAACGTCGGGATATAATTAAATAAAGGTAAATAGCGATAAATACCGTAAATATATGTTATAAAAGTGCAATTTGATTGATCGCCTAATATACCTAGCAGTACAACTTTAATTCAAGTGAAAATAATATATTGATTATATCGTTGTTTTATTAAAACTATATGGCTGTATTTATTTACGCTGGAACCCGTAAATACCGGGATCCCGCGGGATTGAAAATGCTCAGTCCCGCAGGTACCGAGATTGTAGACAGGCCGCGGGATTAGAAGCCCTAACTGCAAGCGTGCAAGTGACGTCATTATGACGCGCTCGGCGTAACCCCTGCAGAGCGCAGTTGCCATTGGCCACAACAACGAGGCGTCCATCCAAATAAATACACGTGTGCGATATACTGGGAATGTAGTTCACGCTATTCCTGTACTGACTCTGAAAGCTGTTCGTTAAAATTCAAGATTCAGATCTCTAAGGTGCAGAGATCAATCCCAGGAAATTTGCTGGTGAAAACATATTTTTATTTACTACATATTTATTTCCCTTAAAAAAATACTTTTTTTATTTGAAAGAGTATAAGTAGTCCCGAGGTGATCCCATTAAAAACAATTGACGATCTTGAACAGAAATGCATCTCGAGAGTGCAGGTTTTTTTTTTACGAAATTACAGTCGTGAGTCGGTTTAATAAAAAAAAATGTTGCCGCATCTTTGACCGCCGACAACGATAAATTATAAAGAGGAACAAGAGCTGACAGAGAACATAAGTCGTTGAAAGAGATGGACGATACTTTCTTGCTCCTGATCACTTATCAATAAACTCCCAGGACGCCCAATGCCGACACAGATGTCAACGTTTAACCAATTGTCCGACAAATCGTAATAAAAAGCAAAACTTATCCGATAAGTTGGGGACGTGATGGAGCCAATGATGAATGAGGCAATATAAGTACATATTACGATCACAGCGTTGTAAATATTACTAAACCTTGGCATCTACAAATGTCAAGTGACAAGACACGCAATTTACGATGATGATGACAAATCACTGTAACGGAATAACAGCATGGATTCTTAAAAAACAGTTATTGGCTTTAAAATGAAACTTACGCAGATAAAATTCAGTCGAAAAGCAATTGCTAAGCAATTTAAAGTTTGTGTTATGGTAACCAGATGACTGATAAACTACATAGATACACCTTTTATTTTTGTTTATACATAGAAAAACACCTATGCAGATCCGGAACAAATATCTGCAAAACATGCAATAATTAGTCCCGCGGCGCGGATCGAACCCGCAATCTCTGCGTCTCAAGCGGGCTTTCGCCCATTGCGCTACAGAGGTCATCAGATTTGATCATTCGCGTAGATTATTAATTTCATCATGGCTTCAACTACGTTGTTTGGTACTCCTTACAAATACGAATAAGGTTCAAAGGAAAAAGAAAGCATTATATTTTTGAAGCCTGCGGCAGAATAAGTGAACACGTCACGTCGTGTTTACCCAGAGAGACGGGACAAAAGAAAATACCTACATTCAATCTACTAGTTAGTAGGTATTGACAACTTATTTTTCCTCTTGTTTTTCTTATTTTCCTACGATACGTTAATATAATATTTAGACGTAAAAGCAACGGATGAGGTAACCAGATATAAATACAATATTCGTAATTAAGAGGATTATACTACTCAACAACTCAGGCCTTTACATCTTTACTAGATGATTAATACTGAGTCAGACAAGCTTTGCCTACACTAACGGGACACTGTAGTGCCTGGGACATTGTTATGATGGAATAAGCTTGCCCAGCACCTAAACCATCCTCTTAGCTTAGCCAGAGGTATCCACAGGAAAGACAATGGTCGAAACGTGTGGGGCTGACTAGCCGTGAGTGTCCTCACGATGATTTCCTTCATCGTTTAAAGCTCGTGTTAAAGTGCATATAAATTTTTCGACACGAAAAGTCCCTTGGTGCACGGCCGAATTCGGATTCGGATCGAAAGTCGAAATACTCATTCACTTGGCCAACACGGCTTTAACCTACTTCTTCATAGTTCATAGTTTTTCATATACCTATATTTATACAAAATAATTAATTAGAGAGAAGAACAAAGCAGCTTTGTCTGTTTGACATTGCCACCCTTAGTCAAATCCAGTTGAAACAATAGCACGTAATTGGTGTAGCATACCATACATCAAGCGCGCCTATGCCTACAGAATTATAATGGGATTTGCTGATATGACAGGTGTAATCAAGCGAGCTCACGCGTGACAGAGCTGTCTTATCTACACGTGGGACCGGATCCAATGGCTCGTGAAGAGATTCATGGCAGATTCTGAATTGGGGTTTAATTACTGGCCGTGTTTACTGCGCAAACTTTTGATATGAAACCGTATTTTTGAGTTTGATTCCGATGCTATTCGAATTGATTCTACGATCCACCTCAAGCTGGAGTGCTTAATCAATTCAGCTTTGGACTTTTATAACGTCAGTCAGAACAAAATTCTTGATAAGATGATATTCGGATATGCACCGATTAGTTTTATTGTTTCGATTTAGATATTAAATATATCCTAAATATAATAATAATGAATGCGGATTTTTATGATTCTTAACGATGCAGTCACCGTGTTTTTTTTACTTTTAAACCATTCTATGAACGATATAACACTAATGTGCTGCAATAAATTGATCACGCTTCGTATAAAATCATTAAACTGACTGACTCTATCAAGCAGTTACCCATTATAATAGAACAGGTTTCGCTTCGCGTCAGTGACGCTTCATTAGATGTAATGTAATGACAACGTTGTTACAATGGCCACGAGCCCACGACAATGCGGTTCAATTAAAATCAAATTGCTCTTTATAAGGTTTCACCTCAATTTATATAATGTTTGTAGTATAATGAAGCTATAAGTGTTTGTGTTTAATTGTATATCCGTATTCAAAGTTTAACAAGTAGTTAGTTTCTATACATTTTTCTAGAACCGGCTATACTAATAGGTTAAGTGGTATTTGGACAAATAGGACCGCTAAGTGCGATAAACCTTTTTTAGTTCTAACTTCTAACGAATCACCAAAATATTTGCAAATCAAAAGAATAATTATTATTGATCTAAAGTTTCTGTTTTGTATTTAAAAAACGAGTTCGAAGAACCGTTACAATTCAAGCGACATTAAAAGGAACGAAATAGCAAAATTTGAATTTAGTTTACAAAATACTACCGCGAATCCTATTTCAAAGAAACTAGTTCCTAACTGTAGATGTCAGCACTGTGCCGCCAGCTCAAGACCAAACGTAGACTAAACAACGTAAGCAAAAATAAATCTTCAGTGAGAGCCTGTTCAGATGACAAGTATTGTAATATTAGGTCAAGGCCATATTAGAATATGGTCAATGATTTAATATCAGAGTGCTGATTTCACAATATATTTGCATAACATTGTTTATCAATTTTATTATCATCACAAGTTATTTTTTTAGACGCAATGTCGTACGTAGGGCGGATTGCACAACGATGCTTGTATTGAAGCTAGTTAAATATGTTTATCATTGCAACCATTTAATAGTTCGATAAGCGTATTTAGCGACTTTTTCATCGTGTAAGGCGCATCATAAAGCATCGTAATTTTAAGTCAAGGTCATCTTAGAAAGATGAAAAATATTTTCGAAAAAAATGTCAGAGAGCATGTCTGCCAAATTCTTTGGCACTTTTACATCGGAAATGGCGGTGCTTGTCTTTCGGCAGGTGTTCGCGTGTACTCTCACTTCTAGTTTATTTATTTTAGTATTGTGACGAAGTTGGTCAAGGTTCGCCACATTGTAACCAGATTGTCAATAGCGATTGTTACGCGCTTCGTTTACTAACAATATTATGTTGTGGGCGTATCTTCAGGCTGTGTGGTGCACGACCCACGGTGAGCGCTGAGGACGGACGCGCGTTGCTGTAGCAATAAAAATATATGAACGACTACTGTAAGCGCTGACCGTCAGACACACACTACCTACACAGCGCCATAAGTATATTTGTGTATTTGTTATTATCAAAGCGAAAGTTTTTAATGTTGTTTGGATGTTTAATACTCTTTCACGCAAAAACTACTGAACGAATTTGGTTGAAACTTGGAATGTATGTACATACATAGTGACCCGGAATAACACATATAAGCTACTTTTAATACGAATCAGTACCACGCGAGCGAAGCCACAGGCAGATAAGCATAAAGCTATAAAAAGTTTGTAAATGTCTACCGCTCACTGGGATAGTCGTGACCATATTTCATTTTCATTTCATTATAAAAGTTATAAGATGATTGCTTCGCCGACGACAGTATCCAATCTTTATGCGTCCAAGGCTTAATATATTATAGGGGTAGTCATGAAACATTTGGCACATATCCATATTTTTTTGAGTAGCTGGCACCACATACATGACAGGTTGCAAGCTCATCGACTGCTAAAAAGTAGGTCAAGGCCACACATATAAGCATGGGCTTCAAAAGTATTGCTCAGAGCTTTCTTCGTTAGACAAAACAGTGTTTACAACTTTCAAATATAAATTAGCGCTAGGGTATAATAACAAACCACAATTTAAAGCAGTTAGTACTTCTAATGTACACGACGCACGACTTTGATGGAGATTTGAAATGACTGGGTTCGGCTCTCATCGCTATAGTTTTCCTGCGCCCTCGCGTGACCCGCGTAGTGATAGCAAATGATGATGATGATGTACAGTAGCATGTAACCTTTTCTAAAAAAAAAAAATGAAGTATGATCACGCCTGTATCCCAGTAAGCGGTAGAACCTTTTCTAAAAGCCATCAAATGCAGTAGTATTTTATAAAATCACTACATAGTATAAAACAAAATCATCATCATCAGCCACTTTTATTTAACCCAATGCTGGGCATAGGCCTCCCTTCGTGAATGCCATTCGCCTCTATCCTGCGCTAGTCTTAGCCACGTGCAACCCCCACTGTTTTGCGGATGTCATCTACCCATCGAGCCGGTGGACGTCACCTATTACGGTGTCCTTGTCTAGGCCTCTGTCCTGGCTCTCTATCCCTATGTATGCTTAAATCTTTAAAACTACGCAACGGATTTCGATGCGGTTTTTTTTAATAGATAGAGTGATTGAAGAGGAAGGATATGTATAATAACATCCATTAAATAGTGGAGAAATACTGTTATACCCGTGCGAAGCCGGAGCGGGCCGCTAGTAAGACTATTAGTAGTTCCAAAGATGAGCGCGTTCAAACAAACTCTTTCGTTTTACGTATTGGTATGGTACAGATAATTTATAGGAAGCAATCTACATTAAAATGTAGAGATTTGCATGCCTATGACTCTACAATCAGAACTGAGAATGTGCAAACTGGTAAAACTGGTTGCAATCATTCTGTGAACAGGAAAATCTGTAGGTAAATAATTGATATTGCACTTCTTAGTAACTCCTTGAAACAATCGTTTAAAGCAGCAATTTCTTTTTAAATCTGTGTATTTCTTTGTCATTTTCATTATTATTTTTTTCTCTTTTTAACCTACTTCAAAAAAGAAGTTCTATGTTCTACTGTTTTTTTTTTATTTTTACATCTGTGTATTTTTTTGTCGTTTTCATTATTATTATTTTTCTCTTATTAACCTACTTCAAAAAAGAAGTTCTATGTTCTACTGTTTTTTTTTTTAATGTATGATGGACCAATCCTTCCGTCAAAAGTGGACTGATTTTGAAAATTCTTGTTTTCTTTGAAAGATTAAGGCCTGGCGCGCACTAGGCAGCCAGGCTGCGGCAGCCAGGCTGCGGCAGCCAGTAAAACATATGACGTTGTATAGGAGCCCGCGCACTAGGCAGCCACGAAATCTCGGCTGCAGCAGCCAATAAAACGCGCCTGTTTGCACGGCAGCCAGCTGGCTGCGCGCAGCCAGAACGTGTGTAGGCGAATGTATGTGGCTGCAGTCAGTCTCCGCGCACTAGTTGTAGCAGCCAGACGTATTTTGCGTTCCGAACTTTGACAAGATTATACAGTATACGGATTATACAGTACGGAAGGATCTAGACTAGTCGTTGATTGGCTGTTATAACTGGCTGCGCAAATATTCTGGCTGCCGCAGCCTGGCTGCCGCAGCCTGGCTGCCTAGTGCGCGCCCGGCCTAACTCCAGAGGTGTTGCCATTGATAAAAAAAGGATCTGATGAGGATCTTCGGAGTGAAATAAATGAAGCCCAAGAGTGTAGGAAATTTCTCTCTTTTTACGTTCTTACTTATATTTTTTTTATTTTGCCACTTGTGTTTATTTTCGATATTCTATTAGTAAGTTCGTATGAGCAAGTGGCCAACTCTGGTGACGGAGTTTTTAGGCCGCCTTAAGGCCTCCGTCATAGCTTAACGATATTCTATTGATTCCGTTTCAGTTTTTGTTCACAAATACCTCCATTCCTCGTTCCACAATAACAGACACCTCTCCTTAAACATCACTCCAATAAACCTCTATTTGTCACTCTCTTGACAAACCTCTTGAATCGTCTCGTATCTTTTAGAATTTCGTAAAAACAGTACAAAATGTCCTTAATAAACATCTAAATTATTTGGCCTCCAGAACAGGTCGCCAACTCAATTATCCATCCAAAAAATAAAAAAATAAACGTATCTGTAAATATTAGCCTAATCGTTTATTCAATCAACACAATATATTTTTAATTATTAATATTAAAACGGCATATAATTGACATTTGGCCCCTCTACATGGCTGAATGAAGGCCGTAAGTAAAACTGTATATCACAAAACTTGATTTTAGAATACGAGCGACTCGCTCCGACTTCGCTATCTATTGATGAAAAACGCATTAAAACCCGTTGCGTAGTTCGTTCGTTCGTATGAGCAAGTGGCCAACTCAAAAAAAAACTCGCGAAAAATTATTGACTAGAGCTAGGCCCTCTGGTCAATAATTTTTCGCGAGTTTTTTTCAAAGTACGCTTCATAGCGAATGCCGGTTGGCTAGGCCCTCAGATCACGTGACATATCTAAGGCATTGTCATATTTGGACTTTTCTACTATCGCTTTCGCTAATCGATTGTTACATTGTCTAGGCCCTCGTGTGTCGTAATGATTCACGCCAGCAGTCTTCTATAATATCCTTCAAATCTGCAAACGTTATAACTTAGCAATAATCATACACATTTTGCGCAATGAGCGGTGTTGGCCGTGTGTGAAGTACCTCGATATTCGTCGAAACCCGTGCATAAATTTTCGATTCGAAAAATAAAACACACAGCGCATTAACACGAACCGATGAAGGAAACATGAGGAAACCCGCGACTTAGTCAGCCCCACAAGTATTGACCATTGTCTTTTCTGTGGATATGGCTGGTTAAGCTCCGAGGATGGTTTAGATACGGGACCAGTCCATTCCATCTCAGCTATGTCCCAGGCACTGCAGCGTCTTATTATTGGCAAAGATTGCCTCCATAATCTATTAAAATATGTAAAGACATAAGTTTTCTTTTTCGCGCTATATTTTAGTTGCATTTGCAGCTAACTTCGTGCCGGTACAGTAATATGAAGATAGATAGTCTGTCTGTATAGATCTAGCGTTCACTTTATTTTCGCGGATGACATCACCGGCCTCTTGGTGCAAAGAGCCTTGACTGTTGTTGAATGCATTTGTACCTATGATCGTTTATCATCTTGTACATTTTTGTTTGGATTTAAGATGTTAGAGAGCTTTGAGATGAGATATTAGTTTACTAGTCTTTTTTACGAGCTGTTAGTCATTTGGCAACTTGTTTTTTTTTTCATCTCATGTGTTTAACGATCGAACTATCGCATTGGACAAGATGTAAATATTTGATATGAAAGCTATCGTTGACTTAATTGTATAGAATGACTCGTTCTTCCTTTGTTACTCTGTATAATGAATGAATGAATGAATGAAACGTTTATTTGGCACAATAAATAAAATAAATAAATAAATATCCTTGGACATTTCACACGGCGTCATCTAGTCCCAAGCTAAGCAATTTAATGCTTGTGTTATGGTAACCAGAGAAAATAAAAATTAAAACTGAATTATAAACAAAAAACTTAAGGATACCTAACGGACAACAAGCTATAAGGGATCCAACTGTCATTATGTCCCTTACCCCTTACCTAGAAACTCTGAGAGGAGAGTTTATTAAAATATCGTTATTTTCGGCTCAACGCGTTTAAATACCGACACCAAACAACCAAAATTAATGGACAGTTAATTTAGTCTGTAGAAGACCACGAATTCAAATTATGTCTACTTACTCTAATCTCTGATGCGTTGGTGTTGGATTATGACCCGCATCTTCACACTTAAGGCCCGACCCAGTTGCGAGAGCCGGGAAGTACCCTACCCAGTAAGACTTGCCAAGTACCTGCTTTGTTGCGAATTCAGGGATTAAAACTCTCTATAGTGACGATATTTGTGACCTAAAAGCTGGTTGTTGCCTGTCACCGCAAGCTTCTTAAACTTCTGGTCGATTAAACTCCAGTACTTCAGTAAACTTTGTTGGACGCGTAGCAGATGAAATTAAAAAAACTCGTAACAAATACCAACTAGAGAACTCGTAACAAGTACAACGTACGTCATTCTAGCTTAGGGAATAAAATAAGCTTAAGAGTACTTGGAATGAATTTATGAAGAGATGTGATAGTAAATTTCAAGTAGTAGCTTTCAGTGCTGCGCGGCTTTGAGTCTTGGCACAGCGTCTGTTCTACTTACTCTCATTCGCCTTGCTTTATGAATCAGTTACTACAAAAACTCACTCTATTATTCCTACTGTATTGAAATAGATCGTCGAAGTTAAGCAACGTTCTGAGCGGTCACTACTTGGATGGGTGACCGCAAGTGGCATTATCAAGTGAGCGCTTCCGTGCTTCGGAGGGCACGTTAAATTGTCGGTCCCGGCTTTAAAAGTCGTTAAGCCATAACGGAGGCCTTAAGGCGGCCTAAAAACTCCGTCACCAGAGTTGGCCACTTGCTCATACGAACTTACTTTACTGTATTGAAGACAAAATTAATTTGAAAACAATATTATCAAATCAACTGAAACAAACCCAACTTTTAAACCACGTATTATTCTTTTTCGTTCTGTCTGCTCGAGGTTTTGTGAAAATAACGTAAGACATTCCTTGGATACAACGTTTGTCCCGGTCATTGACGCCAAAGTATTCGGATTACGAACGTAAATAATTGTAATAGCCGACATAAAAACGTATTAAATGTAGCGAGTGATATAAATAGGTAGAGGCATGTGCCGATTGGCGTCACGCGAAACACGATTGCTCCTAATTACATATTTAACCAAAACTAGCTGGTGTTGCCAGCTCTGATGAGAGTTGACGCTAAACACGTTAATTTACTTGTTCTAAAGAACAGCAAACAGCAAGGTATCTGGGCATCTTTAAAAAACTTTATAAATGAAAAGAAATGAAAAAAAAATAATGAAATATGATCACGACTGTATCCCGGGAGCGGTAGACATTTCTTTCAGATCATTAGGCAATTTTTAGATCTTTTTGAAGATGTCTAAGGGGGTAGTCAGAGGTATGTCCAAATACATACATATTTGGTACATGCCCACTTTTTGCAGATGCTAACTTTCCGTACGTGACAGGTTGCAACCCCATCGACGCGAAAAAAACTTTATATTCATGGCCTATTAGTATTTGTCACAAAGATATTTATGTAATTTGGAAATAACAAAGTCTTTAGACAGCTAAATGTATAAAATATGTCTTAATTTCTACAATCTTATCAATAATCAATTATTTGTACCATTCAATAATTATAAAAAATAATCTACCTAAATTTAAAGAACTGTTATCGTAAAGCCACAAAAAATTAAGGGTTTATCGATAACCTTAATCGTTTATTTTAAGTAGAACAAAAATATATCAACAAAACTACGCGTGTTCGCGAAAGAAGTAAACTTATAGGTAGCTCTTTGACTACTTGTACAAATAAGACTTCATGTCTTCTATTCGTCCCAATCTGAGCAAAGTCTATAATAATAATAATAATAAATATCCTTGGACATTCCACACGGCGTCATCTAGTCCCAAGCTAAGCAATTTAATGCTTGTGTTATGGTAACCAGATGACTGATAAACTACATAGATACATTTTTTTTTTGTAAATACATACATATTATACATAGAAAACACCCAGACACGAAACAAATATTTGCAGATCATACAAACATTTGTCCCGCAGCGGGGATCGAACCCGCAACCTCTGCGTCAGGCGAGCCTCCACCTATTAACTACCTGTTAATTACGAGTTAGACTACAAATTAGATCGATTCATTGTGATTTATTGGAGTCGTGGGTGTAATGGCGGTGAGCTCGGCAGAATTAAAATAACAATAAAGTAATTAATTGGCGGTACCTCGAGGACCACTTCTCGTGTTCGCGGACCACGGCAACATTTAACAAGCAGTAGATTATTCAAGGTGAAAACTTCAAGCTGAAATTGGTCGGAAAGAAAGATTCACACCTTGTTTGTTGTTTTGGCAGAGAAGAATCACTTCTTCAATCAATTTACTTCAAGTGTAGATCCGTCTCTGCCTACCCCCATGGGAAAGAGGCGTGATTTTATGTATGTATGTATGTATGTATGAATCACTTCTCTCAAAACGTTTAATTGTGATCTTTTACGCTCCAATTTTATACTACATAATTGGTATTTTAATCCGAAAGGATACTAATACAACTTCACAGATTGAAGCACTATTTTAAGTGTTAAAAAGTGAATTTGCTACAGGGTAAAATGTATTTTGTGTAACGAAAGCCCAGTGATGTGAAGAAATCAAATCGACAAATCGGTATTACGATAAAGTGTAGCGAAACTTACTCACGTTCGTCGATAGCGTGCCGTGAATAATTATCGAATCACACAATTATGATGGAAATAAATTTAAGTAACGCAAGATTGCCTTTAGCAGCAAAATAACTCAAATTGCTTTTTTATTTTTTGTAATATTGAAATATATTTCGAATACTTTTGTGAAAAGTTTTGAACGTTTTGCTATTCAGAGACTTCTTTTTAAATATCATAAAATTTGAACGAGAAACCCAATAAATTTTTAAAAACGTTAAGAAAAAAAAGTTTAACAATGTTTTCCAATTTCAAACTTGCTTTCGTACCCTTTTCCTCAATTTTGTTTGACATTATTATTCGGGAACCGACGTCAGAATATCAGTATCGAATGTCCTTTTTGCCGAAGACGACAATAGCATTGGCTAGCAGTCCCTCGTTACTTTTACTTTGGTCTTTGAAGGGTCGTTATGTTACATCCTTTGCGCAACACCTTTTACAAAATATTCAGTTTGGTAACTAAGCGAAAAACTAAAAGAAACGTTCTTTTTAGCTCGGAAGAATTGGATCCCAAGAGAACGCTGCTGGCATTATGTAGAAGTTTTACTACTGCTAAGACAAAATAAAGTAGGTGAACTACTTAGAAACTGAAGTTGCTAAGTTATACAAATGAATTACATTAGCTAAGTTCTAATGTACGGATTTCTTCAACAAACACTATCTATCCACTCAGCCGGTAACACCCACTGCTGGGTAAAGGCCTCTTCTCAATGACGCCACTCTTGGCGGTGTTGTGCCAGCGGGATCCTCTGTTCTCCTCCTGCCCTCGCAATGTCGTCTTGACCATCAGGCCGGTGGTCTGCCTCGAGGCCAACAAACACTTTAGGCGGCCTAAAAACTCCGTCACCAGAGTTGGTCACTTGCTCATAAGAACGAACGAACGAACTAGTGATGAAATAATGATTCCACTGTAACTTTTCTACACACGTGTGATGGTATGTCCATCATGTTGATAGCACATGACAGCATGCACAGTTAATTAGCTAACGATTCCGACGAATGAACCGGATACTCGTTGAGCGCCTGCGTCGCTTTTTGGGTCATCTAAAAACACGCCACCATTTTCGTAAGCTTAGCGTAGGTCAAGGATCTAGTTTGAGGTGTGAAACGCGCAGGTAAAAAATCACCGACAAATTGTTCAGTACCAAAATGTATGATGAAATAATTCAAGCACGAACTTGTTGCTGCGATTTATTTGCTTTTAATATTGAAATGAGTTTAAATTACAACACTGTAAAGTTGCCCGGAAAGTGTTCAAAAGTTTATCAAGAGTTTAATAAATCCAAGGCCTTATCGAGCGCTATCGCATGCCGATATATAGGTTTTGGTGATACTGTGTTAATCACTGGCCGATAAGAAAGCAGACTACCGGGAAAATGTCATACACAAGCGCGATCCAATAGCAGGGAGTTTACATACTCGTATAAACGCTTTAAACTGTATTGTGTGAAACAAAAGCGTATTTTAAATGGTACAATGTCACAAGTGCTTTATTTGAGGTCGATATAACATCCGCACGGGGCCGGGCCGCCTGCAATGCGCCCGCCGCAATTACGGAAGATGGAATTGAGATGAAAAATTCAACGCGGAAAATTGTAATGCAACCTTCGCCGTCACCACTGCAGTTAGGATTTTATACTTCGCGCTCGAGTGCCTCGCGCTTGGAGGAAAACGTTTAATGCTTTCGTAGGCTAGGTCGAAATGCACTTCGTTCGACTTTATAATCATTAATAGGAACATTATTATGTACTAGAACGTAATATCTTTGAATTCATATTCAATCTTTTAAGACAATTAGACAATACTGTATGTAATGTCAAGTTTTGATGTTAATCTCCTATTATGTAACGCGTCCGATGAGCTATCTGCGTTCGTGTTTTGCTGTAACGAGTATCAGCACACCATATTAAACGCAGTCGGCTTCGATAATAATCTGTTTAACTGGACACAGCCCGCGCTAATTGACCTTTCGGCCGTATTCCCAGGCAATCGATACAGTCGAGTGATGTTTGCTTTGCGGCGTCAATACAATAATCCATACAGCCTGATGGAATTACTAATCAGCGGAGCAAACAACTGATCCAACCAAGTGTTATTGCCGCAGCGCCAAGGATACAGACCATTAAATTTAGATTGCGATCAGCATAAACTAGACGGTAAAGCCTGGCCATAAACTAGGGTTTCTAGTATTCATCCTTATCAAATAGCCTAGTCGGAAGACCCTGTATTATTCATGGTCCGAAGCCTGTCACTGCGCCCGTAAGCTCATCATGAGTGACTGTGATGAATATTCAATCAACGAGGTTTACATTACATGGTGATTTACGGCCTGGAATGAAATAGGGCACAATTTCCCGAGCAGCTGTTGGTTCCGCGACACACTCAATAACAGCAAATGTCAGGCATGGTTATTTCGAGGCGATGCGCGAACCCGTGACGGTAACCCACATTTTTATTACAAAACGCCATCCTCAATTTGGCACGGGAATACACCCGGACGGAATAATTAATGTCGCTTGATGAGCTGAGGCGCGTGTCATTTCTATTTTTCGGCTGGCTTAATGGTAGATTTCACCATCAGACCTTAATTGAAACTCCCCCCCTACTGCTATAAAGAAGAACCGAATAAGGTTCTAGTTCAAATCCAGTTATTAATCGTTTCTGACGAAATGGAAAGTAAAAACGTCGGAATATAGCCAATCGATACATCTAAAAGGAAAAGTGTTCGAATGGTAATTTCGAGTAGGATGGCGAGACGAGCTTGATCGTATCAACGAAATTCATTCTCATTTGTCCACGTTATCTTTACGTCCATCAAACGTCTGAGTTCGAGGATAATCTTTTGAATTTAAAATGATATTACACGTTACAAGAAGCAATATTTGAGCCCTATTTGACTATGACCTCACAGTATCAGGTTGTGCAAACAAAGATTGTTAGTCTCGGGACCTTGACACGCCTCGCCAGGCAGAGCTGAAGCTAAGTGATGTAAGCACAGCAGTGTCGGGGGCTAGATTTTATCTATAAATACTAGCTGCGCCTCGCGGTGTTACCCGCGGTGAATAGTTCCCGTTCCCGGGGGAATACCGGGATAAATAAATAAAAGTAGTATATTTTTATCTCCTATATCCTATTCCAGACGAAGACAAATCCAAAAACATATAAATCATAAAAATCGGTCCAGCCCTTCTCGAGTTTTATGTGTTGTAATGTAACTAACACGACTTTCTTTTATATATATAGAAGAAAGTATCCTTGGACATTTCACACATCGTCATCTACCTTATCATCGTCAATCAAGGTTCAGTTTTGGCCACTTGCTCATACGAACGAACGAAGGTTCGAAACATTTTAAGCACTAGCATTTGCAGTTGAGCGAACTGGGCGACCCCATTCCGTAAGGGATAAAGGGGGATAATACACAGAAGCTCATAACCGGAATGCTCCGCATGAAGACAATGGAACGACTGGGGAAATACAAAAAGCGAGGAGCCTCTTGTTTCACGAACGCAAATATTTGTGCCGCAAAAACTCTAGGGAATGCCTTTCTGTGGACAGGTAATTAATGTACAAGGAAAACAAGAATAAACTTTCTTTTTGATAAATAAATTACAGAAATTAAATATATACGAGGTAAGACCAAATTTGGAAATGCTAATGTCTCGATATTATTCTTTAGTCATTTAATTTAAATAACATTCAGATTTCTTGAACAAGTATTGTTTATTTATTTATTTATTGGGAAACCAACAGCGATACATTAGCGATACATTGTATACAAGTCATTGTATTCCGCTTATAAACGCGGGCCATCCTTTGCGAGAACACGTCGACCAGTTAATCACTTTTACTCTCATTTTATTACGGTCGAGTATTTGAAGTTAATTTAAGATCATTTTCACTTTTATTACGTTCGGTGTCAAGCCTAACCGGCAGTTTATATCGGCTTCGGCAGCGACGAGGCGAGCCGAAATTTTATGTGACTACGATTGTCATTCGCAGTTTGATGCCTCCTCTGAGCCTTCAAGCCATTTGCAAACCCTCCAGTTTACCGTTTACTAAGCCAATAGTGACAATTCGGAGTATCGCAAAAGCTAAACTTAACTAACTAAAAATGTTGCCGTCCCCATAGCGATGGGAATAAAAAGGATGGCATTAATTTTAGTTAGTTTAATTTAGCTTTTGCGACACTCCGAATTGCCACTAATATCGATAAAAAACTAGCGAAGTGCATCACTATCTGATTGTTTTATCATCATAATGAAAATTCTTACCTATACTGCAACAATAATAGTGATATTTATTAAGTTACAGTTCGCTTATTTCTCTAAAATTTTTCGTTCATAATTCGAAATAAAAATTCCACGTTGGCGTTCCTTACGTAAGCTAACGTGGGTGCATGCGCGAATGCGAGCGAGCCTAATGATGCACGTCTTTGCGACGTGCCGACGAAAAGTAGGCTGTCATTTCGACGTACTGCGGCGTTCGCGTTAATAGAAGATGAAAGATCAAGAGATGAGGCTTAAAAGTGCAAATAATACGAGTAATACTTGTTATGTTAGTCGTATAATCCACTGCTTAGTTATTCCATTGACAAGGTATGGTTTGTCAATATCTGATAAAGGAAAACCTTCAGTAAAAGATAAACCGAGTGTCAGTTTCACGTGCAGGTAGATCAATCTACTTTTTTTTTCTGTACAAGGTGAATCGGTTCACTTTATAGATGTTTCCTTGAAAGAAATAATAGCATGACACTTACCTGGATAGAAGTCATGTGACTTGGACATCTTCACTCTAGCACCGGTGTCCTTCTGGAGCTGGGCGATGGTCTCTCCGCCCTTGCCGATGATGGCGCCGGCCACCATCGAGGGCACCAGCACCTTGAAGTGGTAGGTCGGCTCCACGGCTGCGGATAAAGCACTGATGAGTGAAGGTCGACAGAAACGGAGCACTGTGTTCTGCAGCAACTTTGGCAATTCGACCGTGGAGTTGAAGCTAGTGGTTTCGTTGATAAATGGTTGTTTAAGCCGGCGGCTATTTGTCAATAGTTCCGGTTGTTTCTCATCAAAGTTCAGTAATGTTTACTAGGCCCAGAGGGAAATCGGAAATAGCTACACAGTTGCTTCATGCGTACAAACACCTCATGATTGGCAATATCCCCAAACCGCAATAAATCTGTGTTACGAGCCTATCCTCAGGGCTCATAAGTACGTAACTACGTACAGTTTATTAATTCTCAGCTTGCAGAACCGAATGCGAGCGAACAGCGTAATATTTAACGGTAATTACAAGGGAATTTTAGCAAGATTTGAGGCACAACATTGTACTCCGGTATTATTGTTGGAGACAAAACAGGCGAGATTAAACCACGGATCAAATGCCTTTTGTTTGTGAGCTCAGTAGCTCAGAACACGGCGCTCCGCCGCGCTGAATAAATGAGCTTTCATGTATGAAATAGTAATCTAAGACACCATGACATCCATGGATAAGCAACGATATCGAGAGTTGTTGAAGTGCCGGAAATTATCATGTGTGAGTGCAGTATGTAATGTGACCACACCTTCGGACCCTGCTGGGATGTCGTGTCACGAAGTGCACAGCCAATACCAATAAATAAGAACAATCATTACCATCAACACAACATGTTTAACATTTGCTGGCATTAATAACATGTTGCTTTCATTAAATCAATATAAACTCATGTTATATTTAATCAAGATTGAATTTTAAAGGCAATAGTAGTTGTAGCTTTAAATTTATTTATTCAGTTATTGACATGCATTTGATACTCTAAACACAAATGGAGAAGACGACGAAGCGAAGATAGAAATCAGATGGACATGAAGTTGATACACGAATTGAACCTACTGAGAATACTGAGATGACAAACATGACAACCACTAAAGAGAAACCAAGAAATCTGGGCAATCAATATCAACTATCCTGACCTCAATGAAGCGATTAATAAAACCAAATATGAAACACGGTCAACAATACGAGAGTTAGTACACCCGCCCACATCCAATGTGTTTCAATTGAGAGGCATCCCACAGGCGTGTGATGGTCGGCTCTTCTGACCTCATTTGAAATGGGGCATGCCTGCCTAGGCCACCTGCCCGAGCCGCACGCCGCGCGGACACGGCAAGACACCGGCGACACCGACAGACATGCCCTTTGTGTTTCTGCTCCATTGAACTTGGCAGATCCATGACTGACGTAGCTCTGATGACGGGCCGATGCGATGCCAGCTTACAATTGAAGTGTGAACAGGCCCGCAAATTGCTCCGCCTGGGAATTCAGTAAATTGTGCTATTGTGTCGGTATGAATTATACAGAAGTGTTTTTATTGACTTGAATGAATCATTGGCTCTTGATACGAGCAATTTAAAGCACAAAACGTGTTCACAAAGTAATTTGGCGCGGATTTCATTACGGAGCTAAATGACTTGGCTCGAAAGTCCCTTTCAACAAAACGTTATTAAAAGCCGAAAAAAAGCGGCTTCATGTTTTCAGGGCGACAATAGAACGGCTCGCCTAATCTCCGCGATTGTAATCTGGGCCCACGGTGAAATATTACTACAGGGTGACAGTGACAGAACCGTTTTGTACCCCAGCATTAGACAGGCACTTTATTTGAATCGCTTCGCTATATCCACAGGGCTAAGCGTAAAATCTACTTATTTTAGGCTTCTACACTTTTCCTAGATAAACTTTTGTGTTCTCTACTCTAAGTTCGTCCGGTATCAATTTATCATGGTCTGAAATTAGACATAGCACACATCTCTTATTCGTTACCTTTACGTCGTCCGTCTCACAACTGATAACATGCATAAATGTTTCAACAAAACTAACATCATTCAATATAGCGTGGTAATACCGGTCACTATAAATTGTCACTAACAGTCGTGATACGAGCATAATGCTCATTGTATGTAGCCTTGTTAGTTCAAGTTATGTGAATTGACATTACAAAACGCAAAACATTATATATACATCCCACATCTCTCTCAAAAACGGAATCATTTTTATTTTATCGTGAAGTTTGATAAAACTATTACATACAGATTTAAATATTTAACAGTTATAGCAAAAGTTGCAATTGTAAAACCTCGCCTCGTAAAAGTCTTTCAACAACTGAAATATGGAGAAAGTGGGCTGAAACTTTTCGCAGCTTTGAAATAGATGAAAAGGGGAAAAGAAAGAGAAGAAAAACTTTAGCGATTTAACATTGGAATAAAATTCCAAAGTTGGAAGGAAAATAGGTGCAGGACAGGAGCCTGACAAGTCGAGACAAACAATACACATTTGTAAGACAAATTTAGCCGTAGCTTTGGCCAGTCAATGTGATTTCTAAACAAGACAGTATTTTTTATGAGATGATAGTTCGATAGATAGATAGATTTGTTTATTGACACACTTACAGCACAGATAGATGATGCTTGATTTTGATTTTGAAATAAATAAGGGCCTCAAGAAAAGGAAGTGCAATGGTGTCATTAGTCGGTCATCATCTGCTAATCAATCTCCTGCGGGTTTAAGCCCAAATAATCTTCGTTCGGAAGAGGATTACGTGCTCCTTCGTGAGTACAGATTGATGGATTGCTCCCTAGTCCTATTTATTGCGTATACTTTACTTTTAACAAACATAAGGAGAGTTATGAGCCGTTGAAATATTTATTACGTTTCTACTCTTAGGGCTAATGTAAAAAGGTTATGTTAACGATAGTACACATGATTTCCATTTTAATGTTTGATTTTGTAAGAAGATCTTAAAGTGTATCAGACTAATTGATCTATGGCGGAATGGGCCAGTCGACGTCAATCGAATGTTTTCTTTGAATGTGGTAAACACCATCGATGACGTCGACCAATCCAATCCACCATCAACTGATGCCATCGATCGGTGATAGATTGATTGGTCCGGTAATACTTTTACAATTGCAGGGGTGTTGTCCAGTCTCTTGCTATTCCACTAAGATCATGATTCGTCAGCCCTCTGGCTGTAGGCGATTCCCGTAGCATAGAGACCGATATCATCGTTTGCTAAGTGATTAATGGGCTAGTAAATCATCCGAATAAGTTCATGCCTCCCGGAGTCTCGGCTACCACGCCTTCCGAAATGAAATGTGTTCCTTTCAAGCGGGTGATAAGGTTCGAAGATTTTCCCACTCAGTGAAAATGACAAAACATTTGCTATAATGGGCCATCAAGATTAAAGTAAGGACGTTATGTAAAACCTCTTAGCGAGATGGCAGCGAGCACGTTTTGCCGCGTGTGCCTGCCTACGATATGCATTCATGTCAAGTACACGGCGATGCTTCATCTCGGCGTATTCTGTTTGAATCTAATTCGGAGACGAATGTACCTGATGTTTTGTAACATATTCGAGTAATGGTACTTCAGAATCAGAGCCAGGTCAGAAGTACCCTAAACCGGAGAGCTTGTAGCTGTATATGAACAATGTAATGAGAGTGAATGTGGCGAAAGAGGTGTGTCAGGATCGTAGCAAGAGATCCGTAGTCTCTGCCTACACCCATCGGGAAAAAGGGGTGGTTTTATGTATGTATGTCGTTCAGAAACAATTGACAAAACAAACATGTTCGTTATGATCACAGTTCCAAACGTATTGCCTCATTACTCATCAGGGTATAGGACGTCTCAACCTTGATGGTTCTAATACAGACAGTATCTACCTACACTAGCTACCAATGTGACACATAAAATATAACTATTTATCTGTCACATTGGTAGGCCCTTGTCACATAAAATATTCCAACACGTAGAAATAAGTGTTCGATAGGTGTCAATTAAATAAAACAAGTATCCTTGTCAAGCCCTCGCCATTACCGGGCAGTGCCGTGCCAAAACGGGTGAAGACTCTTATGTGGCGATTCTACCTTCTCAAAACAGTCCGTTGTTAATTCCAAGTTATCTTGTTCACCGTCTCAACGAACAATTTGTAAGTTGATTTAGGGAATTCAATTCCTAAAATAATATTTGGAGTAACAATAAGACTAGCGAGGTATCGAGTTAGCAGAATTGAATTGTTGGAGTTTTCCTTGTCACAAGACGATTGTTGAAAAGGAATAATACCGGTTCGATAAACTATGCCAACATTATTACATTAAGAAACGTCTAAACGTATTGGCGCTGCTATCGCGTCCCGATTCGTTACATCTCCATAAAGTTTGACAGGCGCGTGAAAGCGCACGTAATTAAGTTTATCCCAGGGGAATCAAACCTGACACCCCTAGGTTAGGTCGCTTCGCCATAAAAAAAATGGATAATCTCTGAAAGCTTGCACAAATTCTTAAGCCTAATTAATGATTTAATGTTGCTGAAAGTATGTAATAAATCACTCGGTTATTCGATGGACTTAAGCCTGTCCGGCGAGAGGTTATCAGCTGTTATCTAAAAACGCCCCATGGCCTATACCGACCTCTTGATACCGACCGACGTTCGTGCTATACTTACCAACTAATTTTCATGCATGACCCACCGCTCGCTTATCGACGATGTACGTACGTCACAATTTTACGGTGCTAGATAAACCTAACCGGGGCGGGTCACTTTAACGGAAAACAATTTGTATGTAAAACCTGGAATTTATATCCCTGTTTGCACGGAATTACTGCGGAGAGTGAACAAGAAATAACTAGTGACACCTGAGACCTGGCTCTCTAAATAATTAGAGACGCCATTCTTCTTCGCGCGAAACGTCCTAAATAAAACCTTTGTGTAGCCTTTATCTTTGTTAGTTTCAACATTCAGCTAGGAAGGAACAGTTCAAGTTATATTTCATTCCCGGACAGTCAATGAGATTGCTTTACATAGGATCTAAAAATCATTTGTATTCTCTCATTGAAACAAAGAATCAATAAGCAGAGGCAGCAAGGAAATGGCGCAGGGAGTCTCTGCAGTCGGAAACAGCTGCCAATGTTGATGCGGCATTATGGCTCGCATGAAAAGAGGTCATATCCTATGAACTAGAGCGCATTATTCTGCTGGGGGAAAAAAACTGGGTTATAGCTACGAACTTAAGTGAGGGAGCAAAGATTTGACTGAGATTTCGGATAAGGATACCATGTGAACACATAACATATTCAAGTTTGTAGGCTGATAGTAGCGTGTAACCCCATTCACAAAGATTTGTCAGTTTAACAAAGCTCTAAAGAATGGAAATTCACAGGATTTTATCGCGTAATTTACCTTTTTATTATTTCCCGACGTTAGTATGAATTGTGATCGCGAAAGTTTAAGAAAGACTACTCTAAAGAATGTTTTTTTCTTGTTACTCTTATGGGAATGAAAAGAGATAGCAATAGATTTAATAGCCGTTTTAGCTAACGTAAGTTTACTAGTCCATTATGAATAACGGGGCAAGTCCTTTGTATCTGTGTGATCGATCTCCTATCGTCAGGACCAACAAGATAATTTAATAGGCACTTAGCTGACGGGGTTACGGAAACACACAGCCAAAAGGCTTGCGCAGCCACGGTTTTAATCAACTAATGGCTTTTTTCAAACCAGATTAATATATAATAAAAACTCAAGGATAAAACGATGAATCACTCCCCAACATTTTCGTGAAATAAAGCTGAGTGATGTATTGGTAAGAGCAATTCGTATCTTGCAAATTTATAGGCGAATCGCATTTTATTGGTATTTATTAGAGGTGCCACCTAGTGGGAGAGATCCTGCACTATTGTTCCACTTCGTTACGTCAATAAAAAAGCACAAGGTTGAAGTCCGGCCCACTTCGCACGGTGGGCACTCGAGCCTCATCAACTCTCTTCATGCATGCTGGCGCGCTATTGAAAAGAGCACGATTTGGTCGTAGATTATCCGCCAGAAGCCTCTCGACTCTGCGCTTTGAAAATTGTAACTTTCTTTCACCCTTTGATCTTTAGAGACTGGAAAGATTGATGAGACGAATACTTATGTCAGTCATAATTCAAATCTGGGCCAGTTCTGTTGAAACTTTTGTGTAGTCTTGTTTTGGCAGACATTTTGACTGTTACAATAAAGTTTTATAACCTTTATGAATTTTTAACAAGAAATAAGACACTTTGACTGTTATAATCAAGTTCTACAACCTTTTTGGAGTTGTGGTAAGTTCATGTGAGCAACTGGCCAACCTTGGTGACGGGGTTTTTAGGCCTCCGTCGTGGCTTAACGACTTTTAAAGCCGAGACCTACAATTTAATGTGCCCTCCGAAGCGCTCAGCTGTTAATACCACTTGCTTGAAATGCAAGCTTCGCCACAAGCGCTTCAAGTAAACAAACAAGAAATATGGCACAAATAATGTCCATGTAATTATTATATTCCACCAAATCTTTAAAATTGAGGTCGTAGAATCAGACATTGTCCAGTGAAATGCATTCTGTTATCGACTAGCGCGACATCGCTGTGTAATTTGTGTCGCACTCGCACCGCTGATTACAACAGCCATTTCCAATAGCTAATGATAGCGAGCTTGTTAAAATATTATGCTCTATCAAAGCTCGCTTCTGCACCGATAAGTTATTATTTGAACGGATACAACAGCAAATTGTAATTTAGTTTACATAATACTTACTGCAGAATGGACCAATCTATAATTTTTATTTTATTTTTAGTGTTAAACCACACTTAGGTATTTTATTACAATGAAAAATCTTAACAAATTTTTTGATTCCGGCGGGATTCGAATCCGCGATGATACAAGTCATCGTCCTTAAACCGGATTGCCTTACCACTCGGCCACAGAGCCCCCGAAATCTAAAATATTGGTAAGATTTTCATTTTTATTTATAAATCCGTTTGTTAATTATTTTAATGCAGCAGGTATTTCATAGATATCATAAAGCAACTAATAAACCACATTCATAGCTATTTCAGACATTAATATGCTAAAGTAGACCTCACAGTTCCTAAACCAGAAATCCATATTTATATTAGGTACGTTTATACCTCGAAGAACAAGTTTAATAACATTCCGTGCCGTGCCAGGACTCGTGTCAACATCAGAATAAATGCACGTCAGTGTACAAACCAACAGACTAATGTTTTGTTAATACAAGTACCTACTCACACGATAGATCCACCTGCAGTAGAATCAATGCAAGTTAAATAATAGATTAGTGAGGCCACTGAATAACCTTGGATCGATTATCAGTTATACAGTATACTGCACTATTTATTGATTTCTTGTATTACCTACTGAATTTAATAGTTTTGGTGTTAAATTTAAAAAGCAACCATTAAAAGTTATTGAGCTAGAAATGCTAGGTAATGCTTTACCTATCTTGGTAAGTTTTCTCTCAGAATTCATGACAAAACATATTATTATATTTACGGGTTTTTATCGCTATTTACTCTCAGAATCGATGATGATTCCCTAATCTTCTTGTCATATTAACTTGTGGTCGACCTGGGTGAAGATAGCTTGATGAACTGGACGCTTGTTTTAAAGAATAATGGAAATTATCCTATCCAGCAGTGGGATCCAGAAGGCTAATAGAACACTTTTAAAAAGCACTAGCGAATTCATGCTAGGGAGATTATACAACTCAAATAGATTACATTTCATGGTACATGCGTATATGGATACAAAATTTAGATACTTCGAATTAGCTTCTGGAAGGTTACAGGGCGACTTTCAAATTCATTCTCTAGCTGATAAAATTAATTAACTGATTATAATATTGTTTGCTTTGACAGACCTTTGCCCCGGATTGAGATATATAACGATGGCTCAAAGAGCGAAGAGAATTTTAAATTGAATTACGTATTAGGTACAGTAAGCGCAATCTAGCATAACCGGGCCGAACATAGGCCCTCCGGGCGGTCGCGCATTATGAACAGTCGTTACGAAAGAGCTAAACAGACGTGTCGACAGCATGTGAGAGATATTCGTACGTACACGACGTATTTCGGACCGCTGCGATGCTAATTGCAATAACTATGTTCACTCCAATCAACTTAGATTGCTTACTGTACTTTAGCAACTTTATACCGTAGACGAATTTAGGTCAGACACACTTTGACATTTAATTAAGTATTTTACTTTTTAATTTAAATTTTGTGTAGGTACCTATTAGTAGTTTTAAATTTAATTAATGTAATTAGGTATAGGTTATTGTTTAAGATTCAAACACAATGTAATCATCGTTTTATGAATAAATAAATAAAATAAATAAAAAAATAAATAAATTATAAAATTTACTCACTTTTCGATATTTATTTATTCAATGAACTTACAAATTTAACAATCACGAAATCATTTACAGGTTTTGTGACAGTAAATCTACAATAAAAATATTCAAACCATTTTAAAACATAAAGAATGATTGCAAAATAACTAAGTAGAAACTCAAAACTTGGATAGCATCAGCCTTACGCAAGAGCAGCCCACCTGAAACCACAATTGGCCAGTAAAGAAAGCGCACAAACTCTTGTAGAAAGCAGGTTGCAAACGCCTGTATCGTAGGTACAATAAAATTCAATAGACATAATAGGTCGCGCCACGTAAACTGAGCGCTGAGAGGAAGTAGTAGGGGTATGTTTGCGCCTTTGTTCACTCGCTGACGAACCAATAGCACTTGCTAAATCAATGGTATGAAGTACGCCGCGTTACCTCTCCACCAATCATCGACCACTGCGTAGTTTGACAGCCAGCGCTCTTTTTACGTGGCGCGCGCGTTTAACCGTTCTTGGTAAAATGAAGAGCTTTATAATTAAGTATAGCCAATTTTAAACCGAATTTAAAAATGGTGGAGATTCTACTTAATGTTAAACTTTTGTCTATGTTCACCTTTTATTAAGTCAATAGTAGACAGAAATGTTGAATTATTTTTTTTCTACTCCCGAGGTGCTCCCATTAAAAAGTTGCGGATCTGAGGTTCTTTGAGTTATAAATACATCTCGAACGTGCAGGAAATACATCTCTTTTAAGGTTTCACAAACTGTACATTCAGTTTTTAAAAATTCCTTTGTTCTACGTAATAATAAAACAAAATAGGCGGTGGCGCTAGTTTCACCCATAGAGGCACCTTAAGTCGTTATTCATTAAAAAAAATTGCCTGTGAACAAAATAATAGAGCAGATTCTAATTTAACCACTTTTATTAAAAAGATATGAAAACTAGTTCCGGTCCTGTTTCTTATAACTTTGTCCAAACGCATAAACATCTACTTAGTTTTCTGGCGGCATCCAAACATCTTCATTGAACGAGTATTGTTTCCCAACTCCCAAGGAAGCGCATAGTTTATGTAATGTCATGTTTTCATGTCCATAGAGTATATTCAGTCAGTAGTGTTATAAAATGTTATGTGAGCTTTTATGGGAAGGGTGAATATCGGTACAAGACAAAGGCTTGTATCTGGTAGTCGTGCGTAACCCGATCTTAAGTACAGTTTAACATTAATTTATCGAAGCAATAAATTCTTGGTTTATGCTTAGTGCTGAGTAACCATTAGGGCAATTTAAATCAAAATTGAATGAAAAACCTCTGATATTCATCAACTATGCGAGCTGATGATCATCAAACGGCTGAGCAGATTATCATAAATTATAGCTGAGACGTGAAAGCCTTCGACGAAGACACCTTTGAAACAAAGAATATGAAAATCGGTTCATCTCAGGAGCTACAGACAGAGTGCCTCAGGCAGACACACAGAGTCAGAGACACTACAAACTTATAACACCTCTTTTTTCCAAACAAGTTCTATCATTGCATTTTCATTTTATCTTCTTCGGTAAATATCCAGAAAAAAGTAAGTAGAAAAAAAGATGTCTTTAGAATTTTTATCGTGTTTAGCTTTGCCTTGAGATCTATGTTTAAACTTAGCATCAAGACATCGTCAAGGACCCTTGAGACTTGTAAACGTCTCTAGCTCTGAAAGGAGTATTACAATGGGCATATGTTTATCCTTCATCGTTCCGTACACAAAGACTCGATATTTTATTCCATTGTGAATCCAATTCAGTGGGTGAAATAAAATTACATTCAGAAAAGGGTCCTATTCTTTGCAAACCAAGCATTATTCAGCTTCGAGGTAGCCAATAAATCAAATCCATGGATCTTGCTCATTCTGCCGGTTCGGCAACACTGAATAGCTATTTGTGACGAATATGATAAATTCGATCTACAAGGACGTGATTGAAATATTTCAAGCGTGATTTTGTTTAAAAATATTTCATTAGCTGGTTCCACACCGGACGATCCAACGCGCTCCAGAAACATCTGGTGTGGACGTGCCTCGCGCGATCCTATCATATATTGGCCAATTCGATGCTCCACGATCCTGGATCGCGGATCGCACGATTTTCGATCCAAGCTGGATCTGGATCTGATGGATGGTCTGGTGTTAACGCGGCTATTTGTAATTTCATTCTAAGCTACACAAAAGTGACGTATATGTTGTTCTAGATTAAGGTGGTTAAAAAGCAAGCACAAAACAAGCAAGAAAGTAGAACCTATTATCAGATTTTTTTCATAAATTAACTCATCGATTGACCGGCTTCTTAGTTCTAGCTAATAAAGCCAACATTATCAAATAGAGGTTAACGAAAGTCAAGCAACGTAATGCGGGAACAAATCGAGAACAAATCAAAATGGTTATTTACTACTTGTCATTCAGCCGTCGTCAGCGGCGCACGCGCAGCTATTGTGACAGTTTCGTTTGTAATGCGCATCGATTACCTATTCGATCACGTTTTACTTATCACTAAACCCTTCGAGCATAAATGACTTTATTGTCAGACTTATTGGATATAATTTCGCTTGGGATCGCAGCGATGATGATAATTTAGCACGGTACATCGGCACGCTATCGGTAATAGCTTCTGTTTAATCGAAGTTGTGTTTTACAACGTTGATATTGAGTTCAAATTAGTTTGATAGACCGATGCAATCTAACCACATTACATTGGTTATAAAACTCTTTTTAATAGCTCGTATTGTTTCAACGCTAACATGTTGTAACGAACTTGTTTGCTCTGTCACCATTTGTAGAACGTGACTAGTGTTATTTAAAGTTTTATTTCACTTTCGTCGGTATTTATAGAGTACCTACTAGATACGGATTTGACCGGGTCAGGCGATAATCGTATAATCGATAATCGGATCGTAAGTCTACGTAACACGTATACTTTGGACACGAATGTCGAGTACCTAAAAAACTTTTTGGAATTGATTTGAGTTCCAAGGACAAAAGAAAATATAATGATTCAAGAAAGTTACAACTATGGAAAAGAAAGTAAACAAAGAAAAGTCCTTGAGAATCGAAAGCAACTTTGGAAATCCAGTCTTATCAAAGAGTTAAAATTATTTGTTCCATGTGTGTTTCAGGTTTAATAATCGTTAGCAGAAAGTAATATTAGTGAACTCATTAATGCAACTGCACATTTTAGATAATTACATTTACCTGAAACTACATTTACTCGCTAAATTTATTTGATTATAAAAGGGAATCTACTAATACAGAGCACTTGAGAAGACCCTCGTAAGTTTTAATTAAACTCCTCTCAGCTGAAAGCCAATTACGGTATTACAGTTACCCCCTCCACTTAACAAAAGAAACTATTAAATAACAAAGTATAATATAGGATCTAGCTCTGTGTAGGCCACCGGGGAGCGGTGACAATGACTTATTTTATAATCAACTTAAAAATTTTATGAAACTTCTTTGTTAGAAAAATTATATTTTTGGCTTGTATAACGTGTGAGGTGATTTTAGTCGTTCTGGGACTTCATAAATGATTGTCTAGTATCTAAAAATAAAATGCCAATTTCGATATAACTCTCTAAGGGCGCTTTCAATTTAGACGTTTCGTGTCGGACCTATTCTTATATTAGCCTAGTCTTATACACAGAAAAGTATACAGATTTACTTGCCTTGCTGACCTAAATCACACTAATATTAATAAGGTGAAAGTTTGTGTGTGTAAGTATGTAAGTTTGAATGTTTGTTAGTCCTTCACGCTCAAACGGCTGGACGGATTTGAATGAAGTTTGGTATCAGGATACCTTATATCCTGGATTAACACATAGGCTAATTTTAATTCCAGTATTACCAAGGGAACGGGTACTATTTACCGCGGGGTGCAGCTAATCTTAATCATTTTCCGAAATATAATGTTTCGAAAGCTTCATCAATCTAGCAAGGAATGTTATTGCACTAACTTTTGACTAAAATATATTATACCATTTCCGCAACATGAACCCCGAAGTTCTAACCCAACTCAAAGTTCGGGTACGGAACGATCGTGTAGCGCTAATTCCGAGTTACTGAATCAAACTGCTTTACATCACACGATACGATCTATCATTCTCACTAGACTAATTCAGAATTAATTTTAATTGAAATGCCAGCATTAATTTAATCACCAGATTAGTACTATTCCACTTGTACACCGTTGATGAGAAAATGTCGTGCATATACAGGAGAGATTTTATCGTGCAAGACAGCGTGATAATTTTCACATAATAAATTTGATTGTACATTTTGTACCGAGGGTGAGGTGGAACCCTGCCGTGTCGCTGTGAAATTGCTGGCATAAGTTGAGCAAACAGTAATCAACGTGGCGACGACCGGAGTCGGCTAATAACGCCAATTTTCAGGATTCGGGTGGAGATTTGTGAAGTTGATAAATGTTCAGCGCTCTGTTGAGTAACAGATTTCATGAGGTACTGCAAACTTGCTATGGAAATGAGTTGATCGCGTTTGATAAGTTCTTTCAACCAAAAGTTCTTTTAAAAGTAAACTTAACGTTTGTTAAAATTACGTTATTGTGTTACACAGAACAAAACAGCGTGGCGTGTTGTATTATTTCATTCAATAAACTTAACAATAACACAAATTCTGATTTTCATTGCTGAACCCCATAATCCGACCAGTCATGCACAGAGCCGCAGGTAAGCGCTCGTTAAGATAAATTAATATCCTTTTAAACGGCGTTTAAGCGAACCCTTGCGGTCTCCAATAGTCTCCATTTCCTCAATAAGCTGTAAGCTGAGGCTGATAAGAGAGGGATACATCGCAAGGCTGTGCATTGTGGAGATAGCGACACAAAAACACGATTGTTTACGCAACTTCCGCGCGGCATTGAGCGCGAATATCAATTTCGCTGATTCGAATATACAAACTTGACACGAACGCCACACCCACGCGGGGACAAAGGATTTGCCAGATTGGCTCATTTGGTTTTGCTTAGGTAAGTTGATACAACGCTTTTCAAATTTTTTTTTATGACTAGATGAAATTATAAAGACGTATAACTACCTACTACGATAGTTCGTAGTAGGTAGTTATACATAACTATCTGCGCCCCGGTAGTTAAAAGTAGCCTTATACATATAAACCTTCCTCTTCAATTACTCTATCTATAAAAAAAACCGCATCAAAATCCGTTGCGTAGATTTAAAGAGAGGTTGTAAAGATTTAAGCATACATAGGGACAGAGAAAGCGACTTTGTTTTATACTATGTAGTGATGATTTGAAAACTATTTATATGGCTAGATGACGTGTTTCTATAAATCTATTAAGCAAATAGATTTAAAGAAAGACTGGTTCTAATTGTATTTTGTACATTTAAATTACTATGTAGTGGTTTAGTTTCTATAAACAAATGTTTATATAATACTTAAAAAAGTCTAAAGAAATAGTTTTCAATTTACTAGGCACCATTCGAAACCAAAAAGATTCTCAGAGGTACCTCATACCAGAGCCAGAATTGAATCAAAAACTCGGCAGAAAAGCGAAACAATTCCGGTCTACTAGCAAAACTTCCTCTGCAACTTTAGAAAGGTTTTATTCGTGAAAGTGGAGCGGCAAGCACTGAGGTTTATGTCGGCACTCGGCTGCTAAAGCTCAGTTGAACATCTTGGATTTTCGTCACCAGGTTCACTAGTCAATAGCATTTCTGCACGAATGAACAGACACTTTGGCAAGTTTTGTCGAGAATATGTAAAGCTAAGTTGAATGAATATCTAAGCTTTTGTAGCTTAGGTAAATATTTATTCGTAGTCTACGTTATAGTGAAAGAGAATTGGTTTTTTACTAACGTCTATCGGACGTTTTCAAGGATATTTTTCGTCATTTTTAAATTTTAATGTAGAAACATTGAGACTGTACGCTATACTTCAACTTCTCTGTAATTTGTTGGATGACTTCCTCATTACTTCAATGATTCTAATTCTCCTGTTTGTTTCGTAATTTATAAATTTCACGTTGACTGAACATAATTATATTCTCAAGTTACAATTGATACGCATGTCAAAGAACACTTCCAACTTTGATAAGATAACGCTATCAGGTTACGGAACGTATCAGAAAATTACTAAATTATAATTATAATGTCTAATGAAATGGACCAATCATCGACGACCTCTGTGGCGCAGTGGGTGAAAGCCCACCCTAGGCGCAGAGGTTGCGGGTTCGTTTACCGCTGCGGGAAAAATGTTTCCATGATCTGCAAATATTTGTCTCGAGTCTGGCTGGGTGTTTTCTATGTATACTTTATATTGTAAAAGTATTACAAAAAAATTATCTATGTAGTGTATCAGTCATCTGGTTACCATAACACAAGCATTAAATTGCTTAGCTTGGAACTAGATGACGCTGTGTGGAACGTCTAAGGTTATTTATTATAAAGGAAATTAAGACTTGCTTTGCTTATAATAAATCGATTGTGCGTTACTGTTGAAGTCTTTCGTATTATCCGGAATATTGGTTTAATACTATCAAAAGTAAACCGCGATAATGCATTGTAATTGCATGATAAAAAAAACCGTTCATTCTGCGGAACAATATTGTTACAACATCTTAAATAAATAGTAATGGGCGAAATTACGTCCTAAGCCTGTGATCTCACAAAATAGAAGTGTTATTATAGAAAAGCAGACATTTTCGGAAAAATACACTTTAGTAAAACAGATATTTCTGGCCAGAGTCGAAATTACCTTTGGAATTGTAAATGGTTCCAGTAGGTAACCATTACGAGAGTAGGTACGTGGAAAAGGGTAACGATTCTAATTAAGAACAATGATGTTGGTTTTAATGAAATGCTAATTTGCTACTGACCTTTCCAAGCGGTTTGTGAGAACAAACTCATTTAAGAAAGCCACAATTTTTAGTTCATTAAGATAAGTGATAAACACAGCTATTGTTTATCTAATGTGTTATTTTTATATTTCGTTTTATTTAACAATTCACAAAGTTTATGAACTCACATACTAAAGCTTTAAGGTTTTATATGCCGTGGCACACTTCAAAAGGGCCTTACGGATTATTACGCTCTTCCCAACTTTCTTTGAACAATAAAGTAGCAATTTTACAGCCTTTGAGGAAGTTATCCCGACGTCACACGTTGAATTTTAACCGTACCCCTGATTCACAAATTTTCAAGCTCAGTGCGAACTCGAACGACGATCGACGTGCGATACGATTAAAGCAACGATAGTGTTGAGTTGCCCAAAACTAGAACATACAGCCCAGTGCCAAATTAGGCAGCTGCAAGCCTGCCAAACCATTACACCTTATCGACAAAGTTACGAGTAAAAGCGGCCTCAATGACCAGAACCAGCGCTTTTGGAAACTATTAGGTAAAATTGACAGCGAAAATTTTCTGTGTTTCACAACTAGAGACAATCCTACGCGCACCTAATCAAAGTAATCTATAAAGAGTATGAATTACAATGAGTTACACAATGTAAACACTTGCAACCTTAGCAGCTTCTAATGACAAATCGCTTTCGACCTTGGAGCAAGCGAGCGGACGATCGACAACGGACTCTAACCCCTCAGCAGTGAGCTCAGATCGGTGCAGCACGAGCGCTGCACGGTAGAACCGGTAATGACCTTGCCTGCCGGCAGCATGAGCTCAGACCTTCACATAGTTATTAAAAACACGTTTACAAGTATTTTATTTCCGAACTAACGATTTACAAATAATTTATTTAATGAGGATGAGGAGTGCCAATCTAATTGAATCGTGTTCGATGGTTCGATATGCAAAATTAAAATAATGTATCATCTGTTAGTTCATGACTTTAAAAATTAAAATTAAAGCGATAAAAGCGACGATATCTCAAGAAGGAGTGAAGGTACACCAAAATGGGTAGTAGAAGATTTGTACATAGAGTGATTTTCACACCAACGATGCAACGACTAAGCCATGGGGTGTCGATGAGACTAAGTACTGCATGGCTCACGACATTGAGGCGAGTGCGCTATGACACGGCCGCCTCCCCTGCTCCACACTACTACCTACATGTCTCATCTCATTATCCTGACTGGAATGTCCAAGAATATTTATTTATTTATAAAATAAAAAGTATGACTTGTGTATCACACAGTTCTTGTTTCAAGTGTATAAATCTAATTCACTTCATTATTTATAATGACCACTTTACAATTCTATTAAGTGTATGAGTAATTTACTTGGATCTATGTGTACATAATTAGCCAAGGACTTGCAATTAACTTATCATTTGATATTGTTTTGCAGAGTTAGAATTATAAGGAAGTATTATTTATTTGAATTGGAATTTGGATTCTGATAAAAAAGTTAAATGGTAGCTTACAGATAGAATTGCTAATTTTATTCTAGTTCTTTTGTCATTTAATAAAGATGATTAAAAACTTTGGCAAACTGCCCTCCGATTGGTTCAGCGTAAGGTTGACCACTAGATTTCCTTCAGCATGAGAGATCAGCGAGTGAGCATGGAAGCCAGCAGTGGTGAACAGGAGAGCGCCCGTGAGGCATGCGCGTCGCAACAACCACAAAGCCAATGAGAGATCTGATGCATTGACGGACTAACTCACCAAAATGAGAAGTTATAGTGCCATGGCCGTTGGCCAGAGGCAACGCTGTCACCAAGTCTTGCACTAAAAAACAACCACTCTCTTTTAACATTGCATAAAATATCACTAAGTCCGAGGAGGATTATTCCATGCAGGCCCGCGGCGCTTATCAGCACGGCGCGCGGCGAATTGCTATTCTCATATACTTTTCGACTTATCAGTGTAATTACAGTCTGGATGGTAGCAATAAAGGGGTTTAGAGCTCTTATTATAAGATAGTAGCTACAGTTTTCCAAAATTATTCGGCTCGTCGCGACCTCGGGCGTTGCTGTAAATAGGTCGTATTGATAACAGCGCTTTTCTGATAAGAATCTTGTTAGAATACAGCTGAGCGCAGCCGAATCCGCCGCAAGTTCGATGTGTCAATGTTATGCTCACTTTGCCAAGTACGCAATGAAGTAAATCTACCTAGCAAGTAGGTATGTATAGCGCGGTAAGTAAATAGTGCGCCACTCACCCGAGCTAAAGTGTGATCTCTTGACGTCGCCATTCTCCGAGTCACCGTCTAGGGGTCGTTTTCTGGAGTCCGTGATTTCCGGACTGGAGCAAGTGTCCATTCCTGTGTCAGCGGCCATGTTGAAATTCAGGGCAAAACTTTAAACTTGTCTAGCATAATTCCCATTACGTAATTGCTTTAGCAAGCGTGTACTGATGCGGCACTTTGCATTATTGAACGTATCACTTAGCACTTTATTAACTACAACAAAATAAATTGAAGGTTCCTATGGTCTATATTACTAAAATATGAAGAGAAGTGTCACAGTGTCACTATGGTTGTTACGTCTAAACGTTTTGTGAACGTTTGTCGATACTGCGGCTGTTTGTGGCGCATGGCCAACCTGAATGTAGCTACAAGTGCGAAACTTTAGGTTGGCAGCATTGAGTTTTGACAGCAACCAGCTGATTGCTGTAGTGATGTACTTTAACTGATTTTCGCTACTTTGTCGATATTCAAAAACTTCCTACACAATCTGTTATTAAATAATCAATTTTATCATCAATGTAAAAATATGAAATATGATCACGACTGTGTTTCCAAGAGACGGTAGACATATTCTTTCAGATGTTTTTAGTAATTTTTAGATCCTTTGAAGATGTATGTCGGATATTCAGATGCATGTCCAAATACACATAATATGGATACGACAATAAAACACAATTAAATACCGTAATATAAAATATACCTACATGTAATTAGGTACCTACGGTTAATTATAAATTTTGAAAATTACCTTAACTTTAACATAGCCTGACGTTTTGACTGAATTTCACCGACCAGCCATCCGGATTTGTGGGCAAACTCAAACTGTATTTATTCAGTACGATCGTTTAAAGACCATTTTGACAATTGTCACGTCCTTAAAACTAGAGGATTCTAATGCCTGTTCTACTCAAAATAATGTCAGGAACGAATAGACATCACTATTCAGTCATACATAATGCGTCAAGGTCGTTCAATGGCCAATCAGAAATCGTTGCTAACTTTAGTACAAACAAGAAAATAGCGGGATTTTCAAACTATAATAATTAGATTGGTCATCAAGCATTTATTTTGAAGTCTCACTTTATTGATTGTATGCTAAACATTAGAAAAAATACCTTTAGCATCAAGTAAAAATATTGTTAGCTTAGTTATTATTTCTCATTCACATTTGTAACACACAAAGGAAGGCACTAAATGCCCTAGGTATAAAACTAGGAAATCTAGGTCAAGGACTACAGTGTATTTCTGTCTCTTTTACTCAACCGCATTGCTTTGCTGGGCTCATTGTGCCTGGATTTAGGTCGCTAAGAAATTAAATAGGTAGACATAGACAAAGTAGCCTTTTGGCAGTGTACCTACCATTTTCCTACTATACCTTAGTAGATAATTGCGGGTATAGTTATAGTATAGTTAGCGGTTCCTAAGCCTAGGTTATCGATACGAAATAAATTGTAGTTAAGTACTTTCAAATTACCACTAAAATTGACTTTGACCCCGTTTCAAATACCGCCATCTAGTGGTCAGTAGTAGAAAGCACGAGGTCGATTTCTTGCAAGAAGCCTTCTTGCTTTTCTTCTTCTTGTAAAAAAAAATTGGTAAATAAAAATTAAACGATATATTATATCCGTAATACAAATATTTATTACATACACTTTATATTTATTTACAAAACATAGCTTATCAGACCAACATGGTTGTTTCAATCAATGGATGAGTCGCCACTTTAGGAAAATGCAAACAACTACTTAAAACTGAAATCAACCAGGATTATTTCACATAAATATTGATATTGCTTTTAACTTAGTTGTTTAAGTATTTGTAAGGTAAGGTTACAAAAGAAATAAAACATTAAAAAATAACGATAAGTACATACAGGGGCCACATTTACTTGTTTATTTCATCAAAAGAGTAGTCAAAGAGCTATTTATCAATCACAAACTTCAAGGTAAGTAAGTGACTATTAGCAACCATCAATGAGTTTTACCATTTAAGTTTAACAACAGAGCCCTGTGCTAATTAAATGCTTGACTGTATTTAGAACGTAGAAATTTTAAAAAATGGTCCATCAAATACGTTGACATAGAAACTGTAAAAGGACCTACTGCCGCCGGCGCAAAAGGAGACAAATTATCACAATAATGGACTAAAAGCTACATGACATAATTATAATTTGTCTCTCCTTTCACAAAAAATTTGTTCAAATCATTTTCGACGACGAACAATAGTGTTCTCTGTCTCCAATCAAACGCTTATTCAAACTGAGTATCTACAAAACAATCAGTGTATTGTATGAAACAATCGAATGAAGAGCAAACAACTATTAGCAACCGTTTTTGTACGAGTCTATGCACACCAAGTTTGTCGAACGCGAAGACTGCGCGTCTGTATCGACACAAACGCAAATGAAACGTGCAGTGACTGCGTTTGTATCGATACAAACGAAACGCAAGGCGAATAAAAAACCAGCAGTGACCGTGCACACTCCTCGCGTTTGTAGAACGCGCTGCTAATCAGCAGGTGACGCGCACAACAGAAACGTGAAAACGTGTGCATAGACTCTAATATATACGATTGTTTCCGATCCCATAACTTAACTAGATGTACTGTAGATAGAAGAATAGGTCGCGCCACGTAAAAAGAGCGCTGAGGAAGTAGCGGGGGTATGTTTGCGCCTGTGTTCACTCGCTGACGAACCAATAGCACTCGCTAAATCAATGGTACGAAGTGCGCCGCAACACCTCTCCACCAATCATCGACCACTGTTTGACAGCCAGCTCTTTTTACGTGGCGCGACCTACACATTGGTAAAAAGTTTGCACAATCCATGATCTATAAAATTGTTCTCCCAATAGTCACTGAGCTTGCTACGTGGGTATCACCGGCGGCGTCACGTCCGAGGGCACCAGGTGGTAGGTCAGCCACCAGGACAGCAGCGGCTGCGTGACGGCCACAAACAGGAGGAAGTAGACTCTTCGCTTGGTGCCGCCGCTGGAGGGCTTCTCCCAGGTGTCGGAGTAGGGGTTGGGCGGGTAGTTCTGAGGGTAGCCGTACGACGGCTGCTGTTGTTCCGGCGCCTGGGAACCTGCCAGCAGTTGGAGGCGCAGAGTTTTAACCTAGAGAAGAAAATAAAATAAAAATAATATGCAACTTGAGAAGTTTTTCATTTTGCTTGTACAAAAGTTTATTTTGGGAAAAATAAATTCTGCTAAGGTTATTTCTAGTCAATAGAATATATTCTACTTGAACAAATTAAATTATAACTGAGACATAAAACCAAAAAAAAGTCTACATAAAAACAGTCTTTTGACTTAGCTACTAACTTAAGTTATCATTCTTCCGCTCCTATCCCACGCTAAGTGGGGTCAGCGCATGTTTTTCTCTTCCACTTCTCTCTATCATCAACTCTGAATCCACTATCACATTTATATCCTTTCTAGCTACGCCCCGCGGTGAGTTCCCGTTTCCGTGGGAATACCGGGATCAACAGTAGCCTATTTTTTAAACAATTCTAGTACCAAATTTCATTCAAATCCGTCCAGCCGTTTGAGCGTGAAAGAGTAACAAACACACTTACACACACACAAACTATCACCTTTATAATATTAGTTGGAAGTAAGATAGTAGGATAACTTTGACTCTGTATCCTACTTGAAATAACTCACCAAGAAGTAAGACAAAGCGCAGCTAGCATAAGCCAGACAGCAGTAATACCCCGTCCGGCCCAGCAGGAGGCCGGCCAGCAGGCTGCTGATCATCGTGCTGTACTTGTAGCCGGAGTAGGCCACCAGGTCCAGGGTCTTGAGGCTGGTGCTGGTGTGGGTGACGTAGAGCGTCGCGAGGTACAGTATCATCTCGAAGATGATGTAGGCGAGCGCGCTGGACGCTTGCATGCCTATCTGTTCCGGCGAGAAGCGATGCTGGAGACCTGTCCAATTTTAAGTAGTATAATAGTTAGAAATTAAAAGACCTCTAAGTCTTTTTCTACTATTATAAATGCTTAAGTTTGGGGATGCAACCATGAGCCAAATTTGTGTATTAGTTAATTGTTGAGCCTGCAATACGTGTTGGCCAAGCCTACGTCTACGCCAATGCGAGCGTAGACAAATAATAAATAAATAAATATCCCTGGACATTCCACACAGCGTCATCTAGTCCCAAGCTAAGCAACTTAATGCTTGTGTTATGGGTAACCAGATGACTGATATACTACATAGATACATTTTTTTTGTAAATACATACATGTTATACATAGAAAACAACCAGACACGAAACAAATTTTTGCAGATCATACAAACATTTGTCCCGTAGCGGGGATCGAACCCGCAACCTCTGCGTCTCAGGCGGGCTTTTGCCCACTGTGCCACAGAGGTCGACAAATTGATGCGAAGACAAGTGCTACTGTACTCGAGCGACTCCTCGCTATGACAAATGAACTCTACACGTCGGCGCTTGCCTGGACTCGGCCAGTGGGCGAGTGATGACGAGCGATTGCACGGCAAGGGAAATATGCTATCCATATTTTGGTATTGGCGTTCACTCGCCTACGCTCGGACAACATGTATTTCAGGCTATAAAACCGTGTTGGCCGAGTGGTAAGTACCCCGACTTTCGTTCAGAAGGTCGAGGGTTCGAATCCCGGCCGTGCATCAATGGATTTTTCGTTTCGGTATTTTTTATGCACTTATGCACTTTAATACGAGCTCTAAGCGGTGAAGGAAAACACCGTGAGGAAACCCGCGGCTAGTACACGTATTGATCATAATATATATCACGTCTTTGCGGTGGATATGTCCGGTTAAGCTGAGAGGATGGTTTAGGTGCAAGCCTATTCCATCTTAACAATGTCCCAGGCACTACAGTGTCCGTTAAGCGTAGGCAAAATTACCTCCCGACTGCATAAATCATCTAGTAAAAAGATGTAAAGCCCTGTGTTTTTTTATTTGTTAAAGTAGCTTTATTAAACTTTATTAGATGGCTCAAAGTTTTTTTATAATAAATAAACACTTAATCGGCCAGCATGGCAATAGATAGTATAGTTATATACATTATTAACAACCGCCTACAACATTCAACCATTACATTGAAATAAAGTTTATTATTACGTAGTCGGCCCACGCTTTATCCAATTAGGATGCAGTGTATGACGAATACGTTTATTTTAACCTATATTAAGTGTTACACACTTTTTGAACAAAAATATCGTTATCAAGTACTTTTAGTGAGGTCGTGACATCTCCTGCTGATAGAAAGAGTTGAAATGTTCAAAGTGATACTAATATTAGTATTTTTATTTGCAACGAGAATAGATAATCTTTGATTTGTGCCGCAGTTACTAGTTAGAAATAAAAGAGATGCAGCTACTAATATAAAGAAGCTGTAGGTACAACGCGTTTGAAGACATTAGAATCACCTAGCATGTAAGACGAAAATATAGTGATCCTTGAGGTCCTACCAGAATGCACGATTTTTCTTTCTTTTTTTCAACTATGTCCTTTTTATTAAAAAATTAAAATATTAATTTTTCCAATGAATAGTTTTTTATGCTAAATTATTTTCACCTTACTCTTAATTTTGTGTCTAGTTTGTTTTGTTTCCTAACTAAGTACCTATGTAAGTATTTATTTTTTGTTTATTTATTTTGCACAAAGTAACCAAAACGACTGCAATAGTCCTTAAAACATGACATACCCAGCATGAACCCGGCCAGCAGCACATATGTGACATATCCCATGGAGGGGATGTACAGGTCGGGCGCGTTGAGGTCGTAGCGAGGCTGCACCGGCGTGTCCTGGTCGTACTTCACCATCCAATCCTGGACATACATCATACAAATGGGATGAAGGGAAGCACCCATCTAAATACCTTTAATTATTATTGTATATTAAATCTGAATCTCGGAAACGGCTCCAACGATTTTCATGAAATCTAGTATGGGGGCGAAAAATCGACCTAGCTAGGATTCATTCTTCGGTCATCCAGGTAAAATAAATGGGAGCTCCTGTACAACAAACATGTTTTTTTTTTTGCTGTTTTTTGCTCTATATTAATAACGGCAAAATGTAGGCATGTGCCAAATGTGTATATGAACAACATGCCTCTGACTACCCCATTAGACATCTTCAACGAATCTAAAAAGATCTGAAAGAATATATCTACCATCTTCTGGGAATACAGTTGTGATCATATATATTTTTTTTCATTAACAGCAACAGGTAGACTTACCTTATGAGTAAATGGGAACATGATAAGTAAAATCTTCTTCATGACATATCTTGTGTCAACTGCAAAGTAGTAGCGTAGCCGTGACACCGGCACATACTTGCCCAGCTCACGCTGCACAGCTTCCTTCCCTTGCGAGGCGAGCTGGTTCCCATATTGAAAGGCCATGTCCTGAAAGGTTGTTTATTTCATTTAATTATTGCAGTTCATCACAGGAACCTCAATGTAGGATGTTAGAATAAAATTCTTTGGTTAAGTTCTTATAAACTTTGAGAGACTTTTGCTCTGCAGTGAGGCACAAATCTGTTGTTAATTAAAAAAAATTATTGATTATAACAACAGTGTATTTGCAATAGATATATAATATTAGATAACACTACAACAGAAAATAGTGAAGTGTCAAAAAGTCCGGTCACAGTGTATATCATGAGAGTAGATCTAGATGTATTGCAAGCACTGTGCTGAACAGCTGTAAAGTGCTGAAATGCCACAGATATCACTGTGCTTACCTGAACAACAGGTTGTTGTAGCATGGAACTTATCTGTGCTGGAGATGCCATAGGGGTTTGAGGGAAGCCAGGTGCGAATGACTGGGAGAATCCAGCACCAAAATCTGAAATCATAGTTATTATAGTCCTTCCATGTATCAGGTATGTAGGTAATTGGACAAACCTCCGACTACTCCTTGATTCATCTTCACAGGATCTGTCTAAAGATCTAAGAGAATGTGTGTGTGTGTGTTGGGATACAGTTGTAAACATATTTTATTTCATTTAGTCCTTCATCAGGAACATTTAGAGCCTGATCCTGTTCAGGAATAATAGTTTTTGTTAATCAATACACTAAACTCGACTGTACACTGCAAGTACTCACTTAAAGCAGGAGCCGGTGAGCCGAAATCTTGTGGTTCCAATTGGATTCCTTCCTGGTACGGCGGTGGCGGACCGGCGGCTGCAAAGCCAGGGTTGTATGGCGCCGCTGGACTGAATCCGGGCGTCAGTGACGGCGCCCCCATTGCTGACACATCACTCACACGCTTCGCCTTCCGCGGACCAGCTGGGTGGCCCACTGCAAACCAAGATCAGACTTCAACAATCCCAACCAGATTACACTTGCACACACACGGACAAAGCGGCACTTACCATTCCTGGAAGCGTTGAAATTCATGTCTGGCTGTATTCTTCGATCAGTAAGAGCGCCAGAACATACTCTTAAGCTTTAATTACTTGATTTATGTTATGATTTCACTGATGATATCAAATTGAAACACATCACCACTCAATTCATTCAACTTTTGACATTTTAATATTTTTAATACGCGATGTCATGTCATGTCGTTCAATGACTTTGACAATGACAATTTATTTTACAGGTTAGGCAACTTAACAGTAAAGAATCCCAGCCAACTTCACAGATAATGTACCACTTTAGTCGACGAATGAAATAAGTATTTAGGTCTTCTTCTCTTCTTATATAATACATAATTATATTCTCTTTGGGGAGACCTTTGCCCAGCTGTGGGACAGAATAAAAAAAATAAAATCTCTTTGATCAAGACATCAAGTCAGTCAGATGTCAGTCAAATCAACAAATCAGTGAATGTCAAATCAGTCAGCTGTGCTGTCTGTTTGTGTTTTGTTGTTTGGCGCAGCAGGATTTATCCTAATCATTTACCTAACTTTTTGTTGTACTCTTTCTATGAAAAGTGTTTATTAAAACCCGTCTGTAATCTTCTTGCTAGCGCGATGGCGATAACAAATGTCTTGTTGTTGAGTCAAATAGCCGGCTATGTGATGGGTTTGATACTTTCGCTTTGTGTTGTTGTACCAATGAGTATGCACCAGGACGAATTCAAGTAAGTCTTCACAAGCGTAAGTTGTCTTCGTAAGTCCTCTCTCGCTCTCTTGACTCTACTACTCCATGGCATAATTATTTAATTCTATGATGATATCCAGAACGCATGGGCTTAGAACTTTGTTTAAACCTACATAGATACCTTTTATTGTATTTTTCCTGTACCAGCATCTAATTATAGCTGCCCACTCCTCATTTGGATGAGGTAAATTCTTGTTCAGAAAAGAATGAGTTACTGTATAAACAATATTATGCAAAATGGGCATGTTTCAAATATATATTTGTACAAACAGACTACCCCCTTACTAAAAAGGATTCTAATAGCCTAAAGATCTGAGAAAATGTCATTAAAATGGGGATAAAGTATTTTCTTGTACCTACTAAACTAAGTACTTTAACCTATATTGAATGAGGTTTATGCCCAGCTGCTGATGCTGTTGTTTTTTCTATTTTCCAGTGGGCACTGTCTTCTCTTCTCGAAGGGCGAGTGGAACTCTGACGGACAGCTAGACATGGAGTGGGCGTCTGCAGCGTACTGCAACTATGTCATTGTTGTGGGAGTCATCATGTTTATTGTGTGCTGTGTGCAGATTTACAGGTACCATTATTTAAATGAGATATATTAGAAAGGGGTGAGTGTTGGCGATAGTTATTGAGTTATAGTTTTTTTAATGTGTTTTAAAAAGACAGTTTATGAAATTAGGAGCACATTTAAGTACTTAAGTTGTCTTATCAATTATCAATCCTAATAAATAGAGCTAAGAGCTAAATGGCTGAAAAAATGATGATTGTGAATAAATTGACACAGCTGTTTAATAACCTCTCTCTATAACCCAAGGTTTGCTGTAAGAAAACTTCAGGGTTAAGCTCGTCTATGAAGTATCTATGTCGTTTGTTTTATCTGTCTTGTGTACAATAAAGAATTTAAGAATTGATAAATCAACTGTTATGGTGACCTATTATGAATGTAAAAAGAAATCATGAAGTTTGTGTCATTGGATGGCCCCTATCATAACCCATATTCCAGGCTGTCAATGATGATGTACACGGGCACGGACAGCTCATTCCTCTCCGCGTTCGTGGAGGCGGTGGGCTGCATCTTGCTGTGCAAACTCGCCGTCTCCGCCGCAGTCATCGTCACCCTCGGCTTCATCAACTGGTGCCAGGTTATTGTGGAGCGTTTCCCTAGGTAACTTCATGTTTTAAAGTACCCCACACAATACACAATGGTGGCTATTCGGGATGTCGCTTAAGCTAAACTTAACTAATTTGACAGCACTAAAATTGATGACATCCCTTTTGATTTCGATCGTTTTGAAAGAGACGGCAACATTTTTAGTACTGTCAGATTAGTTTAGTTTAGTTTAGGCGACATCCCGAATAGCCACCAATGTGACACGACGACCTAGAGGAGTCGATTTAGATACCGACAATGTTTCGATTCTTCCGGAGAATCTTCATCTGGGTATGAGTGTGGTCACTCCTCGCGGTCGCGTCTCACACTATCGAAACATTGTCGGTATCTAAATCGACGATAATTTTACGTGTGTAATTTCCCGTGTGCTATTATAATGTCTAATACAACTCACGATAGTTTTGAAAGTGAAGTATTACAGTCATTATATTTTATTTATTATTAACAAAATTGCAAATTAATTTGAATTTCCTTTGTAGTTGTGAAGATGCCGCTGGCCAGGACATCGACAAGAAAGACAATTTAAAAACAAATTCATTCTACATCGAAATAGGCAGTGTACAGGTAAGTTTATTATATTACAACTTTATTACGTTTCTACTTCATATCATTATGTTTTCGTCAACTTAAACCGACTTCAGAAAAAGGAGGAGGTTATTTATTCGTCTGTTTTTTTTGTGTGTTACCTCAGAACATGCTACAACACATCATCTAATCCCAAGCTAAGCAACTGTATACTTGTGATAGGGCAAAGACGATTAATATCTAGAAGACAGACAAAGGCCATACACAAAATCGTAACCCGTACCAGATAGCCTGGAAACTTTAAAACATCAATTTTATCCAAGAAATTTCAATTACTTTCTAGTTAAAATTACCTAATTTTTTTTTATATTGAATATTGTTGCTACCTACTTACTACTAAGTATAGAAATTTCTTGGATAAAATTGATGTTTTAAAGTTTCCAGGCTATCTGGTACTGCGGGATCAGGGTTACGATTTTGTGTATGGCCTTTGTCTGTCTTCTAGATATTAATCGTCTTTGGTTATGGTAATGAATCGGTTGTGGCTAACAATTTGTATGTTTTCAGTTCGGCGCATGGGCCGCGTTCGCGACATGGGTCGGCCTGGCCGTGTTCTCCACGCTGAAGGTATGTCGCTACCACCAGCTCGAGAACATCCAGGTGTCCATGTACCGCGAGCGACAGCGGCTCGTCAACGAGAACGGCTCGCCAGATGCTGAGGGCCGGTCCACGCCTCCGCTGCGGTAGATCAAGCTGTGGCTCCTCTTATGCCGGGGCCTATAACCTACGGATGAGCGTAGGTCGGTCGTCATAGCAACGTTCGTTGTTATCTGTCACCGGCCATATTATTAGTTTACTACCCTCCAGCAAAGTTTAAGAAACTATCATGACACGGACACTGGCAGAATTGTGGCAATAAAAGTCGCAGTAGCCATAAAAGAAGAAGTGAAGTTGTTATCTGTCAAAAAGTGTCATACATTTGGTGTCGGATAACAACGTTGCTAAGACGATCGATCTACGGACAACCATTCGTTGGATATAGGAACCTAAGGTTAGTCGTAATCGTCATTGCTGAAGGTCGTGCCGTGAGAAAGCTTGGGTTTGCAACCTGTCATGTGTGGATTATTTCTGCAAAATGTGAACATGTACCATGTATAGCCCGTATGAAATACTATTCCTATCTAAATTGTGATTACTCAGAATGTTGCTTCGATGATCGATGAAGAATGACATAGAAGCTACACCAGTGCATCAATACATATTGGTACAAAAATAATTCAGAATACAAGATAAGCTGACCCAAATTGGCATGATTATATCGATTTTATATTAGAGCGCCATCGCCATTCTGTTCTGTGTGAGCTCTCCGAGACTGATTGATTTGGCTCTCTGAAAATTTCAAAGTGAAAAATGTAAAAATTTTTTTTTTATTATTTTATTTAGTCTGAAATTATGTAAATATTTTGGTTGATAATGCTGGTCTATTTTTTTATCAGTATCTTCTGAATGATCTGTATTAACTATACCTACATATTACCTATTGTAAATATTGAGGCAGGGTATGAACAATATCGTGTAAACATTATAAATACCTATATAAAGATTGTAACCGTCAAGATGAGAATTTAAGAACTGAAAAATTCAGAGGCCAACTTAATGCACAAAATAAGTGTAAAAGTTTGATATTTAAAAAAATTACGAAGTAAGTGATGATGGTGTACATTTTGTACTTGCGTATTCTTGAGGCTTAACAAATTGCTTCAAATTAGTATCATTCATTCCATTTAAAAATATGATTAAAATAAAATAACGCCATAAATTCTATCACATTTATTTATACGATCACAAATGCTTATATCTAAAAAAAGGCTTGTGATATTTGAACATTAAAAATAGGTCACAGACCATTTGGACTTTAAATTGTTGAAAGTATTATGTTGGTTACACTGAGCTTAGTCGTATGGTCGCTTTTAATATGGAGCAAGCACAAAGACAAATGGAAATTTAAGTATGAATTAGGCTCACAACTTACACCAAGGTGGCAGGGAAGCGGCGAGCAGTTTTAGTGTCATATGATTTTAAACTTTATCTTCGTTGACATAATACATAGTATTGCTTGAGAAACTTGAAAAGAAAACTACCACAAGCGACCACAAGATGCGCACTTTTCAAAGCGCCTTAATATTAAGCACTATGGTAATGAATATAAAGTTTAAAATTATATGATACTGAAACTGCAGCCGCTTCGCTGCCGAATTGAGACTTTTGAGTGAGACAAACGTTTTGTTTAGCAAAATTGTTATCTTTCTCACTCTAATATTTCCTAAAATTCTATAAAGTCGCTTGAATCTGTTTTGTCCATTTACAGTAGAGATCAATTTATACAAATATAGGAGAATAAATTAATTATGTACTATTTAATATTATAATTTTTAATCATAATTATTTAGATATTACTAGGTCTTGCACACCTAAGACTAGGACTAAGTGAATACAATTAAAATCGGGAAAAAATATACTATATACAAAAACAACTGTTTTCGTCTCTCTTTAGTCCGCAATATATCACTGTCCTAGATGTGTAAAATTATAAGTAATTCATAGTGAATGTGATTTGATTGATGCATTTCACTATTTTCTTGTTAATTATTTTGATAAATGTGTAAATTTTATTTAGGTCATAAAATTTAATGTTAAATTAATATTTCGATTGTATGTTCTATTTATTAAGATTCGTTTATAAGCGAAAAATAAATAATAAATGCATAAACTACAGGTTTTTATTTTTACACACTAATTACATAATATTAATTAATAACTAATTTAGTTATGTAACCATAGAATGCATCTTCTACCTTCTTGTCTAAAATATAGGACACTGTAGTGCCTGGGACATGTTGAGATGGAATAGGCTTGCCCAGCACCTAAAAATACCTGTCCGGCAGCTGAGAGGATGGTTTAGGTCCTAAACCATCCTCTCAGCTGCCGGACATATCCACAGGAAAGACAATGGTCAATGCGTGTACTAGCCGCGGGTTTCCTCACGATGTTTTCTTTCACCGTTAAAAGTTCGTGTTAAAGTGCCTATACATTTTTCGACACGAAAAGTCCATTGATGCACGGCCGGATTCGTACCCATGACCATCGGACGGATCGAAAGTCGAATAGGTACCTACTTATCCACTTGACCAGCTGACCTACACGGATTAATATATTAAGTATCTCAAAAATGTCCAGGCACTACAGTGTCCCGTTAAGTGTAGGCAAAGCTTGCCCTTGACTCTGTTTTTAATAATCATCTAGTAACGATGCCTTATTTTTTTCTAAAATATAATAATACCTAACGGTAAATGATAACACCCACAGTCCTGACATTCGCTAGGATTCCCTGTGTCGCCCAATATTTTTCACATCAAAAATATTTTTCCTGTCGCGGGAATCGAACCCGCATCTCTCGTCTCTCAACCCTGTGCCGCTACCCCAATGATAATTAAAAGTAACTAAAAATGTCTAACACTTATATATGAACTACAAGCTACTAAATTTGAAATTTTAGGTAAGTATAAATTATTTTTTTCGTTAGTTAATTATTTTAGAAGCAAATTTTATATTTTACAACTGTAAAATATAAAATTTGCTTCTCAAATAATAATAATTTCGACGAACGGAGAGACTCGTCAATTCACTGGTAATTTTTTAAATCACAAACTTTAATAAATGCCAGTGATTTTTCAACTAGAGAAAACAAACTAATTTTGACAAATTTGCAGTCAATCACTTTTCAGTCAAAACTACCTTTGAACAACCTTCTCTCCGTCTCGTTGTCTATGATTATGATTTCATTAATATTTACCGACTTCGTTTGGTCATCGTTCCGATGTGGCATGATGTCAGGTGAACTAGTTAAGCCGAGTAGGCGCGCTCCCGGGGCCCAGAGGACGGCGGGGGCGACGAGGAGGGCGGGGGCGACGAGGACCACAGGGACGACAGGGACGACAGGAAGGAGTCCTCGAGGTCCTCCGGAAGGTCGTCCAAGTCCACGTCCTCCTCCACCTCCTCCTCCTCCTCCTCCTCCGCCCACGACGGCGACGACGACCTGTCCATCAGGTCCACGAAGTGGAGCATCCGACTGGACAGAACACATCGTGGGGTCAGCGACCGCACGGAGGGAGAGAGCGATAGGTGAGGCTGGAGATCGCGGGAGGCGGAACTACATCGGCGACTACACGGGAGGAGCGGGGTCTACCGCGGGCCATTCCTCCGAGACGAGGCCGGGCGCCGCCGGGCCGCACTCGTGTCGCCCGCGGTGCCGCTGCGAGTGCATGTTGAGCTGCGCGCGCAGCCGGAAGGCGCGCCCGCACCAGCAGGCGTGCGGCCGCAGCCCCGCGTGCACGGCGCCGTGCGCGCGCAGCTCGGCCGCGCGGTGGAAGCGCGCACCGCACGCGCACGCGTGGCGCGCGGCGCCGTGGCGTCGCCGGTGCGAGCGCAACGCCGCCGGGGACGCGCACGCCGCGCCGCACGCCTCGCACAGCAGCGGGGCCGGCGCCGCGTGGAGCCGCACGTGCGCGCGCAGGTGCTCCGCGCGGCTGAAGGCGCGCCCGCACGCCGGGCACGCGTGCGGGCGCAGCCCCGCGTGCAGGGCCAGCGTGTGCCGCGCGAGGTTGCTCGCGTCCGCGAACACGCGCCCGCACGTCGCGCACCCGTGCCGGCGCCGCTCCGGGGCGGGGGCGGGGGCGGGGGGTGCCTCGCGGGGCGGCGCGGCCGCTAGGTCGGCGCGGTCCCTGCAAAGGAGGCTCTCGTGAGCGGGGGCGGCGGCGGCGCGTCGGGGTGCTTGCGGCGCGCGTGGTCCCGCAGCGCGCGGCGCAGCCTGTAGGCGGCGGGGCAGAGCGCGCAGGCGTGCGGCGCGGCGGGCAGGTGCGCGGGCAGGTGCGCGACCAGCTCGTGGCGCGCGTGGAAGGCGCGGCCGCAGGCGCAGCGGTGCGGGCGCACGCCGGCGTGGCGACGGGCGTGGCGCGCGAGCCCGGCGCGCAGGCGGAAGGCGGCGGGGCAGAGCGCGCAGACGTGCGGGCGACGCGGCGAGTGCGTGCGCGCGTGCGCGTGCAGGGCGCCGCTCTGCGCGAAGCGTCGTCCGCACGCGGCGCAGCGGAAGGGTCGCTCGCCGGTGTGCGTGCGCAGGTGCTGGCGCAGGTTCTGCTCGTTGGCGAAGGTGGCGCGGCACAGGCGGCAGGCGCGGCGCCGGCGCCGCTCGTGCGTCTCGGCGACGTGCCGCGCGAGCCCCTGCGGCGCGCGGAAGCGGGCCCCGCACACGTGGCACACGTGCGGTCGCTCGCCGGTGTGGATGCGCGCGTGGTGCACGAAGGCGTGCGGCGAGGCGAGGCGGCGGCCGCACGTCGCGCACTCGTACAGCGTGCGGCCCTCGCTGCGCGTGCGCGCCGCGTCGAGCGCGCGCCGCGTCTCCGGGTCGAAGCGGTCGCGGCGCATGTTGTGACGCGTCAGGTCGTCGTAGCGGTCGAGGTCCCTCTCGTCCCCCGGCCGCGCCGCGTCCCCGGGGGGCGCGGAGGGGGCGGGCGGGGGGCGCGGGGGCAGGTGGTGCGCGGCGTAGTGGTCGCGCAGGCGGTGGAGCGCGCGGCGCAGCGCGGCGAGCGGGGCGGGGGGCGGGGGCGAGCGAGCGCGGCGGACGAGCGGGGCCGAGTCCGAGCTCGCGTCCGAGTCGCGCTCGGGCGAGCCCTCCGAGAACCTACGCAACAGTGATCGTCTTCATACGGGTCCGCGACTTTGGCGCGACGTTCCACGTCGTCGCTCGAAAGTCGACGGGAGGATTCATGCACGGGTCGGGTCGGCCGTCCTCGGGCCGCTCTCGGATCGGAACTCTTTCATATTCAGTTCGGCATCGTCCGCCGCCGCCGCATCAGCTGGGCCGCCGTCGATGCGTGCCCACGTGGTACCTCAGATGCGCCCTCCTCCGGAAGCTCCTCCCGCAGAGCGCGCATGGGAACTGTCCGGGCGCGTGCGTCTCTCGGTGCTTGTCGAGAGAGTTCTTGGCGCGGAAGGCGCGCGAGCAGACGGCGCACGCGAAGGGCCGCGCCCCGCTGTGCAGGCGGCGGTGGATGTCGCGGGCGGAGCGGGTCGGGAACCCCTCGCCGCACTCCTCGCACCTGTGGGAGAGCTCGCGCAGGTGGGCCGTCCGTCTGTGCGCCACCAGGTTCCCGCGAGTGGAGTAACTCTTTCCACATTCGCACTCGAATTTCGCAGTCTGTTTCCGGTGACTCTTCATATGGTTCAGCATGTTGTATTTGTTGGAGAAGGTGCGGTTGCAGTCGGGGCACACGGCCGGGATCCTCTTCTGGTTGGTCTCGTCTCTCATCTGCCCGGGAGGGTTCCCGGTGAGTTCACGTGTCGCTGGGGCGCACTGAGCGATGTGAGCGGTTAACGAGGCTGTATCTGCTGCGATGAGATCGCAACCTTTACATGCTACCTGTTCCGTTTCATTGGAGCCGCAACACAACGTACCGTTTGCATCATGTGTTCCGAGATGAAGGGAGAGTCCTGAGCGAGTGGCAAATTCTGTGTGACAGGTGGAACATTCAAAACGCCGTGAAACTTCAAAAGCTTCAGCCGAGACGACTGACGAGCAATCTCCATCAGAATCAAGGGTCTCTTCGAACGTGACGTGCTCGCCGACAAACGCTTGTATGTCATCCTGACTTTTCAGATCCTTATGATTTGAGTTTAAATGCTGGTGGAACTTCTCGCTGGAGGTCTTCAAGTGGCAGACCTGGCAGACGAGCTCCATCGAGCTGATATTGACTAAGTACGAGGCGAGAACATTTTGTACCATTTTGGTGAGTTGCGATCTGTGGATGGGATATCCTGATGTGAATCCACCGGGAGATGGGATGATCCAAATTACTTATAATTGTATTCAGTTGACTTCATTTTCTTATTGAGCTAACGTTCCTTTTGAAATTATCACGAGTTCCGAGACTAAACATCAGATTTACACATATTTGTGTGACGTAGTAGGTGACCTGAGTGTACTACATCTAAATATGTGTATCATATAGTAGGTACTAAAAAACATTCATAGAACATTTGTATAATAGCAATTTTTTAATTAACTTGTTGTGCAAGAACTCCAAACTCCAAAACAAAAGTGCCTGAGTTGCCAGCAAATTATTATTTTTTTTGCAATTTGCAGGACAATGTCTGGTTGTATTGTATCTTGATCAAAATAATGATTCTGCGCGTTATAATGTAGGTACCTACTTGTATTTTCATAATTATATACAAAAATCAGCAACACATTTCTCAAAATTGCTTGTTTTTTGTTGCCTAAAGTCATTAACAAAAAAAATTGCGGGCAACCCTAGCGCTTTCACTATAAGTGAATAAATTACTGTGGACTTACTTTTCAGCACTTCGCTCCCGTCGTAAAGGAGGAACCTGCAACAATGAGAAAAATACCTTAGTATTCGTTTTGTTATCATACACATTGCAACAAACCATAATATCCATTTTCTGGCAACGACACTACCAGCCGCACTACCAGTAGTGTCGTTGCCAGAAAACGGCATTGGGAAACAAAATAACAAGTGGTAAAATTTGGAAAATTATAAACCAACTTCAATTTTGTAAGGAGAGGAATATGCACTCTCTCGCGGAGCATTTCTGTTCATATCCTCATCAGACCCTCACCAAATTTTTTGCAACCACCTCGGAGTAGATTGACACTTTTAAACAAAACAAAAATTTTCTAAATTGGATACTCAAAGACGCCAATAGTCAATAAATTATAATAAAAATAAATCTGCCAAATGCGAGTCGGACTCGCGCAGGAAGGGTTCCGGTTTGTGCATATTCCAAGCGTTTATCTGTTGCCGTTAGTAATATCGAGCAAAAAACGGCTAAAAATCACGTTTGCTGTATGGGAGCATTGGGAGCCCCATTCAATATTTATTTTATTGAATTTTTTGTATTTGTATAGCATCAACAGAAATACATCATCTGTGAAAATTTCAACTGTCTAGCTATCATGAGATACAGCTTGGTGACAGACAGACAGACGGATGGGCAGACAAACAGACGGAAAGATGGACAGACGGACAGACGGAAAGATGATAGATGGACAAATGAACAGCGGAGTCTTAGTAACAGCAAAGATGATTAATATCTAGAAGACAGACAAAGGCCATACACAAAATCGTAACCCTAAAAAATAGCCTGAAAACTCTAAAACATCAATTTTATCCAAGAAATTTCAATTACTTTCTAGTTAAAAATGTTTAAATATTTAATATTGTTGCTACCTACTACTAAGTATTGAAATTTCTTGGATAAAATTGATGTTTTAAAGTTTTCAGGCTATCTGGTACTGCGGGATCGGGTTACGATTTTGTGTATGGCCTTTGTCTGTCTTCTAGATATTAATCGTCTTTGGTAACAGCGTCAAGTTTTTATCCTTTTTTGGGTATGGAACGCTAAAAACCGATGAATTGCAGATACCTTGATCTCTCAATGAATAGAGTAGTTTACCTCAACTTCCCTATTCAACAGCTCGGCCGTCCGGGCCAGCATCTCCTGTGTGTCCATGCACCGGTCCCACATGAGCCCCCAGTCGCGCAGCTTCTTGTAGCACGAGCGACACGCGACCTTCGGCAGACCATCGTCCTCAGCTACCTGGAATTATACAGATTTTTTATTTCTAAAAATAGAATTTAATATAAGTAATTATATTTGTATGCGCAAGTGCCCATTGGTGACGAAGTTTTTAAGCCGCCTAAACTCCTTCATGCCTTACCCACTTTAATGTCATGGCTTTAAGCCAGAGTTCGCCACTTGCTCGAACAAACGAAGCCAGGACAGCAATTTCAACGTGCCTTACTAAGAATACTGCACAACATTACTCTGATAGAGACATATCAAAGAAGTTCTATCAGGAATTATGTTATATATTTATTTAATATGGACATCCAACACAGGGTTACACTGTACATGCATAATCATTGGTCAAATATAAAAAATCTAGTGCTTCCGTAATTATAGGGTATCACAACATGCTTTAAAAGACAAAAGCTTAATTCTAAGTAGGTAACAAGGTGAGCATCTAAGTAGAAACTTTTTACGTAGGTTTAAAATACATACATACCTGAATAGGCAGGAGAGCATTCATTATTTGGGCTAAGGACCGTGAGCCGTCGTCGGAGTACAGGGGCACCAGCTTTGACCTTGATTCATAGTAGGTTGCACATACTCGGCAAATTTTGTAATGCAGGATTTTTGGTGTCATGGTGACATGGTCTGTAAAATAATTACAAGGTGTTGTGGTACTGTTTGTGTTTTTCTGTAGGGTACCAAATGACCTCTTTTCTTTTGGATTGTTGAAAGTTCTAAAAAACCTTTGCTTATCCGTATTGAGGATGAATATTGTTCGAAACGACATGTTTTACCGGTTATTTTTAGTTTTGAAACAAGGTTCTTAAATGATAGATAAATTGCAAAAACAAAAGAAAATCGATAGCTCAGCAAATAATCTTCTGGTTGGAGACTGACTGTGTGAGCAGTAAGTATGTCTTACCTGGTAGAAGAATCTCGGTGCCATTTTCAACCAGGAAGTTTTGCTGCATCTCTTTTGCAGCCATGGAGAGCTCGGACTCTTTGAGCTCGGAAGCTGAATCCTCGGAATCCATTTGTTTTCTGTCGTTATTCATAGTTTTAGTCAATTAGAACATTTAGAACACCTCTTTCATTGCATGCAGTTTCTAAACATTCACCAGTGTTTGTTAACTCTGTGCGTGCGGCGCACTTCATAACAGTAAAATTTATATAATTTCGATTTGTTTTTGTTTTTCGAAATATTTTAATTTTTAGTTTACATTACAATGCTCTTCTTTTCTTTCTTCATTTCATTTCATTTCATTCAACCGCCGTTCCTGCCTGTCAATGTCAACTAACTAACTAAATGTCATACAATAAAGCAAACTAAAACATTTTGAAAAAATCCGCAAGCGAGACCTTCGGCTTCGATCAAAATAATGTCATTAAAATAGGATAAAATAATTAAAAAACCCCGACTTAAAAAATAAATGTAACGCGAGTCATTAATAATCGTAAATCGTAGAGTTGATCTGTTGCGTTATGTAAGAAATAAATGATGAATTACGCTCCGTTCCGCCGGTATATCGTACGTATTATTTTATCTGTGATCTTACATAACAATAAACACCGGGCACTTCATTTCCTGCCGCCAATTTTAAATTTCGTACAATTTTGTAGGATACGCGTAGTATAACTACGATGTACTATACGAACCTACCCTACCTACTTATACCTACTATTATTATCTTTTAACTTTCTATACCTACCTATTACTTTTCCAATTCATTCAGAATTATGTTTAGGCACAGGCACAGAAGAAAACATGTGGGATGTCAAAAAAAATTCGAAATTTATACGAAATATTATAATTAGATTCGATCGACATTATTATTGGTCCGTAGTTTATTGGCGATGGTGCGTCCCGCAGTCGCCACCACGAGCGGCGCCATCACCATGGTCTTGTGCTTGTAGGTCTGGATCACTTGCTGTAACAAAATTATACAGATAAACTCTAACTAGGTACTAGTAGGTAGGTACCTACTGACTAGATATCTCAAGAGATGATATTTTATACATAATTATGTAGGTAAGTACCTACCTACCTAGTACCTAGGTACCTACATTCATAAATGTATGCTCACTCTCCCACAATAGAGAGAGAAGAGTGAAGAGAGGACCTTGCCAATTAGTGAAATGTTACGAGCGAGATCTTAAAAGTAATAAGTTAGAGCTAGGTTATTGTTAGGAGCCTTACCAGCACGAGTTTGATGAGGAAGACGGCAAAAGTGAGGAATGAGATGGTCATGAGGGCGCTCTCAGAGGAGGGGAACTCCACGTGTCCTCGCGGTGAAGCGGAGCGTGAGGTGCGACGGGCGCCTGCGGTGTCGTCGTCCGGCCACGCGGTGTCTATGCGGCTTTCTGTAAGGTAGGTAGGTAGGTTTACAAAACTCATACCCATCACATGCTGTGTAGGTAGGTGTACACAGGACATCAAACGGCCAACGGTTGACTAACGAATTGGTTTCGCCCGATCGTGTTTTCGAGTTACAAAATCTAGGTATCTACCTAGATTGTACCTAGTTCCAGAAATTATTTTTTAGTCTTAAAAACTCTCTCTTTCTAAATAGGACGGTAGGTAGATATACCTACCTACCTAACTGCGAACTTGGTTCGTCATAACAAACAAATACTTAACTCATTTCACGTACCTATGTAGGTAACTTACACTACCTACCTGTTATATATAATTGGTGTAGTAAATGGAGCTATATAAGTAGTAGGTACCTATGTTAGATAGTAGGAAAAGTAGTAAAGATGAAGCGCTTACTTATATTATCCAGCAGAGAATGCTTCAACTCATTCAGATACGTAATTTTCCCGTTTGCGCCTCTTCTTGTGTTATTCGCTATCGTTTCAGTCACTACTTTCATAAACTTCAATAAATTTTCCATCGTATTCACTTTTACTTCTCCCGATGACGATCTTGTATCTTCACCTTTTTCAGAGCTATCTTTTTCAACCTTGTGTACTTTTTCAATTTTTACTGATCCACGATTTTTGTGACCTTCAATATGATTTTTGTCTTCTACCTTGACAGATTCAATGGGTTCCTCGATAGCAGTAATGAAGCCCGGAAAAGTATCTTTATTTGCAATAAAATTATGTTGAGATTTGGCTGGAGAATTGAAGGAACTTATTTTACTTCCTCCTTCCTGCTTTATTGTAGATTCAAAATTGTGTGGGGCACTTGTTTGATCGGGAATTGGAAATCTTACATTCTCTTCTTTATGAGTAACTGAATGTTTTTCTACACCAGGCATTGGCACTTTCCCATTATTGTGCACTACAGTTACCACTTGTTCTGAGCTACTTTGGTAAGGTTTGAAATCACTAGGCTTCCTAGGGAACGTGTATTCGTTAGAATTAAAGATATTCGTTTCTACATTCAGTTCATCGCTAACATTGTCGTAATTTTGAGCTTCATTGGGGTTAATATTGTTTCTTCTATTTGTATTCTTCTCAGCGATTTTATTTATAGCAGGGGATTTCACTGGTGTGTCTGATAATTCAACTCTTTTTACAGTGCCTATATTCGATACTCTCTCTATCTTGCCTGGAACAGTTTCTTCTTTGATCCTTATGTTAGAAATGTCCACTTTATGCATTATTTCATCCATTTTATCACCATCATTGTTAGGTCCGTAAGTGTTGTCACTCCAATCGTCATAACTTGGAACTTTTGTTGGTTTATTTGCATCTCCGTGTCCATTACTAAATCGGTGTTTATTTAGGTTCCAGTTATGTTCTGTTATAGAATGATTGGTATATGTGTCTTTCGTTGAGCTCTCTTGTTTCACATGTAAATTGATATCTCTCGTTGGTGGAAAATCTTCATAGGGTATTCTAGTTGGACTTTGCGACACATCTTGCAGGAAAGGATTAACTCGCACTGGTTTCACTTCACGATCTACGTAAGAATGTATCGTTGGATTCCGAGGTCTGTCTTGAGTAACAAAGTCATCTTGTATTAATTTATCAAGGAATACGTCATACTCGTCTTCATGCAGGTCTTGATAGGGTTTCTTTGGGTTCTGATCATTTAGTTCGGGATCTCTCTGTGGGTTCTGGTGTGTCTGGAAGGTTCTAGTAGGCTCCCCCGGGGTTGTAAGTCGCACAGGCTTGCGGTAGTGTTGTTGCGAGATCTCGACCCACTCGGCGGCGGCGCGCGTCAGCAGCAGCAAAGTTAACAGCATGGTGTGAACTGTGCTGTGACGTAGCACTGACACGGACTGTTGGGGCAGGGGTGCTCAACTTTACATAGTGGAAAACTATAATTTGAATATTGAGTTCGAAAGCTTTTTTAACGATTGTAAAATTGACCTTTTGTGATAATTTGAGTAAATTCTAAGCTTTTTTCGTTAGATTGTACCTAAAATTTTATTGACATTGACAAAACAGTAGGTATCACACAATTTTATAATTAGGTAGAGCATGAGGGCAAGCGTAAAACAATTATAACTATCGGTAGGTTAGGTAGGTAAGTACCTACCGTACGTACCTATTCTTTTTTTACTTCAGATTTTTATGAATCTTATTTTTTAGCTTTGTGAAAAAAGTATTTTTGGAACACCTCTTGCTCGAGCTCAACTGTGCTAGTAGGTACCTATACCTAACTTGTGATAATAATTGTAAGCTTATTAAAATATTTCCACAATCGTGCGTCACCTAATAATTTTAGCTAAAAACAGTTGACAACCTCATTCAGAATGTCAAGATCACGGTGTGTGCAGTTCTGGCGAACGATTATCCGCTCCATGCGCAAGCGCTGAACTACTTTACCCTAGGTCAATGACGTATTTATCTTAAAAGGAAACTGTCGCAGAGATGAATACTGGTACCTTCTTACCCTGTAAATCTTAACGGTTAACGGTCTAACATATTTGAAACCCGAAAATTGTCACGTAACTTCGTTTTTGTTGACCCCGAGTACCTACCTAAGGACCCTAGAGACTTGCAGTAGGTACCTTAGTACCTAGATACATATCAACAAATTACGAGGGTAAATGAAATACGTGAATATTGAAAAACGGCGTGTTTTAATATTATTATAATAGTAACAAAATTTGTAAATCGCTCTCTCAGTATTAACCACATACAACAACATCGAAATATAAAGAGGCTAACACATTGCGATTCATTTGAAGACTATTTTTCAAAAGGTAGTTGAATTTAAACTAGAAAAATGTGTTTCTGAAAATAACTTAATTTAATGAGTTTCTCTCTATTGAGGTATATCGCAATGTGTAAGTCCCCGCACACTCAACAATAACCACACCACTAGCCCCTGGAATGTGTACACTTGTCTCGGATTGTAAGTCTACAAGTTGTATCAAAGAAAAAATCACATGAATACGCGAAAATAACTGTCAGATTTAACGCTGATTAAGTAACTTACTTAATTAATGTCATATTTGACAGTAGCTTTCGCGATTTACTGTGATTTTTTCTTTGATACAACTTCGAAACAATACGAGACAAGTGTACACAATCAGGGGGCAGTATTACAAATTACAATCCACACATTAATTACGAACAATATTATGCTATTTACTATTAGACATAAATATGTATTATGTATATATCCAGTTGTACCTATTTGACACTCCATTAGGTACTAATTAAGTTTACTTTTTTCTTGCTGCTGTTAAAGGCTTCGCTACATAGCGACCCACAGTCCTATGCGAATTGTGTGGCCAAGCCGTACAATAACTACTATCTGGTTTGGTCCAAATATTCTACAATACAGGGTGTTACCAGACCACTACCGAAAACTTAAGGGGATGAAAGTACCCATCAATATGAACAACTTTTTCTAAGAAACCAACACTGTGAACGCGAAAAAAAAAACAGCTGTTTCATACACTTTAGCCAAGTAGATATTGAACTTATGTATGGAACTGCTGTTTTTTTATCGCGTTCACAGTGTTGGTTTCTTAGAAAAAGTTGTTCATATTGATGGGTACTTTCACCCCCTAAAGTTTTCGGTAGTGGTCTGGTAACACCCTGTATAATAATTTATGATTAAGGAAGTTAATGATCACACTTCATTTTAATGATGCCAATTTATATAATTTTCAGAAAAACACAGATATTGTACTTGAGTTTTCTTGAGCTAAGTAGGTAAAGAAATAAATATATTAATACTATTAAATAAAAATTAAAGCTACCCAATAATCTTCAAGCGCCATAAAATCTCATTTCAATTAAGCTATGCGGTTTCATAAAAAATATTGAGTAAAAAATAAAGTAAAAAAAAAATAGCATAGGATTTACTTCACCTCTGAGTAAGGTATTAAATAACAGCTGTCAGATATGAGAAGTGCCGCTAAGTAGCACTTAACCAACAGATAATGTTATGGTTAGTTGTACTTGCGGATACGTAGATATCTAGTCAACATTTTCCTTAGAAATTGTGAAAAAAACTTTCAGGCCAATAGTACTAATAATAACTGTTTAGTTAGATTAAAATATATGTGTATATTTCATTTGAATGGTTGATCAAATCGACAATTAACCTGTCCGCTTTATTATATATTTGTTGGTTTTATTATGTACTTAATTTAAACGTTAAATAAGCATGATCTATAATTTCTTGCATTGTACATTATGCATAAACATTCATTATTCTATAAAAAATATATATCTACACAAATTCATTGCAAAAAAGCAAACCTAAGCAAAATAGCAGCTCAACAATATCAAATATAAAAGCCATAAAAAAGTATCAAAAAATCACAGAAATGGAAGATTTAATTGCAACATAACTATTGTAAAGTCATAAAAATAAAGTATAAAATCACAGAAGACAATTCTGGTCTGGAATGATTCTGTGTACGCATTGTATTACATTGTAATACATCTCAATGTGTGTACGGTAAGCTGTTTTTTTCGCACGTAGTTTATAATTAAACAATAACAATATTCTAATAAACAATTGTATTAACTATTGACATCTCTGCAATTAGTTTTTAAATTCTATCTAAAAGCTAGCGCACATTTAGGCGTTTGGAAGCGAACGCATTTGTAACGCGCGTTTTTAAAACTAAACGGTCTAAAACACCCGTCCACTTAAACGCATGCAAAGCGCGCGTTTGTGTATACCTACTGATGTATTGGACCTTTCGGTTCACTAAACGCGCGTTAGAAAAACGAGTGTCAAAACGCCTAATGTGTACAAGCTCTAATTGTGGTGTAACATTACTATCTATCCTCAGTAATATTACTTTTAATAACTATCTAGCTGTATTTATTAGGGCCATTACATGGGGCGTATACTTTGTCACTTTTGAATGTTTTTATTTTAAAAACAGATGTCTTAGTAGTCTGAGGCAATTTTTGCCTACACTTAACGGGACACTGCAGTGCCTGGGACATTGTTGAGATGGAATAGGCTGCCCAGCACCTGTGTAGACAGGTTAATAGGAAAAAAGTTATACTTTAAATATATTTTCGTCCTATACAATAACTAGAGATGGTTAATTACATAACAACAGTATATGAATTCAAAACATTGGCACAGCTATTCCGACGGAAGATAACAATTGGTAAATCTCTTTGTAAGCTTCATCAAAGACGATGAATACAAAGAAGATATTAAATAAAAAAAATTGTAGGTAATTTTAACTAGAAAGTAATTTTAACTTCTTGGATAAAATTGATGTTTTAAAATTTCCAGGCTATCTGGTGCTGCCATCTACTTTAAGCTCCGGTTTTGGGGCATTTTTAGGGTTACGATTTTGTGTAAAGCCTTTGTCTGTCTTCTTGGTATTCATCGTCTTTGGCTTCATTTAAATTTTAGCATTGCTACTAATATTACGAAGTTAGATAACAAGTCTATTGGCAAATATTTTATTAATTAGGCACCTATTTAGGCCGTTACATTATAGGCAATATTCGCCCGGTGATACTTAGTATTGATTTAGGAAAACTTGAGGAATACAACAATTTCTCATTTTCCATTATGTTCAAAGGTTTAATAAATAAAATGTTATTATAAAAAGACCCGTATATAACTAGGTTTTAATGTACAATTCAATAACATGAATTGTGTCGCTTATAACTAACTTACATTGTAATTGTGAGTTTGATTAGTTGCTTTAACTTGCTATAACTAATTGATCGATTAATTGTTCATAATTGTGATGTCAATGTGTGTTGAACACGAGTTCTTTACTTATCACTGCCTTTGCATGTCAACGTGAGATGCATTCAAAATACATACACAATAGTGGCAACTCGGAGTGTCGCAAAAGCTAAACTAAACTAACTAAAATTAGCGCCATCCTTTTTATTTCCATCGCTATGAAAGAGACGGCAACATTTTTAGTTAGTTTAGTTTAGCTTTTGCGATACTCTGAATTGCCACTAATCTCATATATAACCCTCTTAAATAAAACTATCACATACTTGTGATGATCTCTGGGTAGTCAGGGGATTTAATGTACCTAAATAAATTAGTATATTTTTAACTTAATACTAAAACTTACTAAGTAGGAATGCTATTGGAAGTTGGCTCGTTAACATTGTGACATTCCATCCAGAAATCATCTTACTAATAGTTTCAGCTCACGGCGTACAGGTTCCGTAGCCTAGTGGTCAGGCAGCACGGTTTAAGAGCGATCGCTTGTATCTCCGCATGTTCGAATTCTGCCCGAGCTGTTAACTTTTAGTAAGATTTTTCATTTATAATAAAATACCTAATACCTAAGAGTAACGATATAAAATATATAAACAATTGTGACATTCGGTTATGACTCATTGTAAACTTAGGATAACAGGAATATATTATTATAGCGATATTTGTTGCTATATAGACTACTTGTGTAAGGCATATAAAATGGTTTATTTACTTCTGATAAAAGCCACCATTTTCTTCATTTATTAAAATTAACATCTAAAGTACCTACAGTCGCTTGGCAAGTTCGAATCATAATACAAGCGTTTTGTCTATTTCTACTAATCTGTCTATTTATGTACAAAAAAACCATATTTAAATTAACAAGTTAAAACTTCGAAGTTTATTTATAATTTATAATATTTATTTCTGGTTCTAATATGGCCTACCACACTACAGTTGTGTTACTTGTGTTTCATTTGAATGTCATGAAACAACAAGGTCGATTTTCACTTGCAATAACAATATGAAGTGATAGTTGCTCCATTTACTATTTATTATATTTACGTCATGCCATGAGTCAGTGCCAAGTTCAAATTCTTGCAAGAAAAAGTCAACCTTATCGACATTATGACCTCACAGAAACTTTTGTCAAAACTGGTCACTTTCTTGGCCGTACTTGGTTCCAATGATGTTCCAAAATTTTGACAACTTGCCTAGCGACCTTCTATAGACTAAATTCAGCATTCCATTTGTTGCGTCATTAATATTTTTTATTCATATATATCGTAATATCTCGCTGCAAGTTGGGTCGTAAATCATATTTTGCAGTGACTGGCACTCTATCGATAACATGATAAAATCTCACGCTTACTGCAATAACAAATGGCTCATGTAAAGCGCATAGTGCATCGATTAGTGTGTTGTCAGGTCACACGTTTTACGAGTGAAACTGCAGCGATGTATAGTGTATAGTGTATAGGCGAGTATAGTCTGTAGTGTAGTGTAGTGTAGTGTAGTGTAGTGTAGTGTAGGGCGGCCCTCACCGCAGCAGCAATTTCTTCCAGCGCAACCACGCGCCGCGCCGCCCGACCATGGGACCCTTCGCTGACCTGCACAATATAATACCTATTACCTTACTAGTGTTACCCGCAGTAGTTCACTTGGGAATTCCGGGATCAAAAGTAGCCTATTTTTTAACTAATTATGTTGTACATACTGTCAGCGCGTCTGGTCCGTGGTGTCCTGCCAGCGCGCGTCGTCGCTGCAGTGCGTGAGATAGCGGGCCCCCACCCGCCGCTCCAGCGCGCGCAGGTCGAGCCATGCCTCCTGCGTCTGCAGCCACGCGTGCGCAACCGACTTGTCTACAGAGAGGCGCTTGCGCTGCTTCACTTGCAGCAAGTTGTTGATCAAATCGATCGCTGAACAGATAATAAACTTATTAAGCTCGGGAGCCGACTCCGTTTCAATGTCCCAGGCACTACAGTGTAGGCCAAGATTGCCGTATTATCTAGTAAAGATGTAAATGCTTTAGTATTTTCGGTAGGTAAAGTAATCATAAAAAAGACTGCGCCACAAATTAAAATCCTTAAGGCTGCGCCGGAATCTTTGAAAAGCAGCGTGCGCCGAGTTTTGGCGCGGACATTTTATTTGTCCGATCGTGTCTCTATAGATTGCACCTCAACGGTCACAGTACCTTCGCTGGAGATCTCCCGCCAGGGCGCGGGCGGGTACATGAAGGCCGCGTTCTGTATCTGCTCGTGGATATCCTCGTCCTCGTTGAAGGGGAAGGTCCCGGAGAGGGAGACGTACACTATGACCCCCACGGACCACATGTCCAGGGACCGGTTGTAGCCCTTGTTGCGGAGAACTTCCGGTGCTACAAACATAAACACAAAACTCAGTCCTATAATAGTAGGTAGGTTTTTTTCTAACAATGCGAGAGCAAATTTTAATATGTCTGTTCCTAAATAAATGTAATAATTAGAAACACATAATCGTTTTATTTAATACCTTAATATCCAAATTAACACAAATAAATAAGTTACAGTCACTAATATTTATGTAGGTACATCGCGAATTATACGTATATTCAACCGAGGCCTGTCAGGCCTAACGTCACCACTTACGTTACACAAATACCACGTCACCAGTTAAAGGTTAAAGAATATTTATTTCCCAAAAAAGACACAAAGGTCACTTACTTGAGAAACAGATATTACATTGTTAAATTTAAATGTCGCTCGGAAAGTTGTACTTAGTTGTACCACAGATTATATCGACACTCCCTACGTACAGTTGTGTATCTGCAAAACACAAATTTTACAGGAGAGCGCTTTTAAGATTTGAAAAAGTTGAAATGCCTATAACTGTAGCCCTTTTTGAGATATTGCTGTGAAAATTGGTGAGACACTCTTACTGTAGATCACGTTTAAGATGGATACTATGTTTTATTTTAATATTTATTGGTTTAGATTTTATTACACATACATATTTTTACGTGGTGCTTACGATGAGGTATGTGGCACATACATACTTTTTCGTCGATGCTTACTTAATAGAAAGGCAATATTGTAACTGCCTGTTACACGGATATACTTAGAGAATTTTTCTGTTTAATTGGTACTTACATGGTTTAACGTTAGAAAGTATGATCTAATAATATGCTTCTACATGTGTTTTGACCCTAATTGACGAATTGTCACTTGGTTTTACGTAACTAAGCTTATTCTAAGGTAGTTAGTTTTTTGTAGAATATAACAGAACCATATTCGTGAATTGGAATTGCTTATTTTTTTTATTACTGAAATTGGACGTAGTTACTTAAGTATATATTATTATAAAAATAAAACCTAAAAAATATACAATAAAATAATTGTTTATTTTATTAAAATAACATGAAAAAACAAACGCAGAACTATGTAAGTGCATGGGTCCATACATTTAATTAAATAACTTTCCGATGTAAAATTATGTAAAGGTAAGTTACCGAATTATGATTTAACATCTTTCCGAAGCATAAATATGTAAGTGCCTAGATACACTTAAATGATCATACTGAACCCCGATGCATAAATATGTAAGTGCGTAGATACACTTATGATCATACTGAACCCCGATGCATAAATATGTAAGTGTGTAGATACACTTACGATCATACTGAACCCCGATGCATAAATATGTAAGTGCGTAGATAAACTTTATTATCATACTGAACCCCGATGCATAAATATGTAAGTGCGTAGATACACTTATGATCATACTGAGCCCCGATGCATAAATATGTAAGTGCGTAGTTACATATTTGTACGTAGGTAATACAAAAAATTATGAAAGTAACAAAAATTACTAATAATATCCATAATAGTTAAGGTAACCATGAAGGCAATAAAACACAACTGACTAAAAAAGCCCAATAACTATGATTGGACATCAAAAAGTACAAAACATTGGTAAATAATTAATTATAATTTACTTATCTGGTCTTAAGGTAGATATTATCAGGGTCTGATATATCTATTTTTCGTTTTTTAATAGCGTTAGCTTTCAAGTTGTTTAAGAATAGAAACGTTCACATGTCATAGTTGCGGCAATAAAATATTTACAATTCGCACACGCATTGTACTCGCTGTCCGCGCAAGAACTAAGTAAGTGGCAGTTACCCGCCACCTGGACCTCATTCCCCCCGCGTCAAAGTGTGTATGAGGAAGATAGAACATTGTACGGCGGGCAAATAATGAAGTTAGACAGTTACACGATTGAGAAAAAAGTACTTAGAGTAGACTTTTTTATTTTTTTGTAAGTTATAATGATAGATTGACACGTGTAGATGCCAAAAATGCAATAAACGTATAAGTGTGTATCCGGCAGTTACACAAGTGTACGTAGGGAGTGTCGATATAATACACTAGTACAGATGCCTCATGTAGAACATTGAAAACAATCCTGAATTTGCGGGTAATTCGTCGGGCAATCCCGTTTTACCTGTGTTTCTGAGTCAGCGCCATCTAGCGTTCATGTCATGTAATTTTATTTTATTTTGTAGAAATTGATCTAGGAAATAAATAAATGGGATATTTTATTTCGTTATATTGAAAAAAATATATTTAAGGTATTTTTTTTTGTTACCCAGGTAGGCCGGCGTGCCAGTGTGTGACTTACCCAGGTATGCAGGTGTGCCAGTGTGTGACTTACCCAGGTATGCAGGTGTGCCAGTGTGTGACTTACCCAGGTATGCAGGTGTGCCAGTGTGTGACTTACCCAGGTATGCAGGTGTGCCAGTGTGTGACTTACCCAGGTATGCAGGTGTGCCAGTGTGTGACTTACCCAGGTATGCAGGTGTGCCAGTGTGTGACTTACCCAGGTATGCAGGTGTGCCAGTGTGTGACTTACCCAGGTATGCAGGTGTGCCAGTGTGTGACTTACCCAGGTATGCAGGTGTGCCAGTGTGTGACTTACCCAGGTATGCAGGTGTGCCAGTGTGTGACTTACCCAGGTATGCAGGTGTGCCAGTGACTTACCCAGGTATGCAGGTGTGCCAGTGACTTACCCAGGTATGCAGGTGTGCCAGTGTGTGACTTACCCAGGTATGCAGGTGTGCCAGTGTGTGACTTACCCAGGTATGCAGGTGTGCCAGTGTGTGACTTACCCAGGTATGCAGGTGTGCCAGTGTGTGACTTACCCAGGTATGCAGGTGTGCCAGTGACTTACCCAGGTATGCAGGTGTGCCAGTGACTTACCCAGGTAGGCCGGCGTGCCGACGACGGATCTCCTGAAGGACTTCTCCCCGATGATGCGCGCGAAGCCGAAGTCGCAGAGCTTGACCTGCGGGAACAGCTCGTCCGAGGACAGCAGCACGTTCTCCGGCTTCAGGTCGCAGTGCACGATGTTCTTCTCGTGCAGGTGCTTCAGAGCCACCAGGATCTGACAAACGAACATTCGTTTTTTTATACATTTTGTACTGGCTGCGGGATCAAGCCTATGTGTTATTCCCAGTCATAATCTATGTGTCGCATCCGGTCATGAATATCGTGTTGAAAACGAAACGCAAGCGCCATCTACCCTGCGCTTTGACGGAGTCGAGCTGTTATAACTCAACGAAGGGATCGGTGCCGCACAGTCGCTGCCCGATCGCCACTGAGTGAAGACGTCTCGGAACTGTCCTCACGTTTCGTTGTTAACTTAGCGTCTGTGCAAAGTCTGTGTCAGTCTTCTATGTAGTGTAAAGTGTTGTGTTAGCCCTAACAAAATAATTGTGAAGTCGGATTAAATATGCTGTCGAATTGTACCAACTTTCTTATTTCACGAATACCCGCACATCGCCCACAGATATATGTATATTCCAAGTTTAGCCAGATCCGTTCAGTGAAACAGTAACAAACATCCATACATACTAAAAACTTTCGCGTTTATAATATTAGGAGGATAGTTCGTTCGTTCGTATGAGCAAGTGGCCAACTCTGGTGACGGAGTTTTCAGGCCGCCTAAAGGCCTCCGTCATGGCTTAGTAGGATGTATGTTATGGTACAAGACACAGATCGTCGATGTCATTCAGAAAGCAGCTAGATTGAAGTTGGACTGAGCATATCTGCCGCATGTCGAGCAATCAAGACAACGTAGCTTGCTTAGTATGAATCCTCAACTTTACACTTTTTCAAAGTTAATAATAAAATATTGTAGATATATTAGAGAATAATCAGAAGCACTACGACGCCATCTGACATCCTATATCTGTACTAACAATACCTCCTTCAATCCTATTGTTAGAATGTGTCGCTTATATAACGACTTACTAACTAACCATTCTGACTCTATGGATGTCCTAGATAATAAACTTAATAAATTTAAAAAAGACATTTCGGTTGCTCTCGCTAGAGAGTAACTAATTACTACATGTTTTCATTATTGTATTTTGTTTGAGCAGTCATATAATTGTCTGCATTTGTTTTTTTCTTTTTTTCTTTATATTTATTTTCTTTTTATGTAAGTACCTACCTATCTGCTTTAAATGAGTATAATGTGTACACATGTTTTGGAATAGAACCTAGCTCAAAATCCTTATTTTGTAAATCGTTTAGTATTGTTTGGTTATATTCTGTTTTGTGTGCCATATGATTAAATAAATAAATAAATAAATAAATATGCTCTTAATAAGACCAGCCTCCTCAAACAAAAGACTTGATATCCTCACCTGAGCCACCAGAAACTTGGTAATCCTCTCCGTGAGACGCCCCTTCTCATGAGAAAGTATCATCTCCAGCATGTCTCCCTTCAACTTCTCCATCACCACGAAGATCCGCTCCGGAGTCTCGAACATTCTCTCCAGGTTCACGACGCCGGGGTGGGAGAGGTTCTGGAGAATAGCTACTTCATTCTTCAGCTGGGCTTCCTCTTTTGTGGGGAACCGGAGCTTGTCTATCACCTGGGGAGTTGAATTGTAGTATATCAGTCATCTGGTTACCATAACACAAGCATTCAATTGCTTAGCTTGGGACTAGATGACGCCGTGTGGAATGTCCAAGGATATTTATTTATTTATTTATTGTCATTTGTATTGTCATTTGTATTTTGTGAGGTCTTGTTTCACTGGATGTATAGATCGCGCCATGTAAGAAGAGCTCTGGCTGTCTGCGCAGTGGTCGATGATTGGTGGAGAGGTGTTGCGGCGCACTTCATACCATTGATTTAGCGAGTGCTATTGGTTCGTCAGCGAGTGAACACAGGCGCAAACATACCCCCGCTACTTCCCCGACCAAGCTCTTTTTACGTGGCGCGAACTATACTGTCATGTACGAGTATGTTCATCGATTAAAGTTGATTTATCTGGAATTTTAAGGTGCAATAGGGTTGTCACTATGAATAATCTTCGTATGTTTTTGTACTGCACATTGGTAGAAGTCCAAGTAATTATTAAAACAACTAAAAACACTTTATTTAATTAATATTTTCGTAAAATAAATACGTCAAATTTTACCCAGGTATCACGTGACATTGAACATCAATGAGAAATTATGACGTCACGGACTGGAAGTATCACACAGCGCAATAGACACAGTAACAGCTGGTTTCTCGAACGCAGATCATCTCAAAAATTAACAAATCAACGGTAAATCACGTGACAGTGTCGATTTTGTTCCTAATTTGATACTTGTCACGTTATTTAACCATTGGTTAGTTATGTTTGGAGATGATCTGCGTTCGAGAAACTGGCTGTAACTGTCATATTTGACAGTTACTGAACTGTCAAATATGACAGTTACAGCTTGTATCAATCTCTAATGCGAAATTGACATTATCGCCATCACGCAGTCGTGTCAAGTTAGGGCCTAACTGTTAGGCAACAGCCCTGCGGCGTACCTTGATAGCGACAGGCCTGTGCGTTCGGCGATGCAGGCCGGCGTACACGATGCCGAACTGCCCGGAGCCGAGCACCTCGTCCGGGAAGATCTGGTACACCTGCGCCATGTCCAGCGCGCGGGGGGACCCGCCCCCGCCCCCGCCCCCGCCCGCGCCCGCGCCCCCGCCCGCGCCGGTAGACGACTCGCCGGGGACCTCCTCTGAAATATCACAACCAGTAATTCTTGATTACTGTCTTCATGCCTAAAAATATTTATCTATTAAATACGACTCATGGATCCTGAAAAACTTACGAGCATTTATTTTAATAATAAGAGCAAGATTAATACTTATTTTGATAAAGTAGATTTAGAAATTACAGCATTACCACCATTGTTAAGTTAAACAGCAATCAGAGAGCATGACGTCACGCCTAGGTAAAAAGGCGAAATGACACTTGCGAGCGTATTGGCGTCGAACACGGTGTTGCGTGCCTGACGGCCGTCTCCCAGGAGCGCGCGAGGTGCGGTGTGTACCTGAGCATTGGTGCGTGACGGGCAGCAGCGCGTGCCTGACGGCCGTCTCCCAGGAGCGCGCGAGGTGCGGTGTGTACCTGAGCATTGGTGCGTGACGGGCAGCAGCGCGTGCCTGACGGCCGTCTCCCAGGAGCGCGCGAGGTGCGGTGTGTACCTGAGCATTGGTGCGTGACGGGCAGCAGCGCGTGCCTGACGGCCGTCTCCCAGGAGCGCGCGAGGTGCGGTGTGTACCTGAGCATTGGTGCGTGACGGGCAGCAGCGCGTGCCTGACGGCCGTCTCCCAGGAGCGCGCGAGGTACGCCCCGACGCCGGAGTCCGGCGCGGCGCCCCCCCCGGCCCCCGCACTCTCCACCCCCACCAGGTAGTCCAGGTTGGCCGTGCGCAGCTCGAAGCAGTGCAGCACCTCAGTACCTACAGGACGTACAAACAAACAAGATACAAAACGACCAAGTGCGTCGTGACACGGCCACAGACGTCAATAACGTGTCACTATCGATTATACCCTGTTAACATGCTGGATTGCTTTTTAAATAGTAAAATGTTTACTAGAAACAAGTCCACCGACTACATAATTAACTATTCATAATTCAGTTTTGTCAATGGCGCTCAAACAAATTTTAACCAGTATTTAGCAAAGCCTGCGGTATCGTCGCTGGTTTGATCGAGCTGCTCCCAGCTGCAGGTGGCACGGGCAGCGGACAGTAAAGCAAGCTCTTTTATATCAACGATTTTTTTCTATAAGTAATTCAAAAATATTCAGAAAGGACGTTTACGATCGAGAGAGGTAACTTCCGGCGTAGCACAGGGTGTCACTATGGAGCCGCTTCTGTTGAACTTATACACGATCTATACACTCACCAGGATGTGGTTGACGCGCCGTGTCGACAGCCAAAATCTCGTTAAGCGGGATCTCCTTGTAATAGTTAGAGCCTTGTTCTGATGTGAACAGTGTGATGGATTTGCTATCCAGCCGCCAGTAGTGCCGTTTCATCTACAAACAGATCCTTGTTTAAATTAGGGATATGAGGCTAACATCCGGTTTTTCGAACATAGATCTTTATATAAATTAACATAAATTAACTAATCAATGGTCAGATCACGGTGACGAGTGTCAAATTAAGAACAAATTCGACTTTGTGTCTCTATATCTTCTGTTTCTATATTCGTCTGCCATGTTTGCCAAGAAGCGTCGCCGATAGGCGCAAATTATATAGATTTCGAGGCAGCTACATTATTTAGGTTGTTTTTATTATAAAAGTAAGTAAGTTTATTATCATCATCATCATCATCATCATCAGCCACTTTTAACCCACTGCTGGGCATAGGCCTCCCTTCGTGAATGCCATTCGCCTCTATCCTGCGCTAGTCTTAGCCACGTGCAACCCACTGTTTTGCGGATGTCATCTACCCATCGAGCCGGTGGACGTCCCCTTTTACGGTGTCCTTAATTATAAAAGTAATTATTATTATTATAAATAGTGTGATTCTCACCGTCTTGTCCTTGTTGGTGAAGTGTACCAGCCACCCCTCCTTCAGCCACTGTCCGTCGCGTCGCTTGTTGTGCTTCACGGACTGCACGATGCGCATGAGCGGGATGTTGGCGCTGGGCGAGGACGACGAGCTGTAACGTCGCACATCAGCCCCGACTGGACACAACGTCCGGGGGGACGGAGGGGGGGCGGGGGCAGCGGGGGCGGGGGGGGGGGGGCAGAGGTGTGGGTATATTGTATACAGCCGATTGTATATCATAATTAAGTTATTGTAGTTTATTGCATTGTTAATTTTCTTGTATATGGTGTGCAATAAAGTATTTTCTATTCTATTCTATATTGATGCGAAGATTCGTACAAATCTTTATAAGTTAAAGGATCTAAAAGTTGCCTAAAAAGATCTGAAAGAAATGTCCACCGCTCCTTGGGATATCGTCGTGATCATATTTCTTTTTTTTTTCCGTTATAAGTTGATTAAGGTTATTGGTTTTGTGAATAGGTTTTTTCTCTAAAAAATATGTGTGTGTATTTACAAAAGAAATGTATCTAAGTATTATATCAGTCATCTGGTTACCATAACGCAAGCATTAAGTTGCTTAGGTCGGGATTAGATGACGCCGTGTAAAATGTTCAATGATATTTATTTATTTAATAAGTACCTAGGTAGTGATTTAGGTATTATCATTTTGTTATTTCACTTTAAAAACTATCGTGAGTTGTACTAGACACACGGGAAATTACTTAAGAAAAAATGTCGTCGGTTTAGATACCGACAATGTAAGACGCGACCACACTCATACCCAGACGAAGATTCTGCGGAATAATCGGAACATTGTCGGTATCTAAATCGAAGATATTTTTACTTGAGTAATTTTCCGATCAGATTCTTACAATTAAGTATTAGGATTTCCCTGACAGTAAAACGTTGAAACAGAACAACATATACCAACACCTTTACGCAATAAGCTTGGGACCGTGGGAGCATGGCATATCAACATAATTATAAGCTGTGATATTTAATAATCAGATGCTAATTCTCAAAAGTATTATAATCTGTGGTCGGAATTAGGCGGGCTAAAATACCTACCGATGGAAAAAAAAAATGTCTGCCATATTGTTTCGGTTCACGGGACGTAACTAAAGTACCTACATCTAAAATTCGAATTCGAATTAATTTCTTGTTTTTGTTCTCAAAAAAACAGTTCGCACGATTTGTATTACTTATTTATTTCTTTGGTTAAAAAGAAAAATGATTTGAATTAGTTCACGATATGAATTATTCATTAATATTAAATGTACTTACTGCGACAATTCCAACTCTCGGCCCAATTGGCCGAAAATTGTTGTAGTAAGGAAGTCTCCACTTATTTTGTTCATAAAACTTTAGGTATTGTAGCCCGGCTAATTCCGATCACTGATTATATTGATCGCTGTGCTCCGTCGTGATCCCAGTAATATATCCGCCCCCCAAGCCCTCCATATACAGTGCTGCCGACTTACGCTTGACCACTCTGAGCCTTACGTGAAAAAAAGCTTTCGGTCCACTCGTTTAAGAGCTACAGTGACACACAGACACATATGAATCAAACTTATAACATCGCTTTTTGATTCGGAGGTTAAAAGATATAAAACCATTGACCCGCAAAGAAGAAGAAAAGATATGAGCATCAGAGTTTTTGATTTTTTTATAGTGATGCTATACTATAATAAAATAAAGTGTGGTTTAACCCACACTTTATTTTATTTTAGTACTGATAATTTCAATTCTGGGTTCCGTGGGTAAGTTTGGCTCAAGTATCTTCGCGGGTTCGAATCTTACCGAAATCAAAACTTTTCGTAAAATGTTTCATTGATAGCATCAGAGTGTCAAGCGAGTCGGCAGTGTGCGTCGATCAGCGCGGTCACCTGCTGGGCCTGCTGGCGCCGGCGGGGTGCTCCGCGGTGTCCCGCTGCGGCTCCTCGGCGCCCGAGCGACGACGCAGCTGCACCTGGGACACTCTTAAGGTATAGGCCATGTAAGGCTCAACTCACACCAAAAGAGTGGCGAAGAGCAGCAAGCGGAGCGCAGTTTCAGTGTCATATGAATTTCAACTTTATTTTCATTACTATAATACTTATTATCGCATGAGAAACTCGAACGAGTCGCGCGGATGCCGCGGCGCCGCGGGAATTCCTGAGAATTCTAATACGCGCGCCTTCTTTGCGATAATAAGTATTTAATGAAAATAAAGTTAAAATTCATATGACACTGAAACTATGGAAGTATAGATTAGTACAGACACAGATTATATAAATACACTAGTAGATGCCTCATCTAGAACATTGAAAACAATACTGAATTTGCGGGCAATTCGTCGGGCTATCCCGTTTTACCTGTGTTTCTGAGTCAGCGCCATCTAGCGTTCATGTCATGTAATTTTTATTTTATTTTGTAGAAATTGATCTAGGAAATAAAATAATGGGGTATTTTATTTCGTTATATTGAAAAAAAAATATTTAAAAAAGAAAATGTATGATTCTGGCAAAATTTAGGCATTTTCATAAATTTCCAGAGACTTTATTTCGAAATAGCAACACGTAACGCCATCTATTCATTTGTTTTTGGAATTACAACCATCTTATAAGGGGATGGGATACCATTGTACAGATAAATAATAGTTAACCTCGTTCTCGTCTATAACGCTGCCCTCCGCGTTCTCGAGTCCGTCGTCGGACTCGTCGTCGAGCAGGCGCGGCGTGTCGGAGAACTCGCTGCCCGTGCTGATGCTGTCCTGGTTCTCGCCTGGAACACACTCCTAGCTTTACTTAAGAGCCCATTAAAGAAAGAAAGAAATAATAAATAATAATAAATAAATATCACTCAGTGGGTGCCCGAAGACAGTCGGAGACGACGCGGCAGACCCAGGAAAAGATGGCGAGACGACCTGGATGCATTCGAATCAAACTGGCAAACTGTTGCCTTGGAGCGCAAAGAGTGGAAGTTGAAGGGGGAGACCTTTGCCCAGCAGTTGGACATGATAGGTTAATAAAAAAAAATTCCCTTGACATTCCACACAGCGTCATCTAGTCCCAAGCTAAACAACTTAATGCTTGTGTTATGATAACCAGATGACTGATACACTACATAGATACATTTTTTTTTATAAATACATACATATTATAGATAGAAAAACATCCAGACATAAGCGTATACATACTGTGAACATCCCGGATCTCGGCCCCGCAGTCCTTAGGCACCAGGGGCAGACACTTGCGGTGCGCGTTGTAGTGGCAGTCGCGGCACTGCAGCCCCTGCTTGAACAGCCCGCGCAGCAGGCGCTTGCAGCGGCGGCACACGGTGGGCCGCGTGTACGTGTGCACAGAGAACGTGTGCGGGATCCCGCCGGGCAGACCGCCGGGCAGGCCGCCGGGCAGGCTGCCGGGCAGGCCGCCGGGCAGGCTGCCGGGCAGGGAGCCCGCGCGGGACGGGGACCGACTGCGGTGCTTGTTGAACAGCTGAAAGAAAGAAAGAAAGAAAAATCTTTATTTTGTCATCACAATTATTAACACACCATCATTGAGATGTATTAAAGAGTCACAATCTAATAGCTGACAACACTCAATAAATGTGCGTGCAAATTCAATGTTCAACAATGACATTTGACATTTGAATGTAGACGTTATGTCGTTTGTTTTAATGTTCAATGTCGCTTGTACGCAAAAAAGAAAAACTCTGCGCACTACGTAGCGTGCGCCGAGTTTTGGCGTTTACATTTTATTTGTCTGGTTGTGGCTCTACATATACATCTCAATGCACACCATACATAAAAAGAGAAAGATAAAACAAGAAAAATGACAAAAATGGCCACTACTCAGCATGATGCTTAGGCAGGAACTAAGGAACCTGTCAAAGCGCTGGTCTTCCGTAGCGCCGTAGGTAAATGTGTGATGCGGCCTAGCAGAATACACACATTTTACAGACAGTAAAAGTAAGTAAGTAAGTAAGCTGGCAATACATTCAATATGATCACGACCATGGACCTAAGTACCTGGACGAACAGCGAGCGTGCCGCCGAGAGGGACAAAAAATGCAGTCCATAGTTTCGTAGTACTTTCGGAGCATCAAGTTTCCGGCCATACAAAAAAGCGGCACGCGATGAGGGACAAAAGATATAACGCTTTGTCTCTTTTACTCACATGAGTGATATATTCTTCTCTGTTTTTGTGTGAATGAGAAAGGAATTTACAGCGCTCTATTTCTTACTTTCTCTGATCACGACTGTACCCAAGGTGACGTAGACAAATGACGTTTGTGTACTACACGGAATTTTACTTTTTTCCGCTCCGGAAAATGTCTTTGTCCCCTTCTAACTTATCGGAAATAAGGAGACAAGACATTTTTTTTAGTTGTGTTTTTTTTTGTTTTCACTGTGATTCGAGACGGTCGTTCCGTAGCCGGCTTTAGATTTATTTTAGGCGAAGCTAAAACAACCGTTCTTCTATGTTTCTTGGTATGAAACAATGGTCTCAAATGCAGTTTCTTGAAATTAAATTTGAAACTGACATTCCGATCGGAAAATAGTAAAATTCCGTGTAGTGCACAAACGCCCCAATTCTTTCAGATCTTGTTAATTTTAGATCCTTTGAAGAAGTCTAAGGCGTAGTCAGAGGTATGTCTAACATTTTGTTACATGCCGTAGAAAAACATCCAGACTCGAAACAAATATCTGCAGAACATGCAAACATTTGTCCCGTGGCGGGGATCGAACCCGCAACCTCCGCGTCTCACTGCACCACAGAGGTCGTCGATTATTCACTGATCAATTTCTTGTGGAGGTCTTTCAGCAGTTTGACACAATAGGCTGACAAAACGAAACTCTTATCCCATTCTTCTAAAATCAAGTTCTCAGGCACCAAAAGTTTAGGATACTTACCAATTAGAGCGTGACTTTAGTTAGGTTATATAGATCTTATCAGGGGCCTTACTCCGGATCAACGAAAACGAAGTTTCGTGACAATTTTCGGGTTCCAATTATGTTGGTGAACTATTACGAATTCAGTATCCACCAACATAAGCTGACCCCGAAAATTGTCACGAAACTTCGTTTTCGTTGATCCCGAGTAAAGCCCCAGTCTGGTTACTAACTTTCGTTTGCGCAAAAAAAAAGAACAATGGTACAATTGTTCTATTTCACGAAGTCCGTCGGGCTTTAAATGTAATAGTGAATGCATGTACACAGTTTTAGTGTGCGTAAGCTCAGAAGCAATCAGTCTCGTCTGAGATGCAGCCCGAGTCACTATTAGTGTCTTCTTCTTTTTTTTTTATTTTGGCTTCGCACGGCTTGTCCATTTAGCCACTATCATGTGATATTATTATAATTCAAGTTATGAGTCAGTAAAGATGTGGGTATTTACCATCACACGGACTTTTTGTCTATACTGTAGTACCGTCAGTATGACAACTAAGCGCAAAGTTGGGGCTAAACGGACTTCGTGAGATAGAACAACTATAATCTCAACCCATTTAGACCTACCGTACCGTACATTATGAAAAACTCCGTCACCAGAGTTGGCCACTTGCTCATACGAACTAACTAACTATTTATTGGTATTAAAACCTTTTATAGACCGTGAGGAGCTTACAACCTGTCAGTACTATGTTTTTTTTGTTGTATAATGGCCACTCATGTCAAGCGAAAACTATTGATAAAATAGCTATAATATTTCCCCATAAATGAGTCTAATAACTAATGAGCAAAGATCTCTCCTAAAAGCTATGATTGTATCACTAGAATATCATTGATTGTATCTTTAAAATGTTGCACAGTGGAACATCGCTTATAACGATTTTGGAAAAATGATTAGAATTTACAAAGTCATAAAGAATATTTGATTTTTGATAGGTATTTATTGAATGATGGGTACCATAGGTATATGTTGCAAATAAAACAAATAATAAATTTAATAATGTATTTATTTATTAAAATAACCAATGCTACCCACCACCCAATGTGCAATTTCATCTTAAAATACTCATATTTAAAATAATTAACCTAACTTATAAGTTAGTATACGTACAAAAGTACCTACTGCGTTTTATTATGATAAAATATTAATATACAATTTACAAAAGTTGTGAAATTGTGTAAATATTGGAATGTGTATAACAGTCTTCATTATTTCATTATGTTTGAGATTCGTAACGAGTTAATAAATAAACTTTGTGATATAAATTGTAAGTAATGTCATTGATTATGAGAAAATCTATGTTAATTTGACAATTGATCTTAAATTTCTATGCAAAAATTATACTAAAAGTATGAATAATAGAGATTTGCAATCTTTTTTAGATCGATGTGGATAGTTTTCATAAATAGCTGCTAAAGATTGATTTTTCTTTAAACCTAGATATTAATCGTCTTTGCTTTAAACTAAACCAACGTGGATCTTTAAAGCTTGAGTTTTCTGGACGGCTGTAAAACTAATGTAAGTAAAAAAAACCAGCTACTATGGACGGCTAAGTAAACTAATATAATTAAAAGTCCCGGAAAAACTATCTACTATGTGACATGAATTTATGACCTTCCCTTTGATATTGTCTCAGTTCTATTCATACCAAAAATAACAGTTGTTCGTCAATTAATAAAATGGCGGAATAATAAATTAATATTAACATTTAGGATTTAATTAGGTTATTCAAGGATTTTAGAGCTACGAAATATAAATATCCCGTATTTAGTGCTTACGCGATCAATAATGTAAAAATCTAGGCCCTACTCTTGAAGGTGAAAACGATATATCGTGCCAATATTCGTAGAATATGATGTGAAATGTTCCGAGTTCAGCTTACACCAATTTATGGTGAGCCGCGATAATCGTCCGATATATCAATTATCGTAGACTAAGGCCGGTATTCAGAGACCTGACTCAAGCGTCGATCTGTGCTTGAGCGTCGATTTAAGTATCGTTTCTTATTCAAGAACGTTACTTGAGAGTAGTTTTGCTGATCAGAGTTCAGCTGAGTCGAGTTCAGCTGAGTCGAGTTCACCTGAGTAATTCCTTATTCAGAAACCTCAATCAAGTGAAATCGATGCTTGAGTTTGACATTTTTCAAAGGAATCTGAGTAAATGCTTGAGAGTGGTCTGGACCACGCTTGAGCATTTACTCAGATAGCATTTTTGTTTTGTTTTCAGTAAAAATGGATAATATATTCGATTCGTTGTATTTTCGAGGTCATCTAAGCATGCTAGACTAACGGACACACAAGACAAGACTTCAAAATATGCATGGGGACCTTGTTTCTGTTTCATACAGACAAATGTTATAAGGACTTGTGAATTTATAGTTAGTATTAGCACAGATAAAAGTACTATTAGTTTAGTCTTGGTAGGTAGGTACTCATAAGGATTACTTACCTACTTTATTTATGTCGAAAATTCTACCTACGTACATAACCTAAACACATTTGGTTTGGCTGGGGTAAAATAAAAAATATATTGACAAAACTACCATAATGTTTTTATTTAATATTTTACACACACTTATTTAAAACGTATTAAATAAAGTTTATAGAGTCACGGGAAACAGCTAATCGTTAGATCATGTCCAGGCTAAGCTTGTTGAGAGAGATCCTTCGTGTCTCGTCATCTTCAACGAGTGCTGGTGCTATCTTCCACAACGTTTGTATCTACAAACACTACATAATGCATGCATCAGACCAGGGCAAGAAGCACTACCGCCGATAACCAAGCAGTATTACCTGTCTTTGGTCAAAGCGTAAAAATAAATTCATTGATTTCACATTTTCATCCCGCGATTTGGCGATTGTTGAAATTTGATTGACTTGCTTGACGACTGACGTATGAATAAATGAATTTGTCAGTTTTCTAAAGTCGTTCCGTTACACGTTATTTTTACTTCACTTTCGAGAGTCGCCATTAATTTTTCATCCAGGCATTTTGAATTTCTGCGTATAACGGAATGGAAGTACAAAATAAATTAAAAATGTAAATGAGAACAGACTGAATTCATAAACAAAAAGGAATCGACACTTGAGACTCGATTTAGCTGAGCATTTACTCAAGCAACGTTCTTGAATACAAACGATACTTAAGCAACGAATCAATGCTTAAGCAGAGTTCCGCTGAACCGAGTTCAAATCGACGCTTGAGTCAGGTCTCTGAATACCGGCCTAAGATGATCTACTGATAATCGTGCGATATATCGATTATTGCAGAGTAAGATGATATACTGAAATATCGATTATCGTAGAGTAAGATGATCTACTGATAATCGTCCGATATATCGATCAACGTATATTACGATCTTCTTGTACACTTCTTGAATTTTCTTGTACACTACCCTGCGCTTCTAATCGTCTCTCTCTTGCCTCAAATTTGCTGGAAGATCTTTTTAGGGTTAAGCTCGCCTTTGTACAAGTCCTTTCTGTGTGTCTTATTGTGTGTTTGTGTACAATAAAGAATAGAATAGAAAGAAAGATCTACTGATCGTCTTTCAACTGCGTATGCGGCGGCCAGTCCTTCAAAGTCATGAGGTCAGCGAGCCGCCTTACCAGCGAGTCGTCGTTGGAGGCGTGCGAGGCCGTGGAGGCGCGCGAGGGACTGCGCCGCGCGCCGCCTGGCGCCGGACTCGCGCAGTTCGACGGCACCTTCACTGCGCAACGCTTGTGGTAGTTCAACCCGCATCCTGCAATGATACATACACAAGATAGATCATCATCATTCTCCTACCGTAATCCCACGATAAGTGGGGTCGGCACATTAATCACACTAATCAGTAATCACTAATTTAATAAATTGATTAGAATTAATTAATCAGGAAGCGGCCGGTGATCGAAAGAAGTGGAAAGAGATGGGGGAGACCTTTGCCCAGCAGTGGGACACATTACAGGTTATTAAAAAAAAAAAAAAAAACATTAATCACACTTAACATTATAAAGGTGAAAGTTTGTGTGTGTGTGTAACTATGTACCTAAGTGTGTTTGTTACTCTTTCACGCTCAAACAACTGGACGGATTTGGATGAAATTTGGTACCAGGATTGCTTATACCCTGTATTAAAAAAGGCTACTTTTGAGCTCGATATTCCTACGGGAACGGGAACTATTCACCGCGGGTAACACCGCGGGGCGCAGCTAGTTTTCTAATAAGTGTTACCTTCAAACTCGAGTTCCTATCGCACGAGCCCAAAGATAATTTCCCCGCAGAAGGTGGGCGCCGAATGCACGACCAACGCGGCTTACTTTAGAAGCTAAGGTCAAAGTGGGATGTGTATGGTTTACTGATGACCGTACACTAAGATTGTTCAGAATGTAGGAACTTGTTGAGATAAACGACTTGAAGTAACTTTTAACTATTATATTGTTCAACTGAATCTGCTGAGTGACTGTGATACACGTATAAAATGTTGATGATTGTTATTGAGCACGCGCGCCCGTGTTGGCAAGATGCGAACTGATCAATTTGGTAAAGTTATGAATAACGTAAATTATTAACTAGGTCGCGCGCTCAACGCTGTTTTGATGATGTGTGCTGACCTAAGAATATGTGACGGATACTTGTACCGTACAGGATGAAAAGATAAAAAATCATCATCATCATCATCATCATAGTCAGCTTTTTGTGACCCACTGCTGGGCATAAACCTCCCTCCATAACCGCCAATCAGCTCTACTTTGGGCCTTTTGCATCCAGGTCTTACCCTGTACGGCAACTATGTCGTCCATCCATCTAGCAGGTGGTCTGCCAAGAGGTCTAGTGAATCCCCGGGGTCAAAAAATAAGATGGGTAATATGACGTTACCTTCGCACTTGAGCCCCTGCCGCACGAGTCCGAACAGCATCTCCCCGCAGAAGTCGCAGAATGTGGGCGCCTTGTACGAGTGCACGGCCAGCGCGTGCGGCCGCGGGGCCGCGGCGCCCGCCTCGCTGCCCGCGCCGTCGCAGATCAGCGCTGTAACCATCACACTTTATTATAGAATAGAAAACATTTTATTTCCCATCAACATAAACATGGGTAACAGAAATGAGAAATACTTATTGCCAATCAAGTGACAAGAAAATAAGGCTACCCCTCAGCATTTGCTCCAGCAGCATCATGACTGTCGGAGCGCTCAAACAAAAGTTTTTACGCAGGAAACACAAGTGTGTTGATTTTTGATTATTTAGTTTAGTACATTTTCCCCGAAATCAGTTTTCACTAACATAAACTGGAACAACGATAATTGTCACGATATATCGTTTTCGGTTATGGGCGTAAGGCTCCAGGCAACTTACTAAAATGTATGTCAGTGATGAGCTTACAACACTCACGGTTGGCAGTAAGCACGATCTCGACGAGCGTCTCGTCGATGACGTCTGTGGCGCAGTTGATGAGCTGCAGCACGTTGGGCGAGCAGTAGTCGTGTCGGAACAGTAAAATGCGATCGCTGAGGCGGTTCAGCCCGTTGTCTGGTATCTACAGATTAAATAGGTAAGTAAGTTCGTATGAGCTAGTGGCTAACTCTGGTGACGGAATTTTGAGGCCGCCTAAGGCCATTCGTCATGGCTTAACGTCTTTAAAAGACGGGAACGATACTTTAACGTGCCACGGATGCGCTCAGCTGTTCATCTTGCGGTCACCCATCCTAATTGTGAGGGCTTAGAACAGATGCAATGAATGAGGACCACTTACAAGATAGAGTACCATAACAAGCAGTCGCAAGTGGCGTCTCTGGTAGGACTTATTAGTTTTGCAAGTCTAAGCGAGATTGCCAAAATTATACATATAAACTTATTTCTGAATCACTGTGTCGTATTGATGAAAATTGCATTAGAATCCGTTGCGTAGTTCAAAAGATCTAAACGTACAGACGGCGGGAAGCGACTTTGTTTTAAACTTTGTAGATTTAACTAATAGTAATTTTGAATTACAATCGGGACGCTGCGATGAAATAAATGGGTGTTAAAGAGTATGAGGCTAGGTACCTTTTCGTGTACGAACTTGACGGCCATATCCTTGAGGTAGGCCAGCGTGAGAAGGTGCGCGGGCGCCGCCACTGCGTCGCGCATCACGCCCAGCTGGAACAGGAATGTGACCTCGTCCTCCATCGCTCCCGACCCTCACACCTGCAACAAACATACCAGGTCTTACTTACTTGTACAAGCATAGGGTAGGTAACTCAATTATAAAACATATGCAAACGGGTATTTATCACGAATTTTACCTTTAATATCCACCCGACGTTTCAGTCTTCCCGCGACCACGGCTGGTGCAATCCGGTCGAAACGTCGGGTGAATATTAAAGGTAAAATTCGTGATAAATACCCGTTTGTATATATGTTTTATAATGTGTTCTGATCGCGTAGGTAACTCAAGAAATCAATTCACAATAATGGTGTATCAGAACTGTAAATTTGGTTATTTTTTTACCGTCTCTATTGACAATCTGTCCAGATGTGGAACGAGCTACAAAAACATTAAAACGTCTGACCTAGGTAGTAGGTACCTACTACATAATAGCCGATGATCTAATATCACGAAAGAAGCATAGCTGTATCAGCGTCGGGGCATGTTACCTTTAGTTTAAAGTGCAAAACATGGCAATTAATTGACGAAATTGGCCGAAAGTGCATGTTTATCAACAATGATATTACCAGTATCGTCGCAAGGTGTAAAGTCAGGTTAAATATACCGATGCGAAGTTTCTCAAGATGACCCTCTGCCGGATACGCAGTGTGGAAAAGTTATAGTTTGAGGAAAAGTATTATACTCGTAAACCAGCTTAACCTCACCCTTTTCAAATTCACTTAATTCAACACCTTTGTGAAACTTTCTGAGGAAGCCAAACAAAGTTCGACGAAGGCTTTCGTAATCCGTAAAGCTCCTCGCTCGACATTCCTCGAATGAAAGGAACTACAAGTGGTAAAATTAATTTAAAATCGTCTTCAATTTCATGAGAGGAGAGCCCTGCACTCTCGAGGTACATTTCTGGTCAGAATCAGAATCAGAAATTTATTGTCAAAGATGTGTAGATAAACAAAATGATAAGTGGAACAAACTCAGTCTCGTCAGATACTCGATTTCCATTGCTTATTAAGTCAAAACTTCGAAAGTCGTCAAAACTTAATTATATATACCACTCTTGGAATTTATCTTCTTTCCAACAAAAAAAGAATCCTCAAAATCGGTTCATAAACGACGAAGTTATCCGCGAACAAACATAAAAAATATATTTTATACGGTCGACTTGAGAAACCTCCTTTTTCGAAGTCGGTTAAAAGGGAGTGGTGAGTACTTAGTACCTACTAGGGTTTAATACTTTGAGGATACTTTACATACGAGGGTTTGGTGTTTGCGAAATGCGATCGCCCCAACTTGGAGGGTTTCGTCTGAACTAAGAACCAAATTCATTAAGTAGACTGTTTTCGAAACAGCGAACAACGAAACACGGCTTTATTGCAGAGGAAAGACGGAGAGAGGAGATGAGATAAAATATTTTTGATTAAAATGCATTATCCATTGTTTAGTCTCAAGCTTTTTTTATTATTCATTAGTTTAAACTTTCGACCGGAAATATCCAAGGTTTAAATTTAACTAAAAGCCCAAAAGATTTAAAATTTCAAGACCATCATTTGGAAAAAGTAACGCAGCGATTCGAAAAACAAACAATGTCGGTTTGTGGATCATTATGGCCCAGTCAGCTGTGGCCCTGACATCATTTCGGAGATACGAAATGCACAACATGCCGGCCGGCAAAGTATACTCAAGCGCAAACTGATTTCAGTCTTTTATACCTCTGAAGTCTGAAGAATTCAATTCAATTCATTTATTTGCCAAAAGTAGGTACTATAATGATATTAAAAATATGAAGTAGTTCCAATACATTTCTAACCTTCTAGCTAGGCATGCAAATTTAGTCTTAAAATAAAAATTATTAAATACTTAAAAACAATTTATAAAACTTTACAATCGGTACATTAACAGTCAAATAAAAAAAAATAATAATAAAAAAAAAGAAATCATAACATTTCAATGGAAATCGGACAAATTCATAAACACCATTTAATTTGTAACAAAAATTATATTTCGTTCATCATAAGCATGGAGGACGCAAAAAAAAACGATGACTACCAACATAATTAATAAACAATTAGCAAACTCTCCTCAAAAGTACTCGTAATATTCTTATTAGGCTTATGGTATTTTGAGCCGAGAGTGCCTCTACTTTCAATGTGAAATACGTCAGTGCATCAATGGATTTAACATAAGGCATTTTAATGGGCAAAGTCGTCACACAATGGGTGCCTGACGGGCAACGACGGGCCAGGCCGAGCAAACGTTCTGGTGGGAACGGTAAGACTGGTGGGAAGAGGCGGGTGATCGCGAGTACTGGAAGGAATTAGGGGACTTTTGCCCAGCAGTGGGATGATGTAAGCTTTATCATCATCATCATTGGCAGCTCAAATTATAGCCCACTGCTGGGTATAAGCCTCCTCCCTCAAACGCCACTCTAATCGGCCCTGTGCCGTTCGCATCCATGCCTTTCCCTCTATGTAAGCTTACTAAAAAAAATTCAAAATTAAAGGATTTTTCATCCTACTGAAGGATCCATACTTTAAAGGAGTATTTACTTACCCCTGACTTCGACCAAAACATATTTAATTATCTTAAAGATCTTGTGTCTAAACAAATGAATGAACGTCTATCGTCATCTGAGATACGGTTGTGAGCCTGTTTTCTCTCACGTAGAGTTGTGTGCTCGCGTGTACAGTCCATGCGATGGTCAGATAAGACGCTACACGTGTCGATTGGGCAGCGCAGGCGCAGCCGTCCAGCGGCCTTGATCTTGAGATTATCAGCTGCAGTTGCCAAGCGATTCGCTTTTTTCTCTCGCTGTTGTAGTCGACGATAAATCTACAACTTTTTGTGGATAACCTACTTCCGTTGACGTTTCGTGATGTATTGTTTCGAAAAGGTTCTAAAAAACAAAAGAAGGTCGTCACCCATCCTTTTATTAACTTAGTTGAGCTAAAAATTCCACGGTGTTATTTTAAACAGCGATGGGCTTGCTACAAATATGGGATGCTAACTTCTGGATTGTATTGGTATGTACCAAATAATGTATTTGAAAATACATACGATTACCTCTTTAGGCAAATTGAAAGGTTCTATAATGCCTAAAAAGATCTAAAGAACATGTCCTAAGGATGCAGTCGTGATCATATTGAATTTTGCCATTTTCAGGACGTTTTAAACCGAAAAAGGAGGAGTTTTTATGCTAGACTGTATGTTTTTGATGTATTTTCACCTATTTCTCTGTCAATAGTGTTGTGAAATATTTTTTTCGTTTGAATGGGTTTACTTTCGAGGTGGTCCCTTATAATCTGATGAGGATTTGACGGGGATCTTCGAAGTTATAAACAGAAATGCACTTCAAGAGAGCAGGAAATTTATCTTCTTACAAAATGTTAGATCGGGTTTAAAAAAAAAATTATTATTATGAGTCTATCGTGTCCCACTGCTGGGCAAAGACCTCCCCCCATTCCCTCCACACATCACGGTCCTGGGCAGTTATAGTCCACTCGGGCAAGAAGTCATCGAGTTCATCTCGCCATCTCCGTTTCGGTCTGCCGCCGCGTCGCCTTCTCGCTGGGTCGGGTCGGTTTTTTTTAATTAAAAAAAAAGAATTACACTTCTTAAATTTCGAGGTCCAGAAACCATTAGTAAACTCATCACTGCAATCTTAGAATTTATGTTTACGTTTTGCATGTTGAGCGCGTGTTATCGTTCAATACGTCATCGATCATGAATAATAGGCGAGCGTAAACAAAGTTACCTCGCATCAGCACTTTCTAATCAGCACTAGTTTCAGTTAGACAATAGGAAGCGACCAAGGCGACAACAAACACAACATTATCAGACACATTATCATTTATTTTAAGAACGATTACCGAATACATTTTAGTACGAATCTTAACTTATGTTAGCAACCTCTGTGTCCCACTGCTGGGCAAAGGTATCCCCCTTACTTCCAAGACTTGCGCTCCAATGCTTGGTCTGGCCATTGTGGTTCGAATGCATCGAAATCGTCACGCCATTTTTTCTTGGGTATGCCGCGCCGTCTTCGGCTCTCTTCTGGCACCCATTGAGTAGCGATTCTCGCCCAACGTTCTGGATGTTTCCGAATCACATGACCAGTCCAGTCCCACTTCAAGCGTGTGATATTAAGGCCTACATCTGCTATGCCATTTTTTGAGTGTTATATCACAATTTCGGACTCTGTCGGTTCGTTCTCCAAGGATGCTGCGTTCCATAGCCCTTTGGCAAATTGAGGTCGGACTTTTGTGACTCCGTCAAAGACCACGTTTGGGCACCGTAGGTCAATATGGGCTGGATAGACTAGACATGTCGATCAGTTTCCGTTTTAAAGATATAGGGAGGTTTCCCATAACTTGCTTACAGTAAATAAGTTAGGTACGCCTGCGCCGGCGCCGGGCGGTCGCGACCATTCGCAGTAGGTTTATTTCTATTGCAATATAAACTTTGCTATTACAATATTTTAATTGATTGACCTTTGACCTCGGTGAAGCATTTAAGCGGTAATAAAATGATAATTATATAAGATATTATAACTATTTATTAGGTACGAGAATTCAAATTTACAAACTATAATCGACATTTTGATGGAACGAATATCGTCTATTAAAAAAAAAACTGATAGAATAATAAATTGAAAATTGAATTAAAAGCCGAGAGCTGATAATCATTATCTTGAAACGGCTATAATGTCTGTGAATGAAAAAAACCCACCCCTAACACAATGTTTCACACCACAACATAGGCTTATTTGGCAGTACTAAAATCATCGCATAAAGGAATTGATTGGCAAAGTAATTAAAGAAAGAAAGAGAAAAAATATATTTTATTTACACACACACAGGTAAGATAATACAGAAGAAACATTACATCTTTACTAGGTTTACGATTTACACAGTGTCAGGAGGCAATCTTTGCCTACACAAAACGGATAACTATAGTACCGGGTAGTAAAGATGGATTTTTTGCCCAGCACCTAAACCATTCCGCTTAGTTACTCGTATATATTCAAAGTAATTAGGTAGGTACTTAAAGCGAAGGTTCAAGAAACATTTCCATGTGCCGTAATTTTATGACACAAAGGAAATAAATCGGCTGTTTACTTACACGTGTAAAGTGATTCGGCTAAACCGGTTGGCAGAGTTTAGATAACAGCAAAAAAACTGATTTATGAGAATTATTCTTACGTAATTCGGTGCTAGAATTGTATCCTTGGTGCTAAACATTGTATTCATGAATCATGGATGTTTTTCTATCTATATCTATATGTGTATGTATGTATTTACAAAAAAAATGTATCTATGTAGTATATCAGTCATCTGGTTACCGTAACACAAGCATTAAGTTGCTTAGCTTGGGACTAGATGACGCCGTGCGAAATGTCCAAGGATATTTATTTATTTATGTAGATTTAAGATGATGTATTTTATTTTAAACACGCTGACCCGGCACATCGATCTACCAGATTTTTTTTAATGCACAATTCATATTAGAATCTATAAGCAAGCATAATAAAAAAGAATTACCAAAATCGGTCGAGCCATTCATGAGTATATTGAGTGACAACCAAATCAGATTCATTTTAATATACAAGATGGAAGATAAATGCAAAATTGGTTTCAGTGATTCTCGATTATCAGTAGAGCTTTGAACAACAGTGGTATACACGACCTTCAGATATTGAGCTGTTCCAGAAACATGGTGTTTCGCGGGATAGGATGCGAACATATTCTAGAAAGATTCTATAAGTTTAAAAAACGAGGTGGCTGATATAATTGAAATAAATTCGGAGGCCTTCAGGCGGCCTTTAAACTCCGTCACCATAGTTAGCCACTGACTCATACGAAAGTATTGACTTGTTTTGTGCCGGCCGAAGCCTGAAATCTAACCATAAACAAAATAATGGTATCAAATATAAATAGTCAGTGTGAAATCAACTTTACTCCAAAGATTCAAACGCGGGGCATTTGTCAAATATTTTTTACAATATCCTATGATATGTTTGACCTTGAGATGTCGAAAAAACTCGTGTAGAATATCCATTACTGAGACAACCGAATATAGGTAAACGACCTTATTTTTGACACGTGCAAAGTACGTCAGTTTTAGGCTGCGTTTCCATTGACGCGGAGCTGAAAAGTAGTGAGTGTTTCCACTGAAGCAGAAAGGAAGCCGCACCTCGCCGCTTCGCTCTCCTAGCTACAATCAGCAACGCACCGCCCCGCTGTCCTCCGCTCCGCATCACCTCGCTTTATATGAATATCCGTTCAGCTCTGCCCCGCTCCGCTCGTGCTGTTTCCATTGAAGCGGAGCAGAGATTTCGAGCATAGTGATTGGTCAATTCATGCACCGCTAAGCACCGCTCCGCCCAACTCCGCGTCAATGGAAACGCAGCCTTATGAGCTGGCAGGCTTTGAAGCGCATTCGGTCGTCTCTAGGACATTTATTGAGTGCATACACGTGTATAGGGATTTACTTTTATTTGCGTGCTAATAAACGCACACATGCACACGTCGCCGCGCCAACGTAGTCTGGGATCCTATTAAGCCTGCAGTCCTTGAGCGTGGGAATTTCTGATTAACACCTACATTGACACTTTCTACTCACACAAGTGCATCCCGAAATTAGCATTTACAACCTGAAGACGAATAAAACTACTTTCGAAGTTTCGCACTAGTTACACATCCATTACGCGTTGTCGTTGTGAGATGTATATAAATATCACAATAAAACACGCAATGTATTAGCAACACGCGGCCTGCAATTAGTTACCAGCACGGCAAAGGGTTGGGTCACAGTGTATGCTTCTTGGTATCATTTTAAATTTTGAGAAATTGAAGATAATTTGTCAAACCAATGTTCTGTGTTATAATAATAATATGAGAAATGTGCAATAATAGATAAAAAATCGTTTATCAAAATTATTTGTTTACTTATAAGACAATTTAGTACAAACATGGAATATTATGTAGGACAGATTAGGAATTTAGGACGGCTTCAACTTATTTACAGTAGGTACTCCGAAACATACTATTTAATACTTCGATTAAATCCGTCTCGGATCGGAAATGAGACAAAAATACGAACACTCGATATCCACATAAAACTGTTACAACAATTATGTTAAAAATCGATCCCTGGTGTTGCAGGTTTTTTTTATTTATTTATATAAAGTAAAAAAAAAAACTGTTAGTTATAAAAGGGGGGACGGGGACGATGACCATGAGTGACGGGCCTTCACTCTGTAGTGGAATGTCGGTAGTAAGACTGGTTGAATAATCGTAATAAATCGGAAACCCGAACCTTAGATATTTTAGCTGTAATGAACTACGATGGATGCGAACGGCACAGGGCCGATTAGAGTGGCATTTGAGGGAGGAAGCTTATGCCCAGCAGTGGGTTATAATTTGAGCTGCCAATGATGATGATGAATGAATTACCTTGTTGAACCTGTTTTTATTTGTTAATTTTTTTGTTTTTCTCAGTGATAGTCGAGATACAATCAAGGTACTTAAGTCATTTTTAACTTTTCTTCCATACCTAATTTTTGTATTTTTTTAAATATCCTTGGATATTCTACACAGCGCCATCTAGTCCTAAGCTAAGCAATTTATTGCTTGTGTTATGGTAACCAGATGACTGATATACTACATAGATACATTTTTTTTTGTAAATACATACATATTATTGTACATAGAAAACACCCAAACTGGAGACAAAATATAATTTGCAAATCATACAAACATTTATCCCGCAGCGGGAATCGAACCCGCAACCTCTGCGTCTCGGGCTTTCACCCACTGCGCCACAGAGGTCCGAGATAATAAATAAAAAAAGGTAAAACACAACAATGTTTTGTCTTTGCTACGGTCGGGTAAAAAGATGAGTAGGTGCATTATATGTGGGTGCTTACTGCATTATTTTAATACTTCTTTAATTTCTTTGTGTTTAAAGTAATTTTCTATACGTTTTCCCATATCTCTCTGAAATAGGTAAAAAAATAAGTTACGACATAACTCGTACCTATATAGTTCATTGGTTAGGGTTTGATAATTTATTCAAAAGAAAAAATACTACAAAGTAAAAGTCACGTATCTACCTAGTTCGTCTACTTGCTCGATGAATAGGTACAGATAGTTTCCAACACTCGCAACCCACCCTTTTTCTAGTCCAAAGTAAACAAAAGAAGCTCGGCGAGATCTATGACGGACGTGCGGTCACTTTGGAAACCCAGCGGGTTCTGAATATTTCTGCAGCGTGTATTCTAATAAAAAGACAATTACGTCAGGCACTGCTTCATACTAAAATGTATGGCGGCGGGAAAAAATTTCTGCAAAAAAAATTAATGATGTTTAAGCTCAGATTAATGCTTTTTGGTTTTAATTAGTAAAAAACATTCACGGTGAATGTATTGACTACTATTTTGACTCACGATTTATCAAAAAATATTATCAATAATAACAACAATAATATCATAAATAGTTCAAATAGAAAAGGTCGATTTCGATGTTTTTGATGGATTTTGACGATTTTTTTCTCAAAAATTAAGGATTATTTTAGAATTATCACACGGTGTTAGTGTAGACTCATCTATTGAGAACTCGATTCTTTTTTATTGTCATTCTATGAAGTGATTTCATTAGTTTATTTTTTAAAATGGTAAGTGCCTGTTCGCGCGTTTTTAGAGACGCGCCCCTTAAGTTTTATTTTTAGAGATTCAGAACGTCTGGTCCCAGTCGCACTCGGATTTGGAAGGACAATGTTTGCTAGGATAGGAAACCACTGTAAATTAAGAATAGATAGACGTAATACACAACGATCTCTGAAATATCTTAGACATCTTTAAAGGATCTAAAATTGCCTAGTTTTTTTTTTCTGAATTATTCATGGTTTGTATCTGATAGTTAGACCTATAGAATAAGCACATAATTTCGGAGCCAGTAAAGGGGGGGGGGGGGGGGGGACTACTCCCAAAGCCGAAAAACAATTATAAATAAATATCTTTGGACATTCCACACAGGGTCATTTTGTCCCTAACTAAGCAACTTAAAGCGTGTGTGACAGACAGACAGCCGGAAAGACGAGTCTTAGTAAAAAGGTCCCGTTTTTACCCTTTGGGTACGAAACCTTAAAAACAAGAGTGGCCTAGTGAATCTTGATTCCTTTGTTAAATGAGTAAGCGTGCCCAGGTCCCTATCAGCAGACCCTGAAATCCTGATAGCGGCAACCGGGCCGCAGTAAACAATAGCACCTACACGTGGAGCGGAGATAACCTAGCCCTGCTCCCTGCTCCCAGACGCGCTTCACTGGACTCGCAATAAACTGATTTTAATGTTTACGTGTCAACATAACAACTGGTTGGCGTCATTCGATAACGTAGGATAGAAATGAGGATGCTGTAATGATTGATGTAGGCATAATATGCTGTAATAACTATGTAGTAAACTACGCAACCAAGTAAACTGTCCTACAAATCGGAAGTACATAGTACTACTAAACCAGATATTAACAAGTATTTGATTTGACACCGAGTCTTCGACTTCTATGGAAGTAGTATAGTCTTAAATAAAGAATTTAATTACAATATTGAAATTATGACACGCAAATGATATTTTTCGGCTTCCTTAATTAAATACATCGGTCATAACCAGATCTAACCTTGAAAATAACTTTTAAACCAACACTAAACTAGAGTCGCGTCAAGAATTAGTGAATCATGAACATAAAATACTTGTGCGCTAATTTTGAAGAAACGATAGACCCAAAGTGGACAAACCGGCCAAGTGTAAGCCTGACAGCAAATAAACCACCATAAAATATTAATCCATACAAGATTAATCAAAAACACGTTTTTACCTTCAAAAACACGTATATTTGAAGGGTTTTCTTTTCCCTTTAATATTTAGAGAAAGAAAGAAAAAAATAATTTATTTTGATACCTCAAGACCTCAAGGATCACTTCAACGTCTTATATGCTAGGTGATTCTATTGCCTGTTAACTTTACTACTTGTTGTTACAGTAGCCATATATATTTTAAAATATTCACGACTTTAAAAGATACAATCCTATAAATAATCAATAATAATAAATAAAATTTATTCATTAACTTAGTGCTACAAGTTACAATATGTAAAATAATAATTATTATTATTCTATAATACTTATTATATAAATATGCAATAGGTAAGGGTTTACAATGTGCCTGAACTAGGCGAACCTGTATCTCAAATAGCGGAGGCTTAGCAACATGGTCTCTAGGCACCCTTTAAGTACGGAACCTTCCGAAGATATCATCCGATAAGTGACCCTCGTGGTAGGGACACGAGTAGTGGAGCGCGTGTTGGCAGGGCATGCTTATCATGGCGATAAGCAGTAGGGAAAGTGTTTACGATACAGGTCTGACCATATCTGGTAACAAGCAGACATACGCTAATTTCATTTTTTTTTACATGACAAATTACAGTAGGTGATTATAAGTATGTATGAATTAATAGGTACATTTAATTGTTATTAAACCAAAAACAGTAATATAGAAATAGGTATTTATAAATACATGTACACGGGATTTTATCGCGTTATTTACCTTATTTCTTATCTTCCCGACGTTTCGGCTATGTTGCAATAGCCATGGTCGCGGGTGGACTGGAGTATGCTTCAATTTGAGTTTCGTTGTGTAGCGGGTGGGTAGTTTTGTATCACTGGTAAAACTACCCTCACAGATCTTCAGAATTCGGATCGGCTGCATTTACACCGCAACACACCACACTAACAGTATCTTCACACCGAGAAGTCATATTACGACGTGCATTGCATCTACTAATCACAGGATTCCAAGATGATGGGAGCCTAAAACCATCCTCACGATTGAAATTCGGATACTTCTTGATTTCAATTGCCTCACGAATCATTCGCTTATAATATTGGCGTTCGTTGGCAAGAATCTTGGGATCGTGAAGTTCAATCCAGTGATTGGGCCCGGAATCCACTAGGTGCTCCGCTATCGCTGATTTATGTACCTGGCGGTTCTTAACTGCTGCAATGTGCTCCTTTATTCGTTCGGCTACAGTACGCTTAGTTTGGCCAATATATGAGCGACCACAGCTACAGTCTACTTTGTACACGCCAGGTACTTGTAGCGGTATGACATCCTTCGGCGATCTCAACAACTTAGCCACCTTCGTTAGAGGAGTAAAAATGGTTTTAATGGAAAACATGTTCAAAACATTACCAATTTTATCGGTTACTCCCTTCACATATGGCAGATACGTAGGTTGTCTGCTTACATCAGGTAATTTATCTCTTCTCGTACATATTGGCTGTCTCTTTCTTAAACCTACATAACCATTACGTTTAAGTACCTCCTGAACATGCACCAGTTCTTCCTCTAAATGCTCAGGGTCACATAGATCATAGGCTCTGCTAGTTAAAGAAGAAACAACAGATTGTAAATGACGAGGATGATGATGAGATGTAGCGTGTAGATACCGGTCTGTATGTGTTGGTTTTCTATAGACTGAGTGTGCCAATAAGATTTTTCATTTATAATGAAACTAGCAGACCCGCGCGGCTTCGCTCGCGTGTTGTACATACCTACCTTAAACACTGGTCGTACTGACTTGCCATTGAAATAGAAAGAAAATTAAAGAAATAAGAGATATTTTCACGACTGCATCCCGGGAGCAGTAGACATTTCTTTCAGATCATTAGGCAATTTTAAGATCTTTTTGAAGATGTCTAAAGGGGTAGTCAGAGGTATGTCCAAATACATATTTGGTACATGCCCACTTTTTCCTGAAGTTAACTTTCCATACGTGACAGGTAGCAAGCCCATCGACGCTGTTAGAGAGCTAACTGGTTTCCTCACGTTGTTTTCCTTCACCGTTATAAGCTCGTGTTAAAAGGCATATAAATGATAAATGGAGGTGTACCTACTTAAAAGGGATTTCTAGAAATTAAACCCTTAATAGAGTGAATGAATGGAGTAAAATCGAATTTATATGACTATACAATACCACTAAGCAAATTTGGTAAAAATGTCTCATAAAATTTATTTTCAAAACAATCTCTCAAATGTGAAGGCATCTTAAGTTGTATTAACTTGTATTTAATGTGGTTACCTACGTTGATTTTGCTTACGGTGCTCATAGAAAAAGCTTACTGTTTGTCGGTTCATATCCTTTGGTCTGGCACAGTTCAATCTGCTTGCAAAATATTCTAGAACCTATGGTGCGCGCGCAGCTAGCTAAACTTTTTAAAGACAAATACATCTTGTGTCACTTGATTTTGCTTACGATTTTCATAAAGAGGCTGACTGTTGGTCGGTTCCTTTTATGGTCTGACACAGTTCAATTTGATTGCATACTATCCAGAAAGCTATGGTGCGAGCGAAGCGAGCTTCGAACCAAGAACTTCTTTGACTCGGAAGCGAGCCTAATTTTTTTAAGACAAATGCGTCATGTGAAACTTGGTTTTGCTTGTGGTAGTATGGTACTCATAGAAAAGGCTGGCTGTTGGTCGGTTCTTAGTCTATCGTCTGACACAGAAAAATTCGCTTGCTAAATATTCAAGAAGCTACCATGCGAGCGAAGCGAGCTTCAAAGTTTGCGAGCGTATCGAGCCGAATTTTTTTTAGGCAAATGCGTCACTGACGCTGGATTTTGCTTATTCTGCTCATAGAAAAGGCTGACTGTTGGTAGACAAATGCGTCATTGACTCTTGATTTTGCTTATTCTACTCATATAAAATGCTGGCTGTTGGTCGGTTTATATTCTATAGTCTGGCATAGCTTAATCTGCTTGCAAAAGATGCAAGATACCTGCGAGCGAAGCGAGCTTCAAACTTAGCGAGCGTAGCGAGCCGAATTTTTTTTAGACAAATGCGTAACTGACGCTGGATTCTGCTTATTCTGCTCCTAGAAAAGGCTGATTGTTGGGAGACAAATGCGTCACTGACTCTTGATTTTGCTTATTCTACTCATAGAAAATGCTGGCTGTTGGTCGGTGTATATTCTATAGTCTGGCATAGCTTAATCTGCTTGCAAAAGATTCAAGATACCTGCGAGCGAAGCGAGCTTCAAACTTTGCGAGCGTAGCGAGCCGAATTTTTTTTAGACAAATGCGTCACTGACGCTGGATTCTGCTTATTCTGCTCCTAGAAAAGGCTGACGGTTGGTCGGTTTATATTCTATCGTCTGGCACTGTTAAATCCGCTTGCTAAATATTCAAGAAGCTATCGTGCGAGTTTGAACCAATCAGTTTGTAATAGTATACAAACCGAGTTTTAAGCCAATCGCACCTCGCTTTAATACATTTCACTTAAAACTTTTAACATCGGATTTCACCCTTTTTAAGGGTTTTTTGGAAAAACCCTTCAGCGCGTGTCTATTTATTTTGTTTTTTGCAACAGAGTTTCAAGCAAATCGCTAAGCCCGTTTAAAATTTTCCATACAACCTTTGACACCACTTTTTACCCCTTTTTAGGGTATTTTTTGAAAATTCCTGAAACACGTGTCCAACCATTTTGTATTTTTAGTATCCAAACCGATTTTCAAGCCAATCGCGCTTCCCTTCAATACGTTTCACTACAAACTTTGACATTGCATTTCACCCTTTTAAAGGGTTTTTTTCGAAAAACCCTAAAACACGTATATATTTATTTTGCATTGTTAGTGTTGTAACCGAGTTTCAAGCAAATCGAACTACCCATTAAAAAGTTCTCATACAAACTTTGACACCCCATTGCACCCCTTATCAGGCTTTTTTTTTTAATTTCTGATGTGGCATGTAAATTTATTTATCATTTACCATATTTAAACCAAGTTTGAAGAAAATCGCTTCACGCATTAAAAAGTTGCATACAACGGTTTTCATCCCTTTTCAACCCTTTAGGGGTGGAATTTAGAAAAATCCCTTCTTAGTGCTCACTTTTGTTTTAAAAGAAAGCTACCTTCCAAATTTCAGCTTCATAGCTTCAGCGGTTTGGTCTGTGCGTTGATTGCAGAAAAATGCTTATTGTTTTATATATATTGATTTATTTATCATTTACCATATTTAAACCAAGTTTGAAGAAAATCGCTTCACGCATTAAAAAGTTGCATACAACGGTTTTCATCCCTTTTCAACCCTTTAGGGGTGGAATTTAGAAAAATCCCTTCTTAGTGCTCACTTTTGTTTTAAAAGAAAGCTACCTTCCAAATTTCAGCTTCATAGCTTCAGCGGTTTGGTCTGTGCGTTGATTGCAGAAAAATGCTTATTGTTTTATATATATTGATATCAAATACCTAAGTGTGGTTTAATACTGTAAAATAATAAATAAAGTAACGTTCAATTTGGTGAGCTTTTTGTGGGCAAGGCCATTAGCGATTACAATGTATCGTTACAGAATGCTGTTATCTGTTACGTAGTGCTTACGCATCACACAATTCCGATGATATTGACCCACATTATACAGCAGTAATCTCCCGTGTTCGAAGACAATGTCGTGCGACGACCTCCTGTTTTACGAGTATGTGACATGGTGTATACGCCACAAATGTAAGTCTAAAAGTAGTTCACCTAGAGATAGTAGAAGAGTTTGCAAATATGCTACATTGCACCTGGAATATTATAAAGTGAAACTTCCAAGGAATAATCGGTGTCAAAAATCAGTACTGGAGCTAACCTAAGCCCGAGTGCAAAGTTAAACACGGGTTTTAACATGTTGCCTATAAGCACTAGATTAATTTTAGGCATAACATTTTGTACGTCTCACATAAGAGACCCCACAGTACAACCACAGATAATATAATAAACTTTGTTAGTTTGAGTTATACATGTCTTCTATCAGCATTTATCAAACTATGGCAAGTCCAAGGTCGGATTGGTTAAGCTTATGACGTTAGTCGGTGAAGGACATGGATTGGCCCGCTGGCCTAATTTCTTGAACTCTTCGGGGAACCCTTACTTATTGCAACATAAATGCTTAGGTATATGATTGAAGTTGTACTACACTGCTGGGTAGATCTCCTCTTTTTTCGCCACATTCTCCCTCGTCTCATCCACTGATTACCGACCACGTTCAATTCGACCAATATTTTTTTTTAATAGAACACTCTATCCAATCTTCGGGTTTTATTTTGCATTGATAGAATCAATGGAAATGTTTTAAAAATAAATAAATATCCTTGGACATTCCGCACAGCGTCATCTAATCCCAAGCTAAGCAATTTAATGCTCGTGTTATGGTAACACACCATTACGTTAAATACACAATAGTGGCAATTCGGAGTATCGCAAAAGCTAAACTAAACTAACTAAAATTAATGCCATCCTTTTTATTCCCATCGCTATGAAAGGGACGGCAACATTTTTGGTTAGTTAAGTTTAGCTTTTGCGATACTCCGAATTGCCACTAATTATTATTATTATTATTATTCAGCCACAATCGTCCCACAGCAGGACAAAGGCCCCCCTTCCCTTCTTCCACTCTTCGCGACTTAGCGCGTCCTCAGGCCACTAATAGATCATTATAATATACAAATATGTTTTGGTGCTTCAAACAGTATTTTACAACACATATTTACATCATAGCAACGTGAGTAACATAATAAGGTTTGTTTTCGAAAACTTTCACGAGATAAAATGTATTTATTTGTTGTGCAACATTGAAATCACCTTAAGAATGATATTAGCAACTATGTATCGATTTTCGAGCGGAAAAGAAAGTAGTTAATACATTATTATTATGTATTAGTCCAGTCAGACTATAGGTTAAATAATTTAAGATAGTATTAGGCTAAGGATCTATCATCTTCAAAATAATCTAAAATTTGCATAAAGATTTAAAAGAAATGTCTACCGCTCACTGGGATACAGTCGTGAACATATTTATTTATTTTAGAACTAAGCTGATCGTCCATCGCTAGCTAAACTAAGTTAGTTTAGTTAGCTAAGCTAAACTAAGTTAGTTTAGCTTAGCTCGCATAGTTGAGACAGTTTTTCATACATGTGCGTGCGTCCACCGCAAACTATGCCAGCTAAGCTTACTTTTTCTAAGTTTAGCTTAGCTTAGTTCTGCATTAGTTTAGCTGGCGGTGGACGTTAACTTTGAAGTAGACTTTGAGGTTCATAAGATCATTCTTTTCTAATTAAAATAAGTAATTTTACAGTAATTCTAATTAACAACAACTATGGGCAAAATTAACAACAGAATGGGTTCCCCAACAACGACGGCCACGTGGTAGACCCAGGCGACGATGGCGAGAAGAGCTAAAGACTGGATCCAACAGGCACAGAACAGAGATCAGTGGAGGGAGGGAAGGGAGGCCTTTGTCCTGCAGTGGGAAAAGTCAGGCTTATAATAATACTAAATAATTTTACAGAATGAGTTTTTATGAGGGCTACTGAAACCGTAGTTATCGAAAAGTCATGTTTACGAGAGCTCAAGCAGCTGCTAACTACAAAAAACAAACTCCAAAGTCATTGTTTATTTGTTAGAAAAACCAACAGCTTAATTGTCACACTATCAAACTGATATTATAAAGGTGAAAGTTTGTGTGTGTGTAAGTATGTAAGTGTGTTTGTTACTCTTTCACGCTCAAACGGCTGGACGGATTTGAATGAAATTTGGTACCAGGATTGCTTATACCCTGGATTAAATAATAGGCTACTTTTGATCCTGGTATTCCCATGAGAACGGGAACTATTCACCGCGGGGCGCAGCTAGTACTAAAATAAGAGCTAATGATTATACACAACGTGGTAAATCTAATATGTAATGAATGGATTTGTCAGATATAAAAATCAATCTTTTTATTAAAACAATGCCAGCTCTCAATAATTCTGCTAAAATACATGCAGATTATTTTTCCGTATGCCAACGACCCCAGGTCAAGCCAGCAACTCGTGTCATGTCAACTCGTAAGTGATATATTGCACGCTATCGCAAAACTATCGACAGAGTCGCCAACAGTAGGCGCGGGCGCAGATATGCTGAATAGGGTCACGATTGCGCTTAACACTTTTTACAAAGAACTTCCTTATTAGCAACTGGATAATATTAAATAATTTCGGATAGTTAGTATTAAGAAAGAAAAAAAAGTCCGAGGTTAGCATACATGATGGTTAAAAAAACCAACTTGTTGAAAGAATGCATTGCCGATATTGAATTTACTCTTTATGTGGTCCCAGAAAAAATGGAAAAAACGTGAGTCGCGACCGCGAGGAGTGACCACACTCATACCCAGATGAAGATTCTCCTGAAGAATCGAAACATTGTCGGTATATAAATCGACGATAATTTTACGTGTGTAATTTCCCGTGTGCTTAATGTCTAATACAACTTACGATAGTTTTGAAAGTGATAAAGTAAGTAAGTTCGTATGAGCAAGTGGCCAACAACTTCCATCCTAAAAATGACAAATACCCAACCATAGTGAGCAAAACAGAGAGAAAAGAGAAACTGCAGTCGCAAGATAGGTACTTATGTTTCGATAGTGCATGTTTTGATTTGTTGTTTTACTTTTTATAACAGGCAAAACCTATTTTAAGCTGATTATTTTGATGATGTAACAACATGGATACAGTATCTTAAAAGGGGTGAGAGTGCAAATCACTATGGATACGGATTAAGCAAATAAAATAAGAAAATTATGCTCAGATGAGAACAAAAATAAATATTATTTATAGATAAAAAGAAAGCAAAAATTATTTATTTCAGTAGGACCTCAAGGATCTCGCCTGTTCCACCGCGACACACCAAGAAAAATAATCAGACAAGAACACAAGGTGGGTCCAGCTTTTTTTACAGTGATCCCAAATAAGGGGCCATCCCCAAAGTACCTATGTCATACGTAAAGGGGCGGGGGAGGGGGGCGAAGAAGTGTGACCTGGTGTGACAAGGCGTGGGGAGAGGTCTAAGTTTTGTGACTTCACCTTTTTAAATCTAATAATACTTACCTAGGTATTAAATGTATCAATTTTACTTTAAAATTTTTCCAATTCTACCCGTTTTTTTTTTAGATGTAAAATTGCAAAATATGTGACGTCACCCTAGGGATGGGGGAGTCGCACTTTGACCAGCTGTGACAAGGAGTACAAAAACTTGAGGAGTCAAAATGCATGAAATTCGTGTGACGTACCTTATGGATGGCCTCTAAACTATCTTTATTCCACAACCATCTAAATAGTCAAGCAAATAAAAGTTGAGAAACTGCACACTATAGTTGTTCTTATCAAGATTTTGTGCTCAACGAATTGATTACATTATACGTGCTTCAAGTAGGTACTTATAATACAGCGTTCAACATATTCGGAACGTGAAAGAATGGAAAACTTGAGTTTCCTGCAAACATTGATTTAAACTTTTTTAGAACAGATCATAGAAAAAACAATCTACTGTACCTACTATTTCACCAATATGTTTAAATTATCAGTGCAAGTAATAATGTATGTAAGTCTATGGGTTAAAATATACTTAGGGTATTCAATTATTTTAAAAGTTTCAGCTAAAGTTTTTATTTGGTTTCACAGTTAACTGCAGAAGAGTTATGAAGCAGTCTAGCGTAACAAAAACCAATTTTGAATTGGTTTTTTATTGACAAGACAAGACAAGTAATGATTTTCAAAACAGATGGAGAAAGCTTTTCAAGATTAAGTTTTTTCATAAGTTTTCGGCTCTTTAAACTTAGCTTTAAGGCTACTCCTAGAATTTCGGCTTCAATTTAAAGGAGTGTGGAAATTGGGTTTTAAATAATTTAAATGAATTTATGGGACTATATCGCGTAATTACCTTATTAGATACAAAGACGATGAATATTAATCGTCTTTGCTATATATCAGTATGCCCGTGACGACGAGAGCTGTAAGTGTAACACACTCGAAAGGGAAATAAAAGGTAATTACTCGATAAAGTCCCGTAAATTCATTTTAATTACCTATGTCTAAAGATCGCGAAAGTTCCAATTAAGTTTAGAATAAGCCCAAGTTTAAGTAGACTCGTGTACACGTATTATCAGTGCTGGCTGGTTTATATAGAGTGGAGGGCGGCCCACCGGGCAGTCGCGAGCAGCCAGCCCCGAGCCATGGTCGCGAGAGTGCTTGTCTACGCGGCTTCGTGCATCTTCGGTGAGTGATCCGACGATTGCCGAAAATACATGACCACGGGAATTAATGTATTTGTATACACCGGGATTTTTTGTCGCCTGTCAAGTGTTTATTTTTTGTTAAATATAAAATAGTTATAATCAACCACGGGAATTGTAAAAGTATTCGTAAAGCACCGGATTTATAGTCGTGTGTCAAGTGTTTTTTTAACACACGTAAATATATAAAATAGTATGTTTCAATCATCATCATCCGCAGCCCGATTTCAGCCACTGCTGGGTATATGCCTCCATTTTGTTCATGCCACTCCTCACGGTCTTGTGCCAGCCTCATCCAATTGCGAAATTGGATGATGTTTCAATGCCTTAAAATAATTATCATCTTATCCTTACTTGGACATGGTAACTCTTTGAAGGCGCAAATCACTTTTTTTTTGGTTTAAATAAAAATTAAAGTGATGTTAAGTTAAGATTGAAATCTCATAATATTTAATGTTTCAGAAAAAAATGTAGTAAACTAAAATACTCGTAGAAAAATACCAAATACATTTATAAATAAATAACTATAAATAGTATGACGCCAAATGTTGGTAAGAACTACTTTGATTTTAAGTTTTTGAGTATTAATTAAAAGCCTAATAATTTTAAATTAGTGTGTGACAAAACCAATATCGAGTTAACGAAAAAGTGTTTAGTATAGAATGTAGGGAGTCGCGTTGGAACAGGCAATAGGATCACTAGCATGTAACACGATGTGTAAGTGATTCTTGAGGTCCCACCGAAATAAATGATTTTATCTTTATATCTTGTGCTCTTATAACACTTTAAAAAATGTCTACTAGACATTATAATAACTTGATTTACCAATATTGATGTAATTACGGTGTCTTAAACTTTCGCGATCAGAACACATTATAATGAAGATATCAGAACATATTATATATAATGTCGGCCGAATATTAAAGGTAAAATTCGTGATAAAAAAAGTAAGTTCGTATGAGCAAGTGGCCAACTCTGTTGACGGAGTTTTTAGGCCGCTTAAAGGCCGTAAAGAAATATCCGTTTGTATATGTCTTATTAATTATATTTAAATATTAACTCACTGTCAGGCTTAGATGCAGATCAATATAAGCCCTGTTAAGATTGAAATATGTTAATTTTATCAACTAAAATGTACGCAATAAGTTAACAAAAATATGCTAATTATTATTATCTTGCGTATATTAAGTAAGTTCGTATGAGCAAGTGGCCAACTCTGATGATGAAGTTTTTAGGCCGCCTAAAAGCCTCCGTCAGGGCTTAACGACTTTAAAAGCCGGGACCGACAATTTAACGTGCCCTCCGAAGCACTGAAGCGCAGAGCTGATGCCACTTGCAACCATCCAAGTAGTGACCGCTCAGAACGTTGCTTAACTTCAACGATCGTACTCTATATATTATTTAAAACAAGTTTTATGTAATATAAAGATAGGTACATACCGAATTAGGCAAAAAACTATAAATATAAAAACAAGTTCTTTGTCATCGACAAAGGTCGGACTTTTAAAATGGTTTAATTAAGTCTTGCTGTTTTTGAAGTAAACAATAATATTATTTTAAAGGAGATTTAGATTTTGAGGAAACATAATTATGACAAATCACAAGTACATAGGTACATAGTTTATCGTTAAATTGTTTTACGAAGCTCTAATTATTGTGGAAAGGTTTATTCCGAGCTTCGTAGCGGTCTTCGTAGCTACTGCAGCTACGAAGACCACTACGAAGCCTACGGCTACGAAAACTTTGTTGTCTCTGTCATAAACGAAAAACAATATAAGACATTAAATATTTTTTAAATTTGTTAAAAAAAATATATATTAACATTATAATATAAAGGTCATTTAAAAAAAAAAAAGTATTATAGGTACGGTTGTATCAACTTTTAGACGTTCCTAACGGCTAAGTTTAAAAAAGCCTTAAAAAAAACGTTTCTATGTTTTAAATTTAGCCGCAGGCAAAAATTAATTAATAAAATTTTGTCATAATAAAATCTTGACACATAATAGGCATTTTACCAAATTTTCAGCCTTCCAGAATAGAATATTCTTCAAAACCTTTTTAGAGAAATAATCGATCGAATAATCGACCCAGGCGACGATGGCGTGACGAGCTTGACGCCTACAACAAAGAATGGCGCCAAGATGCACAAAACAGAAATCAGTGGAGAGAAGGAAGGGAGGCCTTTCCCCTGCAGTAAGAAACATCAGGCTTATAATAAAAAATATATAATATATATATAATCGATCGAGTGAGCGAAGCGAGCGAAGAACTTGAACATCAGACTAATTGAATGCCACTGTAATGAATGACTATAGGTATTCACAGATTAATTGAATAATCATGCGTCTATTTTGCTAACGAGAGGTGCTAGATGATAATGATTGATGACCGGATGCGCCAATTGGTAGTATATCACATCTGTCACTTGTAACGTGCTATAATTAGCGTGATTACCGTGTAATCTCTGAAATTAACCATGTACATAGAGCGCTAATAGTCTGGTCAATATATTGATTAGATTGACATAGAAATCTACTAAGCAGCTAGTAATTTAAAATGTGCAGTTTCAATTTAATCCGAAGATTTGAAGTGCAGCTAACCTACACCAATATTATAAAGAAATTCGTTCGTTCCTTTGTAGCGCAGTGAGTGAAAGCTCGCCTGAGACGCAGAGGTTGCGGGTTTGATCCCCGCCTCAAGACATATATGTGTATGATCTGCAAATATTTGCTTAGTTTGGGACTAGATGACGTGTGGAATGTCCAAGCTGAAGCGCAGTTGAATTGGTGCGCTCAGAGAAGCTAGTAAAATCGTGTTGAAAATGTTGATACTACGATTCAGTTTACCTTGTACCTATACGTAAGAGGAATACTTAAATCGTGAGTCGACATATCTTCCGTTACAACAGTTCGCAAATCCAAACGAAGACGCAAATACGAATACCAAAAGTCAACTGTAAATGAACTGATAGAGGTCAATGATTTATGTTGTCTGTGAGCTAAATACAAAGACGCCATTCATATTCTCACAGCAGTTTTTGCGGTACGACAAGAGCATAAAATTTATCTTTAGATAATTTGTGCTCAAAGAGACATTATATAGACTTCTTTGAATTCATTAATCGCGATTGATAAACGAAAAAAAGGTTATTGATTGATCAACGTGGCGATAAAGCGCAGTCATACGTTTTAATATTGAAATTATGTGACTTAATATTATCTACCTATTTTGGAGCATGATTCAGTGAATACCCGACACGATCTAGCGTGAGGTCTTCTTCTTCTTCTTTATTTTGGCTTCGCCGGCTTTTGCCACGCATTTAGCCACTACCATGGCAAAATAATTCAAGTTGTAAAGTGAGGTCATAGGGTTAGTTTTTGAGCGCCGCGCCGGCTGGAACTACTTACACGCGTGACAGCGTCAAAGTAAAATAACTTTGACACTGAATATATTCTAATAGATTGAAATGGCAAGTTAGGCATTTATTGCTCAAGGAACGAAGCTGAATTGCACTTTATTGCGTCGTAGTAAGAGTCGCTATTTAAATGATATTTTCAAAATTATTACTTATTTTAAAGTTCTGGTCTTGTTCTATTTTTAATTTGGTAATGTAGTGTTATAAACTAACTATTCGTTTCTTCACCAGCATGCGCGTTCGCGCGGCCAAATTACGCGTGCAACGTGTTGGCGCGCACCGACGCGGGGTGGGTGTGCGGCCTGCAGCGCCTAGCGGAGGATGGGGCGGTCTACGCCAGCTTCCGAGGGGTGCCATACGCGAAGCAGCCGCTGGGGGAGCTGAGGTTCAAGGTAGGCATCCATTACATATGAAGCTGAAGCTTCGATTTTGATAGGAATATGGAAAATAAAGTGGTCCTGACTTATTTTGCACAAATATAGATAATACGATCCGATATTTATGATTTTATTCAACCATCATTTGAAAGTGACTAGCGAGTGAATACGACCACCCCGTCAACAGATCCAGTCGTCAATAACACCTAAAATCTATAGCTTCCTCTAGTTATGGTAGTAAATTATCAAAATATGTGCATTGAGAGAAGTGAATTTCTAGATCTTTTTGACTCTCACAAAACATAACTTTCAGTTTTATTTTATCACTTTTCTGTCACCAATATTAATGAATATATTTTCTCGAATATTTCAGGAGCTCGAACCACCAGAACCATGGGACCACCTGCTCGACGTGACTGAGGAAGGCCCCGTCTGCTTCCAAACGGACGTCATCTACGGCCGCATCATGCAGCCCCAGGGTATGAGCGAGGCCTGCATCCACGCCAACGTCCACGTGCCGATCGAGGCCATGCCCGGGGTCAGTCAGCGGCTAGCCAGGGAGCTTCAGCCGCCATACCGTGCTGGTAATAACCTGATAGTCAGTTCACATCTCCAATCAAACAATTTATTAAATCCAGTATCCTTAATATAACTAGTCCTTAATAGAAAGCTGATTTCGATCCTGCATTTTCAGGCTTAGCGGGTTCGAGCGAGGAAAAAGATGAGAAAGGACTGCCGATCCTGGTCTTTATTCACGGAGGAGGCTTCATGAGTGGTTCCGGAGACTCCGATTTACATGGTCCTGAATATCTCGTCTCCAAGAAGGTCATAGTCATCACTTTTAATTACAGGTAAGCAATTGATTTTCTTAACAGTATCTTATTTATACTTGTATAAGCACATATTTTAAGAGATAAATTATATCTGATTATTTTGCATCATAAACCTTGCAGTCATTTAAATCATGAAGTTTTATAAATTTTGTGTTGGACGCACGTACAGATCTTTCAAGAACTATTCCCAGGTTTTAATATTAAACTTATGAATTATCGTTGAGAACACTATAGTAACAATAACGTCATTATTTTCCAGAATTAATGTGTTTGGGTTCCTTTCGCTGAACTCTGCAGAGGTCCCCGGGAACCAAGGCTTGCGAGACCAGGTGACGCTGCTGCGCTGGGTGCAGAGGAACGCGCGGGCATTCGGCGGAGACCCCGACAACGTCACGCTGATGGGGCAGAGCGCAGGTGCTGCCAGTGCGCATCTGCTCACATTGTCTGATGCTACAAAGGGGCTGTTCAAAAGGTAATTTAGGTCCCCTAGTGATTGTAGCATCAGTCTTACTTAGTTTATCAAAAACAAAATTTAAATTTTACTCTCAATTTATATTTTCCATATTCCAGGGCAGTCTTGATGAGTGGAACAGCCATATCCGGTTTCTTTAGTACCATGCCGTTGTACTCAGAACTAGCATCACAGCTGTTCCTCGGGATGCTAGGCATTAACTCCACGGATGCCGCAAGCGCACATCGCCAGCTCATCGAAATGCCCGTTGAGAAGATTAATGACGCTCATGGTAAACTGCTAGACATGTACGGTCTCGTCACGTTCGTGCCGACAGTGGAGGCGCACTACCCCGGAACCACAAGAGTGTTAGACGATCACCCAGAGGTGCTAATGGCCAAGGGTCGCGGCAAAGACGTTCCGCTAATCATAGGCTTCACCGACGTAGAATGCGAAGTTTTCCGTCCGAGGTTGGAACAGATCGACATAGCGTCGCGTATTGTCAACAATTCTCTGCTCAATGTGCCCGTAAACATCATCTTCACAACTTCACCTGAAGCGCTACCGCACATCATCAAGAAGGTTGATTTGAAGTACTACAATGGAACGATCAGCACGCAAGGCTTTATCAACTATTGCACGGATGGCTTCTACAAGTACCCTGCTCTGAAGTTGGCCGAGAAGCGTTCGAGTCCTGACGCCGCGCCGGTGTTCCTCTACCAGTTCGCGTACGACGCCCACCAAAGCGTACTGAGGGAGGCCCTGGACCTCAACTACAAGGGAGCGGCGCACATCGAGGACTTGACGTTTGTGTTCAATACAAACTCGATATGGACGCGAAGCACTTTTCCTCCAATGGACAGAGATGATCATATGAAGGACTGGATGACCAATTTCGTCGTCAACTACATGCATTGCAGGTAATTTAATAGTTTAATTATTTCAGTAGATCTTTTACATAAATGTTGTCAAAATTATTATAACTATCTATGATGATATAAAAAAACACAGTTGTAGGTATTTTTAACCCTATTTCCCATTCTTATTATAATTTTCGTTTTCAGTAACCCAGTATGCAACAACAAGGCAGAATGGCCAGCGGAGTCATCACAACGTCTGCAGTTCCAAGACATCGTGCAGCCGGCCTACAGCTATAGAGACCTGACGAATCAACTCAAAGACATTCTTAAATTCTTTGACAATCTTAAATAGTACTAAGCGATTCCTGTGATAAATCGTTTAAATGGAGTAAGATTTTTGAGGTGTCCATGTTTTTATAAGAGGTTTGGTTTTGTGATTGTGAAATAGTTTTGTTGTAATTTTAAAAGTATTTTAATGATTTTTGGAACATTTTTAGATATAAGCGTGGACATAATAAACAGACTGATTAGTGCCTAAAGCTTGAGTTAGTCAGATGATAGATATTGTAATATATTTAAGCTTAGGTATAATGTTTTTCCTTTAGCTTCCTGCTTTGGAAAGCCTCGTTGTTTTGGACAAGTCCATATCGTGTATTTAAAACGCCGAGGTTCCTGCCAGCAATTACTTTAAATTATGAAATTCAGTAGTTTTTCTGTAGACAAAGAGGAGTATTTGTTTTCAATGAGTGTAAACACAGCAGAGAGATGATGATAGTTGTAAATTTGTAACGCATTATGAAATCACTTTCACTGTGACAATACGCATTGTGCATATTGTGTGGCGGCGACAATAGCGCGATAAGTAAACCAATAAACATAGAGATGGGAGGCGACAGCAATATTTTATTTGGTCTTTTATTTTGTAATACCTAACATTATATTGCAATTTGCATTAAAAATGCTGGAAAACATATTATTTAGTTTTTTAGGAAACTGGAAACATAATACTTTGATTAAATCTTATAAACAGTAACAAGCCCCACTAATAGATTACTACTGAAAAATAGAACTAAAATATCACCGTACTAAAGAATCTCTTCTTTATTACGTTTGGTCTTTATCCTAAAAAAATCAGCCAATACGTTACTTCATACTTTAGAATTGCGATTGCTACAATTGTGAAATCAATGGCCAAATGAAATAATTACCATCAGGGTACAGCCAACACTATTTCAACTTAATTGAAATGCAACGTTATAAATGAATGCGTGTTAAGTTGCGTGACAATTTTATTTAGAGCGCACGAGCCATCCCTACATCACAAATAAATACAATCTGTAAAACTGTTTGCAATTTTCACAGAACATTTAGGTACATAATGCTAGGACGATATATTAAGAAATTATATTGATGTCAATTAAAGATCAATGGACGATGCATTTGTTTGTAATCCTGATTGGGCTATTAAGGATTACACAGCAGAATGTGATCAGCACAGCCCAGGGTCGGATCCGGGGACTGGGACATGATGGGTACGTGTCCTACCGAGGTATCCCTTACGCTACTGTGGCAGCTATAGATGGAAGATTCAAGGTAAATATCAATTCAATAATAATAATAATAATCTTCCTGGCCGTTTTCGGCTACAGAGACATTGGCTATAATGCGGGCTAAACACCCAAGCCCTTAGATACAAATTAATCTATTCAATACTATGGTGGAGACATCATAAAAACTGAATTTTGATATGTTTTATCTGTCAGAAAGCAGGTTTAGCACCATTCTGGTCCGGCATAAGAGATTCCAAAGAGTCCTACTGCTCGCCAGTGTCTAGGGTAGAAGACTGTCTTCAACTGGATGTCCATATGCCTTCCGCCGAGTCCAGCGCATGGCCGGTGCTGGTCTGGGTCACCGGAGGTACTGGGTATTACAATCCCAGCATATTGGTGAAACAAGGAATGATCGTTGTTGTTGTCCATCACAGGTAACAACATTTCAATGGTAGTATTTTTTTTTATTTCGTAGCACAATAATGTAATTTATTTTTCCAGGATCGGTCCTTTAGGATTCCTCTGTGTGGGTGATGAGAAAATCCCAGGTAATGCCGCTGTAAAGGACGTTGTGTTGGCCTTAAGATGGGTGCAAGATAACATTGTTGCATTTAAAGGGAACTCCGCAAAGGTAACAGTGGCAGGACAAAGCATGGGCGCAGCGATTGTTGAGGGAATAACTCTTTCTCCAATGGCGCACGGTCTCTATCATGGTGTTATATTAGAAAGTGGGACTATCCTAGCACCATGGACGTTTACATATGACGCGAAAGAAAGAGCAACGTTGCTAGGAGAGTTGCTTACAAATAGCAACTTCTCTACATCAGATTTTATGGATGCTAAAATAGAGGAATTAGTCGAGCAAGGTAATAAGCTTGACGTCCCTTATTTTCCTTTTGGAATATGTATTGAAAACCCGCTGAAGCAAGAAGAGAGATTACTGCCTGAAGCTCCGTTCGATCTTCTAAAAGCAAGGAAAGTTGGAAAAGTTCCTATGATCATCGGTTACAACAGCAATGAGGCTTACATTTTTACTTCAATACTCAGGGAAACAAAAATATCAAAGTCTAGGATGGCATATCTGCTGCCACAAGAGCTGAAGTTTTTAAACGATAGAGAAAAGAAACAAATTTCAAGACAGATTGAAGCTATGTATTTCAAGCAGAACATGAGCATGAGTTCTCTTTTGGCGTACCATAGGTAACACAAAACACATTTTAAACTTTTGCGACTTGGTCACCATTATTACAATATTTATCGGGATTTAATCGCGTATTGAAGTCATTCTATTTACCTCAAAGTTTCGGATAACGTCACAGGCACCGTGGTCACAAGGCACTGGTGACCCGTAACACAGGTTTATCTCAATACCTATTTCAGGCACCAGTCTCTCACAACATTTATTTGTATTATGTTAGAACCGACACTTATTTTTGGATTATTTTTATTTTAACTACATTTATTTTTAAAGTTATTTTATTTTCCTGTATTTATATTTATTTAACTGTATGTATTGTATGTGAGAGAAAACAAATAAATGATTATGATTATTAAGTAGACTGCGGGCCGGTGTCTGCTCACATAGGTAATAGTTTCTCATTTTGATGGGACTCTCTCTTTGAGCCTGTATCTTTTGTGCTTGAAAGTTGACTCATTTAACTTTCCCGTTGGTTCTCTTTATAAATTGAAGAACTGGTATTTCATCTTCAGTGATGCGTATTTCCTGAACCACATCCATCGCAGCGCCCGTCTCCACGCTGCGGCCCACCCAGTCTACTACTATCAATTCTCGTACTCCAGCGACTTGGGAGTCCAAGAGGAGCCAGGAGTCAACAAGATGGGAGCGGCGCATTCAGATGAGCTGGCATATTTGTTCGGTGGGAGACAGTTACAGGGGGACGATGAAGTTGTTCAGAGGAATTTAGTAAAGCTTTGGACTAATTTTGTCAAATATCAGTGAGTATTGATTTACATACCATCAACAATCATACTTGCTCCTACTAATCCTATCCTACTAATATTATAAAGGTGCAAGTTTGTGTGTAAGTGTGTTTGTACCGCTGGACGGATTTGAATGAAATTTGGTACCAGGATTGCTTATACCCTGGAATAAAAAAATAGGCTACTTTTGATCCCGGTATTCCGACGGGAACAAGAACTATTCACCACGGGTAACACCGCGGGGCGCAGCTAGTAATTTTTATTATAGGTTCGATCCCCGCCACGGGACAAATGTTTGAATGTTCTGCAGATATTTGTTCCGGGTTTGGATGTTTTTCTATCCATAAGATGTTGGTTGTATTTACAAAAAAAAATGTATATAAGTATTAATATCAGTCATCTGGTTACCATAACACAAGCATTAAGTTGCTTAGCTTGGGACTAGATGACGCTGTGTAAAATGGCCAAGAATATTTATTTATTTATATATTTGCTGAACCTAAATATGGTAGAGATCAATACAGCTCTACAGACACATCAGCCATATAATTTTCAGAAATCCGACTCACAACGACCCTATATCCTGGGACGTGATGGACCTGGACCATCCTCGTGTGCTCGACATCGGAAAGGAGCTGAAGATGACGGATTACCCTTACATTCACGCAGCGACCTTCTGGGACGACACCTTTGACAAATATTACTACTCTAGGAACCGTTTTGTCCCTTAAAACTATTGATTTTATATCTCACAATCTAAGCAACATTATTCAATACAAATTCCTGCCTAACCTTGTATAGTCGAGTATAGAATGTCGTCTTTAGTTTAGAATTTTTTGTATTGATATATTCTCTAACATAGTTTTCGTGAGTCTCACTCCCGCCTGAGGAGTATAGTTGGTTCAGTTATTATGGTTAACCAATTAAGTAGAACAGATAGCATTGAGGATCTTTTTAAAATAATTAACACGATTGAAATTATTTATGTATCACGCTACTTTTGAGTAATTGAAGACTTAAATACTTTGCGTGCCGATAAACACATAACCCCAGCTCCCTTTGTGTGCTGATTGCACTCAAAACACTATTGTGCATACAGTCTAACAGTCTGCTTATTAGGTATTTATAGATCACATGTAACGGTAAAATATATCATACAGAAATTATAAAAAAAATAAACAAATAATTAATTTTACGATCATTAATTAAAAAATAAACTTCACCCGTTCCGTTAGAAATCATTACTGCAATTAGATCATTACACGAGTATAAGAATACTAGTAAGTGTTTGTTTCGGGGTCAGTAAATCATGATAACTAAGTTGGCAGCGGTCGTGTTGTTTACTTTTTTAACACAATGTGCAGGTAAGACAAGAGGGAAAATTAAAAATTATAAAAATCGACTTCAATTTCGTAGATGATTGCAATTTTCTCCACTCTCGAGATGCATTTTTGTTCTTAGCTCCGAAGTTTCTCAATTTTGTTTAGACATCTCGGAATTATACTCCATCAAACAAAAAAAAAAACAATTTTCAAAATCGGTCTACTATTGCGGAATAATCAGTGAAAAAAAAAAACATACCTACACTGAATGGAACATAGAACTCCTCCATTTTTGAAGTCGGTTAAAAATGTCTCTAAAAGTATCTAGATTATGAATAACATTATCATTGCGTGTGACGATTTAAGCAGGCAGAGGCTAGTTTTTTTATAACACAACTTTATTATAAATATTTGTAGAGGCCTCAACGCCACACTTCCAGGAGAAGCCATGTGAAGTTAAAGTGCAAATAGAATCAGGTTGGGTTTGCGGCTTGCGGCGTCGAGCTGAGAATGGCTTGGAGTACGCCAGCTTTCAAGGCATCCCGTACGCGAGACAACCGTTGGGAGATCGGCGGTTCAAGGTAAACTCTTTGTGAGGGTCAAACAGACTAAGAAAGAAGAAAGAAAGTTGGTAACTGCTGATATAAATGGTGACCTAATTAAGTTATTTATTATTGCAATTAATGTTTGTAAACTTGCAGGAACTGGAGCCAGTAAAACCGTGGGATCATCTATTTGACGCTACCCAGGAGGGACCAATCTGTCCGCAGCATGACGAGATCTACAGCCGTCTTATGGCTCCTCAACGGGGAATGAGCGAAGCTTGCATTTATGGCAACGTTTACGTACCTACCACTACTTTACCCAATCCTGCTGAGGCATATGAAAACTCTCCATCGGAATATGGAGATCAATATGTTAAGACTACTGGTCGTAAAATTTTGGTGTTTATACACGGTGGAGCATTCCAGTCCGGTTCAGCGGACTCAGATCTTCACGGCCCGGAGTATCTGGTCGGGGAAGGGATCATTGTTGTAACGTTTAATTACAGGTCAGTTTATTGAAGATACTACAGATGAATTAATAAATTAACCATCGAACTTAATTGTGTGCACTTTGCAAATTTTCTTTGCACATAAACATAATACTGATAACTTCTCTAGGCTCAACGTATTCGGCTTCCTGTCCCTGGACACGCCCCAGATACCTGGCAACGCGGGTATGCGCGACATGGTCACATTCCTGCGCTGGGTGCAGAGGAACGCCCGGTATTTCGGGGGAGACCCTCATGATGTCACGCTGATGGGTATCAGCTCTGGAGCTGTTAATGCTCATATTTTGTCCCTATCCAAAGCAGCTGAGGGTCTGTTTAGAAGGTAAATATCTTGCCAGAATTATCTATAAATGATAGATGAGATAGTTGATTTGTATTTTGATTTCAGGGTGATATTGTTAAGCGGCACAGCTAATCCAGGGTTCTACACCGCCTCGCCAATAAACGCAAAAATATTGGCCACTCTGTTTCTTACACAACTAGGAATGAACTCCACAGACCCTGACCTAATACATGATCAGCTTGTGAATATTCCTCTAGAACGGATCATGAAGGCTAACAGCGAGGTTCAGTATATGACTGGCTTCATATCCTTCGCGCCCGTTGTCGAGACACCTCTGCATGGAATCACGAGAATTTTAGACGACGAACCATCGGAACTGGTGAAAAAGGGCAGAGGAAAAGAATACCCGCTGATGATTCAATTCGCAACAAACGAATGTGAATTCTTCAGAAACCGTCTGGATTATTACAAATTCGCAAAGCGAATAGAGGCGAACCCTACTTTGCTTTTATCCCCAAGACTGGTGTACAACACAATTCCGCAGGTTTCTCTAGCACTAGCAAACAAAACAATGCGTCGGTATTTCAAAGGAAAGCCAACGTTGGACGAGTACATGCACAATTGTTTAGACGTACTGTTTCGGTATCCATCGTTCAAGCTAGCTCAGTGGAGATCGGCCATGAAGGGGGCACCGGTGTACTTGTCTGAGTTTTCATACGAAAGCGAGGTTTCTGTTGTGAAGGAAGCGCTACATTTGCATTATAACGGCACAGCGCATGTGGAAGACTTGACGTTCTTCTTCAAGCCTAATGGTTATTTAGGAGAATATCAAAGGCCACTGAAAGATGCCATGATGAAGGAATGGATGAAAAAGTTTGTTATCAACTTTATGGCATGCAGGTAAAAATTCTGAAGTAAACATAGTAAATTACTTTTAATCGAAAATTATTCGAGATGATACCATAAAAAATCTTCAGATTTAGGAACAGAAATTGACCACGAGCGAGAGTGAAGGGAAATTGTTCTCTTACGAAATGTTGTTATTTGTTAATTTCTGGCCCTAAGCGAAATCTTAAGATATCAATCTCATCATTATTATCTTAATTTCAGTAAACCCACTTGCACGCCTGACGGTGTATCCCCCTGGCCAGCCGTCCACAGTCCCGTGCTGAACTACCAACGGATCCATACTCCAGGGTTTTACAGCAACAGTGGACCCACTCACGAACAGGCTGATATGCTTCGCTTCTTTGACGAGATAGAAGCAAAAGCCAGGTCTGTTTTGAATGTCATTTTAGAACTTTTATTTGACTGACTTGTTTGTGACTCTCATTTTGTATAGTAACATAAGGATAATGTTGATTAAGCCATATTTAAGTAAATAATTTTATAGAATACTTTAATTTAATATTGAATATAATGAATAGTTGTACAGGTTAAAACAAATCTCTAAAATAGTGTAAATAAATGGCAAGAGTCTTTAAAAATTGCGGACAGTTTACCGTCAGGCGTTCAAACGTTACTGTACCTATCTAACAGCCTTTTGATCTTTTCATGTTATTTCTAGAAAAGCCCCACTCATCGAAGGCACTCCTGAGGCATCTGCCTTCATTAACAGCACTCTGGCTGGCCTGAGAAGCTTCCAGAGACCACCCTATTTGCTGTACAGATATAACAAGCACACCGAAACATGGGAAGGCTATAAGTACGAAAATTAGTCACTGTTATGGTTTACAAGATCATAAGTTTTAGATCTTTAAGTAATGTTTCTATTTATAATAATTAAAAAGTGTTTATTTAGATTACATGAGATATTTTTACATGGACCCGTTTTTTAATAAAACTTATTCTAACTATGAGAAAAAATGCAACTAAGTTTAGGAATAAAAATAATTCTACTATCATTTATCTTTTTAATACTTATAATAAAAGTATAATAATGTTTTTATCAAGAATTTGTCATTACTTTTATTATATTTACATATAGCCAAGGTAGATATTTTGCAAGATACAGTACCTACTTATGCAAAACGATGATGTGTTCCACCCCACCCACGCTTTTCAGGTACGAAAAATCCGAACCTGCTCGGACAGGTTGCAGAGGCTCCTAGTTGATTATCGGGCACGTTAAATTGTCGGTCCCGGCTTTTAAATTCGTTAAGCCATGACCGAGGCCTTAAGGCGGTCTGAAAACTCCGTCACAGAGTTGGGGACATGCTTATACAAACGTCCGGAAATACGCGCGTAACAGTGATAGAGTAATAAATGATAATGGATACATTTGCATGAATGAGATATCATGTTTTAGAATAGTATAGAAAAACGTTTATTTTGTGACTTAGTTTAAAAAAGACGTGTGGCACTCGGAGACTGCCGCGGTAAAGCTATTGCATTTCGGAGTGGGAGGTGTTAGGTTATTTTCGTTATGGAATTTCTGGATTCGGTCTCCACGCTCAAGGCCCGCGATAGAAGCTATGCAATAGCTTAAAAATTCAAAAACAATTTAAATAGAATTGGTAACTAAATATGAACACAAAATAGGTCATCACTCAGCGTGTTCTACAGTAGCATAAAGCTGCTGCAGCGCTGGTTTTCTGTGGCGTTTTGATTATGAGCTGCACTTTGTTCCGTCGTTATGAGTCGCTATCTTTTGAATATTTTCACGAAGTGTTTCTTCTGTACCTATCTATTCTATTATTTATTCTGTGGTATCAGTGGATAGTCGGCCAGTAGTGTAGTGCTAGTGGCAGAGAGGCGCGAATCACCGCATTGCAATTAACATGTTTGCGATTGCTCTTCTTGTTTATGGTAAGTTATTCTGTTATTTCGTACTAAATTTGAACGTAAATACATGAGGCAAGTGTGAACTAGCCTTACATTGAAGGTTGCGTACTGAATTTTATAAGAACTAAGGCAAGGTACAAATTCATCATCCTTTTTGAAGGCATTCCATTTTTATTTCGGAAATGTGATTTTAGTGGAAGTACGCAAAAGTTTTTCGTTATTGCTATTTCTAAACAAAAATATGCAGAAAAACAATATAATATTTATTAATTCTAGGAATTATAAGGACGGTTTCTTATATAGAGCTACATATTTTATCCTTTGTTATCCTAAAAATTGAGCCCTACATACAATTTTTCTAAAAATATTTTAACCTTATAGATGCTTTTTTCACTGTTAAAATAGATCATTAACCCTTCAACTATAGGTAGGAAACTTCCCTTCCTCTCCCGCGAACTTCCTAATCGCGCGAAAAATTTAAAAAAAAAATAACTCTAACCTTTTTTCACATTTCGAAACGGTATTTATTTATCTGCATTGATAACTTAGCTACATGTACATGTATTATTGTTCTTTAAGGCTTCTGCGCTGTACGAGTTCCCCATACAAACGTAATACCGTAACCATTTGAAATTTGAGCATATCTTTAGCATAGTATGCTATTATTCGTATTAGGATAGCATTTATCTAGGTTTCTGCCAGAAGCTTTTTTCAAAATACTTAGCTAAAGTGAAATTAAACCGAATCGCATTTTGCATATTTTTACATCATAGAAGACATGTTTTCTTAATATTTATATAGTATTAAACACTAGAATATTTTAAGTTTCCTTCTGTAAGAAACATAGCTAATATGGTCTAGTAACAGAAAAACAACACAGTGTGAAGAATAAAAACAATTTTCAGTCATCATTTTTGGGACTACGGGAGACAAGCAAATTCCTTGCAAAATAGCCATGCATTTACATTTAATACATTTTTAACCTTTTCTAATAGTGCGTCTGTGTGCGTGTGTCACGCACGCTCACGCACACAGATGCAAAATGACAAGCACACCAAGATTTTGTCCTGTGTCGATGTTTGAACGCGCGTTGAATTGAATTTTGCCGAGCCACGTCGCCGGACTCTTAAGCTATTATTACGAGAAACTAATAAAAGACCGAAAAAACATAGATAACAAACGCGACCTTGATATTGCGCGATTGTCAAACTAATATGAACCTCATCTGCAGTGACGTATAGCTTAGACTTATATAGCTATATATTCGCAAAATGGCACCCACAGATTCAAATGTGATTTTCTATATTTTTTTTCATTATTAACAGTGACATAAAGATTGAAATGAGTAGAATATTTATCATTCTTTCGAATCAACACAAGTTGTTCAAACAAAAGTAGTCTCTAACAGGGTAAAAAATCGGATTATACTTGCCCGCGCGCTCGGAGCCGCCCCGGCGCCGGCGGCTCCGAGCCGGTCTCTTAACTTACTGTGTTTTAGCGGAACATTAGTAGCAATTCGGAGTGTCGCAAAAGCTAAACTAATCTAACTAAAATTAATGCCATCCTTTTTATTCCCATCGCTATGAAAGGGACGGCAACATTTTTAGTTAGTTAAGTTTAGCTTTTGCGATACTCCGAATTGCCACTACTTAATAATATAAAACTTAAGAGCTCAGCTCTTGTCGGTGTAATGATGCAATTTCCTCCATATGCTTCTTTCCAATGCGATCTCTTTTACTTCTTGATACGACATGACAGCGACCTTCTCTTTTATCTGACTAATGTAATTAATTCTCGGTCTTCCCCTTCCTCTCCTTCCTTCTACTTTTCCTTCTATGATGTTCCTTATAAAGCTGTCATGTCGTATAAGATGACCAATCATTTTTCCTCTTCTGTTTTTGATGGTATTCATTGATAATCTTTTCTCTTCAATCCTTTTCAATACTTCCTCGTTGGAAAAAATCGTTTAAATATTAATTTGAAGATAATACAATTTGTGTTAAGTACCTTATAATTACTATGATAATTGGCCAATTAAAATTAAATATTACTAAAGTATTTACTATTACTACACACAATAAACAGAAAATGCAATTGTTATGATGAGTTGATTTGACGATGGTTTCAGTGATGATGACTGATGAGTATAATGTGAGTGAGATGTTAGTTTAATAATACAAATCTGACATTTAAGTCCATATTTTTATTTTCAAAAAATATATTTTTCTTTTGTCATGCGTATAATTTTAATTGCGCTATATTACATCATTTATACCTACTACGAGTATTACATCATGAATACAGCAGAATTAAAACTTAGCTCATTAAAGGCTTTACCATTAATTTGGTAAAGCAGTTCCGGTACCTAGGCCATTTGTTGACTGAAAATATGAGGGACGATGATGACATCGAACGAGAACGGAGAGCTCTCGCGGTCCGGAGTAACATGATCGCTCGACGCTTCAACAACTGCAGTAAGGACGTAAAGAACACGCTATTTAGAGCATACTGTCTCAGCATGTATACCTGCCAACTTTGGTCGAACTACACAAGAAAGGTAATCAACACCATAAGAGTTCAGTATAATGATGCATACCGGATTCTTATGAAGTTGCCGAGATACTGCAGCGCGTCGACCATGTTCTCCGAGGCGGGGATCCCTGATTTTTATGCCATCATCCGAACTCGTATAGCGTCTTTCTGGAGTAGACTGCATCGCTCCAACAACAGCATACTGAGGGCTGTCTCTGACTATATAGGCAATCCTATGTATAGGCATTGGCTAGACGTCCATGTTGATGGAAACAAGAAGTGACTTCGGTTATTAATTTCTATTTTATTTTATTTTTTATTTTTTGTCTGCTCATGTCTTTTTTTGTATGTGTAATATGAGTCTATTTAAATGTATATTTAAATGTAAAGTGCTCGAAATAAAAAAAAAAAAAAAAAAAGGTAGTGGCTTATTCTGTTGACGGAGTTTTTAGGCCGCTCAGGTGTACAATTTAACGACTTTAAAAGCCGGGATTGACAATTTAACAAGCCATTCATAAAGGCTATAGTCACTATAGTATTAAGCGCATACGATAGTTTTATCACCAGTGACCTTTTTGTATGATTTAGGTGCTATCTTCGAGCGTTTGCGCTGATAATAGTAGCAATTCGGAGTGTCGCAAAAGCTAAATTAAACTAACTAAAATTAATGCCATCCTTTTTATTCCCATCGCTATGAAAGGGACGGCAACATTTTTAGTTAGTTAAGTTTAGCTTTTGCGATACTCCGAATTGCCACTAATATTTTATTAAATGCGTTAAATTAGTTTCAGTTTTGCTTGTGAATGTGAAGAGCGAGCTCGGCTGCGTGCAGAAGGCATGCGAGGTGCGCGTGCGCACGGACGCGGGATGGGTGTGCGGGCGCGTGCGGTCGGCGGAGGACGGGTCTTCTTACGCCAGCTTCAGAGGAGTGCCTTATGGAAGACCACCCCTGGGTGAACGGCGGTTCAGGGTATTCATACCTCCGGATTCATTTTCTCCTTCATATCAACCGAATAGACATCTTCAAAGGATCTAAAATGCTTAAAAAGAGCTGAATGAATATGTCTACCGTATTTTGGGAAGACAGTCGTGATCATATTTCACGTTTTAAACCAAATATTATTTTATCAAGATTTACATTTCGACTTCATAGGATTCTGTGGCTGAGTCAGTTAAAGCACGCTTGAGACGGTTCGTATGAATAGGTGCAGGTTTGACACCTGTCTGATTTTAGACTAACAGAAGGCCTTAGAGCTCAGATGTTTATAACATTATCCAAAACGAGGTTATCGGTACGCTATTTGACGTAATTTTCTCTTGAATAGCATAGTCTGCATAAAATATCGTAAACCGTATATTTACGAGTGCTTCAGAGATATTTTAGCCAATGCACATCGTGCTAATTGTTTACAATACTAGTAGACCCGCGCGGCTTCACTTGCGTGTTGTACCACCTCATTGTAACCCTAATTTAAAGGGGTAAACCTGCGGTAACATGGCGTCTATTTTTTAAGTTAGACCTCTGGCAATACATCGGTGAAAACTGTATTCAATTCCATGCAGTAAAAACCATGGTTTTTATGGTAGTTTTTTTTGCTTCTGTTCCTTTAATAAAGACCCTCATATTCGTTTTTCATTAATATCTCAAATGTACAGACATCGACGTGTTACAGTTTTATTATATGTAGAGATTTGAGTAATGTATTGCAATTTGTAATGCAAGCAGCTTAAGTACACGCGAAGACTATGGTAGTTAATGAACAAACCACGTGTTTATATTTCATTTGACTACTTTTATCCTAGGAGCTGGAGCCAGTTGAACCCTGGGAAGGTGACCACGATGCCACAGAGGATAGCGCAGCATGTCCTCAAAAGGAACTCATCTACGGAGCCCTAACCATGAACAAGGGAATGAGCGAAGACTGCATCTACCTAAACATCCACGTGCCCAACTGCCATATCCCGAACGACACAGCTAAAGAGAAGACCGGTCTTCCGATCCTGGTGATGATCCACGGAGGAGGTTTCCACAGCGGATCGGGTCTTACAGATCTCCACGGACCAGAGTACTTGATGACTCAGGAAGTGGTTGTTATCACATTTAATTATAGGTAGGTACTTAGGTATTTTGTAGCACAAATTAATTAATTTATTTATTATATCACAATACAACTATCTTCACAGGTTAACCTAATAGGTACAATAGCGTAGTCAACTTAAACATTACAAAAAAGACAACAACATTTTTGATCTATCATTCTCCATAGTCAACTTATCGTTAAATTTAGATTAAATACATAAAAAATCTCCCGGTCTTCCCGCGAGCCACCGCATACAAACGCGGTTTTCTCCGTCGGTGCACGTACTCATCCGGCACACACAAGCCCATCAACTCCAGGATATTTGGGTTGATAATGATTCCACGGAACACTTTCAGCACATACAATGCTAGTGCCATATCCCTCCTTACTTCCAATCGATTGTATCCCACCATTCCGAGAACAAATAAGGTAGGATACATCAATGGATACATAGGGTATGCTCCATACAACTTGAGATACAAAAAACGGGTAAACTTGTTCCGAATTTTTTCTAACATAAGACAATATTTCGTTCATCATCATCATCATTGGCAGCTCAAATGATAGCCCACTGCTGGGTATAAGCCTCCTCCCTCAAACGCCACTCTAATCGGCCCTGTGCCGTTCGCATCCATGCCTTTCCCTCTATGGCCTCTATATCGTCCACCCACCGGGCTGATGGTCTGCCCCTGCTTCTATAGCTCTCTCTTGGCCACCACTCGGTCACGGCCTTACACCACCTGCCATCACCAAATCTGGCCAAGTGTCCAGCCCAGCGCCATATATTTAGTTACTCAGGAATATTTCCTTGGTTTCTAGGATCAACGTCTTTGGTTTCCTCTCTCTGAATTCTACGGAGGTTCCTGGAAACCAGGGTCTGCGCGACCAGGTGACGCTGCTGCGCTGGGTGCGGAGGAACGCGCGGGCATTCGGCGGAGACCCCGACAACGTCACGCTGATGGGGCAGAGCGCCGGAGCCTCCTGTGCGCATCTGCTCACATTGTCGAAGGCTACTGAAGGCTTGTTCAAAAGGTTAGCTGTGACTTTACACTTTAACTGTAGCGACGACGGATAAAAATCCTAGTGCAATGGATTTGCAGAGCGAATAACATGTATGCAATCCTTAAATTAAGTAAGATATCTTTATCTTAAGTAAGATGCTTCATATCTTTACGTCAAAAATAGTATCAGAGAAATATTAGAAGCTCCAGTAGGTGTGCTTTAATGGATTTCAAATTGCTTTCAGGGTAATATTAATGAGCGGAACTGCTATCCCTAACTTCTTTACGGCATCTCCACAAAATGCAAAAGAAATCGCTGAACTGTTCCTATCCTACCTCGGCATCAACTCCACAGACCCCGTCGACATTCACCGTCAGCTCGTCCAGCTGCCTCTCATAGATATCATGCAAGCCAATACCATCGTTCAGCACCAATACGGTTTCACGAGTTTCATGCCCGTAGTTGAACGTGAGTATGCCGGCATAACAAGAATTTTGAACGAAACACCCATGGCTCTGATAGCTCAAGGTTGTGGCAATCACTACCCGTTTCTGATTGGCTTTACAAACAAAGAATCAGAGTTCTTTAGATGGTTCAGCGTGAACATTGAATTCCTTAGACGAGTTATAGAGAATCCAGCGCTGCTTCTATCTCCCAGGTTGTTGTACAACCTGCCCGCGGAACAAATTAAAACCATCACACAGAAGGCTAATGACAAATGCTTTAATGGGACTCAGACATTGGACAAGCTCTTATATTATTTGGACTACTCGTTCTTCAAGTACCCGGCGTTGAAACTGGCCAAGTGGAGATCGAAGAATGCGCCTGTGTACCTTTATCAGTACTCCTACAGAAGTGTGAGAAGCCTAATCAAGGAAGCTCTGTGGTCAGTGTATGAGGGAGCAGCTCATGTGGAGGACCTGACATTTGTGTTCCGAACCAACTCCATGCTTGGGAACTACGTGGCGTTTCCACCGAAAAACAACGATGACAACATGAAGATATGGATGACAAGCTTCATCACCAACTTTATGCGATGCAGGTGAACGGTTTATTTAACGTTTTTACCATCAATTAAAATTGCGTGTTACATAATGTACGTCCAAGGACAAGAAAACAGTTTCAGTATTTATTTACCATTTAAGAAAAATATTGTCATTATGTCATTTGTAAACTGCAAATAGGAAGTTAATGAATATAATTTAACACGCTATTGCTTTTTATGATCTTGACTTGTTATACTTACAACGCATATTCGAATTTTCAGCCATATCCGTTCGGTAGTTTTTGCGTGAAAGAGTAACAAACATCCATACCTACATCCAGATATCCACACATCCATTCAAACTTGCACGTCACAAATAAGTGAGACTTGACTTCTGTTTCAGTAATCCTACATGTACCGAAGACGAGCAGCAGTGGCCCAGAGTCTCGCAAGGCATAGCCAAGTACCAGACTATTCAGGAGCCTCACGAATACGGCATGTCACAGCCCACTGCTGAGGAGCAAGACATGGTGGACTTTCTTGACAGCATCGACGTTGAAACGGCCAGCCTGAGATAGACAACGCTTAAACACATAGAGCCTGTAGCCATTTACAAACGAACGATTCTCTTCCTACCATCACTAATCCTTTAATTGACACTTCTGACCACGTGATGACGTGACTTATTCACGGCGCACGTTGCCTGACAAACGTGTGTATATAAAATATTATGATATGTATGTTAGTCTGTAAGGTATTTATTATATGGGCCTTAGATTAAATATTTAACATCTTGTTACAATATCTTTAGTTGCCAGAAATAAAGATTATATTATATTATTAGGTATATTATTATTGTCCAATATAAAGAATGCCAATTCCTATATACATGTCTGTAGCGAAAGCGATTGTAGAAAAGGAATATGGCTATGGAGGCTGGATGGATAACAATGTTTTTAGACTATTTTAAACTTTCGCGATCAGAACACATGATTAAACATACATTTACGACCACGGCTGGTGCAATCCAGTCGAAACGTCGGGATAAAATTAAAATTAAATAAAGGTAAATAGCGATAAATACCCGTAAATGTATGTTTAATCAAATGTTTTTAGATTTGTAATAACTGTGCAAATAATAACGCAATATGTAAAACAAGTGGGATATTAAAAAAAAATATGAAAGCCGACTTTAATTTCGCAAGGAAAGTGCAGTTTCCTGCACTCTTAATGTGCATTCCTGTTCATAGCTTAGTCGAAGATTCTCGTCAGATTTGAATTTTTTTTATTCTTTCAAATAAAGAGTATTTTTTAAATCGGACCACTATTGTCTGAATAATCAGTGAACAAACAAATATAAATTGGTTAAAGAGATGCAAATTATATTTTTTGGTTACTTCGTTTTTTATAGTTTAGTTTTCTATCGCTATTTGCATACTTATCTCTAGGTACGCAAATAGCTGTTGCATGGGATTCTGACTCGTGCTCTTGAGTGTTGAGTACAAAATGTGCATTATAATTAAAATAATAATACAAGGCAAGCTACTAACTCATTGAGTAAGTAAGTTCGTATGAGCAAGTTGCCAACTCTGGTGACTCATTTAGGGCCAAATACTATAGGTAAATTTCTTCACATATATTATTTCTCTTTATTATTTACTACATATTAATATGTCAGAAACTCTGGAAGCATTTCAGTGTTGTGTTATAGTAGTAGTTTGTTCGTACGAGTATGAGCAAGTGGCCAACTCTGGTGACGAAGTTTTTAGGCCGCCTTAAGGCCTCCGTCATGGCTTAACATGGGTCTTGAGTCTAATGAAGCGCTCGTAGCGAAGCTTGCGTTCTTGATAGATCGTTGAAGTTAAGCAACGCTCTGAGCGGTCAGAACTTGGATGGGTGACCATTGTGCCAAGTGGCATTATCAACTGAGCGCTTCCGTACTTCGGATGGCACGTTCAATTATCGGTGCCGTCTTTGAAAGTGAAGCCATGACGGAGGCCTTTAGGCGGCCTAAAATCTCCCGAGTTGGCCACTTGCTCATACGAACTTACCTACTCACTTTTTAGTCTTACAAAAACTTGAATGTAATTGAAAATGATTACTTAGGCAAATGAAACGGCGTTAACTTAATGGGTAAAGAGGCAAATTACATTGCATTAGTTGAGTGATGGATGGAACCACTCACACGATATAACAAGTGTCAAGCAATTTTAATTAGAGATGAGTAATGTTTGCGCTGACCACACGAAAAGTAGAATAGTTGGTCAGACGATGCGCGGCGATGGTATTTTTTATAAGACTCTTCTCTTCTCTTTGACGCAGTGGGTGAAGGCTCGCCTGAGGTTCGATCCCCGCCGCGGGACCAATGTTAGTATGATCTGCAACACCAGCGCACGCTGAGTGGCGACCTATTTTGTGTTTAAATTTAGTTATTTTAAGTTTTGTTCTATTTGATTAAGTCACAAATATTTTTTTTCTATTCTATTCTATTTGACCCGATACTGCGGTGTTTTCTATGTTATTGCATTTACAAAAAAAAAAATTAAGTATTATATCAGTCATCTGAATACTAAAACACAAGCATTAAGTTGCTCAGCTCGGGACTAGATGACGCTGTTTTAAATGTCCAAGGATATCTATTTATTTATTATAATATAAGTGTAACTTCTTACTTCCTAGTAAACGTTTTGTTTTAATCCCGTGCTTGACGGCCCAGACGGGTTTCCGATGGAAGATCAGCATTGTGATAATATAGTTATTAAAAAAAACATTCATGCTGAATTGGACACCAATTTGTGGCGTCTCACATTATGTGTGTTGTTTATTGTAATTTTAAGTCTATGTAGATGCCAAAATATAGTTTTTTCTTTCTTTCTATTTATGAAGGCAAGAGTGAATAGGTTTCCTCTAGACCTCTATGACCAATCTTTGGCTACATCGTCACCTTATAACAGGTACCTACCTATTATAAATATAATTTAAAGAAATTAAAACGACATTCAAAACTACTGAATACGGTCTAAATTTCTTCAATTCATTGCACTTGCACCTATTGTTTAAGCCAACAATATGTCAATTAACGGATGACTCGTTAGGAGTAAGGCCATCTGCGCACTGTGGGAAAGCAAGTAAAATAACAATTAAACTACCGATATTCCCTTATTTACTTATCCTTATCAAAATCTCCTTTAACGGGATTTTTAAACTGCTTGGAAAGATCTGATAAGATTCAAATGTCTGGAATATTTTTTGAAACGTTGCTATGGAAGCACTTTTAATAAAATAAGTTCTGGCTAGGAATAGTGAATTAACAAATTTCTTGTTGATTCACTATTACTATGGGGGTGTTTTTTTCACGTCTACTACGAAGTTATTAATAACTTAAAAACGATGAAAGTTCATGAATATTTGCAAATGCATACTTGACTTGTCTTTCAATTAAACAGTCAGCGGGTTCAATCCCCGATGCGGGACAAATATTTGTATGATCTACAAATATTTGTCCGGAGTCTGGGTGTTTTCTATGTATGTATTTCATTAAAAATATCTATGTAAATAGTATAACATTCATCAAGTTACCATAACACAAGCATGAAACTGCTTAACTTGGGACAAGATGACGCCGCGTGGAATGTCCAAATATTATTTATTTTTGTGAATTTCATTATTATTTTACTCTATAATCTTAATATTTATTCAGTTTTGTGTGATCACACCCTTACGCCTCACAATTATTTATAAGGCAAGTGAACAAATAAAATTGCATTTGCACCTCGAAATCGCTCGTACTCGAACAGTTTTTATATTGCCAAAACAAATGCCAAAACAAAATGTTACATAGTGGTGCTTTAGTTGCAGTATTCGCATACATTGTAACACAGGGCAAGTATACAAACATATCTTTAAAGTTATTTTAATAAAATATTCATTTTGCTACCATCTAACATAATATATCGCAGTAAGAATACCCGGGAAATTAACGACAGTTTTTCTACACTTCGCTCTGTCCTCGATGTGGTTTTCGGAAACTTGACACTCTCTCATATCTTTTAACACTACATCTCTCCATCTTGACTTGGGTCTACCCCTAGATCTGCGGCCAGGAATGTAGAGTTGTAGTGCTTAATTTCCCACCTATTCAGGCAGCCTCCTTCTCACGTGGCCAAACCATCAGTCTTTTTTTACCTTTGCTAAAACTACAAAATAATAATAGGTACTACCTAATTTAAAATTCTACCTAACCTGCTTTCATCTTGGGGTGGCGATAAATGTACTACATATTTTCAGGCACCTGTATAAATATCTATAGCTGCAAGCCACAAGTATGCGAGGTGCGCCTGCGCATAGAACCGGGCTGGATTTGCGGGCGCCTGCGCTACGCGGAGAACGGGAGGCGGTATGCCAGCTTTAGAGGAGTGCCGTATGGAACGCCTCCTTTACGAGAAAAACGTTTTAAGGTACTAAACTAACACCGTTAGGGCTGCCTGTCCATTGACGCACACGGATAAATTTCAACCAATAATGCTATTGGTTGATATTTAACCATTTCTCCGCTCCGCCAGCTTGCTCCGCGTCAATGGCAATGGCAACCTTAATGTTCTTTGCTCTAACCAATTTCCTGCCCAGGCACGCAACTGCACATGCGTCATGGGCACTAAAATCCGAAGCCTAGTTATCACCTCACTGTCATTACCTTCCTTCTTTCATGTCTGGGTGTTTTATACTATAATATGTATGTATTTTAAGGGTATTTATTTATAGCTCATTATTTTATTAACTTTCGCGATCACAGCTCATATTTTTAAATTTACAGGATTTATCCGCGTTTTTCTTTATATTAATACTCATTTATCCCGAAGTTTCTATTGGTGTTGCAACAAATATTTATTCTGTCATCTTTTTATTTTTGTTACTTACACAAAACGTGGAATCATGGAACATGGTTTTTTTAATTCGATCTATCTACCGTTATTACTACACTACAGTTTATTTAAGGAATTGGAACCCGTGAGACCATTTCCTAAGAACTTTCTGCTGGACGCAACAGAAGACAGCCCAGCCTGCCCTCAATTGACCTTCATCTATGGCCGAATACCGCTGCTGATCAAGGGCATGAGCGAGGACTGCATTTACCTGAACCTCCACGTGCCCTACCCCTGGCCGGCTAAAAAACCTGGAATTCCTATACTGGTATTCATTCACGGAGGCGCGTTTCACGGTGGATCTGGTCTCACCTATGGCTCGGGACCGGAGTTCTTGATGACAAAGGACGTAGCTGTTATCACTTTCAATTATAGGTTAGTGATTAATGTAGTCTCTTTCCGACATGTAAAGATGGAAAATGAAAAAATAAAAAATGAAATATGATCACGACTGTATCCCAGGGAGCGGTAGACATTTCTTTCAGATCTTTTGAGGCAATTTTTAGATCCTTTTGAAGATGTCTGGATGGAAAATGTTATCTATTATATTTAGTAATAAATATAGGTAAGTACAGCATAAAATACTTGGTTGCCTTATTTTTAGAATCAACGTATTTGGATTCCTGTCGCTGAACTCTCAGGAGATCCAAGGCAACCAAGGTTTTCGTGATATGGTGACGCTGCTGCGCTGGGTGCAGAGGAACGCGCGGGCATTCGGCGGAGACCCCGACAACGTCACGCTGATGGGGCAGAGCGCCGGAGCCACCTGTGCGCACATTCTATCTCTATCGAAAGCGACGAAGGGTCTATTCAAGAGGTTAAGTACTTAAATATTTAAAAAAAAATTGGAAAAAAAATATATAAGTACGATCGAAAATAGACTTATTTGGTTACTTACACTTATTTCAGACTTATATTAATGAGCTGTACCGGCTTCCCATCATACTTTTCGACCTCTTCGAAAATGGCAAAGCACGCAGCCGACACGTTCCTCAAAGAACTCGGCATCAACCAGACGGACCCCACGCTCATACACCAGGAGCTCATCAAAACTCCGCTCTTGAAGATAATGCACGCTAATTCTGCCGTCCAGTTCAAAAACATGGTTGTAACTTTCAACCCAATTATTGAGTCGAAGAACTATAAAGGCTTAACAATTTTAGATGACGATCCAGCCATATTAATGGCACATGGAAGAGGTCGCGAGTACGCTCAGCTACTAAGTTACACAGACAATGAAATGGCCTTTGCGAAGTGGGTGATTAACGAATCGAATATGATGCATCTTCTGAAAGAGAATCCTAAGATTATAGTATCTCCGCGGCTGTATTACAGCTTACCTGAGAAAGAAGTGGAGGAAATAGCGGACAAGATTAAAGAGAGATATTTTTGCGGAAAGCCTAGAGATGATGAGCTGATCGAATACTTCAGCGACATGTACTTCAAGCACCCGGCGTTGAAGGTGGCGGAGTGGCGGGCCGCCACGGGCGCTGCTCCTACCTACATGTACAAGTTCGCTCATGACTTCGACTACAGCCCCATCAAGGAGGCTCACTGGCTGGACTACCGCGGGTCTGCTCATATGGACGACTTATCCTGCGTCTTTCGAGTTAACTCCATTCTCGGGAACCGTATCACCTATCCGCCGAAGAACAAAGACGAGGCTTTGATATATTGGATGGTCTACATAGTTACAAATTTTATGATTTGTGGGTTGGTACCCAATAGTAAAACAAATATTTATCTGAAATAATATTCTTTAAGTTAGTATGGTTATGGAATTTTGTTTTTCAGCAATCCAACGTGTAATGCGCACAATGGCAACGCACTTTGGCCACCTATTTCGAAAGATTGTTTTAAATACAATTTAATCACTGAGGCTGGGACTATCAATATGACGGAACCGACGGCTGCGGAGAGGCATATGGTCAACTTCTTCGACAGTTTCGACCCCCTGTCCAGGTCATTATAAATCACAGTCACGATTGATATCACAATAATTTAGGCGCTGCGCAAATACTTTGCACTATGTTGCGTGATTTGATTTATGAAACGAATATTTACTATGTCAAAAATAAACTCCAAAGGCATCTTCTCAGACCGTTAAGCTTTATATCATTAAAAAGTTAATTAATGCAAGTCCAGAATTTGAACTTACAGCCTTTTAACGAAATTCAAGCACTATCTTACTTGGCCAACGCAGCTCTAAATTATCACACTATTACACATATTTAAAGGTGAAATTTGAATTTGAATTTGAATGAAACTTGGCACCAGGATTGCTTATAACCTGGATAAAAAATAGGCTACTTTTGATCCCGGTATTCCTACGGGAACGGGAACTATTCACCGCGGGACACACCGCGGGGCGCAGCTAGTGTTATATAAAATTAAATTATAGGTACTACTTAGTTGCATAACCTAAATTTAAAACTTTTTCAGATATGTTTCCAAAATCGTGGAACGTCAACAGTCCGTATACGAGTACTTCAAAAGTTTATGGAGATCTTAATTATATTTTATTTTATAACTGAGTCCTTGGTTTCCTTTTGTAAATCACCTTACTAACGTAAATAAGAAATATATTATATTTAAGTTTCATCCAAGTTGAAACGTACTTCGATTCTACCTATACTTCAGCCAACTTCGACTTGCCAATTTTGTAAACAAACTGTCACTTATAAAATTGAATTGCTTCATAAGGGTTTGTTTTTGACAGCATTAATATTGTGTAATTAATATTGAAGGAATCACGTGGTCATAAATCCCCAATAACTGAGAAATATGTAAGTATAAAAAGGCAGTAGAATCACCTAGTTTTAAGAACGTGACATGTCAAAGTGGTCTTTATACGATCGTACTGAATAAATATATTTTGATTTTGATTTTGACTAGAAATATATTGTTTACAAAATTGGCACCTCGAATTTGGCTAAAGTATAGTTCACAAAATTAAACTACCGAATTGGGAGTAGGTACTCAGACACTGTATAAAACTGGGAAACGCTATAAAAAACCTTCTGTTTATTCAGCTGTCTGGCCTTCCGACGCAGACTCGTGACATAGATATTTTTATTCGTTGGTTGTTTAGATTACTTCAAAACTCACAGGGTTGAAGTGAAGTACACTCCAATCGAAGTTTACCTGCAACAACAAATTAATTGATTTAGTTAAAAAAAAATAAACTTAAAACAATGCCAATAAAGCTTTCAAACGTCCAAAAATATACTAGAGTACACTAGCATATTCAATTTCGTAATACTGCACTAAAGTTGGAAGCTGCATTGCGGGTTGCTCTAAAAACATTTCAGGCGCTTTGGCATCGAATCGGCAGATAATATAAATACTTAGCCCCTAAATACGAAGTAGGGAAAACACTGTATTTTTATTTTATTTATTTATTTTATTTATCGAACCAGTTTGTTTTGGTTCAATTAATAGGTCGGTAACCTGATTGATGTCGTCATCATTATTCAAAACACGAACTAACCAGCTGTTTTAAAGATCCTGAAAGAAGATCGTTAAGTCTTTACCAAATACTAAATTCACTTACACTCTGGTGACAAAGTTTTTATTGAACACGGACAGCGGCCAAATGTGAATGCCACTTGCGGTCACCCATCCAAATCGTGACCGATGAGAACGTTGCTAAACTTAAGTAATCTATTATTGTGACCTATTAAAAACCTTTAAAGCATGCTACAAGCGTCGTGTTTTCGACCCACGGCCTTCGGTTTGTCATTATAATATATTTTAAAGTTTCTATACTCAGATTGATCAATGAGAATATGAAGCTTTTGTGTTTTGTTTTGATTTCCTCCCACATGCGGTTATCTACTTTAGTAGCTGATGGTTACCACGGTGGGAACTTACTACAAGTACATGTGATTCTTCAAAAACAATTGACTTGTATTAGTCAAGGGCCTTTTGGTACAACAATCGTGACCATTTTAAATGGGAAATATTAGGGGATACCCGAACAGATATTCCGCAATTTAAACTTGTCATTTAGGTAGCACTGGCATTGTAAGATAACTTCTGAAATCCAGGGAGAGCTTTAGATATCTCTCGAGTGCAAGATAAATGGTTTAGCGATACGATAAAAGGTCGAGCTAGGGTACATTCAAGCACAAAAATTAATTTACCCAGGTTTTCGTGTTGCTCTTAAAGCTGACCAAACATCGTCCTACAGCCTTAAAGTCAAAGTCAAAGTCAAAGTATCATTTATTGCGACGAATACATTCATTCCTTCACTGTATTGCTCGCATATTGGTGCTTACTTTAACTAAATTACTGCCAAAGTAACTATATATCAAGAAATATAAGCGCATATAATTTGCGAAATCACTACCAACCAACTTCCTACTAACATCGCCACTTCTGTATCCGTTGATACATTCAATCGATTCGTACTATCTCGTTTGTGACACGATATTGAAGCAGCCTTTATTCGAATAGGGACCGACATATAAAGCACATGTTGTGCCCAGGTAAGCTTTTTGATATAATTTATAATTTTATTACTTTAACTTGATTAATGTTTTGGACGCATCATGGTGGTATTCAATTACAACTAGTTAATCAGTCAGCTTTCTAGGTACTTTTCAAGAATTGATAAATAAATACCTAATTTTTCTTTTCAGGAATGATAAAAAATATCTGTTACCGTAAAAAATGCGGTGTAGTATCTGGCTTACAGCCTGCCTGGCAATCGCATGCAGTCAATCTCTTGCCGTAGACAAAACCTTGATTGGCAATAACCAGAGCTCAGCGTCTACAGAAATATCTAAAAGTTTAGCTTCAAGTTCAACGCGTGACTCAAACAATACAACTGTCTTAAACAACGGACACGAACAGGTAGAACAAATTATTAGATCACAAACAGAGCAGGGTAGTGAAAATGAATCTACTGAGAGTACGTTGGAGGATGATACAGAAAACGTATCTGAAAACCCATCGAATGAAGGTAACTCGAAACCCCAAAGTCCAGAGAACACAGACAGCCAGGAAGATCTGACAGCGGAAGGATCCGGTGTTGAAAGTGAGCCAGTTGATACGTCCTCTGACGACCAAAGTCGTGTTAGTGAATCTGAGAGTGGTGCCATAGACGAAGGTAACAGCGATAACGACGCACTACTAAAAGAAACTACTCACGGACCAGTGAAAGGATACAAATGGGACAAAACTGACATTTATGCTTTTATTGACATCCCGTATGGAAAGATCGAGAAGCCTTTTGAGGTAAATTCATGAAAATGATAATGGGTAAGATACTGTTTTCGCGTTTTTGAACGTTTTTGTATAATGTCAAATACTCTGTTTCAGGCTCCAAAATCAGCTCAAAACTGGACAGAAGTTCACGAGGTTAAAGAACACAATACACGCTGCCCTCAATTTTATGACAAGTACACCGGCGATTTAACCTGTTTAACCTTAACTATTTTCGTACCAGCAGAAATTGAGAACGCGGGAGTCTTATTTTACGTGCACGATAGCAGCTTTCACAGCGGGGATCCAATGACCTATGGTCCAGAACACTTGGTTTCCAAGGGAGTAATCCTTGTCCTTCCGAACTACAGAATTGGTGCTCCGGGTTTCTTATGTTTGCAGAACGAAACCGCACCCGGAAACGCCGGTCTTAAAGACCTTTCACTAGCTCTTGAATGGATAAAAAGTAATATAGAAATATTCGGCGGAAACTCATCAAATATCGTAGTGGGCGGTCATGGCGATGCGGGCGCCCTAGTGGGATACTTAGCGCTTTCCTCGCTATCCAAGTCAAACATACACAAAGTCATCACTGAAAGTGGTTCACTGCTGTCACCATTGGCATTTGACAGGAACCCGGTGTTCAAAGCGGCACAATTAGCGAAAATCATAAGGGACGATGACTCGTACGAAAACGAGTATCAAAACATGTTTGCAGAGGCGTCTGTGCGAAAAATCGTGGCAGCTGCAAAAGATTTAAAATTCAATCCTTGCATCGAACATGGTGATGAACCGTTCATGTCTGTCTCTCCGTGGACATTGCTTCAAAATGAAGAAATCGATGTCGCTTTCATGATTGGTTCCGCGAGCTATGCAGGGACACATGAAGCTATTACCGCTTCAGAATCTTTTATTGAAGAGCTGAATAAGAATCCCGTTCTTGTCTTGCCTCAAGATTTATTGTTCAGCACCACTGAAGCAAGAAATGAACAGGCGTCAAGGATAAAATCACAATATTTCAACGAGACCGACACTATTACCCTGAGTCAAGTGACGGAGCTATCCCTTTTGTCAACTGACGCTTTGTATTTGGGTCCTTTGGTACGTTCCGCCCGACCGCTAGTGAAGGCTGGGGCAGCGGTCTATTTGTACGAGTTTGAGTTCGTGGGTGAGTTGAACCGAGAGCTTATTTCTCTGAAAAACCCTGTGAAAGGCGCAGTTCGTAGCGACATCATCGGGTACCTGTTCACCCAAAACGGCAAACAAATAGACCAGGAAACAAGAGAGGCAGCGATGATTCGTTTGATGGTGGACTTGTGGGTCAGCTTTATCAATAACGGGTAAGACATTTTTTGGTATTAACATTAGCATTTAGAGCCCGAATTCACTTATGATTAAATCAGCTTAACTCGTGCGTGGCGTTCATTAATCATAACATAACTAAGATCCTTTAAATAGCCTTTAGAGACCTCCAGCAGTACTATCTTTTCAGAACACCGAATGCAGAGAATATCGAGTGGAATAAAATGAAAGCTGGAGCAGATTCGAAAGAAGAGTACCTGAAGATCAGCTCTGACTGCGAGCTGGTAAAGGGAGTGCACTTGGACCGTCTCCGGCTGTGGACAGAGCTCTACAACGATTACTTCATCGAGCGGAGCTTCGCATTCTCACTTACCCCCGGCTATTACATCTTTATAACTATCACATTCTGGGTAACATACACCAAATTAGATTACCATTAAAGGATAACACGCGATCCGCCCACGCTATGCTTAATTGAACCCGATTAGAGCCATGTACTTTGACATTTTGTAATTTAAGCGGTATATTTAGCAAATAAACACGATTAAATTAAACATGAGTTTGTTGGATATCAATGTTTAGATTAACTAATGGCTTGTTGACAATAACAAAGAACATGATGGTCAGGCTAAGCAATTGCAGTTGCTATTGTGCCTTAAGGGAAGTGCTTCCGAGCATGTGTTTAAAATAGAACCAATACAATTTCAAAGGTCACATCAACCCTGATAGCGATCTCCTTTGTATGCTTATCTTCTGGTCTCGAAAAGTCATGTGGGCACAAATGTTAGCGGCTCTTCTCTTGTTGGGTCCATGTCTTGTAGAGTCAAGGCGCGCGCGAGATGTGAGGACCACGCAGGGCTATGCCCGCGGGTACTTCGCCCCTGACCCGCCACACTACGCCTATCTGGGCCTGCCCTATGCTGCTGTTAGGACTAGGTTCAAGGTACGTCTAAACATCGTATTAATTTAAGGCAATATTATTGGAATATAGTGGAAAGTATGAACAACAGGTTATTTTGTAGCTACATAAATATTTATATTTATTTATTATTTCTACTAGCTGCGCTCCGCGGTTATACCCGCGGATAAAAACAAATCCCTCAAGCCGTTTCGTAGTTCCCGTTCCCGTGGGAATACCGGGATCAAAAGTAGCAGTGTTATTTCCGGTCACAAACTATTATATACTAGCTAACTTGCCCGTGGCTTCGCTCACGTGGTACCTATCTTGATAAAATATAGCCTATGTTCATTCAGAAAGTCTAAGCTACAAATTGGTGAAAGAATTTTTGAAATCGGATCAGTAGTTTCGAAGATTACCCCAAACATACAAACAAACAAACAAATAAACCAACATTACCTCTTTATAATATTAGTATAGATATTCCAAGTTTCAGCAAAATCCGTTTAGTAGTTTTTGCGTGAGAGTAACAGAACATCCTTAGAAACTTTCGCGTTTATAACATTAGTGGGAAGTTCGTTATTTGTTTTTGAAATAAATTAATTAACTATACCCTTTTTAGTTGTACAGTCATATTAGTTGTAGTCTGGCTGTAAAGGGTTGCAAAACATTATTTCTGCATACTGAGGAGAAAGGTCTTCGCTGACGGGATCCCATTTGTCGTAGATCGCTATCCGTCGGTTTATTGCGACGTATTGAGGTTACGAGGGGACTTCGTCCGTCTGTCTGTATCTACTCGTAGATATATTGAATGTTTGTCTGATAGCGAGCCGTGGAATAATTTCGCCGTATTTTCGTTGCAGAATAATACGTTTCATAATTTCATTACATGAGAGTTTGAAGAGCTTTTCATGAGAAAGTTAAAAGCTGTACAAGTGTATAGTGCGTCGTGTAGTGCGTCCCAGTAGAGATATTTGACATTACTTCCACACAAAATAAAAGTTTTTATCCCGGCATTGCACCAATGGAGATATATATAGGCTAGCAACGAATGAAATAATAGCAAAAGTAAAGCATTAAACCGATGCATATTGAGACGTTCTTCTGACTACCACCTAAATGCGGAAGCAGTATTGTCTACCGTTTCTAATACAGTTCTGACGGGATCACACATATTTTAGTTTTTAATTTGCTTCGACCTAGCAACAATAGCTTGAAATATCAGGGTTTTTCCAAGATTTTAGAAGGTACAAAATGTAACCGGTGTGTCATCGCACAGACGCGCTGAGTGAAAGTACATTCTGCGAGGCAACTCAACTGGCTAGGCACCGCGGCGCCTTGGGAACTTTAGAGTGCTTGAACAGAAACTTCGAGAATGCCTATCAAGTTAAAAGGACGAAGATGCTGAGAGGGCTTTGTGTGAAACTTATAAATATCTTTGAATTTCTTCGAAAGCCAAAAGTTCTCAAGTTAATGATTCAAGATTAATAGCTTTAAGTTGCTTAGCTAAGGATGATGACGCTGTGTGAAATGTCCATGAATATTGTTAATTATTTATCATTATTTGTAACATTATGTTCACTCGCAAGGTTTATTATGGCCTATCTTAAAACCTAAACCTACCTTGTTTAAAAGACGGACCTATTCTATATCCACTCTAAGCACAAGTCCGAATAGCGGTAAAGGTGTGATAGAAACATAAACAGAAAACATACTTTCAGTCTGTTAAGGGCTGACAATCACAGCAGTTACAGCAGGTCGAATTTGAGTCCAGATGCCCAGCAGTGGGATGAAACGAGCTGCACGTAGTAGTAAAGATTATGTTTTCAGCGAAAGATGTCAGGATCGTAGCACGAGAAAATGGTTTCTGTCAAACCCCATGAGAACCAGGTGTGATTATTGTAGCTGCTACACAAATCCCCCCAAAGGTTGCATGGGCGTGCCTCACATACAACCTGCCGCGCCAACTTGACTGCCAGCATAGTGTGTAGGAGTTTTTATTTTTACATTACGACATAGGAAATAATGTGAGCACGTTGATGTTAAAGATACTGGTTACAGTTTGTAGGTCAGTGGCATGTTGCGGTCATTATCGCAGGAACTTCACAACTGGTAAGCTAATTATGCACCGATGACTTCGGTTCGGACACGTAGCGAGCGTACGGCACTTTACAACGTACGATTACTCTTGCCAGTAATTAAATGTTCAACAACGATCAATTTATTATTGAGAACTTGTGAGGCGTAATTAACGGATTACTCGTAGCGTTTGTGGCTTACTTTCTAGCAAGATTGTTGAAATTGAGCGACATTCTGGTATTCATTTGGATGAGTGACCGCTAGTGGCATTACAGGTATTATGTTTTAAGTGGCTTGAAGACGTTTTAGCTCTAGTTGTAACTATGTAAGTATCGAATAAATAGCTTCAGTGCTTCGAAGGGCGCGTTAAATTAAGTTGTCAAGTCATGACGGGGCCTTCAGACCGCCTTTAAACTATGTCACCAGGCTTAGCCACTAGCCTAAATAAATACATTATATTGTAAAAGAGGGCATGTTCTAATGTCAATTGAGAACATAAGACGTTCTCAGTCGGTCTGAGAGATTTGAGTCGGACCAGACATCGTCAGATGAACTTAAGTATGAAAATATCAGATGTCCATATTCGGAAATACAATCATCAACTAAACATCCTACTTCCACCCACTGCTGAGCATGGGCTTGCTAATTTTAGCCTTGTCATTATGCAAATGGGAATACTTCTAAGTCACGATCCCGTGTCAATCGAATCCAATGCCTCCATGATCCCTTAGCTATATAATTTGGCTGATGGTCTGCCTGGTGTTCAGTGACCCTCGCGTGCGCACTATTTAACAGGTTTATTTTTATTCCGAGGCCCCCGAGCCCCCGCCTCGCTGGGACGGTATCTTCGAGGCCACGCACCGCGTCAAGTGCCCTCAGGAGCGCTCTGGCGACGAGAACTGCTTGGTCGTCAACGTGTTCGTGCCGGACGGAGCTGAAGCACAGCCAGTGCTCGTGTTCGTGCACGATGGACACTTTCAGAATGGGTAGGTTTATTACGTTCAATGTCTTCTTCTTGTACGGTACCACTCTTGGCAGGATGATCGTGGTCATTAGTTTAAGTCATTTTTTGTGTCGCGTTTGACAGTGCATCTCCACTCCTCCCAAACCTGCCCTTCTGGCACACTCATGTAAGGGTCCGCCCATCACTGCCTTAATCTGGTCTGTCCATGGGCGAGATCTGCCTAATAACTATGATAGTTATTAGACCGTATGTCGATTGTTAGTGAAATCGAGCAGTGACTGGGATAACGTGTGGAGTAAAATGAATTAATACATCAACCATGGTTTTACGAAAATCGCATCAAAACAAACACGCAATGGCTTCAACCGCGCCTATCAGCTGTCACTAATTAATTGTCACTAATTAATTGTCACCAATTAAGACCTAAATTGTAACACACTTTCATACTTTTCCAGGTGGGGTTCACACAAACCCCCATCAAAACTCCTCAATCAAGGTCTCGTCATTGTGACTTTCAACTATCGCCTAGGCCCTCTAGGGTTCCTCTGCCTTAAGATACCTGAAGCCCCTGGAAATGCTGGCTTGAAAGACCAAGTAGCAGCACTTTACTGGGTGCAGATGAACATTAAGAGGTTTGGAGGGAATCCGTCTGATGTGACAGTTTATGGAATTGGGTCTGGTGCAGCTGCAGTACAAATTCTACTTCTTTCCGGTTTGACCAGAGGACTAATGCATAAGGTTATACTTGAATCCGGATCAGTTCTATCACCAACATCTTTGGAATACAATCCGTTAGCCCAAGCTTTAAGTGCTGCAGTAAAACTTGGCTACAAAGATTCTGAGGGGCCGGGACAACTAGTGAATTTCTTTCGCAAGTTACAATTGAGGCAGTTGAGAAATATAACTGAAAATTTTCTACCTTGTGTTGATAACAGTTATTTTTATTTTAATAATTTCTTGGAAGAGGATCCTTTAGAGATTGTAAGAAAGGGCAATTTTCAACAGGTGCCTATGGTCATATTATACTCACATACTGATGGTTTGTCAGTGGTGGAGAAAAATATAAATCATCTAAGGAACATTCCTGAGAATTTCGACATTTTGCTACCGAATAACTTGAGGATTGCAGATGAGCAGAAGAGGCTTAGGATAGCAGAGTTGGTCAAACAGCTATATTTTGAAGATAGTGAGAACAACTTAGATAAGAACTATGCGGAGTACTTCCATGATGTGCTATTCCAGTACCCTATCATCAAGTTCGGAGTGCTCTTTGCTGAGAAAAGTTTGCATCCGGTTTATGTGATGAAATTTATGTATAGAAGGAAAAATGTTATAAAAAACTATACTCTGAGTGAGGAGAAAATTATTGACTATGTTTTTGGAGATAACCTTATTAGAGAGGACAGCACAGCAGCTGATAGACTTATTGCACTATTGTGTTACTTTATCAGATTGGGGTAAGCAAAATTATACTCAATTTAGTATGACAATAATTATATTTTCTATATAAAATATTTTTTTCTTTTATTTAGCAATGTATGAAGAAGCCTCACTTTTGCTAAAAAGCCTAATTTACCTGAAAACAACATTTCATTTCAGAGACCCAACCCCCATAACCACATCCACAGTGCCAGTGATATGGAAGTCAGTAGTGGAGGGTACTGCCGACTCGGTCGGAATGAGGACAGCATTTGTTCTACAGTTCCACAGCACCCTCACCATGACCTCCACCAAGGGAAACCAGCACTTGAGCTTCTGGGATCGTGTATATGATAACTTTTACAGACAATTTTCTATGAGTGAGGATGATTTGGAGTAAGTGAATACCAAGATAGGTTAACCTAAGTTTTTTCTGTAGTTACTATTTCAGTGGTTTTCTAAATTTGTGTACAAGTATATTTGTTTATTCAACTTCAAGACTGTTTTTACGATCGTGGTTCGGTAACCAAAATGTTTAGCTTCAAAGTTTACATTCCTATCTCCTCAAAAAAATAAATATTTTTATTACAAGACTTCTTACCTACTCAGGTCTAAATTTATTTTATCTCATTCCGGACACAAATTGTAAACAATCTAAGCGGATTTTGAAACACAGGCGAGTGGCGAATCACGCCATACTCTAGATCCGGGAGTGATATTTCGCTAAACTACAAAACGGACCTTACATTGTTACCTAACTTGTTGCAACGGCCATTTTACGATCTATGCTTCAGTTTATGTATGCGAATGTTAATCGTAGACAATACAATCAATAGATTTCCACATGAAGTCATTACGAGAGCTTCAACGTCGTCAAAAATAAATAATACCGTTAGCTGTAGAATCGGCGGCCTGGCAGTCGTGCCGTGCTGTCCTAAGCGCTGTCTCCGAGCCCGGGGCTATAGCATCGCTGGCTGTACACAATATCACTTTAAAGCACTAGCTCTCACACAATTTACACACTATAATAAAATCAACAAGTAAAACTACAAAAGCAAAAACATGGAACTCCCGTCACATTTTACTCCACTGACGTGCATGACATGACTGACTGACGTAAGTAAATCCGTATGAATGACAGTTTTCTGACAGCTTCACTTTTTGACATTTACTAGTTACGTTCAGAAATCTACTGACTGAATTAGACAATACATAATAATTACACCTGCGAATAACATAGAGCTAAAGAAATTAGAAAAATGAAAATAAGTAATTTAGTCTTCTTATTTTCGACATGATTCTTAATTAACCTTTAAAAATAAAGTACTGAGGTAATAGTGTGTGTAATTTAGCGGCAAATGATTGCTTGCCAAGTTCGTGATTGATAAAAATAAAAATAACTAGTAGGTACCTACCTAAATGAACTATAAAATACCTTTTGAACGAAAATGTACTTACCTACCTAAAAATGCGTCAAGCAAGATAAAAACAGATGGCACCGAAAATAATATTTGTTGAGGTTCCGCGGTTGAGGTAAGTACCTACTTACCTACAATAGGTAGGTACTTACTAAAAATCTACGAAAAGTAGTAGGTATCTATCAGGTCGCTATGCTCACGTAGGCAAAGAGCATGCACGTAGGCTGCGTGTAATAAGCGAGCTACAATGCGAGAGTTCTCCATCATTGTTGTCATTTGACATAATAGTCAAATACATGCGATTTCTATTAGGTAATTATGGTAGGTAGGTAGGTAGGTAAGTAAATAAAACAAAGAAATCACTGCAGAATATTTATTTAGGTACCATTGTAAACTTTACTAACCTAATCTAGCTTTACCTATCCATAGGTACCTACCTACTTACCTACTGCATATGGTAGTAGTAGTGGTAGGGTAGGTACCTTAATTATATTACCTACTTATTAAATAGGTAAGTACATTGAACGATTCGTTCATGACTAAATACCTACATCGATGTAACGAAATAAAGGATTAGTTATCCATAGCCAAAATCAAAATTTATGTTCGGGGGGTCTATCACGCGAGATAACCGTAGTAGGTACCTATTGGATACTGTCCTCGTTAGCGAGTCAATATCACAAATGTATGAAAATCCAGTGCAGCGCCTCCCCCGGTAACTTGCATGAACTAAAAATTTCATACAGAATACTTGACACGTGAGCGAGGATAGCTAACTACCTACTTATACCACACGAAAACTGATATTACGCCCCCAGGCCCGGATTTAGGGAAGGACAAACCGTTGCACTTGCGTCTTGCCCCTATATAATAAGTACTTGCCCCTTTATTTAATAAGTATTCAAAACCCTTTGACATTGGCCTAGTTTCAAAAAGATACCTCTACAGATAATATAATAGGTAGGTACTATACTAGTAGGTACCTGTCTGCGGTTGACCTACCTGCCTAGGTAGGTACTAATGTTACAATGCTTACAAAACAAAATGAGCTAGGTAGGTAGTAGGTATATAAAATATGGTTAGATATGGAAAACCCTTTATTTATTGTAATATCACGCAATGAGTTTTTAAAATATAATTAGTTAAGAAGGTATACCTACTTACCTACTAGGTATTTAGTAGGCATCGTCAAAAATAGGAAGATAAAATAATTATTAGTCGAAATTTATTGCAATTTAGTATTTAGTGTGGAATGTCCGTGTGGAATGTCCAAGGATATTTATTTAGTAGTTATAAATTACAAAAAGTTAACAAAAATAGATAATTAACAATAGGTAAATAGTAGATTTACATACAGAATTGTCTAAAAATATTACTAATATTGTGGTCAAGGAAGCCCTTTCATGGTATTATATTTATTATACAAAAATTAAATTATCAATCACAGTCAACGCCTACTAGTTTATTATACATTTATATTTTTTTGATTCCCATACTAGGTAGATACCTACAGAAATTATGATTACCTACTATTTAAAATAAATACATGAATATATAAAGTTCATTGTTCACCTGTTAAATTTGAATGTTCAGAATAATAAACACTAATAGGTAGTAGGTACCTACTTGTTAATTACAAATAAATAAGTTCATAGTCCTAATTATTATTTCACGCATTAGGTACCTACCTTAGCTATAGTGTTAATAATGGCAAGTATTTTTACTGAATAAAATATCTTTACAAAATGAGGATAGGTACTACACTTTATAGCAAACCAAATGTAGTTCTACTACAATGATAAACATTCTAATCCGATTCTAATGTAGGTAAGTATAGCAGCCATCTGAGCTCTAGAAAGCCTCAATGACCACGACAGTTATAGCCGTCTGAGCTCTAGGAAGTCAAGTCCATTAAAAACATCAGGGTAAGTTAGTTGACTCTGTAAGGAAGTGGTTCCTTCCTATTCCTAACCCTTTCAACAGGTTAGGTACCCATCGCTTGTCAAAAACAACAGATTTTACCCCCCCTTACTCAACGGTTAAAACTTTCAGCAGGCAAACCTTTTTTTGTATTTAACTAGGTACATAAATTCGTTTTTATAAATAATATTTTTGCCCCCATTTTAGAAAAACCATTTACCCTCATTTGGGTAAATAATTATAGGTTCGTAACTAATGGTCTAAGGATTAATGATGCTGACATTTTATTGACAGTGTTCCGTGAGGTCTACAACCGAGCTTTTTCTCCAACCGAAGAAGAAGTAGCCAACACCCAACCCGCCGACCAGCGCCATGCACAGCCACACGTTGTACGTCATGAACACCAACATGAGGATGTAGGAGGCAGTTGATTGGATGATGTGTATACATGTTTGGATCACGTGGCCTGATGATAGCATTGTGTATCTGGAAGATTGAGAAAGATAAAATATAGATAATGGATTACTTATAACTGTGATTTGATGAGTTCTCATCCCATACACGAGTAGGTATACCTAGATCCTAATTAATAAATTTACTAATAAAGCGAAAGAGTTTGTACCTGTGATGATAGTTTGTGTTATGACTTTGACGCCCCAGTACCTGCCCGGGCTAGTGCCCTGGTTTGCCCCCCTAGTTTCGGGCCTGCCCTAGTGCCTCCTAGTATCCCTCTTTTATAGACTTGCTTGATGCAGCCTACTGAACTGATTATTTTTAAAAATATGAATCCTGATTTGAGTGTGAATACAGTCCTGATCCTTTTCTGATAATATGATCATCCCCCTGATTGTGTAGGTACACTTGTCTCGATTGTATCAGAGTTGTATCAAAGCAAAAATCACAGTAAATCGCGAAGACAACTGTCAAATATGACAGTAAGTTACTCACTAATTTACCTACATTAAATAAACATTAAATAATTAAATAAATAAACCTTCAGCGTTAAATCTGACAGTTATTTGAGCGATTTACTGTGATTTTTGCTTTGATAGGTACAACTTTGATACAATCCGAGACAAGTTACACAATCCAGGGGCTGCTTCCTCCACATTTATGACTCAAACTATAGTCAGAAATAGTGTAGCTCCCATCCTTGGCTCGCACGCATTGATTACTCGGTCAGTGGGAAGGAATGCTATGCAAATTAGACGGCTCCGCGTCGCTCGTAAACAAGTGTGTGAATACCTCGTATTTCACTTTGCTGATTGGTAGCTCGTTAAATCAATAGCTCGTTCATGGAGGAACGATAGGCGTGCAATAAATAAATAAATAAATAAATATCCCTGGACATTCCACACAGCGTCATCTAGTCCCAAGCTAAGCAATTTAATGCTTGTGTTATGGTAACCAGATGACTGATAAACTACATAGATACTTAAGTACATTTTTTTTGTAAATACTTAGGTAAGTAGGTACTTACTTACATCATTTATAGATAGAAAAACATCCAGACCCGGAACAAATATCTGCATCGGGAGATTCGGGATCGAACCCGCAACCTCCGCGTCTCAGACGGGCCTTCGTTCACCGCGCCACAGAGGTCGTTTAATTATTAGGAATATACTTTACCTATATCATTATGTATACCTACTTATACCTACTTATATATCATTTGTGCTTTATAAGTGCAACTCACTTGACAACAGCAGTGCCCCCACACGCACCACTGGTCCCACACTCATTCTTCGCGATATTAACAGTGGAGTCTCCAGTAGCCGATGTAGCGCGCGTGTGGAGCGCCTCGCGGTAATACTTCAGACCCTCGTATAGGATTCCGGCCAGGAAGATGGCGGCTGCCGAGCCGACCAGCTCCCAAACCGTGGTGGTCCGCCAGCCGCTGAAGAGGATCTCCTGGCATACTCCCACGTGGAACTGGAATGAGAAAGATATTGGTTAATAGCGTATAGGTTCTAGTAGGGACTTAGATTTTAATCGTTGACGTTGGTTGACGTTTTGTCAGATGTTTATGCATGGTAGGTAGGTACCTATTTGTTATATTATAATACACTATCATAACATAGGTAGCGATAGGCTGCGGTCCCTATCACTGTGGGAAGGGGCTGCGATTGCGGTTGGCGCTGATAACTAGGTACTTTGTTGCATGCTCAAGTGTAGTTCTTAGGTTTGTAGTGCTCGTATTCAAAGATACCTACTCAAGTGTGAATCGTGTCTCAAGCGGTGATTCATCACTCAGTTTCCAAACAGAACTGGCAAAAATTAATGCTTGAGCTTAGACTCAAGTCTGAGGCCGCCAAACGCCGCGCCACGAGCGTTCCGCTCACTCTATCTCTTGTTTGAGGTGTGTGTTGTGTCTCGTGGCATCATAGCTCCCAAATGAATGAAACAATTTGTTTCTTTTTTTTTCGTGATAGAGAGTAGGTAGGTACCTACATATTCTTAGCCATGTTTGAGGAAATGAGACTAGCCGTTTCCAAAATAATCAGCTTCGAATCCCGCGCTTAATTTCGGCTTTGAAATGTTTGAGTCAGAGCTCGGTGCAGAGCAGAGGGGTTAGGTAGGCTCTGATGGTGACCAGAATAAAATGAACAGATAATGGCCTGACTGATTTAAAATAGGTAGGTCATAATTAAAATAGTATAAAAATAAAATAGGTAGGTATACCGTATACATTTTATTTAAGTATATAATTTACATAATGCGGTGTCTTACCGTCATGGCATGGTGGTGGAAATTGCAGCCATCCTCCATCTCATGGCCATCGTGTCCGGGGTGGTGTCGGCTCTGGTCCATGGCGGCCATGTGTCCGCTGTGGTCGTGGTTATCCATCATAGCTGCCATTTCTGGAAATAAACAATAAAACGTGTTATAAGAAGAAAAAGTGTCTTATTTTAATATAAAAATGTTGCAAGATGTATTTGGAAGGGGAGTCCTTTGTGGATTCGAATGCCATCGATTCAACGCACACTGTTTCGTTTCGATAAATATTTCAACAGTAGGTAGGTACCTACGCCATTTCGAAAACCGCTACCTACATATTCCTAAGTACCTAAGTGGTTCTGACTTACCTCTGGGATTTTATATATTTATAAAATATTGTAAGTACCTACTTACCTACCTATGTAATTTAAAACATCTCCAATCAGGGGTCATTGTCTTAATTATAATTACTACCTAAACGAATAATGGACGTGAGTGAGATAAAGAAAATCTAACTTTGTCGTTCGTTCGTTCGTTCGTTCGTTCGTATAAGCAAGTGGCCAACTCTGTTGACGAAGTTTTTAGTTTTGCTATTTATTTATTTTTACTTTGTCGTTGAACGTTAGGTACCTAGGTACTTACTCATTTTAAAGCAGTTCAGATTATATTTTTTGCAGTGAGTAATATTGTAGGTATCTAGTTTACAAATATGTATTCAGCTGTAGTGTAGGTAGGTACCTAAGTAACACAACCTACATAAAATAATAAAGACAGGTCGGTGCACCTGTGACTACAGAGAGAAAAAAATAAGGCTTTTGCTTGACATTTACATAGGTAAGGTAGGTACTTAGGTATAATCAACAAATTAAGAATAAGTTCTGTTTGTTGGTACCTACCTACAATATACCGTTACAAAAAAGCAGACATTCATTTTGCGGTTAAAACAGGAATACAAAGAGCATGTAACAGGAATACCTAAACTTCAGCCAAATTCCACGTGTCAATTCTGTAAAAAAACTTTCGCTCAAAACTCTCTTCAGATCTTCACCAAATTATGTAGGTACCTATGTCACCAATCGGAACTTAATGCCGATTTTAACAAAACAAACATTCAAATCGGTCAAGGTTTATTTATTTATTTATTTATTTATTTATTCAAAATTATAGAGAACTTCCCCCTTTTTTTGAAGTCGGATAAAATCTGAGATTGTAGATAGGTACCTAGTAGATGTTGTTCCTTGCGAAAGTTATTGATTCATTGATTAGTGATTAGGTTCACACTTCCTCATACAAATATCTAGGTGTTGTAAATGAGTTTTCCCAACGGCATCGGCGCGCATGGCGAACTAAGAGGAGTTGCGCAAGCGCAGCCTATGGCTAGTGAAAGCTTATCTTGCACAACTGCAGTTACCTACGTTGCTAAACTTTGTATTGAAGATAGATAAATAGAAAATGCACAGAAATCAGTAAACGTAGCTCGTTTTGAAAATGTAAGTAGGTAGGTAGGTATACTTTACGACAAAGACGTGATTTTGGTAATTTTGGCTTGTCTAACACTATACCTAAGCATCCTTAGAGGTATCATTTTAAATAGCCTATCTAAGCTAAGACCAAGATCTACAAATAAATAGGTAAAACAAGTTCAACACCGAGACGTAAGTGGAGTACCTACCTACAATTTGCAAGCGGATGACAGTGAACTTGTTAGGTTTAGTGCGTTCATGACGTGCATGACGCACTGGAGTAGCTGCGAGCGGTCGGCCGTGGTCCTCTTCTTCGGAGACGACCACGGGAGCTGGGCCGTGAGTGGGTTAAACTCTATACCTTTCTGAATTCTATGACTATACTTACATTACTTGAAGCCCAATACAAACATACATACATACATAGTACCCATAGCTGGGCACCGTTAATCAAATGGTTAACTTCGTTAATCGTTAATCCGTTACAAAAAAAGTTAGCTTCGTTAAACGTTAAAGCGTTACATTTCGGAAGAATTAACGCAAGTTAACGTTAATCGTTAATCCGTTAATATGTGTAAAATTGCATCTTTTTATCGTTGCGTTAGGCTCAATTCACACCAAAAGAGCGACAAAGCTCAGCGAAGCGGAGCGCGGTTTCAGTGTTATATGAATTTGAACTTTATTTTCATTTCTATATTACTTATTATCGCATGAGAAACTCGACCGAGTCGCGCAGATGCCCGCGGCCTCGCGGGAATACCGGCGAATTCGAATACGCGCGCCTTCTCTGCGATAATAAAGTATTATAGTAATGAAAATAAAGTTCAAATTCATATGACACTGAAACCGCGCCCCGCTTCGCTGCCCTTCACCGCTCTTTTGGTGTGAGTTGAGCCTTACGTATTACTCAGTATTAGAAACTCACCGGTTAGTAATATTTCGTGAAAAAATAATATTTTTCTCGATCAACTGGCACACCAAATTCGGAAAACAAACAAATTTTGATAGATAGAAAATTACAAATCAAAAATCTTACTAAAAGTTTTACGGTTTCGACGGGATTCAAACCCGCGAGATACAAGCGATCACCCTTAAGCCGGGCTGCTTTACCACTCGAACACGAAACCCTTGACGCCGAAGACGAAACTATCAGTAAGATGATATTTCGGTTAAAGAACCGAAACCTAAGTGTGGTTTAACGAAGAAAGAAAATGTCGGTTTGACTTTGAATTGAAACTATCAATCAAATTAGCATCTCTACATTCTTCACCAATCAAAGCAGCCGGGAAAACCGAAAGGAAATAGATGAAAAAACAAGTACAGACTAAAAATAATAAAAAAATTCGAAAACGATAAGGCTGCGCCGGCGCCGGGCACATCGGCAGGTACACTACTCGAGGCTAATGCTCTGTCTAAAAAATAGTTGAATAACATTTTTAGCTTCATCTCTCTGGTCTGACTGATGATTAGATACTGTACTGACAAAAGATGTAGATAATATCACGAGCTATTGTTTAGCCAAAACAAAAAGCTGCTACTAATATTTATTATAATTACTACACTGCACAGTACACTTTTTCTATCTTACTAAATTACACTGCACTCTTCTTTATTAATTATCAACACGCAAAAGATCACTGACAGTAATTTATAATAACAACAAAGAAACGAACAAAACACTAGTCACTCTAAGCACCGGCGCTAAGTAATGAAATGATCAAACGAAACAAATCTCTTCGCAGTTTTGTTTCTCACTCGCACGCGCCGGCAAAATATATCTAGTTTAGTTTTTGTTTCACTCACTGCCACGCGCCACCTCGCACTTGTCGGTGCCGTGTGTAACTATTAGGCATTGGATTAACGATTAACGGACTTCTCGCATATTAACGGAAGTTAACGTGTCCGTTAACATTTTTGAAAGTTAACTTAAAAGTTAATCCGTTAATCAAAATGTTAACTTCGTTAATTAACGATTAACGGATTAACGAGTTAATGCCCAGCTATGATAGTACCTATATAAAGGCAGATTTAACAATGATCTGATGGCTCATCTCGTTCTAATTTTATAGTTATGTAAAATATGTACTTAGTAGAAGCAATGCCGAATACCTTAAATACTTAATTGGTTTAACGGGGTAGTTACTCTTATTGGTAGTATATGATCGCAATTAAACTTGTTCTGTAAAGGATTTATAAATTCGTAAAAGTGAATAATTGAGAAACCATTATGATTATGACGCTGGGAAAACCCGAGTATATTTTCCTTATTTCAATTTTCCTCTAATAAGTAAGCTACGTAATAAGTTAGAGAGATGATGGTCTGTTGGTAATTGGAAAATACAGGTAACTTGTTAGAGAAAACATTTAGTCATGAGTGGTACTAAATAGAAAGTAGAAAATGTCATTTTCGTTTATTAGAACCGTCCAACCACGTTTCTCATTAACGAAGGTGACATAATGTTTTCTCTAACAAGTTACCTGTATTTTCCAATTACTGTTTCGATACTTTCAAGTCTCTAAGTAAAATGCCTCTCTCTTTTGAACTAGGCCCACTCTATCTCAACTTTTCTTAGCATAAAGGTGCCTATATAACAAACAAAGCTATAAATAATGTTTTTTTCTTGTTACCCTTATGGCAATGAAAAGAAAAGTGATAGCAACAGTAGGTATCCTTCCTCTATCAGTCGTTTTAACTAGCGTAAGTTTATTTTAGTCTATTATGAATAACGGAGGTATCATTTACCATGATTCGTGGATTTCTATGTATCCCGATATTTCAGCGCGTTGCATGCGTCATGATCACGGTAAACTGAATCATAGTAAATATCCCGTAAAAGTGTTTGCAAAGTGTAAACAGTTCAGTATTGCCTATTAGGTAGTTACACTGGTACATCTTAACTTAATCGCTGTTATTCCCCTATTAATTACATCACAGCAAGGTATAGTCCCAAGTAGTCCTCAACCTATGAGTAATAAATAAAACCTTGGACATTTCACACAGTGTCATCTAGTCCCAAGCTAAGCAACTTAATGCTTGTGTGTATAACCAGATGAATACCTACACTCCTTAATACATTTTTTTTAAATACCTACATTAAGTAGGTATTATGGACGAAATGTATTTTTTTTTTCTTGGACATTCCACACGGCGTCATCTAGTCCCAAGCTAAGCAATTTAATGCTTGTGTTATGGTAACCAGATGACTGATATTATACTAGGTACATAGATACATTTTTTTTTTGTAAATACTTACATACATATTATACATAGTAATATATTAGGTATAGATAGAAAACACTCGCCATTCTCGCCAAAAGCAATATTATTATTATCATCTGGTTACCATAACACAAGCATTAAATTGCTTAGCTTGGGACTAGATGATGCTGTGTGGAATGTCCAAGGATATTTATTTATTTATTTATTATATTGCTGGTCTTTATACTATACTAATCCGTGCTAGTAATAGTAGGTAACTAATAAAGAATACGATGCAAATCTACGTTCTGCTCTAATAGCCCGCCTAGGCATAACAATTATTCAACTGTAATGATGCGTGTGTGCATGTTGGGCTGTTATGCTCTCAATTTGTAGTGCATTGTTTAACTATTGTATAACCAAGATGTTTTTCTTGTTGTTTTCATGTCAATGAAACTGGCCATATAATACATAATTCTTTCAGTTGTAGAGTCAACAGGGATTGAATTGTATTCTTATTTACTTACCTACCTCATTATGGGTTAGCACGCAGTTTTTTATTCAAAATTTTTTCATTAAAAAAGAATAGTAGGTACCTATACCTATTGTTTACATTTATTTAGGTTACATTGAATATCATGTGAGTTAACCGTGTTGAAGTGTTATTCATATTCCTGGTTTCAGAAAATCGCTTAAAGCAAAATGATCAATGTAAAGCGAAATATCTCTTTCTAAAGAATAACCTTCAATTAAGTAAAGATAATCAAACAATACACGATGTTTGAGTTGTTCCAAACATTACTACATGGTACAGCCGCATACCTAGCGTGGTTTACCTTGAAGACTTCGAGTAGAAGCCAGGCCCGGCTAGATGCGCATGCGCATGTCTTGTAATCTTCATGTAGGTAATAATATTTATAACTTTAAAGTATGGAAACTTCAAGCTATGAATTATTTTATTATCACTTAATATAGGTAGCGTTAATGACATAATTTTCATTATCAATTAACAAGATAAGATTTGAAACATTTTTCTAAGAAAAGGACTTTTTTCAACAAGATTACCTTCATTTTATTAGATAACATTTCAATCACTACTCCACTGGCTCAGTGAACCAAAGTCTTGGCCTCCGATACGAGAACTCGCCACTTTCTTCTGTCCAATGCAGTCTCTTGCCAATTGTTCAACATTTCAATCGCCTAAATAAAATTTGTAATAAAATTTATTCTGCGAAAGAAAGAAAGAAACATTGTTTATTTCGGTAGGACCTCAAGGATCACTTCAACTTCGTCTTACTTTGCCTGTTCCAACGTGTTATGGTTGCTAAAGGTGGTTTAGTCAACTTTCACAAGTTTTTATTCACAAGTTAAGAAAAAACACTTTATTCCTTAAGGTTTACCATTAGTTTATTTTGTAAAAAAGTACAGTTAAGTATTTTAATTAATTCATCATTATTTTAAAATATACTTACACTGTTTAAAGGTCAGGCGTTACCTACATGCCATTATCTATGTCAATTGAATAATTCGTTGCATTTGTGCATCAAATTAGCAACCTGTTTGTTTTGTACTTGACTGCGGGGCATCCGGCCAGTGACGTGCGATGACGCGAATGTCAAGGATGCGCACGCGCAGCTAACACGCACAGGACGGCACGTCTCGCGTCGCGGCGGATTGTTTATATTTTTTGGATGCGTAGGTAGACGTCTTACTTATAAAAAAATAAGTAATGGTCATGTCAAGATCGTCATAAGGGAAAAAGTATAAGTATGTCTAAAAAAGCATGGACGATGGATTTGAGATGGCGTTGTTTACCTTGTATGTTGGTGTAATGTAATGACTAGAAAAGTAACTGATAGTCGACAATGGCGAATATAAATAATAAATATTCTTGAATATTTTACACGGCGTCATGTAGTCCCAAGCTAAGCAATGTAACCAGGGATGACTGATAATATAATACCTTCTTAGATACTTAAATTTTTTTGTAAACAGATAAGTACCATAACACTTGATTATAGATAGAAACACCCAGAGCCGGAACAAATATCTGCAGAACATACAAACATTTGTCCCGCGGATCGAAACCGCTATCTCCGCGTCTCAGGTGGGCTTCGTCCACTACGCCACAGAGAAAAATGAAGAGCTCAGTCTTACATTTAAATCAGCAACAAGTTTTCCCTTTTTCACTGTAACTAAGATGTAGAGTCTTTGTAAAGTTTAATGTTTGTAGCTCAATTAGTTTTCTCTACCTAGATGTAGGCAGCATGCTAATGTTCAGCGCAAGCAGAATACTTAGCGCGTGTCAGTAAAAGTTGATAGTGCAGTCAGGTCATTACGAAAGTGGAGTTTTTGCCTATCGCCACTTAATTATACTAATTATGTATGTGGAGTAATAAACTCTACATAATGACGTGCAATGTGCATCCTACCAACGAGTAAAATTACTTTAAATTGGTTCAATGAACGTGCTCCGACTCAGTTTATATTTACTTAGTATTAAGATTGGACCGCTGAAAAAAAAGGTAGGCCCACACCAGGTTCTTGCCTGATTCTTTCCCTGGTGTAGGGAGTCGCGTTGGAACAGGCAGTAGAATCACCTAGTTTTAAGAATGTGACATGTTAAAGTGGTCTATTAAACGATCGTCGTACTGAATAAATACATTTTGTTTTTGATGTGAACTAAAAATCTGGGTATTATCTGGATTTAGGCTAGCTCGCTCGATAAGGCCTGGAACTAGAACCGAGTAAACAAACTGGTATTGTGAGGTGTGGTTACTCTGCTAGCGATATAGATAATAACTGCAGCTTTCCTTAGAGCCTCGATAAAGTACCTGCTGGAACGTGTGCTCTTATTTATAGTATTTTGTCAATCAAGCTAGATAAAATAAGGTTAGGTTTTAAGCCACTGATTAAAAATATACGGGGCATGGTATCTTTATAATCTGGAGGGACGCACCATGCAGAAAAGGTTGTGAAACCCTGGTCTATAGCTTTACGGCTAGTCTCAATAACCTATCTATCTTTGGTTTTGCTTACTGCGGGTAGATATTTGACATTTCTTCCATACAAAAAACGTCAAATAGCTACTGACAGTAAGCAAAACCAAAGATAGGTAGGATATTGAGACTGGCTGTTAGTTATTAAAAAGTGAGTGATAGCACAGATTATATAATACAGGTGATAGCCAAAAGCGGAAGCAAATATTTGCATTACAATCTCGGTGTCCCACCACACCCTCAGGAAGCCAGCAATTGTTCTAACGATCATCTAGATTCTAGACTGGCGGTTGTGCAACTATAAACATAGGTACAGAGCCGAGCTAGTTTAAAAGTAATAGAACTGTACAGTACTTCGAGATAATAGTTTTTCCTAAACTTTCGCGATCACAATTCATATTTATAAATACATGTACACGGGGTTTTATCGCGTTATTTACCTTATTTCTTTACGTCCCGACGTTTCGGCTATGTTGCAATAGCCATGGCCGCGGGTAGACTGAAGAAATATGGTAAATAACGCGATAAAACCCCGTGTACATGTATTTATAAATACCTACCTACGATAAGAAGTGAATGAACCCATTTGGTAATGAATGCGCTAATAAGATAGGCGAACAACAACGGCACCGCTAAAGAAACATTTACTGTACCTACAAAGGAGAATTGTATGTCACTTTCAAAACTATTGTGAGTTGTATAAGACTGGGTCTATACCCAGATCTAGTATTCTTTTATCTGTGCCCAGATGAAGATTCTCCGGAAGAATCGAAACATTGTCGGTATCTAGATCGACGATAATTTTACGTGAGTAATTTCCCGTGTGCGAAAGAGAATTGTAGGTATGTTCTACCAGGTTCTTGAATTGACATGATTTTTATCAGGTTGTCTCAGATGAGTTATCTAAAAATTTGGATCAAGGAACATCTGACACAAATATGCCTTGATTATTGGCTTTATTCTTGGCTCTATTCTCTTATTTCTTAAAACAGTTAACAGATGGCGCTGTCAGACGAGTATTTACAAAACTCCCGCCAAAACTGCAACAAAGAGGAATTTCACAATATTTGGCGAAACGCTATCAATGTTTAGGCAGTGTTTAGTAAACCAATGGTGGTCGGATGTTTACTACACTGATGCACCTGTCGACCGCTACAGAAATATTTAATAAACAACTCGGGCACTGGGTCAAATATCTAGTGCTCTTTATAGCTGCTACCTACCCGCGCTTTGCTCAAACAAACACAATTCATAGCAATTTGTCAAGTTAGCAAGGCTTCAGAACAAATAAAAATATTATTTGATGGAATTCACACAAGGCAATTGGCTCTATATTTATTTACGGTGCCTCGATCTTTATTCGTTATAGTTCTCACTTTTGATTTATTTAGTTGATTTCAACGCAAATATACAACATTTTAACCAAATACAATATACACACAGGTTTTTTAAAACCACAGCAATTAAAAACTTTATTAGAGAACCATAATTTTATAGTCATCATATTGCTAACTTGCGTCTATAATAATATCTAAGGAATTTAAGGTTCATACACTTCAAAGTCTATCTTGGAAAACAATTAAGTCTTTGGAAGACGAAGTTCCTCAGGAAATGTGATAACCTGTTAAAATCGATCCGATCCTACTAATTTAATAGAAAATGAATACTCATATCATCATTGGAGTGTTACAGTGTCTTTCCCTGGTGTAGGGAGTCGCGTTGGAACAGGCATTAGAATCACCTAGCATGTAAAACGAAACTTAAGTGATCCTTGAGGTCCTACAAGAATAAATGATTTTTCTTTCTTTCTTTCTTACAGTTCGGTCGATAGATCTGACGATCGGTTTTTTACAAGTCGAACTCTCTTTCAATCCTCGTTTTTCATTTGCTTTCAGCTGTACCAATAAGTTTATATTATTGAATGGATGGAATTTGTAGGAAAACTATGGGATTAAAAGACATGGAGTTTCAATGGTCGACATACCATAACATCTGTGTATTCTCTATTTATGACATAGGTTTCCTTTAACAATAGGGAAAAAGTTAAATATTTTTTGATAATAAAATGAATGAATATTATGGCGAGAGGCAAATTTTGTAGTTTTTTCCTAACATAATACCAGACAATGTTTTAGCCTGTGGTCATACATACGTGGTCAAGACTAATCTGCAGTTTTATTCACGATGAAATTCCTTAGGCCCTTTTGACAATTTTGATGTTATACCGGTGACTACCCTGAATAACGTATTATTACTAGGTATTATTATTGTCATAAGAATGGCCCGCGATACAATGTTGTCTATTGTTGGAACATTCGTTCGAGCGACAATTGCAGGACAATGCGACATTTACATAATTCTTGTTTTTATGAATTTGTCACGATATTTTTATTCAACACTGTTTTTGAATGATCGTAAACTCATTATGTGACTGAATAAATAAAAATAATATACTTTTGTACAAGAATACGCAAAGGAAACAGGCGTGAAACTCTGTACTTATCCCAAGAACGGTAGGCTTGGGTAATCAAATACACACTAGCTCATACGGGTTATCAGACATTTTAAGATCTTTTGAAGATGTGTAGGTACTAGTCAGCGCACGTTTATATTTGTACTACACAAACGTATCACGAAGTACATATTATATATATTAATTTTAATAAACCACTGCCAGACGGAAGCGTGCCCAAGACACTGGCAGCATTGCCGCGCTGGATGGCAATGCTGATCTTTTGAGCCAAATAAGTGCCAGCCCTCGGATCACGCGTCGATCAGTTGAGCTACCTATAGATCGTTTGTAACGATCCTTAGGTGGCTCAACTGGTTCTAATTGTATTTTGTACAGTTATGTAAATATGTAGTAGTTTAGTTTTATTTTAATATCATTATCGCAAACAATCCTGCACAAATGAAATATAACCAAAAATCTTTGATTTCACAAACAAGAAGCGCGTTGAAGTCTTTTGTATGGAAATTTCAGTACGTAAATTTATTGGCTTACAATTGTTTTATCTTTGTTAGTTTATAAACAAAAAATATACCTACGTAACCAACAAATTATTTTTAAGCACAATAGACCCTATTTTATGTGAAAGTTTATAAAAGACAACATTTAGGTCACACGATGCAATGCAAAGTATGAACCTGCCACATTTTCTGATGTGAGTATTTTCTTGAATTTGAGTAGGTAATTAACTAAAACAGTGTGTATTGTTGCTTTAATATATTTTTTAACATATTTTGTTATTTAATTTTCTTGGATATCTGACATAATTTAGGCCCACGAATATTTAAGGCCCTTTTAAACGATTTGACATAAAATGTCATTTGCTAACGCAATATTGAAAGTAGCTGGTGAAGGCTGCGTGATGAAACGCGACCTCTCCAACTTGAATTACGAGTTTCTACAATTGAGAGTAATCGGTGCCCTCTGAAAATGAAATAAATAATAGGGAATGTTAAAAAAATAAGCACAAATTAATTGGATTTTTTACTACTTACTTACCTAAAACAAAACAAATCATCTAAGATTCCTACTTTATAACACAATGTTAGTGTAGATTGTACCTACTACTATACTGAAAAGATTAACACAAATTAGTTATTTATTTACACATTTATTAATACCTTTTAAACTAATTGGTTAAGTAATTAGGAAATCTTAAATTTGCATGTAGGTTAAATAAAAGTATACTCGTAATAATATAATGGAATCTGGCTATAATATTTTCGGAATAGGTACGTGTTTTTTACTTTCTATAGATAGGTACAATTACCTACGTGTTTTTTGGATATACAGCGTCATCTAGTCCCAAGCTAAGCAATTTAATGCTTGTGTTATGGTAACCAGATGACTGATTTAGAGTATTTCTGTATTATTTTTGTAAATAAATACATATTATACATAGAAAACACCTAGACTCGAGTCAAATATTTGCAAATCATACCAAAATTTGTCCCGTGGCGGGAATCGAACCCGCAACCTCTGCGTCTCAGGCGGGCGTTCTCCCACAGCGTCACTTAACAAATCATCGATGTTATTGCGTAAAATAGTCATAAAACGTTATCGAACCATGTAAACTATTAAAAAATTGTAACCATGACAATGTCGTGCATTTCACGCCGATAAACATTACTGTTGAAAAAATTGTGTTATTGGTTAAATATCAAACCATGACTTTACGCCGTGTAAAAAAACGTTTACCTATGCTAAAGTTGACTAGGTCTGGCTGGTCTAGCCTGTAGGGATTTTGGTATGATTAGAGCCAATAGGTAATAATCCAACTAGCTGACCTGCGCCCACTTCGTTTGTGGGTAAACATTTTTACTTGTGTTTAATTTTTTTTTCTTTAACCTATATTGTCCCACTGCTAGGCAAAGGTCTCCCCTATATCCCTCCAACCATCTCTGTCCTTCGAGATTTCCCACCAACCTCTCTCGAAGGTGTCGAGATCGTCCCTCCAACGCTTCCTTGGCCGACCACGACCTCGCATCCCGACGGGCTGCCAATGTGTTATGTGTTAAATTAATAAATAAATAAATATTCTTGGACATTCCACACAGTTAAGTCCATTATGAGTGTAGTGGTTCGGTTATACTCACTAAGTACTATTAGATTTATTAAAAAAACTATTTTTGTGACTTAAAAAATAAAAGTTAGGCATTAGTGGCAATTCTGAGTGTCGCAAAAGCTAAACTAAGCTAACTAAAATTGTTGCCGTCCCTTTCATAGCGATGGGAATAAAAAGGATGGCAATAGTTTTAGTTAGATTAGTTTAGCTTTTGCGACACTCCGAATTGCCCCCATTATCAAGCTCTAAATCATATTATTGTATAAAATTTTAATTAGATGTTTTAGTGTTTATTCGTCCCTCCTCAAAATTTCAAATTACTTCTCCTTTATCCGATGAATTTATATAAATCTACCAGATGTGATTTCCTGTAGTTTCCGTCATCATCTCTATCATTAGGTATCTCATCTTTGTTGACTTGACCGATAAGAAAATCAAATAACTTAGTACGATTATACTTACTTTATATACTTATTTGAAGCTAGCTAAGGTACCTACGCTCGCCGATTAGGGCCAATAGGTAGGTAGGTACTTTTGACCAGGCCCTTTTCCAAATTCTTCAAGACAGTCAATTTATAGAAGCAATTCGATTTTCTGGATCCGTGTAAGATACCAAGAGGTCATGACCTTTTTTCGCGCATCGTTATTCTAGGTAAGCTCAAGGGACGAACCATAGGACTGTTCAGAAACCTGTTTCTTAGACCGGAATGCAACTCAGACCTTTTTCTGCAGCGATCTTCAGTGGAGCTTGAGTTGGAGCTAAAACAAAACTTAGGCCTTTACTTTACATCTTTACTAGATGATTTATGATGTCAGGAGGCAAGCTTTGCCTACACGTTACTTAAGGGACACTGTAGTGCCTGGGACATTGTTGAGATTTTTTTTGTTTTTCATTTCATTTTCTGATTTTTTAGCTCCACGCTAAAAACGTAGTAGCTGTTTTCTAGTTTATATGATGTCAAAAATTCAAAATTATTTTCAATTTACTTACATTTTGTTCTGATAGTTTCTTTCAATCTCTGTTTTATAATATCAAGAGTAGGTACCTAATCTTAATCCAACGAGTTGTTTTTTATCTTGAATTTTCTACAAGATTTAGGCAACATCTACAGTTAAGGTAGGTTGTCACATGTTGCAATGTTTATCTACCTATGTTACGTATTAACCAGAAACGGGAAGTCGCCATTGATATAGCGATTGGCCCACTTAGTTTAATTTAAAACAATAACACCTACGACAAGATTGATTACAGTCGTGATACTGCAAAGGTAAGTAGGTGTGTTATAGTAAAACCTACGAGGAAAAACTGGGATAATCTATATTATCCCAGTTTAAGTAGGTACCCGGTAGATTTTTATTATTATTTATAAACCTTTTTTCGCGCATCGTTATTCTAGGGAATTGATAAAAAAAACAAAGGACTATCAACTCATAATAGGTGCAAAGTCGGTCTAGCTAACAAGTCCATTAGGTACAACAATAACACAATTAGTAAGAGTAATTTAGCCAAGGTACCTACATAGAAATATGATAATAATTTTGTTTCGACAGCTCACAATCAACCTCAACTTTACATTCACCGAATAATAACAACAATTATTTCACAAGGACATCCTGGAAGCAACCGCAAAACCATTATTTTATCGTTTATCAAACCAAAACTTACCAATTTAAAGTAGAATGTCCTTCAAAGTTTCTGTTTGTTATGTTTTTTTTTTCACTCGCGGTCACTTTGACGTGAGGATAGTTTGACAGATGTCAAAAATAGGCGGGATATGTAGCAGCGCGGCGGCGATCGCGCGGCAAGTGAGGGAGGCCGAGCAAAACTACGACTACGAAACAAGTATTGCGCGAACGATTGCGACACTTACACGGTCCGGTTTACATGTGGCGTTTTAAAAGCCCATTAATATGTTTTGTATAGATATGTTATTTCGTTGCGTATTGTGTACGAAATTACTTTATGATTTACCTTGGTTAAAATGATTTACCAACTGCGCGTGGACGCTAAACAAAAACATCTATTTTGTATTATGACTACCTTACTCAGCCGCGGCTTCGCGCACTTGATATCTACCAGGATAAAAATGTAGCCTTTGTAGTTTAATATACTTAAGTAGGTAGGTACTTATATTCAGTTTTTTTGTGAAATATTTCAAGTTTCAGCCAAATACATTCAGTATTCAGTAGTTTTCACGGAACAAACGTAATAATGTATTTAAACGTTAGTAAGAACTAATGTTTTTCATACTTTCTTATATGAATATTTAGCCAAGTCAAACCGAATCATCCACTAATAAAATGATTATAACTTAGGCATCTAAGTAGGTAGGTACTTCTTCTTTCATTATGATGACATAAGAGCTATTTTACTTTTAGCGTTTATTTTGTTAAAGCGTGAAAACCGCTACGTGTGCACGAGGCGTCCTAAACCGCAGCAACATAACCGCACTTCTTATCTTGCCGGCTCATTGCGCATGCGCACAATCGCCAATCGAGTGTTGATGCGCCAGATTGACATGTCACAAATCTGAGACGCGACCCGCATTCTGACCAGTCTCAGGGCGTCTACTCTGCAAAACGAAAAACGAAGTTTCGTGACAATTTTCGGGGACAGCTTATGTTGGTGGATACTGAATTCGTAATAGTTCACCAACATAATTAGAACCCGAAAATTGTCACGAAACTTCGTTTTTCGTTTTGCAGAGTAGACGCCCAGCTTACTACAAGGAAGTCGCTACGTGTGACGTACATAACCTTTAATGATGTTTAAATTTGGAATGTTCGCAATTGCTTTTTTTATTGACACAATTTGTGCGCTAAGGCTAGTGGTTTTAATTTCAATAATCGTTGCAGTTTATGAGTAGGTAGGTAACATTTTACATAGTAGGTAGGTACCTACTAACTAAATTAGTAAGTTTCCACTTAGATAATGTGTAATTTCCCAGAAGCTACTTGTAGAGAGATAAAAATGGATTTTTAAAGTCCTATTTAATAGGTTTCACCTACATTTATACCTAATTTCATCCTAATATCCACCTCTTTTATTACTTAGGTAGATAGGTAGGTACCTACTATTTGTACCTTCCAAAAAGATCTTTAAGTACCAAAGAGATTCCTCATAGGTACCTACGACCCAACAATAATGTTTTTTACTGCAATGAGATAGTTTTTTTCAATGTAAAAGTTAATGTTATTTTACATTGATTTGGAATTTTGTAAAATAACAAGAAATAAATTAATCATACATTGGCTAGCGCAAAAATTACAATTAGCATACATTTTAGCAAAATTACAATATCAAAACAATACAGTTTAACGCTCTATATTACTTTACAAATTGTATAGTGAGTCCAGGTGTTCATCAGATTGTAATACAATAAAGCCGTGTTTAATCCAACTTGTCAATATCTATTTCTTTTATATTGTTAAATTGTTATTTTACCAAACAAGCAAGTTCGTTTAAGCCAATGACCAACTCTGGGCTGAGTTTTTAGGCCTCCGTCATGGCTTAACGACTTTAAAAGCTGGGCCCTTACTCTGCAAAACGAAAAACGAAGTTTCGTGACAATTTTCGGGTTCTAATTATGTTGGTGAACTATTACGAATTCAGTATCCACCAACATAAGCTGACCCCGAAAATTGTCACGAAACTTCGTTTTTCGTTGTTCCAGAGTAAGGGCCCTGGAACCGACACTTTAACGTGCCCGCCGAAGCACGGAAGCGCTCAGTAATGCCACTTGCGGTCACTCATCCTAGTTGCGACCGCTCAGAACGTCGTCCTGCCGGCAAGCTTCGCCACTGTTATCAGGTAGGGTAGAGGTACTAGTTAGTTTATTATTATACCTACATACTAGCGACCGCCCTTGATTCCGTTCGCGTGAATTTGAAAGAAAGAAAGAAAAATCATTTATTCTTGTAGGACCTCAAGGATCACTTAAGTTTCGTTTTACATGCTAGGTGATTCTAATGCCTGTTCCAACGCGACTCCCTACATTTTGTCCTAGTAGCCTAAAAGAGGCTGAAAGTTTAGTTGAAATGTTAAGTTGGTAAAACGACTTTAGGTGAAATAAAATGAAATAAAGTTCCCTCAAATGAAGTCTTGTTTGAATAAGTATTACTTAGTTGAATCGTCATAGGTGAAATGTAACAAGTTATACGTTTAAGTAAGACGTAGATAACCCGAATAATCTTATATAATTATATTTGTTTCAGTCGTGTTCGTTTGAATTTTTTCATAAAACTGAGGTACCTACCAACACTCTTGATCACTTCCTAATCGGGAATTCTTTAGGCCTATCAGCTTATGGATACTAATCTCTAAAGTAGTTAATCCATCCAGAATGTACTGCACTGTTTCAATCGTACTTAATAGGCACTCGACTTGTTACAAAGATTCCATACAACCTTAAAAACATCGCCGATTTTAAGGGTTTTTAATTTTATACAGTTGCACTTTAGGAGTCTTAAAAACTGTTCAACGAACTTATGCTACTCGTACTTGTTTGTACTGTTCTTATGTACTTACTTACCTATTTATAAATAAGTGAGGCAAAGAGAGCATAAGTTAAAGTCAAATACTTTGAGTAGAAGTTCTGACTCAGTGTCTTTGACTTGAGTTCCTAAACTCTTTGCTCTATAGGACCCAAATTGGCCTTATTTCATAACACAAATTACTTAAAAACTCAATTTATTTAGGTATTCAATTTAAATTATCATTACTTACATCATCTATTAATTACATTAAACCTGTAGTGGCTTATTAAGATACCTTAATTTGAAAACCTAATAATCTAATCTAATTTAGTAATAAATTGATTATGAATAAGGATTGTGAATTTACCTACTTATAGGTATCTGCTTACATTGATAACTATTTGTATATCAATATCATATATTATCATGACAGCCTAATTATGCGTATATGCTGAACTATTATTGATGTACTTTTAACATAATGAGAACGAATAAATGAATCTTGATCTTATCTTATCTAAGAAAAATGAAAGTCCGAAGTCATAAACTAATAAAGTTACAACTTACCGTATTCTGTAGTAAGTCTTCAAAGTCCGAGCCGTACTGTCCCGCACGCGTGCACCTCACAACTGGCAGGGAGCGTGCGCGATAGCGTTAATAAGTAATTTTGTGTATCTTTGCAATTGAAGCGTGAATTTAAGATACTGAAGCATATTAGCATTTACCTACTTAATGTATCTGCGTACAATCATTATCCTTAGCAAAAACATTAGAGCATGTAAAGAACAAAGAAGAAAGGAATATTTTACAGTGTTAAACTACACTTAGGTTTGCCTAGAGGTCAGGCAACTCGGCTTCGGAGCAATCGCTTGTATCTACGCAGGTTCGAATCCTGTCGGAGCTGTTAACTTGATTTTTTATTTTTAGGTAGGTTAGGTAGGACTATATATATACCTACCCAATAATTGCGGTTTAACACTGTAAAATTTAAACTGTAATTTTTTTATTAAATTGACTTCAATAACGTAAGATAATATAGAATACATATTATATAGAATAATATAGACCAATATAGATACAATAATATAGAATAATATAATAAGATAATATATAATAACGTAAGAGAGCAATTTTCTGCACTCTTCAGGCGCTTTTCTCGCTCTTGAGTTAAGAACTTTGAAGATCTTTAGTTTTTTATATGGGAGGTCCCATATAAAAAACTGAAGATCTTCGGAAGGAACCTTTCAAGCAAAATTAGTAATTTCGATTTTGAAAATTCAATAAAAGTCTACTATTGACGGAACAATGTGAACTGAAATGGTGAACATACATAAAAAATACATACAGTGGAACAAAGAACCTCTTCGTTTTTTTTTAAATGGTCCTAAAGTTTTTTTCTGATAATATTACTCAGTTTTAGTAAAAATGAACGAACATTATTTTTGGAAACAAAAGGTGAACTTAAAAATTTAGGCCATGTAGAGGCAAAAATTACAAATCCTTTAGAAGAGATGCCAATTGAGTATAATGAAACTTCAAACTGAGTTTTATTATTTTACTTATTATTATTATTATTATTCTTCATCATCATCATCCTACTAATATTATAAAGGTAAAAGTTTGTGTGTAAGTGTGTTTGTTACTCTTTCACGCTCTAAGGAGGGATTTAAATAAAATTTGATACCAGAATTCCTTATACCCTGGATTAAAGAATAGGCAACTTTTAATCCCGGTATTCCCACGGGAACGGGAACTATACACCGCGGGGCTCTAAGTTTATTTATTAATTGTATTTATTGTTATAAACTTAGATACCCATAGGTAGCTAGGTACCACATAATAGAATATTATTCTAAAACATATTATCTAGAACTCATAAATAAAAACAAATTAACCGCATATTACGCTGATTTAAATTCTGATTTCAAATAGCTGCAATTATTTGGTAATACCTGTTTAGTTAAGTAGATGGGTAAATCAATATGCCGAACTTAACCTTGCACGATTTATTTTAGTTTTATGTGTCTTATATAAAAAAGACGTGGTTGGAATATTAAACATTAAACTAATAATATAAACAGCAAATTCAACAAAATATTTTAAATAATATTAATAGACCTAAAATTTATTTATTTATGAACAAAGAAACACACAGGAACAAAAAATATCTACACTTCTTAACCTAAACAACTAAATAAATAAAAGGAACTGTGTATTCTATCCAAAATATAGGTATAGAACTAACTAAAGATAGAAGACATAAGTACCTACATATAAATAATATGTATTAGGCCAACATCTCATCATTATCTTCCTGCCCTTATCCCACATTACATGGAGTCAGCACAACATTGTAACCTTCCTATTCTGCAGTGGGCGAAAGCTCGCCTGAGACGCAGATGTTGCGGGTTAGATCCCCGCTGTGGAATAAATGTTTGTGTGCGCATGCGCCACAGAGGTTGTCAAACAAACTCGTCTTATTAGGCAATCTATCCTTTAGATATATTTATGGGGTAGTCAGAGGCACTCAAAATATATATTTAGTACCTACATGTCCACACTGCATTCCTACCTAAATAACTAATTGGTTTCCATAGTGACTATGAACCTACCCTCTATGTATTTTGCGGTTATGCCAAGGAACATGACATCTTTTAAATATAGGTATTCAGGTAGATAGCCTAGATAGAGGTACTTAATCATAATCTACTTGTAAGTACATGCTTGTACCTGTAGAGATAGTGAACAAAGAAGTTACGCTATTTAATCGATATCACATAAAATATTTGTAGCAATTATGACGAAAGTACCAGTTCAATGATTTATCATATCAATAAAATAACTGAACAGTGGTTTGTTGATCAATCTCAGATCTTTAAAATAAGCACACTCTGTAAAGGACATTCATGATTTATGACGTTGTTTTTTTATCACAAGTCAAGGAGACTACTTACATTATTTCAGCTATTTGACTTGTTATAAGAAAAAAGTCGTTGGTTAAGTCCCGCAGGCTTAGCTTAGTAGGCTTAGTACCTAGTATTACGAATTTGGCGACCGCAACGATACGATTAGTCTTGATATGTTTTTTTTTTGTACTGCACAGTTGGGAGAGGTACAAGTAATCATTAAAACAACTCAAATACTTAAATATTTAGGTTTTATTAATATTTTCGTAATCACGTGACATTAAACACCGTGAAGAATTATAACATCAGGGCCTTACAAATCCCATACCGTAGCATAAAACAGCGTACCTACTTAGGTAAAAGAAATTTTGTCGAAACCGAGTCTAAAAACTTGCAATTACTAGTTTTTCGAATTTTGAATATCAATAATCTATAGTAGGTACTTACCTAAGTCGTATTGTTATGCATAGTTTGTATCTTGTTAAAGATTTTTTATCTTATACTTATTTTGAACTGCATATTATTGACCTCATCTTCTCATAAATGTTCCTTACGCTAGGTGATGCTTCTAATTTCGATATCATACAAGACGCCATGACAGCATGCGAGCGTTTTGGTGTGAAATATAAATGAGTTCCTAGAAATGCAAAATAAACCAACTAAACGTTCGATTTTTACTGAAATATTAATCATAATATATTTGACTGCGAGACACACTATAAACTACTTTCTGAAAAATCGGCAACAGTGTAATTATTGCTTATAAATCGCTAATCTGTATAATCTTAGAGCTAATTATCTAATTGTTAATAATCTACAGTGGCATTGCTATTACGAATTAGCGAAAAAAAAAAAAAAAAAAAAAAATTATTGCTGACGCGTTGCAGTTGCTTTGCTATCGCGAGATAAAAAGACGAGATAGAAAGAGAAGAGAAATTATTTTTATCTTCTAAAAACTAGGTATTTTTAGAAGATAAAAATAATTGATAGAATCGACATAAAAGTGTCTGGAGGACGAGTTTAGCATCTACCTACAAGTTATCTGATAAATCCATTCTGTAGTAACCAAATGGTGGTATAATGTACCTACAGTATTAGCGTAGCATAGATTGACAAAACAAATACGTATAATTGACACTTTTTATCAAAAACAAAGTTAATCCTCTTGAAACTGAAATAACAATGACGCAAGTAAATGAAATAAAAAAATGTAAGTCAGAACTGTTCTATTTGTTTTCACTAGAGTAATTTTTCATCGCACTATGTTTCTCCGTAGGTACGTAATATTTTCAGCACTACAAAAATGTAATTCTCCAAATAAATGATTAAATTCTTTTATACTTCAAGAAGTCCTTGACACTACAGCATATTCTAGGGCCCTTGATATTGCGTGCGATGGCAACAGCGAGCGCGCGACTACTTCGTTCGTCTTTCTATCAACGATTATGATAAGTAAATTGTATAAAAGCTGATGATAAGAATGGTGCCGTGAGCAAAACGGTTAGGAGGGTACAGCCACTGAATGTTCGTGTGGCTCTGATATCGCTTTTAGGTCGCCTGAAGGAAACAGTCATGGCTATACGGCTTGAATGAAAGCACGAAAGCTCAGGACCGACCATTTAACATGCTCTTCAGGTCACGGAAGCGCAAGACCGATAATTTAACATGCCCACCAAAGCACACAGAAGCGTAGGACCGTCAATTTAACATGCCATGCCTGGCCTGCCTACCTGCCTGCCATAACTGAGCGCTGTCTCCCAGCCCGGGGCTATAGCATCGTTGGCACACAATATCACTTTAAAGCACTAGCTCTCACACAATTTACACACTAAAATCAACAATCCATTACCAGTGAAACTATTCTCCGTTACGTGGAGGGGCCGATGCCGGATCAGGGAGCCGCCCGTAGTTGGTTGGTACTCGTGCATGGCTTGAAGCAGAAGAAGGAGACCAACTTTAAGTCGTAGGTACCTATGTACTCCGAGTGGCTGCATAGCCAAAATCAAAATATGTACATGTTCAGGCCCGGATTTAATAATAATATTGGCGAGTCTCCGCCTGCCATTGTTTCGGCGGGTGCCATAGTCTCCATACTTTCCCGGTAACCAGTCCACTACCATCACACTCCCATAGCCTAGTACTTAGTAGCTTACCACATCTGTATAGTCCTGCACAGACCGGAGGCTGCTTTTGGATGCATTTTTATAGTGTTATACAGGGTAGCCGCCGGTATGTGTCTCCATCACAATAAGATCAAAAATGTCAAAAGAGCCTCTGTGTGTTGGCTTCGGCCCCATGCATGCCTATCAAAAGTCCGGGATTCCATAGTTCCGAGATACGAAAGTTGACATATATAATAGGTACCTAATATTCGTTTAATTCGGACAACTTAATCTTTAACTTAATAAACTAATTAATTACTACCTTAATTTAGGGAAGGGCAAACTGTTGCACTTGGCCCTATATTTTATATTCAAAACCTCTTGACATTGGCCTGGTTTCAAAATCCCCCTATTTTGGTAATACTATACTACTTAGTACTGTCTGCAGCTGAATTAAGTACTAATGCTACAATGATTAAAAAACAAAATGAGCTAGGTAGTATTTAAAATATGGTTAGATATGGAAAACCCTATAATTATTATATCGATATTACATCACGCAATGAGTTCTTAAAATATAATTATTTTGCTTTGCTTATTCTGGAATGACCACTTAGTAGTACTCGCTGCTCTCGCTATATTTCGCGTGTCCAAAGTGTTGCCCTGCAACTAAAAAAAATTTTTGATGCCTGCAACACAACCAAATCACATCATTCGTTCTTTCGCGTTCACTCGCGGTGTCGTCGATTTTTTATCGAAAATTTTCAAAAGCAAAGAAATTATAGTTTCTTTCCGAAATCTTGTGTTGTAGTGGTTTAATAAGTTATAGTGGTCATTTGCAAAGTGTGGATATCATCCAGAGCTGGTCAAAATGCCAAGATGTTGGAAAAATTGGAAAGGCGCAAGGATGAAAGTAATGGAAGCTAAGGGCTATTTTATGCCTTTTTACGTTATTATACAATCCACACAGGAGTGGTAAGACATCTACTTATTTATCAAAAAGTCTCAATAATAACGATTGTTCCCAAGAAATTTTCAAATTCACCAACCGTGGCTGGCTGTGAAATCGGCAAGGCCGATCGCCATCTTGATGGCCTAACCTTCAAGTTCAACGTTTTTGGGCGATTTGTTTTTTGTTATCCAGGTACATCGTGAGCTTTTTTCGGGGAAATCCTTAGTAGCTACCTTACACGTAAAATAATACTTTTTGTGTAACATTAAGTATCCAGTCCGTTGGATTGGTTGTACATAAAGTGGAACAAGTAAATATAAGGAACATAACAATATTATATCCCCTCCGTTGAAAGGGTTGTACAGTAAAACAATAAGGTTCTCAACATGTTATAAAATATGTATTGTGGTACAATATGTATCCCCTCCGGTGGAGGGGTGGTGCACCTAGTAAGAGAAACAAGCAAACAATAAGGTTCTCAACATGTTATAAAATATGTATTGTGGTACAATATGTATCCCCTCCGGTGGAGGGGTGGTGCACGTAGCTACTAAGAGAAACAAGCAAACACTAAGGTTCTCAACATGTTATAAAATATGTATTGTGGTACAATATGTATCCCCTCCGGTGGAGGGGTGGTGCACCTACTAAGAGAAACAAGCAAACAATAAGGTTCTCAACATGTTATAATGTTATAAAATATGTATTGTGGTACAATATGTATCCCCTCCGGTGGAGGGGTGGTGCACCTACTAAGAGAATCATGCAAACAGTTCCTAACATGACATGTAATAAAATATGTATATATAATAATCCTCTCCGTTGAGGAGGTTGAACTCAAGAAATCTAAAAAATGAACCAACATTAAAGTAGGTACTAACTACCTATTGTGACTACAAATTGTGTGTTTTACAATTGTACGTGGCAGAGAGTGACTTAAACAGCTCATACATGGTAATGCTTGTTCTGAAGAACTTAGATTTTTTAATCTTACTTATGACGGTCAATTTTGAAATTTGAATTAGAAATGCTTGAGATTAAAACCTCAGAGTAAAGAGGTAACAACAGCTGAAGCCTCGGGAAAGCCTTTAAGACAAGGACTTTCAAATGGAATCCTTACTAATAAAAAGTCGGACTAAAGTTGACAAACAATGAAATAAAAACCCCTTGAAATGGCAAACTGTGGGAGGCTCCAAAGTTAAATGTGGAATTATCAGGTATTCTGAACCTAACAGCAAAAGCATGACATAGACTTCTTCAAGAACATAAAACAAAAATTAGACAGTCAACATGAAACAAAACTGGGCCAAAAATATCTTTCAAAGGCAAGATGGCACTCTCTCCGTTGGAAAGAGATTACCAATGAACACATTGGGTATTTATTACATTTTTTAGAGGAAGAAGCTGTATAAGAATTGGCCCTAGTTATACTAATGACCTATAAAAGCTAGGAAGCTTTTCTATAAAAATGGTTGGTTATAAAGTAAAGAACTACCAACAGCCCTAACATAAGTACCAGAACAGCCAAACGACGGGCTTATGCCACCACCCAGACCTATCCAACAAAAGCTGGGCCAAATATCCGTGGAGGTTTGTTTTGTTGGTGTGCTTTAAGGTATGTATTTATTTATTATGGATGCTGGATGGGACAGAATTGCACAAGATTCCACTATCTTAGTTGGTTAAAAGGATAACTTTTCATGCTTTGCCTGAACAATCACTTATGCCACATAATAATAATTATGTAACCAAATCTAAAAAATTGTTATTCCACAAGGGATAATAAAACTTTTAAATCAAATAATGATTGTGTCATATCAGAATGCAAAGCTGAATAGGATTAATTTTGGTCCAGTACATAGGTACTATGTATGATTTAGTATCCCCAAAAAAGGATGGACACTAGGTACCTGTAGCTTTATTTTAAGATGAGTTTAAACTTATATAACTAAGTTTGTTGAAACTTCTTACTTTAAACACAAATTAAAATTGGTTTTACTTTGTGTAAAATAGAATTGGAAAATCATACTAATTAGATTCAATTAATTCAAACTATAAAAATATTTAATCAAATAAATGGATATTATACTTTCTTAGTAATGGGTTTACATTAACAAGAGGGTCATAGAAAATAATGAGAGAACAAGGTACTTACTAGAGTAGTTATTTATTTAAAGAAATTGATTTCCTTGGATATCATTAAATAATATCAATAATAAAGTGGTTAATTAAGTAGGTACCTACTTTTATTATACAAATAAAAATATTATGGTGAATATTTTCTTATGGTTTTGTAAAAATACAATTTCATAGCTTTGGTACGTTGTGGGGGGGGGGTACTATGATAGTAGATTAATGAAAATAACCGAACCGATGAAGCAAAGTTTTATTTTTATTTATTTGGCAGAATAAGATCAGAACATAGTTGGTAGTTGTTTTTGCTAGCCTAGGAAAAAAGTTGACCTACGTTAGGTTTGTTTAGATGTATTTCTGTAATGAAATATTATGAAAGCGAAAGGTAGCTTAGGTCCCTTTAAGCAATATTAGGTATTATTGTTATTATTATTATTTTTTTTTTGCATGGAAGTGTTATGCATTTTAGAGGTTGAGACATACTTAAAAATATGGTTAAAATTAAGTAAGTTCATCCAAATAGTCAAATTCCTCAATTTAATGACCCTACCTGGCAATTTTCAGTATTAACATAGATATCTAGACAATACAAAAACTAAATTTGAATCTTGTCACTCAAATCAAGATACAGAATGAGAAGTAAGAAAGCCAGTACATTTTTGTAAGGATTGTGGACACTTGGTCCTCCAGACATTTATTTGTTTGCTTAAGGCTAAATAAAAAATGTGAGAAATATACCGATTGTACCTATAGCTTGACATGGTAATCCTTTTACTTGGATGGTAGTGCTTCTACTTTGAATTAAAGAAACTTTTCTTTAATGCATTTCTACATGTTTTAAAAAAGTGAATGTCACTTTAAAAATGATTACGTATGTTACTTAAAAGGTATAAAAGGCTTAAGGTACTTATTAGGTAGTTAAAGATAAGTATTTTATTGTTTCTAATTTGGCCTTTTCAGGTATGGGTATTCAAGAGTAATCAAGCGTGTTTAGATACATTTTTGCACCTTGTGAAAATCTATAAAATCTTTATTCAAAGTCAACTCAACTCTTCTTACCTAGGGGGCTTGTTATTAGGCAATAATAATTATGAAGGGAATAATGGTAGGACAAAGCGCAATAGAAGTAAAAATAAAAACTAGGATTCGAAAAATAGTGGCAGTAGGTATGGTAAGTTAGGAAATCAGAAAATAGTGTTTATGTTTTATTTTTAATTTGGTTATTTAATGACCGTCTTTGTTAAAGGTGCTTCTTAAACTGCAAATTGTTTAGCTTTGTCTGTCACTTTTAATACATAATCTATTAATCATTTTGAAACAGTCGCCTTAAACGTGGTTCTAAAGGAATTTTAAGAATAAAACCTATGTGCCAAAATATAAAGCCACTTGGGATTGGGAGCATAGGAGCCACATTATGGTTCTGTTTTTCATAAGACAGTGGCATTCTCTTATTAAGAAAATTTTGATTAAAAAGACTGCTTTGTTTTTGACTCCTACATAGCAGAGTCCAAACACTAAATGTTAACAGTTATAACAGAGTTCTTTTTGTTTTGTTATATACCTACCTAGTTAAGAAATCAACTGCTTGGAGCAGATGTATCTTGCCAAGCCAGTTATTGTCTTTTAAAATACCTTTCATATGATTGGTAAATAGGTACTAAACAACTAAGATGTGATGATGAACTATTAAAATATGAATTACAAATTGCTTTTTAAGAGACCTCTTAAGAGAGCCACATCCTAGTTTATCAGTAGAAAGGTCTCGGTGGGACAAGTCCTTACAGCGTTTTTAAGTCAGTAGGGTGAACCTCTTGATAATGGATGTTTGCAAAGCAATTTAATTGTAGGTATTAGTTTAGAACTCTTCAAATAGTAAAGATTTTCAAGTTTCTTTTGTTAAGGCATATGGGGTGCCTCTAGTTAACAGTATAATGTAGAAACCATAGTAAATGTTCTACCTACTTACCTTGGTGATTTAATATGGAAGTATCATTTGTAATAAATTAAGTACTTAGGTATAATGTTACTACATTGAATGGGTTTTTAATGTTTAACTCTAAACATCTACTAAGTGGTCATTCCAGAATAAGCAAAGCAAAATAATAATAGGATTAAACGAACTAAAAGTGAAGTTCTATCCTTATTATTTAATTTGCTTATTCTGGAATGAGAATTTCCCTACCCATCCCAAAGCTATCATGCGCATAGCTTCTTCCCATGGGTCTACTCATTTATTTATCTCTGAACGTAATGATGTGATTTGGTTGTGTTGCAGGCATCAAAAATTTTTTTTAGTTGCAGGGCAACACTTTGGACACGCGAAATATAGCGAGAGCAGCGAGTACTACTAAGTGGTCATTCCAGAATAAGCAAATTAAATAATAAGGATAGAACTTCACTTTTAGTTCGTTTAATCCTATTATTATATTTAGTTAAGTAGGTATTACCTACTAGGTATTTGTTAGGCATAGTCAAAAATAGGAAGATAGAATTGTTAGTCGAAATTTATTGCAATTTAGTAGTTATAAATACAAAAAATTAACAAAAATAGAAAAGTACAATTAACAATAAATTGTATAAAAATGTTACTAAGATAGTGGTCAAGGAAGCCCTTTAGTGTTATTATATTTATTATAACAAAATAAATATAATTATCAATCACAGTCAACGCCTATTACTTTATTATAGGTATAATTCCTATTTAAAATAAATACATGAAAATATATAGTTTATTGCTCACCTGCCGAATTGGAATGTTGAGAATAATAAATACAGGTATTATTAATTACAAATAAATAAGTTCAATAGGCATAATTATTATTTCGCGCATTACCTTAGATAAAGAGCTATTGGCAAGTATTTTCACTGAAAAAAATATTTTTACATAATGAGGATAGGTACCTACACTTTTTATAGCAAACAAAATGTATTTCTACTACAATGATGAACATTTGTCAATGTTATCGCTTTCGCGTTGTTATGTTATGGTACCTACGAGGTGCCTAAATAACTACCTAGGTAGTTATTTAGTTATGGTACCTATTAAAACTCTAACAAATAGTATGTATGCCCTAATTTGGTAGGTATGATAAGTCAATACACTAGGTATCCTTTACACTAGTCAAACGAAAAGCGCCTGAAGCTTTTAATCGGCAATACAATTCGTCAGTGCTATAAATACGAATAAAGCTTGCTCGCACTAGCTGGTCAACATGACAATCGGCAGAAGTATCGGACTGCACATAATAGTCAAAATCAAAATCAAACCAAAATATGACACCTTTGTCTCTATCAGACTGTTCGCGACTATGGCTGTTGTACCTAATATGTTATGACGAAACAGGCTAAATAAAGCGGCAAACTTTTGTCTACATAAATTCGCTTTTATAAATACACATTTTGCCCCATTTTAGAAAAACCACTTTACCTTACCCTCATTTTGGTAAGTAATTATAGGTTCGGAACTAATGCTCTAAGGATTCTTAACGATGCTGACATTTTACTGACAGTGTTCCGTGTGGTCTACCACCGAGCTCTTTTTCCAACCGAAGAAGAAGTAGCCAACACCCAACCCACCGACCAGCGCCATGCACAGCCACACATTGTACAACATAAACACCAACATGAGGATGTAGGAGGCAGTAGATTGGATGATGTGTATACATGTTTGGATCACGTGGCCTGTTGACAGCATTGAGTATCTGGAAGAGAAATATATAATATTAATTGTGGTTTTTTTTTTTTTTTTTTTAGCTTGAATTTAATTTATTTACAGAAACTAAACTAATACATATTTACATAACTGTACAAAATACAATTAGAACCAGTTGAGCCACCTAAGGATCGTTACAAACGATCTATAGGTAGCTCTAATTGTGGATTATAACGTTGATTTGATGAGTTCTCATCCCATACACGAGTAGGTATAGGTCCTAAGTAAGTAAGTTCATTAGTTAATTAATACATTTACATATATAATAAAGCGAAAGAGTTTGTTCGTGTGATGATTATTTTGTGCTATGACTTTGGCGCCCCAGGACCTGTCCGGGGCTATTGCCCTGGTTTGCCCCCCTAGTTTCGGGCCTGCCCTAGTGCCTCCTAGTATCCCTCTTTTATAGACTTGATGCAGCCTGGTTAATACTCTACTACTGAACAAATGATTAGGGTATGTCATGGAATAAGTTGTGTAGTATTTCACTAATTCCGAAATCATTAGAAAAGCCCGGGCCCCGGACTTTTGCCACCCGGGTTTTCTGGCTCAGTCCGACCTTGCAATGGCCAGTTAAATTGAACACAGCATTTGGATGAAATAAATCTCACGCACCACTGGCCCCACGCTCTTCTTAGTGATATTGACCGTGGAGTCTCTATAGACCGTCTCTAGTGTCACGGTGACCACGGTCTACCAAAAATGTGGTTTTTCACTGGAGCTTGACTAGCTTGACTTCTGCGAGAGTGGGCTGGGCATGTACCAAATATGTATTTGGACATACCTCTGACTACCCCCTTAGACATCTTCCAAAGGATTTAAAAATTGCCTAAAAAGATCTGAAAAGAAATGTCTACCGCTCCCTGGGATACAGACGTGATCATATTTCATATTTTTTTTCTTGACTAAGGTATTTTGATTGAATAAAATGGATCACTGAAAAGAAAGCACGGCAGCAAACCGTGTTCGTTGTCCTGATTCTTCACAGTGTTGCTCGTGAAGGAACAGAAGAAGAATCACCTCTAGCTTTTAAAATATTTAAATGTGATGTGATTATAACTTATATATCATTTGTGCTTTATAAGTGCAACTCACTTGACAACAGCAGTGCCCCCACCACTGGTCCCACACTCATTCTTCGCGATATTAACAGTGGAGTCTCCAGTAGCCGATGTAGCGCGCGTGTGGAGCGCCTCGCGGTAATACTTCAGACCCTCGTATAGGATTCCGGCCAGGAAGATGGCGGCTGCCGAGCCGACCAGCTCCCAAACCGTGGTGGTCCGCCAGCCGCTGAAGAGGATCTCATTACATACTCCCGTTTGAAACTGGAATGAGAAAGTAATTGGTTAATACTAGGCGTAGGTACTAGTAGGAACTATGGTCTTATTCATAAAGATTTGTCAATTTAATATAGGTTTTTTTTCTTGTTACTCTTATGTCAATGAAAAGCAACAGATATAATTATCTGTTTAGCTCAAGTAGGTTTACTATGCTTAAGGGGATAAGATTGTAAACGTTGACGTTGGTTGACGTTTTGTCAGTTTAGGCATGGTATAAAAAAAATAGATATATGTTATACATAATACATATCATAACATAGGTAGGCAGGCGATAGGCTTTGAGGTGTGTGTGTGTCCCGTGACATCGTAGCGAACGAATGAAACGAATTGTTTCTTTTTTTTCGAAAGGTGATCGAGAATTCGAGAGTATTCTTAGCCATGTTTGATGAAAATGAGACTAGCCATTTCCAAAATAATCAGCTTCGAATCCCGCGCTTAATTTCGGCTTTGAAATGTTTGAGTTCAAGCTTGGTTTAGGTAGGTTCTGATGGTGACCAGAATAAAATGAACAGAAAATGGTCCGATTTATTCGAAATTCGGTCATCGCGTTTACATGAGTGATATTTTATTTATTTCATTTTTGTGATGTCTTACCGTCATGGCCATGCCTTGGAAAACGCAGCCATTGTCCTCCATCTCTTGGCCATCGCGTCCGGGGTGGCTCTGGTCCATGGCGGCCATGTGCCCGCTGTGGTCGTGGTTATCCATCATGGCCATTTCTAGAAATAAACAATCAAACGTGTTATATATATAAGTCTTCAAAGTACGAGCCGTACTGTCCCGCACGCGTGCACCTTACAACTGGCAGGGAGCGTGCGCGATTATCTTTGCAATTGAAGCGTGAATTTAAGATAGGTACTGAACCACACACACTTAGGTTTGCCTAGTGGTCTGGCAGCTCGGCTTCAGAGCGATCGCTTGTATCTACGCAGGTTCGAATCCTGCCGGGGGTGTTAACTTTTAGTAAGATTTTTCATTTATAAGTATTATGTACTTAATACCCATACCCATGTGTGGTTTAACACTGTAAAATATATAAACCATGTGAATTTTTTATTAAACCGACTATAATAACGTAAGCAGAGAGCAATTTGCTCAGAAGAGGTGCCACATTTGGGAATAATAAAACTTCAAACTGAGTTTTATTATAAACAAGTAGACCCGCGCGGCTTCGCTTGCCGCTACTTTCCATAAAAACTTTGACACCCCGAGTTTCTATCCAATTGCACTTTCCTTTAAAACATTCCTATACAAACTTTGACACCTCATTGCTACATTTTGCTGTTAAATGACTCCTATTTTTTAAAGGCAATACATCGGTGAAAACTTTCACGCTTAAACTGCTGGGCAGATTTGAATGAAAGTTGGTACAAGAATTGATTATAACCTGGATAAAAAAATGTCAACTTTTCCCACGGGAACGGGAACTATTCACCGCGGGTAACACCGCGGGGCGCAGCAGTTTATTTATATATAAATTGTATTTACCTACTATTATTTGGCAAAACCTGTTTATTTAGATTGGTATCAATAAGCCGAACTTAAGGCTTCTGCGCTGTACGACTTCCCCATACAAACGTAATACCATAACCATTTGAAATTTGAGCATATCTTTAGCAAAGTATGCTATTATTCGTATTAGGATAGCATTTAACTAGGTTTCTGCCAGAAGCTTTTTTCAAAATACTTAGCTAATGTGAAATTAAACCGAATCGCATTTTGCATATTTTTACATCATAGAAGACATGTTTTCTTAATATTTATATAGTATTAAACACTAGGATATTTTAAGTTTCCTTCTGAAAGAAACATAGCTTATATGGTCTAGTATCAGAAAAACAACACTGTGTGAAGAATAAAATCAATTTTCAGTCATAATTTTTGGGACTACGGGAGACAAGCAAATTCCTTGCAAAATAGCCATGCATTTACATTTAATACATTTTTAACCTTTTCTAACAGTGCGTTTGTGTGCGTGTGTCACGCACGCTCACGCACACAGATGCAAAATGACAATCACACCAAGATTTTGTCGTGTGTCGATGTTTGAACGCGCGAGTAATTGAATTTTGCCGAGCCACGTCGCCGGACTCTTAACCTTGCACTCGCACGATTTATTTTAGTTTTATGTGTCTTTTAAAATAAAAGACGTGGTTGGAATATTAAACATAAACTAATATACTTAAATCACACCAACCTATAATAATAGTGGCAATTCTGAGTGTCGCAAAAGCTAAACTAAGCTAACTAAAATTGTTGCCGTCCCTTTCATAGCGATGGGAATAAAAAGGATGGCAATAATTTTAGTTAGTTTAGTTTAGCTTTTGCGACACTCCGAATTGCCCCCATTGTGTACCTATGTTTTACAATAAATGACAATTCTTCTTCTTCTTCTGTAAAAACATAAATAGCAAATTCAACAAAATATTTTATATAATAACATGTAGGTATTAGGTCAACATCTCATCATTATCTCCCTGCCTTTATCCCACATTAGGTAGGGTAAACCCAGGATAGATGCCTCAATGGGATAGATGCCTCGTTTTCAAAAAACACAACTTCCCGAAATCGCACATACTAATTAATAGGTTAAATAAGGAGCGTACGTGCCTCATTCCTAAGGCCCAAAAGGCAGTTGAGCAGAGTATACTGGGTTTTCTTGTGTGTGCGATTATCTGCGCGGTGAACGCAGGATAACGCGTCAAAGTTATAAACATGAGTATTCAGTGTTGCATAACTTTTAATGTGGTCATAAATTCTCTTAATTTTTTTTTTATGTTAATACTCTGGTACTTTGAGTAGGGTAGGTAGTTCAACAGTGAACCAGGCAGCCACAATTAACCATCGTTATTTCTCAGAAATCTGACGTTGCCCATTTGTGCTTCTACCTGTAAATGATAGGCACATGTGTCCCCCCTCCGCACACCTGTTTGTGCAAGTCGCCCACTAATAACGGCTGTGTGAGAAGCGTTTGTTTGAAAATTGAACCAAAAAGTATGTTTTTTCTGCTGGCATCTTTGATTTTTTGTGTGAATTGTATAAAAGATATCACTTTTTTTATTACAAATATTAAATAAACATTTAGTTAGCTTTCTCATGTACCGCACGTAAGCTTAAAATAATAAGACTAAACCGTTGAAATTTTCAGATTAGTTCAAAGTATGTGCTGTGTCTCTCATTGAACCACATCGAGGTAGTTCACAATGAACCTGGTTTTTATGCTACTTGCTAAGTGTAATTTTCTAAAAAAAATAGAAACCTTGCTGATTTTGATTAAGGTTAATAATAAATAATAATAATTTTGATCTCTTTATCGTGATTTGAGTGTTTTTCCGTTAGTTATTCAAATGTTGTATAGGTTAAATGTAAATTTTTGACCGATTAAATGTAGGAAAATGATAAAAAAATAGAGAAAAGTGTTTTATGCTACCAAACCATAAATATCGCAATTAAAAGCATAAAAGTACTATGTATTTTCATATATTGCCCTTTATTAATGTTTTATAATATAATTACGCTACCCAAAATAAGGTGGTTCATTGTGGAAAATACCCCGGTTCACTGTGTACACCTAAGAGTACACATTGAACCAAATCTAATTTTTTTTTAAAAACCATGTATCTTCTAAACTAATAAAATTTGTAAAGAAATTTAAATGCAAATTGAAAGACAGATAAATTCACTAACGAACAGTGAAAAAACCGAACACAAAAACCCAAGAAACTCGAAGCTAAAGGCTTCCAAACTTTACCTGGTTCATTGTACGACAATGTACCCTATATACCTAGATGTCAATACCCACTCTATTGTATTTAGTTAGTTCTAAAATCCGTATCAAAAAGGATAGTTGCCCCAAATTTTTCGGGGGATAGGTGCCCTTGAGAAAATCTATCCCCTAATACTCTAAACATGTGCAGTGTTTGTTGAAAAACATAACTATGTTGTATTATACGTCGGAAACATTTTGTTGTGTTAGTAGGTACATACATTTTAAAGTAATAATCTTATAATGTACATATTTGTATACAATACCTAATGTTTGTAGGTGAACCATGCCACGAAAGTACAAAAGATAGGCAGGAGTAATTTTATGGACTTCAGAACAGCTGATACCTAATACAAAGTCAAATTCGACAGACAGAAACATTATTCTATAGGAATGCTCAAATAAAAATTGTATTTTACATATGTTGATTCTATAGGGCATCTATCCTCCTTAGCATTTTTATAGTGGGGCATCTATCCATATAGGTTGGCAACTATCCCCAAAAAAAAGGTTTTGCGAAAACTCAATTTCTGCACAATCAGTAATTATTAGGACTACAAAAACAAAGCGTAATGCAAGATAAAATATTTAACTAGCTATATTCATAGGAATTATTTATGGTAAATTAATAGTTTCAAAGTTACGAGGCTCTTTCAAAAAGTGGGGCATCTATCCTGGGTTTACCCTACATGGAGTCAGCACAACATTGTACCTAACCTTCCTATTCTGCAGTTGGCGAAAGCCCGCCTGAGACGCAGAGGTTGCGGGTTAGATCCCCGATGCGGAATAAATGTTTGTGTGCGCATGCGCCACAGAGGTTGTCAAACAAACTCATTTTATTAGGCAATCTAGATCCTTTTGATATATTTATGGGGTAGTCAGAGGCACTCTCGTATATATTTATTACGTGCCCACACTGCATTCGTACGTGATATTTTGCCAGCCATCATGTTAGTAACATGACATCTTTTAATTACTTAAAGGTATTCAGGTAGATAATCTGCTTGTAAGTACCTGTAGAGATAGTGATCGAAGAAGTTACGCGATATTATATTTATATTTTTGTTTTTTTTTATGACTGTTTGTTTTCCTAAGATGTAAAAATAAATAAATAAATAAATCACATAAAATATTTGTAGCAATTATGACGACAGATACAGTTCAATGATCTAACATATCAGTAGCTGAACAGTGGTTTGTTGATCAACCTCAGATCTTTAGAATAAGCACACTCTGTGAAAGACTGCTGATTAAATTCTTTTGACTTATACTTCAAGAAGTCCTTGACACTACAGCATATTCTAGGGCCCTTGAGATTACGTGCGATGGCAACAGCGAGCGAGCGACTACTTCGTTCATCTTTCTATCAACGATAATAAGTAATTGATATAAAAGCTGATGATAAGGATGGTGCCGTGAGCAAAACGGTTAAGGAGGGTACAGCCACTGAATGTTCTGAGCTAGTGTGGCTCTCGCTTTTAGGTAGCATGAAGGAAACAGTCATGGCTTAAAAGCACGAAAGCGCAGGACCGACCATTTAACATGCTCTCCAAATCACGGAAGCGCATGACCGACAATTTAACGTGACCCACCAAAGCACGCAAAAGCGTAGGACCGTCAATTTAACATGCCCTCTAAAGCACAGAAACGCTTTGCTTAGATACCTACTGTAGGTAATGTCTTATCTAGGAAAGTTACCTAGGTAATAATGGGTTTACCTCCGATGATCGCAATTTATTTAGCCATTTGCGTAAGGCCGATAAAACATTTGGAATAATGCCATCTGTAGGTATTCAATTGAGATTGTCCTTATATAGGTATTTATCTGTCTTTATATTTTTTTCTCATTCCCGGCCAAGCCACCTGTGCTCGCTGAAGGAGAGGGCCGTGGCCCAATACTCACTATTAGGCGACGGCGTCATGGGCAGTGAATGCGATACAGACAAAAGAATAAATTTATAAAAGCACCTAAGTTAATATCTTTGGTGTCGTGTGCAAATGAGTTAAGGAGAAGATTGCGTCTCTGAAGAAGAGAACCGTGGCCGACCGATCGCAACGCAACGCGTTAGATTCATTTTTCCAATGAATTGACAACGTATTGAATTGCCTGAGACTTAGGTTAAGTCTCAGGTGATAGGACTGATGATAGTTACCTACCATCAGTTTTCATTGGTATGGTAACTATCTCGATACCTACCTACACCTGCCGGTTATAAACTAACCTAAGTACACCTATTTCAAATGTATGGAATCTAGTGCAGCGCCGCTCCCGGTAACTTGACTGAACTAATACTTTTTGTTAGTAGGTATCTCTTATTGGTCTTTATTTTGTCTTTTTTAAACTTTTGCGATCAGAACACATTATAAAGCATATACAAACGGGAAGACTTCCCGCGACCACGGCTGGTGCAATCCGGTGGAAACGTCGGGCGAATATTAAAGGTAAAATTCGTGATAAATACCCGTTTGTATATGTTTTATAATGTGGTCTTTATTTGATGCAAAATGTAGGAATGATTTTAACTGGAAATTATTATGATTATTATACAAATCAATGATGATTTTAAATGTATCTAATATACCTAACTATCAAGGGATTCTTTAACCGAAAGATGATGCAACATTGCAACAGAGGTCTTGTCAATGTTAATAGATGATTAAATCTATAGACTTGATAAGGATTGGCGCCGTGTGCATAATGAAAGCCTGATTTTAGGATGATTTACTTAAAATAACATTATTTCGATTATAATCTTACCTACCTACCTAGGATAAGATTAATAGTGTGGTGTGCAAAACTGTTAAGGAGGAGTTACCCTAAAAACCTAAGTACCTACCTAAATTATGCTGATCATGGAAAACCCAAGTACCTTAGTACTTTATTATCTTTAAACACTGTATGTAACCCACGTTTCGCAATTAAATAAATATTTCCCCCTACTCCCAAACCGACGACGATAGTAACTACCATAGCCAATAATCGCAATTCAGGTTTGTTGATGGAAAATTTTAAACTGATTATAAATTGGTAAGATGCATCGATTTCGGTTTTGGAAGTAAGAGCCCTGAATATGAAGTGGAATGAATCTACGCATATGAAGTGTAACACTATTATTGTGCGACTACTTTACAGTGGTGGTAGAAAAACTACAAATTCAAAATTCCCTTTATTTTGAATCCTAAGATGCTGTAGGTAATCACATAAATTCGCTAAGTAAAAGTAAAGGTATACCTAACTTTCATTAATTTATCAAAAATCTCGTAGCATCTCCTTAAGTGTTGTGCACGCGGCACCAAATAATTACGAGTGCCGTGCGCAAAAAGCCTCCTGAAAATCATTATTAGCTATCAATTTGTTGAGTACAGTTGAGCGATCGATACCGCAGTACGTAGCGATCATTCCGACGCTAAGCCGTCTATCAGTTTATTGATAATAGCTGATTAAACAATTATTGAAAATCTAATTCAGTTTCCTTGAGGTGAATCAAGGAGTTTAAAATATTAGCTCTACAAAATCTAGAGATGTTACTGGTTTCGCCATCTATCGGGAAGTAGCTAGACTTTACATACAAATTACGTCACGAGCGAGGAGGCAACCAGCATTAGAGAGCTACAGAACCATAGTTTTAGGAATAAAACTTTTTGCCGCTAGATGGCAGTAGCGGCTCTATTATAAATGCATGTTTTATTGTAGAGTCGATTGAGTAGAGTCGCCATACTTTGAGAAATACCTACATAGTGATATCAAATAATTTAGAATAAAGATAAGAGGTGGAAACATAACCTACCTCACGAAATTAGGTAGGTACCTAACCTAGTCTGTTTCCTGCACTGTCGGGGTGTATTTCTGTTCATAACTCCTAAGACCCTCATCAGATCCTTAAAATTTCCACCGATTACTCCGAAATATGGTGAAGCGATTTTGTTTTCTTTTTTTTAAATAAAACTTCTTTGCGCACGATTGACTTGGGAAGTAAGCTGGTCAATGCGTGACGAGAGCGTTACGAAAATTGTGGTATCTAGATGAGAAGAGAAGTTTTACTTCAGTCGTGGGGGGGTTATAGACTATAATCTATATAGCACACTCTTTTTTTGTTTGAAAGAATCTAATTCCGACTATAGTCCCGAGGTTGTGGATCTTCGAAATTTTAAACGGAAATTCACTTCGAGAGTGCAAGAAAGTGCTCTCTACCACTCTTTACTTACGAAATTGAAATCGTGCTTAATATAAAAAGGCCACTTCTAAACAAATAAAAACATATCGCAGCCACTTGGATGTATTTTCTTGACCGCGAAGGTGTCGATGTCGGTCGCTTCGTTTGTGACCCAGAGGGGGGTCACCGCGGGGCTCGGTCACACATGGCCCACGATCGGGACCTTTGTAATGTGACCGTCCCGCTCCGCCCCGTCCCGCCCACAGGGGCCTACATTATACGGCGCCTGCGCACCGCTCTCACCCACTTCCTATAATGGGATCATGTAGATGAAAAAGTGCAAATCTGTCGGTAACATAATAAGGATTGAGGCCTTTAGGCGGCCTAAAAACTCCGTCTTCAGAGTTGGCCACTGGGCTCATACAAAAGTACTTACCTATTTAAGTATTTTTTTACTGACATTAAACTTTCGTGCCAAATCAGGTTGCCACAATTTTCTGTTATGTGACAAAAAAATGATAGATATTTTGTTAGTTTACCTATATATCTACTAAATGATGTTAGTATTGATATTTAAAGTTCTATTAAGTAGGCTGTGGATGTTGATTTTGATATTTCTAAGGGCTATCAATAACGAAGTCCCTTCCACGAAGAAAGCAGGCGGTGGCGGTGACGCGGTCACCGAGCGCGCCGCGGCGCCTTTGTAACGCGACCGGCGTGTCACCGCCCCGGAACACTGGGTCCGGCGCCAGGGTCACGTGGTAACCAACTGTGATGCACTAGCTAGTTCATCCTCATCATCATCCACAGCCTTTTTAACCAAGCCTCCTTTAGTTTGTGACCTTATTGGATAAGGTCCTACTACTTAGTTCCATCTATAATCGCCCCGCGACGTCTACCTACTATGTCGTTGACCACCTCGTTTTCCTGACCGGTTGCCTGACATTTCTCCAATTCTCGGCCACCATTTAATCGTACCTATCTATCTTTAAATTACCTATATACCTATCATCTCATTCGGAGGGCACGGTCCCGGCTTTCGTTGACATAATTATGACGGAGGCTTTATGCGCCCTAAAACCTTGGCATCAGAGTTGGGCGCTTGCTCATACGAAGAACCTCATATTACATTGTGCCCAAATTGGCTTGAGTTGCATTGATTATTTAATTTTACAACTAGCTGCAAACTATGAGCTTGCGGTCGTTGACTTCCCTTCCAATTGCACAAAAATACAATATAATAAGTGAAAGTTTATAAGACACAAGCTTCCGCCCGCGGCTTCCCTCGCGTGGTATTAATGCGAGTAAAAAGTAACAGATTAAGCAGGATCAAACTAACTCTACCTACCGACCTACTTAGGTACCTTTAGGTAGGTAGGTACTTAGTATATTTTTTGATGGTCATAGGAGGCACCTGACTTTGTCTTATCTAGCTGCAAAATGCCAGTCAGTGATTTGTATATTATCCAAACGTGATTTAAATTTTGATAATAGGTAAGGTACCTATTAAACATTAGGTTTATTCATGACAAGTTTACTTTCGCGTCTAAAATAAACCATCTTTTCTAAGAAAATATTCTTGACGCGGCGACAAAGTCCTCGACTAAGGTCACAGCTCAGGTACCCTTTGTTTAATTTTAGCATTTTCAACGCATTCGCGACAAAGCCACCGCGGCTGGATTTAATTACGAAAGCGGCCCCGGCAAGAGTTTAGCCTCGACGGCGTCAAATGTCATTTTACCGTCGGCCATTTTGTTTTTTGCTCCCGCGCTTTTGCCAACGATCGCGCTCGTAAAAGTTTAATGCAGTAAAATTTCAGATTTGGTTCAGGTTGTTTTAAATTGGAAACTAAACGAAGAAAGAAAGAAAAAACAGCTTGGCACACAATAAACAAAACGTAATTATTTAAATAATCAGCACACTAAACTGTAGGTAGATAGGTAGGCACTTACTTATTGTGCCTAATATTTAGGCGGATACCTACCTACATGAAAAGATTTTGCTTTCATTGATCAAAGGGAGTTGTATTTTTATTTTCCTAGATAGTTTTTGATACTTAGCATTTTCTACACGAATGATTTACCAAAAGGCCTAAAAATTCAAATAACAGGTAAAAAATATGAATAAGTAGGTATGCTAAAGCTGTGTAGGGAAGATTAAAACGAATTACTTGTTTATCAGGTTATAATATTTTTATATAAACAAACCAATTTAGCTTCAGTAGGTATACTTACTTACATAATTTTTAAATACTTATAAATTTATTTAGTAGGTACCTAGAGTTTGTATCTACATAAATAATAAAAGTAGGTGTAATGACTCACATAGCTTAGGTCCTAATAATTAAACTAAGTATTTAGTTTTTATATTAGGTATACTAGCTGCACCTCGCGGTGTTACACTAATAAATCCGTCCTGCAGCCGTTCGAGCGTGAAGGAGAAACAAACGTAACACACAAAACTTTCACCATTTTAATATTAATGTGATTGGTCTTATTATAGTAGTAGGTACTACCTTCTATTTCTTCTACCTATTCTTGTTATGCCAAGACAAAAAAAAAAACAAAAATGAAATAATGTGGCTACAACTAAGTACTAGTAAGTAGGTTATTTTATCTGTGCTACAACATAGGTTAGGAAAGGTACCTTGTCCTGTTTCCTTTTTGTGAGATATTATCTTAACCTTATATACATTACAAAAGATAGGTAGGTACTTCTTTTAAGTAGAATTTGACACACATGAATATTTTTAAAGTTTAAAAATGAATTTAACTATAACTCTAAGGGCAAGGCCTCACCGCAAGTGGCACAGAGGTTAGTTGTGATCGCTGAATGACTCACACCCGGTTTCTTGAACGCGGATCATCTTTACAGGCTTTAGAATCACCTAGCATGTAAAACGAAACTTAAGTGATCCTTGAGGTCCTACAAGAATAAATGATTTTTCTTTCTTTCTTTCTTTAAAATCATCCTAATGAACCAACAACATCAACACTGAGTGGGTCGCCTCCTAGCTTGCCTATAAGAGTGCCACCTGCGGTGGGGCTCGGCCTAAAGCTGAGAAGCTTAACTTGTAGGTAAAGATTAAACATATATTTACGGGTATTTATCGCTATTTACCTTTATTTAATTTTAATTTTATCCCGACGTTTCGACTGGATTGCACCAGCCGTGGTCGCGGGCAGACTAGACTATTGTAGGTAAAGTACTTACCTACCTAAGAGGATTGGAACGTTTTGACAAAGGTAAACATATTTAGAAAAAAATGTACAAAGTTTTGGTGGGTAATAAATTTGTTTTATTACCTTATTTAATAAACTCTAAATACAAGTATTTGATATCATTGCACCCAATATTAATATTATCTACAAAAATAAACCATTTCATTACCTTTAGCTTAATTAAAACGTGAACCTAATTAAACTAATCTATTATCTTACAAAAACTTATGTACACTATTAATACTTTAATATTAAATAAATCCCTTTCAAAAAAGCTAACTAAGGATCAGTTCAGCTTCACAGAATATATAAATATATGACGACCTCTGTGGCGCAGTGGGTGAAAGCCCGTCCAAGATGCATAGGGTTCGATCCCCGCGGGACAAATGTTTGTATGATTAGCAAATATTTGTCTCGAGTCTGGGAATTTTCTATGTATAATAATGTAGGTATGTATTTACAAAAAAAATATTGATATAGTAGGATTATTACTATCAGTCACCTGACAATTGGTTAGCTTGGGACTAGATGGCGCTGTGTGGACTCGTATTTTATTTATAGCGTCGTCTTTGATTATACCTACTTGAGTTCTTCACGTAAGGTTCATTAGGTTCAACAGTAGGTACTATTGTATACATACAACGGTCAAATATTTAATCACAGTAGTACTACAAAAGAAGATATAGATGCAAAACAATCAACAAAATAGATAATATAGATGTGAAACTCCAACAGTAGAAAAGTCATACCCCATTCGTTTTATTTTTTCCAAAAATAGGATTAATTCATATCAACTTCAAACTTCGATATCATCATTAACTGACATTGGAAAGTCACAGTAAAGGTCCATCCTAAAATCTACATAAAAGTCCATCTTAAAAACAATGACACTCAGTCTCGGAGCCCACCGGTCTCTCTTCGCAACGAGCGAAACACTCACACATAATAGTTACGGAGTCTTCCAATCACTTACACACACTGTGGCGTGTCAAAAAAGCACATAAACAAAGAGGCTCCGGTCACTTCACCGTCAAAGAAGCACTGACACAAACACAGACTCTGCTGGTCACCCGTGGTGTGTCAAAGAAGCAATGACACACAGTGATAGAGTCTGCCGGTCACCCGTGGTGTCTTGACACGCACAGTGTTAGAGTCTGCCGGACGCCGGTCACCCGTGGAGTCTTGACACGCACAGTCATAAAGCCTGCCGGTTATCCGAAGTGTATAGACAAGCAGTCATGAAGTCTGCCAGTCACCCTGTATGTCAGAGCGCATGCGTATGCGCGTGGTGCGGGGGCTGCTGGTGTGGGTGGGGCAGACCGTGGGGGTGTCCACCGCTGTGCTGCCGACCCTAGGGGAAAGAGGGGCTTATTTAGTAGGGCTGCTTGTGGGATGTTAACGTTTTTAAAGTCTTGTTGACAAAAACCCATACGAAATGCTGTGTAAGATTTTACAGGAGGTCACGCCACGTTAAAAGAGTGCTGGCTGTCAAATTACGCAGTGGTCGATGATTGGTGGAGAGGTGTTGCGGCGCAATTCCTACCATTGATTTAGCGAGTGCTATTGGTTCGTCAGCGAGTGAACACCGGCGCAAACATACCCCCGCTACTTCCCCGACCGCGCTCTTTTTACGTGGCGCGACCTAATTTTGTACTTATCTACTAGGTTTCGCTAACGTATGATCGGAGAAATTAATAATATCTTTTTGCTATTTATTCCATATTTCTTGCAATTAGGTAGGTATTTGAAAAAAAAATCTGGGTAAAAAATGCGAACTTATTGCCAACAACAATTTAGCATTACCAAAGGTACATGTTACATGTTGTCGGACGACGTGATAGATAGTAACCCTTGCACAAGACAGCTCTAAATCCATCCATCTATGACTCTGTTTGTTCCCTGAGAAAACTTTGTTAGTAAGCTTTTTAGGCTATTTTAATCTCACCTGCAAATAAACATAGTAGTCGTAAGGCTGGTGCAGCGGCCAGCAGCGCTGCGGCGGCACCGGGTACAGCGGAGGCACAGGATACAGCGCGCCGCCCAGCTTGTTCCTCAGGATCCGACTGATGGAGGAGACGGAGGGCACGTTGTACTTATCGCACACACCGTCCGCCAGCAGGCGGTCGCGGATCTCCCACGCGAAGATGCCAGGGTCCTTGGCTTTTAGCTGCTTTATGTAGGATACCACCTGGATGAGATGATGAGTTTTAGCATGAGGAACGTAAAATATTGAGATAAACCTGGAAAGTCATTCAAGAAAAATATATAACACGACACAATAAATAAATTCAGTTAGAATGAAATCATTTTGTACCGTATTTGTACCGTACCGATTCAGAAATGGACTCTGAAATGTCAGCCATCGGTTTACCATTACTGATTGTTTTATAAAAGCTAAGTCACAAAAAGGATCAAAGGTACCTTAGGTGTCGTGACTCTTGGCTTGGAGCCGCCGATGGCTCCAGGCAGGATGGAGCCGGTCTCGTGGTAGCGCGCCAGGATCTTGGACACGCAGCCGTGAGACACGCGCAACTGCCGGCTGATATCACATGGTCTGCACAAACAATAAGTCATTATTAATAGCTCACTAATAGCGTCAATGGGCTTGCAACCTGTCACGTATGGAAAGTTAACTTCTGCATAAAGTGGGAATGTACCAAATATGTACGTTTTTGGACATACCTCTGACTACTCCCTTAGACATCTTCAAAAAGGATCTAAAAATTGCCTAAATGATCTGAAAGAAATGTCTTCCGCTCCCTGGGACACATTCGTGATCATATATATATATTTTTTATTTCATTTTCATTAATAGCATTACTTAGTCATCTTCGTGGTGGTCTGCCGCTGGCGTCCATTCGTAGAACTAGCTAACGTTACAAGTATGAGTTACAAGGGAAGTGCTGGGCAGTAGCCGGCCGATTAACATTCCCCGAGCTGGTTGACTTCGTACTGCCTGTAGTATCTCACCTGATGCCGAGCTGAGCGAGCTCCACAATGCGCAGGCGCACGGAGTTGGGCAGCGGCCGACCGTTCACGAACACCCCCCCGAGCTGGTTGACCTCCCCGTATTGTTGTGCCGCTCCCACGCCGCCCTGCCCCATGCCCGCGCCGCTCGGGTCTGTAAAGAACATAATTGGTTATTGCGAGTGGTATATTAAATTTGGATTAAAGGGGAAAGTCGACTGTCGACCTACTTATACTAAAAACCTTGTCCGATCTGTGTTAGTTTTATGAAAAAATTATCAATAAACAAATTAAAACTTAAAAAAAAAGCATAATATCGATCAGATTATATGGATGACAAAAACGTTTGGAACTCAGTTTATATTATTATAGTGTACCACTAGAAAAAAAGCTAGGCCTACACACACTACCTATCGTGTTTTTGCCTGATTCTTTCAATGGTGTGCAACAGGTAGTAGGTATATAGGTACCTACATAGATTTTAGATGTACCTATCTACTGAATATACTTAGAAGTTTTGAGTTTGAGAAAGAGCAGTATAACAACCCCAAAGGGAAGTTTTTATGAGTTTGTTTTAAAATATTATTCAGATAAAAATGTTATTTTACAATAAAATATATTTTAAGACGTGCATTAAAAGTTATAGAGCGTGGCATGTTATGGCAATTTTATTGGCATTGAAGAAAAGGCATTAGAAACTTCGGCAATATTGGATGTTTTTCTATCTATAAAATGTACCTATGTATTTACAAAAAAAAATATCTAAGTAGTAAGTAGGTACCTATATCAGTCATCTGGTTACCATAACACAAGCATTTAGTTGCTTAGCTTGGGACTAGATGACGCCGTATGAAATGTCCAAGGATATTTATTTATTTATTTATTATGATAAATCTAGGTAACTACATAAAAATGAAAAATTCTTTAAATTTCATTCTTAAAGAGAATCTCTTTGGGAAATGTTATCTTCCGCAAAGATAAAACCGCAACTATCATTGTCGATAGTGGAACATCAATTTCATATTTATGAATGTAAATAAACACGTACTTACTCACGTATATAGATATTGATCAATAACTGTTGATATGGTTTATCATGCCAAATGTATTTTTGCACTAAAATGTATTTTTTGTAAGTAGGTATGTTTAAACTTAATAGACCTCAACAAATGAAGTTCACAGAATCAAGAACTACTTATAATAAATAAAGGCTATTGAAAAGTCAGCCCTTAGAAAGTGATATCTATATATCTATTCCCCCCAGCAATAGCATAAAAAACAGATCTTAAGTAAATTCCTAATGTACCTACAAAAGTGATGTTTTCTACCTTATGACAAAATGATGTATCACGCGACAAACTCGTCTCAGCTGTACTTGATTTATCAACAAAGTTTTTATTCTTAAATAATTTATAACGACCCGCAGTCTATGAAAATAATTGCTACTGTACCTACCTAAGTATATAATATCAGAAAGTTCATAATTTGTGTCATCTTCCAGAGGCCACATGTGGTGACGTCACGGGAGTGGCGTGACCGACCGACTGTCACCCGAAACCGACTTTGATGTTGTTCTTTTTGTGTCGTTAAACTTTGCTTGTTAAAATGTTAAATTTTATACCCAGGACATTGTTTCGCATTTATAGCTTCGTGTATTTTGGCTTATACTGTTGTGACGTAAAATTGAACATTATTATCGGCTCCCTGACGGCAAGCTTAACTGGAAGAATAAGGTTTCATGTTTAATTTGTATAATTATAATCATTGGCAGCAGTTATTTTTAATCTGCCTTGAATACGAGTGTTTTGGCCATATACATATCTGCATGTCCAATAATTTTGTTACGGTCTAGGTCACGAATTTTTGCAGTTAACCTTGAAAACATTAGATCTCTTAATGCTTTGAAATAAGATAAATACTACCCACTGTAATCTTAAGCAAGGCACAGATAACTTAGAATGTCGTTTATGACATTTAAAAGGGCAAAGTACTTATTATCTACCTATAAATCATGACATTACATTAATGATTAGGTACAATTCGATCTGTCATATTAACTGACACTAAAATAAACCGAACTAAGTATATTTATTTTTAGAATATAAACCAGTCGGCATGCGTTAACTCAGTTCAAGTTGCATCCGCCTAATAAACGTCACTTTGACACGCCAAAACGTCACAGTGACAGGTAAGTGACAGTGACAAGTCGATGACACTTGTTTTGGCGGCAGATGTGAATAGTGAGCAGTTTGTAACCGTTGCTAACAAATCGACCGCTTTGTTAAACGTTTTTTCAATTTATTTTGCAATTTATCTTTCGAGAGTTGCAGTAAAATTAGAATGTAGACGTCGACTTATAGGACGAATGGTTTTTACTCTCTGAGTAGCAATTAGGAATAAGATATCTAAGTGTTTTAGTGCTTAGGTATCCTGTTTTGAAATCGTTAGTGGTGTCCGTTAATTCATAAAAACCCAACATTTGAAAAAGCTTTTTCAAGATTGGTTTTTAAATCTGTACCTAGCTTGAATTAATGAAAAAAACTACCGAAAACAAAACAAAGATAAGAATAACAGTTTTTCGGATACATTAATATTTTTAGATTAGGTAGGTACTTACCTAAGTACATACTCACACACACATTTTAGGTACCTACCTACTATGGCTTTTAAATATTTTAAATTTAAAACTAGTAAGAAAAAAAACCGTTAATTATAAATTCATTTTGAATAATTAAACTTTTACTTTTAAAAGAACCTTCTCCATTAAACAGAAGTCCTCCGGGTGACACGACAAACGACCCTCCACACCCCCCTCCTCCCGTTTGATTGCAGCGCGAATTGCGGCGAGTCAACTTGACAGAATGCTTGTCTTTTTGTTTCTTTTTGCAATACTGAAAAGTCGCTATTTTAATCGCGTCTGGAGATAATTTATTTAATTTGAAAGGAAGATTTGGTTCGTTTATACCTACTGTTGCAGTTTTAAATTTCGGTTTTTGAAAGCCGTGATGTCCGAGGAAATAAGTGTTCCTTTATTTATTTTCTGGTTTGGATCTCGGTCGTGCAGCAGTGGTTACATTTTGAAAAATTTTATGTTTACTTCGCTTCGACTCTGAGGCATCGTCCTAATAGCACGCGACTACGCGATTATCGCGCGAGAAAGCGATGCGACCATGGTGTGGTCACGTCATCTAGTCTTTATTATTCTAGCAAAAAAATCAAAAAATTCAGAATGTAGGTATTTATTCAGTACGATCGTTTATAGACCACTTTGACATGTCACGTTCTTAAAACTAGGTGATTCTACTGCCTGTTCCAACGCGACTCCCTACACTAGGGAAAGAATCAGGAATCGCGCGAATGCCGGTTTGGACACCTATTTCATAACAGAATGTTTGATCACGGATTCGTACTATTGAAAATCGAACTTGCTATGATCGCTTAGTCGCGTTCTATTAATAATAAAAATAGGCAGTATCGTATCGTAGGTACCTATAGGAACCCGCGGCTTAGTCAATCAACACCATATTAACTATATTTTTTGCAGATAAAGCCGTCCAACAACTTTTTCTTCCGCCTTCCCCTTTATACCTAGGACTTGTTAGTATGCAAAGATTGCCTTTTGATGTATAAATGTTCTAGTAAAGACCTAAGGCATTTCTGAAGAAGTGAGTATTTCCCGTTGATTGGGCGGCGCCCACATGTGGCTTCAAGGAAGGCGGTGTCACATCAAAGCAACAATGTGCGCCGACAATGCACACTGTTCGAGTTACTAATTAGTAGAATGCCTGTGACTTTGTTCGCGGTTCATGATTTTCAAGAGTATCCTAGATTTAACGATTGATGATATTCTTAAATTATGATGATGATAATTATGATACAGATACTGATTTTGGGATACCGCCAAAGATAGAGATGGTTGGAAAAGTTTGGAGATCTTAGCCCAGCAGGGACGAAAGACGCTAGGAAAAAATATATAAAAATATATTACTTATATATTTTTTATATTACTAAATCTTAAGGTATATTTATTTACAGAAACTAAACTACTAAATATTTAAATAACTGTACAATTAGAACCAGTTGAGCCACCTAAGGATCGTTACAAACGATCTATGTGTAGCTCAACTATTAATTTGCATTTTTTTTATTTTGACTTTCGATGAGTACTGCGTTTTTGGACTTAATTTATTTACTACACAATATTCCATGCACGCGTAAAACCGTAGGCCTATTTCTGACTTACACTCCAACAAAAACTGGAAGCCAACATCATAAAGTAAACGAATTTGTCCACAAGCCAATACAAATAAAACGATAATGGAGCATATCACAATAATAATAAAACTTAAAATAAAACGCTCCGAAAATAATCCAAAGCATGAATTTGTCGCAATAAAAATAATAAAGTGCGATCTCGGCAAATTATTTACGATTAGAAAGAGACAACATGATGCGTGATGAACGGACTGATGATCAACGCATTAGTTCCACTAGGGATGTGCTTGGATTCTTCGATGTTTTTTATACTGACATTTTTATTGTAATGGCCGTCAAGTCTTGAGTACTTAAAATAACCTTGAAAAAAAAAAAAAGTAACCTTGAAATATAGATGTACATTTATTTACAGAAACTTCATATTTACATAACTAAATACAATTAGAACCAGTTGAGCCACATAAGCACATAAATATTTATGTTTCGGAATACCTAATTTATTTAATCACGAGCATTATAATTGCATCGTTTGTGTTATATTATAACTTTCTCGTTTAGAGCCCATGGCGCACAAACGCTCCGGTCTCAGACTAAGCTGAACTTGGGCAGAGAAGGTACCTAAATAAAATGGTTTTGAAGAAGTGTAGAAGAATATTGAATTAATAATACAAAAACGATTCGAAGAAAAAAGTGCTAGAAGTGTCCCTCTACGAGTTTCGTAGCACTGCTACGACAGGTGCTACGAAAGGTGTGAAAATTTTAGTTTTTTACTTCCTGGTATGTGTACTTCCTGCCTTTCTTTAACACAGTTCCTGCACCCTGGTCGTAAGATCTGCATGTGCGTAATGGGCACTGATCGTGTTACAAGCAAAATATTAAGTACTGCACAAATTTATTACTTTTCCTGTAAACTGTCGATATTATTTCTAGAACAACACTATGCTATCAAAAACAGTCGGCTCTTTTAAGTTCATACTAATTGGTAGTAAAGCGAGACAGCAAGATGCTGGCCGCCTATTGTTAGACAGAGAGGTGAGAGGTGGGGCGGGATACATCTTTCTTTCAGTTATTTACGATCCTCCTTTGACGTTTCGCTGGTGACAGTTACTAGTGTTTTCGGCGAATACAACGCATTCATAACCCGTGACAAAGAATAAAATATACTTCAACGTACAGATTTATCACTAGGTTTCAGATTTTAGTAGATTTTTATGTTTAGTTATCTTAGTTAATTTTTATAGTTGATGTCATAAATCATAAATTTTTTCTTAACATTATTAATAATGAACATTATTGATTTTTTTTTTATTTAAGGTATTTTCTACTAAAAATGCATAATTCGATTTTAACATGGGATTGTTCATAGCTACCTCCTTAATATCAAGCTCTAAAGTTTTTTTTTATTTACTGATACAAAAGAAAATCTGAAACTATAGAGTACCTACAAATAATACTTTTTTTTTGGAAACCAATATACCATAGCAAAACAAACTTTCTGAATTTTATATTTTTCGCTTTGTTAGAACGAAGTATTTCCGCTTCGTAAACTTGATTCACCTGAGCTAATTCACCTGGGTGTATAAAATTCACTTTTAGTAAACTTTAAGCACCTGGGTGCATTAAAATTACTTTTTTCAGTCATTTCATTACTGAATTCTCAGTGACACAGGCTTGAAAATAAAATCCACGAGTTTAATATCAATTGCAGTATATTTCTGTCTCAGTTTCGGGCAGTTATTGTGTTTCAGAACAAAGGTAGCGATGGTTCGTTAACACCGTGAAAGTGTCGGCAATATAATTTGAGTCGTTTAGCGTGTTCCGTGTTTTTGGCAATTAATTAATAGTTCTCGGGTTAAAAGACGCGGTGTCGGGTATTTTAAGAGTAACGCGCTTTCATCGGCCTTCCCTTTGATATTTGATTGATTTTCTTTTTCTTTGTTGCGACTTCTTTGATGATTTGACCTAGATAATTATTATCTTGTTTTAGGAGTATTTTTGTTTAAAAACGACATTTAGAATTGTTTATTTTTGTAACAGATGGCACTACAAAGCATTATCTAAGCAAAATACTGTGAAATAAGATAAAATATAAAAAAATTATAAAATGAAAAAAATGATCATGAGTGTTTTCCTAAAATTCGATAGACAAATTCTTTGCTGAAAGCTGTCTGGTTACTTCACAATGTTTTCCTTTAACGTTTAGAGCTCGTTATCAATTTTTCAAACCGAAAAATCCATCGATACTCAGTCGTTACTGTGCTACAGTTTATACTACAATTTTTTAATAAAGCGTAAGTACCTTGTTAAATTGTTAAAGCATACTTGAATATCTAACTTGCCCGTGGCTTCGCTCACGTGGTACCTACCTTGATAAAATATATGTTCATTTGGAAAGTCTAAGCTACAAATTGGTGAAAGAATTTTTGAAATCGGATGAGTACCTAAGTAGTTTCGGAGTTTACCCCAAACATACAAACAAACCAACTTTACTTATTTATAATATTAGTATAGATTGACTAATAGTCATGTCAGAATAATTATAGTCTTCAGCCTGTATAAATTTACCTAACATAATAGGGAAATGAATAAAAGCCTGACCCCTTATCACAAACACTACTAATGTAATTATTCGATACCATAGAAAACAGTGCGTTTTCATCTGTAATGGAAAGTCGATTAGTGCGCTGCGCCGGCGCCGATTGGATACAGAATAAGCACCAATAGTGCGATTGGTCGCAGTTTCTATCATAAAAGCACTCGTAAACATACGCCTCTATGCTTGCGATAAGGACTTTGCAAGGTGAAATAATTATGTATTACAATTTTTACAAGTCTGGAGAAGGTCCAGCGGTTATATAGACCTACAGCTTAAAAGTCCATTAGAAAAAGCCTTAATTGTTAAAAACGGCTGCAAACTTGAACTTAGTGGTGTCAATTTAGAAGTCGCCAAAACGAAACTAATTTGACAGCACTAAAAATGTAGCCGTCTTTTTCATAACGTTCGAAATAAAAAGGATGGCATCAATTTTAGTGCTGTCTTTTTAGTTAAGCTCTTGCGACATCATTGATATTGTAATTTTTATGTCTCAATAGTAAGTTTAGAGATGTAATATTCGTGTGAGATTGTGGCTAAGCAACTAAAAGGCCGGGACCGACAATATTTATCGTTCCTTCCGATACAAAATGTGCAGCTATAAATTAGATAAATAGTTTTGAGAGCTAGTAATTGAGTGGTTTTAAAACCACATTATACACCTTCGTCATGGCTCTATGGAATTAAATTATCTACCATGGTATTTTATTATTCATGGTCAAAAAAGAACCAAATGTTGCGAAAGCCTATTTCATGGTAAAGACACACACGCACACATAGGCCTAGCCAATCAAATCACGCGTTCGCAATGCCCGCCCAGAGGTAAACAAACATAGGCTTGCATTTGTAATCGCTAATGTTTATCCATATCAAATAAAATAAAATGGATGAGAAACGGTATGTTTGGAAATTAGTTAAATACTTAACTGGTTATTTGTTTAAATTTTGTGACGACCCGCTTTTTATTTTCTTTACTTGTGTCCGTCGGTGACCCGAGAGTTGGAATTAGTTAAGAATGAATACCAAAACGAAAGTTACATTCAGTTCAGCTGACAAGTGTATTCAGAAGTGTTTTTACTTTATTTTGTCATAGGGATACCTAGGCATCATCTTTAACCGACTTCTAAAAAAGGAGGAGGTTTAAGTTCCATTGTAGGTATTTATGTTCACCGAATAATCCGTCAAAACCGATTTTGAAAGAGCAACTCACGAGAGTAATTTTGCATAAAATCTCTTAGTCCTTAAATCCATCCATCGTGCCCTCCAACACACGGAAATACCTACTTCATTTACTAGCATCGATTTCTGACCGCCTCGCCACTTCTCGGTATAGCAATACTAGCCTTCAATTCAATATTCCATCTCCTCACTAACTGCAATCTATCAATAAGTAGATTTTTTCCAGTAGTGTCCATGTGCGGCCCCCCACGGCGACAGGCCGCCGACAAACGGCCCGCTAAGCAAACAGCTACCGCTTGGCCCTTCGCTTGAGTACCACTTGTTGATCGCTTCTGCTTCTTCAGATGGTAATACAGGTACCTAGGTCAGTGACCTGGGAGAAATTAGCTGGAGGAAACTTGGAGATATTTTGAAATATTGCGGGTTGATGAAAAAAATAGAGAGCCAGTGCCCGTTCCAATAGATTAGTTTATATTATGTCAAAATAAACGTAAGTATTTATTTAATGTTAAATCAAAACATGTCAAGACGAAAGTTCTAAGTTACCTGTAAAGCCAGCTGCCCTTATTAACCCCTATAAGCGATGTCAACTGTCAAACTATTCGGCCATTACTCATGCGCCGCTAATTATCGACACGTCCCATTCGGCGCGTGCCACGGAAGACAGAGACTCTAAACTTTTCTGTGATGCGCTCACGCATCTAAAATCTTTGAAAATGAAATGTTCTATTTTAGTGCAAATATTTACTAACATTATTACAGTTCAAGTGAAAATGAGTCTAGTCAATCCAAACGTCCTTGCTCCTTGCTCTAAACTTGCTCCTAAAGTCTCCTAAAGTCTTGCTCCTGAAGTCTGTCATGAACACAATAGACGCTCTAAATGACCCGGACCGCTTCTCGGACGAGACTGATTGCTGAGCTTACGCACACTAAAACTGTGGACATGCACTCACTTTGACATTTAAAGCCCAACGGACTTCGTGAAATAGAATATCTATATCTACGCTTACAATAATAATTTCTTTTGTAACATGACAGTTTGAGCTCCCCTGGCCGTAAAAGTCGGGTTGCCTTCGCGCTGCAATTTGTAACTCTGTGGCATTTTCCAGAGGTGGTTTTGATTTGTACCGCTATTTATAGATAGCAGCTGGACCTCATAATAGTATTTGTGGAGTATTTTAATTAGCAGCGCTGCTGATTGATTTTTATGCTTGCTTTGTTTTACGATCTCGAGCTTGGTTATTGCGCTACAAAATATTTTCTTTGTTGAAATAACTATGCCTTAGAATTGTCATCGTCTGTATGTCCTATGTCTACTCTGAATTTTTGATGCTCCAGAATGTAGGACAATGGAATGGAATTAGATGGAATGGTTATAAGACAGGCCTTACTAAATAAATATGTTTTTTAGGTGAGTAGGTACAGCCTCAATCTGCACTGGTTTCCAATTATTAAGAAATTACTCTTTTTCATTTGCATACCTAAATACTTATGGCAGTTGTATGAAGGAGTGGTTTTTTATCATAACAAATTAATTGATCGTCATAATCTGATTAATTAGATTTTTGTTTATCAATAACAAGCTATTTAATTGACAACAAATATTAATGAAATGATTAATTGTTGATTTAAGATCGATTTTGCAAAGTCACAAATAGTTTAATATTACTTAGATCTTACTTTTACAGAACGTTAAAATTTTAAATGGGAGAAAATACATCCAGGATCTTTGAGCGAAGCTTGTTACTTAGAAGCCCGAAGAAAATCGGAGATGATGCGGCAGACCCAGGAAAAGATGGCGAGACGATCTGGATACATGCGAACAAAGCAAGCAAATTGTGGCCTTGGAGAGAGGACTAGCTAAATTAAGTTAGGAGACCTTGCAGCAGCGGGACAGAACTGAGAGTTTCGATTTTCATCATCATTGTTAATACCATTAGAACACGACTATACCTAATTATCTTTGATGCCTTTCTCAGACCTAAATATCTTCAGAGATAGATACCTAATTATCATCAAGAGAGATATATTTTTTTATCTTCTAAAAGTATTTGATCAAAAATGGTAGGTACTTAAACAGCCCTTCGGATCATTGCCGGGCATTTCGGGACTAAGCCATTTTATGCTCAAATATGAATTTAGTCTACATTTTGGAAGTATACGTTTTTAATATTATTTTAAATAGCCATATGTTTTTACAACTTTGTAAGTACCGTTGCGCGCGCGCATCTGCAGACGGTAGCCATGAGAGGGGCGAGGGGGAGGTGGAGCGGCGGGGCGGGGGGGTGTTTGCCGCCATTACTCTGTTGATATTGCGGGCCCGGCTAATGCGTGCGCAAACATGGTGCGCGAGGGAACAGATTTGTAGGGGAATTAATAGTTATGCGAACACCCTTCTTTAGATCTTAAGTATCTAAAAGGAAATTTCAAAGGGGTGACGTCATCAACTAGGTTCAGTTTAATTTTATCTAGCCTCATCTCATCTAGATAAAGTTTGTTGTAGGTAACTAATAACTATAAAATACTACAATGAGTTGGTAAGTGGTAAAACAGTAATTTTTTGTAAGTATTTGATTTTCGTTTCATTGATGTTATAAACGCGAAAGTTTGTATGGGTGTGTATGGTTTGTATGTTTGTTATTCTCTCACGCAAAAACGGATTGGGCTGAATCTTGGAATAAGCTATACCTATGCTATTTTTTATTCTGGTAATTACCACGCGAGCGAAGCCGCGGGCATATACGGCATACGGGCATATACGCGGGCGTTGGAACAGGCATTAGAATCATCCTTGAGCTCCTACAGGAATAAATGATTTTTCTTTCTTTCTTATACTAGTTTGGATATAAGTTTAAACTTTCTCATGTGACAACTAGTGCTGCACCTATACAGGTTTACTTGTCGATAGTCGTCGGCGCAGATCAAAATGTTTGACTTCGGTAGTCGTAGTCTTCAGAATACAAACAAAGTGCTGTGCCTAGCTGGATAAACGAGAAAAAACGTTTTATATTTTAAAAAAAAACCAGCCATACTACTAAAGACGAACAATTAACTTACTTGTTATAATAGCACACGGAAATTAAATAAATATCCCTGGCTGGACATTCCACACAGCGCGAGAAAAAAAAAAAAAAAATTACTCGCGTAAAAAGTTAAATTGAATTAAGTACGGCTTTTTCAATAAATAAAATTAAGTATAATACCCAACAAACAAAATAAAAGAACTAACAAAATTGACAGTTTAAAATTACACCAAAAAACCTTCGACCCTACCCACACTAGTGGAATACCTACATAAAGAGCTCCGTAGTATTCAATAAGCTCATTAGAGATCATTTTGAAACGTTTTAAGAGCTAGGTTATTCTACTCCGTTCTGTCTAATGCAACATAAGCTTAGATTTATTTTAACAAAATCTTAACAAGAGACTTTATTTGTTTAATAAAGTCACAAAAATGTAAATCAAAAGCAAAGCCTTGTAAACATGGACCCTCCAAACAATGGCTAATTGACAGGAAATTGTAACATTATAATGTTTGCCGCCGCGCTTAGTCCCGGCTCCCGTCGCCGGGCTTGCCTTAATCCTTATTAGACCTACAAATGGGATTGTATGTAAGTTTGTTTGTATGGCGAGACAATTTTTTATACGTGTTACTACCACGTTTCATCTGATCAAGCCTAAGACTAGTGATAATGTTTTAAAAAGAAACATAGACTGAATAAAAACATCGGTGGACGGAGAACTTTAGGCTGGATGTCAGGACTTTAAAAAAAAAAAAAAGAAAGCAAGAAATAATAAACGTTTTTTTTGGTAGGACCTCAAGGATCACTTCAGTTTCATCTTACATGCTAGGTGATTCTAATGTCTGTGTGGAAACAGTATCAAACAGTATCAATTTCCTGCACTCTCGTCAGAATCAGATCCTCAACTTTTTTTATGGGACCACCTCAAAATTGTTAATCTTTCAAACAAAAAATAGTTTTCAAAATTGGTCCACCATTGATGGAATAATCGGTGGACATACATAAAAAAATACATAGGTATTAACAACAGTCTTTTTTATACTTTCGTGATCAGAACATATAAACAGCGATAAATACCCGTAGGTAAATGTATATGTTTTACATACTTAACGTGGAACATTGAACCTCCTCCTTTTTTAAAGTCGGTTAAAAATTGTACACTGCCTTTCATGAACGTTTATACTTAATTATTCAAATACCTGTGAATTAGTAGGTGAATATTTCCAGAACTGGAATAATAATTGAGGCTAGTGCTAAACTAAGTAGGTCTGATATCAGATCAGTTTAAAACTCGGTTCAAATCAAAGTACTAAAATGCGACATTTCTAGAAAAAAGATTTTCAACTCAATTAAAAGCTAGCCTATTTAGTTTGTCAAGTTCAGTAGCGGTTGTTTGCGCTGCGCCCGCGCCGACGCCGACGCGGCCGGGTCTGTTGACTCTGTGACCGCAAACAGACGGGACAAACAGACAAACGAGCGGGTGTTTGTACCATTAACTTACGAGATTGCTGCCAGACTGATTTTATTGATTGAATTAAGTGAAGTCAAAAATACTCTGTCATAATGAACAAAAAGGTTTTGCTTTAAAGTTGTTTGTGTGAGACGCAAGTGATTCCCGTGTGCTAGTAGGTGCATAGTTACATAACTGGTGAATCACATAACTAACTTTTACATACAACTCTCAATTACATTGGTAGGTACATAGGTACCTACCTACACAATACTTATTTTATTAATGCTGTCGTTTATTTTCTGATACCTACTAAGTAAGTATAAGCTGTTACTGGTTAGATAACACATTTGTGCATTTCAAAGTACCTGCTCATGTTATTTTTCAACTAAAATTAAAACGAACACAGTTCTATAAATATCTGGTTTACTCAACCGCGGCTTTGCTCGCGTTGTACCTTCCTTGATAAAATATAGCCTATGTTCATTTGAAAGACCATGCTACACATCGGTAAAAGGATTTTTGAAATTGGATGAGTAGTTTCGGAGATTACCCCGAACATACATAAACAAACCAACTTTACCTCTTTGTAATATACCTACCTATAGATATAGATAACACACCAGCGTGTTCTTTTTCAGCTTAAATTAACGGATACATAATATTTACCATTTGATAAGTAATTAAATCAAATATTTTGACTATTTATAAAACTAATCATAATAACTAACATTTTCACGTAATTAGCTTCAAAATGGCGACAAGCCGATTGCGTTTATAATGAATAGGAGCCCGGCGCGTGCTGGCTGACGCAGGCCGGATAACCTATCGATAACCGCAGATAATCGCCGACCTTTCGATACCTCGACGCTGCCACATCACTATTTTCAAATTTTTTGTTAGATTTGTGTAGGTAATAAATAACAATTAGGTAACAAATGGATATCTGCGTTGCCCCAGTCGGTATAATAACTACTAATATAACTCTATAAAGCAACCTAATTCATTTCTCTAAAATTGTTTATCAAGTTACAATAAAAACTGTTCTCATTCATTTTAAAAATATAAATTTACTGACACTCTAGCGTTTTCTACGGCCAAAAAACTCGTACGGTCTTCCTTTCCTACATCATACGAGATTAAACTAAGGTCCGTGCGCCATGTTGGCCGAGTAGTGTAACTATGCTTCAATAGTTCCTACGGATCGCGCTCCTGCCGCGCTAATAAATAGCTATTTCGTTTCAGAAATGTTACTTCCGCATTCACACGAGCTTAAAACGGATTAAGGAAACCAGCTACTATACTCGTTATCTCATTAGGTAGTGACTGGTGCACATTGTGCCAAAAATATTTGAACTTGGTAATATGAATAAAATGAAAAAATTAAAACCTTACCGTGAAATGGCTGAAATTTACCTTTTATTTGGATATTTATTTTACGAGTTTACGTTTCGGAAAACACTGTAGGTAGGTATGTAAGGTGCCAATTGATTGCATCTTGAAACTAAACACTTAACTGACGTCAATGCATTAAAACCAGAAGGTGCAAGTTCTGGCATTCATGTTTACAGTTCAAGTTACTTGCAAGTAAGTGTGACGTCATTCCTGCATGCAAGTAGGTACCTACATATTATTATAACTTGCACAATGAAAACGCGCTTGTAAACCGCGGTATAAAAATTTGCTCCTGATTGAGAGTCGACTGTTTCTGAGTGGCTATCCACCTTAAGACGAAGAAAACTTCACAGGTTTGCAAAAATTGAGAGTTCTAGAAAGAATGATAATGGCAGGACGTTCGTTTGACAATCAATTGTTTTTCAGTAAAATAATAAAATAAGACTAGTGACGCGCGTCGCCCTATCGTTCATCGATAACCCGGCGCCCTCTGAACCGACGATAAACCAGTGAGTGCAACTGAACTACACTAATGAACCAGGGCAGGTAATATATATTTTAATTACCAAATACTGTTAAAACACGGAAAAATATTTTAATGAGGTTATCTAAGTGAACCTTATGGCTTTGGAATTTTAGATTATTCTGATGCAGACGATTGTGGAAGTAGGCATTTAGTGGCGGCGCCGTCGGCCGTCGCGGCGCCATTTCTTACATTCCAATTTATATGTTTGCCTGAGGTACCTACTTCAATCGGTTATTGATAAATACCTAATCTGTCATAATACTCTTAGCATCAAACTGGCCAATACGAATTTATTAATTAATATTTGATATTTTCCATTTAAACGAATAGGAAACATTTTGGACAAGATTCATGTAAAAAAATCACGAGGAAAAGTTTATCTGGAAGAAAACGTGATTTCATTTAAAAACCCAACATGGAAATGTTAGTTTCTGATTAGTTACTCTTTACGAGAACCTCATAACTTTAATCAGTCACACACACAATCATCCTGCATAAACCACGTGTAAATATTTAAAGAAAATGATAGGTAAAAGCGAATGACGCACGCGAGCGGTGACCCGACGATGACCCGCGATCATTCGACGTGGGAGACTGCCCTGCTACTCTGCAAAACGAAAAACGAAGTTTCGTGACAATTTTTGGGTTCTAATTATGTTGGTGAACTATTACGAATTCAGTATCCACCAACATAAGCTGACCCCGAAAATTGTCACGAAACTTCGTTTTTCGTTTTGCAGAGTAGCAGGGCTGACCCGCGCTATCGACGTCGACGGCGTCACATCACTATTTAATGAGATGGTAAAGGCCTATTGAAATCTACGCGGTATTCGCTGCCGCTGTGGGTAGAGAAAACAGAGTGGGTATGCGGTATTGTTACTGTTCACACCAAAGCGAATTTCGCTATCCCATATTGGTAAAAGTCGCGTCGAGTTTCACCACTTCTTTCGCCACACCCTCAGTGGCAGCGAATACCGCTCAGGTCGCTCTAGCTGCGGAACTTCATAGAAAATACCTGAGCGAAATCTACACACAGTGGCAGCGAATACCGCATAGGTTTGAATACCGCGTGATGCTATTTACAGTGATGTTTACAAAAATTGTATATAAAACCGACAAGCTTAGGATTTTTTGCATATTGTTGCGTTACCAACCCCTTTTCTCTACAACGAAAACGATTTTGCCAATATTGCGGTTAATTTTATGTTGGTTTATCTTACGAATTTATTTACCATCAACATATAAGCTGACCTGCGATTAAGTATTAGTATAAAAGTTCTTTCAGCTAAAAACCATAAGACAAAAAGACTCAGAAACAGTTTAAATATTGAAAATGGCCTGCCCTGGTTGTAAGGTTATGTTTTCACACCAAGTAGGTATGCACCTATAGTAAAAATAACCTAAGCTTTCCGCAGCTTTGCTCGCAAGGTTTCCGAATAAATTGTAGTCTATTGCTATTTACCTCGATGAATGTGTATTTTTTGGTGACTATTTTTATAAATCTAGCATCACAATGTTTACGAGCTCAGTGGCGAGGTGATCGTCTAGACGCAACAGGTGTGTTCCGATCTTATCTTAAGGTAATAATGTTGGCATGGTATGAAAATAAGTAGTACCTACCAATCTGTTACTTCGTTCCGGGTCTATTAAAAATTTTCTGTTATAGAACCTGTAGTTATGTGACAAGCTCGTACATAAATAAATAAATAAATTTAGGTACTTACTTACTTAAATAATAATAATAAATACCTATAGGTACCTATATATACCTAATAACAAATATATGAGCCGTGTTGGTCAAGTGGATTAGTATTTCGACTTTCGATCCGAAGGTCGTGAGTTCAAACCCAGCCTCAAAAGTGCATCAATGAACTTTTCGCATCGAAAAATTTATATGCGCTTTAACACGAGCTTTTAACGGTGAAGGAAAACATCGTGAGGAAACCAGTTAGCTCTCTAATAGCGTCGATGGGCTTGCAACCTGTCACGTATGGAAAGTTAACTTCTGCAAGATGTGGGCATGTACCAAATATGTATTTGGACATACCTCTGACTACCCCCTTAGACATCTTCAAAAGGATCTAAAAAAAGCTCTGAAAGAAATGTCTACCGCTCCCTGGGATACAGTCGTGATCATATTTAATTTTTTTCATTTTAATAATAAATATCCTTGGACATTTTTACACGGCGTCATCTATTAGTCTTGTGTTGTGGTGACCAGATGACTAATATACTACTTAGATACATTTTTTTTGTAAATAAACACATATGGATAGAAAAACGTCGTCTAATTACTTACAGAAACTAAACTACTACATATTTACATAACTGTACAAAATACAATTAGAACCAGTTGAGCCACCTAAGGATCGTTACAAACGATCTATAGGTAGCTCAACTGATCTAATTACTTGTCTATTATTTTTCGTTTCTATTTTAAAGCCATTGTAGAAATGTCCCTTTATATTATTACCTACCTATATTATCCTTTTCCACGATAAGTATTAAGAAGTTAATCCTCTACATCAAAATATTTACCCATAATTATAATAAATAAACAAATAATTTATAATTTAATTTTGGACCAGTACATAGAGCTACCTATAGATCGTTTGTATCGATCCTTAGGTGGCTCAACTGGTTCTAATTCTAATTGTATTTTCTACAGTTATGTAAATATGTAGTATTTAATATTAAATAAATAAATTATAAAACGTAATTTTATTAATAAAAAAGAGCAAAAAAGTTTGTCAGGAACTAGGTACCAATCGGATGTTAAATCAAATTGAGTTTTAAAATATTAACAAGTAATAAATTAAAAGATTATAACGTAAAAAATACATAAACGTTTGTTGTACATGTAAGTAGTTTTGACTATGCTACGGTTTTGGTCTAAACCTACCGATAATTTCAGTACAATTTACTGAAAAAGTACTTATAACTCAAAACTGGTGAGGGCTACAGGTGCTACGAGAGTGCTACGGCGCAATATGTAACTACAAAAGTTATGCAAGTATCACTAACGAACGACCGATGTTTTAAACTAGGTAAGTTCAACTCACTTCTTAAGTAAAAGGTTAGATTCGTAGAGCCTCAAACTGGTGATATAAAAGGAGTAGGGGGAAAATAAAAAAAAAATAGACTCACCGGTATCCATAGCGTATCCTACGGCGGCGGCCGCCGCGTGCAGCGCGCCGTATTCTTTCCCATCCATGCCGCCTAACATCGCGCACTGTCACCGACTCTCACCGCACCATGCACCGCACTCTAGCGCCGCCGCGCGTCGACTGCCAGCGCGCGCGCACCCGCCCCGCCTGCCCGCCGCCATTGGCGCGCGTCGCCCAATCACCGCGCTCCATTTCAAACGCTTTCCTTTTTCCATGTTGCGTTCTATTTGAAGCGTGTTGATGCATCGTTGTGTTTTAGCATTGGATTTCGAACCTTGATCGCTTCGCGTAGAGCTGTTTGTGGTGTTGTTAGGGGGGTGAAATATGTCTGTTTTTCCATTTGGTCGGTTGCGCTCGGGCGGGAGCACGACGAGTGCGAGGAAATGCGTGCCGCTCGAGTAGGCAGGGTGCTACTCGGGCGCTGCCGATGCCGCGCCGTGGTGGGAGAGGCCGTGTATAGCTACTTTATGTAACTGTGACGAACGCACCGTGTACATGGCGTTTGTAATTGGTATTTTTATGTTCGTTAAATTGTATTTCTAACACGCTTATGGTTTCACTTCAACTCGGCTAAATTAACACACATGTTTTAGGTGTGTTGTCGGATTTCGATTTTCCTAGGTTATTTGAATGTAGATAACTTACCTAGGTGTGCGCCTCAACCATGGCCAACGGTCATAATTTATGCACAAACTGACCTCGCTTGACACACATTTGAACCGGACAAACTATTTACCTACCTACATTGGGTAATATCGACTTAGGTAGTACCTACCTAAATAATAATAATGGGAAATCCTTATGTCTTACATAGTACCTACTCTGAGTACCTAAGGGTTTGAAAGCTTCAAAAAGATCGAAATTGGAAAAGTATAAGTAGGTAAGTAATTCTATTGCTAATTCTAAAAGGACAGCAGCATAATATAAGTATTTTGAAAACTCAATCTAGCTTTTATTTAATTGTAGATAAAACCCCGTTTCCTATACCTACCGGGTGTCCTAACGTTAAATGAGTTACAATCTTCCTAGAGTTTTGCAGGCTAAATAAATCTGTTGCCATCTCTTTTGATTAATTACTTTTGACTATTTTGATTAACAAGAAAAAAAGCTCATCAAATTCTTGCTTGCAGTTTATTTTATGAAGAATAATAAGGCTTTGTCTGAACATCTTTTTATTCTGACAAATGTGGAATCTAGTTTTATAAAATACTTATGTGAACTCTACGCAGGTGAAAATTGAGATAATCAGATTCTAAAACCATTTGGCAGAATGATCGTGATCAGGTGTAAATAAATAATTGTCTCTCATTGGTAGAGTCGGACATACACTACCTACTACAAATGTTTGAAGAAAATCTAGTATTTTTTATTTGAGTCTAATAAAGTCGGTAGGTACCTAGCTAAATATTTTGCAAACTTGGTGCATTCTTGAGGCCGTAGGTAGCAAATATGTGGTTTGAATCGTATTAGATCTCAAAATCCGTGAAAGATACCACCTTATAATGTTTGGAGAAATTAAACTTTGAACTTTTATCTTGCGTTGTGGTTTTTTAGAAACACGATTGGTAAAAGTTTTCTCGATCATATATTTTTTTGAAAAATACATGTTTTTCACACAGTTTGCTATTTATCTCAGGAACAGAACGCTATTTTTGTTGGTTTTATGTTTTGACAAATAGCCTAGAAGTATTCATTTAGTTCTGGTTTTTTAATTTTTCGATTGCTTGTTTAATTAACTTGTAATTAAATAAAAACTGTTTTTTCGCTATAAATTATGTTGCGTGTCTATCGTTCTGCGCTTCTCACTCACGAGTAAAAACATTATTTGCTCTCCCGCTCATTCCTCGGCGTTATGGCACACACTTAAATCAGTAGCGAAACAACTAGTATTCAGTATTCAGTATTCATTTATTCACCATAGAGTTATATTACATAACATAGGTAAGTCACTTTACATATTTTCATAATTATCTTCAAAGCTTAATTAAATAATACTTAAATATAATATAATATAATAACTTAATTAAAATCCATAAAAACATGCAATTGTAATTACAATAAATTTAACAATATCTTTCTACGACCCCACTTGCAAATTGGAAAATGAACAGCTCATAAATTCGTGAATGTCGTAGAAGGGATGACTTTCAAAAAATATTTTTTAAATTATTTTAAATTGATTAATTGATGTGTTATTGTAATGGGTAACTTATTGTACATCGCTAATTTCAGCGCTAGACCCTGTTTATAAGTTTTCTAAAAATACCTACCATTTTTTGATTGGTGTATTCTGTGCAAGTGGTTGGATCAACCCCACGTGACAATGCAGTAGCGAATGCAGGCAATTAAGTCAGCGTGCTTTATGCCGCAAAAACTGAGTCGCGCCGCGCTGAGCGTATTTCTGTTAATTACCACAAATATGTCGCTACTTACAAAAAAATACACAAAAACTTCTGTATAAAGAAATAATGTGGACAAGTGTGAGCGGAGGTTCTGTATTGAGGATTCCGTAGTTTCATGGGTAAACCTTTTAAACCTTAACTTTATCTTTCAAACGAAATTCCGTAAAGGTAGATAAACACAAAAATACATACTTAGATTGAGAGACCAATAGGAAAATAAATGGTTTATCAAGATTAATAAACTAGTTTTTTTGGGATACCTACAATAGTGGCAATTCGGAGTGTCGCAAAGCTAAACTAAACTAACTAAAATTAATGCTATCCTTTTTATTCCCATCGCTATGAAAGGGACGGCAACATGTTTAGTTAGTTAAGTTTAGCTTTTACGATACTCCGAATTGCCACTAATACCTAGTCCTAGGTATATCTATACAGTCGTGATTATAGTTAGGTATTTATTTCCTTTTTCTCATTGTCAACACCACTTTGACCGATATTATTCAGTCAAATCTATTTTTGATCAACTATGTACCTATTAATTTCGGTAATTCCACTGCTCCATCAGGCACGGAACTGTAAAAATACAAAAACTCGTTCATACGCGGCTGTCGGCGGATGGGAACAAATTGCCGACGCGCAAATGACGCGCGAAGACGCGCAGACTCAAACGCACCGCCTGATCCATGACCTTTGTTCCTTGTGATACCAGGTTCAATATTATTTCTATGATTGTAGGTACTGTGGTTAGATAGTTGTCAGTACTTCATACCGGCTGAAATGCAGGAGATTACCTACTGCTTCGATCCCTGCAACGGAACTAATATTTGTCTCAAGTCTGGGTGTTTTTCATTGTGTAATTATGTTTTAGAAAAACATACATTACTACTTACTACTAGTATTCTTTTATCTGTGCTACTACTGATTTTAATTTTTTTACACAAGCAATAGTGGCAATTCTGAGTGTCGCAAAAGCTAAACTTAACTAATTAAAAATATTGCCGTCCCTTTCATAGCGATGGAAATAAAAAGGATGGCATTAATTTTAGTTAGTTTAGTTTAGCTTTTGCGACACTCAGAATTGCCACTATTACTTTTGTCACTTCGCTTGAAATTAGATGACGCTGTGTTATTTATTTAGGTATTTATGTTACGTTGTTGAAGAATGTTTATTTATTTAGTTACTTCTCTACCTAACATTGTTAATATCTTGCCATAGTCAGTAAAATCACCGTGAAATGACTTCTTTTAGAAGGCGGGTTCTGTTGATGGTCAGTAGGTAATAAATTTTTAATACATATTTATAAATAGGTACCTAACAAACTAACATACAAATTAGATACCTTATTATAGTAGTAATTTATGGAATCTTACCTACATTGAACTATGTACATTGGTATTATTTATGTCGCGAAAAACTGTACAGTAAACTTTCCTTACAACCAAAAACTTATTGCAAGTCACAACGATACTACGATCTGACAAGTTACAAAAACAAGTACCTAATCACCGCCACCGTTCGGCGGATGGGAACAAATTGACGACGCGTAAATGACGCGCGAAGACGCGCAGACTCAAACGTGCCGCTTGAACTGTGACCCTTGCTTTTACTGTAAATCGAGTTCCTTCAGGAAGTTCGTCATTGCTGTACCTACCTACTTAGATGGTTATTGAGAATAAAAAATATTTATAAGTATTATTTCCATCGGCTGATACCTACACTTATGTTACCTGTATGGGTGAAACTAGCGCCACCGCCGATTTTATTTCATAATTACGTTGAACAAAGGAATTTTAAAAAACTGAATGCACAGTTTGTGAAACCTATCATAAGATTTTTTTTTATAGGTACCTATGCAATAGTTTCATTTTGTATTTTGTAAGTATTGCTTCAATTTAATTGTAATGTTGATACAATTAAATTGAAGCAATATTTGACTTGAGTGTTTAGACCATACCATGCAAGTCATGATGACAATCACTTTAATTGTATGCAACAGGCAATTAGCATCGTGTAAATAACACTTCTAAAACGAAGTAAGAAGTAAGAGCAATATCTTCAAAATAAACACAACGGAAAAGGCTTCGCATTAAAAATTAAAACGGAAATAAAATATCAATAACAAGCTCGTTTGTCCAGAATTATTCCACATCTTTACAAGAGCCCGTTGCTATAATGTGGCGCGGCCATTGTTCTTTCGCAAGGCGCGTGGTTTACTCTCGATTGTCCCACTGCTGGGCAAGATTGGCCCCACGCATTGTATTATTTATCTTTTCTATTGAATTTCGATTTATAGTAGTCGTTAATTTTTCACAATTTTTCTTTGTTGTTCGTTATCGGAACGTTATCAACATACATAAATGTGATGAAAATGATTTTATTCCATTTTATGTTTCTGATTGAATTTTAACTTTTATAATGGTTTTTTTTATTATTTTTAGCAATTACATTTATGTCTACCTTACATATTTACATAAGTCAAGATGTTTTACGTGTTCTGATTTAGTTTTTGATTACCTCATAGGTAAAGATATTCAGAAGTTATACCTTGATACATTACCTTGTAAGTACAACAGTTTTGCAATAAAATATTTCTGATTCGGATTCTGATTCTAGGCTTGAAATAAAGGTAGTTAAAGCATCTGAATGGCAGGCTGAAATTCCTAGGTAGATATTATTAGAGATGATGCTTAAGGTACTATCACCCAAAGCACCGCTTCACCACCTTAAGGGTGCTTTTTCTGTGACGCAACTAGCAGTTTACACCGCTTTACAACATTCGAACACCAATAGCAACAAAGTATTTCGGTGCTTTGTTATAAAGTTTGAAGAACAAATAATAACAGTAAGTTTTTAACAATGGTAAAAGTCATCAAACAGTTATTGCTTTTAGATGTTTATGACTCCGATTGGTCAAAATAAAAAGGGCAGGATCAGCTAGCTAACATCTTGCAAGCTAAACTGTTTCAAAATTGGTAAAGCGACGCTTTTGGTGATAGTACCTACAGTTGACTATCAAAATCATTGTGATGGTTAAAGTTTAAGAAAGACTGATCGATCGTGTTTGGATTTGACTCTACCTAATTATTTTCTAAGAACGATAAGAGCCTGATGTAGTAGTACCTACTTGTCCCTGGTAAAAGTGAGAGTATTAAGGTATTTGTTTCTTTTATTAAACCGGTCAAATAAATATCAAAAACTCAGGCCTTTACATCTTTACTAGATGATTTATACAGAGTCAGGAGTCAATCCTTGCCTCCACATAACGGGACATTGTAGTGCCTGGGACATTGTTGAGATGGAATAGGCTTGCCCAGCACCTAAACCATCCTCTCAGCTTAGCGGGCCATATCCACAGGAAATACAATGGTCAATACGTGTGGGGCTGACTAGCCGCGGGTTTCCTCACAATGTTTTCCTTCACCGTTTAAAGCTCGTGTTAAAGTGCATATAAATTTTTCGACACGAAAAGTCCATTAATGCACGGCCGGATTCGAACTCACGATCTTCGGATCGAAAGTCGAAGTACTTATCCACTTGGCCAACACGGCTTTTTAAATAAATATCAAAGGGCGCATAAATAGCACTCTGAGCTAATCCAAGCTATTACAAGAAACAAAAGAGTTGCGGTCTCAACTTACGTCAACTTCAATACGCTTTGTTCGTTCAGGCTCCGCGGAGCGCGACCGCCTTTAATAGCTGACTGTGTGTCGTGTGATGATGGTTATGGCAAGCTGTAAAATAGATATATGGATGAAGAATGGGTAGTAAACTTGATGATGGTTAAAAATTGTTTCCGGTAGTCAAATTAGTGTCACTTTATAGTTTATTGAAGGGAAATGTAACTAAAATCAAATTTAGTTTAAGTAGGTAGGTAGGTACCTTAAACTAAATTTGATTTGATTGATTGTTACGATGCCCCCTCCTCTCTGACTACCTCTTTTTCAAAAGACATTTTTATGAATTAGGTACTTATATCTGTTAATGTTTTGTGCCAAGAAGATTCAGTCGAAATTATTTTTGAGTTTAATTTAGGTACCTAAGTTATATCTACTTAGGTACCTACCTAAATTAATACCTATCGGTAGTTACCTAATTATCTAATGGAATTTTATAATTATTTATTACTTTTATTTTAGAAACACTAATTTGCTTTGTGCATAAAAGACAAATAGCTAGGTAAGTAAACGAATTCGTTAGAATATATTTATTTGGAAATCTATAAAACAATCAATTTTCACATCCCAAAGTTAAGCCAACATTCTTGTGCTCAAACACACTCCATTACCCCGTATTATGACAATCCTTAAACAAAATCAAAGGCAGTACCGTTCATTAATATTTGTCGAACGTGAGCTCAGTGCCCCAACGAACGGGACAAAAATACACGCATACAAACTGATTAGTAAACTGTGGCTAAAGGCATACTAACTATGTTGTATTCCGTGTCGGCACTTCCCAACCGCGCATGCGCTTTAGATCTCTGCGGCGGGCGTTCCGCGCCACTGCAACTCGTAATAGTGCCGCCTACCCTACTCTTTACTACACACTTTGCATTCGATATTCAACTCTACAGTCTGCAGATAAATTAGGTTTCGGAACGCGTCTCAATTCAAAAGCTCTTAGAACCCCATGCTTTGGCGTTCCAAAGCTTGTATCCATAATTTTAAGGTGGAAATTCGTATGGAGAGAGTACAAAGGGCGTAGAGACAACGGAAGCGGCTGCGTTGATGGTATCTCGTTCTTTAATTAGACGGTTTAATTAAAACTAAGCGATAATAATGGTAATTGGATCATCAATTCGATCGTCCATCTTCAACGCTCTCGCATCCGCTCTAAGGAAGAATTAGCTGATAGATCGTCTTAAATGAGTTTGGGTATTATTTGAATAGGCTGTGTAAAGTAGGTACGCGATGCAAGGATATAAGAAGAAAGTTCATTATGACGTCTTGCCACAACCATAATTACTTAGTAGCTAGTTACTATACAGTCAATTGATATTATAGCAGTAAGTACAAAATACAATTAGAACCAGTTGAGCCACCTAAGGATCAGTGGAAGCAGTGTATGTGTAGAAAAATCTAATTTTTTTGGTGGATATAGGGTAGGTAGGTAGGTATACCTACATATTAGCCCGAAAGGAAGAGGCGGCCTTTAGTTTCACATAGAAAAACTCTGATGTGCAACCCGTGACTCTAGCATGTGTAAAGGAGTGGAATACAAGGAGCACAAGAAAACTTGAGAATTAAAAGGGCGACTAGTTTTTGTTATTGTTTTTTACAATTAAAATAAACAAACACGACGGCATCTCTACTCTCCGATTTCAAAGCTCCCGAATTACTAGCTAACAGAGATATTTTGTACAGTCAAACAACGAAAATGTAATAAAGCTTAGTTGAGTTATTATTAGGTACCTAGTTTTCTAAAGTTTTGTGAATAAATATATGTAAGTACTCGTAGGTAGATACAAAATTGAAAAATGATTTTAGAGAATATGCAGTAGTAAGTACATGTAGGAGTTGAAGTGGGTATATGGAGTAAAATTAATAGTAGGTACCTACCTACTAAAAACATAGAGGTCCATAGACTAAATAATAATCTCATTATAATGCACGTCCACACGAGAAGCTTAGAACAGAGTTCTGTCAGGAAAAGCATCCCATCTGGGTACAATTTTTGAGAAGTAAGTAGGTAGGTACCTATTTAAAAAAGTGATTCCTAGTTTCATCATAATCTATCCGCTGGTCATGATTTAAGCACACTTCAGCTCCACACTTAATATCCGTTCAACACTGTTTTTCGATTACTCACTGAGTTTAAAATGGCCCTGATTCTTATTATTTTTGAGCCCCAAACGTTAAGCTGACTGTACAAACGGGTATTGTAATGCGTGACAGTCATACTTGACAGCTGTCACACGTCATGTGCCTCTTATTAGGCGCCGCCGTATCCAATTGAAGCGCACTCGGGACTCGGGTTTCGGCAGCGATGTGGAGCTTGTCGAGGACGTAAGGGCAAGCTCATGTATCGAAATGTATCATAGTACCTACCTTATCCTAACATCTCACCAGAATTCTCTCTAAATAATCGATGTGTGTAACATGATGTTGTATGTTCCCGTTGGACTTACCTAAAAACAACGCGCTGTTTTGAAGTCATCAAAATGGCGAGATCGATTTAATGGCGAAATTTTCAAGCAATCTTTTTGATGTTTTATGACTTTTTCAGGCAATCTTCAGATTACCTACCCAATATCATTTCTGTTGATTCCTATCGCTAACAAACTTTGTAAAGTAGCGTATTGAAGTTAGGATGAGTCTCTAGGCAGTAAACCTACTAATACCTAGTTTTTTAAAAATAGTATGATATGAAAATTCTTAATAAATACTTACTAAGCAATCATCTACAACGGGATTTTAATGCTTTGATAAAACTGGTTCTCATAAAGCACAAAAGAACCCTTGGAAAATGTTGATAAGAAGTGGAATGTCCAAGGATAGGTATGATTCATCGGTCTGCGTCCGTTTGACTCAGACTTTATTAATGTCGTTTATGAAAATCGATCTGACACAAAGTGTAGGTAAGTTTTAAAAAAAAACCTTTTTTTTTTCCCACAAAAATTTTTTTTTAAATGTTTTTAATAATATAAAATACTCAGTTATTTAAAGCTACTAGATATAATGTCTAAAAAATAGCTACTTATTATGTACTTACATTAAAATAATATCCAAGAGCTAATGTTACCTAGGTAGGCACACTACTGAAATACTTTAGTAATCTACTAGTCGTTTCCAAAAGTCAGATTAACAACAATTTCAGTATTATTTTTCATCATTTCCCTGAAATAGCTCATAATATTACCAAAATAAAGCCGGCGACACACAGAGCGTAGCGACGCGCGACATCGCGCTCGCTCGAGCGTGCATTCACGGAAACGCTTTCATCTCACACACACACACACACACATACATAATGAGAATACGCGTGTATTATAGTGTTTGTGTGCACATTTGATGTTTCTGTATCTGTAGTTAAAACTCTTGGAACCATTCATAAATAGCTGAACGCTGACAGTTCGCCCAATTTGATTTATGAGCACGAATCATTTGATGAATGTGAGTGCGTTGCCAAAAGCCTTGTTAAAATTAGATTATGTGTATTATATGATAAACACACATAGGTACTATTAAATAAAATTATTTGCGTGCTTAAGAAATTGGCCACAGAGCTAAGGTAAAGAAAGATAGTTAGAATGTTATTATTGTTTCATTATTGCCATCTTATCCGTGGATAAAGTTAAGTCTTCAACTAAACCAATAAAATATGATTAATAAGAAGATTCCTCTGTAACTTCTGTTATTACTTGGCTGATAACTATATAGGTAAGTATCTCTATTTTGTTTGTTTTGCGGGTTCACTTTCCTACACATGAATAATTTCGTAGAAAATATAACAACTACTAATCAAAAATAATCAAAATACAATTCCGGTGTAAGCACTATAGAATGTTGCGAGTTTGCGACCTTAACGCTGTCGCCATTTTAATGTTCCTGAACATACCTAGTTTACAGACAAATAGCCTCGACAATGAACTTGCCTCTATTAGCACGTCCAATTAAACCTCCAAGCACCTGAATCGCACCGCAGAACACTCAACAATCTGCCACAGAACAAACTAAAGTCTCTGTAACAACACAGATTATTGCGGAGTTAGTACAGAATTACCAGAGATAGTTGAATAGTTAGTGGGGTATTGTGCAAGAATAATGTGTAGTTAGTATGGTCGCGGTCGGTCGCAGGCCATTAGGCGCGCGACACACCTTGTTACCGCTACATGGTCGCGTGGCGCGCGGTGTGGCGCAGCCGTGTGTAGCGGCCCGTACCTCTACGCTCCGCTACGGACTCGCTACGGATACGCTACGCCACGGCTACGCTCCGTGCTACGCTGGGATCTGAATTCTTTTTATTGTTTTCTATTTTTTTCTGTTGTGTTTGGAGACATTAAAATAATATTGAATGAAGTTTCAAGTGTTTGATTATAATGCTATGTAAAATCATAACGAATATTTATTAAGCAGGTACTTACGTATTATTTTGTATAATAAAGCTTACTTACTCATTTCGAGAAGATTTTGAGGAAACGGTGTGTTCCGGGTTACAATTATTGAACAATCAACTTTCATAAGTAATGTAATTATTTTTAGGTGCTTTCCAGTGTCGATTTGGTCTTGTACTGTCATGGCATTGTAAATTGAAATAAATAAGTAAATAAATAAGCATATTTTTACCTATTTAAAAAAATATTAGTCTAAATCGTGGTTCTGTAGGTATTCATTCTTTCCCATTTAGATTATTCCCTAGGCTAAGATAGAAATACTTGAACTTGAACCTAATTTTGTAAGTACATTATGGGGGCAATTCGGAGTGTCGCAAAAGCTAAACTAACCTAATTAAAACTATTGCCATCCTTTTTATTCCCATCGCTATGAAAGGGACGGGACGGCAACAATTTTAGATAGCTTAGTTTAGCTTTTGCGACACTCAGAATTGCCACTATTGTAATGATAAATCTAAGACTAAAAGCGTCTGAGATTCGTAATAAGAAACATGGTATTTAATTAGCTAGTAGGTATCTTTTTATTTATTTTTTACAGGAAGCCATCACTCCAAATGCTGCAAAATACTTATATCAACGAGTAGCTAAATCACTTCAACACAGATCTGCTCCAACTCTTCTCAAGAGCCGATGTCCACTATCTTCATACGATTGTTTAAACAAACTCACCAAGATTTATCGCATTTGCTTCGGCAGAATGCTTCAAAAATACGTTTCGTTTCACTTTCCACTAGAAACGAAAACAACGTTTAGTTTCGCTCTTTATTTCCAGGGTTCCGCAGCCGTGACGTGATTTGTAAGCCAATTAATCAGAGTAAGCGTTTTATGGCGAGACACGGTTCCGTCAAATATGTCGCGAGTGACAGACAAAAAGACCAAGATCAGACCAAGATGGTCGTTTGTTTTGTTTGCGCAAATGAAGGTGGCGTGGCGAGTTGGCGACGCAAATTATAGGGTTCTCCAATTAGATTAACCAAGGATTCAAAGTGCGTGATAGAAAACAATTGTAAAACATATGCAAACGGGTATTATCACGAATTTTACCTTTATTATTCACCCGACGTTTCGACCGGATTGCACCAGCCGTGGTCGCGGGAAGAGTGTTCTTGAATATTAAAGGTAAAATTCGTGATAAATACCCATTTGCATATGTTTTATAATGTGTTCTGATCGCGAAAGTTTAAAAAAGGAAACAATTGAATAATGTTGTAAAAAATATAGAAGGTCAATTTTTTTTCAAATCGAAGAAAGTTGAATTTGTTTCTTTGAAAAATAATGCTCAAGAACATTTTCTTTACTACTCCTATATACCTACTAACTGTTTTACTCAATATTTTGATAAAAATGTTCTCATGTTTATTATTTTGTTAATAAAGTTTTTATTACTATACAAATTTCTATCTTAGACGTACCTTTAGTGGGAACTATAGAGTGAATTAAAAGTGTCTCCTAAATTAGGTACCTACATACATTCAATTGCTAATCTAGTAAAGTAGAGTCAGACACTAAGTTTGGTGCCCATTAAATAGGACGAGTAAACGTAATTTTAATCATTTTAGTCTAGTTTCGTTGCAAGATAATTACTACCAATAGTTGGTAAATAATTAATTGCTTTGATCGGAGTGCGGATAGGTACAAAACTACTATCTCTGCACCAGACCTTAAAATATTCTGCAACTATTTATTTATCTGTTTGATCTGTAAGAATAAAACTTATGATTTCCTACTTATTTACATTTTAAAGATTTATAAAGTAGGTGCTTAGGTACTCTGACTTATTATTCAACAGAAAGGTTATTTCTGCCGACATTCAAACTGTCACAAGAGTTGTCACCAGGACAACTGCTCATACTACGAACTCTCTGACACAAAGATGTCTTCTCTGACTCTAAAAACAAAGTTTATAGTGATGTCACTAAAGACTCCATCATTAGGTAGGTACCTACCTACTACCTTTTAACGAGTTTCCATATTTTACCTTCAATACTAAAAATGTCAATTGAAAGGGGCCGTAAGTAAACCGACAAATCTTTGACACGTACAAATGAACAAAAGCTCATTGAAGAGGAAACAGTAAGATCCGCTCCGTTACGGTGGAAGCACGGCTTCTCACTCCGGAGGGAGAGGGGGGAGGGGGGTGGGGAGAGGGGAGGGTATAATGAACAACAAAGAACACCTAAGGTGTTAGCTATTTATGAGTGTAGTCGGTAATCAGGCGGCGAACATAAGCAACAAGACAAATCTTTTCGACGTCTAAATTTTTCTCTCCTGCTCTAGCATAGTACGTTAAAGCAGCTTGACATTAGTTGCAATTCGGAGTGTCGCAAAAGCTAAACTAAACTAACTAAAATTAATGCCATCCTTTTTATTCCCATCGCTATGAAAGGGACGGCAACATTTTTAGTTAGTTAAGTTTAGCTTACTCTAAACTTAACTAACTAAACCGAATTGCCACTATTATCGAGATATTTCGTTTGTTGTCTCGACACATTGCACATGTTAGGCCTACTGTTATTGAAGGGGTGAAAGAAACCATCGTTAGGAAACAAGATCAATCAATCAATCATTTATTTATTTAACAATTTAGAGCGGAAATGAGCTTTCTATTTACCACATAGATAAGTTCTGAAAAATGTGTGCAGGTAGGTACGTACCCATCTACCAAATAATTGGAAACAGAAGAGTTTGGAGTCCGGCGAAGAAGATACCAATTATTTTAGACATAATCTCCATTATTAGAATACCACCTAATATTAATATGCTAGATTACTCGCCTGCGGCTTCGCTTGTGTGGCACCTACCTGGAAAAAAACTGCCTATTGTGTTAATGTGTTATTCCAGGTCACATACTAAATCCTTAGACATTGGACATTGTATGTAAGTCAATCAAGTTTCATACAAATCCGTTCAGTAGTTTTCGCGTGAAGCAACAAACAACCACACGTTCACACATAGGTATCTACCTACTTTCGCATTTATAATATTATGTAGTAGGTACCTAGGAAGATGGATTTTTATTATTCAAATATTTATAAAAATCCATCCATTTATTATTCTTGTCTAATAAATTGAAATTTCTAAACTAATGCACTGTATCTCATTAAAAGCGGAATATTTTCCGAAACTTAAATTTAATTGTTGCAAATCTCTACCTTAAACTCTTTGAAATGATATCAAAGGCCCAACTAGAATAAGCAATCAGGAACTAATACCACAAAATACAAATTATATAGCGTCTTTGATCATAAAATCTCGTTTGAAACACGCATTCTATTATTTAGTGAGATCCCGTCTGTCCCCCGGCCATACTTCATGCACGCCTGAACGCTTGGTCGCCAACGTCGGATTTAGAACGGCCGAGCATTTCAGCTAATTGATTTTTTTAGCTGACTGTACTTGTGGTAACTTTAGTCTGTTCTGTGGAGATAGAGATATAAATATCTACTTTGGAATTTGTAGAAAGTAGGATTTGTTTAAACCTACTAGGAAGTTATAAGAACTCTCGGGAAATTACCTATCTAAGTAACAATTTAGCCGGAAGTTAAGCAAACTTTTATTTACTTTTCCGTAGAACGACCCTATCTCTCTGACGACCTCTGTGGTGCAGTGGGCGAAGGCCCGCCTGAGACGCGGAGGTTGCGGGTTCGATTCCCGCCACGGGACAAATGTTTGTATATTCTACAGATATTTGTTCCGGGTCTGTATGTTTTTCTATCTATAGTATGTATGTATTTACAAAAAAAAAAAATGTATCTATGTAGTATATCAGTCATCTGGTTACCATAACACAAGCATTAAGTTGCTTAGCTTGGGACTAGATGACGCCGTGTGGAATGTCCAAGGATATTTATTTTATTTATTTATTTATCTAGTAGGCACTACCTATACCTAGGTAGGCACAGCTTAGCGGAAGGAAATTCGCTTGGAAGAAAACTAAATGTTTTCTACCTACCAATAATTGAATTTTGCTGTCGTTTGGAATGTAGGTATTTTGACTGATTTAAGTAAGTAACTACAGTGATTTTTTTCGCTTGGAAAAGTTTATACCTGCGTAATATTGAGTCCTAAATAGTGGGAAATAGTCGTGATCATTTTATGTAGTTTTATTTAAGTAGGTAGGTACCTATTTTTTTAATTTCATTTCATAACGTAGTGGCACTCTATATCTGAGTTAGCAACATTGTAGAATTTGGTGACGACAGGTCTGTCAGTCTGTCTGTCTGTCTGAAGGCACGGTGTGCTAATATTTATGCAGTGTTAATAAATAGTCTCTGATCCAGTGCCATCTCGTGACGGACATCGGACGGGCGGATGCCACGAGAGGTTGATTTATGTGAAGACTGACGATTGACAGTGTAGAATCCAATCAACTTCCTATTTGAACCTGCCTAACCGACTCATCATTAGCTATGTAAGTACTTATACCTACATAATGGACCAAGCTTGTCTTTGTTTTTGCAACCTTCGATATTCGTGGCTCGATAGGTATAGGTACAACTAAAGGTCATGTTTTGATTTTAATAATTATTACATAGCTTATAAATATCATAGTTCAGATCAACTCGTAATAATTTACTTAGGTAGGTACTTCATTCTCTCGCGCAAATTGTGTTTCAAGCATGGTATTATCCCATTCCCATCCCCTTAGTTCCAATAACAGATGAATAGATGGCGTTACGTGTTGCTATTTCGAAATAGTCTCTGGAAATTTATGAAAAGGCCTAAATTTTGCTATTATTTTAAATTTATTTTTATTTCTTTAATTTTACTAGTAGGTATAGCTAGTGTATTATTATAATCTGTGGTATAGTATTATTGATCTAAAGTCTGATGCATGTCTCACACACAAGCGATTATTCGTTTTGTACCTAATTATAATATTTTTTTAGAATTTCTTTCTAGTCTTGTCTAGCACTAGGCATCATAACTTAATTGAAATTTAGTGACGGAACGTGGGTGTCAAGACTCGTCACCAGCAGGGCATGCGTGAAATTAAACTGATAAAATTAGGTATAACGCTGTTGGGTTGAGAGACAAGAAGAAAATAGATTTATTGATAGCTAATTTACCAAATAACCTATTGCACATCCAACATCAATCAAACAGCAACCATCTACCTATCTATTGTACCTAACTCGTATTAGGTACTTAGGTGTTAGGCACATAATTAACTTATAGGTGGTAAAATAAAACTTAGAATAATTTAATATTAGCACAGATAAAAGAATACTAGGTAATATTAGTAAATATTTAGGCATCTCTCTCTGCCCTGCAGTGGGACGCTACGGGCTCTAGTGAACGCTCGGGTGGTCTCAAAAGGACTCAAAAGGAGCTCGACTCGATTTAAAACTACTAGCGACATCTATTGTTCAGTAGCGGAACCTTTTTTTTTTTAAATTGAATGCAACTAACTACTTACTAAAGTGTACATAGCTGATCTATTTGGTAAATAGATCAGCTATGTGAATTGACTTATTTTACTAAAGCATTGAATGTATAAACTAAATCACATAAATCAGAAAACTTCCAGGACAGTACATAATTCAACAGTCAACTTATCTTAAAATGAAACGTTATATTTATAATCTGTCACTCGTTTTGACACAAGTAAAAGAATCGGTCGGTCGCCTCGGTCGGTCAAGCTCGCGAACTTCGTGTCAGTCAAGTCAAATTGCTTTGCTCGTTACGCTTTTTGTAAATGCAAAATAAATCACTGTTTTTACGAAAAGTACGTCGATATGGGGACAGAAGTGGCATTATCGTTTACAGCATTACGTGCTCAACTAGAAAATGAAAAGAGTAGTTTATTTAAAATAGACGAAAACATCAAAAAAATTGTGCAAACAGGGAGCGGAAGATTCCAAAACGATAGGTTAGCGATTTACCTTGAGACTATTACGGTTCTAAGTTAGTTCTATCGACTGATTTACGTGTTTTGTTGTAGATTCAATCCTGCTGGGGAGTATGCAAGAGGAGGAAACCGTATTGGCGTTCGCAATTCCTTCCCGGACAATGATTTTAGCTATAGAAATGACGAGCATTTCAATAAACGGAAACAAGAAACCAAAACAGTTTTCAGCAGGTAAGCACGAGAAATGCGTGACTGATTAGATTTACTACTTTTGCCATGTACCTTTTTGCTGTGGACGTAATGTAATAAGTCATGTGTGTAAGTATGAGATTCTACTAGATTCTTGTAACTAGAATATCCGCATGCCTGCCTTGGCTAGGCCTGTAGTAGTTATTGACAAATTTGTTTCGTATTGATGTAATGTAAAGTATGTGTATTCTAAAACAAATCCTCAATTTTACTAATGTCTACATTTATACTGGCTTTTTAAGTCGTTAAGACATGACAGGCGGCCCGAACACTTCTTCACCAGTGTTGGCCACTAGCTCACACAAGCTTACTTTCTCTACCTTTCAGATTATCAGCTAGAGTCCAAGATAGTGATGGTGAAGAGGAGATGCCAATGTCAGGGCCAGCACCCGTAGTCAAAAAAGTTAAAATGACTTCAGCAGTATCCAAGGAGATGCCAAACCGAGCGGCAGTGCTGCGGGCTCAGGGAGGAGATGAGCAGGCTCGAACTAGGAATCGGAGAATGTTTGGCTCATTGCTGGGGACTCTGCAGAAGTTTAAACAGGAAGAAATTGTTTTACAGACTAAGGTAGAAGAGCACAGACATCAGTTATGCTTACAAGTCCTCATATGTGCATGTCTCATAAAAATTCAACTGGTTAAGAATTACTAGGCACCTCCTGTGTATTGTTCATCATTCCAGTTTCATCCAGATTAAGCTCTAAATAGTGCAGGAAAGTCGAAATACCTAAAGTATTATGTTTGTGACAGTTCAGTTGTTTTCATTCACTATTTTGAGAGATTTTTGTGTATATTATATTAGTTTTTGTGTATATCAGCTAAACAAAAAATATTCTATGCCTGGCTATTACTTATAGGATTTACTTGATATCTCTGATCTTCAGGAAGAGAAGAAAGCACAAGTTGAACGCAAAATAGAAGAGGCTGCTCGTCTAGAAAGAGAAAGAGAACAGAAGGAACGGAAAACGTTATTTGCTGAGAGAGATCACAAGAAAGCAACTATAAAAGCATTGGAGGCGAAAATGGGGCGTGTGGCTGAGTTCGAGAGATGGGAGGAGTCACAGAAACATTTAGGCAACTTTATCCTCACCAAGGCGAAGCCACATATATTTTGGCTGCCAAAGAAGATGAGCCAGGGAGCCGAAGATAAGTTGGTGTCTAGCAGAAAGTACCATGAGAGTGAGTATGGAACATTTGAAGACTTCTCTTACCTTGTAGTACCTACCAGCTGAATTTTTTTTAAAGAATTTGCACATGGTCTGAAATTATTAATGCTTCAATGCGTGTTTTACATAAAATATTTGACCTATACAGTTTTGTACTATTCGCAATAACAAACTAATTGTTGCATGACCAATTGTTTACAGCTAAATATGGTCCTATGTACCGCAGTGAGTAAATAGCTGATAATTTTAGATTTAAGCACACATAGAGTGACAGTTATTCTATTTTCTACATTATTATTTCAAGAGAGTGTGCTTATTGGGCTTAATTCTTCTGAGTATCATACTAATTCAGATAAAAACTTTCAGAATACATGTCGAAAAAGCGTGAGGAATTACAAGAGGAGCTACAGCGAATAGAAAACAGGGTCCTCCGCCCTCGCGGGCCCGGAGCTAAGGAGAACAAACCTGCAGAGTACAGTGAAAACCATGACGACAGCCTCAATGACAGCCTGGATAAGCAGGATGGAGGGAAGAAACGGGACAAGTTTGCAATGGATGTGGATAAAGATGACAGTGATGATGATAGGCATGAGGATGTGGTAGTGAAGGTTGAAGACTCAAAGGAAGAGGAAACTGCTGTTGCTGCAACTAAAGAAACTAATGAAGAAAATGGTAATACTATATTTGTATTTTTAAAAACTCTATGTGCATGGCATAAAGTGCTTGTTTGTTATGTATGTAGAAAAGTTAAGTTAGTGATAGCTTCAAAGGGAGTGTAGGCTTCAAAAAACTCTAAAAGTTATTGATTTAATAACAATGTGAGGTTTCTAATAGCTGGGCTTGCAACTTGTTACATATGAAATGTTAACTACTGCAAAATCTGACCATAGACTTCTTCTAAAAATGCATAAAAACCTGAAAGAAAACAACTTGGGAAAGGGAATACAGAAGTGATATTTTTTTTTATTAACATTTTATTTATTTCTAGATACAAAACAAGCAGTCCAGTTGGAAGACAGTAAAATGGAAATCGTCACAGTACCATCAGAACCTACAGCTATGGACGAAGCCACGCCTATCCCTGACCCAGAACCTGTTGAGGAAGCACTCCCTCCAGAAACAGAACAGAACGGAGAACAGGAAACCAAAAATGTTGAACAGCCAGAACAGGTTTTGAAACCAGAATCCCCCAATCATTCCTTACAATAATGTAGCCCTAATGAGTGAAGTGTATAGTAATAAATTGTGGATTTTTACAGCAATAATGTATGTAACTATGTTTTCATTTACTCATAAATTATTTTACAGGGATTGCTGCTTGGTTCTAGAATAAACATCACTGAAATAACAATTTTATTTTTTAATCTATAAACTCATACTTTCCGATTTGTATAATATCCATAGTTATATATATAGGCATATTAACAGCCAGTTTCTCGAACAAATCACATGACAAGTATCAAATAAGATACAAGTTCGACACTCACGTGAGTTGTTATATTTTGAGATAATCTGCATTCGAGGAAACCAGCTGGTAACTCTTGTGATCTTCTTTGAAGATATTCAAAATATTAAAAGAAAGTTTTTATTAAAAAAGTTTAATAATAAACAGTAAAACTAATAATTTACAAAAAATCACAGTTTACATTAGCATAGAATATTAAAAAGCAGTTATAAGGAATGGAGTATCAGACTCAACTCAGGATAAATAAAAAAGGACATATTACCTCTAGTAAATAATCAGTTCATTATCTTAACTTCTATTACTTACAAGGTTTTTAAACATTCTAAATGTGCAAGGCACTTTTAATACTTCAGCACCTATATTACATGTTATGAAGTAAACAAAAATAGTTTTAATTCAAAGCATCGATTGCAAATACTACTTTTCTACCAAAGCTAATTTTACGATTGTGAAAGACCCAATAGTTGTAGAATTTTTGATAGATAATTGTATATTCCAAAGTAAGTAGGTACAGTTAAAAATGACAATATAACTTGTTAAAGAGAAATATACTGCCATAGGATTAGAAGGTTAATCAAGAGTGAATATTCTGGATGCAATGTCGTCCAGCATCCAGTTCATGCCTTCGAGCAGGTTCTCGCCCGTCACGGCCGAGCAGCGCTCAATCCGCCAGTGATGGGTCTTAATACTGTCTAGATCTAAAGCCTGAAATAAATAGTTAGAGATGAAAAAAAGAAAAAAACGTTTTTTTTGGTAGGACCTCAAGGATCACTTCAACTTTGTTGTTTAAGCTAGATCTAGATGATTCTAATGCCTGTTCCAACGCAACTCCCTACACCAGGGAAAGAATCAGACAAGAACCTGGTGGTGTGGGCTTAGTTAGGATGTGAGAATAAGTTTGGTATTACAGACAGATAATATTCATTGTTCAAATTCAAATCAAATTGTTTATTGAAAATGATTAATAAACAATTTGATTTGATTCATTGTTTATTTAAGTAGACACCTTGAAAATACTCTTGTAATGTCACCTTGGACGAAATAAATCTAATTCTTCCATGGTGTCACTCACATACAAGTAATAGAGTATACCTGCTTGATATCCTGCAGTGACAGTGCCCCGGGCAGATCTGCCTTGTTAGCCAGCACAAGGAGTGTGGCCCCAGCCAGCCGCTCCTCTCTCAGCAGCGAGTGCAGTTCACGCGCGCAGTCCGCGAGTCGCTGCGGGTCCGCACTGTCCACCACCCACGTCACGCCATCTGTGCTCTCAAAGTAGTTCTTCCAGTATGATCTGGAATTTAAACAGTTTGTGTTTGATTATAGATAGATATTATGGTGTTACGGGTTGCATGCGCATTTCTTAGATCCAAAGGTAGCGGTGTTAGATCGTGGGAAGGGAGGCGCCTTTGCCTTGCTTGGAAAGTAATGGCTGAATATGAATTTGGTTGACTATTCATTAAATCTGAGGAGACTGTTTATGGTAAAGGCACACTATGTGGGCATAAATATTTACGAAAAACTAACCTGAGAGATTTCTGTCCGCCAACATCCCAAATATTCAGTTTGTAGCCTTTGTGTTCTAGTGTTTTTATATTGAATCCTAGGGTTGGTGAAATGGTGTCTATGCGCTCTCCGTTGAACCGTTTCAGAATAGTCGTTTTGCCCGCATTATCTAGGCCTCTGAGAGAGTTTTGCTAAGGAATGTTTGTAACAATGCATAATAATGATATAAAATGCTGAGTTTAGTAAAAGGATACAACATGAGGATACGCATCTCCTTTTCCTTTTGCCGTAGTTTCTTCAATATCGTGAGGAATCCCATAACGACTTCCAATTGTTTATTTTGATGAAAATACAGCCAGATGATTCACCACAACTTCGATTTTGTGAATTTCGAAAACAAAATACCACAGAACATATTTACTCTGACGAGAAGAAGCACGACTTCATACAAAATAAATGCCAACACGAAAGCACACTAGCGCCCCATCTTTTGACAAGAGAAACTTACGTTTGGCGGGAATTTTTAAATTTTGTTGCGCTCGATTCAAATAAAATGGATTTCGATCCGTTGTATGAATTCGCTGTAACTATCTATCAGAAGAATGGCCAATGTAATACATTATTATTGACCATTCTTCTGATAGATAGTCACTAGCAAAGAGCATGTAATAGTAGTCACTAGTATAATAATGTATAAAGGTAGGTACCATGAAAACATCACTTAATCATTTCTGATATGAGAAATTCGTTTATTTTAACTGAATTAAGTTTTGTTTTTATGATAAAATATAATTAGATTAAAAGAATACAACCCTTTTTAAATGTTTTGTTTGAAGAATATTTATTTTTAGATTGGTGGCTTTTCTTGACGCATCTTCTGAGAATTGCCTATTTTTCTATACACAAAAGCGTTTGACACAATATAGCAATTGTTGACATTATTAGAAACATTTTATTTTTTTCATAGTGCTCAAGCATCCACTCATTTTCAGCAATAAGGCAAAAGACCCAGTTATGCATTGATCCATTAGTTTTTACATTTTCATCTGGCTATTAACCTGTGTAAGAACGCTGTTTCTTCATTTTTTTCATAGTCTTATTATTTTCCTCAAGTTTCTTCTGCATTTTGCATAAAGTTTGCGTTTTCTAGGGGTCAAATCTGCAGATCTACTTAGATCCAACTCCCTTATTCCTTTTGCAGTCTTTGGAACCTAAAAAAAATTAAACGCCATGATTAAAATAATTTTATTTTATAAAGAAATATTGAAACCAAGATTATTACATTTTTTTATTTTCAACCTTTTGACTAAGTATTACAAAACACAACATAGATAGACACTGTCTACTAACCTCTGGTACTGTTGTAGTTGATATTTCTAAAGTTGATTCTTCAACAGGTACAGTAGTCTGTCACCAATGCCTAGAAATCAAACAATTTTTTTTTATTTAAAAAAATGGGCTCTGTCTGACACTTTATCTTACTAGACAATAATTAAGAAGATAAGGTAAACAAAGGATTTCCTTCAGGCTACAAACAAAGTTGGGCCTAAAAGTTAAAATTGCCAGGCAATGAAATAAAAGGCCTCACTACTATTGGGAAAGTCAATCCAATCAAAGAACGAAATATAGAAAGAAAAATCATTTATTCTGGTAGGACCTCGAGGATCACTTCAGTTTCGTCTTACATGATAGGTGATACCTACTAAAGTAGTTGACTGAGACTCACGGGCGAAATTAAATAGGTATCTAATCTAGCATAAAATTAAAAGTACATAATAACAATTGCCTACTGATGAAAATGAACTTACTTGAAAATCCACATCTAGGATAGTCGGGTTTGTTAGTGTGGCTTGTTCTTGAAGTTGAACTTTGATCCTGGCGTAGCTTCAACATTATACTTTCTGTTCCAATTGGAATAGCAAAGTTGTTCAATCGTTTCCTAGAACTACTGCTGGTGTATGATCCGTCATCGAATTGCTTAGGTACTGCATAGTATTTTATGCTGTTGATTTAAGCTTCTAGGTGACTTCTCAGTTTCCAGCTGGGTAGCAGTTATGGCCCATACTCGTGCCCTGAAATCATTGAATGAACAAATTAGACATAGGTTTGTGTAAGTAAATTTAAATGGAATTTCAAAAGCCCGGTCACTTACATCAAGGATCCATGTTTACCGGGTAGAGGAAATCTGTGGAAACGCAAGTTCACACTCGTCATTTGCAGCAGCGATATGACATTTTTGCGCATTTTCTTTGCAGTTCTGAAGCAGACATCGTGAATAATTAGAATTTTGAAAATTACCACTAGAAAGACGATAATTTAGTTCACAAAACCGCACACAAAACTCAATCAATGACAAAACAAAAATGGCGGCAAAGCGAACGAATTTTGTTCCAAGCTTAATTTTCTGTCGGGCTATATTCCACTGATTTAAAGCATAAATTAAGCTGTCTCTGTCTTACGTATAGCGTTCTCTCTTATGGCAAACTGTGCCCTGGTGTTTGCATTTGATGCTAAGGAAGTTGACCCCCCCTGGGCAAAATACAAATTGTTGAGTGAGTGAGTGAATTGCATGCATTGATTGATCTATTACATGACATGCTCTTTGGCATTGATCTAGTCTAATAAGTGACTTTGACATTGACATTATCTTAAAACAAGGTAATATCCACAGATTAGGTAGAGATACTACGTATCAGATAGAAATGTCAGGAACATTTTGTTGTAGACTTGATGTCACAGATTAGGTAGTAGTTACTATGGCTTAGGAAAATGATGTATGACATTTCTTTTTTTTTTTACTGCTACGCCGGCATGGCACTGAGCAGAATTATCATTCTACCCATTCAATGAATTTGGTAGTATTTTTCAGTTCATTCAATTAAATTTAATAAGCATAAGGGAAGGAAGGTGTTGAATAGAAAACAACAAAAGTACAAATATCATCATTTATTTTTTTTCTTCAACTTTTTCTTATATTTATTAAGTGCTTTTTTTTGCATTACAGTTAGCACCCTGTTTTCCAGCCTAACAATATCGGTGCCTTTCAGAATTTTTGAAATTACATTACACCAGTTATATATTGCAATTTTTATAGTAATTCGAAGCAAGGCGTCAATAACAACATTGCGGTGGACTGGGCACGATATTCGGTCAAAAGTATTGTTTTTTAAAATAACATTAGTAATTTCTTTTGAAATATTTGCTTTGTGAGGATTTGTTTCCAAATATTTATTTGTTTCACAGAATATCGTGCCAAAATATTGTACTATGTGCTCTGCAGGGTAGGTCAATTTCTTTTGGATTAATTGCTTGTATTCTTTGTAATTTATCCATTTGTGGACTTCGGTGGTTTCATTAGTGGTCAGATTATTTTTACATATATCACATAATTTATTGTTAATTCGAGAAATAATTTTCCTAACCACCCACCCTGCAGTATAAGCACGGGACTGTATAGTCAGACGTTCACGCCTTGCTTCAATTGAAATTGGATGAGTATCAATGAGAGATTCAGTTTCACAATCATTCTCATTTGATTTCGTGATTTGATGGTCAAATAATTTTTTAATTTTCAAAAGCTGATTTGCTTGGTCACTTTCACAATTAAATGTTTCTTGGTGAAACTTAATAAATCCCGTAATCAATAGGGCTTTGAAAGTGTTTTTAAAGTTGTGGCAAGTTGGGTTGATGGCTCTGGAACTGTATGCTCGCACTTGACCAAAATAATTTTCAATTGCATCTGAGTTGATGTAGCGTGGTCTCATAATTTTTATATTTTTTTCTTTTAGAAATTGCCACAACTTCTGAAAACTTCTTAAAGTACTCATCCAATTTTTTATGCTTGGTACACTCGTTTCTCTGTCATTTTTATCAAGAAATTTGATTTCATTTAGTTTTTTTAGGGCTTCAGCCCAGAAATTGTTATGTTCACTGGTGGCTGTAACTGCAGTCCGCAGAATTTTTCCTCGAGATTTTTTGTTAAAAACCGCGCTACCATTCACACTGTCGAAGAGATCGTCGAAGAAACTTACTACTTCAGCAGTATTTTTTAATGTCGCACTTACTTCTCTTCCATCGGAGTAGTGAGCTGTAAAAATAAATAAAATAATTACTGGATAATTACTGAAAAATAACTTTTTATTAATTAATAGTGATGAACATTTTAAACAAGAGCTTCTAGCCAGATAATTTTTATTTTCAGATCATTCAAACATCTATTTTATATCAACTACCGATCAAATATCTTAGTTTAGTAATAAATTAAAATATATAATAGTGGCTATTTAGGATGACGGCAATCTTAACTAAACCAATTTGACTTTTTATTTCGATCATTATAGAAGGGACGGCAATATTTTAGTGCTGACTTTGTTTAGTTTAGTTTTGGCGCCATCTCGAATAGCCACTCATGGTGATATAAATTTATATCACAAAATGAATAAATAGAAAACAATTACCGACCCATTTTGACTAAGAATAGTAATAAACAATAGGTACTCACAAAATGCTGAGGTGAAATTTAAAGCCCCTGCAACTGTCTTGCTAAAAACTCGAACACAATTCTTAACCTGCAACAACAACAGTAGGTATGGATTAATCACATCATGTGAACACACAAGCAGATATCAGTATGGATTTTCATTGGTAAATACCTTCATTTTTTTTATTTTTTCAGGTATGACATGCTCATCGTTTAATTTATATAATAATCGTGTTTCTGCATGTTGACAATCTGTTTGATACACATCAACAATATCTGACCACTTCGCTTTTTTGTTGCTGAACATGATATCTTTCGTCAAAAAGTTATTACGCAACCCCTTAATTAAATGCGGTGGATCAAAGAAAACATAAAGCAGATTCCCATTTATATTTATGGTGTCATCTGTAAAATTTAAGAAAAGTTAGAATATTCTATATATAATATTATTATTAGGAACATTATAGTATAGATATTATATCAACAAACATTTATTTATTAATAATGTTCATTGTATATTCATTGTAAGGTCTCATAAATCTGGCAAATCAATCAAGCAAGGAAAAATGATATTCAGTACAACATTATGACCCGGCTAGACCGTGGAGCTGTAATGACTTACTTTAGAAAAGGTTCGCATGACACATAATATTATGTCATTGATGAGCAGGTAGTATAGAAAATCTATTATGGCCTTCAACTAAATGTTTTTACCTGTATTTTTGTTTGCAAGTATTTGCTCTCTTCTAGTATCCTCCTTTAGACTTTTTAAAGCAGACTGGAATGAAGCTCCCTGATCTGAGACTAAAGCTATTGGTATCAGCCCGGTATCACCAATTGCAGTTACAATTTCTTTTAAAATTCTTTTGATGTGACTGCCAGATGTAGAGCCTTCGCAAAAGTAATACGCAATAGGCTGCTGCCATTTATGCACCACTCCCTTTATCATAAAAACTAAGGCATGGTCAGCAAACTGTGGTTCCCTAACAGACAACTCAGTGAAACCAGATATTTCATCTTTAGATGTGTAGGTCAATGCTGCATCTAAAGACATTTCATCGAAGATGACACTACAAAATCTTTTTTCTTCTGACCATGTATGCACCTGAAATCAGAATATTATTCTATTAATATTAATATTATTATCCTTTTTATACTTTCTGTACCTATTGTATCAATAATTATTTATATTGTCTATAATTATGTATTTTTTTCTAAATAATAAAAACTTACCTCCTCTTTGATGCATTCAAAAATTTGGGGATTGAGGCCAGAATTTAAATTTAATTTGGCAACTGTTTTCTTTAATGTCGTCAGGGATGGCAGGATAAAAATCTTTTGTAAAAATCGGTATGATTTTGGCCCCTGTTTCAAAATTGACAAGCTTATAAGCTTTTCATCTAGAGTGAACCTTCGTGCTTTCTTATGTTTGGTGCACATCTTGATTTGCATGTTGAAAATTTTTCTTGCATAAGGATTCATGCCTACAACTTTTTCTTCAAAGCACTGTTCTTTACTAAATCTTAATGCTTTCTTACACCTGCGATTGATACTCAGCAATTTACTTGCTTTTCTATATTCATTATAGATTGTTCTGCATTTTGGTGACAGTGTATGAACTGCCGTCACAACTTTACGCTTTTTGTTGCTTAGTGTTTGTTTATCTGAAAAGAGCATAAATATTATTTACTTTAACATTAATTTAGCAGGCATAAAGACTGTATGCCTGTTAAATTGACGTCGACAACATTGACATGGTCGACGACATTGTAAAGTTAGCAGATCATACATGGTTTAGACTGGCACAGGGCTTTTTTTATTAGATAAGCATATTAGATAAGCATTACCATTCAACTACCATTTCTAATTAGTGCATATAATTCTAAGTAGGTACAAACCCGATAATTGAGCTTGACCTAAAGATGGCTCTTGAAGGGATGCAGATGGTAAATTTTGCGATAAAGCAAGCACTCCTTGAGGTGATAATGGCTCTTCATGAGATGAACATGGCACTTGTACATCTGTAATAAGGGTAAATAGTGGCCTGAAATAGCGGTTATTTAAAAAGTGGGTACCTACCATGCGAGCAAAGCTGTGGGCAGAATCTAGTTTAAACTAATATTATTGTATGCTCGTGTAAGTATCAACAATTTGATATTTTCTTAGCTCACAAGTCTATTATTCTTACCTGTGTTGAAATGCTCCTTTCTACAGTACGAGTGATCTATGTGCTCCTTTCTTGCATACAGGTGATCAGCAACTGGATTCACACTCTCTGCTGTAAGCATTGTCAGGATTTAAAGTAAAATGTGGTGTCAAAGTTTGTATGGGATTTTTGTAACAGAAGGAATGATTGTTTTGTTTAGCTTGGTTTAGATGCTTTTACATTATTTAAAACGCGCAGACAAAATTGCGCGCGGATCAGGTAGTGTAATTAAAAAATCTTCATCGGGAAAAAAAAGTTTGAAACTTTGAACCCAACGGCCGGCCTTTACTTACCGTCAGTTGAGTTCAACGGAGTTAGATTGCAATCCAAAAACAATGTCGGATACGCATTGCTCAGAAGACGTGATTTAGAAGTCACAAATCGGGCCTCAAAATGCCTATGACAAACTTGGAGTTTTGAAATTTCGTCCAAGCTCTTGTTTCTCAACGTTTCACTGTTTATACATTCGAGCCACTTTTTGAGTCGTTGATTACACACTGGGAATTTATGTAATACAGCGTCCTTTCGCAAATTTGGACAACCTGGCACAGCACAGCACTTATAATACATTGTATTGAAGGTAAAAACCGTCTAATTGCAGCTTTTAATGTGGAACAGAAATACAGAAATAGGCGGAATTGAATCAACGCAAACTACCTCCTCTCTCGCTCAACACACCAAAAAGAAAGAAAAAAAGAAAGAAGATTGAACCACAGATTAGGTAGAGATGATTGAACAAAATGCAGAGTTTTTACCACAGACTAGGTAGAGAGAGACAAACACATTCATTCAATAGATCTAGATGTCATACATCGTTTTCTGATCAAAGCATAGATTATATACAAGTCCAAGCTTTTGACTATGAACATTACTACCCGTGGTAATATCTAAACTATTACTGTACCCAAAGAATCTACACATCCAGTAAAAATAATAGTAAAATGAAAATGAAAAAAAATAGTTTTGTTATTTGTAAAGGCACACGATCTGGCTGCTCTTTTGAAAAGGTAGATTACCTAAACATTTATTAGAGCTTAGCTCTCTGTTTTTTTATTTTCCTTCAATTTCACTTCTGCGCGTTTTCTTTCCCATCCCTTGTTGTCCCTGAAACCACAATCAACATGAAAACTTTTTTCAGGAAATCGAACAAAAAACCATAGAGAAAAAATATTCATCCATGGCGGATCTCGTCGATGTCAAGGCTTTTATTTAGTTTTTGCCTAAAAATGAAGCACCTTCAATGATTCAAAGTGGGTTCAAAGAGTGGAAGTGATCGTGTGGCGGCGCGGTCTCGGTGATAAAGCTCGCTGGGCGGCGGCATCATGTTCAGTGGCACGGTTCGGGTGCGGATTTGTGAGGCCACGGGCCTCAGGCCGACCGACTTTCAGAAACGGCATAACATGACCTTCGGGAAACCAGGTAAACCCTGAAACTGTCTACAATACAACGTAGATGAACTTCTTCGTTGAATAACATTGAAAACGAACACCAACACTGCAGTATTTTGTTGTTTTTGTGCGCAGCAGTAGGGTGTAGTATGTTTACCAAAATGGGTGTTGGTATAGCATGTAAATAGGTGGTATCGTTGCAGACGACCAGCCCATAGACCCGTACGTGTCGATAGACGCGGACGAGCACCACCTGGACCGCTCGACCACCAAACCGAAGACATTCGACCCTGTATGGAACGAGACCTTCATTCACGAAGTGCACAATGTCAATAGGTACGTGCCGCCTATCTACTCACAGAACTAAAATTTACGCATCCATTTTTGAACTCACTTATTAGAAAACTCAAATGTTATTGTAGTTTGGGCATCACAGTGTTCCACGACGCCGCCATACCTCCGGATGATTTTGTTGCAAACTGCACAATACCACTGGACGATCTCATGCACAGAGAAAAAGATGCTACCGACTTCTGGGTAAGTGATTCCACAACCATTTACTATCGACACATAAACACTACTGATTATGAAAAAAATTGGTCTATCTGTGTATCTTGGGCATAATCCATATAATCTGAAGATAAGATAATGTTTGTTTGCACAGTAAGAATGTTTTATCAATGTGTTTGTGTATTTGTTTTGGCTGATAATACAATCTAGCGAGGTGTCTTAGATGCTGCAGTATGCTTCTGTCAGTCTTTAATTAGTTATGAATAATTTTCGCAGAAGATTTTCATGTCCAGATCCTAAATATGTCCAGTTGCAAGATGAGGTGTGATTGTAGTGACTCATGTGTTCCGCTGTTGAAGAGAATGTGTTCTGGTTTCATATTATTCACTTATTCATATTCTTAGAATGCTGCGATGAATCATCACATTGCATACCTATTGACTTTTTCCACATTGAAACTTGAAAATTTAATATAATCAACAAAATTATCTGTTGTTTATTGTATTTATTTTGTTGTTTTATAATTGATTTTCGCTTTGTGTCATAACAAGGAAACCTGCATTTTTCCTGTTATTGCAATAACTACATATTATTGTCCTTCTTATTTCTTAGAGTAATAAATAGTATTGACATAATTATTTAGATTCCAATCAACTTTTTACTAACATTTTATTAATGACTAAATAATTCTACTTTTTCTCATAATAAATGATTTAATTGCTGTAATGAATTGAATAAACTATTCATACCTTACAAAAAAGTTGTATGGAATGTCCAGTAATTATTTTATTTTAAAATTTCACTCACTACTATTTTTGAGGTCATCAGAAGTCTTAAAAACAACTCTATCAAAATAGTAAACATTGTCTACTTACTAATTTATAACAATAAATGTGAGTGATTAAGGCCATATTTAAGCATGAATGGTGTCTCAAGTGGTTATTCATCGCTCAAATTTATAGAGATCTGTCAAAAAAATGATACTTGAGCGAAGACTCAAGCCTGAGTGCAGACTCTGAATATGAAGACCCTGATACATAAAGATTACATACCTACTAATACTAAGCAGCCTTAAAACTACAGTTTCAGTGTTTGTTTCTCACTCATATATTTCTTCTTCTGTTTACAAAAGGTGTTGAGCATATTTAACTATTATTCTAAAAAAGAAATTGCAATATAATCATTTACATTCTAGGTCGACTTGGAACCACAAGGGAAACTGCATCTCAAAATAGATCTCAAATGGAACTCTCAAGGTCAGTGCTCTTACAATAATTTCATACAATTATTCTGTTATCAACCCATATTGTGCCTTAATGCATTAACTTGTGCATACTTTATACCATGCCTTAGTTTCAATCGCGTTTTTATGTAATTTTTTTAGTCTGAAAGAGCCATGACGGAGGCCTTTAGGCGGCCTAAAACTCCGTCACCAGAGTTGGCCACTTGCTCATACGAACTTACTTACTTAGTCTGAAAGAAATAAAATTCAATTCAATTCAATTCAATTTGTGTCTTCAGTAAAATACTCTGATGACTTATGCATATTGGTTTAGTAAACCTACTTTAGCTAAAACGGATATCTTTTGCTATCTCTTTTCATTGACATAAGAGTAAGAAGAGAAAAACATTTTAACAAATATATCAAAGATACCCTATAGTTTATTTAATATTTTACAGTGTTAAATGGTGTTAAACCACACTTAGGTATTGGATATTTTATTGTAAATGAAAAATCTTACTAAAAGTTAACGGCTCCAGGCAGCACGGCATAAGAGCGATCGTTTGTATCTACGCAGGTTCGAATCCTGCCGGAGGTGTTAACTTTTAGTAAGATTTTTCATTTACAATGAAAGATACCCTAGTTATTATTCAGGTAAAACATCTAAGTTTAAATTCATGAATGTTAGTCACTCTCCATGTGAGTATAATTGGTTGGGTCTATGTATAATGCAATTGGTTATGTCTGATAAAGTTGATTCGATTTTACGCACGGTAAACGTTTCTTGCATTGTATTGCAGAGACTGCTTAGGTTTGTTCAATCATTGCAATATAAATATTCTGCACTTTTTTCGCAAACTGTTATTAGTGATTAGTTAATTAGAATTGCAAACAAGGGATTTATTTTCTTTTTAAAAAGGCATTTGTACTGTTTAATGCCAATTTTTACTCACTGAGCATGGATCGGTTTATCGTTAACTGTGAAGCATTATCGGCATTTCTACTATCAAAGAGGCTTCTCAAAGTTTAGGAATGAATTGTTGGTGTATTCCTGCTGAGGTTTCCGCCGGTAAGGATTATTATAGGCTCAACTCACACCAAAAGAGCGTCGCAGAGAAGGCGCGCGTATTCGAATTCGCGGGCATCTTCGCAACTCGTTCGAGTTTCTCATGCGATAATAAGTACCTATTATAGTAATGAAAATAAAGTTAAAATTCGTATGATACTGAAACTGCGCTTCGCTGCGATGCTCTTTTGGTGTGAGTTGAGCTATAGTATAATAAACAGTCGTTACGAAAGAGCTAAGCAGACGTATCGACAGCGCGTGAAACAGAGATAGTGATATTTCTGAGCGCTGCGACGCTAATCGCAATAACTGCTCACTCCAGTCAACTTAGATTGCGCTAACTGGGGGGTTAACGCCAGTTTACCGTAGTATTGGATACTGTCCTCGATACCGAGTCAAGTATCACGAATGTATGAAAATCCAGTGCAGCGCCTCCCCCGGTATCCTGCATGAACTAAAAATTCCATACATTTAGCATACTTGACACGTGATGCGGGCACCACACATTGGCTTCAACTTTCCAACATTAGAATGGCCAATGGCAATGCTCCGTTTGTGTCGAATAACCGTAAACGGAGCATTGCCATTGGCCATTCTAATGTTAGAACCGAGTAGAAGCCAATGCGTGATGCCGGCATGAGCGAGGATAGATTACTATACTACACAAAAACCGCCGGTAACCAGTAGGGTTACTCATATATATGCATCCACAAACGCGACGTTTATAAAGTACTAGCTAACTTGCCCGTGGCTTCGCTCACGTGGTACCTACCTTGATAAAATATAGCCTATGTTCATTCGGAAAGTCTAAGCTACAAATAGGTGAAAGAATTTCTGAAATCGGATAAGTAGTTTCGGAGATTACCCCAAACATACAAACAAACAAACAAACCAGCTTTACCTCTTTATAATATTAGTATAGATAGTATAGATAATATGATGTATAATGGATGTTATATCCAGGCGGAGGCGAGGTGTCCCGCGCGTCGGGCGGGTCGGGGAGCGCGGGTCGCAAGGAGTTCAAGGAGGGCGCGGGCTTCGCACGGCGCCGCGGGGCCATGCGGCGCCGTGTACACCAGGTCAACGGACACAAGTTCATGGCCACCTTCCTCAGGCAACCCACCTTCTGCAGCCACTGCCGAGAGTTCATCTGGTGAGTTTAACCTTGATTATCTAGATTTTATCGAATGGATTAGCGAACAGAAAAGCCCAACCCACCAGCTCAATTGATTGTTTAGTTGAGTTGGTGGAAAACAGGCATTAGAATCACCTAGCATGTAAGACGAAACTGAAGTGATCCTCGAGGTCCTACCAGAATAAATGATTTTTCTTTCTTTCTTTCTTTCAATGGAACAAACAAGACATTTCTAAACCTTATAGTTTTTTTTATATAATTTTCTATTATTGTGAACCATGCTTAGGCGCGGGACAGACAGAAAAGACGTAAGACGAAGACGGGGCGCGGACATTTGTCTCTTCCGCGTCCCTTTCATACAAAATGTATAGAAGCGTCACGACGCAAAACACACAGAAGAGACGTGGCGCGGACGTGGCGGGGGCGAGGCCGGGGCGCGGGGTGGCGGGCGCGTCACGCACGCTCGCACGCTCGCACTGCGTCGCGTCCGCGCCCCGTCTCTTCTATATCATTTCAAAAGTCACGTCTGTGTCACGTCTCCGCCCTGTCCGCGCCGCGTCTTCGCCTTACGTCTTTTCTGTTTGACCCGCGCCTTAGGTACTTCATTATAAATGAAAGTTTCTAGTTCCACTAGAATACCTGTAGATGGCGCTAATCGGCGCTTTAACCGAAATATCATCTTACTGATTGTTTAGTCTTCGGCGTCACCGGCGTCATAGGCGTCGGGGGAGGTTCTAATGTTGGAATAATAGATAATGAATCTATCTATCTAAAGTGCATTGTTTGTAACATCCCTATTGTTTCCAGGGGTCTCGGCAAACAGGGCTATCAGTGTCAAGGTGAGTGCATCCTGTTATACTCTCTTACTTACACATCTTTACACGTTCCACTAGAAGGGATGATACAGGAGTGATCATTTTATAATGAATCCTAAGACTTTCTTGATAGATCGTTTAAGTTTAGCAATGGAGCGGACAACTTGGATGGGTGACCGCAAAAGCATTAACAGCTGAGCGCTTTTGTGCTTCGGACGACACGTTAAATTTACGGTCCCGGCTTTTAAAGTCGTTAAGCCATGACGCAGGATTTAGATACCGAGTCAAGTATCACAAATGTTTGAAAATCCAGTGCAGCGCCTCCCCCGGTAACTTGCATGAACTAAACATTTAGCATACTTGACACGTGAGCTAGGATAGTTAACTATACCTCTCGAAAACTGATATAGGTTGCGTCACGTAAAAAGAGCTTGGTCGGGGAAGTAGCGGGGGTATGTTTGCGGCTGTGTTCACTCGCTGACGAACCAATAGCACTCGCTAAATCAATGGTATGAAGTGCGCCGCAACACCTCTCCACCAATCATCGACCACGGAGCAGTTTGACAGCCAGCGCTCTTTTTACGTGACGCGAAGTATACGCCCCCTGGCTCAAGTGAAGTTATCGATAGAAATCATTGAGATGTATTATAGAGCCTCTCTGGTCATTTGTGTTGAATGCAACTTCAATCAATGAGCAGGTGATATTCTAATATCCCTGTAGATGGCGCTCATCGGTGCTTTAACCGATACAAAAATCATCTTACTATTAGTTTCAGGCCTCGGCTTAGAGGGTCCGTAGCCTAGTGGTCAGGCAGCTCGGCTTAAGAGCGATCGCTTGTATCTACGCAGGTTCGAATCCTGCCGGAGCCTTTAACTTTTAGTAAGATTTTTCATTTATAATGAAATTTCCAATACCTAAGTGTGGTTTAACACTGTAAAATAATAAATAAATTATAAATAAAATGTAAACGCCAAAACTCTGCGCACGCTACGTTGTGCGCAGAGTTTTTCTTTCCTGCGTACAAGCGACATTGAACATTAAAACAAACGACATAACGTCTACATTCAAATGTCAAATGTCATTGTAGAACGTTGAATTTGCACGCACATTTTATGAGTGTTGTCAGCTATTAGATTGTGACTCTTTAATACATCTCAATGATAGAAATAGAAATGGAAATGATATATTAGCATGGTGTGTTGCAGTGTGCACGTGCGTTGTGCACAAGCGCTGCCACTCGCTCGTCGTCACCAAGTGTCCCGGCATGAAGGAAGAGGTAAGAGTATGTACCAACCAACTTTGTTACTATATCTATTTGATTAGGACAATTTAAGTTATGCTTAAGGCTCAACTCACACCAAAAGAGCGGCGAAGAGCAGCGATGTGGACCGCAATTGCAGTGTCATATGAATTTCAATTTTATTTTCATTACTATAATACCTACTTATTATCGCAGAGAAGGCGCGCGTATTCGAATTCGCCGGAATTTCCGGCGCGCGGGCATCCGCGCGACTCGTTCGAGTTTCTCATGCGATAATAAGTATTATAGGAATGAAAATAAAGTTAAAATTCATATGACATTGAAACTGCGCTCCGCTTCGCTGCTCTTCGCCGCTCTTTTGGTGTGAGTTGAGCCTTTTAGTATAGAATAGGTATGTAGTAGTAGGAGAATAATAACAAGGACGATATTCTTATAGATATCGTCCTATGAAGATATACAATTATTAAAAAAGACGTGGTGGCCAAGTGGATAAGTACTTCGACTTTCGATCCGAAGGTCGTGGGTTCGAATCCGGCCGTGCATCAATGGACGTTTCCCATCCAATCTGGGGTTGTAGCCAAGTGACAAACTCTTCGTTTCTATTCTCTTTCTATCATCGATATATCTTTGATTTGACATTTCTGATCGCTCGAGACATTTCTGGTGGCTCGCCATCAACTGTCAATTCCTGTAACATTTTCTTCGTTTCTATTCTAAAGCGATTGTAGAATGTAACATGGCTAAAAGGGCTGGTTACCATAACACAAGCATTCTTCTTCTTCTAGAACTTGAGAACTTGAGACTAGATGACGCCGTGTGAAATGTCCAAGGATATTTATTTATTATTTGTAAATTGTCTCAGCAACAAGCTGGTAGCGGCGGCGTGTCGTCGGGTCAGCGGTTCAACGTGAATGTCCCGCATCGCTTCGTGGTGCACTCCTACAAGAGGTTCACGTTCTGCGACCACTGCGGCTCGCTGCTCTACGGACTCATCAAACAAGGACTGCAATGTGAAGGTAACTGAAGAATACACTAACAGTGTATTCTGTATTCGGGTGTAAGTGGGACATCTGGAAGGGGAAGACCTAGGCGAACATATTTGGACCAAATTGGTGACATTTTGGAGAAAGGCTAGGTCCGAATCCGATGTACCCTAAACCGGAGAGCGTGTATGAAGAATGTAATGAGAGTGAATGAGGCGAAAGAAGTGTGTCAGGATCGTAGCAAGTGGAGATCCGTGGTCTCTGCCTACCCCCAGGGAAAGAGGCGTGATTTATGTATGTATGTTCGACGACCTCTATGGCGCAGTGGCCGAAGGCCCGCCTTAGACGCAGAGGTTGCGGGTTCGATCCCCGCCACGGGACAAATGTTTGTATCTTCTACAGATATTTGTTCTGGGTCTGGATGTTTTTCTATCTATAGTATATCAGTCATCTGGTTACCATAACACAAGCATTAAGTTGCTTAGCTTGGGACTAGATGACGCTGTGTGGAATGGCCAAGGATATTTATTTATTTGTTTATTTATTTATGTATGTATGTTACTAATATTGTTAGTAGATATTACGACTTGGTCTCACTGTAATGTTATATACTAGGTATGTTGTGTGTAATAAATACATTTTGTTCTAGTATGTTCGATGAACGTCCACAAGCGTTGTCAGAAGAACGTGGCCAACAACTGCGGCATCAACACCAAGATGATGGCCGACATACTCAACGAGATGGGCATCTCTCCCGACAAGAACCCACGGCCCAGACCGTCCAAGGTACAACCGATCTACTCTCTCTAATGTATCTATCTAATCTAAACAGACCACTGGATCCCACTGCTGGGCAAAGGCCTCCCCTCCCTTTTTCCATTCGTCCCGTGTAGGGCTTCTGTCAGCCAGCTGGTGGAGTAATCGTCGAGTTCGTCCCGCCATCTCCGCTTGGGCCGACCACGACCTTAAATGTAAATCTAAAATATGTAATACAGACAAAAACTGTCTACTAGTTTCTACCTCACAAAATTACATGCAATTATAGTTAAAATAAAATTAGAAGCCCGTTTTGACATTTGAGAAAGACCATAGAATGTAACTTGGAACGAAACTGAAAGAAACAACAAAATAATAATTCATTACCTAGAGTGTTCCTCAAACATACATACTTTTTGTGGTGCGATAAATAACATGATAGAATATATTGTGACTATTATTTTCACGTATAATATAATTATAGTAGCATGCAATTTCAAATTATTACGAAACGTATCAAAAACAGTTACATTCTCAGTCTTTTTTATAATAGTGTTGTAACCAATTCATGTTTGAATCTCACCAGTTTCATGTTATTTTGTCGTGAGTATTTTTTAATTTGTGAAATATTTTTCACTAGGATGTTGCATTTGTCTTTTTTATAACACAAAATACTATTAAAAAAACTTAAATTCTGAATTGAAATCTGAATGCATTCTGTCTTCATGTCTCTATGCATTCAGAATTCATTTCAGAAGTTCAAATTCTGACAATTGTCTTAATTAATTTAGGTTGTAACTTTGAACAAATTATGTTATGTTTTTCGTTAACCCTGTTGACTTCTGTTATTTTGGTCCTGCGCTGTCTAACCCCTTAATTGTTGCAGTACCTCAACCAATCGCTATTGGAAGGCAACTCAGAACTAGCATCGTCAGGCGACCCCGACTCGAAAGATGACAAAAACGACGACAAAGGTATGCCCAAACTCAACCATAAATGTGTGCTGTTAAAGTTTACTTTGCTTTATCCTGTTGCTGATTTATTTACTTTGATTATAAATAGTTTAGTTCCCTATGGTTTACTTATGTTTGGTTATCATTAGATATTGGTGTATCCTTGGTGTACTCAATGGACCTTATTTCCGATTACTAAGGTTAATTATCGATTGCCATCAAAGAAATGGAATTATAAATTGTTATATTTGGAGAACTGTTACAATAGGCATGATGACTTATTTTGAAGAAACCATTCTATTCTGTTCTTATCTGTCTCCTTTGTATAAAGAACCTCTTTTTTATCGAAAAGAAACATTTGCTAGCCCAAAATAGAGTTTAAAAAACACTGTGTTTGACGCCAAAATGCTCGTAAGTGTCATTTCGCCTTTTTACTAAGGCATGACGTCATGCTTAGGTAGGAAGTTCAAAGTTTTCAAACGAAACTTAAATGATTCTATTTTATCAAAATCATATTAGATAGATAGATTTTTAATTACTGTCAACATGCCTGTTAGAACTAGTTGAGCCACCTAAGGATCTTTACAAACGAAACGAACAAAAAACATCGTTACAATCGAACCACTTGTCTCAATTTGCATTGATTGTAATCTGCTTTGTGAATTTAATAAATAAATAAATAAATTTATTTTAGTTCTGTAAATCTTACTGTATCTGAGAGTAGACACCCAGGGTACACCTTTTCATACTTTGTATTTCAATAAGTTTTTTCCCATATTTTTTGTCCCTACCTTTTCATGTATAACCCCAATAATATTTAGTTAACATTATGTTATCCCGTTTGGTTGGTTATTAGTTAGCGCTTGTGTTGTAGAGGTAGTGTCCCCGCTAGGCGCGCCGCGGGCTGACTGGCGCTCGCACTGGGCAGACTTGGAGGATATATTCACATGCCCAGGTAATACTAAGTAATTGGTAGGTAATTGCATTATTGTTATTGTATAGTATCTAGGTACTACGTACTACTATTTCCTTAAACATTGTGGTGTCCCAACGGGGCTCTTGTTGCGGCCAAACCTAATTTTTAAGACCTTGTGTACCAACTTGAAGCAATAAATGAATATGAATATGAATAATCACACGAGTATTATATGCGGGCACCACACATTGGAGGGTTGGAACGTGTTGGTTCCAACACTCCAATGTGGGGATCGATCTTGGTTATTGGACACAAACTGAGCAGTTGTCATTGGCCATTCTATTCGTAGCCAATGTTGGAACCAAGTTGAAGCAAAAGTGTGGTGCCCGCAAATAAGGTGAATGTTTGTGTGTATGTAAGTGTTTATGTTTGTTACTCCTTCACGCTCAAACGGCTGGACGGATTTCACTGATCAAGACTGATCAAGCCGTCATCCGTCACGTCAGTATTTTCACTCCTCGCTCACCGGTCGCGAGTACCCGCGAACGTGATTTGGTTTATTGGATTTTATGTGTTTTTACCTATTTTTCTTTCCTGTTTGTTTATTCCATGTGCTTTATATTATATTTTACTTTAATTCAATCGTGTTTCGAACTTTTATTCATCCCTGCGAGGTCTAGCCTAACACATCCTAATAAAATGTAATGTCCAGGCGGTGAGTTGACCGGCGCGACCAACGCCGCGCGCGACAAGGTGACGCTCGCCGACTTCACCTTCATCAAGGTGCTGGGCAAGGGATCCTTCGGGAAGGTCATGCTGGCTGAGAAGAAGGGCACGGACGAGGTATGTCCACTCTTTATACACGGTGATTCATAAGTGGTATGTTATCCCGAAAAGGGGTCATTTACCTCATCAGTGTGAACAACATTTGTTTGAACAACTTTTTGAATCGATGTTTTTCATTAAAGAAATGACTAGCAAAGTTTCCTTCAGAAGTAGACACAGAGACAACCCTATAATAATCAGCTGATCCGTGAACATTGCCGGTGACCCTAACCTGGCCAGTGGCCCTTTTTTGTCTGCCTTGTGTGTTCATACCTACTTACCTATTGTACCTACCAATTTTCAATCTGTGCGAACCTAGTAGGAACGGTAGTTACAATGTTGACAAACTTAGGGTTGTCAAAAGATTTAACAAAAAAGTTTTTGTATGGAAATTGAAAATTAGAATTCACAGTTATTTTCATGGTCACAAAATCCCCCTTCCGGGATAACATACCAATTATGAATCACATTGTATATAGTCTCCTTGGGAGTCATGCCGTGTTTCTGCGATCTCTGCTCGATAAATAATAAATATCCTAGGATCCAACCTAGTATCTTTTACTCCCAAGTTAATTGTTGGGCGATCGGTTTGTTCAGTCCATCAGTTGATGGTTCCTGTCTGACTGCAGCTTGTGTAACACTCCAGGTGTACGCGGTGAAGGTGTTGAAGAAGGACGCCATCATCCAGGACGACGACGTGGAGTGCACGCTGACCGAGCGGCGCGTGCTGGCGCTGGCCGCCAGGCACCCCTTCCTCACCGCGCTGCACTCCGCCTTCCAGGTAACACCTGGATTAAAAGTAGCCTATATGTAATCACAGGTCATCATCATCCGCAGCCCGATCTCTCCCACTGAAAGAAAGAAAGACGCTTCTCCTGCCAGTCCTCGGCAACCATTCTGTTAACGTTTTACACCACCTGTCCTCACCACGTCTTGCCAGGTTCCCCGCCCAACTCCATTTGAGTTCCATTGCCCGGATTACAGGTCATAAACTATGTATATTCCAAATTCCAGATTTGGCTGTACGCTCTACGTTCAGTGGTTTTCGCGTAATAGAGTAACAAACATCCATACATCCATCCACACATCTTCCTACCCTTATCCTATGTGGGATCGGCACAACATTGTGTTCTTCCATCTCCCTCTATGAGACGTCATCTCAGCACTCACTCCTTTCTTACTCATGTCATCCCCTGACACAGTCCATCCATTTTTGGGCTACCTCTACACCTATATCCATCCACATTAATATCTCACATCACATCCATCCACACATCCACACTGACAAAGTTTCGCATTTATAATACAACGTGATTCATAATTGGTATGTTATCCCGAAAAGGGGTCATTCACCTCATCAGTCTACGACTTTTTGAATTTCGAAGTTTTTACATTGAAGAAACGACTAGCAAAGTTTCCTCAGAAATAAACACAGAGCAACCCTATAATAATCAGCTGATCCATGAACTTTGCCGGTGACCCGAACCTGGCCAGTGACGTACGAGGGGGGCGGGCGATGAAAATATTGATAGATGATAGATTTACACGTAGGATTTATTGTATAGTGTGTAAGTAGAGTTGTCTGTTTGTCGTCAGACTCGCGACCGCTTGTTCTTCGTGATGGAGTACGTGGACGGCGGAGACCTCATGTTCCAGATACAGCGAGCCAGGAAGTTCGACGAGCCGCGAGCTAGGTAACTGTAGGACCTAGGACTAACTGCCGGTTTCTATAACGCAGATCATCTCCAAATCAAACTAAACTCAGGCCTTTACATCTTACTAGATGATTTATACAGAGTCAGAACCGGGTATATAAACACAGGATATGATGCGTAATATCCCTTGACCCCTTGGTCATTAAATTGCTTTGAGATACTGATGTGATAAAAAAAAACCTTTACATCTTACTAGATGATTTATACCAAAGACGATTAATATCTAGAAGACAGACAAAGGCCATACACAAAATCGTAACCCTAAAAAATAGCCTGAAAACTCTAAAACATCAATTTTATCCAAGAAATTTCAATTACTTTCTAGTTAAAAATGTTTAAATATTGAATATTGTTGCTACCTACTACCAAAGACGATTAATATCTAGAAGACAGACAAAGGCCATACACAAAATCGTAACCCTAAAAAATAGCCTGAAAACTCTAAAACATCAATTTTATCCAAGAAATTTCAATTACTTTCTAGTTAAAAATGTTTAAATATTGAATATTGTTGCTACCTACTACTAAGTATTGAAATTTCTTGGATAAAATTGATGTTTTAAAGTTTTCAGGCTATCTGGTACTGCGGGATCGGGTTACGATTTTGTGTATGGCCTTTGTCTGTCTTCTAGATATTAATCGTCTTTGCTACTACTAAGTATTGAAATTTTTTGGATAAAATTGATGTTTTAAAGTTTTCAGGCTATCTGGTACTGCGGGATCGGGTTACGATTTTGTGTATGGCCTTTGTCTGTCTTCTAGATATTAATCGTCTTTGATTTATACAGAGTCAGAAGGCAAGCTTTGCCTACACTTAACGGGATACTGTGCCTGGGACATTGTTGAGATGGAATAGGCTTGTAACACCTAAACCATCCTCTCAGCTTAGCCGGCCATATCTACAGGAAAAACAATGGTCTATTTATTTATTTATTATTTATTTTATATTTATTGCTCTGAAACGATTTCTGTACTCCCGCAGGTTCTACGCGGCAGAAGTGACATTAGCGCTGCAATTTCTACACTCACACGGCGTCATCTACCGCGACCTGAAGCTCGACAACATCCTGCTGGACTCGGACGGACACTGCAAGCTCGCTGACTTCGGCATGTGCAAGGAGGGAATCATCGGTCAGATCTGAAACACTATTTAACATTAACAAGTGGCTAAATTAGGCTTATTCCATTATGCTCTCACCCTTGTATGATCCCACTGGGACTTTTGAGTTCATTAAGTCGCCTGGTGCAGGCGACTTAATGAACTCAAAAGTCCCAGGTTAGGCCGTATACAGAAAGCTTGAAACTTATAAGCGCTTACCGGCGCTTGTCAACGCTGGTCCGTTCTACACAAAGGAAGCATGTTGAAGCAGAACAGGCAAAATGTCGGACTCATCGGACGATGATTTGGCATTTTTTAAATGGCAGCGCCCAGCGTTGACCAGCGCGTGTTGAAGCTTGTCGGAACTTGTCGGCATCGTTCAGTGCTTATCGGCGCGCGTTCATAAGCTGGTAAGCGCTTATAAGTTTCCAGCTTTCTTTCTGTATACGCACTTATGATTAAAAGAATATGAGATCTGTTTTCTATCCCCCTTTACTCATTCATATTGGTTAGTAAACCTACTTTAGCTAAAACGGATATTAGCTCTGTTGCTATCTCTTTTCGTTGACATAAGAGTAACAAGAAAACATTCTTTAAACCTATATTAAATTGACAAATCTTTATGAATAATACCATTGTGTATTCTGCTGTGAGAGGATGGGAGTTGAAACGTTATTTTTGTAACAGAAGGCGCCACTACTACGACTTTCTGCGGCACTCCGGATTACATCGCTCCCGAGGTAAGAGATTTTTTGATTCTTGATGTAAGTATATTACGCGTTTGACCTCTGTGGCGCAGTGGGCGAAGGCCCGCCTGAGACGCAAAGATTAAATTATAGCCTATGTTTTGAAATCGGATGAGTCGTTACCCCAAACATACAAACGAATAAATCAACTTTACCTATTTATAATAAATAAAATAATAAATATAAATAAGCTGTTTGAGCGTGAAAGAGTAACAAGCACAAATACATATTTACACACACACAACTTTTACCTTTATAATATCCCTGTGATTGTAATACTAGTGTGATCGTATATCGTTAGATCCTGCAAGAGCTGGAGTACGGTCCGTCGGTGGACTGGTGGGCGCTGGGCGTGCTGCTGTACGAGATGCTGGCGGGGCAGCCTCCCTTCGAGGCGGACAACGAGGACGATCTGTTCGAGAGCATCCTGCACGACGACGTGCTCTATCCCGTCTGGCTCTCCAAGGACGCCTGCACCATACTTAAAGGTACGAGATGCTGGCCGGGCAGAGGGAAAGAAAGAAAGAAAAATCATTTATTCTTGTAGGACCTCAAGGATCACTTAAGTTTCGTCTTACATGCTAGGTGATTCTGATGCCTGTTCCAACGCGACTCCCTACACCAGGGAAATAATCAGGCAAGAACCTGGTGGTGTGGGCCTAGCTTTTTTATAAAAGCGATCCCTTAACAATCTAAAATAATCTAAATAGTCAAGCTTTAGTGGGAAAGGGGGAGGGGGGGAGTTAGCCCCAATCAGGGAACCCGCAACCCCCCCACCCCCCTGGCTACGGCCCGTGCTGTTTACCCAAGTGATTTTAAGTAGCTGTGTCTAAGTCCGTATACAGAAAGTAAGCTGGAAACTTATAAGCGCTCACCAGCTTTGGAAAACATATGAACGCGCGCCGATAAGCACTGAACGATGCCGACAAGTTCCGACAAGCTTCAACACGCGCTGGTCAGCGCTGGGCGCTGCCATTTAAAAAATGCCAAATCATCGTCCGATGAGTCCGACATTTTGCCTGTTCTGCTTCAACATGCTTCCTTTGTGTAGAACGGACCAGCGTTGACAAGCGCCGGTAAGCGCTTATAAGTTTCAAGCTTTCTTTCTGTATACGGCCTAACATCGTATCGTTCTGCAGGTTTCATGAGCGAGGATTTTAAACAGCTGATAGTGGCAATTCAGAGTGTCGCAAAAGCTAAACTAAACTAACTAAAATTAATGCCATCCTTTCTATTCCCATCTCTATAAAAGGGACGGCAACATTTTTGGTTAGTTAAGTTTAGCTTTTGCGATACTCCGAATTGCCACTGATACCTACCTAAGTAGCTGTAAGTATACGTCGCGCCACGTAAAAAGAGCGCTGGCTGTCAAACTGCTCCGTGGTCGATGATCGGTGGAGAGGTGTTGCGGCGCACTTCATACCATTGATTTAGCGAGTGCTATTGGTTCGTCAGCGAGTGAACACAGGCGCAAACATACCCCCACTACTTACTCTCAGCGCTCTTTTTACGTGGCGCGACCATTGAGATGTATTAAAGAGTCACAATCTAATAGCTAACAACACTAAAAAAAGTCCCAGCTAATTATTTACGTTTGTGAGAGAAACAAATAAACAATTTGAATTTGAAATTTTTAATTTGAATTCAATGTTCTACAATGACATTTGACATTTGAATGTAGACATTATATCGTTTGTTTTAATGTTCAATGTCGCTTGTACGCAAAAAAGAAATACTTGGCGCTCTACGTAGTGTGCGCAGAGTTTTGGCGTTTACATTTTATTTGTCTGATTGGGGCTCTATAATACATCTCATCGCGGCCTATAACATAGTATTGTTCCGCAGGCTTCATGAGCAAGTCCCCTGCCCGGCGGCTGGGCGTGTGCGGCGGGGAGGCGGGTATCCGCGCGCACGCGTTCTTCCGCGACATGGACTGGGACGCGCTGGCGCAGCGACGCCTGCGACCCCCCTTCAGGCCTAAAGTTGTGCGTACATTTTAGGAAACAGATTTTAGCCCCCCCCCCTAAATATCTTCTAAGGGGGAAAAGTAGAATCAAATAAATGGTGTCCAGAATCCCCTCCTGTTATTGATATTATTCCAAAAATTTAAATAAAAACCATAGGTACTGATATTTTAAATGAGAAAGTAGGTTACTGAATAAATAAAAATTAATTTATTTTCAAAAAAGTTTACAAGTTACGAGCGACAGACTGTCTGTTTGTCTGTTACACTTTTACGCCTAAACCACTAATCCTTTTTATGAAATTTGGTACGGTCGACCGAGAAAGTTGTCTAACAGTTTTGACAAAAGTTTCTGTGAAATCTATCTGGCGATAAGGTTGAGTATCTTGCGAGAATTCTAACTTGACACTTCATAACGTTATTGCAGGTGGAAATCGACCTTGTTGTTTCATGACGTTCGAATGAAACTCAACCGTAAGGGTAACAGTTTTGTCCGACCGTACAGAGATAGACTAGACCAGCAGGGTTACCGGCGGTTTTTGTGTAGTATGGTGATCTATCCTCGCTCACGCGTCAAGTATTCTAAATGTATGGAATTTTTAGTTCATGCAAGTTACAGGGTGTGGCGCTGCACTGAATTGTCATGAATTAGTGATACTTGACTCGGTAAAATAAGAAATGAGTATATAAGGGGAAGTTTGAAAGTGGCACCTGTGGCTGAAAAGGTGAGGAGTGCCAGATTAGCATGGTATGGTCATGTAATGAAGAGGAATGAAAGACATATTACCAAAAGAGTTATGAGTATGCATGTAGATTGGTATACAAGTAAAGGAAGGCCGAAGAAGAAGTGGATAGATTGTGTGATGATATGAATGTAAGAGGAGTGAGTTCAGAGTTGACGAGCGATAGAGGAGAGTGGAAGAGAAAAACATGTTGTGCCGACCCCACTTAGCGTGGGATAAGGGCAGGAGAATGATGATGACTCGGTATCGAGGACAGTATCCAATACTACGGTAAACTGGCGTTAACCCCCCTGGACTAGAACTTATGAAGGGAATATAGAATAGGCTAGGGTTGTATATATTGCTGAGCCTCCCTTTGTTTCAGAAGAGCAAGCGCGAGGCGGCCAACTTCGACGCAGAGTTCACCAAGGAGGAGCCCGTGCTCACGCCGGTGCCGCAGGATGTGGTCAGGACCATCAACCAGGTACATACATACATACATCTCTCATACACGGACAGTACGCTTCGATCATACGCGGAAGGTCAAATACGCAAAAAGTCAAACACGCAAAATGTCAGACCAGGCATATAGTCACACGCAAAATGTCAAACACGCAAAAAGTCAAAAGTCGCAAACACGCACCGTTAAAGAATTCAGGCCAGTGTGATAGACTTCTTTTAAAAACACGAGGGTAGTCAGAGGTGTCCAAAAACATTTTGGTACATGCCCACATTTTACAGAAGTTAACCTTCCATACGTGACAGGTTGCAAGTCCATTGACGCTGCTAGAAATCTAACTGGTTTCCTCGCGATGTTTTCCTTCACCGTTTTCGATTTTAGATTTGTATCCCTTCAAGTTATAAACCCAAGTTCCCTTTCCAGGAGGAATTCCGCGGTTTCTCGTTCGTGAACAAGGACTTCAACCCGGCCTCGCTTGTCGCCGAACGCCCGCCCAACTAGGCGGCTCACACACCGCCCACTACTCTATCTACAACAGCATAAGGGCCAATATCAAACAGCAGACAAACATAAGTTTAGCCGTTCTAAGTACGCGGTTGAAAAATCTTTTCTGTCTTATTCACAACGACATAAGGGCCAATATCCAACAGGAATAAGTCTTATGTACTTAGCGGTATAATAAGTATAGGTCGCGTCACGTAAAAAGAGCTTGGTCGGGGAAGTAGCGGGGGTATGTTTGCGCCTGTGTTCACTCGCTGACGAACCAATAGCACTCGCTAAATCAATGGTATGAAGTGCGCCGCAACACCTCTCCACCAATCAGCGACCACGGAGCAGTTTGACAGCCAGCGCTCTTTTTACGTGGCGCGAGCTATACGTGGTTGAAGAGTTGGTTTTGTAAAGTTGGTAGGTATGTAGTAGGTCGGTGTTGAAAGCCCAAGTAGGTCGGAGAGGCATGGTAGTTGTCACGCGAGCATTATTGCTTCATAGTCTCCGTCAAATTTTGTAGAAAACTACAAACTACAAAAAAATATTAGCGTTACACATCTACCGTGCAAATGATGATTAATTAATGATTAATTTTAAGTGCAATGCCATCTGTCTAGTCACTACACGACTATGCGAGTATTATTTTGTTTTGTATGTCTGTAGGTTAGGGTAAGCCTGGGAATAATCACAAGCGAACGATGTATTTATAGCACAAAGTACAGAGTGTACTATTTGGAATTAAACTAGAGATAGTAAGAAAAAATAAGTGTGGAATACTATAGTGAAAGGAAAGTTTATGTGCTGTACAATGTTGTACAAATGCAAGCTCTATGTTTGATAACATCACGAAATAGCGAGTTCTAGTCTCACTTTTTTTACTTGGAACGTTTCTATTATGTTCATAATACGGCCATGGACACGGTATAGTCAGCAAAGACCCCAAGGCTCGTATTATAGATTGTCACTAAGCATAGATCATAGTTTAATCAATTTTTATTAAATACAGTTTAAAGTTGAGTTTCATTCGCCAATTATGATTAGTTCTAATTGAACTAAAAATTGACAGCTGTGATTGATGAAAAAAAAATGTATCTGTGTAGTATATCAGTCATCTGGTTACCATAACACAAGCATTAAATTGAAAGAAAGAAAGAAAGAAAGAAAAAATCTTTATTTTGTCATTACAATTATTATAGAAAACACATGTATAAAAAGAGAAAGATAAAACAAGAAGAATGACAAAAATGGCTACTACTCAGCATGATGCTTAGGCAGGAACCAAGGAACCTGCTTAATTGATTAGCTTGGGACTAGGTGACGCCGTGTGGAATGTCCAAGGATATTTATTATTTATTTATTATTGATGTCTTTGAAAAACATTTTTCAAGATTTTTTTACAACGGAAAGTAAATACTTTTTATTCTATGGCTGAGTGTAGTTTGAGTCGCATTTCAAAAAAGAGAAATACTTGAGACTACATTCAAAGCTCAAGAAGAGATCAGGTGTTTAGAGTTTGCACTGTACTTAAGTGTCAATCTATAATACGAGCCTAAGAGGTCACATAATATCACCTTTAGTGAGTCTAGAATTTTACACATCACAATGAAACTTATACCAGTGCAGTAAAGTCTAAACTCATAAATCACAGCTTCATAGAATATCGCTGTTACCTCCAGTAAGTAGATGCCAAAAGATAGATTATTTTGGAAAGGATTTTGTACTTATGACGTTCTGTCCGAACTAACACTAGCCATTGTAGAAACTATCAGAATTATATTTAAATCGTGAAAATAAATATATTTATACAGTGATCATCGCAGAATATATAAACGTTGAACGACATTTTGTTTATCCAGATTTTATTGTTGTTGTAAATATTTGACAAATTGTATATGGTCGCGGTGTTGCCAGTTTATGAACTAGATGGCAGCACTCGGTATAAACCCCAAGTAGTGGAGTGTGCAAGTGAGAGAGAGGATACTTTGTTTCACACCGTACGGTGCTTGCGGTTATTTTATAGGGAATTGACAGATTTTTATGTGCGCTTCTCTTAGCTCTGACCAAAAACTTAGACCTTTACATCTATAAGCCCCTACATAAATAAACACGCCTATTTTCCATAGGGGTAGGCAGAGACCACAGATCTCTAATTGATACGATTTCTTTACATCTTTGTTATTTATTTTTAGCCTGTAGGCTTTTTATCCTACAGTGGGACAAACTTATACGCCTTTACCAGAAGAATTATAGTATCACTGCTGACACTGTATAATTCTTCTACAAAAACCTACACTTAACAGGACACTAATGCCTGAGACAATATTTCTTACTTTTTTAAAGTCAACAGCTCCGGCAGTATTCATACCTGCGTAGATACAAACGATCGCTCTTAAGCCGAGCTGCCTGACCACTAGGCTACGGAACCTGTACGCCGAGAGTTTAATAAAATATTGTAATAATGTGAATACAAAGGCTTTGTTACTTTACTTTCTACTTTCTATGAAGTAGATCGAAAGTGTTACAAACATTATTGGTGACAGCAGTAATAGCAAGTCACTTCTTGTAACAAGTGATTAATGCGTTTACTGCCACCCCTACACTACGGTCCCCTAACGACTAAACTTTGACTCACATATAAATGTGAATATTCGTAAAATACACATAAAATTGCACCTCACTCCAATAGGGGTAATAAATAACCGTATAATATGAGTAAATTATGCTTCATCACACTCATATTATAAAAGTGAAAGTTTGTGTGTGTGTAAGTGTGAATGTTGTAACTCCTTCACGCTCAAACGGCTGGACGGATTTCAATGAAATTTGGCACCAGGATAGCCTCTATCCTGCATCAACACATCGGCTACTTTTGATCCCGGTATTCCCACGGGAACGGGAACACCGCGGGGCGCAGCTAGTATGTAAATAGCCACCAGGTTCTTGCCTGATTCTTTCCCTGGTGTAGGGAGTCGCGTTGGAACAGGCATTAGAATCACCTAGCATGTAAAACGAAACTTAAGTGATCCTTGAGGTCCTACAAGAATAAATGATTTTTCTTTCATAAATAAAGTGTCAGCGCTAAGAGGAGCGCGCATCGGCGTTGGTTCCTAAGTTAGCACGTTACCCGCTTCTAGTCCTGTGTTGTGTTGCGACTTGCGTTATGCGAAGCATTTCTTCCAATACTCATACATTTCTCGCTAAGTATTATTTTCGTATGTTCTGCAGTATTCACGTCAGGTTACACTGCGAGGTGCAAGTGCTAGATTGACAGCCATTTTGTTGACCAATGCAAAATGGCGTCAACACAAAATGGCGTCGTCCTGCTCTTATTTAAAATAGTGATGTTGAAACGTACTCGCAGTGTAACACTGGCCTTACGTAACCCCCTATTTTGAGATTATTCATTTTATTTTTTAGTTATTTTATGAATATCATAGAATTTATTTTGGTACTGTGAGTACAATAAGAACGACGTTAACCAATCAAATGTGTTTACTTATTTATTGTTTAGAATCTGTCGGTGTTGCGCCGACGAGTATTATTTTTGGTTAGTCGTAGTGAAATACCAAAGGTGTTAATTTTATCATTAATATAGTTTATGAGGTAGTATCATTTTGTAGTGGGAGTTGTTGTTTGTGCGCTGTGACCGCCGGTGTCGCGTATCGGTCGCGTGTCGGTCACGTGTCGGTCTCGCGTCGGTCACGTGTCGGTCTCGCGTCGGTCACGTGTCGGTCGCGGCCGAGTGCGTCGCCAGCGGAGAGATCTATGCACAAATGTAATGCTTTATGTAGTTGTTAGTGTATAATAAATATAATAAAAATATATTATAAATAATTATTAAAATCTCTGTTTCGTGTTCCCGTATTGAAATGTTATGTATTATTGACATATATTTTACGTGTCGTCGTTTTTGATTTGTATTGATTTTGATGTGAAGTTAATGTTTTTATGATCAGGGTTTTTGTTATGGAAAGTTGGGAGTCGCACAAGGCGGTCCGGAAAGCCGGGGTCGCATTTGTTACGCGACGGCTTTTTGAAGGATTTTCATCGATTTTTCAAAAGTTTTAAATGTTACGGCTGTTGTTGCAAAATTGTCGAAAATTGTGTAACCAAAGTTACAGACAAACGCATGTTCAAAGGTTCGTTACCGCGTTTGGTTTAGGGCAGTTTTGCACGACACAGCTCGAGTTTTATGTATTGTATAACTAAATAATTCTGGCCGTTACTAGCGTAAGTTAATGTATGTGCAAAAATAATTTTTGATGTGAACCGTACTAAAAAATAAAAAAAATATAGTGCATAGTGGAATATTAGATGTAAGGATATCGCTGCTTCGCCTTGCGCGGAGACAAATGTTATTATTTATTCGAACATAATTCATAGTTGTGTGTTGTTCACGATGTGTTTTTTATCGTTCGTATGCGTGTGTGGGTGTATGGTTGCTGAATTGTCGCACGACAAGACGCGGCAACAAAACGTTTTGTCGCGCGACAAGGCAGCATTCCGCGCGTGTCGCAAACGCCACAGCCTTTGTCTCGTAGCAACAAGCGCCATGTAGGGCTCGAAGTACATTATCATCATAATTCTGAGTAGTATCATTGTTTTTAGCAACAAATTACGCTTCAGAAAATAGACTTTGTCTACAGCTTTAGTCCGTTTGTAGACGTTCGACGAAACTCTTAATTACGCGAGATAGTTGAAGTAAAACTGAGGTCTAACTAAACCAACCCTTTCCTAGATTACTATGTTTAAAAGTAAGACGCGGGCGGGTATTTATGATTATGAAACTATCGCGCGTTATAAAGGGATAAATCGCCTCGTCTGTCAGCGGCCTAATTACAGTTGTGATTAAGTTGCGTACAAATTAATTTCCAAAAATGCACAAGGTGTTCTCATTTGCCGACCTCTTTATAAAAAAAACTAAATGTAGGAAAACATTTTTGAATGATCTTTTATTTTTATTTTTTTGAGATTTTACAATTTTATTTTCATTTATAGATGGTTACATAGCTGTTAAATAATGTAGTACGAGTTAAGTAGTAACAGAGCGTTGCAGTCGCTATGTACAAACCGCACCTAAAGCTATATTCAAAGAAAGCACTGTCTAAATTTATATAAAAGAAAAAACTGCGCTGGGTCGATTTAGCTGCTTATGCTGAGGGTTAGTCAGTAATTCAGTATCTAATGATTCAAAAAAACATTTTTGCATGTAGCAGCTTTGTCGAAACATCGCTGTATATGGGTAGAATACTCACGCACTACGTCGGCCGTCTACCCAACACTATCAGCCGGTCGGCTTAGTGTCGACAACGGTGACAGAATATTACAACCCACTTTTACACTTCTGCCTACCCTTAAAGTCTGTAGAATCACCTATTTTCAAAGCTGGGCTTTTCTTTTAGCGTTTTCTGTCACCAACTGTGCCAAAATTTGATCGCTCTTACTACAAGACAAATGTATGCCTTACCATGACTTATTCCAACTACGTGCGCGTTTAGAGTTGGACAATTTAGAGCGTTTAGAGCTAGAGGCACTGTGATAAGTCTTTATATTATTATCTGTCAAATAACTATACGATTAGGACATTTATTGGTACACTTCTTACTTGTACATCCGTCTTGTGGTAAGAACAGTTTAACACTGATCGGCCAGAATGCACAATTGAATCTCTTACAAAATCTTTACTATTTTACTTCACACACCTCACTAGGTCAGCTCTGGCCGGTCGCTGTTATAAACAGGAGTAGCTACGCAGGTTTGTGCAATTATAATTATCCGCGCTCGTACAATACACAAAATTATACAATATTAGATAAAATATACTGATTTAAAGACATTGGTCTAACCGGCCGAAGAAATGACTTAGTTGGCCTCTTCATAAGCCTTCATAATATAGACCTGGGTTGAACTAGAGATATCAAATTGAGAAAAGACGTTGACAATGCAAGTTTGTGGTAGATTGGTTTAGCGCTAAACTTCTTTTTAATAACATTTTAATTATTCTTTTTAGCCTGGCTGAAACCCAGACATTGTAATAAAGATTTTATTTTTGTGTACAAAAATAATAAATCGAAACACACTTCAGATATAGCTATTTACCATGATAATTGCTGCGATTTATCAATTGAATTAAGAGAAATTAAAAATCTATCTATCTCTTTCATTGTCATGGCTGATGAATGAGACAGATAACTTTAACATTTTACCAGTGTAAAGAATTTATATCCACTGCACTCCGCTTCGCTTTCCTTCGCCGCTCTTTTGGTGTGAGTTGAGCCTTAGTGTATTCCCCTTTGAAGCAGAAGGGTCTAGTCAGAGTCAAATACATTATTTGATATAATGCCCTAAATACAGAAACTGATGAAGTTTGTACGAGCGCGGTCGGTCGCTGCATTCGCTCGTTTGTCCATTTGATAATGAATCGAACATACAGTAACGCTATTCGATGCCATTTTGTGAAGCGAGGGCTTGTTCACACTACGCAATGTATCAAAAACTAAGTCTTTCTCGTTCATCCATGTATAGGTCGCGCCACGTAAAAAGAGCGCTGAGGGGAAGTAGTGGGGGTATGTTTGCGCCTGTGTTCACTCGCTGACGAACCAATAGCACTCGCTAAATCAATGGTATGAAGTGCGCCGCAACACCTCTCCACCAATTATCGACCACGGAGCAGTTTGACAGCCAGCGCTCTTTTTTACGTGGCGCGACCTATAACTAAGTAACGAAGTGTTGTCGTGGTGTGAACGGGCACTAGCTAGCTGTAACTCAACATATCATGCTATTCTCTATGATTTTCTAACGATATATTTTATAAAATTAATAATGTATCTATATATATTTTATTGTATACCATGATGTCCTGTGTCAAACATAGCACATTAGTTTTAATTTTGTGATTTGTCTGGATTCTTCGTAAATGAACATAAATTGTAATTACTATAGTATGAGCGGCTTTTGTTCATGAAATCTATAGGCTTTATTATGAAACAAAAATGACAAGTACTTACAGCTTTACTCTACAAATCGACAATGGCTATAACGGGCAATTATTGCGGTCTCGCTTATACTGGTGTAAGCTGGACTCGAAACGTTTCACCAACATACGAAGAAAAGGCACGTACTTAATCAGAAATGTCAAATAAAAGGGCCAGAGATGATAGAACGTGAAAATATAAACGTAGCGTTTTGTCACTAGGGCTACAGGCTCTGGTTATAGTTTATCCAGATAAAAGTGGCAATTCTGGATGTCCCCAAAACTTAACCAAACTAATTTGACAGCACTAAAAATGTTGCCGTCCCTTTCATAACGATCGGAATAAAAAGGATGGCATCAATTTTAGTGCTGTCAAATTGGTTTTGTTAAGTTTTGGCGACATCCAGAATTGCCACTTATATCTAGTTTTAGCCAAAATGTTCTTGCAAAATTAACATGACTTAAACCAGAATTCACTACCATTTTCGTTTTATAACAAAGCCGTATCAAAGTGTATATTTATATTTATAAAATATATAAAAAAGCAATTGTTTTCGCCAAAAAAAAATTAGTTTGCGTCCGAGTAACTCCTTTTGTGAGCGTTTACGAAGATGGCCAGCGGAGCAACATAACTGCATAATTAATTTTGTACTAATATTTGAAATGCTTATAGATTATATCGCTTCTGAGAGGCGTCGTAGCCAAAGAGAGGATTACAGAGCGGCTGAAAGCCTTTTGGTGTCTTGCCACGTAGTACAGTTGGATGGGTGACCGCTGCGGGGTGTGCCGGCCAGGTCGGGTAACTCCACGACTTCTCTTGTTGTTCATCTGTCAAAGGATTTTGCGCACTTACCCGACATGGCCGTTGAAATATTCTCTATTCTTAGTATATTTTTTTATATTTGGTGCTGTTTTTTAATTTAAAAAGGCTTTAACTGATCTGAATGTATATTTATTATAAAATTTAATTATTTAAATCTTGTCAAATGTTTTAACAAAGTAAAAAGAGTTAGGGCATCATTCATAGACAAGAGTGGTAAGTAAGGGTGCACATATGGCATAATTTGTAGTATTTATTATGTTGGTGCTTAATTTTGTATGATCTGTTGTAAATAATCTCCTAAAGTTGCAATATTGTTGACCGCCCCGCAGCGGGTCGTATGTTCTAGTTTGCGTTAACCGTAGCTAACACGTATTGTTGAGGTCTGTTTGCGTAAGACAGCTAGTTATCGAAACTCCGGACGAATCAGGAACACAAACGTGTAGGTATTTCACCTAGTCTAGTCCAATATTTCAGCTCAACTTCCTAATTAGCGTCAAGTCAAGTCAAAAATCATCACATAGAGATAGAGTATCTTACACGACGAGTCACTCTACAATCAAATACAGTATGTATGGTTTTACCTTTGATTCGTACGTAATTTCATCATCATTTTGGTCCATATCCTACTAGATATAGGTACTTATCTAGGTACCCACTGTTGCGTATACCTAGTCTGTTTATTACGCTATTCTCTCCGATCACTCGCGAGTCTCATCATCATCACTTATTAGAATTTTATTTTCATTGGGATAAAATAGTCAAACTAAGCATTTATTTTCATTGAATTTTTTAACCTTTACTCCACTAGTTATTTCTTCCCTAATATTATACATTTCCAGTGAATTATTTAGAATAGTAATTTGTTGCTAGTCTTCCCAAAAAATATGTTTAAAATCATGTGAATTTGCAAACATTCTTACGTTTTTCAAGGTAAATATCTAAAGATGACAAAAAACCATGAAATGCATATTTGGATCCGTTTCGTTCTCATAGAAATGATATTTTGTAAAAGGAATCGAAAGAACCGAAAACCCGATTCTTTGATTTTGAGAACCGGTACTTTTTACAGCCCCCAGAACCGGGAATCCCCGGTTATTATTAGTGTAATTTCTATAGCTTTACTAGATAAATAATTATGTTCTGTAAAAGTCCGTTGAGTTCCCGGTGACTAGCGGTCTGCGCAAGCGCGTTACGTATTTATAATATTTGTTGTTTGTTCACTGATTCACTGTTAGGATTCACATTAGCTGGAGTATAATGCATATTATAATATAGTTTTATGATGAGAGTATGTATATGTAATCCTACATGTCTATTAAATCAATGAAATAGATAAATAATATGTTTTATTTTACGACTACTTACCTAAATATAAGTCGGTATTTTTGGTTGAATGAATAATGTTGTAAAAACTGACATAGGGCAGCTTACAAGAAATCAAGTCTTACTTTCTCTACACGAGGGTGGGAGGGGCCTAGATAGTTCAGAATGGTTAATTATGTCTGAAAGTGTGTGATGAAACTGTAACCAAAGTCGCTAAAGGTTAGTTTTTATCAGAGGGAAACTGCAGGAAGCTCGTTAGGAAATAAACTTAGCTAATGAAGCGATTCTGAGGTCAGAAGTCGCGGGTCACCATCTCCTTACTTAGAGGTCCCTTGTACGGCTCGCACTCATTTGTTAGGCGATTTGTTTCATTATTTCAACGTGTTGGTAATACAATCCTATTGTTACTCGTAGGAGAACAATTCCGATAGCCTTGTTCGATTTTCTCGATATTTCGTAGTTTCATCGAGATAAAAAGCTTGTAAGTAGGCGCGAAGATCTCGAAAGATGGTAATGTCACCTACACATTTGTAAGCGAATAGTCTTACATTATACCTACCTGTACCTACCTACATTATGCTATCGACGGTTCGTAACCTTTCTTACAAACCATTGTTAGATACTTCGATTTAAATAATCCCTACACCATGACCCCACTTTTATAGCTGCATTTATTCATAGTTCTTACTAATTCGGAATGACAACATGAGATTATTTTCCAGAGTCCAAAAAGTAGAAACGATGCATGTTTATTTACAAGAACAATGAGCCATCGTGGACGTGCACAGACTGCAGATTGGGCACTTGTGCTTGCGCCGCATTGTTATTCTAACCCACGAAATCGACGCGGCCATCGCGAGGGGTCGCGCACTTTTTACAGAGTCAGCTGCACAAGTGCCCATTGTCTGAGCGCACACAAAAATACGATTAAATAGTAGCTCTTCAAATAAATTATCAGAGCGACATGTGGTTACTCTATTAAAGCTAGCCCTTTTCAATTGACGCCCTATCACTTGCCCCCTCGCGAATTTGTTTTTTATTCATTAGATTACCATACCACATGGAGCGATTAGAGTCGCGCATAGCGCCGTGAAATCGGATCGATTACCGTTCATCTATTATTTTCAATCGAATGGAGCACCGAGGGCGATTATCGTAAACGATTTTTATCGCTACCGTTATAAGTGCCGTGATCGTGTCGAATTGGAATTTGAATGATTGCTACTGTACGATAAATTTGAGGATTAATAAATTTAATTTTGTTTTATCGCGTTTTTTGTGAGCTATGGAAATAAATCGCTCGCGGTGAACTATTAAAAGTAAATTGGATGGGTTCGAATGTGGCGATCGATAAACTCTAGGTAAGTAACTGTTTGAAGCGTCGCGGAGACATTCACACGGCTTCGGAGCCTCTTTGAGGAGTGCCATCGATCAGGGCTCGGTTTACACCGTCCGTGTAGCCATTTGACTGCGGAGTGCGGTCGTTTGTTTCCGTAACGAGCCGGTTCGCGCCATTATGCCACATGGAGGCGAGAGCGACGCTCGCGTGTCCCTAACCTATCGACAAATCGGCTACATCTGTTACCATTGTCACGGCGTCTCATTATTTCACACTTGCTGAGGGCCCTGGAGTGAGGAGTGCCATCAAAAAGTCAGATGTGGCGGTAACGAGCATCGTGACGGCGAGTCGGCGCCGGACACGCGAACACGCTCTCGCCAATTGATTGCCCTAAGATTTTCAATAATGCAACCAGATTCTATCTGAATTTCAAACGAAGAGCAATGATCTCCTTGTCAATGGAGTCCGGCGCACGATCTCACGGCACGAGAAGTGCGCCCGACGCGTGGGACACGCAATTAGGTAGTGAGCGCACTTGTAAACCGTAAACGAACCTAAAGTCAAATGTTAATGTCGTCCACACCACCACCAGCTTAGAAGAAAAAGTCTGAAAGAAAGTTCAGAAGAAAATTTAAACACTAAGGCTAGTATTCGGAGTCCATACCCAAGCTTGAATCGTGTCTCAAGCGGCGATTCATCACTCAGTTTCCATAGAGAACTGACAAAAAATCAATACCTACTTGAGCGAGTACTCAAGTCTGAGCGCAGACTCAGGTATCAACATTTTCAATTTTTACAGGATTCGAAACCGCATAAGTCGAAGTTCCTAACCAACATAACTTAACCAAAGTTTAGAAGGTTTTGACAATAAAAGCTTGAGGGTTAAACTAATCAAAATGAAAATCTTACGTCCACGCCTTACTGCAGGAGGTTTATCTTAAAATCGTCGGGTCAAGTCCGTAACCCTAGGTCCCTAACGGTGTCGTGTCATGCCGGCTTGCTCTCCTTCCGCGAACAATTCTAGGTTAATTAGACTAGCCACTCCAACTGCACGGTGTAGGTATTAGGTACTTGGGGTGGTTGGTCGGTTCTGTGGGCATAAGTAGGTACTTATAAGTGTAGCGACACACTGGGAAAAATTCTATGTGTTCATAACACTTCATTCTTCGGAGGACACGTGAATTGTCGCTTTCGGCATTTAATTAGTCGTTAAACCATGGCGGAAGCCTTAGTTTTATTTGCAATAAATGTCTCTGATTTCTGATGAATACGCAGCGTAGAAATCGGTCAGCCCATTAGAGTTAAGTTAGCTACTTGTTAAATTGTAAGGAATGGTGGGTCCTACTTATATAGGAGAACTACTAATTGTACCTACTTAGGTAAGTAATAGGATAGTAGGTACCTACGCTATAAATCGTGAAAAAGAACATTCGATACAAATCAACACTTTTTAAAGATGGCACTTATTCGAATTGAATGCAGCGTTCTGGAACCACTAAACAAAAATTGTTCTGGTGTGCCGCGACCCCGCTACGCTAAGTGGTTATTATGTTGGCTCGGATATTGGAGCACTATCTCTGTGTTTATCTTAACCACCTCAGCGTTTCCTCCACTTTAGGAGCTTTGTCGATGAAAAGACACGAGATAAGAACCGCGCGAAAATTAAGTTACTTGATGTGGAGATAGGATTACAGTTACCTACGGTGAAAGTTTAGGAAAGTCGTTGCATGGTCTCATGGTTACCTTGGTACCTACCTACCTATATTCAGATATGGGTAAGTATAAAAGTCTACTGGGTAGGTAGGTACATAATTACGAACCTAGTACCTACTATTTCTCAAACAGTTTATTTTGTCATGAAAGTAGTTTAAGTACCACAGAGTAGGTACCTAAGTAGGTAAACACACTATCACACTGGAATATAGAGAAGTTACTGAATCTGACCGCACATTGGAAATATAGCCGTGATCATTATTATTTTTGTTTTTGTAATTATAGTACTTAGGTATGACACCGCAAAACCTACCTTGGTAATAGAGAAGTGTAGGATGTACCTAGGTGCTTTCAAACAGAAAATTAGCAAGTTACTCATTTCCCAGTAGCGCCTAGTTTCCTGGACCTCATAGCACTGGGAGGTTTTACGTAGCACTCTCGGCACATCACAGGGACTAATTACAGTGTAATTGAAGAGCCGTTAAATAAAGCAAAGTAGTCTGGAAGCCAATTAGGTTTGAACAGTTTATTGTTCGCCAGCTAGGACTGAGGCTCTTTTTGAGTTAAGATAGTACCTAGGTACAATAATAATGTCTGTGATAACTTGTAGGTAGGTAGGTAAGTTGTGTGCGAATAAAGGTACCTAATTACCTACTATGGTTTGTACTTTGTACTTATGCTTTACTTTGAGGAGCATTCGCGCTTTTTTAATTCAGCGGATCAAGGTAAAGAAAGTTAGGCCCCAAACCTTGTTTAGGTATTGCTCTGATTCTACGTAAAATATAAAATATAGTTATAGTTTATGTTACCGTTACTTTGTAGATGTTTAGTTTACCGTCGTTTTGAAAATAAACGCTTTATTGCAGAGAATTCGTGCAATAACATCAGCAATGGGAGATGCATCGGGGGCAGGATGTAAAAATGTTCACAATGAGCCATATCCATGACAGATAGATTGCCGGGCGGCGCGCCGTGTGGTGACCAGCCCTCTCATAGACACGAACCTCCTTTTTATTAAATTTAAAAAACTTTGGAACTCTCCGTCGTTATTATAAAACCGAAACATGATCACGACTACCTATATTCCACAAGAGTGGCAGACATTCTCTCACCTCTCAGAATAACCACTTTAAGATCCTTTAGGATGTCTAAAGGGGTGGTACTCGTTGAAGCTGGATACCAGTTTAATTACTTATTTTTCGTTTGGTAAATTTCTACAGTAGTTATCCTTTCATAGCTCTAAGCTCGTCGACACATTTTAGATTGATTTAATGAATAGGTAGTCTTGTAAAAAAGAGGATTCTGTTTCCTAAACCATGCCCCCCTAGTTACGCGGCACGGGGCAGCAAGCAGCTCTCCTAAAGAACGCTGAACTGAAGCGACGGCGGCGAGAGCGCGAGTTACGTAGGTTTATAATAAAATTATACGTAACGCGTTGTAGTAGTTAGTTTTAAGTAGTCTTATGTGCTGTCTGATGGTCCCCCTAGTTGAGCGGCACGGGGCAGGGAGCAGGGCAGCTCTCATAAACAATGCTGGAGCGACGGCGGCGCGGCGGCGAGCGCGCGCGTGACGTATAATTGCGCGCGGTCACGAGTCCGCGGGCTGAGGGCCGATGTTTTTAATCCCTAATGCAACGTTTTACTACCTATGCTAACTGCTAGGAGAAAGCGAGCTATGAGAGCTTGCTCTCTGGCAGAATCAACGTCGTATGATAAGTATTCCTGAGAAACGATTAATATGATACATTTTCATTTCAACATTTTGAGATTGTATCTACTGCCAGGTTGATTGTGATATTTTTACTTGTATCCACTAATCATTTTGAAAGAAACCAAAACTTCATGATAGGAAACCGAAGCTCTTTAACACGAAGTTTCCAAAAATGATGAAGTTGTAAAACTTACTTATCTACAACGAAATCTACAACTTCTGAAGTGATATTAAATAAAAAAATAATCCTTGGACATTCCTCTGCATTATGTAGGTACCATAATAAATGCAATCTTTTGGAAGGACCATTGGATATGGAATTCAAACTGTCTCATGCAACGCCTCCCTCTTACAAATTGTAGTTAGTAAACAACTAAACATTATTTTATACCTACCTCAGATTTCCATATTTCTTCAATGGACCCTTAATACGTAACGTCAGGGAACAAATACCCTGTTTAGGGATGTATAAATACACTTTACAGTGTCTTTTTGTTGTTTTTTAAAGTAGTTATCCGCTGGGTCTTGCACCAAGCGGCCCTGACACGCCATTGTCCGGTGGCGTGCCTCGCGATCGTTTGTCCTTATTTACAGCGATCCAGAGATATCGCCACTACACCACTACGCCGCCAGATCCCGATACCACTCGTAAGACCTCTCAAGTGGTGTGAAATATAGCTGGAGCTTCTTACATTCTGTAGCCGCATTATGGTCGTCGTTATGCGGTGAAAACTAGATTAATATTTGTTTCAGAGTTAAGAGAATTTTGAAAACTCTATGATTACCTTACTTACTTAAGAAATGTAAATTAGGCGGCATCGGAGAACTAATGATACCTCAATCATTTTCAAAATGATGGAAAATATTTTCTGAAGCACTCAATGAGGAGTACCCTGTACCTATGACTCGTAAGATTAATAGGTATTATAAAATTATGTTTACTGTGTAGGTAAATACCTACCTACTAGGTACCCGAGCGTTGTGCAAGTAACGAAAAATTCCGTTCAAGATCTTCTAAAAGCTTTGGAACAGGATACCATCTAAATATCATTAGGTAGATACCGTACCTGTAGGTACTATTTGATCGAACTTATTGCAATGTTATACCGGCCCCGTTCTCCACAAGTGTGTGGTATGATTGCCTCCTAAATCTTGCGGGCAGAGTGTACTGTGTACTTATTTATCAGAGATTGTTGAGAAAATTGCAACAAACGAGGTTAGATTGCGACACCTCTCGATCGCAGATATGACGCCAACATCGCGGCTGGTTTATGGATGCTGCATCTTGACTTCAAGTAGGTACCTATCTGGTTTTTTCGATCTTTTAGTTCTTATATTAGATAGAGATACACCAATTTCATGAAGGTTCAATTCAGTTTAACAAGGATGCACTAGAGTATATAGGTAAAGGTAGTCTTTCGTAAAAAACCTACCTTTGTTCGTTGCAATTATTCCTTAGGAACATTATGTTTAGAGGATTTGACTGACTTCCCACTGAAGCTTGACTATTTAGATTGGTATCGCTATTAAAAAAAGCTAGGCTCACATCTACCAGGTTCTTGCATGATTCTTTCCCTGGTAGGAAGTCGCGTTGGGACAGGCATTAGAATCATCTAGCATGTAGACGAAACTGAAGTGATTCTTGAGGTCCAAGCAAAATAAACGATTTTTCTTTCTTTCTTTCTTTCATTACCAACTCAAAGTTCAAAAACAATGCAATATTAGTCCCTAATTTTCGATAACAATATCGACTTCCCGTAATAACACTATCGATTATTTTGATGTATTTATTTTATAAAAATTAATCTTAGCTTCTAACTGCATTTTACTGTTTTAACTCGTAGATGATCGTTGTGGTTACGAGTATATTACAACGGAAGCTGACTGCAGGATTTATATAACAACATCGCTTCTTAAATAGGTAGGTATCATCGTCACTGGGTCAGACTGAGCTGAAAGTAACGTATCTCATGCGATGATTGTCGTGAACAGCTCACATTAGCATCGGATCGCAACAAGCGGCTGTTTGCGACCGCCGTTACCGCGTGTCATAGGTCTCGAGCTGGAAGGACCACAAGCGCACGGATTTTTGTGCCTACTCCTAGAGAAAATGATAATAAAATTAAGCGCTTCTTAAGTTCGTATGAGCAAGTGGCCTAACTCAGGTAACTGAATGATAATATAAAAAGGGTTGAGGTTGTACCTACCACCAATTACCCATCTGTCATTTTAACTAAGTAGGTATGTGTGGTAGACATTTCTTTCAAATTTTTAGGCATTTTTAGATCCTTTTAAAATGTCTAAAGGGATAGTCATAGGTATGTCTAAATATTAATTTGGTACATGCCCACATTTTGCAGAAGTTAACATTCCATACGTGACAGGTTGCAAGCCCGGTCCCGGTCACGCTATATTATATTTTAATTACCTACCTACATTTTCGGCTTTAGAGATTTTTTCTTGTCATACATTTCATTGAAAACTGGAGGTAGGTAACAGATGTAGCAGCAGCTTAAGCTCTAATAGCTTATAAAGCTATTGAAGACCATTTTGAATAATTGGGAAAGATTGCAATAAAAGGTTCTGACTTTTAATCTAACGCGCGGGACTAGCGCGGATAAATTGCTTAGATGATTCTATCGAGATTCTTAACTTTTGCGATTTGTTTATGCTGCATACACTGACTAAGATGTATGACACTTGCGGTCACCCAAATATTGTCAAATCTTTATGAATAATACCAGTTTTCTGACTTCATATTGAGTGATACCTACAACGTAACTCAAGAACTTTTAACCTAACTTTTTCCGGCTAGTTATAGTCCTAGCTTAGAATGTACGGTAGGTAACCTTAGTTTCTTAGGTCACCTGTCACCGTTCTCCGGGGGGCGGGGGGCGTGGTCGAGGGCTTCCATTGGCTGCGGCACATTTTGACGGCTTGCCTCTGCGCCTGCGCAAGAAGAGAACAATGAGCGTGACCTGATTAGCCGGGGCATGGGCCAGTGCGGGGAGGTATTTATGGCGAGCTCATATTACTGGAATGTTATTTTGCAAATATTTTAAGGCTCTCAATAACTTGATATTTGACGCCTTGATACACTTACAGCGTCAGCGAATTAGTACAGGCGACATCACAAAATTATAGCAACAAATAAAACTAGATTCTTAGAATTTTTCTATTAAGAACAGATGAATAGATGACAGAGCATAACAGAAGAGGAACAGATGTAGCATTTATAAATGTAGGTAAAGTACCTACTGTACCTACCTAAGTACAATAATGTTCTCTAAGTTCGTATAGTCCACATTATACAAAAGACTTCAACGCGCTTGAGTTCGTTATAGTGATTGCTAATTATTTACATCATTAACAATTTTGTTTTTCAAATCGTATTTTTTAGCAGTTTATAATTATTATTATTTTAATTATTAAAATTTTTACAATTCTTTGAAATAATATTGAGTAAAAATGTTAACTTTCTCGTTGGATTTGACATCGGCGACTCAAACTAAAGATAATCAATTAAGTATTTGACTACCTTTGCTATGTTGCGCGTTATTTAACTCTGTAGATCAAACAAGCTGTATTATGGTGATTATAACAAATTATATTTTTAGAATTATATATAAGTAAATATATAAAAGTAAATAAAGGCTATATTTACTTTTTGCTCACAATCTTTCCAAATTATTGCACAACACACTGCGCAAGAGTCGGTTTGCGCAGATTAATTGCTTTTGTTCTTCAAGAATGGGAGAAAGGAACTGAGATCGCTCCATCTCGTTTTGTAAGAATTGGCAAATGGCGCAATTTAGATCAGAGCTGAGAATTTAATTTAAAGTCGTGTTTTCAAAGGAGTAGTAACTTAATGATTTAATAGGTATACTTTATCTATCTTGCCAATATGTCTTTTTGGTAAATAAACTTTCATCATGTTATTGATGCTATTTTTACCAAAAAAATAACAACTAGGACAGCGGTCCTAGTTAGTTGCGGTTCCAGTCACCGGTAGCCTCACGAATGTTTTAGAAAATTCAAACGTGATAGGTTAAAAGCACATCACAAGTCGCAACCATTTTTTATTACTTACCTAGGTATGTATTTCGTAAAAATAATGCTTTTTCGAAGGATCTCGAGCGCGTTGAAGTCTTTTATATGGCAAACTGCTCGAGCTGATTCTTTGTATAAATCTATGTTTTTAACACTTTATTTTTATGAGCACGGTCTATGTGCTTGTGTTGTTGGCAGTCACCCATCCTTAAAAAACGAGGCTAACACTCTGACGTTACTTTACTTTGATAATCTATAGTTCAAAGGTAGGTAAATGACCTGCAAGCTGCACCTCGCCATAATTATTCCTATGTAGGTACATTTCCATACTAATTAAGTACCTACCTACCTACCAGTAGCTTTATATTATCTAACAAATATCGATAATTACACCAATTTCCTTTGTATTACGAGCTTCGATTCGTTCTTGTCGTAAAACAAAAATAATTGAAGCTTTGATCTACCTCAGAAGTGAATTCTTTTCCTGTCTTCAATAGTGGCCATAAAATGGAATGAGCCTAATAGTCGTTTAACACGTTTAGCCACAAACATTACAATGCAAACATACTGTGTGGACATTCGCCCACGGATGTATAGTCGACTTACTAAACCACCATACGTTTATTAACCTTATTTTGTAAAGATAAGGTTCGAAGTCAGTTGAGGGATAGGAATGTTTTTGTAACTTCTTGAGATGAATGTGTGTTTAGTGCTGTGATGACAAACTGGATGGCTGTTTGTTCAGAAGAGCAGGCTCTTGCGGCTTACAACGCATCGTTCGAACAGGTGGACTGGCCTTTCTCTACACTTTATGATGTTTTGTGTTTTTATTTTGTAACATGGTCAAAAACCGTTACCAAATTAGATTTATTCTTTTTTGAGACATTGGAAAGATATGTATATCAAATTGATTCATGCTAGTTTTAACAATCCATTAACAACTCAGCGTGCATTCCAGTTCTGCCAATACCACTTTGACGCATGCGCCGATCCTTTTACAGAAAGAAATATGGCGGTCATTCGTCGCCGGCGCGCCGCAGCGGGCGGACGCGCGGTTTGATCAAATCGCCTGTAAATTACGTATTTAAACTCGCTCGGTAATTGGACAGTCACGGAGTAATTACTCGACAGTCAGTGTGATTGATGGTAAGTCTTACTGTCTTGGGTCGGTGCAATTCCGAAGCTGTGCCACAGTTTCAATTATATGTATTTAGCCAATAAACGCCATTATCTATTTACTGTGCTCAGATTGCTTTTATCCTGACGTTGATAAATGAGGCGTTCAAAGTAAGAAATAAAGAGTTCATACTTATTTTACTGAATAAAATAAACTGAAATGTTTCAGGGGCGAATTATTGAATTACGCAATGAAATCTGCAAGCTGGGAATAGATAGACTATAATACATAGGTACTTATAACTAGATTTGATAGTTCAAATACTTAGTACCTATAATCAAACTGTGTGGAATGTATGGATATTTATGTACCTATTTATTTATTTATTAATTATGTGTTAGAGATAACGTTACAGATAAGGTTTTTTTATTTTTACGTTACAGAAGTTTAGGAAATAAGTATAATAAGCTATATTGTGCCCATTTCATAATTGAATTAGTAAATTAACGAGATTAGAATGTTTTGATTGAGTCTCACAAACACGAAGAGTAAAGTCACATTCTCAAATGAATAAATAAATGAATACATTGTCCGTTGTCCTTATGTAGTTAGCGACAAGCGCGGTACTTTGTTGTATGTTCAGAAACAGTTGGAGTGTAAATCTCTGCAACAAACGAAGTATCAATTACACGCAATTACAATAAACATGAAATCGAGGCAATTAAGAGGCCGTAGGTAGCAAATATGTGGTTTGAATCGTATTAGATCTCAAAATCCGTGAAAGATACCACCTTATAATGTTTGGAGAAATTAAACTTTGAACTTTTATCTTGCGTTGTGGTTTTTTAGAAACACGATTGGTAAAAGTTTTCTCGATCATATATTTTTTTGAAAAATACATGTTTTTCACACAGTTTGCTATTTATCTCAGGAACAGAACGCTATTTTTGTTGGTTTTATGTTTTGACAAATAGCCTAGAAGTATTCATTTAGTTCTGGTTTTTTAATTTTTCGATTACTTGTTTAATTAACTTGTAATTAAATAAAAACTGTTTTTTCGCTATAAATTATGTTGCGTGTCTATCGTTCTGCGCTTCTCACTCACGAGTAAAAACATTATTCGCTCTCCCGCTCATTCCTCGGCGTTATGGCACACACTTAACTCGATACATCGACATCTGTCCCCTTATTCAGTAAGAAGTTGTTTCGGGAAACGCATTATTGTCACACAGTGTTGTTTTCTAGATCAGACACGACTGATCACGCATAAAATTCCATACCTAATAAAGTAATAATTGAATGTAAAATTTTGGATATCATCTACAATCACATGAGTAGGTATTATAGGTACCTACTTTACGTTGACATTGCAATATACCTGTAGGTGCCTATTACAAAGTAGGATAATACGTTTTTAGGCTTAAATAGGTAAGTAGGTACCTACAACACATTGAGACAACTTCGGTCGAGGACGTAGGTACCTACACCTTTTAAAAGAATGACTCGTGTGATTTCTTATTGAATATGGGCTCGAGATCGAGGCACGGTATCTGCAAGTCGGTGTTATTTGTATCGGTTCCGGTACGACTTTATTGACGCGCACCTTTTTTACGGCGCGAGAAAAAGGCCGGAATTCACATTCCCGAACATTCCGAATTTGGGAAATTTCATAAATACTCCTTTTCCCCAGCTTAAATAAAACCTTATCTCGAGACGTTACTTGATATCTGGTTGAAGATATTGCAAAGTTTTTTCGCTTGCACCATGTTTCTCTATCTAATCTAAATTCAAGCCAGACCTTAGAAATATGAAATGTATCATGCATCATCATCTATAACTGTACTGTCTTTTCCTCCAGCCTCCGCTTAAGGCTTCGTTTCTAAATATACGGTAACAAATAATAACGTTTGTAATATATCTATCTAATCTAATACCCTTAAACAAGTTATCCTTGTATATAAGTACATAATATTATATAAGTATTAATATAATCTGAATCTCGGAAACGGCTCCAACGATTTTCATGACATTTTGTACGCATAGGGTTTCAGGGGCGATAAATCTATCTAGCTAGGTTTCATTTTTAGAAAATGTCGTTTTATCCGTTTTTTCAGGCAATGAAAACCAAACAAAGCTTGGTTCCCCAGATACTAGTGTGTGACTCGAATAATCACAATTGCCTTTATTCTTACATCTTCACTTACTGGCTCCGTTCTTGAAGGCTCCGCATGTATGCGCAACGCGTGGCGCTGACGTGTCGCCTAAATGCATAAATCGTGGTTTGATGATCGCATCTCAGCTCTGTCATAAATATTTTCAGAGTTATCTTAGAATTATTTTACGACAGTTATTGTAAAGGGGCTTTCAAACTTGGGCATAAAGTATAGGAATAAGGGCTAGGGATAGTAGCCAGTAAGTGAAACGACTCGTATAGCTTCTCGAATACAAGTGAACGAATTTATTTAGGCAATACCCTAAGAAAGTTATGTGTCTGCAACTAGCACAGTTTTCATTTACAACAAGATAGATTGCATTTATGTTTTATTCCAATCAATTAAAATTCTGTATTAAATAAAGATTGATTTTAGTATACATAATTAAAATAAATCAACAAGAGCATAATTACCTATCTACTAGCACTAAATACGTCACTTTGTTTTCCATTTAGGTAAAACAATGTTCATATTGAGACACAAAAGAAAAAGTCTGTTATTTGTTGTGTTACAGTTAATCATCTCTAAGTAGGTGATGTATTTAGGTAATTATGCTAACGTACCTACTCTGAAGTAAAAAAAAAATGTTATCCCTGTCTGTTGTCGATGTCTATAAAATAAGACTTGCGACTATTAAGTGACGCAAAACTAAATGGCTCGTAGGTATTGATAGACTTCACTCTAGTCTGGAAACTAAGTGATGAATCACCGCTTCACACACGATTCACGCTTGAGTATGGTCTTTGAATACGACCCTATGTCTTAGCTCCGCTATGAAACAAAATGTCATGTCACTCCAGAACAAAACTCATAAAACGATCTTATAGCCTCTTTGGACTCAGATTTGCTTGTGGCCCAGTGTGTTGGACCCCTAGGCCATTAGCGGCAGTTAGTATGCGGGCAGCACCTGGGAAGTCAGCTCACGTCCTTAATTGTGATAGCTCTCTACCCGCCAGCCCGCGATCCACGAGAAATATGAATTTGGGCTAGATTTTAGAGCGTGATGACTGATGACTGAAGACTGACGTGACTAGCATTGGGTAAGCTTCTTTACATAATTTTAGTGGTGAAGTAAGTCTTGAGGAAACCTACCTAGTTAGTCAAATATAATCGCCATGTATTTTCGAAGTGAGATGTACCTCCGAGTCATTAGTTACATTAAAAAAAACTGAAAATTGGCATTAAATTAAATAGTACCTAATACCTACATATCAGTCATCTGGTTGCCATCAGACCATAACACAAGCATTAGTAGCTTAGCTTGAAATATCTAGTCTTTCTCGCACTGTGTGAATGTCCTATAAAGGATAGGTATTTTTTTTATTTTTTGACATTACTATATTGAAACTAAATACAATAAGGTACAGATCTTTTCATAAATAATGTAAGTATTAGTTATTATATTTCCGTTCCATTCATCAAAAATTGAATGTTATTTACCAAATGATTTTAATTTTAAACGGTTCCAGCATAAAAGACAAACATAATACTTTCACATTATAATTTATTGAGATAACATAGCAGTATACATAAAGCACCGCTAAGTGGCGATGACAAAACGGAATATACAGCGATACTGTTGGTATCTGGTGGTTACGCGGCCATTCGTTACCGCACGCTGTTGTACAACTAATTGTTTGGACCCGACAAATGTACAGCCCCCGGAGGACAGCACCACCACTCAAACCACAACACTCAAACTAAAAAAAAAAAAGTCTTTCCCCCAGTTATATTCAAACTCTTCTTTTTATTTATTTTTTAATATGAAAAACATGTTAACTGTAAGACCTTTCTGAATAATATTTCATTTCATTTCATTTCACCACACTGACATTCTACTGGCCACACTACACTTACTCGTAATAGCCAGAACACATCTATTTACAGAAACTAAACTTCTACAGAGTTCTACACATTATTACATAGACAAAACTCTACTTTAGTTTGAGTTCTGAGTTAGATATACTAAATAAATGATAAATGAATTGTATTGCTGTTAAACTGGGTGGTAATGTGTACATTAGTCTTAGGTCTACTTAGGTACTCTAGTTTGCCTGGTAGGCTTACCAAAAAATTATAACTATTAAAATATAAATTGTATAAAACCGAAAATAAAAATTCATATACAATTAAACTGTATATTATGATATTTTTAATTAGCCACCATTTACAGGGCCAGCATCAAATGATTTTAACATGACGTGTCTGATTTTAAACTTTACTACAACACAAATTATTTTATTTAAAATCGAATTCTCATGTAGGTAGGTAAACTACAAAAGTAGCCGTCAAAAGTGCTGCGGGTTCTGAAGTGTAGGAGCTACTATCATCTTCACTGTGCCGGAATGCTGCAAGAATGGTAGATTTATCGAATTGTTTCATCACAGGCCCGTGTTATGGTAATATTTGGACAATACACATGCCGTATTTTAAACATTTGGATTCCGAAAATATTAATATCAAATGTATGGAATGTTATTGCTTAATGCGCGTGCTACCAGAAGAGAATTTAAATTGATTAGGAGATGCGCGCGCGCATGCCGCTCGTTATTTATGCGACATTTATAGTCTGTCCGGGGTTAGAGGTTAGTTTTATTTTTGTGGAATATTAAATGGTTAAGGTCTATTACGTCTGCTTTTCTTTGTTATGGAACATACGAGAGAATAAGTATTGTGTAAGATCAAAGGATCAGTTGGTCGGATACTCGTCTCGACATTAAACAGACGACAATGAACTGCAGTGAACCCGCAATATCTTGAATCTAAGCAGTTAAATAATAACACAATACATAAACTCTATAAATGAATATAAGAACCTATAATGTTTTATAAGTCATAAGAATTAGTTACTAATTAACTTTTATATGTGCAATACGGTGTCTAACTAAATGTTGAATGCGGGTAAAGATGGTATTCGCAGTACCTAACACTTACATACCGTTACTACAGACTCTTATACTTGCTACTTATAGGTACTTGAGGCGTGTTCCCAGCATGCAAGCACTTGTATGCAATGTGTATGCGCTTGCGTACAAGTTACTTGTACCTAGGTACCTGTGGTTAACAATTTTTCAAAATTATCTCAGGCGTACTTATCGAGGAAGTGATGAGTGTGTAATCTGAGAGTTGGTACATATTATGACTCAACGGATTAGCATTGACGATCAGAATTAGATTTTCCCAAACTACCTTTAGAAATTAGACATTATAAATAGCACACGGGAAATTACTCACGTAAAATTATCGTCGATTTAGATACCTTTAGAAAGCTCAACTGATTCTAATGTAAAAATGTGTAGGTACTTTTAAAATAATGTTTTATTGTGATCTCGAAAGTTTAAAAAAGATTAGTTTTTGTGAACTACTAGGTACCTACTTCATCTTTCTTCTGAGATTTTATTTACGTTAAACGTTTCTTAACAAGTTCAAAATTTGCATGAAACTTGCATGTATTAGTTCTAAAGTTGCAACTTGTACCTTGCATGCTACTTGTAATCGAGTCGCTGCTTCAGGTCGATGCCATTAAGTGAAATGCGAAGAACTATTAAAATAGGAGAATCGTGGCCTGACGGCCGGCGGTCACTTGTAGGGGGTAGGTGCTTCAATAAACTTCGTACACTCGTCTGCACTCGAATTAGCGATTAAATAAATAAAAAATAATAAAAAAAAATGTTTATTTCAGAGTTCTTTTAATACAGATTGGCGGTGGCTCCCTTTTCTAACTTTATTCAATAAAGAAACGAATCGAAACGCACAGATAAGCGATATTGCTTGAAGAGACAGGTTAAGGGAATGAAAGAGAATATTCCTACATGAGACTGTGACTCGTTTATTTTTTGAGCCGAATTATAACAAACTTCCGCTGTGAAACATAGATAAATAAATAAAAAAATATCCTTGGACATTCCACACGGAACGATGAACGAAAAGATGAACTGAAACATTTACCTAACTTCAGTCATCTTCAGATCTTCAGTCATCGTTTAGAATCTGGATATGAGCCAATATGTATTTGGACGTACTCCTGACTTCCCCTAATTTTTAAAGGTTGTAGGTAGCGTTTACTCCCACCTGTTCTGTTGAGTAGTTCTGTTGACAGAACTACTGGGTTTTTTCTCCCATTAGCAGCGTCTCTTCGTTGACTTCGGAGGATAGTAAGTATCATTTCATTGTCTTCTTAAAGTGCCTGTATGGGTGAAACTAGCGCCACCGCCTATTTTATTTTATTATTACGTTGAACAAAGGAGAGGTAAAGTGATGATGACTCAATTGTAAAATGACAAATAAAACTATCATGACTATCACTGGAACATGTTCTCGTTGAAAGAAATATAGAAAAACAAGCAAGAATTTTATGCCAGCAGACTGTACCAATGTGATTATGTACTTAAGTGGCCGATAATTGCAAAACTTTCTCTGTGTTTGCGGCTATTTATGTCCAGCATAGGAATAGTATTTGATACAGCTCACGATCCGGTTAAGGGTTAAACTAATAACATCATCATCATTAACACTAGGTACTATTTTTAGATTAAAAATTCAGGCAAAGAAGAATTTCTTCCGCATTCGTCCCTTGAAAGTACAGTCCACATAAAAAAATCTGCTTTCGTCCCACATTCTATATCGTATTCTGACCAAAATGTATTTAAAATTAAGAAATCTTGTTTTGCTTCACACTCGGCCCAATATTTGGTAGCTAATATTCAAACTCCTTTTGATTCTGTAGTGCCTTTGAGCCGTGTTGATCAAGTGAGATGTACCTAGACTTTCGATCCCAAGGTCGTGGATTCAAATCCCAACCGGGTTCAAAACAATAGATTTTTCGTTTTGAAAAATGTATATGCGCATAACACGACCTTTAAACGGTGAAGAAAAACATCATGAAGAATCCCGCGGCTAGTCAGCCCCACACGTATGGACTTGTCTTACTTGTATTTTTTTTCATTATGAAGGTACTATCCTACCTTACCCTAAGGCTATGTCCACAGTAGGCAAACTGTTAGCGGCCGACTGAGTTTGCGGCGTATCGGTTTAGTATCGTATCGGCATATATTTGAAATGGAGTGTCCACAGTTTGCTAGTTTGCGCTCAGTTTACGCAGTTCGCAGCGTTACGCGCGCCGACTGTCTCAGTCGGCGGCGGCGATATGGTTGATATGACGAAAATTGATCTGAGTTTGCAGCTAACTCAAATTCCAGTTTGCCACAAATTTGCGGCTCACTCAGCCGGACGCTCACAGTTTGCCTACTGTGGACACAGCCTAATACTAAAAATAGTTCCTAGCTAGAACATAGGAACTATAATTCACTGCTGTGGCCGGCAGTAATACCATCAGGTCATTTCATTAACCCCGCTAGCATCGCGCCCGGCTTCGCTTGGATTTACTATCTTTTAATTGAATCCGGAGAGCTTATTAACAGTTTTACTTCCTAGCTCGTCTTAATTGAATAATGCCTTGTGGATAATTGAATATGTTTTATCAAGATTAACCGTGATAGGCTGTGGAGGCATTTGTTCAGAGGTGTCATGGGTGGAAATTTATCGAGACCACAGATCAAAAACCAGGAACAAAACAGTGTAGCGAAAGTACCTATTCTAGGGTCTAGCTTAACCGGTTTCTCAAATGTCGGTACAATAAGTAGTAAGTACCTACATAGATTAATACATCATACATACATAAAATCACGTCTCTTTCTAATGGGGGGCAAGCAGAGACCACGGATCTCCTCTTACACACGAATTAATTACATTTTCAAAAATGACTTATATGTTCCACTTTTCCCCTCTGATGTACTGTAGGTACATATTCTTCACAGGAGATGTCTGGGTATAGGGATTTGGGGGAATTCTGGACACCATTTTTTAATTTCACATTTCCCCCTTTGGGTAATGTTTAGCTGTGTAAGGTGTCATATTTCTCTGACTTTATTTCATCAAGCAAAATTAAATATTCTTCATAATCGATAAAGGATACATTTAAATAAATAAAAGTAATATTCCCATAGCAATAAATAACGCAATTATTAAATTCAAATTATATTAAAATTGCTCGTAAACAGTTAGGTAACATAATTTTAGCTGCTTCCTAAAATATAATATAACAAAAATTAAGTCATAACATTATGGTTATCGGCCATAATTCGGATAATCTATTGCAGAATGAAGAAAAGAAACACGTCGCTTCATACAAGTAATAGTGATTTGAATAACGACGCGTTCATACAAATATTGTGAGTATTTATGGAGCTAAGTCCCGAGAGACGTCTTCAATCAGCGCTCACTACAAATATTTAAGTTAACTTTAGTTTTTAAGGAACGGTTTTCGACCATTTACTGACTAAATATGTAAGTAAACATAGATCCTAAGAATTTGTTTACCACAATATCTTCGTGATCATATTTCATATTTCAGGTTTAATTAAACTCGTTACGTCACACATGGATAATAGGTAGCTATTACGTTGAGAGGATGAATTAGCTTCAGGGCAAGTCTATTTATAACTTTTTATGTAAGAAATTGAGCATAAAAAATAATCGTAAATAACCACAACCACAGACTTAGAGCATAAGTCTACCTTTTTCAAGTTAACAATTTTTTTCGGTAGAGCTTCTGGGGCCATTGTAAGTCAAAAGGTAAATATATAACATCCGTAAGAAGACGGCTGTCATTTCCAGGCGGACGCTCAGAACAGTTGGGATCACTCCAGTGACCCGTGAACCCGCGACCGTGCATTCCACATCTTGTGTCCCACCACGCAATACCAACTAACTGCCGACTGGCATAGATGGATATTGGATGTCACTTTGTTTTGACAATGAAAATGAAGTTTGATATTTTATTTTTATAGTGTCCAACCACACTTAGGTACCTACATTATAAATGAAAATCTCTTACCAAAATTTTCAATTCCCGCGGGTTTCGAACCCGCGATGATACAAGCGATCATCTTTTAGCCAGACTGCCACTCGGCCAGGAACCTCTGATCGCCATTTATAATGAAAATGATGTATCGCAGAATCAAAGCTTAAAAGAAAAGCTTAGCCTTAAGTATTTTACGTTTTCGATAAACGGTAAGACTTCATTAGTAGCTCTCAGATATTTTGCCGGTGATCCTCAAGATCTGGTAATTCTATTAAAGGAGATTTTCCTAAGAGTAAGTAGGTACATTTAATTTTAGTATAAACAATAGACATGTCACACGTGTGCCCGGAGTGTTTCTGACTTCGTCTCACTTGAGAACTTTTATAACCGGCCACTTTTTGCTTCACTTATAGTTAAAACAGGCTTCTATCTCTTCTAGATTTCCAAAGCCAACTCGCGTATCGGCAGGGGTCAACCGCACTAAATAAGCCGAATATTCTGTTTTGACACGTTAACGGCGAACGCGGAATTAACATAAATCTCTCGAAGTGAAGCTTGCTTGTGAAATATGCAGATAAAAGATACACTTCATTCAAACTGAATCGTAAGGTATTTTGATAAATAGATGTTTAAGTGTTCTATAGATCTTTTGGTTGGTTTGTCTCGTTAGAACAGCCAGTAGTTTTAGGGACGTGACGTTTCAAAGTGCTCTTATGTAATAATAATAAAATAATATAATAAATTTTGACCTTTGAGTTTTTTAACTAAGTAAGTACCTATAACACTTGCTGCGAGTAGCATTATTCAGCTAGACGAACTGGCCTTAGGTACTAATTAGCATTTTTGTATAAGACGAAAAATGGCGAAAAATGGCGTGAGGAAACTCTTAAGCGAACTGTTAAGTTTTTGTTCGACACCACAGAACATTACTTTATTTATTAGACGATAAAAGATCTGCACAATATTTGGACAGACAGACAGACGAGTGAAAGCTGATCGACTCATAGTTTTAAACTCATAGTTTACCTACTCCTAGCGGGGCTAGCGGAGAGGGTATAAGAGACAGCGTTTTACAATATGCAGCTATATCAAAGCACATAAATATAAATAATATAAAGTAATTCATTCTAAAAATAAATATACTTAAATTACTTAAGTAGTTAAAAAATGATAAATTAAAATAATCCTAGGTTATAGCTAAGAACCTGTTTTGTGAGAGACTGGTGCCTGAAATATGAAAACTAATGTAGAATTTTTATCATAACGTTTGAATAAATTGAATACTTCAGAATAAATAAATAATAATCTATTCTATTCTATTCTAAGATAAAATTTGTACCTACAAATAATGCTACTAACAAAACAACGATTAGGTACCTACAAGTTTTATAAAATAAACAATAGGTAGGTATAAATAAACGTAATCTACCTACAAAATTACTAATTATAATAACCGAATGTCGGAAGTTGTCGCTGCGCCCGCCAATAAAGTTAGTCCGGGCGCGGGCGGCTAAAGTTTTTCCAATCACTGTTGTCCAACAACGTGTTAGCGTTTCGTCCGAGGCCAGATCAAGATTACAATTATAAGGTGAAGTTTAATGTTTCATTGTGCATTGTATAACGATTGTTGTAACTGGAGATGGTGCAGAGGATAACAAATCATGGATACTTAGTGAAAGCGAGTTTCAAATAGTATTGGTTGTATTTATTGGGTACCTACATGGGTGCAAATAGAGCAAGGGAATATTATAGGTTTTACAAGAGTTAGTACAATCGGTGTACAATCTAAAATTATATATAAACAGGTACCGACACTCCCTCCCTATGTCTTAGAATACTAAATAAAGCTTTTAGGTATTTTCTCTGATGAAATAAATGATTTTCCTTTAAAGGGTATGTCGGGAATATGAATTCCTATGATCCTGAACTTTCAGTTTTAAAGAGGATCAGACTAAAATCACCATTCTTTTGAACTAACCCATTCTTCATTCATGAAGTCAAACATATTTTTATTGTTCTGAATTCAATCAATATGTCGATTATTAGACATGACTCAGGACAAAATAGTGATCTAGATCAGCAAATATGTTTATTATATCCTGACGACCTGTGGCGCAGTGGGTGAAAGTCGCAAGTCGAAATCTCGCCTGAGATGCAGAGGTTGCGGGTTCAATACCCGCTGCGGGACAATTATTTGTCTCAAGTCTGGGTGTTTTCTATGTATAATATTGTATGTATTTACAAAAAAATATTTATAAGTAGTATATCAGTCATCTGGTATAACACATGCATTAAATTGCCTAGCTTGGGATTAGATGACGCTGTGTGGAATTTCCAATGATATTACAGTCCAGAACCTAGCTGGTCCGAGCGGATGCCCATCAGGGAACAAGTATTTATTGTACTGTTGCACTATTAAGCAGTATTTATAGCTGTTTATTTATTGTTACGGTCTGATACAATCCTCTATTAGCACAAAGCTACGAGTAATAATTACAATCGTCCCGGCAGAGACCCGTTAAGTGTATGTTGTCCTCTATACTTGTATATATTTGTATTATCTGTGTAGAATAGAAGAACATAGAATAGCCAAATAATAATGATATAAACGCAGCTGCTGAAGGATTGAGATCTGTTTTAGGAAGTTTTTTTTTTTAATGTAAAATGTATAAGAAAATATTATTAAATAAATATCCTTGGATCCAGAATAGTATTATTATCTGTGCTTGGACATTTCACACAGCGCCATCTTGCCCAAGCTAAGCAATGCTTGTGGTATGGTAACCAGATGTATGTATAGAGTACATAGATACATTTTTTTTTAAATTGTGATTTTTTTTAAATGAGCATTCTCTAATTCAGATACGAAAAAAACAATTATAAGCGAATGAGATTAAATAATATTTAATAATTCCATTAGGTATAAACAAAATATGTTTTTTTTTTCATAAAAGCATCTTGAATCCACATTTCAAGAAAATTATGTTATTACTTATCAAATAGTTTCGGAATGATACCATGATACCATGCTTCAAATGGCAATAATTTTGAAGCTTACTTATTAAAAAAAATAAAAGGTTTCCGGTATCTCATTATCGGCAATTTATATCAAAATGTTGTGGTCACAACTTAATGCGAAAGCTCTCCAAACATCCAACAACGATATCGAACCATTTGTAACCACAGCCGTGATCAGAATCAATCGCCGGACTTCATCACTGACCACAAATTGTGTCTCACTTTGCCACATGATATATCGAATCTTATTTCTAAGACAGTAAAGGTGGATTTGGTTTGATAATGTGTGTTAATAAAGGGTGGTTTATTAAATAGAATAAAATTCCACAATGCTGTGGTTACGGTCGGGACCGCAAGCTCATTTTAAAGGCATTTTATTTTATATCAAGAATCCGCTATGTTCTTTATTTTAATACTTTCTGCCTTCTCGATTTATTTCTCTCTTCTGTCTTTATTTTAATTCTCCGATATCGTGATAAAAAGTCGAAATATTTATTACAGGCTTTAATATTACTGGCTCTAGTCACCTATTTCATTATCATGAAATAACGAACAATCCTCTTACGTTACTATTTATATTATCTTATAATAATTAACCTGTAATTTGAAAACTATATCGTTCTTGTCTTATACAAGTGGGTTATTTAACATTTACAAGCGCTCGTTCGTTCGTTCGTTCGTTCGTTCGTTACAAGCGCTACGGTGGTAATTTTAACCTCGTTGCCGATTATTTAGAATGCAAAAAACAAACACCTTTATTCTCATTCTCATTCGCCGTTTTAAAGCACGGATGACCTAAGAAACTGTGCTGAACTTGCATTAAGTAAATCAGCCAGCCAGGTGCCTTGATTCCACGTAAATAGTAGTGTATTGTAAATGTTCCCAGTTAATGTATGCAGAAGATGAAACACGGGTAAGTGCATTAAGGAAGTGTTCGCGAGATAAATCTGGATTTGGCCGGTATCTGAGATCTCACGCTGCGCAGGCGCACCGGGACTTACCGACATGCATTTGTAGATAAACTGCTTGTATCTAGGAATCCTAGGATAAGGACTGTTGGTGTAAAACTAGTGTGATTTCAGATACCTACAGATAATGAAAATATAAACCTGTTCAGTTTATAAAGTTTTGTTGTATTGTATTATTTTTAAAGCAATCTTTTGTGGGTCGAACTCTATGAGTATTTTTTTGTTCCATTGGGTAATTTGTTCCTATATCTGTCCTTTTAGATCATCCTTTCAGTCGTTTCAGGTTATACAAATTATATGCCTAGTACCTAGAATCGTACCTACCTTTTGATATCAGGAATGGAAAATAGAAATATCTTGCAAAATATATTCGAATTGGACCTACTTTTGACCACCTCTGTTCGAAGAATTTTATTTGAAAACCATACAATTGTTTAATAATAAGGTTGCAACTTTAAAAGATCTATAACAACGCAGTCATTTGTTTCTGTGACTGTTACAGTAAGTATTCTAATAATAATTATTCTGTTTGTAAACAAACACAATTTATTCAAAGTGTTAATGAATATTCAGTAGCCATTGAGCGCATTCCGATTAAGTCAATTACAACTATTTCAACTTGTTATCAAAGCCTGCTATACGAACACTTCAATATTGTTTTTCTAATATTTGTTCACCGTCACCGTCTTATAATCAGTCATTTTGCATCGTTCGTTCGTTCGTATGAGCAAGTGGCCAACTCTGGTGACGGAGTTTTTAGGCCGCCTAAAGGCCTCCGTCATGGCTTAAGTCATTTTGCATGGGTCGCTGCTAGATGTTAAAATGTCTGCAACAAATAATAAACTAAAAAAATATTTTCTTTTGACAATAGTGGCAATTCGGAGTGTCGCAAAAGCTAAACTAAACTAACTAAAATTAATGCCATCCTTTTTATTCCCATCGCTATGAAAGGGACGGCAACATTTTTGGTTATTTAAGTTTAGTTTTTGCGATACTCCGAATTGCCACTACTATCCAGTTTAGCCACATAAAATAGTAGGCTTTAATTAATAGATGATTTTGCATTGTTAGGAGGCAATAGAGACCTACCTACACTTATAGCTATTGTAGAACATTGTTAAGATTTGACCAGCAATCAATTATCTTAATAGTAGTGGCAATTCTGGATGACGCCAAAACTTAACTAACCTAATTTGACAGCACTAAAAATGTTGCCGTCCCTTTCATAACGAAATAAAAAGGATGGCATCAATTTTAGTGCTGTCAAATTAGTGTAGTTAAGTTTTGGCGACATCCAGAATTGCCACTAGTGTTAACAAACTCTATTTTATGCTTAATACGTCCCTCACAATGACGGTCACCGCTTCATAAAATCATCGTTGCATTGATAAGGCGCGTTCGTAAATTCATAAATCTCCTCCCAAAACGAAGCCCTCAAAAGCCACATCATAAAACTCTCAATAATCTGAGCTAACTGTTCGCCGCATTAAAACTATAAAATTATTTAAATGAATTTTAATTTCCCTACCGTAGATATGCGCCTGCGCTTGCGCACGCTCGAAGACAATATAAAGATTATTTTATTATGGTTCCTTAGACATGCATTAAAACGTCGAAAATATTATTATAGAAATGTAAATAAATCGATGAACTTGGAAAAAAGTACAGACATAGTTTTTCTACCTAAATAGGAACTGGTTGGCAAAACTTGACTAAGTTGAATATTGACCTAGCATTGATTTTGTAATAATCAGAATTAAAAACGACTATTTACTTCCCAAGTTATTAAATTCACACATTTGGTGAGGAGCTGATAAGGATCTTCAGAGCTATGATCAGAAATGCACCAAAGTGGTCACAAATGGTTTTAAAAATAAAAATTGGACATTATCTTTATAATAGTGGCAATTCTGGATGTCGCCTAAACTTAACTAAACCAATTTGACTGCACTAAAAATGTTGCCGTCCCTTTCATAACGATAAAAATAAAAAGGATGGCATCAAATTTTAGTGCTGTCAAATTAGTTTAGTTATGTTTTGGCAACATCTAGAATTGCCACTAAAGTCCAATTTTATTTTTTAAAATCTATTTTTTATTTATTTTAGTATCTACAGGCCAGACTAGTCTTTATGAATACGAAGAAGTATACGGAACCACAGCACTGAAGGAACCAACTCTGTTACACGGCAGACCACCCATCCGTCGCGTGTCCTCAGACAGCTAATGCGCCTGATTGGAAAGCCGTGTAGCGATTAGAGCGACATCTACTGATTTGTACCAACTATGGAAATTAGGACGAGTTATGGCACCATGGAATTTGGTTACACGTTTTTCTGTGGCCGTAAAATTAATTAAGACGAAGAAGTCTTAATAGCTTTGATGGTTTTCCAAAACCATCAAAGCTATTAAGACTTTTTGGTCACTTTTTGGTCTTTTTTAATTGGTCACCACTCAGCATTTAATATACATATTAAATGCTGAGTGATGACCAATTTGCTTCACTCATATTTCCTACAAATAATTGTACCTGTACCTACTGTAATGTGTGTGAGTGAATGTAAATAAATATTTTTCTATTTCTATTTCTATTAGATACGTTACTCTACTGGTTAAGTTATAATTAAATAAATAAATAAATAAGTACCTATTTCAAATGTAAATATTCAATTGTTATCTCTTCCCTTTTAATTCTAGATATAAGAATATTGTATTCGCAAAATACTCAAGAAACTTCTACGACTTAATTATTAATATGTATAGAAAATTAACATAGTATTTTTTTTTATTTAAATGTTTTTTTGGAAAGAAAATAAATGAAATAACCTTATGAAAACTACTTGAGAACATTCCTAGCCTAAGTCTTTTACAAAGTAAGAGATTAGAGATGTGTCGGTGTAAGCAAACTTGACTATCAATCATTTTTACAACAAAATAATCATCCATCACACAGCCTGGTCAATACTACCACAGAATATACAATTAGTACAAGTGTCACGTGAAAATTAAAACCTCTAGGGAGGTCCCCACTCATCATCGCTCACACAGATATTAGACGCTATTAAAATCTATGATAAAGAGTTTATGAGATACTGAATCCCCTAGTGTGGTCCCAACTTAAGGATTGTTAGTAAAATAAACACAGTTTTCATTAAGCCCGTCACACATGCACCTATAATATATATTTCTATGACGTCACCAACTTATACCGTAATTTATATTATCGCATATTAATATATGTATAAGTGCAAACGCTAGGCCGACCATCAATGAAATGAAGGCAAAATATATATTATAGCATCGTCTCCGTGTGTGGTAGCTTACTATTATATACATATATTACAGCACGGCATATTAATATATATTATAGGTACGTGTGTGACGGGCTTTATAGCTAGCGCTAACCAGTAATTACCTAGGTATATCAGATATTGGTTACGGTATGGTGCTATATGGTAGTAAATGTTACACAGGGGCCTTACTCTGGATCAACGAAAACGAAGTTTCGTTACAATTTTCGGGTTCCAATTATGTTGGTGAACTATTACGAATTCAGTATCCACCAACATAAGCTGACCCCGAAAATTGTCACGAAACTTCGTTTTCGTTGATCCGGAGTAAAGCCCCAGGCGAAAGCTTTCGCCTGTAATGTAACATTTCAGCATCTAATAGTAAGTCAAAGTCAACAATTATTTATTCTGTAGTGACACTTCTGGGATCACATAGTAACTAAGCTAGGTGATTCTACTACTGCCTGTTTCAACGCGACACCAAACAACTAAAGAAAATAATTAGTATTGCAGCTTTTTAGGGTCATCAAAATCACAATTTATTTTAACAAGAAAGTACCAAGGTAGATCTTAGATAAGTGTATGCAAAGCTTGCCTCCTGACTCTGTATAAATCATCTAATAAAAATTTAATCATCTTAGGCCGGTATTCAGAGACCTGACTCAAGCGTCGATCTGTGCTTGAGCGTCGATTTAAGTATCGTTTCTTATTCAAGAACGTTACTTGAGAGTAGTTTTGCTGATCAGAGTTCAGCTGAGTCGAGTTCACCTGAGTAATTCCTTATTCAAAAACCTCAATCAAATGAAATCGATGCTTGAGTTTGACATTTTTCAAAGGAATCTGAGTAAATGCTTGAGAGTGGTCTGGACCACGCTTGAGCATTTACTCAGATAGCATTTTTGTTTTGTTTTCAGTAAAAATGGATAATATATTCGATTCGTTGTATTTTCGAGGTCATCTAAGCATGCTAGAATAACGGACACACAAGACAAGACTTCAAAATATGCATGGGGACCTTGTTTCTGTTTCATACAGACAAATGTTATAAGGACTTGTGAATTTATAGTTAGTATTAGCACAGATAAAAGAATACTATTAGGTAGTTTAGTCTTGGTAGGTAGGTACTCATAAGGATTACTTACCTACTTTATTTATGTCGAAAATTCTACCTACGTACATAACCTAAACACATTTGGTTTGGCTGGGGTAAAATAAAAAATATATTGACAAAACTACCATAATGTTTTTATTTAATATTTTACACACACTTATTTAAAACGTATTAAATAAAGTTTATAGGAGTCACGGGAAACAGCTAATCGTTAGATCATGTCCAGGCTAAGCTTGTTGAGAGAGATCCTTCGTGTCTCGTCATCTTCAACGAGTGCTGGTGCTATCTTCCACAACGTTTGTGTCTACAAACACTACATAATGCATCAGACCAGGGCAAGAAGCACTACCGCCGATAACCAAGCAGTATTATTACCTGTCTTTGGTCAAAGCGTAAAAATAAATTCATTGATTTCACATTTTCATCCCGCGATTTGCGATTGTTGAAATTTGATTGACTTGCTTGACGACTGACGAGTGACGTATGAATGAATGAATTTGTCAGTTTTCTAAAGTCGTTCCGTTACACGTTATTTTTACTTCACTTTCGAGAGTCGCCATTAATTTTTCATCCAGGCATTTTGAATTTCTGCGTATAACGAAATGGAAGTACAAAATAAATTAAAAATGTAAATGAGAACAGACTGAATTCATAAACAAAAAGGAATCGACACTTGAGACTCGATTTAGCTGAGCATTTACTCAAGCAACGTTCTTGAATACAAACGATACTTAAGCAACGAATCAATGCTTAAGCAGAGTTCCGCTGAACCGAGTTCAAATCGACGCTTGAGTCAGGTCTCTGAATACCGGCCTTAGATAGTGACAAATCTTTTGTGAATGATATCTGTTCACTTGAAGACAGTCTCAGAGGTGGGCAAGCGACACTTATTTCCCAATATACATAAATAGGTGTTACACGAGTACGTTAGTAATATAACAGCGTGAGGGACATAAAAACCTTCATTTTATTTTGAGTATGGTGTAATGAATGTGATAATAAATAGTAAAATATCCATCCCATATTGAGTTCCTTGTCGTTTCTATTATTTTAATTGTTTTTTGTCGATCTAATAAACTGTTATTTTTTTCAATGACCTATTGTGTCACACGACTGGGCAAAAGTCTCCCCTTTCTTCCTCCTATCTCGGTCCATTCCATGTAGAGTCAAATGTATCCAGGTCATCTTTTTTTGGGTCTGTTGCGTCTTCGTTCCCAATGTGTAACGAGATTGGAACAGTATTAAAATGAAATGTTCTACTAAGTCATAGCTTAAAACACCGTATAAACATACCACAAGGGGTAGATGTAAGCATGTAGATGTCCCGGACATTCGTCTCCGTTCCCAGCGATGCGACGCACAGGATACTGTAAAGCAGTCGCCGACGACATGTGTTTTATCGTCAAGATAAACATCTCAATACATTCAGCACTCACCTACTTGCTGTGCGACCTACAGAGACGCAAAAAGAGGGTGGAACTGGTTTTGTTTGCGTATATCAAAGAAAGAAAGGAATATTCAACTGATTCATTATACAAAGTATCGTAACAATTTGTTAAAATAAAATGTGAAGACCTGATTTGCCATACTGAGCCAGCTTTGGCACTCTTTAAAAGCACTATTTCTATAAAGTTTTTATTGGTTTTATTTTATCCTCAAAGTTTTTATTACAAAATGGTTTTACCATAGAAAAATGATTTATGACGTACCTATATATAGGCTGGTAAAATGCAGTTGATATAATTTAAAGAAAAGGCCGATTATTGTAAAAGCATTATTTAGTCGCCATGATGACAGAAACATTTACTATTCACGCAGGGGATGATGATTCAGACTCAAATTATGATGAAAACTGTGTCTAAATTATTTTTAATGTAAACAGCCGCAAACGATACGCTAGTCAAAAATAAAATAGGCCGAGTACTTTCAAACGCGAGTGTACGCATGCGCAAACATACCCCCCGCCCTTTCCCTCGGACCGAGACCGAGACAGATTTTGAAATTTTGATCTTATCCTAACATGTGAAAAGTGCCTCGTGTTTACTTTAATGTCACCTTGATTACAGCATAAATAAAGTTCATGAAATGGAATCGCAATGCACCCATTTTACCCTCTGCCCTCTCAAATACATAGTGAAACTCCAGTGCCAATTTAACTAAGTTACACGATATAAATTCTAGAAAGACTTATTGCATCAGCGATAATAAAATGGATAGAAATAAAGCAGTGTTTACATAAATAGAGAAACCGTTAAGGGTCGGTATCGGCGTGATGCGCAAACAGCTCGTAAATAGTGCGCGTGCGCCCGCGCAGCCTGCCAACCTGCTGTTAGGGGGAGCTCATCATGACATTTAAAATCATATTGAAATCCTAATCTGTGAAACTTCAAATCTAGTTATGATTGTATTGAACTAAGTTTCATATTCTCTGCAACTATTAGATAATTGTATAGTTTTATTATTATTCTTTATTGTACACTATAATCAAACAATTTAAAAAAATTCACACAGAAAGGACATGTACAAAGGCGAGTGAGATCGAAAGAGTTTTCTTCCAGCAAACCTTTGAGGCAAGAAATAGACGATTAGAAGCGCAGGGTAGTGTACAAGATAATAGCTTATGATGTCTATTCATTTAAAATTTTGTTCTTAAATTGTGATTATTCTGGATGCAGAAATTCCTGATACGAAACTTCAAGCTTTTCTTAAGAGAGACTAGAGAGACATCATTTTTGTGTAGTTATGTATTTTAGTAACACTTTAATTATGATTATTCACTATTGAAATTTAGAAAAGTTTACAACTTAATCTCAATACTGAATCAATTTTTCAGCTTGCGTGCATGTGTCCAAGCCTTAAGGGCATGCCAGCAGGTCGTGACGCCGCAGAATGATGTGATGGTCGCGGGTTCGATGCTCGCCGTATCCACACGTCGTGCACCTATCCCTTATCGCGGATAGCTTTACTGCACAACCGGTAGATAAGATCCAGATAGGCGTTTGGAGTTATCAAATGTGCGAAGTTTGCGTAGAAATCTATATCAACAATAGTAACTACATAAGTATTTCATTCTGAATGAAAAGTAAGGTCCTTGTATTTAAGCTTTTTTGTAGCTGTGATGCTTGATGTTTTTGGTAACCTATAAACCCTAACAATAAAACATATTTTAAAGTAGGTAAATCTATTTTTCAAACAGGTACCTACTAAAAGTCATGTCTCAGCTGCGCGCCATATTCATAGAGAAGACATTGGTCAATACGTGTGGGGCTGACTAGCTGTGGGTTTCCTCACGATGTTTTCTTTCACCGTTTAAAGCTCGTGCATATACAATTCGTGCGGTCGGATTCGAACCCACGACCTTCAGACCGAAAGTCGAAGTACTTATCCACTTGACCAACACGGCTTTTTTATTATTAACATGGATGAAACTGTGTACCTATTTATGACCTAAGTTACAGTAGGCACTTTTAAAAATTACATCGAAGTTACTTTGATGTCTTTTTGCCCTTTGCCTAATAATAATGCTTTATATAATATAATGATTTATATTGGCTTGTTATTTAGAACATCAGGTGGGAGGCGGTGTACCATAAATTAACAACAGTTATCATCTTGCACATTCGGTACCTTCATTCCCATTAAAACCTTGAAATTCCAACATTGTTTCAACCTAGAAATTACGATAATTGAAAACGCTACTAAAACCTCGTGAATCTAATAACGGTTTAGAACTAGCCAATAAACAAATATACCATACAGTCTCGCCGACCGCGACGCTCATAATTATTCCGTAAATTATATCGATGGTTTGAGTAATTGTTGGGCACTAACTGGCGAGTAATGGCTGGTTGCGGGTAATATATGTGCTGGTTAATAACTGGAAAGGTCTTGGTTTATGGGCGTTATCTGCGATCATCACGTCGCGAACTTTTGTTACCGATTTGGGCCTTGAGCTGCATTTGGGCATTGCCTTCGGAGAGAGAATGCCGGGCCTCTTGGGAAAGGGAAAAATACTGTGGGAGAGTTTGAGATCCAGAGCGATCACTTCAAATGATTAATTACAAACCTATGTATGATTCTCTAATCACACGGATAAACGTTGCTAATGACGTTCAATGTGCTGATTTAGCCTTCTCAAGTTCTCAGAAGAAGTACCTACATTCGATTCTAATATTTTTGATGTTTCTTGCTGACAATAAGTCAACTTTCCAAAAATCTTGAATCGTGTATCCGTCGTCGTACGTCTTAAATAATAAAAAAAGGAGTCTTCTGCGTATCGTCTAAACTGCTTTGTTTGCCAAAGGTGCGTTTTGCCCGAAGACTTTGGTTATAAAGTACAAAGTCTTTGGTTTTGCCTATTCTAGTTTTTTTTTCTTTCGTCAAGACGTTTTCAAGACATTGGCATTATTTAAAGTCAATTTAAAACGATTTCTTCAAAGTTCCCTTCAAACACGCACCACAGAAGTAACTGTTTAATAACATCACATATAAATAGACAGTTAGTGGTAATATGGGGCAATTCCACATTATAGCTCATTAGACGGCGATCGCCCTTCGTTTGGGGAAGATAGTTTTATAGCGGTTGCTCAAGTGACCCACATGCGGCTATAATGCTCGTAATGGCTCGATTATAGAGGCTGTAACGAAGCCGAATTTCGGTTAGATCTATTTTCGGCCAATGCAGGATCATTATCAGTTTAAACTTTTTAACCGACTTCAAGAAAGGAGGAGGTTCAATGTTCTACTGTATGTATTTTTAGGCATGCTCACCGATTATTCCGTCAATAGTGGATTGATTTTGATTTTTTTTATGGTTTACTAGTAAAATGAAATGAAATATGATCACGACTGTATCCCGGGAGCGGTAGACATTTCTTTCAGATCATTAGGCAATTTTTTTCGATCTTTTTGAAGATGTCTAAGGGGGTAGTCAGAGGTATGTCCAAATACATATTTGGTACATGCCCACTTTTTGCAGAAGTTAACTTTCCATACGTGACAGGTTGCAAGCCCATTGACGCTATTAGAGAGCTAACTGGTTCCCTCGCGATGTTTTCCTTCACCGTTATAAGCTCGTGTTATAGCGCATATAAATGGTTTACTAGTTTACTCGCTAAATGGTCGCCATAAAAAAAATTGAGGATCTAAATGGGGTATTGTGGTAGTAAATGGCGCAAGCTATCAAATTAATAGTAAAAATTTCGTCCATTAGGTCGATTTTCTTGTCAATTGGACTAATGCACGGCTACAGTTAAGCCGATCAAGTTAGAATTAGAATTTCTAGCATCACTACCTATGATAATTATAATCTTGAGATCAATTTTCGTCTAAGTTTACAACTTTTCCACTAAAAACATTAGCAAAATAAACTTGATGAACCATTATAATACTGACCACTTCGTTAGTCGACGTCTCAGCTATATCATCAATGTTCTCCGCTCCGCTCTTGGCCGAAGCCAAACGCCCGAAACTTGTGCACATCACTACTTGCAATAATTGTAATTAAACTAGAAAGTTACGTGAATTATTACAGCCCTGATCTAGTTATACATAATGGTCGTTAGATAAATTAGCTCTGCTTCTGATGATAGCGAAAAGCCACCGTGGGCGGGTCTTCTAATTTAGATGCATTCGATTGTAGCCTTTACTACCACGATATAGTTTTTATGTTCAATGATTTTCGGTTAATTATCCAGTGCTTGATTAAAAATCATGACTTACAATATCCTTTGTGGAATTATTAATTGGGTTTTATTAGTCGTAGTGATAAAGGTATCAATTTTATTGGCCAGGTGATTTTCAGTGCCTTGTGTGATTTATCATTAAAATTTGATGTTTGGGAAAGATAATTATATTTTTTCAATATTGATTTCATTTCTAGTTAAATAGATGTCTCTCTGTCACTTTTCACAGTCCAGTGTCCATTGTTTTGTGAGAGGTATGGTCTCACCAAGCATTTCTTTGGTTGTCCTCATTGTCTACTTAGTAGTAGGTAATATCAGTTCACCTTTTCTATTGATCAATCTGTAATGTTAAATATAAATGCTTTCAACTCCGCCGCTTTCTCAATCCAGGAGTGCTTGTGTCCCCTTGTCAATAGGCCGGCGAGTCGTGACACAGAGCACAGGAACCTGGCTGTTAGAAAGTCACCGGATACATTGAACGCTTCTTTCAGCGCGATAGCAATCAACCCGTTTTCGCGAACGGTCAATATTTATCGTCTAATTATCGTATGCTATGCTCCCACACAAATCGTAGCATTTCACGAGCCATTAAGGGCCCCATCCGTCTCGAGTGCCACTCCGCCACCGCCGCTGTCGCCGTGTTTGGCGGAGGTTAGTTACGACGGTGTTGATGCCACTAAATTGCAAGTGGACTTACTGGATTTGTTCTAGCACTTTTAGCTGTTACTGTCTCTCATGCAAGAGGTATTGAGGTTTCTTATGCTAATGCATGAAAAGGCAGTTGAGTTAGATGAAAATGCATCATTTTTTCAATGTTGTTTTATTATAGGTACAAATTTAATCAAATTATGTACCTTACTACTTTTTTTACAATAGGGAAACTTTTGTACGAGGAAAATAAATATTTTTTTTTATTACAATCACTTGTATTAAATTTGGTCTGTCTAAACTAATCGATGGTTATTCATAACCATAATTCATTGAGTCAAAACCACATAATGGAATAAGGGAGATGACTAACTTTAATTTTGACTTTAAAGGTTAAATAAATAAATTTTCTTTGTTGCCAAAACCTGCATAAGCGTGGCGTGACGCGACAATGTCGCGACGCTGTCGTGGCGTGGTGATTGGCCTTGTTGGGGCAACTGTCTAATGGTGTCTAATGCGTACAAGGAGTCGATTTATTGTCGCTCGATTGTGAGATACTCGATCGAATCTATTTCACTTTATTTACGTCCGACAGATTTTCCTCTTTCTGGTGCAATACCAGCAATATTTTATTATAATATTAATTTTCTTGTTCGTTCACTACAAGATATTAACATGTTAACGGACAGGTTGCAAGAACATCGTTGCTAGTAATCTTCCTACTACACAGGTGGGATTCGAACCCAAGATCTCGGGATCGAAAACTAAAGCTAAATCTCGTTCGATCTCTTTGCAATCTTTGCAATCAAATCTCTCTGTGCAATACCTATTATCCCAACTTTCCTACTACTTATAATAATTAAATTAAAATGCGAAAGTAACTCTGTCTGTCTGGTTTGCACCACAATTACCTACAATTTATATAAGTAGGTAGGTACTTAAATTTTATCCTATTTACTCTCATATCCAAATTTCGGGATGGTTCTGCTGAAGAGCTTGTCACTGTTGGGAACGAACAAGTTGTCTGTTATTGAATAATTGACTTTGTAATAAAACTGTATCAGGCACGCCTCTTCCGTGAAGTATCGCCAATCTCAAATTGGATCTCCGCTTGTCATCACAAGCGGAGATCCAATTGGATCCAATTGTCATTGGACTGGCTCCGGATATTAGATACATACGAGTACAACTGTTTATCGTCCGGCAACCTACTGACTATCTTTATTTATTGATTTAAGAGCAGATATTTTAACGATAGCTTTAATATGTAGCAGAATTAAAATTTTGTAAACCGACTTAAATTTCGTAAAAAGAGAGCAATTTCCAACACTCTCGTGCATTGTAACTACGAATGTCGTCAAATTTTGTTAATAGATGGTTCCATTATTTAATGGATGAATCAATTATTTAATCAATTTAATGGATGGTTATTCCTTGTGAGTATATTTTTTGAAACAAATCTTTTTCTACTTCTACATCGAAAAAGTAAACTACTGTATAAGTCCGTATATGCATCGCGCGACACAATCGCTTTCCCCACCGCGATAAGATCGCGTCGCGTATGCACGACCCGGTACAATAATTGATATTGTTTTCAACGACCTCTTGGCATTCGGCTACGAGTTCAATTGAATACGATACACTATTGATGACTTAGTTATAGTTGTCACTAGATGGCGTAATATACCAAATTCGTCATATTTTATACATTTTCTTATATTTTAAGGAGGTTAAGTTGGTTTGTTTCTTTGTTTTTTAAAAAGGCGAGTTTTTACGGACATTAATGTGGTCCATCGAGGTTGAGGTCGAGGTCGAGGTCAAGGTCGAAGTCGAGGTCGAGGTCGAGGTCGAGGTCGAGGTCGAGGTCGAGGTCGAGGTCGAGGTCGAGGTCGAGGTCGAGGTCGAGGTCGAGGTCGAGGTCGAGGTCGAGGTCGAGGTCGAGGTCGAGGTCGAGGTCGAGGTCGAGGTCGAGGTCGAGGTCGAGGTCGAGGTCGAGGTCGAGGTCGAGGTCGAGGTCGAGGTCGAGGTCGAGGTCGAGGTCGAGGTCAAAGTCGAGGTCGAGGTCGAGGTCGAGGTCGAGGTCGAGGTCGAGGTCGAGGTCGAAATCGAAATCGAAATCAAAACCTAAATCATTCGCTTGAATGATTCGCCCGAACCCGAACCCGAACCCGAACCCGAACCCGAACCCGAACCCGAAACCGAACTCGAACCCGAACCCGAACCCGAACCCGAGGTCGAGGTCGCGGTCGAGGTCAGTCACAAAACCGAAACCGAAACCGAATTCGAATTCGAACCCAAACCCGAACCCGAACCCGAACCCGAACCCAAACCCAAACCCAAACCAACACCAAAACCCGAACCCGAACCCGAACCTGAACCCGAGGTCGAGGTCGAGGTTGAGGTCGAGGTCGAGGTCGAGGTTGAGGTCGAGGTCGAGGTCGAGGTCGAAGTCAAAGTCGAAGTCGAAATTAAAAAAATTATTTGCAAGAAATGTCAGTCAGAAAACCGAAATCGAAATCGAAACCGAAACCGAAACCGAAACCAAAACCGAACCCGAACCCGAACCCGAACCCGAACCCGAACCCGAACCCGAACTCGAACCCGAACCCGAACCCGAACCCGAACCCGAACCCGAACCCGAACCCGAACCCGAACTCGAACCCAAACCCGAGGTCGAGGTCGAGGTCGAGGTCGAGGTCGAGGTCGAGGTCGAGGTCGAGGTCGAGGTCGAGGTCGAGGTCGAGGTCGAGGTCGAGGTCGAGGTCGAGGTCGAGGTCGAGGTCGAGGTCGAGGTCGAGGTCGAGGTCGAGGTCGAGGTCGAGGTCGAGGTCGAGGTCGAGGTCGAGGTCGAGGTCGAGGTCGAGGTCGAGGTCGAGGTCGAGGTCGAGGTCGAGGTCGAGGTCGAGGTCGAGATCGAGGTCGAGGTCGAGGTCGAGGTCGAGGTCGAGGTCGAGGTCGAGGTCGAGGTCGAGGTCGAGGTCGAGGTCGAGGTCGAGGTCGAGGTCGAGGTCGAGGTCGAAGTCGAAGTCGCAGTCGAAGTCGCAGTCGAAGTCGAAGTCGAAGTCGAAGTCGAAGTCGAAGTCGAAGTCGAAGTCGAAGTCGAAGTCGAAGTCGAAGTCGAAGTCGAAGTCGAAGTCGAAGTCGAAGTCGAAGTCGAAGTCGAAGTCGAAGTCGAAGTCGAAGTCGAAGTCGAAGTCGAAGTCGAAGTCGAAGTCGAAGTCGAAGTCGAAGTCGAAGTCGAAGTCGAAGTCGAAGTCGAAGTCGAAGTCGAAGTCGAAGTCGAAGTCGAAGTCGAAGTCGAAGTCGAAGTCGAAGTCGAAGTCGAAGTCGAAGTCGAAGTCGAAGTCGAAGTCGAAGTCGAAGTCGAAGTCGAAGTCGAAGTCGAAGTCGAAGTCGAAGTCGAAGTCGAAGTCGAAGTCGAAGTCGAAGTCGAAGTCGAAGTCGAAGTCGAAGTCGAAGTCGAAGTCGAAGTCGAAGTCGAAGTCGAAGTCGAAGTCGAAGTCGAAGTCGAAGTCGAAGTCGAAGTCGAAGTCGAAGTCGAAGTCGAAGTCGAAGTCGAAGTCGAAGTCGAAATCAAAACCTAAATCATTCGCTTGAATGATTATTATTATGCTTCTAAAAATTTGATTATCTTCGTTTGTTAAAGACAAGTTAGATAACGACGATAATAATTAGGTAGTGTAAACCTGAATTAATGTTTTACATTTCAATATAAATGAAAAATCTTACTAAAAGTTAACGGATCCGGCAGGATTCGAACCTGCGTAGATACAAGCGATCACTCTTAAGCCGAGCTGCCCAACCACTAGGCCACGGACCCTTTACGCCGAACCCCGAAACTATTAGTAAGATGATTTATCGGTTCAAGCACCGATAAAATGAATGTTTGACGTTAGAGAAAGGCTTCTTTTGCATACGAAAGTGCTCTAAATATCGCTTCAGAGACCAATCCATCAGCATCACACGACGCTGTCGCCAATAAATCCATGTCTTTCAGTACTCGTGGCTTTATCCAGGTCATTTCATTTAAATGGAATAGTTCACTTAATTTACCGTGTCTGTCCGACCTACTCGGGCTGCTATCAGCTGAAGCACTTTTAAATCTAATTACCTATTGAAAGACAGATTTTTCTTGTTTACTTAAAAAAAGGAAAAGGTTTGATCCGCTGCATTTTTTGATTATTTATTTGTTCATCGACTTCTGACTCAACTAATTGTAGACTGATTTTGAAAATTTGTTTATTGTTTTAATAAACTTTTCCTGAGGTGGTCCCATCAAAAATGGTAGGAAATACTAGGATATTTGAACAGGAATTTCAAAGTACACAGAGAGTGCTGGAAATTGCTCTTACGAAATTGAAGTCAGTTGATAATAAAAAATAATTTTGTCACTGTTGCAGTAGAAAGAAGAACCCTCCAGACTCACGCGAGAAACCTATCACATTCACGCTTCTTGGGTGTTCTCGGGGGTTCTCGGCGTGAGTCTGGAGGCGACTTTAGATTTTTGCCAAAAGATAAAGATTTTTGAAACAGCCAGACTTTTGAGTATTTTGCTCCATTTCTGCTTGTTTGAAGTAGGTTCAGTAGAGTGAGTTCTCATTCCGGATTGATCTGCAACACCTATCAGGAAATATCCGCTGCCCGTCAGCTTGTCAGGCGAATAAATTAGCCGCCAGTGCTTATTTGAATCCGCCACGCATTTCAACCGACGCGGCTCCCGCATTATGCTAGCGGTCGCACGCTCGCATCTACATACGTATTTACTTTATATTTTCACGCTTAATAGCAAATTATACACATAGTTTATAATTAACATGGAAATACAAAATATAAACTATCCAATCATGTCTGCGTCAAAGTCAAAAGACAAAAAAGCCTTTTTTTGAAGTCGCTTCAAGAAACTGGTCGGATAAATAAACAAAACACATAATTACTGTCCTGTCGAATTCCATAAATCCACCATCGAGCCTTTTTTTAGCAGTTGTAAATTACTAAAGAGTAATTATAAATTAATTATAATTAGAGACCTTTGCCCAGCAGTGGGACAGAATAGGTTAATTATATAAAAAAATATATAATATTACTTACTAAATAATATGTTTAATTTGAATTTAAAACGTGTGAAATATACTTTACAAGTTATATTGTTATAAATCCAGGAGACTGGGAGTTAAATGTGCAGGACGGCCCCAGTGCGGCGATAACAGATGGACCACTACACTATCTGCGCCCGACAGAATGTTATCATGCTTCTATATTAGTAGTTAGTAGTTAGCCTAGTTATTTTGTACTAAGTACTTAGATAAAAAAACGGATATTTACGATTTATTTTGTTTGTTGATTTTATGACAGAAATATAAGTTTGATGACAGATGACAGATGACAGATGACAGATCACTGATAACTGAACAAACTTCTAACCTTATTGGGTCAGGTCAAAGGATCAGCATTGCAATTCAGTGCGACAATGCTGCTAGTGTCTGGGGCACGCTTCCGTCTGACAGTGGCTTGGACCAGTTGAGCTGGTTCTTATTGGACTTTGGACTATTATGTAAATAATGTAGTAGTTTAGTTTCACTTCCATTAATGGGAGATAATTAGAGATGGGCGTTTTCGTTATATTTTGACATCGATGCGTATCGTTACCAAGTAAGGCGCATCCGATGCCGGCATCGTTTTTTTAGGCATCGATTCGACTATGGAATTTGCTAAAGTTAGGTGCCGGCTGAAGTCTGCTTAAAGATACTCGGTAACGGTGCCAAAATGATAACATTTGTTGCTATTTAACGAAACTACTTCTACTCAAATACATACCTACATATTTTTTACTAGTAGAAAATAATCAAGAATAAATGAGTAAAACTAATAATTCTTCATTAAATTTGATGTCGCTTTTATTAATGTAATGTCAATGTCTCATAACACTTTCGCAAACGCAATCAATTCAATCAATCAACCACCGATCGTAACGAGAGTGAGAGAGCGAGCGATACGTTGTCGGTCGTCTTCGGTTTGTGGTGCCGGCGTGTTGCCGAGAGCCGATGCGATGCGAAGTCAGTCAAGTCAACTCACAACTGTCTCGCTCAGGTTTGCATCGGGTGTTGCGGGCATCCGTTTTTCGATATAATGGCATCCGTTGCCGGCATCGTGTACTAGCATCGTTGTTCAAAAACGTTTTTACAAAAACGACCATCTCTAGAGATAATACAGTAGTAAAATAATTGATGAATATACTCGTATAGGTATGTGTCCAAACTCCCTGTTTCTGTGGCGACAGGAAGCCTCATCAGTCTTCCTTAGCTGGTAGCGTGGACGGCGCGATTTATGGCGACGCTCGCGCATAATGAATAGGCACATTATGCGCTGTGACCCATCTGCATTGTCGTACGCTGTGGGATCCGCATCTTTGCTAGGGATGCCGAATGTTTAAGTAAGAAAATAGGTTTTTTTGTTACCTAGATTAAAAATTGTATACAAACAGTGCGTATTTGAATTAATAATAGTAATAGTGCGTATTTGTATACAATTTATAATCTAGATTAAAAATTAACCTAAATTCTATCTAGGAAAAAAAAAACTTACATAAAAAAATAACGTTCCAACAAAAAAACTTATAAAACGATTAATTCAACATCTCGCTTCTTAAAAGTATATTCGAATTTAAAATTTACTTTGTTGGTTTTAATACAATAATACGAGTACAGATACCTACTTTTTTCAAAAACACGGTTGTTAAAAAGCACATTTTTTTTTTTTTTATACATATACCTACTTGGGCATCTTTTTCAAAACACATTAAAGTTATTAAAAAGTAAAAGAAATAGTAAAACTTATCGAATAACGATAGTAAAAGTCTATTCATTGAATGTGTTTTCTTGACGTAGCCTCGTAGCACAAGGTGCGCGTTGAACTCTTTTGTATGCAATAAATTTATAATCATTTTCACGTTTTGTAGTTCAGCAACCCTATTCTATTGAGACACATTGTCACGCGCTGCGTGATATTCACCGTATCGCAAAGTGTAGAACAGCCTTTAGTAATTCTAGATTAGCGTGCACTGAATAGCTTATGCATGAGATTAGGGCGGCTGAGACGCAGCGCTGCAGGACCCGTGTTGTGCCGCGAGGTGTGGACCGGCCATTACGAATGAACGATAACTTGTGAATGGGATTAGGACAAGTGGGAATAGCAGCAGGTGGTCTTCTGAGAATGAGTTGTGCTGAGAAATGCAATAAGGAATTATAATCAAAGGATGTGTTAGGTGTATGACTTGTTAGATCATAACATTCACAAGTATCGGGTATTTTGCAATGAATTTAATATTGATATGTTTTTATTTATTACGACTTAAAAAAAGGAGCAGTATGTTCCACTGTATGACTTGTATATTTTTTTTGTATGTTCGTTCAGTGATTATTCCGTCAGATCGATTTTGAAAATTATTTTCATGTTTGAAAGAGGACACCACGAGTATAAAACATTTTTGATGATCTTCGAAGTTATGAACAGAATGACTGCATCTCGAGAGTGCAGGAAATTGCTCTCTTCTCACGAAATTGAAGTCGGTATAATAAAAAAATTTTTGTCTTTTGTTTAGTATTTTATGATAAAAACAAGAGCCACTTGCTCATAGGAACGAACGAACGAACGAACGATATAAACAAAAATATAAAGGTAGGTAATACACATATGAATGCCTAACCTAATGCAAAATAGATTGAAAAGATTTTAGATGGAAAAAATAATTAAAATTTAAACTTTATTTGTTTTCTGTTTCTGTCTTTAATCGTTTGTTTATATAAGCAAGTGGCCAACTCTGTTATTAAAAAACTGTTATTTTATAACCAAACAAAAACTCAAAACATAATTTCCCCAAATCTGTATACAAATTAAGCTAAGCCTCCACAGCATTCCAAGCTACGTATTAAATCGTATCGTTTGTGAAATTGCTCCGTTTGTTCTCGATCGCTTCTCCGAATATCCTAATGAGTGGGCGGGGGCAGCACTTCTGTGCTGTGCCTCACTGGGCCTTTAAGGCCATCGTCCACTGAAGCGATGTGTTGTATTGAAGTGGGCATGTTGCTACGGGGCCCTTCCCTCCTCTCCTCGCAGCTGGGCCGGGAAAATTTAAGTTTAAAACTCTGCACTAGGGAAAACCCTGCACGCAAATTGCAGTTTGCGTGCGTGTGTACGTTCCCTCTAGAAAATGCATCGTGTAACTTGTCCTTTTCTTTTTCCGATTCAAAAACATTTCATTTTTGTACCTATTTCTCACTTTCAACTAAATCCGTTCAGTAGTTTTCGCGTGAAAGATTAACAAACATCCATACATTAACATATTATACAAACTTGTGCATTTATAATATTAGTGAGATTTAAAATCATAATAATAAACCGTCGTCACTTCATCAGACCCCAGCCCTTACCTGTACAGCCAAGCACGATTATTATATCAATCGTAGGCAGGATCGGGTCGTCGACCCCGGGCTCTTAACTTTTTGTTGTGATCTGATGCGCGGGCGCAGGCGGATGTTCACTGCGATTGTAGGCATTTCGTTATTGATCCGATGATTGCTCTCAATACATTTCTAGACGTACGGTAAAAAATAATGCATCGAAAGTAATGGAATTGTATGAATGATATTATTTTAATCTAAAGTTTTAAAAAACTAAACGCTCATAAACTGGTATCTCCAAGGCGCGGTAGAATACATCTCCAACCCATTAGTGTTTAAAAGTTAAAAAACATGTTTTGGAGTTTGTCATTGCAAAACCAATATAGAAACGCTTTCGTTTAGTTGGGGTAGCAATTACTGGTTTGAGTGTCGTCGTAAGAACTGCGAGGGTGCCGGGCGTGGCTTTGGGTGCCATTCCTGGGACTGTGCATAAGGCAAAATGAGTAGAGGTACCGGTGCGTTCCGTATGGAGATCCCGGAACCCCTTCACTTGATTAAATTTTTTTTTTTTCACTTGTACAGAGGCCGGCCCCCGGGTTGGTTTTTAGTGGGTCGTCAAGTTGACAACCCTACACTCCCCAACTACTCTCATAGTTGGATCGACCATACTCAGATTTTACAACCCGTACCAAAAAAACCAGTGAGCTCTTAGTCTGTTTGTCTTCGTTTCTTCTCATATTTATCTAGTTATTAACCCCATTAGATCAATACACTGAATATTTCCTAGAAGTTATTCCTCTGCAATAGTTTGGCCTACAGTTCCCGGCACCGGTCGCTACACTTTTTGTAATTTATTTATCTCCTTGTGGATAAATCTTCCTGCCAGTCGGCGGGGGTCTTCAGCCGCTCAATACCACAGGATGTTTCTTTAAGTGCAGTAGTATCTAGGAATTCACGAGGTCCTAGACAATACTGTAAGTAATACTCTATCACAGCGTCTTGTCAAATTTTCGGTCATGGCTTTAAAAAAGTCGTTAATCCATGATGGAGGCCTTTAGGCGGCCTAAAAACCTCTTATCCAAAGTTGTCTATTTCCTCATACGAAGTTATTTACTTTTTATAGCGTCTTGTTAAGTAGGGTAGGTATCTGTCTTTGCCTCCTGGATGCCCTATAATTATGTTGTGTTGTAAATTTCTGTAAAACTAAGAATTATAAAAAACTACAGTAGATGTTATTGATTTTTCTGTGGTTTTCTTATTATCAGGACGCGTTTTCTACTCAATAATTTTACAAATTTTTTACTTTGGCACTACCCTCACAAGTATTATCCTTGTGTGTCATAAATACAAGAAACATAGTTTACAAAATGATCACTAAGTTCGTTCTGACGCATAATGACCAATAATTCAGAATTCTCATATTGACCAAACACATTTCTGGAGCACCCTGTAGGTGGTCAGGGTCTGCAGGTTGTGGGGGACGAGAGACGAGGGGGCGGTGGAGTGAGGGGGGCGGTGGAGTGAGGGGGGCGGTGGGGCGCTCATGACGGATAGCGCGACTAATTGACAGCGACACTCGCGCAATTAAGATTGGCATACACGCAGTAGGTAAGCCCTCACCGGTCGAAATACATTCCACACGGAAATGTATAAAATATTAATGATCAATATAACGGGGGAGGCTTTTGGCTAATTGTACCTAAACATCAGGAAATCAAATCAGTGTTTTTGTAGAATTTGATACTTAGTTAATTTACCCGATTCATAAGGTACCTACTCATTTTCTTTTCCATATTAGGTAGTAGGTACCATCATAGGGTTTGTATTTTTAAACAATATTGGAAGTAGGTACTTTGAAAAAATCATAATAATACACAATATCAATTTAAAAAAAAATATTTTTATGTCATTTATCTTTAGAGGTAGGTATAGTCATTCCATTCAACCTGAAGTAGCAGAAAGTGCATAAAGTCCGTGCCACACTTTCCGAATCGATTCTGTGCATGGCGGGGCGCCACACACCGTGGACAGGTATTGTGCTAGATCCTGACAGATCGCGCTGCGCCCGCGCATGACTCCCTGCGCGCTATCATAATACAGGGATACCAGGAAGTACGAACAAGTTCACAACTCGCGTTTTAGTAGCAACGATAATGTTAAAAATCCAAACATAATACAGTATTCAAAATAACTGCGCATGCTTTTACAACAGAATCTTCTATTCTGTTGTAAAAGAACTTCTGTCTGAAGGGTTACGGCGATTTTTGTGTAGTATAGTAATCTATCATCACTCACGTGTCAAGTATTCTAATGTATGGAATATTTAGTTCGTACAAGTTACCGGGACAGACGCTACACAGGATTTTCATACATTTGTGATTCTTGACTCGATATCGAGGACAGTATCCAATACTAAGGTAAACAAAACAGGCTTACCTCTAACTAACCTTTATCATTATTTTTAACTGTATTTATTTTAAAAATGTATTGCTTTATATTTTTATATTTATGTGTTGTGAGAGAATTAAATAAACATTTGTATTTGTATTTGTATTTGTAAACAGGCGTTAACCACCTATGCAAAAAGTTTTAAAGCTGAGGTTTTTGCGCACACCGAGACAGTACTTGAATTTTCAAATTCAAATTCAAATTCTCTATTATTAATCTTAGACTAACATACAGACTTAGGATCTAAGACGTTAATTTATTGAGATCATTTAAATTGCAATTACCTAAAACTAAAAACAAAATAAAATACAATAAGACATTTAGGTACCTATCTATAACAAAAAAAAAACAAAACGGGTGTTCTGCTAGTTCTTAATTGGACAGGCGTCGCGAAGTGTTGCTCGTGCGATTAGCAGGTCATTAGTTGGCTCGTGCGCTCCCTGCTGCGGCCCCGGCTGCTGGAGACCAGGAACTGGGCAAAAACTTGGCAAAAACTGACGCAATTGATGCTAGGAAGGTACATCAAACACCTGGCACAGTGAATAAAGTTTGCTGGTTATGTAAGTTCGTATGTATGAACTTGTGGCTAACTTTAAAGTTTTTAAGCAGTCTGAAGATTTTAGTCGTGGTTTGGATGAGTCATTGAATTCAGAACAATTGGTTTGGCACCTAGCTCAACGGATCAGCATTGCCATTCAGCGGCAATACTGCCAGTGTCTTGGGCGCGCTTCCATCTGACAGTGGCTTGGATCAGTTGCACTTATGGATCGATTACAACGGTCCTAAGTTGGCGTCAACGGGTTCCTGTAGTAACTTGTAGAGTTATGTAAATATAAAGTAGTTATGTTTTTGTAAATAAATTGTATTGTTGTTTAAATTTGTTTTTAAATTCAGATTTTTAGGTATTTAAGATTATTTGAAGATGTCTAAGGGAAAAGACAAAGATAATTATGTCCAAAATACAATATTTTGTAAGTACAAGAAGTCAGGAATTCATTTTAGAGTAAACTTTTTTACATCATAGTATTTCTTTTCGCTTACCTAAAATACTTAGTAGGTACTTAAACCTTCTTCCAGTTCTGTGTTTGAAATATTTTTAAAATAAAAGTATGAATTGAACTAGCGATTCTTCACTAAATGTTTATTAATCCTTCGCAGGAAAGTTACGAACAGCCAAATCAGTTGAGATTAGTTGCCGCTACGTCACCGCGGGGAGGCGCTAGGAGCAGTTTTTGCTCCTTCATTCACAGATAGTGAGCACGATTGTGTAATTATACAGTTTTCTAGAGAGTGAGCGGAATATCAAGATATTACGGAATTCAGACTAGCTTGTGAGATATCTTTATAGAATCTTAAAATTAATGCTGTTTGGCAGGTTACAAAACAACTAAACTAGGAAGAGTGTTTCGTCTGTGAGTGAAGAGGCCAAAAATGATCGCCATAACCACATATTTCTCAAGTTAATTTGCTCCTATCAAAAGCTTGAAAGTACTTAAAAAATCTTCATATTGACAGAAAGCACATAAATAAAATACCTACACATAATTTTCATCACAAAAAGTAAGTTCGTATGAGCATTATGGCCGACTCTGGTTACGGAGTTTTTAGGCCGCCTAAATTGCATGCCAACATTAGGCATGCAAATTATTACATTATTACAATTGCATGCCAATCGTGATTTAGGTGTAATACTTGACAGTAAATTAAATTTTAACGCTCATTTCGATCATATTATTACTAAATCTGCTAAAATGATAGGTTTCATTAAACGTAACACCAAAGGATTTTCGTATGTAACTAAAATAATTTTGTATAACGCTTTAGTGCGTAGCCACCTTGAATTCGAATCTATTATTTGGAATCCTTTTTATACTGTACACTCCCAAAGAATTGAAAATTTGCAAAGAAATTTCACTAAACACCTAGCTTTCACTACTTCGGGAATTTTCTACAAGTCACCGTACTCTGAGCGATTGCGTCATTTTAATATGGTAACACTTAGAAATCGCCGTAGAACACAGGACTTATGTTTTCTTCATAAAATTATAAACGGTCAAATTGGGTATAGTAATTTCATTAGCTGCATATCATTAACTATTCCTTTCAATTACCCCAGAAAACGAATCAACAATATATTTAATGTCCCCTTTTCGCGTACAAACATAGGTCAAAATTCTCCGTTTTCACGTATCTCGAAAGATATTAGTAAAATTATAGATTTGGACATATTTTGCGACTCGATAAATATTTTTAAAAGAAAATTAAATAAGCATTTTAGTGTAGGTCATAATGACCAATCTGATAATAATTAGTGAGGGCAAAGATAATTTTAGGTATTTTTAGGAAATTATATTGTACCTATGTATTTTAATTTAAAATGTAAGTAGGTACCTATAGAGTTTTGTTTTGTTGATTAATTTAATTTAATTTAATTTAATAAATTTAGTTTTTATTTTTGATTACTACGATTCATATTATTATAGATTATTATTAATGATTACTATATAGTGCTGTGCATGCCTGTAATGGGTACACATAATCATAGTATTTTTATATGAATGTTTTTTATAAAGTGAAATTATGTGTAGGTACTGTTGGCGATGCCATAATAAATAAATAAATAAATAAATAAATAAATAAATAAATAAATAAATAAATAAATAAATAAACATTTATTTATTTACACAAAATACAGATGGACTTACAGAATGATCTTAGTCATCCAAATGTTATAAAAAGTCATAAATTCTAAACACATTCACCATCATCAGTTTATTTTCAATTTTTAATGTGTTTATCTTAACTATTAATTAACATTAATGACTTTCTATAACATTTGGACGACTTGGATTATTCTGTAAGTCCATGTGTATTTTTGTATAAATAAATAAATAAATAAATCATCACTAACTTCAAAGTTGTCTGGAAGAGATCGCTACTTAGCGATAAGACCGCCCATTGTATAATTATTCTTAAGGTTTACTAGTTTTTAAGTTTCTTTTGTAAATGTACAATAAAGTATTTTCATTCATTCATTCATTCATTCAATGTAAATGATAAATTTGTATCTACGCAGGTTCGAATCCTGCCGGAGCTGTTAACTTTTAGTAAGATTTTTCATTTATAATGCTAAATTTGTTCCAACAATGCTCGGTGTATGTAGTCATTATTATTTTAGCTCCAACGCAGATGAGTGGCGTCTCTCGGGAACACTACACCAAAACATTAATTAACGAATTAACAACAATTAACAGAAATGACTAATCAGTCTCGAGCATTGGATAGGAATGTTAACTCGTTCATGAATTATTCAGCGTCAATGGCCATCCATCAAGTTGTTGATTTTATAGATAATCCAACGAAATTATGGAAAATATCTTGTAAATTAATGGATCCGACTCGTTTTAAAGATTTGCTGTTCTGTCATGTTTTAGCTTTGTCTCCATTTGTTATGAGAATATATAAATATTGTAGAGAAAACCAAATTTTCTAAACTTCCAGGCTATTTGACGACATAGACATAGGTAGGTTTTTAACAGGATAAGTAAGATTCTAGTGATTCTATTCTTGTTTTTGAAGTGGGATAACTGACTAGGTGGTAGGTATTCTTTCAATAAATCTTTGTATCTAAGTATCTATACACTTACATAATATATTTTAAAGACTAAAAGTATATTATCATCTGAATCAAAATACAACAAGTTGGTGTTGATAAGTGTTTGTAAGTGAGGAATGTCCAAGGATATTTGAGTTTTTTTTTAACTATAAACTTATTAGTGAACATAAAAGCAAAGTAGCAGCTGACATCCTTTGACAGGATGAATCAGTAGCCTTGACATTCGGTCGCGTCGGTATCGTCCATCTCATCCCTCCCCCCCCCTTCCCCCCTCGCACCCCCCTCATCTAGCTAATACATGGCGCAACATTACTCATGCGATAACATCTCGGTGACCTTTCTCAAATGTGACTGATTTGTTTCCCACGAATTGCAAATAAGGAGATTTTATAGTAAGAAAAATCTATACCTGCGTACCTACACGCCGTTTTCCGGTAGGGATCAGCAGACCACAGGTTTTCACTTGATCCTTACACAGCGAAATTGAATTTGGTTTTATGAAATTTTATAGTTTTACTTGTCGAAAATCAATCATTGTTTTAATTTAGTTTCGTAGTTTTTTTTAATTCAAAGTTGATAATAATTTGAGATCTATTAAAATTCACTAACAAAAACTACTCCATGTCCGATAATCGATTGTCAAGGAATTGGGTGTCGCATTTTAACGTGAAAAGATAATTATTGTGTTTGTATGTCCGTCTGTTTATTGTAGCTCAAGTTTTAATAAATAAATGAAATGTTCAATGACGCATCTTCTTGTTATTTATCACAATTTTAAATTAGTTGTGATTGATAAAACTGGTTCGCAAAATATAATTAGTTGTGTTATATCAAATGAAAAGAATAGTGAATCATTGTATAAAATAAAGCTTTTGTACGGTTGATTTTTCACACTATAGTGTTATTGCGATAGTTTAATATAACGGTTGAACGAATTCCTATAAAATAAAGCTTTTTGTCAGATTATGGCCTGGTTTGGCGGGAAGGAAAATATATCGTAATATGCCTTGCTATAATTTATAGCTACGTGTGTGACGGGCTTAATTCCAAGTCCTTCAACAGAAATCAAGTTGCAATGACAAAAAAAAATACTCGATCGTGTGTGTAACAACAACTGCGCAGGCGGCGAAAGTCCGCTTGAGACGCAGGAGGTTGCGGGTTCGATCCCAACGCGGGGCTAATGTTTGTATGATCTGCAGATATTTTGTATCGAGTCTTGGTGTTTTCTATGTCTTAATTTCGTAGGTATATGTTTACTAGTAGGTAGTTTAACCATCATTCGGTTACCATTACGCAAGCATTCAAAATAGCTTAGCTTAAGACTACATGACGCTGTGTGTGTGAATGTTCAAGGCTTTTTATTTTTATGTTTAGCCTAGTAGGCTAGAAAACTAACAACTCCTGTTTCACTCTTAAACTACACCTACCTATTTATGACGTCTTTCTGAATTAAATTCCTCATTACTAGCGACAACAGTCAAAACTCTCGCAAACTATAATGAATGAGTTCAGTGACCCTATCGTCAATATTCCTCTGCTCTATGTCGACGGGATAGAGTACAGAATCGCCTGATTGTTGATGAGATATTGTGATGGCAGGCGTGTAATGGTCGCATTAAATTGGGCTGCGCGTTAAACGCGGGAAGTTGGGCAGCACGCCTTCTGCGCATGCGTGAGATAGTACAGCTTACTCACACTGCGCATCAGTACCTACACGTTTAGCAATGACGGAGGCCTTTAGGCGGCCTAAAAACTCCGTCACCGTTTTGGCCACTTGCTCGTATGAGCTTACTTACTTAGTATAATTGTTAATTTAATTCGTTGTAAATTTAACAACTAAACGCAACAATATGATTTTGTTCTGCGTCCAGTTTCTCCGATGGAGAGACTCAGCTGTTTAGTTCTGGCTGTGTTAGCAGAAACCTGCGCAGGCGCACACAATATCATGTGTTACGGTTAATTGCCGCTACCGGTTTAACTTTGATGTTTCTCGAATTAACACGCCGCACCGTTAGGCAGAGACGTATTGGCAGTAAGATGAGTTTGCTACAACTTTGGTCAGAAAGAACTAGTCTAATACCTTAATAAAATATAGCCTATGTTCATTCGGAAAGTCCATACCTACTACACATCTGTGAAAGAATTTTTGAAATTGGATGAGTAGTTTCGGAGATTACCCCAAACATATAAACATACAAACAAATCAACTTTTCCTCTTTATAATATTAGTTTAGAAGTATAGATAAGTACCATGGGATTTTGGGATTTTAAGTCCCTTCAGCTTGAACCTTCCTTTCCGTCCCTAAGCTTAGAATGTTTTAGGTAAAGGCTATTTTGAAACTAACCCAGAATCAGAATCGACAACGTTTAATTGCAAAACCCTAAAAAAAGCCGCGAGTTAATAAGTTTATAATGCAACAGAGTTTTGGCCCTCAATTATCGCGAAATCAATCATTATGTCTGAGAGCTTTTTGTGGACTATCAATTTGAAATCGATCCAGTTTTTGCGCAATAAAATTACCAGATGTTTAGATCTACCAAATGTAAGTAGAGAAAACGTTTAATATTAAGTAATTCTTATTTTGTGGCTGTTGAAGACAGTTGATGATATAAAATATTTTTTTCTAGATTAGAGCCTTATTTTTGTGTAAAATTAATATAAAACTTTTAAAACAATGTGATAGTTAAACAACGTAATATTTCTATTGGGTACGTGTCAAAATACAGTTTAAATTATAATCCCCTTTAAATGGGATTTCGGGAACTTTAGTCTCATAATCCCCTTTAGAGAAGAAAGTTTAGTCTGAAAAGGACTTTGACACTCCAATTATTCTAAAGCAATTTCGACACTTATAGCATATACCTACTCCACGGGCGTCATGGGCAGTGAACGTGTTAAAGAATTAGGTAGTGATCTGGAATAGCATAAATCATCAACAACATAATCCTTCTTGAGGTTATCCATAACTGGATAAAGCCTGTCTTTGCTTGTAAGTTCCCTCAAAAGAACGACGCAAGCCACAGGCTATTAATAACCAAACTTGTATAATTGAAGGGTTCATACAAAAAACGGAAGATCATCCAAACTTAACCTGTCATTCAAATCACAAACAGTCAAACAATGCCTCCGGTGGAACGCGATGACCGTCGGATGCGCAGGCGCACAATGCTGCCAGTAATTGTGGCCAATCCCGACTGACAATTACTGCGCGTGACTTGCTTTACTAGTTTTGGAACTTTTAATTTAACTTGTTGTGACCAATCACTGGATGGGTGCTGATGTGATATTCTTGCGACTGTGGTATCGTTTGATCGCGTGCTTCGATCTATTGCTCTTAAAAAAGTAAAGGTGACTGAGTGCCTGGGTCCAGAAATGAACGCTTCTATCTGTATAAAAATATTAAGAAAGAAATTACTGTATAATATTAAGAAACAAATTAGGTACTGATTATTTTCTTCGACAGTGCAGAAAAGAAAGTGAGTAGTAACACGTGGGAAAAGCAAAATGTTAAGTACCTAATTAAAAGTAAGCAATGATTGCACTTCAAACTATTATTTTAATGTGGTTTAGTTTCAAAATCCCCTTTAAATTTTCTACTCAGGGGATTTTGGTAATGCTAGTGGATTTTCGCACTCAAATTACCAAAATCCCCTTTGATGTTATTATAATACATTTAAACATTCGACAGGTTTATAAATAACAAAAATAAAACGAAATTACTGACTCAATTATTTATTTCTATAAATTATTATTACAGATATAGGCAAGTACATCTAATGCTATAATCTAGCTAGGGAGTGAGATTAAAAAACTCAATTATTACATAAAACCACTAGAATAGGCAAATTATTAAAGTAGGTACCTAACAAATACCTACAGTGTATGTTAGGTAGGTACCTAATTTGAAAATAAAATATAAAACGTTAAAAAAAATACAATAAACAAAAACAGCTTTCATAAAATATTATAACAAAACATTAGGTAAAAACAAATTATATCAAAACGCTTAGGGCCGAAAGTAAAGTACTGAAATTTTTTGACAGGATTTTAATATTTTTAATATACGTTTTTAGGTGTAATGCGCGTGATGTAACTTTTCAGTCAAGTGTCAAGGCATGCAGCCGTTCCGGTTTCTGAAAATTCAGTGAGGGTAGTTGTGAACCAACTGTCGGTGGCTAAAACATACTCCAGTCCCCCGCGATCACGGTTGTTGTCACGAAACGTCAGGATAAAACAAAACAGGCAGTAGAATCTCCTAGTTTTAGGAACGTGACATGTCAAAGTGGTTTATAAACGATCGTACTGAATAAATACATTTTGATTTCAATTTAAATACTTATTTTAAATACTATAGAAGTTAAATAACGTGGTAAAATCCTGTCTATTAAAGTGTGAGTGGTGATTGTGTGGAAAGGCTGTGATATTTCCTTGTTTTTTGGAAGTACCTAAAGGTTTTATGAATAAAATAATATTGTGTGAAAAGGGAGCTTCTAGCGACTGGTAAAGGTAAGTTTTAGCTTTTTTTTTTTTTTTTTTTCTAATAATTATTACTTACATAAATGTCGGCTTTTTGACGGGAATTCGAGGTGCCATGTTGCCTTTTTTGTTTTATTTTCCAAAACTTGTGTTTTAGCGAATATTAATGTGTAATAATGGTGGATTATTAACTGTTAAGTGTTCGTGAACGTACATAAGTGTGGGCAAATGAAACAAAACTGGATATCGTTGCATTTCGAGTTCTCTCAAATAGTCCGTGAAAAGCTTTAGTAAAGATCCCACATCTTTACTGACGCTGACTATGACTTTGACTTGACCTTGTGACTAAACTTACTAACTAAAAACACATGGTAGTGGCTAAATGCGTGGCACAAGCCGTGCGAAAGCCAAAATAAAAGAAGTGAAGTGAAGTGAAGTGAAGTACATAAATGTCATTTTTCAGCACTCAAAGATAATTAATAAGTCCTTTCAAAACATACAATACAGTAGGATAGTTACTTTTTGATAAGAGAACAACATTAGAGTACATTGTGATATCTGCTAGCCATTGTACGTAATTTATGTAACAAAATATGCCTTTAGATTTCCAAATGAGATTATGATTTTGAAAGAGTTGACCTTTGTCGTTGTTGTGTACACAAATCATAACATGTGCTTATCTAGACAATCTCTGTCAATATAATATCAAGGTTTATCCGTACATTCCAATTAGTGCATACTAAACCTAATTTTATCTAAATGTCATTCTCACGAGCATGTTGTAAGGCACGTGACAGACTGACGGACAATGATTTGTGCAAATTATTAGGTTTCATGAAACTTGGTTTATGCTCAGGTACTGGCACTGAGAGCCTATGCACACGACGTTTTTAGAACGCGCAGTCACTGCGCGTTTGTATCGATACAATCGTGAATCGCGCGGGGAACAAAAGGCAGTCGGTATGTCACGCACGCACGCCACGTAAAAAGAGCTTGGTCGGGGAAGTAGCGGGGGTATGTTTGCGGCTGTGTTCACTCGCTGACGAACCAATAGCACTCGCTAAATCAATGGTATGAAGTGCGCCGCGTAAGTTTTAGCCGCCTCGCCTGTCTTTAGTCTTGACTTGATTAACAAATTAAACTTAAAAGGGTTGAGGAGTGTGATGGGAGATGGGTTAAGATACAAAAGGTGCAAGTTCTGTGGCGGGACAAATGTTTGCTTAATCTGTAGTCTATAGTTATTCACTTTAAATCAAATAAAAACTCCATAAACACTAACAGACATTTGAATCAAAGAAAAACACTATTGAAAAAGTATCCTGCATCAGTGATAAACTTTATTACAGCCGCCCACGAGCCGCCGATCCAATCACAAACCTGTCGAATTAAAGCCTTATTACTTTACGAGCTGTACCTTTTTAAATCAAGTTTAAATTATATCAAGTACTAGCGATCCGCCCTGGCTTTGCGCGCGGGTTTTCTCTGATATAATATCCATGTATTATCCATTTAAACCTTTACCTTCAATTACTCTGTCTATAGTTTAATATTTTACCATAGTGTTAAACCACACTTAGGTATTTAATTATAAACTTACTGATAGTTTCATCTTCGGCGTCATAAGGTTTCGTGGCCGAGTGGTTATGGCAGCCCGACCGGTGATCGCTTGTATCTCTCGGGTTCGAATTGTAAACTTTTAGTAAGATTTTTCATTTACTCTGCCTATTGATGAACCGCATTATAATCCGATTCGTAGTTTAGAATATCTAAGCGTACAGACGGAGGGGAAGGACTTTCTTTTTATACTATTACTAGCTTACTCGCCCGCGGCTTCGCTCGCGTGGTACCTACCTTGATAAAATATAGCCTATGTTCATTCGGAAAGTCCATGCTACATATCGGTGAATTTTTGAAATCGGATGAATAGTTTCGGAGATTACCCCAAACATACAAATCAACCTTACTTCTTTATAATATTAGTAGGTATAGATGTAGTGATGAGAAAGTGAGAAAAGCCACACCTGCACTCGCGAAATAAGATACAGGGCCCTTACTCTGGAACAACGAAAAACGAAGTTTCGTGACAATTTTCGGGGTCAGCTTATGTTGGTGGATACTGAATTCGTAATAGTTCACCAACATAATTAGAACCCGAAAATTGACACGAAACTTCGTTTTTCGTTTTGCAGAGTAAGGGCCCAGATCCATTGAGATGAAAGCTCTTAGTATTTAAATGAGTAATTGGTGGTGGTCTGATGTTCTGTTATTGTATAATATGGATCATTCCGATGCATCGTGCTCTTCATGATATTATATAAGTTGTTTAATAAAATGATACTATGTATAGTATCATTTTATGTATAGCGTCTATGTATAGCGGTCACTCCGAGTTAGTTCAGGTAGGTATAGGTAGGTACTACTTGGACACATTATATAACTTATGACGTGAGACTTAGATCACTAACGGCCCGTCCCAATAACCTATCTTTGGGTTTGCTTACTGCTGGTAGATATTTGACATTACTTCCACACGAAAAATGACAAATATCTAAGTACCACAGTAAGCAAAACCAAAGATAGATAGGTTCTTGAGACTGGCCGTTAGTCACTTGCAAATACGTGACTTGCATTTTGAACAAAGAAAAAGTCATTATAAAAACTCAATATTCATTTAAATTATTCAATCCCTACAAATGACAAGATGCTACTTGCTCATACGAACGAACGAACGAACTATATCACGTCTTATCGATTTGAAAAATTATATCTGTACAAGCTTCCGCCGATGGCTTTACTCGTGTGGTATCCAACTGGATAAAAAGTAGCCTATGTGTTATTCCAGGTCATAAATAATGTAAGTACCTATACTTATTCAAAGTTTCAAGCAAATTCGTTCAGTAGATTTCACTTCAAAGCGTAACAATCATCCATACATACACACATTCATACAAACTTTCGCGTTTGTTATATTAGTGGGACTTTATAGCTCTGTTCTTGAGGAAGTATATTATAAGCTCTCGAAGCGCTCGTGGCGAAGCTTGCTAAGACGTTCTTGATAGATCGTTGAAGTTAAGCAACGTTCTGAGCGGTCACTACTTGGATGGGTGACCGCAAGTGGCATTATCATCTGAGCGCTTCCGTGCTTCGGAGGGCACGTTAAATTGTCGGTCCCAGCTTTTAAAGTCATTAAGCCATGACGGAGGCCTTAAGGCGGCCTAAAAACTCCGTCACCAGAGTTGGCCACTTGCTCATACGAACTTACTTATTACGTGAATTGCGTCAATAGTTTCTGTAGTAGGTATCCACAGTTGTCAGAGAGCTATCATATAAGATAGTAAGGCGCATGCGTGGGCGTCTGCGATCTATCATTACCGCTCGCATAATGATACTAGATCACCCTCCCTGGTCCGTTCGCGGGCGAAAGTGCACAATTACTGTTGCGAAATGTCGGACTAGTTCACTTCGTGCTATTGTGCAATGCCTGTTTCATTTTTAGGGTTCTGTGCTTGGTTTAATTAAATGAAAGCCTTTGAATCAATGTTTCGTTTTTGCAAGATCATATTAAAATGATTAGGCAAAATATTTTGGAAAGTGAACCAATTTTGTATGAGTTATAGCAAACTTTGGTGACGGTTTTTTTATACCGCCTAAAGGCCTCCGTCATGGCTTAACGACTTTAAAAGCCGAGACTGACAATAGTGGCAATTCTGAGTGTCGCAAAAGCTAAACTAAGCTAACTAAAAATGTTGCCGTCCCTTTCATAGCGATGGGAATAAAAAGGATGGCATTAATTTTAGTTCGTTTAGTTTAGCTTTTGCGACACTCCGAATTGCCACTAGTGTCACGTTAAAAACGTTTCACGTCAATTAAAAATAAATAATTAAAATAAAATAAATATTTAAGGGGAGCTCATATTCTAACGTGATGCTGTTTTTTGTTTATTATAATTATACAGTGTCTAATATTGTATAAATATACAGTGACTAATATATAGATAATGGTACGGAACCCTTCGTGCGCAAGTCCGACTCGCACTTGGCTGTTTTTTTTATGTTATACTATACCACTGCAGTCAGCTATTGGTATACCAAGGAATTTACATATATACTAGATGGCGCCACTGGTAATGTTAGACGCACTAGTTATCGTTGTGTTTTTATAATATTAACATGATCACGTGAACCTGTACACAATACCTGTGTAGGTACTTATCTTATTTTTGGTGTCGTGATTCAGTTTGAAAAAAAAAATACTAGGATTCTTTATAAAATAATATAATCAAAGAATAATATAATTTTTGTAGGCTCATATTATTATTGTCAGCATAACATGTTGCATGTTGCAAAGGAAATAGTGATATTTCCTTTGACTGAACCTGTGTTTGTTAAAAATTATTTTGATGTTTTTTCAATGTGAACGAAAGTGTCAGAATCTTACGAGTAGGTACTACACAATTGTATACCTACAACGGAATTGGAGAAATAAATTATTCTCATATTTACTTGTAGGTACATACCACAGCTGTATTAAAATAGTTTCCAAATTGATTCTAAATAAATCATTATTGTCAAATAACTCTTCCAATTCCGTTATATTTAGTTAATTACTTGTCGCAACCGCAATCAGAGTTTTAATTATCGATTAATTTCTAATAACGATTCGTTAGTAAACATTGGTCGTAAGTTGCATGTTATTACCAAATATCGATAGACTTCAATGTAAATGATAGTGTGATGTAGACTCAGGCACATTTACATGGTAAATAATTGTATTTGACTATCCTCTCATCAGCGTATTCGGCCACAGCTGGACTTAAGCAAGGATGAAGGATCTTGGGATTATACATACGTTTTTAACAACGCCATTGGTCCTTCGCAAAAAGTTATTTCTTTAGATTGTTATCTAAACCTTAGTTTCTCACGAGTAGTTTGACTGATGTGTCGCGGGCGGTCCTAATTTCCATCGCATTTTTTTCAAGAGCGCAATAAAAACGCGGACCGCAGTACGCGTGTCGGACTTCCCACCATTTTATTATCTCATTAGCGTGAAGAATGTCTTCATAACGTCGCAGCCGCGGGACATACCTTCATTACGCACTGTAATGCCACATCCAATCCTACACCCCGCACCACGACGTTAACAAAGCTCACAAATTTCTTATGTGCCGACTATTGCGGCTTCACTGAAGCGTTCGACCGCGTGCGTCGCTGTTTTCAAGACAATGTACGCGTTGTATACGATATATCGTTCGGTTTAAATAGGTTCGCAAGTTTCGAAGTAAAGGTCCATTAAGGCGAGCCTGCGGGCTAGGAGGGTTGTACTCGCGCAGGTGGCTCCCCCAGGGTGCGCTACTGGGACCCAGATTGTATCTAAAGAGCATTGCTGCTCGTTCTGTACCGTATTATTATTGGCACTTGACTGTTTACTGATCGGTAATCGTCTTATCGAGATGTTGATGTATGTAATTTATGCTGATTAAAATAAATCGGTGAGTTTTAATGAAGAGTGGTATTGATGTTGCGACAGCTGATCTCGCAATCGATGTAAGTAGATAAAGGTTGTAGATAGCGAGATAGGCTTGTTTGCTCGACGTTTTGATTCGCTTGTGTTATGCAAATCTGTCTAAACCGTCGCTACAAAAGGTATGGAATCATGATTGAAATACATGAATACGCCAAACGGAGAGTAATCGTAAGTGATTGTGAGCTTTTGTAACGTTGTTCACACGCTAGTGTTGTGCTAGAGCCGCGGGCTAGGGACGGGACACATCCATCACGTCCTCCCCCCGCCCCCTCCCCGACACGACCGTGACAGTATAATGTTGAAATAGTTCACACGAAAAATTACAGATGGCTCTTTAATTGATTTGTTTTAGTTTAGGACTGGAAATACAGATGTTTTTGCATAGTTTCTCAGCTGAAATCACAGATGGAGTGATATTTAAGTGATATCCAAACGTAAACTTGTAAATAAAGTAATGTAATAATTACGTGTTAAATAATTACCAAGCTGTGTTAAAGATGTTATTTTAATTAATTATGTATTTAAATGTAAATATACTAATAACATTAAACTTTGTGTAACAAGGATTGATGTATCCAAACGAATTGTTGATAACTAAACGTTAAACTACTTCTAAACACTATTTGACTTTTTAGGACATAAATACCAAATCTATGAATCCAGTTTATTTTAGAAAAAGTTTTAACACATTGTCATAAAACTACGTTCGCAATATAAAGGAAATGAACAAAGATTGTAATTTCTGTTCTGTGATTGGCTAAATCATGTTCCCAGTAAAACGTGATTTACTAACCTTTAGGATCATATAAAGCGGGAAGACAATGTTTACTCGTCATAAAATAAGTTTCAACATCTTTTTAGAATACTGTGCTCAAATTAAAGTTGATATCTATAGAAATATGACTGGCTGTTTTGTGATTGGTCGACATTGTAATACCGTTAGAATGATATAAAAGGGAGGGCAAAGCTCGTCACGGGACAGAAAAGTATTTCATTATAAATGAAATAATAATGCTTAGAGGGTCCGTAGCCTAGTGGTCAGGCAGCTCGGCTTAAGAGCGATCGCTTGTATCTACGCAGGTTCGAATCCTGCCGGAGCCTTTAACTTTTAGTAAGATTTTTCATTTATAATGAAATTTCCAATACCTAAGTGTGGTTTAACACTGTAAAATAATAAATAATTTATAGAAAAGTATTATCCGCGAGCAGTCCAAAGTTAAGTACTTGCTACCTACCTGTTTACTTATGTGTTATGTTATACCTATGTGTAATTATTCTGTGTGTGTGTACTAGTAATAATACTGTGTATTCATCGTATCTGCAAGTAACTATTGACGAGTAAATTGTACCTGGGTACTTTGGCTTTGTCGCCCAGTGGATCTATGTCTATTGGGCGTAAGTTGGAATTCCTGGTTGTATAAAGTTGTTCGTTACTATTTACGTTGTATATATGTATCTTGGTTGGGTTGCCAAACTACTTGTGCTATGTTTGTACCTCGTTAAAGTTTCATGTTCATTATCTCTCGCTACCCTTTACTTTTACCAACAGCTTACTTATAATTTTGCATAGTACAAACCATGTCTAGTCTAGCCTGTCCTAACATAATGTGTTTCTAGAAAACAATGTTCAAACCCGTGTAAATGTTTTATGTTATAAATAAATATTGTACTTACCTACTTATACTCGAATTTAAATTCTCAGTCCCTACTTTCCAACCTAATAGGTAAAATACTTAGCCGTTAATTAGCCTGTTAGGGATAGCGCAGGTGTTTGTTATCCGGATGGGTGGTGCAGGTTCGATTCTTGTCACTGTGCCCATCCCATCCTCAGTAAGTGTTGTCTGTATGAGTAGGTAGAGCCCTGTTTTTCTTACATCAGAAGTGGGATACCATGCCCTTAGTTACAAGTTCCTAATGTTTTATTTATTTCAGCGTGGACACTAAATCAAATGCTGATGGTCACCATAAGACGATCCACAATGCTTCAACAGCACACCAAACCGATGCGACGCTGCCGCAGTTACCTACTCCGGGAAAACGACTACAAGCTGGTGCTCCAGCATCGAGACTCCAAGGAATTGCAGTTACCTAGCTAAGTGGCCAAGTTTGTTAACGTTTAGTCTTAGTAAATTGGTAAATATTAGATAAATCTCTGTCCATTATTAAATAATTTGGTTCAATTAACATCTTAGGTTTTTAACCAAATAATATTGTGCTTCCTTTAAAAGGACCGATCCGTATATTTTTTTTTCTTTAAAAGGGCTGAAGCTAACAATACTTGACCGCTGCCAAGTGTGTCAAATACCAAGTCAGACGATTTGTTATATCTAAATTAAACTAACTTAAGTTAAACGTGTATTCAGACTTTAATGCATAGACGAAGGTAGTATTATGTATGACAAAGGAATCCATTGCAAAACGATTAAGTTACCATTTCATACCCATACCTACGTATGTCTTGCCTTGATTATCGAACCCTCAGATCGAACCAATTCATTTTGAATTACTGTTTTATTATCGGAAGAAATTACAATTTAATGACGCATACCAATATCTGTATAGGTGAATAGGTACTACCTAACCTTTAATGTGCAATGTCGTTTATGTAAACATGGTTAACAAAAATAAAAACAAGTCATTTATTTTATAGCTTTTTGAAGATTTTTTTTATTAGGTTGATAATACGAGTAGGTATTGTTCCCAAGCAACACTGCCTATTCACTGTTCCAAGTTCATGATATTTTTGTTGCTCAGTAGGTATGTACCTACTTACCCTGCCTACAGCATAAAATAATGTTCTACTCAAAGTGCAGTATTAAACTAACAACATATTTATTCAAAAACTATAGATGCTTAGTAATAGTAAGATTTTTAAGTTTTTTTTTTATGCCTGAAGTACATAATTCTGAACACTAGATTATCGCCCCATACTTTCCATATTTATTTTATTTAAAAATTAATTCCGTGAAGTAAAAGGTCATTGGACTATCCGACCCGGTCAAGTGAAGCATTCTGTACAATAACCAAACTAGGTACCTAGTTTGTAGTTGTCAAGTTGAAACCCACTTCATTTTCTATACAACGTGGGTATGAATTTTAATTTTAATTATAATTTATAATTCTTTATTGTGTCCAATGATATTTAGGTATACCCTCAATGTTGCGAGTTAAAATTTAAAATTAAACATTTGGTCACTTTTTTTTTTTATGTAGGTACATATAAAATAGGTACTTAGGTACTCAACCACATTCATGTAAAAACGTTGTCTAGATACTTAATAAAAAATCGGAATCCTTGGGATTTCCACGAACACACGGTAATGGTCGTGTAGATCAATACGTCACAATAGTATTCAATAGGCTTATTTCTTGGTGTCATAGGTACAGCTTGTCAGATTGGCCGAGCGGTTTATTTAAAGTACTAGCTGCGCCCCGCGGTGAATAGCTCCCGTTCGAAGTACCCTATTTTTTTTAATCCAGGGTATTTGCAATTCTAGTATTAAATTTCATTCAAATCCGTCCATCCGTTTGAGCGTGAAATAGTACCAAACACACTTACACACACACTTACTTTCACCTTTATAATATTAGTGTGTTATGGTATCCATGTTTTACAGAAACGAAACTAGGTACACTAAAATTATTAATAGTTTAATTTAAGTAGGTAGCTAATTTTATACCGCTACCCAACTACTAGAAATCTCAAGGTTTTAACCCAATAAGGCTTTTAATTGGCTGTTGCTTAAATATTTCAAGTTTTTAATCATGCCATAATATTTCTCAACAAAACATCAAATGTAGGGGAAGATGTTTGTGTATGTAGGTCATTGTTGGTAGTACCTAGATACTTTTTGGGCTAAATGATAATAGGTAAAATCGAGATCATAAACTAAAGATTTAAAGGAAACAAAAAAAAAATAAGATAGGTGTTTTTGATATTTTTTTAATCACAGACTAGCTGCCCGTCCGACTTCGCACGGGTATAGTGATGTAGGTGTATATAGAAGTTGATGGGTCCAGGTTCAGTAGAAAGATGTAGGTAGGTACTTCACTTCAGTTTATTCGGTCCCACAATTCACAAACACAATTTACAGATAGGAGTACAAGGCACAATAGATACGAGTAGATATAGATAGTTTGAATAGAAGAAGAAAGTATATAAATAAGATTGCGACGCGTATTACAATATTTTACGGTGATATCGTAAGAGACAAAAATAGTGCGCGGAAGATTCCATACTAACTGCCGGTCAGTTATCCAACAGTCGGCATATCCCATAATGTGGGTAGGCATACGTTCGGTACAAAATAATGAAGTAAATATGTTGGAGTAATAAGAATGAACATAGTGCGAAGTATGAACTGTAGTATGAACTGGTAGTATGAACCGTAGTATGAACATGTGATATGAGTATGAACGTTGTGTGAATGTTTGTATGTATGTGTAATGTAATGAATATATAATGAATACATAAATAAACTGTAAATTAATATTAATAGGTACATAAAATAGATAAAAGTATTAAGAGATCCCCACAAGTGAAATAATTTTTTGAAGTATTCTTGAGTTATTGCGATTATTTAAAAACAAAAAAAAAACAGACTTTGCTTTATCTTATTAATAAAAGTTTAAATGTAGGTAGGTACCTATTATTATGAAAAAACAACTTTAACCGACTATCATTGCAACTTTAGATAACTGGGAGAAAGAATGTTGGAAAACTATTTAAAATGTTACGTAATATTTTTAAATCTCACTTTCACACAACACAGTACACCCTCACACATAACGCAACACACCGCCCAAGCACATACATAACATAATGTATTTTTTTTTTGTTTTAAATTTACAAATCCATTGTGTAGTCGTCCTATTTTATTGTGTTTGTACATAATACAATATTTTTTTTTGAAAAAAACGGAAGATCTCCTAAAACAGGTATTTTATACTTACTTAAACCTACGAAATGTAGTTAAGCTTAAAGATGTAAAAATATTTATATTTGTGTGAGGTAAGTAAGTAATATTATTCACATAGATGTTTAGGTTTTTAGAATAATTACCTACTTAGTTAAAAAAGGCCTGGTGAATGACTAACATGGCAATAAAACCAATTTAACGAGTTAGTCATTTTGCAATGGAACTTATGATGAAATATAAATGGTGGTCAATGGTGTAAAACAAATTTTAAAAAATTGTTATTCAAATAAAACGATAGTATTATTATTAATATTATTATTATAATAAGATGAATAAAATATTTTGTACCTACTTAAGTAGTTATTTAAATGTGAAATGAAAAATGTGAAATAAAAAAAAAAGAAATTAAAGTAAGATGAGATGAAATGAGATGAGATGAAATGAGATGAGATGAAATGAGATGAAATAAAATGAGATGAAATAAAATGAGATGAAATAAAATGAGATGAAATAAAAAGAGACGAAATAAAATGAGATGAAATAAAATGAGATGAAATAAAATGAGATGAAATAAAATGAGATGAAATAAAATGAGATGAAATGAAATGAAATGGATCATCGGTGCTGTCCATCCTGCGGGTAAGACACCATCAATGCGTATTAAGAAAAATCATTGATGTTGTCCATCTGGTGATAAAACAGTAAGACAGCGTCAATGCTAAAAAAAAAACATAATGTTGTTTTTTTTTAAGATTGTTCGTACATCATTTACCATCGATGCTGCCCATCTAGTGTCAAAACAGTAAGACGGCATCAATGCTAAATGTAAATTTTGTTTGGGGAATATTGTTAAAAATGTAGGTAATTACATAAAAAATCTACTTCCTAAGAACTTATTAGTAATGATGGTTAACCTACCATTTTAAACAAAAATGGTTAAACTACCTTAGTATAAGACTTTAGTATTTCCTAATTACTTAATAAAAAAAAATGTAAAATGAAAGTGTTAAATGACGACCATCAGTGCTGTCCATCTTACGGGTAAGACAGCATCAATGCATAATTGTAATAGTTTTTAAGAAAGACCATTGATGTTGTCCATCTGGTGATGAACAGTAAGACGACGTCAATGCTAAAAAGAAAAAAACATGTTGTTTTTTTTTTTTTTTAAGATTGTCCGTACAGCACTTAGCATTGATGACTGCCCATCTGGTGACAAAACAGTAAGACAGCATCAATGCTAATAATATTTGTTTAAGAAATATTGTAATAATAATGTAGGTAGGTAGGTACCTACATAAAAATGCAAAAGCCCTATATTTCCTTATTTTGTTGATAATGTGGGTAGGTACTTCGAGAGCGAAGTACTTATCAGAATGGCCGTGACAGTATAATGTTGAAATAGTTCACACGAAAAATTACAGATGGCTCTTTAATTGATTTGTTTTAGTTTAGGACTGGAAATACAGATGTTTTTGCATAGTTTCTCAGCTGAAATCACAGATGGAGTGATATTTAAGTGATATCCAAACGTAAACTTGTAAATAAAGTAATGTAATAATTACGTGTTAAATAATTACCAAGCTGTGTTAAAGATGTTATTTTAATTAATTATGTATTTAAATGTAAATATACTAATAACATTAAACTTTGTGTAACAAGGATTGATGTATCCAAACGAATTGTTGATAACTAAACGTTAAACTACTTCTAAACACTATTTGACTTTTTAGGACATAAATACCAAATCTATGAATCCAGTTTATTTTAGAAAAAGTTTTAACACATTGTCATAAAACTACGTTCGCAATATAAAGGAAATGAACAAAGATTGTAATTTCTGTTCTGTGATTGGCTATATCATGTTCCCAGTAAAACGTGATTTACTAACCTTTAGGATCATATAAAGCGGGAAGACAATGTTTACTCGTCATAAAATAAGTTTCAACATCTTTTTAGAATACTGTGCTCAAATTAAAGTTGATATCTATAGAAATATGACTGGCTGTTTTGTGATTGGTCGACATTGTAATACCGTTAGAATGATATAAAAGGGAGGGCAAAGCTCGTCACGGGACAGAAAAGTATTATCCGCGAGCAGTCCAAAGTTAAGTACTTGCTACCTACCTGTTTACTTATGTGTTATGTTATACCTATGTGTAATTATTCTGTGTGTGTGTACTAGTAATAATACTGTGTATTCATCGTATCTGCAAGTAACTATTGACGAGTAAATTGTACCTGGGTACTTTGGCTTTGTCGCCCAGTGGATCTATGTCTATTGGGCGTAAGTTGGAATTCCTGGTTGTATAAAGTTGTTCGTTACTATTTACGTTGTATATATGTATCTTGGTTGGGTTGCCAAACTACTTGTGCTATGTTTGTACCTCGTTAAAGTTTCATGTTCATTATCTCTCGCTACCCTTTACTTTTACCAACAGCTTACTTATAATTTTGCATAGTACAAACCATGTCTAGTCTAGCCTGTCCTAACATAATGTGTTTCTAGAAAACAATGTTCAAACCCGTGTAAATGTTTTATGTTATAAATAAATATTGTACTTACCTACTTATACTCGAATTTAAATTCTCAGTCCCTACTTTCCAACCTAATAGGTAAAATACTTAGCCGTTAATTAGCCTGTTAGGGATAGCGCAGGTGTTTGTTATCCGGATGGGTGGTGCAGGTTCGATTCTTGTCACTGTGCCCATCCCATCCTCAGTAAGTGTTGTCTGTATGAGTAGGTAGAGCCCTGTTTTTCTTACAACCGCGTGTCCGACTGTCCGCAAATCCTAGTACATTCGGGTGTTGTGCAACCGGCGAAGCAATTTGCTCAGAATCTGTCATTTCAAAGCCCTTAATTTGAATTACGATCTGAACTTTACAATTACCGCGGCCAGTCCCGCACGAACTGCACCGCATTAAATTTAATAAGCTCTATGTTATTGAATTATTTTAGTGTACAATCTGTATTTTCCCGTTATTTATATTTATCGTATCCAATTTCTAAATATAAAATGTCGCCTCGAGACATAATAGCCGATGTGGTAACGAAGTGGACTTATCAAGTTAAGTTGAAATACTGCGATGGGGTTATCGCGCCCGCTCCGGGCCTCAATTTGTCAGAAGCCGAATCTAAATGAAATTATGAACATTTCTATTGAGATTTCAGTTATACCTTCGTTTGTATATCGTTTGTTTTAAATTTATTGAAATGAATACAACTGCAACTGATTAGAATTGATACGTTTTGGGATCGGAACATTGAAAATGTTAATACATTTTGAGTGTCATCTTCCAGATGTCATTAGGAATGATAATTCTTATGATTAGAATAATTGGGACCTCAAGCGGCCATTTATCTGATTTCGCCGAGTAACCCTACCCTGGAGGCGCGCGTCGATTGAGAAATTTAGATTTTTCCCAAATGTGTGACGTCTGCTTTAATGTATAGATTGAACATTTATGTATGAAGTAACAGATATAGTATTACTCATTATGTAAAAACCAGAAAATGACCACAAGTCTTAGCAAGAAATGCAAGAAAACTTGCTTTTTGTTATTCAGAACGATATTCAAAACTGTAAGAAACCCGCACTTTGCCAACAAACTGACTAGTTTTCTCACAAATAAGCCTGACCAGAGTATGGTGTAAAGTCTACTCCAAGACACAGGCACGATTCTGTCTAGTGGCTTATGTGCAAATCAAGGTTACCTTCTGACCAATGTTTTTTTACTTTATTATTTTAAAATCACCAGGTATGAAAAACCTGGGATCATAAGATTATTAACCAAGAAAATTAGACCGTCCATAATAAGCAAGTAGAGAAAGTATTGCCGCATTATAGAGCGCCGTAAAATTTATGATGCGAAATGAAGACGATTAAAAACAAGTTGTAAACCAAAATGATCTAAATTGCAATCTACTTTCGCTATATTTATTATTTTGATGTGATTTCTAATTTAAAAATAATGTATGCTTAAATGAGGTAAATAGATTAGTTTGTAAACAGGTTCAACTTGAAACCATTGACACCAATACTGACGGTAAATTATGACACATTTGGAAAAGTAACCAAATTCAAGTATTGAGGTCCTCTTACTATCCCAATCCCGATAATTCTGGCCATAATATTGGAGAAAGCTGATTTAAATACATAAATTCACAACTGATTACCTAAGTTGACTCGATGACGTATAAACGCGTAACTTCGGCCCAGAAGTCAAGGTTCTGTATTTTTATTAGCATTTACAAACATTATCATAATTCTGTTAAACCCTCTTTGTGTTGGTGTACTTTGTTGGTAGTTTGTTTACAATATTATGACAGGGTCTGTGAGCTGCCCCCTAGCTAAGTGACATTTATATCTACAATCGCTTTTATAATAAACGAAATTAAACATTCGATGACGAAAACTCAAACGGGGCATGTAGCCAAGTTACATTACCAATCGCTTTAGAATAGAAACTGATCGCTCGAGCGTCATAAATTAATGATCCTTATTTAATTTTCCTTCATTCGTTTCTATTCAAAAGTGACTGTCAAAATGTAACTAGAGGGGCAAATCAAAGAAATAGCGATGATAGACAGAATAGAGACGAAGCGTTTGTCACTTGGCTACCGGCAGTGGTGTGTATCATCGCGCGTGTTATTGCTCGTGTGATGGAGAGTCGTCCCGCGGTTTAAGCACTTTATTGTTCGATAAATATTCGTATAATTGCTTTATAACTGCTCCAAGTTGTCGTTGAGCAAGCGTTGAACTGAGAATGTGGTAACATTTTGAGTAGCATAACCCCGGAATTAATTATTACTGTTCTGTTTTGACAGTGGTGTGGTATGCTTTGCTTACGTCTATGGGAATGGGCAATAGGCAGATGTTTTATCGTCACAGAAGAGATCACTTTGTTTGCATCACTACTGAGTACGGCTTATAGAACCTTTTGTCTGTTGTATGGTAAGCATTTACATTATCCTAATAATTTACCTCTTGATCAACGATAAATTACCTTTCTAAATATTTTATTCACCACATCACGTTATGCACCATTTCTGCATAATTGTATGCTGTAGGTACTTTTGTTTCTGATTGTGTTCAGACGTTTCTTTTTAGAGTAGAAAATGCGAGTGAATAACAAAAATGAACCAACTTTAAAAAAGGAGGAGTATCTCGTTTCGACTGTATTTTTTTTATGTTATCGACTGGGTGAAGCGTTTTAATGATACTTTTATTTGAAAGTATTAGAAGTATAGTGTGTAAATGCCTTTAATCTATGTCATAGATAATTATTGTATTCTATTGTCTATGGCTCCTCTGCCTACTTCTTCTTCTTCTTCTTCTTCTTGCGCAATGGCAATAGCGGACTGACTGATCAATTCTTTGTTAATTATTTATATAATTAGAATGTAAGTGATTTATTCCTATTCTTACTAATCCGTAAAGATGGTGCTGTGGTCCTGTCTATTCTGAGTAATAAACAACTACAACGTCTAGTCTCTTGTTTGATATCTGCTGCCCAAACCCCTTCGCCTAGCCACTGTTTCCACGTACGTATCAAATCAACCTCTATCAACAACAGGTTATTGGCCCAGTGCACGAAAACACTGATTGTATACGTTTTGCGAAGGCTATAGTTTGGGCGCGATATAGGGACGGCACAGCACATTTCGAGATGGCGGTGGCAGAAGCCGGGAATGGCGGCAATGGCAACCATGCGGTTGGCCACCATAACCTCTATATGGAAAAGTTGGATGGATCGTCAAATTATCACACTTGGAAGTTTTCTATGAAGAATTTACTATTATTGGAAGGACTGTGGGATTTGATCGAGGGCGAACCCAACGCGGATCCGAATGGTGACAGAGAGCGTAAAACCCTAGCGCGCATCTGTCTCTCCATCAAAACTTCACTTTACCAATATGTTTGGAATGCAACTACTGCAAAAGAAGCCTGGAATAAGCTTTCCGATGTTTTTCAAGACAAGGGACTATTTCGACGTGTCTTGTTGCTGCGTAAATTACACAAAATTCATTACAATGACTTTAATAGTATGACTTCGTACATTGAAGCTATTATTACTACAGTGCAACAACTCTCTGATATAGGCAAAACTGTGGACGATGAAGAAGTAGCTGAAATTCTCTTGAGCGGTCTACCGGCGGAATATGACTCTGTGGTATCCAACCTGTCTACTGCAACGGTCACCACCAAAATATCCAGTGAATTGGTTCGTGCTAGACTACTACAGGAGTTCTCCCGGAGAAGCAGCTTGGATGACAATGGAACAGCTTTTACTATGAAGACAAAGAGCATCGTTTGTGATTATTGCAGGAAGAGCGGTCACACTAAAGCTAAATGTTTTAAATTGAAGCGTACAAAGAAGCAGCAACAATCAAATGAAAAAATTTATTCAGCGTCTGCCTTCATATCATCACAATCTAGTGATTTTTACATTGATAGTGGTGCTACTAACCACATGGTGAATGATAAGGCATTGTTGCAAAATTTTCAAGACACTAAGAAGGCAGTTATTACTGTTGCTAACAACCAAACGATAAATAGTGAAGGGATGGGTTCTCTTACATTGCATGAGGTAAGACTTTTAAATGCTATGTATGTCCCTCAGTTATCTGTTAATCTCATCTCCGTTTCCAAGTTAGTCCAGTCTGGTCATTGCGTTGTTTTTAATAAAGATGGATGTCATGTTTACAGTAATGTTGGTCAAATTTCTGGCAACTTGGTCGCATCTGCTGCATGTTTTAATGGGTTGTATAGATTTGATTGTAAGTCCTATGCACATAAATGTATGTCTATGGACAGTGAACTAACCAGATCTGGGTCATCGCCAACACAGGCGCACTCTCTTCTCCTTGATGACAGAGAGGACTTGTTGAGTGCCACAGTTACAGCAGACTTAGCAGTGGAGCTTTGGCATAGACGTCTAGGGCACCTAAGCCTTCAAGGTATGAAAAATTTACAAAAGGTTGCATGCGGTATGAATGTTCTGTTTCAGCATGGAAAGGAAGCTTTAAAGAACTGCGTCCCATGTATTAAGGGCAAGATGTCGGCCGCATCTTATCCCAAAGAGGCGACGCGTGCTTCTAAACCACTGCAACTGATTCATACTGACGTCTGCGGGCCCATGCAAAAGCCTAGCTGGGGAGGGGCGAGATATCTAGTGACATTTACCGATGACTACACTAGAAAGACCTTTGGCTATGTCATGAAAGAAAAATCTGAGGTATGTACTCATTTTATTAATTTTAAAACATGTGTAGAGAAGCAGACCGGTTTGCCGATTACAATTTTAAGATCTGACAATGGCGGTGAATACTGCAGTCAGAAGTTTTCAAAATACTTACAGGAACACGGTATTGTTCATCAAGTTACGGTGCCTTACTGCCCTCAGCAAAATGGGGTCTCAGAGCGGCTTAACCGCACATTGATGAATAAAGTTAGGTGTATGCTAATGGAGTCTGGTCTCAGTGAGCATTACTGGGGTGAAGCTATAATGACAGCTATATACTTGAAAAATAGGTCACCTACAGTAGCTTTAGCTGGTCGCGTACCGGAGGAAGTTTGGTCTGGTTCTCCCGTGGATCTCAGCCACCTCCGTGTCTTTGGCTGCCTGTCATACTACCTAATTCCGTCACAGAAGAGACTAAAGCTTGATCCTAAAGCTAAAATGTCCGTTTTTGTGGGTTATAGTGATACTTGTAAGGGATATAGACTTATAGAGCCTACAAATCCACAGAAAGTTATTTTGTCACGCAGTGTAGCGTTTTTGGAAAACAAATTTTATAAGGATTTGGGACAAAATGTCAGAGATCAACATGACTTTGTTGTTTTAGATAACATTTTAAATAATTGTGACATTCCACCTAATATTGATAATTCTAATCATGAAATCAATAATTTGAATAATAATGATATATTACAAAATTCTAATAATATTGATTCAAATAATACCTTAATAAATAATAATATTGATGACATAACTCAACCTAATCAAAACTCTATTTGTGATGTTTCAGAGTCTGAAGGAGACTTCTGCACAGGGAGTGAATGGGAGGCAGATGGCTCTGGCACCTCCGCTGAAGAGTCTGCTGAAGGATGTTCTATCTCTGAGCATCTGACTTCTGGCGTGACATCAGCTGCAGGGGAAGCTTTGGAGCACAATACTGTGACTACAGGTCGTAATGTACGCTCTACGCGTAACGTTCCTCCAAAAAGGTATGGGGATTATGAATGTTTTATGTCATTGCATGGAGGTTTATTAGATGAGCCGCAGTCTTACAAAGAGGCTTTAGATTCTCCACAGTCTGAAGACTGGCAAGCTGCCATGCAGCGTGAGTATGACTCATTGGTCGCTAACAACGTTTGGGAGCTGGTTGACAAGCCAGTTAACAAAAATATAGTTAAAAGTAAATGGGTGTATAAAGTTAAGCATGACACTGATGGTAACTTTAACTGTTTTAAAGCGCGACTTGTTGCCAGGGGTTTCACACAAAAACAAGGAATCGATTATAATGACACTTTCTCACCGGTGGTACGCCATTCCACAATGAGAATCTTATTTGGTCTTAGCAATCAATTAAATCTAGATATCGATCATATTGATGTTGCTACAGCTTTCTTAAATGGTGATCTCAATGAGGTAATTTATATGGAGCCACCTATGGGATTTTCAGATAAAGTTCATGGTAAAGTTTGTTTATTAAGAAAAGCCATTTATGGACTTAAACAATCTAGCAAAATGTGGAATGAAAAGGTTCATGACCTTCTTGTTTCACATGACTTCAAGCAATGTAAATGTGAACCATGTGTTTACACTAAGAAAGTGGGCAATGATTTTGTTGTGATAGCATTGTATGTGGATGATTTTTATGTATTTTATAGTCAAAATAGCAATGTTAAAATTCATTTACAGAAGATATTAGAACAACAATTTAATGTTAAAAACTTAGGCCCACTGAAAAATTGTTTAGGTATAAGAGTCACTAGAGATAAGTCAAAGGGCACTTTATACTTAGATCAGACTGAATATATTAAGAGTTTACTTGTAAAATTCGGAATGGAAAATTGTAAACCTGTAGACACACCTTTACCATCAAATTGTAAATTACTTAAATCTGAAAATATAAGTGCACATCTAGATAATAGTGTATATAAATATAGACAACTTTTAGGGTGTCTGATGTATTTGTGTGTATGCACTAGGCCAGATATTGCATATACTTGCAGTTATTTAAGCCAGTTTAGCACTTGTTTTGAGAAAAGTCATTGGCTCATGGCCAAAAGAGTACTTAGGTATTTAGCTGGTACAATTAATTACTGTTTGTTCTTTACAAAGAGCGTTAATTGGAATTTAAGCGCATATACTGATGCCGATTGGGCTAATGATGTCAACAATCGTAGGTCATATACTGGTTATGTAATCAAGTTAGGTAACTGTACCATCAACTGGGAATCACGCAAGCAGCGATGTGTCGCATTATCCAGTACGGAAGCAGAATATCTGGCTATAGGTGATGTTTGTAAAGATATTTGTTTTATTAAAAATTTAATTTTAGAATTGACATCTACCAATTTGAATAACTGTATTGTTTATAATGATAACCAAAGTGCTCAAAAATTGTTGGAATCTAAAGAGTTATGTCATAAGCGTACCAAACACATAGATATCCGATATCATTTTGTTAAGGATCTAGTTAAAAATGGTTTAATAAATGTTATGTATAAACCTACAGACAGAATGATAGCGGATGTATTGACTAAGCCCCTATGTAAGCAGAAACATTGTGATTTTGTTAAAAGTATGATGGTTAGGGATAAACTGTAATGTTTTAAATTTACTAACTATCTTAATGTAGAGTAAGCGATAATGTTTTATGTTTCTGTGACAATGTAGAGCTCATGTTAATTAAGTATAACTGTTGACTGAGATATCTTAAAGTCAAGGGGAAGTATTAGAAGTATAGTGTGTAAATGCCTTTAATCTATGTCATAGATAATTATTGTATTCTATTGTCTATGGCTCCTCTGCCTACTTCTTCTTCTTCTTCTTCTTCTTGCGCAATGGCAATAGCGGACTGACTGATCAATTCTTTGTTAATTATTTATATAATTAGAATGTAAGTGATTTATTCCTATTCTTACTAATCCGTAAAGATGGTGCTGTGGTCCTGTCTATTCTGAGTAATAAACAACTACAACGTCTAGTCTCTTGTTTGATATCTGCTGCCCAAACCCCTTCGCCTAGCCACTGTTTCCACGTACGTATCAAATCAACCTCTATCAACAACAGAAAGCTGTCTGCTTTTCGATTTTTTGAGGATCTGATGAAGATCTCCAGAAAATTGCTGTCTTCCTACGAAATTGAAGTCATTTAAAAAAAATTCTAATTTTGCCACTCGTAGTGTCAAGTTATTATACTTAGTAGGTGCAGAGCGGGGTGTTTGTGGATTAGTTCCGAATGTTCCGAGCTGGCGGCGGACCACCGGACCACCGCGGGCAGCGGGCGCTCCGCGAGCCGGAACGATCTGCTCCGATCCATTCCGATTCTCAGGGTCGCGAGCGTGTAATCTCATTTATTAGGCCCGTGGACCCCACGCTGCATAGACTACGCATAGTGTAGTTTGAATACAGTAGTGCAATACGATACATCCTCCTACATGGATCATGTCTAAAGATGTAGGTACAAAACTGGTTTCCTCAAATAAAATAATCAGCATTATAATGGCGAACTATGGTGTCGGAGTCTTAAACTGCCTATAGGCCACCGTCATGACTTACCGATAATGTATCCTTCTCTCCGAAGCACGGAAATGCTCTGCTATTAATGCCATTTGCGGTCACCCATCCAAATTGTGATCAGCAAAACGTCGCTCAACTTTATCGATCTATCAAAAACGCGCCAACTAACGTCAATCTATTATGCAAGCCGGGAGAATTTAAACTCACTACCTTCCCCACTACTACTATTCCACTCTGTCAACCTGGTCACTTAAAGCTTTACACAAAAAAAAAACAAAAACTCTATGGTATTTTCCTGTATTTATATTTATTTAACTGTATGTAATGTTTGTGAGAGAAAATAAATAGGTAAATGATTGATTGATTTGATATTTGAAATCGACTTGCGCTACTAATTAATTGTCACTGGTCTATGTCCAAAGGGGTAAAGGAGTGGGGGATCTTCAGAAGCGTGACAGGACGTGACTACTGTGCCGGTGACGCGGCGTGACGTGTCATGACGCGCCCTGATGTGGCGTGACGCGACGCTAATCGTGCCGATGTCGATGAGCTGTGACAACTACAAATTGGGATCGAATGGCCGGGTCAGGTGACTTGACTATTCAATTCTAGTTCTGAAAATCGAATTATATTCGCGATGTGTGACAAATGCAACCTTAGGATTGTTTAAAAGACAGCTAGGGCGTCTTGCGCAACACAATATTTGTTACTAAATACTAGTTTACCGAACTGTGAAAACCCTTGGAAATTTCAAGGGTAAAATGTATTCAACGAGCTTTATATACAGTTAACAAGCGTTGTGCAAGCCGCCCGAAGAGTAGAAAAACATGAACCTTACCAAATTACAAAGGTTATATTATTGTTTTTTGTTAAATGATGATTTTGGATTCTTGAATTTGTTTAAATATTGCAACTAGGTTTTTAATCATGTTATACCCTATATCGTCCTTGGTTATACTATCTGTAAATTTACCCCAATCGTAGTTGCAGTAGAATTATCTTATTTATATCACGCGATATTGATTTTAAAGAAACGTAACATAACTACCTCGCGAGTGAAGTTATGAGTGAAAACAAATGTTTTAAAATGGTATTGACACCATTAACCCCACAATAACGAACAGCAGATAAACAAAGATACGAGTCACATTCAAAGAGCTTTCAACAGTCGCGCCTCCAACTCTTTTGTTCGAGATGACGCGTTTGAGAAATCCCTGTGGTTTGTTACTCTTTGTGTGCGGGTCAGCTCTGTGGGGCGCTTGGCCATTTTGGTAATGGTACAGGTCAGAAAAAAGCTCTTAGCGAAACACTTGGACTTTTCAAATGTATTTGTCAAAATGTACAGGTCACGAATCATTTAGATATACAAATCTTGGTATTATGAAGACTTAACTTCTTTATTTGTTACCTTTTGCACTTCCTTTCGCATAAAATACATCGCATAAAATAATGGCAATTGACCAGATTGGAAATTTTCAGAAACTTCGCGTGCCTACAATATTTAAACTTCACTCATAGGTACAACACAAACAGGGCAACGTCTGTCGGGTCAGCTTGTTCGTAAATAAATCCATAAATTAAAATTAAGTACCTGTAATTCTAAAGTAGAGCAAATAAAAGAAATGACCGCGCAAAAAACAGTTTCCTTCAAACAATGGTGAATGAGCTCCGTCGGCCGCTCGTGACGCGCAGCCGCTCATTAGACAATTATAAGCTGGACGCGACTGTACGCTATCTATAATTGAGATCCATCGTAAGGGGGTATCCACTGGAGTGGACAAGCCTTTACTTTTACTACTCATTTAAATCTGTTGTATGAGTTTAGTGGCTAACTCTGGTGATGGTTTTAGCCCGTTCGAAAGCTTTCGCCATGAACTGATAAACTTCCCACGGTTCACCCAGGTGGTCTCAGGAGGTGTACGGTGGGTAGTGCTGCTTCTTTTCTGTCTAATTCATAGTTAAAAAAACTCGAATAATTTGAAAAAAATCAGAAGAACTGTTGTAGGACAGGCGATTCTCAGTGATAGTAATATCAAGTTAAAGATTAAATTGAGATCTCAAACACCAATAAGAATTAACATTTTCATTAGTGTTAGTTAGTTATTTTCATTTTCATTAATAAGGTATAATCAGCCTGAAAATTCAGTCCCTAGAAAGAAAGAAAGAAAGAAAAAAAATTTTGTCGGTAGGACCTCAAGGATCACTTCGACGTTTTACATGCTATTGATTCTATTGCCTGTAAGAAAGAAAGAAAAATCATTTATTCTTGTAGGACCTCAAGGATCGCATCAGTATCGTCTTACATACTAGGTGATTCTAATGCCTGTTCCAACAGAGTTACTACTTCCGTCAAATGTGTCTTACTACATCAAGGGGTAGTCAGGCGTCCAACAATTTACTTTGCCCTGGCTTCAACATAATCTACTTAGCTACAGTGAACTTAGATACAGTGAAATGTATAGGTACACCGTTAGATGATCGGCAAGGGGTAATGCGGGGTGCGGGTTCGGGGGCAGGGCTGAGGGGGGAGGGGCGCGCACGACTGCGCAGGCGATTATAAGCGCACAGTTTGGATGCAATTTTAGATAATCTTCCAAACACGATGGATCCAGCATCTGGCAGCTGCAGCTCGCTGATCCTGAGATTAATCTACACTTTATTGGAAGGAGTTTAATTAAATAAAACATTATTCGACTGAATTGTGGTTTGTAAGACTAGATCAGATTTCTAGGATGTAAAATGAACACATCTTCTGATTTAGATAACAGACAATTTCAGTTATAAAATAATTGTATATTGTTTTATATTGTATTTATTTATAGATAATATGGTTTTAAGCTTAAGCTTCACATAATATCGATAACACAAAATAGACTTTTACAAAATTAATTAATTAAATAAGTAACTTTTTATCTTCAAACGCGGGAGAAATTTTTGTCCAAATACAATATTTGGTACATGCCCGCATTTTGTAGAGCACGACTCTACAAAGTTGCTATAATTCTTATCTGTTAAAGTCTTACTTATGTCCACTATTTACGATATAGAAACCGTCGTTTATTCACTCACAAGTCGGCAGCTTTCTACAATAAAGCGCAGGCGCAAATGAATTATCTAAAGTTCATCAGTCAGCTAATAAAATAGGATAATAAACACGTAATCAAGATAATCTGGGGTCAGTGGCCGCAGTCAATTTCAGCTATTCTAAGTGGGAGTGGCTCATCAAAGCGTTTGTCGGCATACATTAGTACGTAGAGGGACTGATGTCGTCGCGATACCTGTCTTCTAAGAAAATTGTCTTAATTGCCCCCCCTCCCCCTCTCTTCTTCCCTTCTCACACTCCTGTGCCGGAAATACAAGACTGATGAATCGCGACATTTCGTACGCGTCGCGTAATGATGTCACGGAGGATCAATGGATACCTACTTATTAAGGCATCTTTCGTGGCGCTTGTGGGTAGGCTCGCCTGATACGCACGTTGCAGGTTCAATTCCCGCCGCAGGACAAATGTTTGTCTAATCAAAAAACAAAGCCAAGGGCTAGCTAGTATAGTAAGAAACATTATATCTAAGATATATTATTCTAAGGGCAGCGGGTGCGGAACAGCCGTGAAACCAGACGCTCATGCATGTAATGAACTCATAATTACATCTGCTCGTACTCACCTCTACCCTGATGAGTGTGAAATTACAAACTACATATTTTTATTATGCAGTGCGTAATGATGATGATTGAACTTGCGAAGTGAGGAGTGAAGGGTTGTTGTTCATTCGTGAACTCCATTTAAAGCTCGCTTCTTCCACTGCTATATCGGCTTTTTTAATTATCTACTTCATGTAGATAATATTGTATGCATACATAAGTACCTACATTATTAAAAACCAGTTTTTTTATACGGGGTGTTTTCCTTACCTTTTCGCCTCTTTCACGTTCATTACATCTTTTATAAAAGCTCTTCGCTTAAGAGTACTCTTAAATTTGACCAATTACCTACCAATTTCAATACACAAAATATTACAGAAAATGTCGTTCACTAATGTGATTCATGTGTGACGTAAACGCCGAATAATCATAAAAATATCTCGTTACTGCAACACCAGTAGTTTCGATGTCAATACTATATTTGTTTTCATAAGCAGAGGCTGCCATTACAAGAAATAACTGGCAACACTGTGCGCATACATTACTTGAAGAATTCACAAATTAACATAACTCTTAAACATTAAAATCAACTCGTCGCTCGTAATATTCACAAATATTCGGATATATGTCTCGTTACGCGTGCGTCGGGTTTCATCCGAATTTATATAAAAAGCCGGTTTGGGGACTGAGATGTTCCGGTTCAAAATCAAGCTTGTTCATGATATGTCAAAGACAAAGTAAATAGGCATACTCCCCTTCGAAGGGGATCATCGCTGGGCATTTCTAGACTAAGCCCATTAGGTATATCTAGCTACCAAAATGTCTTTGATTTGCATTAGGAGCTCGATGATATTAAAATCATGATAGGTAATGGCATAAAGGCACCAAAATCAAAAGCTGTACAGTACCAACTTATAGTTTTATCTGTGTAAAGACTCAGAAGAATCTAGAACTGTCTATACCTATGTTTTTACGTGATAAAACGAAGTATTCCCAAGTGAGCACCTATTTTTTGAGCACCTAAACATTGAGCACCCAAGCTATTCCCATTTGAGCACCCTTGAAAAATTCGCATTAGTATACCTACCAGAGATTACCTCATACAGTTTACGCTTTTGAGCAGGTTTTCGGAAAGCAGCCTGTAATTATAATAGCATCCAGCAAATAGCATTGAAGTTTCAAATGCCCGCATTAATAGTTATGATAATACTAGAATCTTCTGTAATGTGGAATGAACGGGACAAATTGGTGCGCTCGGCTCGCGAGGAATGGCTGATCTCCTCGATCTGGTGATGCTGCGCTGATGGGCTTTCATAAAATTAGGAATGGAATGCATTCGTTAAAACTGTTTTCTTGTTATCTTTGGTAGTTTTGTTTGTTGTTATTGGTTTCTTTATTGTCAGCATACTTTTGTGCTTTGATTATCTAAACGAGCTTATTCTCAAGAGCCTAATTTCTGCTGCTGCTCATTTCTCTTGCAAGATAGAGAAGAAAAATATACATAATTATGAGTCGGCCGCATGACTTCACACTGCAAAAATTTTGCGAGGAGTGACCATTAGGTCCTCATACCCAGATGAAACAAAACACTGTCGGAAATTTTGGAAAGTAAAATGTTGCAACGATACCTTACCTATTATGAAGGTGTACATAATACGCCTTAGCTCTTTAACGTTTAAGCATTGCAACTGAGATAAAGACCATCTAATGAATGGTGGAACGCGATCACCCGCCATTACAATAGAGTCAGCAGCCATGAGTCAGCCTGTTCAGATACAAGATACGGTGAGCAATAATGGCTGCAGTGATGGGCTGTAAATAAATCAGGTTGCAAGCTCCCGCTTGAACTGTGACCGGCGCGGGCGCATCGAGTGGTCGTTAGTCTGTGTCCAGACTGCCTTGTAGAGCAAGAGCAGGACCTACTGGTTAATATACAGGTACTTTTTTATTAGGTTTAAAGTCGTAAATAAATGAATTATGAATTAAATTATGAATTAAGTTTATTAAACGGAACTCTACCTTCACCTATTCGTAATAAGCTGTCATTTTAGCAAAGTATTGAGAGTTTTATTTTAAAGGCATATAATATCGAGGCTCATACCTATAGATAAACTTTGGACTGGTATTCACGGTCCTGGTTTAGCCTACAATAACATCAGGAACGATCATTCTTGACCTTCGTCCATCCGTTCGTCCGTTTATCCTTTGGTCCGTCTGTCCGTTCATCCGTCCGTCCGTCCGTCCGTCCGTCCGGCGTCCGGCGTCCGGCGTCCGGAATGGCACACAAGTGACATTCCGCGCGTGATAGCGATCGCTACCCGTGAGAGTACACCGACCGCCATACATTATTTATAGGGTTCGGGTACAATAACGCAATCTGACACAATGTAACTAATAGCTTTATGTAATGGACATACAATCACGCCTGCTTCTTAGAGTACCTACCTACGTGGATCGCGCTATTAATTTTCATTAAAATTAATTTTCTAGTTATTACGATCCTTCAGACTAAATTATTTACAACTAGGGAGCTACAAATGACTATTCCTGTCACTAACAAGAGTAGGTAGGTATACAACATGTCAAGTTGCCAAAATTTAAGAGTTTCGACTGACTATTCGACCCAAAAAAAGAAATACAACTCGATACAGTTCTCGGAATTCGACTCTTAAGAAATACAACTCGATACGCAAAAATGATACAACTAATTTTGTTAGAATCATACATACATACAAATACATACATACAAGTACAAAAAATCACGCCTCTTTCTCATAAGGGTAGGCAGAGACCACGAATCAACTTGCTACGATCCTGACACCTCTTTTGCTTCACTCACTCTCATTACATTAGAATCATTTACAAAATATCAGCCATAATGTCGATTATGATGACTTTCTTCAGCTTTCAAACTCCTAAGGTCAGTTACAATGACTACTTCCCATTTGGACAACTTTTTATTTCGTAGCCTTTTAGAATACATAAACAAAAGTGTTAATTTTGCCAAAACATGTTATTTGTCCTAGTGATTTTATTACTGTGATATTGTTTTGTCTAGATAACGCTGTGTGGAATGTCCAAGGATATTTATTTATTTTATTTATTTACTGTCAATATCTAAAGTTCTAAACTAATGTTTGCAAATATTTCCAAGCAGAACATCAGATAAATAGAATATTGAAACTTGCCGTTAGAGAATGTGCAAGAAAAATGAATGTTGCAATTCCCTAGTTCATTAATAAGTATGTCCCGGGCTTGTATCGATCACGCCGCGGGACGTCGCGGCCCCTTACAGCTTCATTACTCTGTCTACCGTACTTGCCTAGCTATGTATACCTACTGTGCACTACTGGAAATAACTAGATATGTTTCTTTCGATGATGTTGGACTTTTATCTTAAGGAATCATTCAAGAACCTTATTGAAATTACATGTTTCTTGCGTTAAGTTGCGTTCAAAATTGATTGACTCTCAGTAATCAAACAACATACTTTCTGGTACTATTATTAACTATTTTCAGTATAAAAGCTCCGGTTAAGTGCGTATTAAAATAAGGTGTCTGATAATTAGTTTATTTACAAACCACTTAAGTACTTATTTATTTTGTGACTTGGATAGTTAATCTACCTGGTTACCATGGTTCACCATGTGGTTATTATTTTGTAAAGATAAGTATCTACCTAAATATGTAATAGTTTACGATGATATTCTACATGTAAATGTAACGCATTGCAGCTTCTTACGATTTATAAATTTATGTTACCTACTCTTGTCAATGTTTGTCCAAAAATATTATTCTAAAACGACTTGTTTAGCATTCAGTACTTATCTACATCCTGCGATTACCAAATTGCTAAAATCCGAATAACTGTTTCCAAAATAAGTATCCGTCCCGTTAGCGCCGAACAAGGCGATTGCCACTTAGCAGGTTGAACCACTGGTAATAAGAATACCTACTATAATAATAATAATGTGTAATATTATGTGTAAGGTAAGGAGTGAGACAAGTGTGCTGTTTGGATTTTGGAGTCATTTTCAAACGTTATTTGATATCGATTTTACGTATTTAACACTTGACGTCATTTACGTAATGTTACAACATGCCATTTTTATTCAACAGAGGTAAGAAAAAGTACTGAAACTAATAAAGGATAATTAATGATAACGTATAAATAATTTGAATGTAAATATGATAAGTGTTCCGTTGAAGACTGTAGGACTAAAAGCATAATCAGTCAATAGTGGCCATTCGGAGTATCGCAAAAGCTAAACTTAACTAACTAAAAATGTTGCCGTCCCTTTCATAGCGATTGGAATAAAAAGGATGGCATTAATTTTAGTTACTTTAGTTTAGCTTTTGCGACACTCCGAATTGCCACTAATGAAGATTTGTAGTTCAATAACACTCCCTAACTGGTCACTATCTACGTATTAGAGTACCTACCTACTTACTTATATCAACATGGTATAATTTACATACCTATTACCATTTAACTAAATCACAGCACTATCTGTAACCGGCAGCGAAACAAAGGCTATAAAGCCGGTAGGTAGCGCTAGGGTCGCGCGCGCATGCGCACAAAGCGCGGGGTTTATGGCGCGAACGGCTCTGGGTTATCTGCTAAAAGGGTCGTCAGATAAGCGACACGATTGCAATATTACACTTACTTATGGACCTTAAACACTTGAGAGCGCACTGACACGAATAATATACAATGGTGGACAAATTGCGAACTTATAGGTTATTTTTGGGTCGGTACTTGGAAGAGTACACCCAGCAGTGGGTACCTATGGGCTGTGGATGATGATGATGATGACTTGGAAGAGGCTCAAATTTTAATTAGGTAGGTACCTATTTGGTGGTTCGTCAATCATCAGTGAGTTCAACTGAACGTCTGAACTTGCCTTCAAAACGTCATTTGTATGTCAATACCAAGACAATTCATACAGTGCAGAGAAGCATCAGGATGCTACATTTAGATAAGTTCGCTTGGGACGGCGAAAGGCCTTATACCTATCTAAAATCTTTAGATGGAGTATTATGTAGTATGCATTCAACATTTAGTAGACAGCTAGAGTGTGTAGGAAAACATAATAAGTTTACCGGGCAGTGCTACTTGGTAAACCAAATTATATCTTCAGCAACTATTGTAGATGTTTTGCATAAAAACTGTTTGGTTGCTACATCTTCGGATGAGGCATGGTGTGTGTGTTGTTTATGCAAATGTCCGCACACCGCGGGACGCCGCCAGATGGCAGCACATAAATACTGCGAGCAACAAATTAAAAGGTTTTATTGCCGTGTGGAGATTGAATATCGCTGTTAATATCTAACACCGAAGCAACATATACTTTTAATGGACTCTACCACGTGCCGAGGCAACGGTGAAAGCGTAATGACTTAAATTTTACTTGGGTCTCTTCAGCACTGGTTTATTTTTGGTCACTGAGTTGCTGCGTCTAAGAGCGTTAGGAATCTTGTGTTCATATCACTAGGTACTTAATATGAATCAAAGTCCTTTCCCGCCGTTTGTGCATCTTTTAAACTACCTACTGAACTGATTTGAATGAGGTTTTACCAATAGACAGAGTGATTCAAGAGGAAGGTTTATATTTTAAAACATTCAAATTATAGTAAGTATTAAAATATCCGGGGCGGGTCACTAGATGGATATAAATAGATCATGCACATTATTTTGCTACGACATTGCCTAACCAACAAAAAAGTTATAGTTCACTGATTAGGTAAGTACTACACAGACTTTTTTTTTACTTATTTATTAACTTTAAATAATGATAAAATGTTCATGATCACTAAATCGCAGTAAATGCTTCTTTATCAAAAAGTTAATGTCGTACCGGTAGATAACTTTGATCGGCGAATGTTAAGTTCGGAATGTCCGCGACCGCAGGCTTGCTTCGCTCGCTTCCCATCATTTAGTGGTGCCAATAATGAGCGGTCGCGGCGCATAGGAGCTTGCAAGCCGCTGTTTCTGGCACAACCACAACGCTAAAGTACATCAACACTGATATTACATGTAGGTGTTTAGCCTTCTCAAGGACATGAAAGGGGCTGTTAGTGGAAATAAAAGTCAAAATCAAAATCAAAATGTATTTATTCAGTACGATCGTTTATAGACCACTTTGACATGTCACGTTCTTAAAACTAGGTGATTCTACTGCCTGTTCCAACGCGACTCCCTACACCAGGGAAAGAATCAGCCAAGAACCTGGTGGTGTGGGCCTAGCTTTTTTTTCAGCGGTCCAATCTTAATACTAAGTAAATAAACTGAGTCTGAGCACGTTTAGTCCCAAGCGTTTTTGTCATCAAAGTAATCTGATATTTTAGTAAGTTCATAAATATGAGCTATGTGGCCGAGGTTGGACGGAGATTTTAGGCCCCTGAAGCTCAGTGGAAATAATAGTGTGTAAGTTCATATGACCTTTTTTTTTTTTTTTTTTTTTGACGGGCGGAAATCTGCATACAGACTTTCCAGTTACGTCGAGGGAACGTAACTGGAGGTATGTGAGGTTTATCGAGCACTTGAAGAGCACTCGACGACTCACTAAAACCGACCGGTGACCCTCCTCACTGCATATGAGGGACTCTGGGATCTCCAATTGGAACGCACCAGTGACCCTCCGCAGTTTGCACAGAGCACAGTCCCGATAATGGCACCCATAGCCACGACCGAAACCCGACAGAGCTCACGACAATACCGAGTCTCCCTGGTATCGCCGCCCTCCCGAGACCCGCATGATGGGCAGCCAGAGCCCTCACCCCAACCACCCGCGAATCCGAAAAGCCCCCTGTTTGGCAGGGGGTACCACTCCGCCCCTTACGGGGCAGGCGGATAGGGCCGATGTTGCCAACGACCCGTTGCCGCCTCCATCCCGAGCAGGTTCGGCCTCGCTCCGAACCCACTCAGCGGCTTCCCACCTTTCGGTGTTCCACCGCCTGATGTAATTTTTTAAAGAGGTTTTCTTCCTCGCTCAGCAGTTTCCTCTCCCAGACAGTTAAGGGACTGGTAGCAAGGCAAGTCAGTCGACCTAAAGAACCACGACCGAGTCGCCAAGCTACCCACATCCCAAAACCGTCGGAAAACTCCACCACCAGAAGTAATTTTTTAAAGAGGTTTTCTTCCTCATGCAGCCCACAGGCTTGTTCATGCCACACATCCCTTTCACGGGCGTGCGACACGACTTGCCCTTTCACGGGGCCGCTAGAGAGAAAACCAGCCTCACCCTGGTCTCACTCAGCAGCTTCTACCTCCGACAGTAAGAGACTGGTGGCAAAGCAAGTAAGCCTGCTTATGACCTAGTCGCCAAGCCACCCACATCCCAAAACCGCCAGAGGGGTCCGCCAGGGTAATTTTTTAGAGAGGTTGTCTTCCTCGCAGCCCGAAGGCCCTCAGTTCCACAAGGCCCTAGGGACCCTGCGGAGTTCCGAGCTCGGGACGTTGGCGGAAGAACACTTCTTCCGGTGCCTGCTCGGCGGCCGTGAGGAAGCACGCCAAGCCGGTACGTCCCGGCTTCATCCACTGCGCCCTCTGCTATTCAGAGGGACGCGCGGAGAAGCTTACCCCCCCCGTCAGACCATCAGTTCATTCGACAACAAGATCCCCCTAGGTAGCAGCCACGGGGAAAGTTATTGTCGGACTTAACAGGGCACACCGGCCCTCGGCTGCCGTTCCCCCCGGATCCCTCATATCCATAAGGGACAAGCAGCCTTGGGCACACGAGAAGGTTGTCTGACAAGTGCCCCAAGTTCATATGACCTACCTAAGTTAGCCGTTGGACGGATTTTTTAGGCCGCCTGAAGCTTGCCGCAACCGACAATATAACAAAACCACACTATAAAAGCATTTTTTAACTACCTATCCAAATGAGGTAATACAAAATACCCATAGGTTGCTACTCATTTTAAAGGACTATGAAAAGATGAAGGGTTGCTCAAGAAATAACACTAACGGCTGGTACTTAATAAAGTTTAGAAACGGCCACTGTTCTTTTAAAAACAGTGGCTTAACCATTCATTTCCTAAGGCAGAGTGTAGTCCGGCCCGACCGCAGCTGCACCGCACCGCGCCGCGCCGCTGCCGGGTCCGGCTGCGGTTTACACGCCTTATGATGATGGGATGAGATTTTGCATGATGGCGCGGTTACAGTGAACGGGTAGAAAGGTGAATGCCTGTGTAATAATAAACGGTCTAAATATCAGTGTTGTGCGGTTTTATTGAGCACGCCGCTTAGAGTATGTAAATTAAAGAGTTGTAACCACAAAAGTAGATTGTTGTTGATCAGACATTTAGGTATAATAAGGTCAATAAAGAGTAGTACTTAGTGTAGGAGAGACTCAATGATCATTATTTCAAGATTCCATTCCATTTTTTTTATGACGAAATTTGAAATGTCAAAATCATACACCATCATTAAAACATACCAATATCCTGGTCCCACTTCTATGTGGGGTTGGCAAAACTTTTTTATCTTATATTAAGCTATCAGCATCATTTTAACATTTAATATTTTCTTATCCTATAATGATAAAGTTAAGTTATGAGCCTGTAATGTCCCACTGCAGGGCAAAGGCCTCCCTTCCTTCTCTCCAGTGATCCCTGTTTTGGGCCACTGTGGACCAATCCTTTAGATGGGCATCTAACTCGTCTTTCCATCTACGGCGTGGTCTGCCGCGAGATTATTGATTAATGATTTTAAATTAAATTATTGAATTATCATTAATCCATATTTTTTTCTCTGATCTCCCCATTTAAACTTACTTAGAACCTTTTTTAATAGCTTTGATTCGTTAACGCTCTATCTAAAGGTACAGTCAGCCACAGAAGTGTGTGATAGCGTGCGGTATTGCGCCGCGAACGCTAAATGATTTATAGGAGCGTTCCCCGAATGGCGCATCATCTCTACCACTAACTACAAATCTTGAAACCCAATCTATTATTTTAAAGCGCAAACAACCATCCCACACAGCTGGTTTACTTCATAGTTTTGTTTTGGTAACAATCTATATGAAACGAGACAAAAGTGGATTTAATAAGATCTAAAAGAAAGAAAGAAAGAAACATTTGGTGGTGATTCCATTGCCTGTTCTAACGCGTTAAATTTCAATGTGACCCCAGAAGTCCTATTGAATAAAATAAATAGTTTTTGGGTTAGATTTTTGGAATTAACAAAGCTCATAAATGAACTTTCTTTGTGTAAAGCGTTGAAAAAAAACTGTGTTGTTGTAGATTATAGGGGCTGGAAGGAGAGTAAGTAAATAGCAAGTGATTGAGCTATGTAAAAAGCACTGTGTCCTATTTCTCAGGTTGCACTCGCGTCCGAAAGGGTAGTCACGAGGTGTAATGATTAACCGACACTCTTCAACATAAACTTATCCAATTCCACGCAAAACCACACCTTCTCTCCTCACCTCTAAGTCCAAAACCGCGTGTCAAGACCCAAATCCTGAAACCACGCGATTTCATTGCACTCTGGCATACGTAAATCAGAGGCGAGAAATACAATCTCCGGACTCTATCGGGGGAAATTAGACCGTATTTACATGGAGATAGGGTTGCATGGAGCTGTCGCAATGACACGAGCGGGTAATGAAAGCGCTGATCGAATGGGTGCTCGGCGGACCTTGCACATTTACACTGGCATATGAGAAATGTTTTATATTTGAACTAAAAACAAACATTAGATTGAACTAAGGTGAATTTATATTACAGATAGTTTTGGTTACTGAAATTGGGTAATTGGGTATTACCATTTTCATCCATTTTTCGAATACAGCATTTTATATTATCACCACACCAGGCATGCTTAATAAAATTAGCTAAAATATTAATTATGTCAAAATACTCCATTGGACTTCGACATTCAACCAGTAGCAGGAAGTAATGATGACTACGACACAAAACAAAAATAAAAAGTATGACACATTTTCGTATATATATACGAAATATGACACAGCTATAAAAAGTATGACACAGCTAACAAGACATTTTTAAAATCTATTGTAGTTTTCCAAAGTCTTACATATTTTGGTACATTCCCACATATTGCACAAAATACATACATAGTAGTGTCTAGTGTGAAAGCCTCTAAGGCCGGCTACACGCTGCCAGTGCCACAACATTAAGCCACAGTTATTGTCGTAAGGCGCACGGCAGACGTAGCGTGTTGTAGCGCGTTAAACGTCATGTTTGTAGCGCCCTCACTGAGTTACCGCTCACCCGACTCTAAGTTACTGTTTCGGTCTTAGATTTGATTTAAGATTGGGTTTGTGTTAGGCGCGCGGTGCACGTGACGTTGTAGCGTGTTAGACGTCGTGTTTGTAGGGATCCTATTGAGTTACTGTATTGCTCACGCTTCTAGTGCTATCTTAGAAGTATATTTAATTCCGTTTAAGTTATCTTTTAGAGATCTTTTATCATATTTTTTTAATAACCTATTATGTCCCACTGCTTAATTTTCGGAAGGAATTTGAATTGCTTCCGAAAATGAAGCGATTGTAAAGTTAGAAATTAGGAGGAGAAAATAGATATTTTGTGTTGCTTCTAATATTTTTCCTACGGTTTTTGGTTCCCACACATTGTTTAAGTATATTTAGTTGATTGTCTGCGTCGTGCGTGATGGGTGAGGTGAAGACATTTGGTACCTTCCCTGACATTTAGATAACTCTTCATTTGCTAATGCTAGCTGCTGATGAGATGATATTCTGAAGTCAGTGCTTTTCTGTTTGAAATTAATATACATTTTAAATTGAGGTTTCTTTCAATGTAGAAGGTAAGTTTTAAAATCGAAATTAGTTTAACTACTTATACTGAGGGTACCGCAAACGCTGCAAAGAATGGTAGTGAGAGCATTTTAAAAACCTAGGGGTACAACCATTGAGATGATAGATAGAGCCACAATCAGACAAATAAAATGTAAACGCCAAAACTCGGCGCACGCTACGTAGTGCGCAGAGTTTTTGTTTTTTGCGTACAAGCGACATTGAACAATAAAACAAACAACATTAACGTCTACCATTCAAATGTCAAATGTCATTGTCTAACATTGAATTTGCACGCACATTTTTGAGTGTTGTCAGCTATTAGATAGTGACTCTTTAATACATCTCAATGGGTACAACACAATTTTGTTTATAAAAATTCTGCGATTATCTAGCAAGTTGAAAGTACTACAAACGTAGGAGAAAATTGCTATGCTGAACGTAAATTATACACATTTTATTTACTTTTTTTAAAATTCATATTTAGAACTATTATATAAAAAATCTGATGATATTGTATTTGTGTTAGTATTATAATGAAAAGCAGTGAGCCTGCCTACACGATGCGCGCATGCGCAGTCACGCTCACTAATGACGTGCGCATCGCGTCGCTATTATCATGCATTTTACGCCTCTTGCTCGTAATGAGACGAAACTGTTTCAAACAAGGTGTGAACCAGATGGATCAAGCGTTATTGTATTGATGGATTACTTTACGAATGCAATGACTTTCGTGTTTTATATTGTGTGCTTAGTCATCAGAAGTTAAGTGACGCGCAGCAAGGGGTAATAGGCGACCTTTACCTACTAGGACCACAGATCTAGCTAGGGCTAATAACGGCATTGTCGATAGATTAATAGAGCATATTCCTTTAAGACCAAACCGAACTCTGAATATTAATGAGGGTAGTTCTGAAAACTGCTATTACTTTTCAACGAAAGCTCCGATCTTGGGGATAATAATTAACTGTTACATAGCCGAACCGTCGTTGAATAAGCTTAAAAATTAATTCCAAGCTCTGAATGACATAAACATAAAAGTGGTTAAACTCTGACGTAACTAACGGCGACAGAACTGTTTAAAATGTGAGTCATTTAATAACCACAATCGACCGCAAAATGGCGGGCACAGCTCATAAACCACAGATTACAGAAAGCTTCCAACCGGCATAATTGCTACTCGCAGCTATGAATTAGTGCCCTTGGCTACCGGCTCTTCAGAGCCACGTGACCTCGCGACCTCTTTGGTGAGAGGTAACAAGAGGTTTGTGTCGTTGTTACAGCCATTATAGCAAATCCCCAAAGGCAAATCGAATATCAGTCTTTATATAAATAAATAAATAAATATCCTTGGACATTCCACAGGGCGTCATCTAGTCCCAAGCTAAGCAATTTAATGCTTGTGCTATGGTAACCAGATAACTGATAAACTTCATAGATACATATATATATACCTATGGACAGATTGAGTAGGTATTACGTCAGAATAAAATTTATGGTATGATATTCCGTTACGCACGGTTTTTAAACTCTTATACCGTGCCTATTTCAGTACCACCCTTTGATTGTCGTCATATTTCAGTACACATTATATTACTATTTGTGTGTATTGGTATCTATGTGTGAGGTTTTGAAAACGATATAAAGATTAGACTCGACTCTCCCAACATTGTTGGCTTGTAAATCTTCGATAGTCCTTAGTAATTATTTCTAGTGCGTTTTCTAAAATGTATTCGTGATGCTTAAAGTTTTCTTTGTAACAATCATTAGCAACATCTACTTTTACAGCTCATAAATGTTTTTCTGGTACATAAAGGCTCAATAGACAGGGGACAAACGGAGCAACATGTTGCGGAACATGTTGCTCGTTAACTACGTGAATGTTTTGACAGATAATAGTGGCAATTTGGAGTATCGCAAAAGCTTAACTAACTAAAAATGTTGCAGTCCCTTTTATAGCGATGGGAATAAAAAGGATGGCATTAATAAAAGGTAAGTTTAGTTCAGCTTTTGCGACACTCCGAATCGCCACTATTGTCGTGGTACACATTGCAGGCCACATGTCTCGCGTCACGTAAAATGTTGCGGAACTTGGTGCGTGAAACTTTGCAACGTTGCAGCGACACGTACCTAGATGCAGTGTTGCGCGACATGTTGCGGGACTAAATATCCCCCAGTTTATCTGGGACTGCGAAGGCGGTAATGGTGATTGAAAACATAACAATGTGCCAAATATCGACACCTCTCCGAACCACCTATAACCTACAAGTTATAGACTGGAATATAACCACGAGGAAACTTTTAAACTTTATTTGTAAAAGATTAACGATTTGTGAGAAAACTTGTAATTTTTATGGCTTTAGACACTGTAATTACAATAAAAAGTAGGTAACTTTTCAACTGGTTTCAATAATAATTTGTCATTTTTACGGGAGGCCCACGTGAGACTTCGAACGATTAACTGTCTCACGTCTAAACAGTTAATTAGATCAGTAATTTGAAAATTAATGAAGTGCCACCATATTATGGATATTGAATTTTGGAATTACTCTTGCTTTATAGTTATTGCTCGGATTAAATGATACAATCTGAGACACACTCGGCTCGAAGAAAATCAATTTAGTTGTGTCATATCGCTCTCTTACAATTAGATACGGTGATGATGACTTCTGAAATTAGATTAAATTAAAAACTTTTAACATTAGTAAACTAGCGACTCATCCTGACTTTGCTTGGCTGTTTTGTATCGTAAATATAAGCATTCCTCTTGTATCACTCTGTATATTTATGAAAACAGCAAACAAATATCGGTTACGTTTAAAATCTTCGCGTACAGACGGCGGGAAACAACTTTGTTTTAAACTTCGATCTCAAAACAAAAATGCAAAGAAAACTGAAGGTCGCAGATCCAAAAACAACGTTGATATATCTCCTGACAGTCATGAATTGCTACGCAAAATATATAATTTACATTTTAAATAACACCTCGTCTTGCAGTACGTAGTTGCATTCCAGTGCGCTCTCGACAAATAATAGGCGATCGAACGTAATTGTTCGGAGGAATCGTCAGTGGTCTGGTAGTGGTCGGTAGTGGTTGAGAGTGTACACGGGTTAAGCCGGGGTTCTGAAGATTATATAAAACAATAAAGCTGTTCGGAGAACTAAATTTTTCTTTGGTCTCGCAGGTCTAAAATATTTTTTGGTCTCGTTTCTTTTTTTGTGTTTAAATGTTTGTTTGTATTATTTATTTTGTAAGTACCTAGGTACTTACTATGTTCTGTTCTGCTAGTCCACTCCCGTCCTTGTCTCTTCTTTTGTACCTATTACCTATGTACTGTATGTGTGTTAAATAAAATATATTCTTTCTTTCTTTTTTTAGCGACTTACACTTAAGGTTTGTCTCGTAAAATGCGATGCAAAATCATATTATAATGAATCATAAAATTGATGATTAGGGTTGCCCACCTATGCTTTAGTTAGAGGTCAATGATCGGATGACCAAGTCTCATTAAATAAATAAATATCCTTGAACATTCCACACAGCGTCATCTAGTCCCAAGCTAAGCAGCATATTGCTTGTGTTATGGTAACCAGATGACTGATAAACTACTTATATAAATTTTTTGTTGTAAATAAATACATAATATAAATAGAAAACACCCAGACCCGGAACAAATATCTGTAGAACTTACAAACATTTGTCCCGTGGTGGGAATCGAACCCGCAACCTCTGCGTCTCAGGCGGGCTTTCACCCACTAAAGTATGCGAGGTATTGGTGAAGACTGCACCTTCGCGGATGTATGGCGCTGTACGAGCTGTCTGATACCCCACAATTAGGTTATTATAAACGGCGCACTATGACGGATCAGAGCGACGAGCGATGCAGCTAGCTCATTTCTACTTCGGATTATTACACAAAATAATCTCCTAGAATGTAAGACGATTTGAAGTAATGTTTGGGGTCCTACTAAAATAAATGATTTTTTTCTTTCACGGTTACATGGAGAATTGATTTGTGATAAAAAAAAAATCTGTTCACGACTTGTAAACTTTATACCTACATACGAGTAAGTGCCTCAATCTTATCAAAATGATTTCTATTTTTTCTCAAGTAACAGTATCTTTGGTTTTTCCAGTGACTTCAAAAAAATGAGTTGTAATATCTTCGTCAATGACAAACTGAGCCGTCCGCTCATACGAACTTGCTTACCTACAAACTAATTTCGAATAAAAATATTGTATATTGGACTACTACAATCATCTGTAGATGCAAAAGGTCACTCGGAGGCTTCCAGATTTTTTAAATAAACATAACTGTCTTCAAGCATTTTTATTTAATAATTACCATCATTTCCCTATTTGTCTCAACTGCTGGTCGGTATTAGATCGTTTTTTCCATCATAACTTAACCACTAGAAGCTAGAAGACATTGCGCTTTGGCGTTAACTATAAATGGTAGAGTGAGCTATCTGTTCGCGTTGTGTGCAGTAGCGTGACTCTATAACTACTCTAATAACAATGCGATGGGCGCGCAATTACCTACCAATTAATATCATAATACCTCCTTTGGGCAGTAGCAGTCGGGTAGCTTTCACTCTCAGCTTTGGGCAATCAGACGCGTTTCAACGCCTTCGGGGAAACTGTTTAATATCAAAATATTTTTCATCCCACTGTTATAAACGCGAAAGTTTGTAGTATGTGCGGCTGTAAGGAAGATGGATGTTTGTTGCTCTTTCACGCCAAAACAGCTGGACGGATTTGAATGAAATTTGGCACCAGTATGGCTTATACCTTGGATTAAAGAACAGGCTACTTTAAATCACGGTAATCCCACAAGAACGGGAACTATTCACCGCTGGAAACACCGCGGGACGCAGCTATTTCAAAATTTAGTAAATTTTCCTTTGCTTAAAAAAAGTATGCTTGAGTATGTTTGCTTGAGCTAGGCCAACTCTAGCCACGGTTTCGCTGCTAGTTATAATATTTAACTCGTTGACAGCCGTTTACCGCCATCACTGCTCAAGCATAGATAATATAATACTATAATAGTAGCTCAAGTTCGTTCACTCATTCGTATCAATTATTTCGAAAACAATATAAAGGTCACGATGGCGTGTCTCCACTCTTCAATTACAGAAATAGCTCCGAGCTCCAACACCAATAATTAAATAATATGTGGAGCCATTAATTAAATTCCCATTAATGCGAATGTAACATTTGCATGGTATAAATCACGGCGAAACACATAACTCACTGTAGCGACGTCGGTTAATTGAGGCGTTAATAGTTGCGGTCACGAGAGGGTTCGATTAAAACATGATGTATGGACAACGTTTTGATTCTATGATGTTATATTATTATATTATATGCAATGCGAAAGCCACCGCCACACCGACGCTGCTTGACCTCTTCGTATCATCAGCAGAGGTTCCGCCTGCCACCTAAGAATACGGTGGAAAGGGTTTTCTGTGAAACGGCTATCCCATCGCTTTACTAACTGTGGACAGTAGAATTCATCTCAAATAAACGTAACATAAAGTTATTCTAAAAGAAAACCTACAAATTATTAGTTTACGTAATTACTTAGTTTATCTAAAAATAAACTAGGAATCAAATCACACTAATATTATAAAGGTGATAGTTTATGTGTGTGAGGGTGTGTGTGTGTGTGTAAGTATGTGAGTGTGTTTGTTCAAGCTCAACCGGCGGACGGATTTGAATGAAATTTCGTACCAGAATTGCTTATACCCTGGATTTTAAATAGGCTACTTTTGATTCCGGTATTCTCACGGGAACGGGAAGTATTCACCGCGGGTAACACCTCGGGGCGCAACTAGTTTATATAATAACTAAAGTTACAAAATGATGTCCGTGTGTAATATATGTGGTGACTCGGCCGCACAGACCCGCACACGATGGTCTTCATTAGCTTATCTATCACACATCATATCAACTGACAGCAATAACTACGACTGCATACGGACGTTTTTGAGTTTGGCGTTCTTACTTTTCCGATTTGATACATAAATTAGTTTATTTATAAACGGGAAGAGATGATTGTTTTAGAGGAATTCAATTGAATAAATCCTGATTCAATGCATTATCAATGAAACTGAAACTGAAAAAATAAATGTGTAAAATTTCAGCTCTATCGGACACAAGTGTTTCCAATCTCGCTAGCAAATTTTGAAAAATGTCAGAAAGAAAGACAAATTCATTTATTTGAGATCTCAAGGATCACACATAGACGCCTTACATGCTAGGTGATTCTATTGTGTAGTGATATTACATAATTTTTTCTACTTCCATATGCACACTCACACTACAGTCTAGTGTGAATGTGCATCAGAGAAAGTAGAACCTAGAACCCTCAGGTAAGTAGTTGGTAGTATGTAAAGTAGTGGGGGGAGGGGGTGGTGGGGGGTGGTGGGGGGTGTACCACTGGACCACGTCCGGCGCACGACGCGCTAGTTACTACTAATGGTGCTTTTTGCAACAATATGCTTAATACAGTAAAAACGCTTTTTATCATTTTTGATGAAAATAATTTTACATTAAACTTTATACATACAAATCAGCAAATAAACTTTAAATCTTGAGAAAGTTTTGATAAGAACAAAAATGAAGACAATACCATTATTGTCTCTATTTGCGGAGACGTAATTAGCTCAATCTTTAGAATATCTTAGAAATATCATAAAAATATGAATTACTTATATATTGTGAGACGCGACCGCGAGGAGTGACCACACTCATACCCAGATGAAGATTCTCCGTAAGAATCGAAACATTGTCGGTATCTAAATCGACGATAATTTTACGTGAGTAATTTCCCGTGTGCTATTATAATACCTACTTCATAGAAGTTTATTAAAATGCGTAATTTACTCGTAGTTTCACTAAGCATAGCTGAGAATTTCGAATAACTATATCAAACAGAATTACATTAGAACAAGAGGTAAAACTCAGGCTGTTATGTCGAAGTAGCTTTACTGCTAGAAGGAACACTGTGACGCGGGCGCACCGTGGCCCGGCAATTAATGCAATTGCCGCAATATTTCAGCTTCGAGTCACGCCGATACGAATACCGTGATGTTCCTCGGCCGCTGCGCAGGCGCCGCGCCGCCGGACCGTTAGTCCGCGCGGCTTCTTGAAAAGCTAAATCTGGTCATAAACTATTGCTGCATTTGAGTTTTTTCGATGAAATAACTCCAATAAACTAAGAATCTGAATCTATATGACGACCTCTGTGGCGCAGTGGGCGAAAGCCCGCCTGAGACGCAGAGGTTGCGGGTTCGATCCCCGCTGCGGGACAAATGTTTGCATGATCTGCAAATATTTGTTTCGTGTCTGGGTGTTTTCTATGTATGTATGTATTTACAAAAAAAAAATGTATCTATGTAGTTTATCAGTCATCTGGTTACCATAACACAAGCATTAAATTGCTTAGCTTGGGACTAGATGACGCCGTGTGGAATGTTCGAGGATATTTATTTTTTTATTTATTTATTTATTTATATAGAACCTTGAATAAACATTTCGGGAATTGTGTCAGGCATAGTTCAATGCAGGTTACCGGGGGAGGCGCTGCACTGGATTTTCAAACATTCGTGATACTTGACTCGATATCGAGGACAGTATCCAATACTACGGTATACTGGTGCTAATCCCCCAGAAGGAAGTCACAACGGATCGCAATCGTGCGTAATTTAGCTGCGACCACTCGAGATTATCTCGATAATGCGTTTGCATTCGATACGCGATCGCGACCTTTTCGGACTTATTGTCAGTAGGTACCTTATCCCGGTCGGTTGCAAAACGCATGCAACATTTTAGAAGCATTTACATAAATAAATATCCTTGGATGTTTCACACAGTATCATAGTTGCAAGCTAAGCATTATAATGCTTGTGTTGTTGTAACCAGACTGAACTGAATGCCTGATATACATTGTCAATACATAAATTATTGATAGAAAAACACAATATTTGCAAAACATACAAACGTTTGTCCCGCAGCGGGAATCCTACGACTTATGCAGGCCGTCACCCACTGCGCCACAGAGGTCGTCACATTTTCATTTATTGTATAAACTATGTCTACAACTCAAGACACTGAAGGACAAGTAGGACGTACTTCTATGTACTTGACTTGTACCTAACCATCCTCTCAGCTTAATCGACCTTATCTCAAGAACACTCCACGCCTATTGCTTGGTCAATACAGTCTCTTGTGGAACTTTGCAAGCATTTCCGTTATCGTTTCATGTTCTTGTGGGTCGCATGTGTTTGTTATCGCCAAGTTTTAAATGTATTGAACGTCCGGAATTGGAACCCGAGACATGTTTTGAAAGAAAGAAAGAAATAAATAAAAGAAAGAAAAAATCATTTATTCTTGTAGGACCTCAAGGATCACTTAAGTTTCGTTTTACATGCTAGGTGATTCTAATGCCTGTTCTGTTGTTGAATGTTGATAGATATTGAATTCCTATTTTTTTATTTTCGATAGATCTTGACTATTGATTTACAGAAACTAAACTACCACATAATTACATAACTGTACAAAATACAATTAAGAACCAGTTGAGCCACCTTAGGATCGTTGCAAACGATCTATAGGTAACTCAACTGATCCAAGCCACTGCCGCGCTGAATGTCAATGCTGATCCTTAAGCCAAATAACAATTCTATTCTATTCTATTCTATTCTATTCTATTCTATTCTATTCTATTCTATTCTAAATTGTAGATTAATATAACATTTTAGAGATTTTAAAACCAAAGTTTAGTGACTTATTATTATTTCTATTCCAAACTTCTTAGTTGTATGACAACAAAGTTCGATTTAAAAATTCAAGACCGTTACACGAATTAATTTTCTTTCTCCAAAAAGTCCACATCAACAAAACAAAACTGTAAACCATGTACTTTCACAAGTTGTATAAATAAACAGTAAACTGAGCACAAACGTTCTGAAGAGTTCTGAAGAGCCATCGACCAAGCCGTGCGGCGATTAGCTTGCACAACGCCTCCGCTTCTTCATAACTGTTGTACTCTCGATTGCGCTTTGTCGATTGCTCTCAAGCCACTCGGCATCTGCGATAGACAAGCGACCATCGACTATAATTGTTTGGTTGAATAAGTGCTTCAAAAAAACTCATGCAAAAAACATCTTTACTCGATGAATTTGGCCTATACTTAACGCTGTAGGTATATAGCCTATTCTATCTCAACAATGTCACATGAAATCAAAAGTAACAAAAAAAACTGCTCTTGAAAATTTCAAGACTTTTTGCAATCAAAAATAATGAATTCCAAATTGGTAAGTGCACTTTTGAAGTAAAGCATGTTCAGTTTTCATGGAACAGTCCAGAAATAAATTCCGAATCTGTCCTTCCCTTGAGACTGTCTAAGACATGTGTAGGCGTCAGCTGAACCCTTCATCATCAGCTCTAGACAGATAAAGATGGAGCTGTCAGTTGCGCGGGAGCACATTGTATTGACTTGTCATTGTCGTTATCAAGTGTTTATGTAACAGTTTTGGTAATTACATTTTTTTTAAACACTTAGGTTATGCCCGCGACTTCGTTTGTGTGTTACTTACCCGCACACGAAGTATTCTATGTGTTATTACAGGTACGAACGAACGAACGAACAGGTTCGAAGCTGTTTGTAATAGGGATGTTCGTATGGCCCATTTAAAATAAATTTTGTTTATATGTATTTTTGTGTAGTTGATATGTCTAATGCACTGAGTAAAATGAGTTGAATTTGTTAATAAAAACGAGTTTAAAAAGCTTTAAGAGATGATAGATTTAGTGCTTGTGGTGAACTCTGCCGGCATTTGGCAGCAACTCTTAAAGCATTCCCTTTGTGTTCAGCATTCGCTCGCACACGTCATAAACTAGACGGACTGTCGGACAACAAATTGATTCTGAAGGATCACAGCGCATACAGCACAGCTGGAAATGTTGCTTGAGGATTATGAACTGTACAACGCAATTTGAGAGCTGAGAACAGTTTTTTTTATTTAGTCACATCTATTCGGGTAGTTACGAGTATCTCTTCGTCTTAGAACCTGGGCACACGATAAACTTATCAATACAAACGCGCAGTGACAGCGCGTTTGATAATCGTGGTGTGCGCAGGCTCTTAAGTGCACTGACATGGTCATGTCATTGTAAATTTATTTATTTATTTATAGTTCTCGTGCTCGTGTTATCATGAGCATGTGGCCTGTATTTTCACAGGCAAAAAGATCAAAATGTTCACTGGCATTTATCTCCACGCTTTGTTCTTCTCATTGGTGTATTGACTTAATCTAAAAAACAATAACAGAAGTATGATTTAAGTTCACTTACTCCAAAAGATAGTGAACTAGCCATTTATGTGTCACCTGCGGAGGCTTTCTTATTGTAACCGCATCGGTAATGCGGCAGTAACCACCCGCTATAAAACTACTTTTACTGTCATGTTCGATGTCCAATACAACTTTTGTTCCTTTCCTACAAACCCAGCTTTAAAGTGAAGAAGCAATGGATATTGCTGGGCTGGTATTCAATTAGCGCCGGTCATGCATGCGCATACATGCATGGTATTATGGAGATGGGATGCAAAACGGACTCTTATTGCAAAAGCATTGAAATGCTTTGATAAGTCGCGTTTTAACAAGCGTCGACGTTCACCAATACATAAAGAACATCGTAAGGAACTTTCGATTTGTTTTATTAGAAACTTTATTACACTATCATGAAGGAAATTACATCGTATTAAACTTCAAGGGCCAATTAGAACATCGTTTGTAGAAACATATAATTACTTACTCCTTTTAATCTCTGATTATCTTTGCTTCTTCTTTCTCACTTTATTTATCTTTGCTACAAACTTTATATTCCATTTGCTGTCTTGTGATGATTAGTTACTAAACCACCAGTTGCTGAGCTTTTTACTCTAACAATAAAATCTCGCCTGCATCCTTACTGGGTAACTAACTGACTGTTTTAATCTTTGAAAAAAACATTAGTAGGTACTTAAAATGAAAGCAACAAATGAAAATCACGGTCGTTCTTTACGACTGAATCAAAGAGTCGCAATATAATCGACTGTCGCCCGTGGTACATGACATGGTACACTTCGAATATACTTTAAAGCACAACTATATACCTACTCGTGTTTCTGAAAATGCTGTGGAAATACGAGTACTTAAGTACTTGATTAAACTACATTTAACAAACGACAGTATTCAATATTGTAAGAAAGAAAGAAAGAAAAATCATTTATTCTTGTAGGACCTCAAGGATCACTTAAGTTTCGTTTTACATGCTAGGTGATTCTAATGCCTGTTCCAACGCGACTCCCTACACGCGTAACCTTTGTGTGTGGTAGATTGATTTGCTCTTGTTGCGTTTTCTTACGTTCCATTTCACACAGTGTCATTAGGATGCATGGCAGCCAGAGGTCCCCGTGTGGACCGTCCCGTCACCGTCGGCGCGGCTTCCTGCGCAGGCGCCGCATTGTTTCACACGAGTGCAAGAACTGATCCACATCATAACTCATAACTGTTGTCACAAGACATGGTTCCCATCACCTCAGCTCTTTGGAATGGAGTGAACGTCATTTATCGCCAGAATCAAGCGCAGTAATAACATAATACAAGCATTTAGTTGCTTAGCTAGAGACTAGATGGCGCTGTGTAAAATGTTCAAGGATATATTGCGGGTTCGATCCCCGCTGCGGGACAAATGTTTGCATGATCTGCAAATATTTGTTTCGTGTCTGGGTGTTTTCTATGTATAATATGTATGTATTTACAATAAAAAAATGTATCTATGTAGTTTATCAGTCATCTGGTTACCATAACACAAGCATTAAATTGCTTAGCTTGGAACTAGATGACGCCGTGTGGAATGTCCAAGGATATTTATTTTATTTTTATTTTTATATTTATTTATTGAAAAATCCAAGAGTAGATTGAGTCCACCTGCGGTTTCTTGTAAAGTTTACTATACAAAGACACGTACAGTGCAGTCATGTAATTTCTAAACAAAGTCAAATGTTAAATTATTGTATCGCGTTTGTATCGATACAGACGAGGTTGTAAGTAGGTATTGATAGAAACGCGATACAAACGCAACGCAATAAAAAGCATGCAGTGACTGCTCATTCGAAAAACGTGGTGGAGCCTAGGTTCTACAGCGAGATATAACTATAACTAGGTACTCTACTAAATCCAATTTGCATTGGTCAGATTTTTGTAAGGGTAGTTTTGTAAGGGGTAGTTTAGGTTAGTCCATTTTGAAATTAGTAGGTATATTTGTTACAACTAAGTAGTTTAGATTTAGAATCTTGATTGCAAATGGCTGATGTCAAAGATAAATTAGTCCAGAGTGGACAACTTTGTCAATTTTGATGTACAATTTTCTATTGTCTGGAGTCCTGTTCTGACGTGTATTTTTACCTTGTTCATAATATATTATTATGTCGCTTGCAGTTGAAGACGTCCCTTGACTCTTGACAAATCTAGACAATCCCTATCATGTCTTATGACGTCCGTCATCGTCAGAAACATGTCGCTGGTCCGTCTGTCTGCATAAAATCATCGAACAGCTGCCACTTCTTGCGCCTGCGCCCGAGGATGTCGTGACGTCATAATTAGACTGCTTATTGTATCACATACATACACTGCTATTAGATAAATTCTTATAATTTCATAATTTGTCTTTCATAAGCTTTGCGATAAATGTGCCGGCGACCATGGCTGTTGAAACATCTAAAATCTCGGGATATAGATATAGCAGTTAGTCCATTTTGAAATTAGTATGTATATTTGTTACAACAAGTCTAGATTTAGAATCTTAAATTGCAAATGGCTGATGTCAAAGATAAATAAGTCCAGAGTGGATAACTTTGTCAATTTATATGTACCTATATATTCGTAATACAGAGTATAGGACTGTGAAAATTAGGCTCAAGCTTACTTCAGACAATAGTTTTTCGTAAACTTTCACGATCACAATTCATAATTATAAATATGAACTTCAGACAAATCAATATTGTTTACAAACTAGCATAAATAGTATAATATTCCAACTGCAAGTCCCACAGTCCACAGCTCAGCCACCTGCGTTATTACTTCTGTATTCAATTCTGCACTTGACACAGTATTATAATAAACAAGATTGTAAGCACAACTATTAAACACACACACGTAGCGTTTACCGCGATAAACTAACTTTAAATAAGCAATATCATCTGGGATTTCTCACAGGTTTACGGCAAAATACTTCAAATTATTTCATTTTTTTCTGACGTTTTGACAAAACATTATTGTTGTACTTTTAGCGAAAAGGGATTTATTTTTATTTGTAAAAATAGAATCAACAAACTTTGTCAATTTAGTAGTGACAAAGTTCACACTAAATTGCTTTTAAAGACCTTTGCATATCATGTCTCCTAGCCGTCAATTCAACCCATTTTTTTTTTTATTCTTATCTCGTACCATTCATGAACATTTTACTACCATTTATGTATAGTGAAATTGCACTGGCTTCGTGTAATCAAGGCTTTAATAGAAAGGAGCGTTTGAAATGTAAGTGCCGTGTTTCGTGCGCCGGCCGGTGGCGCGGGCGCGAGGAACAAGCGCGCGGTATGTCGCCCGCGCTGGTAGCTGCTTGTGCATGCATTATTTATACAAACCACTAAACCACCATTATCCCCGACATTGTATTCAAATAATAACATATTTACTGGAAATCGCAGAAATTAAACAAGACTTATATGATCCTAATAATTACATAGGTTCATTAGTTCGCCCCGGTTTGGTCGGCTCGGCTTGCGATGGCATCGGGTGCTGCGCGGGAGCCGCCGATAAGCGGGACAATGCGAAATACATTCAAAACTGTAGTTTCTATTGGAAATATGCAGCGATCGGTGAGCGCGCGATAAGGCCCGCGCACACGGCGCCGCATTATGCACATAATGTATGAGAGATGCGACGATACGCGCGACCACTGCGTGCGCATGCGCACCGTTAATCGCCCTGCACTGCAGACTGCAGCACTATGAATAAAATATGCACTACAGGCAGACTAGCCCGCCTCAATAACACGACTATGACGATGGTATGATTGTTTAATGTAAATAAACGCATGCGATGTGCCCCGCGATAAGCGGACAACATTTATTATTCCTGTGAAGCCTAGGATTTACTTATGTAAGCCTCGAATGCGCAATCGTTTATGAAAAACAGATTAAAACAATGAGGTGTCATCGTAAAGTACCACCCACACCTAACTGCGTCATTTTTTTCCGTTTATACTTTAAACGCTGGCGCAGTTCGAACAAAAGACAAGATAATATAATACCTGTAATAAGCCGGCACACAGAACAACGTCGAAGAAAATTAAATAAAACAAATAATTTCCCCGTAAGCCCTCTCTAAACAAGGAAGAGTAATCGCCTCGTGACACGAACGCTCAGAGACAATTGTTTGTTTTACAATAAATGGCGGTCGTTATAATCCGCGCATTTGTCTGAATGGGGACGTCAAATTAGTGTGGTGAGTGATGGCGTCACTTGTCAAGTGTCACGCGCCCACGCGACTATCGCTGGCTGGCCGCCGCCGTCGTCGCTAGTGTGCGCCGCGCCTTATCCGGGCCTCCTTAGCGTTGTTTATGTATTTCTTTATAGAGTTGATTGTTCGTAATTAAATCGAATGAGGTTGTATGTAGCGGAAGGTCTGCGGCTTTGTGTGGACTCGCCGGCTAACGGCTGTTTAATGCACGGATTAATGACTCGAATTCAATTATTTTCCGTCGTATTTTAGTGCGACGCACTATCTATAAATGTGGCATCGCTAAGCTTTTATGGTGAGAGTCATTAGGTAGTGCATTGCACGTACAGCTCATCCTTTGGTATTCAGTGTTTTACTATGTTCTATCTTATAGAACTGAATGCTTAATTTACGAACCTGTCACAGTATCAGAGATGAATAGAATTAGTAGAACGAACGAACGAATAGAATTAGTTGTGTTTCTAATTAACAAACTAAATAGATGGTGCTAAAAGAGAAATCTATGATACTCTGGCTTTGTCAAAAAAATAAGTAGGTACATATTATTATTTATTAAAATATTTTTTTTAAGAAAAGCCACTAAATATCCCTATGATCTTAAAAGAACCAACTCACGTTAGCTTTCAAACAAAAAAATATAAAAATCAGTACCTACATACGTTCAAAAGCTATGTTGCTTCAAGCAGGAGCACATACATACCTACTACAAAATTAAAACACCCCCTCTTTCTTAAGGAGCTAATTTATGTTGAAAGCAAACTATAGTCGCATTTGTCGAACAAAAGACATAAACGCGCGAGTGAAGCTATAAAACATTATTTGTGGATTAGGCCTTCTGTTTTAATAAGAAATAGATCATATATTTTAAAAAGATTTACCTACGTAATATTATTTTTTATTTATAAATTACTATAATTTATTTACAGAAACTAAACTGCTACATATTTACATAACTGTACATAATAATTATTTTACTAATACTTTTATTTTGGACTGCTTTTGGTGTTTCTTCAGCTTGGTTTTTTTTCTTACAATGCAATTGTCGAGTATGCGTGTAAAATCTAAATTAAATTAATTAAGTTTGCAGTGATCAATCAGAATGATACCGACACACCAGATTAATTAATTCTTTTGTAATTGCCTATGTCTGATATTACTACTTTCACTTTAGAAAAATGATTATCTTTGTACCTAATTGTAAAAGTAAAAGTACTTAAATTCTGACAACATAATCCCAATATTTCTGAAATCAAAATGATAATGAAAAATATTTTGAGATCTTTTAAACTATTTCTCTATCTACCTACATCACGTTATCTTTTTTTTATTATTATTATATTAAGTACTTTATAGTAGCATAGCTGAGTAAGGGCGCCCGACTAACTAATTTTTTATTATTATTTGTTAATTTTAGTATCTTTTCAGTAACTTTTAAAAATACTTAAAAAGCCAACAGTAATAGAATAATATTAGTCGTTTATAAGAGTTGCATTATGAGAGATAATTATTTAAATTGTATAGATACCAAATTAATAGCCAAGCTCCCGAGCAACTTGTAAGTAAAGTCACAAGCATCATCCAGTTAAAATATGACCAGGACTCATCGGGACCAGATAAATGCCAGGAGGCTGGCACGCGATGTGACATACTGATCGACCCACCCTGCCATTACACACATACAATCATCTAGGTATTTATAGACAACAACCGCACCGATAATCATAAAAATATGAACAAAAACATTTCAACCCAAACCAAGCAAAGTAACAGGTAAATAGTGCGTGAACACGCTTATCGATCTATTGATATTGCGTGTATCGATATCGATAGATCGTGCGATGTATCGATAGGTATCTGCGCACGATGCCTGATTGATGGCTGATACGGGTCAGAAGAAAGGTTTAGTAGAAAGGTTCTGTGTTTAGCTATCTGCGGTGGAGAAAGTCGTAGCAAAGGTATGCCTTTCGACATAAGACACACTGACGTTACTAAACTGACCTTTCGTTACTTTTAAGGTGACGTAACGATTTTATTTGTAGCTAACCTAACAGTTATACTTATGTTTTAAAAAAGAGAGTCAAAATAAAAGTCAGTTTTCATACTAAGTCTAAAACATTTTAAACTTTAGTCTGCAACAAAAGTCTTGGATAAGATCATCGACAGTCCAGCACATCACTAGTGGGCGCTGTCCGTCGCGTGACGCGCAGAACAAATCGTATCGAGCGATTAATTCAAGCGGTGCGCAGACGCATGTGAAACCTCTTCATTAATCTCCCTCTAATTGTTATTGGAGCCATCAGGCATGAGCAATGGATGGATTTGTTTGAATTAGTTGCTTCGGAAATTTTCAATTAATTTTCATTGTTATTTTGAACTGACGAATGAAATGGTTTTATGATCATGAATCATTATTTCAGTCAGTGGTTTCTTTTTGGCTTTGTAGGGTGATATTTTTTAAATTGGATAAACAGTTTTAAAGCTATTTGGTTAAGACTTTACTTTAAAGTCAAATAACTTTTGATACTGAGAGATACTTAAATGTATATTTTGAACATTGTGAAAGGTTTAATGACTTGATCTTGGAATTTTTTATACTCGTATGATGAAGCCAACCTCAATCATTATTTTTGTCAACACTTCACGCGTTCAGTGCTCAAGTTGCACTTGACTAAGTTGGATACAGTCGGCCATGGCAGCCGCATTACAAAATAGTAAGGGTAATCTAAAACGTTTATCATCAAACTTAATAATTTTAACAATAACCGACTCGTAAACCACGTAACTATTATCACGAAATCAAATCGATTGTGTCATATCGCAAAAGTATTTACATTACAGTTGTCTTGTTATATTACCGCGAGTGGAGCCATTAGCGCGCTCCACTGCTTCCGGACAGACAGACAGACTGGCTACAAACATATAATACACATTGTTTTATTGATGTGGTTGATTACATCACGGGTGTGGCGATGCTTGAGGATTAAAGTGACAGCGGAATAACTTTATGTATAGGTCATGCCATGTACAAAGAGCTTGGTCGGGGAAGTAGTGGGGGTATGTTTGCGCCTGTGTTCACTCGCTGACGAACCAATAGCACTCGCTAAATCAATGGTATGAAGTGCGCCGCAACACCTCTCCACCAATCATCGACCACGGAGCAGTTTGACAGCCACCGCTCTTTTTACGTGGCGCGACCTAAACCGGTGGTGATAGACGTCGACAGTCTAAAATCTTTTCTTCAGTAGGATCTCGAAAAACGGAGGCTCTTAAAACACTTCAATAATAATATCTCACATCTTCTGAACATCACAAAACATTACCATTTGTGTATAACTGTTCCATTCATTTTTAAATGTATAGATGTGTAGTGCGCAGGCGCAGACGGCGAGTCGAGTGCTTTAAGCCTTGTCCCAGTTAGGCTCACAGTGGACTGGTTGCTTTCTTTTAGTTTGCCTTTCTATATGTTTTATAAGAATTATCCATAAATCGCGTACTGTAGCTGAGCAGTTTTTCGCTTACCGATTCATTCACCTAGCATGTAGGTAAGACGAAACTAAAGTGATCCTTGAGGTCCGACCAAAATAAAATTATATATAATTAAATAATTTTTTCTTTCTTTCTTTCTCTTATTGAGCTGCTGAGTCGTAGCAAGCGATCCTTGCGGTCGAGGGCTCGTTAGCTTACTACGCCCCGCTCAGATTGGGTCAGCCCCTCACTGAGATTCTAATGGGGACAACGCCTTTGAGATCTCTATCTCAGAGTTAAAAGCCTCGTTGTTCGCTTATCGCTATGATTTGTGATGTCAATATTTTGAGTTTGATTTTAGACGCTTTTGTTCGGCCGAATGGTTCCGTAATTGATTTGGCTGGAGAAATGATGCTGACAGTGTTACTCAATGTAAACCGTACTTTAGTGTATTTTTTATTTTTTTTATTTTAAGCCTATTGTGTCCCACTGCAGGGCAAAGGCCTCCCTTCTCTTTTTCCACTCCTTTCTGTCTTCAGCGATAAGGGCCCATTCCTTTTCAAAAGTGTCCAGCTCGTCTCGCCATCTCCGCCTGGGCCTTCCACGTGGCCGTTGTCTGTCCGGGACCCAGTCTGATGCAGTTTTTGCCCACATCTGGTCTGACATACGGCTCACGTGTCCAGCCCAGTCCCATTTGAGTTTGGCGGCCTTTTGAACGACGTCAGCTATTTGTGTTTTGGAGCGCAGTATGGTGTTCTTAACACGGTCTGTAAGTTTGATTCCCAGAATACTGCGCTCCATAGCCCTCTGACACACCTCGAGACTGAACTTTTGGCTCTGGGTAAATGACCAGGTCTGTGCACCGTAAGTGAGAGTGGGAAGAATGCACATGTCCATGAGTTTCCGTTTTAAGGAGAGTGGTAATGATCCTTTCATTAGATGTTTCATGGACCAATAGCTTTTCCAGGCGTTTTCTGTGCGTCGTGCAACCTCTTTATCTTGTCTCGCCTGGAAAGAGACTATTTGGCCCAGATACAGATACTCATGGACATGCTCAATCTCTACACCCTCGACTTCAATTTTCCTCTTCGTGCTATTGGTTGTTAATGTTTTGAAGACTTCTTCTAAGGTGCAGGTAAAAAGCTTCGGAGATAGGGGGTCGCCCTGCTTGACACCTTTGAGAATTCTGAAGGATGGTCCGCTGGTGTGGATTTTGATTGCGGCTGTGCTGTTGTTATAAATGTTTTGAAGAAGTTGGATGTACGTGGGTTCTATTTCTTGATTGTTCAATGACTGAAAGATTGAAGAGTGAGTTATGCTGTCAAATGCTTTAGAATAATCGACGAATGCAAGATATAAAGGTAGTTTGAACTCAGTATGCTTTTCTATTATCTGGTTGAGTGAATGAAGATGGTCAGTTGTTGAAAGCCCGCGGCGAAAACCAGCCTGCTCAGGCGGTTGTTTAGAGTCTAATTTATTCGCTATGCGACTCTCAACAACTTTGATGAAGGCCTTGTATAGATGGGAAACAAGACTTATAGGGCGATAGTTTCCTAAATCTGATTTATCTCCTTTCTTGTGCACAACTACACTCCTAACTACACTTGTAACGTAGAAATACAGCACCAAAGTCCTTTTATAGGCACTCGGCACGCAAGGCAAGCCGTGAGGTCACTGCTAGTTTATTAGTTCTACGTATAGTAGGTATTATATTATCTATGGTTCTATTCATTTATGGTTTTACGAGTAACAACGAGCCAATTGCACTTGTTACGGAACTTGTCCCAAACTTTTACAATAGGTACCAATATTTTTACTAGTTTCTCTATTAAGCCATCGCTCGCCGTCCGAGCGAGAGATATACGCAGCGATCTCTAACTAATGAAGATTGCTGCCGCCTCCGACCTCGACTGTACCCACTGATTAATCACCGCGACTGTACACATTCTGACAATGAATAATCGACTCTATCACAACCCAGTAAGGTTACTGATCATCTCATGCATCCGGGGTAATCGAAAGATGCCATTGTTGAACTGAAAGCTGAACAATCTATCTTTATTCGACGTAAATAAATGATTTGTTCAAGAAAACATTTGTTTGTGTAATTTTTTGACGCGAATTTATCTGTAGCGCCGCGTGATGGAGGCGAATGGATTGCTTTGTGAGAATGAAAGTGAAGGAACCGCATTTACTAACCATTAGAGGTATTTAGATCATGCGCGGGCGCATTTTGACAAATGGCTGGACGTTGTAAGAGTGACACGCGCAACGCTTAGTAGTGTAACTTCGATGTTTGAACTAGCTGTGTCGCAATACACATTTCTTAATAACATAACATTGTTAAAATTATTACTTAATTAACTATTTCATACTGAAAAAATAGACCTTTAAAATCATTATTACATAGATACAAGGATACACTCACGTTTGCGAGCGATAAAACTATGCATTGTACAGTATGACAGACAGATATCTCTTAAAAGTCAGTTCGTATAAGCCAGGTCTAGTGATCATCATCATTTCGGCTCGGTTACACCCACTGCTGGTTATAGGCTAGTATAGTATTATAATTATTAGGTACCTGTGCTAGGCGTTTTCTTTATTACGTCATGCACTCCGATCCCTCACGATTCTAATCCACTTATTCTCTGGTCTTGTTTGTAATTTCAAACTATTTTATTTATTTAAATCCTTTCCACCACTTTAACTTCTCGAATAACGGAAAGCACAATTTCTCTATTTTATATAACAAAACAAGTTGAAACAAGTAAATAGTGTGTAATTACAGGCTCGTACATACCTCTGTAAGCACGCGGAGTAAACTGCGAAGTGGCGACATGCACTCAAGTGCTGTGAGTGAGGCGATCGCTACCTGCAGATAGCATCTCAGGAAGCAATGGATTAGGGAGACGGAGCACTGTTCTTGGACGTCATCTCTGCAAAAACGAACTAAAGTTTGCTATTTCTTGGACTAGAGGAGACTGCCCCTCATAACTTTTAGACTGGAGGATGTGTCGTGGGTTCAAATCCGGCGGGGCATCGATGGATTTTTCATCGCGAAAAATGTATACAAAAATTTAAAAAAAATTTAGGTATACGCATTAACACGAGCTCTAAACGGTCAAGTGAAACATCGTGAGGAAACCAGTTAGCTTTCTAATAGCGTCAATGGGTTTGCAACCTGTCACGTATGCAATGTTAACTTCTGCAAAATGTGGGCATGGTACGAAATATTTATTTCTAAATACCTCTGACTCCTTGAGACATCTTCAAAGGATCAAAAATAACTAAAAAGATCTGAAAGAATTTGACTACTTACCTTGAATACGGTCGTGATCATATTTTTTTATTTCGTTGTTAATTCTTATTTTTTTATTCTTTTAAATTTAAACTATAACTGCTAAGTTCTAAGATACGAACTAGTGCTAAGGATCAAGTCTCACGGCTCCACTGGATCAACCTGCTGTTTCGACACCAACCTGCGCTATTGAGAAACAGGAAACATTTGCCAATTGCGCAGTTTGTACCTACTCTTGTACTTTAGTGGGCACCCTTTTTAACCCCAGACACAAAAAGGGTCCATTTTATCGTTGTTTTCGGGGATTTTTCTAATAAATGTAATTTTTCATTTCATTTGGTCATGACATTATCTTCACAATGATTTTTTTGTTTATTAATAATGTTTTAATTGCTTGCGTAAAAAATAAGAAAAAATACTTTGTCACAAACCTGAAAATTATTTATAAATGAAATTGTAAATTAAATAAATAAATGTCTTTGAACATTTTACACGGCGTCATCTAGTCCCAAGCTAAGCAACTTAATGCTTGTGTTATGGTAACCAGATGACTGATATACTACTAAGATACTTACATTTTTTTGTAAATACATACAATATTAAACTTACATAAAAAAAAATGATATAAAAATTGTAAAAATGATGATGTTGTTACCGCTGTTAAAGACAAATCTAGTTCAAATAAATCGTTGCGCTGTCAAAATTAACAATCATCATTAGAAATTACAACTATCCAATACAGTTACATTTTTAATTAAGATTGCCCCAAACGTTACAGTTCCTACAACGTCACTGAATATGACATAGTAACGTTCAGGACGATGTCACCCTAACGTCACCGATATTATAGGAACCACTGTTGAATTATACGGATTTGATTTTTAATTCTTTATCCCAAGTCATATTTTCGATTAACAATGTCTCTTGACAAACTGTTCACTTTTTCAATTGTCTAGTTTTCTTGTGTAATCAACATTAAATCTTAAAGTAAATGTAAAAAGGCTTAATTTACATCAGGAGTTGACTCTAAGTGATAAAATTCGTGAATAAAAGTGACCGTGTCGTAAAGCGCGCGACGATTTATGGCCGCTCATAAATGGAGCATTCCATTGTACGTAATTAAAGCATTTACAAGCATCGTACGTGAAGAGATTCAGTTACTCGACAACTCTACAATTTGTCTCAGAACTGTTATTAGAAGATAAAAATGTTTATTTTTCACGAGCTTTAAACTTGTTTCCACTCTATTTTTTTCATTGCTATTATTAAAATTTAAGCGACACATCCTGATCAATTACGTGAGTAGGCTGTCATTTGGAAAATATACTCTTGGAAATTATTTCTTGTTAAATGTTTTCAATTCTGTTAAAACTTTAAATGGTACACAATGAACGTTTAATAGTTACATTACGAACATTTCTCTTTTGTGTTTATAATCCTGTGATTTAAATGGTGTGCGATAATAAATATACATAGGTATGTTATTTATCATTTATGCTATGTCTGTAATTGTAGTAAATGTCAACTATTTTAATGACAATCTGCCATACATTAAATGTCAGCCTCACTTCGACAGACAGAAACAAAGATTGAATAAGTTTCACTAATGACAGGTTCGTCCATCCACCTCGCGATAAATAACGCAAGCGTCAGTCATAACTAATGGTGACGTACGTTTAATGCGGAGCTGTCACGACCAGATACTTTTATTGAGGGTAATTGAAAATCCACGGCTTACCAGCCAGAGTAATTGGCTAAATTATAAGTTGTTTTACGACAAGAGATTAATAGGATCCACTTGAAATAACTCATTCGGTCACTTTCCAATGGAAAACTATTGATAAATTGATTAAATGTACAATGTGGAAGTTTTATTCGTTAAAATTCCTATTTAGAAAATACATTGGTAGTTGCACTTGCACACATGTAGCCCGTCAATAGGACATATAAGAAAGTTACAGTTGTCTGGTGATATCGACGGAATCAATTGTCCACCTGCTGTAATGTATTCGCTCGTGACAATTAGCGCTCGTCGCGGCGTGACGTCACGCGGGACATGCGCCGCTCATTAGCGCCTGTCCGCTGACCCCTCCCCCCCCCCTCGCCACCACTCCCCGTGACAAGTGTGCGGCGAGCCTTAGCGACACGCCGGCCGACAGTTACAGGAACTGTAATGTGGGGAGAAGTAAATTGGGTGGATTTACATCGACGCTGCTCTTGTAAGAGATGGCTAATTGGGCGTATGCTCGACAGAATCATTGTAAAAGCACATTGAAGTACTTTTTATTGTATTAAGCATTTAAGAAACTTATAGAAAAATATATCTATTTAAAACTTTTGCAATCAGAACACAATAATATAAAACATTTAAGTTACAATTGGACTAACCATCTGACTATAAAATGGTTTTATTTTGAAGCTAAATATCTGTATTATTTGGACAGTAAAATAGAAGAGAAAGTTTAGATTCCCAAATTAAAATGCTCACATTTTATCTCAATAGGATCATTCATCTCAATTCGAGCCATCACCGCAATCGATCGCTTGACTAACCGCAGATAGGGCCAATAACTAACCGTAGTGAAGACGGCCACAATAGACCCATCGCGCCCACGCGCCCCTGACAACGACTAAATGACCCGACCACCCCGACACCGATCAATGACGTCACGATTATGGTGACAGATACGGTACATGGTCAGTGACGTCACAATTATGGACCATGAGCATTTTCACGTCACAACTATACTATGGTGACTATGAGAAACTCAAAGTCAAAATGTCTTTATAATAATAATAATAATAAAATAGTTTATTTTGTGCCACAAACATAATTTATTCAGATCACTTGGAATTATACCTATAAATTATGCTTAGATAAACAGAGTATTTAGTTCATCACATCTAATTAGGTACCTCAATAGCCAAAGTTTAAGGTTTAGATTGGGTTATTAGAGACTATTTACGATGGACCAATAAGATTGTGATTTAAATTTGTCTTCTCGTGTACCTACCTGCTAAAATATATAATACAATCATTAAGTTACTTAGCTTGGGAATAGACGTTGTGTAAAATGTCCATCAATTTTATTTTGTTTGAATGTCCAAATTTGGAATTAGCTGACAGTGGTCACCAAGTCATCAGAATTGTAACGGAAAAAGTTGATGTGAAGCGACACGCGTGGAGAGGCGTGACATCGTGACGACACCGTGACGACACCGGAACGTAATTAGTTGGGAGCCGCTAATCTAGTAATTATGCACTATTGTTTTGTTTCGGCGCGATTGACTGATGGAGTAGTTAACGCTATATTATTCATGATTGGACACGTTACGTTTATTTTGAAGTTAGAATATTTCTTTTTTCGCAGTTGTGTTTATTTGGAGAAACTGTTTAACGTGATGATTATCCGGCTTGAAAGACCAATTCAAAGAAAGCAAAAAATAGTTTATATTTTAAAAAGTATTGGCCTTTTTAGTTTATTTATTAAAACTAATTTTGATGATGGTTATAATCAAAGAGAATAAAATCACTACGTTTAATAACATGACATGTTTAGAATTTAATAATTTGTCTACTGTTTTCAAAACGTGATGAGCACGTGATGGATAACCATTCCAATTACCTCACAATCAAACCAAATCAATCATCTATTGAAACAAACCAGCGAACAGATAGACATGTCACTCAGTCGTGAGGTAAGCCTTAGATGTATGGCTATTCACAGAATGGCCACTAACGGTGCAATAATTGTTAATCAACCTGCAATTGGAGAATCTTCTGGAAGTTTCCTCGTGGCTCCACAAACACAAGGAGTTAATGAAATCGCGATTGGCGGACGAGCGAGTAATGGCCGCGACGGCATCGCTTACATTTTAAATTAAATCTATTATTTCTTGAACGGCTTGCTTCCCAACTATACCTCGATTTTCTGCTTAAATAAATATGCCAATAAAACTTTCACTGCTTTATTTCAACGGGATAGGATTCAAAATGTAATGGCAAGTTGGCGGAGCTGACGATGATCAGCCTCTTTCACACGACACCCTGACCCGGCTCGACCAATATTTTATTTTGAAAGCATTTTTCTTTGAAATGTAACCTTTACAATTCAAGCGAAGAATAAAGATATTAACTCTTTAATATTCACAGAGATGATTTTCAAATTAGTAAGTACCTACCTACCTAAGTATGTTGGTAAGGTACTTACTTTATGTTTAAGTAATTAAAATTGATTGAACGTGACTTCAACTTATTTACTTCCATTTAGAACTGACTTTTGTAAAAAACGAGTAAGTATAAAACATTGAAGTAAAGGTCCATTGAGCTGCATTGCGGTCTCAATTGCCCAGTCTCAATAGTAGGTACCTACCTACAGCATAGCGATCGTACGTTATGGCACGATCGCGGAACAAATCGCCCGAGAAATCGCACGACCAGCCTCTACGGTGGCCAATCATAACATCTCAATATCACGTGATCAGCCACCGTGACGTCCAATCGTTGCCGCTGATGTCGCTCATTGGTCGGTTCCGCTCGCGTCACAGCACACAATGCGCGCTGAAATATGAAACTTTTACCGCCATTTTGCGCACCTTTAGCAAAGGGGATAAAAAGCGCTGTAAAGCTAATTAATTTTAGTGCTGCAGCCTGGTTATTGTGGCCAGAGAGCACGTCCGTGATTAATCGAGCCATGGCTGACCTTACACAGATATATTGCGAGTTCCAGAGCATAATACCTACTATGTTCCTATTTTGATTGATTCGAAAACTGTTAGCTATCATTACTATCATAATAAATTTGCTTCCTTACGTTGCATTTAGATCAGTATATCTTCTAAGGAGTTTCGCTGATGTTACAATGATAATGCATTGTCATTGTCACCAAAACTTAAAAACTGTAAATACCAAATTTCAGTCTAATGGGATAACGACAAGTCATAAACAATAATGATACGGTTAACTAAGGATAAGCTTGTAAAAAGAGTGCGAAGTAATTCTGAATAAATGTTTTCTACAGCTAATTCAATTCAGTAAAATAGTTGTAAACTTAGTAGAACAATTAGTCTGCTATCTGATCTGGCGAACTAATCGGGAGCATTGTGTGCGCGCGCGCCGATACCACACCGCGGTAGCCGACACAATACCGAACTGAGACTCGCCTTTGTCACTAACTAGGATGTTAGTCGTCAATGCTAAATAGCTGATCTGCATTAATTATTATTTAACATCATCTCCTTGCAACCTTTCACGTATGGAAAAGTTAACTTCTGCAAAAAGTGGGCATGTACCAAATATGTATGTATTTGGACATACCTCTGACTACCCCCTTAGACATCTATAAAAAGATCTAAAAATTGCCTAATGATCTGAAAGAAATGTCTACCGCTCCCGGGAAACAGTCGTGATCATATTAACATCATCTCCTTGTTGCTTGTATTCTTTTATAGCACATTATCTTTATTTCATTCCTTCTTTATCGGTCATTATTTCATAAGAAAGAAGAGAAAAAGAAAGAAAAATCATTTATTCTGGTAGGACCTCAAGGATCACTTCAGTTTCGTCTTACATTCTAGGTGACATACAACCTTCTCACTTCCCCGTCTTAAGCATTTAAGACGGGGAAGTGAGAAGATCTAAAAGAATTAGACTGTTTCCTGAGAATACTGTCATGATCATTATTGCATATTTACTTTACTTTCTTTATCTGTCAGATACATAAGTAACCTCCTACCTACATATCCATATCCGTACCGTATACATCTATATATTTTGTCTTGTTATTTAGCATTATTCTAAATGATGTTCTATATTCAACATCAATAATCTAGTTTTGTGTTCGAAAATCAAATCGATAGTAGTCTCTGCTGATTGCTATCAATTTAGATTTCAAACATGATTGTAAAGACTGGAAAATCCAAGTCAAAAGCCTTACATAATAAAAGCTGTATAAATGAAATGGGACAGGTAACACCTGTCCCATATAAATAGAATATCACACGAGTCAGATATTATTGATCGTGACGTCACGCCAAAATCCGCCAAATTAGTTTACGAACCTTTTGATTATCGATTTCGATACAAGATTTCATTATCTTATATCTTCGTATATCTTAAAGTAATTAAAACAGTATAAATGGTTAGATGGTAGTGAAACTTCAGTAGTAAAGTACTACGATTAGGTTCTGTGGCGAGGCGGAACGCGGGGCTGGGGGGTGGGGTGGAGGGGGTCGCGGGTCGAGCGACCACCAGCGACGCGATAACAACGACAACATAATCGGCCATCGATACGGCCCTAAGCCCGTATTGTACGGCTTATTTAGTTATTTACCTCCACATTATGTTTGTTTACATTCTAATAACTTCCATCGACGTATGAAGTTACAGAATGTCTTGATTTTTTAAATGGCTCTTTTGTAGGTGGTCGGTATAAACACGCTCTAGTGTAGGTAAATAAAAGCTTCGTATTTTCTTTCTGTTATTTTTGTACGATAGACATTTGTCAATCGCCTCTGTCCGTGGATCAGCAATAGAGGCAGTTTAGATAGCAATCGCATACCAGACCGGCTCATACATTTTAATCGGCGTCGTCCTATCGCTCGTTCGCTCGGACAAGTTGTCACAATTACAGAATCGGCGCATCACTAGCGATCGCTCAGGATCGCTCGGCATCGCTATCGCGCGCGATCGCGAGACCGTTTTGTCGCAAGATATTTTTCCAATTTAATTGACGATGACACATACTGACTACTATATAACCTGTGTAATACCATAGTAACTGTTATCCAATCTGCGTGGAACTGGTACTGTGGCGCTGCCATCGATCGGCCGAGATAAGGATTATGAAGTTAACGAGCTGGTGACATAATCATTATTTCTGTGAAACCATTCAATTTATAATCAAGATTTTATACCTCCTTGATTATTTAATTTTGTTATCTTGAACTAATCGAGGGATCTGTAAAGCAAAACGCAGAAGACAAAATATGGTTAAATATTTACTTGTCTAAGTAATTATTATGACGAGCCTGTAAAAGCTATTGACTCTGAATGTCTACCTTGCGAGCTTGCTTTAATATGTTCTAACATGCGTTCTGTCTCATATAAATAAAGGTAAAGGTGTAGGTACCTATTCTACAGAACATTACAAAATAACCACTAGACATTATAATAACACACGAGAAATTAACTTACGTAAAAATATCGTTGATTTATATACGACAGTATTTCGATTCTTCCGGAGAATCTGCATCTGGGAATGAATATGGTCACTCCTTGCGGTCGCGTCTCACACACGAATCCTGTATCTAAGTAGGTACATTTTTCATAACCAAATAAAAATCACCCTTCTAAATTCCACCAAAAAAAACTGATGTCCAACTTTTTGTACATCTAGCTCCATGACAGCATGATTTGAATCTCATCAAAAACGGTGCGTCAGAACTCCTGTCAGCTTGATTTAAACAAATGAGTGTGGAATGCGAGGGGGCTCTATTTCTTGTTTGCAAAAAATTACCGCATCGGGCGTCCCGGGTCGGTCACACGCATGCGCAGCTGCGGTACTTATGAAGCTTTAGACTTAGATAGTGAACTATGACATTGCGAACACACTTTAAAGATATTGTATAATATAAGATAGTGTAAGGTGAATTTATATAATATACAATACCACAGATGATAATAATACTATACTAGACAATACTGATGATTTAGTTAAACGCTTGAATAACTAAAATTACGCAATAACTTAAAGTTGGTTTAACCTATATTTATGCAATACCTTAAACTGCAAGTGTACAAGTGCCCCCACAAATAAAGTTGAATAAAGTAACTCTCCTATTGTCCGACGCGAACAAGTAACAGGGCCCTTACTCTGGAACAACGAAAAACGAAGTTTCGTGACAATTTTCGGGGTCAGCTTATGTTGGTGGATAGTAAATTCGTAATAGTTCACCAACATAATTAGAACCCTAAAATTGTCACGAAACTTCGTTTTTCGTTTTGCACAGTAGCAGGGCTGATTAGTCAGTTGCTTGTTCGCGCCGGACAATGGGGCACGCCCCCGGGGGCACTTGTCATCTGTGCCCCCCTCGTGTCACCCTAGGGGCAGTAAACTAACCACTTGTTTGATTATTGCTATCTGTTTGGAATTGTGTTTTCATGAAAGGATAAAAGGGTTTTTGTAAGCATAAAATGTGAACACAACTCTATTCCCACAGTGCTGTGTGCTTTATATATATTTTTTACCCATTTTAAGTCCATAGAAAATGACCAAAAGGGTAGTCAGAGGTGTGTCCATATTTTACTTGGTACATGCCCAAATTTTGCAGAGGTTAGCTTTACATTTGATAGTTTGCAAGCCCATGGACGCTACTAGAAAGCTAACTGATTTCCTCTCGAGGTTTTATTATAAGCTCACATTATTTTATGGTAATCGTCAATCTTCTTTGTTAATTCACTGTTACGAATGATTGTGAAATCAATTTTATTGACAATCGAACTTCCATAGACAGTTCATATTTTTGTAATTCATCTAAAGTTGGATATCCAATACTTTATTGATTTCAGAGATAAATAAATTAACTCTAAGAAAAAACAGTATTCAGTTACAGAGCAAGAGTTAAACTTCTGAACTGGATTTATCTCTCAACTACTAGCGTGACCATAAAAACCAAACAGCAGTTAAAATATTGGAGAAAATACGACTGATAAAGTAAGTTGCGCAGTAAATTAAATTCAAATAAATCCGTAAACATAAATAAGCAGGATTAAACTATAAATCTCTGCGTGACCCGCGCGCGTCCACTCTCGCCAGTACACTCACTCTCTCCCTCTGACCTGAGGATTGATTTTTTTTTTCGGACAAATTTTTATTTTAAGTGGTCTTCCGGACCTTTATAACTTCACCGGGCTTTGGCATAGGATTGATTCACATAGTTTTGATTTGATAATGGTGTCTATTTAGATGTCGCAAAAACGAAACTAAACTTATTTGACAGCACTAATTGATGCCATCCTTTTTATTTCGATCGTTATGAAAGGGACGGCAAAATGTTATGTTTATTTTGTTTATTGTCGGTAGGTATCTAAATCGACGATAATTTTACGTGAGTAATTTCCCGTGTGCTATTATAATGTTTATTAAATAGTTGTTTATAATTTACTTATAAATGTATAATATTTTTTTCTTATTAAATTTTAATAAACTTGTGAAAATGTACCATTTTTTAGAACGCAGAAGAAAACAGCTGAATGTGGCAGCGTGTTGTAATGTAAGCTTCGCTACTGTGCCGCTATACTCATACTGTGCGCGTCCGCACGTCTCCGTTCGGCAAAGTCTTTGATTAGATTATCAGCTCTTTAATTGGACTTTACAATTTTTCGAGTCGACTTTTAGGGTTGTTCCTAATCGGAGCTGTCAATTAAAAGTTATCGATAAACTGGCAGCACTGAAGTATCGATCAGCGCGATGTTAATTACAGATACGAGATGAGAGCTCTTAGATATCGATGGAACAGCACTTTCGAATTTGTTGGTGTTGGCTGACAGGCGGTGGGGGGGGGGAGTGAGAGGGGGGAGGGGGGGTGCGATGCGGCACCGTACGACTGTATTCCCAAGATGCGGAAGACAATTTTTTTAGATCTTTTTAGTAATTTCAGATCATTAGAAGACAGCTAAAGGGTAGTCAGAGTTTGCAAGCCCATCGACGCTATTAGAAAGCTAACTAGTTTCCTAAAGATGTTTTCCTTCACAGTTTAGAACTCGTATTAAAGAGCATTTATATATTTCGAAACGAAAATCCAATAATGTGCTGGGTTTCGAACCCACGACCTTCGGATCTAAATTAGAGGAGCTATCGGTCAGCGCGGCTCTTTTCGGTTGAAAGGACTAATAACTTGAAATTATTTCATCCAATCTTTGAGGGAATTCGTGAAATTCAGATAAGAATAACACCGTTTATAGCGATCGATAAAGATAGGTCCACTAAAATGTCAATGCTCCAAAATGTTATTGATACGTTAAATTAACATTTTATCAAACATCTCTTAAAATATCCAGCAACTATTTATACACTATCTGGATTTTTTTAAATTTGTAATTTAGATTGGCAGCACTTCAACTCAGGTCAAAGGCTCCACAACGTCTGTTCAATAAATATTACCTAGAATCCGACCTAGAATTCATCGGCTAAGAACTAGATTTATAATTATTTATATAAAAACCTCTTCATTACCGATTCATGCATTTCCATAAAAATGTTAAATGTTCTATGAGTATTTGGTTCTATTTAATTTAAAAACCATTTTATTTGAGATCTATTTCTAATAGGCACTTAAAACGATTTAATTTGGAATGTATTTACAATGGGCACATAAAAACTGGTTCTAATTAATATCGACGGGTTTAATGTAAGCCGGGCGGGTGCTATAAATCTGGTGAGGTTGGTCACCTCGCGCGTCAGGCGTCAGGCGGGACTCGGGACAGCGGGGCTGTGTCCTTCGCATACATCTGTCTGCTATCAACTAGAACAGCCTAAGGACTAGCGATCATAGTAAATAAATAAATAAATAAATAAATATCCCTGGACATTCCACACAGCGTCATCTAGTCCCAAGTTAAGCTTGTGTTATGGTAACCAAATGACTGATATACTACATAAATACCTTTTTTTCGTTGTATATACATACATATTATACATAGAAAACGAATCGAAAAGTCGCAATCAGAAGTGTCAAATCAAAGGAATAGCGATTATAGAAATAGAATTATGTAGTGTGTGTCACTTGGCTACGCCGGGCTCACAGATACTAACCAGAGGCTTGGATCTTTTGATTTTTTTTTATCGTTTTCGGGCTGAACCCGAAAATTGTCACGAAACTTCGTTTTCTTTTAATCCAAGTAGGGCCTCTTACAAACACTTTGTTTCTATTATCTTTCTATCATCACTATTCATTTGATTGAACACTCCTGTCGCATCATTTTTCGTCATTGAATGTACATATTGTTTTCCGTCTCTCACACTCAGAACTATGCATGAGTAGGTATAGTAACTCACTCACCCATTGTTTGTGAACCATCATACGAATGGATCCATTCCCTCACGGACCTCAACCTATCACGTTTTTCTAAAATTAAACAGAATTATGTGATTAAAGATTACAACGGTCCATTATAGATTTCTTTGTTTGGTAATAAGTAGATTAATGAGCGGCGGAGTCGTGCGCGCGCAGGCGGCCTAGCGTCCTAGCGGCCTGCGCGTGCGCACAACATTAACTTAATTATACTAATGAATTAGATTACCCTCCCGTTGTCTGGGAGAGAGCCGTGTGGATCTTTGCCAAGGTGTTCATTAACTTCGTAATTATACGAGCGTTTAGTTCTAGATTCTAAGGAATGTTAAAAGATCCAATAAAATCCTAGACCGAGAAAGGACGCGACAGTGTGACGCTTATTTCTCATGATTCCCTCTTCCTTCTGATTTGTAGCGTAAGCATTTTCAATTACTACATTGATGGTCGTAGCTGCTCTAACTTAAGACATAGGTATTTCTGTGCTTACGTAAAGTTGTAATCTGCAGTTGAATTTAGTGGTGCGTCTATAGTTCGTTGGACTGATTTTTTTATTAATTCGATTGGCTGGATGATTTCTTAAATTGTCGTTTGCACATTACATACTAGTTATTTTGTTTAATAACATTGATATTTTCTTAAATGATAACATTCTTTTAAAAAATGTTTATATGTAGGTGTGAGTAAACATGCCTGTCCTTGTGTAATCTTCATGTTACCATGTCGGCTGTACTTACAGATAATTTTATTGGTGAATAATTAATCATCAGATTTGTCTAACTGTTCATTTCCCCACGTGTCGGAGCGCGAGCCTAGTCACGGCATTACGCGTCGTTAATGATTTACATAATATTGTGTATGGTCGATTTGTACGCATTAGCTTCAACACGCTCCGATGTATCGCGTCTGTAATGTCTGATTTATGCTGTCGCTCTCCGGCACAATACGCCGCCCTAGCCCATGCTGTTACAGCTGGTTCACTCCACACATAAAGCGTTTACTGTCTACCCTCAGCCTCCTCTGAAAGATGATGTCATTACATAGTCCAGTCAATGCGGTGGTGTGTGTTTTTCAGAACTAACTGCGCATGATTTTCTCCGCTCAAATGTGCTTTTTTTGCAAACGTCACTTGAAAACTTAGTTTGTTATAAGGGCAAATCATATACCTACTTAAATGATTATTAAAACAAATATTTTAAGCCTTTATTGAAACAGCTATCTTCTTCCCATCTGTGTCTTGAGTGAGTCCCATAAATAGCGGTAATCTTCTTGTGTCGATGTGGCGTACGAGAAACAATTAGTTAGCAGTGAAGGGAAGTAAATGATGGCTCTTATCCGACATCTCCGTGTCGCCTGACCCGCGGGCCCAGCGGCTACGGCGGTGAGCCTGATAGTACCATCGCTCATGGCTTGCTTTATTGACAAATGTTTATAGAACAAATACGGGCACTTAAAATATGTGTGAGAATGGAGAACATTCCTGGCAGAATATAAGGCAGTGGACATACATAAAAAAGCTGGAAACCTATTTCGCATAGGTACCCCAAATAAGGAAGAGTTCAAAAGAATGCCCGCTGACATTGAATAACTGTAGAGGCACTATAGGAAGAAGAGAATGCAGTAAGTGCTGAAATAACAAAAAGAAAACATAGAAGAAAAATAATTTATAATATTTCAATTAGTGGGATAATAACACGAAGATGAAGATGATTAGGGAATTAACTTACTAGGTATGGGGTGCTACAGTTTTATTTATTTGCATATGCAATAAAAGGTTTTGTTTAAAAGTAAATTCTGTTATTTAAATAAATAAATAAATATCCTTGGACATTTTACACGGCATCATCTAGTCCCAAGTTAAGCAACTTAATGCTTGTGTTATTGGTAACCAGATGACTGATATACTACTTATATACATTTTTTTTTGTAAATACATACTTTTTATAGATAGAAAAACATCCAGACCCGGAACAAATATCTGCAGAACATGCAAACATTTGTCCCGTGGCGGTAAAAATACATAGAAACTGGTAGGTAATCATCTACATATCTATAACTGCAGATTTTTAATTTCAAACTAAACTTTTCATCAAAACTACCATCACAATGAGTTCTCTACAAAACAAAAACAAACATAAGATAAAATGAGAAAAGTCATGACAACTTAATACCTTACCTTATTATTGCGGACAATTGCCCGCTCTCCACTAATCCTTATCCAAACAGACATTGTCCATCTGCACGTGCATTATACATACAGACATGTGTCCTGTGCTTCACCATCGTCGATGTCCCCTCGCTGTGGCTATTTTTTGTGCCATCTCCAGTTTGTAGTTATTGTGTGACCCCCTAATGTTGCCCTAATGATCGCTTTGTCTAATTAATACGCATACAGTTTTAATCTCCACGTTGATGTATAGTACACAATTGTACACAATGAACTACTTAAATTCTTTTTTTTTTATCGATTTTGGGAGATTATACTTCCATTTATGTTTTATGAATTTGTTTCCTTCAAATAAGCAAGTGTTTGTGAAGCGCTCGTGACGAAGCTTGCTAAGAGGTTCTTGATAGATCGTCGAAGTTAAGCAACGTTCTGAGCGGTCATGGATGGGTGACCGCAAGTGGCATTTATATCTGAGCGCTTTCGTGCTTCGGAGGGCACGTTAAATTGTCGGTCCCGGCTTTTAAAGTCGTTAAGCCATGACGGAGGCCTTAAGGCGGCCTAAAAACTCCATCACCAGAGTTGGCCACTTGCATATACGAACTTACTCGTACTTACTTTAGCAAGTGTTTGAAAATTCAATACATCAAAATAACATGAATGTTAACTTGACCGTTTACTTATGATTGAACAGACACCAATAACTTCTAAAGTATTTGTTGTGTAATACATATATATAATATAACTCGTTATATCTCATCATAATATTTCCAGCAGCTATTAATAAGCCAGAGGTAATCTGTTTGACATTTCACCACAATTTGTCTTACTTTACATCGGCGCCTTTGAAACGGTGACCGTCACCTCACGAACACATAATGAGTTATTGTGAGCAAACAGCATTACTCGCGTTAAGTCCACGTGTCGGTCACAATAACTGAGCGTAACGTAACTTATAGCGGGAACTGTTTCCTCTAATAAGGATTTATCGCGTTGCGTGCGCACGCGCACCCAATTCGATTATTAGAGAAATATTGATGTCTCTACACTAATCCTTTATTAAACAGACTGTAAGTTACGGAACTTTTTCTCTGGCATTAATATATTGTACTAAACCATTTTTGTAGTTTAAAGAAAGAGATTTTTCGTGTTAATAATTTTCAACCGCTCAGTTAAATAACGATTTGTAGTTGTATCTATCAAAAAAACATAAAACAGATAGAGTAACAGAAATACATTTATATTTTGTAGTAAATAAAATAAAATTGGTCATATCAGGTGTAAACGGCCTGTTACGTTATTTCGATAACGAATGCGGCTCTCATCGGAAATTAATGCACTTAGGCTGTGTAACAGTTAGGCAAACTGTGAGCGGCCGACTGAGTTTGCGGTGTGGTGGTTTAGTACGCCCTTCCATATAATTTGAAATGGAGTGTCCACAGTTTGCTAGTTTGCGCTCACTTTACGCAGTTTGCAGCGTTACGCGCGCCGACTGCCTCAGTTAGTGGCCGACTCACAGCAAAACCGGTCCCAGTCGGCGGCGGCGATATGGCGAAAATTTATCTGAGTGTGCAGCTAACTTAATTTTCAGTTCGCCACAAATTTGCGGCTCATTCAGTCGGCCGCTAACAGTTTGCCTACTGTGGACACAGCCTTATTATTTGTAATACGGTTGTGTTGTATGTACGCGCATTTACATAACGATTTGTTTGGATGAGCGTCCCGTCCCGTCCGCGACGCGTCATGCAACTCGTAGATACAAGGAGATCAGAGATTGCACAACTTTAACGTGTTCACTGCCTACACACGTGGCATAGTTGCGCGCTGTCGGCCACGCTCCACTCCTTCGGTAGACGACCGTGGTAGCCGCTCCTGGAATAGGTTAACGTATTCGCTGCCACTCCTCTTTTATGTCCTTCGGCTCGGCCTGTAGAACTTCTATGTAGTAAGTAAGTAAGTTCATATGAGCAAGTGGCCAACTCTGGTGACGGAGTTATTCTATGTAGTGGCACTGCACTTTTGATAATGTTTTGTACTTTAAGCCGTGGTTCTAATAAAATATTCAAATTAAGTGTTAAAATAATATTTAAAAGTCCAATTCCTGTCTTTCTTTCTTTCTTTAAAGCTTGAAAATTTTACACGAATGTTTTGTTACTAATTAATATGAAGCTGATGATCTTTATTTATTTTATTTTTATATCCTGCAGTTTCTCCATTATCCAAAATACATAACTTTACCTTTTTATAATATTCAATCAATACACCTAACGGGAACATCAATGAGCTAATCATAGACTCTAAACGTTTGCAATAAAACCCGCCATCAAACACGTGGAAATACTCAACAAAAGCCCTAGAAGATAATCATCTCACTAAAATATCGAAAGACAATAAAAATGACGTTAACTGGCGCCATTAAAGTTAAATATCTCTGAGTCGGAGATCGGACGACGTTGACGAGCTCTCTGCGACGTTGACGAGCTAGTGACGACCATCACTAGCTTAATAACTAAGTAAATAGTAAAACTTAACGATTAACTTCATTGATTTGTCTTAATTGAACTCATGCCAGGTTAGAACAATTAGTTATGCTTAATGACTGTCATACATCTTCAAAGAAACATAAATGTGTAAAGTATCGTAAAAGTGACGATATAATTTATTCCATTAAATTTTTTAACAACTTTCACCCACGACTACCCTCGACTAAATTGTATTAAATGGACACTACTCTACAATCTACATTTGCTCAAAGTTTTATCTAAATTGGTTTACTGGTTACGACTTGATTAAACCGCAAACATACCACCTTACAGATAAGTAAGTAAGTAAGTTACTTTTTTACTTACCTTACAGATTAACTAAATCAATAGGATTTTTATTCATTTTAGTAAAAACAGCATTATCCATTTCGTAGTATTAACAAATCTAAGCGTGCAGACAGCGAAAAGAGACTTTGTTTTGTTATACTATGTAGAGTTAAAAGAATAACACCTAAAGTAGGTCTAGGTACATGTCCATGTTCACACATGATCGTTTTCAAGTCGGAGGCATGTAATGTCAATCCAGCAATTAATTGAAATTCCTCGACACATTGCTTGCCGCTTTCGGCTTAAACGCTCTATCGAGTGGCGCACCTTGTACGGAGCCGCGGGACCAATCGAACCAAGGGGAGATGGACACTTTTTATACAGAAGCATAACAAGGTACTGAACTGTTATTCTCCTACAGTTTAGGCTTCTTATGTGTGCCTGTCAAGAAATTATGGAGTAACAGTAACGATTAGTTTGTTGTTTGAGGTTTTACTCATAGCGTTAATGCGTACAGTTACTGGCTCTGTAGGTACCTCAAAGTAGTCAGGGCATTATTTTTTGTATACCTTTATTTCCCTAAACCCATACAAACAATCCTCGTTATAAGACTTTTTTGACACAACGACTTTTATTAGTTCTTTACGAATGTAGTATCTAAGAAAATGTTGATGATTTGTGTAAATGCGAATGTTATAAAAAGAGCGTATACCTACTGAGATGAGGAGTGGTGGGTTGTGGCAAAACGAAACATGTAGGTATTAAGACCATTAGGTTTTCATAAAAAAGTGTAGGTACATGGTAGAGAGATGAGATGTAAGTATATCGTAAGTAGGTGATAAAAGGCTCTCCCCTTGTCTCCTCCTACATCCTCTTTTCTCATAAGGGTGTAGTCAGGTGAGTAGAGCCCGCGCTACCCACGAAGGCTGCTCGGTAATGTAATGGCTGCCTTGTACGGCGACATCGTCTCGATGCTACATCGAGCGGATCACTTGTTTAGGAATCATTACAAGTTACATAGACATTAGGATTGTCTTACTCCAAGCATTATTGCATTCAGGCTTCATACCTTTAGGAAGGTATTTTTGATTAACATTTTTTTGCTATTAATGACGTCTTTATTTTTTCCCGATTCCTGTATTTTTGAGATCATTTTACTGAGGCCTTTTTACCAATCATCATCATTAACTCTCTTGAGCGTCAAGTGCTCTTAACATTAAACGCTATTACTCTCAGTTCAATGGTATTTTTTTTAATCAAATGAAAATGGAAAATCACGATTACTATTTAAGTAAGTAAAATAAAATGACAATCAAATATTTTCGCAAGGTGCTCCCTTGTCTAACTGTGCGTGAGTCAGCGTGCGCAGGCGCATCTACTAATCTAATTAATATTTATATGTGCGCGGCGCTCGTGGGAACTCACGCGCATGCTTATTTCACATTCAATAATTATGATTCGTGTTGTGACTCAATTTGTCAATTGACATACTTGTGTTGATTAGTTTAGATCGTAGTTTTAATATTAGCTACAGATTGTTTACAAACTGCTGAGTCATAACGTGACATGACTGCGTTGTCAATATGGTTTGACAGTTAGTAAACACAAGTGGCAAAACTAAAAAACGGCAATTTTCTGTACTCTCATTTCTGTTCATAACCATCAGAATCTTTATTTTTATGGGACCTCTGGAGTACACTTACTTGTACACTTTGAAACATTAAATATTTTTTTTAAATCGGTTCATTATGGACGGAATAATCTGCGAAAATAAAAAAACATACAGGGGAACATAGAACCCCGCTAGTTTTTAAATGTCGGTTAAAAATCAACCGTGAAGAAAATCTGTTCTAGTTAATCAATATATATAAAACAATAAGCATTTTTCTGCAATCAACGCACAGACCAAACCGCTGAAGCTATGAAGCTGAAATTTGGAAGGTAGCTTCCTTTTAAAACAAAAGTGAGCACTAAGAAGGGATTTTTCGAAATTCCACCCCTAAAGGGTTGAAAAGGGATGAAAACCGTTGTATGCAACTTTTTAATGCGTGAAGCGATTTTCTTCAAACTTGGTTTAAATATGGTAAATGATAAATAAATTTACATGTTAATCAGAAATTAAAAAAAAAAAGCCTGATAAGGGGTGAAATGGGGTGTCAAAGTTTGTATGAGAACTTTTTAATGGGTAGTTCGATTTGCTTGAAACTCGGTTACAACACTAACAATGCAAAATAAATATATACGTGTTTTAGGGTTTTTCGAAAAAAACCCTTTAAAAGGGTGAAATGCAATGTCAAAGTTTGTAGTGAAACGTATTGAAGGGAAGCGCGATTGGCTTGAAAATCGGTTTGGATACTAAAAATACAAAATGGTTGGACACGTGTTTCAGGAATTTTCAAAAAATACCCTAAAAAGGGGCAAAAAGTGGTGTCAAAGGTTGTATGGAAAATTTTAAACGGGCTTAGCGATTTGCTTGAAACTCTGTTGCTTAAAAAACAAAATAAATAGACACGCGTTGAAGGGTTTTTCCAAAAAACCCTTAAAAAGGGTGAAATCCGATGTTAAAAGTTTTAAGTGAAATGTATTAAAGCGAGGTGAGATTGACTGGAAATTCGGTATGGATACTACAAAATAAATGGGCAATTGTTTTAGGGTTTTTCGACAAAACCCTTATAAAGAGTGAAATTCGGTGACAAAGTCTGAAGTGAATTTAAACGTATTAAAAGGTGGAGCGATTTGTACGACAAAATCAGTTGTAACGCTTAAAATACAAAATAAAAAACCTTTAAAGAGTGAAACGCGGCGGTTTTTAAAGCAAACATTAAAGCTCGCTTCGCTCGCCCGGTAGCTTCTTAAATATTTTGCAAGCAAATTTATCTGTGTCAGACGATAGAGTATGAACCGAACAACAGGTCAGCCTTAGCTATAAGCAAAATTAAGAATCAATGACGCATTTGTGTAAAAAAAAATCGGCTCGCTACGCTCGCAAACTTTGAAGCTCGCTTCGCTCGCCCGGTAGCTTCTTCAATATTTTGCAAGCGAATTTATCTGTGTCAGACGATAGAGTATGAACCGAACACCAGTCAGCCTTATCTATGAGCAGAATAAGCAAAAATAAGAATCAATGACGCATTTGTGTAAAAAAAAATCGGCTCGCTACGCTCGCAAACTTTGAAGCTCGCTTCGCTAGCCCGGTGGCTTCTTCAATATTTTGCAAGCGAATTTATCTGTGTCAGACGATAGAGTATGAACCGAACAACAGTCAGCCTCAGTTAGCTATAAGCAAAATTAAATACAAATACAAATTGTTTATTTAACAATTTGTATTTGTATTTGTATTTAATAATTAAGAATCAATGACGCATTTGTCAAAAAAATTCGGCTCGCTACGCTCGCAAACTTTGAAGCTCGCTTCGCTCGCCCGGTAGCTTCTTCAATATTTTGCAAGCGAATTTATCTGTGTCAGACAATAGAGTATGAACCGAACAACAGCCAGCCTTATCTATAAGCAAAATTAAGAGTCAATGACGCATTTGTCTAAAAAAAATTCGGCTCGCTACGCTCGCAAACTTTGAAGCTCGCTTCGCTCGCCCGGTAGCTTCTTCAATATTTTGCAAGCAAATTTATCTGTATCAGACGATTGATTAAGAACCGACCAACAGCCAGTCTTTTCTATGATAACCATACTACTACAAGCAAAACCAAGTTTCACATGACGCATTTGTCTTAAAAAAATTCGGCTCGCTTCTGAGTCAAAGAAGTTCTTGGTTCAAAGCTTTTGTTTTTTAAGTATTGCAACAGAGTTTCAAGCAAATCGCTAAGCCCGTTTAAAATTTCCTATATATTATGCAAGCAAATTGAACTGTGTCAGACCATAATAGGAACCGACCAACAGTCAGCTTCTTTATGAAAATCGTAAGCAAAATCAAGTGACAGTAAAAAAGTTTAGCTGACTGCGCTCGCACCATAGCTTCTAGAATATTTTGCAAGCAGATTGAACTGTGCCAGACCATAGAATATGAACCGACAAACAGTCAGCCTTTTCTATGAGCACCGTAAGCAAAATCAACGTAGGTAGCCACTTTAAATACAAGTTAATACAACCTTATGATCCCTTCACATTTGAGAGGTAGTTTTGAAAATAAATGTTACGAGACCTTTTTGTTGTGTTGTGTTGTGATATAAATTCGATTTTACTCCATTCATTCATTCTATTTTGGTTTAATTTCTAGAAATCCCTTCTATGTAGGTACACCTCCATTTATCAAGATTCACTTTTCTCAAAATAGCCAGTCAGTACGACCAGTGTTTAAGGTAGGTATACAACACGCGAGCGAAGCCGCGCGGGTCTGCTAGTGATAAATATTTAAGCAGAGACGATTGCCAATACCATTTACATCTTCATCAGCAAGTGGCTGCGATCAGTGAGGTCCTAGGACGACCTAGTTGGCGGCCTAGGACGCTGGGTGGTCCCGCGCTGATGCCAACGTCAACGCTCGTTCGTTTCCGTCAGCGCTCGGCCATCCTCGGCTCTCATTAGTGCGCCATCGGAACTTTTACGAGCTCCTTGTAAAATGTCGATCTATCCTGCTGAGGCGATAAAGTATAAACACTTTGCTTAAAAACTTATAATTACTGAGAAGTGTTTGACATAAAATGATATTGAAAAGTGAAACAAAATCGATTAAACGACACGCGATACTAAAACCTCCGCTGTTTAAGCAATATTCAATATTACCAGTCTTAACCTCCGAAAAGTAGTAAAAAGCTCTACTTTCTACAAATACTTCCTTGTTATAACTTGAATTTACATCTTGTACCTACATTCAGATTTGCATAATACAGGAAATATTCTCCTGATTGACAGATTGCCTGTTTAGAAACAAGATGGCCGCTGTAAAATATGACACATTGTGCTTTATGATCATGGCTGTTGCCGATAATTATGTACTGGCATTTCTGATGTTTATGGGAAAACTTTACAGTCAAATTATGGCGCATCACGAGACAATGAAAGTTCTAATTAAGCTTTGATGTTTCATAAAACTTTAATGTGCTTTTTACGCGATAAAATATGCGTTTAACTCTGTGGGGTTACGAAATATGACGTCGGATAATAAACACTCAGGTTTTTGGTTTGGAATAAAAAGGGGAATTTATTTTTGTGATTACATTGTGTATAGTGTATGACAAACGTTATAGTCACAGCCGCTTGTTATAGTTTTAGTTAATGAATAAACAAGAAGCCCCCTGCTGTGTCGCGCGACTTATTAGCCGCGTGTCGCGCGCCTCGCCACACTTCAACTGGCAGCGTTACGTAGGCGGCTTACGAAGTGTCGCCGGAGCCCTAGCCTTCCTACTTCTATAATTAGTTAACATAACGTAAAGAAGGTAACTAATGAGTAAAAATTTGGAAATACTAGTTGTCGCCTAATTATTAGAAATTGTAGTTCATTAAAATAAAACAGTGTAGGTGTTCAGTTGTTATTAGTTTAATCGAACTAGAATTAACATAAGTAAAGTATCTACTTAATAGATGCTTGGTATGCAAATGTACCAAAGTTTTCACCTAATTAGCCGTGTGGTGTGACGGTGCGTCGGATGGCCTCACTTAGCGGCTCTATTTGCATTTAGATAGGATGTGTTGGTAACTGATACAAAATATTATAGACTTGAGAACTAGACTAGCAAGTACTTTTTACTCTATTATAATGTGGCTGTTGTAATGTGGTGTTCTAAATTAACAGCAGGTGGAACGTGGTGCTGAATATAGCAAGGACTACTGTTAGGAAGTAGACGGCAGCAAATTATTAATCTCAGCGCTTTGTCGTCGCGTTGTCTCGCTCAGCGGCCGCGGCGTCTTAACAACGGTTTCCTATCTTAGCGGTGTTGTCGTTATTGGCAGAAATACGATCAACAATTTTTTTTTATACTTAATTTGGCCGGTGATTGAAAGAAGTGGAAAGAGATGGGGGAGACCTATGCCCAGCAGTGGGACACACTATAGGTTATTAATTTATAAAAAAAAATACTTTAACTAAAATGAGACGTTTCATAACTCATATTATTTCCAGGAACCTCTGTTTTATACCTAAATGTTTGCATCACAACTAGGTATTTTAAGTCTATTTTTTTCAAACTTCTCTCCGTCAGTTTCTCGCAGTCGTAGGTAGTCATATATTGGAAACCTGCCGTAATAATACGATCTTCACTTTCAGAAAACTATCTTTAGTATTTGCATAATTTTGCATTCTCAATGCAAATTCGTTATTATGACACCCTCATTCTCCAAGCGAGCTGGTCCTTACCACCTGTTAGTCAACATACCCGAGTCTCTGATCACTAAACAACGTTAAGATCTTGATTTTGGAACCGTTACACCACGAGCCGCCAACAATACTTGGAATTACTTACTATCTATACTTACTATACTTTTGTATCGGTTTTTCATTTACTGAGTGTGCTGTGAGCTGCGTCGATTGAGTGGAATGATGTCAATCGGTAAAATTTGGGTTCGAAACATGGTCGTGCATCGCTGGATTAAAAAAATAAATAAATGCACTATGACAGTGAAGAAAAATCCTGAGGAAATTAATAAGCTTTCTGATAGCTGCGATGAGCTTGCCAACTGTCATACATGGAATGCGTAGGTCATTGTTCAGCAAAATTTTGACCATGTAGGTAGGTATTAAATGTTAGACGTGCATCTAACCGCCTCTTTAGAGATTTACAATGAACCTTAAATACGTAAAGATTTGAGATAATGTCTACTGCTCCAATGGTGAAGGCATCCTCATCACGATAAAGTGTTAGAAATAAACAATGTAGATCACAGCGAATGCTGGCGATACGCGCGACTGCACCGTCCCGAACCTGTCAGCTTCATCGTCACTATGAATGAGTAGCCTTTGACAGCGGTGGCATACTTAGAAACTGAATAAGAGTCCGCATTTAGTTTTAAGAGTCACCAATCAGAACAACCAAATTCAACTAACTAAATAGGGGCTTTAGATGGAAGCTCTAGCTGGGAGACTCTAGCACAAGATTGCGACGTCTGGAAAGAGTGGGAAAATGAATCAATAAATAGGGTCTTTTTTATTTTTTCTGTTTCATCTACTAAGCAGACTTCATCATTGCCATCAATAACTTCAGAATTTCATTGCCCAATTTATTATAATAGATGTCTGCTTTCGTAAATAAATCCTTGTCAAGTTCGAGAGGTGTAATGCCGGCGCTATCGGCCATCGCGGATGAACGGCGCGAGCGTCCGATGCGGAGATACCCGAATGTATGCAGAATAAATCGTTACCTCGATGTATCGACGTTTATTCATAGGCCCTTGTCCGACCGGAAACGATCTACGAGTAGCGAGTAGAACTAGAAGCTAGAAACGAGTTAGCGAGAGTGAAGAGAAATGACTGCTAGTCTGTCTCTCGGCGTGAGTTTAGGTCGCTCAGAGTTTTTTTTTATGGATTTTTATATCGCCAAGAGAGCATCGCTGAGCGATTGACAAACTCGTGGAGCGAGTCAGCGCCGGCAGTGTGGACAGCCAGCGTTCAACTATTAATAAATACATCTCTTTTGTTTACACGACTATATATCTATTGAACGTTTTTTCAGCGAAAATTGCTTATAGTTAGTCGCTTCCTCGCCGACGGCGGGTAGGACAACTGTCCTAAACAGTCATACCATCTCCATCAGTCTTTTATCACTGTTCTATTCTTTATTTATGTATTTTATCACTTTTGATTCGAGACACGGTGTTTGTTAATGAGTTTAATCAAGTTAAGTTGGTACATTGTATTTAAAAATATTTCTAAGTGATACGAAAAGACAAAACTAAAATTGTCTTTCAACAACCAGACAATACTTTAGCATTCGTTTCGAGAATCAGACTGAAATAGGGACTAAGTTGAACATAGTTTTGTGTGCTATTGCTGATTTGAAAGGGATTCCAGTGATTTCATGTAGTAAATGGCTTTTGAGTTTGATGTAAATAGTGAGTGGAACTTTCGATATCGGCGATTGATACAATCGACCTAATCGTTTAGGAGTCGCCCACGCCTCGTGTCGCTTTGCTCACGTAGGTACTTTATGATTCCGATCGTAGGGTATTTTGACTATTTATTACTAAGAAATAAAATATTGTGTTTCAATTTCTTTACTGAACACTAGCTGACTAGTGGTTTCATTCATTATTTAATTTAGACAACAAACTTTCACCTATATTACACTCGTGTGATTGTAGTGTGATTGAATACCAAGTAATGTAAAATGCAAACAAAATCAATATGGCTAAATCAATTACAGAAAGAAAGAAAGAAAGAAAAAATCATTTATTCTTGTAGGACCTCAAGGATCACTTAAGTTTCGTTTTACATGCTAGGTGATTCTAATGCCTGTTCCAACGCGACTCCCGCGATGCGAGAAACTTGTCATAACCACCACCTGTACACGATAATGTAATACAAAGTTGCCAGCAGCTCAGCCTTCAGATTACTTGGATATATCTATAGATAGCATCGTCCAGTAGCTCTGGACCTCTACAAACATTATTGACACTAGAACGATGTATCAGGATAAGTATGAATACATTTATTTAAACTAAACTATTACATATTTACATAACTGTATTAGGTACTTAAATACAATGATAACCAGTTGAGCCACCCAATGATCGTTACAACTCAACAGATCGAAGCCACTGCAATAATTAGAACCAGTTGTTTTTAACGATCCTTAGATGGCTTAACTGTCTCAACATACAAGTTTTTCTCTGAGATATCTGAAACTTTCCCAGGGACATCTGAAACTTTCTCAGGGACATCTGAAACTTTCCCAAGGACATCTGAAACTTCCCCAGGGACAACTGCAAGTAACTCAAAGAGACTTCTAATGACAAGCACCATAAAGCAAACACAATAACGCTTGTCATATAGCATCTACGCCACATTAGAACATCGTGGCCATACTTCATTCGTGGTCCAGTGAGCACTTAAGTGTGTGCCATAACGCCGAGGAATGAGCGGGAGAGCGAATAATGTTTTTACTCGTGAGTGAGAAGCGCAGAACGATAGACACGCAACATAATTTATAGCGAAAAAACAGTTTTTATTTAATTACAAGTTAATTAAACAAGTAATCGAAAAATTAAAAAACCAGAACTAAATGAATACTTCTAGGCTATTTGTCAAAACATAAAACCAACAAAAATAGCGTTCTGTTCCTGAGATAAATAGCAAACTGTGTGAAAAACATGTATTTTTCAAAAAAATATATGATCGAGAAAACTTTTACCAATCGTGTTTCTAAAAAACCACAACGCAAGATAAAAGTTCAAAGTTTAATTTCTCCAAACATTATAAGGTGGTATCTTTCACGGATTTTGAGATCTAATACGATTCAAACCACATATTTGCTACCTACGGCCTCTTAAACGCGCCACGTCCAAACAATCAATTATTCCATTTTGACAGTTATATTTAGAGATCTTGATAAATCGGTCACTTTCATCCCGACTAATCCCAGGTACGACTGACGGGCACTTAACACCACCACACCACAACTTTCAACCTTACATTCGTGAATGTAGAGTATAAAATATAATTGATAGATGGTGCTGTAAAAGGATTGCAAGTACAAAGCCGATAATCCGGAGAACACGAGCTCTAATGAGTCGTGTCCGTAGTTATTTGGAGGCTTGAAACACTCTGCTACCAATAACAATGCTACATGCCGGTATCCGATCTCAAGTTGCCTGACAGAGATCGCTTTTAGCGATAAGGCCGCCTGTTTTATTACCTTCGTAATATTTCCGTGTCGTAATCAACGGAGTTATCTACAATGTCTTTATTTCTAAGTCGTACTATTTATAGCTGTGTAACCATAATTTAATTATGCTCGAATGTTGAAGAAACACATTGGTAGGAAAACAGTTAATACAGTAGGGACTATGTATTTCTGTTGAAAAACATATTTTTTAAGTATACTTGAAGCTTGTAGGCAGCCCGGCTAAAGATCTATCGCTTGCATCATCGCGGGTTCGAATCCCGTCGAAGTTTTATTTTCAAAGATTTTTCATTTACAAATCAAATCTAGCAGACAAAGTACAGACATCCGGATTTAGACCTCTCGTAGAGTGACGTCACGTATGTTAGGTTTTAATTAGTGCCCACCTACTCGTACCTGCGAACCTGTTTTAAAGGCTGGCATTGATTAAACGGGCAGAATTAATAAGGAATTTAGATTACTGTAATGATTTGTTGGTTCAAATATTGGTATTGCTAATGCATTTTGGATGAGATAAGAAACAGGTTGTTTTTTTATACAAGTACCTACTCAATTACATTCTTAGCAATCCGATGAGTAAAAATATGGTTCTACTGAGAAATACACGGATTTTAATCAAAAAATAAGTACTAGGTGCCTATAGAATATAGATAAACCAAATAATATTCCGAATCGTATTAATGTTTTTCAAGTAGAGCACAAATTCATTCGTAGGGAGTCCCGTTGGAACAGGCATTAGAATCACCTAGCATGTAAAACGAAACTTAAGTGATCCTTGAGGTCCTACAAGAATAAATGATTTTTCTTTCTTTCATTTGAACTTACTTTGAGGTCACATATTTTTGTAAATAGCTGGAAACAACGTGAAGGTCAAGATATTGTGACCTCAGCCTGATTCATAATCCAGATTTGGAATTAATTACCCACTTTATCTACGTTTAACGAGCGACGACCTGTCACATAAAGTTCATTTTATATTTTTGTTTCGGATTCTTTATAAAAAATATTTGGATTCGGAAACAAAGAGTCCGATCTTAATAATGTTAATGAAACGAACAGAAACTAATTAAAGTGGATATTCGAAGCGCCCAAAACAGAGCAAAACCATGCGCCTGCGCACAGACACCGCTCTGCGCAGTAGCATCGGTCTGTTATACTGTCGGTTGTTTGGAGTGTAGGTAGATATCATTTAAGATCAAAAGGTTTTGAAAGCTAAATGTTCTTGTGTGCACATCAACTGTAATATAGAATGCTCTTAGAGCAAAGCGTCCTCTATTTAAAATGGTTTAGAAAGCTAAATAGCTTTTCCAATAGTTCCTCTTCTCAAACGTATATTTAAAACGAACATAGAGTCTATGAAACAAAAATTAGGAAAATACAAGTAGCCTACTATTATTTATTCCGTGGTTATAGTAATAACGTGTCCTCCTTAGAAAAACCATTCAAAGTACTGGGACCGTAGCACCACCAATTAAAAGTAATATTATTTAATGACAGGTTTTCTTCTTCTAAGAAAATTTTAAATTTAGAAATTCTTCTTCTAATTTAGTAAACAATCATGAAATAACATTACAGTAATATTACTTTTATTTGAAATTTTTAAATCAATGCTGACATTGGCTAGAAGGGAGAGTGTAGCTACTGGATAAACGAATACTGTTAGTCTCAGGCTCGCTATCTGCGGCTCTATCGACCGGCCGGCCGAGGCCGAGGCTACCACACCAATCTTTTATTTGCTGGAATTACTCAAAATTAAACACTATTGGATAAAATACCGTGACTCAGCTTCAGATAGCTATGTTTTCTGTATTTTATACGAAAAGTTGACGAAAATATAATTTTGTAAGAACATTTTTGACTGTATGACAAACAGACAATAACAAACTATATGTTTATTAAACGGAGGTAAATATTAAGGAAGGTAATTCGTAAACTTAATTTTGTATTTAGGATATTAAAAAAAAACCTACGAGTATTATCAAATCCAAAATTCAGAAAAATCTGCGTTTTCCTAATGATGCCGGTGATAATCCCATTGAAAACATGGAACATACAAAGCAGTCGATGTTAGTGCCACTGTGACTGGCTAGAGCCGTCAAGCGTGAGTCGAACACGCTGCGAGCCGCGGGGGGGAGGGGGAGGGGGGGGGGGGGAGTGACGGCAGGGCGCAGGTAACGCTGACCCTTGTCAACTCGCGATACCCAACATACTTCGAATTACAATTATTTCAAGTTTTGTAAAACAAAGAAAAAGTGAATTTATCATCTATCTCACATTTTATTTGTAGAGCCAATTTAAAGAAACGTAAAAAAATCAAGTGAGTTCGAATAAAAAATGTATTCCCAATGCGCGGTAGACATATTTTTTTATATTATCTTGAGACATTTTAGATCTTTCCAAATGTCTTAGGTGGTAATCAGAGAATACAATTAAATTACTTAAAATTTTGTAACATTTTTTTTTTTCACAGAAAAATAGATAGATGTAAAGATAGATCGTTTGATCGAAATCATACAAGAACAAAAAGCGCAACGAGCGCGTTGAAGTCTTTTCCTCGCGGAACAGAATGACGCGTACCAACTGCTGTGTACACTGTGGCTCGGAGTACTTCATAGACGCATTGCATACTGACTGTTGTGCTAAACTGTGGCCAGTTCGTATCGCGTACACTTACTGAGCTACTCTATTGTCTAGGAGTATCCTGTAACAATACTATTTATAAGTAATAAAATAAAATAAAAATTATTATTTTATTTATATGTAAGTGGTGATAAATAAACAGACATTAGTGGCAATTCTGGATGTCGCCAAAACTAAACTAATTTGACAACACTACAAATGTTGCCGTCCCTTTCATAGCAATCGAAATAAAAAGGATGGCATCTATTTTAGTGCTTTCAAATTAGTTTAGTTTTGGCGACAACCAGAATTGCCACTATTGTTGTGTTGTAAAAATGAGTCTAAAAAGAAAACTGTTGTGTCACTATGTCAAAAACCAAAAGTAGGTAAATATAAACTAACCTAACCTAACATAATCTGATTTTTGATTTTGTTGTGTTCAAACTGTGTGGCACGGAACAGTTCGCATCGCAAACTAACTGTTGTTCATGGCTGGCTATCACTCGAGCAATGTTTGATGGTGGACGTGACAGGTGCGGCGCGGGCGCAGGATAAACAGTTTCTCGGAAACGTTCGATGGCAGTATCGAGCGAACATTCTGATGTAATGCAGCTCGGCTTCCTGAACGGCAGGAATGTCCTGCTCGATGAGAGCTTCCGCAGCGAATCAACTATGTGACGGTATGGCTCATCTAAACACAGTTATTAATCATTTCCCCCCTCGGCCTCGGTAACGTGAGACTCGCAATATCTGCTGACCACTTTATATTTTCAATCCAATGTCTTGAAGTTTTGAATGACGTAATTGGATGAATGTATGCGCGTGAGGCGAAATGCGCCGCACCCGCAGCGTCGCCGCTGCGTCCCCGCCGCGGGCCCGCTGCGTAGCGGCGGCGGGCGCCCCGCGGCGAGGCGCGTTACTCACGCACTTTACGACAACAGGCCCACTTCGACACTTTAGCCGACAACTTTACGTAAATGTCCTGTCGTTACAGATTATGAGTTCGATTCTTTATGGGATTATTGGAGCTCCAAAAATATTGTGAATGAACGTCGTTGAACCCTCAATTTATTGAGATTACTTTTGTACAGAAGTGGGTGTGATGCGGAGCGAGAAGCGAGAGGTTGCGAGCCCGACCGTATCGTGAGAACGTGTGAAACTTAATGTGTACGAGTTGTAAGCCTCCTTCTAGGAGTTAATAAGGTTTGAGAGTACTTTGCGTGTGAGGTCTGGAAAATGACGTTCGAGTGCCATAAATGAGTTCAATGACTTCGCCGCACCGGGTCTGGCAATCGGAATAAATCAATCTGTAGCGAGAACGCGACGCATCGATCTAATTACAGCGGCATGAGCGGTGGTGGAGCGACGCGCGCCCGATGCAGCTCAATATGAGCTGTAAACTTTTATTTGGGGGTTGTTGGCTTGTAAACCGTGGCCTGGGTGATTCCTTTGTATCACAATCAACTTTCAAGTACCGATGCACCTCCGCTTTTTTCGAGATGAAAAATCCTTTTTATTTCTATGTCCATTGCAGAGAGAAAGCACCAATTCAATAGAAAGTTTTATGAGTAGTTTCGTTAGCCAACGAAACGACTCATAAAGAGAGGCAGCAATCATTAGTAATCGTAAAAGATCTGGTGACGCGTCCGCGCCGCTCTCACGGGGATCGGGTTGCAGCAATTTTTCGCGAGTCCGAGTCCCGCGGCTCGTAACCTGACACATCGTGCGAGCGACCTGCGCCGGCGCAGCGTCCGTCGCGCCGTATCGCACCGCGCCGCGCCACGTCATTTCGTCGCGTTTCAGTTCGACATATTTTTTTATTTCAATGCTTTTGTAATATTTTATTACCGTTGCAAAATTTGTATAATTATTGTCAATATTTGTACTTGATAGCACTGGTTCAGGTACTCGTAATTGATTTCATGAAAACTTAACTTCCTATGATGAACTAACTAATGTGTAATAGATTTATCTAAAAAAACATAAGTCACTATTTTTAAACATTGTATATTTTGACTAACTAGCTGGACAAGTTAGAGCTAGACTTGGAGCAGCGTCGCTCATCACACCAACACTGAAGCATAGCATCATTGTGCTCAATAAAGCACACTAATTGTAGCGAGCTTTCGGCAGCGGCGCGGCGTTGGCGCCTTTTTGCCCACAGCTCACATAAATCGTCCGCGGCGGGGCGGGGCGGGAGGGGAGGGGAGGAGGACCTCATTAAAATACCTACAGGAGAATCTGAGGATGTCGTAATAAAGGGCTCGTGAGAAACGACAACTAATTAAGCGCAAGGAAAAAACGCGAATCGGCGGAACTTGCGCCCGCCCTGGTGGCCCCGTGGTCCGACGAATTGTTTATTAATATTTTACAGTTATCACCAGATCATGTAGCGTACCTCACATTCGTACCATGATATTGATCTCACTTTTTGCATCGCCAATTACGGAGACTTGCATACCTTGTCATCGTCGGCCGTACTAAATCCTGGAAGCGAGAAAATATTATACGGTAATGTTGTGCGTTCAAAACATGATTATGTAGCTGTGTGACTTTACATAATGATGATGTTAGGAGCGTGCGCGCGCGCATGCAGGTAATATGCCTGGGCGGGGCGCTAATGTGCGTGACGAGGGTGACAGTGGCTGTCAGAACCGCGTGACACGACACGTGACAGTGTGTCACCGGTGCAGGAGACACGCCGTCTGCCGACACCGACACTTACAGTAATAACCTGGGCGGGAATGTCATCACATTTGAATAATTGCAGTGCGGTTATGGCGTCGAGCAGGCGGCGCACAATTAGCTAACGATCGAAGTCTGCGATACAAACTAAACTGGATAAAGGTTTAATTGTCACCGGAGTCAATTTTGAAAATTCTTCATGCTATAGCTCTCTTTAGTTGATATTAATGGCGTATTATACTCGTTTTGATCATAGGCAGCTACAGTATGCACCGTTTAAGGTCTGTATAAAATAAGTAAGACATCTATCACGCACGAATGAGTTTAGATCGTTCGTTGTAAAATCCAAAAACAGCGTTTGCTTCCGTATTCGACGTTTTCGTATCGGATACCTCACGGAAACGTCCTGCAGTTCGCCGCCACAAGCCCGACAAGCCCAAACACAGGGATAATCTAATCAGAGATCAACCAGCCCTTCATCTCACGAGGAGATAAAGGGTAATGGAGTCTCCAAAAGCGGGAACATTAATGGACTGGCAGTTAACACTGGGACGGCCGTAAATTGTTTCACAAACTCGTCGATGGCGCTGTAGAGCCGCGATCAGTGCCGCAACATTGTTGTGAACAAACCTCCCGTGTATCTTTCTTTCGGCTATAAATCAAGCTGCGAAAGATGGCTCAACGATACAACAAAAATAAATAGCAATGTGCACGATCTACCAGATGTTTTGTCAGAAACAGGGGCTTGTAAAGTGCAGGTTGTAGATGTGGTACTGGATATTTAATAACATTTACAATAGAGTTTGAAACTGGGTCTTCTAAAGTGAATAATATAGATGTGATACTGGATTATACATAGGTTTATGTAATCCCTGCATTGTGCAGTACTCGTGAAGTGCTCGTGGCGAAGCTTGCTAAGATGTTCTTGATAGATCGTCGAAGTTAAGCAACGTTCTGAGCGGTCACTACTTGGATGGGTGACCGCAAGTGGCATTTATATCTGAGCGCTTCCGTGCTTCGGAGGGCACGTTAAATTGTCGGTCCCAACTTTTAAAGTCGTTAAGCCATGACGGAGGCCTTATGGCGGCCTAAAAACTCCGGCACCAGAGTTGGCCACTTGCTCATACGAACTTACTTACTTACTTATCCCTGCATTTACCACGAGTCTAAAACAGGTCGATGCCAAACGTTCGTGCGGTACACAGGGTTGCGGTGCGACTGCGGCACGGCCTTGTCACCTGATACACAATCTGCTATTGTTCAGACACGCAGGTGCCCGAGTGCTTGTCGTTGTTGGCCGGGAACCGGACTGCCTTGCCTAATCTAGTCGAGTTTAGTAATCAGGAATCTAGAGCAGGGACTAACTCATTTGTAAATAGCTTTGCGCAACATTGGTGCTACTTAAAATACATGACTGTTTATTGTTATTATCATAAAAAAGTGGTATGACGTCGTGTCGTGTGTCGATGAGTCAATAACGGGTGGATGTCGTCTCATTTGCAAATTATGCGCACCATTTCACGAGCATCGAGCCGCGTAAGGGCGTAATTACACGCGATATCGAATAGCGAGGATGAGCAAAAAAGCGTGAATATCGCGCGTGCGCACCCGCCTGCGCCGTAAACAAATCGTCGCAAAAACATGTGCATAATAAGTGAAGCACATCATAGGGACGGGACGGCAGACATTGATACGGGTTGCTCGAACCAGGCCGACCAGACGAGTGGCTTTTTATTTTTATTAATTTTAATTAAAATCCCGAGATTACGAGTGATTCATTACGGTAGAGCTTAGCAACATTTTTGAATATGTTATAAAGATTGTTTAATTAGTATGTTAGATAGTTGCGCAATAATCATCATCATCAGCCTGCGCTGACAATATTTATCCGTATCATTTTGGGACACAAAGTATCGTACTGCCACAATAAACTTACTTTTGGTCCTTTGGATGACAGACCAACCTAAACTTTGCTGGGATACTAAAACAATAACGACATAAAATGCACCAAACAGTGTACTTCGTACATTTCGGTACTTATTTTGTACATAAACGTATCAGTGGAGCAATCCATACTTCTCGGAATGCATTCGATTCGAAAATATTTGGAAAGTTGACTTTTTCAGCGAAAAATCATCGAATGCATTCGGCATTCCCAGAAGTCTGCATCACGACACTGATCCGGTCTTGAAGTGACGTTGACGCGAGCTGGATGAGTTTCCATCTCTAGCGCAAATCGAGCGGATAATCGACAGCGCATCGCGTCGGGCCAATTAGCGCGCAAGAAGCAAAGAAAAACAAAACATGCGTGTGCGCAATTATACGCTTCTTAGGAAACTGTGCTCAAGACAATGTGCGTAATTATAATTTGCGATTAATAAAACAAAATACATGAATTAAAGCAGATACTGATTTTATTAAATGTTATTTTTGATATAGGGGTACACGTTAGGAAAGGTATTTGAACCCTGATGGTATTACCATGGACGAAAAATGGTATTACGTACGTAAAGCAAATATTTCACATAATTTACGCAGTTAAAACTGAATTATATCACTGACACAAGAGAGTTTAGAACAGTTCAACACTATCAATAAAGATCATAGATAAGAATATCAATAGATAAGTTCAGTGTTAAAGCGTAATACAGGCCCGTACAGGCTGGAACATGACAGGACAGGCTGGAACAGGGCACTGCAGACAGGAGTCCGGAGACAGCCCCGGACGCGCCCGTCCCAACAGCAGCTGATACCATCTTATCTCCACTCCGGTCACTCCGCTCTATGCAAATTACAACGGGTCGCGCAAATTCATTAAGGCAAGATAAATCTGATTGGGAAGTCATAACGAGCTTGCAAATTACTTGTTGGTGATGTTTAATCTTAATCTTTGTTACGAGCTGTTCCGTCGTCTGGGATTATGAAATATTGTTTGTAGATATCTGTTTGATCTAATTTCAAATAGAAAATTAAAAATATTTAATAAACTGCTTGCTAATTTGAGTGTCCAAATCTGAAATGTTTCCTCTGGGGATTTTGACACTAAAACTCCCAAAATCCCCTTTGAAGGAGATTTTTTAACAGGGGATTTTGAAACTAAGCCCCTATAAAATGAATGACATTAGTATCTGCCATCCAACATTATTTTAAAATCATTCCAAATTGTTTTGAAATAGCGTCCATGACGTCAATTGCTTAGTAGCACGGCTATATTCCGCCGACGAATAAAAATCTCGATTGAGTGTGATTTTTGGAATGAATTTTCTAAATCTTTATGATCCCTGAAAGTAATTAGGTAGGTTAACTCTATGCAAATAAAAAGCATCATCAACAATTTCGTTCAATGTTCTTGGACTAATACTACCAAATATTTGTCATAAAGGATTGTCTTTTTGAATCTGCAGTAAGTCAAAAAGGAACAGAAAGGGTCACAACACGGTGAGGAGAAGTCGCTCTGCTTGGTGTCCGTCACACCCGCAGTGGTGAGACGTGGGATGTCGCTCGGTTCGATCCAATTTGTGTGCATTCGTCACGTCTCGCTCCAACAGACGCCGGTAGGTGGCGCGCGTGAGCAACTCCTCTGTTAACACGCTCGTAAATGCTCTGCACTCATCTTTTTGTACGGATTCGGTTAAATGCTTAAGGTTATCGATTGAGGTTCGGTTTCATGGTGCTTTTGGTTTCAAATTGTACAATTAACGGTAAAATTACGGACAGTTCATGCTCTGATGGACATGGAAGAACATTTTTGGGAAACTTCTTTTCTACACTCCAAGCTGCTGTAGTGCGGATCACAATAGTTGTTTTTTTTAGTATGTATTGTAGAATGTAATAAAATCAATTATTGGAACTGTCACAAATGGTACCGAAAGGTTTGCCACACTCGCACCTTATAACATCGCAGTCTGTGGGTTCATCAGCACATTAAGTGTGAACATGTAGCAGGAATGTTATGACCCCAGCCTGCAATGCACTCGAGAGGTGTTGTGCATGAAACAAATGCAAGTACCTACGCGGCAACAAGCGAGACCGTCGTTACGACACCCTGTAAACATAAAACGGTTTAACTAATCCCAGCGAGGATCACGGTCGCTCACTCGCAATCTGCCCCCCCTCCCTCCCCCGCCCCTCCCCGCACGAGGGACCTCGGGGTCACTGGAGGCAGAGGCTGCTATTTTTGTCCGAGTCCGGGGTAAATTGGCCTGTGATCTGAAGAAAGGGACTCTACGCTCCTTGCATAAATCGAACCCGAAGCTGAGATTTGTTACTTGTGACTCATAACATGTCGTAGAATTAGGGTAAATGACAGAAGTTAAGTGGTCATCAATCATCATAGTTCTAGATCTTTTCAGTAACCCTTAGTATTGTTTCGGTCTCGGTGCAAGCTCGGCCGAGTCGAAGCCGAAGCCGCCCGAAGGCCCGAGCGTGACGCCGCCCGCTGCGCCGCGACCGATCAATTTATTGTTATGTACCGTCCTTAATGAGAATTTTGTTTTCGTACCGAGAGATGGCTATCTCCGCGCCGCAGCGAGCGTCCAGCGTCCTCTCGAGCCGCAGAGGTCAGATCTGATATGACAGTGATAAACTTGGAAATAGTTTAAAAGTCAAAACGAAATACAAAGCCATCTCTGTATCTGTTTGTGTTCGTTGGAGAATAATCTGTCTATTGTCGCGTTAATGCACATACAATGGGAGCTGGGTCTGGTCCTTGAGGCGGCACAATGCGACACGCTCGCTCCGCGTAATGGATCCGAGCCCGCGGCTGCGGTGCGGTTGCGGTGCGACAAGATGCGATGCGTCCCGTTTTTGCTCCTCCGCCACACAATGCCTACAAATTAAATTGGAGCGTTTACGAGCGGACCTCGCCACGGCGGCGAGCCGGCCGAGTCATGCTATTCCAAATTTAATTTATTGGATTGTGCCGCAAAAAAGCTATTTAATTATCTGGCCATTATGCTGCGCGTGAATTCAATCTCCCGGTCGCGGTGGGAACGGTTCCGGAGGAGAGCGCTCAATAGATCCGTACGTGCGAGGGATCCGCTCGTTAGCGTTATGATGAGGCAAGAATTTGAACCAGTTTCTGGTAATTTAATAAACATCGGAGAATGTCGGTCATGGCGTGACTGCAACCCGTTGGCATACCAGCCACAGATACACCGCTGTTCAGTAGAAGCGCGTTACTCTGGTTTTTTATTATTTAAATGACCATAGATATCATAACCGATTGTCTACAAAGCTGGTGAAAATGAACTGAAGGACTAGTATCGGAGATGCGGCAGGATGCGCGGCGAGACGAGACGCGACAAGTGCGCGTCACAGAACAGAGCTAGCAGTCAGTGCGCACGCGCCACAGACGAGCCAACAGTTAGTACGCATGCGGCACAGATGAGCACACAGTCACTAGTGCAGTGCCACAGTATAACAAGCAGTCAGTGGGTCGGGAACCAGTCGCGGCACCTGCGGGGCCGATGCCCCCGGGGCCCGGGGCCGAGCTGCCGGGCGAGCGCTCCGGCTCTACTAGAATCAGTGACTGCCCGCGCCGCCGGCCGCTGCCCATCGCCCATCGCTCTTACATTGTAAGCAAATGTTTGTTTACGTCAGCTCTGTTCCACGCTCATCGAGCTTGATGAGATGGTGATGGCTCACAATAAAGGTTCCTAAGTGCCTGCTTTCAATCTTATGGTGATTGCAAATACTCGCACCGTTTTAATTAATTTGTATTACTTTGTATCTTGTTTGTTAAGAAAATATAGGTACTGTAGTTTTATAACTCTAGAGACTAGCAGCTGTAACAAAACCTTACGAAAACAATCTGGTGTTGTTCGTTGATGATATCAACTGTCAACTCAATACACCATCATCAAAAGTATAACAAGTGCAAAATATAAATTTAAAAAAATCAATTTTGTAAGGAGAGCATTCTAGATGTGCATCAGAACTCCGAAAATTCTTGTCAGGTCCTGACCAAATTTATATAGTAACACCTCAGGAGTAAACCTTTCAAAAAAAGAATTGTTCTAAAATATTTCGTTAAATTGGTGAACACAAAAAAAGAGTTTTTTAAAAACACATACGAGTGGAACATAGAACCTCCTCCTTTTTTGAAGTCAGTTAAAAACACGCTGTCAACACGCCGGTCACGGTGACACGCACTGTTCCTGCAGACCCCGTCCGTGCAGCGTCCTGTCCCGTGTGGACGCGACAAGTGGAATACATTACGCTCTTCACTCGTGCTCTGACTCACAATTTTAAACGTTTTTATGGAATTTAGCACTTTTTTGCTGCAAGCATCAATCTAACAGTCGTCTTACATGTTGCAAAGGAATTTACTGTATGTTGTTATTTATTTTTATATTTTATTGCCTTGGACATTCACACAGCGGCACCCTAAAGATATTTATTTATTTATTTTATTTTTATTTCTTAGGAAAACAAACAGTCATTATATACTATTCACTTAACTTAAATTATAACTACAGACCATTTATAATGTTCTCACATATTGAGTCTATATTCGATCTTACTTAACTGTGGGTACAAAACTTAAAAAAATAGTGTCTAATATCTCTGATTTAAGTGACGACACTGATACCTAGGTAAAAAACGACCTAATAGCTGGTAGCTATTAGGGGATGTGTGACAAGAGTAATAATGCTAAGATATGATAAGCGAGACTTGCATAAATACAGTTTATGAGTTACGAGCGGCGTGTGAGGCGAGGTGTCGGTTGCACGCATCGCACCTCACACCTCGCACCTCGGATGATTGTAATTGGATTTGTTGATTTATGATGGATGGTTCAGCGCTGCCACCGCCATTGTGTTCCTACATTGATGACCTGCAACACCGATCCTCAACTTTACAACTTTTTTTTTCCTTCGTATTGAATTGCATGTATAATATTTAGTACAGTCCGCAACGTATTAGTAGAACTTGTCAGAGGCATAGGAGGGTTTTATTTGTGTCGGCCGAAAGAAATCTAGTCTTCTACGTGGAGTGTTTGCCAAGTCATTGGTTCAGTGCAATTAATTCCATTTCATAAATTTCCTTAAAACATTCGATACCAATTATTCGTTCCAGATTAATTTTGCGCCAGCGCTCCAGCCAGCGCTGTTGATTTATAAAATGCATTTATTAATTGTCCGAAAAGATAATGTTTTCTGATTGCGCAATAATCATCCTCTAGTGCATGCGTCCAGCTCCCTCCCCCGCGGCCCCCTTGCCCCCGCTGCCCCTGGAGGGGCATGTGTGCGACCAATTACTCGATAATTGTTCAGTAATATCGCGATAAAAAATGTAATGAGTCCTGTCTGCGTGCGGTCGGACGGGCGGACGGGGCCTTCATAACTGCCTTTTTATATTATTTTGATAACATCGCTGTTCCAGATTCTGCGGTAATTGTCGTCAGGCGCATGCGCGGTGCATCCGCGATGAGACAACACCCCCCTCTCTCTTGCTCCCACTCCCCTCACCTCCTCCTCCTGCTTCATCGGTTCCTGGGTTAGGTACCGTTAAAAGTAATTACATACTTACTTCCCATGCTTCGGAGAGCATTTGGCCAACTTGACAATTTAACGTGCTCTCCGAAGCACGGAAGCGTTCAGCTGTTAATGCCACTTACGCTACGGTCACCTATCCAAGTAATCACCGCTCAGAACGTTGTTAACTTCAACGGCCTATTAAGAACTTGGCCATAAGCGCTTCAAAACAGGTAATTTTTATCATATCTGCCAAAATCATACGAGATACAAATAGTTGCTTAAAACGGTACTTTCCAGTAATGATACGTCAGCTAAGTGCCTAATGTCGGGCAGATGGCAGCGCGGCTCCTGCGGCTTGTCTCGCTGACTGTACTATTATATTGAAGAAATCTTCATAAAATTATGTATTACGGTATATCATATTTATAACAGGTAGGTACTGCTTAAATCTTCTGAAATGTAGGAGTCTATGATGATAATGACTAGATGATGATCACATTTATAAACGACGTTTTATTGTTATTGAGTTACTTCTCAGTATCAATTATACTGGTAAGGTTCGTATTTAATGTCTGCACTCAGACTTGAGTCATCAAGCAGTTTTCTATTGAAATTGATTGATGAGTCTTGAAATACGATTCACGCTTGAGTATGGACTCTGAACAAGCCTAAGATACTTCTTGCTGGAGCGTGCGTTGCGCCAACAATGCGATGGAGAGATAACGTCATCATTTGTAATGTGTGTTATCAGAACATTACATACATTACACGACCAGATACAAACAACCAGACACAGCGTGAGGAAGTCACTTATGCAAGTGCCATTCGTTTTTTACTAAACGTATTTCTCTAGTAAAAGCGTGAAGACAGAACAATGAAAATTCTTCATCCAATGGATTTTGTATAACAAATAAATAAAATAATAAATTACTAAAATTTATTGACAGAAACTAAACTATTACATAATTTTCATTGTATTTTGAACAGATAAGTACATTTTTAAATTGTTTATTCTGCCTACTCCCCTAGATCTGTCCTAGGACTCGTGGCTTTTGATTTACTGTGTCAGACACACTGCGTCACATCGCCTCTAGGCCATCATGGATCAATTGTTGGCGCTTGTTCGTCAGACTTGACGTGTCGGTCTCACGTGCGATACCATCGGCATTAGCGTAATGCGTGACACCCGCCGCCCGCCGCCCGCCCGGCTGCATGCATGGTGTAGGGAGTCGCGTTGGATCAGGCATTAGAATCACCTAGCATTTTAGACGAAACTGAAGTGATCCTTGAGCTCCTACCAATATAAATTATTTTTCTTTCTTTCACGGCGTAGTGGAATACTGACTGCACGGCGACACATGACAACCCTACACTTCCGTATCATAATGAAACCATACGGGTTATATGAGTGAAAAGAAAAGTAAGGACGTCTTGAATATAATAAAATATACCTAAACTAATAAATATTATTAATACCTAGCTTTTAAGGTCATGAAAACTCGAGCATGGATAACAGACACGTTTTTGTGTAGAAATTCCGCTTTTCAGAAAAGCGAAATTTCTAATGTAGTTATTTTGGGCATTCATTATGTAAAATGCGATTGTATGTGCAAATTGTACCGTGTCCATTGTTATGAAATGGATGAGCTGATGTTGTTAAGAAGTTGAATATGCAACCTCCGAACTGTGTAGGACTGTCTCGGGCGGGTAATGTGACAAGTAAAAGACACACGGTAGCGGCTTGTACGAGTAGATCGGAGATCGATCCACTTATGATATTAACCTCGTCTGATAGTGTCACACTACACTTACCTCACCCCCCCCCCCACCCCCTTCCTCCCCTTCCACCCCTCATAACGTAGCCTGTTAGACATACAATGTGCTGCTTCCAACTCTCAATACAGCAAACCTATAAGTACTCGTGCATGTTATGTGGTCTTATTCCAGGAATGGTACTTCAGTCTTTCATTCTAACTTTTCTTTCAGTATACGGATTAGGAACCCCCTTCAACACGAAACCGAGTTAATTTGTAATCACAAAGTATCGTGGTGCTCTCCTCGAACAAAGGCATATGCTCCTTTTTGCGTCGTCGTTCGTCGTTCGATCGGAGGAATTGTTAAATGACGAATGTGCGCAAAAACTCTTCGCCACTTACCAGAGCTTTAAACTGAACAGTCGCTCCAGCACGTGTAGCGCCTTCGTCTTTATTGCGACGACATAAGGGTGTCGGCGCTGGTGCAGTGCGAGGGAGGCTGTACTCCGCTGACAATGGAATCAGCAGTCGCTTGACGTGCTCTGTGGACGACGTTTTTTGTTCCCGGAACATAAGTCTCGCGGGAGACAGGATAATGTGGCTACCGGACATCTTGTTGCAGGTTAAAACACCCAAATATAATATAGTAGGTATCAAAATCCTGCGCGGATGTGATATCTACATCCGCGCTCGCCGCCGCGGTTGCCCAATTACTGATAATGTCTCGTGTCTGTGGTGCTAGTGCTACCCACCGCCTCACAAACAGTAAGATGATGATGATTAATCCAACATGTTCAGGTTCTACATACAATTCATGTCGAAACATTTTGATAGAACAGTTCGCAGCGATGCAGAATGCAATACTCCGACTTCCAAGCTGCAATATCGCAATTGACTTCTCCGAATTCATCATGAAAGTACCCAGCGCATTAGTCGGCTTCTAATGCAAGTACATGCTATCCCGCTCGGCCCTCATGCAGGTAATCCCGCCGGAGAAAAGTTCATTAAGATCTGTAATCAATTCCGTAATGTGTTCCGTCCCGGCCGTATTTGCGGTAATTCTCTGCAATCGCAGCTAACGGCCCTCCTCCGCCGCCGCGCGCCGCGCGCCGTCGCTTGCAGTCGCTCATCTGCATGCGCGCACAACAGTGAACTCCACTTACGAATTCATATTGATTTTAAGTACACCGATCAATTAATCGTAAAGGTAACATGTAAAGCTGACTGTAGCGTTCGAGCAACGGAATGCCATAGTCCGGTTGTCGAGGTAGATACCCTGCTTGTGTGCAAAAGACGTAGGATTCTGCGCTACTGCAGCGGGCGCTGGCGCAGGCCAGGGGTCGGCCACACGAGCGAGGGGCACAGGTACAAGCTGCGCATGCGCATGCATTACCAACGTTTGCATTTTTGAAGCGATTCGCCGCGAGCTCGTGAGAATCGCACGAAATTACTTTGCAATCTTCGAATGCGGCGCAGGAAACGGTACAACTTGTCTGTTATGAAACTCAAGCGTCGGTGGGTAATAGGTAGGTACTTATTGAATATAGAGATAAGTGTGCGATTGGGAATTCCCATTCACAATGTAACAATGAATGAACGCCCTTATCGCTCCAATAGTACTTAGTTGTTGCAAGCAGGTCAGTGTTGCCAATGTTCTCATTACCCCTTACTAATACTGCAACCTAAGCTACACAGATTAATTATGTATAAACAACAGTCTTAAAATAAACTGTCAAATGTATCTGAATACATAATGAAACTCTTCAAAGCAATGACACGCACGCGAGAAGTACTCCGCAATACAAACTGTGACAGTGTTGTTGTGTGCTCAACAACGTGTGACAACGAGGTGTGAACTGCTCGAAGAGTAGAGTGCCGCCGCCGCCGCCGCCGCCCGCCTGATCGCTGACATCAATCATAATTCTAGTCCACAGAACGTTACCTGATAGCCAGGGAATCAACTGGTATATCAAAAATTAAGTAGGTTCAAGGTACGGACCATTGAGAAATCATATCATGCCCCCGTCTTTTGTCGCGTCTTTCGTTCTGCATTCAGTATTAAAATTTAAGGACTAAACATTAAGTGCGGTAAATGCTGTCCAGTGTCTTTGGTACGCTTCTGTCTGGCAGTGGCTTGGATCATTAGCTACCTATAGATTGTTTACAACGATCCTTAGACGCCTCATCTGTATTTTCTGTTTGTGTTCTAATTGTATTTTGTACAACTTTGTGCATAGTATTAAAATGGACTTAGCTGTAACTCAAACTCGAGGCTTAATCATCACCTAGAGAGGGCTATGGGTTATCTCAGCGGCAGCCAGGCGACCGCTATCGGCGCACGCGCAGTGGGCGGCGCCATGATAGTGCGCACGCGCCACTTTACCTACTGTCGCTCTGCTTATCGGTTTTATTATGTCACTTGCTATTTTTGAATACCTAGTATGTAACAGATTGATACAATTTCGAACTTGGATCAAAATCTAGTCCCACGAATCGTATAGAGCAGCCACTACACCACAGCACCGGCAGCGCCACGGGTACAAGTCGGTGGGATACTAATACTAGTGTGTCTGTGGAGGGATTAACCTCATTACGTGCCGGTCGGAATCCAGAGCAGGCGCATCGCAGGCTATTTGTCAAAATAAATACCGCTTTTTACGCAGACATTTCTCTTACGTCTAGTCAGTAGGTTTTAAATCATGCTTAATGCAGATAGGGCTGATTTTGTTTCGCTGTCGTTATGTGGTTGCGTCGAGTGGAGCGCGGCAATGCCTCGTATTTTGGCGGAAAGTTGCGAGCGCCCCCGCGGCGAGACGCATCGCCCGCGACCCAGCCCGCTCTCCTCTCCTCTTCTTATCGCAATAAAAATACTAAAAGCTCCGTGGTTCGAGCCAATATTAATTTATGTTATCTGACTCAAAAATTACTTTATATTTTAATAACTTGGCAAGTAAATATTTATTTTTCCAAAGTAAAATATGCATTCGTTACCTAAATTAACTTTATCGGGATGACATGTACTTTTTGGACGCGGTGTGTCAGGCCTCGAACTGATCAAAGCTGTCGACGCGACGAGCCTCTATCAGTCGCTCGGATGCCCGAATTAACGGGAGATAAGCCTTCCCCCCTCCCTGATCGCCCTTCACCCTTGTCCTTAATTAAAATGTCTGTCGTCGTTTCGCTGTGAACCAAATCCTGGCGAAATACTCCCATAACTCTACTGATTAATTTTGAGCGCTTCTGCAAATTTACTTAAAGCAAACCATTAAAAATTACACAGTTTCAGAGTAAAAAGGCTTTGCGAACTCTTGAAGGAGCCTAACTTTAACACATTTTACTCAAATCGGTTTGAATACTGGGTCCTATAAATCTGCTCTCTAAATTTTCGAAGTGATGAAATGAAAAGGTGACATTCCTATCCAATGTTTAATTGATCAAACAATATACATATATACGTATGTACTAACATTTTACAGTTACCTACGAAGTTTGCAGTTTTATAAATAACTAGCTGCGCCCCGCAGTATTACCCGCGCGCGGTAGTTAAAAGTAGCCTTATTATACATAAACCTTCCTCTTCAATCACTCTATCTATTAAAAAAAACTGCATCAAAATCCGTTGCGTAGTTTTAAAGATTTAAGCATACAGGATATAGAGACAGAGAAAGCGACTTTGTTCTATACTATATAGTGATAGTGATAGTGTGTGAGGTTGAGCGGTAGAATGGAAGCGGCCGCGCTATATCTCTGCTCCATATTTGGGGATGTCGCCGGTTATCCTCCTCAGATTCCGCGATCAACATCTCGATACATTCCTCATTACTCTTCACCTGACACACAAACACACACACACATGATGCACACACACGTGTCAGTTCGATTTGTGGATCTGGAAATAATAAACTCTTTTACAGCGGTTCATATTATTACTCATAAATGGTTCACGGTCGGACAGCATCTCGCATGATGCGACGCAATATCATAATTTTACAATCAAATATTTTGCTAATTATTTGTTTTAAATAATTTTTATTTCTTGTTTCTTTATACGATAGATCGCAATGTTTTTAAAGTCTTGTAAATATAAATAAAATCATTATGAAGTATGTAAACTCAGGAGGGCCGGCTTACATCAGGATTCATTCAGGTGGCGTGGTTGTGCAGATTGGGAGTTGGATAAATTAAATGTCTTCTTCTTGACAACCATTGTTTTAATCTTCCAGCAAGTAATTACAATATTCATATAATCAAGACACCACAACTTGTATCACATTATAAAGACTGGTTATTAATATCTTCTAAGTTCAGATAAGATTTGATTCAGGCAGTAAATAGCGATTTGTCGCAAAGCGAGGTGCGCTGGCGGCCATCATTCAAGAAGTCCTCCCTTGAACTCCGCCGCCCCGCTCCCATCGGCACGACACTTCGCTAGAGCAACCTTAACCTCTTTGGTGCTCTCGTCCACAGACTTCTTCTCGTGTCGATACTTCAACTTCCTCGTAGACAGGACAATCAATGCCCTTGACATTGACAATTCAATCACGCGCCGACAAGTACATACCTACTACACCTGTCAGTTTCTTAAAGAAATCTTACAATAACAAACAATATAGTAGCGCTGACTCTGCTACTCAGTTTTCAACTTTTGCGGTAGTCAACGTTCCTTGTTGTACCCTACTTCACCATGTAATTCGTTCCGAATAAATAAATTTGAATTTGATTTGAATATATTATATAATGCGCATTTGGCAGCCTGTAGTGGAAACTCATGAGCTCCCAGGGTCTCGCTAGCAGCTCTCTTGTCAGGGATGCGCTCTCTCTGGAAGGCTTGGCCGGCTGCGCATGCGCATGCGTGGGCGCACACACAACTTCTCACGATACTTAAGTACAGCAATCCCGCTTTATTGGGGTATTATTTGGTAGCGGGGGACTATGCCATGCACCGAGCCACGCCGTTGTTTCTGTATATCCGTAATGAATGAGCGTTCCCTTTAACGATGATTTTACGCTTTTTGAACCTGACTCAGTAATAGCTGAACATCCTGCTCTAATGACATTCTTTCCCATCACGCGAGCTGCGCGATTAACCACATTTCGATTATTATCCGTGATCATGACATTGCGATGCGCTTGCGCTTGCGCTTTCTCACTGTCGAGCTTATTTTCATACGTGACACATACATGCGGCTGAGATGCGAATGTTAAGATGGATGTGTGGAGTGACGCGAATGGACAGGATAAGGAATGAGTACATAAGAGGAAGTGTGAAAGTGGCTCCAGTGAATGAAAAGATGAGGAGTAATAGGTTAGCTTGGTATGGTCATGTTATGAGGAGGGAAGAATGTCATGTTACTAGGAGAGTGTTAGGTATGAATGTGGATGGATATAGGTGTAGAGGTAGGCCAAAGAAAAGATGGATGGACTGTGTGAGGGATGACATGAGTAAGAAAGGAGTGAGTGCCGAGATGACGTCTGATAGAGGGAAATGGAAGAAGAATACATGTTGTGCCGACCCCACATAGTGGGATAAGGGCAGGAAGAAGAAGAAGAAGAGACATGACATATCAGAGCATCTAAAGCGGCCTATTTTAACATTCAATGTAATTGTACACAATAATGTTTCATGTATGTCATAAAAACCTATATTGTCTTTTTTCTATATGATTAACCCTAGGATTAACCGTTAAATGATCCGTCAAATTTAAAATGCTAAAATGAAAAACTATAGGAAACTTAAATAAAATTAAACATTATTGTAATAAGAAATACCAAATGTGGCTGCTTTACGCTCGCTGACATTCAAATATGCCGTTGCATGTGGGATGAGTAATATGCGTTTATAGTTGATAAACTTTAGCTCAACGCAATGGATGTACCGATACGTAGCGTATCATTGATCTCTCCTCATTACAATCTGGCCTCGTTTCTGTGAGATTTGCGCGAAGACGGCTCATCAGTGTCTTGCTTGAGTACCGTTTAGCGACGTTCCTGTACGTCTGTGTACAGACGGACGTGCGCGACGTGTGCTGTGCTGACTCACGCCCCGTCACGCCCCGTCACGTCCCCGTCACAGCCCTGTTCCGGACCGCTACTCGGCGCGGTGCACCCAACTTGACTCCTACTAATAAACGCAAAGTTTGTATGGATGTTTGTTACTCTTACACGTAAAAACTCCTGAACGGGTTTGCCTGAAACTGGGAATATACATAGTTTATGATAATACATAAACTATGTATATTCCCATGACGGAACTATGACTAAAACCGAAAGATTTTATTACGTTCATGTTAAAGACCAGTCTAGCATAGCACTGAAAATAACATTTGAAGAACAAGGTACTTTTAACCTTGTTTTTCATTTTTGCGGGTAGTTTTAGTCAGAAGTAAAAATGGTCTTGATCAATTCTACCCACATTCACGTTAATTTTACTAAATTATAGTAATTTTAGAGATGTCACTCAGTCTGTTATTTTATTTTGAACTTAAACGTGAACGAAATAAGAGCTTTCAGATTTAGGAATAATTTAACTAGTCAGTGTTGCACAGAATCGCCACCACTAGGTACCTACCAACCTACCACACGAGCGAAGCCGCGGACGAGTAGGCTAGTATTCAATAACTGTAAGTAAAATGAGTAATCGGAGATCATTTGCGACATCCTAGTACAAGTCGTGCACTCAGCTAGTTAGATCTGAGTCATCGTGTACTCTCAATCAAACCAATATGTAAAATGAAATCGACGTATTTTCCTGTGTGAGAGCACATTAGTACACTTATTGCTATTTCATAGGTACCTACCTACCTATGGCATTGTGCATCGCATCGTCCGCTAAGTGCATCGGGAATCTAGCGGCTCTCTCGATAAACAGCGCTAACTGCACCTCTTAAAGGTTAATTGAATTGATTAGGCGCTGAGAGCGAGCTGCGCATGCGCAGTAAACTGCTGGACAACTGATCGCAGTTTAGGGCGATAAGTTGCGCAGCCGCCACTGATCAGCGGATGCTAAAGTATCGGCGCATGCGCATATCTTCTGGATGGAGAGGTGCGAGTGCGCACTCATTAGCCTGTTTACCGTCGTCTGCGCGCGCAGGGCGACACATCACCCGCGAACGGTTTACGGTAACGCGTCTGCATGCCGCCGCCGCCCCGCGCCGCCTCGCCTCATAAACATTCAATCTTCGCGCAATGGTTATTCATGCAACTATGTGTCAGGATGCGCATGCGCGGGGGAGAGTGCAGGCGGGACGTGGCATGTTGGTGTTTCTCACAGAGCGATGATATCGTCACGGCACGGAAACTACAGAAATCGCATCTCTTTATTGGGTATCTGAGTGCACTCGCGACATCTCACATGCTAATTATTAGTGTGATGCTGATGACACTTACAAGTGTATGAGGAGAGTGTGACTATCTGATACACCACTAGTCAAGTTATATTTCAATAGCTTTAGGATAAGGACAGTTTTTTTATATAGGATTTTGCAATCGATGACGAAAAATCGAGCGATCGGAAGTGTCAAATCAAAGGAATAGCGACGATAGAAAGAGAATACGAAGCAGTTGTCAATTAGCTACGGCTCTGATTCCTCTTGTACTGGACAAGCTCAGAGCGGAGTAGAGCGGATGCGCTCCCAATAGCCACAAATACGATAACTCAGAAAGTGAGACCGACTTTCCTCTAATTTTTAATTACCCGCCAAACGTGAAAAACTTGTTGTAGAGCAGTTTTTGGACTGAACTCAAAAGTTAGGCTATTTATCTCAACGCCGTTAATAAACAAACGTTATTTTGATCTAATTACAACTTTATACAAATAAGCTCTGTGTTGGAATAGAAGAGCTATTGGCCTGGTATTGGGTTCGGATTTTGACCGTGCAACGATAACTCAAGCTTTTAACAGTGACGGAAAACATCGCGAGAAGCCAGTCAACTTTTTGAAGATTTAAATGCGATAAGCTTGCATGAAATGCTACCGTTTGTAAAATGTGAGCATGTACCAATTTTGTATTTGGACAAACATCTAACTAACCCTTTTAACATTTTCAAACTCTCTTAAATGCCTAATAAGATCAGGTCATGATTATGATTTTTATTGTTGTCAATAATCTAAAAACAATTGAAAGATGTCTAGTAACTACAATCACTAGTAAAAATGCTAAGGAGAAAGTTCCCACGGTTATTGGCGACATATTGCGCAACAATAACCGACCACCCGACCATTCGACCATCTGTGGACAATGATGCCTCTTGTCAGTCGCACCAGCCTAGTATCCTAAACTTACGGTTCCAATACCAACCTTATCACAATGGACTAAGTTACAGAAAGGCCCACAATATTAAACAGTAAAACTATAATCACACATTATGAAATCGCAATAAAAATATCATATTTTATTGTGATAGATACACAACACCAGCCCCTAAGGCATTAATAACATTCTGTTGATAAAGATTGAATAGACTGCACCCCTCGCGACACTTGTCTCGCCACCGTACACCGCAGGGGGCAGGGGGAGGGGGACGCGGGGGGTGGGGGGAGGGGCTGGCACTTCATGACAGATCTCGTTTTTTCACCATCTGCTATAATTTGAGCATTGTGTGCTAATCAGTAGCGCATTGAACAAAAATGATAACATTTAGTTAAGAGGCTTACAGGAACCGCATAATACATGCTGGTTGGAACTTGGACAGTATGCCGTCCAAGAATATTAACAGTAACAAAAGTCGCCCCCTAGTCCTAGCTATTTACTTTCTACAATCGCTTTAGAATAGAGACACAAAACACATAAATCTACGAATCATGGTAGGTAAATATCCCCTTTTAAGTGTTTATAAAATTATAAAATATCCTAGAAATTTTACATGGCGTCAACCAGCCCCAAGACGAATTGCTTGAGTTATGTTGTGTAAATACATACATACAATTTTATACATAATACGAAGCGTTTGTCACATGGTCTTATAAAAAAAAGTCTTATAAAAAGTCCAAGTTACATTCTATGGTCTTTCTCAAATGTCAAAACGGACTCCTTTTATTTTGTGCTGACTTTAAAGCATTATGTTAAATTAGATGATGCTATAAACGAGGTAGGTACCTATATACTATAGTCATTGACGTCGTTATGGTAGAGAAACTAAACCAAGCAGGAAACTGAAACTGCTTCCGTTTTGTACAAATTGGCCACTGGAGAGCTATCTGCAGGTAATGGATCCGGTGATGCCGGTGCGGGCTCCGCGGCGTCCGAGCTTGCTGACAGGCGTGCCCCTTGTCTCCTGCACCTGCGGCACGCTAATGAAAGCTTCCTACCACTGGGAGAGAAAACCACGATAGTGTCCACTCAATCCTTATTACTTTATAAGCTATATGAGACTGTAGCCAAATTACAAACACTTCCTATCAATTCTTTGCCTATTCGATAATCCACTTCTGACCACGTGACTTATTGCCATCGAATGCCAATTCCTATAGATTATAAAACGTATAATGTATAGGCAAACGGGTATTTATCACGAATATTAGAGGTAAAATTCGTGATAAATACCAGTTTGCATATGTTTTATAATGTGTTCTGATCCCGAAAGTTTATAAAAGACAATTCCTATACATATTTTCAGTTTCTATAGCGAACGTAGAAAAGTAATATGGCTAAGGGGGCTGAACTACGAGATTCCAGCAGTCGATGACAGAAGTACCTACGTCCATCATCCGCGACACGTCAAGTGTTACACAACAGGGAGGTGGCAGTGGCCGCGGACCTGTCCGACGGGAAACATCAACGTCTCATAACTGAATTAATGAACACACAAGCACCTGACCACACTTGCTGGACGACAATGTCACTTAATTGCTATTATTGAACGGTAAAGTTACATCAACAAAAACTGGTTCATTTTCCATCTACATAAAGTCATCAGCCGCGTGAGTCCTTCGTAGAGTGTTGTGATAAAAATAATTTTATTGGACAATTAAAGTTGCTAAGACTTATAAGTATCGCTTAAAAGGGTTATTACAACCATTAAATACTTTACTTCCGAAGGTACTATTCACCAATCTGTCTTACTTCTAAGCAGAGCAGTAGGTATCTCGCGTCCAGTCGCGTAACATCCTGCGCTCATCCAACACTTTGACAGGAACGTCCACTTGTCATCGAAGACGTTGTTTCCTCCAAGTTTTTACCGCACTTGTATCGTGTACTGAATGTAACTTGAACGACACTCGTACCTACAGATATTGGATATTTCTATATTGCAAGTTTGACCGTTAGGTACGCTAGATACGGCGCAATATGCTTCAGTTATTTATTCTATTCAAATTATTTTACCTTGTAGAAACTTTAAAGCTCCAGGTTTCTGCAATTTAGAATTGGACTAGTTCCAAGAGCAAGAGCGCAGCATGAATGAATCACGAGTTCCAGTGAGACGATCAGTTTAAGCATGCACGGTGCGGTGCGGTGCAGTGCGGCGCGGCGGAGATTCCGCGCCGCACTGCACCGCCTCCGGTGGTCTAATGAAGGCGCACTAATGGCCTCGTTATACGGAGCTGCGCTGCGCATGCGTCGCCGGCGTCGTGCAGAGACACGCGCCTCTCTAACGGGGCCCGCGGAGCACGGCTCTGCATCAACCCTTTATGACGGATCGAACGCTTTTTACTTGCACCGGAAGCCATTTGCAAACCAAATGCACTGCGATGGAAATGTTTCATCTCGAAGTTCTCATGATTTCAACTTATTCGGTAGTTCATTACTGGCTGAAATGGTTTTGTCTTATTTGGATTTTGATTCCCATCGCGGGGATGCTAATTGTGTGCGATGCTTAGAATGTCCGAGGTCGCATCATGTTAATGAGCTGCGGCGTGCGCATGCGCCGCGGCGCACCATCGCTCAGACCTGTCCGCGACTCTGCGCTGATTTACACATTCAAATCCGATGATAAGGAATAAATAACGGAGCGATCACGATTTGATTCACGAGTGATGCGATGCGGTCTAACGACGGAATATATTCCCGGCTAATTGGCAGGCAACGACAGGGCCGCGCGGCACGGTGCGACACCGGGAGATGAAGTAGTAGGTATACAATATGCATGCGTAATACTAAGTATCCAAATAAATAGATACTTAGACGCAGGAAAATTCGTACAACCAAATGTAGTCCTTAAAACTAATGATAATGCAATGAGCAATCTTTTGGCTGCCGAACAAACAAGCAACCCTACACCCATAACAAAAACTTTTAAATAAAGATAACTGCTACCTTCCAAGAAATGAACGGCTTCGGTAGGTAGAAGCAAGTGTGTTTCTGCAGTTGCGTTGACAGAATTCGCGGCCTGTGCGCCCTGACAGCACCGACGGTGCTGTCAGCAGATAGCAGACAGCGCCGACGGTGGCTCAAGTGGAACCCGCATCTCGAGTGTTTCTTACTTCTCAGGTCATAAATTATGTGATAAACGGTGGAATATTATGTCCTACAATCAACAAACAGATCGCTTTCAAGACAAAAACTTCTTGACAATGTTTTGTAAAAGGTTCCAGAGCATCGAGTCTCTCGATACGTGCTCAACAAACAAAGGGCAGTTAGCAACGACGAGCCGGCGACTTGACGCATGCGCGATGGGAAGCGGACGCTGGTTTTTACTACTGCTGCGAATGCACAACTGCTCATGAATGCTTTTTTATGTCAATTCAGATCGGTTAAAGCAATTATTGTTGTCGGATGCGCAAGCGCACCGTGATTGTGCGCAGCCGGGAATGTACGCCCTTGGCCATTGGCATCGCCACGATGTGTTCTACGAGATGTGCACCTACTTCCTTAAATACTATTTTACCTAGATTGTAATTTAGTCATCAGGAACTGTCCTGAGCGCAACGCCAACAACCAGAGCTCTGTCGCGACAGTTCTCACGATGTACGGCATAGGGCTACTTCATAGGGAACGATGAACGTGTCCAGATCATTTCTATAATCAATGTTCAATTAAATTTTACTCTGGTTTTTGTAAAGGACATTGTTAGATTATCACCATGTTTTTTAAAAGAGCACACTTAGCAGGTTCAGTTATACAGGGGTCCAAACTGCAGCCATTGTGTTGTAGAGACGCCCTTACCTGGATGCGCTCCGTGGTGTCGCGGTGTCGATTGCGTCAACAATGGACAACATGCGTAATGGCGTATCATCATCCAATAATATTTGGTGGAGGGTCGGAGGGGCGCGCGGGGGCGGAGGGGGGCGCTCGAGTGCTCGGCAAACGAGTGGCCGCTGTTTGTACGGGGCACACCTGGACAGCGACCACTGTTGTTTTTTCAAACGACCAGTTTTTTCCAAAAGTTTGGGCTTGCGTTAATTGACGCTCGTTTTTCTAATATAGTCTGTATAAACATCGCTGCAGGTGGACCCCTGACATGCACCAAACCACACCTTAACTGCATTAAAAGAGAGGTGACTCTGGCTTGCGAGCATCCATCGTTTATTTCCGATGAAGAGCTGAATGAGGCGGGATGTCTCAAGATCGCTTCGCTCTCACACGCACTGCTCTCGACGTTTACTCTTGCACTGACAAGTGATCTACTTTTGAAAGTTTAAAACAACATCATTACGTTTGGGACGTATTTGTGATAGAAGTATTATGTTTCCCAACCAGTATTCGAGGCTCAAGTAACTTTGAAAGAATCGACAAATTACATTATTTGATAATATTGCGCGACAAGCAACTCCCGGACTCCTAATTCCTTCTGATCCTTACTCAATGCAAAACAAAGTGAATGGTTGCCAACAAAGAGACGAAGCATTTTAATCGGCTTAAAGGATATTACCGAGTATTCACACCTTGGCAGACGCACCGCTCCGTTTCTTTATGACACCAGGGGAAAGCTGCAGTTTGATTTTAAAGTATGATAATCTAACAGTAGGTATGTACCTATCAGGACAGGAGTAGGTTAGGACATGGAGTACTGAGTTAGCATCCTCCAGTCTGGTAGTGAGCAGCCTCACTTAAATGAAGCAAGTCTACTTAAAAAGTTCCACCTGACGCAGTAATATGACGGAAACACTGCACCTTCGAGATACAGTCCTCATATTTCAGATACCTACTTACTCACGCCAAAAGGCTTAATGTCAAAACCCGCAAATAAATTAACGAAAACACAACTTCGGAATAAATCGCTAGATTAATCAAGAAGGACTGTGTTGTGGGATTTAGTTTTACAGACAGTTCTTGATCAAACCAAAATTGATTAAAAACACATTAACATCTCGAAATTAAGTGACAATCGGACCTGTATCAACATTATTATAATGGCGGTCCCACGCCGTCGCCGGCGGCCTCGTATTTGAATAACATTCGTGTCATAAATTAATTTCGCATAATTTAGGCGGTGAGTTGTCGGGCGACACGTGAGAGGATTAGTCTCAGTCGTGTCTAGACGGGCTGTCACAATAACCTGATGGTGTGGACTGGTGCGGTCGCTCGCTTCTAGCTCCTAAGTAATACCTACATGCCGGGTACTCACATACATATCATTCAATACATGACCATCATCATCACAACCACCTGGTAACACTCCGACTCTCATATGCGGTAACGGTCCCTCAATTTTCTGTTAAACAAGCAGTTTATGGAGACAGTGCATATTGCTGAGAATGTATCGTTTGCGCATGCACCTTACCAGTTCAGCTCAACTAATCTAGAGTTGACTCCAATTAGCGCCGGCGGACGACTGCGCGCGCACGCGCAGTCGTCCTCGCGATGACAATTCACATAATAAAGTTTAAAATGTTCAAATTCAAACCTCATGCTTAGTTCAATATTTACAGACTGCTAAAACAAAAAGTGCAAATTAATAAAAAAAAATAGTAACAAAATAAATTACGCTTAACTTCTTTTTTAAACAGTTTCTATAACTATGTAATTTGTTGTAATTAACAATAGGTACCTACTAATTCCTCCTGATACGTATTTAACTTACACTTACACTTACCTGCTCATTCATATTTTATTGAATTATCGTGGTTCCAGGACCAATTTGTAAATCTGCAAGCTTAAGATCTGGGAGTTACCTGTATCAATTTCACATGAAGCTATTCCACAGCTCTCAATGTTTGACAGAGTTAATCTCCACATTATATCGCACGATTAGCCGTGAATGCGCTCCGTGGGTCACGTGCTCTCGTGTGCCTCGGTGTCGGTGTCGCTGGAGGATTATGAGTCACTCCTTTCTCAGTAATTAAGCATGAGCAGCGCCGTGCGACCTCTAATGCGATTATCTTAATCCTCAGGCAGCTGTCCGTCGGAGAAGTTCGGAAAATTTTAATTAAAGCGATCATTCTCGTCTCTATGTCAACACAAGCTTAGAAACTAGCTGTTTCCCGCGGCTTTGGTCGTGTTGTTAATAGAACTTGTTATTTAATGTGATACTTGGTAGTTATGGTGTAAGAGCGTAACAAACAGACTGACATTTGCATTAATAATATTTAGTGAGGATTCGAAGATCTGTGACGTTTCTTCGCTGAAAAAATAGGTAATTTTTTTTGTAAGCCCATCCGTGTAATTGTTATTTGTCCTAAGTCACATAACATTATATACCCTATATAAAAAAAGAACATAAATTGTCTTGGTACACCATTCCGAGATTCTCATTTATGTTATTCCGTATTCGTCAATAAAAAAATTAAATACCTAAATGCTAATTTGAATTTCATCTGACTGTAGTAAACGATGTAGTTAGAAAGCTTCGAATCAAGTAGCTAAGTTACTTCGGAGCCAGTAGTTAGGTTGTTTCATCTATTAGTGTGAGTTATGTTTCCTAAGCTGCCGAAAGGATGCGTGCACCTGGCGCGGGCGGCGGCGGCTGGAGCTCTCGGCTAAACATCAAATTATCGGCCTCCTGTTATTTGGCTCGATTAAAAAACATAAGGATCAAAAGCAAACGCACGGTAACGAACAGGTAGGAATGAAGCAGATTCGACGCAACCTGTTAAGTTAAAAATAAACAGTGCATGGCGTGTGGAGCCTCCGAGATTGTATCCCGACGGGTCCCGAGCAGGCGGGGGGCGGGGGGCGCGGGGAGGGGGAGGCAGGGGGGCTCATTAAACCGGTCCGCTCGTCCAATGGTCGGCGCGCTGGGAACCGCGCACGAAGCACCCATAAACGATATTGCCGTGGTTCTGTATGAAGCCTGGAATGCAGAAATGATGGAAGCAATGGAAACAGTAGGACTCGAAACGATTGCAGCGAACAATAACAGAGAAACTGCCGGCGCGGAGCGGGGCGCGCTTGTGCGGGCACTGCTCTCACGCACAGCGTTTGCGACAATACTAGTAGGTATATGTTTTAAAACCAAATCTAATCAGTCTTACAACACGATGACAATGGTTGCGAACTTGCGAAATTGTCTGTCGCTATGAGAAGGTAAATAAGTAAATTTTAAATAACATAATCTTTAACCGCTGCAGGTTTATGCATATACGAGTATACCCCTGCGCTACTACTTATATCTCATTCAACCTTACTCTCTGTTCTGTTGACTACAAAATTCACATTTTAATTTCAACTAGCTGGCTGCACTCTAATCCGGAAATTAATCACGAGAGCAATGAAGGAGGCGTTTTAATTATCCCTCGCGGCGCGGGCGCAGCCTGGCCAGTTCCTACGGAAGGAACCGCTCCACAGACTCGCAAGCACACAGCTATACAGACACACGGACACACCGGCGTGTAGGATAGGATGGTGCCGCGCCGCGCCGGGCTCTCGGGCGGTCGGCGCAGGCGCAGGTTGCGTGTGCGCTGCACTTGCCGACCGGTTCCGGCCACCGACTCATTCAATTTGTCTTACATATACGATTCAAAAGTTAACATCCATCAGAGGTATGTGACCTCGGCGACACCGATCGCGAGCGAGAATAAAGAATTATTTTCTTCAAAAGCTTGAATTTGAACCAAACAAAGCTGGTAACATAACTTTAAAAAAACAGCTTGAGCTTTCCATTCTTCTTACTGATATCTTACATGAGTCAAATTATAGATACGGTCTCACTCATTACATCGAGCAGGCTCTTAATGTTATAAAAATACGCTTATACTAGCCCTCGAATAAGACTCAACAGTGAACCCCAAAGGTCCTTGTCAATATGGCTGTGTATCAGCTGACCGAGGAGTGCACCAATAAGTTTCTTAAGTGTGGGTAATGGTACAGGAGTAATGGTGGTGGGTCGCCGCGCGCCCGCGGGAAGGCCGCGGCCGGGCGCTGATCCGCGCGGCGTGCTGCCCCGCGGCTGTGGGCCAGCACCACAGTGCACCACACCGCTCATTCATAAAGCAAACCCCTCGCTACCTCATCAGCTGACGGAACAACTGAACTATATACACACTTCTAGTTTTAAACGATCTGGAAGATTATGCCTTCCCTACCGGTCCTTGGAAAAGTTGTGATCATATTATATTTATTAATTTGGATGCCTGATGATAGATGATGAAATATCTGATTAAACTGTTCTTCCAACAGTTCATTAACATCCCGTGCAACTTGGCGCAACCATTACACAATTTAACTCAATAATGAGTCACTGTGAAAAACCTTTCAGGAAGTCTACGTGCACAATGGTCTTCTAATTAAGTTAATGTAGTTAGCGACGAGTAACGAAAAGGCTTCGTATCCCCAGGCTCCGCTCGCGCCTTCTCTCCGCAGGCATTTTAATTAAACGTGTGTGTCCCTCTCCCCCCCCCCCCCGCTGCCCCCGCTGCCCCCGCCCCCGCCCCTCTGCCCCGCTGCCGGGCGCGGCGGGTTCAGGGCTCCTCGCGTGATGCGCTATGATTACTGCATTAAGCTGCTTCTCGCGTCATTACCTCGGCCGCGGCCGGAGCAACTGTAACGAACACATTTCGCAGAAACCACATTCGGGTCGCACACTGGAAAACCGAGCCTGCATTGACGCGGATCTCACGACCGCCGCTGCTGCACCATACTCATCGGAACTTATTAAGAAACCATTAATTCGTACATTGACTTGAAAAATTATCACATAACAATGCTCCAAAACGGGTTAAGCTCGAGGCGATTACCTGTGCGCACTTGGTCGCGGGTTGCTGCTTGCTGACGCTCCTGAAAGAGTTTGCAAGAATCACCACCGTCTTCAGACAAAGGCATACAGCGCTACCTAATACTGCTCGCAGTTGTGCTACGTTGAGTAATGGTACTAGTATTATTTTATCTGTGGTAATGGTTAAAAACTAAGGGATAGCATAAATGTATTTGTTCAGTCTCGGTCTCACTCAACCAACGCTAATACAAACTAAGGACAATTTGCGTCAATAGTTACTAAGAAAATTTGCTGTTAATTTTGTTCAATAAATAAAATGAACGTTTGTGACTATAATTTTTTTTCTCTTTCTTTTGATTAGAATAAGTGCGAGTTATTTCTAACACACAATAGATGACACATGAAAACACAACTAGTCAATCCGAAGAGCAGAACAATTAAAGGAGAACGGAAGGTTTGAGGCCTCATCATCAGGTGGCCGCGGTGATGATGGCTAGAAGTGTGCGTCGCTCGCCGAGCGGTCACACGATGATTGCGCTAATTAGCCGATACAACATGCGATTAATTCGCACTCGCTCCCGCTATAATTGGACGTAATTTGCGTGAGAAGTTGCGCGGTTCGGGCGCGAACTCGCGTCGCGGCAACTCCGCACGCAGCAGCGACGTTATGATGCGGTGCGGCAGCGGTGCGGTAACGGTGCGGCTGGCGCCGCAGGTCATTCACTGCGCGAGGGCACGCAGAGTGGAACACACGTAACTAAACGAATTAACTTAATTACGGCGTAAGTTCTTAGAACTGACCACGGCCCTGCAACCTGCATGCTGTCGATAACGCTGCTCATATAACTTTAACTTTCTACATATTAAGGATTTGAGCTGCCGAGAGACAATAACTTTAATGTTTACACAGTGTAGGCTTGCCTAGTTCCTTCAACATAGTCTCGGCCTCATCTAATAATATATGATCATTGCAATCATAGAAGATTAACTTACTGTTCCATTACCGTTTTGAGGAATACAGCGAGTAGTAGCTTGTATAAGTATATCCGATAACAAGCTATTAATTGCCAATTTGTGACGTGGGCCTGACTGACGGGACGCCGGACGACTAACACCCGGGTTTCGGCGACGGCCACTGATTGGGCACACAATAGCTTCGTTATGCGCATACGCACGATTGTATAATATAGCTATATTATATAGTATAGCACGTTGTGTCAACGTCCAAACTTTTGAACAGGTAGGTAAGTACGAGTACAATACATCCATCACACGTGCATCATTTCAATCGTTACACCATGAAATTATGAAATAACCAACCGTTACAAGTATTAATAAAAAACAAAGTGGAAAACAATTTTAATAATATGTAGGTGCTCATTTTAAAACTATCTTAAACTAAAGTCTTCGCTTTAGCGTCGTTAAATCAACATAGGTATGCTTGTTCGAACCGGATCCCTCGAAGATTTAGGTTCGAATAAAGGTTTTATTGGCTGTTTATGAGTCGAGGCTCACGATGATTGTGATGATATCCTTAGATGTATGTGTAGGTATGAGTAACAGCGTGTCCCAGATACCGGAGGCAAGTGGAGCGCCCAGCGACCGCCGCGTCGTCGGGGCCGTGGGAACCGCCCGAGCCACCTGACTACCACCCTCCGCTGATGCTATTTCGGTGATCCTGCACTTATATCTTTGACTTTGAGTTTAAATAATGTAATTACATGCAGAACTATTAAAATAACGCTCTCCTAACTTCTTCCCTAATGTTCGCGTTCAATAATGTAGGTAAATATGAAGGTTTTCATTAGCGTCCAGTTACCGATAGTTTTTCATCCGTAGGTCTCGGTGCGCAGGCGCAGCGCAAGACCCGCGCCCGCGCCGCGCCTTCGCTCGCATCTTGCAATAAATATAAATCAAAGCTTCGTTCGCGGGATTAAAAGCTCCGGAGGGAGAGGACGCGGGGCGAGGGGAGAGGGCGCGCGGGGCGGGGGGCGCCGGCCGCGGGCCAGTCCCAGCACGGCGCCCGCGGCGAACGCACGCGTACTAAACGTTTAGCTATCGGTGGCGGAGTGAGTGCAGTCGCGCGAGAGAGCGTATTCCTCGCGCTGCGCGAGTGTCGTGCGGATCAGAGTGCGGTGCGGTGCGGTGCGGCGCCGAGCCCGAGGCGGAGCGCGGCGCGGCATGGTGCGGCAGGCGCGGCGGCGGCGCCTCGCGCTGCGCTGACCCGATGCGGCGATGCTGGCCGCTGCCGCTCGCCCTCGCCCTCGCCTGCCTGCTGCGCGTACGTCTCTCCATCACATCTCACCTTCCAGCCTCTTCCTCCGACCGGTTCCATCTTGTGAAACTTCCAGTTAGGACTTGCCCCTGTCTGCTATACCGCAAAAGAATACGAAAGATGGTCGATTCTTCGAGGTTTCGTCTCGCTAGAGCCACGAAGTCGCGGACACATTGCATAGGACTCAAATCTCCGAATTGTTGTGAACCCCGACTCTTAAATCTCTCTGGACTCTAATATCATTCTAAGTTCAATTGTGAATAATCATGATTTGAATCGGTCTTGTGGAATATTTAGCTTTGTTAGTTGATTGGCCACAGAGCTTCCAATCGAGAGATGACTTGAACGTGCAGAGATTGAGAAGGTTTTTAAGGGCCAGCAAGAGGATACAGTTGTGATAGAGACGTTTTATCTCGTGATCTGTTCCTGCATCAATGGATGGATGCATGTGTAGTGTCCCCGAGGCGCGGGCGCGGCGCGGTGCGCGGCGCGGACGTGCCCGCACTGCCGATGTGCGGCGCGGGCTCATCGGGCACGCGGCGCACGTCGCGCTCTGGCACGCAACACTATCTCTCGGATCCCACGACTCCACAAACTGATTCATTCGTACCAGCTTCCCTTGCTGGCCTCACTGTGACCGTTTATTTTAACAATCGCTTTTGCGCTTAAAGCCCATCCAAATATAACAACCTCTTCACTCAAAAATTTTCACCGATTGTATCGGAAAGTTTCATTGCTTGAAAAATGAAATGCTCTTCATTTTACATGATGTAAACAAAAATACTAGAGTAGGTATTGAGGACAGTCTTGAAATCTTCATTAATGCATAAAAGATACATAACTCTTCGAAGGCATGACTATGTGGACTCTACATAAGCGATAATTATCCCCTTGACGTGTCGCGTCCACAGCCGCTTTACGAAACCTCTCTACCTCTGCAAATAAGCTCTAAGATGGCTCTGAAAGCATTATCTAAGTTTAATCGACACATTTAACAAAAATGTTGACTTGTGTTTATCTATCAAAAGTCACTAAGTGCAGTAAACGCCTCATTTGCTGCTCGCTCGCTCACTGTGACACTAACAGTAACGATTATCTGTTTTCTCCAACTAGACTCCATCTAGAATCAGAAATATTTTATTGCAAAAGTCCAATAGGATTCCAATATAATTTATTCTATAATTCAAATGTATCCGATCTCATATTCATCTTTCAATTTAGTGAGGCTTTGAGGATAATTTTGTCATGACAATTGAAACAGATTTTTTTACGTAGTACCATAGACCAAAAAACCCTAATCTCTGGTAGTACTTACCTACCTATTATGTATAACATGAAATAACATGTGTAATGTTTATGATTGTTAGATTATACCGTATTTATTTAGTTTAACTACAATAGTAAACGAAAAATATGTAGGTACCACTTTGTGAATACACATAACAAAATAACATTAAAATTAAAAAAAATATATGAAAGTGCCCCCTAGTTCAATTTAATTAGTGTTTATTTATCGTTAATTGTGACCTCTTCAACGACGATGACATTACTTTAGAAAATCTTCCATATTCAGTAGATAATACGCCACTAAAACGATGGGTATAGGTAAGAGTTTGATAATTATCACGGGATAAATTGTTACTAAATTGTAAAAAAAAATGAGCCTACCTGACATCATTGTATCATGTCATGGAATGCTGTAAATAACTTCCTAAAATCATGTTGTTTAAAATACTACTATTCCTCAAAATTTAGCAAACTCTAGGCAAACAATTAGCAAACTCTCACCTATAGTTAGCCACAGCTTTATCATTAGTACCTACATTATGTTTTATTTATCTACACAAAACGATCCATTTTATGAGAAAGATTTTGTAGGCGACTGGCTTATTTTTGTATGAGCTGACACACCTCCTTACGCAGTCACTTGAACTTACAATGGTGTAGGTACCTACTTAGTTTATACTCGTATATATACATCATGAATAGCAGGATCAAATTATAAACTCATCCTCGAGATTATTATACTCTGCCCCTCTACTCTTTATGCCAAAAACGATGCATTGTGACAATCATCGCAGGTCAGCTTAATGTTGGTTAATCTTCCGAATTCAGTACCACCAACATAAGCTGACCTGCGACTATTGGCACGTTACATTCGTTTTCTTTTTGTAGAGTAGACCTACTTAGTTCCGTGATGAACCTATAACCCTTTAGTTAATCGATCGAACAAGTGGGGTTTTAACCGTAACTTAAGAAATTTGATTTTACTTGTTCGTTTGCATGACGATTGACGCGGTAGAGTTTCAAAAGAACAAAAGGATAGTCAAAGTTATGTCTTTACGTTATTTGTTCAGATTCCTAATTGCTTTTAATAACAAACTAAACGATGAAAAGCGAAAATAATAATAACTTAATGAGTAAATGATTCAGCACCTCGATTTTATTATTGCCTTAAGTAGCCCATCACATCATGTCCCACAGCCACAGGGCAAACCCTCTTGATCGTTACAATTATCACAGTTTTGTGTAGGTAATTAGGACCCAAGCTCTGTCAACGCTAACGAGCTCTCATTTAAGTAATTCAAAAATCAAAGGTTCAGGATGGAATTCCTCAGGATGGAATTTTATTGATATTTTCAGATTTCACGTTGCTCTTTATTTTAATTTATTATTTTGATTTTTTTTATTACTTGTGTAACTTCACTGCTTGTTTGGCAATTTCTATATCATAATTTTGTTTATTATTCAATATATGTTTGTTCTCTCAGTTCCTTTCCGTTTCGTGTGTTGAATTTATTGTTGGTTCATAGTTTTATAATAATGATCACAGTTTATGCTACTGGACCGACCACGCTTTGTCGAAGGAATCGAGCGTTCATTTTGCAAAAGATCTTTTAAAAACTCAAATCTACGAATTACTACTGATTTTCACTCGTTTTCTTCCCTCATTCTCATCATATCCAGCTGTTCATCATTTCATTAAGAATGTCTAAACTAAGTATTTTTTTTTTGACAATACTTACAGCCGTTATTTGAATTCCACTATTTTTGTGTCCATTTTGTATTTTCTTTTGCAAGCATATCTATCGTACCTACTTCCGTTATTTTATGTTTTGTTATATTTTATTAAGTCACAAAATAAACTTTTTTCTATTCTATTCTATTCAGAGTTTCATAGTTTTTCATCTCCCCTTTGAGTGTCTTTTAAATCCATCAGAATACGAGTAACTTCAATCTCAATGTTTTGGAAGTTTCAATAATCTTCACAGGCGAACTGTTGGTCCTTCCCTTCGAACGTTTCTTTTAAAAAATTATATTTCTTTAAACTGCAGTATATACCTACTGTATACAAATGAAAAGTAATGACCTAAATTTACTGATCGGGTAACAACAATAGATTTTTACCTATTTTTGTCTTAAGCGGGTCACATTAAATGCGGTCGGTGATCTGAAAAATTACGAAAACTATTTTTCGTTTAAGTATTTTGTTTTAATTATTTCACTGTTACAATGTTTGTTTGTTTGTATAAAAATCAAACGTATTTTCCAGTTGATTTAACAAACAGTCATCAAAATAGGACTAAGCTGTTAAAACTATGTTTAAAAAGAACGCACCCCAGGTACCTACAGTAATTTTTTAAAGTTATATTTTTATAAAGTGCTAATTAATTCATTCATTCACATTATTATTAATTATTTATCTGAGCAAGAGGCAGTGTTGGGTAGAGGTCTCTCTACCTCTCCTATCAATGTCATAACTTTCTGAATACTAAAACAACTATAACTCCATTATTATTTTTTTGTTACGACATACTTACGACCTATCAATATCACTTGTGATATCAAGATATCAATCAAATTAAACTTAATTGTTGTTCAGTTTTTTTGTTACATTATAGAACTATCCCCTATTTCTATTTTAAGCTTTTGCTTGTGCTTTGGGGGGTAGCGTAGGTAGGTTTAGAATACTAAAGAAATATAATGATATTCATTCATTTATTGATCTTAATTTAGAAAGGCGGTTTTTTTTTATTTATAATTTTCACTCTTAGAATGTTTTCTTATCTTGCTAAGAAAACATTATTAGAGACGACTTTTACAAGAGACTGTATAAACAGCAATAGGCTGGTTATCTCTCAGATACTGAAGTTTATTTGATAGTTCTTAGACTAAGATCGTTCTTCGATATACAATAATAAGAAGTTCTTATGAGAACCCGGGAAAGTTGAATGACCTTTGCCCCTAGTGCAGAAGCTAGCCACTTCTCTGAGTGAGGAGAGCTTTGTTACCTTAGCTTTCTGCAGCAGCGCGGGGTGGGGGCAGGGGCGTGCCGCGCGGGGCGGGGCGGGGCGGGGCGGGGTAGGAGGCTCACGCCCCGCCCCGCCCCGTCCCGCCCCGCCCCGCGCGCTCCTAGCGGGACCTCTCCACCCCAGTTCGCGAACATTCACCACGTCTCGGTCGGCGACGAGTGAACTCGAAAGTAACATTGGAGTGTAGGAGTACCTAGTTCAAGTGAACGTTCAAACAAAGCTTGCAAACATTCGATGCGATTATGATAAAATTTCTGTTAGTTTACTGGGCCTTGTTTGTACAGGATGCGTTCTTTTAAAGTACCTACCTACTTAGTATAAGAAAATATTTTTAAGATTCTCAAAACTTGATTTACAAGTGAGTAAGTAGGTAGGTACCTACCTAATACATATTTAAATAACCGACACGTAGGTAAGTACTTGACGCAGATCAATAGCAAAAAAACGAAATCTGCCAAGTGCGAGTCTGACTCGCGCACGAAGGGTTCCGTGCCGTTTCGTAAATATTTCAAGCGTCTACCGTTGCCGTTATTAATATCGAGCAAAAAACGACAAAAAAAACAGTTCATGAGATACATACCTACAGCCTAGTGACAGACAGACGGACAGCGGAGTCTTAATAATAGGGCCCCTTGTTTTACCCTCTGGGTATGGAACCCGAAAAATACCATTTCCTGTAAAAAAATAAGCCAAGAATAAAGACGATAAGAAGAGTTTGCGGGAGACCTTTGCCCAGCAGTGGGACGAAAGATAAAAAAAAGTAAAAATAATGTCAAAATAATAAAATTAAAAGGAGTTATTTGATAATAATTCAAGTCATAGTACCTATTACTTACTAATTCGTTCATGTCAAAGTATGATAGATGAGTTATGTTCCACAACAAGCTATCACTCAAATATGAAGCCTATCTATGCAATCATTCATCACTTTACTCGTATAAATAGAACCTACATATTTACTTCAAAATAGACGTAGACTTAGAAATATCTAGTCTCACAACTCACTTTATTTTCCTCGCGCTAGTTCAGCCACTATGTACGGGCCAATGGATTTTATGTTAACTGGTCTTTGGGACCTTTGCATTGTAACTTCATCGAATTGTCATGACATGTGGTCGTACGTAGGTGCATGTTTGTAGAGCGCGTTTAAGTCTTTTGTTACGTCCTTGTGCTAACCCTTTCACTTACTTAACTAAAAAAACTCAGTGGTGTTTATTGTCTTCTACAGTCTAATATATTGCGTGTGTTTGTGTGTGCAGTGTGCGGCGGGGGCGGGCGTGTTCGAGCTGCAGATCCTCGAGTTCTCCAACTACCGGCTGGAGCTGGCGTCGGGCGCGTGCTGCGGCGGCGCTCCCCCCTCCCCCTCGGCCCCCTCGGCCCCCGCGGCCCCCGCGGCCCCCTGCGCGCGCCCGTGCCGCACTCGCTTCTCGCTGTGCCTGAAGGAGTACCAGTCGGTGGCGGCGCCGGGCGCGTGCTCCTTCGGGCGCGCCGACTCGCCCGCGCTCGGGACAGACTCCTTCACGCTCGCCGAGCCGCTTTACACCCTCGCGCTGCCCTTCACTTTCCGATGGACGGTGAGTGCCAACCGTACCTACCCGAGCGATTTACTGTCTATCTACTAAAACGTATGCTGGGGAATTTTGCGCAAGTCTAAATCCGTGGCTCTCGGTTGTGATTCACATCATCGAACCCGCTTTCTCTGTCCGCAGAGATCCTTCACGCTGGTGCTGCAAGCCTTCGAGGACTACGAGTACCCTGAGTCTGGTGAGTGTGTTTGTACTGAATACATCAGGTCATCTCGTTGCTCGAACGCTCGTATTGACTGAATGTTGTCGCAGAGGGCGGGCTGATCGAGGAGGCGTGGTGGTCGGGCATCGTGGAGCCGGGCGCGGCGTGGCACGCGCTGCGGTTCGCGGGCGCGCGCGCCGCGCTCGCCTACCGCGTGCGCGTGCTGTGCCAGCTCAACTACTACAACACCACGTGCACCACCTTCTGCCGCCCGCGCGACGACAAGTTCGGACACTACTCCTGCGAGCCCTCGGGCAGCAAGCGCTGCCTGCCCGGCTGGCAGGGCGACAACTGCGAGAAACGTGAGTGCCAACTCCGCTGTCCCTTGTTCTGTGGAGATATTTTGACAATGTTTTATTAAACGATCCATTCCGTCTTTCAGCCGTGTGCAAGGAAGGGTGTCATCCGACGCACGGCCGCTGCGATAAACCCGGAGATTGCGAGTGAGTAATTACAGTTCTATTATTATTAGTCATTTATTTCAGATCATACAATGTGAGGAAGCTCAGAATACATAAATAACTTAGGAAGCTAAGCTACTTAAAAACCAGATGTCACTTATTGAGCCAATATGAAAACAATAATGAAAAAATCTTCTGTATTTTAAGGGTAAAAAGTTATCTCTGCTGTAACATTACAAGCTGAGGATTATGCACAGTTTTTGTTGATCAATCTCTAATCATCATCATTTTTAGTTACCTGCCTGATAGAAACAATTCAACAATCCCTATCGTGTCCCATTCCAGCTGCCGGCCGGGGTGGCGCGGCGCCCTGTGCGCGCAGTGCCAGCCGTACCCGGGCTGCAAGCACGGCTACTGCAACGGATCCTCCTGGGACTGCACCTGCGACACCAACTGGGGCGGCATCCTCTGCGACCAAGGTAGGTCTCCGCCCGATCGCGACGCATCGCACCCCTCACCCAGCCCATCACTCACAGACCCACCACCCCCTCCTTCAGATCTGAACTACTGCGGCACGCACGAGCCCTGCCAGCACGGCGGCACCTGCGAGAACACGGCGCCCGATCAGTACCGTTGCCGCTGCGCCGAGGGTTTCTCCGGCGCCGACTGCGAGCACGTCGACAACCCGTGCGCGCCGCAGCCCTGCGCGCACGGCGTATGCGCGTTGGACGCGGCCGGCGCCGGCTTCAGCTGCGCCTGCGAGCGCGGCTGGGAGGGCGCGCTGTGCGACGCCGACGTGGACGACTGCGCCAGCGCGCCCTGCCGCCACGGCGCCACGTGCCGCGACCGCCTGGACGCGTTCGCGTGCGAGTGCGCGCCCGGCTGGAGCGGGCCCACCTGCGAGGAGGACGTGGACGAGTGCGCGGCGGCGCCGGGGCCCTGCGTGAACGCGGCCGCTTGCAACAACACGGTGGGCGCGTACGCCTGCGCCTGCCTCGCCGGCTGGACCGGCCGCGACTGCGAGGCCAACGTGGACGACTGCGCCTCCGTGCCCTGTCAGCACGGCGCCACCTGCATCGACCTCGTGGACGACTTCCACTGCGCGTGCGCCGCAGGCTACGCCGGCCGCACCTGCGCGCTCGACGTGGACGAGTGCGCGCCGCGGCCCTGCCTCAACGGCGGCGAGTGCGTCGACCTGCCCGACGCCTACCGCTGCATCTGCCCCGTCGGCTTCTCCGGCACAAATTGCGAGGTGAGCCCGCCGCTCCGAGTCTCGCCGGCTCGTGACCTTCTCTCGCTACTTCCGTAACTCTGTTAACGTTCTACATCTGACCGGGTCCTCTTCGCACTAACCTGAACTAACCGACTTCTGCTTTTAGCTGTCCTCCTGTTCTGGACGCTACTGCCCGGTGAGTTTTTAATACATCTCTACTCATTTCGATCGCAAGACCTTCGCATGCATCGCATACTGATCGATGTCTCTACTATGATCCTGACTTCCACCTGATGGACGATCGTAATGATATCTGTGTGAGCAGGATGACCGCGACCACTGTGCCAGCTCGCCTTGCGGCAACGGCGCCGCGTGCTACACGGCCCAGAGCGACTACTACTGCCACTGTGCGCCCGGCTGGCAGGGCAAGAACTGCACCCAGCGCGCCGCCCCCGTCTCCCCGCCCGCCGCCCCCGCACCCCTCGCCCCGCGCGCCTGCATAGGCGACGCCGAGTGCGCGCGCGGCCGCTGCGTGCGCGCGCCACCCGCGGCGCCGCACTGCCTCTGCGAGCCGGGCTACGCCGGGGAGCTCTGCGATCAACGTTAGTATCGCACTCATTCATACCCTCTCGAAAACGATGCATGAAGAAGAACGAAAAAGGCAGGGCTCATCACAGGTTCCAGGCTCGGTCGGAACGGGCCTGCACCGATCCGGTCCTACGACGACCGACAGCGAACTGATCGACGACCTTAATCTCCCTCAGAATCGGACGAGTGCGCCGACTCTCCTTGCCTCAACAACGGCACCTGCATCGACGGCACCGCGGACTTCGCTTGCGTCTGCCGCGACGGCTGGACCGGTGAGCGTCTCCACGATCCCCTCGAATATTTACGTGCCTCTCCCGGACCGACGCTGACCCTCTTCCCTCCTCAGGCAAGACGTGCTCGGTGCGGTCGTCGACGGCGGCGGAGCGGTGCGGCGCGTGCGGTGTCGGCGGGGCGTGCGTGCGCGCAGCCGGTGGCGGCTGGCGATGCGCATGCGCGTCCGGATGGGGCGGCGCCGCCTGCGATGAGTGCCTGTGCCTCGCCGGCGGCACGTGCGTGCGAGGCGCGGGCGGCGCGTGGGAGTGCGCGTGTCGCGCGGGTCGCGCCGGCGCTCGATGCGAGCTGGCGCTGGATCCGTGCGCGTCGGCACCCTGCCTGCACGGCGGGCGCTGCGCGGCGGCCGGCGGGGACTGGTGGTGCGCGTGCGCAGGCGGCTGGACGGGTGCCACGTGCGGCGAGCGCGCGGAGCCGGCGTGCGAGCCGACGTGCGCGCCGCCGGCCGCGTGCCGTAAGGACGCGCTGCGCCCCGCCGAGCCGCCGCGCTGCCGCTGCCCGGCCGCGCCGCCGAGGGCCGCGCGCCGCTGTCTCGAGGGTGAGTTGGCCAGCTTCTCGACGATGTGTCACGCTCCGTCGTGTTCGACTCTAGACTGACGGTCCCCGTATGTGCAGCGCTGGCGGGGCTGAGCGCGGAGGAGGCGGAGGCGGGGGGCGGGGGGGTGGAGCCGGCGGAGGCGGCCGGCGACGCGGAGGCGGAGGGTGGCGGCGCGTGCGGAGCGGACGGCGGCGCGTGGTGGTGGGGCTGCAACGCGTGCCGCTGCGTGCGCGGCGCGCCGCTGTGCACGCGCCTGTGGTGCGGCGTGCCCGACTGCCTGGCGCCGCACGCCGCGCCCTGCAGGACCGACGAGGTGAGCTACCGCGGTTCACACTCTCCATATCTCCTGCATGCCGGGTTTATCCTATCGCGCTGAGCGAGCAGCGTGAGAACTGTCTCACTTCCAAGTGTAAAGTGATAAATGATCCAACGATGCATCTGACCGATCATGTTTCGCGTTGTAGGTGTGCGTGCCGGCGGCGCCCGCGCTCTGCGTGCGCGCGCCTTGCCCGCCGCTGGGCGAGTGCCGGCGCGTGGCGGGGCGCAGCGTGGAGCCGCCCGCGCTCCCCGCGCCGCCGTGGTGCTGGCCGGGTGCGGGGGGTGCTGGGGGTGCGGGGGGACAGGCGGGGGGGCAGGGGGCGGGATGCGCGCGCGTGCGGCTGCAGCTGGCGCGCGAGCGTCTGGCGGCGGGCGCGCACGTGGAGCGCGCATGCGTGGCGCTACGTCGCGCGCTAGCGGCGGCACTGGCTGCGCGTGCGCAGGACGCGCCGCCCCTGGCGCTGTTGTGTGATCTGGCGCCCGACGATGATGATGCTCTTGATCTCGCGCTGGTGAGTACCGGATCGCTGTTCACTCTCACTGAAAAAATTTATTTTGCAGAAAGTCTTACTTATCATTAAAAAAGTACTTTTAGATCTCTCTATCGATAGATCGGCATCCAGGATGACCTGAGGGTTAGCTTTTAGTATGGTAGAAACCATTCCACCATCGAGCGATGCCATCGATAGATGTCTGGTAACACCCTTACCTATAGGAATAACTTAACCGCGTACTTAAGTACTAAATAGGTCGTTTCTGTCGCAGTGGGTCGGTCCGGAGGTCGGCGGATCCGAGGCGCGCGGCGGCGCGGAGCTGGCGGCCGCCGTGCGCGAGCTGGGCGCGCTCGTGGCGCGGCGCCGCCTCGCACGGCACCCGCTGCTCGGCGCCGCGCTGCGACTGCGCGCCCCCGCCCCGCACGCCGCGCCCGCCGCGCCGCCTCCCCCCGCGTCCGGAGCGACGCGCGCGCTGCTGGCGGCGGGCGCGGCCGCGCTGCTGGCGGCGGCGGCCGGCCTCGCGCTCTGGCTGGGCTTGCGGCGGCGGGCGCGCGCCGCTCGCGAGCGCGACACGCGCTGCGACGAGGAGAAGTCGAACAACCTGCAGAACGAGGAGAACCTGCGCCGCTACGCGAACCCGCTGCACGAGGGCGAGGGGGGTGGCGGCGCGGGGGGGGGTGGCGAGGGCGCGGTGGAGCTGCGCGCGCGCTCGCTGTACAAGGCGCAGAACGCGGACGCGCGCAACGACACGCCGCCGCGCGACAAGGAGCTGACGCTGCGCGCGCTGCCGCCTGAGCCGCCGCCCGCGCGCCTCACCGTGCTGCTGTGAGCGGCGCGGTGCGATGCGTGCGATGCGTGCGACGCGTGCGATGCGTGCGACGCGGCGCGTGTGATACTAGTGTAGTGCGGTGTGCCGGGCGGCCCGCTCGCCGCCGTCCCTATTTATTGTCCGGCTGCGGCCGATCGCCTGTAAATATTTTGTATGTTTGTAAATAGTGCCGACCGGGAAAGTGGCCGATGCGGACGAATTGAGAATGACGAAGATATGTTTTTGTAAAAAGGTTGTAGAGATCCGAGGGACGGATCGATTGTTGCAGTAAAAACTTGCCAATTTTATGCCGTTGTTTTATTTAAACACTAGCAGACCCACGCGGCTACGCTTGCGTGTTGTAGGTACCTACACGCTACTTCTAAAATAAAACTTATGTAGGATTAAGTTTCTTAAGAACGTCTAACGTCAAACTGGAAAAATGATTGGGTTTTGTTGTTTTATTAAATGACAAAAACGACAGTAAACGATAAAATTTCAAGAACGACAGTTAATTTCAAAAAGTACCTACAGTTAATGTCAAAAATTACCGTTCATGACAAAAATGTTAGTCACACCGGACGTGAGGCCTGGGGCGACCACGTCCGAGTCTGCCATCTAGATTTATTTTTAGGTTGTAGTCATAGTCTTCTGAAGTTGACCGTATTACCTAAGGTTAGCCGAAATTAATAATATAGTTGGATGCAGTATGCATTGTTAGTCCAAGCGCCATTTTCAGTTTTTTTAGGAAACGACTTAAACGCATTCTTTTTGGCAGGAGGTTTCTAGTTGCATTTTCTTAAAATAAACAATGTAAGTAGGTATATCGAAGCAAACAAGAAAGATCTAAAAATTGTCTAATGATCTGAAAGAAAATGTCTACCGCTCCCGGGATACAGTCGTGATCATATTTCATTTTTTCATTTCATTTTATATCGAAGCTTCTACATACACCTAATTTAATATTCTATAAGAAAAAAAATAGAAAAGTCAATTATTTGGTTTAAATAACTAAAAATGTACCTACATAGACTCACAAGACGTTCTCATTTTGCAAAACGAGTACAAGCGCCATTTATGTCGTTTGGACTAGTCATGTGTAGGTACCTAAGTAATTTCTCAAAGAATGGGTCGTTACTTGTTCGTATTAATACAAAAAGATCCTAAGATACACATACTTTAAAGCATCTAAAACTAGGGACCGGTAAAGAGGATCGAGAAACAAAACAATTTTTTTCAGTGCGGTAGAATTATTTTTTCTGATCAGTGTTAAGCTTTCTAAGATCCTTTGAAGATATAATATCAAATATGTATGTCATGTACAGTTTTCATAAGTTAGCTAAAGCAAAAAGTCTCTCATCCTTGCTTCAAAAAAGACGCGACCAAAGCAAACGAATCAACCAATCACAGCGGTGTATTCTATAATGCACCTAATGAGCTACCGAACGATACGGACGACGAACGAACCGACTAGCGCCCTCTTCGCTTTTTTCCACTAAACTAACATCTGCGCTCGAGTGCTCCATGAACATTTTTCTAAACGTGAATTTATTATTGTGTGGTGTGGATTTTATCATATTCAAGCTATTCCCAAGAAGAAGAAGGTATTAGCCGGGCGGCAGAAGAAGATTCGCATCGAGGAAGGGCGAACAATCAAGTAAGTGGCTCATTTAATTTTATACTGTGGTGGGTACAGTGCCGAATTGTATGCGTCCGTCTTTCTCGTCATCTGTAGAAGTGCTATTCCCTCCTGATCCGTGCACTTCACCCAAATGGGCGAAGCCTCTACGGTTATCGTAGGTACAATACATGTCATGTCCACATTTTGCAGAAGTTAAAAATATTATAGACGACGCGATTGATATAAAAAGACTCAGAGAATCAAAAAATTTAATGGTTTGATGACTTTTTAGATTTATCAATAGTAATTCCATTTTCTTCAACATGTTCTGAGGTTGGGGTTTGTGTTGATAAATCATGTACCTACTTACCTACCTGTCATGTACGGAATGTTAACTTCTGCAAAATGTGGGCATGATTTAAAATGTATTTGGAAATACCTCTGACTACCCCTTTAAACATCTTCAAATTCATCGATATTTTAATATGTGAATTTGAAGATGTTTAAAGGGGTAGTCAGAGGTATTTCCAAATACATTTTAAATCATGCCCACATTTTGCAGAAGTGGGGCCCACTACTATTTTATTCCCGTCGTAGATGTCAGGGAATATGTCACCTGCGAGAATTATATCAACAGGGGATTTTTTATAAAATAAGGGATCCGCCAGCAAAAGGTTTTTATAATGTTTGGAAATTTCTTCGGAAAGTTCCACCGAAGGTAAGTCAGAAGTAATTTTTTTCAAGATAATAGCATCGATTTTAAAAGTAGGATTTTCGCAGTGTCTCGGTTTAATGGTACATGGGGTCATGCCGAAATTATCTACTCTGTTACCAGCTAAACCGAAAATATTAAACGGACATTTTTGTCGTGACAACCCTAGTCGTTCCAAACAATTTATCGTAATAAAGTTCGATTGAGCGCCTGAATCGATAAGAACACGGCAAGCTTGCGTATTACCAAACGAGTCAATAACATCAACTATAGCAGTACCAAGTAGAACCATATAGTTCTTCGTGTTGTTTACGCTTGAGAGTGATAGCTTCGTATGCGTGTGCGCATTATGTGTATCTATAGATCCTGCATCGACATTATGCGTGGGAACGTCCCGTGTAGTGTCTAGATGCAATAACGCATGATGGCGCTGATTACAAGCAAAGCATTTGAACTGACTACGACAATCGGCAGACGAATGATTTTGTTTGAGGCAGTTGTGGCACAATTTTAAATGATCAGCACGGCTGAGTCGTTTCGCGGGGGTCAATTCACGGAATTGTTCACAGCGAAAAATCATGTGATTTTGGCCACAATGTAAACATGTCGTTTTGTTGCTTACAGATTGCGTTTGCGAAGAAAAAGTTTTTCTTATGTAATTCTCACTCGTCCTTTTGTTTGAATTATGGTTAGGCGTAGAATTCCTATTCTGCGAAACAGTAGAACTAGATTGCGAATGCTCCAAGATTTTTATATGGTTATGTACGTGAGACATCAGCTGTTCGTAAGTAGGTATAGTCTTCTGATCAATGCCTTGTTCGAACGTCTTTCGGGTATTAGAGTCTAGTCCTTTCAATGCTATATGACAAAGTACATAGCTAGATAAATTATCAATATTGAGGGCATTTATTGCGCGATATGAGTGATCAAAAGTCTCAATAAATTGATTTAAATTCGAAGGAGACTCAGTTTTTAACGCGGGAAAATTCAACATTTTATCCAGATATTTACCTACTAGCATTCTATTGTCCTGATATTTATCAAGCAAAGACTGCCATACCACTTCGTAATTACTCGATGTTATAGGAACACTTTTGACGATGCTGAGTGCGGAACCTTTTGTACACGACAGCAAATAATGAAATTTGTCTATGTTGGAGATACCTTTTTGATTGTGCACCAAAGAGCAAAATGTTTCATAAAATGTTGTAAAACTTTCAATGTTCCCATCAAACGTGAACAATTCTAGTTTAGGTAAACGCGGCCGTACTTCAGCGTTAGAATTATCTTTAGCGCATGGAGGAACGTCCGCCATTTTGGAAGTATGGTTAGATTTGCACAGCCTTACGCGAAAGTACAGGTCATCGAAAGCCTTTAGATCGCTGTCAACGAATTGCGTATCGGGATCCAAAGTCATTTTCAAATCATAAATTTCCATGCAGGTGCTTTCAAATGAATCGCGTAATGAATCAATCTCTGAGGCACGCAAGAGGAACATAATTTTAACTTCCGGTTGGGTATCAATTTTAATTGATAAATCATATATTTGCTGAAGTTGAGAATAAATGCGTTGCTTTTTAGCAATGGCTTTATTAATGTTACGAGTAATTTCTAACTCCTTTTTTGAGGGAGCCTTGTCAGAGGCTTTTTCATCAAAGTTAGGCATTTTTTAAAACCTAAATGGGTAGTTAGATGTAAAAATAAGACAATTAACTATTTATTTGAGAAACAAGCACGGCTTGTATGCACAAAATGAATAAATTGGTTACACGGTAACGTGGTTTATTCAAAATGGCGTCCTAGCTAACCAACGTGGATAGTAGAACTTGAGTATCTAAGTATGAGATTAACGAAGGTTATCCGACTCGTAGGATCAAAATGTGGAGTCTGTTAAGGGCTGGAAAGAATTCGAAGGACCTAAGCAGTAAAATAAAAATTAAGCATGTACTGAGAAGATACCACTGGAATTTGGAAATGATCTTTGCTCACGAAAGTAGATGAATTAAGTCCACCACCAACCTTTTTACTTCCACACGTCGTCTGTAAAGATGGATCGGCACAGAGGGTTTCTGGATGGCGTGGAAATGATGGAGCAGCCTTGTAAGTCCAAACACTAGGAGGTACTTATCAAAAATAGCACAGCACAGTTATTTGCGAGAACGTCTCACACACACAGTATTGTCTGCACGGCAGTAATATGTATGAAAGTTAGTAATACTTGACTATCACGGATAGCAGCTCAATAATGAGATCACGACCGAATCAGGGCGGTCGTCCAAGCACACTGATGGGAGGCGCCCGCGCAGGCGAGGATGGTGCGCGGGGCGAGGGGTGCCTCAGCCACCGATTTTTAAACGACGGTAGTCGCAGAAAAGGCGGATGGTAAACAAAATTCATCTACCTTTTATTTAAAAATGAGCAAAGATCGAACATCAATAATTTACAATGAAGCAAGCTATTATTTTACAAGCTTTTATTTAGTTTCACCTGTCCCATGTTTGTCATCAAAACTTGCAAATTTGATCCACTTCCCGGTTACCTAATGAGCTGAAATTTTGCATACATGACTGTATAAATCGCGTGACAATGCAATATTATGATGAGATGGTTCTGATCTGATATTAGAGCTGGAAGGTGAAGGTGGGCAAAGGAACTTCGCAATGAAACGACACAACCTCATCGAGTCTCGGCTCGTTTGATTGGTCTTGACGAGTACCTACTTGGTGCTAGATTTTGAAATGTTTGGTTCTTTTTATTAACAAGAACAAAGTTTTATTAAAATAGGCTTATTTAAGACAAATTTGAAACACTTGATTTTGCATAAATGTTGCTCATGGAAAAGGCTGACTGATGGCCGGTTGCTAATCTATGGTTTCAGAGTACCCAAACCCAAACCCAAACGCAAAAACAAAACCCATACCAACAAACATAACCCATACCCAAAAACATAACCCAAACCCAAACCCAAACCCTAAAACATAACCCAAACCCAAAAACATAACCCAAACTCAAACCCAAAACCATAACTCATATCATAAAACATAACCCAAACCCAAACCCAAACCCAAAAACATAACGCATACCCAAACACATAAACCAAACCAAAACCCAAAAACATAACCCTAACCCATAAACATAACCCATACCCAGAAACATAACCCAAACCCAAACCCAAAAACATAACCCATACCCAAAAACATAACCAAAACCCAAACCAAAACCCAAAAACATAACCCAAACCCAAAGACATTACCCGAACCCAAAAACATAACCCATACCCAAACACAACCCAAGCCCAAAAACATAACCCATACCCAAAAACATAACCCAAACCCAAACCAAAACCCAAAAACATAACCCAAACCCAAACCCAAACCCAAAAACATAAACCAAACCCAAAAACATAACCCAAACCCAAAAACATAACCCATACCCAAAAACATAACTCATACCCAAACACATAACCCATACCCAAAAACATAACTCATACCCAAACACATAACCCAAACCCAAAAACATAACCCAAACCCAAAAACATAACCCATACCCAAAAACATAACGCATACCCAAAAACATTAACCCAAACCCAAAAACATAACCCAAACCCAAAAACATAACCCATACCCAAAAACATAACGCATACCCAAAAACATAACCCAAACCCAAACCCAAACCCAAAACATAACCCTAACCCATAAACATAACCCATACCCAGAAACATAACCCAAACCCAAACCCAAAAACATAACCCATACCAATAAACAACCCAAACCCAAACCCAAAAACATAACTCATACCCAAACACATAACCCAAACCCAAAAACAAAACCCATACCCAAAAACAAAACCCAAACCCAAACCAAAACCCAAAAACATAACCCATACCAAAAAACATAACCCAAACCCAAACCCAAACCCAAAAACATAACCCAAACTCAAACCCAAAACCATAACTCATATCATAAAACATAACCCAAACCCCAACCCAAACCCAAAAACATAACGCATACCCAAACACATAAACCAAACCAAAACCCAAAAACATAACCCTAACCCATAAACATAACCCATACCCAGAAACATAACCCAAACCCAAACCCAAAAACATAACCCATACCCAAAAACATAACCAAAACCCAAACCAAAACCCAAAAACATAACCCAAACCCAAAGACATGACCCGAACCCAAAAACATAACCCATACCCAAAAACATAACCCAAACCCAAACACAACCCAAGCCCAAAAACATAACCCATACCCAAAAACATAACCCAAACCCAAACCAAAACCCAAAAACATAACCCAAACCCAAACCCAAAGACATTACCCGAACCCAAAAACATAACCCATACCCAAACACAACCCAAGCCCAAAAACATAACCCAAACCCAAACCAAAACCCAAACCCAAAAACATAAACATAACCCAAACCCAAAAACATAACCCATACCCAAACACAACCCAAGCCCAAAAACATAACCCAAACCCAAACCCAAAAACATAACTCATACCCAAACACATAACCCAAACCCAAAATCATAACCCAAACCCAAACCAAAACCCAGAAACATAACCCTAACCCATAAACATTAACCATACCCATAAATATAAACCAAACCCATACCCAAAAACATGAACCAAACCCAAACCCAAAAACATAACTCATACCCAAACACATAACCCAAACCCAAAAACATAACCCAAACCCAAAAACATAACTCATACCCAAACACATAACCCAAACCCAAAAACATAACCCAAACCTAAAAACATAACCCATACCCAAACACATAACCCAAACCCAAAAACATAACCCAAACCCAAAAACATAACCCAAACCCAAAAACATAACCCATACCCAAACACATAACCCAAACCCAAAATCATAACCCAAACCCAAAAACATAACCCATACCCAAACACATAACCAAAACCCAAAAACATAACCCAAACTCAAAAACATAACCCAAACCCAAAAACATAACTCATACCCAAACACATAACCCAAACCCAAAAACATAACCCAAACCCAAAAACATAACCCATACCCAAACACATAACCCAAACCCAAAAACATAACCCAAACCCAAAAACATAACCCAAACCCAAAAACA